>OZ020311.1:32692269-37492269 GCA_963971305.1 Arcuatula senhousia
ACTGCCTATGCTTAGCCCCTACGGCAAAGTTTGGACCGAGCTTTTGGGATTTGCTAGCTCTATGCTAGCATAATCCATTCCCAAAATCCCCAGCTGGGTAAATTTTTCATTGTTCCACAATCCATGGTCAAAGTAGGGTCCCCCTGGCCATATAACCCTTCGTCTTGGTACTGCCTATGCTTAGCCCCTACGGCAAAGTTTGGACCGAGCTTTTGGGATTTGCTAGCTCTATGCTAGCATAATCCATTCCCAAAATCCCCAGCTGGGTAAATTTTTCATTGTTCCACAATCCATGGTCAAAGTAGGGTCCCCCTGGCCATATAACCCTTCGTCTTGGTACTGCCTATGCTTAGCCCCTACGGCAAAGTTTGGGCCGAGCTTTTGGGATTTGCTAGCTCTATGCTAGCATAATCCATTCCCAAAATCCCCAGCTGGGTAAATTTTTCATTGTTCCACAATCCATGGTCAAAGTAGGGTCCCCCTGGCCATATAACCCTTCGTCTTGGTACTGCCTATGCTTAGCCCCTACGGCAAAGTTTGGACCGAGCTTTTGGGATTTGCTAGCTCTATGCTAGCATAATCCATTCCCAAAATCCCCAGCTGGGTAAATTTTTCATTGTTCCACAATCCATGGTCAAAGTAGGGTCCCCCTGGCCATATAACCCTTCGTCTTGGTACTGCCTATGCTTAGCCCCTACGGCAAAGTTTGGACCGAGCTTTTGGGATTTGCTAGCTCTATGCTAGCATAATCCATTCCCAAAATCCCCAGCTGGGTAAATTTTTCATTGTTCCACAATCCATGGTCAAAGTAGGGTCCCCCTGGCCATATAACCCTTCGTCTTGGTACTGCCTATGCTTAGCCCCTACGGCAAAGTTTGGACCGAGCTTTTGGGATTTGCTAGCTCTATGCTAGCATAATCCATTCCCAAAATCCCCAGCTGGGTAAATTTTTCATTGTTCCACAATCCATGGTCAAAGTAGGGTCCCCCTGGCCATATAACCCTTCGTCTTGGTACTGCCTATGCTTAGCCCCTACGGCAAAGTTTGGACCGAGCTTTTGGGATGTTTCTTTTATATTTGACTTTTCACGCATTGAAAAAAGTCCCCTTAAGATGTTGATAGTTTTGAAGAAAAAATATTTATAAGTCTAAAATAAATATGTTTATTTTGCATTTGCACTTTTTCATTTATTCAATTCCAAGGGATGCGTTGGATATCTTGATTTACTGTTTTACTTTTTTAGAACTTTTTTAGAGGATGCCGACCCGGAAGTTAAACATGTTGACCCAAGTGTATGACATAGATATTTGTTTCAATCATTTTCTATGCAAGTTTTCTAACTTTTTATTTGCTATATATTTCCGATGCTTATTTTTATATACCATAATTTACCATTTCTTTTGAAATCCTGTACTAAGTCAGGACCATTTTGATCTTCAATTTCTCTGGTATATCTTTCTTTTTTTTGTCTTTTCAATTCTTGGACATTTGAGATTGGATCTCCAAGTTAGTTATCTTGTTATTACCTTTATTTTTCATGTGGTAATAAATTGTTTCTTTAAAAAAAAACACCTCAAAAAGTAGTACGGACTGACATAGGTAATTACATGCAAACCCCCGTCCGAACATGTATTCGATAAAAAATTAGTAAAAATTACTATCCTCGGGGAAGGGATAGGGTTACTTTTCGTATATTTGAATTCGAAAATTAAATACCTTTTAATATCTCCCCCCCCCCCCCCAAAAAAAACCTTATCCCATAATTGACGCTGAAAACTGAAGATAAAGATTGGTATCGTGTATTCATTTACAAATATTCAAAAATGGTTATTCAATCAACAAAATTTTTAAAGATGTATGTACAGTATATAAGAAAAGAATTTAAAAGATAAATTAATATATAATTATGTTTCTTTATTCTTTTTTAAACTGCGATAAAATGGTTGGTCTTGTCATACAATTAGGAAGTAAATATTCTTAACCTTATTATATCATTAGTTTTTTTCCCAACTAATCACATAAATCAACCTGAAAATGCCGGCTATTCCAGCGGCATGTATCATCGCCTTCCACACGTACTAGTATATAGAAACCCCCCCCCCTTTTCCGAGTCAATGTCTAAAAAACCTTGATCAAAAAACAAATATAATATGTCAAAATGGTCAAAACCTACCTCTATGGTCTATTTTTAGCCACGACGATTATATTTTTCCTTAAAAAAGTCAAAATTCCGCATCATACACTAAAAAAAACCACGCCATGCTGGACTTTTAGTGTCAGAGCAGTTAAAGTTTGAAAAAGGTAACAGACGGACGGACGACAAAGATTAATGTTCGCATGACCCTTCGGTTCAGGTGAGCAAAAATGTGTATAGGAAAATTGTACGATATTGCGATTTTTTGGTTTTTAGATATTACCATTTTCGCGCGTTTTCTTATTGTTCGCTAGCTTATTGTTCGCAAGCTTGATTTTTGTTATTGTTCGCTGGCTTATTGTTCGCTAGCTTGAGTTTAGTTTTTCCTGCCTATAAACTAACAAACTTACAAACCTTACTGGAAACATCCTTCTTAGGTATTCTTAAAATACTTAATATAATTGTTGTGTATTTACTAAATCTAGGTCAAGATCAAAAGATGGGTGTATGCAAATGTGTTAAGCTACTACTGGGGCATATGCATACCAAGTTTTATCCATCTAGGAATTATAGTTGTCGGGATATGGAGGTGACCCAAGAGAGTTAAAAAAGCCGCCAGTACAGCTATACCTCTGTCTCGACTAGCTTCGCAGGGGAGACAAAAATCTTTATAAAAAAATCCAGTGAGAGAACAATTACTCCTACATTCATAGTTCGATCTTCCAAAAAACTTCCGGACAGGAAGATTAGTTTTGCCTAAAAAACAAAATTTTGTTATCGGTAACTGTATTTGAGTTATTTGAAGAAACTGGAATTTACGCCTATATTCAATATTTAGCCACGGTGTTAACATTATACATCAAATCAAACTCCAAACAAATATTTTGTACAAGACATACACGACATACCATAGACAAATGTAACTACATTTGGTAACATTTAATCCAGCAATTTTGGAGGAAAAAAGCTCTAATAAACTGTTGCCACAGAGAGATACCGTGCCTCTGCATTAATTGGTTGCTATGGATGGACCTTGCAGAAAAAAGTTCACAAATCTATAATGTGCAGTTGCTAAGATATAAATGCAAATCAATCAAGCAGAAATCTAGGTCACAATGACCTAGTTCTATGTAGATGTTGACCTATAGGGGTGTAAAGATTTACTTTTTTTTTGGCAAATGATATGTATATAATGTGCTATTACACTTTTATCACGATATGTGTGACTATCATGATACAAATATTTAGTTTTGTCATCTATCAGCTAGACCAAATGCAGATGTTAATGTGTAATTTTTTGCCTTTTTTTATCTGTTTTGTTGACAAAAAGGGGCGTACCCGAGCAGTATTCTGTATTATATAAATACACAGGCTGCTGAAAATAAAATTGTCTTAATTTACTTCTCACTGACTGAATTCATTCTATAGGGAAAAAACTTACCAAAATGAGTGTCGCGCCCATACGCGACCGACTTTCTGTGGCATTCAAATACAGACTGGAACATATAAATGGCGCGAATCGCGGTATATATAGTACAGTCAACTAAGAAGTCTGAAATGTGAAATTATAACCCTGAACTCCGAAATCAGAAGTTGGAACTCTGAAATCAGAAGTCTGAAGTAAGAAGATACCTATCGCTTTCCGTAGAAAAGGGTAGAAATTTCACATGTTGCATATATGATAAGGTATACTTTTCACAAATGTCATATATCAATAGAAAAAGAGTGACTGAGCATCAACATTTTGCCTCCTTGTAACCTTAACTGTACAAAGTCATGTATTTGATAACTTTTACCATTCAAACTTTAATTATAATAGAATATCTGTAAAACATGTAAAGTTTAAGCATATTGTGTGTTATTTCAAATGCATTTAATATATATGAATAGGTGTCTTTTTTTGAAGTAGGCCAATATATGCATAGGGTGGATAAAAAATTTCTGGGCCGCACATCTGTTCCCTAAAATACTTGGAGTTATCCCCCCCCCCCTTTCGCCGTGGTCTGTAGTGTATGGTTTTCCGGACAACAGAAATGTTTAGTAGTTAAGCTCAAGTCATGTTTTACTGATGTCTCTCAAACAGGTTGTGTTCATGCACAAGGAACGAATCGATCTGGCCATCTTGTTTTCAGAAAATAACATCACGAGTTCAAGGCCTTATTGATTTTAAATCAATTACACGTGACATTATATCATTAAGATCGCAAAATGTTTGCATTGTTCATAACTACATAAGTAGAGAGATGCCAAAACGATAAAACGATGAAACAAGAGGCTCCCAGGAGCCTGAATCGCTCACCTGAACTACACAGACACCTATATTTTGTAGATATTATTGTGCATAACCATATGGGATTTGAATTTCTGAAATATCTTGGTTAGTTTTCAAGATATTGGGCTTAATAAATGCAATATTTGGCAAAAATTAGGAGAAAGGGCAATAACTCCCACATCAGACGTCATATCTTTTCCAAAATTTCAGCACAGGTAGATCTTAATATGCTAATCTTTTTTGATTCTTGCACAATTTTGATATCTGAAACCATTTTTTACTTATTAGCAAAAAAATGGAATTTACCCCTATGTTCTATTTTTAGCCATGGGGGCCATGTTTTTTGACGAATCAAAAATCTGAACAATAGAGTTGTAGTATATAAGCTATTAAACAAGTGTGCCAAGTTAAGATGCAGTTGGTCTTACAGTGTAAGACAAGTTGTTAATCTTTGAAATTCAGGGAAAAAGTAATGAAAAATGGTAAATTTTGTTGTTTTAAGGACAATAACTCCTAAAAGAAATGGTCCTACAGCTTTGATCTATATACATGAAATGTAGATCTTAACGTGCTTGATCATATGCAATTTAAATTTTTTAAATATCTTGTATAGTTTTCAAGATAAATGGCTAAACGAGTGAAAAATTTAGAAAAAATCCAGAAAAAGGGGCATAACTCTTACATCGGTTGTTGGATCTTCTTGAAACTTTCTAAGGAGGTAGATCTTGAGAAGCTGATCACTTTTGTCTCCCATCAGAATTTTGATATCTGTAACCATTTTTGAGTTATTAGCAAAAAACTGCAATTTACACCTATGTTCTATTTTTAGCCATGGCGGCCATATTTTTTGAGGAATCAAAAATCTGAACGATAGAATTGTAGCATATATGCTATTAAAGAACAGTGCCAAGTTCGGTTAAAGTTGGATATATGGTGTCAGACAAGTTAATCTTTGAAAATCAGGGGAAAAGTAATGAAAAACAGTAAATTTTGACGCTTTAAGGGCCATAACTCCAAGAAGAAATGGTTCTACAGCTTTGACCTAAATACATGAAATGTAGATCTTGATGTGCTCAATCATATGCAATTTGAATTTTTAAAATATCTTGTATAGTTTTCAAGATATAGGGCTTAACAAGTGCAAAATTTTAAAAAAATCCAGAAAAAGGGCAATAACTCCTACATCAGTTGTTGGATCTTCTTGAAAATTTCTGGGCAGGTAGATCTTGAGGTGCTGATCACTTTTACCGCCAAAATTTTGATATCTGTTACCGTTTTTGAGTTATTTGCAAAAAACTGCAATTTGACCCCCCTGTTCTATTTTTAGCCACGGCGGCCATGTTTTTTTACGAATCAAAATTCCGAACGATGGTTTTGTACACATAATGCCACTAAACAACTATACCAAGTTTGGTTGCAATTGGACTTATGGTGTCGGACAAGTTAACGTTTTAAAAATTGTTTACAGACGACGACAGACGACGACAGACGACGACGACGGACGCCAAGTGATGGTAAAAGCTCATATGGACCTTCGGTCCAGGTGAGCTAAAAATTAACATATCTGGAAAAGTTCAATCTGTTTGTGATAATTATGCTGCTGAGAAAAAATAGTTCGCGCAGTAATATAAGAAATTTAACTGCAGTAACAGCTATTAAAGCGCGAAAATGCACCGGATGGTTACTTTTCGGTATTATTTTAAATTGATCTATGATAAAATTTTACACAGACTCTTATTTATTCACAAACTGGCATTGAAATCAATCCTCATGACGAACTATTTTACATCATATTATAGCGAGCATAGCTCGCAAGCGGGCACGAAGTGCCCGCTCGAGCGGAGAGCTCTACGGTATTTGTTTCCGCGAGAAATTTGCTAATGCTGATTTAGATTTTTTATGGTCCGGAAAGGGTTATTATTTTTACAGATCCGGAGTGAATGCTAAAATAATTTATAAGAAAAGAAATAATGCTTAAAAAAATAATAAATTGCGCTTTTTACAAGAAAATAATATTCTTGAAATAATAAATACACATAAGCTGCTCGTTTCGTCTTTGTTATATGCACGTACGAAACTAACGTGTCTCGAAGCTTAATCGCCCCATACCATCTCGGCCCCTAAATAAGCAAATGGAAATATTGGAAATTAAATGATAGCGATAGCCCTGAATGTCGACATTTAGAACAAATTAATATGAATAAAAAATTATATATATGAAAAAGATTGTTAGAAATGGAAAAAACTTGTTTACCAAATAAACTTATTAATTTTGTCATTTTACACATTTTTATTTTTTCACATATTTTCAGGCTATGCTCGCATTTAGGCAATGCCTACTCCATATTACAACTGTTACGTATGAATTGTTATGCAATAGACAACAGGGTGAATCTAAGTATACTTCTAGAATAGATATTCGAGAATAGGTCTCTCGTATGATAATGGAGTAAATGAACACGAGACCACAACATATATGTTAACTCCAGCATTGTTTCATATACATTTTCTTAAATGTGATCTTATGCAACACCTCCTTCACTCGGCTAACTGAGAACTCGGTCTGTTGGTTTTATTTATTATGGAGGCTATATGGGAAATGGGTCTGTTGGAGACTCGGCTATAGGTCTGTTGAGAGTAAAATCCAATGGATGAACATAAAATTTTGTGAAAAAGATATTTTTTGTCAAAATATGAATTAATTGTCAAAAAACAAAATCTTTCAACCAAAATGATATTCATTTGACCACATTTTCAACTTGCCATAGAGTCAATTTGTTATACCAGTGTTCGATAAAACGAAAAGGCGAGGTAGTGGTATGCTCAAATATGGTAACTATGAATGGTTTTTTTTTTTTTTTTACAAATAAGCACGTTTTTACACTTTTTTAAATATAAATAGCGATTCGAAAGGTTTTTCTTCAGTGTCAAAATAAACATTCAAACAACAAAAAGTGATTTTATGTTATAATGTTATAAAAATGAGTTTTTTCTTAAAAAGGTGCCGGCTAAAGTCTGTGCGTGAGTCGGCCAATTAAATTTAAGTCTGTTGAGAGTTAATTAGCCGAGATAGAATGATTGCAAGTGAAGTATATTCTAATTTAAAAAAAAAAAATAGGATTACAATTTTATATTGTATTAATTCAAGTGTGAAATGATTTGAAATTTCGGAGTTTGATTTTTTGCAATTATGAACAAAATATGTGTATTTAGGAACCGACCATTTGATTTTTATGGGGGGCTATGGTGGAATTTGGAATAAAAAGGCAAGTTTGCAAATCCAGAAATAAAAAGGCAGGACAGTGCTTTGAATAAAAAGGGGCAGGAAGCCAGTTTTGGCTGAAAATTTCATAAAAGCTTTATAAATAAAAAAAAAAATCGGGGCGCGCAAGCGCGCAAAAAAAAAATCCAGTCTCAGCTTTTTCCGAAAATAAAAAGACAGGAAGAAGAAATTATCCATACCCCCCCCCCCCCCATAAAAATCAAATGCTTGCTCCCTTAAGTTTAACACCTTTTTACTTTTTAAAAGAATTTCAAGGTGTCTTGGTTTTATTTTTGGCAGTTGCCTTTTGTTTTGGTCAGAAAAATAGTGAAAACGCCATTTGTCCGGCTCTTAAGAGAATGCAAAGAAAGATTTATTTTTTTGTTAGGAATTGGTTTGCACAACTGATAAAAAATATAAAAATTGGTTATAAATAATAATAATAATATTTATAATTATGCTGATTACCGAGCTCCCAAAATTATGCTTTGCGTTATACCTGAGTTTTGTTAAAAAGGAAGTAGGTGATCTACATTTGTAGGAGGATCAGATCGGTAAACATCTTGTGATGCTATATGATGAAACTGTATACAGAATATTAGAACTCTATGTCATGTAGTTGATGAGAAAACAGTGACCGAAATTGTTCGTGTATGTCGATTATGTTTAAAACCCAAGTATTCGTTAAACAGGAAATAGAAACCTAGAAGCATGAAATCGGTATACACCATAGGGTAATATAGGATAAAGCTGTATACAAGATATAATACGCAACCTCTATGTCACGAAGTGCTGAGAAAACTGAGGAAAATTTTGAATTGAATGTACAATACGTGTTAAAACCGAAGTTTTCGGTTAACAAGAAGTAGATCTAGGAAAGTAAAATCGAAATACACTTTAAGACAAAGAAGTATACAAAATATCAGACCTCTACCTCATGTAGTTGCTTGAAAAACTGCGACGGAAATTATGTCACTTACGAACGAACGAACGGACGGACAATTGGATAAAGGTTAAACAGAATACCCCTTTTCTTGTAAGCGAGGTTATAATTATAAGTATTAAGTTTTTAAAAGCATGGCTAAAATTAATGATTTTAAATTAGTATTTTTTACTTGTACATATTTATACAGTATTATAAGGGTTAAAACATGCCTAAATTAGAACAAATCTGGTCAATCATAGATTATCATATGGGAATAAACAGACCGAACGAACATCCCCACTCACCCCCTTGTGTAGTAACAGACTGTTAAAATTCTGCTTTTTTCTATGCACGTATCATGTATGCTTTAAAACAATTGCCATATAATACATTATACTTTGGAGGTTGGAATGGTTTTTGACCATGTTTGCAATACAAAGTCAGTTGGCATAGTTAATAATTAGTTATATTGTTCTTAACTTTCCTTCTAAGACCGGTGTTTGAAATGTTTTCAGTATTTTAGGGATAAGCGTCTATTGTTTAACGTCTTCATCTTTGATTTGTTCTTTCTTTATTTTTTCCATATATACTTTCTGTTGGAATAGTTCATTCTTTTCCTTTTCATACTGAAAAATGAATGGTAAGCTTGATCAATCAAACCGATGTGCTTGTTATAACGGGATTAATATTAATTATACGACTTTTCTGTGACTAAACAACCATCACTACGAATATATACGCTTTATATCACTGTGTAAGATTATTTCTATTTGTTAAAATGTGTGTTATGCCACAAATATAGTATGATATCAGTTGATTAATTTACTCTCAACAGACTGACCAACAGACCGAGTTCATTATAGCCGACTCTCCAACAGACCCAATTTTAGGCAAAAACATAATAAATGCCACAAAAACGTATGTCTGTCGTTTTTTTTCCTTATACGTACAGATATACGTCTAACATATATGATATACAATTTAAGTTGCGTTTTTTTGTTAAGGCTTTCGACTTAATTCTATCAAAACGCTATAATAATGTTTACATTTTTGTATGACAAAATTGGTAGAACTATCTTGATGAGTAACACACCTTTCCATTTTGTAGCTTACCAATGTAAGCTACCGAGGAAAACAATATATGAATACGTTCAGTATTCAATATTGTTTTGCTCAACGTAAATTGTTTTTTATTAAAGAAAGTAAAAAAGAAATATTTAGTAAAATATACTGACCTTGCTATGTTTTTCTCGGTAGTACTTGATCAACAGACTTTAGCCGACTCTCCAACAGACCCATTTTCCATATAGCTTCGATGATAAAAAAAAAACCAACTGATTGAGTTCTCAGTTAGCCGAGTGAAGGAGGTGACCGTGTGCAATATATTCTGTAATGCCTCGTATTGTGAAATTCTCCACTAAAAATTAGCTCAATATACGAACAAAGGGGTAGGTTTTCAAAGTCCTTTAATTTGGCCTGAAACTAAAACTTATTTTCATGTTCAAGCAATCTAAATGTACACTGCCAAAATAGCTCTTAGAACACCTAGATTTCACATATAACACTTTAGTATGATAGTAATGTTCTGTCCCTTCGGTTGCATACTAACAAAAAATGATAAACCAAAAAATTATTCCTAATGCTAATAATGAAAAAAATATTCTGTTGTGATACCTTCAAGAAAAAAATTCTGTCGCGACGCATTAAAAAAATAAATATTTTTTGTCCAAAACAATAACAAGCCCCCCCCCCCCCCATTTTCAAGTAATATGGTCCGTCCCTTATGTCAAGTTTTAAACATTTTCATCTTATATAGAGCAAATAAAAATAGCTGAAAAATAAACCTTGAACTTATTCTGTTAAAATATGCATTTTACAAACTTACTTTGATTTACATTTTATATTTGTTTTAGTTCTATGCAATTCTTTTCAAAAAGAGGACAAGTGTCGTCTTTTCACAGGTATTATCAAGATATGTTAATTAAGCCTTATTGATAATTTCCTTTTCTTAAAAAACAATAAGCCATGCCACATTGGGATTCTCAATTAATATATAAAAGTTGAAAAGATTTGAACTATAGAGATGGGGAGACTTAGCGGGAAATTCCATTATCATGCTTTCTATTCGACATGCATACCCAACGGTTCGTTTCTTATTCGATTGATAAAGCATCCGAGGACGAATAAGACTGCGAATTGGGAAAAATCCGTCTTTTATTTTAATTCGACATAAATTTTAAAAGTCAATATTGTCCTTCATTATACAGCATATCACGTGAAGTTCAATCGAGCGTTATATTCTGATCTTGGCTTCAAGAATAGTCTTATGAACATGATAGAGGGATGTGAGCTGTTTCAAATGCTGGGGGAAAAACAATTTCAAAGCCAAGGATATATGATTTCTCGATAAAATATACATAGGAAAGAGAATTAAAAATGATACTGTATTTGATACTTTTAAATATTCTTATTGGTAAGTCTTTATTGGTAAAAATATATTTCAATGGAGCAAAATTTTACAAAATTTTCGATTTGTCGGGAACATCTTCACCCATTTTGATCAAGTTCTGCTAAGAAGATTTAATTTTCGGTCGTTACATTTTGATATATAAGATCTAGCAATTTAGTGAAAATGAAATTAAAAATCGGTAGATTTGATTTTTTACATCAGTCGATATATGCATCTAAGCTAAGCGTAAATCTTGTTCGTCTCGTTTTCTTGTTTTCTTCCTGCCTGTAAAGAAATGGCATGATAGTCAATAGAAGGGAAAATGTGGAAACCACAAAATTAGTTTAACCCCACCACATTTTAAAAGTGCCAAAAACATTTTTCTTTCAAGTTTGAATCGGATGAGAAAAAAAAAATCTACACAAGAGTTGTCAATACACCCATTTAGCCCCTTTTAGTCACTTTCTCCGAAATGGTAAGAGCCGCAATCCCTTAATGCAAGAGGATGTTTTCTTTAGTAAATAGGACCATCATCTTAAAGCTGTGTAGCAATCGGCCAGCCAACTAAAACTAAAGTTACCGGGGTATTGCATACAACCATATGTCTAGACAAACTCATATATTTGGCGTTTTTTTAAACCCATTGACCCTTATTTATCGATAAAAGAGTGAGGGAGTTGGTGTTTTACGCCCGTGCAACGCTATATATACTGAATAATACATGGCAAAATCTGTATCATGTGCTGTATTTACCCGAGACACCTATATCATACCGAGGGCCAACGGCCCGAGGTATGATAAAGGTCGAGGGTTAATACAGCATGTGATGCAGATTTTGCCATGTAATGTTTATTATATCATAAAGAATAAAATATTGATATTTTGTAGGTATGCGATATAGGGTAAGGGGTGCGATATAGGGTAAGAGGTGCGATATAGGGGGTGCGATATAGGGTATGCGATATAGGTAATGTGCTTTGTCCTATAATGCATATTATAAAAGACTATATTTATACTTAAATATATGATATAGGTTATTTACAGGCGATGAACATGAAAAGGGTGATAAAATGAACATGAAATGATGATTATAAATGAATTATGGGGGTGGGTGGGAAACAAAGGACCGTTAAATTTTAAAGAACCACAGGAAAAGGGGAGAGGTGGGTAGGGGCGAAAACTGTATCCTATGTGGTGCACTACTTGGCGGTCCACAAAAAGGGGTCTTTTACGTACATGAAGCGTGGCACTCTCCACACGCGTTGGCCCACTATGGTCAGCGGTGAGGGTTTCCGTATTATAGACCTGACAACCCCCGCGGACGAGGGCCACCTCGATAAGGGAAACGATACGAAATATTGCTAAATTCAAATTTAAAAAAAAAAACACGAGCAGTGAGTTGAAAGAATTTATTGAGGAAGATAAATTAGGAAGAAAATGTAGAAAGAATGATCAAAATCGGATAAAAAAAATTCTACATATTAAGTTTTGTCAATGCACAAATGTTTAGTCCATTTTGACACTTTTTTGAAACGCTAAGTGATCAGAAACCCCAAATACGAAAACAGGTCTTTTACTGGTAACAAAAACCATATCAAATCAGTACAAGTTAACAATATATAAGAAAAAAACATCCCATTTTCGTGTTAGGCTTCTAGCAAGTTTAGATAATACAAATATGGTATTTTAGTATACTGTTACGACCATGAGTGGGTTGTTTTCATTGCCTTTTGAACATATGAAACGACGAACTCTTAAACCAAACGGAATTAAATATTTTACCAATTTTTCCATTTTAGGCCCTTTTTGTGCTTATTTAGTATTTGAGCAAATGCTCAAGATGCAATATAAAATGATTAAATATGTTCTTATACAATAATCAACCTAGTTTGTGTGTGCCAAAGACGCTTTTATGTCTTTTATTACCGAAAAAGGAAGATCACCCAAGGGCTTGTCCCGTAGGTTACCTTACTTTTTGAGGGAAGGCAGCTCTGTGTCTCACATAAAATAGGGTGATAACTGTTGAATTATATCGAATACTAACAGGATCCACAAAACAGCAAAAACATAAGTTGCACGTGGCTGATAATTTCACTCGCCATACGGCTCGTGAAATCAGCCTCTCAAGTAGTATTTTTGCTAATTTGTTGTAGAAACCCTCGAGAAAGGATGGTTTGAGTAAGGCCTTTTTTACACCTCCCTCTTCCCTAAAAATGAAGTCAAAATTATAATTACGTAAAATGTATTGTTGAATGTCTACAAACGACTAATTAAATACCATAGACTATTCTACAAGTTAGATGATGTAATGAACTATAACAGGTCTATAACATAGCGCTTTTAGTAAACTGACAAAAAAAAAAGAGTCACTGTGATAAAGATCCTTTCCGAAAGTGTGTTTGTAAAAAGCGATCGGAAATTTGTTTCATATTTCTCATTAAAATTTGCATTTTGAAGGTTTCAGGCTAGTTCAGAGTAAAAGACAAACTGCAACGTCAAAAACACTATTATTTTCAATCTCGTGGTCAATATCTAAATACGATTTTAATCTCTCCGTTTTCTTTATTGCTCTCAACTTTGTGTGATTATAGTTAAACTAAAAACCTTGAATGCAGTAGTAATCTAGCAAGCTGAAATTATATATAACTTTATTTCCTCTTATACAGAGATTTTTACTTTGCACAATATAAGCAATATTAGTTCTGTATCAGCGGAGCTACAATTTGGTCTGAGAAGATTAACACATTTTATGATTAGTTTAAATAAAGGAAAACGCAGAGAAAAATAGTCAGTATGTTTTTCTATTACTTATTCCGAATCGAAAAATCTTGTTCCATGCACAATAAGGATAAGCCTTAAAAAGGAAAGATAAGAGAAAACTTTTAAGTTCATAAGCCCTTAGATACGAGGATACGACGAAGATTTTCATGGATGCAGTGCTTTATACTACTAAGTAAATGTTGTAAGGTTACATCAAATGATCAAAATAAGCTTAATGTTTAAATGTTTTCATTATATTTCTTTTCAAAGACGGTGCAAAATTGCAAAAAAAGATATTTCAAACAGGCTTTTGAAGTGTTCTCTATGAAAAATTGCACAGACATTCTGCATTTATAATAAAGAAGACAATGGTTCTAAGTTTTAACTGTGTCATTTGCTTCCGTCATGTCTTTTTTTTAACTGAATTATAGTCAAATGTTTTTATCCACTTTAAAAATAGTTTCATGCTTGTTTCCTACTTTAATGATATAGTACCATTAATGTTGATTAAATTTAAAAAAAAAACATATGCACATAGCATAATATAGAATCCATATCTGTTTGAATTGACCAAAATTTATAATAAAGGAATCTCTATTAATTAAGTATCATACATTTCCCACTTTCATCATCTTTAACTCTTTGTTGTTTATATTTATGATTGTTAAAACAATGAAGAAAATCCATGGTTTTAAAACTATATTTGATTATAGTCACTTTTATCTGCAATTGAAACAAAACAACATCTAGACAGTTGCACAAACCAAGAAATTTTTTCAGTTATAGGCACGAATCAGACTTAATTTTCATATACTACAAACAAAGATATACATCATAATGGAAACAGAGAAACGATTTATATTCAAACATTTTTGTACTTTGATCAAAGTACGGGTGCATTTGATAAGCGTCAATGAGTCTTTGCATTGTAGATCTAGAAACAAAAACAAAAAACAAAGTCTAGGAAAGGAAAGTAAATTAAGAAATCCTTACATGTGCATCGCAATTTTAAGAATTAGAACAGCATAAACAGAAAGTGTTTATCAAAGGATAGGTTACGATAAGGTCTTACTTTGGCCAGCCTAAACACGCAAAAAAATAAATAAAGATCTTTTAGCCTAATATGCGAGCGTAGAGAAGCTGTTAACTTTACATATTCTGCCAATTAATGTGACACGTCTCAAAATATGATGGAGAAAAAAACTTTCTGTCATTTACTCGGATTTCTCGGAAGTTTTAATTTGGAAAAGTCTGCTCATACGTTAAAAACGACGGTAAATAATAGCACATCACCGTTAAATATCTCGCCCCATCGATTCATATTTGATACTAAGATTTAATCTTAGCGAGCTTTTTACCCGGACATGCCTTTTTTCATATTACCTTATATTATAGCTTAATATATGAACTTCCATGAAATATAAATCTAAAAAGATTCGTGCTAAAACAAGATAGGACGTCGTGTTAGAAATTTCACGGAAGACCTACATTGGTGTTTGTTAAAACAAAGATCAAAATTCATGCTTGTTTGATAAGTCATTTTTATCTGCAATTGAAACAAATCATCTAGACAGTTGCAAAAGACAAACAATTTTGTTTCTTGAAATGCCATTAAGATATTTACTGTATAGAATGAAAATTAAAGTCTATTTTCATTATATCGAACACTCGGAACCAGTTGCATGAGTTATAGTAATACAAGTTTTCAATAAAATTGTTGACTGCTTCCGTTTGCACGGATATACTCACGGAAAGGATTTGTACCATTATCTTTTTACATTTAAAGTTATTCATTTTAAGCATCGTTTTCTAACATATAGAACAAGTAAATCCGTGAGCCTATACCCACTAGGATTCGCCATACACCATGCATATGGTACTATAGGAGAAATAAAAGTGACCCTATTACAACCCATCCTTTATTTTCTGATTATAAAGACAAAGAAATAAATTATATACATGTATTTGTACAGTTTGGTGTTGTTTTTCAGTAGACAATTGAAACAATTGGCAATACATATACACCATTGCTCGCTTATTTTTAAAGCAGACTATTTACAAGCACTCTCGGACGAAAAAATCAGTAGACATGCTCTGTACTTTAATCTCACCTTCCGTCCTTCAAAAGAAGCAGAAGTACAAATTGGGCAATTGGAAAGGGCACACAGAATCCGTAAACTCCAATGAGAACAGGACGAAAAACAGACAACATATAAAACACGAAACTTAACAACAAGAACTCTGGTCGCAAGGAAAGTGAACTCGGGTGCTCCGGAAGTGTAATCAGCTTGCTATAGCTCAAGCTGCCAATGATGATCTGCCAAGGAAATCGATGTCAGTCCCGCAAGCCCTGGAATAACGAATCAATTGTGATACGTAAACTTTATAAACTGGAGCGGACGAAAAGTTGCCACACAAAACGGAAAGTTGACGATTGGAAAGTTGAATTCACATGTTTGTCATAGAGGTTTGTTGAAAGCTTTTAACTGAACGATCCTCGATTGGGTGACTTTCTCCATCCCGTATATTCCAGGAACTATAGATAGAAGACACGTACTGCAGATTTGAGGGAGCCTGCTTCAGATTCAGATATATCTTAACCTTTTCGAACTTCTGTTATTTTTTGTTGTTGTTACCATTAATGTAAACTTATCTTATTTCAGTTCTAACCGAAGGTATACAGAAAATAACATTCCAATTTAAAAGAATTGACATATACAGTGACAATCTAGTGACAAATGGCTTATTGTGGAGCATACAAACCAACAACGTATATGTCTGCTCTATTCGGTGCCACAGTGATAACCAGTGCGTCTCTTTCTTCTTCGGAAATGGAGCATGTGATGGTTATTATGATGTTCATCCAAACTCTGTAGACGTCATTTCACATGTTCATGGGACGGAATTTTACAAAAAGAAACTATCTGCAACAGGTAAATGGAAATTTTTAAGAATAAATCAAAATAAAAAAAAACTTTCTGCTTTGAGCAAAAATATGATTATCTAAAATAACGAAAACTCGTTTAAGAGACACAACCGAAGAGAAACCAGCAAAGGGAATGCTAGTCATGCTTCAAAAGAGCGATCAGTTCCCTTTTTCATATTATTTAGCCTTTTTATATTATTGCTTTTTTACACGTTTTGGGAGCGGGTGTTGTTTTTCTTTGTTCTGTTTATATCATTTTGTTCAAATGTGACGGATGAAAATTACACAAGTGTATTCGTTGTCACACACTTTGGTGCTTAGCAATTTAAAATAGAGTTCGAGTCTCTTTTAGGTCATATCTGTAACTGTTAAAGTAAACATTAAAAATAGATGACTTTCCCATAGGTTAATCTTGATTTTTAATTAAGACGTATCAAAAAAATTTAAGTATATTTAATTGGAATGCATCAATTAATTTTAATCTGAAATCACAAATAAGCACAGAATCGAAAAAGGTAGCAACTAAATACTGTGGATTCATTTATTTTCGTGGGTACCAATTGTCGTTGTTTGATGAAAAAGGATCAGTTCGTGGATTTTTAAATTCGTGGTTCTGAAGTCTGCAGCAATTTTTTTTCAATGGAATATCAAATTTCATGGGTCAGCGCCACCCACGAAAACTGATACCCCACAAATAATAATACAACCACAGTAACTGAAGGAGGACAATCTTCCTCCTTTTGATAAAAAGCCAACAATACAGGTAGTAACCCACCGAAGATATAAACACTTCAATGTAATAAAGAAACCCAGTGTTATTGAGTCAAACCTCCCTTTGCGATTTAAGAGAATGTTACATGTAATAAGACAATAAATTTAAGCTGGTCGCTGTGAGAAACAAACGGAAAATAGAGGTGACTATCGCACTCACAGCACAATATCAAAACGAATTTTTAAAACTTGCAATATCTTTGTTAGAACAAAGCAATCTTGAATTTAATGTATTTATTGTTTTTATCCCTCTCAACTTTCCATTTTCCTGTGGAATTCAAATTTTCATGTTCTTTATACTAGTAGTTTTCAACTTAATCTTACACATACATTAACCCATTTTTCAATGTTCATTCTCCATCCCTTTTATGACCATCGCCTTTCTCAGTGTTGTCAGGGCGTAAAACACAAAATCGTTAAATCGCTAGTATTTTCTGCTTTATAGCAGGGATGTCCAAATCAGTTTTATTTAATCCCTGTTTATACTTACCAATTTAAAAATTATCTCCTCCTTCTTTGCTACAGAATGGTGCAGTGACATTAAAGCCGTCACGTTTGTGGAAGGGGGAACTACGAAATGTTTCAAGGCGTATCAACCCCAGGTTAGTTGGGCGGATGCGGAAACTTTTTGTCAGACAGAAGGTGGTAATCTGGCCGTACTGAACTCGGATGCTGCAATTGGTTCATGCTCAAGTTTCCCAGGTAAGGATAAACCTTAAAAAAACACTAAATCACAATACGAGTACGTTTAAACACAACATAATTACATACTTTATACAATGGGGGGAGGTTGAGAAAAATTCGAGGAAAAAAAAAGGGAACAAACATTTTCAAGTTAAGAGTTGTTTTATGTATTTGTTGTTTTTGGTTTTTTTTTTGTCTGTGCGGTTTTTTTCTTCTTTTCACTTTGGTGTCATATTCTATGCCTAACAAAGGCTCGACAAAAAGATTAAAACATGATTGTTTTTTGATCGATTTAGGCTCAGAGAAAAATCAAAACATATATTAAAATGATTAATGCAACATATACCTTAATTTCGCCTTTGGGTTTTCATGGGCTCGTTAGGGCGTCCTACTTTTTTCTTCGTCATGTGTCCCATACACTATCGTTTATTTTATAATTTTCGTGTAGGTTTTCTGCAAATTGGTCTGAGACCCCTTTTCCTTCACACGACAGTTAAATTCGGCCCTGTATCTTGATATTGCTAATAATAATGAGCAATTGCTTGATATTTCGTCTATGCATACGATCTCAATATTTGAACCATTTAAGATCAAACTTTTAGGTAACTATATTTCAAGCTTTTCCTTGGTTAATTTCTGTTACATTTTACATTGCAGAGAACGACTGTGGTATTGGAATGTTTGGTGCAATTATCAACAAATGTTACTGGACAACCGCATCACCTGCTAATTGGCACAACAGTGCAACGACATGTGCAGGGGCCTCTGGAATCCTGGCTTCTTTCCCAGATAGTCTAACCTATAATGACATGTTGAATCGCCTTGGGATTCTAGGGAGGTAAACGAATTAGGAAATAGAATCTGAGCTGCACGACAACAAAAGAACCCCTGTGTTACCTAGATCTGATAAAGGAACCCCTCGATCCCGTCCCAAAAAAAACCACAAGCAATTACAAACAAAAAACATAATGTAATTGAAACAATAAGAAATGAGGTGGAAATCTCCAAGATGTCTCAAAAAATACCCAAAAAATCATTCTTATCAATTTTAAAGTAGAAGATGCACATCTCATTATGTCAAGAACATTGTGTTAGATTCATGAAAATCCCCTGATTGTTTTAGGAGTTGGGGATAAGAAATGTGTATTTCAAGTCATAACGGAAGGATACACGTCGGAACGGGGAAGCAAGGTGGTTAGAAAAGTTAAACAATCATTAAAATATAGACGTATTATTTACATTCGTGTACGTGTTTTTTTTCAAAAATGTCTTGCAAAACACTGTCAAAGTAGGTGATAACACAATCAGTAAAAGAATATAATCGAAATGGTTTGGCTTACTTGAGAGAGGCATTTCAAGCAAAGCGGGAAATGGTAAAACTAGACTGCAAGCTAGACTTAATCTTGTTTAATGGCCATATGCCGTTACAGAGAGGAATCATTATTTCTATCACAGGGGCTTGTGTACAGTGAAAAAATAAAAATCCCCCTATCTACCCTTTCACAGGGTATATAGGGGAAATTTTTATTTTTTTACTGTACACAAGCCCCTGTGATTTCTATGATAACGTTTTACTGAATAGAAACAATCCATGCTCAGCAGTTTGAAGTTGCTGAATTACATGTTGCAAAATGATAGGTCGACAAATATACTTTTAAATTCACTGTTCACGTTTCTGTTGGAACCTCGCTTTCGAGGCCAGATTTGTTTATAAAAGACCATAATATGATCTAATATGGATTATCCGTAGATCCCGATTATGGTTAATTTAAAATGGCAATAGAATAGGGAGGTTTGGTGCCTTCCATAAAACCTAGGTTAACCAACTATTTCTTCTGAAATGCCTATACCAAGTCAGGACCATTTCGGTCTTTAATTGCTCCCACACCCTGTTTTGTCGGCTTTCCTCGCGCACATTTGGAATCGACCATATTAGAAAAATGACATTATTTAGGAAAAATCCTCGTTGACACTCTTCTAAACCAAAAACTAGACCCCCATATTCAGATTGCATACCGAAAACTCAGAAAATGTTACAAAATAATATGCCGGGGACGGACGGACAAAAGTAAATACAACATATCCTCTCTTTTACAATGTTTAGTTATGAAATAGGACAATCTAGAAAGACAATTATTTTTTTACAGTGTTAACTACTGGTGGATAGGAATAAATGATATAACAGTAGAATCCACATATACTACATATGACAACCAACCCATCCCATGGTGGAATCTTGTCGCTTTGTGGGGATACTTTGGTAGAGACTGCTTATATATCAAACCCACTGAAAGCTATCAGTGGGAGGAGGGCGACTGTTCCGTAGATGTGCACAGAGCCGTATGTGAGAGGCAACTAGGTATGATGCATACTAAGGGTTCTTTGCTAATTGTCCGGCTTTTCAAGATTCAGTTGAAACCCTTCTAGCATTATGTTCTCATCTCACCTTTTTACTTCATTGTAGTTTTATATTTATTTACTTTCTTTTTCATGTTCATCTCAGATTTTAAACCAACAAATTTACAACCTTAAAATCTTCAATAGTATTCAAAATACCGGTATTGAGCTTAAAAAGTGCCAAATTTTGAAGAAAAAAATCTGGAAAATGGGCAATAACTCCTACATGGGTAGTTGGGATCTTCTTCAACATTTCAGTGCAGGTAGATCTTGAGGTTCTGATAACTTTTACCCTTGCCAGAATTTTGATATCTGTGACTGTGTTTGAGTAATTTGCAAAGAACTGCAATTTGCCCCTATGTTCTATTTTTAGCAAAGACGACCAGTTTTTTTTTTTAACGAATCAAAAATCCGAACACCATTTTTGTAGCACATAACAACTGTACCAAATTTGATTGCAGTTGAACTTATGGTGTCATAAGAGTTAACATTTGTAAACGTTTACGAAAGACAGACAACCAACCGAGGACGGATGCCAAGTGATGGCAATAGCTCATATTACCCTTTCAGTTAGGTTATCTAAACAAGAGGCTCCCAGGAGCCTGAATCGCTCACATGGTCAACCCTATGAAGAACTTTGTAGAGCTGAATAAGCTGAACTCTTAAGCAAGCAAAAGCTTTTTTCTTTCAGCAATAGTTTTAATTCTGTTGCCAAAAACGTGCAAAATGTTATTTTAAGGGCCGTCTGAACACTTTGAGTGACTCTATAGAGACTTTTGTTAAGAGCTTAATGAACTGAACATTTAAGCAAGCAAAAGCTTTTCTTCATCTGATATAGATTTCATTATATAAGCCAAAAACATAAAACCATGTTTATTTAGGGGCTGTAATCGCTAAAAGGGGTCATCTGACAACTTTGACCCTATGGTGACTTTTGTAGAGCTAAATGAGCTGAGCATTTAAGCAAGCAACAACTTTTTCATATCTGCAATAGTTTTCATTCTACAGGCCAAAAACACTATTTTTCGCCTTTAAGGTGCTGTAACCCCTTTAAGGGGTTATCTGGCAACTTCAAACCTATGGAGACTTTTGTAGGGCTAAATGGGCTGAACATTTAAGCAAGCAACAACTTTTCTCTTTCTGTCATAGTTTTCATTCTTTAAGCCAAAAACATGAAAAAATGCTATTTATCACCTTTAAGGGGCCGTAACTCCTATATGGGGTCATCTGTCAACTTCGACCCTATGGAGACTTTTGTAGAGCTAAATAAGCTGATCATTTAAGCAAGCAAAAGCTTCTCTCTATCTGCTATAGTTTTCATTCCATAGGCCAAAACTATGAAAAAACGTTGTTTTAGTGGCTGTAACCCCTTTAAGGGGTTATCTGACAACTTCAACCCTATGGAGACTTTTGTAGGGCTAAATGAGCTATACATTTAAGCAAGCAACAACTTTTCTCTGTCATAGTTTTCATTCTATAAGCCAAAAACATAAAAAAATGCTATTTTTCATCTTTAAGGGGTCGTAACTCCTATGAGGGGTCATCTGACAACTTCAACTCTATGCAGACTTTTGTAGAGCTTTTGATGCTGAAGCAGTAGCGTGGCATCAGATTTCATCTATCTCTTATACTTTTTGATTTTCAAGCCAAAAACAATAGTCTGACCCCCCCTGGTCTTTTTTTAGAAACGGCGGTCATGTTGTTTGGACGGCGGTCACCATTTGTGCAATATTGGTAGAGGACATCCCATAGATGAAGTGTGCAAAGTTTCAAAACAATCCCTTCAGTTGTTTTGAGGAGAAGATTTTCAAAGAAATGTTAACGACTACGACGACGGACAATTACGGACGACGACGATCGCCAAGTGATGGCGATAGCTCACCTGGACTTGGACCTTCGGTCCAGGTGAGCTAAAAAGGCTATTTTTGACCTTTAAAGGGCCATAACCCCTATCAGGGGTCAGCTGACAATTTTGACCCAATGGAGACTTTTGTAGAGCTTTTGATTTTGAAGAGCCTAAGATCCTTCGGATTTTTTCTATCTGTTATGGTTGCTGAGTTATAAGCCATTTTAAGTGGTTTTACCCTATGTTTTATTTTTAGTAACAGCAGCCATGTTTTTATCGAATCATTTCAAAATGAGGATCGTTTGTTGCTAACATGTCATATACCATTCCTGCAAAGTTTCAGTTAAATTGGTTAAGTGGTTTCAGAGTAGAAGATTTTTGAAATTGTTAACGGACAGACGTATGACGACAGACGACAAACGACGACAAATGCAGAGTGATGGCTAAAAATTTGTTACTTACTTAAACATTCAGCTCATAAAATTCAAAAAAATATAGAGGTTATGACCCTTTAATATTTTCATGTTTTTGCTCTAAAGAATGAAAACTATTTCAAATAGAGAAAAGCTGTTGTTAGCTGAAGCAAAATTTTCCATTGGGACAAATTTTTTAGAAAAATCTTTTGTAGGGGTTATGGCCTTTTAAAGGTAAAAAAAATATCAGGCTCATTTCATGTATAAGCAGTTGTTTGCTTAAACCTTCATCTTCTTAGAAGTTTCCAATGGGTCAAAGTTGTCATATAAACCCTTATGTCTTAAGGACGAGTTGATCGTTTTGAGTTTCTGGTTGCCTCTTGTTCATCAAGTAAATTGTAGCCTAGGTGGACCTCCCTCACTTAAAAACATAGGTGATCTATTGATTACAAAGGTCTCCTTGTTGCGCATTATTGTAACTACGTGGGAATTGACTTAAACTTTATCAAAATTTAAAGTGCTCAATCCATGCAAAAAGAAGTCACAGCCAACATCTGAATCATGCTAACCATCTCTATATGCACCTTACCATACCACTTTAGATGATATGGTATTAGTCAGTTATTGGGTAAAGACTTTAACTATTCTTCTGTAAGTGGTCATCCATACAGAAAATATAGGTCACAGCCAGCTTCAGAAGCATGCATAGTGCATAGCCGACTAAGTGCAACTACCATACCAATATCATTGATGTGGCACTTGTCAGCAAGCCAGAATGGACTTAAACCACTCTTCTGTAAGTGGTCATCCATTTGGAAAATATAGGTCACAGCCAGCACCCGAAGCATACATTGTGCTAAGCAGCACTAGGTGCATCTACCATAGCAATATCATTGATGTGACTTGTATTGTCAGTAAGCAGGAATTAACTTTAACCATTCTTCTGTAAGTGGTCATCCATGCGGAAAATATAGGTCACAACCAGCATCCAAATCATGCATTGTGCTTAGCATCACTAGGTGCACCTTCTATACCAATATCATTGATGTGGCACTTGTCAGTAAGCATGTATGAGTCTTAACCATAAGTGGGTACAGACGCGGACGCCGGGGGTATCACATAAGCCCTCCTTACTTTCGTGAGGTGAGGCAGAGCTAAATAAAATATTGGTACATCCCTGATATACTGGTATACTTTGACTAACATTGTTTTTAATTCTTCAGGTCCAATATACTACTGGGTTGGTGGCACTGATTTAGCTGTTGAGAACAACTGGATTTGGAGAAATGGTGCTGCTATGGACATGACAAAGTGGCACACATCCGAACCTAACGGCAACACTGCTGAAAACTGTGCCACCTTACAATATGACTTGAATGGAAACAAGTTTTCAAGTGAAAACTGTGCAGCATTACACAAATGTATCTGTGAAAGAATTGTTTAATAACAATGATGGTTGGTTCATGGCTACTGATTTATTGTACCATAATTTATATTGTGTATTTAAAGAATAAAAGGTTTCTACTAAATTATATAAGTTGGGTGCTCAAATTCCTTAGACTTCAAATATCTTTCATTCATTTTTTTTTAATTAGATGTAATTACATTCTTCTGTTTTTGGACTGGAAGAAAAACAAAATGCAGTTCAAACATATTCCTTTTTAGCATATAATGTGTGTGATTAGAAAAAGACATGAGTTAACCATGGCATGATGTTGGCACAAATGTCTCACAGAAAAACATTAAAGCAACAAGGCATACATCACTTTAAGAACAGATGCAAATACAAAACTAGGAATTTTAATGATTCATTTATTATCAAAATAAAATAACAGTAAATTGCAATAATATATAAAAATATAACAGGCAAACTCATAACAATAAAGTTAAGTGTCACTTTCATATCAGACCATACATACAATCAACTCCCAATCACTGTCTTCATTTCAAATTTTAACCTGTTAAAAAAAAGTCAATAAAAGTAAACCAAGCAAGTCTATCTCGTATGTCAAAAAAAACCCAAAACATTACTATGCTAATCCTATAGTTTAAACTTTGTTCTTATGTCTTTCTATTTGTTCAAAAACAAAATTGTGAAACATAAACTTCATAAATATAGGGGTAAATATCTGAAAATTTGACAAAGTGATCTAGTACCATTTAAAAGATTTGCTTTTTCATAATATTATGGAAATTTTTTATGTTAATCTGTAAAATACTTGTGGCTGAAAACAGGTTTTTTATCAACCATGCCCTCCCTCAAATTGTCAATATTATAATATATGATTATATGTACATGTAGTAAATGCTTCCAGTTATTGTAAAATAAAGTCCAAAAAGTCAAGATATATTCATTACAAGAGTTAACACTAAAGTATGTCTCGCCTGCCGGCACCATCAGAAACATTTATTCTTTCTTACTTCCACTATATTTTGAATTTACATGGATTTTCAGTTTCTGAGATCAAAAGATGTTTATAGAACTTAAACATTGCAAATATATGCAATAAAAATAATCAAAGTCACTCAACCGGAAAATCAAGGTCAAGGTCATAAGATGGGGATGCAACTGTGCTAAGCTACTACTGGGGCATATGTATACCAAGTTTCATCAACCTAGAACCTATAGTTCTTGAGATATGGAGGTGCTCGCAAAACTTTTCCATTGCTATTATATGTATTGAAAATTGTCAAAGTCACTCAACCAAAAAATCAAGGTCAAGGTCAAAAGATGGGGATGCAACTGTGGTAAGCTACTACTGGGGCATATGCATACCAAGTTTCATCAACCTAGGACCTATAGTTCTTGAGATATGGAGGTGCTCGCAAAACTTTTCCATTGCTATTATATGTATTGAAAATTGTCAAAGTCACTCAACCGGAAAATCAAGGTCAAGGTCAAAAGATGGGGATGCAACTGTGGTAAGCTACTACTGGGGCATATGCATACCAAGTTTCATCAACCTAGGACCTATAGTTCTTGAGATATGGAGGTGCTCGCAAAACTTTTTCATTGCTATTATATGTATTGAAAATTGTCAAAGTCATTCAACCGGAAAATCAAGGTCAAGGTCAAAAGATGGGGATGCAACTGTGCTAAGCTACTACTGGGGCATATGCATACCAAGTTTCATCAACCCAGGACCTATAGTTCTTGAGATATGGAGGTGCTCATAAAACTTTTCCAAAAAGTTAACGCCGCCGTCGCCGCCGCCGCCGGTAAAGTAACACCTATGTCCCGCTCTGCTTCGCAGGCGAGACAAAAAACAAATGAAAAGACAATTAAAATTAAACAACTAACAAACATAAGAATATGTAATATTTTGGGACTTTCACTAAAATGAACATTAGCAATGTGACATGTGTGTTATAACAAGCAGGAGCAGCTAACCCTTCTAGAGAACCTGATATCAATCTGATTCAAGTTTCCAGGGGGGTCCATGATTTTAGTTGTTGGCGTGAAATTCTTTTTCGACAAGAAGCAAGGCCTCAAATACTTTTGGTGTTTTTACATGAATTTTATGCAAAAAAACAGGATTTTTGCCACTTTAAGGGGAACCCATGTCCTTCATGCCAACTGTAAATCCACGCCTAATTCCAACTTATGTTGATATTGCTAATTGCAGTAAAGTTGGATTTTTTGTGTGTATATTTTTGTGTGTTGCTTGATTGGTAATTGATTAGTCTTGTCACTTATGCCTACTGATTGTGCTTTTGACCTTTTTGGACTAATATTTGAATGGGCCTTTTGTTCTTAAGCAATTTTTGTTTAAAAAACTTTATTTCAAGCACAAAGGCATAAAACTGTGTCAAGGTAATATTGATCCAATGAACATTGTACTCGTTTTCATATAAGGATGAATCAAATGATTTCTAATAAAATGTCACAATGCCCCATCCCTAACAGTGTATTTCCTATCTTATAATTTATACTGAATTTTCTCAATAAGTAATATCAAAAATTTAAATTCTTGCCTATATGCTTGATAATGAATTTTCGATAAAAATCTTTTAAAATTTAAATTTTCATTCATAAGATGCAAGTTCTTTTTTTCAGGTCATTGATTACATGTCAAATTTCTGTTTCAAACTGAGAATAAAAAATTTGAAGTGTCAAACATATTGCACTTTTATACAAAGAAAATATAATTCATTCATTAATCCTCTGAAATAAAACAAGTTCAGTCAGACATGGAATTTCAATAATATTCTATGTCTGCATGCTTTCAATACCAACAATGAAGTTCCATCTATCAATCTGATGTCATTCAAAACTTCACAGCCAAATGTGAATGCTATATTTTTTGTAATGTTTTAAGCCTTTGGAAAGTGTGTCATATTTTTTAGATTTTTAATCATAAGACTCATGAAATTTTGATGACTTTCCTTTGTTAATAAGATTCATGGAGTTTTTAACTAAAACAAAAAGAGTCCAACACTTAAGAATGTCTTGCCTGCTGGCATCCTCGGAATACGTAGTTATTCAACTATTCATTCATAAATTTTTGATATTTTCCTGTGGACCAACTCAAATGATTTTAGATATCATAGTCATTGAGAAAATGACTTTACATAAAAGATTGAACACAAAAAAACAATATCAACAATCATTTAGAGTAGAAATGAGGTCAAGGTCAGATGAAATGATGACCGACCTCAAAACCCTAATTTAATTCATTGATATCCTTAATATCAGATGCCTAGCTATTAAACTTTTTTAAAGAAATTCATTTTCCACAAAAGTCTTACAAAGAAGTATTCTCAACTGAAAAATGACCTAAGTTCACAGAGTCACTGGAGCATGAAAATGGGATCAGGGTTAAACGGCATAGGGACAGTTGCATAGACCATAACCTGAACAGTCTATATCATTTATCTTATATTTTTAGAGCCATTTTCAACTTAAAACATTAAATAGAAAAAATTCTAGTTAAGGATAAAGCTAAGAGAAGTGTGATTTTAATACTTACAAAATAGATTGCATATCACAGAAATAAAGCTGTAAGCATTTGAGTGGCTGCTATCTGATTTCTGTTGCTTTGGCTAAAATACGCTGTAGATCAACTTTATCATTGACATTCTGGAAAAAAGCCACAATCATAAAATTCATTATGGTGAAAACATCTAATCAAATAATGTGATGAACATCTTAATAAAATTTATATAGATTTGCAAGAAGTATATTACTGAATAATATATTTTTTTATATGGATAAAAATTTTTAGTTGGGCTATAATACAAAATATTCTAGATTTCTGATTTTTTTAGCGCCAAAAAAAAGAAATGTTTGAGTATTGGGCAAATTTTGTTTATTTTTCGTCCATTTCCTTTAAACTGGCAGAACATCTGATCAAAATGGATATAAATAAAATTCACCTGCCACCCTTTTTTTTCAAGAAATTTGGATGAGAATCTTGGAAATATTTTTTTATGGCCCTTGTTGAGCAAAAACTGGTTTACTGAATACAAATTTTGGAAAGTTTTCAATTTTGAAATAATCTTTTTAACTTAATATTTTAAACCAGTGGGGATAAATTTTCCTGAACAACACATATTAATGAAAAAATGAAATTAAAGACCCCACTACCAGTAATATATCTGTTTTTGCAGTATATTGTTGTATGTCAGTCCTATAGTAATGGTTTTTAATTGTCAAAGCAAGATTGTCTGGAACTTTGTTTTATTTAATTTTTATTCAAAATCTTAATTTTTGTTTACAAAGATGGTATTACCATATTTCTTTTATTTTACCTGAATAAGTTTCATCACATGGGGAAAATCTTGTTCTAAAATTTCTTCTCTTAGCTCTCTGAAACAACAACATAACCAAATGCTTAAAGAATATAAAAGTAGTGTAGGAGATAAAAATAAGCTTTTGGTCACTCACCTAATGTGCCATAACACCCATAAAACAATAATTTTTAATCAGCCTTCCATATTGACCATTATTGAAAACAGGTAAACATAAAGGTTAAATCAACATAAAAAACAATAGATCAGCAAATACAAAAAGTCATTGATCAAACAAACATCTGTAATGTATATGTATACTTACATCAAAATTCCACAACAAACACATATCAAAAAGTGGAACCGCTTATCATCAGCAAACAAAGAATCCCAAATTCTCATTACATCTGAAATTGTATTAAAAACAATAAAATTTATGATCATGATGATACTTTGTAAAAGAGTATATGGATGAGAGAGTCCATTATATATCATGTATATATTCTTTAAATTGTTTGCCCTATATTCTCTTCCTTTTCATATTAAAACCACTTTTCTCATTGCATGTATTCTTTATATTGTCCACTTTTCTCATTACATGTATTCTTTATATTGTCCACTTTTCTCATTACATGTATTCTTTATATTGTCCACTTTTCTCATTACATGTATTCTTTATATTGTCCACTTTTCTCATTACATGTATTCTTTATATTGTAAGGATCATTATTCTCTGTTCTTCATTATCAAGTGCCAATATTCTTTATCTTTTAATTATTATGGCCTTTATTCTCTATTCTGTAAAGTGTTTAGCCTGCCATAAAGGACAAAATATTTCAGTCAGCAATAATATTGACAAACAAACGGCATGGAATTGAGGTTTGATATTAAAATCCATAGACGTCCATATCCATCAATTAACTTAATAATAGAACTAAAACAACATCAGAATGAATCTAACAGCGATTTCACAGGTTGCACCAAGATTGACACCAACAGAAGAGGAAAAGAGGTTTCCCAAAAGAGACTAGGAAATCAGTTAAGAAACAGAAAACAAGCCATTGTTGACTTTGGGACTTCAGAAATGGGTTCAAAGTTGAGCATACTAGCCATCTTTGGTGAAAGCCTATGCAAAACCCTTTAGGGGAAGACTAAGTAAGAAAATATTACAGTTCCTTCATCTGCATTTAAACTGACCTGGAAGTGGAAATTCTTGAGACAGTAATAATGTCAACCAGCGAAAGGCATAGAACTGTGGTTTGATATTGAGGTCTTCAATTCTTTGGTACAGTCTTTCGTCACTTGATTTTAATAAATCTGAGAACTTCTGCATCATATAGCCTGAAATTAAGGTAAATTTAAACAACATATTTGTAATGAAAAAAATTCCATGAAAATTTTATGCCCACAAGGTTTTTTTTCTACCATCAACATTGACAATTTTTCTGATTTTTAAGATGTATTAAATAAAACTGTCTATCATTTAAACTAAATTATTTCGTTTTTATGGCTTTTAAAATGATATGTTGACCTTATTCACATAATGCATGTATTAAAATCGATTAAAAAAATCACACAATAACATTGCACAGTTTTCATTGGGCAATTTGATTTCTAGCTAAGAACCCACCCAATTGACTTATATATTCAGATATATATTCGTCATGAAATCAGGAAAACTTTTTATATAGAACTTTTTAAAGCCATTTATTATTTCAACAGAACTCAGGCAAATTTCAGCTACTTACCAATACCACATTGAGCATCAGAATCCAGTGTTTTGATAAAGAGATCTCTAATTTCAGACATAATATTCATAAAACAGAAAAAGGCATCTGCTTCAGCATGTTCTGTAAAATAATGAAACTTTTGAATAGTAACGAGTTTAAAATTTTGCATGTAGAAATACCAAACTGCAGCTTACTATAGCAAAAGTTTAGTTTATAAATTATTTCAATTCTTTTTTATGTCAATGAGATTATAGAAATCAATATTTTTTTAACCATTTGCCTTCCAACCATGAAACCTGTATTTCAATGAAATAAACAAGAGCAAATTGAAATACATAAGCCAACCAAAACATGGTATCAAAGATGTCTTTAGTATCTTCCTTTCTTGTGCATATTTTGTGTGTAATCAGTTTTCTGCTGTACCAAGCCTAAAATCCATAAAAAATTTCATATTCAAGTCTGATCTAAACAATGAATACTGCAACAGAAGTAACAAAAGGATACCCCCTGCTTCATACTGAGTTTTTTATTGACTTCAAAGTCTTAAGAAAGCCTTTGAGTGATTTTCAAGAGCAATTTAAAAATTTCAATCATATCCATCATGCCTATAAGATATGTAGACTGACATACAGGCAGGTAGACCCTGTCCCAAAAACATATTCATTATATTCTTACATACCTTTTGTTTCTTCTATAGGATCTGAAGCAAAACAGTAATATATTGGACCTAATATTTCATTCATACCCTGCAATAAGAATAAATACCATAAATATAATGAAGTAGGAAAGAAAAACGTATTGGAACAGTTTTGTCTTAAAAATTGTATTTAGGCATATGTTATACAGTTGTGTATATACATTTCTAATAGAAATTCATGGGTAGGGTTCTGATAGAAAATCATGTAATGGTTTGAAAACTACAAATGATTCTTTTTTATAACCAAATTATATGAATGAAAAAGTACAAATTATATAATTATAAGATTTTCCTAAATAACTAGAATGGCAGTCTTCCATGAAAGATGTATGTCGCTTGTGTCTTGTGATAAATGGAAAATATGAAATAGATGAGTAACTAGCATAAAAAAAACACTTTACATTATATAACATTATATGAGGAAGCTCTGGCCAAATATCAAGAGGCTGTGACATGAAGTTTCTCAAAAAATTGTGACAGAAATTTTTGTTTCCCTGTTCCCCAAAGAATACTACAAGAGGATGGATAGCACAATAATAACCCCTACATGCTTTGGAAAAAAAATATCATGACAATACATATGTAGTCCACAAGAATGGGAGGTGTAATCATAAAAACAATAATTAAAGCAAGGATTGTCAAATAAAGCAGATTGACAAGCAATGTCCTTTTTCTCATAATGTTTATATATTACTTTCTTAGGTATATTTGTTTGCCTTTTTAACCTCTGAATGATAATTCAAGGATTTTACCCACCTGTACATATCCCTGACCTGAATTTTAATAGCTTAGAATATATCAATAGAATTCTTTCTACAGTTTCCCATTGAGCCTCTTGACCATCAGGGAGAACCATGTATAATTTACCTGTACATAACCCTGACCTGGGTTAAGCTTAGAATATATAAATAGAATTCTTTCTACAGTTTCCCAGTGAGCCTCTTGACCATCAGCAAGAACCATGTACTCTTCACTGACTTTTCTTCTGTTTAACACTTTCTAGAATACATACAAACATATGACACACAGACTTTATTATATGAAAAATAAACATGATAGGTTGCAATTATTTATGAATTTTAAAGGCATGTAGACAACCTGGAAAAAGTGATATCATAACCTTTAGAGAGAATAACAGAAAAAAAACCTTTTAAAAATAACTCAAGCTGTGCACTCTTGAAAACTCACATACGAGGCTTTTTTTTTCAAGTGTGCACCACTGCCATTGAGGTTATTCCAATAGACCCAAAAAATATGACAGTCATTCCCTACAATTGAATCTTTAAAATCATATTAAGTTAAACATTTAAAAGGTCACATGGGAAAATTTGGTCCCTGGGCTCATAGAGATGTAGGATCTCAGTCAATGACAAAGCTTGTTACATTTAAAGATAAATTATTTATCTGTATAGATATCAATATTGAAAAGATCTGAGACAGCAACAATATCATTCAAAGATAACTATATTTCCATGAAAATAACCTATTAACTTACATTATAGTTACCACTCCTGTTGACCTGAACACTCTCAGATTTCAGGATACATTGTTCGACCCGTTTACGAAGAGTTTCTACTCTGGAATCTGCATGAATGATTTTCTTACAAGGATAATCTGTGGCTTTTTGAAAGAAAAACAAATCTGGACACAGACGTCTGAAAAGAGTATATAACATATATAATGTAAAAGTTACGTGATATACATGTAGTATACATGTAAGTGGATGTTTTTGTGTACGGGAAATATTGTGTTTTTATTTAAAAGAGAGTTTTGTACATAAATCTTACTCTTATTACTTATACCATATATTTTAAATGTTTAAAAAGGCCTGTTCATGTTTGTGGAGAAAGCAAAAGCAAATCACCATAAAAAGAAAACACTCTCAATAGCTTCACGGAGCACAGCATAATACGACCGCAACAAGTTGAACCCTGTATGTTTGAGGCCAATATGGATAGTCAATTGCTCTGGACATATGCAGCCCACGGTGACTGACATAGGTTTTTGACAAAGGCATTCTTTTGTGGACTTTCCATCCCCATTATCCAAATAAATAGAACAAAAACCTTAAAGCCAAAGATATAGAGTAGTCCTCATCACTTCAATGAACTTACCTGCAGTCTTTGTCAATCTGTAGTAACATTTCATTGTCTTTAAAGTAATTTCCCCAGTTGCTGTTAGGGTTTGGATTGAGTGGCTGAAAATAAAATTTTAAATCATTCTGTTTTACAGTAAACATTTTAGTCAGATTTAAATGCATTGTGTATCATATAAAGAACAAGATTATTAAAATATGGTTGACTTTCATGATGTGGTTTTGAAGAATTTGGTTTGTTATTAAAATTTGTATCTTTCCACAAAGCTTTGTTTTTTAACACAGAAGGGAAAGATAAAAAAACAAATATTTTTGCATATCAGTATCACCTTTTTGTTTAAAAAATGAAATAGTTCACTAAAAAAGTTAAAAACCTAGACTGAGCATAAATTTAAAACATGTTTAAGACAGTACACAGGCATTTTTAAAGAAATGATGGGATAAACCAGATTCTATTGTACCAAACCTTCTTCTTCCATTACGATCTTAGATTCTGTTAGTAACACAAAACACAACATGGTTTGGAGACATTAAGGGATACTGAGGTGATCATTCAGTACAACAAAAAGTATAACTAGATTTATGATAATCACAAAACAACAACACAAAAACACTTATGCATATATCATGGAATTATATCATGTGGTTGCAACCATTTTTTGTCATATGTAAAACAAGAATATGTCCAAGAGACATAATGCCCCATCTCGCAACATTTGGGATGGACAGACGAACGAACAGACCCAAACACTGCATACTGAACATATCCAAACACTGCATACCTAACGGACCCAAACACTATATCCAAGAAGTATTTAGGCCAAATGAAAAATATGTGTGTTTCTGGTTACCCTATCTTACTTAAGTTTTCATGCCAACCCTAATTGTTTTTTATTGCCCTTTTTTGCTGAACACTGTTAAACTTGATATTTTTACTTAAAGTAAAAAAAAAATAAGTAAATGCCTACGTAAGTAAATACCTTTTTTTTTGGGGGGGGGGCATGAAACCAGAAACACACATACATGTACTATTTTTTAGCCTTACTTACATGGTCTTCCTCCAGAGTTCCTGTAGATGCCTCCAGTCCTGGTTTGACTATCATCTCATCAATAAAATGTGCATAGGCTTTCCTAAAGCATAATAAGTTAATTTATAGTATTATAAGACATAAGACATAATTTATTTTCCAATTATGCTCCCTCAAAGGGCAGCATCATTACAATGATTATTATATGTTTGGCAAATTTCTAATAATTTGATTGGCTTTTTAAAGTCATGATTAAAAACAAATTTGTAAAAACATGTTTTATTTTATAAACATAGCAGAGAAACAATTCTGGGTGTTTCCCCGATTTGTTTACCTTTCCAGGGAAACAATACTATTGTACCACTCTTGAAAAATCAATAATGTGAAGTCACCAGGTCAAGGATGAACAAAAAATATAATAAAACAATTGTGTATCTTTCTACATGGAAACTTCTGAACTTTAACCCCTCTGGGTTGTTGCTTTCCTTCAGGCAAGCCCTTGTGAAAACAGCATATTTCCCCTGGATTACAATTTGGAATGTTTCCCTCTACTAGTACGGGCCACAACTGTATATTGTAAGCATCTATCATACAAATGAAACAAACTACATATAATATTAGTGTTAGACCCAATTTTTGTTTCTTGAGGAGCAGCAAAAAATACAATCAAATGACATAAGAGAACATAAGATTTTCTTATGTTAACACAAAACAATATAAGAGACAAAACTCAGAACATGAGTGTTTTTGGGAGGAGGAGCAAAAACATACATGTATATGTGCATTTGTGTATTAAAAAACTGCTGTGTTTTTATCGACTCTTTTCCATAAAGGTATTACAGCCCATTCTGTGATTTTGTTTTATTAATAAGACCAATAGTTGCATTATTTCTTTACATGAATAATAATGGTACAAACCTTTGTTTATCCAAAACATTTGGCCATTCACTCTTTTTAAGGGGGAGATAATTCAACAAGAGCTGAAATATAATCAGAATTAATATCATCGATAGTACAATCAATATAATGATTAATGAAGCTATGCAATATTGATTTATCTATACATACTCTCGGTAAACTAAAATTTTGAAATAGCAAACCATATAAGATAATGAGTTGTGGGAGAATCATATGTGCAAAACCTAAAAAAATAAGAAACAATTTAAAATCCACAATGGAACACTAACGGTGAAACCAGAAGCCTTCAATGATACCAGTGTCAATGATACTGCTCACTGCCTTGCAATTTACCCGACCTCAAAATTGCATTGTTTTAAAGGTTGCTGTTTTAAACATGACTTTTTTTAACATACATAAATAATTGTGCTTTTAATACTCTTTATTACATGAAAAATGTTTGGGAATGATCTACTCTACAATGTATTTTTGTCTTGCCACCTACCTTCCAACAAAATGATCTGTATCCACATTCAAATGGACATCCTATTAAATAAAATTCCATACATACATGTAAATACAAAATGGATATGTATTACCATAATTATATCTATACATAGGGTAAAAAATGGATTTTTTTAAAAGTCTTAAAATGTCACTACATGTATTAAATCTAATTTAAAGGCCCCCTCACACTTAACCGAATTGCATAAAATAAGGGTTGCGATGACCGGCGAATAGTAGTTTTTTAAAAATAGTTTGTAATCGTAATTGATAGTAAACCATAGTTACCCTTCGTTTTCGGTTTCGTAAGCCTTCGGAAGCCTTCGGAACTAACAGTTGCGATTCTTAAAATTCGTCGGTTAATTTTGAACATGTTCAAAATTTCCCGACGAATTTAAAATTCGTTTATCATCTGTTTGAAATCGCACCTCTTATTTAATGTACGGTAATTGTTCGTTTATCATTCTTTTATCATTCGTCATGCATCGTCCTTCATCGCATCATTCTGATCCCGACGAATCAGTACGATGAAAAAATATGAATAGCGTATAGAAACGAAGACTTGCATTGGAAAACGTAAATTCGCTTAGAGTCTTATTGCGAAGGGTAACGAAGATAAGCGTTAACTAAATTTGAATAACGAGACAGAAACGAACGCAAGACTATGATATACTATAACTAACTATGGATAGCTAATAGATTCATACATGAGCGAATATCCAGGCCAATATCGGTTAAATAAAGAAATAAGTCCTGAATCACATGTAAAATTTCAGATCTCTACGCCTTACAGTTTTAAGTTGAAGTGTTCACAAGACATTGTGGACGGACAGACAGAGATGGACGGACGAACAAAGTTAAAAGAAAAGGGGTTGATCATCTTTGATCCGGGGCCCTAATAACTATTATTGAGGGTCATCATGGGGTTCTTGATTATGTGATTACTAGACCATTTTAAGGGTGAATATTTAATTACAAGGATCATTTTTGAGTGATTATTTGATTACCATACCCCCTTCTTTTTGATTATTTGATTACCATTTCGTTGTAAAATTTTGTGAAAATAACGTTTTTCAGTAAATAATTAATGATTACCAGTGCAAATAAAAAGCTACGCCGAGCGCAGCATGATATGACTGCAACAAGTTGAACCCTGTACGTTAGAGGCCCAATATGGATAGTCCATTGCTTTGGTCACATGAAGCCCATGGTGGATTCACAAAGCTTTTTGACACATGCATCCTGTGGTGGACTTAAAAATGCATTTTTGACACATATATATTTACATAATCTAATACAAAAAGCCGTATTTATATACATGTATTAATTGACATTTTTGGCCCTTTGACCCCTAATTTCTCAAGAACGGTAAAAGATATTGCAAATCTGATTACAAATTAAGGCAGGGATTTTCACAAGGAATCCAATGAAAAAAGGATTTTAAAAATCGGACCAAAAATAAAAAAGTTGATTTTAAGGGCGGCCTGTCTTTAGCCCCCCTGAAGCAATGTAATGGTGAAAATACATTTAAAAAATCATTGACACATTTGGTAGAAAGAATTTTATGAGCACTTCAGCAAAAAAAGAATTTTCAAAATTGGATGAATAAAAAACATTCTACAACAGTATTAACAATACACCCGTTTTAGCCCCTTTATTCTAAAACAATAGAGGCCAACAAATTCAAATACAAGACAGCATTCCTTTAGTGGATATACTCATTATATCAAAACTTCATAACAATTTACTGGACCACTACAACTAAATTTTTGGTATAAAACTATTTGCCTTGACAAACTTTTAAAAATGGCGATTTTGGCCCTTTTGACCCCTAATTTCTTAAAAACGGTAAGAGATATTGCAAATCTGATTGAAAAATGCAGGCAGGGATTTTCACAAGGATTCCAATGAAAAAGAGATTTTGAAAATCGGACCTCAAATATCAAAGTCATTTTTTGGGTGTGGCCCCTTTTTGACCCCAAGTAGCAATGTAACAGTGCAACATATATCAAAACCATTGAAACAATTTGTTGACAGAATTTAATGATGAATTCAATAAAAAAAAGAACTTGAAAAATCGAATGAATAATAAACATATACAACAGTGTTGTCAATACACCCGTTTTAGCCCTTTTTGGCCCTTTTTTTCTAAACGGTACGTAGGAACCACAATCCCCAAATACAATACCAACCTTCCTTTAGCTGTAACAAACATAATATCAAAATTTCATAAGATTCGGTCAACATTTACTCAAGTTATGGCACGGAAGCCAAAGTGTCCACAAACGACGACGACAACGACAAACAACAACAACAACGACGACGACGACATCGCCATAACATTATACGATCGCAAAAAAATGCGGTCGTATAAAACTAATGATTATTTGATTCCCAGGTACGCCCCATGATGACCCTCATTTTTATACGCTGCTGTCTTGGGTTTTGGCAGAAAAAAATGTTATAACCTTTTATTAAAATTATGTAAAGCACCTATTTTCCCCAAGCTTTAAAGTCCAATATCATATATCAGCAGTGTCATCAACACTGGCTGTATCATCTTCCTGATGCAAGATAGGTGGTGGCGTTGGAGACCTTGGAGATGCAGGAGGGGATTGTGGCTGGGGCATAATTTCCTGATGCGCCCGATATTTTCGTTCGCCTTCGTTTCGAATCGCACGCCATAGTAAACCGTCGTTCATTATCTGTTCGTGTTATCGGGTCATATCAACACTTCGCTCATCTTCGGCTATAATTTACTCAACGTAGCCATCCGAAAAATCGTGACCCATCGTAAGTCATATTCATTCTCCGCTAACTGTTCGTTGATCATAGTTAACAATAGTTAATAATCGGATGATTCGGAGGAAATTTTTATTTGAATTCATTCAATTCGCACATATTTTGTCAATTTTCCCATTCGTTACCCTTCGTCGCACCTTTTTCGGTTAAGTGTGAGGCGGCTTTAAAGTTGTACACTGAACATGAACAGAATTCAAATATTGACTTTCTTCTATCATGCTTGATTATTACAAAAAATTTCTTTGCTACATCAATGTCTGAGAAACTGTCCAAAATTAATTGTTCATTAAATTAATCAGTTTATCATAACTAAAGTCTTAGTGAAACTTAAAGTTGCATGAATGTTTTAAAAAAGTATTTGTACAAAAACTTTACCATTAAAACATAATTTCCTCAACTTTTTAATGTCTATGGTTTCTGCCTCCAGTAATTCCTCAAACTGTTTCAATCTAAAAATAAAAATACAGATACATGTATGTTATTAATTATGAAAGAAAATGATTAAAATGATTGCAGCACAAATATAATACATATACACATATAGGGCATGTACCATTGTCCATTTCCTAATTTACTTTTATCTCTAACTTTTGAATAGATTATATACGGACTCAGGGGCGGATCCAGAAATTTTGGAAAGGGGGGGTCCACATACTGGGTTCTGTGGGCCAAAGGGGGGGTTCCAGACCAATTTTGCTGAAAATCTACAAAAAAAATTTAAAATTTTGGAGGAAAGGGGGGGTTCCGAGGGTCGGAACCCCCTGGATCCGCCACTGATGGTAGCCTATACCAAATTAGGTCTTTGCTTTAGCTGCTATACATATGTACAATGTTTAATTTCATGAATTAAATCATGCAATTTTGTTATAATCTTGTTTTATCATGTTTATTCTGAATGTGTATTGGTATTGTAAACTGTTGCTTCTAGGGTTTTTAGCTGCATACTTATAATAGTTATTGTACAAACAGTACAATTGTTGTGCATTCTCATTTATTTAAGCTGTGCAAGAAATCTTTAATTTAATGAGGAAGTGCACATAATATATATAGTCATATCTACATTGTAAACACATTTCAGTTGTAAACCAATTAGAATTTGGAATTGAACTTAGCACATTTAAATAGACTGGTCAAAGCATAGGCAATCATTTTCCATTTGAACTACATTTTTTTGTAAAATCAAATCAAAATTTACAATAGACAATATTTATTTGCATAAACACATTTACATTAAATGGTTACAGCACAAAATAAGCAAAAAAATAACATTTTATAATTACAGATATATCAATATTAACATGGCATGACAGTGGTACTAATTTATTCATTAACATTTAATTGTGTTTTCTTATCTTCCAGCATTCTTGTAAAAATTTAATGAAAATTTTAATAATTGAAAAGGAATTGTTGTTAAGAAGAAATTTAATTTCTTTAATTTTTAGAGTATGAGGAAACGGATGTCCTAGTAGATTTTTAAGTTTTTCAATAAGGTTATTTCTTAGATTATTGTAGTGAGGACAAGTTGATAGAAAGTGGAACTCGTCTTCAATGTTTTTGTTATCACAAGAGAGACAAATGCGTTCACTTCTTTCAGTATTATTATATCTTCCTCTTTCTATAGCCAAGTTGTGGGAACTTAAACGCAATTTACAAAGGATAGATCTTTCACTCTTAGCTTTACAGAGGTCTAAATAAGCAGGGCGTTTAGTTGGTATAAAAATTTTATGAAAGAAAGAAAGTTTGCTACTAGCTTCTATAGAGCTATTCATATTTTGTTTATATTGATCATTTATTCTTTGTTCGATTCTATTTAAGTATAGATCAATATTATTTATATTGAGGTTTAAATGGTTAAATCCTAATTTATTTAATAAATTTTTGATGTTGGACATCCATATACTTGTGTCTTTGACCTTATCAAAAATGGAATTCACTAAAGAGTTTGGAGAGTTTATTATATGGTTTAGGAATCTCAGCATTTTCATCTGAATTTTGGTATATAAAGGTGTTCTATTTGCTTCTGCTAGGCAGGCAATATTTGTTGTTTTGTAGTGAACCCCTAAAATTTCTTTAATAAATTTTAAATGTAAATATTCATATGGTTCTGAATCTTTGTAACTATTGGTAGCTCCCCATACCTCGCTACCATATAGTATGATAGGTTCAATCAGGGTATCAAAAAGTTTTTCAAACAGTTTGCATGGATTATCTAAAGATATTGATTTCTTTATCTTAAACCAGGCTTTTCTCCCCTTTTCCATTAATTGAGTTTTAGCTAGTGTAGTTAAAAACCACTCCTAGATAACAATATGATTTAACTGTTTCTATAGTCTCATTATCTATCTTAAATTGGTTAAAGTGTGATTTTCCATTAGAATTAAAGATCAATATTTTTGATTTCTGTTTATTTACATTAAGTTTCCAGGATACACAGAAGCATTTATAACCAAAACAAAAACCAAAAATCAAAATTGAAAAAAATGTGTTTTGCGGGAAAAAAAAACATACTTTGAGTGGTTGACAGAGAAAAAAAAATATAATGGTGTCGGAATTAATAATCTATTTTGCTTTTAACAGAAATTTTTTATTGTTTGATCTTTTTAAAACACTTTTTGCTGTTTGTAAACAAACTTAAAATGTGGGCGTCGTACCGAGCTCTGTAGGCAGCCATCTTTGTAAACGTTGCTTCGACCCAAATAATTTAGGACCAAATTCCACAATCGCATGAGGCCGACACGATTAGTGCGAGTCGGTGCGAAAACTGGTGTTTAAAATAATTTCGAATTTAGACAATCGAAAATGTCAATGATGAAAACAAAATAAATTGGTAAATTTGCGTCAGACTGGCAAGTCTGACAACCTAGCTTGTGGTTACCCTCTTGAGCTAGGCCAAACCAAAATATGTTTGTTTCCTGCTTCATACTCTTGAAAATGCATTAGGGTAAGAAGGTAGGAATATTTTTTTACAATATTATTTTACATTGAGTCAATGGGGAAGCAATCCCATCTTTACCAGTGCTTGTCCCAAAATGCAAAGAAAAACTTTAGGTTAGGGCCCAAAAAATAGGGTAGGTAGGGTAGCAGAAAACAGACATATATTTTTTTTGGCTTTTCGACCACATGGAAAAAAGTGCTTTCAGCAAAATACAAATCTCTTATAAATTGTTAGAATACCTAGGGAAGAAAGACTTTGCCAAACTTTGAATGTAAATTATAAGTCCATTTGAGTTCTATAAATCAACGAAAATTCTTTTAAATTTTTTTTGTCTCTCAAATAAAATTTATTTTTTAAACACAAATAAACTTTTTACTAGTATACGAACTCTGATACCAAAAACCAAGATGTTATCTTCTAAAAGAAAAAAGTTTTCCATATGGTCTAATGCTAAATAATTCACTAATTTTAATAATACCTAAAATGGTGTGTTTATCTGACGGAACAGCCAGGTGTTGGGCCCACCTGAACATAATTGAAAGGACTAACAATAGATTAGATGACCAATTAGCTCCACAAAGGATTTTTAAAGGTATACGGAGCAAATGCTGTTTCTGGTCACTAGGTTGTACTCCCATGGATTTCTAAGAATTTTTGGTCCATTTTTACTATTAAGGTCTATGGAAAACATTTTTATTAATCATGCAAAAAATTTGAAAATTTTTGCATGAGTTCGTATGCCATTAAAAAGTCATGACATATCAAAATAATTAAAATATTTTGCAAGACGTAAATTAACAAGCCATTTTTCGTTGATTTATAAAACTCAAACGGACGATGATGAGATCCACTTTTTATTACACTGTACTATTAATTCAAACTTAAGAAAAGAATATTTTGAGTTTCTTTCCTTTAATAGCTTTTGTAAAGACCTAAACATCAGTGAAAAAAATTATATACATATTAAACCCACCAACACCAACAGAGGTAAATAAACTAGTATCATTTATTAAAAAGTCAATAGAACTGAGGACAGGGGAACCTTAAACATTTGCTTCATAATGTATATATATATTTTTTCAACTTGTTACAAGTGTATATGTATATCTGTTTCATATCTATGTCTGTTTCATGATGTCTATGTTATATATGGAACGCCAAATTAACATATATTCAATTAATTGTACCTATCTTCAAATAATTGAAGATATCTTCAAATAATTGAAGATATCTTCAAATAAATTGAAGATATCTTCAATTCAATTGTACCTATCTTCAAATAATTAAAGATATCTTCATATCAATTGAACCTATCTTCAAATGAATTATACCTAGGTGCAATTTAATTGCACTTAGGTATAATTCAATTGTACCTATCTTCGAATGAATTGAAGATATCTTTAATTCACTTGAAGATAGGTCTAATTCCAACATCTCCATAATTCATTTGGAGATATCTCCAATTCATTTGAAGATATCTTCAATTCATTTGAAGATATCTTCAATTCAATTACACCTATCTTCAATTGAATTATACCTATCTTCAATTCAATTATAGATATAGAGACAATTGAATTGAAGATAGGTTTAATTCAATTGAAGATAGGTTTAATTGAATTGAGGATAGGTACAATTGAATTGAAGATAGGTACAATTGAATTGAAGATATCTTTAATTGTGCTGAATTGTACCTAGGTACAATTAGATTGAAGATAGGTATAATTGAATTGAAGATATCTATATATAATTGAATTGAAGATAGGTATAATTCAATTGAAGATAGGGATAATTCAATTGAACATATCTTCAATTATTTGAAGATAGGTACAATTAATTGAATATATGTTAATTTGGCGTTCCATAGTTATACTGTCACAAACTGTATATATAGTTTATACGACAATAAAGATTGAAATTGAATTTGTTAAAACAGGGGTACGTTGCTATCACTCAAGAAATTTTACGGAAGACATCATGCGCTTGTTAACAAATTCAGGATTTCTATCAGATGTTGGTAATGTCATCCTTTCCGGATTTGACCAATACTCAATTGAATTCGATCTTTGACAACGTGACGGGTGGAGCTGCTAAAGCAAGCAAGAACTGCGTACTTTTCCAGAGCACGTGAGTTCACTCTCAGTTTTGTTATGTGTGGTTTTTTTTTCGTTTTTTTTTTGGTTGTTTTTTTTTGTTGTTGTGTGGTTTGTTTCGTTGTGATGATTTTTTTGCCTACCGATTTTGTCTTTGTCTTTTCGGAATAATGATGTTTGATTACCCTTTTTCTACACATTTGCTTCTCAAACAGTCCGACACAGACAGTAATTATTGTATACTAGTATATCATAAAATTTCGATTAGAGTGGTTTCCATGTACTAAAAACCCAGATGTACAAACGACAACACACATCTAAGCACCGGTTTATCTAGCCAGTAATCACAAAGGCACCTGTTTCTAGAAAACAAAATACTTATATAATAACCATACCGTATGTTGTTGTTTTTTTTTTATTATTTATTTAACAAGTGCCTGTGTGTAATCTTCAGTTAAGAGCAGGAAGCTGCTTTCAACAATAAAAAAACAGGTTAACCCGCGAGCTTATACTCACAAGTGATACCCTCTCCTAAATTATGTCTTGCAACATAAAAACCTATGTTCATGTATTCGGTAAGCAGGAGGTAAATGACATACGAGCATTAAATTGATATACACTACATGTATGGTATGAGATAAAGCTTTAAAAATAATATCAAAGCTCTGCGTCATGTTGTTGCTTGGAAAACAATGACGGAAATTTTGCCTGTACATGCAATATGTATACAAATCTAAGTACTTATTATTCGTTTAAAACAGGATGCAGATAACATAGCTAGGAAGATAAAATCGGTATACACCATATGCAATTATAGGAAAAAGCTATAAGCAGAATACCAGCCTTCGGTGTCGTGTTGCTTGAAAAGTTGAGACGGATATTGTAAAACGGACGGACGAACGCCCTACGGCTAGTGTAAAACAGTATACCAGTGGCCCCCTCTTCTTCCAAGCGGGGGTAAAAGTATTACTGCAATGTATACCAGGGTATAATGATACGAAGACCCCCTTGTGTTTTCTTTGACCGATAAGACCCTCCCAAAAAGATGAATTGATCGCAAGCTTAAACCATCATCAATTGTTATTTGAAACAATAATGCTACATGTGAATTGTGAAGATATTAGCGAACAACATCGGGATTGAGCGTAGGTTAGAAGCATGCAGTATGCGGAAGGTTGGTTAAAAATCTATAACGTACATGTAGGTTATATAAAAATCTATCGGTTACAATACTCACCTCATTTAATTAAGGTGGTCATCCATGCAAACATAAGTAATCTATCGATTACGAAGCTCACCCCGTTACGCATTATTGTCACTAAGCAAGAATTGCCTTTAAATTTTCAAAATTTTAAGTCCTCAATCCATGAAAAAAGAGGACACAGCCAGCATCTAATGCATGCATTGTGCTTAGCATCACTAGGTGCACCATCCATACCAATATCATTGATGTGGCACTTGTCAGTAAGCGGGAATGGACTTGAACCATTCTGCTGTATGTGGTCATCCATGCGGAAAATATAGGTCACAGCCAGCATCGGAAGTATGCATTGTGCTGAGCATCACTATATGCACCTACCATACCAATATTATTGATGTGGCACTTGTCAGGAAGCGGGAATGGACTTAAACCATTCTTCTATATGTGGTCATCCATGCGGAAAATATAGGTCACAGCCAGCATCTGAAGTATTCATTGTGCTTAGCATCACTAGGTGCACCTACCATACCATTATGGTTGATGTGGCCCTTGTCAGTAAGCGTGTATGGATCTTAACCATTCGTCTGTATGTTGGTGCGGACGCCGACACCGACGCCGAGGATATCATTAAGCCCCCTCAGTTTCATGAGGTGAGCTTAAAAGTAGGTAACAGCCTGCATCCTGCTTAGCATCATTAGATAAACCTATCATACTAATATGGTTGATGGGGCACTCCTCTGTAAGCGGGATTCTTCTGCAAGTGGTCATCAACGCGGAATAAGTTGGTTACAGTCAGCATCCGACGCATGAATCGAACGAAGCATACTTGGTATACCTACCAGACCAATGTCGTTGGTGTGGCTCTTGTTTCTAGGCGGGAATGAATTTAAACCATTCTTTTGTAAGTTGTCATCAATGCGGGAAAAGTATGTTACAGCCAGAATCCGATGCTTGCATCGTACTTAACATCAATAGGTGTACCTATCATTCCAATTTCGTTAATGTGGCACTTGCCTGTAAGCAGAAATGAACTGAAACAATTCTTTTGAAAGTTGCCATCCATGCGGGAAAAACAGGTTGTGCTTTAATTATAATAAGCATCACTTGTTACACCTATCATACCAATATCGTTGATGTGGCACTTGTCTTAAAGCGGAAATAAACTTTAACCATACTAGCTTCTGTAAGTGGTATGAAGGTCACGGAAAGCATCATAAACATGCATTGTGCTTAACATCACTACTTCTTTAAGGGATGCAGTATCCCCTTTATTTTGTGAGGTGAGCTAAAATCCGTTTAAGTTGATATTCATAAAGCCATTCCAATCCTAGCATGCTTCTAAATAATATTACAACTAGAGGCTCCCAGGATCCTTAATCGCTCACCTGATCTCTAATGCTTAAGCTTTTTACAAAGTGTGCAACACAGTCTACATGTAACCGGGCCGGTAAGTACAGTAACATTAAAGAATCTAAAGTTAGGAAAAAAAAAAACACTCTAAAGATCAGGTGCACTAAATAACACAGCTTTATTAAAACAAGAGGCTCCCAGGAGCCTGAATCGCTCACCTGACATATGTGCCTGAAGTAAAGGTTATAAGGCAAAATCTATTTAACGTTGAAAGGGTCATAAGATTAATAAGAGGGTCATCTGACAATATGGTGGATCTAAAGGTGCTGATCACTTTTGTTCTCAATCAAAATCTAAAAATCTGTCACCCTTTTTGAGTTATTTGCAAAAAATGCAGTTTAACCTAATGTTCTATTTTTAGCCACAGCGGCCATGTTTTACAACCAATCAAAAATTCCCACAACAGTTCTATACACCTTATAATATAATAAACAATAATACCAAGTTTGGTTCCATTTGGACTTAAAGTGTCAGAGGAGTTAACATTTTCAATATAAGGAAATGCAGTTAAAATGCTCAATTTTGACGTTCCAAGGGCAATAACTCCTCAAAGGAAAGGTCCTACAACGTTGACCCTGTTACGCTTAACAATATACAATTTAAATTTCTCAAATATCTTGTATAGTTTTCAAGATATTGAGCTAAACAGGTGCAAAATTTGCAAAAAAATCCACAAAAAGGGCAATAACTCCTACATGGGTTGTTGGATTTTCTTCAAAATTTCAGAGCTGGTAGATCTTGAGGTGCTGATCACTTTTGTTTCCAATCAAAATTTTGAAATCTGTCACCGTTTTAGAGTTATTTGCAAAAAACTGCCATTTACCCCTTTGTTCTATTTTTAGCCACAGCGGCCATGTTTTACAACCAATCAAAAATCCCCACATCAGTTCTATACACCTAATGCTAATGAACAACTATACCAAGTTTGGTTCCATTTGGACTTAAAGTGTCAGAGGAGTTAACGTTTTCAATGTAATGAGGAAATGCTGTTAAAATGCTAAATTTTGACGTTCTAAGGGCAATAACTCCTAAAAGGAAAGGTCCTACAACGTTGACCCTGTTACAAATTTTGTAGATCTTGATGTGCTTAACAATATGCAATTTAAATTTCTCAAACATCTTGTATAGTTTTCAAGATATTGAGCTAAACAGGTGCAAAATTTGCAAAAAATCCACAAAAAGGGCAATAACTCCTACATGGGTGGTTGGATTTTCTTCAAAATTTCAGGGTAGGTAGATCTTGAGGTGCTGATCACTTTTACCCTATGCCAGAATTTTGATATCTGTAGCCGTTTTTGAGTTATTTGCAAAAAACTGCATTTTACCCCTATGTTCTATTTTTAGCAACGGCGGCCATGTTTTTTATCAAAGCATTTCAAAATGAGGATCGTTTGTTGCCAACATGTCATATATCATTCCTGCCAAGTTTCTGTTAAATTGGTTCAGTGGTTTCAGAGGAGAAGATTTTTGAAATTGTTAACGGACGACAGACGACGACGGACGACGACAGACGACGACGGACGCATAGTGATGGCATAAGCTCACATGGCCTTTGGCCAGGTGAGCTAAAAAATGAACAAGAATGGAATTCCAGGGTCCCCCGCCGGTGAAGCAAAAATTATTGAACATGGCTGATTTTTTAACTTGACCAAGGTATTGGTGGTTTAAACATTGGTATAAATTTCATGAAAATCCGTCAACAACCGCTTAAACACAGAGTCGTTTTTATGGTGAAAGTTCCAAAAACAAAACAGACGTTTCTATGGTCAAAGTCCCATAACTCCTACAAAATTATCAAAAATGCTGATTTTTTAACTTGACCAAGGAATAAGTGATATAAACAGTTGGTATGAATTTCATGAAAATCCGTCAACATCTGTAAGGAGGAGAGCGCTTACAAGGTCTGTTTTGCAAAAAAAACCCAGTCTTTTTTATGGTCAAAGTCCCATAACTCCAACAAAAATTATCGAAAAATGCTAAAAGTTCCATAACTCCTACAAAAATTATAAAAAAAATGTTGTGATTTTTTAACTTGACCAATGTATTAGTTATAAAATCATTTGGCATAAATTTCATGAAAATCAGTCAACGTCTGTAGGGATGAAAGCACTTACAAGGTCTGTTTTGCAAAAAAAAAAATGAGTCGTTTTTATGGTCAAAGTTCCATAAATCCTACAAAAATTATCGAAAAATGCTGATTTTTTAACTTGACCAAGGTATTAGTGATATAAACATTTGGAATAATTTCATGAAAATCCGACAAAATTTGTAGCCTTGAAAGCGCTTACAAAAAGTGTGACGGAAGGACGGACGGACGCCCGTCGTGTCTTTGTCCCCTCTCCGCGTTGCCGCGGGGGACAATCAAAATTGATAGAAAACAGTAAAGTGGAGGTCTCTTGAACGGTTGATCTGACAATTTTGACGGTAGATTTAAAAGATTTAAATGAGCTTAACAATGCGCCAACGCTAACTTTTCCTCTGGCAGAGTTTTCAAGATAAAGCCCCCATTGTTCAATTTTTAGCAACTGCGGTCATGTTGGTTTGAAGAGGACATCCTTAGGATTAAGTATACAAAGTTTGAAAGCAATCCGGCCATTCAGTGGTTTCAGAGAAGAAGATCTTTCAAGAAAAGTTAACAAACAACGGACGCTACGGGTCAGGTGAGCTAAAACTGATCACTTATTTACCGGTATGATCTTAAAATGGATTTATTAATTATAAACCCAATTTAACTTACACCAATACTGTTACTTGTGAGAAAAGAGAAAACAAGTACCATTTTTTGCCTGTCGACACAATCACAGGCACTTGTTTCATCAAAAAATTATATCATATACTCTAATGGAATATTACAATGGTATACAAGAGTATATGATATATTTTAATGCCCCATCTTAGAAAGTAGAGGGGCATATAGTGTTCGGGTCCGTTTGTCCGTCCGTTCGTCTGTCCGTCCCAAATCCCATATTTCCAAATCCCCACTTACTGACGAGTGCCACATCAATCATATTGGTATGGTAGGTGCATCTAGTGATGATAAGAACATTGCATGCTTCGGATGCTGGATGTGACCTATATTTTCCGCATGAATGATCACGTACATAAAAATGGTTAAAGTGTATTCCCTCTTACTGACAAGTGCCACATCAACCATATTGGTATGGTATGTGAACTTAGTGATGCTTAGCACAATGCATGCTTCCGATGCTGGCTTTGACCTATATTTTCCGCATGAATGACTACTTATTGAAGAATGATTCAAGTCCATTTTATCTTACTGACAAGAGCTAACAACCATATTGGTATGGTAGATGACCTAATGATGCTTAGCACAATGCATGCTTTGGATGCTGGATGTGACCAATATTTTGGCATAGATGGCCTCTTAAGGAAGAGGGGTTAAAGTCCATTCCTTTTTACTGACATGTGCCACATCAACTATATTGGTATGGTAGATGCACCTAGTGATGCTTAGAACAATGCATGCTTCAGATGCTGGCATTGACCTATATTTTCCGCATGAATGACCACTTACAGAAGAAGGGTTAAGTCCATTCAATCTGATTGACAAGTGCCTTAATAGCAACCATGTTGATGCTTAAGTGTTTGTGGAAAAAAAATCAATGTTGGGAGATGTGGCATTATGTCTTTTGGACATATTATTGGTTTTAATGAAACGAGTGCCTGTGGACACAATCCATCCAGAACCACAAATTCCAGGTTAAAATAAGGGGTTGCATCAAGTCGTGCTATAATCATACCCCAACTTGACCATTCAGAAAACAGGAAGTGGATGACTTACTGGAAAGGGAAGGTACAGTACAACTCATCATGCTAAAGCTGTGTATAAAATTTTAAATCATTTTTTTAAGTAGAAGCCTAAAAATCTGTTCCCATTTTTGACCCTTAAAAAGTCTAAATCGACTAGGATAACAGGAAGTAGATGACATACTGGCCTAGAGAAAAGAAGGCATGGTCCAACTCATCATACTGAAACTGTACCAAATTTGAATTCAATCCCTTAATTCATATAAGTAGAAGCAGTGAAATCTGTTACAGAAATTTTCTTTCAATGCAAATGCAACTAATTTTCTTTCAATGCAAATGCAACTAACCATTTCCTAAATTTTATTTAAATAAATCCTTCAAGTTATAATATAGAGAGAGCAAAAAATAAAATAACAACTACAGAATTGAGGACAGCTCAATCTATACCCTCATATGTACTAATTTTCGTCATTCTTCGACTTATTGTTCCTATGGTATGGTGGTGCTTGCAAAGTTTTTACATTGTAACACTCTCTTAATGATACTCAAGGTCAGGTAAAAAATGTATAGCATGCATAGTTAATTTAATCAACCTGGGTCCTGGGAACTTCAGTTTCTAATATCTTAATATTAGCATTCACATATTTAAATATAAGACTAAGAATTTTCAAAACAACATTACTTGACTATGTTGAGACAACCAAGTTTCTCAGACATTAAATTGACACAACAAAAATGGAAAAAAAATAGGGCATTTAATTGGACATGATATGATAACTTAACACATTTCCACTTCTATAAAGAATTTGACTTTTTTATTTTCCTGAAAAATGAACTTAAACAAAAATGTTGCAAAACTTGTAAACTATTTTGACTTCCAAATCAATAAGGTTCTTCCTAATTCTAGTTTTCAAACCAGTCTTCATTTTGTAAGTTTGACATTTGACCCCAAATCTTATTGGTTTTTCCTTAACCTCATAAGCTTTAGAGTGGTGTTTCATTAAGGCTGTTTAAGGCCCCCCAAAAAATACATGTATGTGTATTTACGGTTACACGACCCTACGTATTTTTTCGTGTCTACTCTAACATTTATATTGCCACTCTTGCTTAACCACTGTTAAACTTTCATTCCATTCTCCATTTTCTCATTTAAAGTAAAAAAAAATGTAAAACTAAAATAACATGAATGGAATTCCAGGGTCCCTGCCGGTGAAGCAATAATTATCGAACACTGCTAATTTTTTAACTTGACCAAGGTATTAGTGGTTTAAACATTCGGTATAAATTTCATGAAAATTGTCAACATCTGTAGGGATGAGAGCGATTACAAGGTCTGTTTTGCAAAAAAAACAGAGTCGTTTTAATGGCCAAAGTCCCATAACTCCTACAAAAATTATCAAAAAATGCTGATTTTTTAACTTGACCAAGGCATTAGTAATATAAACATTTGGTATAAATTTCATGAAAATCTGACAAAATTTGTAGCCTTGAGAGTGCTTACAAAAAGTGTGACGGACGGCATTTCTATGTCCCCACTCTGCGTTGCAGCGGGTGACAAAAATAAACCTACCTACCTTTTTTTTTCAGACATGTACATGTAATAGGAGAAGAGGTACAAATGAAGCATTTGAATGACAAAGTCTGAAAGAGTAGAGACAAAACCAGTAAACACAAACAAGGCATGACAAAAAACAGACAATATATAAAACAGAAACACACATATTTTTTTGTTTGGCCTAAAGGATAAAGCTTCATAAACCTAACCAGATGGAATGACAGATGGAAATCCCAATTACATACAAGTGGCTCCGGCAGGGTTAAAAACTACCTGCGACCTGAGGGTTTTTTAAGGGCGACTTCCGACCTACACTTGATAAAATCGACCTATGCCAAAAAACGACCTGCGACCTCCGCCAAAATATGCCTTTTAAAAGCGACCTTACGACCTCAGGCTCCTTTTAAAAGCGACCTTGCGACCTGAGGGGGGTACCCTGCGGGAGCCCCATACTACCCCACTTTCACAAAAAAAAGAAAGGACAATAAACTGTTAACACAGAGACATGTCTTGCCTGTCGCAACTGGACACGGTATAAAATGAAGTAAAAATCCTCCTTAAACTGATCTTAACTGATGCTTAAGCAGCTGCATACCAAATATAAATGGTGAACCATAACTGCTTTATATAAAACACTCATGACATAAGTAAAAAGTAAAAAAGTGTAAAATCTCAAAGTCAGTAGACTGTGACTGCAGGATCATACAGATAAAATACTTTTGAAATTGATCTGTACTGATGCTAATGCAAGTGCATACCCAATATCAATGATGTACCATAACTGCTTGATGTTAAACAGACGTAAGAAAAAAGGTTAACCTCAGCCAAATCGGTGTAAAAATTCAAAGTCAGTAGACCGTGACTGCAAAAGCATGCAGATGAAATGCTTTTGAAATTGATCTGTACTAATGCTAATGCAAGTGCATACCCAATATCAATAGTGAACCATAACTGCTTCATGTTAAACAGACTTAAGAAAAAAGGTTAACCTCTGCCAAATCAGTGTATAATTTCAAAGTCAGTAGACCATGACTGCAGGAGTATACAGGTGAAATCCTTTTAAAACTGATCTGTACTGATGCTGATGCAACTGCATACCAAATATCAATGGTGTAACTTAACTGCTTCATGTTAAACAGACTTAAGAAAAAAGGTTAACCTAGGCCAAATCAGTGTAAAATTTCAAAGTCAGTAGACCGTGACTGCAGGAGCATACAGGTAAAATCCTTTTAAAACTGATCTGTACTGATGCTGATGCAACTGCATACTAAATATCAATGGTGTAACATAACTAGTTCACACAAAACAGACTTAAGCAAAAACTTTAACCAATTGTGGACGCCGCCGCCGCCGCCATTGGAATCACCATACCAAAGTCTCGCCTTTTGCGACATTCATTGCAGGCGAGACAAAAATGATGTCATTGAAATACATCACACAAAGAAATTCAACACAAAAGCCATCACTTGTAAGAAAACCTAGCCTTAGTCTAAAGCATTACCTATACATTGTACTGCATGGAAATTCACTTAATGCTTAAAAAGAAGAAAATCTTCAGTTTTATAGTACAAATATGATATATTGGCACTTATTATATATAATGAAATGAAGAAAAAACAAATGATCAATGAATAAAATAATTACAATGAAAGACATTATATTATGTGTTTCAGAAAATAAAAAAAAAACTTTATCATATAAACTATATATACATACATGTAAATATGAATTAAAATAAAAACCAATCAAAATATTAAGAACAAAAGGCTCCCAGGAGCCTGAATCGCTCACTTGAAGTACACAAATACACACATTTTCTAGATATTATTGTGCGATTTAAATTTTTAAAATATCCTATGAAGTTTTCAAGATGTAGTTAATAAGTGCAAAATTTTGCAAAAATTACAAAAAAAGGTAATAACTCCCACACCACCAGTAGGACCTTTTTCAAAATTTCAGAACAGGTAGATCTTAATATGCTGATCACTTTTGACTTCTTGCACAATTTTGATATCTGAAACCAATTTAAATTTTTGAAATATCTTGTATAGTTTTCAAGATATAGGGCTAAATAAGTGAAAATGTTTGAAAAAAATCAAGAAAAAGGGCAATAACTCCTACATCGATTGTTGGATCTTTTTGAAAATTTCTGGCCAGAATTTTGATATCTGTTATCTGCAAAAAAACTACAATTTACCCCTATGTTCTATATTTAGCTACAGTGGCCATGTTTTTTTACGAATCAAAAATTGCCGTGAGACTCACACATTTTTGGACCAAATTGGAGGCATTTTGCTTTGATCTTTAATTTGCCGCCTTTGATCTTTGTCATTTTTTACCAGATCTCACACATTTTCATTTTGAAACATTGACAGCCCTGCAAGTATGATTGCAATTGGACTTATGGTGTTAGAAGATTTAATGTTTGAAAAAGTTAAAGGACCACTGTCTGAAAAGTGATGGCAATACATGTAGGTCCCGAAGGGTCAGGTAAGCTAAAAAGGTGTTTGAGTAGGCATAATAAAAGAAGCTCTCCTAGTTACATTTTGTAATAAATGTAATAATAATTACTAGGAGTTCAATAATTACATATATACAATGTACATGTACTTTAACTTGAGCAAGATCATTTTTTCCTTTAGTAGTAAATAATCTAAATATAGAAAATAAATAAATGCATATATTTTTCAAGAGAACAATAAATAAATTACAATGAAATAACCTGAAGTGTTGAACAAAGCTAATGGAAAGTGAAATAAGTGTATGTGACAGAATTTACATAAATCAGCAGTAATTTAAAAACTGGCAATGAAAAATGATCAACACTCTTCAATGCTGCATAGTTAAACGGGCAAGGGTTACTTGACTAAAGTAATTAGGGACTAACCATTTAACTTGAAAGGGGGGCTTGGTTTTTTTCTCGAAAAATATTTTGAAATGATTTTTGGTGGAAAAAAATATATTTTGGGAGCTGAGCTAGGGTAAGAAAAAATATTCTGGAGTAGGATTTCTGTTATATAAAATAATGTTCATAAAAAAATATATTCTGTTGTGATGCATTAAAATAAATTTCTGCATTCTGTGCAGACAATTTTTTCTGACCAAACCAAAAAACCAAGGCCCACACCTTCAAGTTAAATGGTCTGTAACTTAAAAGCAAATTTCTTAATAAATGTATCATTCATAAACTAAGCTGTTTCTTCTGGTACACTTATCATTACACTGAAATTAACCACTTTTGATACATTAGAAAAAAGCAACAACTAAATGCAATAATACGTCTAATTTTTCAAAATTGACTTTAGACAAATGCAACAACTACATGCAATAATACGTTTAATTTATCAAATTTGACTTTATTTCCATCCTTTTAACATGTTTAAGGGGAGATAATTGGTGAAGAACAAATACATTTAAGAGATAATTTGTCAAGAAATGAATTTGAAAAATAGGGCATGTAATGGGACATTAAATGATACCCTGCCACGTTATAATATCAAAAGTTCATAAAATTGGATTTCGAAGTGGCATATGTCGAAAACTGTTTTTCGGATCATGCTGGAAATTGAACTTGACCTATATTTTTTTTGTACTCAATAGCTGTACAAAATATCATTTGAATCCCATGATGCGTTTTCAAGTTATTGGTCGGAAACTCAAAATTTCATGAAATTTGATTTTTCAAAGTGGCCTATCTCGAAAACTATTTTTTGGATCATGCTGGAAATCGAACTTGACCTGTATTTCATTGTACTAAACAGCTGTGCAAAATATCATTCAAATCCTTTGACCTGTTTTTAAGTTATTGGTCATAAACCTTCGGGTGACGGACAGACGGACAGACACCGAAAAAAAATGAGGGTATAACATAATACCTTGCCACTTCGTGTGGCGGGGTATAAAAACAAATACTTTTCATAATTAATTGCATTGTTGACCTCCAGTTTCTATACATTTTTTGTACATGTACATGTCTTTGAAAAACCCATTTCTACACATTTAAGAAAAATTCCTCATTACTTTTTTTTTAAATCTCTTCCTTCTAAAATATCCTTCAAACTTTAAGACACCCTTCAAACATGTTAAAAGACATTGTAATTGTAACCAAAAAAAAAAAAAAAATCTATGGAGATTTTAGACTCCAGCCTTATTCCTTTGCAATTTTCTTTATAGCACTTCAATGAAGCTAAAAGCTATTTCAACTACGAAATGCTTTCAGAATAAAACTCAATCTATTATTAAGTACATGTAGCACCTTAAAATCATACAGTCATCTACAAAGACTACAATGAAATATTTAAAAAGACATTACATTTAACAACTTCTTGTCATTTTCAAAATTTTCATGACATCCCAATGTTTCTCGTTTGTCTAAAAGTAGCTATTTGATGCAGTTCTACCCGATATGATTTCAACCATTGTCCACCATCACAATTTTTGTTATTAAGTTCATCAAACCAATCCCCCTCTGGTAAGTAAATGTCAATTTCTGTTGTCCCTGGTGTCAACACAGGAGCAACCATCAAAGTCTCTCCAATCATAAACTGGTTCCCTATTGAGAGGGCAATGGTATCAGTAGGCCACAACCACCATATTGGACGAACAATTGGAGCACCTGAAAGACAAGAATGGTTATAATGTGTATGCTAATAAATTGTTTCAATAAATGATAGATTTTTTCAATTTACATTTGTAGCAAATCCTAATGTAGTTCTGCATACTTGACTTCCAATGTCTAGAAGCCTGTTTTCTGTCGGAATTTTAAATTAATGCTTTAATAAGTCAGGACTATTGTCATCTTTATTTAATTGGTATGTTTTTACATTAACCTTATTTCATCTATTCTTCTAGTGGTAAATATATTTTGTTACATTTCTTTAATTTCTATTCAGTATTGTCATCATATTGAAAACTGGAAAATAATTGGGTTTGTGGTACATCTACACTGTATGTTTGTATTGTTTCCATCTCAATATGCATTCATTAATTGTTTGTTTTTTTTTAAATCAAAGTACTTGCATATATAATGCACAACATACTGTACCTGTATGCTCTGTTTCTCTTGCTGCCTTCAGAATCAAAGGTAATATATAGTCCTTTCTCTTTTTCAACATTGTTTTTGTAAGTTCCACAACCTCATCATCAAATTCCCATGGTGGGATGGAAAATTTCATGGCAGGCATATAGCTGGAAAGAAGAAGCCATCTGATATATAACTCCTTATCTGGCAATGTGTATGAAGTTATATTATTTCCCTGAAATCCATTTCCTCCAATCACGTCTGGTATAACAAATGGGTATCCCAGAATTCCAAGAGTCAAAACCGAGGGGATTATGCTGTTTAGCCCATTTGCATGGTCCCATGTGGAATCTCGGCTACTTAAGTGAATGTAAACAGGATATTTCTGTGTTTTATGTCCACAGGTGACCTGACAGCCATATTCAATTATTGTTTGTACAAAGTTTACTATGAATAGACAAGGATTTCTTTGTTCTTGGTGAGTTTTGTATGGAATTGGAATAAATCCTGTTTCGCATCCATTAAATGTGAAGTTTTTTACATGATACCCTGATTTCATGTCTTCTAAATTTTGTCTATACCACTTTTGTGTTTCTGGATTAGAGAAGTCAAATATTCCAACAGGCCCCTGGAATGAATTGGTGAGGGCAGGGGCTTTTCCTAGCATGTCTTGAATTAATAAATGTGATATTTTCTCTAAATTTACTGTACTGTTTTTTATTGAAACAAAAGGAGTCAATATGGCACTAACATCAAACTTATTTTCTTTTAATATGCCAATCATTTGTTGGGCATTAGAAAATTTATCAGTTCTAAAGTTGAAGTTTCCAAATGCAGATGAATATGGTTCATAGATTTCAAAATTCATGGTTTCAGATTCATGTCCAAAATGTTTATTGATTTTATCAGAATACATTATCACTTTATTTTGGTCTGACTCGTATGAAAGTTTAGCTTTTGTTGACCATGTCACTTTTTGCATAACAGCAAGGTCTGGAATTCCATGAACTTTTTCAAAATGTTTCAACTGTAAAAAGTCTCTCATGGATTTCACATCCTTCTGTTTACAAACAGTATATTTTAAAAACGGAGGTTCGTTATTGGAATTTAGATAAGGAGAACCCACAAAATCTCCTTTAAAACACAAAAACTTGCTTCCTGTCTCATTCAAGCTTACATGTAATGGTACAGAACTATCAACAATGACTCCAACTCCATTTGAGTTGATCCAAAATCTTTCAAGAACATTTCCATAAATATTAGTTTTAATATTTTCCACTTTGGTTTTGAAGAAGATATCATTGGTAATGTAAGGTTGCATGGGTACCTCTGAATATTCCAGAGGAAATTTCAAATCAGCTAGTAATGAGCCACCATACCAGTGGGCACTTTGCATCGTAAAACAGTCTTGTGGGGAAAAGTCTCTGCTGGTGGAAGACCATTTGATGACATGGCAATCATTTCTCTCATCTTTCTCAATCTGAAAAAAATAAAAATTGTTTTTAATTAAAAGATTCCCTAAATACAGCATGATACAACCACAACATGTTGAGCTCTGTACAGAATAGCGTTGTAGACTAGGGGGTCTGGATTCTGGGGAAAAAATTCTTCATTATGCATCCACTCTCTGAAACATTTTCTGAAAAAAAAAATATTTTCACAAATCCAATAACAAATAAAAAAGGTTTCAATTTTTTGGCCCATTTTGGCTCCTACATGTTATTTCTGAATAGAAAAAGGAGTCTTGAATAGACCAAACATGCATCAGGCATGGCAAAATTTATTACCAGGAACTACATGTATGATGTACATTTGTACATGTATGTTACAATTCTGAAATTATGCTGTGGTGGATCCAGAACTTTTCAAACGGGAGAGGGCACAGTTCAAATCATCATCTGGGACCTCTTGTTTCATACAGATCCTAACCAAATTTTCCTCTCACTCGGAGGGGGGGGGGGTGCCTGGCACACCAATTTCAAATCAGCCTATGCTGTGAAAGAGGTCCAATGTACTACATCTAGCACTAACCTACATGTATTGTTCTTGGTTATCAATCATTTATACATTGTATGTTGTTCATTAACCATGTTAACCATGTTATTACAGTATACACTACAGTCAGTGACTTTTTTTCCCACCTGTCCACAGTGGGCAAGAGGACAGTGTCTACCCAAATATGACAATTCTTTAAATTAAATTGTGAAAAAATGAAAAAAAGGTATTCACATAAAACTTTTTGTGTTAGATTTTGGACATTTATTTCTTAAAAATTGTGTTAAATACAATGAACTAGTCCTTAGGACTTTCACTAAAAGCAAGTTTAAATATTCTGCCCACCCTTGCCCACTCAATGCCCATGTCCACGGTGGGCATGTAAAAAAAGTCACTGACTGTAGTGTATGTGTAGCTGATGTCTCACAATATTGTTTTGAGCAATTGAAAGAAAACAAAAGAAATCTACATCTACATCTACATATTACATTGCACCGTCAATAATGACGACTACGCAACGGCGTGAACAGACAAAACGTTAAAAAAATTGAAAAATGTGAGGGAAAAAAAAAAAAAAATCAAAAACAAAAATTTTCAGTTAAACAATCACTGAACAAAAAATACTTTTAACATATTTACAAAATTATTTACAGGGATTTAATGACCAAAAAAAATACTAAATAGGGTGTGACTGAATCAGTGTTTTAAACTGACCAAGTGTGGAGGCCTGCAACAATGTCTGGTGGCAAGGCATTCCAGAGAACTACTGTGTGAGGGAAAAAACTAAATTTAAAGTAATCAGTTGATGTAGAGAACTGTTAGAATTGAAGACTGTGGGTGTGTCGTGTACTGAGATGTGTAAGTGGTTTAAGGTAAAGTTTTGAATCGATGGCAACTAAATGATGAGTGATTTTGTAGAGCATGGTGACTTTTGCTATATTTCGTCAAGTTTCTAAAGTAGGTAGATGTACATACATGTAGATGGTCCAACATAGAACTGACACTGCCAGTGTTATGATATCTGCCAGTTATGTACCGTGCTGCTCTACGTTTCAACTTGTTCTTTTTGTTTTTTAGAATGGGGTGACCAAATTGTAGAGCAGTACTCGAGATTAGATCTTACTACATGTACTAAGGATTTATATGCCATACACTTTGTAATTTGTAAGTTTCTTCTAAGAAAACCTAATAGTTTATTTGCCTTCGATGTTACATTATCAATATGAGCATTCCAAGTAAGTTTTGAGGAGATGGTGATTCCAAGATATTTGGCTGTGTCAACAGATTCTAGTGTATGGCCTTTTAGGATGTACTTATGCTTGAATGGTTTTCTTGATCGTGTGACAGACATAGAATAACACTTTTATGGGTGGAACTGCATCCCCCACTGTTGTTCCCATCTTGCTAGAGAGTCAAGATCTTGTTGGAGAGTTATGCTGTCTGTGTGTTGCTTAATAGGTCTGTAAAGGATGCAGTCATCAGCAAATAAGCGTGTTTTTGAAGAGACAGATGCAGGAAGGTCATTTATGAAGACTAAGAATAATAGCATGATGACCAAGTATAAAGTTATACATGTATGTTAAGCTACATGTATGTACATTTGGTACATGTAAATAGTTTAACCTATTTTAAGTGTATAAGGATATTCTATTTAACTCAATACACAGTGTGCCTGAGGCTAAATACACTAGCAGACTTTTTTGTTTGTTTCAAAAATACATGAATGTGTTAGAAAATTAATTGATGAGATTAGCTTGTCAGCAAGACAAACAATCATGTACTCTATTACCAGAGAATAATACTATGCTTACCTCAAGTTTGGAATAGCGTAACCAAACTAGACACAATTTGTTTTTATTGGTATCTTTACTTGAACATTTCAAAGCAGATGTAGACCTCAGTGTTTCTGAAATAAAGCCTTTCAGATAAACATCGTTCTCATCGTTTGTGAACGTAAATACTCCAGTGGAAAAATCAAACCAGATGTCTCCCACTGCCGTCTCTACCACTCCGTTTGCATACAATGGCGTCACTTTAGGTTTAAGTGCCGCTATTATGTAAAGGATAACGATTGTTAATGTCGTAACGAAAACACCAATTTTGAGTAATTTGAGTTTTCTGTTGCGAGAGAAACGCATTTTGATTTTTCCGTGCGATTTCGCTGGAGGCTACCATTTTCCGGATGTTTACTAAGGGGAGGTCACTTGTCAGTCATAAAAATAGTGACTCTTTACCTTGTGTTTTGGGTAGTTTAACTCGGCAAGTAACGGAAGTCGGCATTTACTTCGCAAACATGTACTTTTTCATAAGGTCACTTAGATGCGTTTACATCACGGTTTTAGTATAGAACTTAATATTTTGATATACAGGTCTATGGTTTTAGTTATCCCTTAGGAACCAAAAACTAACAAACAAACAAAATTTACCACCCGGATAATAAATCTTACATAGACCTGTATATAAAATAGATTTGCAACTTGTTAATATTGTCCAGTATATGTGTTAAAATGTCACTGGTTTATTTCAAGATTTCAAGATTTTATTATTACACTCAGGCAGCATACGCTGCAACAAGAGGACAATACAAAAGTCACATATATACAACATGGCAATTAAAGACAAGGTGGTGAGCGTAATAATGACAATGAACAATCAAAAGCAAAAAGTATGTAGATGTAAAGATAATTGAGACAGATACAAGGACTTCTTGTGGATATTTAAACGAGTATGTACCGCTACATTAGAGATCACGTGATAAACAATTTTGGCTGTAAATAGATAACACGTGTAGTTGAGTATATATTCTTTAAAGCTAGGATTATATTTATACAATCAAATTTTGTAAGTACCTATAATAGCCTAGATAGTTTTTGAATGAATATGGCCAAATTGTTCAAAACAGGTCTGTTGCAGAGTGAAAGTAAACCATATATCTTGTCTGCATTGCGTGATCTACGATAATACTCTGGAATGTATTTCAATTGAAGTTGTTGTATCTGCTCGTTTTGACATGTAAAAAGATAATGCATTTCATTTCCAATTGATCTTGCATTACAAAGAGTACAAATACGTTCATTTTGTTGAATTCTGTTCCAACGTCCCGTTTCTATCGGAATTTTAACGTTGGAACATCGTAATTTACAAATATAAATTCTGCGGCTTTTCTTCAATGAAATCAAGTATTTTTCCAACCCAAAATTAGATTTTAGCTTAGAATAAAACTGACCTCTCGTAGATTGATCCATCTCACTAAACCATTTTTGTATAAATTGGTCTAATAAGACTTGTTTTATGTATATTTTAATATCATTTTTACAAAGTGCACTCTGACTATTCCACACAAAGCTGTACCCCGTGTCATCAAGAGTACGCTTAATGTAAGAAATCCATCCAGAGTTACATATGCCATTATTGTGCAAATGTAAAAGTAGACGATATAACTTTCCAGAAAGTTTATCGTTCCCTTTCAGTAGTTTACACCAAAAATTAAGCATACGGCATTTAATATTTATGTCTAAGGGGGCTTTGCCCGTCTCTCCATAAACCATATAGTTTGGAGTGCTAGATCGAACAGCAAGAATATTTTTTAGAAATTTGAGTTGAACTCTCTCGATTACTTGTAGTTTTTCGAATCCCCAGATTTCGCTGCCATACAATAGGATCGGTTCAATCAGGGACTCGAAAAGTTTTAATTGAAGATCAATTGGAATACAAATGTTTTTAATTTTAGCATATAATGCATAAAGCGCCTTTTGTGCTTGTTCACATAATCTTTTCTTTGCCGATACAAATTTTCCATTATAATTAAAAGTTAATCCTAAATATGAGAAATTATCAACAACTTCAATAACTTGTCCACATAATTTAAATTCAAAATTCCGTGTACATTTTCTTTTTGCAAAAATGACTGATTTTGTTTTATCTACATTAACAACTAATTTCCACATATTACAATAATTCTCAAAAGCAGTTAGAGTGAGTTGTAAATCTTGGGCACTCTCTGCCAGAATAATAGTGTCGTCTGCATATAACAATACAAATATAAGCATAAATGTTCTTAAATCTTCATTCATAATATTTGAAATACTTTTCAAACCATCAATATTATTAATAGTAAAATGATTTTCTAGATCAGCCAGAAAAATAGAAAATAAGAAGGGAGACAAATTCTCTCCCTGCCTAACTCCTATATTGCATGAGAAAAAAACCAGAAATCTGATCGCTATTTTTTACACATGATTTGATATTATCATACATGTTATAAATTACCCTTAATATTTTACCAGAAATGGAATTTCTACTTAATTTTTGCCAAAGTCCCGCCCTCCAAACTGTGTCGAACGCTTTTCTAAAATCTACAAAAGTACAAAATAATTTCTTCCCCATGGACAAATATATCTCTATCAATGCGTGAAGACAAAAAATATTATCAATGGTGGAATATCCCTTTCGAAACCCAGCTTGTGCATCAGGGATCATATGCACCAAATCAGCAAATTCTGATAATCTATTATTTAAAATAGAAGTAAATAACTTTCCTAGTGAAGATACTAATGTAATTCCTCTGTAGTTATCAGGACTTGTGGGATCACCCTTATTTTTATAAATAGGCATAATGATACCTTCAGTCCATACCTCTGGAACTACACCTGTATCTAAAATTTTATTAAATAGTGAAACATAGAGTGGACTAAAGTTTTGTATTGTAGATTTAATATATTCATTTAAAATTTTATCGTACCCTGGAGCTTTTCCATTTTTCAGCCCCTTTACAGCAGAAATGATTTCCTCTTCCGAGATTTTACCATTTAAGATTTCATTTAAATTATCATCTATGTTATTGACGTCGAAGTCAATTCTCACATCGTCGGGGTATTCCTCAGATGTGTTCAAGTTTCTAAAATATTCATATAAACTTTCAATAGTCAATTTTGACTCCTTTCTAGAGTTCGAGCGACCAAAACTGTTCAAAATTTTCCACAATTCTCGTGGTTCACTATCCGACTTTTTGCGGATATCATTTTCCATTTTGAATTGGTAATTTTGGAAGCAATTGTTCATTTCTGCTTTGTAATTTTTACATGCTTGTCTCAGATTTATTCTATTAGCATCTGATTTATTTATCTTATATTTTTTCTTTGCCTTATGAAATAAGTTTCGTTTTTCTCGGCACGATTTGGTAAACCACGGTTGGTCATTCTTATGTCGATCGGAGACAAAAATTGTTTTGTTTCCGAAAGATTTATCAGCAGAATCAATAAATGTGGAATTAAGTTTTTCAACGAAATTATTTAATTTCGTTTTGACGTCATTTGTATTTATATCAATTGACTCCAGTTCATTACATAATTCAATCACGGACAGTCCGTCGTTAACGGATTCGATGAACTGTTGTGATTTGTCCCCATTCCAGCGAACAGGTTTAACAATTTTGTTCGCCGATCGGGTATTATTATGCAAATTAGATTTGTAGTCGATTGATACAGACAGTCTACAATGAATATCTGAAATAAGTGGGTCAAAATCATGAACTCTGAACTCGGATAATAACGGGAACAAATCAGACGCAACAATAAAATAATCAATGAGACTCGATTCTTTTGAGGTCAACTTTCCATCTAAATCAGGTGCTATTCTACCGTTTACAATAAACTTATTATTATTCTTACAAAATTCAATAAGCTTATAGCCATATGAATTAACTCTACCATTATCCATAGTATTTCTATCTAAGGGAATATTATACAAGTTTAGTTTGTGATAATCATACAATTCTTCAGCTAATGTTACATCAGTATCATAATCTAAAATGTCTAAAAGATCATCATCAGGAATAACATAATCACACAATTTACCACTTCTAGCATTAAAATCACCTATTAGACCACAAAGCATATTTTTATTGATTAAAGATAACATTTCAGATTCAATTTCCTCAAAGGCATCAGGAGATGTATACTTTGAGCCCTCAGGTGGTATATAGATACTTCCCAGAAGCAAATTTTCATATTTTTCATGAGATATAGATAAAATTGCCCATAAAACAAATTCAGACTCAGTAGAAGGAAATTTAATAAAAGGTTTTAGCTCTGATTTATAAATAAAAACTATTCCACCTGATTTTTTCTTGAATGATTTCCTATTTTTAGATTGATAACTATAACCATTTGGTAGTTTCAATACATCAAACTCATTAAGTTTTGACTCAGAACAAATTACAATATCATTGTTTTCTATTATTTCTACAAATTCAGGTAATATAAGTTTGCTAGTAATACCACAAACATTGAAATATGTAATGTTAAGTTTGTTGTTTATTGAGGTAAATAGTTTATTTGAAGGTACAATAGAGTTTTTTTGGCCTCTTGTTGGCCTGTCCTATAAGAACATTGGTCTATCATGTGGTCCTTGTTGAGCTCGTTGATCTTGTGGCCCCTGATGAGGATGCTGATGAGGACCGAAGTGTGGTGGTGGGACTTCTGGTCGATAGGACATTTGAGGATGTGGTGGCCCATGATATGCTGGCGGTTCAAATGTGTTCAGGAATGGTGGTTGATCACACTCTGGCAAAGGAAATTTACGGCGTACTGATGAAGGGAAAACCCGTCTCCCATTTACAATGAGTTTATCACCAGAAAACTTGACCTCGCTTTTAAGCCTTTGTTCACGTTGGAATATTGGAAAAAGTTCACTGCGGCGATCACCAATTTCCTTCGGGAGTTGTTCATATACTCCTTGATGTAAGGATTTTAAAAGCTCGCGCTTTTCGTTAGCTACATTAAGCACTCGATTTCTGTCTTTCCGTTTTTCAAATTTAGCGACAATGCTTCGCGGTTTGCCATCAGATCTTTTTCTAAGACGATGCACGACGTGGAAAGGGACATTGTCAGTGATTTCAAGTTTTTCAGTGATGAACTGTTTTACCACCTCCTTCACTCGGCTAACTGAGAACTCGGTCAGTTGGTTTTATTTAACATGGAGGCTATATGGGAAATGGGTCTGTTGAAGAGTCGGCTAAAGTCTGTTGGTCAAATACTATCGAGAAAAACATAGCAAGGTCAATATATTTTACTAAATATTTCTTTTTTACTTACTTTAATAATAAAAAAAATATGTTGGGCAAAACAATATTGAATACTGAACGTATTCATATATTGTTTTTCTCTGTAGCTTACATTGGTAAGCTACAAAATGGAAAGGCGTGTTACTCATCGAGATATTTCTATCAATTTTGTCATTCAAAAATGTAAACATAACAGCGTTTTGCTAAAATTAAGTCGAAAGCATTACGAAAAACGCAACTTAAATTGTACATCATGTATGTTTGACATATAACTGTACGTATAAGATGGCGACATCCGGTTGTACATAATTTGAGTGGAGTAAGAAGTCTGGGGATTTGACATATTTCTATGTGTGCTAAACTGATTTAGTGTTTTTGAGTGGTTTCCTGAGAATTTAGACAACCAAATATTGTTTTTTGACATTGGTTAAACATTTATCCTGAACTTTGTTATCTATATCCAAAACCTTAAACCCTGATGTAAACAAACAAAATGTCGTCAGAATCAAGCGCACCACCGAATTCGGATACTAATTCTAAACAAGACAAAGTTGAAAATGGGTTACATAGTAATGAAAACAGAAACCAAAGAGGAAGAAGCGCCTCCAGAAAACGTCAGCTCTCAAAAGCATCAGATGAAGCTATGCTGCCCCCAGCAAGTAGACCAAGATCTGTCTCCCAATCCCATTCTAAACCAAACACAGACCAAGAAGTAACCTTCAAAACCCAAGGCCAGTCCTTTAATATGGTTCAACTCATAGAGAATACGATAGCTGAAAAGGGAATCATTAAAAATACAATACCTGCAATAAAAGAGGAGATAATAAGTGATCTACAAAAACAATTTATTACACAAATTCAAAACACAATAAAAACATCAGTCACTGAGTCGATAACCATGGCGGTAAGGCCTCTTAAAGAACTGATCAGAGAACAAGACCAAAAACTGATCAAGTTATTTGATAAGTGCCAACATCTAAGTCAGGAAAATGTAGAAATGAGAAAGCTAATAGACCAGCATGAGGTCAATATTGATGCCCTTCTAACAGACAATAGACATCTAAAGGAAGAAAACTCAGTTTTAATGGAAAACATCAGAATAGTAAATGACAAGGTGGAAGACTTAGAACAATATGGAAGAAGAACATCACTTCGCTTTCATAATGTACCCATGACAGACAATGACCTACAGAAAACTGATGATCTAGTGATTGACATCATAAATAACAAACTTAATCTAGAGGAAGATCAGAAACTCAGTGTAGATGACATCAATAGATCTCACATCTTAGGACCAATTCAGGAGGGAAAGGGCCAGATCATTTGCCGCTTTCGAAACTGGAAAATAAAAAATCTAGTCTATCAGAATAAAAAGGCTCTGAAAAACAACCATAACAAAACATTCATCACTGAAGATCTGACCAAGTATAGACAAGGAATAATTAAAATTCTGTATAATAAAAAGAGAGATGAACTAATCAATTCTTTTTGGACCTTTGATGGCAGAATCTTTGTCAAAAAAAATGCAAGATCACCCAAAATACTGATAAAGACTGCAGCTGAGGCAAATGATCTTTAAGTAATCTCATGTCTTATGAATTAGAAAGAAAATTTATCATTTACTTTCTGTAGTTTACTTTCATCAGTCTTAACTTTTGTGGGAATCAAAGTGAAATTATTGTATTTTCATTTTATACCTCCGTGTTGTTTTTGTTTGTTTGTGTTTTTTTAAAATAATTTCTTGTATATTGTATTTTTCCAAGCATATATCTTCTAAACCCGAGTGTATTGCTAATGAATGATCTCAATCCCCTATATTTTCATAAAAAGTATAGTTGTGACTAAGTAATATTATTTCTTGCGATACAATATAAACAAATATCTTACCGTCACAAGTGTTTAAATCCAAATTACTGTTTGGTTTTTTTTTTTTTTTTTTGTCCAACTGACCCACTTTCAAGATTGTTTATAAATTACGGTTCAGTGATTACAGTTTAAGGTGTGTTTGATTTCTTTCTTAACGTTAAACCACTTGAACTATTTAGAGAATTTCTCTTGTAATTTTTCTATTTTTCTGTTTTGTTTTTTGCAATCCTAAACACCTTATAAATTCATTCTTACTCTCTAATGTCAAATCATTTCCCAGATTTGTACCCCATTATATTTTACATGCTTACATGTACCGGCACTCTTTTTATCCTAGTGATATTAGGGATACATGTATATGTTGAATGGGCTGAAAGTACGGTTCATTTTTCCAATTTACGTTTGTGTTATTCTATATACACTGAACTTATTGTATATATGTTGCACTGTTGTTATGATGTCTTTGAACTGTATTTTATGCTTGAACATGTGATAGACTCTTTTGACCTGTTGAAAAAAACCTTCACCTTTTGCACCCTTATATCACCGTTTTTCACAAGTTTAATTGATAATGGGTAATGATCTCGGATCATACAGGAGTGCAATAGGTAGCTTTTATTGTAAGGCCTATACGCGTATTTGGAAAAAAGTTTATTTTTCTTTTCATCTTAATTTCCTCTTGTTAAATTTTATTTTCAATTATGTTACAACACATTATATTTTCAACATGCATTATTGATTCAACTTGCAGTGCAAGAATTCATTTTTTAAACGACATAATAATAAACATGAATTTTTATAAAGTTATGTTCTATCACACAAGATCATATGATGTGAAGGCATGTACTTTCATAACGTTATGTTCTATCATACAAGACACCGTTCAAACTATTTATATGGTGTGAAGGCATGTACTTTCATAACGTTATGTTCTATCATATAAGACACCGTTCCAACTATTTATGTAGTGTGAAGGCATATTCTTTCATAACGTTATGTTCTATCATACAAGACACCGCTCAAACTATTTATGTAGTTTGAAGGTATATACTTTCATAACGTTATGTTCTATCATACAAGGCACCGTTCAAACTATTTATGTAGTGTGAAGGCATGTACTTTCATAACGTTATGTTTTATCATACAAGACACCGTTCAAATTTATTTATGTAGTGTGAAGGCATATACTTTCATAACGTTATGTTATATCATTCAAGACACCGTTCAAACTATTTATGTAGTTTGAAGGCTTGTACTTTCAGAACGTTATGTTATACCATACAAGAAACAGTTCAAACTATTTTTGTAGTGTGCATAACGTTATGTTCTATCATACAAGGCACTGTTAAAACTATTTATATAGTGTGAAGGCATGTACTTTCATAACGTTATGTTGTGTCTTATAAGACAACAGTTCCATCTATGTATTTATTGGGAATGCATGTACTTTCATAACGTTATGTTCTATCATATATAAGACAACAGTTCCAGCCATTTATATATAGGTGAAGACATTTACTTTCATAACGTTATGTTGTATTATACAGACCAAAGTTTTAACTTTTTATATAGTGTGTTCATAAGTTAACACAATGTTCTATCATATAAGACCTCTTTTTAAAATATTTATATGATGTGAAGGCAATTACTTTCATAACGGTATGAATAATCATACAGACCACATTTCAAACTATTTGTCTCTGGTGTGAAGACATGTGCATGCAACGTTATGACCGCAGATTAACGATTTGATATATTTTCATCAGTTATATACCATCATATCCAGGGCCAATCTCAATTTTCTTGAGAAAAAATATATACCTTAATAACAAAATGTTCTATCATTTAATAGGTTCATGACAATTAAGGTATTGTGCATTAATCCATTACTTTAGTCTTATAGGGAACAGAGAATGAATTCGATATTATACCACATCATAGAGATACAACAAAAATAGCGCCATACAACGGCTGAGATCGACAGCCGATATTTAAGCCAAGCACCCTTCGCATATATTTACAATTGTTTGAAACTTCTATTCATTCAAAACGAAAATTGCAACAAAAAATTCCCAACGATCCTCTAAATTAAGCTTTGTAATACAGACGTATCGTTCGATAGACAAAATCATGTATTAACAGAGTACTTTCTGTGAAAAAAAAGATGTTTTGTAAAAGTGGTTCTATAATAAAAAAAACAAAAAAAAAACGTTGCTAAAATTGTAAAAAATTATTCGCAAACTGATGAGAGCATGTATGTATGAATTTTTCAATCGCCACTATCTCTTTATTTTCTTTTGATTTGATTCGTCTGGAAAAAATATTAAAAAACAGTAAAGGATGGGACGTTGCGCACGGTGTTGGTGCTATGCAGCGTTACATTGAAAATGACGTTCCGTATAATACTGAAAACGTCAAAAAAGGACGTCGGATAATTACTAAAAGACCCATGTTGAGATTGGTGAATCTATTAGATTAATTCTTAGTTTGTACTCATTGATATACGATTAATAAATATTTTGGAGATTTACGAAACATATTTAGATAAACCCAAGCATGAAATTTTATTTGTATTTTATTCTCACACATTACATGTACCATGATTACACACTTCAAAATTTCCATGTGCAAGTGAAAATTTTTCATAGCGAGTCTCTAGTCCAATACAGATATACCTAAGTGATATATATGGTATTAATGAAATGCGATTTTTTTAACAATTTGAAGTCTCATTTGTTCGCATTTGTTTTGTCGAAATACCAACACTCTATGATTTGTGTTCCCGCGTTTCAAGAATTACCCCAATCATCAGTTGTCGCTAATTCTAACGTTTAAACCTCGGATAAACATTTTACTAGATAATCGTCTTCACCCGCATCGCTATAATAACAAGTCACTAAAACTTTCCGTTGTACTATCAATTTCAGTTTCATATATTGCAGTTTGCTCTAATTGAAGATTATATAGCTGAAATGGCCCTGCGGAACTATCACAGTTTTGATACAATTTATTGGAACAGTGAATACAGGAATAACATGATAGATTTTTAACCAATAATTTACACGAATTCACACTTATAACCTGATGAATGCACCTTACTGACGGGACGGACTTATAATTTCTTCTCGATAATATCTCGCTTTATCCGAACCAGAATTGAAAACTGTAAAGATTTTTTTTTAATTCTTTGCAACAGCGAGGGACCCACCTAACCAGGCATATTATCAATCAATATTTTGTCCAATTAAACGTATCTTTAAACATATAAAGTAAATACGGCATTTAAAAAGAGTATTTCAAAATAAGATTTATATTTAACATCATTGACTGATTAGCCAGACTACATTTATTTGATAATCTGAACCGTAAAATTTAAAGCGTCAAAACGCCATAAAAATAAAGTGCGCTTCTGGCAAAACGTCGCTTTTTGTACGTGTTACAATTCCGCTACCGTTTTACATTTAATTGCATTTGAAATGATAGATTCATTAATACTAATATGTATATATCATAGAAAAGCGGAATAAATGTTCTTGGTCTGGACAAACTTTATTTTTTGATGTTTCAATTGGGAATGCGTAATTTATCGTTTCGAATTAGTGAAAATTGAAAGTTATTTGTAAATACGTTATATGTTACAAAACCGCTACCGCTACAAAAATGTCCCGTTTTGCGTTGAATGTTCCGATATTTTTCATGTAAACAATATTTTGGAATATTGAAGAAATGTTCTTTCATTTCATATAAAAAAATAATTTGCCTCTTTCATTCATTTTTCAGTATCAATGCTCTAATTTTTGACTATGTTTCCTTTGCTACGTTATTTACAACGTTGGACATTTCGGTCATCCGGAGAAACCATCCGCTCGCCGCACGGAAAAAACGGGTAAAACGTCACAATTGTGAGATACACGAAAATCGGGAAAATAGTCACCAAGAAAATCGTTGTGAATCATTTCATGGTTTTTTGATTTGTAACGTTGGACATGTCAAATTTGTTTCATTTTCGTCAAAACTACCTATCTAAGTCATATCTACGGTACTTTTACCTTTTTAATTATGTGAAAAACGTGAAATATAAACTTTTAGCATCATTTACCTACCAAAAGATATTATCGTTGAAGCTATACATATGATTTGAGGTGCAAAAGATAAAAAAAGTATGCCCATAAATGATGTTGGCGCCAACACCGTGCGCAACGTCGTATACTGAAATGATATCAATCATAATATGCGAGAACATGGGGATAACATATGATATTATATACGAACATTACAATTAATTACACTTTCTTAGTACATGCAGTTAATGCGAAAGAAGTGGTAATCTATGCGTGAAATTCTTTATTTTAAAATCAAACCAAGTTATTCTGTGTACCAATTGCTTCTTTTTTATGTATCGTGCATGCAAGAATATTGACATAAATTCATTTAAAAATGTTCATATGAAAACATGGTTTTATTGTGTATTATAAAAGAATGATTAAAACAACGTTGCAAATAAAATATTATTTTACAAAATAATCGCTCACTTTAAAGAAAAATATTGAAACACCACAAATATTCAGCTGTAATACCTTGAAAAATCGGCTAATTGAATTTCCAACAGCAGAAATAAGGTTAAAATTCTTGGTTCTTATATTGCATACAGTTATCAGATTTTACATATATTTCTACTTACAAAATAAAATCTAATCCGGTCGTCCATTGAAAAGAATATTACAAAGAAAACCAGAATTGTTAAAAAAAAAGTATATATTTGATTCTACCTTAAATTCATGTAATATGATTTGATAAAAAAAAAAAGGTTTAACTCTTTTGCTTTATTTGATCTTCCTTGATCTCGGGGCAACGCTAAAGACATTATTAGATAGTGAAAACATATATTTTTGTACAATTGTACATATGACAAGACAGTGTTAATTTGCGTGATTTTTAACAAAGCAAAAGGCATGGCAATATGCTACAATGGTAGCCATGAAAAAAAATTAAGCTGTTGTCTTCCATTGCAAATGAGGATCCAGAAATATTTGGAATGGAAGATCCGTTTATCGTCTATTGAAAACGAAAAGGATGGGTTCAAGGTCAATTTTGCTTAACATCTGCATGAAAATTACAAAATTTTCCAACTTTCGAATCCCCCCTCAAGATTCGCTACTGCATTTTGTTCTAGTGTGTTTTTCTTTGAAACAAAAATGCATTATTTGACTAGAATTGACAGCTCAAATCGACCATAAGACAGACGTGTTGCAACAACCAAGAACTGCTAACCTTTACAGATCAACCGATTAAAACTTGATTTTGGGTTATTGATTGCTTCCCAGTTATATGTAATTTGGTGGTTTCTGTGTGTAGTATAATCGTTCTCTGTGTCTTTTCAGATTTTTTACATTCGAATGTCACACTGGCCCCTCCCTGTTTTCTTCGAAATTTATTTTGAAATGACCAACTAGTAATTATTTAAACTAAGGGAGCAACCATTTGATTTTTAGGGGGGGGCTATAGATATTTTCTGTGTCCAACCTTTTTGTTTTTGAAAAAAAAAACGAGCCTGGATTTTTTTTTTCAATATTCTTATTTTCAAAACTACTATAACCTTTTCAGCAAAATAATACCATCCTGCCTTTATCAATTTAAAGCACTGTCCTGCCTTTTTATTTCAAATTTCACCATAGCCCCCCCCCTTCCTCCCCATAAAAATCAAATGGTCGCTCCCTTAATATTTATCTATTCTAATCAAATGGTCGCTCCCTTAATATTTATCTATTCTAGATTTGAGAAACAAACTTTGTGCTTATGTGAATCTTTCTCTAGCTTGCAGTTTTCGAGTGAGGCCTTCTTACATGTAGCGTCCCATATGAGCCTTCTAATATCGAACTCTGCAAAAGGTTTTTTTACTTTAACTTGTAACTTGTATTAGATATTGCTTTCCCTATACACAAACTTTTACCTCCTTTCCGATAGACTAGCCGACTAGCATCGCTTCCTGAGACCTTCCCCGCAAATGGAGTCAAGAGAGAGTCGAAAAATTGGTCAAACATGCGTAGTTTTCTGTCCCCCGCTGCAACACAGGGCGGGGATGTAAAAATGCTTGGCATCCGTTCGTCTGTTCGTCACACAGGTTTCTCAGCTACTATTAATCCTTGGCTTTTAATATTTGATATGCAGCTTAAGATACATGAGATAAGGGTCCAATATGGTAGGGTGCGTGTCCATGTCTATTGCTTACCTAATTCCTGTTTTACGAGCTGACTTAGAACTTGTAAGGATAAAAAAATTTTAAAAAATCGTATACGATTTCTCAGCTATTACTTATCGTAGGCTTTCGATATTTGATATGAAGCTTTAGGTTGTGGTCTCGTATGGTGGTATACATTTTCAGGAATGTCGTTTATCTGCTTCCTGTTAAAAGAGCGGAATTATTTTTTTATTATTCGATGGGGGACCTTGTTATATTTCAATTCCGATTATTTTTTAGCAAACAACACAATCCCGTTAAAGCTTTGCCCCATCTTTTACATCCTGATTTTTTTGGCACCCTGTCATTTTTTTTAAAGGAGTACAGCCACGAAGACTCAAAAATGTCCCCCAAAAATATAACTTGAAGTTATCACTGTTGCTTGCATTTGGATGTTCATTTGACTACATATTTGATTTATTGCAATATGTTTTATTCAATTGTTTATAATATAATAATGTAAAGCGGTGAACTCAATCAATCATTTTCACTACATTTTACATTTTTTTTTCGTGTTACGTATAAATCTGAAAATGAAAATGGCTACAATTGTCGAACACAATAGTTTTATGACAGAAATGTGTACTGGTATGTCATCTGGAACTTGTTGCAAAGCGACATTAAGGAGTTACATTGGCATTATCCATCGTTATGCGGCGTCCTGTGGCGTCACAAAAATATCACCGTAGTTTTCTGGGCAGCTACGTGTCACAGCCTCTAAATGTTTTGCATGTAGCAACCGTACTTCTATGTGGTATACAACAAATTTATACCCTTAATTCGTCTACTTCCCTTTTAACTGAATATTTTATGGCACGGGCGGCATATGTCTTCCACGAAAGGCTGTCGTTCTAGTTATGATACAAAAAGACTGTCAAAAACTACTATTTTCAACGAATGAGACCTACAATTTTTTGGCAAAATCTGCCCCTTATAATTATGAATATAAAATTTGTGAAAAATTAAGAATTCTGCAAGTTAGTTGGCGAAGTAACAGTTAGATTTGAATGTGGGTAGTCTTAAAATTGTCAGAAAGGAAGAGTACAAGTATAACCTAGCTAACTCGTTTTGATTAAATTCATGAAAAGTTGAAGAAGTGTGAAGATTTTATTAGAAAGAAACTTTGAACCTTCGTGGCTGTGGCTCTATATCTTTCATCATAACCCCCATTAGATTCAAAATCGAAAGGTTGCTACCTTACAACTTTCTCCAAAATCGTGAGAAGAGCTTTGTTTGAATACAATTTGAGGGTGAGCTTGCAAAGTCAGGTAAATTCAAACATATGCTGATAACATTCATTTTAATTTAATCAGTTTCTTTCATATGGAACCCCAATAGTGCCATGTAAGACTAATTGTCACTTATATGACCGCCACTAATAATATGACCGCCACTTATAAATGGCGGTCACCACTTTTTTATTGGCAGTCGTCATTTCTTATATGGCGGTCGTCACATAATTTATCTGGAGGCGGCATTAATGGCGGCCGCGACTTAAGGTAATAAATGACGACCGCCAGATAATAAGTGGCGGTCACCATATAAAAAGTGGCGGTCGCCATATCAATCAAGTGGCGGCCGCCAGATTTATAAAAGAGCGATCGACATAAAATAATTGTCTGTCTGTCCACAAATCTCGCAAGTGCTTCTCCTCCTTAACCGCTCAACGGATCTTGATGAAACCTTACATGAAGGAAATACATCATATGTAGACGTGCATGAAGAATTTTCATGCTCTCGGATAACATTCAGGGGAGATAATTGGACTTAGACTTTTTAAGTATAGTCTTCAAGGGAGACCTCGTAAGCGCAACTCCTCCTAAACTTCTAAACGGATCTTGATAAAAACTTTACATGTAGGCAGTACATCATATGCAGATGTGAATCAAGAATTTTCATAGCTTTTGGAAATCATTCAGGGGAACTAATTGGACTTAGACTTTATATATATAGTATTCAATGGGAGACCTTGTAAGTGCAACTTCACTTAAACCGCTAGACAGATTTTGATGAAACTTTACATGAAGAGTGTAGGAGATTTAGGCAAATTCCATTACCGATATTGTTCTATTATTTTTCTTTGTAATTTTGTTCTATTGGCCACTGAGGCCAAAGTAAAAAATATGTGTGTTTCTGGTTTCATGCCTGATAAAAACGGGGCTTTTCACATATGAAAACAAGCTTTCTTTGAAACTGCATCGTTGTCCTGACCGTTCGGTAAAATTTAAATGAATGTTCAATATCATTTCAAATCTTTCAATATTTCCCTAACTTTAAACTAGAAGCATGTGAAAATTGTCTTTGACCTCTCTAAGCATTGTATAATAGAGGTTTGTGCCCGTGCGACATTGTTGCTCTCGCATCCCAAAACAGGATGTAAGAGTCGGACACCTCTGAAGAACACCACTTAGAACACATATTTGTCCTTCTAGACCAATCTTCCAAATATTCAAATCACTTCCTTGACGTATATTTTGACAAAAGTTTGGTTGTGATTTTAATATAAGCCAAACAGTTATCCTGCCAAAACTAATTTTTATTTTTTTACGTATCTGATAAATGGTGGACGAAAGCTTCCGTGCGGACGTAAGGACGACGAACGAACAGACATGGGTAAAATTGAATGCCCCCGACATGTCGCCGAGATTGCTAAGGATGAAATAATCCATTAATTATCGAAACCCAGAACAAAAATAAAATATGTCCCTTCATGTCTTCTATTGTAAATTTTGAACAATCTTATAGACTTTCCTTAAAAATATTTTGAATCTGATTTCGATGAAAAAAAAATTGGCAGCAGAGTTTAACAGAAAAAAAAAATATTCTGAAAAAAGGATTTCTCCCCTACATGTAATATTGAAAAAAAAATCTCAAATCCTTTTTAAATATTTTTCTGACAAGAACAAAAACTGCCCCCTTTTTTCATATTGAATAGTCAACATTAATTTTGCACTATTATTATACATGTATTATAAATAAACAACTTTAATTCAAAATATCGAAATAAACCAGGTCAATTTTATTACAAAAAGTGTATTAAGATCAAGCTAGTTCTCATTTGGTTAAATTTGTCAAATTTAAAGAAAAAAGAAATTTACCAATGCACACGGAAATCGATGTGCGAGAAACAAATTTGTTAATTATCAAACAAACGGAAGTATCAAGCAATTATCATTCATGTTTAAGAATAAGAAGAATGAAGGGATTGAAATTACTGACCATTAACACAAGCTGGTTAGCGATTTACGGACAATAAGATAAATCGAGGAACAATGGATCAAACAAAAACAAAACGATTTGTGCTTTCTCTATTCTATCCTTTACTTGAAAGATTTTGGTTTTTGTTATATACGAACTCAAAAATATCAAAGCATTTGACCGACTTTATAGCTTGTTCTGAATTGAATAGAAGTGGCGTCTTAATTGTCATGTTGGGTAGTCAAAGGTTACTACGGAGATGAGCTTTAGATTGTGATTTAATGTTGCGCAATGAAGCTGTCTAAGAATAAATACACATCCAAGATCTTCGAAGAAAAATAAATATTTCCTCCATCGAAAATTAGTTAATAATATATATATATTTCCTAGATTTGAATTTGTGAAAGTTCTATAGCTATTTGTCTGTACATTTTAAATATATGTTCCAGACCGTACAGGTATTCAGACCGTACGCGTACGGTCCGGACCGTACGAGTATACCTATATGGTCCGACCGTACGCGTACGGTCCGACCGTGCAAGTATACCTGTAAGGTCTTAAACGAGCTGGACCATACAAGTATTCAGACCATATAGGTATTTCTCTAAATTTGCTTTTATTCATATAATATTAGGAAATAATATCTTATTTTCAACCTAAAAAGTGTTATTACCAGCTCCCAGATTCCTACGGAAAAAATAGGGAAACTAAAAAAAAAAAGATAGAAAAAAACGAAAAGAGGAAAGCAAACTTAAAATAATAAGACAAACAAAATTAAATTAAAGTCAGAATTTGTAAATAGCTAAAATATAGAAAGGCGGTAGGTGAGGGAATTGGGAAATATGTTTAATATTCATTTGGAAGAATTTGTTAGTTTTTATTCTCTGCTATGTTGTTACCGATTTCACCGGTATATAGGGTCCACAAAAATGTCAGACTTCGTGAAAATCATTCTAAAATTATATTCAGTAAAGTAAAGTTGGAGGATGACGACAATGCATATAACTTATATCTGTAGAAAGTAAAATCGGCTGCACATGATATAAAAAAATAAGAGTTCTATGGAACTTTTTTTTGCTAAAAAGTAGGTAAATATTTTGGGAAAACTGACGGACGAATGGCTTAAACATATTGCCGAAATCATTGCTGAATCAGCCTCCCCAAGCACGTCTATTTGTCTTCTCACGGATAAACAAATGATTGGAAGGTCTGTCGACTAAAGTTCCTATTTATATTCCTCAAACTTTTCCTCCCAAATTTCAATGACTGTTTTAGTATTTACAACTGACGTATATAAGTACTCACTTCTATTTCACAACACTAAATTGATTTTAAATATTATGTGAACTCTGTACAAAAATATACAAGTTAAATATTATGCATTATTATAGGGTCGATATATTTGATTGAATATTGATCTAGAAGATGCAAGTCAGACCATACGCGTACGGTCCGACCGTACAGGTATTTTGAAAATATACTCGTACGGTCCGGACCGTACGCGTACGGTCTAAATACGCATACGGTCTGGAACATATACAAAATAATGTGACAGATGGATTGTTCATTTTTGTTGATTTTTACTTTGTGCTTTAACTTAAATAGATACAATTACAAAGTATATGCTTTTAATTGGATAGTAATGCGTTTTAACTAAGAGCATGAAAGAAATATTAAGTTATTTTAATAAGTAAGTATTTTGTAAAATGACGTATAATTCCCTAAATGTTTTTCCCTTTTTCGAAAATTTCTATATCGTTTGCATACAAAAATGTTATAATTTTTTTTCGACACCAAGGACAATGATTTACGCGTAAGCTACCCTTTTTGCACGTAATAGAAAAAAAAGAGGTCAAACCCTTACATGTAAATATTACGATTAACAAACATGTAAGATTGACGTGAATCTGTTATTTAGTTTACATCATTTAATTTTTAGTAGTTCTTTTAGTCGGCATTTTAATTTCTTGTGTGATAAGGTGGTGTATAAAGTTGAAAAATCGGGATGGATACTCCTTTTCCTTCTAATACAAAAGCGCCTTATTTGCTATGAAAAACTAAAAAAAAATCATCAGATCAACTTTTTGTTTAAAATGCTCATATAATGTTACCAAAAAATTATATTAAAGATTCATGAAAATCCAGTCGGAGGGTTAGGAAGTTGTGGTTATTAAAAGTGACGGATGCCCCCTTTTTGAGTAATGACTAGGTCACTATGGGAAACTTGAAAAAATCATTAGATCAAATCTTAAAAAAGATTGCAAACTACATTTTATTATGCAATCGTTTAAAGAAAATCGAATGAGAGATTAAACAGTACTTTCAAACTGGGTTGGTTATCCCAGGTTTCAACAGATTGGTCACGCAGACGAATGTATGGAAGGACAAACAGGCTAAAACCCATATCACAACAAACCAAACTTTTGTAGCGCTGTGAGGGCGTAAAATGGAATGTGTTAAACTCTTAAAATATTTTTAAAATTTATTAATTTTAACTCATTTTGAAGAAAGTATCCATGTAAATATGTTTTTGTTAAGTTAACAGTTAAGTCTTATGTTAAAACATCGATTCACTTAATATGATTTAGAGAAGAAAGGTACCAGTCTGTTTAAGAATCGGGCGAGTTGTCCCATAAGGAGTATGAAGCGTGAAAGAAAAAAACACTATCTAGAAAAAAACCACCATTTTGATCTATCAAAAAAGGTTCGAAATTATTTTATTTTGACGACAAGTTTGGCGACCAATTAACATTTTTATAATGTCCTCACATATTACTGCTGTGCTTGTGACGAGGGAAAACCCTAATATTATAAGCATTAAACTTGGCGAAACACGTGAAACCATTTAATGTTAATTGAAGTTAACCAGTGAAGTGTAATGAACGAATTGCATACAAATCCTGGAAAGAAATACGTACTATGTATACGCTGCCCGACAATCACATACTAAATTGAAATATTTCTAGATTGCACAAAAGAAAACAGACAGGGTCTATCAAATTATTTGTTAAATGACTTGATAATTTCTTAAACATTTCAAAGTTCACAACTTGATCATATAACTCATGTCATTTTTTATGAAACCTTTCTAAAGGGGTGTAAATAACCATCGAGTTCGAGTTCGAGTCAGAGTTCGAGTTCGAGTTAAAGTTCGAATTACGACTGGAGTTCGAGATAAAGTTCGAGTTAGAGTTTGAGTTATTTTTCGAGTTCGAGTTGAAACTCGAAACAGTGATTTTTTATGGCAATAATCGAGTTACTACTCCAGTTAAACATAACACTTGTTGGTGTTTACTGGTTTTGTCTCTGCCCTTTCGGACTTTTGACATTCAGATACCCCTTCTGCTTCTTTTAAACTGTTTAAGGTTGTCGCCTTGCATGTAGATATTATTAAAAACCAATAAATGTACATATTTACGTAATGTCACAAAGACTGTGGACAAGGAGCAAATATGTACCCATGTGGCAATCTTCCGGCCAATTTTAAAGCGGGGGTATAATAAAAATTTGGTATACGTATTCTCCAGTACTGGACCAACACGGCAGAATCCCCGTCTTTTGTCTTTGGATATATGAAAATATTATACCCCAATCGAAAGAGGGGGGGGCTATATTGCAATAACCTTGTCCGTCTGTCTGTCCGTCCGTCCGTCCGTGAGTTGTACCGTGCCCCCCTTTTTTTTTCAGGAAAGTCACGCATCTACTCTCTGTTTTCTTAAGCGAACTTAGACATTTTAAGGGTCAAAAATAGGACAATTTGTCGTTACAGATTTCACGGTATCTGCTGAAGGAATTGATTTCAAATTTGGTACACAGCTTTATTATGATGAGTTGAAACGTGCCTCACCTTTCCAGGCCAGTCAGGCATCGCTTCGAAGAACAGGGGGTTTCCTGTTTTACCATTGCCCGCCCGTCCGTTATTTCGTTCGTCTTTCCGTAATTTTCTAAGCAACTGTATGAAGTAAATGTTTGTTTTTTATATAACTTTATCCTATGTATACCTCCTGTTATACTTAACCGAATATTTTTTAACGCAAGGCATTACTTTGGGAGCAGGCGTATAACTTGCAGGGGCGTAGCTAGGCAAAAATGAAGTATACGCAAAAGTACGCGAGGGGTCTGGGGCCGCTAAAGGCCTCCAGTGGGTCCAGGGCAAAGCCCTGATAGGGTGTCCAGGGGGCAGAGTCACTAGGAAGCTCCGAAGCAAAAATAAAGGGTTCCATCGTTGCTTCTTCTGAAAATAAATGCTGAAAAGAAAATAATTGTTAAAAGTTTTAAACTAAAAACTCTTGTAAGCATTAGCTCATGGATTTGCTTGTTTTCTATCAAGTTTCTTGAATGAAGACAACATCAATTGAACAGTAAGGGAACGACCATTATATTTTTATGAGGGGGGTATCGGTATTTTCTCGTCCCGCCTTTTTATTTTTGAAAAATCGAAGCCTAGATTAGCGCAGATCTTTTATTTCCATTTTAAACTAAACATAACCTTTTTCAGGCAGAAACACCATCCTGCTTTTTTTTTAAATTCAGAGCACCGTCCAGCTTTTAATTTCCTGATTTTTGGCATCCTGCTTTTTATTTCAAATTAATCATAGCCCCCCCCCCCCGCTCCGCCCCCAAAGATCAAATGGTTGCTCCCTAACACAACACTGTGTTAGAGTTTTTGCGTCAGAAGCATTTTAATAGATGTCCGAATTTGTTTAAGAAATTTGTCCATTGTGGTCGTTTTTTTATCTGTAACTGCATTATAAATATGAATCAGTACCTTACTAAGTATCTCAAAGAAGATTGCTTGTTACATTACATGCAGCAGAGTTGCAAATATAAAAGAAAAAGAAAGTGTGCAAAAAAAATAAAAATACAACTCGTTTTGTAACTCGAACTCTAACTCGATCTGTAATTCGAACTCGAGCCGCAACTCGATTATTTCTAGGAAAATCACTGTTTCGAGTTAACTGAAATTTTTAAATTGAGCTGAAATAATAACTCGAATTCTAACTTGAACTTTAACTCGAACTTGCGTCGTAACTCGAACTTTAACTCGAACCCTAACTCTGACTCAAACTCGAACTCGATGATTACCTACACCCTTTCTAAAGTAATGTTGAACGTTATGAAATAAAAGATTGCAGAATCATTATCGTTTACAGTAAATAAAATTGCCACAATTTAAATTTCGATGAGCCTTTTGTTTCAAAAACAACAAATTACTAATATCGTTTGATCGACAGAACAAAACGATTTCAGAGAGAATATTTGGTCTTGAGGTTTAAATAATATCCCTGTTTGTAGCAAATGACCTATTGATCGAATAGCATTTTTAGCTCACCTCACGAAAGCGAGGTGGGTTTATGTGATACCCCCAGCGTCGGTGTCGGTGTCAGCGTCCGCACCCACTAACAGAAAAATGGTGAAGATCCATATACGCTTACTGCCACATCAATGATATTGGTATGGTAGGTGCACCTAGTGATGCTAAGAACAATGTATGCTTCGTATGCTGACTGTGACCTATATTTTCCGCATGGATGACCACTTACAGAAGAATTGTTTTCAATTTCCGCTTATTGACAAGTGCCACATCAATGATATTGGTATGGTAGGTGCACCTAGTGATGCTAAGAACAATGTATGCTTCGTATGCTGACTGTGACCTATATTTTCCGCATGGATGACTACTTACAGAAGAATGCTTAAAGTCCTTTCCCCGCTTACTGACAAGTGCCACATCAATGATATTGGTATGGTAGGTGAACGTAATGGTGCCTCATACAATGATTGTTTCGGATGCTGGCTGTGACCTATATTATCCGCATGGGTGACCACTTACAGAAGAATGGTTTAAGTCCATTTGTGCTTACTGACAAGTGCCACATCAATGATATTCGTATGGTAGGTGCACCTACTGATGCTATGAATAATGCATGCTTGGATGCTGGTTGTGACCTTTATTTTCTACATGGATGACCCCTTACAGAAGCAAGGGGAAATGTGCTTAGCAAGATGCATGCTTCAGATGCTGGTTGTGACTTTTTTGCATGGATTAAGCACTTGAAATTTTGAAACGTTAATGTCGAATTCCCACTTAGTGACAATAATGCGCAACGAGGTGAGCTTCGTAATCGATAGATTACCAATGTTTATATTTGTCAAAACAAAACAAAAAATAGGTGTCCAATGTTAACTTAACAAATCGGGTGTGAAAAAAAATCGTATTGCACCTCATAACAGGAAAAAATAAATATCGGAGATGTCTATTGCGAGATTGGCGACCGTGACTTACCGCCATTCAAGTTAAAATTCATGAAAATCTTACTTGGTTTTATTAAATCGGTTCAAAATTTTCTTTTTAAAATACAGGAAAATCTTCCCGTTTTTTAAAAATGTTCTTGTTGACATCCGATTTATAAACATCGAATGCCAAAGAGCATACACAACACAGTGTCATAGTGGCAATTGTATGCAATGTCAGAAAATAAACATATCCCCAAAATAGGTCCATGGCACTGAACGTAGTAGAAAAAGATAGGCCCAAAATAGACCAACGACACACAGGTGGTATAATAAAATAAAATAGACAGATAAGCAAATTATTAGGTAAAAGAAATGAATAATAAATAAAAATTAATACAAAGAAAATTTAAAACAATATAAGGGAGTAGATGTTAGCAGAATAAAATGTCTATTGCTCTTTTGTGTTGATTCCACGGTGTTTAAAAGTTTTGAATTTCTTAAACCATAATTTCTCTCTTGTTTGTCTATATTCATCCGATTCGTATACAGCTTTAAGATTATTAAGCTGTACGAATATGTATATGCGTGAGTTGTTGAAATATTCTATATAATATTTTTGGTGTCCATCGTGGACGATGGGCTGTCTTATGTTTATATGGCCATTGTCGACCAGTTAGCGATTGTCGTCAATAATAAGGGTTGAGAAATACGTGAACAATTCGTGTGTGCATTATTGATTAAACACTCTTGGGTGCCTTTGCATTTTTAATTGAATATACCTTGTGTCATTGACATTTCTTGTGTCCCTACCTTTACCATATTTACAACTGTTTGTGCTTTTGAATTAAAAAAAATGTACAGCTGAAGTCAGCTGCGACCAAATTTCCAAATTTGTTTATAAAAATAACATGGACATAGTAAGTCGTCAAATAATTTTGGAAAAGTATATTTAATTATTCTTGGTTTTGGTTTCTTTGACGATATGAAATTATTAAAATATTTCTTCGAATGTCCATGTATGTCATAAATCATGATTGTTTATATTTGTAATAGCCATCTGTGGTACCAGAATTTGTATATAAAATAAAATACTTAAAAAAATATCTTATTAAAATGAAAAAAATATAATTTGCTTTTGATAAACGCCTTCCATATGTTTGATAAAAAAACAACATGCTTAGTATAATGATCATGAAGTGATATAACATAATGTTATAAAATTACAAGCCATCGCACCATATAAAAAGTTGAATGGATTGTTTTCTTACATCTGTTTAAAACTCATCAGAGTCACTATACCCAAAGATTTAAAGTCAGATAAGAAAATAAGGGATATTTCCATTTGACAATTTAAATCAAATCAAACGCCGGATTATATATAACTTTGATATGTTAGCACAAAACCCTATGAAAGGACCTGTCTTATATTAACACCACAAAAATAGTATGAATCTCTACGATAGAAAATAATGTTAGTATGATAGATCATAACGTTATGAAAGTAAATGCCTTCATACTAATAAATAGTTTGAACGGTGTCTTGTATGATAGAATTAACATAATGTTATGAAAGTACATGCCTTCACACTACATAAATAGTTTGAACAGTGTCTTGTATGATAGAACATAACGTTATGAAAGTACATGCCTTCACACTACATAAATAGTTTGAACGGTGTCTTGTATGATAGAACATAACGTTATGAAAGTATATGCCTTCAAACTACATAAATAGTTTGAACGGTGTCTTGTATGATAGAACATAACGTTATGAAAGTATATGCCTTCACACTACATAAATAGTATGAGTGGTGCCTTGTATGATAGAACATAACGTTATGAAAGTATATGCCTTCACACTACATAAATAGTTTGAACGGTGTCTTGTATGATAAAACATAACGTTATGAAAGTACATGCCTTTACACTACATAAATAGTTGGAAAGGTGTCTTATATGATAGAACATAACGTTATGAAAGTACATGCTTTCACACCATATAAATAGTTTGAACGGTGTCTTGTATGATAGAACATAACGTTATGAAAGTACATGCCTTCACATCATATGATCTTGTGTGATAGAACATAACTTTATTATAATTTATGTTTATTATTATGGCGTTTAAAAAATGAATTCTTGCACTGCAAGTTGAATCAATAATGCATGTTGAAAATATAATGTGTTGTTACCAAGTTAAGACTCGAGATACGTCTCGCTTCTTCATCACTTTTTGCCATCAACATTTTTTATACATTAACACTTTTAATTTTCATAATACTTGATAATGATATTCATCCTAATCCTGGACCAGATCCACAAATACGAGAACTTTCCATATTCCATCTAAATGCGAGAAGTGTAAGAAATAAACTTGATTACATACAAGATATTGCTTCCGAATACTCTATCATTTGTATAACTGAGAGTCACTTAGACCCTGGTATTGGTAATCTAGATATTGCAATTTCAGGGTTTTCTGAGGTCTACAGAAAAGATAGAAACGGTTTTGGGGGAGGTGTCCTCATATATGTATCAAATGATATCAATGTCGGTGTAAAGCGTAGAGTTGATCTAGAATTTAACGAAGGTGAATTAATATGGCTTGAAATATCATTGAAAAGCTTCAAGCTACTACTGTGTTCTATGTATCGTCCTCCCAATACCGCAAACAATTTTTGGAATCTCCTAGATTATTCTATCGAGCAGGCATTTAATACGACTCAAAACATTGTTTTAAATGGTGATATTAACGTGAATCTATTAAGAGACAGAAATCCACGCTTAAATGAAATTTTATCAACATATGAATTAAGAAATACCATCAAGGAACCAACTCGAATGGGAGCTCTTCTAGATCCAATATTTATTTCTAACGATGATCTAGAAATAGACTCAGAAGTCATAAATGTACTGAGAAATGTCAGTGATCATGATGCAACTCTAATCAATCTTAAAATTCCAAATTATACTCGATCAAAAATTCAGAGAAAGGTTTGGCTCTATAAAGAGGCTGACTATCCATCTCTTAATAATGCCATTGCAGATTTTGATTGGGACTCATTGTTTGATAATACCGAAGACATTGATCAAATAAATGAAAATTTTACTGGCAAGTTTTATGAATTCGTAGATGAGTTTATCCCCTCCAGAACTGTTTTTTTAAGACCAAATGATAAGCCGTGGTTCAACACCGAAATAAAGCGAGAAATTAGGAAACGCGAACGATTACGTAGAGTGGCCAGGGAGAAAAATGAACAATCCCACGTTAATAGGTATAAAGCACAGAGAAATAAGGTGAACAATATGATTAAATATGCACGTGAGCAATTTATGTCATCAGCTGATGAAATAGTGGATTCTTACTTAAAAAAAGACTCTAAAGCTTATTGGTCCCTTATTAAAAGACTCGTCAAAGGATCGAGTAAGTTCACTGGCATACCACCCTTATTTGACAGTTCGACAGGGGAGATGGAGCAATCAGATAAGGCTAAAGCTAATCTTCTTAATAAATATTTCTGCTCCATCTCCTCTGTTGATGATGAAAATAAAGATCCACCTAATCTGCATCCAAAAACAAATAATTACCTTTTAAATGTTGTTATAAGTGAAGAGGAGGTTAAGGATATTTTAAAGAACTTAAAAATTGGCAAGGCTTGTGGCAATGATAATGTAAGTCACCAGATGCTAAAAGGTACAGCTGAGTCTATATGTCGGCCGCTTTGTAAACTTTTTAATTTTTCATTAGAAAAACGCAAATTTCCATCTAAGTGGAAATTAGCCAGAGTAATGCCAATCTTTAAGAAGGATGATAAATCAAATCCTTCAAATTACCGCCCTATTTCTTTGTTAAGCTGTGTGGGAAAGGTTATGGAGAGAGTAATGTATAAACATATGTATAATCATATTATAAATAACTCTCTGCTCTATCCATACCAATCCGGATTTCTCCAAGGTCACTCTACCGTCTATCAACTGATAGAAATTTATGACAAAGTATGTTCTAATTTAGACAACAAACTCTCAAATATACTGATTTTCTGTGACATCTCCAAGGCATTTGATAGAGTATGGCATAGGGGTTTAATAACGAAATTAAAATCATATGGAATATCTGGTCCTGTATTGGACTGGATTAAAGATTATATAACAAATAGAAAACAGTTTGTAACCCTAAATCAGACTTCTTCTACAATTGGTACAGTAACAGCGGGAGTACCACAGGGCTCTGTCCTTGGTCCTTTGTTATTTCTTTTATATATTAATGATATAACTGACAATTTGGGGAACATCGCACGACTGTTTGCAGACGACACATCCCTGCAATATGCTGGAAATGACTTCTTATTATTAGAAAACAGAATAAATTATGATTTGAAAAAACTACACGATTGGTCACAAGATTGGCTCGTTGACTTTAACCCAAAGAAAACAAAAGCCCTTATTATTTCTAATAGTGCTTATATTCAACCAAATCTTCTATTCAATGACGAGGTCGTAGAAATTGTAGACCATCATAAGCATTTAGGTGTAACATTTATGTCGGATGGAAAATGGACAACGCATATAAACAATATTGTTGAATCATCCCTGAAGCAGCTTAATGCTCTTAGAAAATTAAAATTTGTTCTTTCGTCTAAGAGTCTATCGACTATTTATCTGACATATATCCGACCCTTGCTGGAATATGCGAGTGAGGTCTGGGACGGCTGCTGCGAACGTGAAACTGAAAAACTCGAAAAGGTCCAATTGGAAGCTGCCAGAATTGTTACTGGTTTGACTAAATTTGCTAGTAAAGAAGCTCTTTATTTTGAAACTGGTTGGGATACCTTGACTGACAGACGTAACCACAAAAATTGTGTATCTTTTATAGAATGCACAATAGAATTTGTCCTAAATATCTAAGTGACTGTTTGCCACCTTTGGTCTCGAATATAACTGGATATAATCTACGAAACAACGAAGATTATGTTCCAGTTCGTTCTAGACTAAATGTGTATGCAAAATCATTTATCCCGTCTACAGTATCCCTCTGGAACAACCTTGCAGTCTCTGTCAGGAATTCTCCAACATTTGAAAGCTTCAAATTAAAACTTAAAAACCGTTTTCTTAAGCCACCTAAATATTTCAGCGAAGGGCCAAGAAAGCTAAATATTATCCACACAAGACTACGTCACCGATGCAGTTCTTTAAATTATGATTTGTATAGAATAAATGTAACTGGAAATCCCATGTGCACTTGTGGTGCTACGTATGAAGATGCATATCATTTTTTTCTTGAGTGTCCTATTTATGTACTCCAAAGGTATTCAATTTTTGATGTTCAGGATTTGAATATCGAATATATTCTTTTTGGAAATGAAAATGCCACATTTGAAGCAAATTCTGTACTATTTAGAAAAGTCCGAGCGTATATAGGCCGAACCAATAGATTTCCGACAGGTCAATAGAGTCTATATCAATACAAAAATGTTTTTGTTATTTATGTACACTGCATGTCGTTGTCAAATTTCTGTATTGTATATTCATGGAGAGGGCAATAAATAAGTTGGTATAACTTAACGTCCAATCCATTTGCTATTTTTTTGCAATAAAATATTATTAAACTACGTATAAGAAAGAAAAACCGACAGACATGCGTTTTTGTGGCATTTATTGGGTTTTTGCCTTAAATTGGGTCTGTTGGTGAGTCGGCTATAATGAACTCAGTCTGTTGGTCAGTCTGTTGAGAGTAAATTATTCAACTGATATCATACTATATTTGTGCCATAACACACATTTTTTACAAATAGAAATATCTTACAAAGTGACATAAAGCGTATATATTCGTAGTGATGATTGTTTAGTCATAGATTAGACGTAAAATTAATATAAATCGCGTTATAACAAGCACATCAGTCTGTTTGATCAAGCTTACCATTAATTTTTCAGTATGAAAAGAAAAAGAATGAATTTTTCCAACAGAAAGCATGGAAAGAAAAAAAAATAAAGAATTAAAAAATCAAAGATGAAGACGTTTAACAAGAGACGCTTATCCCTAAAATACTAATAAAAAATTGTAACACTAGTCTTAGAAAGAGAGTGAAGAAGATTACAACTAATTATAAACTATGCCAACTGATTTTGTATTGCAAACATGGCCAAAAACCATTATAACCTCCAAAGTATAATGTATTATATATATATGGCAATCGTTTTAAAGCATACATGATACGTGCATTAAAAAAAATCGAGAATTTAAACAGTCTGTTACTACCCGGTGGGATGGGGGATGGGATGTTCGTTCAGTCTGTTTATTTCCATATGATAATCGGTGATTTAATCCATAAATCAGATCGGTTCTAATTTATGCATTTTGAAGCCCTTATAAATGTGTACAAGTAACTAGAGGCTCCCAGGAGCCTGAATCGCTCACCTGATCTCTTATGCCAAAGTTTGAATAAATTTCACAAACTTTCAAGTATACAAAGTTGCAAAACAATCCTTTCAGTGGTTTCGGAGAAGATTTTTGGAATTCAGTTTAAATTAATAGAAAAAACGGTTAAAGGGAATTAACTTCTGTAAGGACCTTTTGATGCTGAACAAGAAAATTTGCTTCCGATTTTCTTTATCTCTTATACTTTTTGAGTTATAAGCCAAAAACAATGGTTTGACCCCCTGTTCTATTTTCAGCAACGGCGGCCATGTTGGTTGGTCGACATGTATATAATTCACAAACTTAGTAGAGGACATCCTAAAGATCATGTATACCAAGTATCAATACAATCCCTTCAGTGGTTTTAGAGAAGAAGATTTTTGAAAATCAGTGTAAATTAATGGAAAAAAACAGTTAAAGGGGAATAACTCTTAAACGGCTGATCTGACAATTTAGACCCCAAATCATTTTAGTAGATCTCAATGAGCTAAACAATTCTGCAATGCTAACTTTTCCTCTAGCTCTAACGATTTTCAAGATATTGTCCAAAAACTGCAAAAATGGTCAATTTTGATGATTAAAGGGCAATAACTCCTATAAGGAGTCGTTTCACAACTTCGACTCAATGGAGAGATTCGTAGAGCTTTTGATGCTGAACAAGGAAGGTTGCTTCGGATTTTCTCTATCTCTTATACTTTTTGAGTTATAAGCCAAAAACAATGGTCTGACCCCCCTGTTCTATTTTTAGCAACGGCGGCCATGTTGGTTGGTCGACATGTATATAATTCACAAACTTGGTAGAGGATATCCTAAAGATCATGTATACCAAGTATCAATGCAATCCCTTCAGTGGTTTTAGGGAAGAAGATTTTTGAAAATCAGTGTAAATTAATGGAAAAAAACAGTTAAAGGGGAATAACTCTTAAACGGCTGATCTGACAATTTAGACCCTGAAATCATTTTTGTAGATCTCAATGAGCTAAACAATTCTGCAATGCTAACTTTTCCTCTAGCTCTAACGGTTTTCAAGATATTGTCCAAAAACTGCAAAAATGGTCAATTTTGATGATTAAAGGGCAATAACTCCTATAAGGAGTCGTTTAACAACTTCGACTCAACGGAGAGATTCGTAGAGCTTTTGATGCTGAACAAGGAAGGTTGCTTCGGATTTTCTTTATCTCTTATACTTTTTGAGTTATAAGCCAAAAACAATGGTCTGACCCCCCTGTTCTATTTTTAGCAACGGCGGCCATGTTGGTTGGTCGACATGTATATAATTCACAAACTTGGTAGAGGACATCCTAAAGATCATGTATACCAAGTATCAATGCAATCCCTTCAGTGGTTTCAGAGAAGATCTTTGAAGAAAAGTTAACGGACGGACGACGGACGACGGACGGACGACGGACGACGGACGGACGACGGACGGACGGACGACGGACGGACGACGGACGGACGACGGACGGACGGACGGACGACGGACGCTTAACGATGACAATAGCTCACATGACCCTTCGGGTCAGGTGAGCTAAAAAGTACTAATTTAAAATCAACAATTTTAAAGCCATATTAATATCCCCGCGCTAGCGAAAGCGCGGGGAAAATGTTTTGCTGTTCGATGTACGTACGTACGTATGGCGTTAATGTCCAGGATAATCTCTGTAACCACTGGGAGTAGAAAGATGAAACTTGGGTTATTAATTGCATTGTGGGTGGGGTCTGTGCCGAAGGTTTTGGAATTTTGATAATTCCCCTAGGGGCTGGGCTGCATAGGTAGCCTAAGGGCACATTATTCTTTCGTCACGCAACTCCTCCTAGGTTATTTGGAATATGGAACTGAAACTTGGCTTGTTAGTTGCACTATGGAGTATGGATGTAGATTCTGCCAAAGGTTTCGGAATTTTGATAATGCCCCTAGGGGCTGGGCTGCATAGATTGCCTAAGGGCACATTATTCCTTCGTCATGCATAATTCATTACATGACTATCACTCCCACTACCAGCGTGACCAGGGAAAAGTCTCATATTAATAAATACACATTTGATAGTACTAGTAATGCTTATTATAGTCATAGTTTGTTTCTTTTAATTATTTGACCTTATACTATCAAACACCAGAGTAGCGCGGGGGTATGCAGCGTGGCTGCTTCGACTAGTTAAATACTTATAATTATGCCCTCGCTTTTAAGAAGAGGGGTATACTGTTTAACCCTTATCCATATGTCCGTCCGTTCGTTCGTACGTGACATAATTTCCGTCGCAGTTATTCAAGCAACTACATAAGGTAAAGGTCTGGTATTTTGCTTTGTCTTAAAGTGTCAAATGGTGTATTTCGATTTTACGCCCCTAGGTCATCTACCTCTTGTTAACCGAAAACTTAGGTTTTTAGATAATAATAATAATAATAATAATATTTATTTGTTTAACACATTTACAATAAATGATTATAACACATACATAATGACATAAGATAGAGATATAATGAAAACAATAGAAACTGGGTCTTGATGCAACCCTACACCCATTCACCACAATTGGTAAATAAGTGAGTACAGAATCGCACCAAGACGCAGCCCCGAAAACAATATTTGACGACAGAGATAAAAATAAAAGAAAATTAAGAACTATATACCTGGAGCGGTAGTGACTTAGAGAAAAGTACATATTCATATTCATTTAGATGTATTGTACATACATGCAAAATTTTCCTCACAGTTTTCTCGACACTTCATGACATAGAAGTTGGGGTATAATACCTTGTATACAGCCTTATCCTATAGTACCATATAGTGTGTACTGATTTCGTGCTTTAAGGTTTCTTTTTCCTGTACATACACGCAAAATTAGAGATAATTTCACTCTTGATTTAATACAATATAAAATGTTAATCCTAAAAGTTTTTAAAAATTCAAAATATACCTCGCTTGCAATCATTCTGTCTCGGCTAATTAACTCTCAACAGACTTTAATTTAATTTGCCGACTCACCAACAGACTTTAGCCGGCACTTTTTTAAGAAAAACTCATTTTTTATAACATTTTAACATTAAATCACTTTTTGTTGTTTGAATATTTTATTTTTAAACTGAAGATTACTTTCCGAATCGCTAATTATATTTCAAAAGTATAAAAATTTTGTTTATTTGTAAAAAAAATCATTCATAGTTGCCAAATTTGAGCATACCGCTGTCTCGCCTTTTCGTTTTATCGAACACTGGTATAACTAATGGACTCTGTTGCAAGTTGAAAATGTGCTCAAATGAATATCATTTTGGTTGAAAGATTTTGTATTTTGACAATTAATTGTCATTTTGCCAAAATAACATCTTTTTCACAAAATTTCATGACCATCCATTGGATTTTACTCACAACAGACCTATAGCCGACTCTTCAACAGACCCATTTCCCATATAGCCTCCATGTTAAATAAAACCAACTGACCGAGTTCTCAGTTAGCCGAGTGAAGGAGGTGTTTACAATAGTTTCAGTCTGATCTGGCGTTTATAAATGTGACAATTCATTGAGACCAGGCCTGTACACCCTGGGGCATAGAAAACTTCGTCTTGAAATCAGCTCACGTTCTGGTTAATGGGAATGGACTTTGGACTCTTGTAGTAAATTATAGTAAAATATTGAAACTTTGACCTGTCTCGTTAGCCAATCACCATGTCTCAAAAATCGACGTCACAGATCATGAATGAAAGTAGGGAAGTTCTCGAAGCTCCGAATGAAAATGCGATATTAAACCTTATACTGGAAATGGTGACAAAAATAGAAACCCGAATGGTAAACTTAGAAACTAACATGGGAAAGCGTCTAGATGATATGAGGAAAGACTTTCTACTCGTTTCTAATAGAGTCAGAACATTAGAAGACAAAACAACAGAAATGCACAAGAAAATTAAAGACTGCGAAGAAAGCTGCCAAGGCCTCAGCAACATTTTTGATGATGCCGAAAAACAAATCAAAAACAATACTCGAATTATTATACACCAAGATATGAGGATTAAGCAGTTGGAGGAAAAACCTATTGTTCAGCCTGTGGTACAGCCAGTCATCGAGGCCGAGACAATTAAATCGCTTAGGAACCAGTTGTCCGAGTTGCAAGACCGAGTAGTAGACTTGCAATGCAGAAGTATGAAGTACAACCTTGTATTTTCCGGTATTTGTCATACACCCAATGAAAATTGTGAAAATAAGATTAGAGGCTTCCTTTTTCAAGAACTAGGAATTGAGCACTTCGTAGAATTTGGCAATGTGCATAGATTTGGACGTCGCGGAAGAAACAATGCAAGACCAATTGTTGCTCGCTTCCTCTACTACAGAGACCTAGAGCTAGTTCTTCAGAATGCACACAGACTAAGAGGAACCCCGTTCGGTATCAGCCAGCAATTTCCGGTGGAGATACTAAATGAACGTAAAAAGCTTTATCCGAAGATGAGAGAGGCAAAACGCGAAGAAAGAGATGTAGTTCTTGTTCGGGATAAACTCTTCATTGACGGGGAACGCTATATACCACCAGCTGAAAATGTGCAAGAACGCAGAACCTCAACTTCACAATGGACTCCTGAGATTATAAGATCTAGAGAAACAAAAGATGCGACTGACTCCATTACCATCGAACAATTTCGTACGCCTATCAACCCAAAGAAAAGACAAAGACAGGGATCGTCACCACCAACAGATATACCTGTCATCAGTGAATAGGACAGTCAGGAAGACCGTGACTTGACCATATCTCATATTGTAAATAATACTGTAAACCTCTTGTGTTATACCGAAAATTCAAAATGTAATATTGATGTAAATGAAAATGTTCATATTTATGTTAGTTATAATGATAATGTATCTAGTTTTAGCGGCACTGGTGACGATAAGACCGTTATATTAAACAGCCCTGACAAGAATTGTATATCACACGAAAGCGCCTCGAACCTTTTATCCGAAAAAGAAAATGAAATTCTAGATAATCGCACTGCTAAAGATACTTCTCTTAACAATACGACATTGTCAGATAACACCCTTAACGATCATTCTGATAATAAAGATGAAATAAAAATATTATCACTTAACTGTTGCGGTGTCAAAAAAAGACTTAACTATCCTGAATTTGGAGAATTAATAAATAAACATGACATTGTTTGTATGGTTGAAACCAAAACAGACGATAACGATAATGTCGAAATACCCGGATACGTTGTGAAAATGAAAAATAGGAAAAAAACTGCAAAAGTAAAATCCGGAGGAATTATGTTAGGTTATAAAGAAAAGTTTGAAAAATATATTAAAACAATAGAAACCGATTCAAAGTTTGTATTATGGTTTAAAGTAAACAGTAAGGTACTAAGTACCGATACAGACGCATTGTTTGGCATTGTTTATATCCCGCCTGAGTACACATCTTACTCGTCACCAGATGCTATAAATGAAATAGAAAACGAGTTTTTGTCTTTGTCATCCCATTACAAAAACGTTGTTTTAGTCGGCGACTTTAATAGTCGAACATCAAACGAGAGAGACTTTTTCCATTTCGACAACAAAGATCTTTCGAATATTGCAAACGAATTTATTGAAAATGGAGTAAACTTTTTAGATCTAGCCGGCATTCCCCGTGAACGGAAAAACAGAGATTTAGTTAAAAATAGATTTGGTTCCCTACTTCTAGATTTTTGCAAAGGAAACAACTTCTTCATTTTAAATGGTAGAATAGATGGTGACAAAGACGGAAACTATACATGCAGAAATGCAAGTGTTGTAGATTATTGTATTAGTAAAGCAAATTTTGTAGATAGATTTTGTAGTTGTAATGTATTACACTTCTCTAAATTATTCTCTGACGTACATTGCCCTCTTTCTATTTGTTTACAAACCGCTTTTACTAATTATGTGTTTGAAACCAAAAAGAACCGGGAAGATGTCGACAAAAAAACTATTAAGAAATGGGATAATAATAAACGCAATGATTTTCAAAGAAATATAGATTTAAACAAAAAAGAAATATTGTATAATAATCTTTCAGAAAGCGAAGACATTACAAAACAAGACATAAATACTTTTGTTGATCAACTCGGTGAGATCTTTATTGAAAGCGCAGAAACCACTTTTGGAACATACAACGGAAATAACAAAAAGGTGCGAAAGGTTAACATCGATCAAAAACCTTGGTTTAACTACGAATGCAAATTTGCAAGAAAAAATTATAGAAAATTTAGAAGAAAATATTCTAATCATCGAACAGAACTGAATAAACTGAGACTTGTGGAAGCAGAAAAGCGATATAAAACAGTAATGGATAAATGTCAAAGAGAATATTCAGATAACCTTTCAAAAAAATTAAAAGAAATGCGCCATAAAGACCCAAAAGAATTTTGGAAAACCCTTCGACGCGGTAATAACAAAAAACAACCTGATATCCCAATTGAAACACTATTTGAGTTTTTCAAAGACTTAAACGAAACACCTATCGATAATGAAGATAACAATTTGCCCACCTTAGATGATCAAGCTTTGAATCAAATAAATGATGAAATAAATCTTTATATAGAAAAGGAGGAAATATTGAAATGTATTTCTAAACTTAAAAACAATAAAGCCAGTAGTGAAGATAAAATCATTAATGAGTACATTAAATCTACTTCTGACCAATTTATTCAAATTTACGAAAAGTTATTTAACCTTGTTTTTGATACAGGTATTGTGCCTGATAGCTGGCTCATCGGGAGCATCAAGCCTATTTATAAAAATAAAGGGGACAGTAAAGATCCTAAAAACTTTAGACCCATTACAATTGTAAGCTGTCTAGGAAAACTCTTCACGGCTGTACTCACAGAAAGACTAAATAAATACTCAGAGGATTTTCGAATACTCAACGAAAATCAAAGCGGTTTTAGGCAAGGGTATAGCGTCACAGATAACTTGTTTTCTTTACACGCTTTATTTGAACTTCTAAAACTTAAGAAAAAGAAACTTTATTGTGCCTTTATAGATTTTGAAAAAGCATTTGATAAAGTCTGGAGAACGGGTCTCTGGCACAAATTAGTTTTAAGTAATATAAATGGCAAAATGTTAACTGTTATTAAAAATATGTACAATAGTATCAAATCAAACATTGTCTTTAACAACGAAAAGTCAGATTTCTTTTCCTGTAATAATGGGGTGAGGCAAGGCGAAAATATGTCTCCTTTCCTTTTTGCTATCTTTCTAAATGACCTTGAATCATTTCTCGAAAGCCAAAACAATACAGGACTACCAACAATAACCGATGAACTAGAAAGCACTCTCGGGGTTTTCTTGAAAATATTTGCACTTTTATACGCAGACGACACTGCACTAATGTCAGAGTCACCAGAAGGACTCCAACAGCAGCTAAATAGTTTCTATGAGTATTGCAATTCTTGGAAACTTAAAGTAAACATAGGAAAAACCAAAATCTTGTGTTTTACAAATGGAAGACTGCCGAACAATCTAAGATTCGTATTCAATAACACAGAATTAGAAATTGTAACAGAATTTATTTATCTAGGAACAACTTTATATAAAACTGGAAATTTTGGTCCTGCAATTAAAGCTCAAGCAGAAAAGGGAACAAAAGCCATGTACGAAATTATCAAGCTAGGTCGTTTTCACAATCTTTCTATCTCCTGTCATCTAGACCTCTTCGATAAGATGGTAAAACCAATTCTTTTATACGGTTGTGAACTTTGGGGTTTTAAAAATTACTATTCATTAGAGAAAATCCACCTTAAGTTCTGCAAACTCCTTTTAAACCTTAAGACCTCTACACCAAACTGCTTTGTATACGGTGAATTGGGACGATTTCCTTTGAGTGTAGATATAAAGCTTAGGATGGTTATGTACTGGTCTAAATTACTTTACGGCAAACAAACGAAGCTGTGCTCTGTTCTATATAAACTCATGTTTCATCTTTCAAATAATCAAAATAGAAATTTTCAATGGCTTGTTTATATAAAAAATATTCTCAATGAATGTGGATTAACACACATTTGGGACTCACAAACTTTTCTGTCTTCTGTGTGGTTAAAACATTGTCTTAGACAATGTCTCACTGACCAATATCGACAAAACTGGCACGCTGAAACTCAAGATTGTTTAAAAGCAACAAACTATAAGCTCTTTAAAGACACGCTAGATTTCGAAAACTATTTTGAAATATTAGATAAAAAGGTAGCAATATCATTTTGCAAATTCAGAACAGGAAATCATAAACTTCCCATTGAGACAGGTAGATGGAACAATATTGCTAGATCTGATAGGAAATGTATGCTTTGTAATGAAAAAATCGGAGATGAATTCCATTATATTCTTGAATGCTCTGTACTGTCTCAAGAAAGAAAAAATCTAATCAGTAGACATTTAATTAGAAATCCAAATATTTTGAAATTTAAAGAAATTATGACAACAAAAAACAAAGCTAAACTTTATAAGCTTTGTAAATTTATTAGAATTATAAATAAAAAAACGAGTCTTCCTGAGTAGCTGTCTGTCTTAGCTGTGAAATTTACTGTGATTATGAACAATCTTTGTCTATGATGCTATTTTGTTGTTTTATCATTGTATTGTAAATATTGTATATAGTATTTCTCTGTACCTATGTAATATTGGTTTATGAGAATAAAGTCATATATAAGTTTGTTTATTTTTTAACTACTTTAATTCATGCCTTTCTATGGAATTAATCAGAATCAATTGCATTAAAAAGGGAAAAGATTAAGGAACATCTGTGTGGAAATTTCATTTAACTTGGTTGAGGAATAACTTTTTATGGAAATTTAAAGTGAAAACTTAAAGAAAATTTTGTAAAAAATTGAATTTTCATGAAAACTAGGGCAGTATGGGCTCTTTTGATAATCCTCTAAAGTGCCAAAGGTTATAAAAGTTATTCTAACAGATGTAAAATCTCAAAACATGTAAGTTTGACACAAGCACTTGTTTCTAGGAAAAAACTATACTCATATACTAACCATACCACAAGATATCTATATAACTTTGAGTTTTTCCCTAAAATTAATATAGAAATTCTTAGATAAAAAATGGAATTTAGGAAATCATCTAATTTTACAATTTTTTTTTATGAAACCGGACACTGTTAATTGTCCATTGAACGTGTAAAACATCACTTGTTTATGAATAAGCGTTGCTTTTTAAACTAATTTTTGTCTTTCTATGATATCAATCAGAATAAATTGCATTTAACATACAAAAGATTAACAGGTGTATCTGTGTGAAAAATTGATTTTTTGTGCGACAATTTAAAGTAAAAAAATGTATTTTCATGCAGTATTTGTATGGGTGTGTAAAAACTTAAGAATTTATTGGTCATTTATTATGATTCATTATAACTTGATGATACATATTTATTGATCTTGTAGATATTGTAAGTAATATATTTTAATAATTTTATAATAATGTTATATTTGACTGAAATTCACGACTGACTGGTCCTTTATACAATACAATCCTGATATTTCAAAGTTTTGTTTTTATTTGGCTTTTGTTTCGTCTGGTATGTCCCTTTTGGAAAAGTGCAGCAATCAGACAAAGTTTTAAATTGTCAGTTCGACACCTTTTTTTATCAACTCAGAAAAACAATATACATGTATCGACTTTGTTCTCAATATTGTTTTTCGCGAGTCGATAAATTAAAGACATATCGACCCCACAAAAAGGCTTCTTATTTATTGTATTTTTAGTCTTGGGCCAATGCAAGACGGCGAGCAGTAACCTCTGGTCATGTTGAAGACTGCTGGCTGTTTTCCATTGTGATTTTTTAAATTGCCGTTTCTTTAATGTTGGTTGTGTCGCGTACACTTATTCCACATCTCTTTATCGTCTATTCGTTTAATTGTATAATGTTATACCAAAATAGATTCTTAACGTCTTTGATTTTAAAGTAGAGATATCCTTCTTTTTATATTACTGTATCATGTGTGTGTGCAGCAGCAATGCTGCATTGTTATTATAACACAGATATTGTTAATAAGCTTTGATTTTGATTTAAACAATTAAAAAATCTTTTTATCTTTAAATTGTGCTTACGGGCGTCTACCTGGTTTTGGAAATTGTTTATGTTTATTGGAGTAAAAAATAGGGACATTCTTGATTACAGAACCATGCATGTTCGATCAATCCGATTCTTGATTTTACAGAACCAGTTATAAAAACTAAGGATGACCAATGAAACATGGAGTTTTTTTAGTTGGTTCATGTTAGATTGAAATGAATATTGTATATATGCTAAGGGACTTATTATTTTTTACCTGGGATGGGGGGCGGGGCTGGTCATAGTTTGAAATCAAGCTTGTCATTTTTTCTTGACTCCCCCCCCCCCAAATTATTTCATTATTTTGATCCCCCTTCAGAAAAATGACAAAACTGGAAAATGACCCCCCCCTTATAACTTCATGTTGAAATATCAACATGCAAACACTTACCGGTACCATTGAATGATGTTGCATATCAAATATTTTAGGACATCAATGCTTTTTTTTGTAAATATTATATTAGGAGCATATCTTATGTCGGATTGACTAAATTTCATAAGGCCCTATGTCAGATAAGAACTGGTGGTCATCAAGCAACTTTCTGCATTTGTGTTTTTGATTTTTATGCAAGTTAAATAAAAAAAAATATTGGTATAATTAAAAAAAGATTGCTATATGAAGCCAATGTATCCGCAAACACGTCATATTCATACGTGGTAAAGGTTAAAAGGTATAACGACGCCACCTTGTGGTGACTCACTACCTAGGTAGTATGAGTTTGGGTTCGAGACTAACAGTTTTCATTAGTAAAAAAAAATGTTTGAGTCTGCCAGATTCTACTACTACTAGGCAAAAAATGTACGAAGAATTTTTCTTACAAAATGCTTTATTTGGTGGACAGAGGTCATAGATTCCTAGTAAATTTTGTCTGGTTAAATATTTTACGAGGAAAATATGTTTGACAGACACATTTTGCTAGGAAAATTTGTCCAGCAGACATATTTTACTCCCGAACCAAATTTACTATTACAGATGTTTAAATTTAATAAATTTGTTTTGTATATCCAACTTTCGATGTTCATTTCCTCACCATGTTTTCTGCGGTCAATGAATAATATGCTGGTTCAAAAGGCTAAATGAAATTTTGAGTTATTTTAATATTGATATTAATAGTATAGAGGGGGAAGTCCACACACATGTTTTACAGAGACATGATATCTATAATATAATTATTACCAAATATAAGAAAATATGAAATACTAAACTGTGCAATGATTACAGATCTGGAAATGAGGGTGGTAATTATATAAATTAAGAACTAATAGAATCTTTAAGCCGGATAGATATGTGAGTATGAACCTTATTTAGAATCAGAATCAGAATCAGAATATTTTATTAAAGTGTCACATACTCAGCAAATACAAGTCAAATAATCACAGAAGTAATTACAACAAATTTTCATACTGCATTAAAATTGCTGGTATCCAGCCAAAAATGACTTATGAGACACTATAAAACATTTGTACAGAATAAAACATAAACATGTGTTAAAAAATATATACAAATACACATAATTAAAAATCAAAGATTGGCATATTTTCTACGATTAAACATACTAAAAAGTGTTTTTGCTAAAAATGGCTGAATAAAATCATTTGTCATAAAAAATAAAAATTTATCTTGTACTGAAAAATTTAAAAACTCAGGATCGAATTCACATGCTTTTACCTCTAAGGAATATCTTAAATCAGAATAAAAATCACATTTAAGTAAAAAGTGTTTTTCATCCTCAATACAATTGTCTGTACAATATATACATCTACGGTCAATTAAAGGAACCTTTGGCTTGGTGTATCTACCAGTTTCATTTAGAATTGGGGGATTATAGACAGAGGAGATTGCCATCAAAAATAGAATTAAGACTCTTAATTTAGAAGTTGACGCTGCATGGTGTAGATATAAGAACATTCCTCTTGATCAGAGAACATGTAAATTATGTAACCATGCAGACAGTTGAAGATGAAATCCACTTTTTGTTTGAATGTACATCACTAAGTCATGTTAGACTGTCCATTATTAATAAGGAAATTATTCTTAATTCAATAAGATAATAAACATAAAAATTGTGTGACTTTATTCTCAGTAAAGAAGCCAAGTTATCTAGAACAAACGACGTCTTTTACTCACACATTTTTTTAATGCGAGAAACCGTTAGTATGTGTGTCATAATAATTCTAAAATTAAAATGGTATATTATTTTATTATATTGTAATTAATTGTTAATTTATATAATCTTGTGTGTTACTTTTCAAAGTTCCAATTAATCTAATGCTCTGCCCTAATAGGATCACTGTCATTGTGGCACCAAATTGTATTGGTCTTGGGTTTTTTTACCTTATATTATGTTCTACCAATTACCAAAAATAAAAAAAAAATGACTTGTACATCTTTAAAATTGCGTATATGATTGTTCAGCTCCTTTGGGCGACTTAATTGACAAATAAAAGTATCTTATCTTATCTTATCATAGAAGTTCTCTGATTCCGTGCTAAAGTACTATTAAAATATCCGGAAGTGCTGTAAGGTGGCACAACTTGTTGCGTCACTTATCAGGCATGGAAGTCACTACCTTACTAAATTTAGATTGTCACATGACCATAAAAATTCCTGAAATTCCTAAAATAACACCTACTTAAAACACACAAATACGTGTGTGTTTTTATTTGTGTGTTTAACAAACCCGCGAAAATAAACAAATACATTTAGCAACCACTTTCAAAATGGGACGATGGGGTCATGCCAGATTAGCTAGGCGAGATAGCCCAACATTTGAAGATATAGAATTAAGATCACAACAAAAGCAAATTGAAAAGGTATCTTTTTGGAACAGATTGCATGTTCTGTAGTGTTTTGTGTTCATGATAAAACTGTCACATTTTCAAAAAATGGGGTCAATCAATTTACAAATCAAAATACCTTAAGGTTCATCTGTACCTTTCTTAAAAACATGGCGTTATTTTTAATCTATTTTCAGTATATGCACAGCTGAAACTGCACATAAAATTGAAATATAAAGTGTAGCTGGACCTAGATATTAAAAATTCTTACCTTTTCTCTATGAATTCTTCCCGAAAAAATCCTTTATTTTAGAGATCTCTTTTTTCTCCGCTTTTCAAAACACCCGGTTTAAGGCCAATATCACTTTCACCCTTTCTTGTGGCCTCAAATTTCATGCAACTTTCAATAAGGGATTTAACTAAAAGTGTTCACTTCGTTTCATGAAAGAGGCACAATAGGGATAGTTTGTCCTTTTTCAATTTAAATCTGAACAGGAAAAAAAAGAGATCTTTATTTTTAAGGAATTTAAAATGAAAAGTTGATAGAAATTGAATCAGAAATTACCATATCTAGGTCCAGCTATGCTTTATTTCATTATTTTATTTGTAGTTTTTGTTCTGCATATACTAAAAAATAGGTAGAAAATTTTGCTATTTTTAACGAAAGGTACAGATGAACCTTAACCCATTAGGATAACAAAAACATAGATTTATAAATTATGTTTTAAACAAGGCACAATGAGAATCTAAAAAGATTAAGCAATGTCCTTGGTATCTTGTTGAATTGCCACCTGATAGTGGGCTGTGTTGCGTACACTTTTTCCACATCTCATTATTTTCTATTCTCCATATCCCAGTAAAGTCACTGACAAACAAATCCTGTTGTCCTACCGCACCCATCCTTGGCGTTTCTCCTAGACAAGGAATTAGAGTACTCTTGTCCTAGATAGACTGAGACTGTCACACAATAAGATAAAATAAATGTCAGACATTGGTGTAAAACACTTTCTATGGTGGGTAAAGCATGCCGAAAATTTAAAAGAATTCTTAAACACTGTCCCCTGGTTGCTTCACCAGCCAAGAAATTGTACTCTTTTAGTATTACCTTTTTTTCAAACTCAAATGTGTATAATTTGATGCTAAAACCTTATCACACAGATTCAAACAACTCTAATTATTATACAAAAATGTTTAACATGTATATATATAAACTTTTAGAAAAACTATTTGATTCACTGGTTGTTCCCATACTATTATATGGAAGTGAAGTTTGGGGCACCGATGCCTCACTTAACCCTTACCATGCTGACTTGTTTTTCAGATATTTTGTCTGTATGCTGAATTGTTTTAAGAAAATCAATAAAATTTGACATCTGCCAATCAATGTTTTGTAAAAACAACAAAAAAAGACATACAACCTTAATAGTTAGGGAAAAGGATTAAAAGATACCATGTGTTATTTTTGTAGTAAATTGGTTGCTATGGTAACACCGTTGCCATGGTAATGGCCTTGGAAACACACATTTTTTCTAAAAATTGGTAACTTTTCTTAAATTGCAAGCCATAATAGCACCCCTTACTTGTTTTAATGTAATGAAACATTATATATATGTTCTTTAGACACCTTAAAGATAATTTGTACCTTTTAACCTCAGAGAAATCACTCAAATTAAACATTTCGTATATGAAAAAGAAGGTATATATAGATCAATTTTTTACATTTTTTATAAAGTTGTCTAATTATATATATTTACATGTTTATTCAATTTTGGAGAAAAAAGTTTAAGATTTTGCATGATAATTTATTTAAATATTGTGCATTTTGCTATGATATAGATTTTTTATAACCAGCTTATGGCAAATACTGTATATAATCATGAAACCCATGCCGCATAATAAACTATTCTATCTTTTTATTTACTTTAATACTTACTTTAAAACTATTTTTTTCATGATTAACCTGGACAGCTGTTCCTTCATTTGAAGACTTTTTTCACTTTGTAGTGACGACATTCATATAAGTTTACATTATTTTATACATACCAAATGATAATCAACACTACCTATATATATGCATTCAAACCTTCACTATACTTGAGAAAAAAACTCTTTCCTCCTTCTTGTTTTTTAAATTCAATTGTTAGTTTTGGGGGGGGTTTTTTGGTTTTTTTTTGTATTTTTTTAAATAAGAACCTGTTTATTGATTTGTTACTTAAAAGTTTTCAAGCATGTGACTGTCAATACAAAATTCTTATGTTGAAAGTGTGATACATGCTAAAATTAGCCAAGATTTTTTCATTTATACTGAAGACTAGAATATTACCCGAGTAGCTTAGTTAACTAATGTCATGAACAATTGATGAACATGATGAATGTTGTATTTTTTTTCCTTTTATAATTGAATTGTTGTATGTATATATATTTATGAAAATTCACAATATAACAACCAGATTGTATAAAGTTTCATTAAAATATAAGTGGTGTAGGAGTAGCAGGTAAGAAATGTGAATCTTCAAAAACATTCAGAAGCGGGGAACACTGAGCTCTATCCCTAGTATTGCCCAATATTTCAAAACGAATCATTTGGAAGATGAATTGTATTACATGAGCATTAAAATTGATACATCAAATTGTTTTCAAGTTTATTCTTCCTCCTCTGGTTGATTGGTAGTTTTCCATCGTTTGTAAGCAAGACAATATTCCTGGCAAGTATGAAAGAACTTGAAGCATGGCTCAAGACAGAGAGAAACATTGCAGTCCTTACATTCAAATCTAGTCTCATGACCTGGGCGCTTCCTTTTGTTAGCACTTAGGTCTGCACTGCTTCTCTCTGCCTCATTACATACTTTACACAAACGTGCAATATTGCTTTTCTTTCCTGAGCCATGTATCTTAGTGGCAAAGTGCCGACCTGTTAACCGTTCTAACTGTTGCGGAGTTTTAATTGGCCTGCCAACCCTTACAACATTGTCAACTGGATTGTTCTCAATAAGTTCATTCACCAGTTTCTTTCTAAATGACCTATGAGTGACATTAGAGTTTGGATTGTCAGACTTAAACAGGATGTAGGAATCAAGCACCGCAACAGCCAGAACATGAAAAATCACCTTCTTCCACCATTTAAATGACTTTACTATATTGTTAGTATATGCAATCATTTGATCTGATCTATCAACTCCACCCATGTATTTATTATACTTTAACACCATGTCCGGCTTCATTATGTTAGCATCGGTGACAACATCTCTACGACGTGAGGCTGATAGATCAGATCCATGTATGGTTGATAGCATGTACACAGGCTTTCCATCTTGAAATTTCAAACATTCAAGAGGTCCATTGTTCATTACTGCATTATCACCACGATTGTTTAACTTTTTATCTTTTAAACCTTGAGGAATACCACGGCGATTAACACGTACAGTTCCAGTAGCAGTAGTGCCTAGTTCATACAAGTCCCAAAACAGTTGTGGGGAGGAATAGTAATTGTCACAATATAGACTATATCCTTTAAGAAATAACCCCCTTAAAAGGTCCATCACGAGGTCATAAGTTGCTCCATAGACACTTGGGCCGACTTGAGACTTTCCCGTGTACAATTTAAATTTGGATACATAGCCATTGGTGGAGTCCGACAACATATAAACCTTTATTCCGTACTTAACTGGTTTGTCAGGGCTATACACTTTAAAAGAGAGATTACCTCGCCACGGAATCATACCTTCATCCAAAGAAATGCATTTGTTTGGTGTGTACGTGGAATAAAGCCGGTTATTGACATTTGCATAAAGAGAGCCAAGTTTAAACAAAGGGTTGTGTCCTTGCTGTGCACGCGGTATATATAGGTCATTGTCAGCCAAGTGGAAAAATGAGGTTATAAGCAGGAAACGGTCACGGGACATTGTAGCAGGGAAAAAGGGAGTTGAGGTAACAGGATCAGTGCTCCAGTATTCATTGATGTCTGACTGTGAGATGAGACCCATAGCAAAAATTAGGGCTAAGTAGCGTTTCAGCTCAGCAGCTGTGGTGTCCACCCACTTGCGAAATCTGGAATGCTGCTTAAGGTTTTGGTTGGCATTTAGATACTGGCTTGCATAGCGATTTGTTTCAGTGGCCATTTCATCAAAATCATTATCATTGACAAATAGGTTGAAATATTGCAAAGGAGTTGCATTGTCAGGAATGTGTGGCCTCCTGCCAGGATTTTGGGAAAACTGGGGTGTTTCATGAAGAGCGGGACGTCTACCATTTGTCCAGTTGTCAGCATCAAACAAGTCATTTCTATCATTTAAATCAGTATTGTTCTCGTCATTGTCACTTTCATCTGAAAATCCTTCAAATTGCTCTTCATTTTCACTGTCAGTGTCAGCAAATATTTCGTATATGTTTTGATCATCAGAAGCCATGGCAGAGGCCATGATAGAATGAAAGAAAATCAACCACCCCCCTTTTTAAAGATTTCAGTGGACAGACAGTGAAAATGATGAAGAAAACGTCGAAAAAAATATTTAATAGTAACAAATATTTATCATGTTTGGTTGCCTTTATGTTAAATATTAGTAATAAACACGATTTTTATATAGAAAGCAGACGACACGAAAAATATTATCTACCGGTGCAAGTCACGTTTTACTTCCGGCTAAATACCCTAAATGCGAGTCGGTTTTTGCAAAGTTTAGCCAATGACAACATATTTCGACATTACCAATCTTATATTCTATACCAAGAAAACCCTATTTATTTATTATGCTATTCAAAACTTTACTAGTAGTCGTGGGAATCAAGATTTATTTCTGCTGAAAATCGCTGTCTGTGTGTCCATTGTTGATCTTCTTTCGGAACGCCTCATTTTTAGTAATCTCCATTTCCCGGTTGATTGAAAATGATTTTTAAAAACGTATTTTAAGACCACAAAACGATGAATTAGTTTAATTTTGATTTTAGATATTAGTAAAATACCCTTTTAAAAGTTAAATATGTTTTTATTTTAAAAGAAAGTTGTTTTACGAGGCTTTCACTATTTTTAGATTCATGACTCATGTGGAAAGGGAAATAACCTTGCGGGGGAAAAATAAAACTAATTTGCGCAGCGATTTTTCGTAAAAAACATTTAAAACCACCTGAAACTTGTTGTTTTCAATAATATAAATTAATATTCTTTAGTTTTCTGTTATCAGAATTTAAAAAGATGGGCGATTTTTTACAAAACATTGATTGATCTATTTGTGGTTATTTTTAGAAAAAAATGTGTCACACAAAGGGGTTTTCCACGTTTGTAATCGTAAATAAAACTTTAGGAAGACTGTCGACTGATCATAATTGGATCAAAAAGTAATCTACAATCATACTTAAATGGGTTCATATCAATAATAATCAATATGAAAGACACAGAACAGTCTTAGACCGTTTTGTAATGAAATGCGCTCAAACCCGTCTATAGACGGGACCCGCACTGAGAACGACGTCATCAATCCCGTCTAAAGACGGGAGCCGCATGGTAAGGGTTAAAGACACTGATGTATATGAAAAACTTCACATTAAATTTATTAAAGAGATACTAGGAGTCAACTGTAAGGCAACCAATGACGGTTGCCGTGCAGAACTAAATAGGATCCCACTAAAAAGTAAAATCTTATTTTCTATATTAAACTTTTACAAGCATATCCTAGATTCTGATAACACCTTATTAAAAGAAATCTTCATTAACTCAAAAGAATATAATCCCTGGATGAAAAAGGTAAAGGATGTCTTAAATGATCTGGGTTTTGCATACATGATATATAATACTTCTTTTTATGGCCCGACCACGTAAGTGGATCGGACATATAGTTTTACCCTTGTCCGTCCGTCCGTCCGTCCGTCCGTCCGTACGTCCGTACGTCCGTCCGTAACACTTTGGTTAAGTTCTTGGTTAAGGTCCATTACTCGGATACTAGATGTTGGGGGTCAATGATATTTCACCACCAGATGGGTCTTGGGTAGGGCTACACCACCCACTAGAAATTAGGTCACTGTGACCTATATTTTATGCATGAACGACTTTGGTTAAGTTCTTGGTTAAGGTCCTTAACTTGGATACTAGATATTGGGGGTCAATGATATTTCACTACTAGATGTGTCTTAGGTAAGGTTACACCACCCACTAGATATTAGGTCACTGTGACCTATATTTTACGCATGAATGACATTGGTTAAGTTCTTGGTTAAGGTCCATATCTCAGATACTACATGTTGATGGTCAATGGTATTTCACCACTAGATGTGTCTTGGGTAACATGACACCACCCAATAAAAATTAGATCACTGTGACCTATATTTTATGCATGAACGACTTCGGTTAAGTTCTTGGTTAAGGTCCATAACTTGGATACTAGATGTTGGGGGTCAATGATATTTCACCACTAGATGTGTCTTGGGTAAGGTGACACCATTCACTAGAAATGAGGTCACTGTGACCTATATTTTACGCATGAATGACTTTGGTTAAGTTCTTGATTCAGATCTATATCTTGAATACTACATGTTAGGGGTCAATAATATTTCACTACTTGATGAGTCTTGGTAACATGGCACCACCCACCAGAAATAAGGTCACAGCGACCTATATTTTACACATGAACACTTTTAATTAATTTCTTGGTAAAGGTCCATATCCCAGTAAATACACATTGAGGATCAATGATATTTCAAGAACGGGAGGGCCATCCTGTGGCTCATAGACACATTATCTAGTTCTAATAGCTGCCTTAGCCAAATCAAGCAACGGATACAGGATCAATGTCTACAGATCCAAAACTCAAATATATGCAAATCATCTAAATTAGAATTTTTTCAAAGTATATATAAAATGGGGACGAGACCCTCGTATGTTGATATATTAACAAACAGAGATGATCGAGCTGCCATTTGCAAAATTCGAATAAGTGCTCACTTACTTCTTATCGAGCAAGGACGACATCTCAATATCCCAAAAAATGAAAGATACTGCCCATTATGTAATTCAAATCAAATAGAAGATGAAAAACACTTTCTTTTACAATGCAAAGCCCTCAAAAGTGAAAGGGATAAATTTAACATTAATATTTTAAATCTGCTAGACAACAAGAAAGATATTAAAGAAAATATTAAAATACCATTTTTATTAAATAATAGTTCAATAAAAATACTTAAATTGACCTCTTCATTCATCACAAATTGTATGAACACTAGAAAAAACCTGTTATAAATGTCTAGTCTTAAACCTGTTAATAATATAGGTTTACAACATGTTGTACTATAATATTTACATTTACTACTATAGTTTATATGTATATCTCAATATACTATAATTGTAAAACTCATGACTATTTACCTTTTATTATATCTGTTTGTAATTGGGCCTTAACCATGTACATTTATGTGTTTGTGCCAATAAATTTGATTTGATTTGATTTGTATACTATCATAATTTATATAAATAACTGTTCATATTCTGTTTAAATTGAAAATTGTACTGTTCCTGAATCATGCATGTAAATTTTTGTCATTGCCTTGAAGGTTTAATTGGAAAAAATACTGATATTATATTTCTAAGCCAGTTATAGATTCAGGGCAAACAGAAAGTGCTTGCCAAGCAACCAGAAATTTTTCAGACAAATTTTGCACTTTTTGCAATTTGAAATCCTTCTTACATCAGTCTAAATCTGTCTCTGAGAACTGAATCGTATACAAGTGTATTATAATTTGTACTGTTCCTGTCAGAATCATGTATGTAAATTTTTGTCATTGCCTTGAAGGGACCTTAATTGGACAAAAAATATTGATATTATATTTCCAAGCCAGTTATACATGTAGATTCAGGGGAAACAGAAAGTGCTTGCCAAGCTACCGGTAATTTTTCAGACAAATTTTGCACTTTTTATTGTCATCGTCAGGTGTTTGTCGTCCGTCGTTAACTTTTCTTCAAAGATCTTCTTCTCTGAAACCACTGAAGGGATTGCTTTGAAACTTTGTACACTTGATGTTGAGTATGTCCTCTACGAAGTTTGTGAAATTTGTGCCCGCTGAGCTGACCAACCAACATGGCTGCCATTACTAAAAATAGAACAGGGGGGTCAGACCATAGTTTTTAGCTCATAGCTCAAAAAGTATAAGAGATAGAGAAAATCTGAAGCAACCATCCAAGTTCAGCATCAAATGCTTTACGGATCACTTCATTAAGTCAAAGTTGTGGGACGACTCCTTATAGGAGTTATTTCCCCTTAATCGTCAAAATTGACAATATTCACAGTTTTTGGACTTTATCTTGAAAACTGTAAGTGCTAGAGGAAAAGTTAACATTGCATAATTGTTCAGCTCATTGAGATCTACAAAAATGATTTCAGGGTCAAAATAAACCTTTTAAGAGTCATCCGCCTTTAAGGGTTTTCAATCAATTTTAACATGTTTGTATTTTTCAAATGAAAAGCTTTGTAACTTTGTATTCTTGATCTTAAGAGTGTTTTCTTTCCTTACTAGTTTCTTTAATGTTACTTACCAAGTACATGTAGACCAATTGTTGCCCACTAGGTGAGAGGCTTTAGCATGAGATATCATGTGAGCGATTCAGGCTCCTGGGAGCCTCTTGTTGCAGTTTCAAATCCTTCTTACATCAGTTTAGATCTGTCTCTGAGAACTGAATCATATGTATGAGTGTATAATAATTATAATTTCACTTACAAATACATATTTGCTCAACTTGTTCAATTAAGATCTGAATACAATGCTGAGGTGATGTCTTTTTCTCAGAAGAAGACCTGGTTGACTAAAAAAGAAGATGATCGATTTTACCTTGAGCCAAATGTCTTGACAGTTGATTCCATAATCTGTCAGATCTATCATCAATAAAAGAAGGAAATCAGTGGTACATATTATAGTTGTTTCAATAATTCCTTCCCAATGCAAGCTGGATTGCTCACTAGAACCAATCATATTCAAAAAATATTTTACACATGCTATATTAGTGACTTTTTGAGTAAATCTATTTTGTGATTGGACAATTTTATGGTAACTACCAATAGGTGTGTTATGACATGACATTAAGTTGTAGCAAAATTTCTCATGTCGTATTTTATTGTTTGTTACAAAAGTAGAATTGGGAAGTTATTATTGCAACGGCTCTAACTTGGTTTTTATACAAGCTTAGCCATAATGCTGCATATTGGAATCAGAGGAGCCTGTTAGTAGAAAACCTTAAGATACATTTGTGATTCCTTTATTTTCTGCAGTTCTTTTTCTTATGTTTGCCTAGCTATCTAGATCTGTCATAGATGGTTTCAGCAAGAACAATTATGTTTATAGCTTTTGTAAATTCAAAACTACTGTCCCTCTTTGTACCGTTTGTAGTTTGTTGGTGGCACTTAAATTCTTTGAATTGTATCTCCATTGCTTTGAGCTTATTAAAGATTGGCCAGTTGAGGGTATATCTTCAAGCAGTCATAATACTTAGCAAATCAATTATCAAGCAGTATGTTAGGAATGTGTACATTAGGATGACATTGTTTCCATTATTGAGCCATTTGGTACATGTATATGTTATTCCCTAAATAACACACATACATATACAAATGTTTGAAACGATTTGACTGTGGAGTTTCAAACCACAAGGCCTGACTTATACAGAATAGTTTCATGTTCTCCAAGTAAATGTATCAACAAATCACATTTTTGCTGAAGTTTGTTAATACAATGAAGTAATGTACTGCAAAATTATGAAAGTACGTACATATCAAACTTAATTTAATGAGAACGATGTATAGATATATACAATCTAATTAAAATTACACGTTAGCTTGGATCTTTTTTTCTTTTTTTTTTGCTCTGGCGATCCACTTATTAGTGGATCGCCGGAGCAAAAAAAAAAAAAGATCCAAACTAACGTGTAATTTTAATTAGATTGTAGATATATAATGATTTATCAAAATTATAAACTATTAAATGAACATGTACATTGATATAAACATCAACAACTAATCATTCAAGTTATTGTTTTCTATACCTTATGTGTTTTCTTATATATCTAACCAGATTTATCCATTGATTATTTTAAAATTATTTGAGTTATTGCCCTTTATTTAGTGAAATGTACTTGGATTTTCTGCTGAATCTGTACTATAGATTGTAGATTTTCTACTCTACTTGTAAAAAAAAATATAAACGTATGCAATTGTAAATTGTACATGTATCTAAAATTTTCTGTTCTTGATTTTTATCTAGTTTGTGGTTTATTTTATTTTTATGTATCATCAATATTTTATATTCATGATCATAATTATACACGTACATCTTCATTAAATACGGTGCTACATCTAAGGACATTTTTGCACTGCCACATTGATCACTCAACTATAAAATAAACAGAAACAGTTATATTTTTTTTACAAATTACAGAGCCTTTTTGAGCCAATTGTATAGTTATGGACAGCTTATATTTTAACATGTATAAAGCTTATATTTTTCACTTTTTAGGTACATCTATGTACATTATAATTAAATGTCATTGACACGGCTTATTAACTGTTATAAACATTAAATGCAGGCCATTAATCCAGATTAACTTATTATGCTAATCCACTAAGGGGTACACAAAGGGGCCATTGATGACAAAATTTATAACTTTTAATTTTCCAATATTAACAAAGTGGCCCTCTTCACTTTCTTCACAATGAAGCTATAGTGAATGAAAGGCTAAATGTGAAAGTGATCTCTTTCATAATTTGTTTTCAATTTAAAATCAAAAGATAATTATCTAAACAACACCCCTTTATTGAAGGCCTCTGTGTATTACACCTAGGAAACCATTTTTTTTTTCCTCAAATCTTGTTCTTATTATATAAACTAGTGACTGGAGTTTATTTACAATGACAAGTATATCCCCATGTAAGTTCTGTTGGTTTAATTTATTATTTTGTATTTGTCTGTTTTTCTGGATAATTTTAATCGTATATCAAATGTAGTAGCTAGAAGCTTAAGAATATACAAAAAATCAAATCTATGTATAAGAGACCTACATGGATGTGAAAATAATTACTTCCTAAGTTAAGCAAGTTTGCAAAAAAAATATCAAATTTAATTTATAATTTTTGTCCTATTATTTTTTTTATGAGTAAGTTAGTCTAATTGTAAACCATAAGTTCATTTTGGGCTGACCTATTTTTTCAAGTTTATTTTTTTTTTATGTCTGCAAAATGTTAAAAATGTGACAATATAGGGGGCACTTTGGAACAGAACTGTGTTTCCATCTTCTTGTGTTGTCATGTATCCTGCACAACCACAAAAATAGGAATCCTTAGTACTATATGGTGTAAAGATTTTATGCTTGTAAACTCCAGCTCTTATGCATGTTGTACTTGAAAACACACTGGCCACATGTGTCTTCCTTGGAAGACCACATCTCCAGTTTATCTTTATAATATAAGTACAAAAAATGGGACCTTGCATACATCCTTTTCCAAATAAAATTCCTTACTTCTTCAGATCATTCCAAATAAAATTCCTTACTTCTTCAGATCATTCACAGAAACCTAGACCTGTTGTACCTAAAAAGCCTATAGAATGGGATGCCACAGGCTTTACATATTTATTGGTAAAGAAAATTGTTTCATGATGAACAGATTTACAGTTTGCATTTTCTAACCACTAAATTTGCACACAGGAAGACAATTTGGTTTGATTGAAAAAAGTTCCAATCCTTTTTATTAACCCTAAATAACTGTTTGTAGCCCTTTGTTGCAATCTTCCTGCCCTTTTCCTCGAGCATGATATATGCAATTTTAAAGACTTGACCATCATGCAAATTTTAAAGTTCCAAAATTAAGTATGAAAAAGAAAAAAATCCTACCCATATCACCTTATATTTACGGTTTCATATACAGTCAAACCTGCCTTAGCAGCCACCTCTATTAGGCAATTACCTGTCTTTTACAGTCACATATTTTTGCCCCTTTCTATGATGAAATCAACAAAAATGAACCTGAATTAAGCAGTCACCTGTCTTAAGTGGCCACTTTTTTCACGTCCCATGGGTGACCTCTTAAAACAGGTTTGACTGTACATGATATTTATATATCAAATCATATTTTATTTTTAGTATGAAGTGAATTGCAAAATGGCCAGCAGCAACTCCTTGTCATGTTGAAGGCTGCTGACTGTTTTCCCAATTGTTGGTTTTTAAATTGTTCATTTCATTATCTTCTATCGTGTCTTATTGTGAGAGAAATTAGCTCTGTTTTTAAGACAATACAAACAGAGCTTTAACAAAAATTGTCTTTGTGATGTTAATAGTCTGATTTTTTATCTGCTTTAATAGGCATTGAAATGTATGGACATAACACAAATAAGTCCAAATAAACCTAATTATTGGCAATATGTTTAACGAAACCTTAATGCAATATAAATGTTAAAAGATTATTTTATCTATCTGTCTCTAAATGTCAACCTTTTGAGCCTCACCCACAGGCATTTTGGTGTAGGAGTTTATATGTTAAAAATAAAATTTCAACTCCAAATTCTTCTTTACTTTTTTTTTTATCATAGTAAAAGCTAAAATAAAATGGGATGAAAAATGGAGGTTAAAAACTATAATGTATAATTTTTGCTATGCAGTATGCGTTGACATTTTTAACCTATACCCATTTAAGGCTAAACTGACACTTGTTTATGTCAACTTAAGGTTATTTACAAATGTTACTTTGGGGTTTTATTTGTTTATCAGGTTTGAAAATCTAACACTATTATCCTTTTATGTTGAAGTTGTGATAATTGGATACTTTAAGGGGTGAATGGTTTTGTAGGACTAAGGTTAACTTTGTCAAAGGTCTTCTGAAAATAACTTAAAATAATTTAAAGCATTATAAGCCAGTTGTTGGTAATCTGTTTGCATAGGCGGATCCAGGGGCCGGGGCCCAGCCCCCCCCTTTTGGCGGAAAAATTTGTTTGAATATACAGGAAATCATTGAAGCGTGACCAGAACGGGCCCCCTCTTAGGCCAGTCAGTGGGCCCCCTCTTTTCAGAATTTCTGGATCTGCCACTGGTTTGCCCCAAGCTCTTCTTTCATTCAGGGTACCAATACATTTCTATGTCTCGCCACATGAAATGTGAGGTATTTTGTGATACATGTTTGTCAAGTGATAACATTTGTAACATGTTTGTCCAACCATCTGTCCCGTGCATAAAAATCAAATAAGGGTAGATTACTTGCAAAGCAATGAGTTCAGTACAATAACAGATTCAATTATTTTTTGTATGATCCTGTGCAGCATTTCTATGAAGCTTGTCTTAGAAACTGTATTTTAGAATTAATCGAAATTTGGTATATTGGTTCAGTATGAAAACTGTTCTTTCTAAGCAACTTTTAGACCTGTTAGACTTTCTGTTTTGTCCTTGGTCAATCATGCCAATATAAAAATTTCTGTGAAGCTTTTCTCAGAAACGATTTATGAGAATGTTGTAAAAAAAAATGGTAGGCTAATTCAGTATCATAAATGATTTTCAGACCTGTTGGACTTATACTTCCTGTTTGGGGCCCTATGCAGGGGCATCTCTGTGCCTTTGAAACTTCCTCCTTTATTTAGTCCCCTACCGGCGAAAGCCGAAGGGGACTATAGGTTTGCGCTCCATCCATCCGTCTGTCCGTCTGTCTGTCACGCCTCGGTTTTCCGCACTTACCCTTATAGATCATGAACTGATTTTTGGTATGTGAGTTAACCATGATGAGTTACAGATCAAGTTTGAGTTTCGTGTTGGTCCACAAATTTTTATGGGAGATAATGGCCCTTTGAACGTTGAAAATTCACTGAAATTTCAGTTTGGTTTTCCACACTTTTTTTCTAAACGCTTATAGATAATGAACTGATTTTTGGTATGTGAGTTTACCAAGATGAGTTACAGATCAAGTTAAGGCCCTTTGAATGTTGAAAATTCACTGAAATTTTATTTTCTGCACTTTTTTATTATCCGTTGTAGATAATGAACTGATCAAGTTTAGATTTTTATTTATTTGACAAATTTTTACCAGTGACTGAAATATGAGGCCTGTATTGTTTTGCAATTCTCTCAGAATGCTTGTTTTGTCATGAAGTCAATTTAGACATGTTTTAGGGTATCCAGGTAATGTCCCTTACAAGACAACCGAAATTATATTAAATGTAATCTTTTATTAATAGCAAATCTTGACCCTGAATATCAGGAAACTGAAATTGAAGCTATCAGAAAGGTGAGACTGATGTGAAAGATTAATTATAACTCAATGTTAAATACTCAGTCAGCATGGAGCTTGGGATTCATTTTGGCATGTCACTTAAATAAGAATGTAAAACATTGTATTTTTTTATTTGATCCCCCCTGTAATATTAGTATATCCTTCATATAGCTGCATGGATGTGAAAATGTTTAATCCTTAGTTGATAGGTATTATGTATGACTGGAGACACCATGTTTTAAAAGGCTATTCATATATGGCCCACAAACAAAAGTTGCAAGAGGTGCAGCTTTTTGTCTGTCCAATTGTCCAAGGTCAGTCATACCTCAGGTTTACTTTTATGTAACAGCTGATTTCTTAAGAACCTTAAATAAGTCTGATCATAATAAATGTAAGGACAATACTGTAATATCAAGTAAAATCCAAACGTATAAAATCCCTGCATGCCTGATGAAGCATGAATACAATCACGATTTTCTAACATCGTTCCACCTGCCCACTTGTACTCCAACAACATTCCTTGGTAGTTCCATTTACAACAATCTAAGAAATTAAAAGATAAAAAAAGCTAGCAATCTAGGTAACTTCATATCATGCAAATTGCTGAGTTAAGACTAGCACATCCAGTTGCATTTATATACATGTATTGGTCAAATCAAGAATACTTAGAGCTGAATGTTGTTGGGGTACTCACCACTAATATACTAGTCAGCATTTTGAAGTGCATTTTATCTATAATCAGTCATGTTACTTTTTAGAGATGTATTATAATGTCGGTTGTGTCTCGTACATGTAATATGTTAGGTAAACCATTCTTAAAGGAACAAGTGCTTCAAATGATGATGAAATAAGAAAATAATTTTTATACTTTACATTTAAATACTGGTATGATGTTCATAAAACCAAGTATCTATCATGTTCAATACTCTTTTTTATTATGCCCATATACACCTTTTTGGTCATCTTTAGGCATTATGCTTTCACGCAATTACTTTAGTTGTAGTTGATTCATTGTTATAACGTTTAATTAATTTTTTATTTTGTGTATTTTATTTTTATTTTTATTTTTATTTTTACCTGCGTCGCCGAAGGCGAAAGCAGGTCTAGTAGTTGGGTCACTCCGTCCGTCCGTCCGTCCGTCTGTCCGTCCGTCCCGCTATGGGGTGCCTGTCTTGTGTAATCTGAATCTCAAAAACCAAAAACTAGATCTTTCTGAAATTTTGCACAGTGATTACAGATATATTGAAGATGTGCACCTCCCCTTTTGGGGTCATTTTATAATTTCGTTTAGAAATTAGGGACCCAAAAGGGGCCACAAAAGCGACTTTTTAATTTTTTTCCACAATAACTTTTGTTCTGGTAAACCAAATGCTATGAAACTTTACAGTAATGTTACTTACCATAAAAGGAAGGGTTGGGCTGATTTTGGGTGTCCCCTCTTTTTTCGTTTAGAAATTAGGCGCCCTAAAGGGACCAAAAAAGTGACTTTTTTATTTGTTTCCACAATAACTTTTATTCTGGTTGACCAAATGCTAAGAAACTTTACAGTAATGTTACTTGCCATAAAAGGAACAGTTGGGCTGGTTTTGGGTGTCCCTTCTTTTTTCGTTTAGAAATTAGGGGCCCAAAGGGGGCCAAAAAAGCGACTTTTTAAATTTTTTCCACAATAACTTTTGTTCCGGTTGACCAAATGCTATGAAACTTTACAGTAATGTTACTTACCATAAATGGAAGGGTTGGGCTGATTTTGGGTGTCCCCTCTTTTTTCGTTTAGAAACTAAGGGCCCTAAAGGGGCCAAAAAAGCAACTTTTTTATTTGTTTCCACAATAACTTGTTTTGGTTGACCAAATGCTATGAAACTTTACAGTAGTGTTACTCACCATAAATTAAAGGGTGGGGATGATTTTGGGTGTCCCCTCTCTATTTGTTCAGGAACGAGGGGCCCAAAAGGGGCAAAAATGTGACATTTTTTATTTATGGTCCGATTTAGAAATTTTTTTTTACAAGTTAATTTTGGTCATATATTGGATACTAAATGGAGTAAGCAGAGGCACCAAAGGGGCATTCTAGTGTCAAAAGTCCGAAAAGGCAACGACAAAACCGGTAAACATGAACAAGAACAGCACAAGGAAACACAAAACATAAAAACAACCGAACAGAAATCAACAACGCGAACTAAAGTCGTAACAAGAGTGAACTCGGGTGCTCCAGAAGAGTAAGCGGTTCCTGCCTGCTATAGCACACTCGCCGCGCCGAGGATACAATTTGTTCTTGACCCACCTTTTCTGTTTAGCAATAAGGGGACCAAAAGTGGAAAAAAATAGAAACTATTTTTTTGTATATTTTTACAATATTGGGTGGCATGTGACAAATTAATAATGCTTTGTAAGTCCACCATAGGATGCAAGTGTCAAAATATTTTGACTGTCCATATTGGGCCTAGAACGTACAGGGTTCAACGTTTTGCCGTGCGACGCAGGGCCAGACATCGATTGGTCTTGTTATTTTTATTTTTATTTTTTATTTTTATTTTTATTTTTATTTTTATTTTTATTTTTATTTTTATTTTTTATTTTAATATTTTTTCTACTGTCACCACTAATGAAAGGTTTCTATTGCATTTGGTATTTGTGCAGTCTTCGAAATTGGCCACAGGCCACAAGCCATGGCTAGTGAAAATGCTTGAGGGCCTGTAGAAATGGCAACAACAAGCCAATGTTGTCTATACAAAATTTTTTAATAATAAGTTGTCAGGCCTGTGGACCAAAATTTATAGGGCGAAGACTGCAATTTGTGGCCCCAATCTTTTTTTTGTGTGAAAAAAGGCAAATGAAAATACTACTTCTTAGAAAATGCACAGGCTTCAAAAATAGAAAATAGTTATTTTACTCCGATATACAGTGAAATCTGACTAAACCGCCCTGCCTTTTGAGACTGAAGTATTTGTTCAATATAGATATTTTTAAGTGTTCCAATTTTTAACAGGGTCAAAATTGTATAGAATTTGAAAGAAAAGAAAGAAAAACTGGTTTGGTTAAGAAAGGATTTTGTTAAATTGTCTTGAAATTTTTTATGTTCTGTAGAATACGATATGATGAAAGAAATATGATATTATGACATTGCTCATTTATAAACTTCACTTTACAACAATACATGTTTTACCATCTTACTGTTATCTGCTTCCAAAATGGTCATTTTATTTATCCATGTGCATTTCTGTAAGATAAACTTAATAAGAACCCACGATCTTTTCCTTTTCTAAGCAAATTATAAAAAATGGTGTCCTGACACAGTTTAAATACTCTCACAATAGCTTACTTCAGTAACAGATGGAATTACACTCCACCCCATTGAAGCTACATTCATTATTTATTTTTAATTCATCATATTCAACAACAGACATAAAAGGTGATGTTAAAAATAAGTGTCATTGGACAAATTCAACCCCAGGTCGTAGTGTTTTAAACTGTTCAGTGAACTGCATAGAGGCAAAACCAAAAAAAATCTTTAATTTTTCAAATATTGGCAAAACTGGTCATGTAAAGTTTATATTTCTATACTAAAAAACAAACAAAACATAAACCCTAAATTGGTGTTTTTTCCCAATATTATTACAGCACTATTTAATTGTTCTAATACATGTAATAAGTGGTTTATTACAATAAAAAGTTCTTTTGTGTTTTGTGTTGCCTTCTGGCTATTTCACAGTTTTTTTTATGAATCAGTGAACCAAATAATTGATTTTCCTTGCCTTAATTGTTAAAACGTTCCAGTACAAGACCATTGATTTTGTTTAAACATAGGGTATTTAAACAGTTTGGCTGTTTGCAAAGATTTTTCAGGGCTAAAGCAAAGCAGATTATACGTGGATGTGTCTAAGTAAATGGGGAGCTTTAATACACGTATTTTAATCTTTCATTTATACATGTGGGATAATAATAAGGGCCTATATTTAATAGTTTAATGTTAATTTCTTTATTGTTACAATGGAATATCAAAAATATAATTCTGGATTTTATATGCAACCTCAAGGACGAGTTTACGTGCATGGAAATACTAAATATAGACAACCAGAAAAGCGTGTTATACAATATAGAACAAGAGAACAACAACCACAATACATTGTTAAACAAGACCCGTATTATATTGTTGAAGAACCAAAAAGTGTTATAAGTTATGGTGGTAATTATTCTACTCCTTATGCTGTAAGGAGGCAGGAACCATTCACTGTTGCCCAGAGTAGATATTTGCCTCCTCAGAGGAGCTACCTGCCTCAGTCTGTCAGTAGAGGCAGAGAGGTTTTATTTGCCGATGGCAATGCTAGAACTGGATTTCGTTATAGGCCTCTTAATGATTTGGAGCTTGATTTATATCAGGTAGTAAATAAAAGCTACTTGTAAATTTTATTTGAAAAAAATGTATTATAGCCTAAGTAGTTAGAATACAAAATTTTTTTTTTAATACTATATACTTGTGTTGTTGTTTGAATGCATTTTTTTGTTAATCATTAGATTTTCATTGTTCAGTTTTGAAGGATTTTTTTTAAATATTGTGCTAAGGTATTATGCTGTAAAAAGCCACTCTTATTTGCTCTTTAATCTCTGAGCTAAGCATCTCATATGGGTTTTGTACAGATGATATGCTTAGATGCTTATAAAAAAAATACCCCTAATTTTATTGTTTTGTACGCACATCTTACTGCTATCAATTATTAAGATAAGAATCTATTGAAAGAAACTATGAAATGTACAATTTTACTGTTGGCTTGAAAATTATATTACCTTAAATGGTAGCAAAATTTATGTGAAAGATCATTATAGCATTTATGGTACACCTACGTCCTAGATGGCAAAGATATATTTCAGAACTCTTAACAAAACTTGATTTGCTGTGGTTCAATAATTTGTTCATGTCATCATGAATTCCTTTTTTTCAGTTTGTTTGACCTGATGACCTAATTCTATATTAAATTTACTAGAAAATTAATATTTGATTTTTCAATACAATTTAATAATACAAGAAACTCTGTATATATAAATTTGCTTAGTTTTGAATTTCAAGTAAAAGTTTAAAGGGAATTAAAATGTTATGAAAACCACAAAGCTTTAATTGCCCCCGTCCAAGATTTGAGTGGTGAACATTAAATTTTTGTCAGATGTAATAGTAGGAGTAACTTCTAAGAATGTTTTGAAATCTTGTTTTTCTTTCATTTTAATGAAACTTTTCCTTTATGTATATTTAATGTCTTTTTAATTGAGTAAACAATTTTATCATCTTATGAAAGAACCTGATGTAGCTCTTATAGACAAAACAAGAAACTATTCTTTTCAGTGCATGTACTTGTATATGTATGATTTTACAATTAATCTCATGGGCTTTAATATATGTTTCTCCATTTATTTTTTCAGAGATTCAAGCCTATTTTTGATAGAGTAAGTAAAATTACATATACCGTACTCTTATTCCTGATGCATGTATATGTTTATACTATGTTAGATTTATATCCCAATGAACAAAATTATGAAAATTAAGCACTTTAATCTGATTTCTTTGAAACTGCAAGTTGGATCTTCATGAAATATAACATGCATGTACACTTAGTTATAAAGGACAATTAGGACAACACTATACATACTATAGATATTTGCTTTATCAGTAATGTCAGTCTTTTAGGAGAAACATTTCACGGCTGGTCATCTCCTCACTCATAATATTTTCTTATGAAAACAATTCCGTGAGAAAAACTTTTGCTTGTTTTTAAATCTTTCTTTATATTTATATAGCATGAACCAGATGGTGTTCCCTTAAACCTTTTAAAGGATGAGCTTAAAGATGAGGGAATCACAGATCATATCCCTGAAGCCAGACTTCACAACATTCTGGTCAGGGCTGATAGGGATGGTGACGAAAGGATTGATTTTGTGGAATTCATGAAAATGGTGAGGCTATGAAGAGAATTTAGAAAAAAACGATATTTTTTATTCCAAAGTCAAAGTATTTTTGATGACAGGATGTTGGAACATTTATATGTCAATTCAATTTAATGCATAAAAAAGAACAATGACGATAAAAACTAAACAACTCCAAAAATTTTGGTTAATATAAAAAGTTCAATGTGAGGTCATATTAGGAACCTGTAACCAACAGGAAAAAAAAACGGCTTATATTGACAAAATAAAAAACAAAGTGATCTTCTTCTTGAAATACTAACATTGTTAACTTTGACTTATCATTGAAAACAACAAAACTTTAGGCTGTTTTGGAATTTTTACAAACTTCTTTTTTTAATTTTATGTATTTTTTAATAAAAATATATAATAAAAAAAAAACTGGAAAAATAAAAACCTCTTACCCATCCTAGATATTTTAATCATTGGTGAATGAGAATCTATTTAATTTAACTTGATGTGACCTATTCATATTATACCTTAAGAAAATTGTTTGAGAAAGAATTGTTTTCAAAGAAGTACCTTATTTAAAAAAGTGAAAAAAAATTTAAACACCATGAATTTATTTGATTTTATATTGTAGATGACAACAGATGTAACAAAAGCGGAGAGAACAGCTTTACAGAGCATGATTGGTGCTGCTGTTGCTGATATTTTGCCTAAGAGTATGAGAGAAGACTTTCTTGCCAATTATACGTGTAAACCACCTCCCATCTTCATCATATTTATCAGTATTGTTGAGGTAAGAATTCACAATTATCCCGTGCAAACTAAAATAGTCCACATTTATAAGAATCAAACTCTCAATCTATCTCTCTGTTTGTTTTCCAACAACTTCATGAACACAGCTACCCCTAAACTCCTTCATGGAATTTGATGAATCTGCATAAAGCAACTATATATAAATACTGTAGAAGTAGAAATATTCGTGGGGGATTAAATAAAGTTTATTCTGTGGATAAGAAAAATCCACAGAATTAAAATCCCATGAATTTAAAATATTAAGTTAAAGAGTGTAGATCAAAATAAAAAATCCATGAAAATTTGTCCCAACCAATTCAGTTTTGTGCTTGACACTACAAAATTTTATCCCCATGAATATAAATACTTATGCAGTAATACATTATATTAAGTGCTAACTAAAATTGTGAAAGTTTCGAAATCACCCTGTTCGTCTGTTTTATATGAACAGTTATTCAGGAGTAATTTACGCTTTATTTTAAGGGTCTGTTTTCCAAGAAACCTCATGACACCATCCATCTCTAAACCCCTTCATTGATTTCGATGAAACTGCATATGGAGATGTGATGATGAAATTTCAATGCTTTTTGATAATAATCCAGGGGAGATAATTGGATGCTAATTTTACATTGTTTTGAAAACACAACTGACTACACAATGAATGTTGATGAAACTTTACATAATGGCAGAACATTATTGGCCGGATTTCACGGAGTAAAAAATCTGGCTTTTGAAATGGTGAATGTCGGGCCGGCGGCGTGCGGGCAGGGAAATAATTTTCGTAACAGTTTTCTCAGCAACTACTAATCACAGCCGCTTGATATTTGGTATACAGCATCAGGGTGGGGTCCCATAATGTGGGATTCGATTTAAGGTCTGTCGCTCACCTACTTCCTGTTTAACGAAATCCAGCCATTTTTGACTTTGACAGATTGTAAGAAAATATCTTTGGGATATCAGTCATGGAAGATAATTGGACTTTGGAGTATAAGAATATTGAATTGAATACAAAGTGTTTAATAGGCTTGTTTGGCATATTGAGCATCCTAGGTTTCTGCAGTGTGATGTGGGTTCATACATCGATTTGTCTTCTTTATTGACATGATTATCTAATACTTTGAGCATGGCAAATATATAAAGAAAAATTGATATACCAGTATCTATAATTATTGCCAACAACATTGATTTTCATGGATCTTAAAGTACCTTGAATAATTATCATTGATAATGAGAATATTCTTTCAAGAACAATATCCAAAGATGACAGGTTGTGGACTATACTTTTATAATTAAATATTATATTCATTCAAATATAAAGTCTTTTTTTTTACTTTAATAGGTAGAAATGATGTCTGAGGGTGATAGCTTTAACATTATTTTTTTTACTTATATCTATATTTCAGATTATAATATTTGCCGTTTATGCCGCAGAACTATCCGACACAACCGACCCTGTAACAGCCACCTCAGGAGTACCCAAAGACAGTCCACTTTTGTATAAACCTAAACGTCGTTATGAAGCTTGGAGATACATAACCTATATGTTCATACATCAAGGGTAGATATCTACTGTCCAAACCATTTTTTTATAATTTTAATGACTTATGTCAATTTAATTTTTTATATGAAATAGAATTAGAAGAACTTAAAAACTATAAAAGTATTGTTAACTCATGAATAGTGGGAATAGCAGACCCTTTTGAAGCACTTGATAGAAAATAATGAGATGTGGAATAAGTGTACGTGACACAGCCCACAATCAAGTGTTCACCCTCATTACAAATTGAGCTCATGTTGATTTGCTATTTAGCTGTTTTTGTGTTTGAATGTTTTCTTTTTCTTTCTCTATTCTCATTTGTGTGTTATGATTTTTATTTTGGTTAAAATAATCACCTTTAAGTAATAAATTATTAAACAAAAAACTACCTTTGTCAGAGCATGGGGCCACATTTCAATTTGACAATATAGTGGTTGAAAAGGGTATAAAATCGACCAAAATGAATAGTTTCCTTATTATTCCCATCTTTAGGATGTGACTGAAAGAAACAGCACAATTACATTAAGAGAAAACAGTTATATATGTTAAATATAGGTATCCTGTGAGTTATTTTCACAACATCCATTTGGATTATTGGAACATGAAAAATTGACCCAATTACAGGGCCAATAATAGGCCTTCATGAACATACTCCTTTTTGTGTATTTTTTAATTCTAATACAGACTTCAACTAAAACATGTTTTCATTTGTGGGGGGTTGATTTTGTGGATATCTCTTACCCACTAGATAACCCAAATTGAATTTTCCATTGATATATTTCTCATTGTATTGTCCCATTGAAAAAGATCTTTATTTCAAGTTTGACCAATAGAAAATAATGAGATGTGGAATAAGTGTACGCGACACAGCCCACAATTAAACAGCAATTTAGAAAAACCACAATGGACAACCACCAGCAGCCTTCAACTAGGCCATTTGGCACTGCTTGCGATTCTGCAATTGGCCCATGGTCTAAATAAAATGCATATAATTCAAATCCAGCCCTGAAATAGTCACGGATAGACCCCCTTCTTAAGCAAGGAACAGAAAACATCAAATAGACAAGTACAAACGAAAGCTTTGTCAAAGATTCCTGGCTAAGGACAGGCACATGTAATATGTGGCGGGGTTAAAGTAGTTTTTTGGGCCCAACCTTCCCCCTATCAATATTCTTAGACAAAGCACAAAAACTAAACACACAATGTTGCTTTTATTTTCAGATATCTTCATATAATTTTCAACCTTGTCTTTCAACTGTTACTGGGGTTACCATTAGAACTTGTACATAAATGGTGGAGAGTCTTGTTGATATATGTACTAGGAGTCATTGCAGGTACATGTATATACATTAGAACTTGTACATAAATGGTGGAGAGTCCTGTTGATATATGTACTCGGAGTCATCGCAGGTACATGTATTATTATACCCCCGCTTCGAGGAAGAGGGGGTATATTGATTTACATCTGTCCTTCTGTCTGTCTGCAATATAATTTTTTTAACAGTTTTCTCAGCAACTACTAATCACAACAACTTGAAATTTGGTAAAAGACCTTTATTGCAAGTACTGAAATTAATTTGTCTGATATCTACTTCCTGTTTACTGACTTAATCAATTTTCAACATTACTCGTCAATTGTTGAGAAGTTTCGTAACAGTTTTCTACTCATCACAGGGACTTGATATTTTGTATGAGGTCTTCTATAGCAAGTACTGAAATTGGGTCTGTCTGACATCTACTGCCCGTTTTCCGACATTGTCCATTTTCAATTCCTGAAATTTTCGTAACACTTTTCTCTCCCATTTTTCATCACAGGGACTTGATATTTGGCATATGAGTTCAGTATGAGGTTCTATATCACGAGTATTGAAATCAGGTCTGTCAGATATCTACTTCATAGTTAATTTTGAGGGTAGTGGGCTGATCTGTAGATCACAGATTCTTTATTTGTATCGGGTTTAAAGTAAGTAATGATGGGGTGCAGCAGCATACATTAATAAGGCAATATTGTTTGTTAGGGTGCTTTAAGGATGGGAGAAATTATAGGAGAGGTCACAAGTGGAAAGCTGTTGATGTCAGCAAATTATTGATGTCTTGGGTAGAATCCGGGAGAACTCTGTAAAAACTAATATGGAATTTTTTTTTATTTATCAAAATTTACTCTTTAAGCCCCTAATTTCTAAATTTTATTTTTAGAATAAATTTTTCCCTGCTAGAATTTTGTCATTTTTTATCACTCAAGTGAGATCTTGTGCTGACAGCACTTACATGCTGGTTATGGAAAGAAAAATAAAATATCCTCGTATTGAAAAAAAAATGGAAGTTTTTTGATACATTTAGGCTTGCCCCCTATAGAACTAATGAGGGTTGACAAATACCCATTTTAATGTCACAAGTGTCTTGCACATTTATTGATATACATTTTGTACTTTTAAAGGATGTCTTGCCCACTCAGATGTTACTGATGTTAATTTTGCATTAGAAGGAGCTAGTGAAGGTTCATGTGCTCTGAATTTCTCCATTTCTTGTGCATTAAAAACTGTATACTTTTGGGTACTTTTATAGGATCTCTTGCCCACTGAGCTACTGATGTTAATGTAGCATGTATTAGTGGAGATTGTTATGCTCTGTATTTTTCCATTTCTTGTATAAAGAATATAATACAGATATTTTTAAAGGATCTCTTGCCCACTCTATTATTATAGCAGGAGCTAGTTGAGGTTGATATGCTTTGATTTTTGGCCGGATTTCAAGGAGTGAAAAATCTGGGTTATAAAATGGTGAATGGCGGGCGGGCGGGGAAGAAATTTTTGTAACAGTTTTCTCAGCAACTACTAATCACAGCCACTTGATATTTGGTATTCAGCATCAGGGTGGGGTCCCATAATGTGGGATACGATTTCAGGTATGTCGCTCACCTACTTCCTGTTTAACGAAATCCGGCCATTTTTGACTCTGACAGATTTTCCTAATTATCTTAATTTCTTGTAGCGGTACATTAAAATAATTTTTTGACTTTTTGTAGGATCTCTTGCCCACTCAGTTACTGATGTTAATGAAGCATTAGCAGGGGTCAGTAGACGTTGTTATGCTTTGATTTTCTCAATTTCTTGTAGCCGTACATTAAAATGATTTTTTGACTTTTTGTAGGATCTCTTGCCCACTCAGTTACTGATGTTAATGTAGCATTAGCAGGAGCTAGTGGTGGTTGTTATGCTCTGATTGGTGCTCACATTGCTTCAGTTATAGTAGTAAGTACATGTAATTACTGTGGCTTCATCTATTTTTGTAGGTACCAATTTTAGCCATTTGATGGAAAATGCTAAGTTCATGGATTTTTGAATTCGTAGTTCTGAGGACTGTAGCATACAGATCAGTATTAAATTTCCTTCTTGTTGGGTATCAAATTTCATGGGTCAGGTAAACCCACGAAAACCACAAAAACCAATACCCCATGAATAATAATGAAAGCACAGTCAATCTTGTAAGCTTTGTTCTGTATCAAATATTATCTCCTGTCTCTTTTATAATTCATGTACTATTGATTAATTTATTTTCCTGGTTTCAAAATAAGACTTTTTGCAATCGTATAATGTAATTGCAATGTTTTTTGTGTTGACTGATGATATTGTGTTTCCGTGTGATAACTTTAGTTGTGGTTTACCTATTGTTATGAAAATTTGATAAGATGATTTGATATGATCAACTGAAGACTTCTTCCTTTTGCATTTGGTTATTTACCTAAATGTGTGCTATACATATTTTTTCTAGTATATGTCTTTTAATGTGAACTGCAAACCTAGTTTGATTATTATTTTCCATATAAGATAAAATACTTTCATTAAAACAGAAGACACACTTAACCTTGATTCAAAAAGTACAATTTATTATTAGAACTACCTGAAACTAAATGTATTCTTATTTCAGAATTGGAAAGAAATGAACTACCAATGTACAGAAGGATCCCTAGTCCGGTTTTTATGCAGTGCTCCAGTTAGACTTAGTATTCTATTGGTGCTAGGTCAGTCTTTGCATAAGTAATGTTTAATTATACCCCACCTTAAAGAAGAGGGCTGTTATACCTGTGTCCATATGTAATTCTGAATTTCCGAGGTTCTGTCAGTCTTTATATAGCATAGAAAGAGGGGGTATCACTTTTGAGCATTGCTTTACAGTTTTTGTTTGTTAAATACTGTATAGCTGGTACTAATGTTCTACAGGGTTCCCACGCCATCCTTGAATTCAAGGAAACCTGGAAAAGTCCTTGAATTTCATTTCAATGCTCAAAAAGCTGGAAAAAATCCTTGAATTTTATCAAATATCCTTGAAAAAACCTGGAATTTTGAAATATGCAAATTTGTTGACCATTTGATTAAAGAAGGCTGAAAAATATTTGATTTTAAACATTTTCATGATTTTTGCAGACTATTTTAATCCTTGAAAATGACCTCAATACCCTTGAAAAGTCCTGGAAAAACCCTTAAATTTTGTGTCCAAAAAATAGTGGGAACCCTGGTTCTAATATTTGCTATTTTCTTGATGTTGACAGAAAAGTGAAAATAAAAAGTCACTAAATTTTGATTTACTATACCATCCCATTACAACTTTTAAAGAATGCAAAAAATAAAATTTGGCTTAGATTATAAGCCCCAGTTTTAATTCCAATTCACCAAATTTGCACTTACATATAGTACTTGGTATATGGTCAATTTTTGTCTCGCCTGCGACCAATAGTTGCGGAAGGCGAGACATAGGTATAACTTTCCGGCGGCAGCGACGACGGTGGCATAAACTTTTTTGTAAGACTTTTGTGGACAATGAATTGCTTAAAAAGTATAATAGTTCAGGTTATGGTCTACGCAACTGTCACCATGCCAGGTGACCCTGGCCCCATTTTCATGCATCTGATATTTGGTATACAGAAAGTTCAGGTTATGGTCTACGGAACTGTCACCATGCCAGGTGACCCTGGCCCCATTTTCATGCTCCAGTGACTCTACGAACTGAAGTCTTTTTAAAGCTGTAAACTTTTTTGTAAGACTTTTGTGGATGATGAATTGCTGGAAAAGTATATTAGCTAGGCATCTGATATTTGGTATACAGACAGTTCAGGTTATGGTCTACGCAACTGTTACCATGCCATGTGACCATGGCCCCATCTTTATGCTCCATTGACTCTGTGAACTTAGGTCTTTTTTTTCAAGCAGAAAACTTTTTGTAATACTTGTGTGGACAATGGATTGCTTGAATAGTATAATAGCTAGGCATCTGATATTGGGTATACAAACACTTTTTGTGTTTATATCAAGAAATGAAAGCTTAGGTAGTTGATTTTAGTGATGGTGCCGGCAGGCGAGACTTACTTTTAGTGGCCACACTTGTTCTTAATAAAACTTTTCACCAAAACATTAATTTATTAAGTTATTGATGTTTTTGCTAATGACCACAACTGGCAACCTTAAAATGATAATAATGAGATGTGGATTTAGTGTACATGTTACAACCACCATATATCAGAGGATATTTAATAATCCAAAAGAGGGGAGGAAAATTCGTAAAAATTTCCTCACCAAATACTTATCACCGCCTCTTGGTATAAAGTTTACAGCTCCCATAATATGGGATTCAATTTCAGGTCTGTTGCTCACCTTCTTCCTGTAAAATGAAATTAAGCCAATTTTGACTTTGGCAGAACTTTAATTGTAAAAGATGATAGGGACAGCTTTTTTGTTCCAGATTCAACAGGGTTTATGCAAAAATATTTCTTTCATTTAAAAGAAAAAAATTGATGTAACATGCAATTTATGAAAGGATATATGGATTCAATGAACATGAGACTATAACACATCTGCAATTAATTCTTATGAGCTGTTTGGCCATTTCAGAAAATTATTCCTCATCATCAGCACTAGAACTCAAACATAGGAAATCCACCATTTCGAAAGATGTTTAAAATGAATAAAACCAAACGAAATACAAATAAATATAGCTAAGGTCAAATCTTTGGTGGAGGGAGTTAAACCTTATGTTTTAGAATTTACATAAATTTAGATAATGGTTATAAACAAATTGTACACATGATAAGTTATCTCACAATCGATTAAAATAGTATTTATGTACCAGCAAATGAACTGTGTTAGCATGCCTGGCAAGACAAAATCAAACATTGATAATAGAATGTATCATGTTATTTTATAGCATTTGGAGACACAGGTTTGGCTATATACAGACGTTACTTTGAAGAAGAAGAGACTAAAGTGGGAATATCAGCTCATATTGGTGGGATGCTTGCAGGTATACATGTTTAGTAATTCATGCAGAAAATCTTGATAACATTTATTTTAATCTTAAACTTAGAACTATGATAATCTTTCGGCCTTTGAATGCAAAATAGAAGTTATAAGATAGTTAATCGGATTTTCAGTGTTCACACTTATTCATTCTCAGTTGTGTTTGTTTTTAAACATGAAAAAAAAATGTTTTATTTTGTAGGTTTGTTGCTTGGGATACCAATCTTAAAGAACGTTAACATCTTGACGTGGGAGAAGACCCTAGGTTATGTAACACTTAGTCTGTACCTCGTCTTCGTAGGATTTGCCATGATATATAATGGTGTGTACGATGGATATCCTGAAACTGATTGGTCAAAGTGCTGTCCAGCTTAAAATTAGAAAATATGATTGGACATTACAAGCAGCAGAAGAGAGCATAATATATTTTTAGCTTAGCCAAAATTTTAGGTCTGGTTTTGTAGAAAATGTCATATATTTAGGAATAATGAAATTAGAATTGTAGTTTAAAGCAATTTTAGAAGAAAATATATATTTTATGGGGATTTTTTATATGTATTTTCAAAAAATTAATATTTTGAACTATATTCTATTTTAAACTTGTATTTATGTACTACTATCACATGCAACAAATGATATTTGTTTCAATTTTTATATTTTTACTATGTATTTTTAATTTATTTTATATCAATATATGTGTTACACTTCGTGGGTTGTGAAATTTTTCTTGGTGCTTCTTTATTACATCTGTTAATTTATGTGAGACAAATACTAAATTTCTATGTAATAGATGTTAAGTAATTATACATATAGATTTGTTTGTATATATTTCTTTTGTTGTTTATTTTAAATGAATAATCACAGGTAATGAATTAGGATTTTCAAATTTGTATATTTCTTTCTTGTGCAATTTATGCCTTTAGATGTTAGATCTTTACATCTTTGTTTGCCCTAAATGCACTCAAATTAACATTTTTGTGGGAATCACAAAGTGAAAAACCATGGTTATAAAAGCTGGAGGGAAAATTTTGTAACAGTTTTCTCTGCCACTTCTAATCACAGTCACTTGATATTGATATGCAGCATCAGCATGGTGTCCCATAACTGAAGGATTTGATTTCTGTCTGTCACTCACCTACTTCCTGTTAAACCAAATCTAGGCATTTTTTACCTTGATAGATTTTTATAAACATAAGTTACCTCAATATTAAAACAAAAAGTGATAGTCTCGAATTGTGACTAAAACAAAAAGTGATAGTCTCGAATTGTGACTAAAACAAAAAGTGATAGTCTCGAATTGTGACTAAAACAAAAAGTGATAGTCTCAAATTGTGACTAAAACAAAAAGTGATAGTCTCGAATTGTGACTGAGTTCAAAAACTAATTTTCTCTAGGTAGCATACTTACTTAATGGTTTTTATTCAGATTTATCATCATTTTAATAAATTATGGTAGACATTAAAATGGTTAAAGTATGTAGAAGTATAACGCTTCATTCATCTGTCTGTCTGTCTTATTTGGCTGTTTAAGCTCATTATAAAATGTGTCTCTGGTATAAGAAATAAAACCTGGTATTTTTTACATCAATATTCTTAATTGTGTAGAATATAAAAGCAATTCTTTACAATTATTGAGAGTAAATTGCCCAGATTTAGAATTTTTTCCAACAAATTAACAAACCAGTTTCTAGAGACAAAATTGACTGTTTACTTTTTGTCTCGCCTGCGACGAATGTTGCAAAAGGCGAGACTTAGGTATGGTGATTCCGGCGGCGGCGACGGCGGCGGCGGCGGCGTCCACAATTGGTTAAAGTTTTTGCTTAAGTCTGTTTTGTGTGAACTAATTATGTTACACCATTGATATTTGGTATACAGATGCATCAGCATCAGTACAGATCAGTTTTAAAAGGATTTCACCTGTATGCTCCTGCAGTCACGGTCTACTGACTTTGAAATTTTATACTGATTCGGCCGAGGTTAACCTTTTTTCTTAAGTCTGTTTAACATGAAGCAGTTATGTTACACCATTGATATTTGGTATGCAGTTGCATCAGCATCAGTACAGATCAGTTTTAAGAGGATTTTACCTGTGTGCTCCTGCAGTCACGGTCTATTGACTTTGAAATTTTACACTGATTTGGCCGAGGTTAACCTTTTTTCTTAAGTCTGTTTAACATGAAGCAGTTATGTTACACCATTGTTATTTGGTATGCAGTTGCATCAGCATCAGTACAGATCAGCTTTTAAAGGATTTCACCTGTGTGCTCCTGCAGTCACGGTCTACTGACTTTGAAATTTTACACTGATTTGGCCCAGGTTAACCTTTTTTCTTAAGTCTGTTTAACATGAAGCAGTTATGTTACACCATTGATATTTGGTATGCAGTTGCATCAGCATCAGTACAGGTCAGTTTTTAAAGGATTTCACCTGTATGATCCTGCAGTCACGGTCTACTGACTTTGAGATTTTACACTTTTTTACTTTTTACTTACGTACTTAAGGAGGATTTTTACTTCATTTTATTCTGTGTCCAGTTGCGACAGGCGAGACATGTCTCTGTGTTAACAGTTTATTTCCATTGCAGACTTTTTTTTTCTGTTGTGTCATGTACATGTATTCATTTTCTTTTGTGGATACTCTTATCTATCTTGTGAAAAGAATTTTTTATAGGGAATCTGCATTTGAACAAAATGATTGCCAACTTGATATGATTGTTTATTGAATGTAGTTCTATTTTATTTATTATAAATTTTACCATGTATTTTTAGAATATTTACTTAATTGTTAAACTTTATAGAATGTAGAAGGAAACTTAGATATTTTCAAATGGCAACAAATATTTAAAAAATGGCAACTTGACTTCTGTTTTTGAAGTCTTCAATAATAATATTAATACCGGGTATTTTGTATTTATTAATCGTTAAAACTTGATATTAAAATATTATTATTGTTATTTCTTAAATAGAAATGAAAAGAGTTTGCAAACTCTTTTATTTCTTTTCTAAAAAATTTAGTTGACAAAATCAATGAAAAAGGTACAATAATTCTTGTATTGAATAATTTCTTAATAAAAAAGAACGATTTTGAGTACAAGTGTGTTGGTTAAGAATTTGTGTTCTTTTAATAGTAAAAGAATTCTAATTTGTTTATATCAAAGGACAATAAGATTAATGTATATTGTTTATTTTAACAATTTTATACAAAAAGAACAAGCCATAATTTACATTCCATGACATTGTTTACTTAAGGCTGTTCTGTAATTAAATGTTGGGGAGTCAGGAGCTAGGATTTTTTTTTTCACTTCCTTACCACCTTTTAAATTTAATATGATATTTCCCTATTGAATCTTCACAATCAATTTATTCTTGCATGGAACACCCATAATTGATTCAAAGAATTTCCTCCTACACCCATACATTTTATTCTGGGACAGTTCTTATAATTATCAATTGAGCTGCAGTTACCATGGCATTTATATCTAAGGGCTATTTTATAAATGAATAGGATGGCGGGTTTGAAGTCACTTTTTTGCAGACCCGCCCACACAAATTAATATTAGATTTATAATGAGGAATAAAGAAAGTAGACATAATGTACCACACTACACATCTAAACAAATTGAAAGTGCCTTCCAACCCCCCATCCAATTATTAATGGAATAGCCCTTATTAAAAAATAAATTTATATCTTACAGTTTTTAACAGCTGAATACTTTCTGTGTCATTTACATGTATAAATATGCAATCAGTTTAACAGACTTGCCTACCCTTATGGTTTTGGTGTAAGGCTTCTGATATTTTAAGGTCATTTTACATCATTTCACTTAATTTAGTTCAGTAATGTTTTGTTTACTTCAGTAAAATATGCATGTATATGTTTATACATTCCTGTTAACTTTATTTGTTACAACAGTTTTTAAAAGTAATTTTAAGAAAAATGTCATGTATATAATGTCTATATTTTTGATCAAAATCACTTTTATAAAAATAAATTATGGATACAATTTTGTTACAATTTATTTTTAAAAGCATAAACTGTTCAAGAATAAAATACTTACTGTGGATTCATTTATTTTCAAGGAAACCAATGTTTGTGGTTTGATGAAAATTTATAGGTTCGTGGATCATTGAGTTGTTGGTTCTGAAGTCTGCAGCTTTAAGATCAATGTTGAATTTCTTTTTTGTGGGTATCAATTTTCCTTGGTCAAGGCCACCCACTAAACCCACGAATAGTATTTATATTTTATACAAGACAAATAGATAAGTATTCTGCAATGATGTTTAACTGTTTAGATCTACATGTACAAGGGTTATCAGAAACCATTCCCTTTTATCTTTTTGTCAGTATGAAGAGGTGATTCGGCATTACAAATAAACCGGGTTTAAGTCACAATTTATTTTAAAATACCTGTGTCAAGTTAGGACAATTGTGTTCACATTTGAGATATAAATCACCCTAGTTTAGAAGTTTTATAAAGCCTTTATATATGTGTTAAAAGTTTTTCTGAAAGAAGCAGAGAGGTACCAATGGGATAAAAGTTCAAAAGAGGGGAGACAAGGGAAGACAAAACCAGTAAAATCCTGATTATTGCATCACACTCGTTAAAAAACCGAATGGATACTTTAAGACTTGCTGTTAATTAAAATCATACCTTTGTCTTTGTTGAACCTGAAAAGTGTTGAAAAAGAACATAATTATAAGGGTCACTTTAGCCTAATCCCTCTTGAACCTTCTTTCATCTTCATGCATGACAAGAGTTTCCATCACAGTTCATATCAGAAACAACAAGTAACAACTTTTTTTAACAACTTCATTTTATAGTACTCGATATACCCTAGTTTTATAGAAGTTTTTTTAATTTCCGTTATATACGTGTTAAAAAAATATCTGAAAAAAGCAGAGAGGTACCAATGTGATAAAAGTTCAAAAGAGGGGGAGACGAGGGAAGACAAAACCAGTCAAATCCTGCTTATTGCATCACACTCATTAAAAATTGAATGGATACTTTAAGACTTGCTGTTCATTAAAATTATGGATGATGACTTCAACTTTCCAATAGTTAACTGCCCCTTTCTGTGTAGCAACATTCCGTCCGCTCCAGCATATGGAGTTTACGTATCACAATTGATTCGTTATTCCAGAGCATGTGGGGAGTACAACGACTTCCTTGATAGAGCTACACGGCTGACAAGCAAATTTTTAACACAGGGGTACGTTGCTCCCAGGTTGTTGTCATCACTCAAGAAATTCTACGGACGACATCATGTGCTTGTATGCAAATACGGGATTTCTATCTCTCAGATGAGCACAGATGTTGGTTTGACATAGAGTTTTGTAATGTCATCCTTTCCGGATTTGACCAACACTGAATCGATCTTTGGCAACGTGACGGGTGTGCTATAGCAAGCAGGAACTGCTTACTCTTCCGGAGCACCTGAGTTCACTCTCGTTTCGACTTGAGTTCGCGTTGCTGAATGCGGTTTTGTTGTTATGTGGTTTGTTTTGTTGTGATGATTTTTTGTCTGCCGGTTTTGTCTTTGTCTTCACGGTTTTATGATACTAATTACCCCTTTGGTACACCTTTGCTTCTTCTATGGAACCTGAAAAGTGTTGAAAAAGAACATAATTATAAGGGTCACTTTGGCCTAATCCCTCTTGAAAACCTCTGAAAATTACTGCATATAGAGATAAGTTAGTGATTTGATTAAACCTTTACCCCATAAAGCTCTATAAAAGTCTCTAAAAGTCAACGTTGTCTACTGTCATTCCTTCAAATTTATTATCACCAAGGCCACGATATCCTCATTCTTATGATGTCCAAGCTACTTTATGTTACTAGTATATCTATTCTTGTGACAACCACTCCATTCGATCTAGTGCCCACCAGGCCACTTTATTCACAATCTTGTAGACATCTAGGCCAATATGTTTTCGATCTTTTTACATCTGGGTCACATTATCTTCATCCTATGACACATATTTATCTTCAATTTAATTGTATCAGATCAACTTTTTTATTATCAATCATGTGATACCTGGGCCACTTAATAGTTATCCTCAGCCCTGTCACACCTAGGTCATTTATTTCTTAAATCATGAAAAACCATGCCCACATTATGACCAATCCTGTGACTTAATCTTCAATCTTTTGACTCCCAGAGGCCCGTTTATCTTCTATGCTGTGGCACTCGTACCACTTTATCTTCAATGTGGAGACACGTAGACCACTCTATGTCCAATGTTGTGACATCCAGACCACTTTATCCTCAATCTATTGACACAGCCAATTTTATCTCCAATTTGGAGACATCTAGGACACTTTATCCTCAATCTTTGTACACCTAGGGTACGAAATCTTTAAACTTGTGAGACCCATACCACTTTACCTTCAATTGTATTTATGCCACTCTATTTCCAGTACTGTGTGACATCAAGGCCACTTTATCTTCAACTGTGTGACATCCAGGCCACTTTATGCCCAATCTGATGATATCCAGGCCAATTCATCTGTAAATTTATCTATTTCATGCCTCTTTATTTTCAATCTTGTGACACACATGCCACTTTATCTTCCATCTTGTAACATCCAGATAAGTTCATTTTCTATCTTTTTACATCTAAATCACATGCTCCAAAATTCAAGTACATAAATGAAACATTTCAGTTCGATGGTTTTGTTGTTATGCGGTCGTGACTTCCAAAGCAACTGAATCATGAATCTTCTGTCACCTAAAGCCACTGTCTTATTCTCTAATCTGTGACATCCTGTGACTTAAAGTTAAATCTTGTGACAGCATAACAACTTACACCCAAGCCATTAACATCTTCGATTATGTCACACACATGCCATTTTTTTCAATCTTGTGACATCTGAACCACTTAATTTTTAATATCGTGATACCAAGTTCACTTTATCTCCAATCTTGTGACATGCAGTCAACTTTATCTTCTTATGGCATCTTTATTTTCAATCTTATGACACCAAGTTCCATTTATTTTATATCTTATGGCATCCGGGCAACTTTTTTTATTCTTGTAAAACCAAGTCCACTTTATCTCCAATCGTGTGACATCCAGTCCACTTCATCTTTATTCTTGTGACAACCAGTCCACTTTATCTCCAATCATGTGACATCCAACCACTTTATCTTTATTCTTGTGACACCCAGTCCACTTTATCTCCGATCATGTGACATCCAACCACTTTATCTTTATTCTTGTGACATCCATTACACTATTAATATTTCCAATCATGTGTGACATCCAACCACTTTATCTTTATTCTTGTGACATCCATTACACTTTATCTTAAATCTTGTCACATCAAGTACTTTATCTTTATTTTTTGTGACATCCAGTTCACTTTATCTTCATTCTTGTGGCATCAAGGCAATTTCAATCTTAATTAAGGCATTCGGAAAACTTTGATTTTATTCTTGTGACATCAAAATGGCGTATTTTCAATCAGTTGACATTGGACTTATGCACCCAGACATTTTTGTCTTCAATCTTGTGACATTCAGTCTTGTAACATACATGACAGTTTCTCTTCAATCTTGTGAAATTTAGTCCACTTTCGGGTCACCTCATCTCCTTTTTGTCACATACATACCAAATTCTATTCAATCTTGTGGCATTCGGTCTTGTCACATACATACCAAATTCTATTCAATCTTGTGACATTCGGTCTTGTCACATACATGCCAGTTCTCTTCAATCTTGTGACATTCGGTCTTGTCACATACATGCCAGTTTCTCTTCAATCTTGTAACATTCGGGGCACCCCATCTTCTTTCAGTTTGTCACATACATGACAGTTTTTATTCAATCTTGTGAAAAGTCCACTTTATATTTTATCTTTTGACGTGCGATCCTTATCTGATCATTAGAATCAAGGCTGATTTATCTTCAATATTGTGACATTCGGGGCAATTTATCTTCCATGCCACTTTCTCTTTTATCTTTTGACATCCGATCATGTCCCATACAGGCCACTTTATCTTCAATATTGTGACATTCGGGGCACTGTACTTCTAATTTGTTACATACAGGCCACTTTCTCTGCAATCTTCTGACATCCGGTCATGTCTTATACATGCTAGTTCACTTCAATCTTGAGACATCCGGTCTTATCCCATACAGGCCACTTTATCTCCAATCTTATCACATATAGTCCACTTTATCTTCAATCTTGTTACATCCTGGTCACCTTTTTTTCTATCTTGTCACATACATGCCAAATTCTATTCCATCTTGTGACATTCTACATGGTCACATACATGCCAGTTTCTCTTCAATCTTAAGACATTCGGTCTTGTCACATACATATACATACCAGTTTCTTTTCAATCATGTAACATTCCCAACTGTATGTGATTAGGTTTGTCAGTTACCTGCCCAAGGTCGGTGGTTTCCTCCGGGTACTCCGGTTTCCTCCACCATTAAAACCGACCGCCTTACATGGCCCAGGTGCGTCGATAAAGGACGTTAAACACCAAGACACACACAAACATACACACACACATCATGTAACATTCGGGGCACCTCATCTCCTTTTTTGTCACATACATGCCAGTTTCTATTCAATCTTGTGACATTTGGTCTTGTCACATACATGCCAATTTCTATTCAATCTTGTGACATTCGGTCTTGTCACATACATGCCAATTTCTATTCAATCTTGTGACATTCGGTCTTGTCACATATATTCCAGTTTCTATTCAATCTTGTGACATTCGGGGCACTTTAACTTATATATTTTGTCACATTCATGCCAGTTTCTCTTCAATCCTTTTTGTCACATACATACCAAGTTCTATTCAATCTTGTGACATTCGGTCTTGTCACATACATGCCCGTTTCTCTTCAATCTTGTTACATTCGGTCTTGTCACATACATGCCAGTTTCTCTTCAATCTTGTGCAATTTAGTCCACTTTATATTTTATCTTTTGACATGTGATAACTTTATTTGAACATTAGAACCAAGGCAGATTTATCTTCAATATTGGGACATTTGGAGCACTTTATCTTTCATGCCACTTTCTCTTCAATCATGTGACATCCGGTCTTGTCCCATACAGGCCACTTTATCATGCAGTCCACTTTATCTTCAATCTTGTGACATCCGGTCTTGTCCCATACAGTCCACTTTATCTTCAATCTTGTGACATCCGGTCTTGTCCCATACAGGCCACTTTATCCTCAATCTTGTGACATCCGGTCTTGTCCCATACAGACCACTTTATCTTCAATCTTGTGACATCCAGTCTTGTCCCATACATATCACTTTATCTTCAATCTAAACACATGCAGTCCACTTTATCTTCAATTTTATTACCTAATATAATAAAAAATCCTTTTCTATTAACTATATTTTAACTTTGACCATTATCATATTCTACCGGGCAATAGAAAGGTGTTCTATTGCCCGGTGACATTCTATTGCCTGTTGACATTTTGACCTCAAATTTGATTGGACGACTTATAAACATGAATATTTATTATCTATTCCGGGTCATTTACGTGAAGTCCGTGCAACTGCAAATCTGTTTGTGTGTGTGTGTTCTGGTTTAAACCGGCTGGTCTGTCATTACTTCCATAATAGGGTGTAGTTCAAATGGTCATTAAACCCAATTTTTTTTTCATTTTTCAAAAGTATATGGAAAAATTAATCTAAATTTTCTTTCAACACAATACGACTTATAATTTTATTTAAGGCACAGGATACGATAACGGCAAATTTGGGCAAAACCGTAACAATAAGAAATTCTTATTGTTACGGCAAAGACGAAAATCGGGAGCGGATGACGGGACGGAGACCGAATCATACGACCGTAACAATAAAAATGTTCTTATTGTTACGGCACTTATTATTAGCAAATAGATATAGATCCATATAGTGACGATATGAAATAAAGAGTTTTTTTTATCAATTTATGCAATCCAAGCGGGCAAAAAATTCTAATAATCTAAATTTAACTCAAAGTTTTTTGATAACTTATTGCACATGCGACACAACCAATAAGTGGTTTTCGGTTTTTGTTTTAATCCTGTGCATTTCTGTCGAAACAATTCAAGGCATCCCTCACAGACGATGGTAACGATTTATTACAAGTTGTACGTCTACATATCTAGATAATTCTTAAGAACAAAGGAGTGTATAAGAAGAGATCGATTTCTCTTTAGCCGGGACACTCACTACGGCAAAAAAAAAATATTCAACAAAGAGAAGAGCCCGGGCAATGTTTTCTAATACCAACTACCGATGAGCTGAATTTATTCTTTTATTGTTACTTAATTAAATACTTGCAATTAAATTATTATTAATAACAGGAATGTCCAAAAAGTTTTATTTAATCCCTGCGAAAGAAGATAACTATAAAATATCTCATCTTTGGTAAATCTCTTGTGCCAATTATATCGTCCATGCCGTAAGAATAAGTGCCGTAACAATAAGAAAATTCTTATTGTTACGGTCGTTAATGATTCGTCTCCGTCCCGTCATCCGTTCCCGATTTTCGTCTTTGCCGTAACAATAAGAATTTCTTATTGTTACGGTTTTGCCGTAATCGTATCCTGTGCCTTTATTTAAAAAATATTAGGTAATAAAACAGTTATTGAACGTGTAGCAAGGCAATAGATCAGAACTTTTTCCCCTTGGTATCCAGATTAGCTAAATGTTCTATTGCCCTCAGCCTACGGCTTCGGGCGATAGAACATTAAGCTAATCTGGATACCTCGGGGAAAATATTCTGATCCATTGCCTGGCTACACATTAAATAACTGTATATTATCACATGTAGTCCACTTGTGGCACTTTTTTTATCTTGTTATATACAAGCCATTTTCGCTGCAATCTTGAGACATCCACAGAGACATGCCCCTTTCTATCAATATTTTCTTAGAGTCAATGTGCCATACAAAACAAAAACAAAAACAAAAACAAGGGAGATAATACTTTCTCTACCCTCCTTCGCTTCAATAAGATTTTCTCTTATAAAATCATCACCCGGGTTAACCCGAGATCGTGAAGTCGGTGGTTATCGTGAACTCGGTTAAGCAAAATGTAAACAAACGATAATTGACCAATGGGAAAAGAGAAATTTTGACTAAAATGTAGTCGTTAACGCGGTTAAAAATCAAAGCTGTAATCGTGTAACTCGGTTTAAGTTATCGTCAACATAACATGGTCACATATGCCTTCAACGGTAACTTCTAGTTTTAAAACGTACTGCATATGTTTTAATGACACTATTCTGTTGAGATAACTAAAACAAAAGGTTTACTTGAAATTAACGTTTTGGAACGGAATTCCCGGATTTGCGCACTAACGATTTATGAAGCATTTTTTCTATCATCATTCAAAAACTACATAAAAGGTATTTCCTTAATAGCTGTTAACACCCCATAAAATAATAAACGGAATGTGCAGATTCATACAATATACAAATTGTTGTGACAAAATAAAAAGAATATAAAATCACAAAATAAAAAACCGTGTACAACCTATACCTCTTGCTTTTCTGGACTGAATCAAACGAGCATTATTTTGATGACAAACTAAAACCAGTTTTACCGAAATACTTATAGTTTAACATTATTGCGTTGCCAGTAAATCATTATCATAGACCTACACACTTAAAGTATTTGTATACGATTTTAACAGCATACTTTTGCACAGTATTTAAGAGACCGATCATTTCCGATAAAAAAAAAAAAACATGATAAATCTTTTTTTTTATTAGAAATATGTTTTGACAGCACAGGTTCAGATAAACATTGAAAAGGATTTCTGCTGTATAAAGAATAAGGCTTTCAATAAAAATATTTGGTCATGTATGCCATGCGAAATGGCTAATGTACGACCATAAACGAGAAGGAAATGTGCCAACTCATAGGACTAATGTACCCCCAATGCACCATAGGCCAATGTACCCAGAAAATAACGAAACCCTTCCCCCCCCAAAAAAAAAATCGCATGATCTGAAACTTTAACCTATTGTGACTGACAATGAAGAAACCTTACCTGAAATGAGGTCATATAATAGTTTGAACACTTAACAGAGTGGGATATAGCCAATCCTTAACCAGGTTCACATAGGCAACCCTTATCTGCCGGGTTACTGATACAATACTGAATCCTGTTGAACCGACACACACTGAGCGAGAAAAAAGAGCTTGGGTGGGAAACAAAAGAACTGTAAATTTTGAAAACCACAGGATAAAGGGCGAGGTGGTTAGGGGCGGAAAATTTAGCTTATATTTTTTAAATGAGTCGTGGTTAAAACTATTATATGACCTTTGATGAATTACTTGGCGATCCTCAAAGTGATCTTTTACGTGCATGGAGCATGACTTGTCAAAGGTGGGTTAATGACCGGCGTGTCGGGGGCGCTCCCTCCCGTTTTACAGGAAAATTTGGTTAGGAACTGTATTAAATAATAAGTCCCAAAGACTTTTTTAATTGCGCGCCCTCCCCTTTCAAATTTCTGGATCGGCCACTGGCCCTATCCACTCACCTTGACCCACTATGGTTTGAGGTCAGGTTTTCGAATTATAGCACGATGACTTCGGTATTCATTATGACAGGGCTGTCCCATTCAACCACCTTAGGCACATATCCCAGTCGTTTTATGGGCTAAGCGAACAGATCCAATTTCAGGCGTTTCTGAGCGCTCTTTAGTGGACTTCTTCCGACAAGCTTAGCGCCTTTGTGGGCCTATTCGCCTCCCGTGCACCGCACGGATTCGGAACCAGGTGAAGCCCTTTTCATGTTAAATATTCTGTACATAACGACTGCCATATGATTGAGAAAATTAATTATTAAGGTCAATTATATGATAAAGGGTCGCAAATGTCCCTCTTTTTGCTGGATTCCACGAAGTTAAAAATCAATTAACTCAACAACTACTTATCGCAGCCTTTTGATATTTGGTATGTAGCATTAGTATGCAGTCCCATAGCATTGGAATTGATTTTAGGTCTGTCACTCTGTATAACAAAAAGACGGTCACTATGTCTTGACATGGTTTATTTTTTATATAAACAAAGTTAATTGGTCGTACATTTGTACTACTATATAGTGCCAATATTGCCATACCGTTTAAATTTAGTTCCAAGATTTTGGACCACGACCAGAACAATTAAACCAAGTTGTTATGGAAAAGTAAATTAAAAAAAAGTAAGAAAATTCTTTATAAAGTACTTTAACAGGGTCAGAAATAAATAATCGGACGCATGTATATACCCCAACTTTCCCAAACACCGGCTGTAATTAATTAGAGAGTGGTAAATTGCATATGGTTGACAACCTTACTATACAATTAATTTATTACATATTATAATAGTCCGGTAATTTAACCTATATTTACCCTTTTTAGTTTCTTTCCTTAATCTGTTAATGAGATACTTCTAATTTCAAAGACCAAAAAGTTAATTTGTTACACTAACAAAGGTTTCAAACATCTAAACTAACACTATTTGATAAGAGAAAGAAGCTTTTGGTACATATTACATTATACAAATTCGCGGTTCACGATAACAGTAAAAAGGAACAAACCGGGTTGAACGATAACATTAACCGCGTTAACGACTACATTTTAGTCGAAATTTCTCTTTTCCCATTGGTTAATTCTTGTTTGTTTACATTTTGCCTAACCGAGTTCACGATAACCACCGACTTCACGATCTCGGGTTAACCCGGGTGATCATTGGTCTCACACCTTTGTCTTTATAATTTTCATTGATGAATTTCCTTTCCAAAATAACAAAAGTCTAGCTTCAAATCGGGCTTTATTCAGACAATTCTGTAAAATTTGAAAGGAAAATCCTCTATAAAATGAAAGTTCTATAATTAAATGAATGATTTAATAAGAGGAAATCGCATTGAAGCGAAATGGTTTGTGAAGGTAAAATCTCCCTTGTTTTTTTTTCTTAGGGCACATTGAACAAAATATTGTTAGAGGGAGAAGTCCCTGTGCTTTATCTTTAATTTTGCGACACCCAGGTCTCTTTGATATTGAAATACTGTATAAGTTATCCTTTATTTCTATTTTGATCTATTTTGAATCACAAATTTTAACAAACTAGAAAAAAAATAGATAACTTATATATTTTAATCGGATTACTTGCGTTTTTTTATACGACCGCAAAAAAATTGCGGACGTATTATGGTATGATGCTGTCGTTGTTTTCATTGTCGTTGTTGTCGTCGTCGTCGTTGTCTGTTAACTTTAGTGTTCCCTCAATTACTTCAGTTCTAGTTATCCGATTGATCTGAAATTTGACAGTAATGTTCCTTACCATAAAAGGATGAATGGGATTGATTTTGTGGGTCTTTCTTATTTCGTTTAGAAATATAAGAGGCCAAAAGGGGGCCAAAAATGCAACTTTTTTTATCGTTCCCACAATAACTTTTGTTCTGGTATACCAAATGATGTGAAATTAACATTTATTTTTCTTACCATTAAAGGATGGATGGGATTGATTTTGGGGGTCCTGCCTTTGTTCGTTTGGAAATAAGGGATCCAAAAGGGGCCAAAAATTCAATTTTTTTATTCGTTTGCACAATAACTTTGGTATTTGTTGGCCAATTGCTATGAAATTTGACAATGATATGCCTTACCATTAAACCATACATGGGATTGATTTGGGGTCGCCCCATCTTTTAGAAATAAGGGACCAAAAAGGGGCAAAAATTCAACTTTTAAATTTCTGGTCCGATTTTGAAAAACAAATTGCAGGAGGAGTGATACAAATTGAAGGGATACATTTGTGCAACTCCCCCTTTTGCGTTAAATATTTAGGGGCCAAAAGGAAGTTAATATTTTCATTTATTGTCCGATTTCAATTTTGTTTTTGCTAATTTTAATTCCTGTTGAATAGTGAATTAACAAAATTTAATTTTGTGACACTCCCCTCCTCCATATTGCCGTTAGGGACCAAAAGAGGCAACAATTAAAGGAAGCAGATATCCTTAATTAGGGACCAAAAGGATAATATTTTTGTTAAATTGTAAGTTATTTTTGGTCTGCTTTTGAAAAAAAAATGAATTTCTTGTGAAATGGGGAGGAAAGTCCACCAAAGGCTGCATACATGTGTCAAATAACTTTGTCAGTCCACCATAAGCTGCATGTTTCCAGGGCAATTAACTATCAATATTGGGCCTAAAACGTACAGAGTTCGACATGTTGCGGTGGTATCATGCTGCGCTCGGCGAAGCTTTTTTTCCACAAGAATGCAAAATAGTTGCATGTTTTATATTTTTATTTAGCAATTTGTTTAACAATTCAATAACCGTGGAATTAAACTGTGGTGGATCCAGGATTTTTAACAGGGAGCTGTCATCTGGTCACGAACACCATTAAGTTCAAGATCACTTAAGATAAACCAACTCATTCTGTACATATATAAATCAAAGTACTGAAAGTACTGGTAGCCGGGGTAATCTACAAATTTTAAATTGTTTATATGTAGCAAAAAATGAAAATAAAAAGCTACTTTTTATGTAAAAGGGATATTCACAAGGATTCCAATGAAAAAAGAAAAGATTTTGAAAATCGAACTAAAATTTTTTATAAAGTTGATTTTATGGGCGTTGCCTGTCTTTGGTCCCATGTAGCAATGTTACGGTGCAATATATATGAAAAAAACATTGACATATAAAGTTGACAAAATATAACGAACACTTCCAAACTCCTTCGCAGTAGGCTTATCCTTTCCGGCAAAAATAGGTCAAGATTATCCTACTGCTACAGGCTTGTATGAATTCCATCAAGATTCTTGATAAATTTTATTATTTGAATAAATTTTCAAAATTTTGCTGTAGTTAGCCATGAAAATATATGCGAGTACTTTTCATGGTTTTAAATTAGAGAGTAGGGGTCAAAAAGGGGTCATTGAAAAGATATCCGGTAGCCTGGTGCAGTGATTAGTGTACGGACCGTTAGGGACAGGAACTGGAACTGTGAGGAGTTTGGAAGAATTCAATAAAAAAGAATTTTCAAAATGGAATAAATAATAAACATTCTACAGCCGTTTTGTCAATACACCCATTTTAGCCCCTTTTGTCCACAAACCCCAAATCACAGGGACTTGCTCCTTACTATCAATATTTTGTTAGAGTCAATGTGCAGTACGAAAAAACATAGTGGAGATACTACTTTAAACACTCCCCTTTTCTTCAATTCGATTTTCTTGTAATAAATCATTTATTTCTTTTTATATAATTCGTTTCACAGATGATTTTCTTTTCCAAAACACCCAAATATATATTTTCATTCAGTGCGTTTCGGCCTCAAAATCGGGCTTTGTTCGGGCAATTTGTAAAATTTGGCAATTGCTTGGACATTAAAAGCATTTACGCCAAGGAAATGTCTCGAGAGAAATGAATTTAATGACGTTTTTAGTTTCGTATTACGTTACATTTATTGGTAAAGTCCCGAGAATGTCTACAATAGAAGAAAATGAGATGTGGAATAAGTGTACGCGACACAACCTACATTATAAACGTATATTTTAAATATCCACAATGGAAAACAGCCAGCAGCCTTCAATGTGACCAGCGGTCGCTGCTCGCTGTTTTTCAATTGGCCCCTGAATTGAAAATAAAATACATATGATTCAAGCCCAATCCCAAAGTGCATTGAAAGACCCTCTTCTTGACAAAAAACAATTAACAAAAATTCGACTAAATACAAACATAAGCTTTGATAAAGATTCCTGGCTTAGGACAGGCACATTAAAATGTGGCGGGGTTAAACTAGTTTTTTGGCGCCAACCTTCCCCCTAATGATAATCAATAACAAAGCACAAACTAACACACTAAATTTACTTTCTTTTTCATGTCTAAGTGATTGCCAAATCTTAAGCTTCAGCAAAATCCTTCAAGCGGGTTAGGAGGAAAAGCGCTTACGAGTTATGTGGACAGCTAGACGGACGGACGGAAAGACAGACAGACACACATGGTGTTTCCTATATACCCCCAAACTTTGTTTGCGGGAGGTATTAAAAAGCACGTGTGTTTCTATCACTTTTGTTGTTGTTGACCCACTGGTTCAACTGAATTGATAACATTTGCTACAGCTTATATATGTATTTGGTAGATCAGTTTTAATGCAGGGCAACAGACAACTTTCTCTGACTCTATATAGTTTATTACAAAAAAGCATCTGATTTCTCTCATTCTATAGGAAAGAACATATAAATTAACAGGATTGCTACAGGTTGCCAATGTCCTCCTCCTCCACATTACAACAGTTAAAAATTTACTTTGACAATAATCTTTCTATTCATGCAGACTTTCTTCAACTCGAAACGCAAAATATTATTATGATACAAACATCTGAGATGAATACAACTAAGTAAAATCTGTCCTGTTACTCCTGTATTTATCAACTTGAAATGACAAACGATCCAAAATTTCATCGAAATCTGTTAAGCAGTACCAGAGAAGTCACACTTACAAAGTATTGCTATGACCTCAAACTTACCGATGGCAAACATTCCTATTTTTTTTTTATTTTCCTCTGTCAGCTTCGTTTGCAGGCGCGCAATCACAATAGGAAAGACGTCAGGGCAAAAAAAGACAATAAAACTGTACAACTGTAACAGCATAAAATTCACATTCATGGCTAAACAAGTATATTTTTGACGCCGTTTTAGCGTTACAACGTCGGGTAGCAATTTTGGACGTAACGTCTGTTTAAAAAGTCATTGAATTGCCATACCTTGTTTGTTTCTTCAAGATAATTAAAAATTTCTTTTGCTTCTACAATTTTCATAAAAAGATCGGTTTTTGTAGTACATCTTGAAAATAAATATATTCAGTGGTTCTAAAGAGCGAAAATTTGGTTGATTAAAAATTTTCGATGAAAAATTACTTGGTCGAGAAACAATTTAACAGAAAATTCATTTTTAAGCCTTATTTTCAAAATCAATTATTTTAAATATGAATAAATTCTTCTTTAAAGAACCGTTTACAGAATCATTTTATCTGATCAAATAAAGGTAATAACAAAACTACCGAACTTGAATGATCAATCTCATAGTCCAGAGAAAATGACAAAAACGAATCAGTCATACCGGAGAACTGGTGGATCGCAATGGTCCTGACTTGGTACAGGCATTTCAAACGAAATTAAACTATTATCAGGATTTGAACTTTTAGTTAATTATCCCTCTGATGGGTATTTATAGTCGCGACTAGGGGAAAGCCCCTCTGCGTCGACTTTAATACCTAAACAGGTATAGACTCGCTATGTGCCATGGGTCGTCCAGCCCGTGACACACCACCGCCAGTGTTAGCTGTTCCAGGTACATACGCCCTGGAGACAGGGCCCGTCTTCCACCACGAGGAGGTACTGGTCGGAATTCTGGAAGACAGTTAATTATCCTGCCTATCGATGTTTTATGTAGCCATCCAGTTTGACACTTATAATGAGATGCAAATTAGTGAATATGACATCACTAATGAGATCGGCGAACACTCCTATAAACAAAATATCAATCCGCTTTTGTATTCTTTATCAATCAATAATTACTATCGCATCAGATAGGCGTCTTACATACTTGTTCAAAATTTGAAAACTATTTGAATAAAATTATAACATAATTGCGAGTAAGGCGACGAAAAAAACAGATCCGGAAAAAGAACTATATTGCAAGCGTGTATTGATATTTCTATTGATAGATTTTTGGTAAACTGCCGGAAAAACCATCTGCTGGCTTACCGAAAGGCTATCGTAGCTATAGCCGTGGCTAATCGCTAGCGATTACCCCGGCTAAAAATGTTTTTATAACTGAAGTACAATTAAGATTCGGGAACGATATCATTTTTACAGGATTTTGTTGTACTTCTGGAATGGGCCATTCATTGCAAAGCACTGCTACACTTGAATTGGTTTTTTCCGGGTTTTCTCTAATATATATTGAGTATATTTTATCTATCATATAAATACTTTATCATTAGTTAAAACAGGAAAAAATAGGCCAAACCATACGTACCAAAAAGATTACATTTGCACGCTGTCAAATAAAATAGAATGTTTCAAATTTCTAAGTATGCAACTCAATATTTTATATGGTGCGTGAGAATTAAGATTGGGACAAAGTTATCCGGTTTGTATTCTGTGTAACACCTTATTACTCCTAGTCCAACTTCAAGTATTATACAATGACGAACTGGTCTGACAAAGTAATTGTAATAACAGGTAAGGACATATTTAATAATAAAAGTTAAACAAGTAAATGCATACACCATACTATGGTAGCATTTGTAACGAAAATTGGACGGAATCTGAACTGTGGAATTCACTAATGTGTATGTTAAATTTTCTAATGAAATATTTATCTGGTCGGATAATTTTTCACACACAATTTATACATGTATATTCATTTTCAATTTGTATTAAAAATAATTGGGGTACTTTCTTTAACCTCAATATTACAATTTTTATTCTGTGTGAAAGCAAATTAAATTTTCTCTATCAAACCAAAGTATACCTTACCTCGTAACCTCGACTTCGGAAAAAATAAGTACTACATTTAGTTTTAAAAAAATATTGCCTCTCGCCAGTTAAAATGTTTTGCTTGCTTAAATGTTTGATTTGAAAAATAAATAGATAAAAAAGTTTTTTTTAAAAATGACTGTTCGCTCTATATGTATACATTTTTCTCAGTTGCGAGGAACTACAGTGACCAAAATGAGTCCTATGCATTGTAACTTTTTAAAAGCACTGACAGATTTTTATTTCTTTCAACAGGAGCAAGTGCAGGTATTGGGCAAGGTACTGCATTACATTTTGCTAAGAAAGGAGCAAAATTACATCTAACTGGTCGAAATGAAGAAAATTTACAGAAAACCGTTCAACAATGTGTGGAGAGTGGATTATCAAAAGAAAATGTAACTTTCAAGACATGTAAAAATTATATAAACCATCAATCTTAGAATAAGCATAGTTAAGATGCAGTCTGGCTCTAAGTCGATTAACTTGCACTTAAACACTGCATCTTTGTTTCATTTATTTTTATACCACATCTACAAAAGCAGGGGCATATAGTGTCCAGGACTGTTGGTCCGTCCGTCCCAAATGTTGCAAAATTGGGCTTTTTGTCTCTCTGACATATTCTTGTTTTATTGCATTTCTCAAATTAATAAATTCATTTCTTCCTTATTCTTTCTTTCTTTGTTTAAATTTCTTTCTTTCTTAACAGTTTCCATGATGTGTAATTTGTTCAATCATATTACATTAAAGTGTAAGGTTGTCGGTCAATACTAAGATCATATGTACATATATTTTAATGAGTTAAGAAAATGAGGACAAAATACATTCATGACTTTTTTTCATTTTTCCCCAGATAAGTACAACTGTTGGTGATATAAATAATAAAGACACTAGGACAAAGTTGTTGGCAGATGTTATAGCAAAGTTTGGTCGCATCGATATTCTGGTAAGGACAAACAAATATGTGATTCCTAATACAGGTCAAAATCAGAGTAATACGGGTAGGAAACAGGAAACAACCAATTTTATTACCTTATAAAATGAATTCCCCATTGAAATGACAATGTATGCTACTAATAAAATCATGTCCGACTACTCCAGGTGAAATGAATGGACAGAAATTCAATGGCGTGAATAAACTATTGCCTCAAAGTTATTTTATATGGTAATAGAACAGTCAATGTATATTTCAGGGCAACAGACTATAAAAGGTTGCCTCAGAAACCCCCTCCTGTTATATTTTTGAAGAAAAAGCGCCCAGAAACCCCACGTCCGATTGCACCGGGCATAAAGAACACTTTGGGATTCCGTGTTCTCAGCAAAATTTTCTGAACGTTTGCCCTGAAGTCTACATTAAATTACCGAATAATAGTCCTGTAACCCAGTCGAACTGCATTCAAATTCCATACGTATTTAGTGTCAAGTTTATAATTCTCAACCAGGTGTGCTATAGCTTTTTCTATATATATAAAAAGTGTGGTTTTCGTTGTTTATAATCAGAAAAATGAAAATGTCTCATCTTTTCACCTTGGTTTCAGGTTAATAATGCTGGTATGGCACGCTATGTTGACGTTGCTAGCACCACTGATGAGGTGTACGATGATCTTATGGAAACTAATATGAAATCACATTTCATGCTCACACAAGCAGCACTTGAATATGTAAAACAAACTAAAGGCAAGTACCGGTATGCAGTTGTATATAAAAAGGTTAAAATCAAAATAACAGATACTAGTAAGCTTTAAAAAGGGGTAAATTATCAATACTGGACCAAAATCAAAATAGCAATGGTGCTCAATCTAACATGGACCTGAGTGTTTCGAACAGGCGAAAGAACCCTAGGCGTTTGGGTCCAGGATTTTATATACATGTATATTTTATAGGTAATGTGTTTATAGAAAATTCACTATCGTCTATACTGGTATACTACAAAAAGTGATAATAAGAAACAGAAAAAACAATGTGTCTCCAAACTTCGGTTTGGGAGACATAATTAAGGGAGGGTCAGAATTTTGTTTATAGACACAATAAACCCAAAATATAAATCTAGACCCAAACGCCAGTGGAACGCAAAGACGACTTCAATGTTGTTGGTCACAGTTAGGAATTGCAGATCGAGCAATAAGGCCTAACAATGATCGTCAAAAAATATACTTGTAACATTAATATTGAATGGAAAGTAAAATTGTTTTTGAAAAGAAGAAATCGATGTTTTAAAGAACACACATTTTTTTAACCGACAGAGTTAATAAAGATAAGGTTGTGCTAAGCATTCGTATTTAACATGTTTAAACGATTTTGTTTTTCATTTTTTGACCCACGTTAGTAGTTTAAGTTTGCGGTCAAAACTTAGAATTCTATTTTGTCTTATTCGAATCCGAAAACATTAAATAGTTGACCAACTGACTTAGGAAGGATGTCACGGTACAACTCATATATCGACAACTGCTTTTTAGCTCACCTGGCCAAAGGCCATGTGAGCTATTGCCATCACTTGGCGTCCGTAGTCGTCCGTCGTCGTCGTCGTCCGTCGTCGTTAACTTTTCTTCAAACTTCTTCTCCTCTGAAACGGCTGCACAGATTCAAACCAAATTTAGTCTGGTGGTACTTTAGGGTATCCCCCACAGAACTGATGTGGGGATTTTTGATTCGTCGAAAAACATGGCCGCCGTTGCTAAAAATAGACGAGGGGGTCAGACTACTGTTTTTGGCTTGTAAATCAAAAAGTATAAGAGATAGATGAAATCTGATGCCACGCTGCTGCTTCAGCATCAAAAGTTCTACAAAAGTCTTATCTGAGTCGAAGTTGTCAGATGACCCCTTATGGGAGTTACGGCCCCTTAAAGGTGAAAAATAGCATTTTTTCATGTTTTTGGCCTATGGAATGAAAACTATTGCAGATAGAGAGAAGCTGTTGCTTGCTTAAATGTTGAGCTCATTTAGCTCTACAAAAGTCTCCATAAGGTCAAAGTTGTCAGATGACCCCTTATAGGGGTTACGGCCCCTTAAAGGCAAAAAATAGAGTTTTTGACCTATAGAATGAAAACTATTGCAGATGGAGAAAAGCTGTTGCTTGCTTAAATGTTCAGCTCGTTTAGCTCTACACAAGCCTCCATAGGGTCGTAGTAGTCAGATGACCCCTTATAGGGGTTACGGCCCCTTAAAGGCAAAAAATAGAGTTTTTGGCCTATAGAATGAAAACTATTGCAGATGGAGAAAAGCTGTTGCTTGCTTCAATGTTCAGCTCATTTAGCTCTACAAAAGTCTCCATAGGGTCAAAGTTGTCAGATGACCCCTTATAGGGGTTATGGCCCCTTAAAGGCTAAAAATAGAGTTTTTGGCCTATAGAATGAAAACTATTGCAGATAGAGAAAAGCTGTTGCTTGCTTAAATGTTCAGCTCATTTAGCTCTACACAAGTCTCCATATGGTCGAAGTTGTCAGATGACCCCTATAGGGGTTACAGCCCCTTAAAGGCAAAAAATAGTGCTTTTGGCCTATGGAATGAAAACTTTTGCAGATAGAGAAAAGTTGTTACTTGCTTAAATGTTCAGCTCATTTAGCTATACAAAAGTTTCCATAGGGTCAAAGTTGCCAGATGACCCCTTATAGTGATTACGGCTCCTTAAAGGCAAAAAATAGAGTTTTTGGCCTAAAAAAAGAAAAATTTTGCAGGTAGAGAAAAGATGTTGCTTGCTTAAATGTTCAGCTTAATTAGCTCTACAAAAGTCTTTTTAGGGTCGAAGTTGTCAGATGACCCCTTTAAGGGGTTATGGCCCTTTAAAAGTGAAAAATAGTGTTTTTTGCTTTGGAATGAAAACTATTGCAGATAGAGAAAAGCTTTTTATTGCTTAAACATTTAGCTCATTTAGCTATACAAAAGTCTTCAAAGGGTTGACATTAAGACCAGGTGAGCGATTCAGGCTCCTGGGAGCCTCTTGTTATTTGAAACCAGTCACTAAAGTGCAAAACCCTGACAATTTTCCCCCATTGTGATTTATGTTGTGAAGCGTACACTTATTCCACAGATCTCAATACCGTATCGTGTAAATTTCAAATTTGTATCATTTTATTGCATTTTTACAGGAAATATAGTTAATGTATCCAGTATTTGCGGAGGGCGGCCGGTAAGTCTTTAATAGTCGTAATATTTTTTTTCTTCAATGAGGGATGAAATAACGCCGACAGAACAACTTATTAATGTAAATTCTTAGATGTTTTCAAGATTCAATACTATAATGTATATTTTTCCCATTCTCTGTACAATATTATTTACTTTCGTTCTAACGAAAAAGTATATTATATGATATTGTCAAAATACACTAGAAGTTCCAAGAAGTCAAAAAAGATTTCATTGGGGATTTTGAATCTTTTAATAGTTCCCCTGACAATCAGTTTCCCATTTAAACATTTACAGAACTTACAGTATCTTTAGAACAAATGCTGTTTTGTTATTGTCTTTTTAGTTTGTGTGTTTTGACTTTTGTTTCGTTGTATGTTTGGTTGAGTTGCTTTGAATGTCCCCAGTTTTGTTTAGTTTGTAGTTCTTACGAATGTCCTCTTGGTATTTCTTTGCCCTTTTTGAATTTAGATCTCACTCAATGATTTGTCCAAATCGAGATTTGCATAATGTTTCGTTTAATTTCAAAACTCTTTTTATTCCATCTCCCGTAAATGATCGGTAAGCTCTTCGTGGTTACGATAATTTTGGTAAGTTCACATGTTTTCAAATAGCAACCATGTGTAAAAAATAAGATAAGTTTGCATAATAATGGCAAATATTTGAAAGTTTATATTATAATGCATTTAGAAATCTTTGTAAAATTTTGTGTTTCGTAGATAAAAACGCTGTTAGAAGTAATTAATATGTTAACTTAATTTTGATAATTTTGAAAAGAAAATCAACGGATGTGATGCAGTTCTAAGCAGGAGCTTTCTTCTTACCTTCCCGCAACACATGTGTTCACTATTATAATAACACGAAATTGCGTCGCGAATTGAAGTCTGGTCGTCTTGTTAAATTTGCTTACGAACAAGTGCATTCGTGTCGTTGTCTGCTCTGGGAGTCTTCTATTGTTTTTTTTATACCCCCCCCCGCTTGAAAAGTGGTGGGTACATAGTGATAGGGGTGTCCGTCCTTCCGTTACACTTCAGGGGACCCATCTTTTATCCGCAACTCCTCCTAACCACCCTTTGATGGATTTTCATGAAACTAAAAAACAATCTTTGCGATATAATGTAGATGTGCACCTACTATTTTAAACTTTAATCAGAATGATTTATGGGGTTTCCCATAGCAAAACATGGACTTGACCTTTTGAGAACAAGAGTTACCCATCTCTTATCCGCAACTCCTCCTAAATCCCTTGATGGATTTTCATGAAACTTTCACACATTCTTTGAGACATAATATTAATGTAGATGTGCACCACCTATTTTAAAATTTTATCTGATTAATATTTGGGGGCAGGGGGTATTTATTTGTGAGCTGCTGCTCACAGTTTTTCTAGTTTTTGTCTGTTATTTTTCTCTTTTACAACGAATTGTATTTTTTTTTTAAATTGCTTATAGATAGAGTGATTCGGAAAAGTAATTAAACTACTATCGGAACGTGAATCAGACGCGTTATCAAAAAAATCGACTGTACCTTCGAAATTACTAAATATTTTAAGTGCATGGAGAAACCTTGCTATTATGTTTCCGTTTTCAGATGGAAGGGGTGACACCATATTGTATGAGCAAGGCTGCTATGGATATGTTTACACAATGTCTAGCTTTAGGTGGGTGTTTCCTTTTGTTTAAGCATATTTATATACTCTACAAATGCAAGCCCCCTGTTTCAAGTTGAATAATAACCACCACACTTGCCCTAGAAACTGGAAATGCCGTTAGAAAATGCGTATAGAAATTTTTCATAATTATAGTAATTTTGTATTTTTATAATAATTGTGAGATACTGTTCTGTGGGAAAGAAATTTGTTTGGTTAGATCCTGCTTGAATAAGACTTACAGTGTCATATTTTCTTTTTTCTACATTTTCTTTCTATTGTAGAAATGGCTCCTTTTGGTGTACGGGTAAATGCAGTTAAGTGAGTAATATCAAATAGTCATGTTTTGGTATTTTTCCTTTTTGCTAATCCAAGAATTTACCCTTTATTTTATTCATTGACCGTAATTTTTGGCTAAGGAACTTTTTACTCACGTGTGACAATCTTAAGTGGTTAAAGTTTCAGGTGGAAATTTTAAAAATAAATAGGCGGAAGACCGGCATTTCATATTTCTGCATTATCCGTTAAACGGTTTCTTCAGAAAACGTCGTGAAACAGAAGGACAACTTACTTTAAATATAATCTTCTATTTTCTCTGGCCAATAACTACTTTACTAATTTTGTTTTTTATTTATTTGAAAGTATGTCATTTTTCTTCTTTCAGTCCAGGTACAATTGTTTCATCTATTGCCAGAAGGGGGCCTACAGGTTTCCATGACGACGAAGTTTATGCCAAGGCAAGATGATCAAGTAGTCAAAATTTTATGTTTGCATGATTACAAAAACAATCAGAGCAATAACTAATTAAAAATGCATTTTCGGTGATTGTAACTATTCTTTCAAGAGGCAGCTACCATTACTTAAGAGCATTCATGTGTCAAAACTTTGTAGGAATAATTTTCTGCAAATAGCCAGTAAACAATACTAATCTAACATAGAAATGCAAAAAAAAAGTACCACAAAAGCAAGCAATTACGAATACATTTATAAAAAGCCGGCAAAATAAAGTAAAGTTCAAATTGTTTTCTAGCGTACTTTCATCAACGACCTATTTATTGATATACATGTACAGGTCTATGCTTTCAAACACAACGAAATTTGCTAGTTGTGCATCTTCAACGTTCATATTACGTATTAGTTAGGAACATTTGAACTTGAACTTTTTAACGAAACCGGGAGAGGAGACATCGTTTTTTACAGGCAATTACATTCTTAAATTTAATATGATTCCAATTGTATTTCCTTTGCAGTTTTTAAAAGCCCAGGCAGCCAAGCATCCACTGGGACGAGTCGGACTACCGGAAGATGTTGCAGCCGCCATATCATATCTTGCCTCTGATGAAGCGTCTTTTGTTTCCGGTCAGATATTGTTTGTAGATGGCGGGAGACATTGTGTGTCAGCCGGTGTAACTGCTAATCCACAATGAAAATCAAAGGAGAAATTGAGATTGGAAGTGAAATCATAGAACAAATCACAATTCATGTTTATAATGTTGCTATATTTATAATCAGACTTTGATAATAAAAATATGGAAGAAAAAAAATGATGAACTTTTGAATGATTCTTATGTAATTATTTTCAGCCAAAAGACCAAACAAGGCATTTTCATGATTTTGATTTTTTGGTGCCTGGTGCACAGTTTTCTCCAGTTAGAATGTCAACAAAAAACTGTACATAAATGCAAGTGCAGATCAAGAATGTTTTTAAAAGGGAAGGGGTTTTACTTGAGTCTACCAAGACGAAAGAGGGGATTCTAGGCAAATTTTGCAAAAAATTTACACGAAAATGTAACGAAAAATTATAAAGAAATGAAAGTTTTGGCACCTTTGAATTTGCCACTGTTCTTTTTCAAACCAATGCGTTCATGCTTTGTTGAGTCGTTTAAACATCAACATCGTAGGACATTTTTGTATCTCTGACGATGGTATATTGAACCACCAAGATAAACTGACTATGCTATCCTATCACACAACATGGCACCGGACGCTAAAGTAAATGGAGCAAGTCTTATGTCCGTTCGATTCAGATGATCATTCTTAGCTGAAAATTATACTTCCATCTTAGGACATAGTAAAATAATTACTAGATTCTCATCCCAATTTCTTGGAAATAAGGGGCAGACGGCGAATTTCATTTTATCCATTTTGATCAAATATGCTGTCATTTTGAAAGAAATTAACAATAATTTGCCCCAAAAATCAAAATAAAATTTTATTAGGAGGCTGAAAAAAATCGGGTTGGGAGAGGATGAGAATCTATGATATTTTTTTATATTGGCCTTACCGTGTTCGACCACATCGGTTGTAAACGCTGAAAGCATTTATGTTGTATTTTTTATTTTCTTTGTTTATTTGTGCATAAAAACTTTGCCTATATTCTCAAATTCAAGGTACAAAATTAAAATTGCACTTTACAGTCTTATTTTTAAGCGTTTTCAGTCGGTGCATGTCATGAGAATTTAACTTTTTGTCCGTTCCATCTCTTCGTGTTTATCTGTATGTGCATTCATATGAACTATTTCCCATTTCTTCATCCAGGGTCCTTGTATCGTGGTATCAAATTCATCATCAGCCTGAGAGAAAAAAGTATTCAGTAGTAAGTTACTCAAATTTCTACAAAGATTTAACACTTAATAAAAAAATAAAAATATTGAAAGGAAATTGTGATTTTGGTATTCGTTTTTTTAGTTCTGAAGTTTTCTGCCATATTGTATGCGTGTTTGTTCTAAGCCAGGAATCTTTGCCAAAGCTAAATTATGGTTGTGACATGTCCAGAAATGGTTTTGGGGTCGTTATTCATACCCGTAGCCAGAATTTTTCAACAGGGGTTCGAAAATGTGAGGAGGGGGGTTCGATTTCCCATTTTTTTCTGACTTTTATAGTGCTTAACACATTTTTCACCTGATTTTTCCCTATTTTGATCAATTTTTTTGTCCCAGGGGGGGTTCGTCTGAACCCTTCGAACCCCCCTGGCTACGGGTATGATTGAATCTAATGTCTTGGGGCTATGCAAGACGGCGAACACCGACTTCTGGTCACATTGAAGTCTGCTGACTGTCTTCCAATATGGATATTTTCATGGGTCATAGCTCTCCTATAAATCCTATATTTCCTATAAATTTTGGCCATGTCCTTTGAGCTTTTTGTCCTATAAATCTAATAAAAAATTCCTTTTCTTATTCCACATTTCATTATGTTCTATTTAATATACAGTACAAAACTCTATTAAATTTGTATAATACATAATGTCTACATACCTCTTCTTTGCCTTTTATGGCTTCTTTTTGTACTTGTGTTCTGTCAATCGAACAAAAAGAATCCCAGTCAGGTTTGAGGTCGGGGTCAGTAGAAGACCTCATAACGATGCCTGGCTTTAGGTTCCATAACCCGAACGGTTCTGTCGGCTTCTGCCATCTTAAATCTAGGCTCCAGCGCACATCGTCAGATAGATTGGGTAAACTAAACAGATAAAAGTGTTGTTCATCGGCTAGGGCAAGATTTCAGTTTAGATTTGAGAGATATTGTATTATATTGATATGCAATAATGAAAAAAATGATTGAATAAGAAGCAATAAAGATGATCTCTGAAAGGAATCTTTGGATGTTTTATACCGCTGTATCACCTTCAAACTTCATATGCATGTATAGCCCTTTAGACATTATTATAAGATTGTAAGCAAGTCGCATACAAAAGTTACAAAAAGTCTGTCAGAAAGAGAGAATAAAGCACAGACAGAACTACCCAACACTATCTTCTTCGTTTAAAAGGGCGGGTTGGGGTTGGGTAAAAATTAATTATACAAAACATTCCACAAATACCTGCGATGGGGGGTTAAGTTGTTAAATAGTAACATTCCTCCGTATGGTATGGTACATTTCTCTGCATCTTTCTTCAAATCAACGCCTGCAGAATAACTGATTCATGAGTGTTATTGACTCTTCAAGATATTTATTATGTTAAAATTAAAGAATTTGTTTATTTATAACTCATTTGGTTACATACATTTTCGATTTTCTTTGTGTCTTCAATGTCCCCTGTTTTTTGTTTGTTTGTTTTTTGTTGTTGTTGTTTGTTTTTTCAAATGGCTTGAGACACTTGAGTTTGCTCCTGCATGGTATTTGAAGGTTGATAGTCGATTTGCTCTTTGTCTGTATATCCAAGAGCTTGTAATTTTTGATGCAAGTTGCACGTTGACTTTGAATTCTAAATAGGGATCAAGTTCTCCTGCAAAGCATTTAAGCTCTTAGATGTTTTTCATCATTTGAATTTCTTTTAGCTAACAATTTTTGTTTAATACTACATGAGATAAGTTTTGTTATGGGGTTCTAGGATCATATGTGGGACAGTCATGTCATCTATTTTTTATGCTTAAACGCCTTACGCTGCTCAGTTACGCACCGAGTGTTTTCTCTATCTCGCCTTCTTCCATCATAACATACCACGTGTTACCATAGCAACATTGGTGGTTAGCAACACGTCCTTTCCGATGACCATTCTTTACCACCTTAAACATTAAATGATTAAAACTACGTTGCGGCTTGTTTCGTTCTAAACAAACTAATACTATGAATTAATATTAAGCGCATTTAATTGATCCCCTCTATCAATATTTTGTACAAGCAGTAGCGTAGCTTCCATTGAGGCAATGAGGCAAATGCCTCACTAAATGAAAATAAAAAAAAATAAAAATGTGAGAAAAAAAAAGAGGGAGAGAGAGAGAAGAGACACACGAAAGTAATCAATGCGGGTTGGCGAACATTGCAGTTTACCGGAGAATCTCGATCACTTATCCGTGACCGTCGTCCCTACTAGTTGTATTAAAATGTCGGATATATAAGCGTAAGAAAAGTTTACGACGCGGGGAAAACCCAAAGTTTAATTGAAAAAAGGCCAACTGAAGTTAACTACAACAGGTAGTAACCCCAAAAAACAATGTACTTAGTGACAGTCACACTTCAAAATCTCCGTTAGAGTCCGAGTTCGAAACTACTAAATTTACGGGGGAAGCCAGTGCCACTGAAGGTAAATTTTATGTTTTAGCTGACGGATATCGTTAGAACGACGTCTCATCCTGTATAATACAAAAATGAAAAAAAAGCAAATTTCCCATCTTCCCATTGAAATAATCCCCCTCCTTTTCGGCTGTTGGCCAGTAAAGCTGGCAGAAAGGTACCGAGTACGTGCTATCCTTGTGGAAGAAAATTTACACTGGTATTTGCTCTTTTAAGAGTGTAACACTGAAAAACATATTTAAAAAAAAATAGGCAATGTGAAATCGTCTTTCAATATATTAAATCATCGTAGCATGCTGCATCATGCCCTCCGTTCAGAAAATTAAAATGAAAGACTTAGAAATTTTCAAATATAAGAAGTACCACCGGTCCGGGCGTCCGTGCGTAACACGTTTTTGTAACTCTTTTCTCATAAATTCTTAGAAAATGAGATGTCCTATAGTTTGGCCTTGTCGGTTTGTCTGTCTGTCCGTCTAAAACCGCAATTTCGTGTTAACACTAAAACTAAAAAAAAACTATAGGAAGTAGGGATCGCCTTCGTCGGTTTGTCTGTTTGTCCGTCCAGGTAAACACTAAAACTAAAATAAATTATATGAAGTAGGGATTGCCTTGTCGGTTTGTCTGCCTGTCCGTCCAGGACCACAATTTCGAGTGAACACTAAAACTAAAAAATCAATACCATTAATTTGAAGATTCGCGCAGCAAATTTTACAAATCCGTTTAGTACATATACATGTATAAACTTTGATTTTTCACAAACGGGACCATTCCTACTTTGTCCGCATAGAGTTTGTTATTTCTATCTCCCATACGGCCAATAGGGTAAAATTTCGCTTACAGTTTTACAGTGGTCTAAAATTGACTCAAGAGAGTTCCTCTATGTCTCGTTTGTTTTCTTGTTGTCTTTGTCCCAGGTTCAGTCTTCAGATTATTACCCAAATGGCCATGTAATTTTTCGACTTTTGCTCACGATGCCAGTAGGGTCCGTCCCATGCGAGAGCTCGTTTTCGGCAATGAGACGACTTAAACACATGAACCGTTCTACCATGAAAGACGACAGGCTCTCAGGTCTAGCCTGCTTATACGTACACCAGGATATTTCCATTTCCAAAGAGAACGTGGGTTGAAAAAAATTGACAGTGCCAAGAAACGTAGGCTGTGGACTCTTCAATTTTAAATGTCGCACTTCTGTTTTATACATCACAACAGTACTTATCTTTTAGAAAATATAACCTCTATACAAAGTCAATATATTAGCATTCTCTTGATTTTGTCCGTCTGCCTGTCAACATGTTCTGAACACAAAAGTTAGAAGAGAAGTGCAGAGCTGAAATTTTACACGGTCATTCACCACTCACTGTCATTTGAAGATTTGTATTGTCAACTTTCATGCAAATCCATTGAGATATTGCAATAAAAAATTTTTAAAATTGCCAAGCAGATCATATAAATACCAGTTTTTCCAAAAGTTTTACCTCATCATTTTCTTAAATTAAAAAGCCAGGAAAACGCGTCTCTGGCGTTCTAATAGAAAAAAAATTTCTGGAGGGGGCAAACCCCCCCAGACCCCCCCAAAAAATGTTCGCCTCGCTTCGCTCGGCGAATTGCCTCACTAAATAAAAGAGGCAAGCTACGCCCCTGACAAGTCAACGTGCCCAATGTGCTATACGAATAAAACCCTCGCCGCAGTATGGCGCATTGGCTCTATATTTATGAAGGAGAGCAATTAAGTCACTGTGCTCTGTGCTAAGGTGAACATATGCATTACCAAAGAGTTACGTGTATGCTGTGGCATCCATATTTCAAGAAGAAATCTCTTATCTTTGAATTTGAAAATTTTGAAATCCGGTTGCTCTTCCCAAAATATTTTGAACAAGGAATGTTTGTGCAAAAAGTATCACTTTTTTAATGAGTGTATGTTATCTTAACAAAACTCAAAAATATGAAAATTAATTTTATTATTAATATTCAGTACAACTTACCTCCATTCCACCATTAAGTTCGTTTGTATCCAGTAAGGGTATCCACGCAGAGGCTACAAACACTTTGTATGATTCATTATCAAAATAGCCACTATCTAGAAAAGACATAGAATTGCTTAATCTAGTTATACAACGATATACCAAAAATATCATTTGAACGACAAAACTAAACGTTTCGAAAAAAGTACTTAAGCAAAGGAAGCAAAAATCCAGGACTTGGAAGAAGCAGAGGTACCAATGGGGTATCCGAATGTCAAAAGTCCGAAAGGGCAGAGACAAAACCAGTAAACACCAAAAAACAGACAACATGTAAAACATGGAAACACAAAATAAATGAATATCAATCAACAGCGCGAACTCCAGTCGAAACAAAGAGTGAACTCAGGTGCTCCGGGAGAGTAAGCAGTTCCTGCTTGCTATAACACACCCGTCGCGTTGCCAATAGTCCACTCAGCGTGTCAAATCCGATAAAGGAAGACAAAACAACATCCTATGACAAACTAACATCTTGCACTCATCTGAGAGATCGAAATCCCATAATTGTCTATAAGTGCATGTTTCTTCCGAAAAATTTCTTGAGTGAAGACAGCAACCGAGGAGCAACATAACCCTGTGTGAGCAATTTTTGCGTCAGACGTGTCGCTCTGCTAAGGAAATAGATGTAAGTCGATGGATATCGACCATGTACAGTATATATTGAAGAAAAAGTGTGTTTTCATAACGATTTGAGTTTATATGTATCATGGTAAATCAAATTGGCGAGCTATCATTTGCATGGAATTATGCCTCACCCCACCTTGGTGCCAGGGTACAACTGTTGCCTCGTTATTTGGCGTCTTTGTTCTGAGGTTCCACACGGGTGAACCAGCTATGTCTGGACCAATCAACTGCTCGATTACATTCAACAAACGGTCATGGGACCACAAATCTCTGAAAGCCTGTCGAATTACAGTATTAATTGAAAGAATTGAATTGCAGAAAAAAAAACACAGGAAAAGATTAGTGCAGATGTTGGTTTGTCATAAGATTTTGTTTTGTCCTCCTTTACCGGATTTGAAACACTGAATTGACAATTGACAGCGCTACGGGTGTGTTTTAGCAAGCAGGAACTGGGTTCACTCTCGTTACGACTCGTTAGCGTTGTTGATTTTGTTCGGTTGAGTTTGTGTTTATTCGTGCTTTTTTCGTTCGTGTTTACTGGTTTTGTCGTTGCCCTTCAGACTTTTGACACTCGAATGCCCCATTGGTGCCTCTTTGCTTCTTTCGTAAATAAAACATTAAGAATCATGTCGAGTTAGAACATGAGCTCAATCAAGACTTTCCAAATAGCAATGGTGTTACTATGTTTTAGAAATTTGTCCAAAATGATAGTTCTGGTACACAGAGGTATTTTTAATTCAAAACTTTGATTTTAATGAGGTATCCATAGGCTAGTATTGCATACTTTCTTTCAGATAACGTTATCACAATGTCTAATTCAAATGGTTAAAATTCATAATATTTGTATGGTATAATTTGATGATTTTCCTCATGTTAATTTACCTTAGGAAGTTTTCCAGTTTTATGGAGGATAACATTAGCACCAGGGAACTGCTGTTCTATCTTGATTAAACGCTGGAATAGGCCATACTCGCTGAACAGTTCTGTAACAGTAAACGTTTAAAATATAAGTTATTTGTCGAATAAAAATATTTCTTTCCATATTCGCTGAATAGCTCTGCATCCTAGACAATAACATGAAATAATTGTAAAGTGGCCCAGCAACTATAAACATATGGTTATTTCAGTTCCAGCCAACAGCATTTTATAATACTGGACAGTGGTTGCAGCTTGGTACCCAGATAAAAAAGATCAGTTATGCAAATACTTTAAAATTATTACAATAGTCAATCCAATCCCAATTTCACAAAAAAATCAGTGACGCATTCAGAAGAAGCGTAGACCACATCAAACTGAATATTTTTTTGAATGTTATGCATAAAATGATTTGTCTGCACTGCAATCCATGCAAATTCGGCGTTTTTTGCAATTATGCCTTCTCTAACATCCTAACCTTGATTCGCATCATGTTGGTTTTTTATCTTAGAATGAATCTTACCTTTGATTTTTCCAGCTTTGTAGAGTTTTTGCGCAAGATCTTCCACAAGGTCTGATATGGCGTCTCTGACAGGGTTGAGCTCGGCTGGTTGAAAGAAATCTTTGACGATTAAATACCCCTAAAACATATAGTAGAATGTAAAAACTTGTAATAGAGCTCAAGAAATCTTTGACAATTTAAAAAAGATATCTAAAAAAAATGTCAAATGTAAAGACTACAGATTTTTTTTCTTTAATTGTCTATAATAAAGTAAACAAGAACAGCAAATATGTAATGGATTTTTTCTGAAGTTGAATCCGCATTATATATGATTTTGGCATAGGGGCTCTACATTCATATAATTTTAATGCATAAAAGAAAAAAAGAAAACTTACATCTTCAAAGAATTTCCGTATGTCTTTCTCAGGTAACTGGCCAGGCTTGAACTCCTTGGGTTGAGTCGGCATCGCCCGGATATCAAACAAGGCGGGATGCTCTTCATCACTGCTCCCCGGATATTTTGTTGTGGCCATGATGCTACGTGATATATACACAGTTTCGATCAATTTATCTTTACAAACATTTACACTGTGATATTAAAGCGATAACAAATAATGTTTATATGTCAGAGCTTACGATGCCTAAGAAGGTCAATGGCATAAGAACATCTCCCTATTTATATCGCTTGTCCGTTTTCATTTATGGAAAAAATGCTGGAAAGAGTTGTGACGTGAAATTCATGTGAATATCACGTACATTTCACATGCAAATCACATGAATTTCTCTTGAAACTGGCTCACATGAAATAATGTGAACATCTTTATGTGCTTGTCCTAAGCCCTTAATCCTTGTCAAAGCTTTTGTTTGTCCCCGTCATCTATCTGTTTTTTTTTGTTCTATGTGCAGAAATGGGTCTTTCGTTGATATTTTAGGGATTGTTTTTTGTATTTTTAGTCTTGGGCTAATGCAAAACAGCGAGAAGCGACTTCTGGTCATGTTGAAGACTGCTGGCTTTTTTCCATTGTGATTTTTTAAATTTTCGCTTCTTTTTGTTGGTTGTTAAGTAATTTTACGCGATTTTCATGTAAAACTCTCGGGTTAAACTCATGACAGCTCATGTTACATAAAACTCGCGTGAGCTGCTATATATACAAGCTCGATTCGGGTGAATTTCATGTGAATTTTGTTCATGTGAAACTCTGATGCGTCATTTTTGTCTGTGTATAGCTCTCTTGAACCTACTTGTAACTGGGACCATTACCCCTATAAGGGGTCATCTGAAAACTTCAATCCTATGAAGACTTTTGTAAAACTGAATCACGGTTTTAGCAAGCAACGGCTTTCCTGTATCTGCTATAGTTTTCATACTATAGGCCAAAAACATCATATTAGGGGCAATAATTCCTATAAGGGGTCATCCGACAACTTCGAACCTATGGAGACTTTTGTAGAGCTAAATGAGCTGAACATTTAAGCAAGCATGCAACAGCTTTTCTCTCTCTGCAATAGTTTTCATACTATAGGGCAAAAACATGAAAAAATGTTATTTTTCACCTTTAAAGGGCTGTAACCCCTGTAAGGGGTCACCTGACAACTTTGACCAAATGGAGACTTTTGTAGAGCTTTTGATGTTGACGCAGCAGGGTGGCATCAGATTTCATCCATCTCTTATCCTTTTTGATTTACAAGCCAAAAGCAGTAGTCTGACCTCCCTGGTCTATTTTTAGCCACGGTGGCCATGTTTTTTGGTCGGCAGTCACCAATTGTGCAATCTTGGTAGAGGACATCCCATAGATGAAGTGTGCAAAGTTTCAAAGAAATCCCTTCAGTAGTTTCAGAGGAGAAGATTTTCAAAGAAAACTTAACGACGAACGACGACGACGACGGACGCCAAGTGATGGCAATGGCTCATCTGGACCAAAGGTCCAGGAGCAAAAAAGGAGGAATGTGTCCATGGCCCCTCAAATGGCCAGAAACAGGAAGTAAGTGTCCAAAAACACTTAGGGTATGTAATTTGCCATATGATATGGAGCATAAAATTATTAGATTACACCCAAGTACAGATTCTGAGAAATGTCCGTATAGACTGGTAGGTATATGACCCCATACTGATCCTGCATGCCAAATGTAAAGAGGCTGTGATAAGTAGTTGCTAAGGAAACTGTTACGATTTCCCGTCCACCCGCCCGCCTGCCAACATTCACCATTTTATAACACTAATTGAAGCAGAACACATTATACACTGAACTTAAAAATGCAAATGGTGATAGTGATTACAGTACTGACAAAGTATGAATGGCTGGCTCTAGAAATTGTTTTGTACTTATGCTTAATATTATGCAACTGCATACCAAATATCTATATATGTACCACAGGCACTTGTTTCTATCAATAATGGGGGGGTCGAGTATGTATTTATAAGATAAAGCTCTTTATTTTATACATACTCGACCCCCCCCCCCCCCATTATTGATAGAAACCAGTGCCTGTGATAAAACAGAAGCAAACAAGAAAATGTGACAAACAGACACAGTGCCCCGCCTTTATATTAATCAAACAGCTAGGTTATCTAACATCTATCAGTTAGGACACTCACCTTGTTACCCATTATTGTCACTAAGCGGGGATTGACTTCAACTTTTTAAAATCTTAAGTGCTCAGAAAAAAGAAGGTCACAGCCAACATCTGAACCAAATGTCTTGCTAATCATCCCTAGATACACCTTCCATTTCACTTTGGTTGAAGTGGTACTTTCCTGTTAGCAGGAATGAACCTTTATCATTCTTCTGTATGTGGTCATCCATGCGGAAAATATAGGTCACATCCAGCATCCGAAGCATGCATTGCGCTTAGCATCAATAGGTGCACCTACCATACCAATATGGTTGATGTGGCACTAGTCAGTGAGCAGGAATGGACTTTCACCATTCCTCTGAAATAGGTTATCTTTGCAGAAAATATAAGTCAAATCCAACATCCGAAGCATGCATTGTGCTTAGCATCACTAGGTGCACCTGCCATACCAATATGGTTGGTGTGACACTTGTCAGTAATCGGGAATGGATTTTAACCATTTTTCTGTAAGTGGTCATCCATGTGGAAATTATAGGTCACATCGAGCATCCGAAGCATGTGTTGTGCTTAGCATCACTAGGTGCACCCATCTTACCAATATGGTTGGTGTGGCACATGTCAGTAAGCGAAAAAGGACTTTAACCATTTTTCTGTAAGTGGTCATCCATCCGGAAAATATAGGTCACATCCAGCATCCCAAAACATGCATTGTGCTTAGCATCAATAGGTGCACCTACCATACCAATATGATTGATGTGGCACTTGTTAGTAAATGGGAATTTAGAAATTTGAGGATTTGGGACGGACAAAAGGATGGATGGATGGACGGACGGACGGACTTTCGTAGACAGGGCATAAAAATAGGGCGTTTTTAAATGGTACATTAGATAATATCCCACCATATTCATGAATATTTAAATGTATTTATATATATACTATATATTCTATTCATTCACTATACATAGAAAGAGAGAAAGAAATGAGTTATCTTTCTTAGACACTGTCAAATTTTTGAAATTTATTAAGTGGCAAAACTTCAATAATTTTCAGATCATCCTGAAAATTGATCTTGACCCGTATTCTATCATACTTAACAGCTGTGCAAAATATCATTCAAATCCCTTGACTTGTTTTCAAGTTATCATCTGGAAACCTTCAGAGGATGGAAAGACGTAACTGAAAGAATCGGAGGATATAACATAATATCTTGCCACTCCATATGGCAGGGTATAAAAAACACTAACATTTAGACAAATCAGTATAAATACAGTAGACAATGATTGCAGGGGCATACAGATAAAATGCTGTAGAATTGATCTGCACTGATGCAACTCTCCTTCCATATATCAATGCTGTACCATAATTGCTTATGTTAACTTGACAGAAGAAAAACATAAACATTATCTGTTTTTCCACAAGCATTGTGGCTATTGTGTGGTGTAAGAACATGGGACACCCTACCTGTGGGCATTTTACAAGAATGAATTCAGTTTTTACTTGCTGGCCTTAGTTTAAGAATTTTCAAAATAACATTCATTTCAAGCAGAAATAATCAAATTATGGATAATGCCAAGAATAAAACACTCCAATTATATTTTATATTTTTCTTTTATTCTAGCAATGTCTGATATATATATATTTAGTTTATATGTAACTGGATTCTTGACATCAAAATAATGACGAAAACATTAGCACTCCCCAAAATTGTATTTTTTCTTAAGCCTAACCACATAAACATTAATGAATTTTACAATGAATAAAATATTTAATACTAAAATATCAATTTTATCTTTAACAAGGCTTTATATACATAGCACTTTAACTAACAAGCAACTATTTACAGCTTGGAAACAATATATCACTAACATCAATAATCACAATTCTAACTCTCTCAGTACAAGTTTTTTTTAAGTCTGTTAGATGATGGCAACAAGGATTTTTTAAACCAAACCTTTAAAATAATCTTGAGATAGTTTTCATTTTATACATGTTACAAAACTTCTTCATACCAAAAAAAAAAAGGAAATTCAAGTAAATATTTTCCCAACTTTAAAAATTTGCCCTGATGACCATCTTTGGATTTTTTTTACCTTTAAAAATAAAATATACGAAAATTCCCGATACAAAAAACTATTTGATGATAAAACAAAGGTAAACAGACACTAGTTAATTTCAAAACCAGGTTAAGTTAGGTTTGTTTGTCAACCCAAATATACAGAATAAAATATATAAAGATCAATATATATACAATGAACAGTACAGAGAAAGTATTTTAAACACCTTATGATTAAAAATTCAAATTTTCAATGGCTATTAACATAATAAATTCAATTCAAATTTTAACAATATTATGTCCAAAACAAATTAATTTTGGATGCAACAAGAGAAATTTATTTTTTTAAAATACTTGAGCCGTAATGCTGTTCTGGGAATAACTAAGGATGGGGTCCGAGGCAACTAATGACTTTTCTCGGGACCAACATTTACATCACATGATAAATTAATCAGAAAATACCAAAAATCCCAGATATTAAATTTAAATGCCTTCTCCCACCCTATGCAGACATTTCTGAAGCAGCTCTTATTTCTTTATAAAAGTAAATATGACTGACTGAATCTAATTTATAAGGGGAAACAACTATGCTAAACACTTCCTCTGTACTTTTAATATTTGAGCAATGAATGAGTTCAGTTAAAAAATTATAGCTGCACTAAATGATTTTAACAATGAATGAAAAACATGGTATATTAATGGAAAAAACAAAGCAGTATATTCACACAAAAGGTAAGTGGGTGTTTACAGTGAATACTAACTACTTGAGTTGATGATAAAATAATATCACTGTGTATAAATATTCGTATGTTATAAATGATAAAATGATATGAAAATCATTAAGTAAAGACAAGACAAGCAGTGTAAGCACTAACTTCTTTTAAACTGAGACAACCATTCACATTTTTACAAGACATCACAAAGTCAGTCATAAGCATGTCTAAAACTCAAATATAAAATATATTTCTCTTCCTATATTAACCCAATATAACCCAATTTATCTACAAAATTTAATTCCCATTCTAATACAATTAATCTCTAAATCACAACTTCACACACATTGAATGTTTGTTTTTTATCATTTATAAAAATAATATCAATATGTGGATTTGATTGTGTCTTTCTGGCACATATTCCATATTCTTTCGTTTTTAATATCTGCAATGAATAAAATATGTAGGATTTGTAACTTATTTTTAAAAAGAAAAGTTCTAACAAGACCTCAAAAGAGTGCAATACCAAATAATAATTCTAGTACTTTAACTAATTGTATATTTTGAACGAAAAATCTACATTTTCCAAACATCAAAATGATCTCTTAATGATGTTTCAGCACTATTATATATAATGAACAAGGATATATTGTAGAAAGAGACAGTTCCATTTCCTAATTTTAGTTAGGAGCCATTAATAAAATTCATTCTTCATTGCAAGAAGCCTGATTTATATTCTTAATAGTTTAAAATTTTGAAAACTTAACAAATATTGGGAAAAAGGGAGAAGACAATATCCTTATTAATGAAGGCACTGAGATTATTTCGTTATCTAAGAGTAAATTTGATATGTACAAGTCCATGAGTACTTAAATTTCATGACAAAATGTAAAAGAATGACCTAAATTCAGTCTAAGTTTGTGAAACAGAAGTTTAACTTGCCAGAAATACAATGAAATTAGCATCTCAAAATGTTAAGGAAAAATTCATTACTCTGTATATACACAAAAAGACATTGATCACTTTATAATTTAGGCGGTTTTCTAAAGTATCATCAAAAAGAGTGTTTAATTTACATGCTTATTTATAACTGTTCCAATGAACAAGATGAACTTCAAGCAGGATAATTAATAAACAATTTATAGCCCTGAATAAAAATCAGAAGTTATAAACAATGTAAACTCATTCTAAGAACAATACAATGTATTAAAAATGTAAAAATTATATGTGGTACCTAAATATATCAACTTCATTGAACACCAAAAACTGTAGTCTCATTTTATTTGTGGGGTATCAATTTTCATGGTTTACATGGATGACATCAGGACACGAAATTAAGAATCCAACAAAATGTAGATTTTATATTGATTCCTTTTAGCAACATTTGTAAACCATTACAATTGATCCCCAGAAAAAAATAAATGAACTCGAGTTAAAGACCTATCCATTTTGTACACACACAAAAAAATAACCAATGGTTACGAGATGAAAGTTTTTGTTTTTTAAAGAAATTACTTCATTTATCTAAGAGTCTACATCATTAATAACTTCTGATTAGGCCATAATAAGACAATTCCTAGATTCTCATCAAAATTTCTACAAAAAATGGGGTGGGTGGGCGATTTTTATTTTTTATTTCAATGAATTTTGATAAGAATACTGTCAGACATTTTTTAAGAAAAAAAGGTCCCAAAACAGACATAATTTGCCCAAAAAAATCAAAATAATTTTTTTCTGAGGTGGCTGAGAAAATCAAGGTGGGATGGGATGAGGATCTAGGATATTTTTTTACATTGGCCTTAATAGAAAACTAATAGCAATCATCAAGTATCCAGTTCTGTTTCTTTTCCAAACTGAAGACGAGTTGGGTTTCTAATCTATCATGATCCTTGCTTTCCCCTTTCATCATTCATTCCAATCTTGGTTGAGTTTAAACTGAATCATTACAAAATGCAGATCCAAAACCATACAGTGGCAAATTCAGGGGAACCCCCCTTTCCTTGGAAAATTTTTATTATTTTTGTGTAATTCCCAGCAAAATTGGTGTGGAATTCTCTTTCATCATTGGTGGGCTGTTAGCGGACTCCACTACATATTCAAAGTTACTGGATCTTTCATAGAAGACAAAGTTAAACTAATCTATGAAAGATCTGGATACTTGATGTTCATTTTTTAAGAGCACATTGGCTTTTAGTAACAGTTTTGAGCTAAACTCTGATTAACATAAAACAGAAAATTAAACATTGCATATTAGTACAATTATACCCCAGCACTTCAAACTATCACAGAACCAACTATTAATACAAAATATATAGTTCCAACCTTGGAACATAAATCTCTATGAAGAATCTATCCAAAATTTAAAATAAATGCACTTTAATTTATCTAATTTATCTTATAAAATTACATTACGAATTGATTTTTTTTCCTCTGACATCAACATTTGCCCTTCTATCATGTTAATTTGAATTTTACACTAAGACTGATTGTTTTTATTTCTTGTAAGAAAAAATAAATATATGTTTTAGACAACAAAGCCTAAAGTTTCTTAAGAAACAGTTTAGTACCGATAAGCTCCTTTTATAATTTGAAAACTCTAATCCATTTAGAAATGATGCCGTCTATGTCAGACTATGAACAAACAATTAAAACATGTACAAATGCTAAAATTCATCCAGACTTGTGTAAACAGTGCAGTATGATATACAAATAATATATATTTACAGTTCATTCAAACATAAAGGCTAATCACTAACCCCTGCAGATATATTTACAAAAATAAAAACCTTCACGTTAGATTTTAATGGGACTACCGTAACACATTCTATATTTGATTTTACTCTTTAAGATTTAATATCAGTTAATGGCAGGCTCTTAATTACTGAATTCATTTAAATCAAATTAGTTTTTACAGGCTATTCAAGGAAGAAATGTAATATGGGCAATTTTTACCAGACATCACAAGCTATATAATTTTGGCAATATTGCAAAAGAATGTGTCAATTTCCTGACAACCTCTATCACCCATACCCATTTTTAAATATATCAAGTGTCTCCCAACACCTCCAATATTTTTTTCCCTAGAATAGCCCTTAGCTTACAAAAATAATAATGTTAAGCTAATATTGATGAGGGCTGAAATATATGATTATATAAAATCTGACAGATGTTCAAAAATGTTCCAAAATATACAAAAAAATATTTAATACTTATATCATTCAATTTTTTAAGTTCATTTTAAAATATTTATTCAGAATTTTTGTCTTCAAATCTGAAGCGCTTTTAATCTAATTTGCCATTTTGAATGTCAATGATAATAACAGTACATCATTTTTTTCATAACACAAAGTCAAAATACAAACAGAAAGCTTTACTTCAAATACTGGTAAATCATATTCAAATACAACATTATTTTTCACCACAGCAGTTAAGTACTTTTCAATAGTTGATCGCGTTGATTAAGACTGTAAAAATATATTAAAGATGATGTTTTTCTTAAATGTAACAAAGAGCAGATTAAGGTTTATAATCACTTGACCAATGATTATATTCAAATAGTAAAGTGAAACCAAATGAAATTTTAACCCAAATAGTAGTGGTGAAACATTAAAAATACTTTTAAAAATATTTTTGAAGATATGCAATGAACTTTGCACAATAGCACTATGAAACTGGATTTCAAAAGCTAACTTGTTTTTTTTTAATACCTTACACTAGAACAACATTATATCGGTTGTTAAAAATTCAATATCTGTATCTATATTGAGCAATTAAAAAACAGATAAAAAATAGAAATATATCCTGTAGCAGATTTTGAGACCTGCCTTTAATAAAGACATGAGAAAACTGCCCTTCCTGCATTTAAACTCTTGCCATGAGTAAGAATGAATATACATGTGTATGAATGAATAGTGGTGCAACAAAATGAATCGAATAACAGTCACGTAGACATTACAGCTCACACACCGGGTCAAACCAATCTCTCATTCACATCAGAAAATGTTTATCCCGCGTTGGGTTGACTTGACTTGGTGATCTCAGGTGTTAGTCGGGCTCTCCAACATTTCCATGAGAAAAGTGTCTATGGGGGTGTCCCCTATCAGTTTAAAGAAAAATAAGTGTTCTAGGCACTTGAGTCCAATACTCCTTAAGGCAGGTAATCTGAGCAGTAGTTTAGCAAACCTCCCAGGTTCCTCAGGGTATCTGGCCTTACAATACTCCTCTAATGAGGCATATACTTTTTCACGTAACTGTTCAACTTCGTGGGTAGCTGTCAAACCTTTAGCATCTACAAAATGTGAAAGATTAATATGGAAAAGGAATAAATAAATGAAGACTATTAAATTAGAAACATAGGGGGATAGAAGGCACTAATATTTTCATGGATGGTGGTCTTTTATGAACAACCATTTGATTAATCTGTTGAAATATTTTTACACCTTGATTGGGTTGTTAAGGTGGATCGGTAGTATAACATGGAGCATCTTTTTCGGACATCTTGCAAATTTTTAGCCTGGATTTCAGTTAAAATGACTTAAAATAACACAAAAGATGCAAAATTTAATTCTTTATTTATTTTATGAATGAAAAAAAATATAACTTAAATATTTAACAAGCATTCTGAGAGTATTGCAAAACAATACTAAGTCCCCTACCGGCCTCATATTTCAGTCACTGGTAACAATTTGTCAAACAAATGAATACCTAAACTTGATCAGTAAGGTCATAACTCCCATAAAAATTTGTGGATCGTCACGAAACTCAAACTTGATATGTAACTCATCAAGGTTAACTCACATACCAAAGATCAGTTCATTATCTATACGCGTTTAGAAAAAAGTGCGGAAAACTGAAATTTTAGTGAATTTTCAAAGTTCAAAGGGCCATAACTCCCATAAAAAATTGTGGATCGGCACAAAACTCAAACTTGATCTGTAACTCATCAAGGTTAACTCACATACCAAAGATCAGTTCATTATCTATACGCGTTTAGATAAAAAGTGCGGAAAACTGAAATTTTAGTGAATTTTCAAAGTTCAAAGGGCCATAACTCCCATAAAAATTTGTGGACCGGCATGAAACTCAAACTTGATCTGTAACTCATCAAGATGAATTCACATACAAAAAATCAGTTCATTATCTATACGCGTTTAGAAAAAAAGTGCGGAAAACTGAAATTTTAGTGAATTTTCAAAGTTCAAAGGGCCATAACTCCCATAAAAAATTGTGGATCGGCAGGAAGCTTAAACTTGATCTGTAACTCATCAAGGTAAACTCACATACCAAAAATCAGTTCATTATCTATAAGCGTTTAGAAAAAAAGTGCGGAAAACTGAGGCGTGACAGACAGACGGACAGACGGACAGACAGACGGACGGACAGAGCGCAAACCTATAGTCCCCTTCGGCTTTCGCCGGTAGGGGACTAAAAACCACAATGGACAACCACCAGCGGCCTTCAACGAGGACATTAGGCGCTGCTCGCGGTTCTGCAATTGGCCCATTGTCTAAATAAAATGCATATAATTTAAATACAGTCCTGAAATAGTCACAGGTACACCTCTTCTTAAACAAGCATTCTGAGAGTATTGCAAAACAATACTAAGTCCCCTACCGGCCTCATATTTCAGTCACTGGTAACAATTTGTCAAACAAATGAATACCTAAACTTGATCAGTAAGGTCATAAGATGATAACTCCCATAAAAATTTGTGGATCGTCACGAAACTCAAACTTGATATGTAACTCAATAAGGTAAACTCACAGACAAAAAATCAGTTCATTATCTATAAGCATTTAGAAAAAAAGTGTGGAAAACTGATATTTAAGTGAATTTTCAAAGTTCAAAGGGCCATAACTCCCATAAAATATTGTGGATCGGCACAAAACTCAAACTTGATCTGTAACTCATCAAGGTTAACTTACATACCAAAGATCAGTTCATTATCTATACGGGTTTAGAAAAAAAGTGCGGAAAACTGAAATTTTAGTGAATTTTCAAAGTTCAAAGGGCCATAACTCCCATAAAAAATTGTGGATCGGCACAAAACTCAAACTTGATCTGTAACTCATCAAGGTTAACTCACATACCAAAGATCAGTTCATTATCTATACGCGTTTAGAAAAAAAGTGCGGAAAACTGAAATTTTAGTGAATTTTCAAAGTTCAAAGGGCCATAACTCCCATAAAAAATTGTGGACCGGCATGAAACTCAAACTTGATCTGTAACTCATCAAGGTGAATTCACATATGAAAAATCAGTTCATTATATATAAGCGTTTAGAAAAAAAGTGCGGAAAACTGAAATTTTAGTGAATTTTCAAAGTTCAAAGGGCCATAACTCCCATAAAAAATTGTGGATCGGCAGGAAACTTTAACTTGATCTGTAACTCATCAAGGTAAACTCACATACCAAAAATCAGTTCATTATCTATAAGCGTTTAGAAAAAAAGTGCGGAAAACTGAGGCGTGACAGACAGACGGACAGACAGACGGACGGACAGACGGACGGACAGAGCGCAAACCTATAGTCCCCTTCGGCTTTCGCCGGTAGGGGACTAAAAAGAAATTAAGTTTTTTCTGAAAAGTTCTATTTTCAGGGGAGATAATTGGCGGGAAACTGTGTGACAAATTTTTATATAGGAATGTGTAGGAAAAATTAGTTTTTCTTATATATCTAAAAAAGAAGGTCCGTGACCCCAAGTTTTTATCATGTTTTTCAGTAGATAGTATATGTGGCTTGGCATCTGTGAAATATAACTAAAATCTGATGGGTTTCCAGCTCACAGTGATGCTAAATAACTCTTTTCCCTTTATAATCTATTGAAAAACAGAACTCTAGGCCACCAACTTCGTAAGGTCATATATTTGTAGAAAGGTCCGTGACCCCCAATTATTTTTGCATTTTTTTAATGTACATTTATCAAAGTTTAATTCTGCAAAATTTAACAAAAATCTGATGGATTTTTCTTATACCCCCGAACCACCTTAAGGTTGAAAAAGTGCCTCCCCCTTCCCATTATATTTTTTTCGTGGAATAGCTTAAACCACAGCCAAAGCTGTACTTTTTTGACAAGGAATGGACAAATCAGGACAATGCTTATATTTCATCAACAAACATACCAAATATTGAAAGCAAAAGATATCATTTTAACCCTCAGTTTTTATGAGAGATTTACAAACTATTAAACTATTTCAAAGTTAATTTCAAATCCACTCTTGTTTAGTACATGTTTGTGTTGCTAGTTCTAAGTTGTGTTGTATCATATTCAAGTGTTGTTAAAAATGATTTCTTGTTTTTTTCTTTGATTATATTTTGTTGTTTTTGAGAGAGTTTTGAGAGCCTCTTTGAAAAAAACTTGTTTCTACAACATTAATGCAGATTATGCTCAATTACACTTTGTGATAAGTTTTAGACATTTTAAACACATTATTTACCTGGATTATAGAGAACAATAGCTCTAAGACAGCCAACTTCTGTTTTGTCCATTTTCATCTCTCTCATTTTGGCAACTAACTCTGTGAGCACTCTGTCAAATATGGTTCCAACTCCAGCCTGATGGGCACTACTCCTATGGACATGTAAACCTGTGGCAAGCAGTATGCCATCTTTGACGACAGTCGATCTGTGTGAAAATGCAGCAATCAACAGCTCATTCCAACCTGTAAAATAGCAGAAGAATAAATATTAGATAGTCATATAGAAATCTTTATTGTTATTTGAAGAGACGACTTCCGGTGACTTTTAGCCATTCTCTGAGTAAACCAGTAACCTTTGGTTTACATGGATGTGTTCTTTTGCTGTTTTTTTTTTGCATCCTATAATGATATTCAATATATATAACAGTTTTTACCCTAGTTGGTGTGTGGCCAAGAGCTTCTTTCCCTAGAAAAATAAGGTAACACTTGGGTTTCCCTTCTCGGGAAAAGAATCATTTAGGTCACACACCAGTTATATTTGTAGGGGAATAATCATATAATATCATATATGACGTTACAATTTAAGCAACAACAAAAGTGATCAAAGATCAAATATGAATTCGAAGTAGTAAATCATATGATCAAAATTACTATAATTTAGTAAAAAGTTTCAAACTTAAATAACAAAATGCCTTTGAAGGACTGAAATAGTATCACTAGAAACAGACAAATTTCTCTTTGATAACATTTACACATTTTAAGCTTAACTACAAATAGATTTATCATACTTTCTTAGTAAAATTTTTTGTTTGTTTGTTCTTTTTTGAATTGTAAAAAAACAAAAGTCAGAGTAAATTATGTTTTCATATAAATTAACTCAAACATCCATCAATCGCTATTCATATTTTTAACTGAAGTTTCCTGTAAAAGGAAAATTAATACAGCATAATGCTTAATGACTAAACCAAATTTAAGTAATAAAACCATTTCTGAATTTTCTATAATTTCTAAATTTCATTGATTAGACCACATATTGCTTGCATCTTCCGCCTTAAATAAAGAATTTTTCGAAGTATTTTATTATATTGCAGATGTAACTCCATATAGTAATTACATAATCAATATTTTGCCATAGCGGTAATGAAAGTTCATCAAACATCTGTACTATTTTAATATCAGCAGAAAACATCATTAATCAATATTAACACAATGTGCCATGCCTATTCCTCAAGTCGAATTACAGGAAACCAAGGAAATGCTCATCATTTCAATTCCTCATTCTATCATTTGAAATTTGATCGGTTTTCTTATAATTGGAAATAAGAATAATGTTGGTTGAAGAAAGGCTTTTCTTTCTTAACCTAAACCTACTATTACTATAGCGCCCAGTAATACCATGAATACTGTTTTTACTGAGCAACAAAACAATAGATACACAGGTATAATTACTGGTAAAAGAACCAAAAACAAATATTGATATCTACTTGATTTGGAGTAAAGGGTGTCATTTCAAATCTGACAATGATAAAAAGTCAGCTTTTTTATGTTCAAATAAATCAATTCTTATTCAAGATAAATCAAATACTTACAACTTGCTTTTAAAGATAATATTATGGGATAAAACATTAAGATGATGCTTTACATCCTCAAAATTTTTGCTATTGCTTAATGGATGAAGTTATTGATGTGGGGGGAATTTTAATTCAAACACATTGATTTTTCAAAAAAAAATAATCTAAGAAATGACCACAATTTTTTTTAATACAGCTGATGCGTGTATTGCTAAAAGAAGCTTTCTCTGAATACCTTATCTGTTTTAATTTGAAAAACCCTGACCAAATATCAGCAAATGATCAGGGTTGGCAAAAGCTAGGGTCATAAGTATTGCCCATCCCAGTGGGAATTACTGTGAAAACCAAAGTTTTATTGGGCTTTGCTGGACAATTCTAATACTGGGTGATAATTTTTTCCTACTGTATTATTATCAAAAACCTACATAACAATCAGTATTGATAAGTGCATGTGCATGGGTTGGAAAAATCTGGGCTGTCAATACTTTGTCAACCCTGAAAATAGTATTACCATTTCAAACTTTTGTCTCCATAAAATACATGTTGTTAAAACAAGAGAACAGAAAAATAAGATTTATACCAGCTCTCAGCAGAATGACTTGATCTTCCAGTGGCAGTTCTGTAAAATGAGGAATTCTTTTGGCCCATTCTACCAGGGTAATCAATTGTTTATCAGCAGCCTGACATATGTTTGTCACAGCATCTTTCTGTAAATATAAAAAAGTTTCAAATAAAGAAAGAATGTGTCCATGGGACACGGATGCCCCCGCTGGCCTAAAATAAAAAATTGAAGTTCGAAAGGTCTGAAAGTCGCTTAGGACGCATAGTTTATCATACTAAACAATCCTACCAAGTTTCAAATCATTCCCATGTACGGTTTCTGAGAAAAGCTTGACGGAAATTTTCATGTCGATTTTGGTATCGATACAGCCCCAAACAGGATGTAGATGTCTGACAGGTCTAAAATTTGCTTAGGACATATTGTTTGTCATACTGAACCATCCTACCAAGTTTCAAGTCATTCCCATTAACAGTTTCTGAGATAAGCTTGACGGAAATTCGTACGGACGGACGGACATGAGTAAAACTTAATGCCCCCGACATGTCGTCGCGGGGGCATAAAAATATAAGTTGACTTGGACTTTTAAGTCTGTAATAAAACAAGCAAATACCTCTCTTTGAACACAATTTGTCAACTGTGCACATTTTTGTTGCTGTTGCATAATATTGCTACCGTACTCAGTCGTTCTGTTGGGTTATAATTTTTGACAAAATTTCATGAAAATCTGACTAAGTTAACTTAGATGAAACTGATAGACTAACCAAAAACTACATATCCAACTTGTGTTTGCAGGCAATAAAAAGTAATAGATAAATATTTTATTTCAGAACTGTAAACCAATATGCCATTAATATCTTTCAAACTCATTGAGTGAAATTCGACTGTAATAATGTTATGAAACATATTAAGTGACTGCTAACTGCATTGTATTTCAACATCAAATCTTGTTCAATCCACTTAATATTTTTTATGTGCTTCAAGCATAATGTAAGTTTTATGTCTTTGCATTTATAACTTTCTCCTAAAAATGCCTTTAAATCTTATTGATTTTATTCTTACACAAAAATTCAAGAAATGATTAACAATGATTCAAAAGATTTTTTCTTATTTAGCCTTACATTTATATTTCCATGAACAATGAATACAAGTACCTGCATGGTTAACCAACCAAAGATTTCTTTTTCTAAAATTTTTATGACCTATATCTATTTTTTATAAATCGGGTCATATTTCTTGGGTTCATTTCAGTCAATACACCTGAATATTGAATAACTTTCTATTGCATTTAATTTGTTATTTCAAGTGTCAGCATAAGAAATCGATTTTTAATATTTCTAGAAACTTTTTGTTTTTAAGACCATGTAAAAAGGTTAAAATCAAATTTATGAAATGTGTCTTCGAAGAATTCATCAAACTGCATCAGTGTCTTTATGTATTTTCCAATAAATCATTACTAGCCGCTTCAGGAATCCTTTAAGGAAATCGGTGATGCGTCAATTACTTCCTTCTTGGCTGCCGTCACTTGAGACATTAAAATAATCGTAATGGCATCAAAGTGTTTTTAATAACTTCAGTTTTATTCACAAGTTAAATGTGCTTCTACATTCAAACCTTTGAAATTTTATAAGACTGGAAATCCATGAAGTTAAAGAAAAATACTGAGATTGCTGAATTAATTTGAAATGTTTTATTGCTTTTTTCAAGTTAGTTGCTAAGAAAACTGTGATGAAAATATTTTATGTAATGTATGTCATCTCTGTGTTTAATATATTTAAACTCAGTAATCAGAAAGTAAATGACCAACAGGCATAAAATTGTTTTACACCATGGTCCTAAAAATCAATATGTAAATTTATATAAAGCTTCTGTGTCTTGTAGTTGCTACATGTAATTCAATTTTTGTCATGCAGCGATGGTTAAACAAACTTTTCAAAGTGTACGTATAATTCACTGTGAAAGTTATGACAGAGAGATTGCAAAATTTTTATGAAAGAATTATATGCACCATTACAAGATTTTATGTTTTTAGTGTGTTTTTTTTTATATATAATAAGTTACCACCTGTTTCCGCTCATCAAAATATTTTACATAAATATGGTAATCAGTTCGAATAATCAATAATTATTTAACATTTAACAACTTGTGACATATTTTTTATAAAGTCGATACCTCATACAAGGAAGGAAAAGGAAAATGCTGAGATGGCATAAAAATCGTTAACAAAATTATAATCTGAATATTAGAAAACACCAGGCCGTCATCAACGTGGATTATCTCTGTGTGTGTTCTCTATATATCATATTGATGTATTAGTTTCCAATCCAATTCCTGCCTTAGGTACCATTTCCCTTGTAGACCATTTCTAGTACAGCTTGTCCATATAAAGTTTATAAATAAAGATTGTTTTTGCCTACGAAAACGATGTCTTCCCCTTGTGCCCCCAAAATTTTAAGTTCAAACATCTGTTGCACCAATAGAAATTTGAGGTTCCATATTTGCTGGTTCAGTAATATGCACAACTATATATGGTGACCTTCTGACATACCAAGCTTTGTTTAATTCTGCTTAGCAGCTTCCAAGTAGTTGTACTGTCAAGATGATTATTAGGAATTCCAGTTAATTTCTCAGTTCAAAGGGCTGTAACTCCCACAAAAATTTGAATATCAAACTTTCCTACCATACTATCAAAGCTTTGCACAACAAAATATGGTGGTCTTTCTACATATCAAGTTTTGGTGAATTCTATTTTGTAGATTCAGAAGAGTTGAAGATATTGGGGTGTTAAATACAATGAACAGAAAATCAAATTAAGTATCAATTTTTCAGATTTTTTGTCCAATGGAAAAGTAAAAATATTACACTGGACCCAACCTATTTGAACTGGACATTTTGGGTTGGTCCTGCCTAATTCGATTCCTGACGCTGTCACCCAGTCCCCTTGTTTACCTGAGTATCAATGTAAGTATCTGTGTTAGGATCCACTGCCAATTCTGCCTCTAGTATCTTCTCCACTGGCATGTCATTGTTAGCCCCACTAGTGCTTTCAACTTCACCCTCCCCCTTTTCTTTGTTTCTCTGTCTCTCCTCTTGGACAGCTGAAATAAAGATAACTCCCATTATAAACTATTGCATGATCTAGAGGTTAAGAAATCAGCAACTGGAAATTATCCAGCAACCAAAAAAAAAGTCATCTATTTCAATATCTAGGTGGCAGAGCTAGATATAGCATCCTCACCTTTTCTTATACTTATATAGTGCCATTATTCAACGAAATTGGTCTGAACCCCCCCCCCCCCCCCAATTTGTTCTCAGTAATCTACTGGTGGAGCCCCCCTTTCAATATTTCTGGATCTGCCCCTGAAAGTCTGATCATTCAAAGCTGGAATTATTCAGACATGACCTGAGGCAAAAAAGAAAGCTGTTTGACTGAAAACTGATTGTGTGAAGCTTGTCTGCAAAAGACAGAGACCAAAGCAGATAATAAATAATGGCTTGACAGCATAATTGTTAAGGGAATTAAAACTCAGGTCCAAGACAGTCTACAATAGAACAAGTCTATATATACATGTTAATTCAGTCTACTTGACAAGATATAAAACATGCTATAGAGAATATATGACCAGAGGGGAAAACGCTGTTCTTATAAGACAATAGAAATACATCGGCACTCCTTTTGGATTTTCTAAACAAGAAATGGAATACAAATGACTACAGCTGAGGTCTTCCCACATCCAAGACAAAAATCAATACCTATAACAGTATAAGCTGTATACAAACAATTACCTAAGATTGATTTCCATGGTAAAATATCTATCCTTATCTATGTTGTCTAATGAACATGATGAAAATTTCACATGTCCGAGTTATTTATAATGCTTATCTCTGCTTATGTGTGAGTTTTCAATAAACAATGTACTTTTCATTAATGAAATGGTGTTTGATGCCTTTTCTATACAAGTTGAATAGATGGCCAGGCTTTGTATTCTGAAGTTAAACTAAAATCTACTTGCATGCAATATAATTGTACTACTGCTAAGCCCTTTCCTGATTGCTTCTCTTTTGCCCTCTTTACTTACATTAACATGAAATATTTAACTGTTTGAGTACAAGTTAAAATACACTGTATACTTAGTTAACACTTTTGCTTAAACATGTTAATATTGTGCATGATGTGCTTGAAATCTAATATTAAAAAACAAAACAAAATTAACAATTCCTAATTTGTTATGGAGAAATTCTCTTTACTAACTATCTAAATGTTTGTACACGCATTGTTTACATTAAGTTCTAATTTAAACCAGAGCCTTTTAAAATTCTCCTTTTAGAATTCTCACATGTACATAAACACCTGCTGGTCAATGTTTAAGGACACTGACCAAGAATTGGAAGAGGTCAATGAATTCTGTTGACCATTAAAGGTTAAAAAACATTGATCAGGATGGGAAGACATTGATTTTCAGCTTTTTTCTTGTTTATTTTGACACTTTAGGAAGAGAAAATGTAATGAGAAAAAAAAAGAAAAACAAAAATTATATAAACAAATTTAACCTTTTAATGTTTTGTCATCATCACATGCTTTTTTTATAGAACTAGAAATTCATATTACAGACTGTTCAAAGTGACAAGCTTTTCTCATCCTCATCAAGATGATCTTTCGTTCTCTGTATGTCACAATGGATATCCACAGAAAGTTCCAATTTAAGATTTTATTTAGTATTAACCAATGTCTTTTTTTCTCTCTTAATTTTGTTTAGTTTAAGAATTTGTTAAAGACAAAAATGGCAGGAACTTGTGAATCAGGAAGTAATTGAGTGGAAAACTTGAAATCAAATCCCACAATATTTGATCCTATTCTGAAGCTGTTTATCAATTATCAATTAGAAGTTGCTGAAAAAAAAACTGAAACAATTTCTTTTTCCCTGCCCACAATTCATCATTTTGTTCTGAAGTTTTTGCTTAATGAAATCTGGCCAACAAAACCAAAATCAGCAAGACACAGACTTTCCTCCGAGTTAGCTTATTGCTTAAAAGGGTGAAAATAAATCTCAAAGGTTTTGTGACTTGTAAAGAAGTGGGTTTATCTGTGACTATTTCAGGACTAGATTTGAATTATATGCATTCTATTTAGACCATGAGCCAATTGCAGAACCGCAAGCAGCCCCTACTGGCCTCATTGAAGGCTTCTGGGGGTTGTCCATTGTGGTTTTTCTGAATTGCCGCTTGATTGTGGGCTGTGTAGCGTACACCTATTCCACATCTCATTATTTTCAATTGTTAATTTCTATTCTGCACACACACAAAAAAAACATGATGCCATGCAATTGCAAAAATATGATGGTTTAAGATGAAAGTCTAGCAATAATTAGACATCATTCTATCTGTAAAATTGGGCACAAAGATTTGTCGTATATGACATTCTAATGGATTCCGATGATGGTTTCGTTCAATAACACTTATAAGTACAATGTAGCAGCCTACAAGCAGAGAGTTAATAGAGAGAAGACTACAAGTTACAGACTAATGTTTTATATCATGCATTTCACTGTGTCTAACCTAAGGTTCTTTTGAAGAGAAAAATCAATTTAGTGTTTTCGATGAAAACAAAAATGGTCAAGGTTAGTTCAACGATGATTGAATACTGTCAGCTTAATGGGAAAAGAAACTTAATAATCTTGAGTTATGTTCCAAAAGGGCATACAAGAATATAATGGGTCTTGGGAATTCAAGTACATTTTTTATCATTTGTTATCATTACCATGAATGTTTAACCTTAGACTGTTTTTTCGTGCTTGTTTTAAAGAATGATACTAGAAAAATATTTGAATTAAATAAAATTCCCTTATTTAAGTTGGTAAGAATTTTGAATACATACATGAAGCTACATGTAGTTAAATTGAAGATCAAGCTACTAAAAATTATAAGACATTTATTGAATGAGTTCACGAGCATTTCCCCCGTGACTACTGATAAAATGTGTGAAGGCAGAAAAATTGGAATGGTCAGGTAAACTGGAACATACGTGTATTTGGATTTTTAGGTCTTGATAACAGTAAAAACAGATGAAGGGTGGACACAGTGACTTTATCAAACAGTTTGGAGAGATGGATTAAATGCTTCCTAAATATACACCACCCAATGGAAGAAACTCACAGTTTTCTTTGACTGGAACACTTTTCACATCTGTAAATGATAAATATACATGTACATGTAATAGGTTTATTGTCTAAAATCACTCTGGTTCTTAACTTTTTTTTTTGCCCTGAGCATACATGTACAAGCAAATGGCTTAAGATTTGATTTTATTCAATTTTTTTATTGCTGAAGTCTTCTAAATTCTAAACAGAGAAAGTTCTAATTAAGCCAAGCTCTTTATTTTGTAAAGCTGCACAATTGAATCATGCATACATGTACATATATATTCTTCATTACAGACAGGTTCAGGGTAGGAAATTTATTTGTTTGCAAATGAAATGAAAAAAAAATGCCCATACAAGATTATAGAACGTGTTAATGTCCTACTGTCAAAGTGTCAATTGAAATTTCGGGCCAATAATTTGAATTTAATTTATAAAGTAAGAAGAAAATATTAGCAAATCAAATTTTGTTGATAGTAAGTTTTGTTTTGAGTGCAAACAAAGATTTCATAACAAGGAAATCATTGAAGCATAACTGACAACACTGAGTCCCCTCCTAGTCCAGTAAGATGTCTCCACTTTGCGAAATGCTTAAAATTGCCACAGATGAGTTTTAAAAACATGATTCAAAATAATTTAAAGACTGTAAGAAATGATTGACTTGATTGATAGACAATCGTCATTTCTACTGAATACAGCAACTTTTAGTACAGACATCTATACATATATATATGATGTTAAGAGTGCTAACTAAACAGTTTTATGTCAATCCTATTTCATATTGTTAGAAATTCACTAAAAAGCAGATGAGCACTTAGAGGCTAAATATAATGGCACAAACAAGAAGGACATCAGTACAGAGTGAGACTAAAAATTCAAATTGTAAAATCACCCTTTTGAAGCTGTTTATATGTAACATAATTGTTGTGTTAGTGGCAGATCCAGGGGGGGGGGGGACTTCCAACGGTTGGAACCCTCTTTCATTGGAGAATTTTGGGGCTTTTTGTGCCAAACAAAAAATCATTCTGATCTAATTCTTAAATAAAAGGTGCACATCTACATTATGTCACAAAAGATTGTGTGAAAGTTTTATGAAAATCCATCAAATGGTTTAGGAGGAGTTGCGGATAAAGGATGGATAACCCATTGTAGTGGAACAGCTAAGTCATATTTTGCTATGGGTAACCCCCAAAATCATTTTGATCAAATTTAAAAAAAAAAGGGTGCACATCTACATAATGTCACAAAGATTGGGCCAAAATTAAAATATTGTTTGTTTCCCCTTTTATGACCTACCCAGAAAATCAGCCCTACTGTAAATATTTTTTGGTCTTTTGGAATTCAAAAATATTTTTAGGGGTCTAATTTATGGGATATGACTAAGTTCACTCATTCAATAAAGTTTTGACGAATCTAACTTAATTTATTATTCAAATACCCCTTCACATTTGCAAAAATAAATATTATTCTAAATGCTTCTTGGTTACTCCGTAGCTATGAAGCTTTATATAAAAAGTTATGTAAGGGAAAAAATATTTTACCTACCTACCCATCACCTGAGAAGTAGGGTCGTAAAAGGGGAAACAAACAATTTACTAATGTTGGCCTTGTGTGAAAGTTTCATGAAAATCCATCAAGGGGTTTAGGAGGAGTTGCAGATAAGAGATGGGTACCCCCTTGTAGTGGAACAGCTAAGTCCGTGTTTTGCTATGGGAAACCCCAACTAGATGGAGCCTTCCCCGGAAGGCATATGTCGCCTGCGTATCTATGTTTGTTCGCCAAACAGGAAGTAGTTAATTTTCAGCTATAAAATCACCTTACACCTTATTCTGTAGTACTATGTGATGAAGCTACATACCAAATATCAAGAGGCTGTGGCATGTAGTTGCCTGGAAAACTGTGACAAAAATTTGGCATCTATGTCCATTATATATAAAACGTTAAGTATTCGTCAAACAGGAAGTCATTATTTTTCAGCTATAAAATCACCTTACACCTTATTCTGTAGTACTATGTGATGAAGCTACATACCAAATGTCAACAGGCTGTCGCATGTAGTTGCCTGGAAAACTGCGACGAAAATTTGGCATCTATGTCCATTATATATAAAACATTAAGTATTCGTCAAACAGGAAGTAGATATTTTTTTGGCATAAAATCGCTTTACACCTTATAATACTATGCAATGAAGCTACATACCAAATATCAAGAGGCTGTGGCATGTAGTTGCCTGGAAAACTGCGACGAAAATTTGTCATCTATATCCATTATATATAAAACATTAAGTATTCGTCAAACAGGAAGTAGATATTTTTTTGGCATAAAATCGCTTTACACCTTATAGTACTATGCAATGAAGCTACATACCAAATATCAAGAGGCTGTGGCATGTAGTTGCCTGGAAAACTGTGACAAAAATTTGGCATCTATGTCCATTATATATAAAACATTAAGTATTCGTCAAACAGGAAGTAGATATTTTTTTGGCATAAAATCGCTTTACACCTTATAATACTATGCAATGAAGCTACATACCAAATATCAAGAGGCTGTGGCATGTAGTTGCCTGGAAAACTGCGGCGAAAATTTGGCATCTATGTCCATTATATATAAAACATTAAGTATTCGTCAAACAGGAAGTAGATATTTTTTTGGCATAAAATCGCTTTACACCTTATAATACTATGCAATGAAGCTACATACCAAATATCAAGAGGCTGTGGCATGTAGTTGCCTGGAAAACTGCGACGAAAATTTGGCATCTATGTCCATTATATATAAAACGTTAAGTATTCGTCAAACAGGAAGTAGTTATTTTTTTGGCATAAAATCGCTTTACACCTTATAATACTATGCAATGAAGCTACATACCAAATATCAAGAGGCTGTGGCATGTAGTTGCCTGGAAAACTGCGGCGAAAATTTGGCATCTATGTCCATTATATATAAAACATTAAGTATTCGTCAAACAGGAAGTAGATATTTTTTTGGCATAAAATCGCTTTACACCTTATAATACTATGCAATGAAGCTACATACCAAATATCAAGAGGCTGTGGCATGTAGTTGCCTGGAAAACTGCGACGAAAATTTGGCATCTATGTCCATTATATATAAAACGTTAAGTATTCGTCAAACAGGAAGTAGTTATTTTTCGGGCATAAAATCGCTTTAGGCTAAAAAAAAAAGTAGGTGAGTTTACTGTCACCCGACCCTACCTAATTTTTACCCCCCTACCCTAAAGTTTTTTTGAGCATTTTCCATTAAGCACTGTTAAAGTCACAAAGCTGTTCCCATAGACTCAAGGTAAAAAAAAATTATAATAAAAAAATTATTCCCTACCTTCCGACCCTAATTTTTTTCAGCATGTGACAGTAAACACACATACTTTTTTGTTTGGCCTTACACCTTACAGTACTATGCAATGAAGCTACATACCAAATATCAAGAGTCTGTGGCATGTAGTTGCCTGGAAAACTGCGACGGAAATTTTTGTGACGCCGCAGGACGACGCAGGACGACGCAAGACGACGGATAGTGCCAAAGTAACCCCTATATGTCGCTTCTGCAACACGTTGCAGGCGACATAAAAATCATTTTGATCAAATTTAAAAATAGGAGGTGCTCATTAACATTATGTAACAAAGCTTTTGTGAACATGGAGAAAGTTTCATGAAAATCCATCAAGGCATTTAGGAAGAGTTGTTAATAAGAGATGGGTACTCCCTTGTAGTGGAACAGCTAAGTCCATGTATTGCTATGGGATAATGGGAAACCCCAAAAATCATTTTGATCAAATTTTAAAATAGGAGGTGCACATCTTCATTATGTCACGAAACTTGTGTGAAAGCTTTATGAAAATCCATCAAGGGGTTTAGGAGGAGTTGCTGATAAAAGATGGGTACCCTGAGGTGTAACGGAAGGACGAACTGACACCCTTATCACTTCATACCCCCCAGGAAAAGTGGGGGTAAAATAAATATATGTACTTATATGAACTAAACCTTAAATCTACAAGCTGATGATGATATAAATTAAAACAAAGCAATACTAATATATCTACAAAAATTACATATCAAAAGCAATGTAACAGATGAAGTTATTATGTAACATATGTATAATGCAAATCAGGAAACAAAGGTATTTGTACCTACTTTTTATTGCAGCATTAAACCAATCAAGCAAGCCTCATATGTACACATGAACATGTTGCACAAAAAGTAATGATTATATTTACATGTACATGTAGAACAGATTGATAATAAACTTGATGCACTGTACTATAAATCAGCTCTTGTAAAAGATAAAACATGACATATGGGTTATATCTTGTAAAAGATTTAAAATGAAATATGGAATCTATGTTGTTCTAGTAAAAAAAAGTTTGGGTTTTTACAGTACAAAATGCAAGATAAAGAATACACATGCAATGTACATGTATTGAGGCTTGAGCGAAGTTGAAAAAACAGTTATCAAAAAATGTACTGTACAGTTGTATGTCCCTACTAAGGATTGCAGCTGGAGGATAAATGGTAAACCTATAATGGGCAATGTACACTGAATTGAGTATAACAATATCGATGTACATCACATTAAGCAATTTAAAATGCATGCTAAAAATATAAACCTATACAAATAAAATTATAAACTTAAGGACTTATCGATCATGTCTATATTTACAGAAATGTTAACATTCTTGTATACAAGATACATGTACACCTAAAGAATGTTTTTGTTTTGACAGACCTTCAGCTATAATTTTTTTTGCCGATTAATTTAAGTGTAATTTGTAATAATTTTTGCTGGACCTCAGCAAATTCTGGTGGACAAACAGGCAGGTCCACCACATTTGAAATTGTCTGTTAAAAGCCTATATACATATATGAGTGTATGTTTTTTTGTTGTTGTTAAAGACTTGATTATTTTTTAATTTGCATTGATCGTTTGTTCAACTGAAATGTGTTTTCCCTGAATACTTTGAAATCTGTTAGCATGAAAACATTCAACATGTAACTTCTATACAAAAGTTCTACAACAAAGAAGAGGCTTGTATAAGTTGGGTTTTTGTCAAATAGAATACAGAAATAAACTATTGCTTTGAAAATTTTAATGTACATATGTATTTCTCTAAATCAGAATCTTGTTCCAGCACCACAAAACTTTAACAAATACTTACATTTGCAAACTGTCTGAGAATATTCTCAATTCATGGAGGTTACAATAAGAGTTGAGAGTATTCTCACTTAAGAATAGTTTTTTTTAGGTGCCGGGGCCTGCTGTTAATCGTAAGGCCAGAAAAAAAGGTATGTGTGTTTTTTATTTCATACCTAATAAAAATAGGGTAGGTAGGTAGGCATTTATTTTTTTATTTTACCTTGAGGGAATGGGGAGAAGATATGTTCTTTTAACAAGTTTAACCGTGCTTAAACAAAAATGGCAATAAAAAGGCTAGGGTTGGCATGAAAAACTAGGTGGGAAACAAGAAACACATGGATTTTTTTATTTGGCCTTATTTTGAGTATTTTTTTTTAGTCAGTAACTTTGTTTTGCTCCTAGCAGCAAACCATATATATGCCATGAAGAGCCTCCAGCTGTACATATATGATCATGATTTTAAGTACACAGAGTTCAGAAATCTAATATTGACTTGGAGGTCTTTAAACCCAATGAATCTTGTCAGTTCCATCTATTGCAAGAGTAATCAATTTGCTGGACCTACATCAATGTTGACTGTAATTTTGTTAGTCACCACATGCAGGTCTGATGATTTTTTTGTGAAATCTGAGTTCAAACTCATACTAGAGAAATAATTTACTTGAAAACTTATTCATAGAAGATACTCAAATTACAAAGAGAACACTGAACAACAGAAAATTTCATATTTTTTCTTTCAAAAATAAAATTCTCAATTCAAAAGCGTGACATATTTTCTATGATAGCAAAGCGTTGTTTCCTGTATAACCAAAATCAAGTTCAGGGGCTATACATATGGAAGAATTTTAAGTTATAACATGCAGAGAACAAAAGCTTCTATGCCATACAGGCAAACAGATGAAAAAATTATATTGCCAAGGTTTTTTGATCAGTCCCCATATGTCTATTCTGAGGGTCATGTACATGATGTATGCCTAGAAGTGAAACGTTACCTTCTCTTTTCATGCCCATGGTCAAACATTTCATGTAACGGCAGTACTGACATCTGTTTCGTTGTCGTTTATCAATGATACAGTTTCTATCATCTCTGCATGCATATGTCAAATCTTTTCTGACAGTTCTCTTGAAGAATCCTTTGCAGCCCTCACAGCTGAAAAATATACGGTAATCAAATCATAAGGCTAAGACATTTCTTTGAAATGTAACAATACATACATGCAGTCTTTGAAATAAGCACTGGTCTGCTGTATAATAAAAATCTTTTCAGGCAAATGAAATTTTGAGAAAATGTATATCGATAATAAAGGAGAAAATCCAAAAGTTTAGGATTCGGGCAAGTGAATTTCAAATTATAATTTCTTACACTATACATGTACTTGATTTTTTATCATATGTACAGAATTGAGATGTGTTTCGCATTTTTCTAGACAGCCATTGTTGCATATGTATTACAAAATATATATAATCTGATTTGAACAGTAAGGGTGAATTAGGAAAAATGTTTCAATACTTTTTAAATGGCTTAACATGCTTAAAGAACATTAAATAAAGAGTTCCTCTCTATATTTCTTAGATTGATTCTGTCTCATCTGTCTCAGTTGAGAATAGATATATGTAAGGGTCACATGTACATTCTAAATTTGTATTTTTTGTGCATTTGTTATGATTTTATGAAAGCACACATTCATGTTTATGTTGTGATTAGAACTGGCAGTTGTTACATAAAGTGAGCATAAGCTTTATATGCTTAAACCCTTTTAAATTGTAGTGAAAAACAAAGCATTGTATTTTGCCATCACTTTATGAAACAACATTCTGGATGATTGTATTTTTAATATAAATTGAATTCTAACATACCTGTATACACCATAGTGCTTTCCAGATGCTCTATCACCACATATAGCACAGATATGCTTGGTAGAGAAGGCATTGGGTGGCGATCCAATGGAGCCTGGTGATCCTACTGACATCATTGAAGAAGGGGAAGTTACTGAGGATGAGGGGGAGAGGAGACCAGGGGACTGCATTGAAGCATTGCCATTGGAAGCCTGGGATGAAGGCATTGACATCTGTAACCCTTGTGGAAAGCCACTGAAGAAATTATGAGATGGCATCTGAAGAGATTCAATGTTGGGTTTGATATCTGGAGGAGAGTCCATACGAGACATGGAATTCATTCCCATCTGTCCACTGGCGCCCATGCCACCACCGCCCATGCCAACAGAACTTCCTACACTACTGTCTAGAGAATCTGAAAAATAAAACCACATTTGAAAATCCAGGTTAAAAAAATATTAAAAACTTACAAGCCTTGATTATTTTAAATTCAACCTGCTTTTGCAATTATTACAACCCCTCCGATTTAACTATGGACTTTCGATTGAAGCGTGCAAACACAACAATGAAAATTTACGTCGTCATGAACAAACCAATCAGTAACAAAAACCGCAAAACGTCACAGTAAGAAAAACCAGCGTCAGCCGACTATTCATCAATATCCAATCAGATTTAATGTTTGCATGACCCATTCATTCAATCAATGTATTTTTATGTAATCAAATGTAACGATTTGTGGTTTTTGTTAACGTTTGGCTTTGTTCATGATGACGTAAATTTTCATTGTTGTGTTTGCACACTTCACTTTACGCCGAAAGTCCATAGTTAAATCGGACGGGTTGTAAGTACCCCAAAAAATGTAATCTAGCCCTGTCAATGTGCTATTCCAGTTTTCAAATTTGTTTGCTCAGTCATAACCATTCCCAAAAGGCAAAACTTACAGGTACATGTAATACATGTAGTTTGAAAAAGTGTAAAGGTTACTTTTTAAAACAGGTATATTATAATTGATTTAATTAATCGTACAATATATTAATACATGTATGAAAGTAATAATACATGTACATGTACTGTACATTAACAAAATGCTCTGAAAATCATTTTTATTTTTTATGCACCATTGTTGTTGATCCACCAAAGCTAGTAACACTGTGGCTCTGTTATTTGAAATAAATCAAATTAAATTTTATGTTTAACATGTACATTCTTTGGTAAATGTCTCTTTTCAGTGAGAGATGACCAGGTTGAGCTGCGATCTCACACTGGTCTATTAACCGATGATAACTGCCGGTACTGATATTGATTGAATTTGATTAGTTGACCAATGAAATGAAATGTTATTTTAAACTTTTGTTTTCTTAGAATGAAGCCACCTTAGGTTTCAGTATTTTTAATTATTTTTTTTACGAAAGAAATAGGTACTTACACAGGTTCTTGGAAAACCAGCGACAATTTTTCACTTGTGATAGATTTTCAGGGTCTTTTGGCTCGTTTCGCTGTGCTTCACTTGCAAAAAAACTGAACAATTCTATCACTTGTGGAAGATCAGCCGGTCAACTCCAAGAACTTATGTAAGAACCTATAATTCTTGTGATAAGTATTCACCCATTTTATTTTCTCAGTAACTATAAATCTCTATCAACATACATGTACAAATGTCAAAAAATATTCTAAAATAATTATTGGCAATTTTAATGATTTTTTTTCATTAAAAAAATTGCAATATTCTTAAATTCATTGGTTTATTTTCAAATTTTAAGGTCAATATTTGCATGTACAGTACTTTCTATCAAAAATATGCAGTACTTCATACATGTTTGTCATGTTTGTGTTGATTTGAATGTTTACTCAATATAAACAATATCGTTAGTTTTTTTTAAACAATATACAGTCACAATGCATTATTTTGAAATACATTCCAAAGACACACAATACAAAATCTTGACTGCAGAAAATTTATAAAAGATCATAAAATATCTGAATTATGTCATTGAAATCAAGTTTTATTACATAATATTCACATTAGGTATTTTCTTTAACAACAAAGATTTCAATCAATACGCGGACGAGCTAAATTCAAAACAAAAAATCTCCAAAGTACATGTAACTTCAACGAATTTAACCTCTAGTCAGTGCGTTCAACCCCGATTTCTACAAGATGGCGGACCAAATACAAAACATGTTTATTGTCGTTCGCATTCCTTCTATTTCCTGCATAATTATCAATAATAAACGAAAAATACTTGTTATGAAAACAAAGTGGACAAAGCTTACCCATATCAGGATGATCCATACTGGCAATAAAAACCAGAAATGGCAGAGAAAGGAGACTGTAAACAGAGGACCGTGTCCTACTTTACACTTTTCACCTTTTCGCCAGGAATTACCCAGAATGCAACGCTCTAAAGTATTTCAATCAATGTTTTGTTCAATATATCTAATGTTTACGCATTTAATTGACAAAGAAAAAACAAAATAACGTAATTTCAATTAATATATTTAAAGAAAACACTCATTTGCATAAAGATAAACGATAGACCAGTCTTGCAGAGATTGGGGTCAATCCAAATCAACAGGTCAAAAGTTCACAGACCGATCGGCAATACACATTTCGTGACGTAAGAGATTGATTTGTCTGGTAGGTAACTGACGTAACTCGTGTAAAAGGGGAGGGAAACTAAATAATTATGTAACTATCATAAACATGCAAATTGTAAGGGGAACTGATTCAGGTTTGTCTGAAATACACTGTAAATCATCATAGAACTGTAACGTTATATTTAAAATACAGGTCCCCATACTGATACAGGTCTATGAAATCATGTAGCACCACAGGGACTCAGGTGCGGATCCAGGATTGACTTGGGTGGGGGGGGCACAAGTGAAAATTTTTAAAAGGTCCTGTTTTTTTCACGCCTCCGTATGCTGCATAAAGGGGCATGTAGCTGTGATAATGTAGCTCCCGGCTTAGACCAGGCACAGATCCAGGATTTTCGATTAGAGTTGGGGCGCAGGTATTTGCCGAGCGGAGCCAGGCGCAAAAATTTTTGGCCTTTTTTGATTGATTTCATGGGAAAAAATAATTTTTTTCACATTTAAGGGGTGCGGGCCGTGTGCGCCCTCGCCTGAATCTGCGCCTGTAGACATCTCTATGGTTAAGCGGAGGTACAAAGGGATTCCATTACCCACAACGAAGCAAGTTTAAATTTTATGTTAAGACCTCTCAAGACTTGAAATGGGTTTAGCTACTCAGGGAACTTTGATATGCAGTGCTAGCTTGTGTTATTTTTTAATTGAAAATTTTCGTAAGTTTTGACGATAATATTGTCACTCGTCTCTTACTGTTTTGATCCTAAAATTTGCTATAAAATTCAGGATCAAACTAGAAATTGTGGTTAAAAACTTAATACTCATGGGTAATATCATGTATTCACCATTAAAGGGTTTAACAATGATATTTCCACAGCAACACAAAAATCGCACCTTAAGGCTTTTAAATTTAGCGGCTGCTCCATTACATTCAAGTTGGCCCAATTAAAATCCTCCTGAGTAAGCGAGCATTTAGTTTTTTTTATTAGAACTTAGGGGCATGCAACACGATGATGAAATAGGAAATAATAATATTTTCTAACCATGAAAGCGCAGGGGATGCACCAGTGCTTAGGTCAATAAAACTTCCTAAACCTTTTGTTTCATAAACAAGATTTGTCAATCAAAGACGTCATTCATTAAATAATTGCATGAAGGTTCAATTATACTATAAAATTCCAGTTTATATTGGTCATATCCCTAAACTTAATAAATGTGAATTCTTTTTCAATTCCCATAAAAATAAAACATAGATAATATCAAAATTGTTTTTAAGCAAATACCCACACCGATTTCACTGTTATTTTATAATAAACACTAATTATTAAAGACAAAATACAAACAAAGAATTATGAATTTTTATGCATTGTTGCAAACCGATGAATTATTTTCTCTTACTATTTCATCATTATTTTGTTTGTATACATGTAGCTTTTGCCTATATCAACAGGTATCAACTACAAAAAACAGAAATTTCATGTACCTGTAAAAATCACATCTGGTAACAGTTAAACCATAAATCAATTGATAAACAAAAGGACAGGATATATACAAGTTGTGTTAATTGTTTTATGTTTGGATAAGAAAGTGGTGGATTATGATCATGTAATTATAGGCCTAATTTTATTTTTGAAGAGGTCAAGTGGGGGGGCACGTGCCCCCTGTGCCCCCCCTCTGGATCCGCCACTGGGGACTTGCTCCTCTCTATCAATATCAATATATATAGAACAGAACAGGATTTTAGACCAAATAAATTCTGTTCTGTTCTATCAATATTTTGTAAGAGTCAATGTACGGTTGACTACAAGTGACATATTGACTCTCACAAAACTGATATTGATAGAGGATCATAGAGGGATAGAGGGGGGCAAGTCCCTGTCAATACAGAAGCATGGCAGACAAAGACCACAGGAGCTACTAGGATTTTATTTTTTATTGTGTCTTAAAAAAATCCAGCCCTCGTTATATTACCTTTATATACACAAAATAAATTAAAAATGAAAAAAACCTCTAAGTAGTAAGCACGCTCTCACATACATGTACCCAACGCGTCACATTATGGACAGCTCTAATCAAGAAAGTCGTTAAACAGGAAGTAGATGATCCACGAATCCCACCCATACCTGAACGGCTACATACAAAATATCAAAAGCCTATACGAAAATTTTAATCGTTTTAGAAGAAGCTCGTTAAACCGGAAGTCAATAATCGACAGACCTGGAAAGAAATCCCGCCATATGGGACCAAAAACCGGAAGCCGCTACAGTGTACAAAATATCATTAACCGGGCACTAATTGTTGCCGAAAAATCTGTTACGAAAATTCTCAATCCTGAAAATTTAGTGATAAAAAGTATAAGTTGGCTTGTTAAACAGGAAGTAGATGATCCACAGACCTGAAAATGAATCCCACCATTTGGGATCCATACCTGAAGCTACATACAAAATATCAAAAGTCTTTGACTAATAGTTGCAGAGAAATCTGTTACGGAAATTTTCAACCCTGAAAATTTAGTGAAGAAAGTCTAAGTCGGCTCGCTGAACAGGAAGTAGATGACTGACAGACCTGAAAACGTATCCCACCATATTGGATCCATACATGAAGCTATATACCAAATATTAAAAGCCTACCATTAAAAGTTGCTGAGAAATCTGTTACGGAAATTTTGATCACGGACGGACGGGCAGACGGACCAGTCAAAAATATCAAAACGCCAGTAAGCACCTTCTGCAGATAAATTAGTGATCTAAGTCTATTTTCTTGAATAAGATTTATTCTGAGCGTCTTGCAGCCCATTTCACCATTATGAACTCTTCTCCCTACATTCTGATAAAGCATCATTTCCTGGGTGTGCCTGAGCTCATATTTATAAATTAACAATTTTCACTCTAAGATTAACATGAGAAAAAGGGGGATGCACTTACTCGTGCCAAGGATACCCCCACTCGACCATTCGGAAAAAAGGAAGTAGATGCGTGACTGACCTGAAAAGGGGAGGCATGATACAACTCATCATGCTATATTAAGCTGTATACTAAATTTGAAATCAAATCCTTCTGTAGAAGCCGAGAAATCTGTTACGAAAAATTGTCTATTTTTTACCATTAAAAAGTCTTAGTCGACCCAGAAAACAGGAAGTAGATGCGCGAATGATCTGGAATAGGGAGGCACGGTACAACTCATCATGCAAAAAGCTGTGTACCAAATTTGAAATCAATACCATTAATAGAAGCCGATAAATCTGTTACGAAAGTTTGTAACGGACGGACGGACAAGATGATTGCAATATAGCCCCTCTCTTACGAGTGGGGTATAATTAAACTAAAGAGATTAATTTGTATACTTGGGATATTGTTGTTGAAACATGGTATAATTGTTCGAAGGTAAACACTCGTATTATAAATTCATATCATTGGAAAGACAAAATCCTGCTGCGATAGGCTAATTTTCTTTTAATTTTGATGACGAATTTTCTGAAAAATACTGTGAAAAGTAAACGGAATTCTTTATCTATATATATAGAAGAAAATGAGATGTGGAATAAGTGTACATTATATATATATATATAAGTTCTACTGTGAAATCTTTAAAAAGTTTATTTAAATATTCAACCAATGTTAAAGGTTACACAATTTCTTGTTAAAATTTGACAAAATATGGTTATGTCAAGTTGTGACCAAATTCAGTCAGATTGCGAGGATTTGCATTTTTCATCCCTGGCCACTGTCTAGTTTTTAATAGCATGTATTTAGAATGGATTTTAGATGAGCAACAGCGTGAGTTTTTTTTTATTCACCCGTCTCACTGGACGTAACATATATCCGTAGAAATCATGTCCTTCATAGCTAAAAAGAAATCTGGCCCCAGTTTCATAAAACATCTCAAAGAGATTTCCTCAAATCTGTCCACAACTCAAATATTGATCCATGAAATTGCACGAAATCTCAGTTGAGGGATGATTTGAGGAAATCTTAAATTTGAGATGTTTTATGAAACTGGGGCCATATCTAATAAGTAGACTGTACAACTTACGCCCAATGAAGGGCCAATATGGCTACAAACAAACAAAACAAACAAAAAACAGTAAAAAAATAATTCAATATTTTTACCTTTGAAATGTCGGCTATTATCATCACATTCATAGAATCTTGAGCCGAACCTATAAACATCCATTTTGTTTCTGCACTGTTATCGAAAATGTGAACAGACTGTAATTGTTTATAAAACCTTTGACTTTAAACTTTCTGTACATAATACAGAATTTAAATCTAAAATCTATTAAAATGACCAAAGAAGTTGAATGTCCGATCAATTTTTGTTTATTTATAATTCCTCACGCCTCCGGACAAAGCTTAGTCATAGCTGCTTTTAATGAACTATTTGAATCTCAGTTTGTTTTTAACATGTACTTTATATACCTTTTTTTTTCGCTAACACTTAAAAGGAAATAAAACTGTAAAACTGTATGTTAATCTTAGGATTTGTCTTTTCAAAATTGCCAATAGCCAAGAGGTTCTGGAAACAAGCCTTCAAATGCATGGGTAAAGACTCCCTGTCGGTTTTTTTTGCCTTATCTTTTATACCAGGGCAAGCTTAGCTGGTGCTTTTACATGTCTTTTGTTACTAAACCGAGGTTGCAGTTCACGAAAATCCAGGTAGGGTTTCTAAACAAGGAATAAGTCAAGGGTGTGGGTAGATGTTATTAACCTAAGGCCTGGATGAAAACTATATCTGGTAAAATAGGGGTACTGACAATACAAGGAAAAAGGTTATAACTTGATGAGACCTATTCCAGAAAAGAGGAATGGTACCTAAATGTGATTTAAACCACAAAAAGATGGGTTGAATTAAACCACAAAAAGATGGGTTATACCTGGATGCATGAGAACTTTATTAGGAAAAGAGGGAATTAACGTATACCTGGATAACTGTACCTGAAAGATTAACTGAACAGCTTGAAATCATACATAAATTAACCTTGAGCATACCAATGCAGTCAGTTAATGAAAAATGATTGTTTTGAAATTGATAAGAGGTGAAATGAAGAGCTTGATCTTGTGTTTTAAGACTGAATGTACCAAAACACACAGAAAAATGTGCACTGAACATCTAATTTGTTATTAATAGTTTTCTTACTCAGTGAACTGTTTATTTAAAGCAACTGTGATTAATCTGTAGATTAAAATGTCATTTTAAGTTGATAATGCATATCTTGTATAATTTATTCATGTTGGGTATACATGCCAAGGACTGGAAGATTATGTAAAAAGATACATCATACTCCAGTAATAATTGGGAGGCAAAGTACCTGGCGAAGGTGTTCTGATAGCTCTATTTACCCATACTGGAAACTCCGACCGGAGATTGTGATATTTCGGCAGTCTCATGGTTCTATGTTGCTACATCCAAAGAGATCTCTTAGTGATTTGTCTACATCCAAAGAGACCTCTTAGTGATTTGTCTACATCCAAAGAGATCTCTTAGTGATTTGTCTACATCAAAAGAGATCTCTTAGTGATTTGTCTACATCCAAAGAGATCTCTTAGTGATTTGTCTACATCCAAAGAGATCTCATAGTGATTGTCTACATCAAAAGAGATCTCTTAGTGATTTGTCTACATCCAAAGAGATCTCTTAGTGATTTGTCTACATCCAAAGAGATCTCATAGTGATTGTCTACATCAAAAGAGATCTCTTAGTGATTTGTCTACATCCAAAGAGATCTCTTAGTGATTTGTCTACATCCAAAGAGATCTCTTAGTGATTTGTCTACATCAAAAGAGATCGCTTAGTGATTTGTTTATATTTGCTACATATAATTTTGGTACTGTACTATATATTGAGTCTTAAATGCCTGTGCTTTTTTTCAGATTAGAGCAGCAAAGATATAGTATAATAGTGATCAAAGTTTTTTTTCGTTCATGATACTTTTCAATAATAATGGTCCTTTTATTTAAACAGCGTCCGTCAATTGAAAAGAAAAAAAATCATTTTGTCCATTTGCTGAAACAGTTTTTTACTAATAGTTGATGACTGTGAAATATTTACGGACAAGATTAAAATTTCAGCTAAGTTCCAGTCAATAAACCACAGTCTCGTCTGAGGCGCTATTGCCAGAACGGTAAAAGTGCCAAACATCATGCACATGGACATGAAAAACACAGAAGAATAAAGCCGAAAACTGGCGACTCAAAGCACAATTGACCAAACTCAACATATGGCTAGGATCAGAAGAACCCACATGGGTGTTGACAATTGAATGGCTTAATAGCTCTGATGCATTCCTCAACACAAGTGTTAATCCTTGACAGCCACCGACTCCGAGAGTTTGAACTCTATCAGAAGCGTAAACCAACAGAACTTGTTAGAAATCAAAATTACAACAACGTTCCATGCAATAGATTTTACTGCATCAGAAAAGGTGTACACAGGGGCGGATTTAGATTCTTTGAATTTAAATCCCATCAGCAGCGTAAACCAACAAGACTTATTGGTAATCAAAATTTAAATTTTGCTGCAAATGTGTACGCAGGGGTTGATCCGGAAACTTTTTAAAATGAAAGGGTGTGGGAGTTCTACCCACTCTTCATTGATGACAAAATTGTAAAAAAAAATCTGCACTAAAAAAAAATATGACAACGGGTTTTTAAACCAATAGAAGCTCCATACACCTACATGAAATCACCACTTCAGTGTTTTCCGTATGAATTTACCAACGGACACAATCATTATTTGTATGTTGCTACTGATGCAAGGTGTTAACATTTACCTCTCCTCTGTGTCGATTTGTCTTTTATGACGGTTTGACCATTCAAGAAAAAGATTTTTCGAGAAAGGCTATAAAGATAAGCGCAAGCCAGTGGCGAATCTAGGGGGTGTTCCGGGAGAATCCTCTTTTCGTCCAAAATTTTATTATTTTCATGTAGATTTTTGGCAAAATTTGTCTGAAAACACCACCCCCTTTGATCCAAGGTAGACAGTATATGGAACACTCCTTTGAAAAAAATTAAAAACGAGTTGGGGCTATAGTGATTGTCGGTGTCCGCAAAAGCATGTAAATTAAAGACAAATGTGAGAGGACCTCTTTCCATGCACCGACAACAAACAAGACCCTTTTCTTCTTTCCTGCAATATTCAGCTATGTTTGAACAGGGCTTTCAAGTCACAGTTTGGAAAGAACAACTTCTCGAAAAACTCGAAACCAACATTCATGAAGATGAAAGTCTGCATCTAAACCCTATTTGTAGATTTAAGCCACCCAGAATAATTCATTGCTTATAGTATTGCGATATTCATGCCAGTGATCTATTCGGTCAGATTGATGTTTGGGATATTTTCATCAGTTCTGCATGGCCGTTTATCCTTTGTTATAGGATGGTCATATATGGTTAGTTGTGGATTCTTTCATTGGGGGTTTCATTTTTTGCTCACCTGCAGGTGAGCTATTGCCATCACTTGGCGTCCGTCGTCGTCGTCGTTAACTTTTCTTTAAAAATCTTCTCCGAAAGGACTGAAGGGATTGCTTTGAAACTTTGCACACTTCATTTATGGGATGTCCTCTACCAAGATTGCACAAATGGTGACTGCCGTCCAAACAACATGGCCGCCGTTACTAAAAATAGGCCAGGGGGGGCCAGACTACTGTTTTTGGCTTGTTAATAAAAAAGTATAAGAGATAGATGAAATCTGGTGCCACGCTTTTGCTTCAGCATTAAAAACTCTACAAAAGTCTCCATTGAGTCGAAGTTGTCAGATGACCGCTTATAGGAGTAACGGCCCCTTAAAGGTGAAAAATAGCATTTTTTTCATGTTTTTGGCTTATAGAATGAAAACTACGACAGATAGAGAAAAGTAGTTGCTTGCTTATATGTTCAGCTCATTTAGCCCTACAAAAGTCTCCATAGGGTCGAAGTTGTCAGATGACCCCCTTAAAGGGGTTACAGCCACTAAAATAACGTTTTTTTCATATTTTTGGCCTATGGAATGAAAACTATAGCAGATAGAGAGAAGCTGTTGCTTGCTTATATGTTCAGCTTTTAAGCTCTACAAAAGTCTCCATAGGGACGAAGTTGTTAGATGTCCCCTCATAGGGGTTTCGGCCCCTAAAATAACGTTTTTTCATGTTTTTGGCCTTTAAAATGAACACTATAGCAGAAAGAGAAAAGCTGTTGCTTGCTTAAATGTTCAGTTCATTTAGCGCTACAAAAGTTTTCATAGGGTCAAAGTTGTCAAATGACCCCTTATAGGGGTTATGGCCCCTAAAATAACATTTTTACATGATTTGGGCCTTTGGCTACAGAATGAAACTATAGAGATAGAGAAAAGCTGTTACTTGCTTAAATGTTGAGCTCATTTAGCTCTAGAAAAGTTTTTTATAGGGTCGACATCAAGACCAGATGAGCGATTCAGGCTCCTGGGAGTCTCTTGTTTGTTGTGTTGCCATATACTCCTGAGTGTTTCCTTTAATTTAGTATTTTAATACCTAGGTTTTTATCAGTGGTTTTTATTCTTTTTGATCTAGAATCCAAAAAGTGTTTTCATTGCACAAATAATTTCTTCATAGCTTGCAATGTTATGTCATGGAATAACTTTCTTTGGAATTCCGAGGGCTATTATTCCAAGATTGTGGATTTAAACCGCAATGGTTAATGCGGTTACGACATTGCAATATAACCCCAACAGAGCTATTATGAGTACTTTTTTTACACAAGAAACAAGATGTCACACCACAGAGATTAAAATGAAATAAAACTGACCTGTAATTGGCGGTATGTATAGCCCATAGATGCTACACTCGGTCTCGTTTGGTTTAAAGTTAGCAACCATGTCGACAAATTATTAAGCAAAACCACATCTAATTAAAACGTTAGAAAGGAATGAAGAAAAAAGAACGAAAAAAAAATCAACACAGAAACATATCTCTCTATTTTCATTGGCTAATACAGTTGAGAGTTCATACGGTACATGTACTGTATCTTGCTGTTTCATTTCTTAAGAAAGATGTCATCATTAGAATAATCTTATATAAATATCGAGTTATGCATACTATTTGTTTTATCTAAATTTCCGTTGAAAATGTTGATTTTTGTAGGAACTTTATGGCTCTTTCCTGAAATTGGAATAAATTTAGCGTGAGAAGAGATCTGTTATATCATATTACTTTGTGAAGGCTGCTAAGTGCGCATTCTTATGATATAAATACACTGAAGAAGATATGCACTGAGTTCACCCAACGAAAAAAAGCTTTAGGAAATACGATGATTTTACAGCAGTCTTTACGCTGTTCAATTGAGAACTGCCAAAAACCTGACCTTAAGATCTAATGCGAAATTGTCTAACAATGACAAATGATATCTTAAAATCCCTGATGATATTTAATTCTTTATAAATTCACAAAAATGTAATTATATTCTTAAATAGCGATTCAAAAAAGTTTAAATCTGACACGTTTGAAAAATTAATCATGTTATAAAATAATGTCTCGAATATAAAACCAGTTAAATTATAAACCATTTAACGTAAATGTCGGATTTCTATTTTTTATAATCACGAAATTTATGAATTGTTGATAGGGTTTTTCATTACAGGCACGAAATAGAAAAATGAAGCCCTTTGTGTACTTTACATTAGGGACCGACCATTTAACTTGAATGGGAGGCTTGTTTTTTTTTTTTGGGGGGGGCAGAAATTTTTATGAAGGCATCACGACAGAATATTTGTTTTTTCATTATCAGCATTATTTTATATAAGCAGAAACCCTTTTTTTAGAATATTTTTTCTAAACCTCTGCTGCCAAAATATTTTTTTTGTCATCTATAATTATTTTCAAAATTTTTTCTTTTTTTAGGAAAAAAAACAAGCCCCCCCCTTTAAAGTTAAATGGTCGGTCCCTTATAAAACGGATCCAGAACCCTCTTTTTTATTGAATATAAAATGTTTAGCTCTTCTCTTTTTTGAAAAAATAAAAAAAGATAAAAATAAAATAAAATAGAAAAAGAATCAAACACATACAAGCTACATGTAAATGTATTATCTTAATTTTTATTTCAGAAAGGATTTTGTTTTAAAGGGTGGTGTCATCTGTTTTGTCTTGACATGTAAATGTATTATCTTAATTTTTATTTCAGAAAGGATTTTGTTTTAAAGGGTTGTGTCATCTGTTTTGTCTTGATATACATGTTTTGATGCCCTGTTTTATTTATCTTTTATCAAATTTATCATTATTATAGGATTCTCTGGGATTCTCATATAAAAATAGCTGTATGTTTTCAAAATCGCTTCATTAAAATTATACCCGCTATCGTATACATGTATAGACGAGAATGCAATAGATTAAGGCTTGAGAGAGAAATTATATACATGTTTATCAATGGCACCACCCTTTTTATGTCTGATAGAAAAAGGGGACTGGGATTTTATCATGAATTTGACCTTTTTCGCAATCTGAAAACTAATGAGCCACAATTGTTTTTGTGTAATATAAAAAAAAAATCCGATTCCCGTGGTGTTTATGGAGCTTACAAGCCTATTTCCTTTCAAAAAATAGAAAGCCGAGAAACCAAAAGCGGTTTATAAATATTGTGTTCTTTACGTACACAAAGGTGTATATTTTGCATAAAACTCCAGCTATGCTATGCATAAGATACGCAAAGTGTATTTGCATAAATTTGTCAATATTGATCTGAAATATTGATCATTGAAATTCAAAACATATTCTTTAATCAAAAAGTCCAAATTTGTTAATTCATTTTATTACTGCGGAGGTTCATTTTCTAACGACTGCGTATTTTGCATACCGAACATATAGATATTTAGGTAACAAATAATGTAGGTTTTAAATGTTTGTCGAATTTAACGAATTTAATTCGACCAGAACCTCCATGCGATTGGAGACGGTACCTGTCTCCGGTTCATCTGTAATGGGGCTCCCGCAGGGTACCCCTTTAGGTCGCAAGGTCGCTTTTAAAAGGGGCCTGAGGTCGCAAGGTCGCTTTTGAAAGGCATATTTTGGCGGAGGTCGCAGGTTGTTTTTTGGCATAGGTCGATTTTATGAAGTGTAGGTCGGAAGTCGCCCTTAAAAAACCCTCAGGTTGCAGGTCGTTTTTAACCCTGCGGGAGCCACTGTAATTGTAGTGCAGCTAACTCTGATGTTGGTGTGTCGTGAACTGGACGACTCATGGCACACAGTGAGTCTCTTGTTAACAGTCGATGCAGAGCGTTCTACCGTCAATGATAAACTACCAAATATAATGTTTGTAGTGTCTGACTTGTGTTGTTTTTTCCCGAATTTCCGCTTGATTGTTGGCGTGTCGCGTACACTTATTCCACATCTCATTATTTTCTATTAGTTCATTTTTTGACTTTTTTAAACGTCTGGACTGGAACAAATCTTCTGCTTTGAAAACACTGCATTGTCATCTGATAAGTTTCTTTTGAAAGTTATTATCTAAAACTTTAAATTATTGCTTTGAAACTTCGCACACACCATCGAAGAGTTGCCCTGATCTTAACCAATATCAATGGACGTAAATTATTTCACAATTGTTTTGTCTATATTGAAATGTAAAATATAGTTAAGGTGGCTCGATGCTTTTAAACCTGATCATCTTTTTGCGCATATTGGAATTTTGTATAAAATTGATATACTAACTGAACTTGGCAGACAGAAACTTTATACTTGAATATAGTTTATCAAATGAAGAGCAATTTGGATTTTAAAAATGACATTATTAATCATTTTAAGAATTTCCCCAGATAATTTATATAGAATGAATAGGAATTTTTTCAATTATCGTGAATATCTTGAAAATTTAAACGGTGACCCTATATTTTTTTTCAGACAATTTCAAAAAGCTTTTTAAAAGGGACTTTCCTTCAGAATTTGAGCTGATTCTATGGTAGGAATTCTATTTAAGGTGCCCCCTATATATCCTATATAAAAATATTGAAACTTTGCTATTTTCAGATTGCAACTGTCACGGAGGCAAACACATTATTAACATTAGGCGCTACCCGCTTCATAAATGTGCTTGGGTCCGCGCTTTAATATTGGACTTATGTTAGTTCAAGTAACATAAACAATTTCTCGCTTGTGTTTACAAGTTTTGCCACGTAGGCGATGAAAGGTTTTTAACCCCAATTAGCACTCCACTCATTTGTATACAAACCGCGAAGTCGCTTTTATCAGTGCTGATGACCAAGGATAGTCATTTTAAGAGAAAACATACCAGGTATAATTTTTGCTCATTTTCTAAAGAAAACGAAAAAGAAACATTAAAAAAGTCCTTGTTTTTTTTTCATCTTGAAATTTGATAGCTCTCGTGTTCTTTTCTCTGTGATATGTAAAATGTATATTTTTGAGTTACGTTTATTTTCCAACAACAATTCGATTTTCTCGCTTATGTTTAAAAGTTTTTACACGTAGGCGGTGCCTACAGTGAAATGAAAGCTTTTTAGTCCTAATTAACACTCGCGCCATTTGCATACAAACCGCGAACATGAGACTGAAAGATGTGGTTCTATCAGGATTGCCTTTTTTAGACAAACTATGACTCCTCTTAATAAAAAAGCAGATAAAAAAAACGCCATGCATGCACAAAATACACTCCAATGCGTGCTCAAATCTTCAGTTGGAAAAGTTTCATAGATCTAGAAAGTATAATTAATATAGCATAAGGAGAGTATATCTTTTTTTAGTATATTTAGTGTCAAATTAAAGAAATATCTATAAATGGCTCATAAACCTTACTAGAGGTGAAGACATGCCTCAAATCACATTCTCATCGAACCTTAATTTGTAATTTAACCAAAAATGGTATCTGATATGATTTCCAATGTTGATACATGTAATTAACGACTGTCATGGGAAACTTCGAACTAATCCAATCACCATGATCACCGAAAATGGTAGGCATCGGTAGGATTTCAGAATGCCTAAAACTTTTTAACGAAATCTTACTTTGCTTATTAGATCTATTTTCACTATATTATATTGGAAATTTTATAAAACAGCTGTCTTAAAGGAAACAAAATTTAAATAAATTCTAAAACATTGACAAAAACGTTCTTGCCAGATAGTGTTCGTATTTGTTCATTAAATAAATGATTGCGATGTAATTGAAATTCTCTAAGCCATTTGAGGAAACGCGATTCAAAGAAATAACTTCATTCGAAATTGAAAGCTTTATTTTCTATATAGTTTGCTTCACATCATTTTTAAAAAAAACATGTGTTCATTGTAAGTATTTGTTTCACGAAGGCATCGATGTTCTTGAGGTTCCGTTTTGTATTTTTGTCAAAGTAGGTGGACCTTGACCTTTTTCTTACCTTAAAATATATATTAAAGCGTATTCATTTCCTGGTAAGCAACAATGCATTTTCATGAAATACTTGAAGGCGTCCTAAAGTCATGCCCCAGAAACAGATTTCGGACAGACAGAAAACCGAATACTCTTACTCTCTGCGGCTTTCAAGAGAAATGTGGGACAGAAAGACCGCGTTGGATCTATTTTAAGTATAGATTTCAGCCAATCAAAATCCTCAAAATTTACTCTGAAGATTTTGTATTTGGAAGTTACGAAAGATTTTAAAATCTGTATAAGTCCAGATCATTCTATTTTCAAATATTTTGTTATTTTATGCCATTGTACGTTAAACCACAAACCCATTCTATTACCGTATATCTCGTGACTTGAATGAGAATGGTTAGACAGTTCTTTTGCACCTTCTTAGTACTCGGTACCTACAGTACTTTGATTGTGAAAGTAGTTGCAGATGCCGTCCCATCAATTACATGTTTGTAACTGAGGTTGGCCGGGTTTATAATTGAGTTTATCGAACCTTTAATCCCATTAATGTTAAAGATATATTTATTCATAATATAATGCCGAGAGCGAGGTTTACTGTCCGCAAAGTATGCGTGGACGTAAAACAGGCGAAGAATTAAATAATTATAGTTATTATGTTCCTTTATATGTATTTTTTTCTTTTATTGGATCATTTTTCTACACAAAGATGGTCTTAAAACCTTAAAGGTATACAACACATAATTAACAATGATTTGTAAACTATAATACAAACTTTAGAAGATCAACTATGATACAAACAAATGTCAAGAAATAATTTTTATTTCTGAGCCATTATAATCAGCTGCATCGGATAAAAACTATATTATTTTTTCTGAATTTATTATACCTCGTTGACACGTCAGTTCTTTAGCATTTGATTTTTCCGGCTATAATTTTTAGACAGCCCTAAAAATGTTAACGGTGTATGATTTTGGAAAAAAAGGGACAATAGGAGAAAGGGTAGACAGCGGACTAAGATTAGACTGCTGTCTTCTCTTTTTTCTTAAAAATAATATTAATACTGTCCTTTTCTTTTTTTTTTCAAAGTCATGTACAGGTTGTTTTTTTTAGATTGTTTTCAATTTGCCAGTGTTAACCGTAGTCAGTATCATTCCCCGTGCAGTCTTTTTACTCTTCAAACAGTCTTAGAATGTATCCAAGTCCGTCTTAAGATTGCTTCGTTGCTTTGTTCGTAGATCCGTTAGTAGAAATCTTATACTTTTGTTGTTTTTGTTGTTTAAAAATAAAAAAAAATATGTCAGGTCCATGCAATTCTAGTTCTAATACGTCTGGTGTGCATTTTATCTATTTAAGACTCCCTACAGGCGCTCTGACCGAGAGGGGTAACATGTGAACACTATATAAAAAAAGAAAAATAAACTTAATGGTAAGAAAATAAAGTTGCCGAACTGGTGCCAATATTATGATCAACCTGATTTAAAAAAAAATCTTTTGTAATCTCCTCTAGCTGCAGTCAAGAATGCACCTAAGCCTTCGTGTTTTCTGTGAACTTAATTTGATATTCATATTTAACAATTAAGATATTAAAACAGAAATTCTGCATTTTTGCTATAACTGTTTAAAAAAAAATAACACTTTTTCCCCAATTTTACTTAGATATGAAACTGTAAAGTTATATTGTTTTATTAATTTCTTTACAACGTCGATTGAAATTATCTTAATAAGTTGACACAATATACATTTATTTTTGCCTACCTCGAATCCGAAAATTGAACATCATCTGTCAAGTTTTTCTTCCAGTCTCCTGCGATTCTGGTTTAAGACATATGCAACAGATTTCAGCGCTAAAAATCAATAAATAAATTGCTTCAAAAACATTGCTATCTACCGTTAAATTCCCTTAAGATAAAATCTGTCAGCTCCTTGTTTGGTATACTTTTTATGCTATTTTTATCCTGCTGTTGTCTTAATCATAAATACAAGAATAATTTTCCTTTTATAGTGGTTTTACAGTCTAAAATGTCATAGTCTCCATGCACTGATTCGAAGTTTTAATTCTATATTTCCTGAATGGTAAAATTTTAATGTATATATTGATTCATTCGAAATTATGACATTAAATCGGGAAATGCAAGAATTGCACAAAATGACACATATGAAATAAAATATTTTTTTTGATACCTTGTCGTGGAATTTCAAAAAACGCAGATGCTTCCTAGTGTATTTTGATTTGTCTATTTTCTCTGAACGATCCTGAAATTTCTTAGAACTTTTTTTGGTCACATGTTGCTATGTTTTACTTGATCTATTCAATTTGTGCATGAAAGTTTGAATTATTATTGTGTATTATATGTCTGAAATGACAAATCTCTGTAAAAGAGGAAATAAAGTTATATATCTTCTTTATTTTTGCTTCAATTTTTATATCATTATTAAATCTTTTTATGTGAAATATTCTGCAGGGGTGGATCTTTAACCATTTGGCAGAAAAATTCGGATATATAGGAAATTATTAAAGCGTGCATGACCATAGTGGGCTCACCTAAGCCAGTCAGTGGGCCCCCTTTTCAATTTTCTGGATCCGCCACTGTACTGTAAGACATGCCTTTTTTGATTTCGTACTTAATCAAATTGATATGAAAAGCAATTCACTAATTCTCCAGTAAAATGTACATTTTCATTTGTCTGAAACGAAAATTAAAAATTTTCGATTTTTTAAATAATTTTTCGTTTGTTAAATGTTCAGAATGTAAGAAACTTTCTCCTAAAATTTTAGCAACACTGAGCTGAGATACACGGATCCAAACAATGCATGATTTTTGAACAAAACCTGCAAAATTTGACATCGCGTCTTATAAGATTTCAATGCACGACGTCATCAAGCCGTAACGTAAAACACAGTAACGTAAACACATTATAACGGTTTTTCTGATATTTTGCTAAAACCATGAAAACTACTTGTCATTATATACCGTTCTTATTCTATTAACATGTCTTAGCCTCGTCTTTCTATGACGAATGCTCTCCGAGAAATCGCCGTAACGTAAAACACGCTCTTAAAAAAACTAAGTCAACAAATTTTATTTAGTAACGATTATATTAGAAATTTCTTTGACAAAGTTATGCGGGAGCTCATTTCTAAGCAACATAGTTGGTTTCATGTTCGTTGCAACCTTTTTTTAAGCTCAAACCATTTTTCGGGTGGATATGTCGACTTAAAGCAGCCGTAACGTAAAACACATTTTTCAGGAGACAGCATCGAAATACCCGTTGCTTAGCAACCAATGAAATCACGTGAAAAAAATATGACTAAGCATTAAGTGAAGTCTGTCTAAGTTTAAAAACCGATGCAGTCATATTTATTTTTTGAAAGATCTCTATAACACCGACGTCCATTGGATATAGCAAAACCGGATTAAATGCCTAATATGTTGAATAGTTTTAATCCAAACCCTAGGCTTAAGAAATAATTTTCCCCTTAAATATGTTATTTCTATTTTAATTTTCCCAACATTACAATAAAATGTCATTCTATGGAAACGTAGTCACACTGGAGGGTCGCAGATGACAAAGACGTCATTTTTACGTTATTGTACATTTTACGGGAGAATGAGTGAATTACAAAAACAAACTCTGGTACTATGGCATCACAAACTTAGGATAAGGACTTATTTATGTGTATTGGGTTTTTTTTGTCCAAAAGCGAGTTTGTTTGGGTTTTTTTTGGATAAAATTGTCTGTGGATTTTTCTAGTAATTACATTATCAAGCGGCAAATTTAAGAAATATATCAAGAAAAGCTGACAAAAGAATTGTATTAACTTGTTGATCCGTGACATTTTACTGAAAATACATAATACCAAAGTTCACGGTGTCAATTTAAACGGTCAATTTAGTTTTGTTTATATTTGAACATTTCGAGAAGTTACCACTCGCCTATGGAAAGCCAACGGGGTCAAAATTCTTCATCCGTATAATGTCAATTCGCAATTGTAACTTGTACATTTGTTATTCGTAACTTGTTGAATTGTATACTGTTAATTTGTAAAATTCCAATTTGTATTTGGTTATTTGTAGATTTGTAAATTATTTATTTGTAAAAGTCAATTTGTAATTGTTAATTGCACATTTGTTATTCGTTAACTCGTTGATTTGTATACTCTTAATTTGTAAAATGTCAATTGGTAATTAGTAATATGTTGATATATAACTGCCTTATTTATAAAATGCCAAAGCCCAAATCGCAAAAGTCCAATATGTAACTTTTATATAGTTAAAATATAACGTACAATGTTGATAACTCATTAGTTGATCTATGAAATGTTATTTTTAGAATTTCGACTTGTAACTGCACAACTGATAAATGTGATAAATACAGTTTGAAATTTATTCATTGTACAATCGACATTTTGCGAATCGACAAATTACATTTCTACAATGAACAAGTCGGGCGAATCGTTCATGCGTGTAATCGTCGACAGGGGGCGCTACCGTCAAGAACAGTTCTAAGCAAAGCATTGATAAACGCGGCAGCTGGGTACCTCATGGTAAATCGAGGGGTAACATCACAGGCCCTTGGGATATGGATACAGTTTTACCCCCTTTTTCTGTACAACCTCCCAGAAAAAAAAATATTGTAAAAACATATTGTTTTGTCTATTTTCATTCATTTCTGACCATAAAACGACTGGAAAAAATTAATGCCCTCTGTTCACTATCAAATATTTGCCCGACATATTTTGACGGCTTAGGTTCTTGGGGCTAAAATCAAAAAGCAACAACATGCAAGCATGTTGCGTGTTGTTTGTTTCATTGTGTGTTAGTCTGCTTTGTTGGAGATTGTCAAAAGGGGGAAGGTTGGGCCCACAAAACTAGTTTAACTCCGCCACATTTATGTGTGCCTGTCCTAAGCCAAAATCCTCTGACAAAGATTTTGTTTGTAGTTGTCTTTTTATGTATTTTTGTTCTATGTTTAAGAAGGGAGTCTTTCTTTGACTATTTCAGGACTGTACTCGAATTGTTTGCATCATGTTGTGACCTTGGGCCAAGCGCAAGACGGCGAGCAGCGCCCGCGGGCTTTGTTGAAGGCTGCTGGCTGTTTTTATGCCCCCGCGATTAAGTTTTACTCATGTCCGTCCGTCCGTACGAAAATTCCGTCAAGCTTTTCTCAGGAACTGTACATGAGAATGATTTGAAACTTGGTAGGATGGTTTAGTATGACAAACTGTACGTCCTAAGCGATTTTCAGACCTGTCGGACATCTACTTCCTGTTTGGGACTTGGGCGAATGTGAAAATATGTGAACATGACTTCCGTCAAGCTTTTCTCAGGAACTGTACATGAAAATGATTGGAAACTTGGTAGGATGGTTCAATATGACAAACTGTACGTCTTAAGCGATTTTCAGACCTGTCGGACATCTACTTCCTGTTTTGGACTTAGGCGAATGTGAAAATATGTGAACATGACTATCTAAATTTCCGTCAAGCTTTTCTCAGGAACCGTACATGCAAATGATGTCTCGGACTCCATAGGATCGAGGTTGTCAGATGGCCCCTTATAGGGGTTATGGCGGCTTTAAGGTGAAAACTAGTAGGAGTTATGGCCCTTAAAAGATAAAAGATGGTGTTTATGGCCTATAGAATGAAAACTATTGCTGAAAGAGAAATGCTATAATAGTTCCCATTGTGTGGTATTTGCAGATGATTATATGGGCTAATTTAGACCAGGTGAGCGATTCAGGCTCCTGTGAGCCTCTTGTTGTATTTGTTAGTATGTCCATTACATCTTGCATTTCAATATATATGTCCACTACAATGATACTTGATCGCTATAATGCTTAAAAATGACAATTAGCTAAAAAAAAATTATGAAAGTTTTAAAGTGAGTATCAAGTTATCAATATTTCTGCCAAAAACACTATCCTTTGCGTAAAAGATTTTGAAGCCAGTTTTTCATTTCTAATGGATTGTTTTTTTAATTTGTGAGCTTTATAAAAACATTACCATAAAATTCAAGATGTGATATTCCTTTCACTATCAGAAATCGACGTGTACAATTATTTTTTTTCAATAAGAGATCGATACTTGTGGTAGAATTTCGAAAATGATTTTACTGACTTGTGGTATCGATAACCTTATTTTAATAATTTTTCAGTAATAAGACGGTTTTTATTTTTAAAATCAGAAACACCACTGCAGATCTGAGCATATCTCACAAACTGTGAAATGTAAACCCCATAAAACGGCGCTAGTGAATCATCTTCTGTAAGAAATGGGAAATTCATAATAGGGAAGGTAAAGTCGTCACGTTTATCATATATATACTTTGGTCTGTAATTTTCCGTCAATAATACTTAAATCTAAATCCAAAAATGGACATCTATCACCGGTGACGTTAGACTGTTGTTCAAGGTCAATTCGGAAGGATAGATATTTGTAATTGAATTAAAATTAGAAAATGACCAAGCAGCAAACTGTGAGATTCATCAATGCTTACGTAGCATATGATGCTGACGTACGTAGCATAGGAACCCTACTACCAAACAAGGACCTGTCCAATGTCGTTGTTTTTCACAGTTTCATGAATTATGAAGAAAAAAAAGATACAACTAGATATCAGGGATATGACAGCCATCTCTAAGGGCCCGCTATTTGCACGAACCTTGTGCTTCGGGGGCCAACATGGACCCGGTATTTCTCTTTGACAAATGTGGTCAATGGAGGAGGGACTATAAACATTTGATAAATGCGATCCATGGTAGACAGTAAATGTACACCTTTTATATGACATTCGTTTCTTGTATTTTTCTGGTCTATTCCGTGATAATGTTTTAACCAGACACTTCTTGTGTAACCTTTGAAGTGGTCTTGCATTCAGCTTTTCCTCTGAATGAACCCGACGTCTTCCTCTTTCGTCTCTCTTTTTCACTGTTCTTCTCTCAATTTTTTTCCTTCTTGACTGATGATGACCATCTCATTATTAAAAATGTTTGTTTGAAACCATTTTCAGAAAATGGCCCACCCAGCTTTGCCTACATTTTAATCTTTATATCAGTTGGACCTTTTGTAGGATTGGACATTTGCAATGATACGTTAAGTTTTATTGCAGCTCTTTATCTTTAACTGGTGCATTCTGATGGTGACTTGCAATTTAATTAGCATGAAGGAAGCAGAGGTGCCAATGGGGCATGTCCGAAAGGGCAACGACAAAAATAGCAAACACCAACAAGAACAGGACGAGAAAAAAATCAATATGCACATAGGTGCAAAAGCCAAGTTGTCGTATTTTATTAACCAAAACCTTTTCAAAAGTTTTTTTTTCTGCAGCTGTGACCTTGACCTTCAATGAAATTACCCCAAAATCAATAAGATTCATCCTCTTATTGTAAGTAACAATATACCAAAGTTTCATTAAAATCTGTTGAGAACTTTTTGAGTTATGGCCCGGAATTCACTAATTCAAGAAATTTTCTAACGTTTTTCTATCGCTTTGACCATGAACTTGAACGGATGTAGCCCGAAATCGATAAAGTTCCTCCTCTTATGGTATGAAACAATATAGCAAAGTTTCATTAAAATCAGTTTTAAACTTTTTGAGTTATGGTCCGGAAACCACTAATTCAAGAAATTTTCTAACGTTTTTCTGTCGCTGTGACCTTGACCTTGGACGGATTTATCACAAAATCAATAGGGTTCCTCCTCTTATAGTATGTAACTATATCTATAATCGGTTAAAAGTTTTTGGGTAATGGTCCAGAAACCACTAATTCAAGAAATTTTCGAACGTTTTTCTGTCGCTGTGACCTTGATCTTAAACGGATTTATCCCAAAATCAATAGGGTTCCTCCTATTATGATATGTAACAATATCCCAAAGTTTCATTAAAATCGGTTAACAACATTCTGAGTTATGGTCCGGAAACCAATTGTTGACGAAAGCCGCCCGCAGTCATCATAACAATAGCCGAGTTCAACTTCGTTGCAACTCGGTTAAAAAACAGACAACACAAAACAAAAACATTCAAAAACAACCGAACAGCAATCAACAACGCAAACTCAAGTCGTTTGTCGTTCATGAATTGAATGATTAACCAGTCATGTTTTTGTAACACCGTCTATAAAAGTAAAGAAAAACAAAGCAAAAAAGGTGAGACAGTAAAACAAAAAGAATAAAAACGTAGATGGAAACTTCACCAGAAGGCATATGTCGCGTTGCACGCAATGTTTAAAGAGTTTGTCGCGTGTAGTTGCCCGAAAAAGTGTGACGGAAATTCTTATATATGTCCAAAAGTGCCAAAATTGACCCCTATATGTCATGTACATTTTGCAAGCAACATAGAAAGAGGGAAGATCAGAAACAAAAATAAAAAAGATAAAATAAATAAAAAAAGAAAAGAAATAAATCTCATCCAAATAACAAAATACACATATATAATACCAACGCATATGACAGTGAAATCGCGTGTCATGTTACTTGTGTGCATTAGGAAGTTTTTGGCCGAAATCTAACAAAAAGGTCGTGTGCGGCGAGAACAGTATCCCGGAAGCAACATATTCCATACACCATCTGATAAATCATGCTATATAGGTTTCATTGTTTCATAGTCCTAAATTGGAATTGAAATTTGAAAAATAAGATTGCATTCATTATTGTCAGGAGGGTGGGCAACCGCTTGATGGATGTTTGTTATCTTGAATTACATATTTTTTTGTTTTGCCATTTCTTTTCAGTAGATGTTGTGACATGTAAGCTTATTCTATACCTCATCATTACTAGTATTGTTTAAACTGTTTGAAGATTGTGTCCACTATGTTTGATCCATCTAATATTTTCGGGTCTCGCCATAGACATATTCAAAAGTTTATTTCTAATGTTTGAAGCTTTTATAGTATTACAATAATTTGATGAATCCTTACCAATGAGGTATTGGTATTCAAAGTTATACATTGTCTTTTTTTAAAGAAGTGTCTCCTTATCTGATGAAGGTGAAGACCTTTGAATGTAGGAAGCTGAAAACTGCTGAACTTGGAAAATCATTCCAGGTTGTTGACATCAAACCTTAAGAAGGCAGACAGAAAATATTGGAGTTCAAGATAATTCATAATAGGATTTCCACCTAAATTTACTCAGAGTATCCATGAATCTGTCACAACATCCATATTACATTGTAGACCTACTCTGGTATATATGTAAATATAATGTTTCGTGGTCATTTCAACTCGTCTAGTGATGAAGTCATCTTTAAAGAGGAATTTGCGTACTGGCGAAGAGTTCACTTGAAGGTTCGGTTGAGGGAATCATCGACTTGTGTGAGATTTTTTTTTTCATCTGGATTTCTAATTTTGTGTTTTTCTCTTTCTCCATTTATATCATTCAACAAAAATGGAACAACGTGGCCAATGTCCTCCTCATGTTAAACTTTAATTTCAGCAGGTCTGAATATCGCTTACAATGCATCATTTGTAATGTATAGTTGCATACCAAGCCGCTTTGTCAAATTTCTTATCATTCTCATCTAGTTTTTGAGAAATACCTATATACCTATGGTGGGACATAAGGCCACACTTTGAGAAAAACTTAATTGATGGAAATTTTCTTATCGGTTCAGTCTCAAACATAAAGAAGTCTGTCTTAAAGATCTGCAAATCGCTTAGGACACACCTTTTTTCGTATTTATTCGCATTTATTATTTTCTGAAAAGCTTAACGAAAATTTCGTACTTACGGATGTACGGGTATAAAACTGAAACCCCCTTATATTCGTGAGGGCATCAAAACTTAGCTACATTATGTATGTTCTTTTTATAAAGGCTTCAAGATCTCGTCTACTTCCTTATAAGTGATAATTAGATGACAAAGGTTTTTGACAGTTCTGTACTGTTCAAATGGTTTATGGAAACTCACGGACCAATGATCTATTACTTAAATAGATATAACTAACTTTTATGAACTTAAATTGTGAAATTAGGCCTAACAATGAGTGTTTGCTTGGAAAAATGGGATATTAGATGAAATTACTGAAGTTATAAGATATTAATTCCGGTATATTGATGTTCTAACATTTGGTGCTGTAAGGTTGTGGACAGAGTTATTGATATAATGATATTTTATTATAAAACGGTTTATAGAGCCTACAGTGGGGAGTTGTATAAGGATTGATTTTAATCTCGTCTCTTGAATATCTTTATTCTCATTTTTTTTTATATAATGTACATTTCCCTGAGGAAGAAAAAATGTGCTTTGTTTTAGTTGTACTTTATAGTTTTCATGTTAAGATTTGTGTTTTATGTTTATTTTTATCATTTAACTGTGGGCTACCCTAACAAAATTTCTTTATTTTTTTTCAATCGGGATTTTTAATTTTCCAAACTGAACACACTGCGCAATATTTTTAATCATGGGTGCAAAAACTGGAACTGCATCTATACTTTAAATAAATGACATACAGTGTCAATTTAACAAGTTTTATTATATAGAGATAGGTGAAAGATCGTGATTTCCGAGTTAAATAAATTTCTAGATTTTAACGGAGTTAATTACAGGATTTATCTAACTCGCGTGCGAATTTATCTAACCCTCGTGAAGTTTCCCGCGAAAAATACGTAGCTTAGATTAGTGCGCAATACACAATTCATTAATCAATAATTTATTCCGTTTTCATTATTTGATGATCTATTAGTCACGTTTTTTCCAAATTATCTATATAATAAATAGTATAACTAATTCGGGGTGACGAATATCAATTTTAATGTCACTCGTGTCGAATAACGCTAGGGGATTCAACTCGTGCGCGGAACAAGTTCCGCGCACTTGTTGAATCCTGGCGTTATTCGAGACTCGTGACATTAAAATTGATATTTGCCACCACTCATTAGTTATACTATAATTAATCACCCTCCTAAAAATACAATGAAACGGGAAAAAAACGAAATCCCGTAAAATTAAAAAAAAACCAACTACGTAAAAGGCTCTACTAGATTCCGATTGCGCGAATCTTCGATCAAATTATGGTCAATTTCGAGAATAAACTTCAGTAACTGATACAGATTTTCGTTAATTCTTAACCAGTTAAAGGTGAGTGACTTAGTTGGTGCTTAAATTTACGCCCCTGTAACGCTATAAGGCGATGAAAATGAAAAGGATGATAAAATGAACATGAAATGATGATGAGAAATAAATATAGGGATGGGATGGGACTGAACAAAGGAACAGTAAATTTTGAAGACCACAGGATAAGGGCCGGAGAGATGGACAGGGGCGGAAAATTTCGCCTATGTGGTGCACTACTGCATGGGCGGTCCACAAAGGGGTCTTTTATGTGCATGAAGCGTGGAAACCCTGACGACCCTGGCATTCATTATGACAGGGTTGCCTCTTTCAACCACCTGGGCCACACATCCTAGTCGCTTCATGGCCTAAGCGGCCTGACCTGATGTCAGGTTTCTGAGCGCTCTTTAGTGAGGATGAGGTTAAAAGACTGACCTAACAACGGACTTCATTCCTCGTACCGTTTACATCTGAACAGACACTTTGACCGATAAAGTTAAAAGTCTCAAAGATCTCATTATTCTAAATCGAAAGTAAAGCACTATGATCATTGGAACTCTCAAAGAATAAAGCCAATGAAACTCTACACTTACCATAATCACAGTGATGCAATAAAATTCATAAGCACCACTGTACTTATTAAAAAAAGACTCGACTATTAAGAGACCAATAAATCTCCCTAAAGAAATGTGGTCATCACACATCACCTTGATGTGATGTACAAGAACGACGAATGTGTTTACTAGTATCTTTAAGGAACATTATAGTCAAGGTGAGGTGTTCTTGAAGCTATCTTAGCCGACTAAGACCACCTAAAGACTCGTCATGGTCTTAAATCGTGTTCTCGAAGATGTCCTTTTTAAAACTTGGTCACATTTTTAATAGAAATTAAGACACCTATATTTGGATGTCTTAGGATAATCAAATCTTAAATTTAACAAATTTTATACACCGTAACTCGCTTTATTTTGTCCATGTGTTCACCAATTCACTTGTATACCAACATGATTCAGATTTTAAACTTGGAACTTATTTTCACATTCTTCGACGACCCTGTATGTATTTTAATTATTATAGGACAAAGTGGTTAGGATATTGAATGAAAATTATAGCTAATAAAACGATGGGGTTTTTTAATTTAAGCTTGCAAAATCATGAATCTTTTGGTATTAATATGGAAGAATTTTTTCTTTAAAAAGTTATCATCTAATTTTGTTTCAATTACAATTTTATTAAATCTTTATTGCTTACTTGGGTTTTAATGGGATTCCATAAATTACACGTGATAGAGCAGCCTTCTAAGGTGTGCAGCATGCAAATCAATTCTAAAATTCCTATTCTTGTGATATCAAAGGCTATCCTCAAAAACCATGAAAATTCTTTCTAGAAATATGCTATAAACTCGTTCATGCTTTTAAGGACTACATGTTTAATGATGATAAAAAGGAAAAGTTTCCGAATTTCCTGATAAGATTTTTTTCCTCTAAATTCTTTAATGTGTACAGATGCTCTTAGAGCTAAAATGTATATAATCAATTCGTTTTATGTTTGAATTAAAACTGTATTTTTATTCATAAACTGAGTTTCAGTCTGATGCAAGCCTTGAAAAATTTATTCGACCCAGATCTTCCATATCTTAGTTACCGAATTGGCTTAGGCAGCAACCATTTGATATTCTGGGGGGAGGTATGGATTTTAGCCCCTCGACAATTTATTTTTTTCAAAATTTTTCGAAGACAAGAATTTTTTTTGAACGACAACGAGCACATTTTTTATTCGCAATTTTGTTTACGCTGTGCAGCCCTGGGCTGGGTTGTTCAAAAAATGTTTAAATTTATCCGCTGGATAAAGTTATCCAGTGGTTAAGTACTTATCCAGTGGATAAGTAACCGGCGGATAAATTGGGTTGTTCAAATGGCTAAAATGTGCCTGGTTAGTTATCCAGTGGATAAGATTTTTATCCACATGGTTAAAATTTATTCCTTGGATAACTCCCATAATGCACCTCACTTCCACTGTAAACAACATCTGCAATTATGGCTGACAAAAAGAGAGAGAGGGGAAATAACTTCACAGAAAGTGAGAAGGCTCTACTAGCTCAGCTAGTTGAGCCTCATATTACTATGCTAAATGCTAAGTTCACTTCCAAAAATGATAAGAATGACAAAAAAAAGATTTGGGAGAGCATTGCTGCATCTCTGAATGCAAGAGGTGGGGCTCAACGGACAGGGCAACAACTTAAAGAAAAGTGGCGCAAGTCAACCTCAGAGGCTAAACAGGCCGTTTCAAAAGAACGTCAACATGCCAGGCAGACAGGGGGAGGACCACCACCAAAGCCAATCGATCCTGTGGTTCAGAAAATAATAAGTCTGAACCAGGATGCCCCCAACTTTCATGGGATTGTTGGCGGAGGAGAGTTGGGGGTTATTCCTGGGTTCAACCTGATCCCGGATGATTTTGATGGTAAATATGATTATTTTATTTTTTTCACGTTTCTCCAATTTTCACAAAAATATAATCCAAGCAATCTACTATTGGACTTCATTAAAGATGGCGACAGAAGTCGTCTGCTACACTAAGTTAAAGGTTTTAATGCTAACATTTAAAATGCAGCGTCTAAATCACTTGTTTACATTCTTTTTGTGACCTTGTCCTTCGCTTAAATATTCTTAGTCGAACTATGCTGCAAATAAAGGTACCTGTGTATTTCTTTTTCAGCCTTTAGTCAAATTGAGTTACCTCTCTTTGTCCCAAAATTATTAATCATTTACTATCTTTCACTTTGTTCTGTAAATTTTATATGTGATTATGTATGCCTTGGCCCTTCTATGGGCCGATGATTATTTGATAAAAAAAATCTTGAAAATCTTTAAAAAATCATGACTATGTATTTTGTTGATTCCTCCTTTACTAGGTGCACATTCAACTCAACACTGACTTTTAAAATGAAAAGTTTATAAGTTTCTTAAAATACATGTATAGATTTAGAATTAGTCGATGCTTTAAGTTATGTTAAGGCATATAAGCCTTGCCAAGGACAATATGACAAACGGGTAGGGTATTTTAATCAATATTATACCCCCACTCGTAAGAGAGGGGGCTATATTGCAATCACCCTGTCCGTCCGTCCGTCTGTCTGTCTGTCCGCCCGTCTGTCCGTCCGGTTCAATATCTCTGCTTCTACAGGAAGGATTGGTTTCAAATTTGGTACACAGCTTCAGCATGATGAGTTATACTATGCCTCTCCTTTCCAGGTCAGTCCATCATCTACTTCCTGTTTTCCAAGCCGACTTAGACTTTTTTTAGGGTAAAAAATTTGAAAAGTGAAATTTTTGTAACAGATTTCTCGGCTTCTACTGGATGGATTGGTTTCAAATTTGGTACACAGCTTCAGCATGATGAGTTAAACCGTGCCTCCCCATTCCAGGTCAGTCCATCATGTACTTCCTGTTTTCTGAGCCGACTTAGACTTTTTATGGGTCAAAAATATACACTTTTTTGTGACAGAATTCTTGGCTTATACAGAAGGGATTGATTTCAAATTTGGTATACAGCTTTAGCATGATGAGTTGTACCGTGCCTCCCCTTTCCAGATCAGTCAGTCATCTTCTTCCTGTTTTCTGAATGGCCGAGTGGGGGTATGCTTAGCACGACTTAGTGCAACCCCTTGTTTAGCAATTGCAAAGCAAATATCTTTATTGGACAATATGACACAGTGCATATGTGATATGTGATTCAATTAAACGATATGATTGTCTCAGTTCAAGTTTAAGAATCAAAAAGCAATAACAGAGAAATGTTACATATAAATCTATATAAAGCTTTACAATTACTAAATATTATTTATTCATTCAGCATCTAAGAAGTGAAATCATATATTTTTGAATTCTATGTCCCGTTTAGGAAACATTTCGTTTAATAGCATACAAATACGTTTTGTTTCTTCCTTGTCTTGTGGATTTAAAAGGAGTTTGATAAGATCATCATCGGATAAGTGATTTTCATTATCAAAAACCAATTTAGATGATTCACGAATATCCACAAAACAAGTGCATTTTAAGACAAAATGTATCTCAGTTTCGACCTGATTTTCGCAAAATTTACAGTTCGAAAAGAACCCCCACGGAAAATTAATTCAAGGTAGATTCCAAAATACAATATAGAGTATAAATAAATATGTTTAAACATAAACAAATACCCGTCATAATGAAGAGAGACTACGGATAAAAAACTTCGTTCTGAAATCCAAAAGCACACACAATTAAGGTCCAATAAAAGAATCATTAAGAAAGTCTGAAAATACCAAGACTAGTACTGCAATATTGTGTACCCCCCCCCCAAAAAAATAAAATAAAATAAATGAAAATAGTCCAAAATAGCAAATTTACAGTAAGTGACATGTCAGCTTTGTTACTGCACATTCAGTCTCCGTATTAAATACTATAGGATGATTGCTACTTATTGTGACGGGGCCTTATACAAATCATTTTTATATAGATATATGCCCTACAGATAAAGACACAACAATCCTATTAAAAGCCATGGAAATGAAGTCAGAAATTCATGATTTTCTGAAGAATTACAAACCAACAAGAGCATTGCCTAAAATTGGTGAAAGCATTTTCAACTGTTATGAGGATGTAACAAGACACATTTCAGACGGACAAAGAGACACACTTACACATTTCCTTTGTTCGAATTTCAAAGAATTCAACCTATCCGTAAAGGACCTGCCATCTATGATACACGATACAATTTCTTATATTGTATCACGTTTAGACATGAAAGGTATAGATGCAATAATTTTCATTATGCCATAATTTTTACTACAGCATTAAAAATAAGGAATATGGAAAGACAGGATCCACATATAGACATTAAAACCATGATTTTTTCAAAATTAACTAAACAAGACACAATTATCAACTCTATATGATAGTCAAAAGTAAAGATTAGCATGTAAACCATTATACATGTATTTCATCATTTTGGAAATACGTTGACCGTGTCTTTCCATCACATATTCCAGTACTCTAAAATATATAAGAGCATACAGCTGAAGCATGGGGAAATTTCCAGTAGCATATAAACTCAATTTACTTTTACTAATAGGTAAAATATAGAACCTAACTAAAAATTGGTTGATGTTATAATACTGGTAATTGAAGGATGTCAACGGAAATGAGGAGACTTATGCTGTTGATGAGAGGTTTCTCCTTAAAATATCAATAAACAGTATAACCAAATAAACCGTTTATACCTGTTCTTGGTATTTGTACAGTGATCTGGGGGCATATGTCCTGTATGTGATGATAAAACGTAGATACATTGGTCCCAAGGTATTTGCATATATTTGACTTAATTTCCATCATGGGGGTACATGTATATGCACAGCCTAATTGTGAAACTGAGTCTTGCCCTTACACGCCATTTCATGCCCTACCATTTATATAGAATCATTGGCCAAGCAGAGATGTAATACACAATCTCTGTCCTATGTCAGGTTTTTGTATCAACATCCTTATCCACCAAAAGATACCATAATCGTTGGGAAATGAAGCCATAAAAAACTCACACACACATCTGTGAGTAAAATACAGATTTGTTAGCACTTGTCAATTTGAATAATTTTGCCATATATTTTGTTTTTCTTTTCCACAGAGAATCAGCCCTGTGAACTAGTGGTTTTGAATCCACCATGTGACTGTCCACCATCTGTGAGTGCCGATTCAATAGTGCATAGTGTATCAGTGCTCCCAAGTGTGCCTTCTAGTGCACCTCTGCCTCCTAGTGTACCAGTGACAGACATGACAGTTGCACCTTCAAATGCAACAGTACTTGCAACAATTGATATTAATTCCGCAACTGTAAGTTACTTTTTAATACTACCATTAATGGATAGAATATGGAGTCCAAAGTGGCACAATTTTTACAAATCCACATATGTGCCATATGTATGTTATTTTTCTTATTCACGCCATATTACAAAATTCGTCAATCATTGAACATCCTATATCGTTTTGTTTAGGAGCATGGAATACATTTTGAAAAGTGATAATACATATATTTATAATACATGTATATCAGGGGGAAAATATATAAGCTTTCAAAATCTGATGTCTTCATTAATTTCAACAAAGCGTTTGTTCAGCACATAATATGACACATTGACTTAAATGTGAAAAAGGTTACAAAATATTTAAATGCAAATAAGGAACCAACCATTTCTATATGGTGGGGAAGCTGATCCCGATTTCTTTTCTTTAAAAAATGTTAATTTCATGCAGTTTCTGCAAAAAAAAAAAGTATTTTTTCATGAGGCTTCATCAAAACGTGGATATTGGGGTGGGGGATAAGCAAAGCGCCAACAATACAATTAATTTATTATTTGCAGAGTGAGGCAATGAACAAGAAGAAAGCTCCAAAGGGGAAACCAAAGAAGCAAGAGTCATTTCAACAACTCCAAATGTCGGTGCTGAGGTGGGAGAGGCTCAGAGCAAAGGAGGCAAGACGAAAGTTTATCAAAGAAAGAGAAAAGATTGAACTTGAAAAAGAACTGCTCCACCTGCAAATTAAGAAAATCAAGAGGGAGATAAATGAACAATAGTCTTGCATTTAGGTGGTCTATTTTCTTGTTATTTTTGTTTAGCCTGCGACGATTAGAGGCGAGACATAATTATTGCTTTCCGGCGGCATTGACGGTGGCGTAAACCTTTTTTGTAAGACTTTTGTGAAAAATGAATTGAAGGAAAAATATAACAGCTAGGCACCCAGTATTTGGCATACAGACACTTTAGGTTATGGTCTACGCAACTCACTCCACCCTCGCCATTTGACTCTGACTCCATTTTCATGGTTCATCGATTCTGTGGACTTAGATGGTTTGGTGTTTTTTTTTCTGACGAAAAACCTCTTTGTAAGACTTCTGGAAAATGAATAGAGTGAAAAGTATAATAGCTAGGCATCAAATACATGGTATACAGACAATTTTGGTTATCCTCTGTGCAACTCACCATATGCCGTTTGACCCTCACCCCTTTTTCATGGTTCAGCGACTCTGTGGCCTTAGAGGCTTTTAAGGGCCAAAAACCTCTTTGTAAGACTTTTGTGGAAAATGAATTTCATAAAAAGTGTAATAGCTAGGCATCTGATATTTGTTTTACAGACACTTGGGGTAATGGTTTACGCAACTCGCACCATACTTTTTAACCAAAACTCCATTTTCATGGTCCAGTGACTCTGTGGACTTGTGTTTTTTTAGACCTCTTGATTTTTTTAATTGTTCTCAATAACTTTGATATCTAGAACAACTTCAGATGTTACACAGTCTTTGTGCTCTATCACCTGTCAGTTGACCTTGACCGTAACTATTCTTATATCTTTAAACTTAAGGCCCAAGTAGACCTTTAAATAGTTCTGTGATGGTGCCGACAGGCGATACATACTTAAGTGTTAACCCTTGTTGTTAAATGTTGTTTGTTAACGCTTATATTGATATATTTAAAATTATTTATTGATGTTTTCCTATCATTGATCATATGCTTAGTTATTTGGGTCAATCCTCATGAAAAAAATCCCTATGAATCTGTTTTTCTTCTTGTTGTGTTATCAGAAAAATGTTTTTCTCAAGTTTTGAAACAGAAAACATTTATTACAAAAAACAACAAGCATCGACTGGCAACGCGACTCAAGTTGTAACGATTGTGAACTAAGGTGCTCCGGAAGAGTTCCTGCCTGCTGCCTGTTTCAATTAGATTTTGGCAGTCTTCTGTGATTGTACTTAGACGATCAACTTTCTTTACCTATCTTGTCTCACAACAGCATTTACTTGATCCTTTGATCGAAATGAAAGAGAGAGGATTTAAGGGCTTTAAAACCTTATTTAACATACCACCCCTTTAAAAAGGCCTGTACAAAATCAGGACCATTGCGATCTACAAACTCATTATAATTGAACTTGACTTCCACCTTTTGACTTCGAGACAATTATCTTTTGCAACCGCTACTGATGAGACGAGTGGAAACATGTGTCTTGTTTGACTTAATTTGTTTCTTTACCTTGCTCTTTGATGACTTGTATAAATAAAAAAAAAAACAAATTTCATGAAAAAAATCTATTGGCAATTAAATTTCTTATTGCTGTTCCACTTTCATTGTCACCATGCTGAGTCTGGAGATCCATGTCCTCTGGAGCGTCTACATCTTCTTCCAACTGATCTCCTTGCATGATGGCATAGTTGTGAAGGATCCCACATGCCAAAATTATCTTACACACCCGTGCAGGTTCCATCCGTATCTCTGAATGAAGAACATGAAACCTGCGTTTCCATCTACCAAATGTCCTTTCAATAACACATCTTGTTCTTGTATGGGCACTGTTGTATCTTTCTTGGGCTCTGCAGGAAAAAGGCAATCATAATGCAAAATTCTGGTAAAAATAAACAATCAAAGGACCATGCATGATTTTTATATGGTTCAATATTCATGAAATAAAAATGACAACAAAGTTCAGGACAATAAATTTTGCTACGTCTGACGCGGGTTTCGTCTATTTCAGACTCATCAGAGGCGCTCTACCAAATTATTGAAAATGCCAAACACTATATATGATTATGAAAAGCATAGAAAAGAACAATAAAACCAAAAATACCAAACTGGAAAACCAAATTATTACTAAGATGATCAACCTATGTCTGGGGTAGAAACTTTGCATGCTGTTATTATTGACAGATAAATTGATTATCTATTCAAGATACAACCCCTACAAAGAATTGCAAAATTATGGTGAAAATTTTAAACTATATATCAAACATATTACTTATGCCAAATTTATTATAATGAATATTCCAGTACCTTGAATTTGGTCTAAGATAAGGCGTAAGCAGGTAAGGTTTACAGGCATAACCACTATCACCAAGAAGAAGTCCATCTAAATCAAAACCTCTATGATGCTGGTCCAAATAAAGCCCTATATTTGAATTCCGGAAGATGAAACTGTCATGTGTTGAACCTGGCCACTTGGCAACTATGTTGGTAAACTTCCCTGTTAATATAAATATGGTAAAAATACAGCTAACTTTACAAGTCACACAGTTTGTAGAAAAAGTTTAATGTTCCATTCACATAAATCAAAGTTACTTTTCTTTCCCATTTCATTTAATTTTCCATGCCATGTTCATTGTCATTTTAAAATGAAAGAAAGTATTTGAAAATATTAGATCATGTTACATTAGGCCACATTTACTAAAGAAATCATTGTTTATTCAAATTGTCAGATCTTTAATGGCTTTGGATTGTTAAAGGTAAGAACCATTTTCATATGATGGGGGGGTAGCTGGTATTCCTTTTTTTTCTCGCTAAAAATGAAATGTATTGTTTTTTTTCAGTTTCAAATGAGGTTTTATCTATAAATTGAAAGGGGTCTATTGAAACATTCAATTGTTTTTAGCTGGTTTCTTTGCGTTAAAATATAAGATTGTAGGTAAATTGGTGTCAGACAAGTCTGACAACCAGGCTTGTGGTTACCCTCAGGGACCTCAGGTTCAAGTTTCAACAAATAAAATAGAGTTATCCCTCTTTTAACAGATAACTCAATCAATCATTCATTAAATTAAAAATAAATAATGATGTAACAAGTGCTATATAAATCATGAATCATTTGTCTTCCCATGTAAGGGGATATGAATGTTTATTGCTATCATATATTTTATTTTTATGTCAAATCGTTTTGCATTAAAAGATGATACCCACACAAATAAGGGTACGTTTATCAAAGGCATGTAATGAGAAAAAAAATTGGTGCTCTCTTATAAAGAAGATAGAGATAGCATTTGTTTTGGTTTTTGATTGGAAATTTGAACTAAAATGTTTTTACCTTCATGGTCACAAATGCCTTGGACGTTAATGGAATGGTAGTTCTTCCTGTTGACATAAACATTCTCCATTTCCTTTGGTGCCTGTATACGTATATGGGTTCCGTCCACTGCCCCAATGACACTGGGAAATCCAGCAATATTGTGGAAACCATCCATCACACGATGTCGATCAGCATCCGCCACCGGCCATTTAATAAACTGATCCCCTCTTCTGCACAGCGCTTCTGTGACATCAAAGATGACCCTCGAGACTGTTGATTTGTCATGCCCAAAGGTGTCACCAATCACTTGCAGAAAGCTTCCAGAGGCATAAAATCTTAAGGCCATCTTTACCTGCAGGTCAACGGGCAAAGCATGCCCTCTTCTTGTTGGTCTTCTCAAGTCGTCAGCAAGCATTTCAGACAGGTAAGCAATACTCTCTGGGCTAAATCTATATCTTGCTAAGTATTCATTATGTGAATATGGCTCAGGGGCCACTATTTCTCTATAAACCCTTGGTTTGTACCTTCTGTGCATGTCAAAAAGTAGCATTTCGGCCATTTTTAACCATCGGATAAATATTTATCCACACCCTTTGAGGTCGGATAAATTTAGCCATGGTTAAGCATATTTATCCATCGGATAAATTTTGAACAACAGAAAAAAACGTTGGTTAAAAGTTATCCACTGGATAATGATTTATCCAGCGGATAACTTTTATCCAATGTTTTGAACAACCCAGCCCAGGCTTACCAAAACAATTTATTTTTTTTCTTTTTGGGTCAAGGACAATTTTTTCCAAAAAAATTGAAAACAAAATATTTTTTTTCAAAAAAATCCATACCCCCCCAGAATTTCAAATGGTTGCTGCCTTATATCCTTTACCAAAAACCTGTATATGTATATTAGAATATGCAGAATTATGCCTTTACATAAACATTATACAATGAACATGTCAAAGATGAAATTCAGCTTTGGCCATGCAATCACAAAAGAGTCATACGCGCTTGTCTAGAGGCCAAAATTTAAATTGTATGAGCAAAAATTTTGAAGGAGAGTTTGTTAAACGTCACTGAGGAACACCTCTGCCTTTACCTTTTCAGTATGCCCTTTTCCCGGATTTTAAAATTATTCATAATAAAATAAGTGTTACGGCCTTGTTTAGAACGAGCCACAATTCATTGAATTGATATTGACGCAAAGTTGTTGCAAATTTGAATGAGGACAAAAGTCACTTCTTGCAAACCTTTTTCGAATCTGTCTCAGTGTCAATTTTATCGTGTACACGAAAGGGAAAAGCGATTATTAATTAAAATGATGATAAGCTGAGTTTAGGAATATAGAGAAATTTAACTATCTTTGAAGTATTAAATTTATAAAACGACTTGGGTAGCTGGCTTGAATACAGAACATAAGAGCATATTACAGTATATCGTGGTTATGTTCCGAGATCATAAACGCTTGCATGAGGATTATTGATAAACAGTACCCAATTGCAAATATATCTGGATTTCAACCGACAGGGTTTGCACCAGTATTTGATGACGAGAAAAAGTATTGGAGGGAAAAACTCGGAAGATTTGAACAACAGTAATCTCCCAGTGTGCAGATTCATCATGCCTGGAAATCGCATTGGGTAACAATAAACATCAATACAGAACAAAAAGGACTCTGCCGCAGTGGTGGATCCAGGGGGTGGTCCCGCGGCGCACCGGACCACCCCCTAACTGAACCTCAAAAAAAAAAAAATAGGGGTGTTTTTGTAATCCATTAGCTGATTGCATTTTATGAATACAGATATTCCCTTTGATCTTAATTATTGTCGTTAATTAAAATTGTCTATGGTCTTGGTGTCAACTTTACGACCGGACCTCGTAACGGATTACTGAATTTCACCCCTCCAGTATATAATTGTCAAATCAACTCATTAAGCTCAATTAACACGAGTAATGTTTATAGACATAATATATAAGAATTTAGTGCGGATAGAACCACAGTGTAGGAACGGAAGTGTACAGTTTTAGGGCCTATAAAGAAATGGTGAAATGAACCATTCTAGATTGTACAGTTTAATTTGTTTTTGCACAAACTTTTTCAAATGACACAAAAACGAAGAAGATGTACGATTGCCGTTCGCTTCAAATTTTAAGTAGACATAACATAGAATATAATATAACTAAATTACCTGTAATTGTTTGTGATGTCGAATAGAAATTTCAATCTGCACACTTGATTTTTAAAAAGTTCACTCCAAATTGATGTAAATAATCGGTTCGTGAACATTAATCGCATTCAACTCGTGATCATTGTGTATATGTATCCTCTCAAAAATCATTTCTGCACATTCTTAACATGCACAAACGGGTTAATACATAGAGGATTTTATTTAATTTGAACTTTATTCACCCAAGCCGTGTTTTAAAATCTGAGCGAAATCTATCGCAGTCATTGTACAAAATCTATGGAGGACACTTCACAAAATCTATGGGGGACATTTTTCATAAAAAACATATTTTCACAACATCAGCGGCGTCAGATGTATAGTTCTTATTTAGCATTAAAGATACCAGAACATAAATAATTCATATTCCCCAAAAAGAATCGTTTTTCCCCAAGCTTATAGGTGTAGAACAGTTTTATAAATTCAGCTCAGTTGACACCTACAGGATAATTAATATGTCAAAATAAATGAAAAAAATAAGGTAACAACATAACTGCTGAACTGGGATGATCAATCTTAATAATACAAGACGGAAAGACATAACGAAGCACACGCCAGAGAAATTGAAGGTATGATCCTATATAATTTCCAAAACCCGGTCTTATAGCGCAAAATCTCCTTCCATAGCGAATAACCTGTCATTTAGAAGTAGCAGTTGCTGATCTTTTTCAGATCAAAACGTTTTTTTCTTCACGATTTGCTTCATAGGTTTGCTTCATAGTGGCTACATACTAGTATATAGTAAAAATATATGAATTAAAACAATTTTGGCGTGCTCAGAACAGTGTATGTTATACAACGTTCCCATGTATAACACGGTACGTTTTCCTGAAAATGTCTTGATTCTAACAAGGATCGGTCCAGAACATGTCAATAACGGCGCACATGTTTATCCTAAATCATAGATAGTAGTATCACATTAAAGGACATGTTGTTTAACTAGCAGTATATCTAATTAAAGAAGCCAAGTTTCAGTTCTGTATTCCAAAAACCTGGAAGGAGTTGCGTGACGAAGGATCAATTTGTCCTCAGGCTACCTGTGCGGCAATTATGCGGCAATCATATATCGCTAGTCCGAAAAGACTTAAATTTAAAATAAAATCATCGTAAATACAAACCACACAACTTAAACAAAACAAAAAAACATATTACAACCAAATCGCATAACGTGAACTCTGAGTTAAACTAGTCGAAGCAGCCACGTTACATATCCACACGCTAGTATATGGGGCAAATAACTGAAAGAAATGAACAGGAACTACAATTGTAATTTATTGTTGTTAGACTTATTACTGGTTTTGTGGCAAGTAATAATAACCTGCACATTGATTTTTTTATATAAAATATAAGATTATTAATATATGGTTTAAGGGTAAGTACATTTCTAAACTAATTTGTAGGTACATTTCTAAACTAATTCTTAGGTTAATTTGGCTGACACAAAAATTAAAGTTTCAGTTCCATTTTCAAAATAACCTGGAACAATATGCCCTATGGCTACATATGTATCCCAGCCGCTTGGTGCATCTACATACACACTGCAACTACTGAGCCAAGATTCAGTTCTACAGGTTTTGTTACAAAGGAATAATTAGCCCTTAGGATACCTATGCAGCCCAGCCCCTAGGGGCATTATAAAAACTAAGAAACCTTTGGCAGAATCTACATCCTTAGTGCAATAACTCAGTCAAGTTTCAATTCTGTATTCCAAATATCCTGGGAGGAGTTGCGTGACGAAGGAATAAATTACCCTCAGCTACCTGTGCAGCCCAGCCCTAAGGGGCATTATCAAAATTCAGAAACCTTCAGCAAAATCTACACCCATAGTGTAACTACTGAGCCAAGTTTCAGGGGAGGAGTTGGGTAACGAAGGAATAGTGTGCCCTTAGGCTACCTATACAACCCAGCCCCTAGGCCGGGGGAGGCATTATTAAAATTCCGAAACCTTCGGCACAATCCCTACCCACAATACAATCAATGACCCAAGTTTCATCCTTCTACTCCCAGTGGTTTCAGAGATTATCCTTGACATTAACGCCATACGTACGCCGACATACGAAAAACATTATCCCCGCGCTTTCGCTAGCATGGGTATAACGAGAATGAACGTTCTTAAAGAGTTCAACAGTTCCTGCTTGATATGAAGCACACCCGTCACTTTGTCAGCACTCGATAAAGTGCCTGTGGCAGTTTTCAGACGACCCCTCATAGAGGACCATTATGGTTTTAGGATCAGGGGAACAATTTTAATCTGATAAAGACTTTTGTAGAACAAATGGAGATTTTTTAGAGTTTAATGAACTGAAGGTTTTAGCAAGCAACTGATTTTCTCTATCTGAAATAGTTTGCATTCTATTGGGCAAAAAAACAGGTAAAATCGCTATTTATGGCCTTTAAAGGGCCATAACCGCTATAAAGGGTAATCTGACGACTTCGCCCAAGGGAGGCTTTTGTAGAACATTTGATTCCAAAGACCCTAAGAATCTTTTGATATTTTGTATCTGTTATAGTTGCTGAGTTATAAGCCATTTTAAATAAGTGTACCCTATGTTCTATTTTTAGCAACAGTGGTCATGTTTTTTTATCGAATCAATTCAAAATGAACTTCGTTTGTTGCCAACGTGTCAAATATCAATCCTGTAAAGTTTCAGTTAAATTGGTTAAGTTGTTTCAGAGGAGAAGATTTTAAAAAGTGTTAACGGACGACGACGACAGACGCATTTATAGTGATTGCATAAACTTACATGACATTGTCCAATTGAGCTAAAATTATTTTTTGGTCAAAATATCAAAACTAGATATATGGTGAATTTGATCAGATGTGATAGAAAAGGCTTCAGCTAGCATCATAATTGATTTTGATATTTACATGTGTACATTAAGTTGTTTGCTGTCAACTTTGCCTGTTGATAGCAACCAGACATGTATCAGATTCGCATCAATAGCAAAAAAGCATTTTTGCGAATCGCACCTGGTAAATCAGTGTCTTTTTGTTACAATCGAACATTTCACGCAGTTTCGAAGCGATAATTTTGGCTTGGTTCACGTGTAAAACTCCACCAAGAACTAGTCTGCTTGCTAAAATGTTCGGCATCGTTCTTCGTAAACTAGACAATTTTTAAATAATCACACGAAATAGTAAGTTAGGCCACCTCTCTCCAAAAGATTTTACTGATCAAACTTTTCGACGAGGTTGAATAAAAATTGTACACATAAAGCATATTTTTAATTTGGTTGCAGAAAAAAAAGCTTAAAATACATCAGAGTTAAGCCTTTTAAAAACAGAATAAAGAGAAAGGTGTCTGAATCTACAGTCTGTCCGTTCAGCTCTACAAAAGTCTCCTTTGGTGGAAATTTAGCCCTTTTTGCAGCAGTGTCTTTTCCGTATAAAAAAGTATAAACTGATTAACAAAAGTAAATCCCACTTGCAGGCACCATCAGAATAATAAGATTTAGCTTTTATCATAAAAAAAGTTTATGATTTCTGTTTTTGTATTGAAATTACCGAAGTGATTCGACCTGAGATTCAAGGTCAATAGTGCTAAAGTACCACTTGGGTATTTGCAAGTTTTATCAACTGGATGCCTTTAAACAGTTCATGAGATAATAAAGTGTTCATATATTTGATAAACTTTCTGTCATTTAAAGATATATACTCTGTGTCAAAAGATGAAAATGTAGATATGTTGGTCTTCAACTGAGGCATATATGCACAAAGCTTCATCAGCTATACGTGCAGTACGTGAGCTAGGAAGTACTTATGAAATTTAACAGCGATAGTTAATATAAAGCAATCGTAAGGTCCATGTTTCTGTAGAATAAAAAACTTTATGATATTCAAATAGAAATTAAAGGGTTCTCAATAACTATTTCATGTATACTAGTACTTAATCCATCCAACGTTTTGTAAGTCAGGAAGAAACGTGCTCGAAAATCTCCATTTGATACAGCACATGACAAGAAACACTTTTTATATGTTGGAATACATGTGCATATGCGTATACGTAATAGTTATACCATGAGGTAAAGGTGTTTCTGGATAAGAGGTCCGAGTGGGTTTCTTATTCAGAAACACCGTATACCGAATAGTATAACTAACTTACACCCCAGTAAACTTAAAACAAAACTAGATTACAATTTTTTGATAGAGAGCAATAAAATGTGGCTTTAATTATAAAACTGAGTTAGTAAACAATTTTTTGATTTTTTTCTTACCCACACATGGGCCTCTTTAATTCAAGATATTAAGCTACTGAGATGATTTTAGGATTAAAACAGATTAATCAACTTGTTAAACCGATTAATTACTTTGATTACTTTACAAATAACTGATGATTTTGTATCATGCTAATTAAAACAGTGAACACTTCTAAACTGAGTATCTTTAAGATTCATTCAGTTTTTATATGACCATCTGGGAAGACGGGTGTGCTTTGGCTGCTGTCCTTTTGATTATCATTAATTTCTGAGAGCAGGTAATTTTAGTTGAGGAAATTGCGTATTTGAATGGAATTTATTTCATTTTAATTTGATATTTTGTAATTTGATGTGCAGTACGATGTCCCTTGATTAAGAGTCTTTCTCTCATCTACTTCCTGTTTGCCGACTTGATTAATTTTTGCATAAATGGCCAATTTTTGACAATTTTCTTAACAGTTTTCTAATTTGGTAATCAGCATGGGTCCCATGCCATTGAATTAATTTCAGGTCTATTGTCTACCTACTTCCTGTTTAACGAAATCCGGCCATTTCTATCTGTGACCCATTTTGATGCCCCATCTACAAAAAGTATTTGGGCATATAGTCGTCGGATACGTTTGTTCGTCCGTCCGTCTGTCCGTCCGTTTGTTCGTTTATTACGTTTTTTAAATGTTTTGTTTTATTTTGTCTGTTTTTTTTTTTATTTTGCTACTTTTAGATTAGAATTGATTTTAAACCTTATAAAGTGAACTGTTTTCATTTCCTTCTCAGATGCTCTGGGCTGGCTATTAAAGAAGTTTCTTTGTGTTAGAAGCTCTTTTGTTCTATGAACTGATGTGTGTTCACAAGCGCAAAAGCAGGGGTATCTGGAAACCCCTGTTTTTGCCATTGTGAATTAATCCCATTGTTCTTAGAACAAAAGAGTTATTCACACAAAGAAAGTTTCTGAAAATGAAAGTTCGACTTTAAACAATAGAACTGGGGTGTAAGATATGTGTTTGAATCAAAAAAATATTCCCATCACTGGATTTATAAAATATTTTATCTTTGTTTCATATGCCTACTCATTATTTTCTTATAATAATTATATGAATTATTTATTTTCTGGCATTATTTATGCCATATGAAAATTACATCTGACGCCGCTGATGTTGTGAAAATATGTTTTTATGAAAACTGTCCTCCATAGATTTTGTGAAGTGTCCTCCATAGATTTTGTACAATGACCGCGATAGATTTCGCTCAGATTTTAAAACACGGCTTGGGTGAATAAAGTTCAAATTAAATAAAATCCTGTATGTATTACCCCGTTTGTGCATGTTAAGAATGTGCAGAAATGATTTTTGAGAGGATACATATACATAATGATCACGAGTTGAATGCGATTAATGTTCACGAACCGATTATTTACATCAATTTTGAGTGAACTTTTTAAAAATCAAGTGTGCAGATTGAAATTTCTATTCGACATCACAAACAATTACAGGTAATTGAGTTATATTATACTCTATGTTATGTCTACTTAAAATTTGAAGCGAACGGCAATCGTACATCTTCTTCGTTTTTGTGTCATTTGAAAAAGTTTGTGCAAAAACAAATTAAACTGTACAATCTAGAATGGTTCATTTCACCATTTCTTTATAGGCCCTAAAACTGTACACTTCCGTTCCTACACTGTGAGAACTGTAGAATGTAAAGAATCACAATGCCAATGAAGAAGCCGACAGCTTATTATCAAAGGTATTTATACGAATTTTTGAATTTATAATAAAATAACTTTTTAATTTCTAATTCTAAGATAAAAATAAGAATATAACAGCAAAGTTTTATTATAAGTTTACTATTATCTCACCCTCAGGATAAAATATCCAAATACAAATAAATTTTAAAATATGTCTGTGCATACAAAAGTGAAGGGAAACGATTCATTGTCCATTTGAACTGAAAATTAGGTAATATTTATTTTAGGTCTTCAAAAAGTCCTAGTTCCAAAAGAAAATCAGAAAATGAAAATGATGATATAAATCCTAGAAAGAGACACACATCGGAAGCGTTTGATAGCCGGGGGCAATTGCCCGAAGAATCTCTGTTAGAAACTTTAATTACGAAAACTTCAACTCAATCTGTATCAGAAACCTCTGTGTTGAAAAATGATGTTGGCACATTTTCGTTCAAACAAAACTTATCTGACGAGCAGAAATATCTCCTCCTTCGGAAACATTTCATACCTAGAAGACACTACGAATTTTCTGTAACAAAATATCAGGGACGTAACAGAACTTTTCAGCTTGCATGGTTTGAGAAATACACAGGGCTCGTCTATTCACCTACTCTTTATGGAGGCTTCTGCATTTATTGCTTTTTGTTTGGTTCGGATGACTTAGGAGTTTTATCCTCTATCCCCCCTTACAAACATGGCTCATGCCCATGATAGGCTTAAATCAGTGATGTGTTATGAATTAAACTAAATAAAATTTATAAGATAGATTCACATAATTTCGGCAAGGTCTCCTATCCAAGATGTGTTGATCTATATAAAAGTTTACACATTGTTTGTCCGTCTGTCTGTCCGTTAAAATATAACAGTTACCATTGTGCTAGTCTAGGTTTGACATTTGACCCATGCCTTTAAATAGAAAAAAGAAGGAAAACATGGAATTTGTCAAAGAGACAACGACCCAAAGGGGAACAATAACAATATCACATTTTAAAGTCGCCAGTTCGGACCACCCCCAATTTTTTTTCTGGATCCGCCACTGCTGCGGTTTATGTATTAGACAGTTTAAGATAGGACTTCGAGTTAATCAATGTAATATCCATTATTCCGGGAACATCATGGTTAAACCCTCTGGTACTTTCATTGTTACGTCGTCAACTTGTTATAACATCGTCATTATAATTAATAACTATCTGAACTGTACGGTCTTGCTTCGATATTTCAATTAACATGCTGATTTCATGTTGGATTAAGTAACTATATTATTTTTTAATTGGAAGATTCATTCTGAAAGTCTTCTGATAATTTTTCAAAGAAATACCCCCCATTTTCCTGATTAATCTGACATTCTGAGAAGAAAATGTTCATCCTCATCTATTTCTTTACATTTTTTACAGATTCTGTTTTCTCTACCAATTTTTCGATACCTGTCTTTTCAATTTCTAAATCATTGTCGCTTATTATTAATTTTGAGATTATTTGTCTGATTTCAAAGTCATCAATTTATAGTTTTTTGGTTTTTTTTATAACACAATAAAAGTTACTGGGAGCCTCTTGATATTGTTGGATTATCGCCCTTTTTGTCACAAGAGGGCGTTTGTTTCCTATTTACTCCGCCATCTTGTTGCTGATTCAGACACCAAATTAAGATTTTTAATATTATTTAGGTACAAAACGTCAAAATAAATGTCGTTACTTTTGAAAAACGTAAACAAAGATCATAGATACATTTTGAATACATTAAAAAAGCAAACATATAATGAGACACATGACCCAGTCGAAAATCTGTCAAAAACAGACGTAAAATGTCACTACTCCCCTTTTCCAATATCATAAGATGGTCACCGGTTGCAGTGTAAAGCTGTAATTTAAACACCTCTTTCACTCATACAGAATCCCTTTTAAATATGGCCATGACCTGTTTAGAATGTTTTTTGCTGATATGCAATCATAGGAACAACTTAGACGTAGAAATTTTGTCAAAATGTCAAGTCAAAAGATCCGAAATACTATGTATGATGGGCTGAAAAACTTGTCTTCTGCCACTTGTACTTGTCCAAATAGATCAGGTGAAGGAGCTGTGTAAGACACACACAAATCTGTACCGATGCGCTGAGGTCAGCGTTACGGAATACTAGAACATATCCTTCCAGTCTTATGGTGGCAGGTTGTTTAAGGTCACATCACAATGGTTATCCTATATAGGATTTAAAGATAGCATACTGGAATATGAGAGACTTTTAATCCAATAATGTTATTTGACTTGTCACTCTGTCGAAAAATAAAACACAGTCAGATCAAAATATGATTGAACTTTTAATATTATTGTCCAATTCCGGATATCATTCACTGTTTTTCTTAATTAAACACAATTTTCACTTTTCTGCTAATTTACACCTTCATAGTATGCAACAAATTTTGTTTAACTTTGAATGAAATTTATCGTCAAATTCTGGAAATGGTTCACTTTTTTCTAGATTTCAACACATTTCTCTATTTCTGATAATTTGCGCCAACATGCATGTGAAGGATCTCAGATTACAAAGATGGAGATCTTCATTTTTTTGGCTGTAGATTGGAAAAAAGATTTTCAACGCTCATTAAAACTGCATACCTCAATTGAGGTTAATAGGGTGTGCCAAATATACATGTATCTGGCTTCACTGTAGCTGACTAATCTCCAATTGTTTATACAATTATCAGGTCAATTATGGCAATAAACCTTCAATTAACACCTTTACCTGTTAAATTAACGTCTGCCTAATTAGCAAATCCCTCAAAAACACTGGAAATGTGTTATGACTGAACAATTAAAATGTTTATAAAACTAAAATTTTGTCAATTCTTGAAAAATTGGGAAATCACACAAAAAGCTGGTAGATGGGTAAAGAAGTCTGGAGATTTTGTCTCTTGGGGGGAAATCGCATGTATGCAACAATTATTTTTGGGGACATTTTCATCAATTTGGCATTTGTCCATGTTTTTTTTTAATAAAGCAAAATTAAATGGCTGTTTCAAAATAGCAAGTAAAATCCTGATATTTAATTTTAAGATTGAAACATTTTAGTTCAACAACAAAAAATTACAATTATGTTGAATTAATTACTTGATGACTCAAAATACCAATGGACATTTGATCCAGGCCAATACTGACTTTGGTTAGACCCATGATGAAAATTACTGGTTCTCAAGTCTAGTAGCTAGTCACTAACAAAATTCTGGAATGCTGTACTCCAAATCAATTGGTACAGACTGTAATTTATATACATATATGTATATTTGTACAAGTACATTGTAACAGGTCTTTTATATTGAGTGCAGACTTACTTCTCCATGAATCTTAGATTTGCATCCTTATGTCATAAAATTATACATGTATTTATCAACAATATTATTGTAAGGTTAGATTTTACAGCATTTTTTTGCAGGGTGTTCACTTTATTTAAATTATTTAAAATTTAAAACAACAACCCACTTCTGTGTTTGTCTTGCCTGCTATCAGGTTGACTCAACTGTGGGTTTTACCCTCATATTAGTTATGACTTCAGACAGCAGGATTGGAATTGAGCTATACAAAAAAAAAATATCCTGAGTTTTTGCTTTGGATAGCAGGCTTTTATTTCCACTCGCATAAGGACCATGCAAGAGGTCTACAGAGTACAAATATATTATGTCGATAATCTTGTTGTCAGTCTACAGAGTACAAATATATTATGTCGATAATCTTGTTGTCAGTCTACAGAGTACAAATATATTATGTCGATAATCTTGTTGTCAGTCTACGGCTTTTCCATGCTACTGTTGCATTGTTGAATCAAGTATACCAATAAGGCAATGTGTACAATGTATTCAGCCATGCTTAATCATTCTTATATTTCCTACGAAACAAAGTACAGTACCTGTCACACTCCTCCCAAAAACAAGAAAAAGATGGCATAAGTTTTGGAATAAGGAGAACCGTGTAGAACTTGTTTTATTCTATTTTTGCCAGTACATTTATGAATTATATTTCAAAGACAACAGAAATATATATGTATCTTTGTTTTCTTTTTCAGATATATTTCAAAATGGCGGCTGGTCCATACAATTACTCGTACATTTTCAAATACATAATTATAGGAGATATGGGTGTAGGAAAATCTTGTTTATTGCATCAATTTACAGAGAAAAAATGTAAGTATTTCTTAACTTATTTTGTTATGCAGTAGTACATTTTTGTTTCCCACCTTGCAGGGAAGTTTGGGATATTTAATCTTTCAACCTATGTGTAAGGCTTATGATTTCATGAACATAACATAACATAACATATCTTTTATTTCCAATCAGGAGCCCACTGGGAGCAAGGAGAGTTGTACATATAGAGGAAAAGAACATAATTGATAGATTACACATAAAATAATAAAACAAACAACATGGTGATACAATCAACTAAGATGTTAATGTTCATAAATTGAATAACATATATTGAAAATATTAATTTACTGATAAAATATCTTTATCCAGTATAAATCTGGAAGTGTAAGTTAGCATATCAGTGTCCTCATTACTAAGTAAAAATATCATTTTTGAATTATTTGATAGACTAGAAAAATTGGGATACTTATTGGCAATATGATTAAATAGAATATTTCTTTTTGCTTCAAATTTTGAACAAACACATAAAAAGTGTGTTTCATCTTCAACTTCCCAAGAAGAACAGTTTGTACAAGTTCTCTCAGATCTAGGTATTTTGGAGAAACGCCCTATTTCAATTTGTAGTCTATGGGCTGATATTCGAAATCTGCATAGAGCTTTTCTTTGATCAGGATTGTTTATCTTCAATAAAAAAATTTCAAATCCAAAATGAACATGAATTGCTTTCTGATTGTTTCTACTTTATAATTGGTAAGAATTGCAAATAGATCAGAGAGGAATCTGATTGACCAGTAAAGGGGATCCCAGAAAAGTCTTAATGATAAAATTTTAGAAAGCTGCCATTGTTCTAGACTAATTTTGACCAAGACAGTAACAAATGTAAAAAAAAACCTTTAAAACCTGAGTTAATATTCACACCTTATTGACTTATTTTCTTTTTTTTTTTTCAGTTATGGCCGACTGTCCACATACGATAGGAGTAGAATTTGGGACTAGGTATTGGAAGTGAAATATGAAATTATACAAAGTCTTATTATTTGATGTTAACTTAAAGCTTAGATGACATTGATGAGATATTCATATACATCAAGATGAGGATTTTTCAAAGCTTAAACATGTTTATGAAAACTTGAAAAAAAAAAGCCCCACACAATTTAAACAACTTATAAAAATGCAAATGAATGTACATTTTTATGTCGCCTGCAACGTGTTGCAGAAGGGACATAGGGGTTACTTTGGCACTATGCCTCGTCCTGCGGCGTCACAAAAATTTCCGTGGCAGTTTTCCAGGCAACTACGTGCCACAGCCTCTTGATAATTGGTATGTAGCTTCATGGCATAGTACTATAAGGTGTAAAGTGATTTTATGTCTGAAAAATAACTACTTCCTGTTTGACGAATACTTAATGTTTTATATAAAATGGACATAGATGCCAAATTTTCGTCGCAGTTTTCCAGGCAACTACATGCCACAGCCTCTTGATAATTGGTATGTAGCTTCATGGCATAGTACTATAAGGTGTAAAGTGATTTTATGTCTGAAAAATAACTACTTCCTGTTTGACGAATACTTAATGTTTTATATAAAATGGACATAGATGCCAAATTTTCGTCGCAGTTTTCCAGGCAACTACATGCCACAGCCTCTTGATATTTGGTATGTAGCTTCATTGCTTAGTACTATAAGGTGTAAAGCGATTTTATGTTGAAATGTAACTACTTCCTGTTTGACAAATACTTAACGTTTTATAAAAAATAAACATAGATGCCAAATTTTCGTCACAGATTTCCATGCAATTTCATGCCACAGCCTCTTGATATTTGGTACATGTATGTAGCTTCATGGCATAGTACTATAAGGTGTAAGGCGATTTAATGCCCCAAAATTAACTACTTCCTGTTTGGCAAACAAATATAGATACCCAGGCGACATATGCCTTCCGGGGAAGGCTCCATCTAGTTCTTAAAGAAATCGAAATTGAAAATATGGCCTGTATTTGAAATGTGTTTTGTTAAACAGTCCTTATTTTTAGTGAAAAGAGATACATATGTGTATAGGAAATAGAGAAAAAAAAACTATTAAAGATATCATAATAGTAGCCTGATATAGATTATTTCAATTACTTCCTTAGGGAAAAATTACCAAGCAAAGTACTCTTTTATTGTTGAATCATGGAAGTACACACATAACAAAGCCAGAAATAAAATTGCAGTAACCTTCTTTTAAAAATTTCACTTAAAAGAATTACACTCCTGTTATGAAATAGAGAAAAGAAGCAGTGGCAAATCCATCCTCAGATGCTCATGTGGTTCTTCTCTTGCTAACACATTCATCACACCATGGTCATTACACATGAAACACCTCGTTTTTTTATAGTTTTGATTGGTCGCATTACATTTTTCTAATGGGATTTAATCATCTTTCTGTACCGGTATTTAAATATTATGAAATTAAAGATAAGATCAAGAACAAAATCATACAAAATGACATAGGGGTAATGAATGAGTAAGCCAGAGAAAAACCCCTGGGTTACCAAGGATGTGGCAAATCCAGACTTCCTGCCAACTTGCCAAGATGAAGTAAGGTCTCTTTGACTGACCAAAGATTGGATCTGGATTTGTCATGCTTCAAAGATTTGTTATATTAAACCCAAAACAAAGTTTTATAAGAAGGCTGCCCAGTCCCTAGATCTGCCTATGAAAGTATTGTGCTAAAATATTAATTTCATCCCTTGAACTTTTATTGTATTTTATTATTAAAATTGACACTTTTATTGTAGAATCATAGAAGTATGAAATTAAAATTTACACTTTCATTGTAGAATCATAGAAGTATCTGGACAGAAAATAAAACTACAGATATGGGATACCGCGGGGCAGGAACGATTCCGAGCAGTGACAAGGAGTTATTACAGGGGAGCTGCAGGGGCATTAATGGTTTACGATATAACAAGGTATACATGTAACATGTAAAATGGGTGATGAAGGGTGATCAGAAGTATATGTCAGAGATCTCTTTTGGGGTATTTTGTGGATACCAGTCATTAAAAAATTGAAGGTACCAAGATATAGAATATTTTAGAAAAAAATGGGAAAAGTTTTCACAATCTGTGCAGTTTTATAATCTAAATTACAAAGTTTAATCCCAATGAAAAGAACATAAAATGACATGAATGATGTCATGTGAAAAATGATGAATCTCACATGTAATTTTTTTAGACTCCTAAGTATTTCTTTTATGTGCTTAATAGTAGACTACTAGTACCAAATTCTTTTTTTCCTTTTCAGACGAAGTACATATAATCATTTAAGTAGTTGGTTAACAGATGCCAGAAATTTAACAAATCCTAATACAGTATGTATATTTAGTTCTCAATGAAGCAAATCTTATTTAAATCATCAGGAAAAAGCTCTCTTGAAAGTATTCTGTGAAAGTTGCCCCATCTACCTAAGTAGGAGGGAGGGAATATAGTTTTCAAGTCCATCCGTCCCACCAAGCGTACCTGCCTCATCAGCTTTATGGTTGATTGATCACAGATAAAGGGGGTGTTAAACTTATAACCTTGGTAAATGGTGTCAATAAAGAGTCAGAAAACTGGTCCATGCCATGTGACCCTGACCCCCATTGGTCTTTTTAGGCCGTAAACTTTTTTGTAAGATTGTTGTGAACAATGGATTGCTTGAAATGTATAATAGCTAGGCATCTGATATTGAGTATACAGACACTTTATGTGTTTATTTCAAGAAATAGAAGCTTAGGTAGTTGATTTTAGTGATGGTGCCGGCAGGCAAGACATACTTTTAGTGGCCACACTTGTATGGTGAATTTGTTGAAACCACATATTAATGAATCCAAAGAAATATATTTGTTTCAAAATAAGCTGTGCAACTATTTCTTTTCTTTTTAGGTAATATTTTTAATTGGTAATAAATCAGATTTAGAAGCACAAAGAGATGTAACTTATGAAGAAGCAAAACAATTTGCTGATGAGAATGGTAAGTAATAGAGTGTTTAATTAATACAAATACTCTTAAAAGTAATGTGTGCTATAGTCCTTTTTATACCCCGCCACACGAAGTGGCAGGGTGTTATATTATACCCTCAGTTTTTTTCGGTGTCTGTCCTTCCGTCTGTCCGTCCATCCCCAAAGGTTTCTGACCAATAACTTGAAAACGTGTCAAAGGATTTGAATGATATTTTGCACAGCTGTTTAGTACAATAAAATACAGGTCAAGTTCGATTTCAAGAAGATAAATAGAGTGCTTCAATGTCAACATTGGCACAAATCATTGTCTGTTGGACTGAAATGAAATCTTTTGCTTGAAAAGACTTCGGTTTACATTCTATTTAACACATAAAAATTATACTTCTTTAACATTGCCATCGATTCACAGTGATATGACAAGCAGGTCTTTTGTAAGTTATGAAACTAAAAGGTATGGTGATACAGATTGGATTGTGAGCCAGGTATCGTGATCTGTATCAGATGGTGGGGAAGTGGTATCGTTACGTTTTAATTTCATGACTTGTTGTTAATATTACACTCAATAACCAAGTAAATTTGTATCCAACAAAAAATGATTAAACCACAGTACTGGTATTACATTTGCCCATAGTATATTATTAATCATGAGTTACAATAAACTGTAAAATTCTACTTTTCTTAAATGTTTGATCTATATTTATATTATTTTTCTCAGGTTTAATGTTTTTGGAATGTAGTGCCAAAACGTAAGTACTGTTGGATCATATTATTTATTTAGATTGTTCAATTAAAAGAAACTTACCTACTTGTTAATTAACTTGCATAAAATGAGCAGTTTCATATTGTGCACAATGATACCCCAGTGTAAATATTGGAAAAACAAAGAAAATAGCTTTAACCTATGTATTGGCTTAGCTAATGCTCACACCACACAGCAAGTTAAACATGGTCTTTAGACTCTAGCAAAGGTTTGAGCAGAAATCAAGAATGCAACACGTTTATGATTGAAGCAGACAAGTCATTGAAATGCAGATTTAACTACATGTCACTATATTCATATAATGTTTGACATTTCCAATTTTAAGATAAGGGCTGTTCCAGAATTAAATGTGTGTGTGTGTGGTGGGGGGTCGAGGGCAGTTTTTTCTTTACCCCACCACCCATCTAATAATAATTAATTTTTTTATCATTGTTTCTTTACAAAATTTTCACAAACACCCACCACCCACCGTATATGTAATAGAAGTCCCCCCCCCACATGTAAATTTTGGAACAGTCCTAAATTGCCTCTGATGAGTCTTGAATAGATCAAACGTGTCTCATACATAGCAATATTTATTGTCTCAAACTTTGTTGTTGTCTTGATATTGTAAGTTATCAGACAGATGTCTTCTGAAAAAAACGATCAGGAAACACACATTTTTTTTAAGTTATTTTTAAGATAGCTTAGCAAAGGAAATTAATAGATACATAGTTGAATATGATAACAGAAAATGTACATTTTACTAAAAAAAAAATTGATATTGATTTTATTTTACAGAGGAGATAATGTAGAAGATGCATTTTTAGATACAGCAAAAAAGATTTATCAAAATATACAGGACGGAAGGTTAGATACCACACAATTGATTTATATAATATTAGTTCATTTCTCATAGTTCTGAAAATGGTGTAATGTAGGGTTGCAATTTTTTACAGGTTTTCATTTTATTTTTTAATCTTATTTCAAACTCATAATTTGACGGCCCTGGTAATGTGATAGACTTTGGTAAACCTCTTGTCAACTGAATTTAATAAATATTTGTGCAATTATTTAATTAGTCTGTTTTTAACAAAACTTTTGAAAAAATTGCATTTTTGCAAAACTGCTACGTATCACATGTCCCTTTTGTAGAGTATGGATCAAAGTTTACACAAAGTTAAATGAAAAAAATAAAAACAAGAAAAAAATCTAGAGCTAAAACTACAATACATGTATAGATGATGAGATAAAAAATAGGCATTTTAAAAGGCCATTAAAATAACAATGTCATAACATGTATATTGTATTAAGTTCTTGTTATGATGTGTAGATATGCTTTGCCAATATTTTTTAAGCTGATTTAGAAATTTTTCAAATCAGGTTATTTTTGGTTAGATTTCACAGAGTGAAAAATTTGGGTTATGAAATTGTGAATGTCAGACACCAGCCTGGAGTTGGGCAAATAATTGTCATTACAGTTTTCTCAGCAAAAAAAATAATTTGCAGCCATTTGATATTTGGTATGCAGCATCAAAATGGGGTTCAATCTGTTGAATTCTGGTCTGTCACATACATACCTAATTCCTGTTAAATCCAGCTATTTTTGACTTTGACAGATTTTATATATATTTTTATAGGGGCAAATTCTTATATGAGGCAACACTATTTTAACTATTGAAAATAATTTTGTAAATATAACATATCGCAAGTATTACATATCACATGGAGAAAATACAACTACATGTATAATTAAAAACAAAGGTGGTCTTTCAAGAGGGGGGGAGTTGATGATTTTTGTCTCAAAAGGGTGGTCTTTGGTCAGGTTAAAGGGGTGGTCTTCCTAATGAGGTACTTTTGTGCACAAATGAGTTAATGCAAGAGAAATGAGGCCTTTGAAAAGGGGTGGTCTTACAAATGTGTGGTCTTTCATGAGGGGTACAACTGTACATTAATAATTGTATCTAACTTTGTGTAATTGTAGTTTGGATTTAAATGCTGCAGAATCAGGTGTTCAACATAAACCAGCCACACCTAGGAGTCCAATCAGTACAGACCAGGCACCCAATGAAAAAGGATGTGCTTGCTAGTCCACACAGAGATTTTATTACTATTTGACTGTATGATGAATCCATTCCAATTACAATGGTCAATGGTTAAACTGCAAAATGTTGATGTAACCTGATGTAAGATACAGAAAGCTGATCTACCATTTGAGGAAGGAGATGTTTAATATAATGTACAACTTAGATTTGGATTGTATGCTATTGAATTTTAAAATTTTGTGGATACGTGTTTTAAAAACAAAAGACTTTAATAAGGAAGCATAATGTAAAATTTTTCGAAAGATGAAGTTGTTCACAAAATAAAGTTGAAATAGATAGAATATTAACATATATATTGTATAATATAAATGCATATAAGGAAGCACAAGATAAAATTTATGTATAGATGAAGTTAACCTTCCTAAACTGACTGAGATAGGCTTATATGTTTATCAGTTATTATTTGTAAATTCTTGACAACAAAGGATCTTGAATTGAGCCATTTTAACCATTGACTGTTGTACACAAAATGTTCCTCACACTGTTTCGTTTACAAGGTCATATGTCATGTTATTGTTATTTTTTTACTTCAATTTAAATCATTTTCATCGGTAAAAGTGTTAAGAAAAAAATGAAAATGTTTGTGTAGACATAATTTTGCTTTTCAGAAAAAAAACCAACAAACTCATAATCATGATAATGAAGTACTCAAATTTTCTATTTGTGATTAATTTTCTATTTGTGATTTATAGTATCTTAATTTGATATGGAAGGGCGTACAATTTTAGATTTAACAAATGAATTTAGATTAATTTTGTAAGTTCAGCAAGTAAAATTCTATTTTCTTGATTATAGGTTTAACAAATAAGCATTTCAATTGTTCTTTTATTTGTGTAGTATTTCATTTTATAGCTCTTTCAACTTATTTTTGCTCAAGTTTTAGTTTTCAGTGTAGAGTTTTCCTAGACCTTAGTTATGATTTACTTAAAACCTTTACACATGAAATACAATTAGTGCAATCAGCGGGACTGAACAAAAGAGAGAATCATGTTCATGATTGGTTTTATTTTTCTGTGAGGAATATTTTATTTTGTGATGATAAAACATGCTCTTTCATATCCATGGGTTATGTTCTGAGCTTTTGGTGAATGTTTTTGTGTGTATGTGTGTGAGATATGATATTTGTGAAAGCAGTTATTTTTAGTTTGTCTCTGAATAATCAAGAGTGAATAATGGCTTCTTCGCTTTGGCAATATTTAGTGAAAATTCATCAAGTTCTGTCACTAAGATATTAGGATTTTTTTAAAATCAATGTTAATGCATTTCGTTTTCGCTATAGTTGAATTTTCCAAACAATATAGTTTAACTTTCCTGCATGTTTTGCTTTTAATTTATAATGTAGGAAATCAAAAGTGTGAACTACATTGAAATTTATTTGAGTTAAAAAAAAGTTATTGCTCTTACTTGGCCTAATTTTACATTTAGATTTTTGAATGATAATTGTTGTTCAGTAGTTATTGCCATGTGATCATTAATTGAACTTGTCAAGGGTTCAGCAATATTGTTTGTGTATTCAATCATGATTTTGTGATAGAGAGATTAGTTATTTTCTTGCAATGTGGTGTGAGTTAAGCTGATAATAAGCATTCAGCGTATTTTTTTTTAAGTACTAAAATTTTGTTTTGGATTTTGAAAAAATATGGATTCTTGGATTCTTAATGACATGGGTTTCTTAAAGGTCAACTTTGAAGTCATTCACATTGGATCATGCCACCCTCAAAACCACATAAATTTGGTATAAATAGTATATGGTCAGGGTTCGTGTATCACTAAATTCTACATTATTTAGTTTAAGTTCTATTGCTCTTTTATCATAATAGTCAAAATTTTTTTTTAGATCATGGTAAAATTGTCTTTTGATGCAAGTAATTATCATGCACATTGATATTAGATGTTAAATGAAAATCAGCTTTTAGGTTAAGATATGAAATTGTAGATACTTTCTTATTTATTTTTCTCTGTGATAAATATTTCTCATAGTGATTTGTGAATAAAATTGACGTAAGATTTTCAGTCTGAATGTATTTAGGGTAGGAACAAATCACTTAATGTTAAGTTTGGGTATTTTTTTAAATAATTTATTTTCTGAAGTTAAAAAATAACAACAACTTTTGTACTACCACTTAAATTGAATGTTTAAAAACATATTTCAATGTATATTTTGAAAACTAGTTACATGTATAAACATTAAAAATTTTACACAACAAAAATGCTTGAGGGTTGAGCTTGTTTAGCATCTAGAGTGCTCTAAATAAACAGTTGTTTTGCTTTGTGTATAAATGTTATAGTCTTTCATTGTTAATGAGAACTGAATTTTTTTAAAAGGTTGTTGTATAAATGAGATTATTTGATGAAAAATAACTACTACCTTAAAAAAAAAAGAAATATAATGTAACCAATAAAGTTAGCCAAAATTTTCTTTTATAAACCAAGACATTTTTTATTTTGAAATTTTTGTTATACATGTACATGTATAATGTATAATGCTAACAAAATCTTTTTAATTTGAGACTTTGGTTTAATACAGGACTCCTTGTTTCTTTAGAATAAAATCTTGCACGACATTCAGTCTTAAAAATTTAGATTATGATAAATATAATCAAATTTATTATATTTTTCCCCTGTTCATTTAACCCGATATACATTTTGCTTTTATAAAGCATTTGATAGGGACCAGTTAGTATAAAGCGCTTTTCTTTAGGTATAATTAAATTTATAAACCTAATATTGATGTTTTTAACATGGCATTTGGTATGCATGAATTGTGTGTAAAAAAATCTATTGAAGACATCATCTGAATATATTGTGAATTTATTTTTCCATGATAAGGGGTAGTCAACATGCGTGTATTTGCTTTGTTATAATTTATCCGCTGCATGTAGATGAGTGGAGAATGATGGTGTATCAGTGCTATTCATAGATTTAGTTTATATTTCTGTTGATGTAAAAAGTGTACTAAATGTAAACAAATTATTTATTTTATAGTGTTATCATTATCAATTGTCATATACACTTGTACACTTGTACATGAGACTACACTGTTCTTGAATTGTCAACTACTTTACATGTGAATTACTAAATATTCATCAATTAGTATTGTTATGTTTCGATATCAAACTGCTATATCATAGGTATTCATATAGGCTATTCCAATAAAAGCAAAATACATGGGGAAGAATGCAATGAATAAAATTTGGGTTGGGAATGCTTCCATAGTGCTATTATAATGCATTATATGACAATAAATTGAATTTATTTTATAGGTTGTGCCTCTTTTAAAAAGTGGTGTTCTTACCATCCTAGGCATTTTGAACTGGAATAGCCTGTAGCAACATGAAAAATATTAATGATGAATTGTGCATGGATTTAATCTCTGCTACAACTACAAATTTCACAACCATGACAACAGTCATTTCTATATAAAAGTTTTTAACGATCCTAAGTTTCAAATGACCAATTAGTACATTTTTTCAAAATTATTATTTTGATAGCAGGTTTCCAATGCTCTGAACACATCTTGACTCTTAGTACAATTATAAAAGGAGATTTCACCATTAATTTTCACATCACATGAATTCTACCATTTCCCTGTCCACATAGTAATGATTTTAATGTTAAGTAAATTGTATATAAATGATATTGACAAATAAATTATACAAAATATTTTTTATTTGTATTTTATTATTCAGCACTGAAAGTATTAAAATTTGCAGCCTTACGGTTAATACTTATAGGTTGCTTTCAATTTCTAAGATGGGTTTGAATCATTTGCATAATTTCTCAGAACCAATAGCATCAACCTTGGTTCAGATTGAAGTTGGATGATTCTCTGTCCCTGGCCTTTTTCAAAATTTGACCTTCTTTTTGTCTGTTTGAAATTGGTTTCTAGGACACAACTTTTGAGCAATTTAATAGATGAAATTCTTATCTTGAGCATATCTTGTGAGCACCTTGATAGATAAAACTGTTATCTTGTCAGAGCAAATCTTGTGTGCACCTTGATAGATAAAATTGTTTTCTTTGGCATATCTTTTGAACACCTAGTAGGACTTACATTTTATAAGTAAAGAAAGATGTAATTGTATTCCCACTTGGAAGAAGAGTATTGTTTAATACTGGTTTTCCAGTGTTCATTCTTCTACTCGCAACACAACTTTTGAAACTGTTTTCTCAACAACTTTTTATCACAGTAACTTTCTACTTTTAAATGACTATAGTAGAAGGTCTTCTTTGGCAAGTAGACTGTAGGTCCGTCAATATCTACCTCCTGTTACTTACTTCAGTTTTCAACATTCAGTGGCCATTAGTTAAAAGTTTTTTACATCATAAGTAACAAACTTTGGTCTATTCAATATGTGCTTCCTGTTTACCAATTACCCAAAAAGAACAATGGCATCTTTAAGGGATAATATTGGTCAAAGGGTACATCTTTGATGGTAATCAGCACCTTGACATACATTTTCCATATGAATGACCTGGGTTAAAGTTTTGGTTATGGTCCTTATCTCAGCAACTGCAGTTGACAGAGAGATGATATTTAATCAGTGGGTACATCTTCGATAGTAACCAGCATCCATACCTAAATTAGGTTTCCTGGACCTGCACAAATGACTCAGGTTAAAGTTTTGAATTAGACCTATATCTCAGAAACTGCAAGAGTTGAAATTGGGTCAGTGGGTACACCTAGGAAAGTAACCAGCATCCAGTTGCCTTGACCTATATTTTTCACATGAATGATTAAGGTTAAAGTTTGGTTAAGTCTACAAGAGATAATAATTGGTCAGTGGGTACATCTTGGATAGTAATCAGCATCTGTACCAAAATAAGGTCTTGTTGATCTACATTTCTGCATGAATGACTCAGATTAAAGTTTAAGTTAGGTGTCATATCTCTGCAACTGCAAGTTGTAAAGGAATGGTATTGGGTAAGTTGGTATATCTTGGATAGTAATTAACATTTTTTCCAGTTTTAGGTCACCCTGACATATGTTTTTATGTAACAGCCGAGGGGATAAGCTGTCGGCAATTGCTCCATATCTTTATTATACCCCCGCAAACAAAGTTTGGGGGGGGTATATAGGAAACACCCTGTCTGTCTGTCCGTTCTTCTGTAAACATTACTCGTAAGCGCTTCTCTTCCTAAACCGCTTGAAGGATTTTGCTGAAACTTAACATGAAAGAAGTACATCATATCTAGATGTGCATGAAAAATTTTCATTGCACTCAGACATCATTCAGGGGAGATAATTGGATTTAAGACTTTTCAAATACATTATTCAATGGGAGACCTTGTAAGCGCAACTCCTCCTAAACGGCTTTAAGGATTTTTATGAAACTTTACAGGAAGGAAATACATCATATCTAGATGTGCATGAAGAATTTTCATTGCAATCAGACATCATTCAGGGGAGATAATTGGACTTAGACTTTTTAAATACATTATTCAATGGAAGACCCTGTAAGCACAACTCCTCCTAAACAGCTTGATGGATTTGATGAAACTTTACATGAAGGAAGTTCATCATCTGCAGATGTGCATGATGAATTTGTATTGTTATTGGTTATCAATGAGGGGGGATAACTGTACTTGAGATTTCTTTTTTTACAGTACAGAGTCAAATATGAAGCCAGGGGTATCCTTTTGTGAGCATGCTCACAGTATTATTTTATTTTGTTTTAAGCATTTAAGGCACCTTTCAAACACATGATGCAGTGGGCCACTGAAAGTAAATTGTTTTTTTTTCATGTATCAACAACAAACTACTTTTACTTGTGTCAGTCTATACCTACAAATTTTCACTAAGCTTTTCTCAGAAACTGAATGTGAAATTTTGCAGGTTGGTTGTTGACGAAGAACTGTACATCATAAGAAACCTTCAGATCCTTCATACTCTTGCTCCCTGTATAGGTCATGGACGATATAAAAATTTACCTGAAATTTTTTTCAAGCTTATTTCAGAAACCTAACATGAGAACAATTTGATATTTGGAAGGATGGTTCAGTATGTACATTGTAAGCCCTGTCAGACTTGTACTTTCTATTTGTAGCTCTACACAGAGGCATTGGTGTCACACACACTCTCCTCTTCTTTATTTTGTATTTATGATAAACATCATGGCATATATAAGACCTAGTACACAAGATGAACAGTGGTTGATGCTTTATTTTTTATATAGCACTCATGATAACAATTCTTTTGTGTGCATAAAAATATCAAACAATGGTGGACCATTACATTTATAAGACATTACAATGAAAGACCAAGTAATACTGATTTTAAATCTAGCAAGGTGATACAGTTTAAAAACTGTAGTAGTATATAGAACAGCAGTGTGAAAAAAGAAGCTTGCATAAAAACATACATTTTGATTATAGGAAAAATTTTCCATGTACATAAATCAAGATATTACGTTCGATATGACCAATTACCATATATATTCTTCCAAACACTTCAAAAAAACAACACATTTTGAAACAAACTTAAAAGCATTATTTTTACAGCTTGGTTTTATAATAGAACATGTTGTGTTCAAGTAAAAATGTTGAAAATCTAGCACTAAAAAAATAAAAATCATTTTTTTTGTATATACACAATCATTCAGCCTTTGGTATTTGAGATTCTGTAATGTTTATAAAATTGATATAACTAATACTGTAATTATTTGAATTAAACAAGGAAATATATATTTTTTATATCTGAAATACCTATATTGCATATTATGCTTAAATAATCAGATTATTGCTTCAATAAGTTCAAAGGGTCTTTGTTGGCAAGACTAGAGGCCTTTAAGATTTTTGAACTACCCTGGTAAATAATTTTAAAAATTTTTGAATAAGACGAAAATTGAGGAGAGAAAATTAAAGGACAAAACATATTAAAATGGGAGATAACTCAATCATTTTTATTCTGTTTTTTTTTTTTTTTTATAAAGGCCATAATAAATCAATTCCTCGATTTTCATCCAAATTTTTTCAAAACATTTGGTGAGTGGTGAATTAATTTTTTCATTTCAATCCATTTTGATAAAATATTCTTCCATATATAGGAAATAAACCCAAAATGTACATAATTAACCACAAAATAAAAATATTTGTTTTTATTGAGGTGGCTATAAAAATTGGGGGAAGGAGGATCTAGGATATTTTCTACATTGGCCTAACTGATACAGAATCAAAAAAATATATTTAAGTCCCTTGGAATAAAATCTCTCCTTATGAAAATAAAAAAATAAAAATTCTTAAATATATCTATAAAAATATGCTCAATAAACGTTATAAACATAAGCAATTGGCACATTTATTCTGTTGGTTTTATATATGGATTAAACTTATTCGATAATCTATATCAATTCCACAAAAGTATGCTATGGATAAAGCACAGAACCAAATGGTCATCTTTTTTCTTTAAAAATACTATCCAACAAAGTAACTGTAACAGAAGACTTAGGTTCAGACCATTCTAAGTCTGGTTTTAGATTAAATTGGCAGAAACAAAATTTAAAAAAATTTATTCAAAATACTGCAAGCAGTGAACTATTAAAGTAAAATATACATTTTAACTGTAAAAAGTAAAACTAAACTTAAACTTAGGTTCCGACCATTCTAAACCTGGTTTAAGATTAAATTGGCAGAAACAAAATTAAAAAAAAAAATATTCTAAATACTGCAAGCGGTGAACTATTAAAGTAAAATATACATTTTAACTGTATAAAGTAAAACTAAACTTCAATTATGAACCTCAGGTTCTATCTAAAAACTAATGCTTTAACCACTTTGATTCCTGGGAAAAAAATACTGTTCTAACATTAAGCTAATTACAAAAAAAATAATCAGCAGACAAAAAAAAATGTGTAAAAAATATCTAAACAAGTAACAAGAATAAAATGACATGAAAACAACAAAAATATCACAGTCAACAACATTTAAAATGAAAAATTCTGTCATATTTAGGAGAACATACACAAAAACACATGTGAAAAAAAGAACATACATGTATTCATCAAAAGCTTTAAAAAAAATTAAAGCTATTTGAAAATAAAAGAAAAATGTATACATAATTCTTCTTTTCTTTATTGAAACAGAGGTCAGTTTATAAAGAAAAGATTAGCAAAGTAGGCAAATAATTCCAAAACTAAAAAAATCTCTTATTTTACAAAAGTTTCCTTTTCTTTTTTTACAAAAAATAATGAAACATTGAAGCGTTTTATAGTTAACACAAATGAATATAAACTCTATCAGGAATATTTATAAAATAAATATACTATCACATATCCAATCCAAAATATAACAGAATCTATAGTACATGTAGATGTAAACATTTGAGCAATGACTGACAAAATTGAGAAAAATACTGTTGTTTTGTGAAATTGCAATGAATGACAACGTCATGGTATTTACAGTTTGTACCTCCAAATTGAAAACCCTGTCCCATAATGCCAAGTCAAAACATAGCCTTGACCTTGTCAAATCTGTATCACTTCCAATCAATAGCTTAAATCAGCTGAATAATGAAATGAACAGAAAAATTATAATACTATATTCAAAAGTTCAATTACACATTTATAACGTATATGTGACATCAAATACTTTTTTTTTTCAAAATGATTCAAATACTGTGTATCGATGAATTCAAAATCTGTGCTTATAATACTATAAATAAACCATGTTATAGGGACTATAAAAGAGTATTTCATTGTTTTATTTTAATAAGTTTTCACTATAGAAATTTTTTGAAAAGGTCAAACAAAAAATCAAATGTTACCTCCCTTTCAATTTTGGTCAAAGTATATAAAAATTCCCTTTTTCATTTTCTCTGAAAATTAATTATAAAACAACAACCCCTTTCACTGATCAAACTTTTAACAGTTAAAATGAAATGTACTTTTATAGACCGAGTCAAAACAAAAAAGTCATACAAAAATCTTCTTATCCACCAAATCTAAACAGTTATACATTTCAAACTTGTGTGAAAATAACAACACAGATCATATTGAAAAAATTTACAAGAAAATATCAAAAATAACAATTATTAAAATTTTGATTTCATAACAACAATATATTAACCATGGAAAAAAGTGTTTTGTGATATCATTAAGCAATTGTAATAAGCAGCTTCAAAAAAATAACAATAAGGTCTTTTTTGCACTTAGAACGCCTCTCCAAGAGTCCAACGATGGTTGCCCTTGCTCCTTCTCATTCGGATAATACTTCCATCAATGCCAGCGGCAGCACTCTTGCTCTTGATATCGTTACGTAATTTGAGCTGTGTAAGTTTCAATAGACCTATGTTTCTACTAGTGGCAGTAAGAGATTGTAGGAGTCCGTCACCACCCTGGAAAAGAAAATAGAATGTAAAATAATTTTCTCCTTTTTAACAGGGTAATCAACATCTAGTTAAACAAGGAACAGAAAACATCAAAAAGACAAGTACAAACAAAACTTTGTCATATGTTCCTGTCATAAGACAAGCACATATAAAATGTGGCATGATTGAACTATTTTTTTAGGGCCAAACATTCCCCCTATCAATAATTCCAGTCAAAGCACAAATATTAACACAGTAAATATCAAATCGATCAACATTTAATTCCACTTTTGAGAACCTAAGTTAGACAAAAGACAACAAGAACAAAAATGATAGAGGAACTCTCTATAGAACACTTGACGTTACTTCAACATCTAGCTGAGAATCATTAATCGACTGATGTAAAAAAATAAAACATATCTATTTTTAATCTGACAGATAAGTTTTAAAGACATTGGGTGTTCCAAGCAGAAAATATTTGATAGCCCTTACTTTTGTAAACTAGTTTAAGCCATGTTAGCCATGATGTATTAATGTACAAAGTTTCATCAGGATCCAGTTACTTTTTATGAAACACTTAAATGCCAAAGATGAAAGAGGACCGTGTCAGACTTCAGTGATTTCCTTCATATTCAAACAAGAATTAAACAAAGAGTTCAGACACCTTTGTCCCGGGCCCCCCTGAAACTGTGACTTCCCGTAAACCCACCCAAACACCTTGGCCCCCCCGAAACTGCCACTTCCCATATACCCACCCAAACACCTTGGTCCCGCTAAAACTGCCAATTTCCATATATCCACCCAAACACCTTGGTCCCCCTAACACTGCCACTTCCCATATACCCACCCAAACACCTTGGTCCCGCTAAAACTGCCAATTTCCATATACCCACCCTAACACCTTGGTCCCCCTAAAACTGCCAATTACCATATACCCATCCAAACACCTTGGCCCCCTATAACTGCAACTTCCAATATACCCACACCCAATCACTGTTGGCCCCCTAAAACTGCCACTCCCCATATACCCACCCTGATGATCTCCTGTGCCTCAGGTAGCTGTGTTCCAGGATGTCTTTGGAATACTCTGACTAGTGGTCTGTCAAGTCTCTCTCTCATCATCAAATCTGAACTATTAACAGGGCCCTGTAATTCACAAGAAGGAATATAACATCAAAAGAGGTTAGATATTGAGTAGAAGATAAAAGTTCACATTGAAATGATACAATGAATGTTAGAAAGAAAGAAGTCCAGAGATTCCCAAGGTGAAAATGATTTGGTCTGGTAAAGATCTGCTTTTACCTTCAACCGAACAGTTTTTTTTACAGTTTTTCGCAATGCTATGGTAATATAAAAGCGGAATTTTTACTGAACTTCTGGTTCAGCAGATACGATTTTTTTCTGGACCGACTGAATTTTTACCTGATTCATTCGTTGGGCCGGCATCCTTGGGATTCTCTGGGAATCATGTACTTTGAATGTCAAAAAAATTGAAAAATGAATACGAATGATTGAAATGTTCATGTATTTTTGCTCTGATTTTACCATTTTATGCAAAAAAGATTGCATTCTGAGGAATTTTATTCCAATTATTTTTATTGAACCCCTTCAAATTTTTTCTCCTCTACCCTCTAAAAAATTCATTAAAAAAATACTCAATTTTACAACAAAATCCATTGGGAAGTTTTTCTTTGGAAAAAAATAAAGAGAGAAGTTTTTTATCATTTATCTATCAAAAAACCTTAATATCATGATATTTTTTTCAAGGCCAATCCTGTCCTAAAAATTCCCTGGTGATCCTTTACTTTTTATTATAAAAAATTTAAGTACTCCCTATGAGCTAACTATAATTGTTCATAGAAAATCTCTTAAAATTTGGTGACAGGTAGGCAATAGGGAGTATTTTTAATGCCATATTCCTATTTAAAAAAAATAATTAAAAAATAACAGACAGCTAGCTTATCAGTTCAAATGCCTTGCTGTTTCATTATAATTTAGCCTTTAAAATTCATTCAATATCAAAGTAAACAATAATTTTATAAAACTAGAAATGTAAAAACTGAATGAACAAAAATCAATAACTTTTGGCTTCATTCTTTATGATTCATGTATCTACTTCAAAAGAAACAAATTAAATAAACAAGCCATGCAACAAATGTCAATTGATTTTAAAGTTGTAAGTGAACAGTTAAAATAATTGATTTTTTAACCACATATTAAAAATGTTTAAAGCTCGAGTTTTTTCCATGTAGAACGAGTATATTCTTTTTGTTACATTGTACAACAGAACCAGTCAAAGTTAACAATGACATGAGGCCTGTACATAGAATTTTTTTAAAAGGGATGCATTTACATAGAACTGCAAGAAAGTTTAGGAGTTGCCCCTGGGGAACTGAGGAATTTTAAAAGTTGTTTCTCTAGAAGGGGTAGCAGGAGTACAGAAGACAATTCAAATTTGTTTTGTACATGTATTTTGCAAGTTTATTTTGTGGCAAAAAGTTTATGTATTTATGACAATATTTGATTCAGACTAACCTATTTAATTTCTACATAATAAAAGTAATGAACGCAAGGGAAATGCTTTGAAAATCCTGCCACTATAAACCTTTTTTTGGGGTACTTTTTATCCAAATCATTTACCAATACTCAAAATTCCTCAAAATTGAACTTCCTGAAAGAATTTTTACTGGCCAGGGGCTAACGGGCAAAAGATATTTTCAAAACTACCCTAAGGTTAACAATCACTTTCTGACTGTTTACTTTCCTAGGTACGGAATAAAAAAATAAATTAGTAAAAAAGGGGGATTTCATGAAGTGAGTGAGCAACAGCTAGACTACATGACTTCACAATCAGATTTATCCTTTTGCAACATGGATTTTCACGTTGCCAATTCCAGCCAAAAATTGTAAAAGAAATGAGTAAAAAACTTCAACATCTAAGACTAATTTTATTTATAAGCAAAAACTTTTTGGGGGCAATCAGTTTAATTTCATGATTTTTTTTTTTTTTAAATTAAACTAGCACAGGTCTTTAAAGATTCAATCGTTCCATGTCCAATATAAAAAAAAGTTGCAACTAACATAACAAAGACTTGGAATTCAGTAAGTTTACAACAATATTAATAAACTGAAACAATTTAAACGCAAATGTTCACCAACATTTAAAAAATTCAAACTTGATAAATACTTACTCTTTTCTTTCTGGCCTATCAATTTACTACAATCATGATAAACTTTTCACACATGATACAAAACTGTAAAATTTAACAACAATAACGCACACATACCCATATTTGTCAAAAAGTGAAAAGGGGAGATAATTTAAAAAGTAATGGTAATAAAATACAAATAAGTGACAAAAACCATCTAGTTTGTGTATGAAAATGAAATGAAAATCACAGTGCTATTTACAGAAAATATCAGTGCTATCAAGTTTTTATGAGCTGCATGCATGAGATTCTACGAAAAATTGAAAGATCAAAGGAAAAAATTAAAGATCAAAGAAATTTGCCGCCAAATTGCAGACCAGATGCATGAGTCTCAGACGAATTGCATGACACTTGACAGGTCTGAAATAAGACTTCTAACATACCAAAGTATAGCTTCTTGCTTTATCTGTTGCATCATACCATCGCTGGGCTCTGTGGATACCATGACGATTTTCTCCCAAACTAACACCAAGATGTTGCTGAAAAAAATTGAAATTAACAACATTAAGATCTGCTCCATTTTTCTATTCAGTTAATTTATTTGTATAATGTCATTTTCATGCAAAAGCAGAAAAGAGTCTGATACATGAAAAAAAAATTGAACACTTTTCAACATGTATTCATTCAATTTAAATGGTTATAAAATGGTACACATTTTATAATCATAACTTGAAGAAATTGTTCCTTTTCATTGGTTGACACAGTTTTTTTTACTTATTCACATATTTCTTTTTACGTGTTGACAATGTTAATTTTTTGCTTGTTGACATTGTATTGTTTAACTTGTTGACATTTTTCTGTTTTACTTGCTGCCATTGTTACTTTTTACCTACTGTAGTACTGATCAGATATTAGACATTGCTAACTTTTACTTTTAAGATGTAAACTGTTTTCATAATGTAAATTTCCTAATATAAACTTTAAAAATATTATAAGTTTAATGCTACCTTAAGAGTAACTGTTTCTGCCAGTTTCTGTGTGAGACCATCGTTGACAGATTTATGAGCAGCTTTTTGTAGTTTATCTGTTCTATCAATAGCTTCTCTCAACTCTCTTCTAAGATAGGCTGACCTAGCTCTTGCATCATCGGCATCGGCCAAAGCCTGGTCTGCTTCGGGTGTGTATGGTCCAAGGGGATCTGGCTGGTTAATGGCCATTCTGGAATAACATCCATCCTGTACACTTCGGCTGCGTCTAAGACCAGAAGAACTTGTGGCGTTTGAAGCAGCACTGTTTACATTAGTAATAGAGGATAAGGAATGATTCAGGAGATCAAGGACTCGTGTTCTTTCCTGCAAGACTCCAAATAGACGTTTCCTTGCTGCATCTAATACCTACAGAAATAGAAGAATGAGGAATATTTATTTAAATCAATATTAATAAGACATGCTCTGTGACTCAGTTTAACAATTAAACTAAATCTAACAGATATGAAATTATTGGATAGAGACTCATTGGATGAGCATTTTTTAATGTTTAGACATATATCACAAAAATTCAGTTCAATTGTAAAGTAAATTTTGTAATGAACATATAATATTTACCACATGGATAATTATGAATAGTATAAACATTTCCACAATTATCGAAAATTTGATACTTAAATTATTCTAAATTTCTTTTATCAACTGCTTACAAAATTATCAATCAAACAGCTCTAAAATTGTTTGCCAAAAGCATTTGTTTTTTATTTGAAAAACATGAAGAAATGTATGATCAAAGGGAGCTAACTCATGTTTTTTTTCAGTACTTACAAATAATTGTTGTTGTACAGACTTGAGCTGGGCTTCCAGTGCTCTCTTACAGTTCAACAAGTGTGCTCTTTCAGCATTAAGAAGATCATCTGCACCATCATGCTCCTGGAAATAAAGATGGTTTAAATCTAATGTCACAAATCAAGGGTCCTTATTGATCATTGTTGAAGTTATTGAAGTTATACATCAAAAGCATGCTATTAAAAATAATGAATTATATAAACAAGGTAACATATTAAGCAATGTATTATAAAGGACTTAAAAATAGATATTAAAATAAAAATGTACAGATATATAAGGTATGATTTCATTAATCATATAATTTAATACCACAAGTCCTTTCCTTATTTAAATGAGTTATGCAATTGAGTATGAAATAAAATCAAAGCTATATTTAACAGGGATACAATTATTATAGTGGGTTATCAATTTAATACAGGCTGAACATGATTATTAAATTATAAGAATATTGAAAATGTGATAGTCATCATAATAGACTAAAAGACTTATTTTTAAAATATATTTGATGAAAGTAAAAAAACCTTTCGTCTATCAATTTTTTACCACCTCGTCTAAAAAAAGCATTTAATTCTTTGAAGTTATGTTTATAGAAATCTTTATGAAAAGGATTTTTACTCATTTCTTTATTTGGTTTTCACAAAAGTAAACTTTTCTTTTGTCAAAAATAAATTTCAAAAGAATATTTGTAGGAAATTATTTCATGCTTTTGTACATTCAAAACTAAGTAAATAATCTTCTTTGAGATTGTGAAATGTTAAACATTTTAAAAAGAGACATGTATAATGGTACTTAGAATAGTTAGTTTAAGTCTTCAATACAAACATATGCACATTTCATATTGGAGCTTTAAATGCTTCATTTGCAGTTTTGTCAGCAACCACATGCTAGTTTCTCAATATTTTAAATGTAGCTTCATCCTATAGTTCTTTTTGGTGCAGTGCCGTCGCCAGCTTTCTGGCAAGGAGGGTGCGGGGAATGGTCTGGGGAAACATTTCTAATAATTGGATCCATTTTGGAGAGTTTTGGTGCATTTTTAAAGAGTTTTCATTATTTTTTCGGCAAAAGGGGGTTGCGATCGCAGTTTTATACTTATGGCTCTAGTATTTTTTTTCTGTACATTTTAAGATGCAGGCAACATACATGTGATGTAGATCTCCAATGCTGTTTTATAATCTTAAAAGCAACTAGTACATTTTTTGCACAACTGTACATTGAGTACATGTATGTAGCCCTGTACGTTTAAATTCACAGCTATTTCACATATACATTTTTCCTTGGTTAATTATCAAATTATCAATTTAAATATATCAATCAATACAAAAGTATAAAGAGAATAATAGGTGTCATGGTCCTAAGTTGTTAATTTCATGCATGATAAATCTATAAGTGAAGTCTGGTTAGACAGTAGATCGTTTAATTGTATATCTCAATTATGTATGAATATGGGTATTTTTATTGATTTCCCATTTTTAGTAAGGGTTTTAAGATTAACATAGCATCATGCCAGTCTGGTCATTAATGTCATTGTTTCTTACATGTACCTAATATTTTTAATATTTAAAATTATTGCCTAATATTATTGAATTTATTGGAATAGTTCTATGCATGGTTTTATTAGCCACAATTATATGGTCTATTAAATACTTGTGTCTAAGATTTTTTCAAGTGTTCAAGTCACTTTTCAGAACGAAATATATGGTTCAATTCATAATCCTTAAGTGTGAAATAAATAGTTTGTTTCAGTGGACAACTTTTTTTCATTAATTTTCCTTGGTATAAACGCATTAGCATACACACTTCTGTAGTTCTTAACGCAACAACAACATGTAGTTCAAAGCTATTTTTTTGGTCTTAAGTTTTAAGCAGTTCACATGATGTACATTGAGTAACTGCCTAACTGTAAAATGTAATCTTCATAGAAAAGTTTATTTTACATGTACTTCTACAATATGTATGTTTGAATCTATATTGTAGATATTATTATATCAGTATATCCTAAATATTTATTGGCATTGCATGGTGATGCCAATAAAACCTTTTGTTATTTTCTGTTGAAAGTAAATCAAAAGTTATCATACCACTTTACAATACATTGTGCAATGTAAACAATTTTAATACTAAATGCCTTAAATTTTCAAATGAAGTCTTAATATCAAAGTCAATAATCATTGTTTCCATGGAGTCGTATGTAAGTGTCACATTAATGAAGGGAAATTAAGACAATCACATCATGATCAAATGAATTGAAATGTAAAATCAATGAAAAAAGAAGTTAGAATTTTAATTGTTCAATAAGGATACTTTATTGCATGAAATAAAAATGATTAGTATTGCTAGGGACAAACTATACTGTCATCAAACATTTCTCTGGTCTTACTGATTGTATCCTAGCTGGTATTCTGCAGGGGTTTATCATACTATTTTTGGAAAAGGCCTTAAAATGAAGTCGACCATTTGGGTGTTTTAGGGGGAAATTTTCCCATTTGGGGATCAAAATAAGGGGTAAAGTTGCAATAATGTTTAGGAATTCTGCATGATTTTGAAATACATTTGTAATTTCCTATCACAGGACCCTACTAAATGCTTGAAAATTCCATGATCTGATGAACATGTATAGCAATATGATCTTGCTATTATTTTTTCTTAGCTAACACATCAACATTAAATAGTGTTAGAGATCAATGAAAAAAGTGTTAAAATACATGTAGTTATAAATTTTACAAACATCATGAAGTACAATAAATGACTATAATATACATGTACAATATCCAAGAAAAATCTAAACTATTGTTATGAAAATGTTGGTTATGACATGTACAATCTTAACACATTTATACTATACAACTAAACAGGTTAATGCAACCATTTAGAAATGTATATGGCTAACATTCTTTTTGTATTCATGTGTTGCCTTAAAACATTTTACAGGTCATGTGTCCACATGATCAATTTTTTATTAATATTTCTAAGCTATCCCTAAATCACCTTTTCTCTGAAAAATGGGTTAAATTGTTCTAAGATTCTAATATTTGTTAATCATTTAAACGGCAACTGTACTAAACATCCTAAACCAAACCTCTTAAAGGGTTTTGGTCATGTACATGTAAGATTAAAATTGTTGACACTTACATCATGTCATACCAACATTAAAAAATTTCTATATTATTTGAATGAAGTTCTGTTCATGGGGTAAAAAGAGCTGCATACTTACGAACAGATCAATAATTTTCTGAAAATATATATCCAAAACAATGAAAAAGTGATTGGCTCAAAATTTAAACAATGTACAGTACATGTTTACATGTGTATCTTCATGTACATGTATTTGGGGTCAAAATAAAATTTTAGTATTTCTGAGGATATGGAAAATTTATGAAATACAGGTTTTCTTCATGATTCAGGCACAAGTATTTGAATTCTTTAGTTACAAGAATATCTATGTTTCAAAAATATACTTAAACCTGTCAGCAATAGGATGAAGAACAGCAATAAAGGTGCTATTTCTTTGCTTTGTTTTATTTTAATTAAATGGCCATTATGGGGTGGAGATCTTTTCTGATATACATGTATTCATTTAAACATTCTACAACTTCTAGTTAGCAAGTGCCTAAAAATGAAGCAAATTAAGACTCTACTTTCTACAACGATGAAATGAGCTCTGGAGCATTTCAATCTTGTATAGTCTTCCTTCCATGCATGGTTACAAGTCGGTCAAAAGCACATCAGTGATTATGTTTCTCCTTATGACTCTTAAATAAAAGTTATTCATTTATTTATCATTCAATTTAAACCCCATAAATGAAACTTACCAATAAAAAGGCATAAATTAAAGCTGTTCTGTTAAATACGTAGTAGAGACTTTACTTACTACAGAACAACATAATAATCATATCATTTAAACCTGAGTCTGAGAATACATGTAGTATTGTACTGGTTGGATAGTAGTTCTCAGACCTTTTTTTTAACCCCTTTCTTGTCATTTTACCATTTTTTTTGCCTGGCATTTTCAATATATCTGTCTATTAAAATAAACATAAAAAATGTTTGGAGATCTATTCTGTAACCAGAACTGAACTTTAAAAATGTCATTGCAATTTGATATTACCTTTTCCCTTGGAGGTCTTGACATTCGAACGTCTTGACTGTCTCTATTTAATCTTATGTCTTTTCTTGTGTGCTCTATAGCCTTTTCTAGAGACTCTTTGCCCCTCGTAAGAGACTTGATCTCCTCATTTGTTTCAAGTAAACTTTCTCTCAACTTTGCAACGACAGCTCGAACATCACGTGTATATCTGTGAATCTCATCATTACTAAGCTGGGCAACCGTATCCCTAAGATGAGGAAGAGGATCAAGAGAACGCCCAACGTCACATGCTTTATCACTTTTGTTGACAACTGTTTGTGAAAGTTTTATTCCTTTGAGTGTTGAATTTCTCCAAGCCTCTGGTCCAATTGCGGTGGCAGCTTTTGTTCCTAACATTTTATGGCTTCAAAAACAAATTTCATATAGAATAAGATGAAGGGGCTTCAGATAACCTAATGACAGCGTGGAACAGTCACGAAAGTGTTAAGGTGACAATTCTTATGGCGTCCTCCACCTGCAAACGTTGCTCTTGGAAACTGTTTGCACGTAAACTTCCGGTACACCAAAGTACTTCCGGTGTTAAAAAAGTCATTTTTCTCATTAAACTGCAAAAATAATTATTTAATCCATCGTTTATATACAAAATGACAAAAACTCTTTTAGCAATTCATAAATTATACTTATTTTACACAATTTTTATTAATATACATTTTTAATGGAAAGGGGCACCTTGGGGGAATCTAAAAGATAAAACTATTTTCCTCATCTAAAGGCGACCTTTTCATTTTAATATTGACAAAAGTAAAGTTTGTTGGATAATTTTACATCAAATTTGTTATGTGATCTTTTAAAACAATATCAGAACGAAAAGATAAAGAAATTTTAAACGACCTTCACCTTGCAAATCTAATTTTCAGTTCGGCAGCAAATGAATGTGACGTACGGGCACTTGATCATCAAAGGAGGTACCCGGAAAAGGTGAAACTGCATTTACACAACACACATGTCAAAAACTAACACTTTTTTACAATAACACTGATGACAAGTCTAGTTGAAGCTGCCAACATTCATTCATGGGATTACAAACATAATTACAATGGAGAGATAAATAATTTCAGTGAAATAGGTTCACACAGGGATAGTAAAATCGAAATGCTTGACATTCCATCCTGGAAACAAGAACCTATGTCTAAAAGAAGTGCTGATTTATTCCAGGACACTAAGAAAACATGTGTGTTTGATTCAGCAGCCATATCACCAGTTGTAATTGACTCAAATTGTAATGATGTAAAACCCCTGAAAGAACCTTCAAAATGTAAGTCTAACTTCTTAAAAGAGGAAAAGATTAGGCCAGCTAAATCGGAAACAAGTGCTTGTAGTGTCATTTCCTCTAAACCTAAAATGAATACTAACACTCTTCCCTCGGAAAACAACAGGGATAAGACGGAACTAAAAAGTGGTATCGAATCTTCACATTTGAAGCATGTCCACAGTAACCCATTTTTCAAGAAACTTGGAGTTGATCATCCCCATGGAAATGTTTACCAAGAAAGTGAACCTAAGAACTTATCAAACGGAATAAGTCCAGATGATGACAGTGATATTCATGAAGAATATGCACCTAATTCAGGCTTTGTGAACAAATTGCGACAAAAATTTTCAAAATTAACAAGTTCTTCAGTAAAATTGAAATCGTCAAGAAAATATGCAAGTTTGGAGAGTCTTATAGACATTGGAAAAGTTAAAAATGAAGTCAATTCACCATTTGTGAAAAATAATTTTGGAAATAACACACACGATGATCAAGGTAACACAGTTAGTGTAGGTTTAAAGAGCAAAAGGAGTGCACCCCAACCCCCTAAACAGCGACCAAGAATTGCAAGTGCAGATGTACTATCTAATGACAGTTTGACCATTTCAAAAACTGAATCAAAACTTTCTTCCGACTTTCATTATAAAGTTAGAGATGACATTGTGATAATTGAAAATGAGCAACCTCCCCAACAAAAATCCCCAAGGGAGCTTAAAAGCACTGAGCAAGTTGAATCTGGCAGTATAAAGCCAATTAAAGACAATGTTAAAAGTACAGACTTACCAAAACCAAATACAGTTGTAAACTTTCGATCTTTGTTTGAAAAGCGTGTTTCTAATACTCAAAAACTCCCTGATTTTTATGCATCCAAGTTCAACCTCAACAAAGGAAAACTTCCTCCCAAGCCTCCTTTACCTCCAAGAAGGTCATCTCAGGATCTCCGTGCAGTCATTGACAAGGTAAAAGATGAGTCAATTGCTTCAGAGAATGTAGAAAAGAGTATACCTGTGACACAATCAGATGCTGAAAAAAGCTTGCCTGTATCATCAGACGCCCAAGAAAAAGATAAAGACATGGTAGAATCCGCACCAGGACAATCAGTGAAAGATTTATCACAGTTATTTAAAGCAAAGCCCGAACGTCCATTCGAGTCTCCAAAAAGTAAAAGAAGATCACCTGAAAAGAAAGCAATATTTGATTCAAGTGTTATCACACCTACTCCTAATGAAGTAAAAGAAGAACCTATTGTAAAGTCTATTAAAGATAAAAAGGAAGAGACTGTGCATAAATCTGCATCTATAGATAAACCTGTTGCCCCAGTTAGAAAGCCTGAAAGGTCGAACAAACCAAGGATGCCTTCTTATGTTTCGCCAAATACAGGAAAACCTGTTTACACAAGTAAAGTTCGCTCATCTGGTGAAGTGGTAAATAAAACAAAAATTGAAGCTAAATCTACTGATTCAAACATTTCAAAATCAACTCCTACAAATAACTCATTATTTCCAAATCGCAAACAGATTTTTGACTCGCAAGCCATTGTAGAAAACAACTCTACAACACCAGTTGCACCGCCAAGAGTTAAGCAACAAAAGCGAAGTGTGGAGAAAAACAATACTCCCAAGATAGAAAACAAAGAAAAAATAAATGAAAAGGAAAAGATCCCAGCATCTCTTACACAATCTAGTGTGGAGCTTAAAAAAGATAAAACTGAAATGAAACCAAGTGTGAAGGATAATGACACTGAAACAAGTGCATCAAACAAATTGTCTATTGAGGAAATTAATGAACGGAACAGACAAAAGGAAAAAGAAGCTGAAAAAAGACTTATTGAAATTGAACAAAGCTCTTCTAAGTTAGAGAAAAGTAAACCAGAAGAAAGAAATGAAATTGACAATAGTAATTCAAATACACCAGTTCGAGGAGTACCTTCAATTATAGCTAAAAGACTAAATAAGGTGGACAATAAGGTGAATCTAGGTAGTCGGATTATACCTTTAGATAGTGCTAAGGACGACAGTTCTGATGAGGAACACGAACCAAGACTCATTAAACCCAGTCATTTACGATCTACAAAATCATCATCTCCAAATGTGCCAAATAAAAACAATGACACGAGTAGCTCAAACTCTCTAAACTTTAAAAATGTTCTCAAATCTGCAAAGAATGACCAAGTTCCTAAAACAAACATTGATGATTTGATACGAGGGAAGAGAAATAAAAAACCAGCGGCTGTGTTCGATTCCAGTGCTATTGCTGTCTCGCCTAGCAAGCCTGCCACCAATGGTGTTCCTCCTTTGAATTTATCAGACTTAGTGAATGATAAAAAACAAGATCACCCCTACCAAGAAGGGTATATTCCTACAAAGATTGAGCCATGTAATTACGTTTTCGAAGGTGCTGGGGTCAAGATGAAGACAACACCACTGATGAAAAGAAGGCAACAAAAGGTAAGTCTATTGTTAAGTCAAGACTTTTATGCCCCACCTATGGAAGTAGGGGCATATAGTTTTTGTGTGTGTTTGTCTGTCTGTCCAATATCAGGTTTTTGTTCAAGTTGAAGTTTATTTTTAAGGTGGGACATCTTTTGAATATTTTCATGTTTGTACTATTAATTGACCACATTTGAACAATGTTAAAAATACAATGTACATAAACATTATTAACATATGCATTACGCATGTCATGGTTTTGAAAAATGCCTTTAACTTTTGATTTTGATTTTCAAATTTTACACTTGACTGTATTAATAAAAAAATCACTTGTTAAATCTAACATACAAAATGTATATAGAAAATATTGTGCCTGAAATACATGTACATGTATGAAAAAGTGTGGTAATTGGTTATTGCAGTCTGCGAAATTAGCACTGGCACAATTGCCCCTGGCCAGTATAAATCCTTTTGGGGAAGTGAATTTCAGAGGAATTTTGTATTGGATAAATAGAATAAACTAAAAATTTAAGTATTCATGCAAGTGAATCTCAAATCCTAATTTCTTAGGCTCAGCAGGCAGTTACAAATGTAACACAAAATGTACATCATTGATAGAAAATGTTAGAGCCCCCTCTATGAACCTCCTAGAGCTACAAAGTTGAACATGTCAATACCAGTGTATTCATTAACTTTTAATGATCCTGACTTTTGTCTGACATTTAACACAAGGTGTCTATTTGTAATCAATTATCATGATTATTTTACATATGTAGATTGGGGGTACATGAGTAACATGACTGTAAACAATATGAATGAACCAACTGTACTATTGATAACGTGTACATGTATCATTTTATGCATTGTACAAGTTTGTATAGAGCTTTCATTTTATGAAAACAAATAAAGGACAAGATAGGATAAGAGCAGGACTTGGCCCCCCAAATTAGAAAAATTTTCCAAAATTTGAATATTTTATTATAACGATGTGATTTTGTGATTCAGAAGTTATATTTTTTGGAACAGGCAACATTTTATTGAAAATTTGACATATGGCGTAATTACACATGTGCAAAAAACAAAACTGTGAATTCTAGTCAGATTGGCAAAATATTGTTAAAATGACAACGATTTTTGTAAATTTAAATATGACAAGGTATGAGTGGACCAGCGACCCACAAAGATAATTTCAGGAAACATTAGTTCTTGTATGCCAAATCCACAGTTAAAATAGTTTTGTGGGCCGCTTGTCCGCTCATAGTTATTTTAGCAAAAAATTGCCCTAATCATTCCTTGTCCTTTATGAAATTATTACATGTACATGTACAAAATGCATCTTAAATTCCTATACTTTATACATGTGTGCATTTGTACTTATGACATTTTATTTATGATTTGTATATTCATATGCAAGATATATGTCCAAATACATGTACATGTTATATTTGTTCTTAGAATTGGTGAAGACTATGTTGAAACCTTTATTTATATGATGTGTTTGTCTTTCACTTATACATACTTATGCCTGGGTGAGAATTTTACATGATACAGCATTTGAAAACATGTTGATTTGTTTAAAAATTTCTTGGACATTTTTATGTTTAAATAGGGTGGAGTTTTATTAATTTTTCGTCAAATAAGTAGAGCATTACTGAGTGTTCCCTTTCTATCAGTAATTGTAATCTTGCTCAAGTAACCCTTTTATATATTTATATAAATATGATTAGTATATTTGCTTTATTGTGATAACAGCCCTTTGATTCTCAACATACTTGGCAATGTTCACTCCTGGATATATATGTATGCTATGAAATTTAGCTATTTTTATAACCTTGAGTGTTAGCCAGAAATATGATACATGTATGTCAACAAGAAGAAAAAATGTTTAAGGGTCAACCATTTTCCATAGTGTACAGAAAGTACCCCTTTCCAACCCACACCAATGAAAAGTGTACATCTAACTGTGTTTATATTTGGGCAGTGGGTTGGGTTCTTTGATGGTGGCAATTCCATTATTTTCATTTGAGAGACTGCTGCTTGAAGATTATTAGCTATTATATAAAAGCACTTCAGTGGGGAATTTTTGTACATTCTGGATGTCTTAAACATGTATTTGTTAACAATTCATCCCCAGATTTCATTTTTTGTATTCTTTGTTATGGATGATCACTTTAGAAAGAGCTGGGTTTAATATTTTAATCTGAAATGTAATTCCTTGTATGTACGAAAGTAATACCATATAAGCATGATAAGTGTTTTTTTTTTCTGCATGTGATTTTTATTTTATTTTAAAGGTGATGATTAAGTTTTGTGCAATATAACATGTATAATTTTGACAGTAGCACACTATATTATGAGCTATGTTTTGCAAGTTTTAATTTTGTGTCTCCACGTTGGTGCAAATATAGCAAAATGAAATCACTGCAAAAAAAAACACTTAAATGTTTTTTTGTACATTCCTTATATAGTTTATTCATAGATAGATGCACATGCATGTCTGTGTATATAAAGAAATGACAAATGAAGATCTTTTAGGCTCAATCTGCACCAGACTTTGTCAAGCATGTAAAGATTGCAGTCACTGCATCAGTTGATTCCTGAAAATAATTGTCAAGCTGGTTATGTTAGCAGTCACTGCAGCAGTTGATTCTTGATAAAAATCAGAAAGACAGCACGAGCAAGAAAGAAGAAACAAAGAAATGTACAGAGAATCAAATCTATCAAAGCAAGGAAACTTATATTTACTGTGTCCTGCATGCCTACTAATAGGACAGTGTAGGATTGTTTGTCATGATATTTAGTTGATCATATTGCATTTCTGTTTTGAATCGACAAATTTTATAGCACTCCTGGGAACACGCAAATTGATCCAGGTAATTTTTACGAAACTCCGCAAAAGATTTCTCTTATAATTAACTGCATTAACTTTATACTTATCAAAGCAAATCGAATGAAATAACTTTTCTTAAAAATTATTAAGGCTGCGCTCGTTTGAAACATAAATTGTACGTTCATCAAATTATTGAATTGTTGAACTCATGGAACTTAAACATTTCCCCATTGACACCAATTGTAAATAAATTGTTAATGTGGACCTCCATACGACATAGAATTAAGGTTATGAAAAAATCCTAAACATGTGTATTCCTTGGAGTGTTATAGGAGTAATGGGACTTTATCAACTTTGTTTATTTTAAGTCATAGGAACACTTTGCTAGTGCAGATTTTGATGACATTTTGTAGGATTGTTTGTCATGATATGTAGGTAATCATATTGTAATGCCATTTTAATACTACAAATTTTAATATATTTTCAACTTTGATGCGGCAGCGGGGGTCAATTGCTACGTGTAGCAATCATGTTAGTACTTTACATGTATCAAAACCCTTAGGATAAGATACAAGATAGATATTTTATACATTCATACAAGTAAGACTAATAGTATGACTTATGTTGTTTGAACATACATGACTCATGTAAGGTGTCTGGGTTTTAAATAACTTGATTCCAACTTATAAAATATTTGTTTATTTATTCTATTAAGGCTGATAAACCTTGTTGTTATTCACATTTCACCCATGATACATTCAAACCCTTCTTACGGAATTTAAAATATTCTTCAGTAATGTAGACAATGTACATATCCATATGTGTACATATATTTTTCTTGTGAGAAAAAATAGTATTAGTACCTGTAGATTGAAAAGACATTGTGAAAACAAAATAATGTCACCATTATTGTTATTCTTTAATATTACCAATATTACATGTTTAAACCTTTTAAAAGCTTAGTCTTTTTTATTCTCTGTGTAAATTATCAAAACACCAAAATATGGAATAATTCATGTGTAGGTCTCGAGTAGCCGTATAATCTGTATCACAGGGTATTATCGGCTATTGCTAACAATGACAAACCAAAGACAGTTAAAAAAAACTACTTGTGTATGACTTTTATCAAAGAAAAGAACAATAGGTGGAAATGGTAGACATCTTATGATCATAGTATATTGTCAACCCTTTTCTGCTTAGTACTCAGTTAAATTTTTGGACTGTCTTCAGTTTGCAAGCAGTAAACAATAGCCAGATGTACCCTGTGAGTATTGAAAGGCAGGGTAGGAAATTTGCTAAAAAAAAAAGAACCTGAGACTTGAATTGAAATTCTTCCTGTTTTTACTATATGTATATAGCCAGTCAAATTTGCATGAATTTTAATCAGCCCTGCCATAAATTTACCAGTCTCAGGCTGGCGGTCGGGCTATTATTTCCTACTCTGTGAAAGGAATGTGCATTTGTGAGATGTGGATCTTGGGACAGACTTGGAATTATGAGAGGAACTAAAAGCTGCTGTTTCAGCCTGTCACAAGTTTTATGTCTCAACAATGGTCAGTACACCAATGGTTGCATATTCAAATTGGTCCAATATCATAAGCAACATTCATCTTACTGTTATCCTGACCTGATAACATGCATAGAAATTGTCCCCTGCCTTCCAAAACAGATTTGAAGTATAGAATTTATCTTTCCACCTATCATGCAGATATTCAAAAATGTTTTCCAGGGGCTTAATGTTTTGGGCCTTTTATCATGTCAGTTTGGGGAGGGTCATACTTTTGTTTTAACTGGTATTATTTGCATATACATAACATAACTTTATACATTTGTTTATACCAGGAAGCTTTTTGAAACCTCTGAAGAAAAAAATAATAATGGGCAATAAATTTGTTGAACTGTGCTGCATACTTATAAATTTGTATGTTCAATTGCTTTCTTTTCCAGTCATAGAATTTTAAGCTCATGTTCATGTATGTTCAAAATGGATATTCCAACTTTCAATACTTTTAATTATTCTACCACCAAGAAAGTTCTAAAAAGCAAAATTCCAAAATCAAAATATATTTCAATGTTCAATGCCTCATGTGTTTGGCAAGTGATATTTTTTTTTAGACATGACTTCAACAAAATTGAAGCTCTTGATAAAATAATCTTCCTTTTTGTGGTTAGATTTTAATTTATTTTCTTGTTCGATAACTGTATAAATCTTTCCTTTGATGGTTTTATTATCCTGTTACAGGTTGATAAAATAAAATGATCTAACGTACATCAATAAATACACTGTGAAGAACCTGTTTTTATTGACAGTTTGTAACTGTCGTCTACATATTAATAGGTTTATGAAAATTTAATAAATTTTTAAGTTGCAGCTTCAGTAGGTCTTAGGTTATCATTTAACCTTGTATTAGAATTTTAAATTATTATTTTGATACTTGACATGCATGTAATGTTCGTCAGATAAGCATGATCATTCAAAATGTGCTTAGAAAACATGAATTCATATAATTTTTATTTTTAACCTATATACATATGATGTGTATATCCTACTAGACATGAGTTAGAATTTATTTTTAGAAATTTTATATATTTAAATAACTATAACTCAAACATTAAGTTGTAGGATGTAGCTTTTGTATTCAGTTTTTGACCTATTGATGTCATGATTGTTGCTACAGCTGATTTACTCTATAGAATCCTTTTAATTTTAAGCTTACTCATAAAGAATTTAGGGAAATCCAAATACTGAGAAAAATACACTGAGGGGACGACCATTTGATTTTCAGGGGGGGGGGGGGGGGGGGGGGAGGAGTCCTGGTAGTTTTTGTAAAGAAATATTCTGGCCTGGAAAAAAGTTGGAAATGAATAATCTGGCCTCTGTTTGCAGGAAAATAAATAATCTGTCCCAACATCCTTGTTCAATAGAAAAATAAATAATCTGTCCCGAAAAATTTTGACCGAAACTGCCAGCCCCCCTCAGAATCAAATGTTCGTCCCCTTATTTAGTATCATATTTTTTTACCTGTCAACTCTGGATTTGCAGTGGCAGATCCAGGGGGTTCTGGGGGTCGGAAACCCCCCCCCCTTTCCTCCGAAATTTTTAAATTTTTGTGTAGATTTTCAGCAAAATTGGTCTGGAACCTCCCCTTTTGCCCACAGACCCCAGTATGTAGAACCCCCCCCCCTTTCGAAAATTTCTGGATCCGCCCCAGATTTGGTCTGCTTCTATGTTGTTACTCATCTCTTGAGTTGATTGTACTGTAACATGTGTAACTGTTAAAGGCAGAATAAATTGAAACTTTGTCAGCGTCAGATCCATGGGGATGTTTTGGAGGTTGTAACCCCTTCCATTCTTAAACACTTGTCAGGCATAGCAAAATTTAATGTCTAGAACTTTGTTCTAATTTTAATTTCTGAACTTTTGTTATTTTTCTGTAGATTTTTGGCACAATTGGTCTGGAAAACTCCTTTTTCGTAACTCAGTGGACTGAACCCCCTCCCTTCTAGAAAATAGTACACCATGAAAATTAATGGCTTATTGCTCTTAGGTTTTCTTATAGTCTTAAGTCTCATACTGAATTTATATATTTTCAAATCAAGGTTTTATAAGCTACTTTTTAGTTAGCTGCAAAAATAAATAAAAAGCTACTACTTGAAAAAGATTTTACGCTTCTAAGAACATGTTAATTCCAACAATTTAAGCTTTTTAGAGATGAAAAAAGTTATAAGTTTTTATATTTTTACAGCCCTTATAATCATTTTATCATTTATACATGTACATTTAGATATGAACCTAGTTTTTAGAGTGAATTGTCTTTTTTCTTGCTTCTGTTAAAAAAGCAACACAGTGTAACTTTTTTCCCATGCTAATAAAACATTGTATATTTTTCTTTCTCAAAAGTGAATAATAAAACATTGTATATTTTTTCTGCTCAAATGCAAACAAAATGTATAAAAATAACCTATTGAACCATTACGAAAATATTTCTCATTCATTCCTTGTGAATGGAGAACTGTGTTGTATGTAAATCCCCTCTTCACGACTTAATCCTTCTATAACCTGATCATTATAACATGGTCTGTACTGTATGGGTCACCTGCCAGGTAAATACAGGTGAGAAACTCAGGTGTGATGATGCATGTAATGTATTACGACGTACCTGGTGGGTGTACATGATATAGATCTTAATGTATGCATCTTAATTTGTTATTCCCTTGTTAAAACAAAGGTATACAGATGTATATCTGATTTGTATGATGTAAAAAGATCAGACAAGGTGATCATGTACCTGAAAATTTGGGTGTAAATTTTGAGGTTTGAACTACATTTAAACTACTTATAAAATGAAAATCTTGATGTATTACCATATTTCTACAATATAGTATTTTTTTGTATCTCAATATTTCAGTTTAACCATGTTAACTGTAGACATGTATACTTACATGTGATAAAGCTTTCTTAAATGGTGGTTTTGAACTTGAAAGAAATTCGTGAGCTCATATGAAATTTAACTAAATCTCATGACATATTGCCACATTTATTTTATATTCACCATTTTGATAACTTTGTTTTGAAATTTGCATTTCTTGAATAGATCAGTTAAGCTTAAAGACAAGGACTTTGTTTTATATATTCTGATATTTGAAAAAAATTAATGATATTGACAATTTTGCTGCTGTAAACACTCACTCTGCTTTAGACATTTTTTAAAGAATTTCTTATTATTATGTCTTCCCCCACTTTTGTGGGGAGACATATTGTTTTTGTTCAGTCCATCTGTCCGTCACAAAGTTTGTCAGAGCAACTGCTGTGAAATAACTGAACCAAATTCAATGAATCTTTGTATATAGGAAGAACACCGTATGGAGTTGTGCACATTACCAGGAATTTTGATCCTCAATTTTTTTTGGGAGATATGGCCCTTTGAACTTAGAAATTTGCTGAAAATCCTCATTTATCATCTTGTCAGTGCAACTCCTCTGAAACTACTGAACCAAATCCAATGAAACTTGGTATATAGGAAGGACACCATCTGTAGTTGTGCAAATTAACAGGAAAATTTGATCCTCATATTTTTGTGGGAGTTATGGCCTTTTGAACTTAGAACTTTTTGGGGGAAACAGGAGGAGATATCGTTTTTGCCTGTATCGTTTTTGCAGGCAAAAACAAACTTTAATTTGTTTTTGTGTGTGCTAATTCCTAAAACTCGTCAAGAATTTCTAAAACAATATTCTATGATCAAAAGTTGGAAAATTTGATGTATATTAAGTTTTCATGGAGCTACATCAATATAAAGCAAAGCCTACAAGTGTGTCTAAGTGTCCTAGTACATTTGTAAGTGTGGAAATGAAAACAGCCATCTGAGTTCAACTTAAGCATAAGTCAGTAGTTGTTGCACCCAATATATAACAATTAGCTTTAGATCAACATTACCAGTATAACAATAAATAAAAGTATGCAAAATATTCAAAACTAAACTACTGTGGTCTCATTATTATTTGTGGGGTATCAATTTTCATGGTTTTCGTGGGCGGCCTGGACCCACAAAATTTGATACCCCTCAAAAAGGAATTTAATATTTGTATGCTGCAGACATCAAAACAATGAATCAATGAACTGATCGTTTTTCATCAAACCAAGAAAATTGGTACCCAAGAAATAAATGAATCCACAATATTATAGAATTATAAGCAAAATGACCTTATCAAAACACTGCATATAAACAAAAATACTTTTAAGAGTTCTTGTTTGTGACTGTGACAAAGATTTTGCTATCTGAAACAATCTGTGTGTATTAGAGACTGAATTAATTAAAAAGTAATTAGTATGTGTGATTATTAAGTTAAATTCCATTCTAATCATATCAATCTCAGAATAACTTACAATATTTTGGCCTTGGGGTATGACCAAACACCTAATTCCCAATGTGCTACAAAAGACATAAACATTATCTCATCATCTTTTGTTTTTAGTGCCAGACTATGTCGGCTCTTTCGTTTCCCTTCTAGCAAAACAATAATTTGGTGGAAAACTGAGATAACGTGAAAAGATTACGTAAACTGGAGGGAAATTGTTTTTAGCATTTGTTTGACAATTAGTCCCAAACGTCACTGAAACAGGTGAAACCACCAAATTATCAGTTTTCTTCAGAGATAACTACCACCTTAAGTTTTAAGACCTGATAGGCTCTAATTTTAAAATTTTGTCTTCGATCGTCAGCTGTCGGAAGTGATCCTAAATTTGTTTTCGACCCAAGTTTGGCTATTTTTAAATCGTGATATGGGTGTTTATTCAGATGGGATGGAGTTTTGGAAACCAAAATGTCATCTGATTTGGAAATCGAATCCCATGGGTCCTGTTATCAACAAAACATTTATTGTCGGATTTTCAAAAAAGACCATCAAAAGACAAATTCAATATTTCGAATGCCATACTAGTGAAACTAAGAAAAAGGTAAATATGTGCTTTCATTGTAAGAGCTCTCTGTACATATTTGTATATGTTTAACGTGCATTAGTTTCAGGTGTTTTATATTTTATTAGTTTTTATTACATTCTATTAGAATTTTATTGATTATATGTAAGTTATTGGATCATTTTGATTGTTTTGAACTTATTTCTTGTGAAATGTTTTGTTAGAATTGATTTTTTCTGTGTCCATATGAACTTCCATCTATTTTTATACGACCGCAAAATTTTTGCGATCGTATTATGTTATGGCGATGTCGTCGTCGTCGTTGTCGTCGTCGTCGTCGTCGTCGTTGTCGTCTGTAGACACTTTGGTTTCCGTGTGATAACTTTAGTTGTAGATAACCAATTGTTATAAAATTTTGATATGATGTTTATAACCACTAAAGGAAGGTTGGTATTGCATTTGGGGTTTCTGGCCCCTACCGTTTAAGAAAAAAGGGCCAAAAGGGGCAAAAATGTGTATATTGACAAAACGTCTGTAAGAATGTTTAATTTTCATCCAATTTTGATCATTCTTTTTTTATTGTATTCCTCAATAAATTCTGTCAACATAATGTATCAACGGCTTTGATGTATCTTGTACCGTTACATTGCTAATGGGGGTCAAAAAGGGGCCACACCCAAAAAATTGACTTTTTTATTTGTGGTCCGATTTTCAAAATCTTTTTTTCATTGGAATCCTTGTGAAAATCCCTGCCTTCATTTTTCAATCAGATTTGCAATATCTCATACCGTTTTCGAGAAATTAGGGGTCAAAGGGGCCAAAAACACCATTTTTGTCTCGCCTGCGACGAATAGTCGCGGAAGGCGAGACATAGGTATTACTTTCCGGCGGCGGCGACGGCGGCGGCGGCGACGGCGGCGGCGTAAACTTTTTTGTAAGACTTTTGTGGACAATGAATTGCTTGAAAAGTATAATAGCTAGGCATCTGATATTTGGTATACAGACAGTTCAGGTTATGGTCTACGCAACTGTCACCATGCCATGTGACCCTGACCCCATTTTCACGCTCCAGTGACTTTGTGAACTTAGGTCTTTTTTCAGGCCGTAAACTTTTTTGTAAGACTTTTGTGGACAATGAATTGCTTGAAAAGTATAATAGCTAGGCATCTGATATTTGGTATACAGACAGTTCAGGTTATGGTCTATGCAACTGTCACCATGCCATGTGACCCTGACCCCATTTTCACGCTCCAGTGACTCTGTGAACTTAGGTCTTTTTTCAGGCCGTAAACTTTTTTGTAAGACTTTTGTGGACGATGAATTGCTGGAAAAGTATATTAGCTAGGCATCTGATATTTGGTATACAGACAGTTCAGGTTATGGTTTACGCAACTGTCACCATGCCATGTGACCTTGACCCCATTTTCACGCTCCAGTGACTCTGTGAACTTAGGTCTTTTTTCAGGCCGTAAACTTTTTTGTAAGACTTTTGTGGACGATGAATTGCTGGAAAAGTATATTAGCTAGGCATCTGATATTTGGTATACAGACAGTTCAGGTTATGGTCTACACAACTGTCACCATGTTTTGTAACCCTGACCCCATTTTCACGCTCCAGTGATTCTGTGAACTTAGGTCTTTTTTTAGGCCGTAAACATTTTTGTAAGACTTTTGTGGACGATGAATTGATGGAAAAGTATATTAGCTAGGCAACTGATATTTGGTATACAGACAGTTCAGGTTATGGTTTACGCAACTGTCACCATGCCATGTGACCTTGACCCCATTTTCACGCTCCAGTGACTCTGTGAACTTAGGTCATTTTTCAGGCCGTAAACATTTTTGTAAGACTTTTGTGGATGATGAATTGCTGGAAAAGTATATTAGCTAGGCATCTGATATTAGGTATACAGACAGTTTAGGTTATAGTCTACGCAACTGTTACCATGCCATGTGACCATGGCCGCATTTTCACGCTTTAGTGACTGTGAACTTAGGTCTTTTTTCAGGCCAAAAAACTTTTTTGTAAGACTTTTGTGGACGATGAATTGCTGGAAAGTTATAATAGCTAGGCATCTGATATTGGGTAAACAGACAGTTGCGGTTATGGACAACGCAACTGTCACCATGCCATGTGACCATGACCTCATTTTTACGCTCCAGTGACTCTGTGAACTTAGGTCTTTTTTTCAGACAGAAAACTTTTTGTAATACTTGTGTGGACAATGGATTGCTTGAATAGTATAATAACTAGGCATCTGTTTTTAGGTATACAGACACTTTTTGTGTTTATATCAAGAAATGAAAGCTTAGGTAGTTGATTTTAGTGATGGTGCGGGCAGGCGAGACATACTTTTAGTGGCCACACTTGTTAAAAGTTTGTCATTTAAACCAAAAATTAAGTTGTAGTGGTCCTGCCAATTGTTATGAAGTTTTAATATGATGATTATATCCACTAAAGGAATGATGGTTTTGTATTTGGGATTTGTGGCCCCTTCTTACTTAGAAAAAAAGGGCCAAAAAGGGCTAAAACGGGTGTATTGACAAACCTGTTGTAGAATGTTTATCATTCATTCGATTTTGAAAATTCTTTTTTTATTGAATTCATCATTGAATTCTATCTACCAAATGTGTCAATGATTTTGATATGTATTTCACCATTACATTGCCACAGGGGGGCTAAAGACAGGCCGGGCCCTTAAAATCAACTTTTTTATTTGTGGTCCGATTTTCAAAATCTTTTTTTCATTGGATTCCTTGTGAATATTTCTGCCTTATTCTTTAATCGGATTTGCAATATTTTTACCGTTTTTGAGAAATTAGGGGTCAAAGGGCCAAAATTGTAAATTAATACATGTATATATAAATAAGGCTTTTGTATAAGATGTTGATGTAAATATAAATGTGTCAAAAATGCATTTTTAAGTCCACCACAGGATGCATGTGTCAAAAAGCTTTGTAAGTCCACCATGGGCTTCATGTGACCAAAGCAATGGACTATCCATACTGGGCCTCCAACGTTCAGGGTTCAACTTGTTGCGGTCGTATCATGCTGCGCTCGGCGTAGCTTTTTATTTGACTTACTGTGTACATGTATTCTATGTATTAAATGCATTATGCAGTTTAAATATCTGGAGGGACATAAGTCTCATAACTTCATATGCACATTTTTCCCTAAAGTCTACACTTGTGAACTTACTGAACTATGCATTTGAAATAGTTTGTCCATGGAATAGCCAGTTACCTTGTTTATGTCACTGTCTTGTACCTTTGACTTCATTTTCTTTTAAGAAGGATGTGACAGACAGACAGACTGAAAAATCTGCTACAGTTATGACTAAGTTGTGAACAGAATACTGACCAAAAAACAAAAAACTTGGATTTTAAATGTTTATTAGTTGTCTAAGCTAGCATATTGATCTTTGAAATAACCATATATAGAATAACCTAAGATTTAATGTCATCTTTCAAATATATTTGTTTCATATTTTTTCATGAGATTGAGGACATTTTATATGTAGTGTAACATTATTATATAACAATATTCCTTGAGATGTCCATTATGTATTGATTTTTATTCCAACTTTTTTTATGACGAGACAAGTCTACCATTTATTGCATTAACAATAATGTACCAATACATGATTCACTTAAACCTTTTTCTTGTTAGTTAGTTTGAACGAGATTTCTGCATTTTTATATCGTTAAGTCATTTTACTGTAGTATAGGTATTGTTACACTGTTTGAAGTCTTGATCAATACATGTTTAATGTCAAATAATGTCATAGATAAGACAGTTTTGTGCACATGTATTGCATGTAGATAAAACAGGGCTTTATGCAGGGATAAGAATTTTAAGACAGCATATAAAATTGATTTTCAATTTTATCGGATCCCCTTATAGCAATACAGAAACTTGGAGCATACTAGAAAATAATGAGATGTGGAATAAGTGTACACGACATCCCACAATCAAGCGGCAATTTGGAAAAACCACAAACGAGAACCGCCAGCAGCCTTCAACGAGGCCAGTAGGCGCTGATTGTGGTTCTGCAATTGGCCCATGGTCTAAATAAAATGCATATAAATCAAATCAAATTACCTTCGCTATAACTGCATTGCAGAGATGCGATCCCTTCATACTTAGAAATCCTGTCTTGATCTGTCCATCAATGCATCCATTACACTCTTAGAACACTCCAATGCCTACAATTACTAAATTTCATAAAATTTTAGATGTAGGGGGTTGTAAAATGAGACAAAGATTACATTTAAGGAATTTAGGAAATAGGAGGGTACCCTGGCTTGACATCCTTCATACATGTACATGTTTATACTTTCTATAAGTTAATGGTATTTTCAGCAATGAGCATGGAAAAATGTTCAAATCATTGATGGAGGTATCTATTTCTCTAGACGGTGTTTGTTATTTTATGGACATAACCTTACTTGTCGATAAACAAAATAATGGTTTTCTTATGGTCCCTTTGGGCAGGTCATTAGTTGGGAAAAAACTTATTGGGACATAATAAAAATTAAATCTTGATATAACTGAGGTATAAAATGGAGAGTTGACACTAGTTTATAAATATTTCTCTAGACTAGCCTTTAGACATGAGTAAGGAAAATAAAAACGTGTTGGAAATTTTATCCAGCTGAATGGACCTTGTTTAACATTTTTAAGCTTTAACATTTTATTGTCAGGGTTTAAATTTACATGACTAATGTACTATTTATGAAACATTTATATACATGTACAGCTTAGGGTTACAAATTGGCACTTTAAAAAAATGTATATCATTGTAGGAATTGCTTAAGAATTTAAATGCAAGGGGATAAAATTTGACTTAAAAGTTGGGCTTGATTATGCATGACAGACAAAAAAGTGTTAATGAAATTTTAATAGAATTGTATTTAATGCTATAGGTTTATTTAAAAGAGAGAGCAGTTTTCACAATTTGTTAATACAAAATAAAAATTGATAAGAAAAACTTTGTCTGTTTTTGATGTTTTTATTATTTTTTTATCTACATTTTTTTGCCCGCATATAGATTTTCATCTTTGCAAGTTAAATATAAAAATCTCCTTCACTTGGCATGTTAGTGGATTGTAACCCTTGGCGAAACTGATGAAAATTAAGATATAAAAGCTGTGGTTTTTACTTGTTTAGTGCATTATGTTTTTATGTCAGGAAGTTTATAACGTTTCCTGTGAATGTACATAGATGTAAATGTTAAACATGTATAATGTTATAAATTAGGTAAAATAGGTTCAACAAATACAGTTATAATGGATAGCATATTGCATGTAATACAAAAACTGACAATAAGGATAAAAAACAAGTGTAAACCCAAGCACAATGGTCCTGACTTGGCATTGCAATAGAAATGATGGGTTAAACCACCTTTGTGACTTATCCAGATTCATATTGTTTATCCATGTTCCAGACTCTTGCAAGAGCTCAGAGGTAAAATTAGCTGTTTGGCAATTCAAAAACAAAACCCAGGTTGCTCATTTAAAAGAAAGTGTTTCTGTTTTATTTTTCTCTAAACTAATGCTTTTGACTACTGGAAGCCATAAGCTCAATATAATTTTAAAACCTGTGTTTGCTTCTTGTAAAGAAAATGTACAAGACCAACAGAGTTATGAATTTGCATTTTATTTCTGACCCTACATACTTCTTCTTAACCCAAGTATAACACTTTAGACAATTATAGCTATCATGTTTATTAGTTGATTTAGTTATGAATAATTTAAGCTGTAAAGAAATATAAAGTCATTATTGTATAATTGCATGTTTATATACTGATTTAATGTGTTTAAATAGAAATATTTGTATGTCAAGAAAACCTCGAGATTTTAGTCTATGTCAGATCAATATTCTTTATGCATATTATTTTGAAAATGTCATATAGATAAAGCATACCAGGTTATCTAGTTCAAAAAGCCAATTATACAATAAACAAAGGAACATTGGAGTTCTCAAACATTTGCAGTCTTCACGAAAGTTGAAAATTCTTGCCTGACCAATAACAAAGGTCTGCAGGACCGACTGAACATTTTAATTGTTAATTTGACCAAATTCAATGGACCAAAGGCTAATTTATGAATTTTTCACTGGACTGGTCCGGCTGTCCAGCACATTTCGTGATGACTGCATTTGCATTTTTATAGTATATATGTAAATTTTACTTTAATATAACTTAACTTGGAAAAGGGCTTATGGAATGGGTGGGTGCTCAAGGATGAAAGGGGACAAGTTTCAGGTCAATTTTACTAAAAATCTGCTTGCAAATAGCGATATTGATTTCTTATTGAAAGGTCTGGTACAGAACAGTGCTGACTCATGAATATTCATAATTCCCAACTAGCTAGGCCCTATCTAAGGCTTTTCAATGTTAAAAATGGCTTTATTTTGTCACACCTTAGACTTGCAGTTTCTTAATATGTTTGTTGTGTCATGTTAATTTTTGCAATTCTCATTTATGATCTAGTAATGTTTTATTTAAAAAAAATGGGAAGCAAAGATGCAATATTCCACATTATTTAGTGTTATGTGCCTTTGATGATTCAGTTGTTTAATCTAATTAAGTGCAATCAGAATCTGAAACAAAACACAAAAGCAAGGTATATTAACAAGGCTCTGAAATTTTAATCTTATATATAACATAAAAAGCAAGGATAATATTAACAAGTTCAAAGTCTTTTGAAATATAATGCTGAACATATGATCTATGCATATTACATTATGATATACCTTGACTTCAATGATTGCTTGATAAAGTGAATAATAATGTAATGAAAAATAATGAGACTTGGAATAAATTGTAAGTTTAGTCTTGACACAATCGCCATGAATCTACAGCAATTTAAAAATTCAAATTGCAAAACAGCTACCAACTTTAAATATGACCAGTTGATAACTGCTTGCCATCAAAATGATCTTGCAATTTGCCCTTGATCAAAAATATCATCATGATAATTCATATGAATAAATTGAATCTTTCATAAACATTTTCTCTTTTATAGGGCAAGATAACATTCCATGAAGATCCAAAGTTACATGAATATCAATCAGAGGGGGCGGCACTCAAGGACTACCTGGAGGAAAATCCTCATGAGGTATCGGAGGCAAAGAAAGATGAGGAGGCATCAACCTTGAACTTGGGAGGTTCACTAGGGGAGGAATCATCAGATGACGTGGACGAACCCACAACACCTCGAGAAGATAGTGCTATAAAGTCAAACACACCCTTATCACATTCCACAGGTAAAAAATATGGGTTTAATATTTAGTACACTTAAAGATTATAAGTTGTACCTTAACAGAAGCAAAAAAAAAATCATAAAATTCTTAATGAATTTGATATTTGTTTAAAACTTTGTTCTGGTACAGTAAAAAACAGCAAGGGGAAGTTATAAAATTTGACCTTTGATTCAAAATTTCAAGTTAATTATACCAACAAAAAGAATAAGGTACAAAACTTTGTAACACAAAAGAAGATGGAATTGAACTCAATTGAAGAGTGAACAGCCTGCATTTTTTGTGGATTGCATGTCTATTGTGGCACAACATAAAACGTACATGTAAAAAACATTTAAAAAATACTACATTATGAATTTCAAATACATGTACAACTACAAGTATAAGCTTTAAAACTATAAAACTATCAAATTATTTACAACTTTTTTACTAATCATCTCAATGGAAGTGTTGATATAGATATAGATGTCATTATAATTTATGAAAGGATATGGAGTAAATGAACACGAGACCACAACACATATGTTAACTCCAACTGCAATTATGTCTGTTTTTAAGACTTAAGTTTACTAGTACAAGGAAGTATTGAATTGATCAAGGTTATCATGTCCAAATGCTTGTTGTTATCATTTTTTGATAAAACAAACTCGAGACCTAGATTAAACTTGTCACATTGATCTTTGTATCACAAAAGATGTCAGTAAGTTTTTCAGAAAATAAGGTGCTTTGTATTGCGAAAGTATTTTAAAATTCTCATGAGGTACCAATTTTCGTGGTTTTCATTATTCAGTCACATTCCATGAAATTTTAATCCTAGTTTTGAATTACAAAAAATTGTAGTTGTATTTCAAAACTACCAACTAAAAATGATGGCCACGAATTTCAACACTTCTAGTATTTACATCAAATTGATGCATACTTTGAGAATTTTTTATTATGAAAGAAAACTTCAACCCTTCTTTCATCTGTATAATCCCTCGTATAATTACTAGTACATGTTATCAAAATTAAAACAAAAGTTCCAAGCAATAAACTTGGCTACACCTGATGCATGTTTTGTCTATCCACGACTCGATACAAGGCACTCTTAGTCTATAAAAAAGATTGAAATGCCCAACACTTTATGAAAATGAAGACCATAAACCAATAAAACCAAATTATGCTGAACTGAAATTCAAATGATGACTGAGATCAACCTGTTCTTAGGGTAGAGAGAAACCAAGATTTTGACAATTTTGAACTTTATGGACAAATTGTACATGTAAGGAAATCAAATCACATGAAAAAAACTCAACATCAGAGGTGTAGTTGTAGGTTTTATTGCCTAGTTTGGTCTACCATTGATAATTTTTTAATTACTCTGTTTACATCAAAAAACAAAACAAATTTGTTCTGATCCCAAAAATTAATGGATTTAGGAAGCAAACCAGTTATGTCATCATGAATATTCAGGTATCATTATGTCATGAGCATTTTGATATGGGATAGATGTTGTCGTAACTAAATGACCACATGATTAATTGCAATTTAAGCAAACTCCTTAAAAAGTGAATCATGAAGATCTATGGTAGAAATGATAGATTTTCTAAATTGCATGACAATGTCTTAAACTTAAAAAAAAAGGATAGACTATGTTGTAACTCAATGACGACATAATTTGTTATTTTACGGAAAGTAAACTCCTTATAAACAATAAAGAAATGTGGAATAAGTATATGTGACACAACCAACATAACAGAAATGGAAATTTAAAAAATCACAATGGAAAACAGCCAGCAGACTTCTACATGACCAGAGGTCACTGCTTGCTGTCTTGCATTGGCCCAAGACTAAAAATACAATACATAAGATTCTAAACCAATTCCTAAGTTATCAACGAAAGACCCATTTCTGGTCATAGAACAAAAAAACAGATAGATGACAGGGACAAACAAAAGCTTTGATAAGGATTCCTGGCTCAGGACAGGCTTATAACATAATTTTACGATGAAGATATATGGTAAAAAAACATAAATTTTCTATATGGAAATGAATTCTATTCATTAACAGTGACAAAGGTCTTTTTGAAAGAGGATCACCATTAGTGTAACTAAATGACCACATTTGATATTTGCAAGTTCTATCAAAAGTTAACTCCTTCAAAAAAGATAAAGGACAAAAAAGTCATAATTTTTCTGCATGACAATTCATCCCACAACCTAGAAATTAATAATTAACGATGACATTTTGTTGTACAGTTGTCATTCGAAGGTGATCACAACTGTGTTTTATCTAATTGTCTTTAGCCTGGAGGCTGGAAACATCACCACTAATGGATCAATATGATCTATTTATAATAATAAGGCCCATATGTAGGGTTATAAACTTATCACCTTCCTGACAACCAAATTATTCCGGTTATTTCATGATTTATGTGAATTAAAGAATACAATAGATGATATATATGTGTATTCCCAATATCTATTCCCTGCAGAGAAGAAAAATCAATATAAGGACATTTTACTGGGCTTTTACTTGTATTCTATTTGATGATTCAGGCTTGTTCCATAATTAGGGACTGATTTAGGGGCATTAACGGAGTGACCATTTGATTTTTATTGAGGGCTTTGGTGAAATTTTAAATACAAAGGCAGGGCTGTCAAGTTTTTATGAGATGCATGCGTGAGATTCAAAGAAAAATTAAAAGATCAAAAGAAAAAATTATAAGATCAAAGAAATTTGCAGCCAAATTGCCGACTAGATGCGCAAGTCTCACGTGAGTTGCGTGACACTTGACAGGTCTGCATAGGCAGGACAAAAATCTGAAAATGAAAAGGCAGAACAGTGTTTTGATTTAAAAAGAAAAGGCAGGATGATGTTTTTGGCTGATACATTTATGAATTTTTATAAATAGAAAAAATATTTATATACATGTGTATTCCATTTAATATCCAGGCTCCTAATTTTTTAGGGAAAAAAATGGCAGGACATTATATTTAGCCTTCCAAAAAAATCATATAATTACTTCCTAAGAACATAGAACAATTAAATCTAAAAAAAAATTAGAACCCACATTTTCACTAGAATCAACATATGCCTGGTTGTGGGAGGGGTTAACGTAGGTCTCTCCATCTTTGAAATTTATACGGAAAGTTCTAAAGAATTTCATCATTAACACAAAAGCTGTTGCTACCAAAATAACTCAGAGAGTTGAAACTTCACTAGCAGCGCTTAAAATCAGTTGTCATGAATCAGTGCTAACATTTCTTCAAAATCTTTGTTTTTCAGGAGAATTGACCAATTACAAATCTAAATATCAGACACAAGAATTCCAGTTTGGTATGTCTTTCAATGAGCCTGAGCCAGAACAGAAGAAGGAGGAGCCAGCAGAGGTGATGGAAGAGGAGAATATGGACTTTGTACCTGCCGATGAAGACAGTACCATCAACTATACTGATTCCAGTATATCTGACATGTTGTTTTGAATATGTTAATTTGTTTCTCATGAATATGCATGAGTGTTTATTTCATGAATATTCATTACCCACTGTACATGTAATAATGCATACAATAGCTCATGCCATGAATATTTATTACATTGTAATGAATTTTATATGTACATTTTGTCTTTCTCTCTATTTTGTTTGGTGTAATTGATAGAATTCTAATCAGTAGAAAGTGATTGTGGTAATTTTGTGCTAAGTGTGATTTTTTCATATTTTACGTTTTTCGTTTGTGTTATTTTTTTGTATTTTTATGGTTCATGTTGTCAAATAGTTTGTCTTAAAAAGACAGAAAATGAACTAGGATAGATTAAAGATGTGTTATTATAGATATTATGTAATGCAGTCAAGAAATAGGTCTAAATGTAGATCAAGAAATTCTTAATGATTTACATAAAGAAGCAAAATTGTTTCTAAATAGACATTTACATAAATAAGGAAAAAGGATGTTCAAAATTAAATTTTAACAGGAAGCTTTAATCTCAGTATCAAGTTGTTAAAATAATGCATAATGATATTTTATAAGCTACAAAAGAATTTGTTTTGGTAAAAAAAACAAACAAAGGAAGATAATTTTAGATGAATACTAAACTAGGCTTTTTGCTCAAATCATTACATATGTTCCGACATAAGTTCAAGATGGATAAGAAAAATATTCTGTCAGTTTTGGTTTTCATAACTGTAAATCTTAATCCCATAGGATTAATATAGTGCTTTAAATTTGATAGATATTGTCTTTGTCTAACTGTAGTCCCAATGTGCATCATTCAGTTTAAATCTACAAGGTAACTTGCCATCAATGTCAATTTAAATAATTGTGCAATTTATTTCCTAAACACCATAATTGTTTTAAACCTAAAATTTGATGTGTTAAGAGTATTAATTTCCCATGCTTTATCACATTATATAAGTGAAAAGTTTTTTAATATGTTCTCGCATTTAGTTTTCTTCCTGTATATGTCATAGCAAGTGCAAAAAGTTAAAAAGGAAGCTTCAACCTAATGAAGAAAGGGGGATCCATGTCCATTTTTACCCAAAAACCTTGAAAATAGTATTTTCCATAAACAAGAATATGTCCAAAAGACATTATGCCCCATCTTGCACATTTGGGATGAACAGACCCAAACCATTTATATCCCCTACTTTTGTAGATGGAGCATAAAAAGAGATTGCTTAAACTCCAAGGTCTGGATTTGCCACTACATGAGCATACTTTTTATGGATATTTAAACCCTTCAGAAAAACAGGCCAAATCTTTACAATTATGTATAAAAAATTAAAGAAGCAAGACAATGTTTTTTTCTTTTTTTCTAGATATATATTTTTTGTAATTTTTTACTTTGTGGCAAAAAAAACATTTATACACTGCTTTATTACTTATTTGCAATATTAATGGACTTCGGAAGAAACACAAAGCTGTAAACAAATAGTAATATTTTTTGTATGAGAAAAATAACATGATCAGATTTCTTAATTTAGTATAATTAAACCTACTAATTCATCAAAATGACACAGAGAAACAGCTGGGTTCAGATTGATTTTAAGCTATATTAGGATACAATCAATTTGTGTCTGTCTAATTGGGATAAACCATATATTTTGAAATAATTTGTTTAGTTGCTAGTGTATAAATGTTATATTTATCCATAAAATGTGTAGAAAGAAATGATTTGTTTTTCTATTGAGCTGGACTCCATACTAGGGGAGATAATTTGTGTATAAAATCTTTTATTAACATTCCAAATTTAGAAATTTCCATGACAAAGTATATTGTATAAAAGCTCATGCACTCTACAGTCTCTTTGTTATTAAAGCTTTGCTTATATATTATATTTGTATCATAAGATCATGTTGTGGTATAAACTGCCAGACATTTTAGTGACCTCTCTATCTATATATGCTTGGTTAATACTGACTTTTCAAATTTTGTTATCAAAAAATATTTGTATCATGTTTTTAATATTGGCCTTTTTAGAGTATCATCATTTTTCTTTCTTCATTTGAAATGCAGTTATGTGCACTAAAAGCTACTATTATTAAAACTAATTTAAAAATCTTATTGATATTATAAAAAAAGCTTTTTTAAATATTTTTTCATGTCAAAAAACTTAAATTGGTAGGCATCAATGAATTCATTTTTCTTACAGTTTTTTTTTTCATTCATTGTGAAACTAATTCCATGGTTTTCCTGACCCACAAAACCCACTTAAATTGGTAACTCAGGAAAATTAAGACTATCGCGGTACTTTTCTATGTTTTCCAAGCATATTTAGATAATAGTAAGGGTAGTCTCTCATTTATTTATAAATATCTCATTGCTTATTCCAAAGCATTATTTATTCCATGCTAAAGGACCATAGTCACATGCTTATTCTTTATTCCAAAGCACAATGTACATGCTTTACAAACTATTCATTCCATGCTTATGTATTCCAATTTGTTATGCACTGTGAAAATCAATTTTATTATTCATTTGTTACTTGTTATTTTGTTTTTTTTGAGAATTTATTCAAATTTATTTACCCTTGCTAATTCAACTTAATTTATAAATTTTGAATATGCACTTAGATTACAAGTGCATATGAAATACAATACAATTTACTTTGAGTTCCAGAGTTAAAGTTAATGAAAGAGAATATTTTTGAATTACCAGAGTCTGTGGTTAGAATATACTGCACATAACATCCTATCTTAAAACATTCAGTTATCAACTATAAATGCTGTTCATTTAGAGATCTTTATTTTTTTTTTTTAATTTACTGTGAATTATATTACAGTTTGCTCATACCATTAAGCTTTAGAAAGTAAATTTTCATAATTATTTTAGTAACATTCATGTTAACATGATTTGTTTCTTTCGTATAAAATGCAATATAATTATTAATAATAATTTTCAAAATTACTAATATACAAAATTGATGCAATTTGTTCACATTTCCATCTCCATTAAAAATAACTAAAAAATATTTTATATTTTTATTCAAAAAACACCAAATCATTGTATTATTTTGGTATGTTCCATGTTTATATGCATATATAATTCTCCCAAAAATATTCAAGGTGTAAAAATCTAAAAGCTGTTAAAACATGTATCGGGAATTACAGGGTTTTGTTTAATCAATTAATTTTCATAAGAATTGTGCATTTCAAATTCACTATTTTATTTTTCTTTATTATTTGAACTAAATTTATACATAATTCTACCAAAAATTAATGTCACTATTTAAAAGTTTTTATTACATAAAAGCAAAATCAAGTAATACATCACGCAGTGTTAATGCAGCATACATTTTATGACACATATAGTGATACTAGTGAAATCCTCATTTAAAGTATCTGTCTCATCTGTATTATCTGAAATAATTCTCAAATGAGTCAACATGTCACATGCTGTTATTTAGACTTTAATCTGTACAGTTTAAAATTGTTTTTGAAATTTTTCCAATTTCCTTTACAAATAGGAAACTTAAAGAAAATATGATTGTTAAAAACAGCAATTAGATGTATCCCCTGACTTTTTCTACTTCTTAGTAGTAAGATTTCATAGGCTAAATTCTCATTTCAATTTTTGTGTAGTATTAATAAAATTGTCTGTTGATCAACATGGAATATAAGTGTAAATTTGTACATTTTAGTAGCTGGGATTTTAAAAGATTTAGCAGTTCCTTCATCTATTAATTTTGCAACAGTAGGTTAACACAATGTAGGAAGAAAATGTTTGATGATAATTCATGAAATAGTAAATAAAACAAAGTATAATTGCTGGGTATTGTTGAATGTTTGAAAGAACTTTTGAACAGACCATTTTCATGTAGATACATGTATATATGAGAATTTTTTTTCCAAAACACAAATTATTGATATATTTTTCCTTACACTTTGAATTACAAATGTATGTTAACAAAAAGAAAATGATTAATTTCTACAGTACTGTGAATACTACGTACTAAGATTTTCCTGCCCTTTGTTTGAATACCTTCACTAACTTGGTTTAATTTTCTAGATTTTCACATTTATTTTATTTTATATTTATTTATATGTTAAAGAAGGAAATATGCACAGGATGTAGACTCTTGCTTCAAAAACATCTTCCTTATTTAGTATTGATTCTCATTGTATCTAGCTTAAGTATTTGGCTTATTTATGCAAACATGTATTTATAAAAAAAAAATGTGTTGTGCTTTGAGTGACCTACATTTTGAACTCTGTGCACTATTGTGTGGTTTCTATACACTTGTTTGTCTTCTCACTATTCAGAGTAATTATATTATATTGAATATATGATTGTATTCCTTTTAATAATTAACTAGCAGATACCAAAATTATGAAATAATAATGTGTCAACTGTGATTATAATTCTTGATTTATTTTACATTTATCTCTAATAACAAAACTCATTTAATGTTATTTAGAAAGTTCTATCTTTTTATTGTATATATTTGAATAAATTGTGCTTATTCAGCTGTTTATTTCTTCAGATTTACCACAGCCAGTAATGAATTTGTTCTCTTGACATTTACATGTACCTCTGACAATAGATAGCATTAAGATATGTGGAATATTTGCAAATTAAAAAAGAAAGAAGAACAGTAAGCATGATACAAAATCACACTATAAATATTGAAATGAAACAAGGCAAACGAATAGGGCCAGGGGTCCAAATTAACATTTGAGAGCAAAAAGTCTGGACTTTTTTTAAGTTCAAGGTGGAAAGTCCTCCAGATGCTATTTAATAGTCCAAAATATGAACTACTATAAACATATGCAGGTCTAGGACTTATAAATAGTATTTTCATAGACCTGTATATTAAATATACAGGTCTATGGTATTTCAAAGATCATGACCTTGGACCAGTGCTAATTGAACCCCTGAGGTCTAGTTGCTGAACTGCAAGACAGATACAAATACAACATGGAGCAAATGTTCACACTTCACTACAAGTTTAGGATGGCTCCTTGCACCAGTTAAAAGCAAAATGGTTACGCAACCTTTAAGACAACAGTAATTGAAAACTTCTGCAATGTAAATCAGCCAGCAGCCTTCAATGTGATGAAGTGGTGCTGTTCACCCTAGAAAAAAAGCAATGTGTACTATTGGGATGCACTTTTTATGCCCTGTCTCAAAAGAGGAGGAGCATTTTGTGTTTGGGTTCATTCATCGCACTGTCCCAAATCAGGTTTTCAAGGATACTTTACCACAAGAAAGTATGGTCATATTCACGTCAGGATATGACCAAAAAAAATCACCATAAATTGTTCCTGTCTCATCAACTTCATGGTTTATTGATCACAGAAAATGGGGTTGTTACACAGCAAGTATTGTTCTATTCTGAAACTTTATGCACATATACATCAGGATATGAAAAAAATCATCATAAAATTTAAAATTTGTCTGCTTAAACGATCTTTCACTCCATTTCCTCAGAAGCTCAAGTTCATAGGCTGATTGTTGTACCGAGGTGATCACCTTGTTATCCGTATTATGTCCTCACAACCGTGTTGTGTTTGTGTTACTAACGGACCTTAAGATCGCAATGGAAGAGAGATTGTGCGCCATAAAACCTGGTTTATCCAATCATTTCATTTGAAATGCCCGTACCTAGTCAGGACCATTGCGATCTTTATTTTCCCGGTATGCCTTTTATGCTTTGTCTCTTTGGACATTGAGATTGGTCCTCAAAGTTCGGTATTATTGTTAATACCGTTATTCAAAGGTCTGTTACTCCCAGGAACATTTTAAGAATCATAATTTTGGGCTGCAGATTTCACGGAGTAAAAATCCCGGTTTTAAAATGGTGACTGTGATGGCGGGCGGACGTGGACGAAATTTATGTAACCGTTTTCTCAGCAATCACAGCCACTTAGTGACTTGATATTTGGTATACAGCCCTATGCGGGATTCGATTTCAGGTCTGTCGCTCACCCACCAACTTCCTGTTCAACGAAGTCTGGCCATTTTTTTGCTTTGACAAATTTTCTGATATTATGCACCAGTATATACGGTGTACTACAAAATGTAGCTACATTCCAAGTTTCATCAAATTTAGCAGTAAGTTCAGTTAGGTTTCGCTGAGGGTTTTCAGATAATTTTTAAGTACAAAAAGCCGTAACAGCCACGCTTTTCTTGAAAATATGCACAACTGCATCTGATCTCCCTATATACCATGCAAGAGTCCTTGAATTAGTTGTCTCAGAGGAGTTGCGCTGATGATATGACAAAAACTATGTTTCCAGCCAAAGAGTTGGGGGGGGGGGGGGTTAATTATACTCTTGGCTTAAACTTCATGGTTCAGTTAGTTTAAACATATTTATTTTTCCTGGATTGGGAAACAAGCTTAATGCTTCTATAGATCCCGCTCCAGGTTGCAGTTTCCGAGTGGGGCCTTTGTAAATGGTCCCGTCAGCCTACTCATATCGAACTCTACAAAGAGGTCTTTAACGTGCACAGCGTATTGCTCTCCCCATACAAAGGACAACCTTGTTTCGTCCCTTCCGAAGGACTAGCATCGTTTCTTGAGACGGTCCTCGCAAATGGTGTCAAAAGAGAGTTGGAAAATCAGTTCATTAAATTTTCACACCTGACGATGATCGAACCACGAAACTTGGTTCAGTTATTGTGGGGTTGTTGTAATACGTGGTTTCTATATATCAGACGTATTCTTGAATTTTTTTTTTTTTGGTCTCATCTGTTCAGCAGCATTTATCATCATCGTTCAAGTTTTATGAGCCTCTCCATATCTACAAGTCTTAAGTTGACGAATCTTGGTATCAGACAAGTTGCATCCCCCTCATATTCAACACTGACATTGATCCTCTATAGTCGAACAGCCTAAATACATGTAAATAACAATGTTATTTTTTTATGAATAGCTCAATATCTAAGGAACTATAGATTCTACTAGGGTAATGAAACTTGTTATGTACCACTTTGTAGTTACCAAGCATCCCCATCTTTTGACATTGGCCTTGTTTTTAGTTTGGGTACTAGCAATTGAAAAATGCATTACAAAAGCAATATTATATGAACCCATTCAAGTCACTCGGGAACTCTAGTAGGTCAATGATAAAAATATGGTAGTCCTATGCTCTCGTCTTTTAAACTTGACCTTGGATTTTTAGTTGAGGTGGTGATTTTAGAAATGTGTGCAGGGACGGATTTTTTTTTTGAAAGGGGGTTCTGACTAATGTCTAATGAAGACGATAGTGAGGGTTCCAGGTCAATTTTTCCTAAATTCTGCACCCCCCAAAAAAAAGTCCTGGAAAAGTGGGGTTCCAATCCCCGGGACACCCCCCTTTCTGGATCCGACACTGGTGTGAGATTAAGGTTTTTTCTCCAAACAGTTTATAAATTTATATTTTTTTAATTGATCCGATAAAGACATGTCCACTGCTACTTAAAATAGACAATTTGTTAAAATCAATTACTAAATATAATAAATCAAAAAAATATAACAGATATGAAAAATATAAATGACTTTAGATAGGCCCTTCAGAACCAGAAGCAGTTAAAATCATATCACCTCAAAAAGATTTTTGGCCTTTTAGAATAAAAAAAAAACATGTCCATTTGATATAAGAAAAACTGTGGGTCACAGCTCATAAATTAATAGTTATTAACCCTAGTTAAACCATTTCTGGAATACAGGTGTACAGAACGGTACCCCTTCACAGTAAAAAAACATTAATAACTAAAACAATAAGCTTGAAGCCGTGCTCAATTTCGTTCTAAGCGTTGCGTATATATAGACTACAAATCTACCATTCAGAGCAATTCCACCATAGAAGCTTATTTTGTAAAGAAATCCAGTAATACTGATGCTGAGCACTGTACATAAGTAATTCCAAGTAAGCAATCTTGAATTTTACCCCCAAAAATATTAATTTTGCCAAACCTGAGAAAATTTAAATCATGACCAACCTGAGAAAATTATGACCAACTAAGTTTTTCATGAAGGTCTTTTCTTAAGTTGATATGAAAATATTGCTTTGGAACAAATTTGCATGGTTTTCTCGCTGATTGGAACTTAAAAACAAAACAAAAATGCTTTCACATTCCCTTCCTGAGAACTGAGAAAACGGTAAATTTAGTTTTATTATCTCAGATGTAAATTGGAGAAATGGCGGGGTAAATTTCGTGTACTTTTCATTGTAACCAATGACGGCTTTTTCCAGTTTTGAATCCTATAAACTGTTCAATCAATATGTCTGCTGTGAAGAAACCCTTAGGCCCAAATACAACTGTACATTTGTACATACGAAGTTTTTAAATAAATGCGCGATAAACACGGAACTGCTTCACCGATCCGTCTTTTGTTCCGATGCTACAATCGCCATTTTGCAAAACACAAGACGAGCACGAAACTGTTGACATTTCAATCAAGAAAAAAGAAGATCCATTGATATAAAGATAAAAAGTTAGTGTTATTTAAGTAAAATGTTATCAGTACTTCATTTTTTAACATATCTCAACTACTGTCACAGTAACAAAATCCTTTTAAATCATGATTCAAAACCAACCGACCAAGGCATGTGACATCATTATGTAACAGAAAAAAAATCTAAGGAAGTACGTTCTACTTAATTCGCAGCCTGTTTTTCACTAGGACAATATACAGAACAATTAACAATGTAAGAATATGATATGAATTATGCAATGTGATAGCGTTATATAGTGCTTAATTTGTCACAGTCTGTAATATTTTCTATGGTTGATATCCACAATTTTATGTTTGATAGATTATACAAAGAGCTGTGAACAGAGAGCATTAGAAACATGAAGAAATCTGAAGATGAAGGTAGGAATACACAATTCTCTAGTGCATTTGTAGAAAGAGTGAAAACATGTACAAAAGTTAATATGATGCAGGTTAAACCACATATTAAGCTCCCGCAGATAAAGTATCTCATACTTAAATGGCAATGGATACGGTTACCTGGAAAAGTAACAATAAGAAAAAAAATTATTGTTACCTAACACTGGAAGAACGGACTAACAGAAAACCATGTAACAGACACGGACCTGATTTTAATGGAGGTAACAATAAGTATTTTTCTTATTGTTACCTGGTTTTATTATTACCTGATTATATGAATTTGAATATTATTGTTGCATTTAAGAACACAATGTATTTCTTTATATATAATGTTTTTATAATTAAATTATTTTTGAAATTTTGAAATAAAAAATAATTTATATTACCTTTATTTGAACTGATAGAACCACTGGTGACCTGAATTGTTTTAATACATTTGGTCAGTTTTGCCTTTGGCCCTAGGTAAAAAAAGCTTGTAACGTATAAAATGGCTTCCAAGAAGCAGTGGTGAATTTTTATGCCCCATCTACGAAAGTAGAGGAGCATATAGTTTTCGGGTCCGTTCGTCCTTCCGTCCATTCTTCCGTTTGACCGTCCCAAATCCCATATTTCCAAATTCCCACTTACTGACAAATGCCATATCAATCATATTGGTATGGTAGGTGCACCTATTGATGCTAAGCACAATGCATGCTTCGGATGCTGGATGTGACCTATATTTTCTGCATGAATGACCACTTACAAAAGAATGGTTAAAGTCCATTCCCACTTACTGATATGTGCCACTTATGGTAGGTGCACCTAGTGATGCTAAGCACATTGCATGCTTCAGATGCTGGATGTGACCTTTATTTTTTGCATGGATGACCACTTACAGAAGGATGGTTAAAGTCCATTCCCGCTTTCTGACAAGTGCCAAATCAACTATAATGATATGGTAGGTGCAACTAGTGATACTAAGCACAATGCATGCTTCAGTTCCATTGTGACCTATATATTCTGCATGGATGACCACTTACAGAAGAATGGTTAAAGTCCATTCCTGCTAACAGGCCACATCAACCAAAGTGGTATGGTAGGTGCATCTAAGGATGCTTAGCAAAATACATGTGACCTTCTTTTTCTACATGAATGAACACTTAAAATGTTGAAAAGTTCAAGTCAACTCATGCTTAGTGACATTAATGTGTAACAAGGTGAGCTTCATAATTGATAGCTGTATGATAAATATAAAAGAGGGGGGGGGCACCGTGTCTGTTTGACACATTTTCATGTTTTTATTTCGTTTTTCAATATGATAAAGATGCAGACATGACATACACAAGTCCTTGACTATGTAACTAAACAAGTGCAGTCACTATTCTATAATTGATACAAGTTACTTAGTCCAGATTGGTTGGCTTTGTTACTGTTCATACACTAAATTCTCTTAATTTAGGGTAATATTTTCAGATTTGATGTTTTGAAGCGGGTTAAATTTTCCGTTTTTGAGAAGAAAAAAAACAACTTTACACTATTATCATGATTATTATTAACTTTTAGGGATAATTTCCCAGATATTTTGTCATCATAACTTAAAGGATATGAAAATAATCCCATAACTGCAATAGTTAAAATGCTGCAACTGTACTAAGATCAGGATAATAGATGGATACAATTTCCAATTTGAAAAGCTCATGGCATACTGTTTACGTTCTTATTTTCATGGGTACTTATTTTCACAATTGTAGGATTTTAACCAAGTTTGCAGGTATTTAATTTTTGGTGTTTTATAATAAGTATTATTTCATTCATATTTGGTGTTTTATAATAAGTATTATTTCATTCATATTCATGGTTTTTATGATACTGATTACCCCTTTGGTACACCTTTGCTTCTCTCTTATTTTATTTCACAGGTATTTACTTTTGCAAAAGATGGCTGACCGCAAAATCCATGAAAATAAATATGTTTACAGCATGCATACTAGAACTTAAAACAATTATTAGGGCCCCTGCATCGAAGATGCGGACGCCCTAAAGTTTTCACTTTGTCCGTCTGTCTGTCCGTCAACAATTCTTGTGAACACTAAAACTCAAAAACTATTAACACCACAGTTCTGAACTTTTGTACAGCTACTAAGTAGCATGTCATATTTTGCATATTAAAATTTCATGCAAAAATGTCAAATATTTTTGGGAAAAAAACTTCATTTTTTATCGAAAATCACAGATTGTGAGAAATGGACTTTGTGAACACTAAAACTCAAAAACTGTTAACAATACAGTTCTGAAACTTTGTAAATGCTAAGTAGCATGTCATGATTTGCATATTAAAATTTCATGCAAATCTGTGTAACATTTTTGGAAAAAACTTCATTTTTTATCGAAAATCACAGATTGTGAGAAATGGACTTTTTTATCGAAAACAAAGTTCGTATGATTTTGAAAACACTTAGATTTTTTGCTGCCGGGCCCTTTCTGACTTTGTCAGTATTCTAGTTTGCTTAAGGTAGATGGGGTGTCTATCACTGAGCATCTTTTTTGGACATCTATCATAACTCTAAAATTTATGATGCTAGCTATTCTAATTGATTTCTATTGGGTTAGAAAAACATCAAAAGTGATACTTACAACAAAAATTTGAATAAAAAACACCTTCTATGTGATTTTAATAATTTCCCGTACTTTTTAAGGGGAGATAATTTGTATAAAAATAAGGTCTCATTAACCCCTTCCGGGTCAATTGGTCCCTCCCTCAAATAGTCCATTAAAAATAAAAAGTGCAGTGTTATTGTTTGTAATTGTCAAAGTTTTATTGGATTAACAATGGAATCATGTGTACAATCAAATCAAACCTAAAGATTCACTCCTTTTAAATATCCTTGATTCATTTTTGACAAGTGTATGAATTTTGTTTACATGGCTGTGTGAAAAGGCTCCATGTGGAAGACCGGAAAGCATGGTAAAAAGGGTATTTTGAGCATTTTGTAAACAATCCAACTTTGCGAAAAAAGTAATCCTTGATGGTGAAGGTTTTATACCAGCATTAGACAGCAAACTTTATTAGCTTCGCAGTGATATATAACATGTGTACCATCTTACCCGTATTTGTTCAAGCAAAAATTTAGAAAATGCAGATTTTAAGCTGAAAATGAATGTGAACGTCAAAAGGGTTATTTGAGACCTAATAAAGAAAAAACACATTTTTCACTTTTGTCCAAAAAATTGATGGTGAACTTTATTTTTTATTTAGTATATTTAAAAATCAATACAAAACCAAGATTTTCACAAATTTTAAGAAAAATCTATGGAGTAGATTTTCTTAAATGAAGAAAATTAAAATTTTCCCTATTGATCCAATAGTAAAAGTACTAAAAACCTGCATTTTTCAAAGTCGTTTCTACAAAAATTCCTCTGGTGAACGTTTAGTTTTATTATTGAAATTTAAAGTACCCTTATATAGCTAACTGTGTCCAAAATATAAGAAATTTCTATGGATAAATTTTTAGACACACATTAACCTAGCTTTGTTCTACTTGAACCCTTCATGTAAATGTATGTTTGATCTGATCTCTTGTAGTTGTTGTGGAGGAAACGGACACCAGACCCATGTTGAAGACATTCAACCTAACAAATATATGGGCACTCTTTCTATTCCTGTTGACCTATTTATTGAACCAGCTGGATAGATATCTATTGGGTATCACAGCTAAATCTATGGCACAAGAAATCCACTTCGGAGACCAGGCCTGTATGTTGAATACAAGTTTTACAGATGCAGATCTTGTATCTGACAATGGGACATCATTCAAGTGTGAGGCATCTTCTAATCAAAAGTATGTATTGATTTAGTAATGTCATGAATGTAAGATATAAAATTGTAGAAGGACACTGGTCACATCTCAACCCATTTCAAAGTCAGCACATTACAATCTCAGCATAGAAGAAACTCGGCTGAAAACAATCTCTCCCTGAAGTTTAAAAGTGCATGAGGAAGATGTGTGCAAATTCTTACATATGAAAAAAAAAAGAAAAGATTTTAGAATACAGTAATCTTTTCTTGTATTGGAATGGGTTTATTTATTCATCATTTTAGAAATTAGATATATTAATTTTTTTTTGCATGTATTTATACCAGTGCCTTAAACCACTAAGTCACACAGGCCCCAAAGTCCACTATACCTTATTAATTGTATTTCCATCAAATTCATCAACTGCATACCTAAGCTTAAAATGAAAAAATAATTAGCTCACCTGACCCGAAGGGTCATGTGAGCTATTGTCATCACTTGGCGTCCGTCATCCGTCGTCCGTCCGTAAACTTTTTAAAACGTTAACTCCTCTGACACCATAAGTCCAATCGAAACCAAACTTGGTATGGTTGTTCATTAGCATTCGGTGCTTAGAACTGATGTGGGGATTTTTGATTCGTCTTAAAACATGGCCACCGTGGCTAAAAATAGAACATAGGGGTAAAATGCAGCTTTTTGCAAATAACTCAAAAACGGCTACAGATATCAAAATTCTGGCAAAGGGTAAAAGTGATCAGCACCTCAAGATCTACCTACCCTGAAATTTTGAAGAAAATCCAACATTCCATGTAGGAGTTATTGCCCTTTTTGTGGATTTTTTGCAAATTTTGCACCTGTTTAGCTCAATATCTTGAAAATTATACAAGATATTTGAGAAATTTAAATTGCATATTGTTAAGCACATCAAGATCTACAAAAATATATGTAATAGGGTCAACGTTGTAGAACCTTTCCTTTTAGGAGTTATTGCCCTTAGAAGGTCAAAATTGAGCATTTTAACAGCATTTCCTCATTACATTGAAAACATTAACTCCTCTGACAGTTCAAGTCCAATTGGAACCAAACTTGGTATAGTTGTTTATTAGCATTAGGTGTATAGAACTGATGTGGGGATTTTTGATTGGTAGTAAAATATGGCCGCTGTGGCTAAAAATAGAACATAGGGGTAAATGGCAGTTTTTTGCAAATAACTCAAAAACGGTGACAGATTTTACAATTTTGATTGGGAACAAAAGTGATCAGCACCTGAAGATCTACCAGCTCTGAAATTTTGAAGAAAATCCAACGACCCATGTAGGAGTTATTGCCCTTTTTGTGGATTTTTGGCAAATTTTGCACCTGTTTAGCTCAATATCTTGACAACTTTACAAGATTAGAAAAATTTAAATTGCATATTGTTAAGCACATCAAGATCTACAAAATATGTAATAGGGTCAACGTTGTAGGACCTTTCCTTTTAGGAGTTATTGCCCTTAGAACGTCAAAATTTAGCTTTTAAAAAGCATTTCCTCATTACATTGAAAACGTTAACTCCTCTGACACTTAAAGTCAAATTGGAACCAAACTTTGTATTGTTGGTTATTAGCATAAGGTGTATAGAATTGATGTGGGGATTTTTGATTGGTTGTAAAACATGGCCGCTGTGTCTAAAAATAGAACATTAGGTTAAACTGCATTTTTTTGCTAATAACTCAAAAAGGGTGACAGATTTTTAGATTTTGATTGAGAACAAAAGTGATCAGCACCTTAAGATCCACCATATTGTCAGATGACCCCCTTATTAAACTTATGACCCTTTCAACGTCAAATAGATTTTGCCTTAAAACCTTTACTTCAGGCACATATATCAGGTGAGCGATTCAGGCTCCTGGGAGCCTCTTGTTACTTCTGAGCAACACATTTTCAAGTTGAATGACTGCTGATTGTTCTTAGCTTGCTCCTTTTTAGCTTTTATATTATTAACTGAAAACTGTGGAATCATTTATTTTTGGGGTACCAATTTTTGTGATTTGTTGAAAAGGATCTGTTAATGAATTTTTGAATTCAAACTGGTGGGAGACAGATCAGTGTTAAATTTTTTGTAGGCATCATTTTTCATATGTAAAGGCCACCCATGAAAACCACGAAAAAATTATACCACACGAATAAAAACCACAGTAGCTGATTTAAATAACTAATTTTCTTTGTTGTAGATGCTTTAATCTAACCAATGGTAAAGATGCCCATCCATGTAAGTGGGACTACAATGGTCAAGGCTTGGAGTATCAGCTAGTTGCAGGGCCTGTTTTTATCGTTATCTATACTTTTGCTGGAATTTTCATCAGTTTCGTAGCAGACAAGTATAACAGGAAGGTCATGTTAGCCATTTGTCTGGCCTTTTGGTCAACCATGACTCTGTTAAGTGGGTTTGTCAATAGCTATTGGCAGATTGTGATTTTACGATTTGGACTAGGTTTTGGGTGAGTAAATACAAAGGCTGCCTAAAGGTCTTAAACCTCTAGCTATTTTTAGCTCACCTGGACCAAAGGTCCATGTGAGCTATTGCCATCACTTGGCGTCCGTCTTCGTCGTCGTCCGTTAACAATTTTTCAAAAAATCTTCTCCTCTGAAACTACTGAACAGAATTCAATGAAACTTGGTTTGATTGATACTTAGGGTGTCCTGCACCAAACTTGTGTTTGGATTATTGATCCGTCAAAAAACATGGCCACCGTTACTAAAAATAGACCAGGGGGGTCAGACTACTGTTTTCGGCTTGTAAATCAAAAAGTATAAGAGATAGATGAAATCTGATGCCAGGCTGCTGCTTCAGCATCAAAAGCTCAGATGACCCCTTATAGGAGTTACGGCCCCTTATAGGTGAAAAATAGCATTTTTTTATGTTTTTGGCTTCTTAAATGAAAACTATTACAGATAGAGAAAAGCTGTTGCTTGCTTAAATGTTCAGCTCAATTAGCTCTACTAAAAAGTCCATAGAGTCAAAGTTGTCAGATGACCCCTTACAGGGGTTACAGCCCCTTAAAGGCAAAAAATAATGTTTTTGGCCTGTAGAATGAAAACTTTTGCAGATAGTGAAAAGCTGTTGCTTGCTTTAATGTTCAGCTCAATTAGCTCTACATAAGTTTCCATAGAGTGGAAGTCGTCAGATGACCCCTTATAGGGGTTACAGCCCCTTACAGACGAAAAATTGTGTTTTTGGCCTGTAGAATGAAAACTATTGCAGATAAAGAAAAGCTGTTGCTTGCTTAAATGTTCAACTCATTTAGCTCTACAAATGTGTCCATAGAGTCGAAGTTGTCAGATGACCCCTTATAGGGGTTACAGCCCCTTTAATGCGAAAAATAGTGTTTTTGGCCTATAGAATGAAAACTATATCAGATAGAGAAAAGCTGTTGCTTGCTTTAATGTTCAGCTCAATTAGCTCTACAAAAGTGTCCATAGAGACGAAGTTATCTGATGACCCCTTATAGGGGTTACAGCCCCTTAAAGGTGAAATATAGTGTTTTTGGTCTGTAGAATGAAAACTATTGCAGATAGAGAAAAGCTGTTGCTTGCTTGAATGTTCAAATCATTTAGCTCAACAAAAGCATTTATAGGGTTGAATTTTTCATATGACCCCTAATAGGGATTGCAGCCCCTAAATTAACATGTTTTCATGTTTTTGGCTTACATAATGATAACTATAGCAGAAAAAGAAAATTGGTTGCTTGCTTTAATGTTCAGTTCATTAAGCTCTCAACAAAGGTCTCTAAAGAGTCAGAGTTGTCAGATGGCCCTTAAAATAACATGTTTCACATTTTTGGCCTACAGAATGAAAACTATTGCTGAAAGAGAAAAAGCTGTTGCTTGCTTAAATGTTCAGTTTATTTAGCTTTACAAAGTTCTTCATAGGGTTGACATCAAGACCAGGTGAGCGATTCAGGCTCCTGGGAGCCTCTTGTTTTATTATGGTGCACAAAATGGTTATATTTTTTTTTACAAAGATTATTGTGTATCAATCATGCAATTAAATTCTGTAATGTCCAATCTTTTAATCTTTAATGATGTCCGTGATCACTAAACGTTCGTTTCTAATAGAAATAGATCTTGTTATGCTTTATTTTTTTAAATAAAGTAAACTATTGAGAAATGGCCCTTTGTGTATAATTACTGCTTTACAGTTAAATATAGCTGAGAATGGGGTAGATATAGAGATTTGTACATTTAAACATTTCACCAAGTTACTGTATAGAAAAAGAGAATTTGTGCTACTCGTGATGTTTTTTCCGCATTTTCTGGGGTTTTTTGGTTATTTTTTATAACAATACATGTATCAATCTTCTATTTTAGAGAGGCTGGGTGCACTCCCTTTGCAGCTTCAATGATAGCAGACTTTTTCCCTAAACAGAGTAGGGCTTTTGCCTTAGGAATCTACAACTGGGGTATATACATAGGATACAGCATGTCCTATGCCTTTGGGAACTTTATATCAAAGGCTAACATTAATAATCAGGTATATACATAGGATACAGCATGTCTTATGCCTTTGGGAACTTTATATCAAAGGCTAACAATAATAATCAGGTATATACATAGGATACAGCATGTCTTATGCCTTTGGGAACTTTATATCAAAGGCTAACATTAATAATCAGGTATATACATAGGATACAGCATGTCTTATGCCTTTGGGAACTTTATATTAAAGGCTAACAATAATAATCAGGTATATACATAGGATACAGCATGTCTTATGCCTTTGGGAACTTTATATCAAAGGCTAACAATAATAATCAGGTATATACATAGGATACAGCATGTCTTATGCCTTTGGGAACTTTATATCAAAGGCTAACATTAATAATCAGGTATATACATAGGATACAGCATGTCTTATGCCTTTGGGAACTTTATATCAAAGGCTAACATTAATAATCAGGTATATACATAGGATACAGCATGTCCTATGCCTTTGGGAACTTTATATCAAAGGCTAACATAAATAATCAGGTATATACATTGGATACAGCATGTCCTATGCCTTTGGGAACTTTATATCAAAGGCTAACATTAATAATCAGGTATATACATAGGATACAGCATGTCTTATGCCTTTGGGAACTTTATATCAAAGGCTAACATTAATAATCAGGTATATACATTGGATACAGCATGTCCTATGCCTTTGGGTACTTTATATCAAAGGCTAACATCAATAAGCAGGTATAATTTTATATGATATATAAAGGATTAAAATCAGAATTTTTACTTCCTTAGCTCTTTCATGCTGGGTATTTGGACACAAACTTGACCAATGAAAGTAAAAGAAAATTTCAGATGACAAACAACTTTAACCCGGTCTTGTGTGCTTCACCTGTGTTCTGCTTGTCTTTTTTTGTGAACAAAAGAATTGAAAAAGTGGAAAATTGTTAAAAAAAACTATTGTTATGTTCTAATAGCCTTAAACGAACATAAAATATTTATAAAAGAAACAACACACATGTTGGGATCAGCTTGTCTGGAGAACAGTTAGCAATATTTTATTAAGAAATAAAGAACAGTACTGTCTGTTGCCGCTGCATACATCAAGGCAAACCAATCTACAATATAGTAAAGACAAATATAAGACATAATCAACATTAAGTAATTTAATGTAAAAATTTAATTGCGATAACATTAAGTAATTTAATGTAAAAATTTAATTGCGATGTAAACTGTTCAAAGGCAGAGCGTCAAATACTTAATCAACATACCTGCATTACCAATACAATTCTTCCCGCTGAAAACACGTGAACGGATTCAGTTACACATATCAAGATAAACATCTCTGTCATGTGACAAATCAAAACAAATTTACATGTTTATATAAATTTTATAAATACATTTTAATGTGTATATGTGAAAAGCAAACCTCAGTATCCCTGATATCTATGGACTTTGAAACAAAAATGGGGTTCTTGACTAACCATTTTGTACATTTTATTAGAGTACATCTCACCTTAGTATCATGACTTTACAAGTTACATAGTTTGACCTTTTTACAGGTAGTAAAAAAAAATAGGACACAGAATTTTTTACTAGTTGAAATAAGAATGAAATGATCATTTGGTATAGCATAACTTCATTTTGTTTTCCTTTAGGGTTGGAGATGGAGCTATTTTCTTTCAGCTATTCCAGGATTTGTTGTGGCAGTGTTACTATTTTTAACTGTAAGGGAACCTGAAAGACAGCAGACGACAGCAGAGAAAGCATCTGCTGCTGATGAATCATTTTCAAACAAAGCCAAGAGGGTTCTGTTCAAATTCTTCAATGCCTCTGTTATGCTTATTTTGCTTGCATCATCAATAAGAAATGGGGGTGAGTAAAAGAAATCTGCATACCAAGAAAAATTCTGGTAGGTGTATGAATTGAAAAAAAAACAACCCCCATAAGTTTTGCTTATCTCTCTATGAAAATGAGGTGGATGACATCCTGCTCTGAAGTTATGAACCAGTAAGCAATTGAGATATCTCTTGGTAGAGTAAAGTATGTATATTGTCTATACAATAAAAGTTTGGCTATGAATAATGGGTTGTGAATGTATTGTTAGTGATGACATAGTTACAAATGTATTGCATTTATGGAAATAAATTTTAAATGAGATGCTATTTGAAATTCTATTTGATATATTCTATAACATGTATAAGAAATGTGATGCTATAATTTCAAACCAAAACTTGAAAATATGCTATTTTGAAGATTTCAAATACCAGGATGCTAATAGAAATTTCTGGGGAGAACACTGTCTTATATTGTCATATGTTAGATAATATCATATGTTCAATTCTTCAACCAGAAGAAAAATATTGTAACAATATTAATCTATTTGTAGCTGGATATGTTATATCCTACAACACCCAGCAATATTTCACAGACCTTGGACAGACCAAAGAACAGATTGGAGAATACATGTCTTGGATACCTATCGTAGGGGGCATGCTTAGTGTCACAGCCGGAGGGCTCATATCTGATCTCATTGTCAAAAAACTTGGTCTTTATTCCAGAATTGTTGTTATAATGGTCAGTCTGGTAAGTTTTGTGTTATCTGTTCAATTTCTAATGAAACCTTGAAAACAATGCTTATGACATAATTCATGTATCGAAGTAAGGTTAAACATCGATGTATGCTATTTGAACTTGACCAATATTTTTTATAAGGTAAATGCCTATGACACAAAAGACTAATGTCTTTATATGCTTTATTGTAGGTAGGGTATTGTTGGCAGGATTGATGTTGTGGATTTCATATAATTAATTTATTTGAAGATTAAAGATATAATTACTTGAACATTTAAGCCTTCAAAGAAAAACATCTTAGAGATTGATATTGATTTTAACTGCCAATATACATATATATTTAAATAAAGATGAAATACTTTTCAAAACCTTTACTCATACATGTATCATGATCACCTTTAAGGATGTTCGCTACTATTATTGAAAATAAATAGGTTTCAAATTTGATGCCTTAAATGAAAAGATAATAGTAAAAGGTATAAAAAAAGCAGAAAAAATTGATAGGTTCGTGACCTCGTTTTCAAGATAATTGACGTTAAAGTTTTGGCGGGAAAAGGTTTTCTCTGACTTTTTCATAGGTTTAGCATTAGCACTATTTAGCTGTTAAAACCCATGACAGAATAAATAGGATTTTATAAAACTTTGTCTATAACCACTTTATGACATATTAAAGACATTAATAAAAAGAAAATAGGGGGTTCGTGGGCAAAAAAAATAACCCTATTTTGATGGTAAAATCCAGAGGATTCCGAAAAAATGACAGAAATACCAAAACAAGACCAGCGAGCATCCTTAACAAGACTTGTATTTGAACTGAACAGATGTGATGCACTATTAATATGCATGATTTTTATTTATTGCAGACTTGTGCTGCACCTTTTGCCGCAGGAACACTATATTTCAATCCACCAACAGCCTACCTCATGCAGATTCCTACATATTTATTTGGTAAGAAAACAATCACTACAAAGAAGCAGAGGTACCAATGGGGAATCTGAATGTCAAAGTCCTAAAGGGCAGAAATAAATCCAGTAAACACAAACAAGGACAGGACGAAAAAACAGACTTCATATAAAACATGAACAACTGCTGAATATCAATTAACAATGCAAACTCTAGTTGTAATTGAGGACATGATACTTTTTTGGCTTCTGATAGAGACAAGAAAAATGGGCAGTGGATCAACTCCCACTTTGAAATTAACAAAAACAGGAGTTCCTGGCCTGTATGTAATTAGGTTTGTCAATAACCTGCCTGTACTGGTGTCATTTGGTTACTATGGATTTATCCACCATAAGATCTGACTTTCCTATATGCCTAGGTATGTCGAAGAAGGCCTAAAACACTAACACATACAGAAGTAATACTGACGATAGAAAGAGAATTGATAAAAGCCTTAACATATATAACAGATTTTTGTTTTCACAAATATTTTTATTCCCCTGTGAGGAAATGTTGAGGGGCACATTCCTTCTTTATTTTTTTCAAATAAGGAAAATAAGATATTGGAAAAAAGGCAAATTCTTCCAAATCCAAAATGTTATTTTATATTTCTAAGCATGAAAATATCAACCTGTTAGAAAGTCCTTGCCAACTGAATATAAATGAACCCATGACTTACCAACAAAATGCTTTTAAATGAAAGGGTTGATCATTTTATAGCACTATGAGCTGTAAAGCTTTACTCAGAAACTGACATGACTCATGAAAATTATATGTAACGTAGCAGGGACAGGGTGGGAATGACAAAATGTTTATCCCAAACCATTTCAGACCTATCTTATTCCTAATATTGTTTGTGATGCAATTTCTTCCTGTTAAGGCCAGAATTTATCTAGTGAAAATCCAAGTAATAAAATGTCAGGCCAAGGACAGGCAGGAAAAAAACTTTGTAACAGATTTCTCACAACACCTTTTTACTGCCTCTTAATACATCAATTATTCAGCATCGGCATGGGGTGCCATATAAAAGAACTGATGTCAAGTCTTTTGCTTACCTACTTCCTGTTTAATTTTTTTTTTACTCTTGTTTTTTAGGAGAGATGTGGATAGGTATAACCATAGCAGTCATTGTAGAACTAATACCAGCAGACATAAGAACCACTGGCATAGCAGTTTATCTGTTTATTATAACAAATATTGGAGGGAACTTGCAGCTATTGGTGCCACCTATCAAAACTTACTTTAAAGATAAAGGTTTCATGGAAGTAGATGCTTTAAGAGGTATTCATGAGATCATTCATTACTGACTAAATGTAGCTAAATTTTGATAGTGTTCAAAAGATATTTTGATTAAAAAAAACAACTTAAAGTAATAATAAAGCAGTTTTGGGGAAAAAATTGCATTGTAAAAATAATCACTTAACTGTTGCATAATCATAAAATTAGAGCTTTCGCGCTTTGATGAAGACGAAAATTTTGATAATGTGCATGTACCGGCTAGAAATTTAGCTGATATTTGAAAGAAGTTTGATAACAATAGCCACTTATTAACTTTCGTGAACAACATTCCGAATTTTACCGAACATATCAAAACAAACAAAAATGTATTTTGAAGTAAGAGCATGTAAAGCTGTGGGTTTAATATAATATCATATATCTTCTTTATTTGCCAAGTAAAACCTTTCCGCTATTAAGAAATACTGATTAAAAAGTGTTTAACATGTAAATAATAACTACACACACGTACCTGTTTTCCTTTTATCGTGCTATATATTAACCGGGCCTATTTAATTGAAAACTCGATTAATTCAATGACATAAGATTCTCATTGGGGGGGGGGGGGGGTCTAAACCACTTTCTTTTGATATTAATATCATTTCAAAGGGGAACGGGGTAAGGAAAAAGCAAAACAGTTACAAAAGCCATATGCAGTACATACCTTTTCAGACCACGTTTGTTTACATCAATTTCCTAAAGTATTTTTGATGGGCTTGCGCGGGTACTTCAGAGTGAGTTCAAATTTGGGTCGTATGCATCTAATTTGCATAATACAACTCGAGAAGCAAATGATTGTTAAAGACAATTTTTATGTCGCCTGCAACGTGTTGCAGAAGCGACATATAGGAGTTACTTTGGCACTATCCGTCGTCTTGCGGCGTCCTGCGGCGTCACAAAAATTTCCGTCGCAGTTTTCCAGGCAACTACATGTCACAGCCTCTTGATATTTGGTATGTAGCTTCATCACATATTACTTTAAGGTGTAAAGCGATTTTATGAACGAAAAATAACTACTTCCTGTTTGACGAATAATTAATGTTTTATATATAATGGACATTGATGCCAAATTTTCGTCACAGTTTTCAAGGCAACTACATGCCACAGCCTCTTGATATTTGGTATGTAGCTTCATCTCATAGTACATTAAGGTTTAAAGCGATTTTATGCCCGAAAAATAATCACTTCCTGTTTGACGAATACTTAAACTTTTATCTACATGTGTATAATGGACATTGATGCCAAATTTTCGTCGCAGTTTTCCAGGCAACTACATGCCGCATCCTCTTGATATTTAGTATGTAGCTTCATCTCATAGTACATTAAGGTTTAAAGCGATTTTATGCCCGAAAAATAACCACTTCCTGTTTGACGAATACTTGACGTTTTGTATATAATGGACATAGATACCAAATTTCGTCGCAGTTTTCCAGGCAACTACATGCCACAGCCTCTTGATATTTGGTATGTAGCTTCATCACATAGTACTATAAGGTGTAAAAGGATTTTATGCCCGAAAAATAACTACTTCCTGTTTGACGAATACTTAATGTTTTATATATAATGGACATAGATGCCAAATTTTCGTCACAGTTTTCCAGGCAACTACATGCCACAGCCTCTTGATATTTGGTAGTAGCTTCATCGCATAGTAGCATAAGGTGTAAGGCAATTTTATAGCTGAAAAACTTCCTGTTTGGCGAACAAACATAGATACGCAGGCGACATATGCCTTCCGGGGAAGGCTCCATCTAGTTTGTTAAATTCTGCAAAAATCCCACTGTTTAATGGACTTTTTGTAGCTTTAATAGAAGTTTTTATTAACAATTTATGTTTTTAAAGCTTAAAAAGACTGTTAAACATTTTAAGATTTTTTGATTTATTATTACTTTAAGATTCTTACACACCATTATATCAATCTTCACACTGTTGGAAGTTTTTTACTGTTTGATAAAAAAAATGAAATTGTAAGTGTTGCATCCCTCTCAGAGCTTTAAAACTTGAGTGATCTTTCTAAAAAAAAGTTGAATACCAGTAGTAAATTTTTTGGATCAGTAAGCAGACTTGGACAAAGTTGGTCAAACCAATTATGAAAATCACCAAACATGTCTGTAGCAGTGACGAATTTTGCATTAAGGAAAATTTTTAAATTGTAACCTCTTAGTAAAGTGAAAAGCATTAAATGTTAAATGGAATGGAATTGAAAATAATTCTAGACAATTTCACATTTGATTTTTACTTTACATGAGATAATTTTTGAATCCATGAAAGAAATAAAAATCTATATATTAATCTCATTATCTTTCTTTTGTAGCTGCCTTATATATACTCTATCCAGGTCCTTATCTTTATGGAGCATTTGTCTACATATTTGTCCTCTTAATAATGAAGAGAGATGCAAGAAGGGCAGCACAAAGTAATTATCAACATATGGACATGGCTGCTAAGGCATAAACATGCACAGCCATGTCAAACAAGGAGTATACCCAAGTTAAACAAACAAGTACACCCATGTCAAACAATGTGAAAAATAGATCTCATTGTTAGAGAGCATACATCTAAACGGAGTTGTTTTAAACAGATATAATCATTATTATTTAGATTTATTTTGTTGGTTCAGGTTGTTTTGAAATAGGAAAAAATTAAAGTTACACTTTGATTTTATTTTAACAAAAAAAAATATAATATGGATAGCTAGCAAAAATATTCAGAAACCCATTAGAGCTAGAATGAAATATATTTGTAAAGACAATCAAATAGCAGCATTAACAGTCAGATATCTTATGAAACTGTGACTTTTGAAAATGGTGATCTTTCATGACATTCATTCTTTTTTCCACCAATTTCATGACTGATTTGTTGTTGTCTAAAATACTATGGATTCATTTATTTTCGTGGGTACCAATTTTCATGGTTCGATAGAAATTGACAAGTTCGTGGATTCTTTAATTTGTGGTTCTGAAGTCTAGAGTATACAGATCAACGTTAAATTTCCTTTTCGTGGGGTATCGAATTTCGTGAATCAACATCACCCACAAAAATTAATACCCCACAAATAATAATGAAACCACAGTAACTAAAATGGCGAAAAACGTCAAAATCAGTTGTAGGAATGGTGCACAAGAATTTAATCACTTTATTTTACTGATTTCTTACAAAACCAAGTCAATAAGCGTGTATTCAAACTATTCAAAAAAAGTCTACAGATCTAGATTTGGAATTACTCGCAATTTTATTGAGTTTCTAGATCATTTTCTATCAAGGTGTCTTTCATGTAAAACTTTGTCATACGTCATGACAAAATATAGTTAAAAGTCTAAAGGCATTGACAAACGTCATGAAACTCCATGACTATGTAACATTTTCAAGTCATGGATTTCCATCACAAAGAGTGATTGAAAGATCATGGATTTTCATGACCTTTGTTCAAGAAAAATGAAGTCCTCATTTTTTGTCTCGCCTGCGACGAATAGTCGCGGAAGGCGAGACATAGGTATTACTTTCCGGCGACGGCGGCGGCGGCGGCGACGGCGGCGGCGTAAACTTTTTTGTAAGACTTTTATGGACGATGAATTGCTTGAAAAGTATAATAGCTAGGCATCTGATATTTGGTATACAGACAGTTGAGGGTATGGTCTACGCAACTGTCGCCATGCCGTTTGACCCTGACCCCATTTTCACGCTCCAGTGATTCTGTGAACTTAGGTTTTTTTTCAGGCCATAAACATTTTTGTAAGACTTTTGTGGACGATCAATTGCTTGAAAAGTATAATAGCTAGGCATCTGATATTTGGTATACAGACAGTTGAGGGTATGGTCTACGCAACTGTCGCCATGCCGTTTGACCCTGACCCCATTTTCACGCTCCAGTGATTCTGTGAACTTAGGTTTTTTTTCAGGCCATAAACATTTTTGTAAGACTTTTGTGGACGATCAATTGCTTGAAAAGTATAATAGCTAGGCATCTGATATTTGGTATACAGACAGTTGAGGGTATGGTCTACGCAACTGTCGCCATGCCGTTTGACCCTGACCCCATTTTCACGCTCCAGTGATTCTGTGAACTTAGGTTTTTTTTCAGGCCATAAACATTTTTGTAAGACTTTTGTGGACGATCAATTGCTTGAAAAGTATAATAGCTAGGCATCTGATATTTGGTATACAGACAGTTGAGGGTATGGTCTACGCAACTGTTGCCATGCCATGTGACCCTGACCCCATTTTTACGCTTCAGTGATTCTGTGAACTTAGGTCTTTTTTACAGGCCATAAACATTTTTGTAAGACTTTTGTGGACAATGAATTGCTTGAAAAGTATATTGGTTAGGCATCTGATATTTTAAATACAGACAGTTGGGAAAATCTTTACGCAGCTATAACAATGACATGTGACCTTGACCCTTCAATGACTGTGAACTTAGTTTTTGTCTCGCCTGCGACGAATAGTCGCGGAAGGCGAGACATAGGTATTACTTTCCGGCGGCGGCGGCGGCGGCGTCGTAAACTTTTTTGTAAGACTTTTGTGGACAATGAATTGCTTGAAAAGTATAATAGCTAGGCATCTAATATTTGGTATACAGACAGTTCAGGTTATGGTCTACGCAACTGTCACCATGCCGTGTGACCCTGACCCCATTTTCACGCTCCAGTGACTCTGTGAACTTAGGTCTTTTTTCAGGCCGTAAACTTTTTTGTAAGACTTTTGTGGACGATGAATTGCTGGAAAAGTATATTAGCTAGGCATCTGATATTTGGTATACAGACAGTTCAGGTTATGGTCTACGCAACTGTCACCATGCCGTGTGACCCTGACCCCATTTTCACGCTCCAGTGACTTTGTGAACTTAGGTCTTTTTTCAGGCCTTAAACTTTTTTGTAAGACTTTTGTGGACGATGAATTGCTGGAAAAGTATATTAGCTAGGCATCTGATATTTGGTATACAGACAGTTCAGGTTATGGTCTACGCAACTGTCACCATTTCGTGTGACCCTGACCCCATTTTCACGCTCCAGTGACTCAGTGAACTTAGGTCTTTTTTCAGGCCGTTCACTTTTTTGTAAGACTTTTGTGGACGATGAATTGCTGGAAAAGTATATTAGCTAGGCATCTGATATTTGGTATACAGACAGTTCAGGTTATGGTCTACGCAACTGTCACCATGCCGTGTGACCCTGACCCCATTTTCACGCTCCAGTGACTCTGTGAACTTAGGTCTTTTTTCAGGCCGTAAACTTTTTTGTAAGACTTTTGTGGACGATGAATTGCTGGAAAAGTATATTAGCTAGGCATCTGATATTTGGTATACAGACAGTTCAGGTTATGGTCTACGCAACTGTCACCATGCCGTGTGACCCTGACCCCATTTTCACGCTCCAGTGACTTTGTGAACTTAGGTCTTTTTCAGGCTGAAAAACTTTTTTGTAAGACTTTTGTTGATGATGAATTGCTGGAAAGTTATAATAGCTAGGCATCTGATATTGGGTAAACAGACAGTTGCGGTTATGGACAATGCAACTGTCACCATGCCATGTGACCATGACCCCATTTTCACGATCCAGTGACTCTGTGAACTTAGGTCTTTTTTTCAGACAGAAAACTTTTTGTTATTCTTGTGTGGACAATGGATTGCTTGAATAGTATAATAACTAGGCATCTGTTATTAGGCATACATTCACTTTATGTATTTATATCAAGAAATGGAAGCTTAGGTAGTTGATTTCAGTGATGGTGCCGGCAGGCGAGACATACTTTTAGTGGCCACACTTGTCATTACCTTTATTTTTAAAAATGACATGAAAAATGATTAAGATATCTGGCTGATTATATACATGTTTTAAGGGCATTATTAAGCTATATTTCTGCAGTCTTTGTCAATGTTGGCAAATTCTTTTTAGCCACTAGCCCAAGCCATGAAATTCTTACGTCTTTATAAATTTTTTCTCTACGTTTACAATAATAATATAATAGTTCACTTACTGATCACGCTGTTCTTTTCATATTTATAGCAATGCTAATCTTTAAACAACTGCAGAAAATGATTAAATTTTGTTTTCTCATATATAGTCAGTATTTAAGGATGCTCGCTGGTCTTGTTTTGGTATTTTTGTCATTTTTAGCTCACCTGACCCGAAGGGTCATGTGAGCTATTGTCATCACTTGGCGTCCGTCGTCCGTCCGTCGTCCGTCATCTGTCGTCCGTCGTCCCGAAACTTTTTAAAACGTTAACTCCTCTGACACCATAAGTCCAATTGCAACCAAACTTGGTATGGTTGTTCATTAGCATTCGGTGCTTAGAACTGATGTGGGGATTTTTGATTCGTCGTAAAACATGGCCGCCATGGCTAAAAATAGAACATAGGGGTAAAATGCAGTTTTTTGCAAATAACTCAAAAACGGCTACAGATATCAAAATTCTGGCATATGGTAAAAGTGATCAGCACCTCAAGATCTACCTACCCTGAAATTTTGAAGAAAATCCAACGACCCATGTAGGAGTTATTGCCCTTTTTGTGGATTTTTTGCAAATTTTGCACCTGTTTAGCTCAATATCTTGAAAACTATACTAGATATTTGAGAAATTTAAATTGCATATTGTTAAGCACATCAAGATCTACAAAATATGTAACAGGGTCAACGTTGTAGGACCTTTCCTTTTAGGAGTTATTGCCCTTAGAACGTCAAAATTTAGCATTTTAACAGCATTTCCTCATTACATTGAAAACGTTAACTCCTCTGACACTTTAAGTCCAAATGGAACCAAACTTGGTATAGTTGTTTATTAGCATTAGCTGTATAGAAATGATGTGGGGATTTTTGATTGGTTGTAAAACATGGCCGCTGTGGCTAAAAATAGAACATAGAGGTAAATGGCAGTTTTTTGCAAATAACTCTAAAACGGTGACAGATTTCAAAATTTTGATTGGAACAAAAGTGATCAGCACCTCAAGATCTACCAGCTCTGAAATTTTGAAGAAAATCCAACATCCCATGTAGGAGTTATTGCCCTTTTTGTGGATTTTTTGCAAATTTTGCACCTGTTTAGCTCAATATCTTGAAAACTATACTAGATATTTGAGAAATTTAAATTGCATATTATTAAGCACATCAAGATCTACAAAATATGTAACAGGGTCAACGTTGTAGGACCTTTCCTTTTAGGAGTTATTGCCCTTAGAACGTCAAAATTTAGCATTTTAACAGCATTTCCTCATTACATTGAAAACGTTAACTCCTCTGACACTTTAAGTCCAAATGGAACCAAACTTGGTATAGTTGTTTATTAACATTAGGTGTATAAAACTGATGTGGGGATTTTTGATTGGTCGTAAAACATGGCCGCTGTGGCTAAAAATAGAACATAGGGGTAAATGGCAGTTTTTTGCAAATAACTCTAAAACGGTGACAGATTTCAAAATTTCGATTGGGTACAAAAGTGATCAGCACCTCAAGATCTACCAGCTCTGAAATTTTGAAGAAAATCCAACAACCCATTTAGGAGTTATTGCCCTTTTTGTGGATTTTTTGCAAATTTTGCACCTGTTTAGCTCAATATCTTGAAAACTATATAAGATATTTGAGAAATTTAAATTGCATATTGTTAAGCGCATCAAGATCTACAAAATTTGTAACAGGGTCAACGCTTCAGGACCTTTCCTTTGAGGAGTTATTGCCCTTGGAACGTCAAAATTGAGCATTTTAACTGCATTTCCTTATATTGAAAATGTTAACTCCTCTGACACTTTAAGTCCAAATAGAACCAAACTTGGTATTATTGTTTATTATTATTAGGTGTATAGAACTGTTGTGGGGATTTTTGATTAGTTGTAAAGTATGGCCCCAGTGGCTAAAAATAGAACATTAGTTTAAACTGCATTTATTTGCAAATAACTCAGAAAGGGTGACAGATTTTTAGATTTTGATTGAGAACAAAAGTGATCAGCACCTTTAGATCCACCATATTGTCAGATGACCCCCTTATTAATCTTATGACCCTTTCAACGTTAAATCGATTTTGCCTTATAACCTTTACTTCAGGCACATATGTCAGGTGAGCGATTCAGGCTCCTGGGAGCCTCTTGTTTCGGAATCCTCTGGATTTTACCATCAAAATAGGGTTAAAATTTTTGCCCATGAACCCCCTATTTTCTTGTCATTAATGTCTTGAATATGTCATAAAGAGGTTATATACGAAGTTTTATCAAATCCTATTTATTCTGTCAAGGGTTTTAACAGCTAAATAGTGGTAATGCTAAACCTATGAAAAAGTCAGAGAAAACCTTTTCCCGCCAAAACTTTAACGTCAATTATCTTGAAAACGAGGTCACAAACCTATCAATTTTTTTTGCTTATTTTATACCTTTTACTATTATCTTTTAATTTAAGGCATCAAATTTGAAACCTATTTATTTTCAATAATAGTAGCGAACATCCTTAAGCCCTTTTCTTTCATCCTTTGAATTTTCCCAACCCAGCATATAAGTTTGTATTAAACTTTTCTTATTCTTTTCTTCTTCTTTTCAAATAAAAGTTTAGAAAATTTTGATATATCTGTTTATCATTAGAAATTCCACTCTCCATGTTCTTTGCAGAGGCTTATCTAATATGAAATTAAAACATGTTTGACTATAAAAAATGGGGTTATGTCCCTTTTGATCCTCTCAGTGAATGAAGTATTTATTTTTTAGAAAATTAAGAGTTTGTAATAATGACCATTTTGCCGAGTTGCACACCTGGGTAATACATGTATAATGGTGAATGATAGGCAGCAATTTGGTCGGGAGATAATTTTCTTAGTTTTATTAGCACTTTTCAGCTGCAATTTCTCCAAGCATTTTGTATGCAATATCAGCGTCAAGTACTTTATCATGGGGTTTTGATTTAAGGCCAGTCACTTGTCTACCTCTTTTAATTGTCAGTTCAATCCATTCATTTTTGTAAAACTGTTCTTCATATTCATACAGTGTTTGGCATTTTCAATATTTTTGGTAGAGCGCCTCTGATGAGTCTTGAATAGACGAAACGCGCGTCAGGCGTAGCAAAATTTATTGTCTGGAACTTTGTTGTCATTTGTATTTTATCTTGGACCTGTTTTCGTTGAAGATAGAATAACTAGTAAAATAGGGCATGATTTAAATTATAATCTTACGAGTTAAAATATTGAACCTAGAAAGCTAGTATTTTAAATACAAACACACCTTACCTGTCTATATTGTGCACATCGGCTAGTCATATGTTTAGCTTGCGCTTCATGTTTTTTTTTCAGATGCATATCAACCACTTAGTGAACCTGAGCAATGACATCCTTCCTTTCGACCTTGACCTGTCATCTTTGATAGTATGTGCTTGCTAGATGCATTGTGGGAGAAATAAAGTTATATATCTTGTCGGTAAATATTGTGGCAAAAAGATGGAATTCTGTTATAAAGCATGTTCTTGGATGTTATGTTTTTTTCAGCGTAAAGAAAGAAAACTTTAATTTAAAGAGATCATTTTGTATTATTCTATTTGCTTGTTATTCGTTTTTGTTTTTGAAGTTCTTTAAAGCTACTTTGCTTTTTTTTATTTCTTTTTATTTGTATATTTTAATATTCTGTGCATCCATTTGTATATCCAACATTGGATATTTGCAATCTGACTTCTCTGAAAAGATTCTAGTCAGCCATGACAAGTACTTATAACTTGTATGTAGTGTGGAAATGTGGGAGATTCGTCAAGTATTGTATGAGCTGCTTGTTATGTTAAAAATAGACTTCTGCTTGCTCTGAATGGATAGTTGGAATGGACTCATGAAACACACTTTACATTTTGTATTATTTGTCTGCTTGTTTTAGGCTCAATTTGGGAATGTTTTTAAATTATGTACAATTTTTGAAAATTCAATTAATTAGGCATTTATTTTCATTTAAAAGATAAAAGCTTAAAATTTTGATATGTTGATGAACTTAGGAAATAATTCATCTTCTAAAAATAAGAAAAAAAAGTTAAACTATTAATTTCAATGTTTTGTCCGAGACAGAAACTAGAGGTAAAGTTAGGAGGAATCACAATTTGTCATGATAACTTATCCCTAATTTGAAGTGAGTTTTGAGAAAGTTAACTCCCAAGATTGCCTTGGTAAGAAAGTCCAAATAATGTGTTCATATGATATAATACAAAGAACTCATCAACAAGTACATTGAATATCCTTGCCATAAACTTGAGACATTTTGTAAGTATGCACCTTACCATGGATTTCTCGCTAACAGGTGTAAATGCACAAATGAATTTTTTAACCCAGCTGTTACATTTTCTTCATGTTCTTTGTGTTTGTCTCATGTGAACAGTACCCCTTGTTCTTTTCATTTGAGATGTTTAGCATTTATTCTGAGAATGTGTTCTTACAAAAAAGATCAACTGTTTTGAATGCAGCCTAAATTTACAAGTCGTTGCTCAAGAAAAAAAAAGAAAATTGAGTGGAGATTTAACGTTTCAATATGTGATGCTATTTTTATTTTGTTAGATGATTTTTTAAAAATTGATATTATTGATATTATGTTTTGAATTTTATATTTTTTAAATCAAATTATATATACAATAAATATATTCAACAAACGGTTTTAAATTTACTTGTTAGGTCATCTGCATGACCTTGAAGGTCATGTAAGCTACTTGTATTATCATCATTTGGCATGTCACAACACTCACCTTTCTTAGATCTGTGAACTTTTGTTCAAATATCTTCTCCTCTGAGAACCACTGTAAAGTGTCCTTTAAACATTGTATACTTGGTTTTAAGATAATTTTCAACCAATATGCTTATATTATTCTTCACTGTTCATCGCTCTCTTTAGATTTCAAGTTAGTTTCCCTGAAATAAGGTTTGATTGTAACAAATATCAATCTACCCCACAAATTATGTGGAAGTAAAGCCCAAAAATTGGCGAAGCAAGTGACCACCAAACTGGTTGTTGTTACAAAGTCACACGAAACAAGATGTATTTAACATAACTCAAATCTTTACAATTTGTATTATTTGTCTGCTTGTTTTATGCTCAATTTGGGAATGTTTTTAAATTATGTACAATTTTTAAAAATTCAATTAATTTGGTATTATTTTTACTGAAAAGTAAATAGCTTAAAATTTTGATATATTGATGAACTAAGTTTGAAAATAATTAATATTCTTAAAAATTAGAAAAAAAGTTTAACTAGAAACTTCAATATCTTGTCCGAGACAGAAGCAAGGGGCATGGAAAGTTAGGAGGAATTGCAATTAGTCATGATGACTTATCCCTGATTTGAAGTGAGTTTTGAGAAAGTTAACACCCAAGTTGGTTAAACTTTGTGGTAAACAGCTAGATGTTTCAAAGCTGTTTAATTATTTTTGTTCAGCTTCATTTTAACAGCTGTTTACCATGATGAATATTTTGATGGATTTCACATGTTATAAAATGGTTGGTCAGGGACATAATTTTTGTAACAGTTTTCTTAGCATTTACTTATCATGGCTTCGTATATTTGGTATGAATCATCAGCATAAGGCCCCAGACCTTGAATTTTTGATTTCAGATCTATCAGTCATCTACTTCCTGTTAAACAAAATCTGGCCATATTTTGCTTACCATTACTTTACTGACTACAGCAGCGATGTTATTAACTCCATATCTCAAGATTTTTTTCTTTTTTAGCTCACCTAACTCAAAGGGTCATGTGAGCTATTGTCATCATGAGGCCTTTTATTAGCTTACCTGGACCGAAGGTCCATGTGAGCCATTGCAATCACTTGGCGTCCGTGATTTTCGTCTGTCATCTGGTGTCTGTCGTCTGTCCTCTGTTAACAATTTTAGTCTCGCCTGCGATGAATAGTCGCGGAAGGCGAGACATAGGTATTACTTTCCGGGAGCGACAGCGGCAGCATCGTAAACTTTTTTGTAAGACTTTTGTGGACAATGATTTGCTTGAAAAGTATAATAGCTAGGCATCTGATATTTGGTATACAGACAGTTCAGGTTATGGTCTACGCAACTGTCACCATGCCATGTGACCCTGACCCCATTTTCACGCTCCAGTGACTCTGTGAACTTAGGTCTTTTTAGCTCACCTGGCCAAAGGCCATGTGAGCTATTGCCATCACTTGGTGTCCGTCGTCGTTGTCCGTCCTCGTCGTCCGTCCTCGTCGTCTGTCGTTGTTAACTTTTCTTCAAACTTCTCCTCTGAAACGGCTGAACAGATTGGAACCAAATTTGATCTGATGGTACCTTAGGGTATCCCCCACAGAACTGATGTGGGGATTTTTGATTCGTCGAAAAACATGGCCGCCGTTGCTAAAAATAGACCAGGGGGGTCAGACTACTGTTTTTGGCTTGTAAATCAAAAAGTAAAAGAGATAGATGAAATTTGATGCCACCCTACTGCTTCAGCATTATAAGCTGTACAAAAGTCTCCATAGGGTCGAAGTTGTCAGATGACCCCTTATAGGGGTTACAGCCCCTTAAAGGTGAAAAATAGCGTTTTTTCATGTTTTTGCCCTATAGTATGAAAACTATTGCAGATAGAGAAAAGCTGTTGCTTGCTTAAATGTTCAGCTCATTTAGCTGTACAAAAGTCTCAATAGGGTCGAAGTAGTCAGATGACCCCTTATAGGGGTTACGGCCCCTAAAATGATGTTTTTTCATGTTTTTGGCCTATAGAAAGAAAACTATTGCAGATAGAGAAAAGCTGTTGCTTGCTTAAATGTTTAGCTCATTTAGCTCTACAAAAGTCTCCATAGGGTCGAAGTTGTCAGATGACCCCTTATAAGGGTAACGGCCCCTGAAATAGTGTTTTTAGCTCCATGTGAGCTTATACGATCACTTGGCGTCCTTCGTGGTCGTCGTCTGTTTACAATTTTTCAAATGTTGACTTGTCCGACACCATAAGTCCAATTGCAACCAAACTTGGTACAGTTGTTTAGTAGCATTATGTGTACAAAACTGTTGTTCGGATTTTTGATTCGTAAAAAAACATGGCCGCCATGGCTAAAAATAGAACATAGGGGTAAATTGCAGTTTTTTGCTAATAACTCAATAACGGTACCAGATATCACAATTCTGGCATGGGTAAAAGTATTCAGCACCTCAAGATCTATCTGCCCAGAAGTTTTCAAGAAGATCCAACAACCGATGTAGGAGTTATTGCCCTTTTTCTGTATTTTTTCAAAATTTTGCGCTTATTTAGCCCGATATTTTGAAAACTATACAAGCTATTTTAAAAATTCAAATTGCATATGATAAAGAACATCAAGATCTACATTTCATGTCATTAGGTCAAAGCTGTAGAACCATTTCTTTTAGGAGTTATGGCCCTTTAAGCATCAAAATTAACCATTTTTTATTACTTTTCCTCTGAATTTAAAAGATTAACTTGTGTGACACCATACATCCAACTTCAACCAAACTTGGCACAGTTGTTTAATAGTATAAATGCTACAATTCTATCGTTGGGATTATTGATTTATCAAAAAATATGGCCGCCATGGCTTAAAATAGAGCATAGGGGTAAATTGCAGTTGTTTGCTAATTACTCAAAAATAGTTACAGATATTAAAATTTTGATGGGAGACAAAAATGATCAGCATCTTTAGATCTACCTGCTCTGAAATTTTCAAGAAGATCCAACAACCGATTTAGGAGTTATTGCCCGTTTTCTGGATTTTTTTCAAAATTTTGCACTTATTTAGCCTTATATCTTGAAAACTATACAAGATATTTTAAAAATTCAAACTGCATATGATTAAGCACATCAAGATCTACATTTCATGTAATTAGGTCAAAGCTGTAGAACCATTTCTTTTAGGAGTTATGGCCCTTAATGCGTCAAAATTTACCATTTTTCACTACTTTTCTCTTTGAATTTCAAAGATGAACTTGTCTGACACCATACATCCAACTTCAACCAAACTTGTCACAGTTGTTTTATAGCATAAATGCTACAATTCTATTGTTGGGATTAATGATTCGTTAAAAAAAAAAATGGCCGCCATTGCTAAAAATAGAACATAAATTGCATTTTTTTGCTAATAATTCAAAAATGGTTTCAGATATCAAAATTGTTCACGAATCAAAAGTGATCAGCATATTAAGATCTACCTGTCCTGAAATTTTGGAAAAGATCTGACTGCTGATGTGGGAGTTATTGTTCTTTTTCCTAATTTTTGCCAAATTTGCACTTATTTAGCCCAATATCTTGAAAACTAACCAAGATATTTCAGAAAATTAAATCGCATATGGTTAAGCACAATAATATCTACAAATTTGTGTATCTGTGTAGTTCAGGTGAGCGATTCAGGCTCTTGGGAGCCTCTTGTTTCATGTTTTTGGCCTATTGAATGAAAACTATTACAGATAGAGAGAAGCTGTTGCTTGCTTAAATGTTCAGCTAATTAAGCTGTACAAAAGTCTCCATAGGGTCGAAGTTGTCAGATGACCCCTTATAGGGGTTACGGCCCCTAAAATGATGTTTTTTCATGTTTTTGGCCTATAGAAAGAAAACTATAGCAGATAGAGAAAAGCTGTTGCTTGCTTAAATGTTCAGCTCATTTAGCTCTATAAAATTGTCCAATTGGAACCAAACTTGGTATAATTGTTTATTAGCATTAGGTGTATAGAACTGATGTGGGGATTTTTGATTGGTCGTAAAACATGGCCGCTGTGGCTAAAAATAGAACATAGGGGTAAATGGCAGTTTTTTTCAAATAACTCAAAAATGGTGACAGATTTTAAAATTTTGATTGGGGAAGAAAAGTGATCAGCACTTGAAGAACTACCAGGTCTGAAATTTTGAAGAAATTCCAACGACCAATGTAGGAGTTATTGCCCTTTTTGTGGATTTTTTGCAAATTTTGCACCTGTTTAGCTCAATATCTTGAAAACTATACAATATATTTTAAAAATTTAAATTGCATATTGTTAAGCACATCAAGATCTACAAAATATGTAATAGGGTCAACGTTGTAGGACCTTTCCTTTGAGGAGTTATTGCCCTTAGAACGTCAAAATTGAGCATTTTAACAGAAAATTGAGCTTTTAAAAAGCATTTCCTCATTACATTGAAAAGGTTTACTCCTCTGACACTTAAAGTCAAATTGGAACCAAACTTGGTATGTTGTTAATTAGCATTAGGTGTATAGAACTGATGTGGAGATTTTTGATTGGTTGTAAAACATGGCAGCTGTGGCTAAAAGTAGAACATTGGGTTAAACTTCACTTTTTTGCTAAAAACTCAAAAAGGGTGACAGATTTTTGAATTTTAATTGAGATAAAAGTGATCAGCACCTTAAGATCCACCATATTGTCAGATGGTCCCCTTATTAAACTTATAACACTCTCAATGTCAAATAGATTTTGCCTAATAGCCTTTACTTCAGGCACATACATGTACATGTATGTCAGGTGAGCGATTCAGGCTCCTGGAAGCCTCTTGTTGGCATATAGAATGAAAACTATAGTAGATAAAGAAAAAACTGTTGCTTGCTTAAATGTTCAGCTCATTTAGCTCTACAAAATATAGGGTTGACATCAAGACCAGGTGAGCGATTTAGGCTCCTGGGAGCCTCTTGTTTCAGACAGTAAACTTTTTTGCAAGACTTTTGTGGACGATGAATTACTGGAAAAGTATATTAGCTAGGCATCTGATATTTGGTATACAGACAGTTCATGTTATGGTCTACGCAAATGTCACTATGCCATGTGACCCTGACCCCATTTTCACGCACCAGTGACTCTGTGAACTTAGGTCTTTTTTCAGGCCGTAAACTTTTTTATAAGACTTTTGTGGACAATGAATTGCTGGAAAAGTATATTAGCTAGGCATCTGATATTAGGTATACAGACAATTTAGGTTATGGTCTACGCAACTGTCACCATGCTGCGTGACCCTGACCCCATTTTCACGCTCTAGTGACTCTGTGAACTTAGGTCTTTTTCAGGCCGAACAACTTTTTTGTAAGACTTTTGTGGACGATGAATTGCTGGAAAGTTATAATAGCTAGGCATCTGATATTGGGTAAAGACAGTTGCGGTTATGGACAACGCAACTGTCACCATGCCCCATTTTTACGCTCCAGTGACTCTGTGAACCTAGGTCTTTTTTTCAGACAGAAAACTTTTTGATATACTTGTGTGGACAATGGATTGCTTGAATAGTATAAGAACTAGGCATCTGTTATTAGGTATACAGACACTTTTTGAGTTTATAACAAGAAATGAAAGCTTAGGTAGTTAATTATAGTGATGGTGCGGGCAGGCGAGACATACTTTTAGTGGCCACACTTGTTCAAAAATCTTCTCTGAAACTACTGAACAGAATTTAATGAAACTTAGTACATGTATTATTGATCCTTAGGATGTCCTGTACAAATGTTGTGTTTCAATTTTTGATCCTTCAAAAAACATAGCCGCTGTGGCTAAAAATAGACCAGGAGGGGTTAGACTACTGTTTTTGGCTTGTAAATCAAAAAGTATAAGATATAGATGAAATCTGATGCCACATTACTGCTTCAGAATCAAAAGTTCTACTAAAGTTTCCATTTGGTCGAAGTTGTCAGATGATCCCTTAGAGGGGTTACAGCCCCTTAAAGGTGAAAAATAGAGTTTTTTCATGTTTTTGGCTTATAGAATGAAAACTATTGAAGATAGAGAAAAGCTGTTGCTTGCAAAAATGTTCAGCTCATTTAGCTCTTCAAAAGTCTTCATAAAGTCAAAGTTGTCAGAAGATCCTTTATAGGGGTTACGGCCCTTTAAAGGCAAAACATTGTGTTTTTGACCCATAGAATGAAAACTGTTGCAGATAGAGAAAAGCTGTTGCTTGCTTAAATGTTCAGCTCATTTAGTTCTACAAAAGTCTCCATAGGGTCAAAGTTGTCAGATGACCCCTTATAGGGGTTACAGGCCTTAAAGGCCAAAAATTGAGTTTTTTGGCCTATAGAATGAAAACTATTGCAGAAAGAGAAAAGCTGTTCCTTCCTTAAATGTTCAGCTCATTTAGCTCTACCAAAGTCTTCAAAGGGTCGAAGTTGTCAGATGACCCCTTATAGGGGTTTTAGCCCCTTAAAGGTGAAAAAAAGTGTTTTTGGTCTATAGAATGACAACTATTGCAGATAGAGAAAAGCTGTTGCTTGCTTAAATGTTCAGCTCATTTAGTCCTACAAAAGCCTTCATAGGGTTGAAATTCTCAGATGACCCTTTATAGGGATTACAGCCCCTAAATTAACCTGTTTTCATGTTTTGGCCAATAGAATGAAAACCATAGCAGATAGAGAAAAGCGGTTGCGAGCTTAGATGCTCAGCTCATTAAGCTCTAAATAAGTCTCCACAGAGTCAAAGTTGTCAGATGACCCCTTATAGGGCTTACGGCCCCTAAAATAACATTTTACATGTTTTTTCTTACAAAATGAAAACTATTGCTGAAAGAGAAAAGCTTTTGCTTGCTTTAATGTTCAGCTCATCTTGCTCTTCAAAAGTTTCCATAGGGTGGAAGTTGTAAGATGTCTCCTTATAGGGGTTACTGCCCCTCATAGGTGAAAATAATGTTTTTGCTTATAGAATGAAAACAGATAAAGAAAAGCTTTTTCTTCGCTTTAACATTCAGCTCATTTAGCTCAACAAAGGTCTTCATAGGGTTGACATCAAGACCAGGTGAGCAATTCAGGCTCCTGGGAGCCTCTTGTTTCTTTTGACATCTAATGCACTAGGAAAGGAATAAAGCCATTGAAATAATTGATTTCTTTTCAATTTTCGAGCCTTGCGATACCCTGCTTGACATGAATATTATACATCTACATTTGTCACCAAAGAGCTCGACAAATTGCTATTTTTCTTTAACCTCATTAAAACGAACGTTGACGACACCACTGCAAATGATGCTACGAGGTACCAGTCTTGTATTGCAAGTTCTTGCGCGGGTGGACATGGAGGCTATTAAAATATAGTGCCTTTTCCCTGAGTCGTTTGCAGCATTGCTTTTAATGCATTTTTTCTAACTTTTGGCTTAAATTGAAGGTAAGACACCAAACTTTGACATCACTAACTTTTTGAAATGTAAAAATTGCATTATTAAATAAAACAGTTCTCATGACAAGGGGGGTATTTTTGAAATGGAAGTTAAAGTAAAAGTAAGAAAAAATATATTTTTAGTTCAACCAACTGTGGTTTTCTTATCTTCGTGCGACTCTTTTTCGGCCCACCCTTTAAAATGTTTACTGACACTTCCTTTATTGAAAAAATATAGCAAAAGTTGTATTGAATCATTTTAACTATTTTTTTTTAAAAATTCCAAAAATCTCAGGTGTACTATAGAAGTCTATGGGAAAAACAATACAAGACTGAGACCTACGACCCCGGGGCTACAACTACCGGAAAAGCAATCGCGACTTGCGTAGCCGGCATGAAAGAAAGTAGTGTATGTCTTTTATTAGTAATTGTGCTGATTTAGGGGGTGGGTGGGGCGGGGTTTCATATCAAGACAACAATCGTTAAAAATAAAACCAATAATTTATTCAGTATACTAGTGTAATGCAAAAACCATGTACAGAAATAATGTTAATTTAATTTAATAACCTTGAAACGAAAACTTTGAAATATTAACATAAAGTTTTAAACTACAACAAAGAAAAAAATGTAACTAACAAAAACCTTAATAATATCATTTAACACCTAACTTACGAAAAAATTGGTATTTAGACAAAAAATTGAACTTATTAGAATACTATTATATAACTTTAAACGAAACTTTAAAACTATTTAACATACTAGTAAGTTATGAAAAAACTTGAAAACCATGAGCATATCTAAAAAAAAAAGGGAAACTTTGAACTACACTAATATTACAAAAGGAAAACTTTGAAATCCATAACATATGAAATACTTTGAAACTATTGAAAAAAAAAACGTATTTGAAAAGTCACATTTGGAACAAGTAACGATATAAATTTGAAAGTTCTAGCCATAGAACCAGAGAAAGAATATTTCTTGGGCATCCTTCTCACATATCCAAGCCATATTCAAGACTGTAATCAACTCGCATGGGAATTCCTGAAAGATTGGGAAAAAACTTTGTTAAAACATGGAATTTGAAGATATAATGAAGATTTAGTATAATACAATATATCTATTTTAAAGACCAATAAAAACCTCTACAGTTATACATGTATGTAAGGAACAGTACCAACTATAGCTGTAGGTTCGCATCTCAAACAGCGCTTTTGATTTCATCTATATGGTTTCTCTAAATCTTGTTTTGGGTCTGCTGAAGACTAGTTTGCTGTTTCTACACAATGAAACATTGTACTTAAAATATACACGATTTAAGGTTCAAAATGTGACCACTAAGAAAACAAAAGTTCCATATCTTAAATGCAATAAACGTTTAAACATTTCTATATAATGTGAAATATGAAAGGGTTAAAGCCTGCTGCAAGTCAAGTAAGTTAAGGTACCTTTAACATCCAGTAGCTTTGAAGTCTCATCAAGTGTGGATCGTGCATCTTCGATATTCTTGTGAAGGCCATCAACAACAGCATCCATTCTCTTTCCTGTGAAATGTAAAAATAGATAACAAAATTGTTCTCTTTGACTATGGATGCTACCATATAATATATGTTTAAAATTTGTGGAACGTTTAAATAGGTTACAGATTTGCTCTTGTTTGCTACTATTAGCACTACCACTTAATACGTTCAAACTTTTTTGGAATTCATTCAAATGTGTTACTTGTAATACTAAGATAAAGATTGAATTGATTGCTAAATCTAGTTACCTGCATAAAACAAAATTATAAAGTTTGAGATTGATACCGAAATTGAGCATGACATCGACAATCTATCATCAATTATTATGTCATACTATTTTACATACTTGCTTCCAAAGCGACATTCCTGATCTTGTCCAATGTTTCACTGTAAGCTTCTGAGTACAGTGCCATGTTCAGGTTCCTTAATTTCCTGGTTTCAGACTGGATAGTTGATCTCCATGTTAACAGCTCATCCTCAAGTTCATACAGTCTCTGCTGGTTTACATCTCTCATGATGGACACATCCTGTAGCTGATTCAAGATATCAGGGATTCTTTCAAGCTCATTTTTGTTCAGGCGGGATGTTAATGCTGTAAACGGTAAATTCATAACAACAAATTAGAATTCAACCTATTTCTCAAATATCAAACGCTGACAGGTTAGACAAGTAAGGCCGTTTCTTAAATATGCAAGGCAAAGCATTAGGAATTTCCTTAGTCTACTTCAAAGCAGCACAAATTCGGCTGTATCAGGGAACCTTAGTCTACTCCAAAGCAGCACCGATTCGGTTGTATCGGGGAGACTTTACATGAAAGGGGTGATACAATGAATATGATATAATGACATGGAGGAAGTGGGGTCAATCGGGGAGGTGAGTTTTGACAAAACAATCAAATGTGGATGCGTGTACATGTATATTTTTTATATATCGTTTAATTAATTAAAACTTGTGAACAAATGTTTTGTGCAAAGATGAAACTTATGGACTAAAATTGCAAAAGAAACAGAAAGAAGACAAAACTCTTATCATATAAAATACGCAACTGTTATCTTTTTTTCATTCTACATCTTAAACAGGCTATTATTTGCATTCCTTACCCTCCATTTCTGGGACATGGACATCCACCTGCCATCCAATGTGACCAAGAGTGTTCTTTGCAATTTGGTAATCTACAAACAAAAGAAAAATCATTTGTATCCTGAAATGTTGATTCTTTTACAAGTTTTGCCTTGTTTGTTGTGGCTTTCCATTTTGTGGGTATTTTTTTTTGTCCCCTGCTGCAACGCGACGGAGGGGCTTATTAATGATCTTCGTCATTTCTTCCGTCCATACTTTTGTGAGCGCACAACTCCTCTAAATCCGCTGAATGGATTTTGATGACATTTTGTAGGACTGTTTGTCTTTGTTTGTTGTTGATTAAATCGGAACATCTTTTTGGTTTGTCAAATTTTATAGGAGTTACGGGATTCATCAACTTTCTTCATTTTAGGTCGTAGGAATAATTTGTGGATGCTACTCCTCGAAAGACCCCTCAACGAATTTTGATAAAATTTTGTAGGAGTCAACGACCAGCGGTGAATCAAAATACCTTTAAAAAGCTAGGGCTGTCAGTAAAACAATGATCAAGTCGGTGATATGATTATTAAGCAGTTCTTGTATGCAGAAAATGTTTGGAAGTTCGACAATGTCTCCCATTGCCGCAATAAAGTTGAAAATTTATTGAAATTGACATTGCAATACAATCAAGTACATAGCATGACAAAGAATCGAAGATCGATTTACATTTTTTTGCCGTTGCAGGTATAGCAGTTTTTTTTTCTATAATCACCTCTGACCAAGCATTTCCGGATATCATCTTCTTTCTGGATACGATAGACAAGGTAGATTATAGCAGCATAGAGAAGGATTTGCACAGAGTTGTGGTACAGCCACTGTAGGAAAAAAAAAGAAAGAAAGAATGGAAGTGAAGATAGAGAGAATAGAACAATGGGACTTACTGAAAAATAAGTAGAAGGATTTGTACAGAGTTATGATATAGCCACTGTATGAAAGAGAGAAAAAAAGATGTGAGCTGAAGAGTCGAAAACCACGACAAACAACTGAACAAAGGAACAACATGAAAGACGAACTCTAGTAAAACAGACTTTGGAAATGCACCGTATTAAGAATAAAAGAGACAGTTGCAGTTGTACCCTTAAATTAAGGAGAAAACACGCCCAGAAAGCGTGAGAGAAAGCATGCGAAGTTTTAAAATGTAAGAAATGATGCTTACGTTGAATGCAACAATGACGAGTTCCTTTGGAAACAAATCACATAGATCTAGAATTATGGAGATATCAAGCTCAAATACTGGGATTGTATTTGATATATGACCCGGTAAACTTGTAACTAATCTGGCTGTGTCACGGGTTGTATTCCACAGGAAAGGAAATCTGCAAAATAAATATTTTATTATGTATTAAGCAAACCGAATGGTCTTTTACTGTAATGTTGGTATATGTGATGTTTCAAGAAAACAACAAATTTCAATATGAATGGAATCATAAAGACTCAATATATTTGAAATATAGTCAATCATCTTCACGAATAATGTTGAAATATTTAAAAAACTATATGTTGTCTCTCAAATCAAATTCACCATGAAACGATAGAATTCCCGAAAAATATTAGGCAAAATGTAAAGACTGCCATTGCATTACAATAAATCAAAATTTACAACAATGTTTCAGGCCATAAATAAAATTATTACAGAGACTGTTACAAGAAACCGCTAAATGCTAAAAGAATTGCTAGTTCCGAAAAATCAATCATGAAAACCGCAAAAATGTCCTACAGCCAGGTGCACTCTATAGAAAGATGTTTTCCTTGTGCGACGATGGACTCTGCACAGTATCTATTCAGATTCAGATGTTTGTAAATTGAATCCAATGAAAAGAATGCCATCTTTGCTATGCCTACACTTACAATTTCTCTTTGAAATATGCATCTACTGGAGACAGAGAAGTTTCACTGTGTTTGCGAGTGTATTCCAGATTCTCTGGTAACAACAACATCATACAGGAAGCCATTGTAAAGTAAAGAACACACGAAAGTAACACACGGGCGTAAAACACGTCCACCGCCTTCGCCATCTTGTACGTTACTAGGGAAGGGAGGATTGTAATGGGCGAATCAAAACGTTAACTTTGTGACGTTATTTCAACGTCGAATACAACTGAAACTTCGCTCGGACATTTACGGCAAATCTATAGGCAACGTAGGCGGAAATAACCGAGTGCAGGGATGTCTAAAACAAGGGGATGAGCAACATCCAATACAAACTAACAAAAAGTCAATATTTTTCTATGCCTCCCCAACTTTTTTCTTTATTTACACAAATTTCACTTATTGAAATTACACAATATTTATATCATTGGAAAGAGAAATTGTTCAGGAATTATAATATACAAAATATTTGGCAATCACCCTTCAAATATTAATTTTATATTGAATAATGTAAAGATGGTCCAAATTTTATAAGTAAAATTTTCAATAAATGTGCCAAATTAATAAGGAAAAAAATCAATAATTGTACATTTTTATCAGCAAGTGCCTCAGGGGAATTAAGTGAAATTGACAAACTTCTACCTGTAAATTGATGGTCTTAATTGTATATTACTGTCATAAAATTTATATCACCTGAAAGCCCTTTCTTTGATCTGTTTATTGAATATAATTTGTTTTAGATTCACAGTAAAGTTGTTTATTAATTAAGGCCTGTGAAATAACAAGAAATTCAAACTTTGATGTTTTTTTTAAGTTTTATTGAAGATAAGTAATTTGAATTCTTTGATATCTTTGTCTTTTCTAAATATAGAAATACAGAGTTTTCAATTAGCATTTGAGAAAATAATTGTCTTTTAGAGGATATAATTTCCATTTTGATACACTTATTATTTTCAGAACCAACCCTGGAGAAATTTAACCCTTATGAACCTTCTGAAAATGACATTGAACTTAAATACACCTAAAATTAAACATGAAAATTTTCTTTTTTTTCAAGTTTGTTTCCCTTCACATGGCGAAATAGCTATTTTCCATTTTCCCCTCTTTCATTTGATATAAATTTCATAAAAATCTGTTCAGTAGTTTTAAAGCATACCCAGGAGAAAGTTGACCTATTTTCAACAGAAATCATGCAAAAATATGACAAAATCTCAGGTAAACAGGGGAGGCATAGAACATTAGTGATTATCTAAAGATACATATCCCATCAGTTTTATTTAATCCCTGCCGAGTGGTAGCTTAGAATATGATATCTTTGGAATCAAAATTATAATTTATATCTAAGCAGATCCAAGGGGAAAGAGGGTTGGTGTTCACAAAATATGTAGGAGATTTTCCTAACGACATTTTACTTTGTTGAAAAGCTCATGTCTTTTTGGTCATTTAATGGCTTAAAGTTCAACTTTGATCAAACTACAAAGTATATTATGCATTGCAGACATATACTGGTATAGCCATTTTCCCTTGCTAGATTTTCGATACGGCAGACCTATTGATATACCTTATAATTCAATGTTGCTTGAAGTTTTCTTCCGTTTTTGTTTATTTTCTATGACAGACAGCCCATGACAGACAGGATCATGTGACCGTTTCTGTCATAGAGAAATCAACCAATCAAAAACCTTTATAAAAGTAGTTCGTAAAAGTTGAAAGGTTAATGAATAAATTAATTATATGTCGTCTGTTTGATTGGTCGCGCATTAACCCATTATATGCAAATTTAATTTTTGCGCATTAATTCAATATATACAAATTGGATTTTGACCTCAATCGTTATATTCATTCGTGAAATTATTTTTTTCACTGTTAAAAAAGGAAGAAATATGTTCTTACACTCGTTATTTATTGAAGATCGGGAATTTCTTCCACTTGTGTAAGAAATTCTTCGTCTTTTCACTCGTTCCGCTGCGCTCCACTCGTGAAAAGACGGAATTTCTTACACTCGTGGAAGAAATCCCTGATCTTCAATAAAGACTCGTGTAAGAACCTATTAATCTCCGAATTCTTTAAATTAAACATACTGATTGGATATAATTTCTCCACGAATTTACTTGATATTTCAAACTTATAATTAATGTTGTTTGTTTTATTTACCCTTTCTATACGACCGCAAATTTTTTTCGATCGTATAAATGTTAAATGTACTCTTTGTAAATGTAAACAAACTGTTATAAAATTTTGATATGATGTTTTTTTAACACTAATGGAAGGTTGGTATTGTTTTGGGATTTGTGCCTACCGTTTTAGAAAAAAGTCTTAATATAAGTAAAGGGGCTAAATAAAACGGGTGTATTGACAAAGAATGTTTATTATTCACGCTTTATTGCACCCCATCATTAAATTCTGTCAATGATTTTGATATATATTGCACAGTTACATTGCTACAGGGGACCAAAGACGTGCCACGCCTAAAAAATCAACTTTTTACACCCCGCCACACGAAGTGGCGAAGTTTTATGCTTGAAATACCCTCACTTTTGTTCGGTGTCTGTCCGTCCGTCCCCCGAAGGTTTCCAGATGATAACTTGAAAACGCATCAAGGGATTAGAATGATATTTTGCACTGCTATTAAGTACAATAAAATAAAGATTGAGTTCAATTTTCAGGATGTTCCGAAAAATATTTTTTGAGATACATGTAGCCCACTTTGAAAAATTGAATTTCACTGCATGTTGAGATTTTCTGCTCTAAGAAAAATAACTCAATCTTTAATTTTAAGGTAACTCAATCAATATTTAATTTTCATGTTATTTTTTAGATAGGTAAAAAAAGGTCACATTCTAACCCTATTACCATATATATTATTACTCCATATGATAAGACAAATCATTTGGTATCATAGGGGGGGGGGTCATGTTCCTACCCCTCAAAAGAAATAGAAATAGGTAATATATGAAAACTATACTCTTCAAAAAAAGTTACGCATAGATAGAAAATTCCCCGTAGGTTTAATGCAAATCGAAACAATTTCAAAACATTATTGCCGAGCTGTTCTGCAACCGATTTTCACGAAATAAAATCCAGTAGAAAGAAAACAAAATGAAGATTGTTTGATTAATTTTGACCTAAATCCTAACTTCAATGGTTTTTAAGAGATTGTGAGTAGAACACGACTAATGTTTTTCACGAAACATTTTGCATTGATGTAAACGGGAAATTGAATCGTAAAATGTACACTTGAGTTCTACTTGCAATATCTTAAAAAGCAGCGATGATATGATTTTACTCAAAATTAAACAAACAATCTTTATTTTGTTTTCTTTTTACTGGATTTTATTTCGTGAAAATCGGTTGCTCGGCAATAATGTTTTGAAATTGTTTCGATTTGCATTAAACGTACGGGGAATTTTCTATCTATGCGTAACTTTTTTTGATGAGTATATTTATGTCCCCATCCTATAACCATATATATTATTATTTCTTAATACAAGACAATTCATTCGGCACAATGGGGGGTCTGAGGGGGGATCATGCCCCACCCCCTTCAATGATAAAATACTAATTATTCTGAAAACCATTTAGATCCCCACCCTATAACCATATATATTATCAACTCTTATGTTAAGACGAATCATTTGGTACGGTAGGGGATCTGAAGGGGGGGGGGGGGTCATGCCCTAACCCCCTCAAATAACAAAATGCTCTTCCGTGGCGGGGTATCATTTAATGTACCATTAATTGCCCTATTTTTAATTTTTGGTCCGGCTTTCAAAAATTTTTCATTGGAATCCTTGTGAAAATTTCTGCCTGCGTTTTTCAATCAGATTTGAAATAACTCTTACCGATTTTTAGAAATTAGGGGTCAAAGGACCAAAAACGCAAATTAAAAGTGGTTGTTTGAACAAATGGTTTTATGCAAGAACTGCTGTTTAGTTTGCCAGCCAATTGTTATGAAATTGTTATGATGTTACTAACCATTTAAAAGGAAGTTGGAGGGTCAGCTTTTGAGATTTTTTTTTTTTCGGAATTCTCGTTTTTTCCCCCATCAAAATAAGGCAAAAAAATATGCACGGTAACCCCCATTTTTTAGTAAGGACTTAGGTCTTCATTTCATCATAAATATATATATTTTTTTCAAATTTATTTCGAATTCTAATCACTTCTTCACAGGTTTAAACAGCCAGACTATGCTAATGATAAAGCTATGAAAAAATCAAAGCGCTAAAGCGGTTAGAGGCAAGCGAAATATATAAGAACTATAATAGATTTATTCTCTGTTAAAGTATATTGTTCAAAATGTTTGCGAAATAATAATTTTGGTGAGCGAAGAAAGGATCGTCATGCAGATGCCCTCAAATTTAAAGTTAATGAACACAAAATTTTGCACACACAAGACAGGTATCGTGTAAAAACGGTATCGATTGAAACACCCCTTCGATTAAAATGCACTCGTCCCAATGATGTGTATTGTATACTAAATTTATGAATGGAGAACATATATTCCTTGCATTAGCCAATCAAATAACAGAAATATTTATACCAACAAATCAAGTAATAGATGAATACATAATGTATATTCTATCACCTTTAACTAAATAGTTTCTCTATAAGATGCAAAGGAATAAATAAAACTTGTGCCGGTCATATAAAATGCCAATAAAAATGGAGATTTATAGAAGTGTATACCATGTTAACAAATATTGAAAAGTAATATTATATAATAGAAAATAAAGCATTTTATTCCAGACTGGATGCAAGAAGATCACTCCGTCTAGACTGAAAAAAAACCGCGAAAATAGACTCCATAAGGCTTCGCTAACCAGAGAAAACCCTTTCCCGCCAAATTTTGAACTCTTATTATCTTTAAAACGAACACGGTTACCTTTCAAAATTTTTAGCTTATTTCATGTCTTTAATTATTCCCTTATGATTTAAGGTCACAATTTCAAAACCTCATCACTCTCAAAGTCACCCTCGAACATCCTTAAGGGAGTTTCCAATTGCATTGAGGGTTTATGGCCACTATCGTTTCAGAAAAAAGGGGTTAAAAGGGGCTAAAGGGATGTTTTAACAAAGCTGCTGTGAGAATGTTTATTTTTCATTGGATTTTGTTCATTTTTTTGTCTTTTTCTACATATGTCAACGGTTCTTATGTTCAGTGTAATGTGGTGGGGGATCAGATTTGGGCCACGCACAAAAAATCAACCTTTTGATTTGTGGTCCGATTTTTAAATATTTTTTTCCGTATAAATCCTGGTAAAAATCTTGAGTTTCCAATCAAATTTGCAATATCTCTTACCATTGTTTTGAAAAATAGGGAGTCAAAAGAAGCAGAAAACGTTAAAAGTAAGAGTTTGTCTTACAAATATATTTTATTAATATGTCATTTTTATGGCCCATTTACGTATCGGCCATATAAATTTACCCTTGTCCGTCCGTACGTACGTCCGTAACACTTTGGTAAAGTTCTTGGTTAAGGTCAATTTCTCGGATACTTGATGTATGAGGTCAATGATAATTCACCACTAGATGGGTATTGGGTAGGACAACACCACCCACTAGAAATTAGGTCACTGTAACCTATATTTTACGCATGAATGACTTTGGTTAAGTTCTTGGTTAAGGTCCATTACTCCGATACTAGACGTTGGAGGTCAATGATATTTCACCACGAGATGGGTCTTGGGTAGGACAACACCACCCACTAGAAATTAGGTCACTGTAACCTATATTTTACGCATGAGTGACTTTGGTTAAGTTCTTTGTTAAGGTCAATATCTAGGATACTAGACGTTGGAGGTCAATGATATTTCACCACTAGATGGGTCTTGAGTAGGACTACACCACCCACTAGAAATAAGGTCATTTTATGCATGAACTACTTTGCATGTACTTTGGTGGAGTTATTGGTTAAGGTCCATTACCCAGGTTATACACATTGAGGGTCAATGATATTTCAAGAACGGGAGGGCCATCCTGTGGCTCATAGGCACATTTTCTAGTTCATTTAAAGTCCACCACAGAATCCATGTGTTAAAACCTTGTGCTACATGTGTCTAGCATACAGGGTTCTACATGTTGCGTTCGTATCATTCTGCTCTCTGCTTTTCATAACTTATTTATTAATTATGTTTTGCTTTTTGATTTATAAATGTATACGTATGGCAATAATGTCAATGATGATTTCTGTAACCACTTGGAGTAGAAAGATGAAACTTTAGTCATTGACTGCATAGCGGATGAGTACTGTGCCGATGGTTTCGAAATTTTGATAATGCCTCTAGGGGCTGGGCTACATAGGTAACCTAGGGGCACATTATTTATTTGTCGCCCACCTCCTCCCAGGTTATATGGAAAACGGGACTGAAACTTTATTTTTTTGTCAGCCAAATGTTAAGTAGCCTCAGAATTAATGTATCTAAACCGAAACCATATACAAATAATCCTATTTCTTTTAAAACAATTACTATCAATGCCAGCAGTGAGCCTAAGCAGCATTATCTTGATTCTCAATATAGTCCCAGTTCATTTCTTTCTGTTATTTGCCCCTTATACTACCAAGACTAGAATAGCACAGGAATATGCAGCATGGCTGCTTCAACTTGTTTATGTTAATGTGTGGTTGTGTATTGTTTTGGTTTTTATGCCCCCGCGACGACATGTCGGGGGGCATTAAGTTTTACTCATGTCCCTCCGTACGTACGTCCGTACGAATTTCCGTCAAGCTTTTCTCAGAAACCGTACATGGGAATGACTTGAAACTTGGAAGGATGGTTCAGTATGACAAACTATATGTCCTAAGCGAATTTTAGACCTGTATGACATCTACTTCCTGTTTGGGTTTGGATTCATACCAAAATCGACATGAAAATTTCCGTCAAAATTTTCTCAGAAACCGTACATGGGAATGACTTGAAACTTGGTAGGATGGTTCAGTATGACAAACTATATGTCCTTAGCGAATTTTAGACCTGTAGGACATCTGCTTCCTGTTTGGGTTTGGATTGATACCAAAATCGACATGAAAATTTCCGTCAAGCTTTTCTCAGAAACCGTACATGGGAATGATTTGAAACTTAATAAGTATGACTAACTATGCACCCTAAGAGACTTTTAGACCTGTCAGACTTCAACTTTGTATTTGAGGCCAGCGGGGGCATCCCTGTCCCATGGACACATTCTTTCTTTATTTTGTTGTTGTTGTTTCTTTTTTTTTTTTTTTTTTTTTTTTTTGGGGGGGGGGGGGGGGGTGTTTGATTTTTGTCTGTCTGCTCGGTATGTGTGTATTGCATTTTTTTGGTCTTTGGTATGTGAAGGCTAATCTAGAATTTGTTCTATCATTCTTATGTATACCAAAGTATTTAAAAAATAATTTTATTTTCTTGTGCCAAATATTATGTATGGGCCTTATTGTCGCTCATCCTTTTGAGACATATTTCCTTTGTTATGATCAAAAACATGTATTAAAAAAGACGCTTTTACGCAACAAAATCCGATAAGAAAATTTTATTTTTATTTAGGCTTTTGTTTTTTCGTTGTTGCTTTTTTTTTCTTTATATTTTCCAGTTGTTGTAATGAGATGATAATCCCAAAATGTCCATTTGTCTTTATTAAGGTGTTGTGTTTTTTGTGTTTTTTTTCGCAATTGTATCCAGGAGAACTGTGAAAAAAATATGATTTTTAACCATGAAATTAATAAAAAAAAGGCCAAATATTTTCGCCAATATTTAATACCCGCGCCCCCTCTTATCGAAAATCCTAGATCCGCGCCTGGTTATCTTTTTAGTCTGCTTTTCTTAGACATTTCAAAGTGATCTTACCATTCGGTTATGTACTATAACATTCAATAATATTTTGACTTGAGTTCGCGCCGGCTGCTGCTTGCAGGCTTTAGTATAGTTGTATTTTTCCTATGATGTGCGTTTCACGCTTTTTATCAGATTTGTCTTTTTGGTGCTTTCAGGCGATTCTCAAATGCCTCCTGTGCTTTCTTTATTATTTTTCATACAAACAAACACAGTCATTGTTACTTATTGTTTTATTTAACAAATAATAGATAGTTGTGATGTAGGATACAATATAATGAATCTTTTGAAACTTAACAATTATATATTTTAATTTAGGTGTAAGATACACATATTGTTCGTATTCATTTATAACAAATGATATACTAGTAAATGTCTATAATGATGAATGAATACCAGATGCATGAAATGTCACTTTATATTTCTATTTGAAAAAAAACTCTTATTTTTTTATTTTTTTTTTTTTTATTTTTGCTTTCTTTTTACTTTTATCTATTTTTTTCTTTAACATTTTTAAACATTTTTTGTTTGGTTTAACTTCAAAGTGTGTCTCCATGTTTCATAAAATGTCTTGATTCAGGTGATCACACATCGCATGGAGTTTTGTTTATCCTTGGTATAGCTAATCGGAGGTCTTCGTATTTCATCGGAAAACGATCAAGAGTGGGATTACCCAGTCGTTCCGCCTTTTCGACTATTCTGTAGAATCTTTCGAAAAACTCCCTTCTGTAACCAATTCCAGCCATAATGTAGATAATCTAAACAAACAAAAATTTATGGTTTATAGTTTTGAGTATTTTATCATTGTTGTTACTGGCGATAAATAAAAAAAAATCTTACGAAAGTAATTCATGTAGAAGGGAAAAAAAAACAGAACTTATAAATTAAACCATAAACATATTTTTTATTGGATTCTTAACATTGTTATCTCGAAAGTTTTGTAGTTTTAAAAAAATATTCCCTCCAGGGACCAGGAACACTCGATTTCACTTTCGTTTTATGGTATTTAATATGGCATTTTTTGCAGTCGCTATCTTAGATTCTTCTTGTTAAGGGTGTTTCAATGGATATGACTTTGGTATCTCTTTATCGATACCACGTTACTCAATTTTAATTTTGGAAGGAAGGTGTTTTTTGCTAAACATTTATGGAACTTGCAATTTAGGCAATTGCACATTTTAAATATTAATTTTTAAAAGTTTTTGCCTTGATAAGATCAGTTACGTAATTGCACATTTCAATAGCTTGTGGACTTTTAGAACATAACTCAAGTTTTTAAGACCCCTTTTATTATTTTCTATCAGACAAGGGGACACACTTTATCAATTTTCGAAAAATCTACATATTATGAATATTATTTATAATGTTGATGAAAATTTCTGTTATAAGGCAGATCGAGAAATTTTTCTGAAGAACTAAAATAAGTTCCCAAGAAAAAAAAGACCCCACTTAACGAATTAGTCCAGATGTATAGTACTTCTTTGAAAATTATTAAAATTAAGATCAATACAATGCAAATTTCATAAGTACCTCAGTTCCAAGCAAGTGTGGCCAAGAAAACCATGTGACTGCGACAGAGAAGACCGGAAATGAAAAACAGGAGGCAATAAAAAAGAACAGTTTCTTGCATTTTGCCTTTCGAGTTTTCGCCTTCAACATCAGGAACAAGTGGAAAGATTCCCAATGAGGAACTCCTGGAAGAGTAAATATATAAAAAAATATTTTGTGTTGTTAACTTAGAAATATTTTAAAATGCGTAAAAATTTCCTGTCTATAAACTGAATGTGATGTGCCGATTGTTTGCTGTTATGCATTAAAAGTATATACTCTGGATTTCATGCTTTTAGTATGTAATAAACCTGCATTCAAAATATTCAAATAAAAGGTAACCGATTTGCATAAAAACCATAGTATTTTGACAACGAATGAACAAATGAAAGGACTTAGATTTGCCCGATTTATCAGGATTTTAAGCAAAAACGTTAAAAATGTGTATTTATCATAAATAAATGCTAAACGAATGAGATCTCTTACCACACAAAATAAATATATTTAAAATTCTAGTGTTTTGTGTTGTTTTTAGATGGATAAAATAAATGAGTTTACCTGTTATATTTGGGGGAACTTGTGGCAGCATCAAATGTGAGGCAGCTTGGATGAACGATGTCAGATAACTCAAAAGTATTGGGTTGGTTGCCAGGGTTGTTGGGTTATACCATGGGTTACCCTCCGTCTTAAAGCTGTAGTACCAAAGGTTTGCGGATACGGCCAGACCTGTTAATACCAAAAACATACACACTCCCCATAGGATGCTCGTCCGAAGGATTCCAGCCACGATGAAGATCACTCCAAGAATGACTAACAAAATAAGGGCGGCATTCACGGCAAATGCATTGCAAAAGTTGTAATGACCAACAAATGGCAGATCGAACTGGGCAAGAAACATCATTGTAAGCATCGCATTTATAGGTATCGTGAAAAAGTGGATGCATTTCGTTAGAAACCCCTGGTGTGTAATGTCAAATGTATACATCTGGTACAGGAGGTCAAAAAAGTCATATTGCGTTCTTGGTACGATGAGCCACCAGTGTAAGAATTTCGTAAAGAAATTCGATCCTTTTATACCGGAACATCCAGGTTCTTCGTCTTCCCATAGTGCATCAGTACAAGTTGGGTTCCGGTGAATGGAGGTAAGCGATTCAACCAGCCTCTCTGATGTAATACGTGCTGATTCTGGAAGAGTATCTTCTAATTTTTTGCTTATGATCTCTTCATTCCAATTATTCAGTGAAACGAGGTAGAAGTTGACGATGTAAGTGGACACGATGCCGCTTTTCGATGACTTTTGTCTGCAGAGCTTCACTTTATAGAAGGGCCCATGTTCATTTTCTGTCTCTTTTTCGATGTACAGGGTATCAAGCGCTGTTTGTATATAATTTTCCAACTGTTTCTTGGTTTCGGAGGTTTCCTTTATTTCGATCTCCTGTACAAATTTATAACTTTTTGCCAGCTCGACATTTAAATCTGAATACTTCCCCATTTTGCTCATCTCAATATGACCTGAAAAAGGGTATTTATATATAAATTACTTTACCTCCTGAAAATCCGAATAAGAATAGAGAAGGAAAATTAACCTACTGTACTTCAACGCATATTTTAGAATTATGTATATTTACAAAACCCTCACCGAAGAACATAAAAATATGACCAGTGTTGATTTAAACATATTTTATTCAATTTTATTTCGAAAAAAGGTAATTTCTATGCATGCATGCAATTGTTAAAAGTAATAACTAAGCTTTCCTTTAAATTTAAAAAAAGATGTGACAATTAAGACAAAAATAAGTTACCGGATCCAAAAATAAGAAAGCTACAAAAGATATTTTTAAAGAATTGAAAATTTCATAATAATTTGAAGCAACAAAACTAAAAACTCCTTATTCAATATGTCTTAAAACCATTCAAATCGAAAAAAAAAACATAAAAAACATAAAATGTAACATACCCTGTGTATCTTTGTCAGATTATCCTCTCTTCTTTTGTTGGACATGATTTCCAACCGTTTATATCTACCCCGGCAGACCATTGTCATTGGTTGAAACAACGGTTAATATTAGAAACTTTATTACATATTAATTATCGTTATTTTTAGACCTCAGAAACTAAAAGTCATTCATAAATACGTGTGAGAGATAATTATCATTCTTGTATTTCAATTATTTCTATACGACAAATAATAGGGAGGATGATACAAAAGTCTTCACTAGAACCAACCAATGATGTTTGAGATGAATTAATTTTATATTTAGCGAAAAGAGATATTATTATCTGATATATGTTATGTATGTATAAACAGATTTATTTGCATGTCGTTTTATTGAAACAGAATGAAAAAAGAAATAAATCTAAACTTTGATATTTTATTTTATAATTAGGAAACAATAACTTCGTCAAAATATTAATGAAGGCTTTTTCGATAACAATCGTTTTTTCGTTTAGAAAAATTGAAGACTTATTTGACTTCCTCCACAAGAAGAAATATAACTATAGAAGACAATTTATATAATTAGTTCTAAAGCCCTTTTGTCATTTTAATTTTCTATTACCGGTAATTTGTTAGTTTGGGTGAGTGTTTCAAAAGTTATTGCATTAAGTGACGTCTATTCAAGTTAATAATAAAAGTAATGATCCCGTTGCATTGACCAGTCGAATAAGTCTACATTCGATCATATTTGATTGGATTTTCAGAGGTCTTTTTGGAACCAATGAAACTTTGTTAATTTCCGCTTGTTAATTTCCGCCATGAATTTTGATGGGTGCTTTCTATGAGGTTCACCTTATCATTATCTCGCGCGTGAAGGTAAACTGCTCAGATATGTTGGACAAAAGATTTAAATGTTAGGGCAACTGCTAATTTGAAAGAAATTGAATAGACATGTGATTAAAAAAATCTAATATAAAGATGACTGTTTCATTTGATAAACAGAAAAATCATTTTCTCTACCACATTGACCTATAATATATTGTATTAATCTGTATGTATCAGTTCATCTCTAATTGATATGAATTCATTTATAATGTGGGTATCATTTTTCGTGGTTTACCCCAAATAGACATTTCGTTGGATTTTTAATTTCGTGGTTCATGTTGCTTGAAGGAATCAAAGGGAAAAAACACTTCTTTGGATTGTTGTTTTCTTATAATTCTTCGTAATTATTGATGCATGGCTCTATTGGTCACTTTTCATTTATGGCCCTGTCACACTATAACGTTTTATGGCCCTGTCATACTATAACGTTTTAGCCAACGTGTGCCTCGAACGTTCAAATAATGTTCTAAAACGTTGGAACACGTTGGCGGTCGCTGTAAAAATTTTCAAATATTATCTCGGTGAACGACCACAAAGCGTCAGACTAACTACCTGCAACGCACGGCAAACTTATTCAAAACTTATCTATAGCGTTTGTAAGGCGTACTTGACCTTTTCCTAGCGCATGCGTGACGACTGCAGAACGCATTCATAGCGTTAGTCTAGCTTATATTTTTTTCTCTCGGTGGGGAGACCTAGGATTTCTGTTCTTTTCTTTAGTATTATTTCACAATAGCCCAAATAGATCTAATATCTGGCTTAACTGTATTGCTGGATTATTTGATCATTATAGGCCGTTTTCAGTTGACCTACTCGAGTTAACCCTAGTCGAGTAATTTTCTATTATTAGCTCGGTAGGATCATGCGCACTTGATTTTTCAACTGAACAAATTACTCTAGTGTCGGGTTTATTCGTGTACTTTTTCTCAATAAAACAGGGTACTCTAGTATAGAGTTGACCATAACGACAATATTATTACAATAAAACTTCAAGACTTTTAAATAATAAAATAAAAAACATTATTTTCTAATGTAACTTTAGGTAAATTAAACATTAGATACGTATTATTTTAGTAATCTAGTCACATTGTCGCAGGTAAACTTTACTCATGACGTCACGTACTCTACCAACCCTGCCTTTGCCAGAGTTAAACTCGAATACGGGTTAAAGGTCATCGGGGTTTACCGGAGTCCAAACTCGAGTCGTTTATTTGTTACTCGGGTTAACTCGAGTTAACTAAAGTATGTCAACTGAAAACAGCCATAGATGCATCATGTAAATTTAGTTTAATTCGTTATAAAAATATTGGTTTTCAGCGTTCTGGTAATATGAATGTATAATTATTCTAAAGCTGTTTTTTAACCAATAGTGATGATTTTTGCACTCAGAATAAAATATAGTGTAGATTTTATATTTTGATATGTCAAAAATATACAGAGAGGAATGCATGCGCTTGTTAACAAACTCTCAAAATCTCAAATGAGTATATGCATGTAAGAAATACCGGTCTGTAGAGTTTGCCTAGCATCCTTTTTATAGCACTTGACTAATCCTTAATGATCTCAGACAGCATATGACGGATGTCCTTAATAGAGAAAAACGCGTGTGCTAATCAGATTTCAGATTTCTTTATTTCACTCAGACACAAAATATGTGTAACATGAGGTGGTTACAAATACATTGAACATGACAAAGCAAACATGGACATGGAAAAGAACACAACTTATATACAATAACAAATACACAGAACAATACAATAAGACATATCTACAGCGCACAAAGATAAAGTTATAACAGGCGAGAGATATTTTTCAAAAAGAGTGAAAATTGAATATTAAAAATACACATTATTTCAAATGAGAATTGAAGTTAGACTGTCGTTACTCGTTGTATTTGAGTATTTTTCTACCAAAAAATGTCCACCGAAAACACAACAGGTGTATTACAATTTGCAAGAATTACTTTCAATTCCAGACCATCAAAGTTATCCTTGTTATATTCAAGATTTTTTGGCTTTGTTCATTGTTTTTTGGTAAACAGATTTTTTTTCAGGCTTGAATTAGTATTTGAAGCTTTTGAAATTGACTTTCCCCTTGTAATTCAATTAAGGAATAACTGTCATTATTTTTTTTCAATGAAAAAAAAAAATGCACATTGTATAATCCGCGACAAAGTCATTCCTTATAAATAAATTTTCAAAACGATAAAAAAAAACCATGAAAATCTTACTCATAAAAGAACTAAACTTTTGGCACTTCCTGTAAAAAGTGGGCGTTTCCCCATAATTTTTTTTTCATTGAGATATGAAAATTTTTTTCGTCCAATCAAGTTGCAGTATTTTAATCAAATTTATTTATTCTAACTTATAAATTAAAATTTCTGGGGTTGATACGCTACTCGTTCGTTACAATGATGCTCTGTGCGCTCTGTACACGTTTTTAAAAACACGTTGAATAGGTTTCTTGGTCGTTAGACTGACGCTAGACGTGCGCTGCATTATCGCTAGACACGTTCGTTTCCATTTAGCTTAGCGTTCGTCAACGTGCGCACAACGACCTCATAGCGTACATCAGCGTGTGTATAACGTCCTTCTAACTTATGCCTAGCGTTCGAATAATTTATTTCTAACACGTTGGCGAACTTCGGAAAGGATGAGTGGCATTAAGACCCATAATTGGCCCAAAAATGAACTTGGTTCAAATGTTATGATTCTTATAAGAAATATAAGCTTATATGTGGTTACAAAGAAAACACATCAAATAAGGCAAATTTCATTCATTGTGATCTAATTATGACATCATATTTAGTCGTCTTATTTGACAAAATAAATAAAATCTGCAATTTTGAATGGTTTCAGTGCATATTTTCCTTAAGAAAACATTGGGCGCATGAAAACAACAACTCCAAACTTTCATTTTCAACACGCTGGTGTGCGTTGCGTAATTTTTGTACACGTTATGAACACGCTACAAACACGTTAGCGAACGTCAGCGTGCGTTGGTGAACGTCGAGTGCGTCGCAAATTTTTCAACATGCTTAAAATTTCCAACGTTCGCCAACGTTTTAGAAATAAATTATTCGAACGCAAGGCATAAGTTAGAGGGACGTTATACACACGCTGATGTACGCTATGTGGTCGTTGTGCGCACGTTGAAATGCGTTTGACGAACGCTTAGCTAAATGGAAACGAACGTGTCTAGCGACAATGCAGCGCACGTCTAGCGTCAGTCTAACGACCAAGAAACCTATTCAACGTGTTTAAAACGTGTACAGAGCGCACAGAGCGTCATTGTAACGAACGAGTAGCGTATCAACCCCAGAATTTTATTAGTTAGAATTGAATTTCAAGGGGGAAAGTCAATTTCAAAAGCTTCAGTGGCGGATCCAGGGGGGGGGGGGTCCGGGGGTCGGAACCCCCCTTTCCTCCGAAATTTTTAAATTTTTGTGTAGATTTCCAGCAAAATTGGTCTGGAAACCCCCCCCCCCCCCCACCTTTTGGCCCACAGAACCCAGTATGTGGACCTCCCCCCCCTTTCGAAAATTTCTGGATCCGCCCCTGAGCTTCAAATACTAATTCAAACCTGAAAAAAAAATCTTTTTACAAAAAAACAATGAACAAAGCCAAAAATAAAAATTGAATATAACAAGAATAACTGAGATGGTCTGGATTTAAAAGTAATTCTTGCAAGTTGTAATACACCTGTCGTGTTTTCGGTGGACATCTTTTTTGGTAATAATGCGTATTTTTGATATTCAATAAGCACACGCGTTTTTCTCTATTAAGGAAATCCGTCATGCTGTCTGCGATCATTTAGGATCAGTCAAGTGCTATAAAAAGGATGCTAGGCAAAATCTACAGACCAGTATTTCTTAATGTACATACTCATTTGAGATTTTGTGAGTTTGTTAACAAGCGCATGCATTCCTCTCTATTATACATTCATATTACCAGAACGCTGAAAAGCAATATTTTTAAAACGAAACTAAATTTACATGATGAATCTATAATTATTAATTAATCCAGCAATACATTTAAGCCAGATAATAGATCTATTTGGGCTATTGTGAAATAATACCAAAGAAAAGAACAGAAATCCTAGGTCTCCCCACCGAGAGAAAAAAAATTATAAGTTAAACTAACGCTATGAATTCGTTCTGCAGTCGTCACACATGCGCTAGGCAAACGTCAAATTAGCCGGACAAACGTTATAGATAAGTTTTGAATACGTTTGTCGTGCGTTGCAGGTAGTTAGTCTGACGCTTTGTGGTCGTTCACCGAGATATTTTTTGGAAACTTTTTACAGCGACTGCCAACGTGTTCCAACGTTTTAGAAAATTATTTGAACGTTCGACACACGTTGGCCAAAACGTTAGAGTGTGACAGGGATATTAGATTACCTTCAATAGTAAATAAGTAAGTAAATGCTTTATTTAAAGAGGTTAACCCAATTGGAACTAGTCTAATTTTCATTGGGGGTCTCATAAATATCAAGGTATACATAATATTATATAAATGAAAACAAATACACATTACATAAAACAAAAACATATATAGTGAAACAAAAGTTATACATGTATTAAATCAAAATAAATAATCACATTTCCTTTTTTGAAAAGTAAAAATCATAACATTTCGATTTAAAAACTAATAGGTTTTTACAGAGTTTTATATCATTTGGCATTTCATTCCATAAATTTACTGCTGTATAATAAAAATAATTTTTGTAATGATTAGTATTTGGTCTTGGAACAAATAAATCTTGATTTGATACAGATCGCAAATTGTGCAAATTGATAGGGTTTTTCTGTAGTTTTAGGTAGTCAGGTACCTGATCGTTCACAATTTTATACATTAAAATTGCTTTTTGATATTTAACCCTTTCTACAAAAGGAAGCCATCTTAAGGAAGAAAACATAAATTCTGACGATATAGAAAAATCGCAATCGAGAATTATTCTAGCAGCTCTTTTTTGTAATTTATTATTTCTATCAGAATCTTTTCTTGAAACAGTGCCCCAATGCCTATTCATGATATAGGACAATCAAATAACCAGTTGCCCAAGCATATAAATGTATTGTTCAATACATTTGGACTCTACTTTCACTCAAGAGAAACAATAAAAAGTATAAGAAATTTGTTATTGATCTAAAACAACCTATGTGCTGTCATTTATGGCGACTTTGTTAATAAACGGAAGAACTATATGCTCTCCTCCTCTAAGAAATGAATTTTATTTTACTCCTGTCACACATAGTTATTTTTGTTTCAATATGCGAACTTTTGTCAACATGTTAAACTGAGATATTCCCATTTTAAGGAGGACCTGTTTTTCATGATTTTTTTTAGAAAATGTCCTAAATTTGAAATGGCAGAAACACTCGTGGAAATTTGACTATAACCGCTGATTACATTTTACCACTTGGTGACCATACCGTGAATATATAGGAGAAATCATCAGAAATCTTTCAGCATCCAATCCAAAGGAATATTAGAAGAAATGATAATGCTTTCCACATAGGATTTGTGCGGATCAAAACAGCTCTCAAAGACCGGCAATAAGCTAGGAAGATGTTATGATTGTACTTACATAAATCATGACTCCACACATTTTAAAAGGTTCCTGTAGATTTTCAAAATAAGTTTCACACCAAGGAAGACGATTCGATTTCGGTGGGGAATCACACTCGAACACACAAAAAGCATGGGTGAACGACACTATCTGCACACATTGAAGATTCGGTGAAAATGTACACGGTTTTGATATGACTTGAAATAAGTGAAGTTATGTCGTGACAATGTTATACAACTTAATTCATTAAAATGCAACTAGCATGTAATGTCAATTTGATATAATCTTTGAACATGTTCCCAATCATAGATCAGTATAAAAACTAAAGCGAATTTTTGTTTGTTCAAATAATTGAGGAAAACGTTTTATGTTCATTCTAGGAAATATTTCCTGTGTCAACGATAAAGGAACTATAGTACTTTATGATAAAACGATAAGAAGCAATTTTATTGCTGCTCCATGTATGCAATTCTTTCTTTGCTTGTATTATTGATGCATATTAGTCACAAGTTGATACACGGATGGAACATTCGGTCCAAAGATCAGTGCCAATATAGTAAAATGTTGACGTTCGTTTTATTAAACATATATACAAAGGGATAGAAACCAAAAAGTCACCCAAAGCAGTACAGTGCCTATATTGATAAACGTTGATGTGAAACTAAGTTTTTGATTTTCGTGTTTCAAAACAGCTTTCAAAGACCCGGAATCCCGGCCCGGAATAAGCTAGGAAGATGTTTTGATTGTACTTAGATAATTCATCTCTTCTACAAAATTCGTTTCACCAAGGAAGACGGTCCGATTTCGTTTTTTTTAAATACAAATTGAGTTAAAAAACCATTCATTTGTGTCGATGGATATTGTTTTGTTAGGTCTTACAAACCGTTTAACTGAAATATTACTTCATTCGATTGATTAACCCCGAAATTATGTTGTCACCTTATTTTAGTTATAAGATAAGAGATAACTACTTATAATTGCGAACTATAGATAGCATTTCGAAAGTTTTTCAGTGCACATTGAGGCCTTTGGTTGTTTGATTCTTCCGCATACCATGCTGTTGCCTTAGAGGATTGTTACTAAAGGGGACAAGATGTTGCAGATCTTCGATGCCCACCATTTTGCGAATTACATAAGATTGGAATCGGAAATTAGGTCAAACATGTATCAAGTAATTTTATGATAGATTTATATACATTATAGTTAGATAGGTTACAATATGCAAGAAAAACGTAAACCCGAAATGCCACATTTTGTATATTAATTTATTATTTAGTATTTCTTTATCCTTTACTAAATTCCATTTGGAAGATTTTTATTCTATTTTTATTAGCTTGTTATGAAAAGTTTACTCCGGGATCCAGTGAAGTTTTAAACAGTTGTAGTGGGTCTACTCCATTCTGTGTCACAAAGCTTGTCAACTATAACAACGGATATAGAGAAACAACTAAAGGGTGAGTGAACATTAATCTCCGAAGCAAAGTCATAGACCCTGCAACACGAAGTCTGACGTAGCAATGACTAATACTGTTTCTGGGATTGAGTAAACATCGCTTTGAAGGGGTCAGTTGATCGGCGGAATTTTCCTTGAATGTTTGTCTCTTTGAAAATTGTCTTGCAGCTTTGTTTTACTTGGAAATAAGTGTAAATAGGATTTCGGTATTTTATTGCCGTTGTACAAAAAGCATGAATATTGTTAGCAATTCCCTTTTGGTATTTTTTTTTTACATGAGACATTTAAATTTTTGATATTTTCATTGTAAAATTCTATAAGGGTAACAAATTTGAAGAAATTCACTATAAATCAAGAAAATTATACAGCTTAGACGTTGCTGAATGCGGTTTTGTTGCTATGTGTTTATTTTTTGTTTTGTTGTTTTGCAGTTTGTTTCGTCGTGATGTTTTGTGTCTACCGATTTTGTTTGTCTTTTTGGAATAATGATATTTGATTACACCTTCGGTACACATTTGCTTCTTTTAAAAATTGATACCTTTTACGTTTGAACGATGTATTGATTTTTGATTTTTTTTTCAGATGTGCTTCAACTAGCGAATGTGAAAATGCTTCACAACACAACGTTAACGGACCTTGTAATGCTTTCGACGAAAACCAGCTGTTTAAGACAGACTTCAGATGTTCCTTTTGCTGCATAAAAGATAAATGTAACAGTGGCATCTTACCGTCACATGAGACGTTATACATCAGTCACGTGACGAACACACAGGGCAGTAAGTTTAATTCAAAACCTTTCAGTTCAGTTTTTTTTTCTCGACGAATAGTCGCGAAAGGCGAGACATAGATATTGCTTTCCGGCGACGGCGGCGGCGGCGGCCACGGCGGTTTAAACTTTTTTGTAAGACTTTTGTGGACAATGAATTGCTTGAAAAGTGAGATATAGCTAGGCATCTGATATTTGGTATACAGACAGATCAGGTTATTGTCTATGCAACTGTCACATTGCCATGTGAACATGACCCCATTTTCACTGTCAAGTGATTCTGCGAACTTAAGTCTTTTTTTCAGACCGAAAATTATTTTGTAAGAATTTTGGGAATAATGAATTGCTTGAATAGTAGAATAGCTAGGCATCTGATATTCCTCTTCGCTAGCCAAGGGTTACGATCCGGAACCCCCTCAAGAGGGGGGGGGCTCCGGATCATAACCCTTGGCTAGCGAAGAGGGGGTCCGGATCTTAACCTTTGGTTAGCGAAGATGACATAGAGATGAATACTGACCAACAAATATGGTATTACTATTCGTGTTTTCAGTTTTAGGCTGATTGTAACAAGCAATATGACACAAATTACCAATCAATAATTTCCTAAATTGGTTGGATTATGATATATCAGATTCAGAGAGCAAACAATGTCAAGACATATGATATTTGGTTAATACTCAAACGTGAGAACATATAAGATTTAGGATTAAAGACAAGGACATATCAGATTAGTGATAGAAAATGAAGACATTTCAGATTAATTATCATTGGAGATCCACAAGTAAAATATATCATATTCAAAATTATGTCAAGCCAATAAGTATTTGACTTTAATACTAGTATACAGTAAGCATATTTTTTACTGCTCTTAAATAAATATCGGAATAAGATTTTGATCTTAATTGTACATTGCATCTGATAGTAAAGGAAAATACAATAGTTATTATTATATTTTTTGGCTTTTACAGTCATGTGATCAAAAGATAATTGAAATGTTTTATTTGTTCACATAGCAGGGAAACAATTTGCGTTGTGAACATTTCAAGGGAAACAATACTATAATTCCACTCTTGAAAAATCAGTTCTGTGACGTCACCTGGTAAATATAATAAAACAATTGTAACCTTTTCAAAATGGAACCGATTTGTAACCTCGGGGTTGTTGTTTTTCCACGGACAAGCCCACGGGGAAACAACATATCCCCTCGGGATTACGATTCGGGATGTTTCCTCTCTTGAGGGCCACTATTGTACATTATAAACTCACTGACAAAAGAGGATGTACATATGGATGCTCCATAAGATAAGCTTTAAGTAGATCGTCGGAAATATTAAGAAATGGTTTAAAATTACCCAATATTGCTGACAAAAAAATGTTGACGTGTAAGTTTGAACTTTGGATATTTTTTTATTGATTTGAGTTACCATTTCCTGTTGTTAGTACAGCCTTTCAGAAATCACAAAACCGATTCCAACCACAAACACCATTGACTCCTAAAGAGAAACTCGGTATCAGATTTTCTCAAATCTAAAGATAGGGTGAAATGCTCCAAATTTTGTGGAAGAAATCATCTTTTCGAATGAAAATCGATAATGCACACTCCCCGTCCTAACATTATGACGTTTCTCGAAACGTTGCAAACAATGAGTGTTAAAAACATGTTGGCCAGGTACTTTCAAACGCAAGGCCACATTTAATGACTTATTGATATAACAATAACAAGGGCAACGACAAAACCGGCAAACATAAAAACAGCACGAGGTAACACAAAACACCAAATCAACAACGTGAACTCAAGTCATAACAAGAGTGAACTCGGGTTCTCCGGAAAAGTAAGCGGTTCCTGCCTGCTATAGCATAGCCGTCGAGTTGCTAATTTCCAATTCAGTTTGTCAAATCCGGTAAAGGACGACAAAGCAAAATTCTATGACAAACCAACATCTGCACTCATCTGAGAGATAGAAATCCCATATTTATGTCGCCTGCAAGTGTTGCAAAGCGTCATATAGGGGTAACTTTGACACTATCCGTCGTCTTGCGTCGTCCAGCGTCGTTGTTCTGCGGCGTCACAAGAAATTTCGTTGCATTTTTACGGGCAACTACATGCCACAGCCTCTTGATTTTTGGCATGTATCTTCCTTCTATAGTACTATATGGTATAAAGCGATTTTATGCCCGTAGTTCATCTACTTCCTGTTTACCGAATATTTTAAGACACAGACGACATATGTTTTCCATGGAAGACCGCTATTCTAGTTGTCTACAAGTGCATGATGTTTACTATTCTGTACTTTTTTGAAATTCAAAATTGTGGAAAACTATTTTCTCATGCCCAACCTAAGGATAGAGCTTATTAGTATTAATCAAAGAAATGATAACAAAATCATAAGATGTCTATTCAGCACACGTTTTTCAAAGTGTATCCTTTCTTTTTTTCCGTCAGTATAATTTCTATGATTTGTTTGAATAAAAAATATTGTTATTACATTGGGTGAAGCATATCTATTTACATCTTGTTGTTGTCAATGTATGGGATGCAGTAAATTGGAATACATGTTGATGTTTGCTTTTTATTTTTTTATTAGTTTTTTGTTGTTATTATTTATTTTGTTTAATTATTCTCCTCCTCCGCTGTCTAATTTTGTCATGTAATTATGAAAAGACACACTTAGACGTATTCATTATTCCATATTTGTATGAATTAATATGAAGAACAGGAAAAAAATATCATGTCCTTCGACATAATTGGTATTCATTGCTTTGGGAAGCATCATATGGGTAATTATACTGACATCCTTATCACGACTCATTCAATATATTAACCCAAATGAAGCTCATACGTGTTATAAAATGGTTATTGTTTTAATATTTAATTTGAACAGGGTTTTTAACAACCCCAGAAGCCGCGTTTAATTTACTAGCAAGAAATGATGACTACAACTTCCCACTTTTCTCTTTATATAACTGATTTATTTTGTCATAATTTACATCTTCTTTCATTATTTAGTTAATTTAAGTCTGTTAAACACAGATTTTAACATTTCTTTTAAGTTATTAACTAGGAAATGCGAAGGTTATAATAGTTAAGACAATAGCTTCAGGGACTTGTGTGGGACGGATGTTTCCTTTGCCTTTTCCAAAGTCGTGACTTTACCAAATATCTTCATTTTACTCATTCTTTGAAATAATTATTTTAATTTTTTTGTTTCAATTATAATTTTCATATTTGAACCAGAGTCTGATGCGTTGCACATTTATAGAATCTTTTCGGATACGTTTAAGTCAAATTAGAAAATAAAAGCACCAGGAAATATAGTTTTAAGCTGTGTTTTATTTGTTTTGCTGTTGTTGAACAAAATCTTTACATTGTTATAAAGTTTTTACATGCCAAGGTTATCTCTGATCATTGATGCTACAGCTGAGAAACGCGTGTTGGAAGAATGCTTCCTACATCTATTTCAAAAATGTGACAATAACTATGTATGTCTATGAAATATCAAAAATACCCATTTTCCCCAGAAATCGTGAATTTTCAGAGTTTAAGTGGATGATAAAGATCTTTATGGGTTAAAAAATTATAGAAAAAAATGAAATGGTACGCTATGTGCTTATTCGTCTTTTTATAGATTAAGAAATCATTTTACACCAGGAATGGAAGGGAGAAAAATCGAAATTTTAGTACTACTTTTTCTATGCATCAGGCAGATACCATAAATAGGGTGGCACAGCGATAAAAAATACACACACAAAAATTCAATAGAATTGTGTGAAGCAACCCTAGTAAACTTTGTTTTGACCACTAAATTTTTAAGTCAGTCTTGGGTTTAAGAGTTATTACCAGTCAAAGTTTGGTTACATTGTACAGAGAAAAGTACGGGAAAATTTCCCGCCATAATTTTTCCCTATATAACCAGTCATTAAATATCTAGATCGAATGTTAAAACTCCATTGGGTTTGTTTTTATGATAAAATGAATTCATCTATACCCCAAAATCTAAAATTGGAAATAATTAATAGGGTGGCACATTAATTATTTCCAGGCTGGAATAATACTTAAGTTTTAGAAAGAATCGCTTAGATAGAATTTTTTTTTAAAGTCAAACTTAGAAAGTGATTTTTTTAAAAAGTCTGTCTATGTAAAAATCATGTATATTTTGCCGAAATCAATGTTTACAATTCTGTAAAGTATACAGTGCAACTGAAAGAATCTCCTATAATACTAACTTATTCGGGCAAAATTTAGTCTTCGAAAAACCCAAGATAGCTGTGTAACAACCCGTTTTGCAATAACAACGCGTTTTGCAATAAAATTTTATTCTGTTAAATAGTGATTCTGTTGTTTCTGTTTGGATTGAAAAATATACAGAACATGCTTTTAAACGCTTAAATTATTAAAAAACATACATTTAAAGGCATGGAAACTGTCTTTCATGTTATTGCAAAACGCGTTATACGTGACAACCCGTTTTGCAATAAAGTATGAAATGCAATAACGCGTTTTGCAATAAACTTTTTTTAAGTGCGTTTTCAATGTCTCTGTTTGGATTAAAAAAGATCCAGAACGTGCTTTTAAACGCTTAAATTATTTAAAAAACAACAAAATTTAAAGCATTGAATCTGCCTTTTATGTTATTTGTAAGACGGCCGGGGGGGGTATCGTCTAAATTGTTTTTTTTTTCGAGAAAACGCGTTTTGCACTAAGATAATAATTGGTCCTTTGTTTCTTGTTATTAGTTTTTACATGTACAACAAGCTGTATAAGTATACCCTCTGCTGTTGGATATAAGAAGAATCGGTATATAATCATCTTTATCATAACTCCATGCTCAAAGAAATAATTATGTAAAGAAATGTGGATAAAAGATCTGCTTGTTAAAAATGTATGCCCCGGAACGGCATTTCGGCATTAAGTTTTACTGATGTCCGTCCGTATGTTCGTAGATCCGTACTAATTTCTATCAAGCTTTTCTAAGAAACCACTCATCAGAATATTTGAATGTAGTATGATGGTTCAGAATTACAAATTATATACTTCGTAGACGGCTTATAGACCTGTGCATGTGGAAAATCATTTTGTCATCCTGAACCGTCCGTCAGAACTTTTATTATGAAGAAACCGTACATCATAATAATACAAAGCTTGGTAAGATGGTTCAGTATACATCCTTAGCGACTCAAACCTGTCAGACATAAACTTTCTTTGGGTGAGTGAGTGAGTGAGTGGAGTTTTACGGATTGAAAAAGATACAGAACATGCTTTTAAATGCTCAAAAAAAAACACGTAAATTTAAAAGCATGGAAACTGCCTTTTACCACAGGTGCTTGGGTACAAACTGTGATTCTCGGTGTTTTACCTTATTCCAGGCTTATTTGCATAATAACCCCTTGTATGCCTCATATTGTGTTTGAATACGCATGTCTGACCCGTATTTCTTACGTTTTTATAATTTTTGATATTTACCCTCGTATAAAAAACTCAAAAACACAATATGAGGCACACAAGGGATTATTATGCAAATAAGCCAGGAGTAAGGTAAAACACCGAGAATCACAGTTTGTTCCCAAGCGCCTGTGCCTTTTACGTTATTGCAAATCGCGTTATGGGTGACAACTCGTTTTGCAATAAAATATGAAATGCAATAACGCGTTATGCAATAAACTTAGATTTTTTATTAAATAGTTTATTGTTGTTGTTTTCTCTGTTTGGCTTCAAAAAGATACCAAATGCACACTTAACTGCTAAACTTTTTGAAAAAAAAACATAAATGCAAACCCTTTTGTGTAAAACCGAATCCCGTTATACGCGTAACAACTCGGTTTTGCAATAAACATTTTAAATGAAATAACGCGTTTTGCAATAAAAGATAAAAATTGGCTTAGAAATTGTCCTTTGTTTCTTGTTATTAATTTATACATGTAAAATGCTGTCTAAGTATACCCGCTGCTGTTGGATATGTTTCCCACCATATCAGTATCTGGACCATACGCGCATGGTCATGACCAAATGGGTACACTCGTATGGTCGGACTAATAAAGAATTTAATCTCAAGGAAATGTGAAATGAAATGTGAAAAAAAGATATACTTGTTATACCCTTCAACGGCATTTCGGCATTAAGTTTTACTGATGTCCGTCCGGCGTCCGTACGTTCGAAAGTACGTATGAATTTTTGTCAAGCTTTTCTAAGAAACCGTTGAGCAAAATGATTTGAAACTTGGTTTGATTGTTCAGAATTACATATATACGTCCTAAGCGACTTATAGACCTGTGGACCTGTGGACGTGGAAGATCATTTTGTCATCCTGAACAATCCGTCTGGCCGTACGAAATTCCGTCAAGCTTTATTTAGAAACCGTACATCAGAATAATACAAAGCTTGGTATACATCCTTAGCGACTCAAAAATGTCGGACTTAAACTTTCTGTTTGCTAGACCGATATAAAAAATCGACTTGAAAATGTACGTGTAGCTTTTCTTAAAAATGTAAACTTTTCGAACATACAATTTTCCGACAAGTTTTTCTTAGAAACCATAAATGAAATGAGAATGATTTGTAACTTCAGTTGAGTATGACAAATTGTACACCCTATCCGACATTCGAACCTGTCGGATTTCAACTTCCTGTTTGGATGAGGACCGTTCTGGAAATAAACTTTTCGAACATACAAATTTTCTGCAAACTTTGCTGGAAAACTACACATGAAAATGATTTGAAACTTGGTAGGATGGTTTAGTATGACAATAATATGTCATGAAAAAAATCCAGACCTGTTGTTCCTCGACTTCCTGTTTTGGGTTGGACAAATCTGATTTAATGGTCTGTGCGTTAATACAAACCTCTGTCATTTTTTAGACACAGTACATGAGAATGATTTGAAACTTAGGGGTGGTTCAGTGTGACAAAATGTACATGATGTAAATCGGAAGCGACTTTCAGACTCTTAGACTCATTTTTTTTTGCCGCCAATGACAATTTATTCTTCTTGCCTCTTTTTATCTTTTATTACTAAAATATTTTTTTATCTGACCAAACAACTAGATTTATCAGAGATATACAATTGGTTTACCTTTGCTTGCCAAAATGGTTAATTGCTAAAGAAGTAGATACCAGATTTCAGTGAATTATCCGAAAATCAAATAGTTCAAATGAAAAATCAACTTAAAACCTCAATGGAATATTATTATGATACTATATTTGAGAAGAAGATAAGTAACACTGAAGATCATTATAATATTAAACTGTTTTTATATACATATTTGTATATTTAATCCCAACAGAAAACCGTGTATGTTAAGTATCTAATGTAGTCGTTTCTTACAGTACTTGACTGCAAACACAAGTGCCTTTTTATAACACTGTTTAAATTTAACTTGAGTAAATTGTTTTATTTTCTTATATACATTTAATGCTTGTATCCACGAATGTCGGTATTACAATTTGGGATTGTGGTTTTAGAACAAGAGGTTCCCAGGAGCTTAAATCTAAGCTACATGAATAAAGGTCTCTCCTATTTGCTATTTACCCTTATAAACGGAGTCATCTGATAGCTTCCACCCAAAGGATTCTTTTATAGTTCAATGTTCGGAAGGTTTAAGCAAGCAACAGCTTTTCTAATCACTTGGCGTCTATCTTCCAACTTTTAAAAAATCTGAAAACACTAAGCCAATTGTTACCAAACTTGACAAGGTTGTTGTATAGTATGCCTTTTACAATTTCATTGATCGACTTTTTGATTCGTCAAAAACATGGCTTTCGTGGCTAAAAATAGAAGATAGGGGTAAATTGCAGTTTATTTGCAAAAAAAACTAAAAAATGATTACAGATATCAAAACTCTTGCATACGTTAAAGTGACCAGTATGACAAGATCAACCTGCCTTGATTTTTCTAGAAGATCCCATAACCCGTGTAGGAGTTATTGCCTTTTTCCGATTTTTCCCAAGAATTTGTACTATTTAAGCTCAATATCTAAAAATTATCATGAAAAGTTATTTGTTCAGCACATCAAGATCTACAAATCAAAGTACTGAAAGTACTGATAGCCTGGATAATCTACAAATTTTAACGGGTAAGTATTTAGTTAATTGAGGCAACTCTTGAGCTAAAAGCAAAATTTGAAAGAAAAAAATCTTCAAAAATATCATTATAAACATACGTAAATTGTTCAATGTTTAGAAATTATACATTTAGTATAAGATACATTAAACCATAAATGATGATTCAGTAATAAAAGACTGTAAGCTACCGTATACAAAGTACATATGGTAAACCTGTTATATCTATTGTTGTTATCACAGACAGTCTTTATTTGTCTTTCATTAGATTCTTAGAGGTAAAAATGGCTCCCATAGTTCTGTTATATTGTTTCTTATTTTCAAAAGTTTACTCTTACTTTTTATTTTAGGGTTAGTGAGGAAACCTGACCCTAAAAATAATTCTAAATTTAAAATGGCCAATGTTTTAATAGATCAATATTTTGTATGTACACTTTCTTGTGTATAAATATTAGACCACCTTTCCAGGTTTTTTTTCGCTAAATTCAATGTCAAAGTTTCTTGAAATTACAATAGATTTTAAAGGAAATACCTAAAAATTAACATAAAATCTTGGCTCAGGAAAAAAATCTACGAATTTAAATTCTAATTTTATTTCCTCATTGTTCATATAGTTAATGTTTTATGGCGTATTTTGAAATAAAACAATAAAAAGTGAGGGTCACCAGCTTAGATTTTTGTCTACCTAACCCCTTGTAATTTTAGGGCAATTTTCACATGAATTATCTCCCTTGTTTTATTAAAAATTGTGTATATTAAAGATTTTTGGCAATTTGCCAAGATTTTTTTAAATATTTTGACAAACTTGAATAAATAATATAATTTCATATGTGTTTGATGTATTTATAAAAAAATGAGCTTTTTTGCAATTTTAGCTTTTTAGCTCACCTGACCAGGTGAGCTAATGTCATCACTTGGCGTCCGTCGTCCGTCCGTCCGTCCGTCGTCCGCCCGTAAACTTTTTAAAACGTTAAGTCCTCTGACACCATAAGTTCAATTTCAACCAAACTTGGTATGGTTGTTCATTAGCTTTTGGTGCTTAGAACTGATGTGGGGATTTTTGATTGGTCATAAAACATGGCTGCTGTGGCTAAAAATAGAACAAAGGGGTAAATGACATTTTTTGCACCTGTTTAGCTCAATATCTTGAAAACTATACTAGATATTTGAGAAATTTAAATTGCATATTGTTAAGCACATCAAGATCTACAAAATATGTTTATAGGGTCAACGTTGTAGGACCTTTCCTATGAGGATTTATTGCCCTAAGAACGTCAAAATTGAGCTTTTTAAAAGCATTTCCTCATTCCATTAAAAACGTTAACTCCTCTGACACTTTAAGTCCAATTGGAACCAAACTTGGTTTTGTTGTTCATTAGCATTAGGTGTATAGAACTGTTGTGGGGATTTTTGATTGGCAATTTAAATTTCTCGAATATCTCGTTAAGTTGTCAAGATATTGAGCTAAACAGGTGCAAAATTTGCCAAAAATCCACAAAAAGGGCAATAACTCCTACATGGGTCGTTGAATTTTCTTCAAAATTTCAGAGCTGGTAGATCTTCAGGTGCTGATCATTTTTCATCCCAATCATTATTTAAAAATCTGTCACCGTTTTTGAGTACAATAACTCCTACATAGGTTGTTGAATTTTCTGTCGTAGGGACACTTTGGATATTATATAAATTATTTTTATGAAATTGTATTTTGTTAGTTTTTATTATTGCTTATGGACATATTAAATTAGGACTTTAATTTTGAAAAGATATTTATTTTAATTGTTTTTTTTTTAACTAAATTCTTCTGCTCTTTATCTAATTAATGTTTGTGATCTTTGTTACAAATTTATTATTATCTTTTTAGAGCTTTAAGTGACATATTTATTTTCTTTGTGTTCAATTGTATAATTAATAAGATAGGTATATCAGGTTAATGAGATTAGGATAATAATTAATTGTATTGTCACTTTTGCTTTAATGTGAGTTAATGCCATTTGGTCACTTTGTCACTCATTAATTGAGATATTGATGTCATAGATATAAATGTAAGGGTTACGAAGAATTGTCAGTCAGTTAGTTTATAATTAAGAAGTTAGTTAGTCACTTTATTGTTGGAATCAGTATATTGTCATTTTACTGTGTTACCATAATTGGAATCGTAATAATAAAGCATCAAAACCAGCTTTCGAGTCTCCATAGTCTACATCACCGGTACCTCTACCAGAGCTAGACATCCTCCCCACAACATTTCTTCAAAATTTCAGGGTAGGTAGATCTTGCGGTGCTGATCACTTTTACCCTATGCCAGTATGACGGTGACAGATTTTGGAATTTTGATTGAGAACAAAAGTAATCAGCACCTTAAGATCCACCATATTGTCAGATGACCCCCTTATTAAACTTATGACCCTTTCAATGTCAAATAGATTTTGCCTAATAGTATTTTCTTCAGGCACATATGTCAGGTGAGCGATTCTGGCTCCTGGGAGCCTCTTGTTGTGGTCACATGACTAGTGTCCTCACTAACCTAGAATGTACAGCTGATCAAGCATTACAAGGGCAAATGTACCTGGAACAGCTAACTCTGGCGGTAGTGTATCATGGGCTGGACGACCCATGGCACACAGTGAGTCTTAATAGTCGCTGCAGAGGCTTTATAGCATATAGTCACGACTATAAACACCCATAAGAAAAAAGTTGAAATTGTCAGATGACCCCTTATAAGGCTATTCAAGACTCATCAGAGGCGCTCTACCAAAAATATTGAAAATGCCAAACACTATATGATTATGAAGAGCATAGAACAGTAAAACCAAAAATACCAAATTGGGGAACCAAATTATTACTAAGATGATCAACCTATGTCTGGGGTAGGAAGAACCTTAGGGTTTAGACAATTTTGAAATTTAAACGGAAAATTTAAAGCTTTGATGTGTTCTCCAACACAAAAGTGTTGGTGCCGGAGCGGGCTAACCTCGGGGAATAAAGTTAACTATTGAAAATTTGAAGTCATCACGTTTGTCAAAGAGCTTTGTACAAAGCCTTCCTAGTGTGTCATTTTCGAGAAATAGATCCAAATATGAAGCGGACCTCATAGAATCTGAAGGGTCATTTATCTCAAGTTCCTTCGGATATATGAGATGTAAATAGTCACCAAATCGAGGATTGTTTAGTGAAAGACATCATCAATATAAAAATAGAAATAGAAATAGTAAAAATATAGAAATTCGACTCCGTCTTGCAAACCGTCGCAGAAGAGATCAACGAACACGATCTTCTTGAACTGGCGATAGCGAGGGGAGTATGTTACATCAGGATGATTATAGTGCTCGGTTACATCAAGCAAAACTAAGAACAAAATAAACATGATATAGGCTAAATTTCATTTTATTGCAAAATGCGTTATTACATTTCATACTTTATTGCAAACCCGGTTGTCATATTTAACGCGATTTGCAATAACACTTTAAACTCAATTTCCATGCCTTGAAGTAATGTTTCTAAATAGTTGATACATTTTGAAGCATTTTGTATCATATTGAAGCCAAATAAAGACCAAACAAAAAAATCAATATTTAATCAAATAGAATTTCACATCAAATCTGACCGAAGTACATGGTTACAGCAGGGACCCAGCAGGGGTATACGTGGCGAGCATAAATTTGTCTTTTTATCAGTACATACTAACTAGACGTAACCAAGGGCAATATATGAACAAAATTTCGTTTTATTGCAAAACGCATTATTACATTTCATACTTTATTGCAAAACGGGTTGTCATATTTAACGCGATTTGCAATAACACTTTAAACTCAATTACCATGCCCTTAAGTAATGTTTCTAAATAGTTGATACTTTATGAAGCATTTTGTATCATATTGAAGCCAAATATAGACCAAACAAATCAATATTTAATCAAATAAAATTTCACATCAAATCTGACCGAAGTGCATGGTCACAGCAGGAACCCAGCAGGGGTATACGTGGCGAGCATTTGTTTATCTTTTTTTATCAGTACATACTAACTAGGCGCAACTAAGGACAAAATATACATGATAAAGGTTAAAATTTCATTTTATTGCAAAATGCGTTATTACATTTCATACTTTATTGCAAAACGGGTTGTCATATTTAACACGATTTGCAATACCACTTTAAACTCAATTTCCATGCCCTAAAGTAATGTATCTAAATAGTTGATACATTTTGAAGCATTTTGTATCATATTGAAGCCAAATAAAGACCAAACAAATCAATATTTAATCAAAGAAAATTTCACATCAAATCTGACCGAAGTACATGGTTACAGCAGGGACCCAGCAGGGGTATACGTGGCGAGCATAAATTTGTCTTTTTTATCAGTACATACTAACTAGGCGCAACTAAGGACAAAATATACATGATAAAGGTTAAAATTTCATTTTATTGCAAAATGCGTTATTACATTTCACACTTTATTGCAAAACGGGTTGTCATATTTAACACGATTTGCAATAACACTTTAAACTCAATTTTCATGCCCTTAAGTAATGTTTCTAAATAGTTGATACATTATGAAGCATTTTGTATCATATTGAAGCCAAATAAAGACCAAACAAATCAATATTTAATCAAAGAAAATTTCACATCAAATCTGACCGAAGTACATGGTTACAGCAGGGACCCAGCAGAGGTATACGTTGCGAGCATAAGTTTATCTTTTTTATCATTACATACTATTAAACGTAACCAAGGACAATATATGAACAAAATTTCGTTTTATTGCAAAATGCGTTATTACATTTCATACTTTAATGCAAAACGGGTTGTCAAATTTAACGCGATTTGCAATAACACTTTAAACTGAATTTCCCTACCCTTAAGTAATGTATCTAAATAGTTGATACATTATGAAGCATTTTGTATCATATTGAAGCCAAATAAAGACCAAACAAATCAATATTTAATCAAAAAAAATTTCACATCAAATCTGACCGAAGTACATGGTTACAGCAGGAACCCAGCAGGGGTATACGTGGCGAGCATAAATTTGTCTTTTTCATCAGTACATACTAACTAGACGTAACCAAGGACAATATATGAACAAAATTTCGTTTTATTGCAAAACGCATTATTACATTTCATACTTTATTGCAAAACGGGTTGTCATATTTAACGCGATTTGCAATAACACTTTAAACTCAATTACCATGCCCTTAAGTAATGTTTCTAAATAGTTGATACTTTATGAAGCATTTTGTATCATATTGAAGCCAAATAAAGACCAAACAAATCAATATTTAATCAAATAAAATTTCACATCAAATCTGACCGAAGTGCATGGTCACAGCAGGGACCCAGCAGGGACCCAGCAGGGGTATACGTGGCGAGCATTTGTTTATCTTTTTTATCAGTACATACTTACTAGGCGCAACAAAGGACAAAATATACATGATAAAGGTTAACATTTCGTTTTATTGCAAAACGCGTTATTACATTTCATACTTTATTGCAAAACGGGTTGTCATATTTAACGCGATTTGCAATAACACTTTAAACTCAATTTCCATGCCCTAAAGTAATGTATCTAAATAGTTGATACATTTTGAAGCATTTTGTATCATATTTAAGCCAAATAACGGCAAACCAAATCAATATTTAACAGAATAAGATTTTATTGCAAAACGCGTTGTTATTGCAAAACGGGTTGTCACATAGCTGCCTTACAGTTTAAAAAGCTTTCATCTGAAAATCGGTTACCATGACTTCAATTAAATTTTCTTTGTTTTTTTTTCCATTGTGGGTATATGGAATAAAGATTGTGGCATTTTTTAGTGATGCCATCGTCAGGTTTTTTTTTAAATCTTTTATACACACTATACAGTGCAATTTTCGTTAATCACAATTTTGATCCTCTGGTACCCGAGTAAAGAAAAACTAGCAAAGCTCCAAAATGGAGCAAATATTTGCCTTTTCAAGGGCATTCATGGTCTCAGGTAATACCTTTTATTCCTATCTTTTAGAAATTCTGAAAACAATTACATATAAGGAAATATATAGCAAACGGCTAATCTGACTTTTGACTTAGCCATAGCCCTGGGAAAATGACATGTATTGATAATTGTACATAAAACCTATTTTAGTGAATCAATTAAAATACTACAAATATTGCTGAATTAGAATGCAACCAATTGTATTCAGATCTTTTGAAATGTCAAATGACTACCATTCTGAAAATCAGGAAGTATGATATAATTAACTAGAGAGATGCGATGGCTCCATCATCCCTTTATATAATTGACTAATTGCGTTTTAAAATACTTTTTTTTTTATTTTGCTATTTAGTTCATTAGCTATTATTTAACACACTTTATACATTTTTTGTACACGCGAAGGCTATATTTATAAAGATTGAACCCAATCTTCTATTGCGATCCTGGCACAGGGACTTGCTCCCCTCTGTCAATATTTTGTTAGAGTCAATGTGCGGTAGGAAAAAAAACACGTGTTTTTTTTTCGTACCGCACATTGACTCTTAACAAAATATTGATAGAGGGGAGCAAGTCCCTGTGATCCTGGGGACAAATTTTGAACATATAGGGTATTTCTAATAAAACCATTTTAATGAACGTGTGATTATAATTAAGGTCTTTCCCTTCCACAGAAGGAAAGACCTTACTGTATTTCTTATGATTATTATTAAGGTCTTTCCCTTCCACAGAAGGAAAGACCTTACTGTATTTCTTATGATTATTATTAAGGTCTTTCCCTTCCACAGAAGGAAAGACCTTACTGTATTTCTTCTGATTATTATTGTTCTTCTTTTCTGCCATCATTTGACGAAAAGTGTCGCGACATATCTTTTCGATACTTGGTACCATCATTTGGTCATACGAATACTTGCCTAAACCCATGCTTTGAAACCGATCTATTTTTAGTAACGGAGTTATCTGCCCCAGACCGGAAAACCTTGTTTGCAAAATTACTCAAAAATTATAACCGTTATCAAAAAACTAAAGAGTGGAAAATGTCATTTTACTCCTGGTCATGATTTGTAGACCAAAAAAAAAATTTCCGAACAACTTCCTGGTTACGCGTTTTTGACTCGAAAAGTGTCGCGACTCGTCATTTTTTTTTTCTTCAAAACGGTTAGTCCTAGAGACTTGGGACCTTCACCAATCATCCTAAATGACATATGTTACATTTAAAAATGTCAAGGTCAAAGGTCAAATCTCAAGGTCAGAGGTCATGATACACCTTGTTTGCTGTATAGCTCAAAATCCATACAAAATTGAAGCAGACATGTAAAGGGGAAAATACTCGTCTCATTTAAACCTTTATTTGATATAAAGGGTCGAACACTGTACGACAAACCGTTTTCGAGTTAAGGCCCTAAACGCGTTTCGGTTTATCCGTTTTTGGCTTATAACTTTCAAACCGTCAGAGATAATATAGTAAACATATGGGTTTTTTGTGACCGTCATTATGGGCCCTTCAATCTAAGACCAAAGTCGATTGGTTACGGGCAGCCATTTTCAAAATGGCTGACACCGTAAACAGTTTTTATGAAATAACACTCAAACCGTACAAAATTGAAGCGGACAATACATGAAAAAATTGTTCGCCATGTGGAAATCTACAAAAAGTGTTTCAGGTGCGAAACCATTAAACTTGTCGTTTTTGAGTTATCGCCCTTGATTCTTATTTTTAAAATGATTTTTTGTTTATAACTTTTAAACCATAAAAGATGATGAATGAAACATAGGGTTCATTTGATAGAGAATTAAAAGACCTACAATTTGAACCCAAACAGTACATGATTCGGTTGAACGGTTTCAAAATGGCGGCCAAAACAAGTTTCGAGAAACACGTTTTTTGCCAATAACTTGAAAACCATAACAGATAGTATAGTAAACATGTATACTTAAATGAATCAGTATATAAAGAGCTACAATTTGAGTCCAAGGTCAAAGGTCATAGGTCAAGGTCATTCCCTAGCAACAAGGTAACCTTAATGAAAAGTCCATAGCAACCATACATATTCTTAATCAAGACTACTTTCTGAGTTTAGAGGTAAGTTTTTTTCAACCGGAAGTAATCCCTAGTCCATAGCAACCGTCATAAAAGTCCTTAGCAACCATACTTTTTCTGACTCTAGGCCCCCTGATCTTCATTCTGGAGCCTATATCACAATAATTGGCAACATCTTGTCATAAACAAAGTGACTCAAATGTCTTGAGTACTTGTATAAAATACCATAACAAAAACATAAGACAGGGAAAGACCTCACATTTGTTCTCTGAACAAATGACTTTTTAATTATTATTATTATTTTTTTTTTCCGCCACAAAAAAAAAAGAAGAAATACTTAACGTAACATTACGAAACTTCATACCATTAACCGACACAATAAGGGCATGACTTGAGTAACCCTGCGAAACCGATCTATTTTTAGTAACGGAGTTATCTGCCCGTAACCCCAAAACCTTGTTTGCAGATTAATTCAAAAACCATAACCGCTATCAAAAATCTGAAGCGGGGAAAATGTTTCTAGACTCATGGTCATGATTCGTCACGCAAAAAATTTTTTTTCGATCAACTTCCTGGTTACGCGTTTTTGAGTCGAAAAGTGTCGCGACTCGTCAAAATTTTTTTTCTTCAAAACGGTTACTCCTAGAGACTTGGGACCTTCACCAATCATCCCAAGTGACATATGTTACATCTAAAAATGTCAAGGTCAAAGGTCAAATCTCAAGGTCAGAGGTCATGATACACCTTGTTTGCAGTATAGCTAAAAAACCATACAGAATTGAAGCAGACATGTAATGGGGAAAATACTCGTCTCATTCAGACCTTTAATTGATATAAAGGGTCGAACACTGTACGACAAACCGTTTTCGAGTTATGGCCCTTAACGCGTTTCGGCTTATCTGTTTTTGGCTTTTAACTTTTAGACCGTCAGAGATAATATAGTAAACATATGGGTTTTTTGTGACCGTCATTATGGGCCCTTCAATTTAAGACCAAAGTCGAATGGTTTTGGGCAGCCATTTTCAAAATGGCTGACACCGTAAACAGTTTTTATGAAATAACACTTAAACCGTACAAAATTGAAGCGGACAATACATGGAAAAAATTGTTCGCCATGTCGAAATCTACAAAAAGTGTTTCAGGTGCGAAAGCGTAAAACTTGTCGTTTTTGAGTTATCGCCCTTGATTCGTATTTTTAAAATGATTTTTTGTTTATAACTTTTTAACCATAAAAGATGGTGAATGAAACATAGGGTTCATTTGAAAGAGGATTAAATTACCTACAATTTGAACCCAAACAGTACATGATTGGGTTGAACAGTTCCAAAATGGCGGCCAAAACAAGTTTCACGAGACGCGTTTTTAGCCAATAACTTGAAAACCATAACAGATAGTATAGTAAACATGTATACTTAAATGAATCAGAATGCAAAGAGCTACAATTTGAGTCCAAGGTCAAAGGTCATAGGTCAAGGTCGTTCCCTAGCAACAAGGTAACCTTAATGAAAAGTCCATAGCAACCATACATATTCTTAAACCAGACTACTTTCTGAGTTTAGATGTAAGTTTTTTTTCAACCGGAAGTGACATTTAGTCCATAGCAACCGACATAAAAGTCCTTAGCAACCATACTTTTTCTGACTCTAGGCCCCCTGATCTTCATACTGGAGCCTATATCAAAATAATTGGCAACATCTTGTCATAAACAAAGTGACTCAAATGTCTTTAGTACTTGTATAAAATACCATAACAAAAACATAAGACAGGGAAAGACCTCACATTTGTTCTCTGAACAAATGACTTTTTAATTATTATTTTTTTTTTTTTTTTCCGCCACAAAAAAAAAAAAGAAGAAATACTTAACGTAACATTACGAAACTTCATACCATTAACTGACACTATAAGGGCATGACTTGAGTAACCCTGCGAAACCGATCTATTTTTAGTAACGGAGTTATCTGCCCGTAACCCAAAAACCTTGTTTGCAGATTTACTCAATAACCATAACCGTTATCAAAAATATGAAGCGGGGAAAATGTTGCTAGACTCATGGTCATGATTCGTCACGCAAAAAATTTTTTTTCGATCAACTTCCTGGTTACGCGTTTTTGACTCGAAAAGTGTCGCGACTCGTCAAATTTTTTTTTCTTCAAAACGGTTAGTCCTAGAGACTTGGGACCTTCACCAATCATCCTAGGTGACATATGTTACCTCTTAAAATGTCAAGGTCAAAGGTCAAATCTCAAGGTCAGAGGTCATGGTACACCTTGTTTGCAGTATAGCTTAAAAACCATACAAAATTGAAGCAGACATGTAATGGGAAAAATACTCGTCTCATTAAGACCTTTATTTGATATAAAGGGTCGAACACTGTATGACAAACCGTTTTCGAGTTATGGCCCTTAACGAGTTTCGGCTTATCTGTTTTTGGCTTATAACTTTTAAACCGTCAGAGATAATATAGTAAACATATGGGTTTTTTGTGACCGTTATTATATGTCCTTCAATTTAAGACCAAAGTCGAATGGTTATGGGCAGCCATTTTTAAAATGGCTGACACCGTAAACAGTTTTTATGAAATAACACTTAAACCGTACAAAATTGAAGCAGACAATACATGAAAAAAATGTTCGCCATGTCGTAATCTACAAAAAATGTTTCAGGTGCGAAACCGTAAAACTTGTCGTTTCTGACTTATCGCCCTTGATTCTTATTTTTAAAATGATTTTTTGTTTATAACTTTTAAACCATAAAAGATGATGAATGAAACATAGGGTTCATTTGAAAGAAGATTAAATTACCTACAATTTGAACCCAAACAGTACATGATTCAGTTTAACGGTTTCAAAATGGCGGCCAAAACAAGTTTTGCGAAACACGTTTTTTGCCAATAACTTGAAAACCATAACAGATAGTATAGTAAACATGTATACTTAAATGAATCAGTATATAAAGAGCTACAATTTGAGTCCAAGGTCAAAGGTCATAGGTCAAGGTCATTCCCTAGCAACAAGGTAACATTTATGAAAAATCCATAGCAACCATACATATTCTAAACCAAGACTACTTTTTGAGTTTAGGGTTAAGTTTTTTCAACCGGAAGTAACCCCTAGTCCATAGCAACGGTCATAAAAGTCCTTAGCAACCATACTTTTTCTGACTCTAGGTCCCCTGCTCTTCATTCTGGAGCCTATATCACAATAATTGGCAACATCTTGTCATAAACAAAGTGACTCAAATGTCTTTTGTACTTGTATAAAATACCTTAACAAAACATAACACAGGGAAAGACCTCACATTTGTTCTCTGAACAAATGACTTTTTAATTAAGGTCTTTCCCTTTCCAAAGGGAAGACCTTATTGTTTTCGTTCTGCCTATTATTATTATTATTATTATTATTCTTTTTTTTCTGCCGCTCGTGAGCAAAAAGTTTCTTGACAGATCTTAACGAAATTTTGCACACTTATTCAGCACTGCCAGGAATCGACTTGACTAAGGACCTGACGCTAAACTATTCTTAGTTACGGCGCAATCGCGCAAAACGCTGTTTACCCTTGTGTTCAGATCTCCTCCGAAACGGTAATAGTTATCAAGATTCTGTTTAGTGGAAATGGTACCTTACATCCTGGTGATGATTTATCATGCAAAAAGAATGCTATAATTTACTTCCTGGTTGCACGCGTATGGCGCAAAGTTGGCGCAAAATGTCAATGTTGTCCGATTTTGATGAAATTTGGTTTCCAGGTAGATTTGAGGGTCCTGATTACAAATCAAAAAAAAAAATTTTTTTCGACTACCCGTTTTTGAGTTAGAGCCCTGGAAACATCTCCGTAAAACGTTGTTTCAACAGATTTCATCATGTTGTGCAATATCTTTTTCAAAAAATAGATTTGATGTAACAATTATTGATTTATATTTAGATAGTTTTTGAGTTAGTTCAAGTAGATTTAAGAGTCCTGAGTACAAATCTGTGGTCAAAAATCAAATTTTGCGCTTTTCGCGCCGATGGCGCCAAAATGTAAAAGTTGACCGATTTTGATGAAATTTGGTATTCAAGTAGATTTAAGAGTCCTGAGTACAAATCTGTGGTCAAAAATCAAATTTTGCGCTTTTTGCGCCGATGGCGCCAAAATGTAAAAGTTGACCGATTTTGATGAAATTTGATATTCAAGTAGATTTAAGAGTCCTGAGTACAAATCTGTGGTCAAAAATCAAATTTTGCGCTTTTCGCGCCGATGGCGCCAAAATGTAAAAGTTGACCGATTTTGATGAAATTTGGTATTCAAGTAGATTTAAGAGTCCTGAGTACAAATCTGTGGTCAAAAATCAAATTTTGCGCTTTTCGCGCCGATGGCGCCAAAATGTAAAAGTTGACTGATTTTGATGAAATTTGGTATTCAAGTAGATTTAAGAGTCCTGAGTACAAATCTGTGGTCAAAAATCAAATTTTGCGCTTTTCGCGCCGATGGCGCCAAAATGTAAAAGTTGACCGATTTTGATGAAATTTGGTATTCAAGTAGATTTAAGAGTCCTGAGTACAAATCTGTGGTCAAAAATCAAATTTTGCGCTTTTCGCGCCGATGGCGCCAAAATGTAAAAGTTGACCGATTTTGATGAAATTTGGTATTAAAGTAGATTTAAGAGTCCTGAGTACAAATCTGTGGTCAAAAATCAAATTTTGCGCTTTTCGCGCCGATGGCGCCAAAATGTAAAAGTTTACCGATTTTGATGAAATTTGATATTCAAGTAGATTTAAGAGTCCTGAGTACAAATCTGTGGTCAAAAATCAAATTTTGTGCTTTTCGCGCCGATGGCGCCAAAATGTAAAAGTTGACCGATATTGATGAAATTTGGCATTCAAGTTGATTTAAAAATCCTGAGTACAAATCTGTGGTCAAAAATCAAATTATGCGCTTTTTGCGCCAATGGCGCCAAAATGTAAAAATTGACCGATTTTGATGAAATTTGGTTTTCAAGTAGATTTAAGAGTCCTGAGTACGAATCTGCGATTAAAATAAAATTTCGCGCTTTTCGCGCCAACGGCGCCAAAATGTAAAAGTTGACCGATTTTGATGAAATTTGGTATTCAAGTAGATTTAAGGGTCCTGAGTACAAATCTGCAGTCAAAAATGAAATTTCGCGCAAATGGCGCCAAGTGCAAAAAATGACCAATTTAGATAAAATTTGGTTTTCAAGTAGATTTAAAGGTCTTCTAGACTGATTTTGATGAACTATTCATAGCAACTTGCATAAAAGTAAAGAGCAACCATATATTTTCTGAATGTTGAACTATCCAAAAATTGTATCACTCAGTCACTGTAATCTGTTTCTATTGTAATACACAAATGGGAAAGACCTCGCGATCGTTCTTTGAACGATTGTAATTTAATATTTTTCTTCTAATTCTTCTTCAACAACACTTAGACTTAAAAAAATAATGGTTTCGCCATTTCTGAACGGATTGACCTGAAACTTGGTACACTGCTAGCACTACATTAGAAACAAGCACAGCTCACCCTGGAAGTGTGTATCTAGCATAGTTTTTGAGATATGCCCCCGCGGGCTTTTTTTTATGAAATGTTGTGCGCAGATAAACTACCAAGTTTTTCAACCGATCGAGCTGAAATTTTGCACAGTTGCTGAGAATAATGAGCTCTCGCGTTGTAGCTAAAAATAAAGTCTGTACCTGGCCCCGTTTTGAAGTTACGCCCCTTTCTGATTTTTACTCAAAAATCGCTAATTTAGCCAAAAATAAACTTTTCCGTGCGGAAATTTTTGGTGCCCCCTCTCCGTAAAAATGTGCCCGACTGAAATCTGTCAAACATTCCAGCCGGGTCCCCTTAATTTTTTTTATATAATTTTTTTTTCTAAATTTTCGAAATTTCAAAAAACGTAACTTGACCCCTCTTTGTACGTTTGTCAAATGCACCGGAAGTGCCAAAATGCTGTCAAAACTAGCTAATATCCTAGCCAAATGTATGCACTAAAAGTCCCCGTTTACAAAAATGTCCTCTGGTTTATGAGTTTTTCAAAATTAAAGTTTTCTGCAGTCCCGTAAAACACACAAATTCCTGACGAATTTCCTCCAAATTTCACTATTCAACGTTATTCCTGTTTCGAAAATTGAATGTTTTCACTAAATTCGTCCTTAACTATTTAAAATAATCCAAAATAAACTAATTATGTCACTAGTTTTGCCAGTCATCAAATGTTGTAAACTATTGTCAAAAGATTCCCGTGTCATCTCTATAACAGGCACATTCCAATTATAAACTTGCTCATCCGTGACGTTCATGTATTCTAACTGTATACGTTGAGAGAATTGAAAATCAATATAGGTCTGAACCCTGCAAAGTCTACCGCTGTACTGAGAAATCTAAAAACTAAGTCGTAAAGTCATTCAAAAATGACGTATGGCGCGCGCAACACCATAGAAACCTACAAATAACAAAGTGTCGCTATATATAGTAACAAAGAAAAAAACTAAAAACTGAAGCCCCCGGCCCCTCCCAATTTTTGTACTTACATGTATGCGCGATAACTTACATGTATGAAATCGACCCCCCCCCTTTTCGAAAATTGGTTGTAATGTAAAATTAACAAAAAAACATGAAAAGCTAATTTAAAAATCAAACAAAACGAAAGTACAAAAATACCCCCCCCCCCCAAAAAAAAAAAAAAAAAAAAAAATACGGACGGACGGACATACATACATGTACATGACACAACATCCTTGACATCTCTGAGAAAATGGCGGAAATAGTCATCTGAACTGGTGGAAAGACCTACTCTTATTTGTTCTCTGAACAAATAGAATCTTTAATTTCGATTTGTTATTTTTAAAATTTATTAATCAGGAAGCAGTGTACAATAATACATGATGACAGAGAAATAAATACCCCATTATTTCTTTCTATCTGATTTATTCACCTTAACCAACTCTTTTATTACGTTATTTATATATAATTAGGTGATTTACAGCCACTTACCTCAATTGTTTTTAAAAGTTATTCAATTCTAAATGCGAAGGTTAATACAATACATAACGGGGACTAGTGTGGGTTGGATGTTTTCCTGCATCCGTTTGAAAGTCGTGACTTTGATAATGCAATTTTATTTTTACTTTCTTTGAAAATATACATTTTGTTCATATTTTGAATAACACTTGACATGTCAGATGCGCTGCAAGTCAAGTAAAAAATATAATTACTCTCTGCTTAGTGAAACTGTTGACCTATTTTTTTAACCTGTCAGCTCCACTGAATAGCTGAATAATCCGAACTGGAATGACCATTCTCAAACGTCAAAATAGAAAAGACAAAACAAGACAAAGACACACCGGAAGATATATACATGTATACTGATATGTTCCTGGTATGGGCATTTCAAAACAAGAGGCGGATTGAACTAAGCTCTTAGACGCCAAACCTGTCCATTGCAGCCATAGGGAGATATTTCTATCATATTAATCAAGTTTTGTTAAAATCTGACACATAATTATAATTTCTATATAATTATTATCAAATAAATTGAGGAAACGTAATATAATTATAACGTTCTTTAGATATCTTGATTTTACTTTAACATACGTTTTGATTTTGTTTTATCAGTCAACTTACAATTACTTTTTATGAAGTTATTAATCCTAACAAACTGACCAAAAAAAAAACAAAAAAAAAACAAGTCCCCAAACTTCAGGGTTAAAGGACCATTCCTCTGCTTTACCACCTGGGGGTTTCAAGATATGGTATAAACACTGTCAAAATGATTAATTTTGCGATTAAGACGGAAATTAAAGAGGCGTCCAACAACTTTGACTCAATGGACAGTATTGTAGAGCTGTAACAGCGGTCATGTTGGTTGGTCGGCATGTATAAATTTTACCATCTTGGTAAAGGTTGGTAAAGGACAGCTTGGTGATCAAGTGTACAAAGTTTTTAAGCAATCCCTTCCGTGGTTTCGGAGATCTTTGAAGAAAATTTCACGGACACACGACGGACGACGACATAAGCTCATATGGCCCTTCGGATAAGATGAGCTGAAAATTGCTAAGACACGATGCTTGATAAATTTAGCAACGGCATGCTGAGCTCTATGAAAAACAGAAGTCTCAGCCACCAAAGTAGAAGTCAGAGTTTCGTCCTTAACGTATTTGTAATTTTGATGCGACATGAGTCAAACAGATAATTTTCTGCTATGTTCAGAGAGTAAATGTTCTTAAATATATTTATTATGTTTTACTCTCTTTTCTTCTATTGATGTATTAACATATTTAGGAGGAACGGCTCACGTAATATTGCTTCAGTAAAAAAGTGCGATACAAAATATTACTCAAGCTTAACTACTGGTTTTGTTGGCTCACCTGAAAGGGTCAGGTGAGCTATTGTCATTGTTAAGCGTCCGTCGTCCGTTAACTTTTCTTCTAAGATCTTCTTATCTGAAAACACCGAAGGGATTGCTTTCAAACTTTGTACACTTGATCTTTAGGATGTCCTCTATCAAGTTTGTGAAATTTGTGCATGCTGCCCAACCAACATGCCCCCCGTTACTAAGAATAAAATAGGGGGTCAGACCATAGATTTTAGGTTAAAACTCAAAAAGTATAAGAGATAGAGAAAGTCTGAAGCAAACATACCTCTTCAGCATCAACAGCTCTACAAAACTCTACATGGGACAAATCTCTATTGGATTTATTCCCCCTTAATCGTCAATATTGACCATTTTCACAGTTTTCGGACTTCACCTAAAAACTATAAGTGTTAGAGGAAAAGTTAGCATTGCAAATTTGTTCAGCTCATTGAAATCTTCAAAAATGAATTCAGGGTATAAACTGTCAGACCAACCGTTTAAGAGTTTTCCCCCTTTAGCTGTATTTTTCTACCAATTTAAACTGATTTTTATAAATCTTCTTCTCTGCAACTACTGAAGGGATTGCTTTGAAACTTTCTACACGTGATTTTAGGATGTCCTCTATCACGTTTGAATAATTTGTGCATGCCGACCAACCAACATGGTCACCGTTACTAAAAATAGAACAGAGGGTTCAGACCATAGCTTTTAGCTTATAGCTCAAAAAGTATAAGAGATGGAGAAAATCTGAAGCAACCATCCTTCTTCGGCATCAACAGCTCTACAAAACTAAACATTGAGTTGATATTGTGGGACAAATCTTTATTGGATTTATTTCCCTTTAATCGTCAAAATTGATAATTATCACAGTTTTTGAACTTTGTTAAAAAACTGTAAGAGCTAGAGGAAAAGTTAGTATTGCAAAATTGTTAAGCTCACTGAGATCTACAAAAATGATTTCAGGGTCAAAATTGTCAGATTAACCTTTAAAGAGTTATCCCCCTTTCAATCAATTTTAACTTGTTTGGTGTTTTCAAAAGGAAAGCTTTGTATCTTTGTATTCTTGATTTTAAGAGTGTTTTGTATCCTAATTATTTTCTTTTATGTTACTTACAAAGTACATGTAGACCATATTGCCCACTACGTAAGGGGCTTTAGCATAAGAGATAAACATATTCCATTTATTTGGCTTACAATAACAATATTGTAAACGTGAACATGGTGAACTGTCTATGATTTGCTAATTTGTCGTGGACTCCTTTGGTTAATGTTACCATTTAATAGTGACTAACTTATGACTTAAAATTTTCAATCCCCGAGTATCGTACGAAGTAAGTAACTGATCGATACTCATTTCGATTTCGCATTACAATTACTATTATTATCCGTAATATAATTTCTTTTGAAATGTCTATACCAAGTCAAGACCATTGCTATTTTCGACTTTACCGGTATATCTTCGTTGTATTGTCTTTTCTCTCGGACATTAAGATTGATCCTCCAAGTTCGGTAATTTGTTACTTCCATTTTATACTGTGTTTTTGTCTGTTCTTCATTACTTTAAAGGCTTTTTCCGTTTACGTCTTTTACTGACTGAATTCAGCGATTCTAAGAAATAAACAAAGAAAAATAACCTTTAAATCACCAATTTATTTAAATCAAAACAATTTATAGATTTATAAAGATAAAGGGTGGATCTTTCTTACGAAGCAAATTAAAGGTGTACCAAAGGGGTAATCAAATATCATTATACCGAAAAGACAAAGACAAAATCGGTAGACAAAAAAAAACATCACAACAAAACAAAAACACACACACACACACATAACATCATAAAAAGCTTTGCCGAGTGCAGCATGATACGACCGCAACATGTTGAACCCTGTATGTTTTAGGCCCAATATGGATAGTCAATTGTCCTGGACACATGCAGCCCATGGTGGACTGACAAAGGTTATTGACACATGCAGCTTTTGGTGGACTTTCCACTTACAATTCAAAAGGAATTATTTTTTTTCCAAAGAAGACCAAAATAAGACCACACATTTTCCATTTTGGCCCTAATTAGATAATAGGGGGGAGGGGGGTTGCAAAAATTAATTCTCAATTTTGTATCCACTATTTGACAAGAACAAACATGCAAAAACAATTTCAAAATCGGATCATAAGTAAAAAAGTTTCGTTTTTGGACCCTTTTGGCTCCTTATTACATAATAAGGGGAGAAAGGTGGGGTCGCAAAAATTAATTCTCAATTTTGTATTGCTATTTGACCAGAACAAACATGCAAATTTTTTATTCAAAATCGGACCACTAATATAAAAGTTTCGATTTTGGCCCCTTTTGACCCCTTATTACGTAACGGGGGAAAAAGGGGGCCCGCAAAAGTTCACCAGGTTCATTCTTTTATTGTAAGAAACATTCTTCACAAATTTCACAACAATAAGCCAGCTAGAAACAAAGTTATGGGGAAACAAAAAAATATTTGAATTGTTTGCCCCTTTTGGGCCCCTAATTTCAAAACAAAAAAGGGGGACCCCCAAAATCAATCCCATTCACCCTTTTATGGTAAGGAACATTAATGCCAAAGTACAAAGCAATCGGATGACTAGAGCTAAAGTTATCGTGGCAACAAACATAAAAGTAGCATTTTTGGCCCCTTTTTAGCCCCTAATTTCGAAACCAAAACAGGTGGGACTCCCAAAATCAATCCCACCCATCCTTTAATAGTAAGGAATATCATTGTGAAATTTCATTGCATTCGGATTACTAGAACTAAAGTTATCGTGTATACACTAAAGTTAACAGACGACGACAGCATCATACCATTATACGTCCGCAATTTTTTTGCGGTCGTATAAAAATTGCAGTCAGCAACGTGAACTTAAGACGAAACGAGAGTAAACTCAAAATAGAAATTCTAATTAGTGATGCTATTGCATGTTTTCTTTTAAGCTGATTGTATCATAAAAGCCACACCAGCATCAGCTGAGACAAATCAGATGTGTTCAGGAACAACACCATATTGCATGACAACTTTAAAGAATTATATAAATGGATACAGAGAAACTACTAAACGGTCTGTATACTATAAATCCCTCAGCAATAACATTATGATCTTGTATAAAAAGGATCAAAATACTCTTAGGTGATCAATATTTTTTTTGAAAATTGCTGTGACTGACTCTAACTTTGTACCTGATATGGTCATGTAACAAAAAGTGTAAACAAATGAGTTTCACAACTCTTTCTTGATCATCTGCATGCAATTAACTCGTTATCGGGAAGTGTATTAATATCCAGACTTGTGCAGAGCACAAAACTTTAAAGTTATAATAAAGTTGCCTGCTTGTATATTTATGTCCTTTACAGTTATATTTATAAATATCACATATATTTTAAAATGTTTCAAAATGATAAATGTGACCAAAGCACTGCAATGCTAAACTTGTTTTTACCATAATTATGAAGCCTTTTTACACCAGTATGTTTTCGGTACTGTCAGAATGCTTGTTCTGTATATAACCAGTCAAAATTCACATCAAGAATTAAACACAGTGGAATTAAAAACTTGTATTTCAATTGTATAAAAAGATAATGCATCTTGGCCAAAAATGGTTAACAAAAAAACTTTTGAAATACCACCCACTGCCTGACCTTTTATATGTATAATACTACCTCCAAAATAAGAACAGACAGGTAGCTGAATAAAAAATGTATGATTTCAGATGTGCTTCAATAAGCGAATGTGAAAATGCTTTACAGCTAAATGTAAACGGACCTTGTAATTCTTTCGACGAAAACCAGCTGTTCCAGACAGATTTCAGATGTGCTTATTGCTGCACTAAAAATAGATGCAACAGCGGTATCTTACCGTCGCACGAGACCTTATACATCAGTCACGTGACAAATACACAGGGAGGTAAGTTCAATACTTTTTATTACTATAAATTGGCTTTGTAGCAAGTCTTTCGTCAAAATGCTTTTTTTAAATATGGCGCATACAGGAGAATGAACAACAAGTCCATGCTTTTATTATTTGATACTAATACGTTTAGCGCTTTTGATTGATAAATGACAAAAATATTATTATTTATTGAACTTTTTAACATAATGATTTGAAAAGCAGAAACATCAACGTACAGCGTTTTTTCTTTGTTCAATGCTGAAAAAACATAACAAAGTTATGTGACATAAATGGACAGATAAAAAACTCATTAATAGACAGCAATAATTCATGGGGAATAACGAACTGAACCAGCAGCCTATTAGGCTGAGAAGCCTAAGCTGTTTGCTTTAAAAGTTTTGCTCTAAGTAATTGATTCAGAATATTAAACAAAATACACATTATACAAGCAGTAAAGATCATTAGTTACTGTAGGAAGTAGTTATCAATAAAGACTTATGAAAACAAGACAAAATATAGCTATTAATCAAATGTTTTGTCAAAGGATAGACACATCCAATCTGTCAGTAGCTGGCTACTAATACTGATCATAGTACTCCGATAGTTATAACATGTTAGCAGACCAAAGGACACCTTTTCATTGGAAATGGTTATCACTAATTGTGGTTACCAGGAAAATTAACAGGCATGTACCTCGAAATGGAACTTAACGTGTTTAATTTACAGCAATATTACACCAACGCAAAATCAATCTGAACAATTATTTTAATTTTTCGACTTATAACACCAATAGCCAAAAAATATACGTCAATGTTTTTTAATAAAGAATCAGCCCACGTAAGAAACGGCAAGATTTTATAAGTAGGATGGGAAAAAATATAAAAGATTCAGCTTTAATCATGAAACTATCAAGAAAAACCATTATTGATGTTTGCAGACTAAATTATAACAAACACAAGAAATTGCGCAAAATCACTATACTAGTAACCTGCAAAATTAAAGTTGATACAGTTGAAGCGATCCTAATATTAAGCATCAGACATGCCAAAATGAAAGCATGAATTAATATATTCTATTTTTGGTAGCACAATTAACTCTGTATGTAAGTGAGTGGGGTGGGTATCAGGCTGTAAGCTACGATAGTGAAAATTACAATTTTTGTATTTTTTATATGAATTGCCACTTCCGGTTTCAAACCCTACTCTGCTATTTTCCAGCTCAATACAATCAATCTAGATCCATATCTGCAACCATATCGAACTGAAAGGAAAAAATATTTTCTACGAAATTATCTTTTTGAATTAAAATTGATTGTCCCCTCCCCCATTATTGGACCTTAAGAACATTGTGTTACATCGTCAATACACAAGGCCACGTTACTTTGACTTACCGATGAAATCATACAAATGTTCTGTAGATTTTTTTGATAAAATAAATTAAAAAGATTTATTTTTTCATATTTTATCAATTTAACATCCCCTTCCTTATTTAGGGGAAGTTTTATTAGAATTAATGAAACAAATTTATGAACAACTGTTCGGCATAGTTTTTTGTGGTGATTCGTATCTATTATCCGTCAGTTACAGAGACAAGTGCTTGGAATTTAACTGTCCATTTTTTCTCAAAAAAATTGTACAATACGTATACAAATAAAAAAATGTAGAAATATTTAGAATTGTTTTCATATCGAAATGAATGCATCTGAGATACAGCTTTACAGGTGATGAACTGTCCAATGCCTGGTCTCATACACTGAATGCTTTAATCTTATATAAATAATTCATATAGTTATTAAAGTATTAACTTTTTGATGACTTACTCAATGTCATGAGTATTTTTTTAACGATTACTGGCACCATGTTTGGATATTTTGTTCTCAAAATCTTGTCAGTTGTTTACATATTGTCTCTTCCATTCCAAATTATATCAACGTCTGTTTTTCGTATCTATAAATGATTAGTAAACAAAAAAGCGTTAAAGAATACTTCTTTTGATAATTTATCAAACATTTGAATGCAAGCATCCAAATGAAAAAAGTATGTCAAAACAACCAAATATAGAATTAGTGATCATAAATTATTCATTGAAACTTGGTATTTAAAAATTCCCAGGCATTTGAGACTATGTGAAACTTGTAACGCTATAGATGATCATCATCAACATGGAGCAACATTTCTTTTTAATTTGTACAATAATCAAAAAGGAGAGAGATAAATTACTTAAAAATCTTTTAAATTGTAAAACCCATCAACACCTGAAGAAATTAGGACTGTTGTATGGAACGCCAGGACTGCCTTATGTTGGTCACCATCATTATACTCAGTCGTAACGTCATTATGCTCAGTCGTTACAACTTTATACTCAGTCGTTACAACTTTATACTCAGTCGTTACAACTTTATACTCAGTCGTTACAACTTTATATTCAGTCCTTACAACATTATATTCAGTCGTACTCACATTATACTCAGCGGTTAGAATATTATACTCAGTCGTTATAACATTATGTTCAGTCGTTATAACATTATGTTCAGTCGTTATAACATTATGTTCAGTCGTTATAACATTATGTTCAGTCGTGTCAACGTTATACTCAGTCGTGTCAACATTATGTTAAGTCGTTTCAACATTATACTCAGTCCTTAAAACTTTATACTCTTTCGTTACTTTATTATATTCAGTCATTGCAGCATCATACTATGCAGTTTTAACATTATACTCAGTCCCTTCTTTAGTTTACTCTGTTGTTCAATATTATACACTGTCATTACAGCATTATATTCAGTAGTTATCACATTATACTCAGGCGTTACACCATTATACTCAGCTATTACACCATTATACGCAGACGTTACACCATTATACTCGGGCCTTACAACTTTATTTTCTGTCGTTTCATCATTTTACGCTGTTGAGACAACATTATACGATGCCGTTACCACAGTATAGTCAGGCGTTACAACATTAGGCACCGTGGTGACAACATTATACTATGTGGTTACAACTTTATACTCAGTCGTTGGATCATTATACGCTGTATATTCAACATTATAATCTGGGGTTACAACATTATCATCTGGGGTTACAACATTATACTCTGTGGTAGCATAATTATATGCTGTCTTTTCAACATTATACTCTGTGATAACACCATTATACTTTGCTGTCACAACATTATACTAAGTTTGTGCAACATTATACTCAGTACTTACAACATTATACTATGTGATTACAACTTTATACTATGTGGGTACATCATTATACTATGTGGTTACAACATTATACGCTGTCGTTACAACATTTGGTGCTCTTTTAAGTGGTTGTAACTCGGGGGAAATCGGAAATCAACGACAATTTCCGAACTCGGATTTTTTTTGTAAGATTAAATTTTATTAAATATGGGAGTGGGTACTCTCGCCAAGCGCTTCTTTTTAACAAAAAAATGATATAAATATCGCCAAGCAACTATCAGACGACGAACTTGTCGCTCTTGGTGTTGTTACAATAGGGGACAGGATCCGTTTATTGTAAGGGAATCGCTAACGAAGTCACAAGCGGGACCACAAGACACGTGCACCATCCGGACAGATGAAGAAGAACCTTCTACGAGCAGTGATATTGTATCTGATCTATTGAAAAATTAATTTCAATCAACCTACAGGGTGGTAAAAACATTTCAAACTCGTATTTTCATTTTTGTATCATGAACACAGAACAGATGCGATCTGTTAAAGTACATCTTATTAACCTTTTAATAATAAAAGTGTTTTCTCTATTTAGTTTTTGTTAATCTATTTGTTTTATATCCAATCGTCTTTTGCTACAGCAACAGCTAGACCAATGAGGTGATTCATTACATGTACGGAAGATAACTAAATTACAGTCTTTGTTAACTTGAGTTTGAATCAAATTATAATATGTAAAACAACTTTATAAATCTGTGAGCTTATACACACTAGTGAAACGCCGCTTCCAAAATTAGGGGTTGTGTAAATACCTTAGTATTCAGTAAACAGAAAGTAGACGATCTAGGAACATCAGGTTGCTAATACGCTGTATGGTACTATAGGATAAAGCAATATGCAAATATCATGCCTTTGCATCATGTATAACAGTCTTGTAGTTGCTTAGAAAACTTTGACGGAAATTTTGCATATATATGTCCAATATGTGTAAAAACCTTAGTATCCGGTAGACATGAAGTATATGACATAGGAGAATAAAATTACTATACGCCATATGGTACTATAATTATAAAATAAAGCTATATTTATATGCAAAATATCAGGCCTCTATGTCATGTCAGTGGCGGTTCCAGGATTTTTGAAAAGGGGGGGTCCTCGGTAGAAAAGGGGGGGTCTAAAACTATAATTTGATGATTTTTGCCCAAATTTTGCATGAAAATCACAGAATTTTCCGACGAAAGGGGGGGTCCAGACCCCCTGGACCCCCCTCTGGATCCGCCACTGCATGTAGTCGCTTAGAAAACTTCTTTGAAGCGGGGATATAAAAAACTTACAATTTAAAAAGACAGAAATGTTGATAAAAATAACTTAAAATATCGGGCTTTGGTGTACATGTTTTTACAGTAGCACCATTCAAGTTACCGAAATTCTTTCTACAGGCCAGTGAGAGACCTAGATTTTGTTATTTTCTTTCAGACTTTCCGTCTTATATGCACAAATACACATAGTGTACTTGCTATATACCGACTTTCATAAATTTCATTGTCATTTGTACTTGTAGTTTTTGATGAGTTGAGAGCGGAAACCTATGATAAAGAAGGGTAATGAAAAGTCTTAAGATCAATCGACAATAAATCCCACAAAAAATTGAGGATAGAAATTTCCTGTTAATTTTGCCCAACTTCATATTTATGGTGTCCTTGCTACATATCAACTTTCTTTAAGGAGCCGAACGGAATAAGTGTGACGGACAGACGACAGGACAAACAGACAGGCGGACGGATAGAATAAAAATATGTCTTCCCACAAAGAGGGGGAATAAGCATATATATAACAAAATAAAATAAAAAAAACTTGACTGGAATAATAGGCGCTTGATACTAAGAAATGCTATATCTGTTAAGAGTAAAAATGTGTCCAAGGATTGTTTCCTATCTACGTCTTATGTGTTTAAGTTTAAAGAGTACAAAATCTTGGTTCAGGGATTTAGCATAAAGTACAGCTAATAATAGCTTTTTCGTATACTAGTTCAAGAAAATTCTTCTGACAATATTGGTGAAGCAGAATATGAAGATTCTAAAAAAGATGAGGGCTCTATTATGAACTTTAACAATTATGAAGAGCATTTTCAGAGTCTGGGAAAGCCAGAACAATATGATGTTAATTTTGAAAATAAAGTCAATAATGAACTTGAAGCACTCGAAGATACTCTTGTTCAAAATATTGATACAGATTGTGCTTTTTAGCTCACCTGGCCAAAGGCCATGTGAGCTATTGCCATCACTTGGCGTCCGTCGTCGTCGTCGGTCGTCGTCCGTCGTCGTCGTCGTCCGTCGTCGTCGTCGTCGTTAACTTTTCTTCAAACTTCTTCTCCTCTGAAACGGTTGCACAGATTCAAACCAAATTTGGTCTAGTGGTACTTTAGGGTATCCCCCACAGAACTGATGTGGGGATTTTTGATTCGTCGAAAAACATGGCCGCCGTTGCTAAAAATAGACCAGGGGGGTCAGACTACTGTTTTTGGCTTGTAAATCAAAAAGTATAAGAGATATTTGAAATCTGATGCCACGCTACTGCTTCAGCATCAAAAGCTCTACTAAAGTCTCCATTGAGTCGAAGTTGTCAGATGACCCCTTATGGGAGTTACGGCCCCTTAAAGGTGAAAAATAGCATTTTTTCATGTTTTTGGCCTATGGAATGAAAACTATTGCAGATAGAGAGAAGCTGTTGCTTGCTTAAATGTTCAGCTCATTTAGCTCTACAAAAGTCTCCAAAAGGTCAAAGTTGTCAGATGACCCTTTATAGGGGTTATGGCCCCTTAAAGGCAAAAAATAGAGTTTTTGGCCTATAGAATGAAAACTATTGCAGATAGAGAAAAGCTGTTGCTTGCTTAAATGTTCATCTCATTTAGCTCTACACATGTCTCCATATGGTCGAAGTTGTCAGATGACCCCTTATAGTGGTTACGGCCCCTTAAAGGCAAAAAATAGTGTTTTTAGCCTAAAGAAAGAAAACTTTTGCAGATAGAGAAAAGATGTCGCTTGCTTAAATGTTCAGCTTAATTAGCTCTACAAAAGTCTTTTTAGGGTCGAAGTTGTCAGATGACCCCTTTAAGGGGTTATGGCCCTTTAAAAGTGAAAAATAGTGTTTTTCGCTTTGGAATGAAAACTATTGCAGATAGAGAAAAGCTTTTTATTGCTTAAACATTCAGCTCATTTAGCTATACAAAAGTCTTCAAAGGGTTGACATTAAGACCAGGTGAGCGATTCAGGCTCCTGGGAGCCTCTTGTACTATATCAGAAATAAAAAAGTGCATTAAGGAATTAAAAACGAGGAAAAGTTGTGGTCCTGACAGGATATGCAATGAAATTTTAAAATTTATTAGTGTAGCTACACTTAAAGCTATTGTTAAACTTTTTAATTTAGTTTTTTCTTCGTCTATCTATCCAACTAGATGGAGGAAAGCCTTTATTGTACTTATACACAAGAAGGGAGATAATACAAACATTGCCAACTATAGAGGTATTTCTATTTTAAATTGTCTGGCAAAACTATACAGTTCTGCCCTTAATACAAGATTAATTAAACATTATGAAAATAAACTCTCTAATTATCAGTTTGGATTTCGTTCTAGCCATAGAACATCAGACAGTATTTTTGTTCTTAAAACTTTAATCACAAAATATTTAAAGAAGCAAAAACAAAAAATATTTGCTTGTTTTGTGGATTTAAAAGCCGCTTTTGATTCTGTTTGGCACAATGGTCTATTATATAAATTAATAAATGAAAACATAGGTGATAATTGGACAAAACCATAAAAAATATGTACAGTTTGACTCAGTCTGCACTTAAAAATGAAAACCAACATTCTACTTTTTTTCCTACACACAGGGGTTCGACAAGGAGATAGTCTTAGACCTACTTTATTTAACTGTTTCATTATTGATTTGTATACAATTTTTGATACAACTTTTTATCCCCCATGCCTTGAAAAATCAAAAAAATCAAACTCTTAGCTACGCAGATGACTTGGTTATATTATCCGAGACACATCAAGGCCTACAGAATGCCCTACATAAACTTCGACAATATTGCAGTAAATGGCATTTAACTGTCAACACTAGCAAAACAAAAATTATGATATTTCAAAATGGAAATGCAGAATCAACTCCATTTTCTTATAACAGGAATATTTTATCAGAAGTAAAGGACTTTAAGTTCCTTGGAAATGTTATAAACGCTAAGGGTAGTTTTACAAGAACACCAGAAGAATTCTCTCAAAAAGGTTCAAAAGTGTTATTTTTACTTAGAAAGTATATGTCAAATTTTAACTTTGTACCTACTAGCTTATCATGTAAGCTTTTTGATATTCTGATCAGACCAATTTTAGCATACAATGCAGAAATTTGGTTCATGGATAATTTTAATTCAACATTTAAGGCGCTTAATAGAGCAGAAGCTAACAATTCACTCTGTGATGTCCTGTTACTGAGCGAAAAATATTCTTTTGAAAAAATTCACTCAAAATTTTGTAAAGCTGTTCTAGATTTGAAAAAGACAGCTTCTAACATAGGTGCAAGAAGCGAGTTATGCAGATTCACACTAGATTCTTTTATAAAACGACAATCTTTAGTTTATCTACATACTAGGATAAGTTCTAATAATGTAAACCCACTTGTGACTGAATCTCTTAAAGTTAATAAAACGCTGCACAATGAAGGTATTTACTGTGGATTCATTTATTTTCGTGGGTACCAATTTTCGTGGTTTGGTGAAGATTGATCAGTTCGTGGATTCTTAAATTCGTGGTTCAGAAGTCTGCATTATACAGATCAATGTTCGATATTCTTTTTCGTGGGGTATCAAATTTCGTGGGTCAATGCCACTCACGAAAACCACGAAAATGAATACCCTACGAATAATAATGGAACCACAGTATTCGTGGTATTCTTATGTAGACAGAGTATCGAAAGATGTAAATTTAAATGTTGAAGACCTTAATTCTACTACACTTACATTTAAAAGTCATGCAAAGAAGTTAGTAGAAGATACTTATGAAAAGCTTACCCCAGATAAAATATCCAAACTAGATACTTCATCGAAACTTTATCTTTACGGAAAGATTAAACACAGTTTTAATTCCGATAATTACTTAAAACATAATAATTTTAATTATAGAAGATTGATTTCCAAATTTCGACTTAGTGATCATTCTTTAGGTATAGAAGTTGGCAGATATATGAAAATACCTCGAGAGCAAAGACTCTGCAAAAAGTGTAAAAGTTTGGATGATGAGCAACATTTCTTTTTTGAATGTGAAATAAATTCAGCCATTCGCTCAGATTTTTTTAAATAGAAGAAAATGAGATGTGGAATAAGTGTACGCGACACAACCTACATTATAAACGTATATTTTAAATATCCACAATGGAAAACAGCCAGCAGCCTTCAATGTGACCAGCGGTCGCTGCTCGCTGTTTTTCAATTGGCCCCTGGATTGAAAATAAAATACACATGATTCAAGCCCAATCCCAAAGTGCATTGAAAGACCCTCTTCTTGACAAAAAACAATTAACAAAAATTCGACTAAATACAAACATAAGCTTTGATAAAGATTCCTGGCTTAGGACAGGCACATTAAAATGTGGCGGGGTTAAAGTTAAAGTTCTAAATGATAAACTGTGTACATTTGAATGTCTCGATACATTAAATAAACTGCTGGTCATTTTAAACCCCAACCCCGAACTTGTTTGTCATATTGGAGGCTTTATTAAACAGTCTATAGAACTCAGGGCTTCAGATCCTTATCAGGCAGGTTCATAACATGTGTGTGTGTTTGTTTGTTTGTTTGTTTGTTTTTGATTTGCTGTCTTATTATGTTTTATGTTACGCTATTGTATGATATGTTGTATTGTTTTGTATTCAATATCAATGTATGTTGGTCACCATAGGTAAGGGTTCCAGATTGTGTGAAGTTTTTGGGGAGAGATTTCGTCACTTTCTGGGTACATTGGCCTATGGTTCGTTGAGGAAACATTGGCCTGTCTTGTGAGTTGGTTCGTTTTCCTTCTGGTTTGTGGTCGTACATTGGCCCTTTTTCGCATGACATGCATGGGTCTGTGTTATGGGTGCTGTTTCCTGGGTGGGTCTACACAATTAAATTTGTTTTTTCAATTAGTTCTTGTCCTGATTATGACTGAAATATTGTTGACTGGACATAAAACAAACAACAAACAAACAAACAAACAATATCAATGTATGTTGATTTGACCCTTACGGGTGTAATTTCATCAATAAAGTTAAGTAAGTTAAGTTATTAAATCTACTCACAATCGGTTTTATGGAATGTTATTTAGGGGTAATTCATACTTTATTTATGGAACAATTTGAATAGAAAGAAAATGAACAGAGAAAACAACAAAAGTAATCTTGTAAACTGGAAGGGTAAATGATCGACAATTTTTATATCTAGACGCTGCTACACTTTATTTTGTGTTTCTATGTGTCGTTTAAGTCGTACATCATGAGACTAGAAAATAGGTCAAATATCTACCATTTCATTCGAAGTGTAACCATGAACCTTAAAAGATCGCATCTGTTCTGTGTTCAAGATACAAAAATGAAAATACGAGTTTGAAATGTTATTACCACCCTGTAGGTTTATTGAAATTAATTTTTCAATAGATCAGATACAATATCACTGCTCGTAGATGGTTCTTCTTCATCTGTCCGGATGGTGCACGTGTCTTGTGGTCCCGCTTGTGACTTCGTTAGCGATTCCCTTAAACGGATCCTGTCCCCTATTGTAACAACACCAAGAGCGGCAAGTTCGTCGTCTGATAATTGCTTGGCGATTTTTATATCAATTTTTTGTTCAAGAAAAAGCTTCGCGAGAGTGCCCTTTCCCATATTAAATAGAACCGCCTGACCATACTTGCCATATTGTTAGGCGGTGAATGTAAAATTTAATCTTACAAAAAAATCCGAGTTCGGAAATTGTCGTTGATTTCCGATTTCCCCCGAGTTACAACCACTTAAAAGAGCACCAAATATTGTAACGACAGCGTATAATGTTGTAACCACATAGTATAATGATGTACCCACATAGTATAAAGTTGTAATCACATAGTATCATGTTGTAAGTACTGATAAAGGTAATAACAAAACTACCGAACTTGAATGATCAATCTCATAGTCCAGAGAAAATGACAAAAACGAATCAGTCATACCGGAGAACTGGTGGATCGCAATGGTCCTGACTTGGTACAGGCATTTCAAACGAAATGGTGGGTTAAACCAGGTTTTATGGCGCCAAACCTCCCTCTTCCATTGCGATCTTAGGATCCGGTAATGACCATAGAACACAACATAGTTGTGAGACACAATAGGGATATTGAGGTGATCATCTCAGTACAGCACACCAGTCAAACACTAATTAAAACAATTAACTATCATATCTTTTAACTCAATTTTGAACTTTTCTACTACTGGCTGATAACGAAGAAAGAATTTTTTTAGTGATCGTATGAGACGTATTTTCTTATAGCCCTGCTTCAAAAGTCGGTCACGAAGAAACCGGTGTCTGATCAAAAAATCTGTGAAATGTGTATACTGAGTATAATGTTGCACAAACTTAGTATAATGTTGTGACAGCATAGTATAATGGTGTTATCACAGAGTATAATGTTGAAAAGACAGCGTATAATTATGCAACCACAGAGTATAATGTTGTAACCCCAGATGATAATGTTGTAACCCCAGATTATAATGTTGAATAGACAGCGTATAATGATCCAACGACTGAGTATAAAGTTGTAACCACATAGCATAATGTTGTCACCACGGTGCCTAATGTTGTAACGCCAGACTATAATGTGGTAACGGCATCGTATAATGTTGTCTCAACAGCGTAAAATGATGAAACGACAGAGAATAAAGTTGTAAGGCCCGAGTATAATGGTGTAACGCCTGCATATAATGGTGTAATAGCTGAGTATAATGGTGTAACGCCTGAGTATAATGTGATAACTACTTAATATAATGCTGTAATGACAGTGTATAATATTGAACAACAGAGTAAACTAAAGAAAGGACTGAGTATAATGTTAAAACTGCATAGTATGATTCTGCAATGACTGAATATAATAATATAACGAAAGAGTATAAAGATTTAAGGACTGAGTATAATGTTGAAACGACTTAACATAATGTTGACACGACTGAGTATAATGTTGACACGACTGAACATAATGTTATAACGACTGAACATAATGTTATAACGACTGAGTATAATATTCTAACCGCTGGGTATAATGTGGGTACGACTGAATATAATGTTGTAAGGACTGAATGTAAAGTTGTAACGACTGAGCATAATGACGTTACGACTGAGTATAATGATGGTGACCAACATAAGGCAGTCCTGGCGTTCCATACTGTTGTCTGTTTTATAGATCGGTCATAATACCTGAAGAAGGGAGACCCTGGCTAGTTTATAATTATTAAATATAAAATGTTTATATTACTTATTATTACATTACTTGTTTGTACCATGTTCTTTACAAATTATGAATATATGTATGTCTTTCATTGTTATTTATATGTAATGTACTGTATGCCATGTTTGTACTAGTCTTGAGTAGTATTAATAAACAATAGACAATTAATATGATTTGAGATGCATTCCAACACTGCCCCCATCAATGACCGCTGCTGGTGGACCAGGGGTCCCCGTGGGTAATCACAAGCCTGGTCGTCAGACTTGTCTGACACGAATATACTAATTAAATTTAATACTCTTTTGTCGTTGAAACTTCCGTTTGTTAAATTCAAAATTTTGAACACCAGGTTTCTTTCCTTGTAATGCACATGATCGAAATTCTCGGTGCTGGATTTGGCTTCCCTGTTCGAACTTTTTTGGTTTCGAGTACTTTTCGTGGTTCAATACTTTTGGTTTTTGACTTTCCAATGTTTTGATTCAAATGCTGCTGATGAGAGGTTGCTCCGTGAAATATGCATATATAGCATAACCAAATTCGTTTCATACCCATTTTGGTATTTGCATTATGAATACTTGCTTGTTTGATGATAATAATCAATTTTTCGTTTTACAAATTTGTTATTCTCATATTAGACAAGAAACAATTTTAAGGTGTTCTTTGTTATGTAAGGTTTATTTTAATACTTCATCGATCGTTAAATTACATAAAGAAAATATATATTTTTGTATGCTCAGAAAATGCACATACTTTCCCCTTTCCGTTGTTTCCCCCGGCTTTTGTTATGTAAAAAAAAATCTGCTGTTTTCTACGGCAAATAAATAAAAAGGAAGTAATATTTCATGACTTTTAAAAGACTTACCAGTTGTTAGGAATCGCAAAAAATGATTATATACATTAATAAAATGATAAAGTGACCATACGATGGGATGTAAATGTGTTATTGAAACTGGTTGTATGTTGTATGTTATATATGTATTGCTTGACCCTTAAAGTCATATTGTCTACGAAAAATTATTTTTTTGTAAAACCAAAAAATTGTCGTCAGACTATTCGTTTTGTTTATTAAGAAAGATACAAACGTTCAAAATACCAGTAGGGTACCTTATTACTTCAAAAATTAAAAAAATATATAATATTTGTAAAGCTTTACAAAAATTCATATTCATGATGCAGATGAGCTGAAAGCATGCGCACTATACTTTCTTTGATTGAAAACTTTCATAGTTCTTGGACGTGGTGCATAATCTGTTTCTCGAAGTTTTAGCTCGGAAGAAAATTAAAACGGCAACCGAATATTAGAGCAACTTAATGAAAAAAACTGATAATTATTGCCTGTATTATGTTTTAAAAGGTAAACACGAAAAATATTGGTATTTTTCAACATATTAATGTATTCGGGGGACAAAACCCGACATTCCGATTAGGGTCCGCGTTAAAACTACTCAGTCTTAATCTGTGTCAATGTGACGTAATGCAGGTAAATGAAATATCAATCAATATTGTCGAGCTATTTTGATCAAAATAAACTACTTTTGAGGCACATTTTGTAGCAAATTTGTTTTTCAATATTCATTTTATTGCATTTCGGTCTAATTGACACCAAAAAATTGGGGGGTAAAAAAAATGAGTTTGCCGTAGACAATTACGGATGTAATTTTGCAATAAAGAATATGGTTTATATTGATATCTACAAGCGGAAATCATATGAACAATTAACAAATTCAATTTTTTGACAGATATTTGATACCTGTTACTAAAAGTATTGAATTTTTTTCTAATGATCTTAACAAACAACTTCGAATTCAGTTTTCTTCAGCAAATTTCACCAAAAACCGTTTTTCCTTGAAAGAATCAAAGATTACATCCTGAACTTGAGTGCAATTTTTATTTTTCAATTTTAGGTTTAATTTTTTTTTATTTCTTAAAGACTTGATTTCATTTTTTTTCTCGATTTTTCAAAAGATGTAGATATTCTGTGAATAAAAGAAATAGAGAGGCATTGGGCATTCAAGTGTCAAAAGTCCGAATTGGCAACGACAAAACCAGCATTCAGGAACAATAACAGCTCGAAGAAACAAAAACACAAAAACCACAAAATCAAGAGAACAGAAGTCCACAATGCGAAGTTGTAACGATAGTAAACATAGGGTGCTTCAGAAGAGGAAGTAGTTTCTGCTTGCTTTAGCACACCTGTCGCGATGCCTATTTCCAATTTAGTGTGTCAAATCCTGTTAAGGATGCAAACAAAACCCTATGACAAACCAACATCTGCACTCGTCTGAGATAGAAATCTCATATTTGTCTATGAGCACATGATGTCTTCCTTAAAATTTCTTGAGTGAAGACAGCAACCGAGGAGCAACATAACCCTAAGCAGGAACGAACGGAATGTTGCTACACAAAAAGGGAAAGTTGACGATTGGCAAGTTGAAGTCAACACGTTTGTCATAGAGCTTTGTTGAGAGGGACACACGCATTAGTTTTTAGTTTTGCAGTTGACAATATAAGGATGGTCATTCTTCTTGTTTCAGAATTTCAGTCTGATTTCGGAACTCTTCTAGACTATACCTTTAAATACTGAAGAATTTTTTTGCACACTGATCCCTTCTTTTTTTGACATTTTCAGATTATTTAAACCTAAAATACCAAGTGTAAAAAATTTCTTGAAATTCTTGAACATCATAGTTTTATAGACTAAAAACGTCACAATGTTAAAGATTTGTAAAATCTAGAGGAGTTTTAAATTTTACGACTGGACTATTTTCATGCTGAAAAAAAATGGTTTTAAAATTTGAACGACGTTATAGGATACGGCAAAAAAGAAAGTGACTGATACTTCGAATAATAGTTTATTAGCTCACCTGACCCGAAGGGTCAAGTGAGCTATTGTCATCGCCATCCGTCCGTCGTCCGTCGTCCGTCCGTTACTTTTTCAAAAATCTTCTTCTCTGAAACCACTGAATGGAATTTTTCAAAACTTGGTCCAAGTATTAATTAGGGCATGATGTTTAAAAATTGTGTTCGGCTTTATGAATTGATAACAAACATGGCCGCTGTTACTAAAAATAGAACATAGGGTAAAATCACATTCAAAGACTTATAACTTGAAAACTAGAACAGATAGAAAAAAATCTGAAGGATCTTAGGCTCTTCAGAATCAAAAGCTCTACAAAAGTCTCCATTGGGTCGAAGTTGTCAGATGACCCCTTATAGGGGTAATGGCCCTTTTAAGGTCAAAAATAGCGTTTGTTCATGTTTTTGCCCTATAGAATGAAAACTATTGCAGATAGAGAAAAGCTGTTGCCTGCTAAAATGTTCAGCTCATCAAGCTCTACAAAAGTCTCCATTGGGTCGAAGTTGTCAGATGACCCCTAATTCGGGTTATGGCCCTTTTAAGGTAAAAAATAGCGTTTTTTCATGTTTTTGCCCTATAGAATGAAAACTATTGCAGATAGAGAAAAGCTGTTGCCTGCTAAAATGTTCAGCTCATCAAGCTCTACAAAAGTCTCCATTGGGTCGAAGTTGTCAGATGACCCCTTATTGGGGTTATGGCCCTTTTAAGGTCAAAAATAGCGTTTTTTCATGTTTTTTGCCCTATAGAATGAAAACTATTGCAGATAGAGAAAAGCTGTTGCCTGCTAAAATGTTCAGCTCATTAAGCTCTACAAAAGTCTCCATTGGGTCGAAGTTGTCAGATGACCCCTTATAGGGGTTATGGCCCTTTTAAGGTCAAAAATAGCGTTTGTTCATGTTTTTGCCCTATAGAATGAAAACTATTGCAGATAGAGAAAAGCTGTTGCCTGCTAAAATGTTCAGCTCATCAAGCTCTACAAAATTCTCCATTGGGTCGAAGTTGTCAGATGACCCCTAATTGGGGTTATGGCCCTTTTAAGGTAAAAAATAGCGTTTTTTCATGTTTTTGCCCTATAGAATGAAAACTATTGCAGATAGAGAAAAGCTGTTGCCTGCTAAAATGTTCAGCTCATCAAGCTCTACAAAAGTCTCCATTGGGTCGAAGTTGTCAGATGACTCCTAATTGGGGTTATGGCCCTTTTAAGGTAAAAAATAGCGTTTTTTCATGTTTTTGCCCTATAGAATGAAAACTATTGCAGATAGAGAAAAGCTGTTGCCTGCTAAAATGTTCAGCTCATCAAGCTCTACAAAAGTCTCCATTGGGTCGAAGTTGTCAGATGACCCCTTATTGGGGTTATGGCCCTTTTAAGGTCAAAAATAGCGCTTTTTCATGTTTTTGCCCTATAGAATGAAAATTATTGCAGATAGAGAAAAGCTGTTGCCTGCTAAAATGTTCAGCTCATCAAGCTCTACAAAAGTCTCCATTGGGTCGAAGTTGTCAGATGACCCCTTATTGGGGTTATGGCCCTTTTAAGGTCAAAAATAGCGCTTTTTCATGTTTTTGCCCTATAGAATGAAAACTATTGCAGATAGAAAAAAGCTGTTGCTTGCTAAAATGTTCAGCTCATCAAGCTCTACAAAAGTCTCCATTGGGTCGAAGTTGTTAGATGACCCCTTATTGGGGTTATGGCCCTTTTAAGGTCAAAAATAGCGTTTTTTCATGTTTTTGCCCTATAGAATGAAAACTATTGCAGATAGAGAAAAGCTGTTGCCTGCTAAAATGTTCAGCTCATTAAGCTCTACAAAAGTCTCCATTGGGTCGAAGTTGTCAGATGACCCCTTATAGGGGTTATGGTCCTTTTAAGGTCAAAAATAGCGTTTGTTCATGTTTTTGCCCTATAGAATGAAAACTATTGCAGATAGAGAAAAGCTGTTGCCTGCTAAAATGTTCAGCTCATCAAGCTCTACAAAAGTCTCCATTGGGTCGAAGTTGTCAGATGACTCCTAATTGGGGTTATGGCCCTTTTAAGGTAAAAAATAGCGTTTTTTCATGTTTTTGCCCTATAGAATGAAAACTATTGCAGATAGAGAAAAGCTGTTGCCTGCTAAAATGTTCAGCTCATCAAGCTCTACAAAAGTATCCATTGGGTCGAAGTTGTCAGATGACCCCTTATTGGGGTTATGGCCCTTTTAAGGTCAAAAATAGCGCTTTTTCATGTTTTTGCCCTATAGAATGAAAATTATTGCAGATAGAGAAAAGCTGTTGCCTGCTAAAATGTTCAGCTCATCAAGCTCTACAAAAGTCTCCATTGGGTCGAAGTTGTTAGATGACCCCTTATTGGGGTTATGGCCCTTTTAAGGTCAAAAATAGCGTTTTTTCATGTTTTTGCCCTATAGAATGAAAACTATTGCAGAGAGAGAAAAGCTGTTGCCTGCTAAAATGTTCAGCTCATTAAGCTCTACAAAAGTCTCCATTGGGTCGAAGTTGTCAGATGACCCCTTATAGGGGTTATGGCCCTTTTAAGGTCAAAAATAGCGTTTTTTCATGTTTTTGCCCTTTAGAATGAAAACTATTGCAGATAGAGAAAAGCTGTTGCCTGCTAAAATGTTCAGCTCATCAAGCTCTACAAAAGTCTCCATTGGGTCGAAGTTGTCAGATGACTCCTAATTGAGGTTATGGCCCTTTTAAGGTAAAAAATAGCGTTTTTTCATGTTTTTGCCCTATAGAATGAAAACTATTGCAGATAGAGAAAAGCTGTTGTCTGCTAAAATGTTCAGCTCATCAAGCTCTACAAAAGTCTCCATTGGGTCGAAGTTGTCAGATGACCCCTTATTGGGGTTATGGCCCTTTTAAGGTCAAAAATAGCGCTTTTTCATGTTTTTGCCCTATAGAATGAAAACTATTGCAGATAGAGAAAAGCTGTTGCCTGCTAAAATGTTCAGCTCATCAAGCTCTAAAAAAGTCTCCATTGGGTCGAAGTTGTTAGATGACCCCTTATTGGGGTTATGGCCCTTTTAAGGTCAAAAATAGCGTTTTTTCATGTTTTTGCCCTATAGAATGAAAACTATTGCAGATAGAGAAAAGCTGTTGCCTGCTAAAATGTTCAGCTCATTAAGCTCTACAAAAGTCTCCATTGGGTCGAAGTTGTCAGATGACCCCTTATAGGGGTTATGGTCCTTTTAAGGTCAAAAATAGCGTTTGTTCATGTTTTTGCCCTATAGAATGAAAACTATTGCAGATAGAGAAAAGCTGTTGCCTGCTAAAATGTTCAGCTCATTAAGCTTTACAAAAGTCTCCATTGGGTCGAAGTTGTCAGATGACTCCTAATTGGGGTTATGGCCCTTTTAAGGTGAAAAATAGCGTTTTTTCATGTTTTTGCCCTATAGAATGAAAACAATTGCAGATAGAGAAAAGCTGTTGCCTGCTAAAATGTTCAGCTCATCAAGCTCTACAAAAGTCTCCATTGGGTCGAAGTTGTCAGATGACCCCTTATTGGGGTTATGGCCCTTTTAAGGTCAAAAATAGCGCTTTTTCATGTTTTTGCCCTATAGAATGAAAATTATTGCAGATAGAGAAAAGCTGTTGCCTGCTAAAATGTTCAGCTCATCAAGCTCTACAAAAGTCTCCATTGGGTCGAAGTTGTTAGATGACCCCTTATTGGGGTTATGGCCCTTTTAAGGTCAAAAATAGCGTTTTTTCATGTTTTTGCCCTATAGATTGAAAACTATTGCAGAGAGAGAAAAGCTGTTGCCTGCTAAAATGTTCAGCTCATTAAGCTCTACAAAAGTCTCCATTGGGTCGAAGTTGTCAGATAACCCCTTATAGGGGTTATGGCCCTTTTAAGGTCAAAAATAGCGTTTTTTCATGTTTTTGCCCTTTAGAATGAAAACTATTGCAGATAGAGAAAAGCTGTTGCCTGCTAAAATGTTCAGCTCATCAAGCTCTACAAAAGTCTCCATTGGGTCGAAGTTGTCAGATGACTCCTAATTGAGGTTATGGCCCTTTTAAGGTAAAAAATAGCGTTTTTTCATGTTTTTGCCCTATAGAATGAAAACTATTGCAGATAGAGAAAAGCTGTTGTCTGCTAAAATGTTCAGCTCATCAAGCTCTACAAAAGTCTCCATTGGGTCGAAGTTGTCAGATGACCCCTTATTGGGGTTATGGCCCTTTTAAGGTCAAAAATAGCGCTTTTTCATGTTTTTGCCCTATAGAATGAAAACTATTGCAGATAGAGAAAAGCTGTTGCCTGCTAAAATGTTCAGCTCATCAAGCTCTAAAAAAGTCTCCATTGGGTCGAAGTTGTTAGATGACCCCTTATTGGGGTTATGGCCCTTTTAAGGTCAAAAATAGCGTTTTTTCATGTTTTTGCCCTATAGAATGAAAACTATTGCAGATAGAGAAAAGCTGTTGCCTGCTAAAATGTTCAGCTCATTAAGCTCTACAAAAGTCTCCATTGGGTCGAAGTTGTCAGATGACCCCTTATAGGGGTTATGGTCCTTTTAAGGTCAAAAATAGCGTTTGTTCATGTTTTTGCCCTATAGAATGAAAACTATTGCAGATAGAGAAAAGCTGTTGCCTGCTAAAATGTTCAGCTCATTAAGCTCTACAAAAGTCTCCATTGGGTCGAAGTTGTCAGATGACCCCTTATAGGGGTTATGGCCCTTTTAAGGTCAAAAATAGCGTTTGTTCATGTTTTTGCCCTATAGAATGAAAACTATTGCAGATAGAGAAAAGCTGTTGCCTGCTAAAATGTTCAGCTCATCAAGCTCTACAAAAGTCTCCATTGGGTCGAAGTTGTCAGATGACCCCTAATTGGGGTTATGGCCCTTTTAAGGTAAAAAATAGCGTTTTTTCATGTTTTTGCCCTATAGAATGAAAACTATTGCAGATAGAGAAAAGCTGTTGCCTGCTAAAATATTCAGCTCATTAAGCTCTACAAAAGTCTCCATTGGGTCGAAGTTGTCAGATGACCCCTTATAGGGGTTATGGTCCTTTTAAGGTCAAAAATAGCGTTTGTTCATGTTTTTGCCCTATAGAATGAAAACTATTGCAGATAGAGAAAAGCTGTTGCCTGCTAAAATGTTCAGCTCATCAAGCTCTACAAAAGTCTCCATTGGGTCGAAGTTGTCAGATGACTCCTAATTGGGGTTATGGCCCTTTTAAGGTAAAAAATAGCGTTTTTTCATGTTTTTGCCCTATAGAATGAAAACTATTGCAGATAGAGAAAAGCTGTTGCCTGCTAAAATGTTCAGCTCTTCAAGCTCTACAAAAGTCTCCATTGGGTCGAAGTTGTCAGATGACCCCTTATTGGGGTTATGGCCCTTTTAAGGTCAAAAATAGCGCTTTTTCATGTTTTTGCCCTATAGAATGAAAATTATTGCAGATAGAGAAAAGCTGTTGCCTGCTAAAATGTTCAGCTCATCAAGCTCTACAAAAGTCTCCATTGGGTCGAAGTTGTTAGATGACCCCTTATTGGGGTTATGGCCCTTTTAAGGTCAAAAATAGCGTTTTTTCATGTTTTTGCCCTATAGAATGAAAACTATTGCAGATAGAGAAAAGCTGTTGCCTGCTAAAATGTTCAGCTCATTAAGCTCTACAAAAGTCTCCATTGGGTCGAAGTTGTCAGATGACCCCTTATAGGGGTTATGGCCCTTTTAAGGTCAAAGATAGCGTTTTTTCATGTTTTTGCCCTTTAGAATGAAAACTATTGCAGATAGAGAAAAGCTGTTGCCTGCTAAAATGTTCAGCTCATCAAGCTCTACAAAAGTCTCCATTGGGTCGAAGTTGTCAGATGACCCTTATTGGGGTTATGGCCCTTTTAAGGTAAAAAATAGCGTTTTTTCATGTTTTTGCCCTATAGAATGAAAACTATTGCAGATAGAGAAAAGCTGTTGCCTGCTAAAATGTTCAGCTCACCAAGCTCTACAAAAGTCTCCATTGGGTCGAAGTTGTCAGATGACCCCTTATTGGGGTTATGGCCCTTTTAAGGTCAAAAATAGCGTTTTTTCATGTTTTTGCCCTATAGAATGAAAATTATTGCAGATAGAGAAAAGCTGTTGCCTGCTAAAATGTTCAGCTCATCAAGCTCTACAAAAGTCTCCATTGGGTCGAAGTTGTTAGATGACCCCTTATTGGGGTTATGGCCCTTTTAAGGTCAAAAATAGCGTTTTTTCATGTTTTTGCCCTATAGAATGAAAACTATTGCAGATAGAGAAAAGCTGTTGCCTGCTAAAATGTTCAGCTCATTAAGCTCTACAAAAGTCTCCATTCGGTCCAAGTTGTCTGATGACCCCTAATAGGGGTTATGGCCCTATTGAGCTCAAAAATAGCGTTTTTTCATGTTTTTGCCCCATGGAATGAAAACTATTGCAGATAGAGAAAAGGTGTTGCTTGCTTAAATGTTTAGAAAGAAGCAGAGGTACCAATGGGGTATCCGAATGTCAAAAGTCCGAAAGGGCAGAGACTAAACCAGTAAACACAAACAAGAACGGGACAAAAACAGACAGGGACAAAAACAGACAACACGTAAAACATGGAAACACAAAACAAGCTCATTAAGCTTTACAAAAGTCACAATAGGGATGAAGTTGTCAGAAAAGCTGTTATAGGAGTAATGGCATTTTTAAGGTCAAAAATAGCGTTTTTTCATGTTTTTTTTGCCCTATTGAATGAGAACTATTGCAGATAGAGAAAAGGTGGGGCTTGCTTTAATGTTCAGCTCATTTAGCCTCAGGAAAGTCTCCGTTGTGTCTAAGTTGGGACTTGACCCATTAAAGAAGAGACCATTATGCCTTAATGACCAGGTGAGCGATTCAGGCTCCTGGGAGCCTCTAGTAAAATTCCCCACATGTATGAGTTTTTTAACTGAGTGTAATAAAAAAAAATATTTTCGCTCAGAATTTTCGATAATTTTTGTTATATATATAATATTCTGAGCTCACAGTCATGTATAAATTCATCAGCGTAGGAATATCAAACCAATAATGTTTCATACTACTCATGACTCCCCCATTTTTAATTAAGTTTATTGTCTTATCATATTCAATTAGAGTAAGATTTCATCGTTATGTATGAGTTATTTGAATGAAATCAAATTAAAGTTTCGTAACAGTTAAGCTATTGTTTATTTTACATTGATTATCTAAGTAAATAATTAACCTTTAATGCTGAGGCACTTTTTACATATTACTCTATGAGATTTGAGAAGGATTACTTTTCCTTTAAAATAAATCAGTATAATAAAATGTGATTGTGTAATATGTTTTTCCACTGTAACAAGTTTGATTTCCTACATATTTTTCATGTTTTTCATTTTTCACAATACTCCTCCAGTTTTAATTAAATTATTGTCTTCTCTGAAATTGATCATAAACTACAAGAAAGTAAACTTGTATTTGAAAGTTGTTATAAGTAAGGTAACTTTCTATTTGAAACGAAAAATTGATCTGAATAATGCCAAAATTTAAATATTATCAAGTATGATTGACGAGGCCTTGAAAAATGCTCTTTTGATGCTTATTTCAGAAAGTATAGGTTATTTTTAGTTTAAACAAACTGGTAGATGCTAGATGTTTGAACTTTAGATTGATTTTGTTAAATACATAAATTGTTGTTCGTCCAAAAGTTATTTGTTACCAATAATGACCTAAACGACATTTAAAAAAAATATGTTTGATGCATTTGAGAAAGGCGTTAATGTTTAAAAATACTTATATTTTGCTCTGTCTTATTTAAATGATTTGGCTGAGACTTTGTTTCTCAACTGTTTATGTAATGTAATATTATAAAGAATAGGTCCAAAATTATTTCCCTATGACAAACCGTGAAGAAAAAGGAGTAATACTCTAGCTAATAAATTGATGCCTTTTTTCTATAGAACTGAACAGAAACTCATCAATGAACTTTGGAGTGTCAGTGCTCAACACCATTGTTACATTTGCTCATTGTTGAGTTGACTTCATTTTAAATAGGGAAAGGAAACATTTTTATTTTTGGCTGTATTCAGATGAATGTGTGTTTGTATGATTTGATATACTTTCAGCGGAATGTAAAGTAAAATCCACATCCTCATCAGGGGAGATAAATCAAATGTGTCCTGGAACAACCCCATACTGCATGACAATTCTGAAGAATTATGTGAACGGATATAGGGAAACAACTAAACAGTAAGTTTATAGTTCTTGCACAAAACAAACCCGAAATTTGTGAGTTTGTTGTGTAAACAAATTTTGATTATGCTAACTACCTTAAATTACAATCTTATGAATTAAAATACATGTTATAAATTCATTTTTTAGTAAAGTAGTTTTTTTAATCACATACATACAGTGGTAACATTTTATCGTAAAACCTTTCTTTTAATGATCGTAGTTTCATTCCAAATATCTTTTTTTTTAAATTATACTTATTAATGATAGTAATTTAACAAAGACATTTTTTCAAAATTATATCAAGATTTTGAAAAAAATAATATATAAATGTAAACTTTTACATAAAACATTGCTAAATTACCACGGTAAATAGCATGCTTGTATTAAGGGACTTTTCATGATCGTTTGAATTGCTGAAAACATAACAAGGTCATTTTAAAAAAGATGAAATGAACCTAACTTTTTGTGTTTGAAAATTTATTGACTTTTTTTCACAGATGTGCAAGCAAGAGTAATTGTGTCAGTAGTATTTCGAGAAACGATAACCAGTGTAAATACTATGATGAAAACGTTCTTTACACAGAAGACATAGCTTGTACTTACTGTTGCACAAAAGATTTATGTAACACTGGAATAGTACCATCCCATGAGACGGTTCTCATAACATAGACAATAAATCTATTATACCTCAGAAATCTATTTCTTTGTTAGAGGCATTTACAATATTTGATGTATTTTTTTTTCTATTTTTTTTACATTAAACTGTTGGACCAGTCAATAGTTTCCATATAATATCTTTTGAAACCACTGGGTGGATGACCGCTGCTGGTTGACGAGAGGTTTTCGGGCGTAATCATAAGCCTGGTTGGCAAACTTGTCTGACACGAATTTAACATTTTTGACCATTTCTCATACTACGCAATATACTTATATTCAATTCTCAATTTGTTAAGCAAAAATCAATGGATATGCAATATTACTTTTAATCTGCCTTATTCAATACCTCATTGACAATATTCAAAACAGTTTCAAGACTTAAGTTGAATAACATAAATTTGTAGTAAGCATGAGGCTATCGAATATGTAAAGAAATCATTGTTGGTTTTTTGTGTGTAATTGCCTACCCCAAAAAAAATCTTTTTTGCCAATTAACTGACTCAGAAATTATCATTATAAGAAATTGCACCAATGTTTTCATGTATTGATGATTGATATTCAAAACATACATAAATCTTGATTTTTAATTTTGGCAAGAATTTTTTTAAAGGTGTCTCGACAAAATATTTTTTTCTTCAAATATTAACATTATTTAATATGGCAGAAATCCTTCTTCAGATTTGTTTCTTCAACTTTGCTGCCAAAATATTTTTTTCATAAAAAATCGAACCCAGAATATTTTTTCAGAAAAAAACAAGGCTCTCTTCAAGTTAAATGGTAGGTACCTCAGTCAGTGTATCCTTCCTTTGTTATTGAGAGATTAAATGGTCAAGTACAAAATACTTATACATGAAACATTACGAATGTTGCCGATGTGTAATTAGTTGTCTTTTTTTACACTGAATTTTCTGCAGTTTTCTCTCTAAATTTATACTTTCCGGCTATCTTCTTTTGATTTAGTGTTTTACACTATATTCTGTAGATGTTTTACTCTATATTCTTTATATAATGAGAATTTCATTATTTTAAAAACAAAATATCTCCGTAAGGGATCTACACCCTTTAATTTCAGAGAGGAAAAAAATTAAGGATACACAATACACATTAAAAATAACTATTATTTAACCGTTTTTTACACCATGGTTTTATTAATATTTTGCTCAACTGATGGACCAAAGGTCACAAAGGTAAGGGATCAACAGAACTCTGAACCGTCTTTGAAATTCTAGACAATTTTATTTAAAAAAAAAACTGTTTGAAACCCACATAATTTTTTTTTGTACTGCAGATGGTCGAAATTCTTACTTGAAGTTATACTTTTGGTTGTTAGTCATTCTCTTGTGATATTTCGCCTTCTGTTGTTTTGATACGATGTGTTACTTATTCAGAATATTTTGAATAACATCCATTTTTGGTATTTTGTTTTTCTAAATAGTATACGGCTGTTGTTTAAGTAGGACTTCCGTTTATCTTCTTTATATTTAGATCAATATTCTATAAACCTTAATAGGAAGACTTCTTATGTATGTAAGATCTTTCGTTTACTAAGATTTGTTCTTTTTTTTTAATAAATATTCCCTTGATATACAGCCGGAAACATTTCAATAGTCCATCTACTTCTAAAAATTAAAATACTTTCATATTTTTTGGTTCTATTTGGATTTCGAATCCCTATTTAAATGATGTTAACGAAAAGCCGTTCTTTCGAAATAGCATTTAAGTATATATATGATTGACACTTTACTTTGGTTCTTGAACTTGTATACGATTATTTAATTTTAACTCATTCATTTATCCTGGATTGGGAAACAAGCTTTTTGTAAATATCTCTCCAGTTTAATGTTGGCGAGTGTGGCCTTTGAAGCGGCTCCATTAACCATACTCTTAACGAATTTACTTGGGGTCTTCACCGTCCATGCATTGGATATTGCTTTCCTAATACACGGGACCATTTTTTTCGTCCCTTCCGAATGGCTAGCATCGTTACTTGAGAACATCCTCGCAAATGGTGTCAAGAGAGAGCCGGAAAATTGGCGCATGCAATTTTCACCTCTGACTAGAATCGATATATACTAGGCACAAAAAGAAACGATACCAGGCAATGCAAATTCAAGTGACTAAAATTTGATCGTACAAAAATTAACTCATATATATATTGATTTGATTTTTTTACAGAATTGAGAGTGAACATTCCCTTACATTTTAAGGAAAAAATCAAAAATTGTTCACGTCTCAAGTTTGAAATTTCAAAAACCACTTTTTAAACCCAAAATGACAAACTAGGACTTTTAAGTGAATTATTGAATCATTTGGCTCATGGCTCTCAAATTACTACCTTTTTGATCGAAAAATAATGAAATGCGTCTTTAGAAAATGTATTGCAATTTTGAAATTGATTTTTTTACTTCCTTGTTACAGACATTCAAATTCAAATTAGCAATAAACATCTTTAATGAAATTGTAACATTTTAAAACGATGCTAATTTGTTTTCATGCACATTCAGATAATTTTTTTCATTGAAAAATTAGGAATGAAACACATCTAAGTCTATTAAGATAACATTGGAATAATGTATTTTTTCTTTTTGTGCTTAGTATTTAATGTCTTGATGGAATGAATACTAAAAAGTTTAACATACATATTACTAACTACAAAAGTAACGAATAGAAGTAAGGTATGTTTTATTTAACGTCGGAAAACACATGAACGTGTACACTTGTCAACAGACGATGAAGCTCTTTGTGAACTTATTATACCGTCTATAGACGATAAAGAGATGTGGAATAAGTGTACGCGACAAAACCAACACTAAAGAAACGGCAATTTAAAAAGTCACAATGGAAAACAGTCAGCAGTCTTCAACATGACCAAAGGGCACTGCTCGCCGTCTTGCATTGGCCCAAGACTAAAAAATACAATTCATAAGATTTAAACAAATCCCTAGAATATCAAAGAAAGACCCATTTCTGGACATGAAACAAAAAAAAACCAAACAAATAGTAGACAAGGACAAACAAAAGCTTTGACAAGGATTCCTGGCTTAGGACAGGCACATATAAAATGTGGCGGGGTTAGACTAGTGTTGTGGGCCCAACCTTCCCCCTTTTAACAATCTCCAATTGTTTGACATAAATGATGTCTTCACATGGTCACCGGGCATGTGGTGGACGAATTTTTATGTTTATTGCAAGCTTGAAAACGTCCGAAACCACCTGGCTATACGGTTGGTGTCTGAAAATTCAGAATGTCACTTGTGATGCTCACCCACGTGCCTTAACCACTAGGTCACTCTCAGTTACCAACTTCAAAATATATCGAAAAAGACTAAATAATGTAATTGAATACAATGCATATGTTATGCCATAGACCTGTATATACAGATCTATGGTAATGCAAATTCAAGGGGTTACCACTCATCAGCAGCATTTGAGTAAAAAACATTTGAAGGCGTAAAAAAAAAAATTATAGTACGGAAAGTACTCAAAACCAAAAAATTTCGAACATGAAAGCCAGATATCGACAATGTGCAATACAAGGAAAGAAACCTGGTGTTTTTATCTATTTGGAATACATCAATCATGAACTAAGATATAAGCACACGACCTCCTTTTTCATATTGAAATATGTGTCTACTTGGCTACGTTGAAACGACTTTACGCTGCCTAAAATTATACGTTTAGAAAAGCTTTCAATATGTTAAATATACACTTGGCCATAAGTTAGGGACCACCAAGTTTGAGTGATTAAAAAAATGTGTAAATTATTACTTTATATAAAGCAAAATGTTGTACTTAGATATTGATTTATAATGTATACTTTTACCCTTAAATATTCAAATTTATGCAAGTTCCGATATTTAAATACCCGTTGCAAAAATGTTACCCCTATGCTTTAAAAAAACAAGTTTGGTTTGCTTTTTAAACTTTCCATCTCCATGTATACAGTGGACTGATTTTATCATTTAAGGAACTCAGTTCATAATGGTATATCAAGACCTTACGGTTTTTGAATGATTTGTAGGTATTTGTCTGCTTAAAAGTTATGGAGCACAATTTTAAAATTCTATTGCAAGCATATGACCATAAAGAAACGCGTTCAACATTTATGTGCGACCGGAAGTGCTAAAGAGCAAAAACGCCTAAAACAAACTTTTCTAGTGAAAATATGGAATATTTGTAGTAAATTCACCATGTTCTGGCCTCATTCTGGCAATAAACCTCTTTGGGATGGTTTTCTTTTGTTACAGTTTTACCTAGTAAAATCTCTGGAAATTAGCATTTTTCACTATTTGTTGTGCTTTTATCATGTTAAAGTCACTAAATACCGTACGTGGTCATGCAGGATAATGATTAATTACATAAATGACGGGTTTTTTTATTTGGTTAGTCGAGAGGTTTACTGATAATGACCTAAACGGGACCAAGCAAAACAAGAAAATGTTACCCTGGCAGCGCATTCGCGTAAATGCAGGGTGCAAATTGACGAATATAACCCAAAATGGTGTTATAAAAGCGAGATAAGTAACGCTTTCATTAAAAACCATCACCAATGCCTTAAGTGACAACCTTCATTATTGTGTATGTTATTAGGAGGCAATTTTAGAAAAGTAACCGGAAGTGCCAATGTCTTGCTCATTTCTAACGAAGTGCGCCGAATTCATGTCAACAAATGCCTTCCTCTTATCTTCCAAAAGGTTTCAACATGCTAGCATTTTACACCAGGCATTGTTGAGCTTTTAAACTCAAACATTTTTTGGCATCAGATTTTTTGGGTTTGTCCACATTTTTCGAACTGGAATCAAATGGTACAATATGAATGTTTTTAATATCCAGTGGTAAATTTGTTTTCAAAATGTTATAAAATTAGTACTTTACTTGGAAATTACTACCTATGCTTTAAAGTTTTGCCAATATTACAAATCTAAAATGGTACTTGATATTAAAAGGTAGTGGTCCCTAACTAATGGCCAAGTGTATATATCTAATTCTAATGAAGAATTCCTATAAAGAGAGGAGGATAACAATATAAATATGAATGACAACAAAGTTCCAGACAATAACTTTTGCTACGCCTGACGCGCGTTTCGTCTATTCAAGACTCATCAGAGGCGCTCTACCAAAATTTTAAGTGCCAAACACGAATATGAAGAGCATAGAACAATTATACCAAAAATGCCGAAAACAAGAAACAAAAGTATAACTAAGATCAACCTATGTCTGGGGTAGGAATATACCAAAATAATGCCGAAAACTAGAAACAAAATTATGACTAAGATCAACCTATGTCTGGGGTAGGAAGAAATACAAAAGGAAAAAAATATGATGAAAATTTATCATGTATTTTCTATTATCACACCAGGTATTCGGACACATTGAACAAGGTTTGACACAAAGGACCGGGTTATTGTTGTTTGTCAGCTGACGGTATCTGTAAATTCGGTTGGTCAGTTTTGATTTTTTTGTTACAAGGAACCGCGGGTGAAGGACTCAAAGAACGCGGATTCTGCTTCACCTGCTGACGTTATGTCATTATTTCAAAATCACTGAGGCAGTATTGCATATCGTCGGCTGATCTGTGTTCAACGATGGTCTATGTGTCCGAATATCCGGCGTGATGGTGTGTAACAAGATAAACAAGTAGCTTTCCGATCATTTTAAAACCACCGAATATTCGCTGCAAAGAACAATATGGATAAGGGAATGCCATTTTGTGGGAAATATTTCTTATCGTATACATACAAAGTGTAGAAGATATATATAATGTATTCGGGTTGTCTGAAATATTTAAGGAAAGGGTTCGCGCATGAAATAATTTACGTAAAAAAGTTCTTGATATCTTATTAAAATGAGAAATGAGTGTACGTAACACAATCAGAATAAATAACCGACATAAACAGTCCACCAAAGAAAACACCCCATATCCTTAAATGTGAGCATTTATTGTTGGTTACCATGTTTTGATTGGCTGTAGATAAAAAACAACATGCTTCGGTTCAATAGTTATCTAAACTATCACCGTAAGTCACCCTCTGACTTTGAGGACTTATTAGGGTTCCAGTTTGGCATATTTTGACCTGTTTATAGTGTTTCGCATTTTTAATCTTTTATTAGAGCGCCTCTTGAGTATTAAACGAAACACGCATTAGGCGTTGTATACTAGTAATTTTAGCTCACATGGATGGAAGGTAAACTATTACTATCACTTGGTGTCCGTCGTCTCTCGTCTGTCGTCTGTCGTCTGCCTGTAAACAATCTTTCAAAAATCTTATCCTCTGAAGCTACTCGACAGAATTAAACCAAACTTGTTATGACTGATTCCTAGGGTGTCATGTACGAAAGTTGTAATTTGATTTTTGATCCGTTAAATACAAAGCTTCCGTTACGAAAAATAAAGCAGGGGCACACTACTGTGTTTGTCTGTAAATCAAAAAGTATAAGAGACAGAGAAAATCTAATGCAACTTGACTTCTTCAACATCAAAATCCCTACTAAAGTTGTCAGATGACTCCTTATAGGTTTTTAAAGATTAAAGATTTTGATCTTTAAATATAAAAAAATGGTGGTTTTTATGTTTTAGGCCTACATAATGATAATTATTTCAGAAAGAGATGTTATTAGCTTATATTTTCAGCAGATTCAGCTCTACGAAATGTTCCATTGGGAACTTTTGCAGATAGAAAAAAAGCTGTTGCTTTCTTAGCACTTCTACTCATTTAGTACTACTAAAGTCTTAATTGGGTAATAGTTGCCAAATAGTACCTCTAAAGGATACATCTTTTTGGTAAATGAAACAGGTTAGCGATTCGATCAGACTCTTGGGGGCTGTTATGCCCAAAACTTGTCACCATTGTAACATGTAAAAATATATTTTTGACGATTTTCACTATGTACATTGTGAAAACATTGTGAAAATTAGAGAGATCCGAATGGTTATTTTTCATGTAAACACGTAATGTTTGGAAATATTTCTAAATTAGTGAGTTTTTGTACTGTAAACTTGTTATTATTGTAATTAAGCATTGATGCATTTATCTATATATTTATTATATTGCAGTTTAAATTACAAGTCATTCGATGTATTTTTAGTACATTAGTACCGGTGTGTTTGACTTTTATCTTAATCTCACTGTAGTTTTACTGAGAAGCAATATATTTGTATTTTTATAAAAGAGTTTTTGAAACTTATACTTGGAACAATAGAACTGACACAAACATACATGTACACATCTAAATTGTTATTTTTTTGGTTAACGAATATGATTGTTAAGTCTTCTATTACTCTAAATTGATATGATTTTTTTTATGTTTTGATCATTTTTGAGTTTCATTGTACTGAGAAGTTTTTCTTTTTATCTTTTTAGTAAATCACATACCATGTGTTTCGACGTATAAATCGTATTTTCTACGTATAGTTCCATACTCTCTGTGTTATCTATTGAACAATGACGTTTTTCTATAATACGAATGTCACTGTGTTACTTGAATAAAATCTTTTAGAATACGCATTTACTTTATTCCCACCTTTGTTTCTTTGGCATCACAGCAGCCTCTTGTTGATTGTCGACGAAGAACCATGATGGCGACAAGAAAAAGTAAAAACATGGTTTTAAAGCTATTGCAAAGGTTATTCAGGTACATGTAGAGTGTGGCAGCGGTATACTGATATTTAAATAAACATCTTGATATGTAATCCAATCAATTATTAAGCATTTGAGAAATTACTTAGTATATTAGTTATGTAAGTAGTTGATTTAAGATTTGACATATGATGACTCTATAATATCAATTTCAACAAGGATTCATAAGGTGTTTTAGATATTTGATAATAGTGTAAAGGTTTCTTCTGGAATCAGTTATATTAATTTTTGTCCCAAATTACAGAAAGTGTCATGTTCCATTAAATATTACTAATTACTATTAATGGCAATTAAATTTGATTTGGTTTAAATTTGCAATATTTGAACACGTAATAGCATTATGTAAAGACATAATTCTTTTGACTATTAAGCTCTGTTTGCCCACTAAGCTAGTGCCACAATTGTGTCCGTCGTCAAACCATAAACGCTAAGCTATTTCTCTCTCTCTTCTTTGGATGATTGTTCCTTTATAAAAAAAAAACCTGATCAAGCTAAGAAATTGGTTAAAAATTAACGTAATCTTAAGATATTTTGTTTCCTATTGCCCCAATTTTCTCAGTGAGCTATTTTGTATGACTTGATGTCTGTTATAATTCGAACTTTTTCCAATCGATGAACCCCTGATACTATAGGTCTTACTGTTACAAACCAGATCAATTAGTTGGTTTGTATAATGACAAAAAATCTATTGGTCGGGTTCAATTCTGATTTTAAAATATTGTTTTTGTCAAAGAATATAAAAATCATATATGAAATCATGTCAAGGTTATATGGAGAAGGGAATGCCATTTTTTGTCCCTCGCCGCAATGCGACGGAGGAACCTAGTAATGGGTTTCGTCCGTTCGTCCGTCACAATTTTGAGAGAGCAACCCCTATGAGACCGTTCAACAGATTTTGATGAAATTTTGTAGGATTGTTTGTCATGATATGTACTTGATCATATCGCTTTGCCATTTTGATTCAAATTTTTAAGGAGTTGTGGAACTTAATCGAATTTGTTCAATTTAGGTCATAGGGACACTTTGTGAGTGCAGATTTTGATGAAATTTTGTAGGATTGCTTGTCATGATGATTGTTCTAAACGCATATATTTACATAAAAAGTGTAATATTTACATAATGTATTCGGGTTGTCTGAGATATTTAAGGAACGGGGTCGCTAATGAAATAATTAACGTAAACACATTCTTAACATCTTAATGAAATGAGAAATAAGTGTACGTGACACAACCTAAATAAACAACCAACATAAACAGTTCATCACTCCATAGAAAACACTCCATAGCATTTAATGTGAGCATTAATTGTTGGTAACCATGTTTTGATTGGCTCTATGTCAAAAACAAAATGCATTTGTTTCAAAATACTTATCGCAAGTCACCCTCTTATTTGAAGACAACTTTCGCCATCTTTTACAACTTCCTAACACTGATTAAACGCAGTTTTATTCAAAAAGAATGGAAAACGCAGGTGCAAATATAGACATAGTTGATCTAAGTCATCGTCCGTCGCCTGTCCGTTAACAATCTTTCAAAAATCTTATCCTCTGAAACTACTGAACAGAATGTGTCAAACTTAGTATAAATGATTTCACAAGGTGTCCTGCACGAAAGTTGTCGTTACGAAAAATAAAGCAGGTGGAACACTACTGTTTTTGCTTGTAAATGAAAAAGTTAAGATAGACAAAATCTAATGCAACCTCTCTGCTTCGACATCCAAAGCCCTACTAAAGTCGCCATTGGGACGGAGTTGTCAGATGACTCCTGATAGGTTTTTTTGGTCTTTTTTGTGTTTTTTTATTTTTTTTCCCTATAGAATGGAAACTTCTTCAGATAGAGAAGATATTGCATGCTTATACCTTCAGCTGATTGAGCTCTACATAAAGTTCCATTGGGTCGAAATTGTCAAAGGACTTCCCGTGGGGGCTATGACCCTTTTCACGTTTTTTTTTGGTCCAAAGAATGAAAATTAAATGCAGATAGATAAAAGCTGTTGCTTTCTTAACACTTCTTCTCATAAAGTTATACAAAAGTCTGTATTGGGTCATAGTTGTCAAATGATTCCTTTAAAGCCTTGGACCCACATTGTTTAAGGACCAGGTTAGCGATTCGGGATCTTGAGAGCCTCTTGTTAATTTTCAACATGGACCCATGGCAACAAGAAGAAGTAAAAACATGGTTTTAAAGCTATTGCAAAGATTACTCAAGTACGTGAGGAGTGTGGCAGTGTTATACTAGTATTTGTATTAACATCTTGATATGTAATGCAATAAATGATTATGCATTTGAGAAAGTGCTTAGTAGTTAATTAAAATATATGACATATGGTGACTCTATAATATCATTTTTCAACAAGGATTCAAAAGGTGTTTTTAGATATTTGATATAAGTGTGAAGGTTACTTCTGGAATCAGTTATGTTAGTTTTTGTCTCAAATTACAGACAATGTCAAGTTCCATTAAATAGACTACCCCAGACAAAGGTTGCTTTTAGTCATAATTTGGTTTTACTGTTCTGTAGTTTTGGTTTATTTTTTCAATGATTTTCCTAATCTGGATATTATATTGTTTGGCTCCAAAATTTTGGGTAGAGCGCCTCTGAGTCTTAAAAACACGAAATGTTAGTCAGGCGTAACAAAATTTATTGTCCTGAACTTTATTTTAATTTATATATTATCAATAACTAATGACAATGAAATTTGATTTGAATTTGCTATATACGGGACTGACGAATTTGTACACGTAATAACATCATGTAAAGACAATTTTTATTTTGTTTATTGAGCTCTGTCTGACCTATTGCCATTATTGTGTCCGTCGTCATTGCGCTTTATGTATACCAGTGGGTAAAACATTTGGATAGTATAGAACCGCAATATTTTAATATAATATGATTAATAATGACAAGAAATGACTATTTAAGTACTAATTTTCCAAAGAATCAGGCAGATACTATTAATAGGGTGGCACTTCAATAGTAAATACACAAAAAAAAACAGAATTAGGTAAAGCTACCCCAGTAAACTTCGTTTTGACAACTAATTTTTTCAGTCGATTTTGGGTTTAGGAGATATTACCAGTCAAAATTTAGTTACATTGTACAGTGAAAAGAACGGGAAAATTTCCCGCCATAATTTTCCCTATACAACCAGTCAAAAAATATCAAGGCACCAACTACATCTTAAAATGTAAAAACTGCATTGGGTTTGTTTTTATGGTAAAATGAATGCATCTATACCCCAAAATCTAAAATTGGAAATTATCAATGTGCCACCCCCTGCCTGATCCTTATATGGAATAGTACTTAAATAACTTTGAACAAGATTTTATTTGTTGGAGTTGTAGAGAAAAAGGGGCTGTATATAAAATCCATGTTCCAAATGCCTATGGTTAAAAGCACATTTTGGCCTTGAACAGCGGCAGATAACTTTTCAGGAAATAAGACGCCAAGCTGGTAGTATGAGACCAAGGGATCAAGCAGTCATTCGTGGTAAAAGTGGAAATACTCGAAATTGGCTGTTACAGTGGCAATCTTTTTATTATGATTTACATTTTTAAGTGCGATTTGACATTTGATAACAGTTTGGAGCTTCCGGTGACCATTCTTTTCGAAGACAATATTTATGGCGAAGAGCCATCTTTTTGCCATGTCATGTTAAGTAAATGAAAAATGTCTTTTTGTTTGTTAAAAGAAGCAAAGGTGTACCAAAGGGGTAATCAGTATCATAAAACCGTAAAGACAAAGACAAAACCGGCAGACAAAAAATCATCACAACAAAACAAACCACATAACAACATAAAACACACACACACATTACAACAAAACCGCATTCAGCAACGCGAACTCAAACGAGAGTGAACTCAGGTGCTCCGGAAGAGTAAGCAGTTCCTGCTTCCTATAGCACACCCGTCACGTTGCCAAAGATCGATTAAGTGTTAGTCAAATCCGGAAAGGATGACATTACAAAACTCTATGTCAAACCAACATCTGTGCTCATCTGAGAGATAGAAATCCCGTATTTGTATACAAGCACATGATGTCGTCCGTAAAATTTCTTGAGTGATGACAACAACCTGGGAGCAACGTACCCCTGTGTTAACAATTTGCTTGTCAGCCGTGTAGCTCTATCAAGGAAGTCGTTGTACTCCCCACATGCTCTGGAATAACGAATTAATTGTGATACGTAAACTCCATATGCTGGAGCGGACGGAATGTTGTTACACAGAAAGGGAAAGTTAACTATTGGAAAGTTGAAGTCATCACGTTTGTCATAGAGCTTTGTACAAAGCTTTCCTTGTGTGTCAATTTCGAGAAATAGATCCAAATATGAAGCGGACCTCCTAGAATCTGTAGTGTCCTTTATCTCAAGTTCCTTCGGATATATGAGATGTAAATAGTCACCAAATCGAGGATTGTTTAGTGAAAGGACATCATCAATATAACGAAATGTGAGATTGAAGGATAAAGCAAGTTTGCGGTCCTTTTTGTCTAGAAGTGATTGTAAGAAGTCTGCTTCATATGAATGAAGAAACAAATCGGCAAGCAATGATGCACAATTTGTGCCCATTGGGATACCTATTGTTTGCTGAAAAACACGTCCACCAAACTGTACAAATATGTTGTCGATTAGAAAATTGAGCATCTCTATTATTTGATCTTCTGTAAATTTGTTTTTCTTGCTAGACTCTTGGATGACAAAGTAAGTCTTTCTTTAACCGACTACCAAATACTTGTACCTGCGTTTTCCGTTCTTCCGTAAAAGCATGTTAAATTGTGCTTAACAATGCATATTTTAGTTTGCAATACGAATATGCAAAGACTGTCAATTAAATAATGGTTAAAAAGTGTATTGAAAATGTATGATTTTACAAAATCACGTTGGTGCTTGTTTTTTTTCCAGATGTATAGTAACGTAATCTTGAGATGTGTTGATTTTTTTATTGCCCCTTTTTCTCAGTTGGCTATTTTGCATCATTTGATGTCTGTCATCCATTCGTTTACTTTTTCAATCGATGAACTTCAGGCCCCAGTTTCATAAAACATCTCAAATTTGAGATTTCTTCAAATCTGTTCTCAATTCAAATATTGACCAATGAAATTGCAAGAAATATCATTCGAGGAAGGATTTGAAAGTGAGATTAGCGCGCATAGTTCGATATTCGATATAAGTGTGAATGTTTTCTTAGAAGTTGCTAAGCATATTATTTATTAGGATTAAATGCAGTCTTATTTAAAGTAATCTCGAAACTTATGCAACTATTCCACGTGCGCAGTAAGCCCAATTATACGATAAAAAACAAATAGGTCAAACCAATAAGGAATTCGTGACAGAAATTATTTGCAGTATTTTAGTATTTTGCACTAAAAACCATTGAGTTGTTAAGGTTTTATGTTTTTCTTGTTGATTTTTTTTTGGTTATATGACTGTTTAATAGCGATTTCGCCGTTGTTGTCGTCTGGGGACAGTTGGCGTCCGATTTTAAACTTTCTTATTAGCTCACTTCACGAAAGTGTGTCCCGAGTGTTTGAGTCCGCACACACTTACAGAAGAGTGGTTAAGGTCCATACCAATTAGCCATATTAGCATTGTTGGTGCAACTAGTGATGCTAAGCACAATGCATGCTTCGGATGCTACCTGGCTGTTACCTATATTTTCCGCATATATATGACCATTTATGGAAGATTGGTTAAAGTCTGTTCTTGCTTACAGTCAAGTGCCAAATCAATTATATTGTTATGGTAGGTGCACCTATTGATGCTTAGCACAATGTATACTTTAGATGCTGATTGTGACCTATATTTTCCGCCTTATGATTGTTTGTAAATCATAGCTTGGTGTTTCCACCTTTTATTTGTTGGGGTTTTTTGGTCATTATTCTTAATGTTTTAAAAACTTAAAATCAATTTTATGAGAGTATTTGTTAGTATGAAATTACCTCGATAGCCTTACAAAATGTTCAGATAAATAGAATAAAGCGAAATTAGGATTATTTTCATTTTGAATATCTCTATATATGACATATATTTATCAGAAATTTTAAATTATTGATATAACGTTTGGGTTGTTTATTTAAGAATTAACTGTAATAAATTTTTGGTTTATTGAAACATAAACTTAATTTTTCATGGTGCACATTGAATAATCCGCGAAGCGGATTATGTTAAATGTGCACCATGAAAAATTAGGTTTATGGTTCTATAAACCAACAGTTTATTACAGTTAATTCTTATAAATAAATTTTATAGTAAATTCCGGGTAAAAAAAAATAAAATTATATTTTTAATCAAAAATATTTTAAAAACAGCTAATCAATCTAGCGGATTAATATTTTTACACCTATCAATCAAATAGCACGCGAAGTCCGTGCAACTGCAAAGTCAAAATTCTATAGGTTGTATTCCGGCTTAATCTCGATTTGACATTTAAATGTTGGGCTTTAATTGCACGAAAAACAAATCAAATAAAATTCTTCTTTTTTTTTAAGCTAAAAAAAAATTCTTTCAACGTAAATGCAACTAATCATTCTTTATTTTTTTCATTGTTATTATATCTTTGCAGGTAAGAGGAATTTTTTGCCGAATGATAAAGTTTTGTATTCGGTGTTGTTTTGAGATTCTAAAAACCGGTTTAACTGGTTAAACAGTAGATTCATTTGGGCGGAGTTTGTCATCAATTATATTTTAGTGGGCGGATATTAATAGCTGTATAAGCCAATTGAATTCTTTGCATGTTTTTTTGGTTTATTGGAAAATGGTCTAAATTTCTGAACAACGCAAAAGACACTTAAAATACTCTTAAATTTATTTATTCATCTATATTTCATATCAGACACGTTAATTTAAATCTCGTGTGCATTTTGTTCCAAATATAGGGATATATAATGTTTATTGTTTCAAAAACTCTCATTCAAATAACAAAATCCAGGAACAAAATATCAATTATAATTGTTTTGTTATTTCTTAAATTTCCATTGAGATTTTACAATTGTATTTTTTATTGTCTTTAATTCATGTCAAAATAATTTCACCGACTAAAAAAATCCTTTCTCCCTTATATTATTAATAATATTGAATTTTATATGCAATGTTTGACTGTTTTAAACTGAATATAACCACGTCAAATATTATCCAATGACAGCAATGTTAAATATGTGGGAAGATGAATATTTTAAAATCAAATTTTACCCTGATGTACTTGATGAAAAAGGAATTTAGTATGGAAAGCCATCACTGCCTTATATGAAGTGATGTAAATGTTCACTACTTGATATCGAACACTCTTTAATTAATTCAAACGTAATACTACTCTGTGCGATATCGTAACGATATTATATGAAAATCCAATTACTAGTACATGAAACGGATCTTCATTATATTATATAAATACTAACTTCACGTGATATTAATACTATGTCATATGGACACATTTTTACTTAATATGAAAAGTTCACAACAATATATGAAAACTGCTTCTGTCACTGGATACAAATCTCCTATCACCTTACAGTTATTTCCAGGAAAATGCTAAGTTCGCCCAAAGGCATTGCTAACTAACTGTAAATGCTTATCAAAAACTGAAAATGGTACAAAATAATGTTAAATAAACACACATGTTTTGTTATCATATGCTATCTTTTTCCATTACCGAAAAAAAACTCCATTGAGACAGGATGAACCTTGCCAAATTGTTCCATTTGCTCTGACGTTAAGAGATAATGCGCAATGCGCTTTGCATATCAATTGCTTTATTGTTTGCAGTCATCATTTATATAATTACATAGAATTTTGACTTAATTTTAGATAATTGTATATTGTATAGCTTTTTGTAAAGTTATTTAAAAATTTTAATTTTTTTTATTGCTATTCTGAATAAAGGTCAACAGAATCCTGCCCTACCCCTTAGAATTTATTTATATTTTTATTTCACAAGAACAAAGCAAATTTCCAAACGATTTATTTGTCTTTCATATTCATGGTTTTGTAGTCGTAAGAGCTGAACAGCGTTGTGGATGTTGCTTAATGCGGTGGTTGTTACAATTTCTGTGGCTACAGCAATCAAAATATTCTATAAATTCGTCCGATCCAGCCATTTTGGTTACGCCATGCTGTTGGACTGCAGCTTTATATGTATGACAATCCTACAAATATTAACACACAAATCACAAACATGGAGACAGCCCTGATTCTGCTATGGTTTGTTCTGTTATTTTTTATTATTATCATTCTTGCGAATATCACTTTCTTATAGTCTTTTAACGGATCACGAGAAGAATTTTCCTATATAGGACTTGTGACTTTAGTTTTTATAATTTCTAGTGTATTACTGCATGCTTCAAAGTTCACACACTTAATACTTATAGAAGTTTTCAAAGTTGAGACTTGAATTTATATTTAGCCTTCGGTTTCCGCTTCAGATGTCATATTTCTGTAATTTAATGACACGCGAATGAATGCCATTGGTACACGAATACTCTGTAAAGGACTTTTCTTACATTTACCCAAAGCGTTTCTAAGGTGTAAACATAGCATTTGTACGCTTTTGCGACATTTTTATCAGCCTGATACATTTAAAGACTGGACAGACAGAATTACAGTCTAAAAGGAACAAATTAATGTCAATTTTTAATTGCTTACAATATCTATACCATGTTTGAAGAAAATAACTTCATGGGGGTGGGAGGAGTGCTTTTGCACAAGATTTTTACAAAAATATGTATTAAAATGGTTAAATGACATTTTGACTTTAAATAGTAGCACTTTCACTTAGAGTATTTATTAGTAAATAGGTGATATAATACTAAACAGTTTTACAGACAACATATATAGGATAAAATTTGAAAACAAGAGACAAGCACTTTTGCAAGTTCCTCCGTTCCTCTGAAGTCTAATCGGAAACTTTTCTTAAAACTGATTTTTAGCAATTTTTTCATGGTTTTTTTTTGGTTACTAACTTTTGAAATAAGCATAGTTGGGAGTTTTATTTGATTGACGCTGAAATGCAAATTTATATATTAACATGAACCCAAGAGTCAAAACACTACATAAACTCTTAAAGCGAGTTGTATATTCGGACTTCTCACTTCAAACTTTTGGCTTCATTCTTCATACTTCCTAGTGCAATTATTCCGAATACTTCGGTGTTTACACTTCGTTATTCGAGGTTCATGAAACCCGAAGGTTCTTCCTACCCCTGACATTTATTGTTCTATGCTCTTCATAATCATATAGTTTTTTGGCTTTTTCGATATTTTTGGTAGAGCGCCTCTGATGAGTCTTGAATAGACGAAACGCGCGTCAGGCGTAGAAAAAATTATTGTCTGGAGCTTTGTTGTAATTTCAATTTTGAACTTCCGTGAATGTTAGCGCTACTTGTGGAGTTTTAATACCCCGATGTTAGCCAGCTCCGGCACCAGCACTTTAGTGTTGAAGAACACATCAAAGCTTTAAATTATCCAATTAAATTTCCAAATTGACTAAACCCTAAGGTTCTTCTTATTGCAGACGTAGGTTGGTCATCTTAGTTATAATTCGGTTGCCTAGTTCGGTATTTTTTGTTTTATTGTTCTATGCTCTTCATAATCAGATATTTTTGGCTTTTTCAATATTTTCGGTAGAGCACCTCTTATGAGTCTTAAAACGAAACAAGCTTCAAGCGTAGCAGCAAAATTAATTGTTTACAACTTTGTTGTCATTTTAATATTATACTTATGATTTACATGTAAGAGGTCTTGCAGTGCTCTAACTACAGAGTTCATGTTTGTATATAAACTGGCAATTTCGCACTTATCAAATAATAGCCACAATTATGCTTATTTCAAAACAGTTAGTGTCAAGTAAAAGAACACACGTTAAATTGTAAAAGAAACCGTCAGGTATAAAAATGTTTCCTAATAAACCGTAAGTGAGAGTTATCCTATTTTTCTTTGATATATCCTCCAGAGGTAGAGATTAAGAAAACCACCGAATCCAATTGTTTCACATCATTCTTGGATTCGCATCTCGAATATGTCCAGGGTGGTCGTCCCACTACACAAATTTTCGATAAAAGAACGACTTTAATCTTCAAATCATTTTTTTTTCGCTAACCTTGAAAGCAACATACCTTCTTAACCTGCTTACGGTGTTTATATTTCACAGCTTATTCGAAATGACAGGGTTTGTACATTTTTTTCTGATTTTTTTTATATGACACTGCTGTCTCCGTGACCGAAAATAAGCCTCCTACATTTCCAAACAAAATTTCTCCTTCGTAATCAGCCACTGGTGGAAAAGTTCAAAATTATGTTGAACGTTATGGTAAGTTATTGTTTGATCAGTGTTTTGCTTATTGTTGTATTAAGATGATGATCACCTTTATATTATCCCTATTTTGTCTTCACAAACGTGTTGTGTTTTGAGTTACTACCGGATCCTAAGATTGCAATGGAAGAGGGATGTTTTTCGCGCCATAAAACCTAGTTTAACCCACCATTTAGTTTGATATACCTGTACCAAAATCAAGACCTTTGCAGTCTAATTTATCCGATGTGTCTTCAATCTTTTGTCTCTTCTCTTGGACATTGAGATTGATTCTCCAAATTTGTTAATTTTGGGAATACCTTTTTTTTCATGCATTTCCAATTTAACTTCATTAGGTCTTGAGTAAAAATAAAAGCATTGATTTAATTTCTTCAAACAGAGTATTATTATATATCTCGTGTTAAAACATTTATTTGTTTCTATTTTCTAATTTCAAATGTGTTAGATTTTTACAAATATTACGTGTACATATTTATAAGCGTATTGGTCTCATTCAAATGTAAGAAAAGTATTTGTATACGTGCACCAATTGCTTTCTATGTCATATATGGTATGTAATTGATATCATATAACAAGTTAAATAACATATAGCTGAGAGGGTGATAGAGTAGATTGATACCCTAAGGAACGCATTCTCAACTGAGGCACAGCCGAGGATGACAATGTCTTTTCAAAGGGTAGCAATCTACTATATCACCCTCAAGTATACAGATTGAAGTCAGAAGTCTGAACTAAAGCTTTCCGTATACATCAAAATCTTAAATATAAAGCTTGAGCTTTGAAGTTTGGAGTGTGAACTCATTTCATGGACCAACTTTCCGACTCTCTCTTGTTAGCATTTGCAAAGGTGGTATCACTAAAAGTACGCTGTATTCCTTCGATAGGGACAAACTAAGGTGCATGGTCCTGTGTATTGGGTGGGCAATACCCTATGCACGTTCTTGGTGCACGTTTAAGACCCCGTTTTAGAGTTTGATAATACATGTAGTAGGCTCAAAAAGGTGATGTTTCAAAAGCTACACTCACAATCTTCAAACTGGAAAGGAATTTACTTAAGCATGAAACTATCAACCAATCCAGGATACTAAATATGTATAACTTAAACATATCCTTCAAATTGATACATACACATGATTTATCACAATTTTAACGACGGAAATGTGGTTTCAAGGTAACATTTGCAAATATCTATACATGGTAGTTTGCTAATATGAAGAAGGTGTACATCTGCTTCTGTTCTTTTATTTTATTTCGTTTAGCAACTTTCACGTCACGAAACAATTTATTTTCTGTTAATTGCCTTATCTTTATTACGTTTTTTTCTCTTTTCCTGGAGGGGACTGTTTATGGTTTGTTTTTGCCTTTAAGTTATTTGTGGTTATTTATATGTTTGTTTATTTCATTCTTGTATCTATTAGTTTTCATTTTTCAAAAAAATCATAGATACTTATTAAAAAAAAACTTACTTGATGACCAATGCACCCCATTTTATAGAAGCACAAATTTTCATTTTCTTTACCACCGTCAACTCGGGCTATATAACATTTCTAAAAAAAAAACATTTAGGAAAATAGAAAGTAAATAGAGTCTAGGACATTAAGAATGCCAAACAGATCTACATAAGCACATATGAAGTTTCATATGTCATCTTTTTTGGCAAAAAAAGTTGCGAATAAAATTGACAAAAAAAAAATGTTTGCAAATAATTTTTATGCTGTTTTGTAATATAATTTGAAATCATGCACGTGTTCATTTTAGTCAATTACCCTGCATTTTTTTTGCACAGAGAAAATTCAAGGAATTTTATAATGTTTGAAAGGAGCAGACAGGTAGCAATTGGCATTCGAAAAAATGCTAAGGCATAACCAGTAAACTCAAACGAGAACGGCACACAGAAACACAATACACAAAACACATAAAAACACCTGACTCGTGATTCAAGTCGAAACGAAACTCAGGAGCTCAAATGTTCCTGCTTGTCGGAAATATGTTCAAAAGGACATGTAAGCATAATTAAGACAAAACAATTAAGCAAGTAGAAAACTTATGAAATGCAACTAATAATACAAGTAAGTATCTTAATTGGCATTTTGTGGGATTAATTTACATTAAATTCTTACATCCAGTCCTCCCTGGCAAACATCTGTGTAGTTGCATTCGTTGACGTGACTGATATATTCGCAGTGATAGCACGAAAAAGGGGGTGGCTCTGAAAATAAAAACTAGGATCAAATTACTTACAACGATTCAATCCATAGAATATAATAACAAAATATTTGAATGGCCATGTAGAAAAAATCTACCATGGAAAACAAGCCAGCAGCCTTCGATGTGACAAGTGGTCGATGCTCGTTGTTTTGCAATTTGCATGCAAAATTTAATGCATGCGATTCATAACAAAAATAAATGCTCACAGAGCCGGTTTCTAGATTAGTATTTTGTATTTTTTTTTAGACTTGACCAAGACAAGAGCAACTCAGACACAAAATAAGCACTTTCAACATTACAAAGTCAATCATGTGAATATCTATCAAACTAAATTGAAAAATGTAATAGTCTACAGTTATGACAGGTGAAAAAAATCGCTGGACTATTTGATTGGAACTTTGTTGTGTTTTTAATCTTTTGAAGCAGGAATTGGTTACATTTCAATTTTTAGCACCTGAGTTCATTTTCGTTTATAATTTGAGATTGCTGATGAAGGTTAATTGTTTTCAAAATGTATTTTTATGTATAATCGTTGTCATAAGTGTCTTATTTCAATGACTTTAAATAGATTTCAAACGTTCCTATTGTAATTCTTTGCTAATGAAGTATTTTATTTTATTTTTGTTGTTGTTATGTTTTCAACAAGATCATTCAGCTAAGTTCACTTTCAATCTATTTTTGAACAAACAATTAAACTGATAGTTCTTTTTCATATTGTGCTATACAAAGATAAAACATACTTTTTTATTATTAAAATTAAAATAATTATTTATATCGGGATTTATTAGTTTGTTTTGCCACAATATTTTTCAACTGTATAAATATTCAATGCAAGGTTATTGAGTTAGCATACATGATATAAGTTTATTTTCAATAATATACAAGCACTATGAATAAAACAGAATACAATATGCAAGAAAAACTACCCGTACACACAATGTAATTTTGAAAATTCGTCATGACAAAAGTCCCCAATGGGTTACTCATCGATCATAAAATAAAACAAATTTTTTATTAAAGAAAAAAAAATTATCGAGACATTCTGAAATTGAGAAATTTTGTTACACAAAGGCATAAAGATATGAAGGATACTTGCTGGTTTAATCAACAGAAAAAAACCCAAATACTAGTAGTATTATGATAAAATGTAGTGACCCCCTAAAAACTGCTTAATGGAGATTTTGTCTCTTCAACTTTTAAACATGTGCTAAATAATTACTTTATTTGTATGTCCCATGTTTGGCCAGCAATCATCCTGTAAAAAAATTGTCATAGGTGAAACTAAAAAATGAATAACCAAACACCTTAAAAACAAAACAAAAAAAACAAAAAAACAAAAATTTAGAACCCATAGACTTACTTGTTGTTGGTTTAGTCGTCGTTGTGGTCGGTTTCGGTGTCGTAGTCGGTCGATGTGTTGTTGTCGGTTTGTGTGTAGTTGTCGGTCTGTGTGTGGTTGTCGGTTTATGTGTTGTTGTCGGTTTATGTGTTGTTGTCGGTTTGTGTGTAGTTGTCGGTCTGTGTGTGGTTGTCGGTTTATGTGTTGTTGTCGGTTTGGTTGTTGTAGTCGGTTTGTGAGTAGTTGTTGGTCTGTGTGTAGTAGTCGGTTTGTGTGTTGTAGTCGGTTTATGTGTAGTTGTTGGTCTGTGTGTAGTAGTCGGTTTGTGTGTTGTAGTTGGACGTTGAGTAGTTGTCGGTTTGGGTGTTGTAGTTGGACGGTGAGTGGTAGTCGGTTTTGTCGTTGTCGTCGTCGGACGGCGAGTAGTTGTCGTCGCTTTAGTTGTTGGTATTGGTGTTACTCTTCCTGAAATTAATCACCAGTATTATTTTGCTAAAATGTTATTTGCAATTATCGGTATTTCCTTAATATGTTGTTTGCAAGCTGAAATTTTTCATGTCATATTAAGTAAACCAGCGGCATTTTGAAACGCACAAAGAAAAAAAGCCAACATATCAACAGTTCAATATGACAAGAGTCGTAACCAGTCTTTTAAATCGGTTCTAGATCAAAGATATGACGCGTATGATTCAAAACTAAAGTATGAAAAAATCCATTTTGAGTGACTATCATATATGAATATATGTATATATCTTGAAGACACCAAGTACAAACATATGCTTTGAAATCGCTGAATGCGTAACAATTCGTATGCGAAACTCTTTCCAGACTATTGAATTAATTTACTTGTCAACATTTTATGACAGAATATATGCACAGTGCATATACTCTCCGTCCCTTTTGGGCTCTGCATCGTGATCACTATCATTGCCTAAATTAGTGTACAGACACTCGAGAAAGCGATTTAGCCTTTGGCAACAGCTTGGTCATGAGAGGTTCAGGTAAGGCATTTTTATAATGTTTCAAAACTTTAAGGAAATTTTGTCTCGGGTTTAGGATATAGAAAAGCCGGGCGTCCGAGGTTGCGTGTGTGTGTCCGTAACACTTTCTTCATAACAGGTTTCTCAGCTGCTATTATTCTTAGGTCTTAGGATTTTTTTTACGCTTGATGGAAGACCCATGAGCCATAACTTTAAAAATCAGTGATATTGTGTAAACGTTACCCTTTTCACAATCTTTTCTGTTGCAGAAATTACTATTACAACAATAGTAACATAAGTCTAGAGAATCAAAGCCGCCAATGGTTTGACGCTTTGCTTTCGGGTGTCCAGCGATATTAGAATCCTTCCCAGTCATGACATTGCAAATCTAAACAAACAAACATACATTTGATTTTTTTAAATATGAAATGGCATTTGTTACCCACAAACTTTGTATTTGCAACATGTTTGTCGTGGAAAAAAGAATAGAACGCCAAGATTTGAAGCGATCATAAGTCTTCATTAATTAAAGTCTTTGTAGAAAAATATGGAGCTGGTTCCACGTGCAGACTTTTCTTCTGAAAGAAATATATGTTCAGTCTTTTCTTGTCACTTCTGTAGGCGAAATGTTGTATTGTTTAGCATATGTTTTTTTTTGTGTTTTTTTTTTTAATTTATAGATTAATCGTGTTGACTAAAAGTATAAAATTCTCAAAAAAGAAACATTACATTTAAAAACGATATATTTTGCAATAAAATTGTGTTCCGACTTAAGTAATGGATGCAACCCTATCCTTAATGATAATTTAAGTTATAGACTAACATATAAATTACCATGCATGATGCAAAATATGTATCTTTATAATTTTGGGACACAATTTGAGAAATTAAATAGTTAATATGGCATGATAAATCCAATATTGCGTCTTGAAATAGTTATAATGACTGTGTGGGAAATGTGTGGGGAAATTTACTATTCTTTAAATACTATTCATTACTTAACTATGAAAATATAACTATTTAAGATATGTCTTAGACGCAGAATCAACAAAAGACTACAAGATTATTATCGCAAGCATTAAGATCTTCATGATATTTAGGGGATGATATCTTAACTTAAGACTGTGATCACATGAACAGTCATGTTTAAACTTCAAATTACCGTATTACTTTGTTTTACAAGGTTTCTTCAATTAATAATATTATATAGAATTTACTTTATTACATGCTTTGGACTTTGAGTTTGGTTTGAACATTATTTGAACAATTTGTTTTATTTTGAAAATAAATATCATAAAACCAAGTAAAATGGTGTTTTCTGCGTTTTTGCAGAGGGGGATACTTTTTGTCAAAATTTGCCATTTTAGGTCACTTTTTTACATACTTTTCTCTTTATCAGAGCATGTGGGGAGCACAACGACTTCCTTGATAGAGCTACACGGCTGACATGCAAATTGTAAACAAAGGGGTACGTTGCATCACTCTAGAAATTTTATGGAAGACATCATGTGCTTGTAAACAAATACGGAATTTCTATCTCTCACATGAGGACTGATGTTGGTTTGACATAGAGTTTGGTAATGTCATCCTTTCCCGATTTGACCAACACTAAATCGATCTTTGGCAACGTGATGGGTGTGCTATAGCAAGCAGGAACTGTTTACTCTTCCGGAGCACCTAAATTCACTCTCGTTTCGACTTGAGTTCACGTTGCTGAATGCGGTTTTGTTGCTAGTGTGTGCGTGTGTGTTTTATGTTGTTGTGTGGTTTGTTTCGTTGTGATGATTTTTTGTCTAACGGTTTTGTCTTTGTCTTTACGGTTTTATTATGTTAATTACCCCTTTGGTGCACCTTTGCTTCTATCAGAAAAACGTAATGGGAAGCACCTTTTTTTCTTTTAATTGTTCTAATGCAATATAAAAGCCCTATATAATATCCAAAAAAATACAAATATTCACTGACAAAATTTTTATACAGACATGATATTCCTTCAAAATTGGTAAGTTTCTTTAACATTTCAATGAAGGAGTCATTTATATCCAAAACCAAGTCGGAAGCATATCCTTTTCAAGTTGAATTTTCAAAAAGCATGTTTAAATTTAAAGAAAATTCATTGATAAGAAAAATTTGGTGCATGTGGCACGTACCCCCTTAAATGGGGGCTAGGTTTCTACCTAAAATAATTTGGCAGCTTAGGTTAAGAAAAATATTTTAATAATATATTTAAAAATATTAAAATATTACTTTCTGGCCCCAACGGCTTCCGTTCAATAGGGCAAGCCCATAAGATAATTGAATTTGAAAAATCCCTAACGGGTTTAAGATTTTTTTTGTTTTATAATGATGCTTTTAATATATCCATTGAACTAATTGTCATGACTTCGCCTATGTCCATGCGGAACCAGGGGCCTTATTTTCGAAACTTTCTTAGGCATTTCCTAAGGTATGTCTCGGCAATCGATTTAGGTACATCTTAGGAACCTCCTAAGGAACGTCTCAGCAATCGTACTGAAGCTTTCTTAGGAACTTCCTAACTTGGAATTCCTAACTTTGTAATAGAACTGGAATCGAAACTATTGTATGGTGGTAATTCTAAATAAATTGATTACTTTTCTTATTTTTTTTAAATAGATAACTATTTACATTAAAGTAATGACAATGTAAGCATATACTTTTAAAATTGAGTGAAGTAAGTTCAAAGGTAAAAATCGTGTGACATCTGTCAAATTCTTATCACCTCATCCTTTATAATAAAAAATAGTTTTAACAAGCTAATGTTTTGTGTTTTAATCAGCAAAGTGAAAAATGTGCATGAAACGTAGCCCATTTTTGTTCGAAAATATTACAAATTAACTATTTGAAATGTTCATTTTTATGAGATCGTATTACATAAGTCCACTTTGATCTCAAGACTTTCCATTGACGTCTTGAGATCACGAAACAACAAAACATTTTCTTGAGAGTATATGAAAGAAAATATATTAATAGACTGGCAACATAAACAAAACCATTTAACCGTGGCTATAAGTTCTGAAGTGGTGGGCAAATACTTTTCATTTTTCGTTTAAAATGAACCAAAATAAGAATAAGTCGCAAACCACCCCTTCTCATCAGAACAATTTCTAAAGTAGGTTTGTTATGTCTAAAGATTTTTTTAATAAATTTCTTTCTCATGGCCGACTATCTAACTTGAAAGGGTGGGCCTTGGTTTATAGGAGAAAAATATCTTACTCAAAACGCGCCTGCCTGGTAGAGATAATGCAGTTTAATAAAGAGCCAAAAAAAAAAACATTTCGAAATTAGTAAAAAAAACGTTCGTGTTCTTAGTCATCGATGTTCTTTGATATGTTTAATCAAAATTATTCTGAGTATAACAAAACAATATTGAGTATATTTTAAGCAGTTAAGTGCTATTTTCTTTTAATTTAATCAAATTACATTGTCATTAGGTCCATGACGGTAATAATGTACTGGCTAACTAATAAATATTTAATAACTATATCTTAATGTATATTAACATTCCACACATCACGTAAATGACCACTCATGACGAACGATGACGTAGAAAGAAAAGGTTCATGGCTTAACGAGTATGGACAGCATGCGTCAATATTTTTATTACATGTACTTTAAGTCCAAAGACATGAAAGGGGAAATGTCGATCATAAATGATAATGGGATCACAGGGGCTTGATTTCTGGTCATTTATATCTATAATTATAGAGTAGGGGGTCGATTTTTTTTAAAGGTCGATATAACTGACCAGAATTCAAGCCCCTGTGAACGGGATAAGAGTATATGAGTAAGAAAAAAATTTAAAATCCACAAAAATCCACCCACTGATTATTGAATTTGTTTAATTCTTTAAGGTTAAAGGACTAAATATGATAAATGCTAGATTTGTTCCCCAAATTCGGCTTTATATTCTATAATTTATTGAATTGAGGTAAAAAATATTTTAGATCATTTCTTAAGTAAATAAAATCCATATTTTATGTCACAGTGACGTCATCAAATGTCGAAGATTTCGCATTTTTTGTGTAAAGATGCGAAAAGGTGTTAAATTCATGAAAATTTAGAGTGAGTTTTTAGCAAATGTAACTATGAGCCACACATTGTACAACAAAGATATTATTATGATCTATTACGATAAGTATTTGTTTATAAATGACTGTGCACATATTAATGTAGTGGTACCTTGTGTGGCTCATAGTTTAATTTAGACTACCATCCAAAATATTCAGCTTTTTACAGTTTTTTATCAAGTCACAATTTTAAACCACTTTGGGTAATTATATTAACATTAAAATGAACAACTTTAAATAGAATCATGCTGCTAATGCTATTGTAAATTTTAACTAATTTAAATTATAGGTCAGTATATATTGCACGTTTCCTGCTCATTTCAATAATGTCAAAATGTTTGGACCAAATTTGGCTCTTTTTTTATTCAGTAACTAGCAGACTAACAAAAAAAAGAAATAATTAAACAATAACAATTCTAACACCCTACACAGTCAGAAATATCAAAGAAATCATAAACAGAAACCTTCTTTGACAGTTTAAATTGATCGCCTTCAACTGCTTACTGTAATGAATACTCTGACAATGGTTACACAGTCTTAGAGGTAGATATATTTTAAAAGGGAATATTTTCGCGTGGTTTTTTCGCGTCTTCGGTACCAAAATGCATTAGCGAGGTTTTAGTTTCGCGTTTTATTAGAGCATGGAATATTTGGTCCTTCTAGATGTAATTTACGCGAGGGGATATTTTCGCGAATTTGTTATGATCGCAAAATTCGCGAAAATAAATCCCTCGCGAAAATTTCCCTTTTACAGTACTTTTATTTTGGTACCGTGTAAGAGTTGCGGACTGACTAAGTGCATGGTTTTTATCTTGCCCGTCGGATCGTCATCCGACATTCTGTCCAAAATCAAAATTAAGGACAATTTGATTGGTGTTATTTATTAATTCCATATTCCGGTTGTAGTAGTCCAATACGCTAGTGCCATGACTGATGCCAAGGTTTTAACAAGCAAAAGTTTTACTCTATCTGCAATAGTTTTCATTCTATAGGGCAAAAAATGTTTGAAAGAATGTAGTTTTGTCTCAAATTTTTTAATGATTTGTATAACTTTACTAATTATGTTTATGGTGATACCTAGAAGGTTAAAACGAACTACTTCCGGAATCGAGTGTACGGGGTTTAGACTCAATCAGGTGGTCTTGGTATCGCTTTCAGAATATAAATATATTTTGGATACGTGCAAATTCAACATGTGTTTTTATACATACCGACTTGTGCTCACATCCCATAGCGTATCTTTCGTTGAACATGTCGTTTATAAAATGTTTAGTGTAACATTCCTGAGAAAAATATAAAACTTTTGAAATTGTATGCAAAATACCTTTACTTAAATAAAAAACATGACCCAGCAGCCCGGGGGGCACTCCCTATATAAACGGTACCGGGGATGTTCCGAAAATTGGGGTTGCTTTTTAGAAGATTTGTCTGGAACGGGGTACTAAAATTTTTATCTCTTTTAGAAGGGGTCATAATTTGTCTGTCTAGAATGGGGGTTTTGACATGTCTGATTTTCAACAGATCAAGAAATTTTTCGCAAAATGGTCTAATCATGTAAATATATGTATAAAACTGTTCTTTTTAAATATATATGCAATATTTAAATATGTGCTTATTGTAAAATATCATTTTTTGACCAGTTTAAATTTAAAGGGTCTACAATTTCGTCCAATTGTCTGGAGTGAGGTCCGTAAAATCAATCAAAAATTGTCTGGAAAGGGGTCAGGGTTTTTACTTGCCAGAAGAACCTCCCCGTCAATTTTCAGATCATGTGCCACCGGACAATCAGCCAAGAACTGGTATAGATACAAATATTTTTTAATAGAATCATTGCTTTGGACAAAAAAACTGAAACAGGGTATGTTGGGACATTAGTCGGATATATCTCAATATTATCTTGACGCGAGTTCGTGACTTACTATAATTGGGGTGTTATTATTTTGTGTTGTCTCTAGTGTATCCTGGTTTTGTCTAAGATACTTTGGATCTATATAAATGCCCCTTTGGTTCATCGTTGCATATTCTAAGCCACATGGGAGCTAGAAATATTTTTTCCCTATCTTAACTGTCCATCATCCATAAATGTATACATTTACCTTATCAATGTCACAAACAGACACCGTGTCACATTTACTGGGATGTTCTACATCATTGCAACTGTAACATAAGGTACGGTTAAGTCTATCTGTAAGATAAGAATATAGCATAGGATACGGTTAAGTCTATCTTCAAGATAAAACTATAGCAAAGGGTACGGTTAAGTCTATTTGCAGGATAAAACTATAGCATAGGATACGGTTAAGTCTATCTGCAAGATAAAACTATAGCATAGGATACGGTTAAGTCTATCTGCAAGATACAACTATAGCATAGTGTACGGTTAAGTCTATCTGCAAGATAAAACTATAGCATAGGATACAGTTAAATCTATCCGCAAGATAAAACTATAGCATAGGATACGGTTAAGTCTATCTGCAAGATAAAACTATAGCATAGTGTACGGTTAAGTCTATCTGCAAGATAAAACTATAGCATAGGATACGGTTAAGTCTATCTGTAAGATAAAACTATAGCATAGGATACGGTTAAGTCTATCTGCAAGATAAAACTATAGCATAGGGTACGGTTAAGTCTATCTGTAAGATAAAACCAAGCATAGGATACGGTTAAGTCTATCTGTAAGATAACACTATAGCATAGGATACGGTTAAGTCTATCTGCGAGATAAAACTATAGCATAGGATACGGTTAAGTCTGTCTGCAAGATAAAACTATAGCATAGGATACGGTTAAGTCTGTCTGCAAGATAAAACTATAGCAAAGGATACAGTTAAATCTATCTGCAAGATAAAACTATAGCATAGGATACGGTTAAGTCTATCTGCGAGATAAAACTATAGCATAGGATACGGTTAAGTCTGTCTGCAAGATAAAACTATAGCATAGGATACAGTTAAATCTATCTGCAAGATAAACTGTAGCATAGGATACGGTTAAGTGTCTGCAAGATAAAACTATAGCATAGGATACGGTTAAGTCTATCTGCAAGATAAAACTATAGCAAAGGGTACGGTTAAGTCTATCTGCAAGATAAAACTATAGCATATGATACGGTTAAGTCTGTCTGCAAGATAAAACTATAGCATAGGATACAGTTAAATCTATCTGCAAGATAAACTGTAGCATAGGATACGGTTAAGTCTATCTGCAAGATAAAACTATAGCATAGGATACGGTTAAGTCTGTCTGCAAGATAAAACTGAAACATAGGGTACGGTTAAGTCTATCTGCAAGATAAAACTATGGCATAGGATACGGTTAAGTCTGTCTGCAAGATAAAACTGAAACATAGGGTACGGTTAAATCTATCTGCAAGATAAACTGTAGCATAGGATACGGTTAAGTCTGTCTGCAAGATAAAACTATAGCATAGGATACAGTTAAATCTATCTGCAAGATAAACTGTAGCATAGGATACGGTTAAGTCTGTCTGCAAGATAAAACTATAGCATAGGATACGGTTAAGTCTGTCTGCAAGATAAAACTATAGCATAGGATACGGTTAAGTCTGTCTGCAAGATAAGAATATAGCATAGGATACGGTTAAGTCTGTCTGCAAGATAAAAATAAAAGCAAATGGTACGGTTTCGTTGTTCTACATAATAAAACTAAAGCAAAGGGTCGGGTTAAGCCTGTCTGTAAGATAAAATTACAGCAAAAGATACAGTGTAGCATGCCTGCAAGATAAACCTATAGAAAAGGGTATCCAATACATAAATACATTTTGACGTTTGAATAAGATTTTGAACATAAAATACATTTATTGTACGAATGAATGTGCATTTGTAGGCAATTATAATTAATCGAAAGGTGCTATTATGGTATTAAGAAAAGATTGCTAGACTTTGATGAAATTGACTTTTTACAGCAGCCATGAACATTTAACGTGCGCCTTTACTCGCTGATTTGTTTCTTCATTCATATGAGGCAAAATATTAACAATCACATGAAGACAAAAAAAGATCGTAGACAACCTCACCTTCCGAAATATTGGTGATGTCTTTTCACTGAACAAACATCGATTTGGTAAGTTTCACCGTCTCAAATATCACCCAGGATATTGATTAAGTAATTGGCAGACTGGTCAATTTTTAGATATCCTTTTCGAAACAGACATTCAAGGACGTGAAGACTTACATTAAAGCTCTATGTCAAACATGGAGGCTTCAAATTTAAATTGTCATCTTTCTTTTTCGTGTAGCTGCATGCAGTTCGCTCAATCTTACATAGTTTACAAAATACAACTGATTTGTTATTCGAAAGCCTGAAAGATGTATAATGATTTCCTTGATTGGGCGTCTTCATTAAATTTCGTGAATCTATCATGTCTTGAAGCCTTTGCTGGTGAGGTAAGCAAGTCATCTATTGATTTTGGGGCTAACCTTTAAAGGTCAAGACCAAAATTTGTGAAAAATAGAAAAAGTGGTTTCCAGATCCTAACTTAAGCTTGTTTGTATCCTCATATCGAAGTTTACATGGACATTTGTTGATTTTAAGGTCAGTTGGTCAAATGCCAAGGTTACATTGACTTAATTAGAGAATATTATATCCATACATAAAATGTTACATTGATTTCAGGGGCACAACTTTTAAATGCTCCTTAAAGTAAATCTTTATAAAAGATTTACATTATATCTGATGAGGTTGACACCTTTTGATTTGTTAGCCACTTCTCGCTAGGTGGTATACACTTAATATTGTTGTGCGACCGAAGTGCCACAATTTCAATATCAATTAATATATAAAGTACTGTGCAGTGATGAAATTCCATATCATCAACACATTTTTCATCTATTATTTGCGACACTTTGTGTAAAAAGACTGCAATATAAAGGGTACAATTTACATACTTTGATCTCCGCAACCGTACTGGTTACAATGTTCTGAATTGCAGCACTCCTGACAAATATAAAGATTCTCGTCCTGTCTTTTAACAACATCTCTTTTCCCAAACTTATTCAATGCATCACAGACCTGTTAAATATAGTTATCGCCAGTTCACATTTAAGAACGGCATGAACAAGGTAGATATAAAATGTTTAACTTTCGCGTCAGAAATGGTCAATAGATTTTAAATGGTATGGAAGACAAGAATTAGGTAATAAATTTGTTTATAGGAGAAAAATGACAATATTTTCAAACAAACGTGTGAACAGTTAAACCACTTTGTTTAATAGCAAAGTTAATTCTTTGTTTTCGGTAAAAAATGGATTCGTTTTAAGAAAAAAGCTCAAGAAAACTTTTGTAGCTACATCCATGCAAAAGGACCAATGAAATTTCGCCGATACTACTCTATATGGAGCTAGATCCTTTACACAGTAATACTCACCCTGTTAGAGGAGCACCCTAGATCATAGAAGACATGACCCTCGGGTGTGAGGTAGAAATCTGTGAAGCATTGCTGAAACAAAATGTGTCATTAAACAAATGTTTAACAAACCCAAATGGAGTGGCGTATTAACAAAAATAAACAAAAAAATATACCTAGTTTTGCAATAAGTTTTAATTAATGATAACAGAGCTAATCAATGTTACTTAAATAACGTTAGTACAATTGCTGATGTATGCTTTACATGAAAGTCAAAAGTGCTTCTCTTAGTCATTTGGGTCATCTTACCAGACCAAGGAATTCATATATATGCAAAAAAATTGTGAAGACGCATTTGAAAAATAAATACTTCTTTCCACCTCTACCCTGCAAAACATTTTCTGGCCATGCAGAACAAAACAGAAAGCCCCCCCCCCCTTTTCAAGTTTAATGGTTGGTCCCTAATTATTTTGATTTTTAAACCTCGTGATCGGCACATAATGTTGTATCTTTACAGTCGTGAGGTTCCGCCACTCTTTTGCAGGACATGCATTCAACTTTTCCTGTAATAAATAGAATTGTATATAACTTAGTGTTAAGACGTGACAAAATATACTAAAGTTTATTTTTATATCTTAAAAGAAAAACCCGAGATATGTCTTGCAAACTATCATGACTATTGAAGTACAGTTTGTGACAATCTCTGCTATTATACTATATCAGGGCTACTTGTTCTATATATGGTGAAAGGGAAAAAGGTTGGGTTTTTTTGTTTGGTTTTGAATCCGCTTTTATTCCATTTTTTATTTTTTGTTTTATTTATTCGGTTCGGTTATTTAAATTGACTGTATGCAATGTCAGTCTAATTTAAATTAGCCCATACGTTGGTCCTAGCCCCAACGTATGGGCGAATTTGAATTAGACTGATGAAATATTAACTTAAGGTTTTTTGTTGCAATATTGGCTTGGGTTAGAAAATACATACCTTCAGAAAAGTTGAAGAAAAGAGCCACTACAAGGAAAACAAGATTACAGGATTTTTAACATTGGAAAATTAATTGTAAAGACACATTGAACACTAATTTCTTACTCAATGAATATTTCAGGGTGACCTTTTTCTGTCACTTATTTTGCAGTAACAGTTTCTAATTTCTGGTTTAAGGATAAAGGACAAATTGGTAAAATGGTCTACAGAGACAAAAAGCCGCTTGCATACTGGATTTCAAGATTTTCAAGATTTTGTAAGACAAACTCAGGCGCCTAAGCGCAACATAAGCATCTACATAACATCATATTTAGAAAAAACTAACACATTGTACATATATAAATGAATAAATGGAAAACATGGGGGATAATGAGTACAACTTCAGCATTTGGTTATGACAAAGAATACATTCTCTTAATAAATATGGATACATTAATAAGTAACTTTACATTACACAGTTGGAAAATACCTATCATCTTAGCAACGTTAGGATTATTAGTGTAATATCTAGGAATATATTTATTCCGTACTTCGACCAAATTATCATTACTACATATAAAAGGGTAGTAAAATTAATCTCGAATTGCACCGATATTGCATTTATGGCATAGTCTGTTCTCTCTTGGTATATTATACCAACGTCCAGTTTCAATTGGGATTTTAATATTAGAAAGACGGAATTTAGTAATGAGCATCCTGTTATATTGAATAATGAAATTTAGTGGATCAATTTTCGTACTCTTTTAAAAAGAATTTGCATAGATTTATATTTTGTACACAAATCAAAGATAAATGTAGAATAAAATACTTTTGATTCTTGTGATCGAGTTTATTACTGGTTTAAGGGAGAACCAAAACAAATAAACCAGCGACAACTTTATTCTCAAGATTTTAATTCCTATATTCTTTTTATCGGTAATCGATAAAAGTTTTTTCTCTTACTATTAAGAACCTTTTTGGTGCAGACTGATGTAAATATGTGTTTACGTCTCCGACACACCTGTTCTTGATACAGGGTTTATCAGCCGCGCACACCAATGAGAAACCGATAAAATAAGTTTAAGCCAGGACTTTTCTTGCAGATCTCACCACTGACTGATTATTAAGAGATGTTGAACCAAAACCTATTATTCATCATTATAAACGACTATGCTTATGTCTGTCAGTCCATAAGACAAACTGGTCTTATCAGTTTCAATTCTAAGACAATGCCAGTACAACGAAAACATTTAAAAATGTGCTTTATAGTCCCATAAAATTCAACCAATACATGGATTTTCGCTTATTTATATGAAATACTCACGAAGAAGCATGGAAACGATGAACCCCATGGCCGCGACGCTATTGAAGTGCATTTAGTATAACATTGCCAAGTTAGATGACCCTTTGACATACAAGATAAGAACTTATCATACATTCCAATACTGATTTTCGAAGTGAGTTAAACGGGAACTTGTGTCTCAGGTAGATCAAATTAAAATCAGAACAGTACAATGTAGGCTCCAAAATAGCTTAAGTGAGGAAAAGGACCCAGAGCCACAAAAACTAAAACTAAATACTTTTCTCTGAGAATATTTTCGACGCATTGTGTTAACCTCCAACATATACTGTCACAACGATCTATTCGCTGCACCTCTCAGAATTATTAAATTTGTAGCCGAGTGGTATTTTTCTTACATAAGAAATGCAAGTAGCTTTCGAATGCACTCATCATCTCTTCTTTTTGATACTATAAACTGTTTCCCCAAATTGAAGGCCCAGAAGACCAATTTCGACGTTTCATAATTAATCTAAATTATAAGAGGACTTGACTTCATAAATATGTCTAGTATATTTATGGATCATAAATATTAAAGATCTCACCCAACTGTTTTTTAATACTGAACTGCCTATTATATCTTATAGATATAAGAAACCTGGCTACACGTTACATTTTTAACTATACTTCCACTACATTTGATGAAGAACTAGACAAGACTATTCCTTTGTAAATTTAATTTCAGATATGCTCCTTGTCATCAAGTGGTTACTGGGGACCTTACAATCGTCAATGACCCAGTGGTTATGAATTTCTTGTAAAAAGGACCAAAATTTTGACCACTCACAAAAATTAATTGGAACATGCCTTAACTGATTCAAAACTTCCCTTCTTACTTATTGCACATCTTGGATTATGATAGAAGGGGTACACTCAAATCATTGATAAATTTATGACAACTGTTCAACTCAGAATCAGTCAATTTCAATTCATTAATAGCTTTAAATACTAAAATCCATTTACTTGGTTTGCGATACGTGTTTGTTCCCGCCAATAAAGCGACTGACAATGTCGTTATGGCATGACAAAAGTAAAACCTTGAGGTTTAAATGCACGAAAAAAAGTTAGAACACCTTTCGTTCCCGTGCAATCCACTGAATCAAATATTATTGACGATCATATCATGGCGACCACATCCGACATACGACAAGTTACCTACTATGTACTGTATACCTAAATTACACAAAAAATCCATATAAATCTCGTTTTATCCCTGCTCCAAGTATGCGTTTTTCAACCTATATTTTAACTACTTTAACTTTATTATTCAATACTGTGAAAGGGTATTCGAAAACAGTGGAATAAATCATTTTTGGAGCGAAAAAAATCTCTTTATGTTTTGGACAAGCCTCGTGTATTTTAAAATACTTTCCATACCGTTGATAGTTACGATTTTGTATTTTATATACTTACCTACCGCATGGTAAAGGAGGACAAAACTGACATTTCATGACAAAACCACATCTGTTTTCCCCTGAGAGATAGAAAAATCCTAATAGTATTTGTCAACGAGCACATTGTGTCTTCAATTTACTTTTAAGCAGTCATTGAGTGAAGATAGCAATCGAGATGCAACATATTTTTTGTTAGCTGTTTTGTGTCGAAAGTGTCTCTCTTTATATATGGGGGAGGCATAGTATTTTCCATTAAGCTCTGATTTGTTTCTCACTATAAAAGAAAGCATAATTATTTCAGCAGGCTCTGAAGTTGTGATATGTCAACTGCATACGTTGGTTCGGACTGAATGTTGCCACACAAGAGAGGAAAGTAAGCAATTTGAAAGTAAAAGTCATCACCTTTGTCATGACTTTAGTGTAAATCTTTCTTGATTGTTTAATTCGTGATGAAAACCTAAACAAGAATCAGACTTAGGGACGGACCATTTAACTTGAAGGGGGGGGGCTTGTTTTTTGTTTTGATCAGAAAATTTTTTCCGCGATCAAAATATTTATTTTTCGAAGGCGTCGCGACAGAATTGTTTTTTCATTATCAGCATTATTATTTATAGCAGAATTCCTACTTCAGAATATTGTTTTCTTACCCTCAGCTGCCAAAATATTTTTTTCATCAAAAATAATTTTCAGAATATATTTTTAGGAAAAAACCAAGCCCCCCCTTTTCAAGTTAAATGGTTGGTCCCTTACAAGAATAAAAACGTGTTCATCTCAAGTTTCTGTACATGAATTAGATAATAAAAAGTCACCATTTCGAAGATTGAGCAAGTCTGTGGTCTCACATTGTGACTGGTGTGCTTTTGCTTTGTACCCTTCCGGATCACCTGAGTTTGTTCCCATTTCGACATGAGTTTACGTTTCTTAAAGCGGGTAAGTTGTAGTATGTGTTTTTTCTTGTATGGTCGGTTTTGACTTTTTTTTGACGATTTCATTAGTCTACCGATATTTTCTTCGTTTTTTTTGGGAGCAACTGTTTGATTTAAATGGGCGTCTATGGACAATTGTTTTTTCCTGCTTTTGGGGGGGGGTCAGTGCCTTGATTTTTTGCATGCAAAAGCGCACATTTTTTTTCATTTCAAAATCTTCTCTTTTTTTAACAGCCATAACACCATTTTGTCTTTTTATTTGAATCCTAACATTTTGTTTCAATTTTCAGCACCCTATTATAAAAATCGAATGGTTGCTCCCTTACTTTTGTTGCACCGGATTGGTAAACCTTTGCTTCTTTTTTGTTATTATTATTTTTTTTTTAAATCGGGCTTTGCCACCTCTCGTATATCATGAACTTGTCGCCAAATTTATTTTTAGAGACGCCTTTTTCGTATCGTCACCAATAAGCAAGTAAGTTCTTACAAATCGGTTAATTTTCGGTACACAACGTCTGTTTCTTATGAAAATTGACTTCTGGGCTGAACCGAACTCCAGGCGAGCAATTGCCGTCACTTAAGCGTCTGTCGTCATCTTCTGTTAACAATTTTTCAAAAATCTTCCCCTCTAAAACTACTGAACAGAATTTAAATGGACTTTCGCACGTTTGATTATTAGGGTGACTTGCACAAAAGTCGTGTTTCGATTATTGATCCGTCAAAACATACCCGCCATTGCTAAAAATATACCAGGGGGGCAATCTACTGTTTTTGAGCTTGTAAACCAAAAAGTATTAAGAGATAGAGAAAACTTGATGCAACCCACTAATTGCAATATAAGAGGGAGATTTGGCGCGCCATAAAATCTTGTTTCACTCACCATTTCTTTTGAAATGGCTTTACCAAGTCAGGACCATTGCTGTCTTCAATTTTTTTCGATATTTCCTCCTTGTTTTTATCATTTCTCTTGGACACTGAGAATTGTCCTCCAAGTTCATTATGTTCCCCAAACGAAGTGTGGGAACATATTGTTTTTACTCCGTTTCTTATTATTCTTATTATTCTTCTTCTTCTTCCGCACCCTAAAAAACGCTTGTCCGGGTATAGCCGAAGAGATGTGAAGACTGAGCTTTATGAAACTTTCCACAGTGATAGGGCACATATCAGAGGTGTGCACAACGTTTTCGGAATTTTCAAAATGGCTACCGTTTCCGAGTAAACAGCGAAAGTTCATTATATAGGACATTGCTATATCTCGGTAACCTAGGTGGTCAGGACCTTGAAACTTGGTAGGATTATAGAGCTTGATGAGTACTACAAAAATATAAAAAAAAAATTTGAAGCGATATTTACGGTTTTTCCGCAAAATGCGAAAATGTGAAATTTCTAAATCCAAGATGGCCGCCAAAATTTAAAAGTGCTTAGATTTTGATAAAAATTAATATTCTGGTAGATTTTGATGTTGTGAGTAATGCTCCGCATCAGAGGTGTCCATAAGGACTTCGAAATTTTTTTAATGGCCGCTTTTTTTCAATATTAAAATAGCAAAAGTTCATTATATAGGACATTGCTATATCTCGATAACCTAGGTGGTCAGGACCTTGAAACTTGGTAGGATTATAGAGCCTGATGAGTGCTACAAAAATAAAAAAAAAAATTTGAAGCGATATTTTTGGTTTTCCCACAAAATGCGAAAATGTGAAATTTCAAAATCAAAGATGGCCGCCAAAATTTAAAAGTGCTTGGATTTTGATGAAAATTAAAATTCTGGTAGATTTTGGTGTTGCGAGTAATGCTCCACATCAGAGGTGTCCATTAGGACTTCGAAATTTTTTTAATGGCCGCTTTTATTAATAAATAGCAAAAGTTCATTATATAGGACATTGTCATATCTCAGTAACACAAGTGATGAGCACCTTGAAACTTTGTGGTATTATAGAACTTGATAAGTACTACAAAAATATTTAAAAACATTTTAAGAGATATTTACAGTTTTTGCGTCAAATGCAAAAACTTGAAATTTCTATCCAAGATGGGCGCCAAAATTTATCCAAGATGGCATGTTTAAACACATCATTGACAATGCCATGAACATTATACATATATATTCTATATTTTTACATCATTTGCACATTCCATAAAACTGAAAAAGGCAGTATTTTTGCTGCTTTAAGGTACATCTTGTTCGTTTGGGGAACATCTGTGACGGCTGCCGTCACAATCAATACTAGTTAATTTTGTTATCTGACCTCTTCCGCACCAAAAGCTCTACAAACGTCTCCGTTTGTTCGAGGTTGTCAGCTGACTGGGGTTATGACCCTTTAAAGGTAAACAAATGTGGCCACTAAAAGCATGTCTCGCCTGCCGGCACCATCACTAAAATTGAGCTCGCCTTATTAATTGCTATTCGGTCGGTTATTGTGTTTTTTTTTTTTTTTTTTTTTTTTTTTTTTTTTTTTTTTTTTTTGCTTCGCGGTTCCTGTTCGTGTTTACTGGTATTGACGTTCTTTGCAAAGATTGAAAATGTTAAACAATATATGAATATGAAGAGCATAGAACAATAAAATTAAAAAATGCCGTATTGGGAACCAAATTGTAACTAAGATCAACTTTGTCCGGGTAAGAAGAACCTCAAGGGTTTTGACAATATGAAATTTAAACGGATAATTTAGCTTGTATGTGTTCATCGGCACAAAATTGCTGATGTCAGAGCAGGCTAATCGCGAGATAATAAAACTCATTTAGCAGCGCTAACCATCAAGGATGTTAGAAATAAAAAAAATAAAAAAAGTTCCAGACAAAAAACATGATTTTAATCTAAATTTTGATGCGCATAACGCGTAATTAAACTCATAATCAAGTGTCACAATGGCGGGGTAACATTGTATAAAAATATCTGTCAGTTGATCTTTTCTGCTAACACATGTTACATGTACTTGTACAAGTCTAGGACCATTTGTCATAAGACGTCAAGCAAGAATCGAGAGAAAACATGCTCTTACATAACAAAAATAACGACCGTGATCTTATATTTTATTTAAACAGCTAACCTATTTTAAATGTTAATGTAGTAAGCACATATGTAATGCCTGATTTGCTACTTTTTGACCTAAAAAAAAACAAAAAGAAATATCCAATGACAAAACCGTAAAAAAAAATAAAGTTAATGGCTGATATTTTATAAAGTGTTTGGATTTGTGAAACAACTAGAAATATCTTTTCACTTAACATATCATTTTGCAATTTATTTTCTTTCTTTCCAACAGTTACGGTTGACATTCACATCCCAAACTGTTATAACCAGGTCTTTACATTTTGACTATTTTCAAAAGAAACGTATCTATTCCAAAAATTTAAGACGAAATCAACGACTTTGATAATCTTACCTGGAAATGAACTCGTGGGTGAAGTTTTTTTTTATCCAAAAACGCTAGTGGCAGCTGTTCCGGCCTAGAAAAAAAAGCAGTGGAATTGAAAAAAATACGTTCAACTGCTATAGCCTTTGTAAATTTCATGGTATGACAAAACAACAATTTTATAGAATAAATGGAAAACACTTCCCAAAACTAATAATCCACGGATAGTTGGGGGTATATTTGAACTCTCAGAACAGGTACTGGCGATGATCGTCATCATCTGTAAACAGTTTTCTACGCATGAATATGCAAACGAAGGACATTGCTAAGTTTATATGCCATATTTGCATCTGATTAGTATCTTATATAATTTTGCGTTTCTTGGTTCCTTCGCCTACAAATAAAAAATAATGAGATGTTGAATTAGTTTACGCGACACATCCAACAATCAAGCGGCAATTCAGAAAAACGACAATGGACAACCGCCATCAGCCTTCAACGAGGCCAGTAGGCGCTGGTCGCGGTTTTGCAATCGGTCTATGGTCTAAATAAAATGCAAATTATTACAATTCAGTCTTGAAATAGTCACAGTTAGACCCTCTTCTTAAACAAGGAACAAAAAACATCAAAAAGACAAGTACAAACAAAAGCTTTGTCAAAGATTCTTGGCTTAGTACAGGCACATATAATATGTGGCGGGATTAAACTAGTTTTTGGGCCCAACCTTCCCCCTATCTATATTCCTAGACAAAGCACAAAAACTAAACACACAATAAAAATCAAATCGATCAAAGTTCAATTCCACTAAAGAGAACCTTAGACAAAAGACAACAAGAAACAAGAGGCTCCCAAGAGCCTGAATCGCTCACCTGAACTTCACAGATACATACATTTGTAGATATTATTGTGCTTAACCATATGCGATTTAAATTTATGAAATATCTTGGTTAGTTTTCAAGATATTGGGCTTAATAAGTGCAAATTTGGCAAAAATTAGGAAAAAGAACAATAACTCCCACATCAGCAGTCAGATCTTTTCCGAAATTTCAGGGGAGGTATATCTTAATATGCTGATCACTTTTGATTCTTGCACAATTTTGATATCTGAAACCAGTTTTGAGTTATTAGCAAAAAAATGAAATTTGCCCCTAAGTTCTATTTTTAGCCATGGTGGTCATGTTTTTTTACGAATAAAAAATCTGAACGATAGAGTTGTAGCATATAAGCTATCAAACAGTGTGCCATGTTAAAATGCAGTTGGTCTTACCGTTTCAGACAAGTCAGGGGAAAAGTAATGAACAATGGTAAATATTGACGCTTTAAGGGCCATAACTCCTAAAAGAAATGGTTCTACAGCTTTGACCTAATTACATGAATTGTAGATCTTGATGTGCTTAATCATATGCAATTTGAATTTTTGAAATATCTTGAATAGTTTTCAAGATATAGGGCTAAATAAGTGAAAAATTTTGAAAAAATCCAGAAAAAGGGCAATAACTCCTATGTTGTTTGTTGGATCTTCTTGAAAATTTCAGAGCAGGTAGATCTTGAGATGCTTATCACTTTTGTCTACCATCAGAATTTTGATATCTGTTACCGTTTTTGAGTTATTTGCAAAAAACTGTAATTTGACCCCTATGTTCTAATTTAAGCCATGGAGGTCATATTTTTTGACGAATCAAAAATCCGAACAATAGAATTGTAGCATTAATGCTATTAAACAACTGTGCCAAGTTTGGTTGAAGCTGGATGTATGGTGTCAGACAAGTTAATCTTTGAAATTCAGGGTAAAAGTAATGAAAAATGGTAAATTTTGACGCTTTAAAGGCCATAACTCCTAAAAGAAATGGTTCTACAGCTTTGACCTAATTACATGAAATGTAGATCTTGATGTGCTTAATCATATGCAATTTGATTTTTTAAAATATCTTGTATAGTTTTCAAGATATAGGGCTAAATAAGTGCAAAATTTTGAAAAAATCCAGAAAAAGGGCAATAACTCCTACATCGGTTGTTGGATCTTCTTGAAAATTTCTGGGCAGGTAGATCTTGAGGTGCTGATCACTTTAACCCTATGCCAGAATTTTGATATCTGTTACCGTTTTTGAGTTATTTGCAAAAAACTGCAATTTACCCCTATGTTCTATTTTTAGCCATGGCGGCCATGTTTTTCAACGAATCAAAAATCCCCACGCTAGTTTTATACTACCTATGCTAATTAACAACTGTGCCAAATTTGAAAGCCATTGGACTTATGGTGTTAGAGGAGTTAACGTTTGAAAAATGTTAACGACGACGGACGACGAACGACGACGGACGACGACGGACGACGGACGACGACGGACGCCAAGTGATGGCAATAGCTCACATGGACCTTTGGTCCAGGTGAGCTAAAAACGAAAGGATGGTAAAGGAACTCTCTATTGAACACTCGCTGTTACTGACAGCTAGCTGAGAATCACCTATCGACTGATGTAAAAAAATCAAGAATATCGATTTTAAATTCGACACAACACTTAAAAAAATAATGATGTGGTGGAGTGTCATCACACAAAACCGACATGCTTGATCGCTATAATGCTTAAAAATGACAATTAGTAAAAAAAATCCTATGGAAGTTTTAAAGTAAAGTATCAAGTTATCAATAATTCTGCCAAAAAAACACTAAATTCAAAGATTTAACCAAAATGTCCAATTCATATCCTTTACGTTATATATTTTGAAGCCAATTTTCATTTCCTATGGATTGTTTTTAAACTTCTGAGCTTTATAAAAACGTTACCATAAAAATCAGGATGTGATATTCCTTTCACTATCAGAAAACGACGTGTACAATTAATGGCTTTTTATGTGTATGATGGTAGTTTTATTTGTTTTCATTCGCCCTTTTTAGCGAGAGTGAAGTAAAGAATCTACTTACGACATTAATTTTTTCCAATCTCATACCAGTTGGGAAGGCGTAAGATTCATGGTAAGCATGTCCATAGATGTAGCATCCGAAAGTTGTTGCAGGATTTATGTGTGCAACATGGTGAAAACCTTTATTGATATCAACATATGTTCCGACGAAAGAAGTTCCCTCGATTGGGTTCCATTTTGTGCTTTTTTGCAGTGGTTTCCTATCAAAAAGAATGCCGTTTTCTTTAGATGACTCTATCACTAAAAGGACTTCATTTCGATATCTGAAGTATTCAGGATGCGAGTATTCTGGTGATGCAAAAGTATACTCGGAATTAAATTGTTCGTATGGGGGAATAACCATCATGGACGGGTCTGCGGGTTCCTGTGCATTCAACTGACTGAGAACAAATTGTGCCATAAAAATCGGTTTCGTTGCATTAATGGATTTATATGTGTTTGATGGAAGTTGTATTTGTTTCCAATCTCCCTTTTTAGCGAGAGTGAGAGAACGCATCCCAGAAATATTAACAATAGTATTGTCAGCACTTGCGACCATACGAAAATAATCACCAACGGTTCTTTTTGGAATAGGTACCGTTAAAAAATGCTTGCCCCAAGTGTCAATCGGTGTCAATTGTTCCACGAGATGGTCTGCCCATTTTCCTGTTCCTATATTAGTTTTAATGTTTCCACTAAATGCCGAAATCGGCTTCGTACTAATAATATGAGTACCTGTTAGGTCTGCAGCGCTTTGTAACTGGAAATTTTCATACTTATCTAAATCTATTGTTATTGTTTCGCGACTATGATAGGTCTTTCCCTGGAACGTAACGGACATATTAACTGCATTCGGCAAAGTTACATTAACTATCGTAGAATCCTCCGTTGCGGCTACACCTAATTGTGTTTTACGCATTGCAGGGCCGTAGCACATTGTATAATACTCGGTTCCTAAAGCGTCCACAGGAAGGGCACAAAATGCATCATTTGAATAATCTTCTTTGTTGCCACCAAAAACGGCTATATCTCTATCTGATGTTACCAGTAACGATTTTGACGATTTTACGCTGCCTTTCATATGGAACACGTCACTGATATTGACCCTCACATACTGTCCCGGATTAACAGTAATCGAGTGCGAAACTGGTGGCTTATTCCATTTAGGGGATGTGATTGATACATTGACTGGGATATTTGCTAGTGAAGTTAGGTATAGTTCAAGGGGGAAAACATTACCGTAATGGTCATTTTCCATAAAAGATAAAACGAATTCTCTTCCATAGTTATCAAGACGACCTGTGGAATTATTTTAAAAAAAAATGTGTAATCTGATGTAAATAGACAATGCTTTTTTTACATAGTTGAAATTTTATCTTTTGTTTGTTTATCTTTTGCATTTCTGCTATAATGTAATTAAACGTCACTGTGTGTTGCTATTGGCTGACCATATATTTACTATTTAGAAGGAGAATTTGTTTTAGGAAAAGTTTAATCTTGAAAATATAATTAGTTTAACAATGGCTTAAATGAAGAAAAAAAATTAAACAGTTTATTTTCCCTGAGGTGCAATAGTCTATCAGCCAAATCGAAAAAAAAAAGCATTTGCTTTTCGAGATGAATGTCTACCCCGGGAAACAGCAGTTTTTCGGTGGTTTGGTACATCTAAACACCTAAACTTCCAATATTACCCTGTTTTACCGGACAAAAAGTGTCCAAACAGAGTATAACACGCACCATTCCGAAAGTACCCATTTTGACAAAAACAAATCATGTTGAAAGCATAAAATTCATACTGTTGTACGGCACGCAACAGTGACAAAAACCCCATAAACTAGGTAGTTTCAGAGGATTTGTGTCTTCAAAAGATGATAACAGACAGGTGAAATGGGCTGACGTACGAGTCAAAAACAGCCTTGTATTATAGGGTATAAAACCCTGATTAAACAAGTTTGTTTATTAACATTAGCTGTCAACTATAGCGATTTTCAATGCTACAATGCAATTAGAGTTTCTGGGTGATAAACTTATTCTATCATTGATAAACTAAAACCGATAGATACATAAGAGCAGGTGGTGAAGTGGTTAGCGCGTCGGGCTACAAACACCAAGGTTCGTGGTTCGATCCTCGTCAGGGGTGAAAATTACATGAACCGATTTTCCGACCCTCTCTTGGCAACATTTGCGATTACAAATACCAAAACGCGGGTATAAACCGTTAATTTGGATATGCTATATATCGATATCTCAAGGAGTAACCTCTCATCAGTAGCATTTGAATCAAAACATTGGAAGGTCAAATTCCAATGCGAGGAATTTGCGAGGATGGTCTCAAAAATCGATGATTGTCCTTCGGGAGGGACTTAAAAGGTTGTCCCGTGTATAGGGAGAGCACTACCCTGTGCACGTTAAAGACCCATTTGTAGAGTTCGATAAGAGCTCAATGGGGGCCGTTTACGAAGGCCACACGTGCAAACTGGGATTTATAGAAGCATTTAGCTTGTTCCCAATCCAGGATAAATAAATATGTTTAAACTAAACTAAGTTTTTCGGTGATAAACTAATTTTATCGATCGCAAACTATAGTTCACAATCGATCAATGCGGTTTGTGTGGTTAAACAATTACAAATACCAACACGCGGGTATAAACGGTTAATTTGGATATGCTATATATCGATATTTCAAGGAGTAACCTCTCATCAGTAGCATCTACATGTAAATCTAAACATTGGAAGGTCAAATTCCAAAACTTGAAAAAGAAAAACTCAAAACCAAAACGTTCGAACAAGGAAGCCAAATCCAGCACCGAGGATACTAGTATAATAGTATTTGAACATTGTAAACTATAGCAATTTTCAATGCTACAATGTAAGTAGGGTTTCTGGGTGATAAAATGAGTTTATCAGTGATAAACTAAATTAATTTGTGATAAACTAAGTTTATCGACCGCAAAGTATAGTTTACAATCGATCAATGCTGTGTGTGTGGGAACACTGTAAGCTATAGTTATCACAGGAAAATTGGGTTTCACAAACGCAAATTATAGTTAGCGAATGATAATACCAGTTTCCGGGTGATAAACTGAGTGTAACTATTGCAAACTGTAGTTATTGAACGATAAACCCAGTTTATCAACCACAAACTATCGCTTACGGTCGATATATGCTGTTTTGTGTTGATAAGTAGCATTTGCGCCTCGTAAACTTAAGTTACTGCTGATAAACATGGTTTCACGAACGAAACCTATAGTTAGCGAGTGATAAACCCAGTTTATCAAAAGCAAACTATAGTTTACGGTCAAAAAATGTAGTTGATCAGGTTTTTGTTACGATCGCGTGCCATACTGCTGTCAAGTTTTTACAATGCGATGGAATATTAATGTAATCAGTACGATATGAGTTAATATATGTTGTATAATATTTATCGATATTAAAGTATCAATGCTATAGCAGGTCGGAACCGCTTAGTAGTCCGGGGCACATGGCTTCACTCTTGTTACGACTTGACTAGGTGATATCTGTTCCGATCGGTTGATTTTGTGTTTTTGTTTCCTTGCTTCCTTTTCTTGTTCGTGTTTACCGCTTTTGTCGTTGCATATCCGAACTTTTGACATTGGTGCTTTTTTTATTCTTTTGTACCTTGTTTGGACACTTTTTGTCCGGTATAACAAGGTAAATTTGAAAGTTAAGATGTTTAACTATACCAAAATCATCAACCAACTGCTGTTCTCGGGAAGACATTCAAAATGCTATGTTTGATGGACAGCGTAAGTCAAAATTTCATCTGTTTTGAGATATCCTGTCAAGTCTTGAATTAATATAAGCCGAAAAATAAATAAGGGACCGAACATTTAACTTGATTTTTTTCTAGAAAAATCTTGATCAGATTTTTGATGAAAAAAAAATGCTAGCAAAGGTGACGAAAAAATGTTGTGAAGAAGGATTTCCGTTATATAAGATATTGTTAGTATTGGGGGAAAAACATTGTGTCGCGAAACCTTTAAAAAATTAATATAAATTTTCTGACCAAAAAAAAACCAAGGCCCACTTCAAGTTGAGTGGTCGATCCCAAAGAAAAACCTACAAGAATTGAACGGGATCTAGATAATGCAATCGATTTCAAACAGGATACGAAAACACTGCAAGCAAAACTGGTGCATTACACGCCGTTTGTAATTATTAAATTAACTCATAATTAATTTGTGAGTCTATTGTCCTCATTATGGAAATAGTTATGCCGAGGGAAAATGGTAAAAAAGCATTATTTGCAAAATTGTAGGTGGCTGTAGATAAACACGCCCTGGAGGACAAGAAGGGAAAATGGCTTTGGCGATCTTGTTTGTACGGAGCTCGAAATAACAAAAGTATTTGAAAAATAAAGAATATTGCCAGGTATTTATAGATAATATATAAATAACGTATATTTTGAATTTTATGTACTCGGAATTAGAAAATAGAATAACCAAATGATATTATTTGACCTGGATATTTGATATTTTCTAAAACTCCGTTCATCTTTTAATTTTTGTTGCTTATCAACTTAAGAGGTGACTGTTTAGTGATTTGTAGTGTGGTATTTAAGCAAGTGCCTTAGACCACTCGGTACCCAGGTCATGGATTTTAAGCATCAAGAGATTTTTGTTTGGGTGAGGAAAAAATATCACTTACCGTGTAACAACACTTACCTGTTATCGGTTGAGCCATCGTTGTTGTTATGAAGGTAGAGGTCGTTGGTTTACTTTTAGATGTCGGATTTGAGGTAGAGGTTGTTGTTGGTTTAAGTGTAGTTGTGGCTGGTTTTGAGGTAGAGATATTTGTTGGTTTAAACGTAGTTGTTGCTGGTTTTGAGGTAGAAGTTATTGTTATGAAGGTAGAGGTTGTTGGGGCGAATGTGGTTGTTGTTTGGTTTGAGGTAGAGATTGTTGTAGTAGTGAAGGTAGAAGTTGTTGGGTTGAGTGTATTTGTTAGTTTTAAGGTAGAGGTCGCTGTTTTGAGTGTAGTTGCTGCTGGTTTTGAGGTAGAGGCTGTTGGGTTCTGTGTCGCTTGAGTTGTTGGAGTTATTCTTCCTGAAAAGTACTATTCATTAATGTTACATGTTCAATGCTGCTCAATAACTAAAAAGTATGACGGAATTTATTCTTAAGTATTATCCTATTGTAAAGTTTCATTAAAATTATTTTTTAAATCACACAAAAACATGATATGTACTGGAGAAATATAGGTATTAAGAAAACAAGAAAACCCTTACGTTACCACAGAGAAACAGATCTACACTGGAACTTTATTTAGATTCAATGTTATTCTTATTGCCTAGTACTATGTTGTAATCTTGATTTATTATCATTATTTTTACAAAAATAAATTAAAAACAAGGTATGAGAAAAACAAAACAAATTAATGAAAGGATGACTTAATTCATCCCGACAGGGTCACCATTGTCATGAAACGGTGACAGACATTCCCAATTAGGGATATTCAACACACTTAAGGGACATGCATCACAGAAATCATCATCAGTTTTAGAAGTATAGAGGTACCGATGGGGCATTCAAAAGTCACAAGTCCGAAAGGGCAAAGACAAATCAGTGAACACAAGCAGCTCGAAGAAACAGGCAACAACAAAACGGCCGAACAGTAACCTAGGAGAAATTACAAATTCATATATTATATATTTTCATAAATAGCAGTAAAAAATCTAAAGAAATAAAGTTATGTTATGGTAATTTAAATGGTTCATATGGCCATTTTGAGAATTTGTGTTTCAAATATAATTAAAACCAATAATAACCAGATAATAAACTTTGTCATGCCTGACACACCTTATTAAAACTCCTCGGGGCATTGATAAATTTGGAGGTACAAAGAAGCAGAGGTACCAATGGGGTATCCGAATGTCAAAAGTCCAAAAGGGCAGAGACAACCAGTAAACACCAACGAGAACAGGACAAAAAAAAAAGAGACAACATATAAAACATGGAAACACAATGTAAGAACTATTTTTACGTTCTTATTTTTAAGTTTATGATATTTGTTCATTTTGTCTTCATTTTTATAGAAGTTTAAGTAACGCAAACTATTGTAACGTTTTTACCGTTTTTTCCTTATTGTAACGTCGTTGCATTGTTACGTATGTTAAGAATTGTATGGGTATTTTTATTTGTGGACGTGAAAAGTTAATGAGACCAAAATCGGTATGTAAATCCTTATAACATTTAAGATAGTAGTAATTGTAATACTATTTATTGATTTAAGAAAAGTAGTTTTCATATAAAATCATTAAATAACTTTCTTTACGATTTAACCACAATTTTAATTTTTGAACTTTAGAATACTTGTAATTTATTGAAGACGTATTTAGCTGTTATTTGCCTTTATGTATATACTTTTATGTGTATTATTGTATTTATTTGGTGTTTCTCGTTTTTTCAGAGAATCGCCGCCACCACTGCATTATTACGATGAATAAATATATAGAAAAGGCGCATACTCGTAATTAGTTTTCATTTCCACAACAATTCTCGATTACTCAGAAGACAATTTGTTCTCGATTTCCCGAAGACAGGATGGAACGCAGTTTCAGTGAATTAAGACGAAACCGGGGAACGAAATTAGCTAATTTGACAAAGCTGTACAAAGAACTTGAGAAGTGTATGTTATCATATTCTAATGCCGAGCGCGTTGCAGACTTGTATGAAAAACTATGTGAAAGATTTGAACAATTTGAAATAGTTCACAAGGAATGCATTAAAATTTGTGCCGAGTCAAGTGTTTCGGAACAAATGGAAGTTAATTTTGAGAACTGTAGCAAGAATTTCGAGGAGTTCCGGGAAAGATTGTCTCAATGGTTAGCCGATAGGACCAAAGAAGAGAAAAATCCCGATGACGCGAGTTCAACAGTTAGCCGTACAACTTCCAGAGCCACAACCCGTTCAAGCGTATCACAAATGAAAAACGCGAAAGCAGAGAGACTTATCGCTGAACACAAACTCAAAAAGTTAAAAGAAAAGCATGATCTTGAAAGAGCCCGTGATGAACTAGAGAGAAAGCAGCAGTTATTAGAGCAAGAATCGGAGATAGAAGAAGCGAAGATAAAAGAATCTGTGTGGACTGAAGAAGATTTAGAAGGACGAAAAAGTGAGTCAAGTAGTGTGAGAACGACAGGAAAACGTGTGAACTCAAGCAGCAGTGCTACATTGACAAATGACACAGAGGTTCATTTACATAATAACAACACAAACATCAATAATGCCGAGAAGTCTTTTCCCGCAAGAGGATCGGATGTCAGTGTATCCAGTATTGAAACAGCATTCCAGAGGATAGCATCCAGTCTACATGAAGGTTTTAATTTACCAAAACCAGAACTTTTTACCTTTAATGGTAACCCGCTAGATTACTGTAAATTTATGAAAAACTTTGAAACTAACATTGAAAGCAGAGTGTACGAAGATCAACAGAGACTCAGTTATTTAATTCAGTATTGTGTAGGTGAGGCTAAAAGTAGTATTGAAGATTGTGTATTGTTAAGTTCACATGAAGGTTATGTACGTGCAAAATCTATTTTGCATTCCCGGTATGGTAGACCTCATGTTATTGCAAGGTCTTACATTGATAAATTGGTACATGGTGCTCCTATTAAAGCCTCAGATGCAGATGAATTATCTAAACTAGCATTAGAAATGCAGAAATGTGAAATAACATTATCGCAGTTGGGTTATGTATCAGATGTAGATAATTCTGAAAACCTTAGACGTATAGTTAAGCGTTTGCCTATGAATATGCGAATCAAATGGGTAGATTTAGCACATGTTATAATCGAGTCAGGCAGAGAACCACGGTTCTCAGATTTAGTCAAATTTGTTAATGACAAGTCTCGCATAGCAAATTCAATGTATGGTTATGATTTATGTTATGACAGGAATGACAAAAGATCTTTCTCCGGTAAATATGAGAAAGAAGAGAAAGCTAAAGTTAAGGTTACTACATTGAGTACTCAGAGTGATACATGTAACAAAGTTGTAAAGTCTGACAAGAAGCATACATGTTATTGCTGTTCAGGTTCATGTGCAGATTTAGTGTCATGTAGCAAATTCAAATCTATGTCATTAACAGAAAGATGTGCATTTGTACGCAAGTTTAAGCTTTGTTATAATTGTTTAAAAGGCAAACATTTTGCAAATGATTGTAGAAAACCACAATTATGTAATGTATCAGGTTGTACTTCTAAACATAACTATTTGCTACATAGCTGGGTTAAGTCTGATCACACAGCCACACAATCGTCGGTCAATTGCGCAGAAACCGAAGGAACCACAGTCAGAAACTGTTTAGGAATTATTCCGGTTGCCGTGACAGGAACAAATGGTAGCACTTACAACACGTACGCATTACTAGACGATGGTGCCGACAAAACCTTATGCGACGAGAGGTTGATACAAAAATTAAACTTGGATTCTAAACCTATAACGTTCAAAATGTCCACGGTGAGCGCCGCTGATGGCTTGGTACACGGGCAAGAAGTAGATTTGAACATACGCGCTATTGACGGAGATAGCGATATATGCTTACGGAAGGTATGGTCCGTTAAAATGCTTCCTATATCAACAAGATCCGTAGTTAAAGCTTCCGATATTGAGAAATTACCCTATCTGAGAGATATCAAACTACCAGAGGTACAGTCTAAAGATGTTATGTTGTTAATTGGCACCGATGCACCACTTGCGCACATTCCGATGGAAGTAAGATCCGGATTAGAAAACCAACCTTACGCAATACGGTCACGTCTGGGATGGGCTATACGAGGACCCGTACAGGACAACAGAAACTTACACGAGGCAAACATAAATTTCCGAGAGTCTAGAGATGTTTTGTTGCAGCAACAACTGGAACGCATGTGGACCACGGACTTTGATGACAGATGTAATACGGAAAAAGTTGGTATGTCAATTGAAGACAAACGTGCACTTGAAACAATGAACAAGACTTTGAAAATTGAAAACGGACACTATACATTAGGTATACCGTGGAGATATGACGATGTTTCGCTTCCTAACAACGTCTCGCTTGCCTTTGCTCGATTGCAACAATTAAAGAGAAAGCTACAAATTGATGCCAATCTACACAAAATGTACTCAACAACAGTAAATGACTACATAGAGAAAGGCTATGCTAAAGAAGTGTCCAATGTAGAAACGAAATCGAAGAAAGTCTGGTATCTTCCACATCACCCCGTCTTAAATGAAAACAAACCCGGCAAAGTACGAGTTGTTTTCGACTGTGCTGCAAAATATCAAGGCATGTCACTCAACAGCCAGATCCTACAAGGACCAGACTTGATGAATAAACTAGTTGGAGTAGTTATACGATTTAGACAAGAACGCATAGCACTCGCTGCCGACATTGAAGCGATGTTTCATCAGGTCCGAGTACAGCAAGAAGATCGCGATGCCTTGCGTTTCCTTTGGTGGCCTGGAGGACAGCTTGATGAGAAGCCTAAGCATTATTGTATGCAGGTACATTTATTCGGTGCAACATCATCTCCTAGTTGCACAACATTTGCGTTGAAACAGACCGCAAAAGACAACGCACACTTATTTGATGCAGAAGTCGTTAAAACCGTCGAACGAAACTTCTACGTTGATGATTGTTTGAAGTCAGTTGCTTCAGAGGAACAGGCTGTTAAATTAGCGGATGGATTGCAATCAATGATGCGTCTAGGTGGCTTTAGACTAACAAAATGGATTAGTAACAACAGAATCGTACTGGAATCGATCCCAGAGTCGGAGAGAGCGCCATCAGTCGTAAATTTGAACCCGGATAACAGTCTACCAAATGAGAAGGCTTTGGGCATTAGATGGGATGTTGACAACGACCAGATTAAGTTTAAACTCAACTTAACACAGAAACCTATTACAAGAAGAGGTATATTATCAGTTGTTAGCTCTATTTACGATCCTCTAGGTTTAGTATCCCCGGTGATACTAAAAGGGAAATCAGTCGTACAGAAACTATGTAAAGAGAAATATGGATGGGATGACGAATTACCAGACAACTACCATGAATATTGGATTAATTGGTTAGCCAGTTTGAAGTCGCTAGAACATATCTCCGTAGACCGTTGCTTCAAGCCGAAGATATTTGGTAAAGTTGTTAACACACAGTTACATCTCTTCAGTGATGGGTCAGAATTAGGATATGGAGCGTGTGCATATCTGAGGCTATTAGATGAAAATGGAAAAGTCGCATGTAATCTTATAACAGGAAAATCACGCTTAGCACCGATCAAACAAATTTCTATACCACGACTTGAACTATCAGGGGCCGTAGTAGCATGCAATCTTTATCAAATGATTAAAGAAGAAATCGAGTTAGATATTGATGAAGTTATGTTTTGGACGGACTCTACAATCCTACTAGGCTACATCAGAAACACTACTACACGTTTTAAAACCTTTGTTGCAAATAGACTGAGCATCATCCACAGTGTCACATCCACAGATCAATGGCGTCACGTCGAATCAGAAGCAAATCCTGCTGACATAGCGTCGAGAGGTATTAGTGCTGTTGAAACAACGAAACTGAAAGAATGGCTCCATGGACCCAACTTTCTACAATTGGATGAAAGCAAATGGCCTTCAAATCAAGAACATTATTTGCAACCTTGCACCGATGACTGTGAAGTTAAGAGGGATATAACCGTGTATACGACATCTAACACAGCCGTTGATGACATCATCAATTACTTCTCAGATTGGACCAAACTCAGACGCACTGTAGCATGGCTACTCAGATTTAAGAACTTCTGTCAAAAACGATATTTGAACCACAATGTTCCTGTGCAGAAAGGAGACATATCTGTAACTGAGATGACAAATTCCACGAACGCAATCGTGTTGTATATACAAAAATGTTGCTTTCAAGAAGATATGAAGCAATTGAAGACCTTAAAGCCTATTAAAAAGAATAGTAGACTCTCCGCTTTAAATCCTATTATTGAAAACGGATTGATCAAAGTAAAAGGACGGATTCACAGAAACGAGATTTACCCAAGTCCAGTTTTACTACCAAGCAAACACCATATTACAACGTTAATTGTTCGTTCATTTCACGAACATTTGGGACATGTCGGTAAACAGCAAGTACTTGCTGCCACAAGAGAACATTATTGGATAATAAATGGTCTGAGTTCCGTTAAAAGAATTATCGGAAACTGCATATTATGTAAGCGTTATAAAGGACCGTTATGCAGTCAACAAATGGCACCACTTAGAGACGAGCAGGTTTTACCTGATGAACCACCATTTACATATGTTGGCATTGATTATTTTGGACCAATGATGGTAAAACAGGGTCGATCTTTGATGAAAAGATACGGATGTTTGGTGTCTTGTCTTACCACCAGAGCAGTGCACATTGAAATCGCCCACAGTTTAAATACAAATTCGTTTATAGCTGCATTCCAACGTTTTGTCAGCCGTCGAGGACTTCCCAAAAAAGTATTTAGTGACAACGGAACTAATATTGTAAGCGGTGAGAAGGAGCTCAGAAACTCGCTTCAACAATGGAACCAATCTCAAATCGGGCGACACATGTTACAGCGGAACGTGGAATGGCATTTCAATCCCCCTTCAGCCAGCCACATGGGCGGGGCATATGAACGTATGATACGGTCAGTAAAGACAATTTTGAAATCTCTGGTCAAGGAACAGCTACTAGATGATGAACGATTACTGACATTTGTTGCAGAGACGGAGAAAATATTAAATGACCGACCAATTACACCAGTAAGCGATGATGTAAATGACCTTCCAGTCCTAACGCCAAATGCTTCTACTTATGAAATCAAACCATTGCATACCCCAAGGAGTGTTCCAAAGTCAGGATGTATATGCGATACGTTGGTGGAGACAGATTCAATATTTATCAAATATATTTTGGCGTAGATGGATCAAAGAGTATCTACCGCAATTAAGGATGCGTCCGAAATGGAGACAAAGTATTGAAAACTTGCAAATTGGAGACATCGTATTGGTTGCTGAAGAAAACACACCTAGAGGACAATGGCCGTTAGGCAGAGTAGTTCGCCTAAATATTAGCAGAGACAATTTAGTACGTAGCTGTGTGGTTAAGACTAAAACCTCAGAACTTACTAGGCCAGTTACTAAACTATGTCTATTAGAAGCAGTCTAATAAGAATTTATGTAAACTTTGTTATGTAGCTGATGTATTAATATATGATTTTATATACAAGCATTCAGAAATGTATTTATATTTGAAATGAAATTAGATAATTTCATGGTGGGGTGTGTAAGAACTATTTTTACGTTCTTATTTTTAAGTTTATGATATTTGTTCATTTTGTCCTCATTTTTATAGAAGTTTAAGTAACGGCAAACTATTGTAACGTTTTTCCCGTTTTTTCCTTATTGTAACGTCGTTGCATTGTTACGTATGTTAAGAATTGTATGGGTATTTTTATTTGTGGACGTGAAAAGTTAATGAGACCAAAATCGGTATGTAAATCCTTATAACATTTAAGATAGTAGTAATTGTAATACTATTTATTGATTTAAGAAAAGTAGTTTTCATATAAAATCATTAAATAACTTTCTTTACGATTTAACCACAATTTTAATTTTTGAACTTTAGAATACTTGTAATTTATTGAAGACGTATTTAGCTGTTATTTGCCTTTATGTATATACTTTTATGTGTATTATTGTATTTATTTGGTGTTTCTCGTTTTTTCAGAGAATCGCCGCCACCACTGCATTATTACGATGAATAAATATATAGAAAAGGCGCATACTCGTAATTAGTTTTCATTTCCACAACACACAAAAACTACTGATTATCAAATTACAACGCAATCTCTATTCATAGTGAGAGTAAACTCAGGTGCTCCGTCGCGTACAGTTATTCCAAATTTCATTATCGTCACTCTATTGATTTTCTTGTCGCAAGTTCTCAAAGAAATGCACCGTGATCAAATTCATTTTCCTGAAAAATCTGTGAACACAACCTGGCGTTACCGGGGGCGTTACCAAGTAACTTTTTTCCGAAATCATAATTTGGTGAAAGTATGTACACATAAGTATATATATATATATGTAAAATAATTATAGTAATTTACAGTAAAAACACTAATTAAAGAACATTACCCTTTTCACAAACTTTTCTGTTGCAGAAATTACTATTACAACAATAGTAACATAAGTCTAGAGAATCAAAGCCGCCAATTGTTTGACGCTTTGTTCTTTGGTGTCCAGCGATATTAGAATCCTTCCCAGTCATGACATTGCAAATCTAAAACAAGAAAAAGATGAATTGGATTTTTTTAAAAATATGAAATGCAACTGAAAAATACCGACAACATCAAAAGGCGCTTTTAGTCCGGCTTTTGGGCAAAAATGTTTCTCACATCTTGTGTATTCGCAAACGTAGGCGAAATGTAAAATGCATAACGTTAGGCATTTCTTTTCTTTCGATGGATCGGTGTCTTTCCATTTATGCCACTTTTTAAAAATTGATATTTCCCTTTACCCTAGGGAGCAAGCATTTGATTTTATGGGAGTTGGGGGGGGGTTCTATGGTAAAGTTTTAGATAAAAAGGCAGGACAATACTTTGAATTGAATAGTGACAGGAACTTGTTTTCGGCTGAAAAAATTATAGTAAATTTCAAAATAAAAAGTAAAAATGCGTGCACTAGCGCGGAAAAAAATCCAGGCGAAGTTTTTTTTCCGAAAATAAACAGGCAGGACAAAGAAAAGATCCATACCCATACCCCCCCCCCCCAAAGGGAAATTTAATGATCGCTCCCCCTTACTTTGATTCTTTTATTTGTTTACCTGTTTTGTTGTTAAAAAGTGCCATGAAAACATCAGGACAGAAAATTTGTTTTAAATTAAATGTATCAGTAAATAACGGTATTAATTCTTTGTTTCTTCATATTTCGATTAAAAATGAATTCCAAGTTAAAAATCAGTATTTTCAATATTCAAATGTCATGCACGCGGAGCAAGCTTGAAATATTTAGATACAAAAAAATATAACAAATATCAGAACTGGTTCTGCGTGCAAGGCTATACTATACTAATCGAAAGGCAAAGTCATATATGAAATAGATATATCATTTTCTACCATATAATATAAAATTTTCTTAAAACCGTTAAAGATTTAACGTATTCAATTTTTTTATGGGTTTGTCCTATAATAATTGATTATTAGAAGAAAATATCTTACTAAATATGTGTCTTTCTTGATAATGCAGATTAATGATAAGAAAAATACGAAAATTATTAAATTCGCTATACACGTGTTTCTGGGAGCAAGTGTTCTTAGTTTTATCAAAGTCATTCTATTTCATAACGAAACAATGTCGGGTATAGTGTAAGCGCTTTTATAGCACTTTTTCTTTCAATTAAGCCAAGAGACGTAGTCATTTAGTCCATAAGTGCTAGAATGAATTGACTTACTAATAATTATTATCGCTAGCTTTACCGACATTCAACGCGTCGGGAACCAAATGCAAATGACCACTCGTGATGAGCGATGACGGGGGAAAAGAGTTCGTGACTTGAAGAATATGGACATTATTCATTTATTTCATAATCGGTACCTTTTTTTAACTAGGGAAAATGTCAGATAATCATGATATAAAAGTTCACGTTTATAGAACTATTGTTATTGTAGCGGTACTCTATGTGGCTCTTATTAAAATTGGTTAAATTTTTACAATTTTAATTTATAAACAAAATCTTGCTGAAAAAGTTTGACCAATTTAAAGTTTTGACAATAAATATTTCATGTTTCCAGCTAATTTGGGCTCATCTTTAAAAACTAACTAACCAATAAATTTAACTTATCAACTAACTAGCTAATTCACTAGGAAGTTGCTATACATAACCAATAGTACAGCTACATTTAATGGTGAAAAAGTCACTTTTCACACATTGGTTTCTCATGTGGAATATTACAATCCCGCCGCAAGACTTGTTGGACACGTATTTAACCAATAAAATATTTCCCCCAATATTTTAGAGGTAGCACGATGGTCTATCACTGAGCATCTTTTCCGACCATCTTACTAAATTTTAGATAATGCCAAATACTTTCTTTTTAATCAAATATAAATAAAAAACTGCAATGGATGTTTTGAAAATTACAAATACCAAAACGCGGATATAAACGGTTAATTTGGATATGCTATATATCGATATTTCAAGGAGTAACCTCTCATCAGTAGCATTTAAACCAAAATATTGGAAGGTCAAAATCCAAAACAGTTGAAAACGAAAAGTACTCAAAACCAAAACGGTTGAACAAGGAAGCCAAATCCAGCACCGAGGATATCGACCATGTGCATTACAAGGAAAGAAACCTGGTGTTTTCATCAATTTTGAATTTAACAATCGGAAATTTCAGCGACAATATATTATAAATTTTATGGTAATTCGTGTCAGACAAGTCTGACTACCAGGCTTGTGATTACCCTCGGGGACCTCTGGTCCACCAGCAGCGGTTATCGCCCAGTGGTTTCAAAATTACAAATACCAAAACGCGGATATAAACGGTTAATTTGGATATGCTATATATCGATATTTCAAGGAGTAACCTCTCATCAGTAGCAATTAAACCAAAATATTGGAAGGTCAAAATCCAAAACAGTTGAAAACGAAAAGTACTCAAAACCAAAACGGTTGAACAAGGAAGCCAAATCCAGCACCGAGGATATCGACCATGTGCATTACAAGGAAAGAAACCTGGTGTTTTCATCAATTTTGAATTTAACAATCGGAAATTTCAGCGACAATATATTATAAATTTTATGGTAATTCGTGTCAGACAAGTCTGACTACCAGGCTTGTGATTACCCTCGGGGACCTCTGGTCCACCAGCAGCGGTTATCGCCCAGTGGTTTCAAAATTACAAATACCAAAACGCGGATATAAACGGTTAATTTGGATATGCTATATATCGATATTTCAAGGAGTAACCTCTCATCAGTAGCATTTAAACAAAAATATTGGAAGGTCAAAATCCAAAACAGTTGAAAACGAAAAGTACTCAAAACCAAAACGGTTGAACAAGGAAGCCAAATCCAGCACCGAGGATATCGACCATGTGCATTACAAGGAAAGAAACCTGGTGTTTTCATCAATTTTGAATTTAACAATCGGAAATTTCAGCGACAATATATTATAAATTTTATGGTAATTCGTGTCAGACAAGTCTGACTACCAGGCTTGTGATTACCCTCGGGGACCTCTGGTCCACCAGCAGCGGTTATCGCCCAGTGGTTTCAAAATTACAAATACCAAAACGCGGATATAAACGGTTAATTTGGATATGCTATATATCGATATTTCAAGGAGTAACCTCTCATCAGTAGCATTTAAACCAAAATATTGGAAGGTCAAAATCCAAAACAGTTGAAAACGAAAAGTACTCAAAACCAAAACGGTTGAACAAGGAAGCCAAATCCAGCACCGAGGATATCGACCATGTGCATTACAAGGAAAGAAACCTGGTGTTTAAAATCATGCATAATCTAAAGTATTACCAAATTGACCGCTTTGGTCGTATTTTTTCCACAATTTTGCACGATGACATATTCTTTTTGTCAAACATATATACACATTAATACTTCTTTTGACCAATTTTAGGGAAATTTTATCCTATGAATTTGAAGTCCTATACCACCTGATTCGGGCTAATTTGGTATCTTCCAAACAATGTCCACAACATTTTTTTCGGTGTCAGATGGTCTGGGTCTCAGAATTTTTAAAGTGCAGTTCTCTGTAAGAATCAGGCAAAATTTAAAAACTTTGAATCATGATTTTAAAAACACACGGTTTTGACAATAAATTGTCATTTAAAATAGCCTTCTAATGAAGAAACAAACATTAGTTGTTGTCTCGAGTGTCAGAGGATGGAGAAAAATTTCTGTTAAAATGATAAGAATTTAGTGTGACTTGACAGAGTAATCCCCCCTAGATTCAAATCTTATATGCATTTCAACTAAAATATATCTCAAATTACTGACTTTAAAAAAAGTGCCAATGCATTTTTTGTTACTTTTTAAGCATTTTGAACAGTATTTTGAAGTCAAACTTGTGTGTTTTTTTAATCATGATTCACCCATTGCCTGATTCTTACAGAGAATGGCACTTAAATGGATATTGGACACGTGCATAGTCAAAACGTGTTTTGTACATACCGACTTGTGCTCACATCCCATAGCGTATCTTTCGTTGAACATGTCGTTTATAAAATGTTTAGTGTAACATTCCTGAAATCAAAGCGCTAAAGCGTTAAAAGACAAGCCAAATATATATTTACTAAAATAGCAGATGTTTTCAAAGTTATTAACCACTCTAGTGCCCCCTCCCGGCACAGAAGATAATCAATATATATATTATCATATTTGAAATAAAAATCATATAGACTTTGGGGTACACATGCATTGTATTGAATACAAATAGTATCGATTCAAAAAACCCTTCAATAAAAATGAACTCGTCCAGCATATACTAGTATCCTATGTGTATTATGGTGTATTGAATTTTATGAATGAACCAGAAAGGAACCTAGCATAAACCAATGAGATAGCAGCAATATTTAAGGGAGAGTGCACGACCAATCATGTTACAGATAAATATTCACGTATGTTCTGGAGCCCATCATTAAATAGTTCGTTTTGTAAATTGCAAATGAATTAATAAAACTCGTTGTGTGTCGTTTAAAAATTGAAATGTATAACAAATGCATTGAATTCAAATATATTTGATAATATTCTGAAAAGTAATATAGAAAATAAAGAATATAGTAGGAAAATTACTCCGTCTGGACTGATTGAAAAGATGACCCAGCAGCGAAGAACTTATGGCCCTGTCACACGTATGCCGACGTTGTAGAATACATTTTTAACACGCTGGTGTGCGTTGCAAAAGTTTTATATAAGTTATGAACACGTTACAAACACGTTAGCGAACGTCAGCGTGTGTTGGTGAAAGTCGAGTTGGTCGCAAAATTTTGAACATGCTTAAAATTTCCGACGTTCGCCAACTATTCGAACGTTAGGCATAAGGCACGAACCATTTTCTTTTGGTGGGGGGGGGGGGGGCTGGGATTTTTTGCAAAAAAAAAAATTAATTCCAATTTTTAGAGAAAAAAATAAAAATGCTCCTAATGGAGCTGAAAAAAATAAATATTCATAAATTTCCAAAAAAAATATATATAATATACATCCTTTGAACTCAAATGATAAAAGCCTGATTTTTCTGCCTCGCTTCGCTCGACATACATCACCATATTCATCATTGCCTTTTGCAAAAGTTTCAAATTTTGAAATTATAATGTGCTACGAAATAGTATCACTTTTAATATGTTTAGTACATGCATACGTCGATAGTTTTGTTCTGTTATGGTATGAACCTGTTGACCTGCTTGGCAAATAAAATCATGTATTTTTTTTAAACCTGCCCATCCCGCTGGTGATCCAGAAATGTCTATAAGACAGCATTGGTCAATCTTCATAGATTTCTTATATTTCCAACTGCACTCTTGTGTTGTTTTGTAGTTCATATGATGATTTTTTTAAATGAATTATGAAATCTAAATATCATGATAAGCTTTCAGGAAATCACAAGAATGGATGATTTTGCATCATTTACCCAAGATCTTTTGAGGCCTTCAGCGATCCCCATGTCTGTCTAGTATGCTAGTTACCCAGGATCCCTAACCAAATCAAAAGGCTTGTTTTTCTATGATCCCTTATTGGCTTCAACTTGTACTTTTCTTAGTCTTATTTCAACCCCTGACTTGCTGTTTCAGGGAAATTAACTTTTGAAAACTTTGAAGCCAAAAGGTGAACCTAAAAGGTAACCATGTGATAAGTCCCCTATGTGACAAAGTTACCAGGGCAATTACAAATGAATATTGCTTTCACTTCTAGTTTTAGAATAAGATTTCACATATTGAAAAAAAAGTATATTTATAAAAGAAACAAATTTTGGATTTTGGATATCCAGCAATTTGACTTTGTCTATTGTCCATTTAAATTAATATTATATACTGAAGGGATTCTGCTTTTTTTTCTTTTTTTTTACTTTGTGCTTTCAATAGAGGTTGACTGACACATTCGCCATGTTTCACTATAACCCATTATCCTATAAATATATGTTTTCGTTGAATATGCATGTATTCAAAATCAAAATACAATGGTCCAATGCACATTTCATCTCCTGTCAAGAGTTTTTCTGTTTGACTTATTCCACATATCCCATTTGTCTTTAGAATATATGAATGCTACTCACAATGAGAATAAACTAGTCCAAGAACTGGCCTAATTCACACAATTGATAAAATACCTGTAAACTTACGAATAGAAAAACAAATGTTAAAAAAAAATTCTAAACTGGTCTGGAAAAAAAATTATGATTTTGTTTTGGGTAGAAAAAAAATTGTAACTTTGATTTGGACAGAAAAAAATAATATCAGGTTAATAAATCCCAGCCCCCCCCCCCACCGTATGAAAATGGTTCGTGCCTAAGTAAGAAGGACGCTATACACGCTGGTGTACGCTATGTGGTAGTTGTGCGCACGTTGAAATGCGTTTGACGAACGATAAGCTAAATGGAAACGAACGTGTAACGTCAGTCTAACGATAGTCAATCGCATGTCTAGCGTCAGTCTAACGACCAAGAATCATATTAAATGTGTTTAAAACATGTACAGAGCACACAGAGCGTCATTGTAACGAACTATTAGCGCATCAACCCCAGAATTTTATAAGTTAAATTGAATTACAAGGGGGTAAGTCAATTTCAAAAGCTTAAAATACTAATTCAAACCTGAAATAAAACTGTTTACAAAAAAACAATGAACAAAGCAAAAAAAATCTTAAATATACAATGTAACAAGGATAACTAAGATGGTCTGGAATGGAAAGTAAATCTTGCAAAAAGTAATACACCCTTCGTGTTGGTGGACATTTTATGGTAGAAAATACTCAATTACTACGAGTAACGACAGTTTAACTTCAATACTCATTTGAAATATGGTGTATTTTTAATATTCATTAAGCACGCGCGTTTTTTTTTTATCAAGGACATCTGTCATGCTGTCGGCGATCATTTAGGATTAGTCAAGTGCTGCAAAAAGGATGCTAGGCAAACTTTCTTACATGTTTATACTCATTTGAGATTTTGAGAGAAGCAGAGGTACCAATGGGGTATCCGAATATCAAAAGTCCGAAAAGGCAGAGACAAAACCAGTAAACATCAACAAGAACGGGACAAAAACAGACAACATGTTAAACATGGAAACACAAAATAACTGAATATCAATCAACAACGCGAACTCCAGTCGAAACAAGCGTGAACTCAGGTGCTCCGGAAGAGTAAGCAGTTCCTGCTTGCTATAGCACACCCGTCGCGCTGCCAATAGTCCATTCAGAGTGTCAAATCCGGTAAAGGAAGACAAAACAACACCCTATGACAAACCAACATCTGCACTCATCTGAGAGATCGAAATCCCATATTTGTCTATAAGTGCATGATGTCTTCCGTAAAATTTCTTGAGTGAAGACAGCAACCGAGGAGCAACATAACCCTGTGTGAGCAATTTTTGCGTCAGACGTGTCGCTCTGCTAAGGAAATCGATGTAAGTCCCGCACGCTCTGGAGTAACGAATCAATTGAGATACGTAAACTCCATAAGCTGGAGCGGACGGAATGTTGCTACACAAGAAGGGAAAGTTGACGATTGGAAAGTTGAAGTCATCACGTTTGTCATAGAGCCTTGTTGAAAGTCTTCCTTGTGAGTCAATTTCTAGATGTAGATCTAAATATGAAGCAGACTTCCTAGAATCCGTTGTGTCCTTTATCTCAAGCTCCTGGGGATATATGAGATGGAGAAAGTCACCAAATCGAGAATTGTTTAGTGAAAGGACATCATCAATATAACGGAACGTGAGGTTGAAAGAGAGAGCTAGTCTACGGTCTTTTTTGTCTAGAAGAGATTGTAAGAAATCTGCTTCATATGAATGAAGAAACAAATCAGCAAGCAAAGGTGCACAATTAGTGCCCATTGGAATCCCTATTGTTTGCTGAATAACACGTCCACCAAACTGAACAAATATTTTGTCAATAAGAAAGTTGAGCATGTCGATTATTTGGTCTTCTGTAAATTTGTTCTTTTTCTTAGACTCATTGATGACAAAGTAAGTCTTGGTATAATCGACTACAAGAAATTTGTACCTGCGTTTTCCATTCTTTTTGAAAAAGCTGCGTTTAATCAGCTGTGCCAATCGCGATTTCAGTTGTTCATGTGGAATAGAAGTGTAAAGTGTGGAGAAATCGAATGTTTTGATGCTGTTACAAGATGAAACTGATTTAGAGTTAAGAATCTCCATCAGTTCTTTCGAATTCTTCAGGATCCACATTTGATTGACACCATTTCTAGAATAACAACAATCGTAATATTTCTGGAGGCCGGATTTTATTGCCGTAAGTATTGAAGTTAACAGAACTGAAAGAGGCTTAGTTGTACATTTGGATGACCCTGCAATGAAGCGCTGTTTGTATGGATTTTTATGTAATTTAGGAATCCAATACAGGGATGGAATGTCATCATTACTGCCACCAACAGAAAGGCCGAAGGAGGAAATGACAGATTTGTGATTGTCAATGATTTCCTCCTTAGACAGTGTTGTAGCCGTGTATGTGGTACTATTGCTGGTACAACCAACCCCCAATTCAGCTGTCAAACAGTCAATATAGTGAGAGTTTGCTAACAAGCGCATGCATTCTTCTCTGTATATTATGTACATATCAAAATAAAAAAATTATATATATATATTTTTTATTCTTTTAGACTGTGTGCAAATATCATCACTATTGGTTAAAAAGCGGCTTTAGAATAATTATATATTCATATTACCAGAACGCCGAAAAGCAACATTTTTACAACGAAACTTTTACATGATGTATACTAGTATATATTTATTAATTAATTCAATAATACATTTAAGACAGATAATAGATCTTTTCGGGTTTTTGTGAAAAAATACTGAAAAAAAGAACATAATTCCTGGCTTCTCACCGAGAGCAAAAATTATAAGCTAGACGAACGCTATGAATGCGTTCTGCAATCGTCAGACATGCGCTAGGCAATCGTCAACTACGCTGGACAAACGTTATAGATAAGTTTTGAATAAGTTTGTCGTGCGTTGCAGTTAGTTAGTCTAACGCTATGTGTTCGTTCACCGAGATATTTTTTGAAACTTTTTTACAGCGACTGCCAACGTGTTCCAACGTTTAAGAAAATTAACGTTCGGCACACGTTGGCTAAAACGTTATAGTGTGACAGAGCCATAAAATAAGACAGTGTGATGGAACAAGCCGGAGCTATTTTCCCCACCTGATTTTAATCTAATTTTGATGCAAATTATTGAATGTGACTTTTTGTACTGTATTTAGTGTCCACTTGTGTTGTCTGATTATTTGAAACAATGCCCCATGTGCTCATCATTGCTTTTTCTAAATCATAATATGGAGTACATTCTTTTTTATCTAAATTGTCCATCGTCCATCCATATTTACCTTATCAATGTCACAAACAGACACCGTGTCACATTTACTGGGATGTTCTACATCATTGCAACTGTAACATAAGGTACGGTTAAGTCTATCTGTAAGATAAAACTATAGTATAGGATACAGTTAAGTCTATCTGTAAGATAAAACTATAGCATAGGATACAGTTAAGTCTATCTGTAAGATAAAACTATAGCATAGTCTATCTGTAAGATAAAACTATAGCATAGGATACGGTTAAGTCCGTCTGTAAGATAGAACTATAGCAAAGGGTACGGTTAAGTCTATCTGTAAGATAAAACTATAGCATAGGGTACGGTTAAGTCTATCTGTAATATAGAACTATAGCAAAGGGTACGGTTAAGTCTATCTGTAAGATAAAACTATAGCATAGGGTACGGTTAAGTCTATCTGTAATATAGAACTATAGCATAGGGTACGGTTAAGTCTATCTGTAAGATAGAACTATAGCATAGGGTACGGTTAAGTCTATCTGTAAGATAAAACTATAGCATAGGGTACGGTTAAGTCTATCTGTAATATAGAACTATAGCATAGGATACGGTTAAGTCTATCTGTAAGATAGAACTATAGCAAAGGGTACGGTTAAGTCTATCTGTAAGATAAAACTATAGCATAGGGTACGGTTAAGTCTATCTGTAAGATAAAACTATAGCATAGGATACGGTTAAGTCTATCTGTAAGATAAAACTATAGCATAGGATACGGTTAAGTCCGTCTGCAAGATAAAACTATAGCATAGGATACGGTTAAGTCTGTCTGCAAGATAAAACTATAGCATAGGATACGGTTAAGTCCGTCTGCAAGATAAAACTATAGCATAGGATACGGTTAAGTCTATCTGCAAGATAAAACTATAAAATAGGGTACGGTTAAGTCTATCTGCAAGATAAAACTATAAAATAGGGTACGGTTAAGTCTATCTGCAAGATAAAACTATAGCATAGGATACGGTTAAGTCTATCTGCAAGATAAAACTATAGCAAAGTCTATCTGCAAGATAAAACTATAGCATAGGATACGGTTAATTCTATCTGCAAGATAAAACTATAACAAAGGGTACGGTTAAGTCTGTCTGCAAGATAAAACTATAGCATAGGATACGGTTAAGTCTATCTGCAAGATAAAACTATAGTATAGGATACGGTTGAATCTGTCTGCAAGATAAAACTATAGCATAGGATACGGTTAAGTCTGTCTGCAAAATAAAACTATAGTATAGGATACGGTTAAGTCTATCTGCAAGATAAAACTATAACATAGAGTACGGTTAAGTCTGTCTGCAGGATAAAACTATAGCATAGGGTACGGTACGTTAAGTCTGTCTGCAGGATAAAACTATAGCATAGGGTACGGTACGTTAAGTCTGTCTGCAAGATAAAACTATAGCATAGGATACGGTTAAGTCTATCTGCAAGATAAAACTATAGCATAGAATACGGTTAAGTCTATCTGCAAGATAAAACTATAGCATAGGATACGGTTGAATCTGTCTGCAAGATAAAACTATAGCATAGGATACGGTTAAGTCTGTCTGCAAAATAAAACTATAGTAAAGGATACGGTTGAATCTGTCTGCAAGATAAAACTATAGCATAGAGTACGGTTAAGTCTGTCTGCAAGATAAAACTATAGCATAGGATACGGTTAAGTCTGTCTGCAAGATAAAACTGAAATATAGGATACGGTTAAGTCTATCTGCAAGATAAAACTATAGCATAGGATACGGTTAAGTCTGTCTGCAAGATAAAACTATAGCATGGGATACGGTTAAGTCTGTCTGCAAGATAAAACTATAGCATAGGATACGGTTAAGTCTGTCTGCAAGATAAAACTATAGCATAGGATACGGTTAAGTCTGTCTGCAAGATAAAACTATAGCATGGGATACGGTTAAGTCTGTCTGCAAGATAAAACTTTAGTATAGGATACGGTTAAATCTGTCTGCAAGATAAAACTATAGCATGGGATACGGTTAAGTCTGTCTGCAAGATAAAACTATAGTATAGGATACGGTTAAGTCTGTCTGCAAGATAAAACTATAGCATAGGATACGGTTGAGTCTGTGTGCAAGATAAAACTATAGCATAGGATACGGTTGAGTCTGTGTGCAAGATAAAACTATAGCATAGGGTACGGTACGTTAAGTCTGTCTGCAGGATAAAACTATAGCATAGGGTACGGTACGTTAAGTCTGTCTGCAAGATAAAACTATAGCATAGGATACGGTTAAGTCTGTCTGCAAAATAAAACTATAGTAAAGGATACGGTTAAGTCTGTCTGCAAGATAAAACTGAAATATAGGATACGGTTAAGTCTATCTGCAAGATAAAACTATAGCATAGGATACGGTTAAGTCTGTCTGCAAGATAAAACTATAGCATGGGATACGGTTAAGTCTGTCTGCAAGATAAAACTATAGCATAGGATACGGTTAAGTCTGTCTGCAAGATAAAACTATAGCATGGGATACGGTTAAGTCTGTCTGCAAGATAAAACTTTAGTATAGGATACGGTTAAATCTGTCTGCAAGATAAAACTATAGCATGGGATACGGTTAAGTCTGTCTGCAAGATAAAACTATAGTATAGGATACGGTTAAGTCTGTCTGCAAGATAAAACTATAGCATAGGATACGGTTGAGTCTGTGTGCAAGATAAAACTATATCATAGGGTACGGTTGAGTCTATCTAAGATAAAACTATAACATAGGATACGGTTAAGTCTGTCTGCAAGATAAACCTATAGCATTGGGTACGATTAAGTCTGTCTGCAAGATAAAACTATAGCATAGGATACGGTTAAGTCTATCTGCAATATAAAACTATAGCAAAGTCTATCTGCAAGATAAAACTATAGCATAGGATACGGTTAATTCTATCTGCAAGATAAAACTATAACAAAGGGTACGGTTAAGTCTGTCTGCAAGATAAAACTATAGCATAGGATACGGTTAAGTCTATCTGCAAGATAAAACTATAGTATAGGATACGGTTGAATCTGTCTGCAAGATAAAACTATAGCATAGGATACGGTTAAGTCTCTCTGCAAAATAAAACTATAGTATAGGATACGGTTAAGTCTATCTGCAAGATAAAACTATAACATAGAGTACGGTTAAGTCTGTCTGCAGGATAAAACTATAGCATAGGGTACGGTACGTTAAGTCTGTCTGCAGGATAAAACTATAGCATAGGGTACGGTACGTTAAGTCTGTCTGCAAGATAAAACTATAGCATAGGATACGGTTAAGTCTATCTGCAAGATAAAACTATAGCATAGAATACGGTTAAGTCTATCTGCAAGATAAAACTATAGCATAGGATACGGTTGAATCTGTCTGCAAGATAAAACTATAGCATAGGATACGGTTAAGTCTGTCTGCAAAATAAAACTATAGTAAAGGATACGGTTGAATCTGTCTGCAAGATAAAACTATAGCATAGGATACGGTTAAGTCTGTCTGCAAAATAAAACTATAGTAAAGGATACGGTTAAGTCTGTCTGCAAGATAAAACTATAGCATAGGATACGGTTGAATCTGTCTGCAAGATAAAACTATAGCATAGGATACGGTTAAGTCTGTCTGCAAAATAAAACTATAGTAAAGGATACGGTTGAATCTGTCTGCAAGATAAAACTATAGCATAGGATACGGTTAAGTCTATCTGTAAGATAAAACTATAGCATAGGATACGGTTAAGTCTGTCTGCAAGATAAAACTATAACATAGAGTACGGTTAAGTCTGTCTGCAAGATAAAACTATAACATAGAGTACGGTTAAGTCTGTCTGCAAGATAAAACTATAGCATAGGATACGGTTGAATCTGTCTGCAAGATAAAACTATAGCATAGGATACGGTTAAGTCTGTCTGCAAAATAAAACTATAGTAAAGGATACGGTTGAATCTGTCTGCAAGATAAAACTATAGCATAGGATACGGTTAAGTCTATCTGTAAGATAAAACTATAGCATAGGATACGGTTAAGTCTGTCTGCAAGATAAAACTATAACATAGAGTACGGTTAAGTCTGTCTGCAAGATAAAACTATAACATAGAGTACGGTTAAGTCTGTCTGCAAGATAAAACTATAACATAGGGTGCGATTAAGTCTGTCTGCAAAATAAAACTATAGCAAAAGGTACGGTTAAGTCTATCTGCAAGATAAAACTATAGCATAGGATACAGTTAAATCTATCTGCAAGATAAAACTATAGCATAGGATACGGTTAAGTCTATCTGCAAGATAAAACTATAGCATAGGATACGGTTAAGTCTATCTGTAATATAAAACTATAGCATAGGATACGGTTAAGTCTATCTGTAAGATAGAACTATAGCATAGGATACGGTTAAGTCTATCTGCAAGATAGAACTATAGCATAGGATACGGTTAAGTCTATCTGCAAGATAAAACTATAGCATAGGATACGGTTAAGTCTATCTGCAAGATAAAACTATAGCATAGGATACGGTTAAGTCTATCTGCAAGATAAAACTATAGCATAGGATACGGTTAAGTCTATCTGCAAGATAAAACTATAGCATAGGATACGGTTAAGTCTATCTGCAAGATAAAACTATAGCATAGGATACGGTTACGTCTGTCTGCAAGATAAAACTGTAACATAGGATACGGTTAAGTCTGTCTGCAAGACAAAAATATATCCATGGACACAATTTAGTCTATCTGCAAGATGGTATTGTATCATAGGTACAGATTAGTTTACCTGGAGATAAAATTGAAACAAAGGGTACAGTTTAATATTTCTAGTATGTTTTACTTTGTCTGCAAGATAAGTTTAAAGCATAAGTCAGTGTACAAGATAAATAACTAGTGCTGATTGTGTTGGGATGCCAACACATAAGTCGCCCAAAATCGCCATGGATAGTATTCCATTCAAATCAGTGCATCAAATTGAGTCTAGAAATCAAATTTCGTTGAAATCTGACAAAGTTTACGTTTTTTGGGGGCGGGTGTGGTAAAACGGCCGCCATTTTAAAATGGCGGCGTTCGCGTCAATTTTTTTTTCGCCAAGTTGCTCAAGATGGATCACTCTACCAGTGTACCAATTTTCATTAAAATCCATCCACCCATCTCCGAGATCTGAGACCAGGCCAAAAATCTTTAAGGGCGGCCATTTTGAAAATGGCGGCCATCTTGAAAATTTCAAAAGTGGATTGCACACCTTAAAGTGACCCCCTACCATCTGCAATAAGTTTTATTTCAATTGGCCAAAGCGTTTTCCCACAATACGTCGGACAAGTTCACTATTAAGAAAGGAAAAAAATAAAAAAAATAAAAATTATAATTAAAATTTACGTTTCCCGAAACGTGGGATGTCCCCTCCCGTTCTCATATAAAGTCTGTCCTCTTCAACAGATTTCTGACAATGCACCGTGAGTCGCCATCACCCACATACCCTGTGTACCAAGTTTCATTAAAATTGGGCAATGTTTATATTTTTCGCCATTTTCGGCCGCCATCTTGAAAAGGCAGCCATTACGGAAATTCCGACAATGCGCTGTGAGGCGCCATCACCCATATACCCTGTGTACCAAGTTTCGTTGAAATCGGACACTGTTTACATTTTTCGCCATTTTCGGCGGCCATCTTGAAAATGGCGGCCATTTCAGAAATTCCAACAATGTGCCCTCAGTCGCAATCACCCATATACCATGTATACCAAGTTTCATTGAAATCGGACAATGTTTACATATTTAGGCATTTTCGGCGGCCATCTTGAAAATGGCGACCAATACAGAAATTCCGACAATGCGCCGTGAATCGCCATCACCCATATACCCTCTATACCAAGTTTCGTTGAAATCGGACAATGTTTACATTTTTCGCTCTTTTTCGGCCATTTTTCAAAATGGCCGCCACTCGCGAAATTTTTTTTTTGCCCAAAAAGTTTCCAATTATGTTTCTGAACATGTATACAAAGTATCATTGAATTTCATCATGTGGTTTCCAAGAAAAATAAGGTAATAGTTTTTCGGTTTTTGGCGGCCATCTTGGAAATGGCGGCCATTTTGAAATTATAAATCGCAAAAAACACTGTAGGACCATGGGACCTATCACCCCTCAAAGTTTGAACTCGATCGGTCCACTTTTGACCGAGGAGATAGTCGGACAAGTTCGTGTATCAGGTTGACGGAAGAAAAAGAAAAAAGAATAATAACTAGTTCTAATTGTGATCGCAAGCGAGTCACAAAAATGTCCCCTCACGTACCCCTCTTTGTCAATGTCTCTTAGCATTTGAGATAACTTATTATATCCAATTTTCATCAAAATAGGAGTAAGTTTAATTTTGGGGATAAATGGCCAAAATTAAACTTACTCCTATTTTGATGAAAATTGGATAAAAAAAGTTATCTCAAATGCTAAGAGACGCTAAAAAAAAATGATGTCAAAAATAAGTTCGCCACACCACTTTTACCTTATATACCAATTTTCATCAAAATCAGAGTAACTTTGATTTTGGCGGGAAACGGCGGTCATTTTGAAAATGGCCGACGAAATAAAAATTTCAATGTCAAAAATCAACTCGCCATACCACTATTACCTTTACTACCAATTTTCATCAAAATCGGAGTAAGTTTAATTTTTGGCGGGAAACGGCGGCCATTTTGAAAATGGCCAACGATAAAAAAATTTTGATGTTAAAAATCAACTCGCCATGCCACTATTACCTTAATTACCAATTTTCATCAAAATTGGAGCAAGTTTAATTTTTGGCGGGAAAATGGCGGCCATTTTAGCCGCCATTTTAAAAATGGCCGCCAAATTTTTTTTTCGATACCAAAATGAACTCGGCATACCACTATTACCTTGTAAACCAATTTTCATTAAGAAATAACAAAGTTAAGAATTTTTACATTACTATTACAAAATATATTGTTCCAAGAAAGATAACTCAATTTGACAAAAAAATTAAATTTCGATTTTTTGCAAAATTTTGAGAACCGTAAGTCCGATTTTCAAAATTTTTTTTTTAAATGAAAGGTATCGACAGTCTACACTTACCCCATAAAGGAATTTGTGTTACCCCTGCCGGATCAGAAATGCCAGGTAAAATTCAACTTCGGTTTCGAGGAGCCATTTTGATGCCCTTTTTTGACCTATAAGGGGTCGTTCGATTTCGACGAAAAATACAAAAAGCACAATCTCCCATTCCATACTCTTGATATCTGAAGTTTCAGCTTCCTACCTTAAAAGATGTCGAAAAAATGAGGTGGACAAGTTCACGATCCAGAATACCGAGAAAAATAATAATAATAATAATAATAATAATAATAATTAAAATTTACGTTTCCCGAAACGTGGGATGTCCCCTCCCGTTCTCATATAATGTCTATCCTCTTAAACAGAATTCCGACAATGCGCCGTGAGTCGCCATTACCCATATACCCTGTGTACCAAGTTTCGTTCAAATTGGACAATGTTTACATTTTTCACGATTTTCGGTGGCCATCTTGAAAATGGCAGCCATTACGGAAATTCCAACAATGCGCTGTTAGTCGCCATCACCCATATATCCTGTATACCAAGTTTCGTTGAAATCGGACAATGTTTACATTTTTGGCGATTTTGGCAGCCATCTTGAAAATGGCGGCCATTACAGAAATTCCAACAATGCGCCGTCAGTCCCCATCACCCATATACCCTGTATTCCAAGTTTCATTGAAATCGGACAATGTTTACATTTTTGCCATTTTCGGCGGCCATCTTGAAAATGGCGACCAATACGGAAATTCACACAATGCGCCGTGAGTCGCCATCACCCATATACCCTGTATACCAAGTTTCGTTGAAATCGGACAATGTTTACACTTTTCGGCGTTTTTCTGCCATTTTTCAAAATGGCCGCCACTTGCGAAAAAATTTTTTGGCCACAAAGTTTCCAATCATGTTCCTGAACATGTATACCAAGTTTCGTTGAATTTCATCGAGTGGTTTCCGAGAAAAAGAAGGTAATAGTTTTTCGGTTTTTGGCGGCCATCTTGGAAATGGCGGCCATTTTGAAATTATAAACCGCAAAAAACACTGTAGGACCTTGGGACCTATCACCCCTCCAAGTTTCATATCGATTGGTCCATCCATTTCCGAGGAGATAGCCGGACAAGTTCGTGCATCAGGTTGACGGAAGAAAAAGAAAAAAGTATAATAATAAGAAAAATAAGAAACGGAGTAAAAACAATATGTCCCCGACGACACTTCGTGGTCGGGGACATAATAATAATAAGAAACCGAGCAAAAACAATATGTCCCCGACACTTCGTGTTCGGGGACATAATAATAATAATAATAATAATAAGAAAAATAAGAAACGGAGTAAAAACAATATGTCCCCGACGACACTTCGTGGTCGGGGACATAATAAGAAACGGTGCAAAAACAATAAGTCTCCCAAACTTTGTTTTGGGCGACTTAATAACATAGGGCCCACTTTTATTTCTCTGCAAAATAAAATTATAGGGTAGTGTACGATTTTGTGTTTATATATAACCGAATTGTAAACGGAGTTTAATGCTAGATTTAACAATAGCACAAGGTACAGTAGTTAGTCTGCAAGATCAAACGAAATCGAAGAATACGGTTTGAATTTTTGCGAAATAAATTATAGCAATGTCACTGCATTTAAGGTTAAAAACGAATGATAATCTTTCGTTTTTAACAGGTAAGTTTTTTGGTTAAACCTATAGTAAGTTTTTTTCATTCTTGCAAGATGAAATAAGAGCAAAAGTGTCGGTTTCTGTGCAAATTAGAATTCAACATGTGTATAAATCTTATTGTTCAGTTGTCTGCAAGATAAATGATGGCATAAGATACATTTGCGTTTGTGATATAAACTATAGTAAGAGTTGAGGGGAAATAGTCTTTTGAACATCGAATATTTTGTGCCCCGTCTTTTGCGAAAATAAAGCTTTGGTAAATATACTATATTATTTTGTTTAACGTCCGTTCGAAATTAGTAGCATTTTAGCTGGCAGACTTTAATGATACCTACACACTTTAAAGGTAAGAAGTCTGAGGTCAGGGTCAAAGTTAAAAAAGGGTAGGCCATTTAAAATAACTTTGAATTCCGATATAGATTTTCATGAATCTTGACTTTTGAACGCCTCTTTAGAACTTCATGATATTTCACATTTATACATGTAAGTTAAGGATGACATCTATGAACTTAGGGGTCAGAGCTCATTTTATACATATTTTCGTACACTACACGTGCTACTGAAATGCCATCTATTCAAATCTGATAAATAGGAGATTTACCAATTAAGCACTGTGTCGTTAAGTAATATCATCAAAACGCGACTCTATTTGCAAAACTTTTTGAAAAAGACTGTCGTTACAGACCTAAGCGTAGAATTTACATACTTTGGTCTCCGCAACCGTACTGGTTACAATGTTCTGAATTGCAGCACTCCTGACAAATATAAAGATTCTCGTCCTGTCTTTTAACAACATCTCTTTTCCCAAACTTATTCAATGCATCACATACCTGTTAAATATAGTTATCCTCAGTTCACATTTAAACATGGCCTTTCTCCCCCTCTCCCCCATGAGCTTTGTATCGTATGCAAGAAAATTTAATAAATTCGTACCAGGATTTAGAAGAGATGCAACCACAAGGTCTTCTAACAACGTATTCAAACAATTTTGTTAAAACAGCAAAGTCTAGTCTTTTTTGTTTTCGGTGAAAATCGGATTTGTATCAATTATGAATTAAACTCATGGACAACGTTGTAATTACATGTAAAAGGAACACAGAAATTCCACCGATGCTCTGCATCGTCACCGAATAAATACTCACCCTGTTAGAGGAGCACCCTAGATCATAGAAGACATGACCCTCGGGTGTGAGGTAGAAATCTGTGAAGCATTGCTGAAACAAAACGTGTTCGTTAGGCAGACAATAAACAAAACCAAATGAATGTACCTTTTAATTTAATGTCAAGTTGTTTTGCAATAATCTTACAGGATGGTTTGTGGTATTGCCTAGGGCCTTACTTTGGTCCATCTAAAGACGCAAAATAAAAAGTTTTGTACAATTTACTTTAACATTCTTTACATGTAACTTAAGAAGTATAATTCTTACAAAATGTTCATCATGCATTTTCTTAGTAAGATGTGTTATCAAATGGTCCATTAATTAATTATTATTAAAATTTTAATGGAGTTGATGTCAATTAAGTTTTATTGTTTTGTTTATTCATTTTTATAATTCTGTGGGAGGTTAATTTAACGCCAATTTTGCATATTAAAAACAATTTATTTTAGAAAAAATGATGAATATTGCATCCTTTCAACTGTCTGGTGACTGGAAGCAAGGTACTGCTTCTTTGCCCTCTAAAGACGTTTCCCTTTATTTTTATTCATCAATAAGTAAGAAATTATGTTATTATAACCTCATGTTCAGCACATATTGTTGTCTCTTTACAGTCATGGGGTTCCGCTAACCTTTTGCATGACATGCATTCAACTATTCCTGGAATATACAACTGTAATTGTGAATTATGTCACACCAAAACCTGTTTTACCTTTTTTTTAAAGAAAAATCCAGAGATAAGTATTTCAAACTATTTAAGTACATCTGAAGATTTTTATATCGTTTATAATGACTTATAATGATATGCATATCAATATTAGATTATGTTTCCTTGTTCTTATACATGAGGAAAAATAAAGGTAATTACAAAACTACCGAATTTGGAGGATCACTCTCAATGTCAAAAAGAAAAGACAAACATGGAAGGCACACCGGAAAAATTATAGATCGCAATGGTCCTGACTTTGTTCAGGGATTTAAAATAAAATGGTGGGTTAATCTAGAACAAAAAAATGTGTTTTGTTTGGTTTTATTTTCGCTTCTTTTCCATCCTTTTGTTTTCCAATTTCAATTTTTTTTACGATTAAAGAAATGACCTGGTTCAATTATGAGAATCAACGCAACTACGGGTATAAGATGTTAACATAAGTTTTTTTTTACATGTCGACTAAAAGTAGACAATACATACCTTCGGATAGTTTAAAGGAAAGAGCAACTACAAGAAAAAAAAACAGATTACATGTTCTTTATACGTTTACCACAAAATGGCTGCAATGTAATAAGGTGTGTCCATATCTAGGTTCTACTATACTTTATTTGTCCTGATAATATGCCGTATGAGCTATACATATCAAAAAAGTTCAAACTGTCCTGATGAACCTTAACATTCTGAAAGCATATCACTAATTTCAAATTACAGGAAGGGGAAATAGCTATTTGAGGAACCCTTTTCTCTCACTTCTTTTGCAGTTTCCGATTCCTTTCGCAAGTGGAAAAAGAAAAGAGAAAAATGCTATCCATGGCTGCAAACTTTTCGTTTTATATACTTTTTAAGGAGTTATAAATATGTCTCGGAACTCCTTTAGAATTTCTATAAAACTGTTTTTCGCCCCTAAGACAGTCACTATAAAAGACACCCACTTCAATGATAAATTTGATATGTAAGTTTTTGTACTACCATAAAATAAAATGTAAACAGTGCCTCTCTACATCTATCTACATGGTACAAAACACTGTCTTTGCAGACCATTACGTTTCGGAATACTAAAGGGCAGGGGCGTCGGCGGTAAGAAATAAAGTTATGAACTGATAAGAATAAGGAGTAGCAAGCATAGCTGAACTGGAAGAGAAAGATAGAATACAAAGGATAGAAGCAAATACCGTATTGCATTTTCGGTCCTTCTGATTAGACCAATCCGGCTACCGAAGCGGCCCCTGGGCATACACCCAACCGGCACAGCTCTAATCTTCATTAGGACTTACTTACAATACGGACCCAAAGCTGACTAATAAGTGACAGATGAAAGCCCCCGCTTGAAAGATACCAAGTCGGGGGTCTCAGCAGTAGATGCTGGTAGCTGGTTCCAATGTAGAATGGTTCTTGGGAAGAAGCTGTACTTGAAGACGTCGGATCTGGTGTGGTATTGCTGCATCTTCTTGGAGTGGTTTGACCTGGTTCTTCCTATGGATGGAACTAGATAGTCAGATGATGGTATATCGACTAGGTCGTTGACAATCTTGTAGAACATTATTAGTTGGATCTTAGTTCTTCTAGACTCAAGAGTTTCCCATTCTAGGTCTTTAAGCATAGCAGATACGCTGTCGGTGTTGCAGTATCTATTGGTGGCATACCTTGCTGCTCGTCGTTGGACCATTTCAAGCTTTTTGATGGACTGTATGCTGTATGGGTTCCATATTGAGGCGCAGTATTCGAGGTTAGGTCTTACTAGGGAAAAATACGCTGCTGCTTTAGTGTCTTTACTTGTTATCTTCAAGTTACGCTTTAAAAAACCAAGCATGCTGTTTCCCTTCTTAACTATCCGGTCGATGTGGTTATTCCAGGATAGGTTGTAGCTGAGGTCAACTCCCAGGTATTTAGTAGTGTTTGCTGTTTCGAGTTGATGGCCTTTCAGGTGATAGTTGAAGGTGATAGGTTTCTTCGATCTTGTTACCCTCAGCACATTACACTTGTCAGGATGGAATGACATGCCCCACGTATCTTTCCAGGTGGCTAGTGCTAATAAATCTTGTTGTAGGGTCTCGCAGTCTGCGATGGTCTTGATCTTTCTGTACACAATGGCATCATCTGCAAAGAGTCGAGTTCTTGATGTTACACACTCTGGTAGGTCGTTAATAAATATTAAAAATAGAAGTGGTCCAAGGACAGTGCCCTGCGGCACTCCACTGACTACTGGTGCTCTGTCGGAAGTTGCCCCATCAACGATTACTTGTTGTGAACGGTCTGAGAGGAAAGCTTGTATCCAATTATATGTTGAACCTCTTATTCCGTAGAAATCGAGTTTGGAAAGTAGACGCTGGTGTGGGACCTTATCAAAGGCTTTCGAAAAGTCTAGGATGATGAGGTCCTGTTGGTTTCCATTGTCTAGTGACTTCGCCAATTCATGTGTAAGGGTCAGTAGTTGTGTCTCACAACTTCTGCGTGCTCTGAATCCATGTTGGCAGTCTGTTAGAACGGTATACTGGTCTAGATGTTTCAGGATGTTGGTTGTCAGTATATGTTCCTGCATCTTGCAACACAAGCAGGTTAACGAGACAGGTCTGTAGTTACTGGCCTTGAATCGATCTCCCTTCTTGAAAATTGCGGTCACGTTGGCATACTTCCAATCAGATGGTACATCGCCATTGTCAAGGGCACTTTGGTAAATAATAGTCAAAAATGGTGCTATGTCTGTTGCTAGATCTTTCAAGATTCTGGCTGTGATTTGATCTGGTCCACAGGCTTTGTTGGGGTTGGTTTTTAGTAACAATTTCAATACTCCATCCTCTGATATATTGATGTCTGGCATTGATGGGTATGGAGTCCCTGTTGGTTTTGGTGTTGGGTTGCTGATGTCCTCTTTGGTGAATACCGACTCATATTGTCTGTTTAGTATATCCGCCTTATCTTTCGGATCAGCATGCATTTTACCGTTTTCTTTAAGTGGTGATACTCCACTGGTGTCTTTACGTAATGACTTTACATAGGACCAGAAACGCTTCTGTTTGCTTGGTTTTTCGTCTCTTTCTGGGTCACCAAATTCAATGATGTTGTCTATATATTCCCAGTATGCTTTCCTCTGTAATCGTTGGACTGATGATTTGGCATCTTTATACTTCTTGATGTCACTTGCTTTTTGTGAGGTCTTTTTTTTCCTGAATAGCTTGTCTCTTTTCCTAATTGCTGCTTTAACTTCCCTGGTAATCCATTGCTTGTTGCTTTTATCTCCCCTTATGGTTTTCTGTGGTATGTGATTCTTCATTAGTGCCAGTAATTTTGTCTTGAATGCGATCCAAAGTGCATCTGTACCTGATGATTCCAGTTTGGTAAATTCATTTCGATACTGGTTAAGATCTTCTCTAAATTGGTCATAGTTGGCCTTCCTATATTGCCATACCTTTCTTGGTGCAACTCTTTTACGCATGGGTCGTAGGCTAGATTCTATGAATACTGATTCATGGTCTGATATTCCCGGTATTACTCTTACTTGGTTTACTAATGTGTCGTTGTTTGTGAAAAAAAGATCTAAGGTGTTGGACTGTGTTTCTGTGATGCGTGTTGGTTCTAGTACAAGCTGATCTAAGAGTGAGTTTTTACATATTTCTAGGAGTTGATAACATTCTGATCTATGACTTGCGGCTGCTTTGGTAGTCTCTGTTGTCCAATCTATACCAGGGAGGTTGAAATCTCCTCCTATCCAAAGATGGGCTCCATTGTGCTTCTGTATTTTGGCAAGGTATGATTCGAATGTTGCAAGATAATCCGGATCAGTGTTGTTTGGTGGTCTATAGAACGATCCTACATATAGGTCTTTTGCTCCACTAACCTTTATCTTAGTCCAGACAAGCTCACAGTCGTTGGTTACTTTTAATTCCCCTGGTTCTTCACTTTCATACTTTTTCGATACAAGTATAAATACGCCACCACCTTCACCTGTGGTCCTGTCTTTTCGGTAGCAATTAAACTCTGATGGAAAAACTTCTTGCGAGTTGATGGATGGTTTAAGCCAAGATTCTGTCCCTATGACAATATCTGCCTGAGTGGAGTCAATGGTGCTAGATAGTTCTGCGTGTTTTCCTGGTGTTTTTATGGACTGACAATTGATGACGAGCACTCTGAGTGGCAAGTCATCTCGCTTGGTCTCAACTTTTGAAGGAGATGAGGTTGCTGTTGGATGACTGAAACTTATCTCTGAGTAGGTGTTTGATTCGTCAAGGTATGAGAATGAGTTGGATGTTTCAAAAATGCTTGTGTTAAATAAGCTTGTGGAGAAATTGGGTAGTCCACAGTTGATACATTCCCATGACACATTCTTGAGTGCATTGTAGATCTGGTCATTCATTCCGATACATTGCTGATGAAACCATATATCGCAGCTGTCGCAGCAAACGCCTGGTGTATTCCATCTTACAGCCTTTGAACATATGCCACATGGGTATTTAATGGGTCTTGGGCCTGGATTTGGCTCAGGTGCATATGATTCTGCTAGGAGTATTGAGCATAAATATAGTAAAACTAACTTGTTTCTACATACTGGTCCTGACTGTTTGGACCTTGATGTCCGCATGGATGCAATAAACTGGTTGGAAAGGGACAGACATGATGACTTGATGCTGGTGTTCTCATAGTCTACATAGTGTGTGAATTCACCCAATTTACTGAATTTATGGTTCTGCTCATACTTGTGGATGTTGTACTTAGCAAGGAGGGCTATGCATAAAATAATACCTGTCAGGAACAGCTGTGTCATTCTACTGTGGTCTCGTGTTGTTCTGTTTCTTCTTAGCCGGATGTTTACAATTAGCAAAGGATCATGGGTAATAAGGTACCCTGAGGGTCTAGCTGAGAGAGAAAATACTTATGTTTGAAAAACAACCTGATGTGGAGCGTGAGAACAGAGGAGATGTTCAACTATTGTACTGAGAAAGAAAATTCCTGTAAATGATTCAAAATATGCCTTAGTAACTAATAAAAATAAGAAGTTTCAGGAGCTGTCAAATAATCGGCCGCCATTGGTGCTATATAAGATTTTTTTTTATAAATTAATAATAACAATTTTGATTGAATGCAGGCAAAACTCCTGAAAATTAGTTTTCCACGTTATTAATATTATAATTTATTTTTTTCACGAATAAATATGATGAAATTAGTCAAAGGATCTATGGAACGAAGGCCGCTTATGTGATGAATAATGAATATTTTATGGACCTGTTTAGCCAACTCTCGTGGCTCTTGCGGAAAAAAAAATCCCATAGATTTAAATCTTGTATCCAGATCCAGTATAATAAAATAACTTTAAGCTCAGACATTTCTCGGATGTAGACATCACCGCTGACTGATTATTAAAATAACTCAATTTCATAATAGACGAATGTGTTTTATGTCTTTCAGCCCATAACATAAAACAGATCTTATCAGTTTCAAATACAACGAAGACGTTTGAAATTTTGTACTTTGTCCCATTTTCTGTATTTCTCTTTTCTTTTAGAATTCTTATTTCATATATAAAACTTACAGAGAAGAATAGAAACAAAGAAATCCATGACCGCGACGTTATCGGGTGCATCTAGTATATATTTCCAAATTAAGTCCTTTTGTGACATACAAGATAAGAACTTATCACATATACATTCGAAACTGATTTTCGAAGTGAGTTAAACGAAAACTTATGTCCCACGGTCATGCAGGTAGACCAATCAAAATCAGTACATAAAACAAGAGACATGTATTCACTTAGCTTGCTTCCTTGTTTTGGGGATATTTGAACTCATAACGGCCAGTTGTTATTTTTTTTTTATTTACTAAAGAGTAACTCCTCTGTAAATCTTAGAAATATAAACTTTTTTCTTGGAAATTTATCTTGGAATTATCAATTTCTTCTAGGTTTTTTCTATGTTCAATGGTGTAAGAGCCCACGACACAACCCACATAAGACAAATCCACATTGGGAAGCAGTCAGCAGTAAAGTTTAAATGTTAACATTTTTCTTTATATCAGCGTGTTTTTATGTTTTTTTTTTTTTTTTTGTTCTGTCGTTCTTTTTGTCTGAATTTCTGTAAATTTACTTGTATTCCAGCATCTCTTATGCTTTTTTTGGTCTAACAAAAAGTAATGGGCTGACTTTGTTACGCTAGCAGTATAAGCTTTACACAAATAAGTTTGTGAAGGGCCAATATTTGCTATGGTTAACGCTGGAAATCTGCAAATAGCAAATATATAGAGACAACCATTTGATCCTGAGTGGGAGGCCTTGCAGTTTTTGTTTTTGTTTTAAATTAGATATCATGGCCTGAAAAAGTTTAAATGTTATGGCCTCTACCGTCAAGAAAAAGACAAAAAATCTGTGTATATTATGTACTACTAGTAGATAGGAAAAACAATATTCTCGTCGCATAAATTTTCTGACCCGCCACATTAAGAAAATAGATATTTTTACTCGACCCAAACTGTCAGTGTGATTTTACAGAAAACACAGGAGAAAATGGTTGACAATAGTTTTTGAATAATTTTCTTTCTTGTTTTGTTTTCTTTGTTAAATATCATACACCGTAATCATTTTTTGACAGTCTCCAGATCAACTGTGTTAACCAATGCCGGTATTGCCCAAAATTTGTTAAGCTACATTGGGTTTCTGAAATTTTCCCCAACAATATCATATACATTATCTAAGATAATGTGTTGGGTGTTATAAGATCTATAGAACTGGTTCTGTGATCAGACTTTTGAATCACTCAATCAGCTGTAATAGAATTCTGTGGCAGATTTTTTTTTAATGTGCAAGTCATATTACTGTCAAGTAAACTAAAAATGTGAAAAATTAATCAAGGTCTTCGGTCAATTATACGTACGTATTGCCATTTAATGACATGTAATGTCTTTAATCAATGCTAATGCGTCAATTGAGGGGGCGACATGAGATGAACAAGTGACTTGCGAGTGAGAACTAATTATTCAACACCTACATGTATATGTTGGGGGTTAGGCGTTTTATTTTTTCGATGAATGCCATTGGTGCCAGAAACTCACGACACAACCTACATGTACATAAGCGGCAATTAAAAAGCATGCGCGATGCGAAACAAGCAGCCTTTGATGTTACCAGTGGTCGCTGTGTGCCGTTTTGCATTCTCGGTTTGCAATCGGCCCATGATAAAAACAAAATGCATACGATATAGAACTAATTCTACAAACGTCAAAGAAAAACTTCCTTCTGGGCATAAAAACACATAAAACACGTCGAGTACTTGTAAACACAAGCTTTGTCAGAGATTGCTGCCTGGACAGCCACATAAAAATGATGCAGGTTTAACTAGGTTTTTGGGGCCCATCTTCTCCCAATTGATAATTTCTAACAAAAAACAAAATACCACACAGAAAACATCAGATGTTTGCAAATCGCATATTTGGACAATAGAAAATATACAGATAAAGTCCTGTCTAGTGAGTCCAAATCATCCAGCAGTTCCGAAAATTTCTCGTTTGTTGTTGTTTTATTTGCTTTTGTTTTCCACTTCATCCGATAATCTTTCCAGTCTTAAGATCAACGAGTGATGTGTCATACTTAACTACGGGAACCCTAATATTCACCTGACGGTTCACAACCCTTGGTATCTTTTTAAAGCTAATAATGGGGATTGTTCTTTTCTCAATAACAGTTTGAAATTGGGGCGGTTTTGGTCGAGGAACTGGATTTCTGTTTGGGCCCGGTAACATAACAACTATATTCCTATTTGGCGCATTATTGTTTTTCAAACCACTGTTTCTGTCATTTTGCAATAAACCAAGCGGGAACGGTCGAATGTCTGGGAAAACGGCAGGTTTCCCACCATTTAATCTTCCATAGTTCTCTTGATAACTGTTAGGCTCATATACTTCCGGTCCACGTTCTACTGGCATTGGGCGTCGTGGCCCAGGAGGTGGAATGTGAACGGGTTCCGATGTGTCACGTGGTAGTTCGACTGCACTGAACTTGTCTAAGAACAGAGGTGGACTTCCATCATGGAATGGTAACGAAAATACAAGTGGCAAGGAAAATATTGGAACGAGTAGCCACATTTGAATTGAATATCTGAAAAAATAGATGATGTTAATATACCTTCAATTTCTTGAAATATTGTAATTTTGTCTTGAGTATTTTGATATCAGTTAACTAGTCATGTACTAGAATCCTTAAATTGAAGTGCTTTTTACGTTTAACTGCAAATCTAACCTTAGAAACATTTAAGGATGAAGTTTGTATTATGAATATGTTTTATTTGAAAAAAATATTCGATTTATTTTCTTTCTTAATTTTTTATAAAAAGAGGATGTTAGAAATATGAATAAAAGGCCCTAGGGTGAATGGATTCAACCATTTCATTCATACAAATGCGTTTTGTAAGAAAGATGTGAAGTTTGGCGCGCTGAAATGACCGTTGGCAGCGCAACTGGTGTGTTGCAGCCAGTGGGAACTGAGTTCACTTTCGTTAAGACTTGTTTTCGCGTTGCTTCCTGCATTTTAATTGTGTTTTTTTTTTCCTTTGTTTTTATAACACTTTTTTTTTGTATTTAAAACGAAAGAATATGGAATATGTGCCAAAAAGACACGATCCACATATTGAAATGATTTTCATAAATGTACAAAAGCAAAATTTCATTGCGTGTGAAGCGCTTTTCTGGATTAACCTTCATCAGACACGCTAGGAGTAGAAAACTTGGAAAGCCGGTAGACTATTAAATTTGATAAAAAAAAAAAATGCCAAAAAAATATTACAACAATGACCAAACAGATAAATTTATCAATTTTTTTTAAATTGTCTTGCTTTTGTTTGAATCAACTAATTTTGTCTTTGCCTTTCCAGACTCCTGACATTCAAATATTGGTATTTCTTTGAGTCTTTAATATCCTTACGTATAATTTTTTTTATGACAGAAACACATAAAATTTAATAATCTGACCTTTTTTGAAATTTAAGACAAGAATACCATTTCATGAATAGGTTGGGTTTCGGATTTGCTCGAGTCGTAATATGTATTACAAAATAAAACAATGCTTTTCTTACCTTGTCAACTTCCCAAACAACAACAACGGACACCAGACAGACTTTTGTCGAAATGTAAACGTTATAAAAAGAACAATCAGATCATTTTGGAAGTTCAAATCTGTCAAATCGATGATGCATGTACCAATGTTGACTGAAATCAAGATTTATTAAGATATATGACCCAAGCCTAATGGTGCCTGACTTTTTAAGTTTGTTAAACATGCTTACTTAAAAAGATTACAATGTTTCGGTCTCGTGCGCGGAGAAATTCAGACGCATAAAATATATTCCCTCGATCTAGAGAATCATATTATTTTACATTTATTTTCATGTGTGTTTCCTTGTCGTTAATTCCTAAATTGTAAATGCAACAAAGAGTCGAGAGAAAAAATTGTTAAACCATTCGTCTGGAAAACTATCCGAGGAGATTATGACCGCTTCCATCAAGACTCGTTAGGGACGTAACAAAATTGAAAGGTCCATACATAGAATAAGAAAAAAAGAGGACTTGTGCAATAAAACAAAGTTGTTTTTTTTAACTTTAACTCATCTTGACGCATGTTATAATTTTCATTCAAATACCTACTACCATTGAACGTATGCATTGAAATGATAAGGTTTTTTTTCTTGTTATCACTTACCAGATTTTTTAAAATGTTCAGCTTTTGACTACAAGATTTTAGAAAAAAAAAAGTAATTTTGATTCTTATGTGTCTTCCACGCCAAACCAACTTGATGCTTCCAAAATTCGTTTTATCAATGTGTGCCATTTTTACCACTTTTCATTCAGGTGGTGCCATTCTTGTTTGGAGTGCGTAAATTTCACACCGAGATTTTTCTTCGCTTTAACTTTTACTTCATGCGTATTGACTACATTGCGTCCTTGTTTGTCACATTACCTTAAATGATAATGTTGGGGTCAATCAAAATTTTGTCACAAATTATCAATCTTTTATCTACGATTAACACATAAATCATAATGCAATAAAATGTTTAGGTATCATTCGGGAGTCAATTAATACATTTATCTAAAAACAAAATGACACTGTCTCTTCACGTTTTTAGTGTTGTGGTTCCCTTTCTAATAGTTGCTATTGCATATTGCGATGGTAATTTTCATTACCGAAATTCATTTCATTCTCCAAAACTAGGCTTGCCACCAGAGGACATAGAACATTTCTTGTTGGATTTGGAAAATATTGCCAGTAAATTGGATTTTAAATATCTGACAAACAAACAAACTCTAAACCAAGTTTTGGGGAAAATTTCGGATATTTATGACAAAGGTCGGTTCTCGTCATTTCAAAATGAAACCTCGACACAAAGTCCGATAACCTCTGAAACTACTAGTGCTTCCCATAATGCAACAGCAATATGGACCGTCTCAAAAGGTGTTCCATCAAAAGATGTACCAACGACTATCAAACCGGCCACAAGATCACCATTAGTTGTGTCTGATGTTTGTTTAGACCACACAATAGCAATTATTAATGGTCTGATTCATAAACAACGTTTTGCTTTAGAGAGTAAGTTTTTTTTTCTTAACTTGTGTAATTGTATATAATTTCAACATTTTTTGTCCTGTTAATTTGTAGTTTATTAACAAAAAGATCTAACTAAGAACACCAATGGCTTAAAAGGCATTCATACAGTCAATATTTTGGAAGAAACATAATTCTGATTTTCTTAATGATGTCAATCCAAACAAGAAAATGTAAAACGTATTAAACCAAAAGTATTTTTTTTTTATTTTAATTTCTTCTTGTAGTGATTGACGCTTTGGGTAAACCACAATCGAACATTTTTGGTGACCTTACTGCATCTGGTGTAGAGGGTATTCCACTTTTAGTAAAGTGGATTGGTGATTTTGATGAATGTCGGGCAGTGCGGAATAATACAGAAGTAAATGGTACCTATTACGATGTCAAAGGTCAATATTGTCTTGGAACTTTACCCACTAAAGTTGTAAGTTTAATTGGTATTTTAGACGGGTTTTTTACAGTTAGCAAGTGTAATTCAGATTTATACACTATAAATCTTCAGTTTGTAAAAAGCGCGAGGGTTTTTTGTCTTATAGGTTTCTTCATCTTACAGCTTTCCTAAAGATCCTTTGTTTTACAGCTTTTCATTAGGGTTCATCGCCTAACAGCTTTCCTAAGGTTTATACGTCTTACAGCTTTCCTAAGGTTTCTACGTCTAACAGCTTTCCACGTCTACCAGCTTTCTGAAAGGGTGTCTTCGTCCAGGTTCTTTGTCTTAATTACAGCTTGAATGATGAGATTTTCCGTCTATAAAAGATTTCATAATGTTCCTTCGCCTTACAGTGGACCTAAGGGTTGTTCGTGTTGCAGGGGCTGTTTCTGGGGGTATCACTCCAAGGAAACACTGCGTAGGGTTCTATAAGTTTATTACCAAATATATAAGGCTCTGAAATTTACAATAAATCAATTATCAAATATAGAAGTAACAATCAATCAATATAGTATAACAATATCACAGATAAATACAGTAAAACTTGTATGTTTAAATACCTCTATCGTAACACAGAACAGGTGCGATTTGTTGATGTTATTAGGTATATTGTATGTCTTTTTATATGTACTCCAATCAATCAAATCATATATGTTTTGTGTTATAACTGTTTGATTATTCTGCTCAAATCTTGGGCACTGTGATTAGTTTAGTAAAATTATCTTTATCTTTATCTTATCTGTTAAAGTACATTTGACCTTTTCAATATATATATTGCATTCCAATGTGATTGGATGTGTATTCGATTACAATAGAACGGCCTTGAGCCGACTCCAAAACTTTGTAAGAAAACATTAAGGTGTATTTGCGTGTATAAAATAGCAAAAATAACTCAGTCTAGATGTGTAAACTAATAATCTTTTCACTAATAATTAACTATCAAACTATATTTCTAAATAGTACATGTAAAGTTTCATAAATCCGTTTGATGAAACATCGAATTATTCAATAATCAAAAATATGAAGGGAGACAATAAAAATCTTACCACACGCAAATATACAAACTAAGCTTACCACTTGTGGAGCAAGCCGTAAAGGTAAAAATGGGACCTGGAACGGGTTTACATCTTACAAGTCAACATAGACAGGAAAACAGGATGATGTCTGTCGAATGAACTGTCCCAAAGAAATAAGTATAATCCTGAATTATCTTCAACTTCAAAAACAGTCTCAATGTATCTAGTCACAACTTTCAATACCGTCAAACCATTTCAACTTCTAGTATATAAAATCAGGAGAATTTTAAATTACAACTGACACGTATATATAATGATCCGTCACTCTCAAAATCTCAAACCGGTCTGCCCGAAAAGAACAAAAGAGCTACAAAGAAACCCGCCAAATCAACCATAACCAATCAGAATAGAAAAGAAAGGTATCCCTAGAAAGTATAAATAGAAATTAAAGACTAACCAATGAAATATATATGTTTTAGACTATTACTTTTTTTTTTTTAATTAGTTTATTAATGCAAACATGTCCCAATTAGGGATAACAGCATACATTTACAATACAAACATGAATACAGAGTTGAAACATACAATGTACAACATGAACAACAACAGAAAATATAGTAAATTATCTATAGAGTATCCTCTCTCCCCAGTTCTAATGACTGTATAATAAAAGAATAAACTATGGAGATTTGATCCGGTGTTGATGGATTTAAGAGCCATTTCAATTTATTTATTTCATTTAAAGATTCAAAATTATAATCTATTATTTTCAATTTTTCAAACATTATATTTCGAAGCGCCTGGTTTTTTTGACAATGAAAAAAGAAATGATTCTCATCTTCTATTTTATTACAGAAAGTGCATAATATTTTATCTCTTGGTATCTTATTATACCTTCCAACTTCAATTTGAAGTTTGTGGTCACATATTCTAAATTTTGTGAAAGTTTGTCTGTATTTGAAATTAGGATGGGAGAGATAATATTCCTCCACATCCTCAGTTTTGAAGTATTTATATAAATAGGCCTTATTATTTTCATCAAATTTATTTATCTTATCAAGTGTGATATCTTTATAAAATTTATTTACATTATTTTTAATATTATTTGTAAGTTTACTAAGAATTTTAGAATTAGTACAATTAGTAAAATCTTCTATGTCCATATGAATATCTTTAGTTAAAGTTTTGGCATATGAATACCATGTGTAAGTTCCTTCTGAATCTAACTGTTTTGTCAACTCAAAAGCTTCTTTAAGTAAAGGGTTAAGCTCTTGATAATTTAACCTTGCTAGGTATTTTAAAGTTTGAATGTTTATGAAGCATTCTAATGGATTTCTATTTAGTTCAGCTCTGTTGACAACATTTGTTGAGCATTTGTTTGTTCCTAATGTACTTTTACAGAAGAGTAAATGTACTTTTTCTAGGTGTGTTTTATCTATAAAATTAAAAATATCTAAATCCTTGCATGTTTTACTGGCACGTTCTTTTGCTCTATAGTATTTTAGATAAATATCCATATAGTAAATTTCTGAATTATAACATAATATAGGTTTTACCAGTGTATCAAAGAGATTACATGAAACTTTAACTGGTAAATCTTTGAGTAATGAAGTATAAGATTTGATAGAGAATAAAACTTTGCGTGCTTTTTTTGATAAATGGTCACCGTTAGATTGCAGTGTTCCATTTGATTTTATTATGGTTCCAAGATATTTATATTCTTGGATATTTTCGATGTCATTACTTTTATACTTTAGAAAACTGTTTGGTATGTTACGTGGATTATTTTGAATAATCATTGATTTAGATTTATTGACATTCACTGTCAGTTGCCAATTATCACAATATGTTGACAGGTTTATTAAACTATTTTGTAAACCAGAACTACTCTCAGATAATAATATGAGATCATCTGCAAATAGTAGACTATTTATACTACTATCCATAATTTTTGGTGCATCACACTTGTTAGATTCTAAAAATTTAGTTATATCATTAACAAATATATTGAACAGAGTAGGGCTTATCGAATCTCCTTGTCGCACACCCTTTTCTATTCCAAAAAATTTGGAATGTTTACCATCAAATTTGAATGCTCCTTCAGTATTATTAAACTGACTTTTTAAAATATTATACATCTTTCTTCCAATTCCAACTTTCAAAAGCTTATACAATAATCCATTTCTCCAAAGTGAATCAAAAGCTTTTTTTAGGTCAACAAAGCAGACAAACAGTTTTTTCTTGTTTTTATGTATATATTTATTGATAAGGGATTTTAGTATAAAAAGGCTGTCAGAAGTTCTGTGATTTTCTCTAAATCCAAACTGGTTGGCACAGAATTTCTTGTCCATATATTTTACTATTCTTTCATTTAGGACAGCACTAAAAAGTTTTGAGAAACAGTTCATAAGTGAAATGCCTCTATAATTATTTAAACTCTTTTTATCTCCGGATTTATGAATTGTAATGATAAAGGACTTTTCCCATAATGATGGGTAAATTCCTGTATCTAGTAACAAGTTAAAAAGTTTTGCATATGATTTTAATGTTGTAATACTACTATATTTTAATGTTTCATTAATTATTCTATCAGGTCCTGCTTTTTTTCCCAACTTCAGTTTATTTATAATCAATTTTATTTCAGAGCAGGTTATAGGTTTATCTGTTATTTCCTGTTCTTTTATATTACTTTCTAATTCTTTAACTTCCTTATTTATTTCTTGTTCAAAAGTTTTATTGTAAGATTTACATGTTCCTTGCTCTTGGAAGTGTCTTTTTAGCTCATCAAGATCATTAAAAATTTCTTCAGAATCACTTCTTTTTTCTTCAGTTTTATTTTTCATCGTTCTTAGAATTTTCCAGTATTCTTGAGGATTTTCACCTTGCAAATTTTCAAGTTTGGAATATAATTCTTTTTTATATTGAAATTTTCTTTGTTTAATTAATTTTTTTTAGTTGTTTACACAAGTTTAAATATCTACTTTTTAGCGAAAGATCGTATGGGTTTTCTCTAATATATTTACTTATTAAATTGATCTGCGTTTTATGTTCATGTATAGTTTGATCTTTAGGAATGTACTTTTTCCTTTTTTTATATTTATTCTTAGGTTTATTATTAATTTTACAGCAGTTGTTCGAAATTTTTGTAAGAATGTCAGTTAGTTGTTTTGTGGCTTCATCAACACCTTGTTTGTCCTTAGAAAATTTATTACTTTCGAAATCTAAAATATTATTTCTAATCTCTTCAGATGCTAAATAGTCCATTAAACGCTTTTTACTAGTAAGACTATCCCATCTATATTCACTTATATCTTCCCATTCATTTTTTTGGAAGTTAATATTATTTACATCATAATGACATTTAATAAATACTTCAATTTTTGTGTGATCTGACAAATATGAAAAATTTCCAGTCTTAAAATATAGAACTGAGGAGAGAAGATTCTCGCTCATAATACAATAATCTACAGTGCTATAACCATTATTAGACATACAAGTATAATATCCACAAGAGTCACCTAAAAATCTGCCATTTAACATACGTAGCCTTGCTGAAATACAAAGATCTAATAGATGTTTACCTTGGACATTGATAACATTGTCCATGGCTTGTCTTAGAAACATATCATCAGAAATATAATTTTCTGGAAGTATATGATTACTTGTAAATTTATTAATATCTTTTGAATCGTCTTCTATGAAATCATTAATATTACTAGTTCTGGCGTTAAAATCACCAATAAGTAGAATTTTACCTTTATCATTAAACATATTAATTTCATTTTCTAACTGTATTAAATCATTGTCATAATGATTTGAGGTTACTGGTGGGATGTAAACACAGCAAATAAAAATATCATTTTCTATTTAAAAAAAGTCTTTCTTAAGTTTTAACCATAGTCTATTTGGTGATTGAGTGGCTTCTTTTAAGTATGTAATACCTTCTTTAATTTCTTTCTTATATAAGACTAAAATTCCACCACTATGTCTCTTTGCTTTTGAATTTTTTTTCCTTATTTTATTAATAGTATAAAAATTATTATTGAAATAATCTTTACTTTCTCCTTTCCATGTTTCTAATAGAATGTTGACATCAGAGTTGATGTCATTTAGAAATTTTTCATCTGAAAATTTGTTACCAAGGCCATGTATGTTCCATGCAGATATTGATATTTGTTTTTTTGTCTCTTTCATTATCATTTCAAGTTTGTTTGAGTTTTGGCCCTAATTTAAGCAAAATATGATTTCATACAGTAGTTATAATTCATATCTCACATAATTTCTATATCATATCTATATATGTTGATCTATAATTAATAGATAAATGTAAACTTCTTGACAAAAAATATTAGAATACAATTGAATAAACTTTCTTTTAACATTATCAAAAATTGAGTTATTCCCCTTTTAACACAAGTTTACACTATATATGTAACTACACATTTTGTTTCACCTCTCCCTTTTTTTCATAAAATTTAGCATACTGACATATATTCTATTTGTATTAGAGAAATTAATACTTCAACTCTCATAAATGCATAAATGTTAACATATTTACATAGTAAATAATACAAGTGTATTGACATGGACCTGCTCTCTTCCACAATATTCTGTCAGAGCCACTGCGCGGCACTAACAGTTTGTTTTTTCGTACCGCACACTGATTCCAACAAAATACTGATAGAGGGGAGCAAGTCCCTGCGGTGTATTATAAAAGTATTTGAACAATAAACAATAACTAATTCAACATGATTTCTTTTCCTTTAAACCGTAAGTTTAATTCAATTCATTTTTATATAAGAAATACATGTTACAAAGACATTTAATATACAATATATAAATAGGCATAAAAATGACTCTGCTACATTCGTATAACAGCTTTCAAAGGGTTTCTTCTTCTAACAGTTTTACTTAGGTTTCTTCGTCTTACAGCTTTCCTTAGGTTGTTTCGTCTATCAGTTTCAAAAGGTTTCTTCTTCTAACAGCTTTCATTGGTTTCATCTGCCTTACAGCTTTCATCAGGTTTCTTCGTCTAACAACTTTCTTAAGTTTTCTTCGTCTGACAGATTTCATAAGCTTTCTTTGTTTAACAACTTTCATTACGTTTCCTATCAGGTTCCATAAGGTTTTTTCATCTTACAGATTTCTTTAAGTTTCTCTGTCTACCAACTTTCATAGGATTTGCCTTCTAACAGCTCGCATAAGTTTTCCTCGTCTTAGCTTACAGCTTTCATACTGTTTCTTCATTAAAACCCTTTCAAAAGGTTTCTTCGTCTAACAGCTTTCATAACTTTTTTTTCGTCTAAAAACTTTTTTATGGTTTTTTTTCATAGAGTTTCTTCATCTAAGATCTTTTAATTGCTTTTTTCGTTTAATAGTTCACAAGGATTCTTTGTCTTGCAGCTTTCCTAAAGTTTCTTCGCCCTACAGCTATATAAGCTTTCTGTCAGGTCGAGTTTTGCGTATGTGAGGGGAAGCTAGCTGGTAGGCTGGTTGAATGGGGTAGCAGACTGTTTTGTGTGTGTGGATAAGTGCTGCACCTAAGGTCAGGGACTTTGGCCTGTGGCGAAACTGCCTTTGCTAGGAGCACTGCAAAATATTGCAAAGAGACGAAGAATAAAAGTTGATGTTTATTATCTGGACGCAAGCATGTGAATTCATGTATAACAAATAACAATACAAAATAACATAAACAATAATGACAATGAATTAGAATCGCAAAAGGTATTCAAAAGTTATTATTTTGTTAACACTTATTCTGTACCTTGAAATTATAAAAACTAGCATTTCTTGAACATGTCGAAAAGTGTAAAATTGAAAGTAATTACAATGAGTACTTTATTGAATTCTATTTGAAATTTGCAAGCACATCAAGAGGGGATAACTCTATTTTATTTAAACTAGGGGGTGATAATCAAAACTTTATTTTGCTCAATAAATATAGTAAAAGTGAATGCAGTCTTTAGGACACGGATTATAAAAGTGGTTATATGTTATATATGTAGTCGCAATAAAAACAAATTAAACCAAAGAAATCTATGTAAAAAATTATCAATTAACTGCCCTAATTATCAAATGTTGAAAAATGAGAAATTTCAGGGAAACCAATGTTTCAATCACTTCTTAATTAAAAGTATTGTTACCCAGCTATTATTTGAAAATGAAACAATAATGAATTGTAGATTATATTCGCATTCCAACGCATGATAAATATTTTGCTTAATTTTAGGTTTTTATAGCACTCGGTGTCTGTGTACCACAAACTTGTAGCGAAACGGATGCATTGAATTTAATGAAAACAAGTAAGTTTGAACTTTTAAGCCCTCTTATGAATGAAGAAGGGAATACAGTGTTCGGGTTGGTTTGTCCGTCCGTCCCAAATCAATTTTACCATTAGGTTTTACCTACTTTTTCTTAAAGGAAGCATTAATTCTTATCTTAACTTTAATAATTTAGATATATGCACGAGGAAAAAAATGAAATAAAGTAAAATTATCAATAAATTGTATCTGTCTATTCAACTTCAAGAATAGCCAAAACAGGGTACTTTTTGCGTGGCAAAGATTTCTGCTGTCGATTCTGTCTACAAGAGTTTCACAAAAAGACCGATAATTCCAAAGGCTGTATAAATCTTTTGATAAAATTAAGGTTATGTTGAGATTAATTAGATACTCAATATAATAAATTGCTCTTATCCTTTTGAAAAAAAATCATTTAAATAAATAATGTTTTTTTTTTTTTTAGTTTTTCCTAATACATTAAGTATGACCTGTAAGCCTGCGCATCGTCCACATTTTGACACAAGAGCAACAATTGTCTTGTAAGTAAAATTATGATTCCTGCTATTAAAAGGGATAAAAAAGCCAGAAAAAGATGTAATCAAATTTATATAAACATTTAAACATTAAACAACTGTTTTAAAGGTATTAGTGAAAAAATAATGAGATGTGGTGCATTATGCAAAGGGGTCTGCAATAATATCGGTGACAAAATCTTTAATGAAATACAGTTAGCAACTACTTGTTATTATCGATTTGTTAAATTTGAATACAGATTCGCCGAATTATGTTAAACGCAAATTCAAGAACAGTTTTTGTCTTTATACTCAAATATTATTGTCGTGAGTATATATATTGCTGATAAAAGCAGAATTGTCTAATTACACTCTGCATGTACATGGCCAGTCAAGAAAATGAAACATCTTGTTGCTATTAAAGCATAGTATTTTCTCTTGTTGCTTATTCAATGATAGTATTTTTTCCATCATATATGCAGTGTCGTACTTATGGTTTTCGTGGCTCTGATGGTCCTTGGAACAGTGTATGACGTATACATTATACATTGGTCTAAAAATGTCAGATCAGAGATAGTAGAGCCCATTGTAGCCAATGATGAGATAGTTCCGTTGTTAAAAGGAAGGAAGATAGCAGAGCGGAAAGAACCGGGCAAGTTTAAAAAGGAAACCCAATCGAATAATGCTCTCAGCATAAATATACCATCGAGTTTTGCAACCAAGATTACATTGTTCACAATCAGATTAAATTGTATAGAATTTGCATACTTTACATACTAGATAGATAGATTTATATAGATAGATTTATATGGATAGATTTATTTCGATTAAAATGTACTCGGAAGGTAGCATTTGAACCGTTTATGATATGTAAACGATTTAAATAATTCGGGGGACAACAAAAACAACAGAATAAGTTTGGATATTAAAGTTTGATCGGCGAAATAAAACCTTGTAGCTCGACCCCTAAGTCTTACATTTATAGAATGAGTTTCCTGATGGTCTCATTAAATTTGTATAGTTCAGAACATAATAATCTTATTTATATAAACAGAAATTGTATGTGTACCTTTCAAATAGCTTCAAATACAATCAAAATTGTTTATACTTTTTACAAAGTAGCGAGAACATCAAATAAATCATATATAGTAAATGTTTAGGGCTTTTGGAACTGTAACTGTCTTGAACATCGTTAAAATGTCCTTGAAACAGGGTACAGTTTGACCGATTAGTAGCAATTATAAGAAAAGGCACCCCTTGTACATGAATGCAAAAAAAAAAAACACATTGTAGTGTCGACTGTTTTTTTTTAATTCAGGTACAGCCGGGAAACTGTTATTGGCCTTCTCTCTATATACCAACATTAAGAAGATCTTAAGTACAAATCAAGGGGAAGGAACTCTCACTTGTATTAATGGGATTCGATTTATAACCATGACATGGGTAATATTGGGCCATACACTGATTTTTCCTATCACCTTTAGTGTTATTGGTAAGTAAAGCGGGTAAAGTGTAAAATTTGATACGAAAGGTCATCTGACCCAATCGATACGAAAAAATTTGGCAGTCTTCAAACGACTATTTTAATTTCAAGTTTAAACTTAAAACCCTTTCAAAGTTGAAAATCCCTGCTTCAAATAAACATTTGTCTACATTTTTTAGTGAATACTTAGCATTTCTAGTAATTTTCTTTCGATAGATCTTATGGTCCTGTCACACTATAACGTTTTAGCCAACGTGTGCCGAACGTTCGAATAATTTTCTAAAACGTTGGAATACGTTGGCAGTCGCTGTAAGAAGTCTAAAAAATATCTCGGTGAACGACCACAAAGCGTCAGGCTAACTACCTGCAACGCACGACAAACTTATTCAAAACTTATCTATTAGGGGGGTTAAGGGGGGGTCCAATAACACCTTAACAGGGAATTGATTTTCCCAATAACAGATAACAGAGAATTGATATTTTTTAACTGACCATTTCAATTTAGCTAACATACTATTTTTAATAACAGATAACATAAAATTATATTATTCAATAACAGGTAACAGTAAACTGAATTTTTTCAATAACAGTTAACACACAACTGGTCAATAACAGTTAACATTAAATCTGATATCTGCAATAACAGCTAACAGAGAACCAATTCAAGCCAATAACACAGGAACAGCTAACCCCCTTCCCCCCCCCCCCCCCATCTATAGCGTTTGTCCGGCGTGCTTGACGTTTGCCTAGCGCATGTGTGACGACTGCAGAACGCATTCATAGCGTTAGTCTTACTTATTTTTTTTCTCTCGGTGGGGAGACCTAGGATTTCTGTTCTTTTCTTTAATATTATTTCACAATAGCCCAAATAGATCTATCATCTGGCTTGAATGTATTGCTGGATTAATTAATAATTATAATTCCGTCATGTAAATTTACTTTCGTTATAAAAATATTGGTTTTCAGCGTTCTGGTAATATGAATGTATAATTATTCTACAGCCGTTTTTTAACCAATAGTGATGATTTTTGCACTCAGTCTAAAAGAATAAATTATAGTGTAGATTTTATATTTTGATACGTCAAAAATATACAGAGAGGAATGCATTCTCTTGTTAACAAACTCTCAAAATCTCAAATGAGTATATAAATGTAAGAAATACCGGTCTGTAGATTTTGCCTAGCATTCTTTTTATAGCACTTGACTAATCCTAAATGATCGCAGACAGCATGACGGATGTCCTTAATAAAGAATTGAAAAACGCGTGTGCTTATTGAATTTTAGAAATACACATTATTTCAAATGAGTATTGAAGTTGGACTTTCGTTACTCGTTGTATTTGAGTATTTTTCTACCCAAAAAAAATGTCCACCGTAAAACGACAGGTGTATTACAATTTGCAAGAATTACTTTCAATTCCAGATCATCTAAGTTATCTTTGTTATAATCATAGACATGTCTATGTTATAATCAAGATTTCTTTGGTTTTGTTCATTGATTTTTGTAAAAAGATTTTTTTCAGGTTTGAAATAGTATTCGAAACTTTTGAAATTGACTTTCCCCCTTGTAATTCAATCTAACAAAATTCTGGGGTTTATACGCTACTCGTTCGTTACAATGACACTCTGTGCGCTCTGTACACGTTTTAAACTGAAGGGATTGCTTTGAAACTTTGCACACGTCATCTATGGGATGCCCTCTACCAAGATTGCACAAATGGTGACCGCCGTCCAAACAACATGGCTGCCGTTACTAAAATAGACCAGGGGGGGTCAGACTACTCTTTTTGGCTTGTAAATTAAAAAATATAAGAGATAGATGAAATCTGATGCCACGTTGCTGCTTCAGCATCAAAAGCTCTACAAAAGTTTCCATTGAATCGAAGTTGTCAGATGACCCCTTATAGGAGTTACAGTCCCTTAAAGGTGAAAAATAGCATCTTTCATGTTTTTGGCTTATAGAATGAAAACTATGACAGATAGAGAAAAGTTGTTGCTTGCTTAAATGTTCAGCTTATTTAGCCATACAAAAGTCTCCATAGGGTCGAAGTTGTCAGATGACCCCTTAAAGGGGTTAAAGCCCCTAAAATAACATTGTTTCATATTTTTGGCCTATGGAATGAAAACCATAGCAGATAGAAAGAAGCTGTTGCTTGCCTAAATGTTCAGCTTAGTTAGCTCTTCAAAAGTCTCCACAGGGTCGAAGTTGTCAGATGTCCTCATATAGGGGTTTCGGTGCCTAAAATAACGTTCTTTCATGTCTTTGGCCTATGGAAAGAAAACTATAGTAGATAGAGAGAAGCTGTTGCTTGCTTAAATGTTCAGTTCATTTAGCTCTACAAAAAGTCTCCATAAGATCAAAGTTGTCAGATGACTCCTTATAGGGGTAACAGCCCCTAAACTGACGTGGTTTCATGTTTTGGCCTATAGAATGAAAACTAAAGCAGATAGAGAAAAGCTGTTGCTTGCTTAATTGGTTCAGGTTGTTTAGCGCTTCAAAAAAATCCATAGGGTCAAAGTTGTCAGATGACCCCTTACAGGGGTTATGGCCCCTAGAATAACATTTTTTCATGATTTGGGCCTATGGCTACAGAATGAAACTATAGTAGATGGAGAAAAGCTGTTACTTGCTTAAATGTTCTGCTTATTTAGCTCTAGAAAAGTCTTTACATGTATAGGGTTGACTTAAGACCAGGTGAGCGATTCAGGCTCCTGTTAGCCTCTTTTTCATTTCATATGACACATACATGTATATTGTTTCATTAATTCGATAATGCCTGGAAGAGCTCGCATATTATTTCATATGGCCATGCCAATTGCTGGGGATGGAAGTCTTAGACTAATTTCAAATACAAAGACAAAAGCAATATGTTGGTGGTGGTGGGTGTTTGGGTTTGAAAGTTGATCAATTCGAACTTTTCTGAAAGAATTCTTCATACTTTTGGACAAAAATGCCCAATAGGTGTCCATTCAGATTCTAAAATAAAAAGTGTACTTATTTTCTAAAGAATCTGGTTTTTATTTTCGAGATTTTAGATTTATACACTTGAAAATCCTAAATCAATATTCAATATTTTTTTTCATTTAATTGTCCTACACAAATTTATATATTTTCTCGTAATTTATATTCCATGAAATATTTATTTTTAAGAAAGGGCTTAATATCATTTTAGATTTTATCTTTTATAAATGAATTAAAGATATAATAAAGTTTTACATCATTTATTTGATTTTTTAACAGGTTAAAACAATTGCTTGATGTCAGAACAAAATGTCCCGTGCATTATAGTTTTTTTATTGGTGGGGGGCACCGGATACGTACTTTAAACCCTTTTCGGTGCACGTTTGCCATTCGGGGCAATTTATTTCATTGCTTGGGGGACACCGGAGAATCCGGAGGAAACCATCGACTTACAGACGTACAAGACATTTTTTTCGAATTTGGCCCCTGGCCAATACAGAGAGGAAAAAGAGGAAGTTTAATTTGAGACTGATATACGATCTTTGTATCACCAGTTAATTAGTATGGTCTAGTATAGATTATTACATGGCATTTTTTTATATCCAACCATTTAAGCCCTATGGCTTTATATCAGCCCGAAACCAAATTGCTCGAGGGATGATATATGCCCAAGGGCTGATGAATGATTAGATATATACAATGTCATGTAATGATCTTTTTATCATGTACTCCAATTTATTTTTAGATAACTGCATCATAAGGGAATAAATAAATGATAGAAAATGCATTGAAAGAAAATTGGGTTTATTACTACCTATTATAAAAAGATTGTTGTTTCCGTCGTTTCTATATTTACAAAAGCTCTTTGCAATGTTTTCACTCGGTGGCTATATTCGGATTCTCAATCTTCGGATTCCCATCAAGACAATATGGCCGCGACCAGTAGATTATGTGTTCCGCTTCGGATTATATTTTAGTCAGTGTAGCATATCTTGCGTAACTTTAGCGTATAAATGGATATTTGATTTTGGATTGCGAAAATTTACTTAATTGAATAAAGTTTTAAAGGACAAAAATACTAATCGGACACCAAAAATAAGTTAATCATGCAAAAAAGTTATACACAGCATCTTCGTATTTCATGCTTTTATGTGGCGGTGTTTTAAAGCAACAATGCGATTCAACTAGATCATGTAGCGTACTTTATCAGGTTGTGCACATGTTTAAGCGTACTTTCTTATAAATTTTTGACTGCAAAATGTTAATTCATTGAAGATAGTTTATTATCACAGACAGAAATATAGGTCAATCAGACACACACAATCCAAGCATTTTATTGATTTTTAGAAAATGACAAAATAGCCACATTGGGTCATTCGTCTGTCTTGATCTAGGTCATTTTAATAAGGATGAATAATTTTATTTATTTCTCACAAAGCTATTGCGGGATCCGGAAAAATAAACTTATTTGTCACAAGATATTGGTTGTTCGAAAATGTTATCATTGTTTGACAATTTTGTCGATTCACCACACAGAGACCAAAGTCGCCACACTTGTCTTACAAACATGTCAGAAAATAATTTTAACTGTGCGGAACCACAGGGGCTTGGATTATAGAGTAGGGGGTCGATTTTTTTTAAGTCAATATAAATGACGAGAATCCAACCCCCTGTGTGCGGAACATGGATTGCAACGGTCCTGTATAAGTTTGCTTTAGTCTCTATCATAAAGGAGGGACAATCTTTGAATAGGTGACAATCAAAAATATTTGAGCAGTTGCGGATGCGGGGAGGGGAGGGTTCCGATGTTGGAATTTTCCTCCTTTCCGCCAAAAATTTCGCAAGTAACGTTTAGGTTTTCTGCAAAATTTGTCTGGAACCACCCCCTTTTCGTCATTCGTCCACAGCGGACTTTCTGTGGACCAACCCCTTTCAAAAAATTCTGGATCTGGCCCTGTTTGAGTTATAATATAATTTATTGCTATTAGACGTAAAAAATTTAAAGGCATACATGTACATTGCAAATTTTCATAAAGAGATCTTCATTGGGTTGAAACGTATTTCATATAATATTATATACTTCAAAATCATAGGCTGATCTGACAAATGATAACCATTAAAGTAGACGATAAATAGATGTGGAATAATTGTACGTGACACAACCAATATAAAGAAACGGGAATTTAAAAAATCACAATGGAAAACAGCCAGCAGTCTTCAGCATGACCATAAGTCGCTGCTCGCCGTTTTGCATTGGCCCAAGACTAAAAATACAAAAAAGGATGAGTCCAGTTTGCCTTTTGGTCACACTTAGAAAAACGTCAAAATAACAATGTACGATTTTTTTTACATCTTCGCATGCTTGGAATGCAACTACATGTTGAAAATAGTAATATTATAAAACGAAAATTGTAAAAATTTCTAGGCAAAAAATATATGTTTGATTTTCGTCTTCGGTATTCCCAGAATCCCGTTGGTAGCTTTTATTCTCAGAATAATTTGAAGATTGAAACTTTTTTTAACTTAAACATTAAGCTGATTTATAAGTATATATAAAGACCTATAAACAACAGACTGTGACATCTTTGATCCAATGTAGACTTTTGTAGAGCTCGATGAGCTGAAGGTTTAAGCAAGCAACAGTTTTTCTCTATCTGCAATAGTTTCCTATTTCATCCACTAACATAACCAAACTTTGATGCAGTTATTTTAAACTAAATAGGAGATAATAAAACTACATGTACAATATACTGGATCTAAAAACAAATAATGTTTAGGATAAACGCTTACATGACTTAGGTTCATCAACATGTTTATCTTAAAATGGCTTAATTTTAGATTGATTTTATAGTATGTGTACAACAAAGGCTACTTATAGAATTCAACAATAAACCTTAGCAGGACCTAGAAATAATAAAGTCTTTTTTTATGTTACTAAAGCAGACCTTTGCCTTTTGTGTCCATAGCGGCTTGCTAGGCAATATTCATTAGAGTCCACACTTGTTTTCTTATAAATAAATTTGAGAAAATTATTAGAAATGAAATTGGATTTATTTTCTTGTAAACTTTAAAAAAAAAGCGACAGAATATGATTGGATTAACGACCATTTAAAGCACGCCTATTTAAGAATTAACTGTAATAAATTTTTGGTTTATTGAACCATAAACTTAATTTTTCATGGTGCACATTGAATAATCCGCGAAGCGGATTATGTTAAAGTGCACCATGAAAAATTAAGTTTATGGTTCTGTAAACCAAAAATTTATTACAGTTAATTCTTATAAATAAATTTTATAGTACATTCCGCGTAAAAAAATTAAAACTACATTTTTAATCAAAAATATTTTAAAATTAGCTAATCAATCTAGCGGATTAATATTTACACCTATCAATCAAATAGCACGCGAAGTCCGTGCAACTGCAAAGTCAAAATTCTATAGGTTAAAAACTTGTATTCCGGCTTAATCTGGATTTGACATTTAAATGTTGGGCTTTAATTGCACGATTACAAATCAAATAAATTTCTTCTTTTTTTTAAAGCTAACAAAAAAAAAATCTTTCAACGTAAATGCAACTAACCATTCTTTACTTTTTTAATTATTATTATATCTTTGCAGGCAAGAGGAAATTTTGCCGAATGATAAAGTTGTGTATTCGGTGTTGTTTTGAGATTCTAAAAACCGGTTTAACTGGTTTGACAGTAGATTCATTTGGGCGGAGTTTGTCATCAATTATATTTTTAGTGGGCGGATATTAATAGCTGTATAAGCCAATTGAATTTTTTGCATGTTTTTTGGTTCATTGGAAAATGGTCTAAATTTCTGAACAACGCAAAAGACACTAAAAATACTCTTAAATTTATTTATTATCGTAAGGAAAGTTTTATCAAATCCAGTTTAAACCGGAATACAACAATGAAATTTATATACTTTGCATTTGCACGGACTCCACGTGCAATGTGATTGATAAGTGTAAATATTAAAATACACTGAATTAATTAACAGGAATTTTAATATTTTCATTGAAAGCAAATATATTTAACCAAATTGTCGTGCCGAAAAATAAACTTATTTATAAGTATTAACTGTAATAATTTTTGGTGTATAGAAGCAATAAAATAAATTTTTCATGGTGCACATTTTTCTTAATCCGCTTTCCGGATTATTCAATGTGAACCATGAAAAATTTAGTTAATGGTTCAATAAACCAAAAAATTAATATGGAGTAGGCATTGCCTAAATGCGAGCATAGCTAAAAGGGGACTACTTTTTTTTTGTTCTAAATGTCGACATTCAGGGCTATCGCTATCATTTAATTTCCAATATTTCCATTTGCTTATCTTGGGGCGAGATGGTATGGGGCGATTAAGCTTCAAGACACGTTAGTTTCGTACGTGCATATAACCAAGACGAAACGAGCAGCTTATGTGTATTTATTATTTAGGAATATTATTTTCTTGTAAAAGGCGCAATTTATTATTTTTTTAAGTATTATTTCTTTTCTTATAAATTATTTTAACATTCACTCCGGACCTGTAAAAATAATAACCCTTTCCGGACCATAAAAAATCTAAATCAGCATTAGCAAATTTCTCGCGGAAACAAATACCGTAGAGCTCTTCGCTCGAGCAGGCACTTCGTGCCCGCTTGCGAGCTATGCTCGCTATTACAAGTCAAAAGACTCTGATTGGATTAACGATTATTTAAACTACGCCTAATATCGTAAAGAAAGTATTATCGAATCCAGTTAAAACCTGAGTACAAGAAATAAATTTGATGAAGTTTGTATACATTTGCAGTTGCACGGACGCCACGCCACGTTCAATGTGATTGACAGGTGTAAATATTAATACGCCGATTTAATTTACCGAATTTTTAATATTTTGATGAAAAAAAAAATAATTTGCTGAATTTGCGCGCCGAATATATCAATAAATTTATTTATAAGTATTAACTGTAATATTTTTTTTAGTTTATAAAAGCAATAAACTAAATTTTTAATTCAATGTGCACCATGAAAAAAATAGTTTATGGTTCAATAAAACCCAAAAATTATTACAGGTAATTCTTATTATAATTATTTAAAGACATAGAACCTATCAATTTTGCAATTTTTTACACTGAATAAATAGTACATAAATCAAAAATATACTATCTAAAACTTACCTTTACCAACATAAAAACTCAATGTTTTGCAGTTTTCTTAAATAATCTTATTTTAATTATTCGCGTTGATTAAGTATTGTCCAGCATAAATATTTACGTTTGGTAAACTGGGTACTGTTAAACTGAGAAACGAAATGTAACCAAACGAGGCGAGGAGAAAACGAAATCGGTAAATTAAGAAAAACGACTGGTGTCGGCAATAATCGATTCAGTTTTTTCTTTTTTTACCAGTTTTGCTCGATTTCGTTTCCTTTCTTTACAGTTTTCGGTTGCTTATCGTGAAAGATCAGCCGGTCTTTTCCAAGAACTTATGTAAGAACCTATAAATCGTGAAATAATACGCAATGACTTTGAATCTAATCTTTTTTCCCATGAAGCGAGCTAAACAAACCACCACGGACGGAAGTAGTTCAAAATTTTATAGGGGGACAACATTCTTCTACTTTTTCCAATTTTATCATTGAATATGAAAAAGCCACATATTTTTTATCCTTGAACGTCTTTTTGAAAATTTATGGAACACACATCGGGTCCTAGTTTGTAGGTACGTTTAATTATACTACCATCTCGTCAGTGAAAATATCATAGTTTCAAATAAAATTGAGACCTGATTTTCCGCCAAATGATTTGTTCGAACTCGCCCAGATTTTACCTTACTGTAGTGCCACTCGGAAATCCTTTTATTTGGCGGAATATTGTTTCCCTTGAAAATCTTTGGCCACTTCCGTCCGTGGTGATCTTTTGTATCGCTTCGTAGGAAAAAAGACCCGAGGTGAGATTTATACGTACTGACAAGCTTTACTTTTGCTTCCGAAAGAGAGTTAAAGCTGAAAGGAGTTCTAGATTTTTCTAGTTGTTTATGGTAAAAAATATTTCTACAAGAAAAAAGGGAGTTTCCGTCAGTTCTATTTTTAGAACTTTCAAACATTCTTGCCTTGTGGAAATACATGTAGTATAGAGATGAGATGAAAATTTTTATATACACGTTATCTATAATACAATAAAATCCTGGACCCAAACGCCTGTGGTTTCTTAGTTTACCGCTACCCGCAAGTGTTTACATTCTATAATTAGTTTGTCCTCTTTTTTGACACTGCGTTTTTTTATTCAGTTTTCCGTCGAAAAGAATACTTTATGTTAGGTTTTTTGAAAATTTAACAGTTTCTTCAAAGGTTTTACAATGTATTCTTCAAATAATGTGAATTTCATAATATTTTTAAAATTGCCAAAATGATAGGTTCATGTCTTATTAAAGGCATATTGTCTACGGCAAACTCATTTTTTTTACCCCAAAATTTTTTGGTGTCAATTAGGCCGTAATGCTATAAAATGAATATTGAAAAACAAATTTGCCACAAATTTTGCCTCAAAAGTAGTTTATTTTGATCAAAATAGCTCGACAATATTATACAATTATCACCCTAGTTGGTGTGTGACCCGGTGGTTTCTTTCCCCGAGAAAGAAAGGTCACCCGAGGGCTTGCCGGGTCACATATCATCTAGGGTGATAACTGTTATATTATATCGAATATTTAAATAAAACAATTCAATATTGAACTTTGAAACATAACATTTTTTCATTGGAAAAAAATCAAGCCCATACAACGTTCAAGAAAAAAAAACGGGTCTCACGTGCAAAATCTTACGAGAGGGTGACCTTACCATGCGACCCAACGATTACCAGTTGACCCAGCGGAATATCACATGTCACATGACCACGTCTTAGCCAATCAAAATACAGATTTTTATATGAGTATATAATATTTTATTTACCTGCATTACGTCACATTGACACAGATTTAGACTGAGTAGTTTTAACGCAGACACTAATCTGAATATCGGGTTTTGTCCCCGTATACATTGATATACCCTAGTGGTATTTTGAACGTTTGCATCTTTCTTAATAAACAAAACAAATAGTCTGACGACAATTTTTTGGTTTTACCAAAAAATAATTTTTCGTAGACAATATGCCTTTAAAATGTGTGAGTAAACAACATATTTAACAGATTTCTTTCACTATTCCTACAATAGAATGACCAAAATGTTTCTTTATGTTTTTAAAAGAATGCATCAGTATCAATTTTAGTAGGTTGACCAAATTTAATGAATTTTGTCTGCATCATCTGCAATTTTGTAAATCAAAGACAGGGGATGGAAACGGTAGCAAACATGAAAAAAAATGTACCGTAAATTGCCGAACTTGTACGGAAAGGGGTGAAATAAATTCCGTAAGCGGATGGGATAAAGGCTTTATCTGGGACCAAGTTATAAAAATTCTTAAACTGTTTCAAAATCCAATTCATCTTAATACAAAAATGAAATATTTATCCCACGGTAAAAAATATCTTTATTTCAGCTAAGTATATGATATCAATTTTTACAAATACACGTGTTTACCCTTTATTTACCGTATGATATTGATAGTAAATATCTTAATTACAATATCAGAACTTCTTCGGTAATTCAAAACCATTTGGTTAATGTGAAATGTCACGATGAAAAAGGATGAGAAGATTTTATTCTATCCATTTCCAATTTATTTTGACACTCTGAAAGTATCATTAACATCTATAGACTGTCACATTATCGAATATCAATTATCAAAATCTTAAAATGGAATATTGACTTTATGCTCTAACACTTACTTAATATGTCAAGGCTGGATAAGAATACTTATCATATAGATAAAGATAAAACATCGTGATTTCCGAGTTACATAAATTTCTAGATTTTCACGGAGTGCGCGCACTTGTTGAGTCCTTGCATTATGCGAGACTCATGACATTAAAATTGATATTTGTCACCCTTCATTAGTTATACTATAATTATCGTCCTCTCCGACTGTTCATGTTAGCGAGACTGATTTTCGATGTTCTAGCTTTGTTCGGTATTCCATATAAAAATATCTTTGTTTTGTTTTTTGTTGCCTCTGTCTTTATATGTTTAGTTCTCTGTTTTTTCGTTTGGCCTCTCCAAATTGTTTGTTGTTGTCGCTGAGTGTGTCTTCGTTTTATTCTTTGGTTCTTGTTTTGCCATTGCGTATTGTTTAGTTCTAGTTTTGTTGTTACATGGTTTTTGTTCTGATGCATTCTTATTTCTAGATTTTGTATTTGTTTTTGTTTGTTAAAATTCTGCTTTGCTGTTTTATTTTGAGATTTATTTAATTCTGATTTGGTATTTTTTACTGAACAGTGAGCACTCAGTAAATACAGTTTCTCTGATGAGGTCTCTTTTAAGGGACGAACCATTTAACTTGAAGGGGGGCTTGGTTTTTGTTTTGGTCCAGAGCGCGGAAAAAATATTTATTTTTCGAAGGCGTCGCGACAGAATATTTTTTTTTTTATTATCATTTTTTATATGGCAGAAATCCTTCTTCAGAATATTTTTTTCTTACCCTCTGCTGCCAAAATATTTTTTTCATCAAAAATAATTTTCAGAATATTTTTCTAGGAAAAAACCCAAAACCCAAGCCCCCCCCCCCTTTCAAGTTAAATGGTCGGTCCCTCACGAAAATTGTCTCGTGAGATTTAACCATTAAACATCCTATATACTACTAGTAACCTATACACACACTTATTTTGTTAGAAAAAATTAAAAAACAGAACGTATGCCTAGCTGCTGTCATATTTGTTGGCGCTTAATTCAGTCGTTATTTCTTCTTCTAGATAATGTTCCTCAGTGGTTGCCCGAAAGATTGAGCAGGATTACATTCGGACCTGTCTACAATGCATTTCCTGCCGTTGATACGTTTTTCGCCATGAGGTAAGCCCAGTAATATTCTGTCTTCCATACAATGCTTGCCCACTATTTATACATTTTCGTACCCTGGATTTATCGGCATCAATCGGACAATGTTCTAGCATCTGTTTTAAAAATGTAATTCATTTTCTTTTGTTCGATTTGCACCCGCGATTGACGAGGCAGATTTTGTGCCAAAAACCAAGAAAAAAAACAAGAGGTTCAATTCATCATTTTCTAATTAGTGACCGACCATTTGATTTTTAGGGGGGGGCTATGGTGAAATTTGACATAAAAAGGCAGGATGGCAAAAATCCAGAAATAAAAAGGCAGGATAGTGCTTTAAATTTAGAAAAAAAGGCAGGATGGTAGTTTTGGCTGAAAATTTTATAGTAGCTTTGAAAATCAAATGGTTGCTCCCTTACAAGCCTGAACTATTGTTATTTTTAATTCCTTCGGTTTACCATCACATTTTTGATTACTTTTTTTGGACATTTGAGATTGTTTGGCAATTTCGTTTTACCTTTATTTCAGTGGTTTGCTCGTGACCTATCTGATCATGAAAGAACTTAAGTCAAAGAATGGTAAAATGAATTGGCCTATGTTCTACTTTCACAGATTTTGGAGGTATAGAACATTTGTGTTAAGTATTTGTAAGCCAACTAGTCATTTCCTCCAATATCAACAATTGAGTGCATTTCAAGATTTGAGCAAAATGGTTTGCTGTGTGCCCTTTTTAAATTTTGCAATCTTTGTCAAAAACTTACACCTGTTAAATCTATTTTACTGTTCATTGACAATCACAAATCTGTCATTTCCTCCTTCGGCCTTTCTGTTGGTGGCAGTAATGATGACATTCCATCCCTGTATTGGATTCCCAAATTACATAAAAATCCATACCAACAGCGCTTTATTGCAGGGTCATCCAAATGTACAACTAAACCTCTTTCAGTTGTGTTGACTTCAATACTTACGGCAGTTAAATCCGGCCTCCAGAAATATTACGATTGTTGTTATTCTAGAAATGGTGTCAATCAAATGTGGATCCTGAAGAATTCGAAAGAACTCATGGAGGTTCTTAACTCTAAATCAGTTTCATCTTGTAACAGCATCAAAACATTCGATTTCTCCACACTTTACACTTCTATCCCACATGAACAACTGAAATCGCGATTGGCACAGCTGATTAAACGCAGCTTTTTCAAAAAGAATGGAAAACGCAGGTACAAATTTCTTGTAGTCGATTATACCAAGACTTACTTTGTCATTAATGAGTCTAAGAAAAAGAACAAATTTACAGAAGACCAAATAATCGACATGCTCAACTTTCTTATTGACAACATATTTGTTCAGTTTGGTGGACGTGTTTTTCAGCAAACAATAGGGATTCCAATGGGCACTTATTGTGCACCTTTGCTTGCTGATTTGTTTCTTCATTCATATGAAGCAGACTTCTTGCAATCTCTTCTAGACAAAAAAGACCGTAGACTAGCTCTCTCTTTCAATCTCACGTTCCGTTATATTGATGATGTCCTTTCACTAAACTATTCTCGATTTGGTGACGTTCTCCATCTCATATATCCACAGGAGCTTGAGATAAAGGACACAACGGATTCTAGGAAGTCTGCTTCATATTTAGATCTACATCTCGAAATTGACTCTCAAGGAAGACTTTCTACAAGGCTATATGACAAACGTGATGACTTCAACTTTCAAATCGTCAACTTCCCCTTCTTGTGTAGCAACATTCCGTCCGCTCCAGCATATGGAGTTTACGTATCTCAATTGATACGTTACTCCAGTGCGTGCGGGACTTACATCGATTTCCTTAGCAGAGCGACACGTCTGACTCAAAAATTGCTCACACAGGGTTATATTGCTCCTCGATTGCTGTCTTCACTCAAGAAATTTTACGGAAGACATCATGCACTTGTAGACAAATATGGGATTTCGATCTCTCAAATGAGTGCAGATGTTGGTTTGTCATAGTGTGTTGATTTGTCTTCCTTTACCGAATTTGACACGCTGAATGGACTATTGGCAACGCGACGGGTGTGCTATAGCAAGCAGGAACTGCTTACTCTTCCGGAGCACCTGAGTTCACTCTTGTTTCGACTGGAGTTCGCGTTGTTGATTGATATTCAGTTGTTTTGTGTTTTCATGTTTTACATGTTGTCTGTGTTTGTCCTGTTCTTGTTGGTGTTTACTGGTTTTGTCTCTGCTCTTTCGGACTTTTGACATTCGGATACCCCATTGGTACCTCTGCTTCTTTCATTCCACTGGGTCGATATCTCTGCTGGTGGACAAATTGTCCCCGAGGATTTCACCAGCCCAGTAGCTTCAATGCAATGTTAACGAGACACCATAAAAGGATACTGGCTCAGGCGTCGCCCAGTATAAAAAAGGCCTGAACTTAACGACACTACTGACACGGCGTCGTTTCGTAATACAGGTGTCCAAAAAACACCAATTTTGTCAAAGAAATCATATACCCAGTCTGCGAATCCAGAATTCCAATATAAAAACTTTGATTCTATTCGACCGTGCTCTGTACTTTTGGAAGACGTTTTGGATTTTGAAAATGTGCAATCTCATTGCTCTGTCAGTAAATGCGGAATAAAGAATTGTAAAACCTGTAAGATCTTGATTACTGACACAGAAATTAAGAGCAACTTAACAAATCGGTCATATAACATCTACAGTTGGGATGATTTAAACTGTACATCAGCAAATCTTATTTACGGACTAGAATGTAGCCTTTGTGGACTGATCTATGTTGGTGAGACGAAAGGAAGACTCAATGCTCGTATGTGTGGCCACAGATCCGGAATCAACAACGACAGTTTTCCTTTCGTTTACCAGCATTTTAACCAACCTGATCATTCCATTTTGTCTTTAAAAGTCAGAATTTTGGAAAAAAATCTACCATCCTACAAATAATCCCACTTTAAGTACACCTTTCCGTAAAGAGAGAGAAGAATTCTGGATTCGACGACTGGGAACCGCACTACCTTATGGCTGCAACGACAACATCGGAAGTGTAGGAAATTTATCTAGCCCTAGATGCAGTGATGTTAATGTGATGAATCTCTTTGAAAAAATGGAGAGACGGAAACGCAGTCATGGACATCGAAAATACAACGCACCAAAGCTTTGCGATGTATCAATTAGTGGATTGCTTCCGTTTGTCCAAAAACCACTAGGGATTCATCACATTCGAACAAAACTGTATTCTATTCCCCTTTCTAAACTCAATACTTTGTACAAGGAATGTCTAGAAAATCCGGTCACTGACCCTAAGTCTAACATTTATAGACTCACTGCTATCGTTCTTGATATCGGTTACAACCGCTTATTCAAACCTGTTGGAGTTCCACATGAAAACAGTAAAGACAATCGTTCCTTTCTTTCACTTCCATTTTTAAACAAGGGGTTAGATGCTATTAATTTAGGAAATATTTTACACCACAAATCTGTTACGGAACATATTCCTTCTTACTTCAAAGATAAAAGCATTCCCATTATCTCTTATTCCTACACTTCCACCATTGCACCTAAGGTTTTCAACTATAAACAAGTGTTGCGGGATTTCCAAATCAATGACCTCAAAGCAAAACCTCCAGACTGTACTTGTGAAAAGTCCCCATTCAAATATGGTCCCTCTGGCCACGTTATCACTGGTGACCTCAACATCGTGGAAAATGACTTACTTTGCGATGTTTTGGCTAAAGGACCTAAATATCGTGAGCCGAGACGAATCAACTGGAGCTATAATTTCAAAACAATTATGGATTCAGTTGAGGACTATGCAAGAAAATGGGCCAAAAAAGAACAGGAGAAAGAATGTGACGTTTTGTCAGAATGGGTAAAAGCTGTGGGGTCATTGGTTTTGAAAAGAATCAATTCTTTGAAATGCTCAATGAGCACTAAGGCAACATCCATTTTCAGCAACACTGATGTTGCCAAAACATAGTCCACCTTACATGACAAATATGTTGTACCTGCAGACAAAGCACCAAATAACATCATTTTTGTGTGCAAGAGACACTATATTGACTGTTTGACAGCTGAATTGGGGGTTGGTTGTACCAGCAACAGCACCACATACAAAGCTACAACACTATCTAAGGAAGAAATCATTGACAATCACAAATCTGTCATATCCTCCTTCGGCCTTTCTGTTGGTGGCAGTAATGATGACATTCCATCTCTGTATTGGATTCCCAAATTACATAAAAATCCATACCAACAGCGCTTTATTGCAGGGTCATCCAAATGTACAACTAAACCTCTTTCAGTTGTGTTGACTTCAATACTTACGGCAGTAAAATCCGGCCTCCAGAAATATTACGATTGTTGTTATTCTAGAAATGGTGTCAATCAAATGTGGATCCTGAAGAATTCGAAAGAACTCATGGAGGTTCTTAACTCTAAATCAGTTTCATTTTGTAACAGCATCAAAACATTCGATTTCTCCACACTTTACACTTCTATCCCACATGAACAACTGAAATCGCGATTGGCACAGCTGATTAAACGCAGCTTTTTCAAAAAGAATGGAAAACGCAGGTACAAATTTCTTGTAGTCGATTATACCAAGACTTACTTTGTCATTAATGAGTCTAAGAAAAAGAACAAATTTACAGAAGACCAAATAATCGACATGCTCAACTTTCTTATTGACAACATATTTGTTCAGTTTGGTGGACGTGTTTTTCAGCAAACAATAGGGATTCCAATGGGCACTTATTGTGCACCTTTGCTTGCTGATTTGTTTCTTCATTCATATGAAGCAGACTTCTTGCAATCTCTTCTAGACAAAAAAGACCGTAGACTAGCTCTCTCTTTCAATCTCACGTTCCGTTATATTGATGATGTCCTTTCACTAAACAATTCTCGATTTGGTGACGTTCTCCATCTCATATATCCACAGGAGCTTGAGATAAAGGACACAAGGGATTCTAGGAAGTCTGCTTCATATTTAGATCTACATCTCGAAATTGACTCTCAAGGAAGACTTTCTACAAGGCTCTATGACAAACGTGATGACTTCAACTTTCCAATCGTCAACTTCCCCTTCTTGTGTAGCAACATTCCGTCCGCTCCAGCATATGGAGTTTACGTATCTCAATTGATACGTTACTCCAGAGCGTGCGGGACTTACATCGATTTCCTTAGCAGAGCGACACGTCTGACACAAAAATTGCTCACACAGGGTTATGTTGCTCCTCGATTGCTGTCTTCATTCAAGAAATTTTACGGAAGACATCATGCACTTGTAGACAAATATGGGATTTCGATCTCTCAAATGAGTGCAGATGTTGGTTTGTCATAGGGTGTTGATTTGTCTTCCTTTACCGGATTTGACACGCTGAATGGACTATTGGCAACGCGACGGGTGTGCTATAGCAAGCAGGAACTGCTTACTCTTCTGGAGCACCTGAGTTCACTCTTGTTTCGACTGGAGTTCGCGTTGTTGATTGATATTCAGTTGTTTTGTGTTTTCATGTTTTACATGTTGTCTGTGTTTGTCCTGTTCTTGTTGGTGTTTACTGGTTTTGTCTCTGCTCTTTCGGACTTTTGACATACGGATACCCCATTGGTACCTCTGCTTCTTTCAGTATCCCAGTTTGTAAACTATAGCCGGTAATACCTTTTGTGGTTAAGTGATAGCTTGTTATAGGAGCTTCCATGTCATAGTGAACTTATGCTTTGGCAAATATAGTAAACAAAGAGAGACAATTCTAAACAAAATTCTAAAACTCAAAAACCGTTAGTTTCATCATATGGAACTGTTTGAAATAGAAACTCGACCCTAACACGTGTTCAATGTAACGACTTGTATGCCCCTAATACTGGTTGTTGAAAAAAAAAGCATTACATCCGCTCAACGAATGATTTGGTAAAGATTTTAACATACCATCCTTATTCTCAAGAAATATATATAATCCGCAATAGCTTGTTGGAAGTTAAGAATTTTGTGTTTTTATGAATTTCAGAGGAAAGATTCTAATATGTATGGTCTGTTTTCAGAATTGGAACCTTTTCTTATATTCACATGCGACAATTCTGATACTTTTAAGGTTAACACCACCATATATGCTTATTCTAATGACGTATGTGGCTCTCTTTCCGTACGTTGGCGACGGTCCAATATGGCCTAAAGACGGGACGGAGACTAACTATTGTAGAAATTCTTGGTACCGAAATTTTCTGTATGTTAATAACCTGTTTGTTGAAGGATATGAACTGGTATGTTTACACTTCTTATGTATAAGATCACATATAAAACATTTTTTCCATAGTTTGTATAATTTAGATTCCATCTTCTGAGATCGAAAAACAATACTTCTCTCAGCTCGCTTCATTTATTAGCTCACCTGGCAAATGCCATGTGAGCTTATGCCATCACTATGCTTCCGTCGTCGTCCTTCGTCCGTTATCAATTTCAAAAATCTTCTTCTCTGAAACCACTGAACCAATTAAACTGAAACTTTGCAGGTTTATGACATGTTGGCAACAAACGATCCTCATTTGAAATGATTTGATAAAAAACATGGCCGCTGTTACTAAAAATAGAACATTAGGTAAAATCACTTAAAATGGCTTATAACTCAGCAACCATAACAGATAGAAAAAATCCGAAGGATCTTAGGCTCTTCAGAATCAAAAACTCTACAAAAGTCTCCATTGGATCGAAGTTGTCAGATGACCCTTGATAAAAGGGTTATGGCCCTTTAAAGGTTAAAAATTTCGTTTTTTTTCAGGTTTTCGTCCTATAGAATGAAAACAATTGTAGAAAGAGAAAAGCTGTTGCTTGCTGAAATGTTCAGCTCGGTTAGCTCTACAAGTGTCTCCATAAGGTCGAAGTTGTCAGATGACCCCTTATAGGGGTTACAGCACCTTAAAGGCGAAAATAGTGTTTTTGGCCTATAGAATGAAAACTATTGCAGATAGAGAAAAGATGTTGCTTGATTAAATGTTCAGCTCATTTAGCTCTACAAAAGTTTCCATAAGGTCAAAGTTGTCAGATGACCCCTTATAGGGGTTACAGCCCCTTAAAGGCGAAATCTAGTGTTTTGGCCTATAGAATGAAAACTATTGCAGGTAAAGAGCTGTTGATTTCTTAATTGTTCAGCTCTCGTAGCTCTACAGCAGTCTCCATAGGGTCGAAGTTGTAAGATGACCCCTTATAGGTTAAAGGAAAAAAATAGTGTTTTTGGCCTATAGAATGAAAACTATTGCAGGTAGAGAAATGCTGTTGCTTGCTTAAATGTTCAGCTCATTTAGCTCTACAAAAGTCTCCGTTAAGTCGAAGTTGTCAGATGACCCCTTTTAGGGTTACAGCTCCTTAAAGGCGAAAAATAGTGTTTTTTTACCTATAGAATGAGAACTATTGCATATAGGGAAAAGCTGTTGCTTGCTAAAATGATTTGCTCATTTAGCTCTACAAAAGTCTCCATAGGGTCAAAGTTGTCAGATGACCCCTAAAAGAGGTAACAGCCCCTTAAAGACAACAAAATAGTGTTTTTGGCCTATAGAATGAAAACTATTGCAGATGGAGAAAAGCTGTTGTTTGCTTAAATGTTCAGCTCATCTAGCTCTACAAGAGTCTCCATAAGGTCAAAGTTGTCAGATGACCCCTTATAGGGGTTACAGCCCCTTAAAGGCGAAAAATGGTGTTTTTGGCCTATAGAATGAAAACTATTGCGGATAGAGAAAAGCCGTTGCTTGCTTAAATGTTCAGCTCATTTAGCTCTAAAAAGTCTCCATAGGGTCGAAGTTGTCAGATAACCCTTGATAGGGGTTACAGCCCCTGAAAACTTGAATAATAGTGTTGTTTGCTTAGTAAATCTTAGGCTCTTCAGAATCAAAAACTCTACAAAAGTCTCAATTGGGTCGAAGTTGTCACATGACCCTTGATAGGGGTTATGGCCCTTTAAAGGTTAAACATTTCGTTTTTCAGGTTTTCGTCCTATAGAATGAAAACAATTGCTGATAGAGAAAAGCTGTTGCTTCCTGAAATGTTCAGCTCGTTTATCTCTACAAGTGCTCCATAAGGTCGAAGTTGTCAGATGACCCCTTATAGGGGTTACAGCACCTTAAAGGCGAAAATTGTGTTTTTGGCCTATAGAATGAAAACTATTGCAGATAGAGAAAATATGTTGCTTGCTTTAATGTTCAGCTCATTTAGCTCTACAAAAGTTTCCATAAGGTCAAAGTTGTCAGATGACCCCTTATAGGATTACAGCCCCTTAAAAGCGAAAAATAGTGTTTTGGCCTATAGAATGAAAAAAATATTGCAGGTAGAGAGCTGTTGATTGCTTAATTGTTCTGCTCACGTAGCTCTACAAAAGTCTCCATAGGGTTGAAGTTGTCAGATGACCCCTTATAGGTTCAAGCAAAAAAATAGTGTTTTTGGCCTATAGAATGAAAACTATTGCAGGTAGAGAAAAGCTTTTGCTTGCTTAAATGTTCAGCTCATTTAGCTCTACAAAAGTCTCCATAGGGTCTAAGTTGTCAGATGACCCCGTATAGGGGTTACAGCCCCTTAAAGGGTAAAATAGTGTTTTTGGCCTACAGAATGAAAACTATTGCAGATAGAGAAATGCTGTTGCTTGCTCAAATGTTCAGCTCATTTATCTCTACAAAAGTCTCCGTAAAGTTGAAGTTGTCAGATGACCCCTTTTAGGGGTTACAGCTCCTTAAAGGCGAAAACTAGTGGTTTTTTACCTATAGAATGAGAACTATTGCATATAGGGAAAAGCTGTTGCTTGCTAAAATGATTTGCTCATTTAGCTCTACAAAAGTCTCCATAGGGTCTAAGTTGTCAGATGACCCTGTATAGGGGTTACAGTCCCTTAAAGGGTAAAATAGTGTTTTTGGTCTACAGAATGAAAACTATTGCAGATAGAGAAATGCTGTTGCTTGCTCAAATGTTCAGCTCATTTATCTCTACAAAAGTCTCCGTAAAGTTGAAGTTGTCAGATGACCCCTTTTAGGGGTTACAGCTCCTTAAAGGCGAAAACTAGTGGTTTTTTTCCTATAGAATGAGAACTATTGCATATAGGGAAAAGCTGTTGCTTGCTAAAATGATTTGCTCATTTAGCTCTACAAAAGTCTCCATAGAGTCTAAGTTGTCAGATGACCCTGTATAGGGGTTACAGTCCCTTAAAGGGTAAAATAGTGTTTTTGGCCTACAGAATGAAAACTATTGCAGATAGAGAAATGCTAGCGCTGTTGCTTGCTTAAATGTTCAGCTCATTCATCTGTACAAAAGTCTCCATAGGGTCGAAGTTGTCAGATAACCCTTGATAGGGGTTACAGCCCCTGAAAACTTGAATTATAGTGTTGTTTGCTTAGTAAATCTAAGGCTCTTCAGAATAAAAAACTCTACAAAAGTCTCAATTGGGTCGAAGTTGTCAGATGACCCTTGATAGGGGTTATGGCCCTTTAAAGGTTAAAAATTTCGTTTTTCAGGTTTTCGTCCTATAGAATGAAAACAATTGCTGATAGAGAAAAGCTTTTGCTTCCTGAAATGTTCAGCTCTTTTATCTCTACAAGTGCTCCATTAGGTCGAAGTTGTCAGATGACCCCTTATAGGGGTTACAGCACCTTAAAGACGAAAAAAGTGTTTTGGCCTATAGAATGAAAACTATTGCAGATAGAGAAAATATGTTGCTTGCTTAAATGTTCAGCTCATTTAGCTCTACAAAAGTTTCCATAAGGTCAAAGTAGTCAGATGACCCCTTATAGGATTACAGCCCCTTAAAAGCGAAAAATAGTGTTTTTGGCCTATAGAATGAAAAAAATATTGCAGGTAGAGAGCTGTTGATTGCTTTATTGTTCTGCTCACGTAGCTCTACAAAAGTCTTCATTGGGTCGAAGTTGTCAGATGACCCCTTATAGGTTCAAGCAAAAAAATAGTGTTTTTGGCCCATAGAATGAAAACTATTGCAGGTAAAGAAAAGCTGTTGCTTGCTTAAATGTTCAGCTCATTTAGCTCTACAAAAGTCTCCATAGGGTCTAAGTTGTCAGATGACCCCGTATAGGGGTTACAGCCCCTTAAAGGGTAAAATAGTGTTTTTGGCCTACAGAATGAAAACTATTGCAGATAGAGAAATGCTGTTGCTTGCTCAAATGTTCAGCTCATTTATCTCTACAAAAGTCTCCGTAAAGTTGAAGTTGTCAGATGACCCCTTTTAGGGGTTACAGCTCCTTAAAGGCGAAAACTAGTGGTTTTTTACCTATAGAATGAGAACTATTGCATATAGGGAAAAAGCTGTTGCTTGCTAAAATGATTTGCTCATTTAGCTCTACAAAAGTCTCCATAGGGTCTAAGTTGTCAGATGACCCCGTATAGGGGTTACAGTCCCTTAAAGGGTAAAATAGTGTTTTTTGGCCTACAGAATGAAAACTATTGCAGATAGAGAAATGCTGTTGCTTGCTTAAATGTTCAGCTCATTCATCTGTACAAAAGTCTCCATAAGTCGAAGTTGTCAGATGACCCCTTTTAAGGGTTACAGCACCTTAAAGACGAAAAAAGTGTTTTGGCCTATAGAATGAAAACTATTGCAGATAGAGAAAATATGTTGCTTGCTTAAATGTTCAGCTCATTTAGCTCTACAAAAGTTTCCATAAGGTCAAAGTAGTCAGATGACCCCTTATAGGATTACAGCCCCTTAAAAGCGAAAAATAGTGTTTTTGGCCTATAGAATGAAAAAAATATTGCAGGTAGAGAGCTGTTGATTGCTTTATTGTTCTGCTCACGTAGCTCTACAAAAGTCTTCATTGGGTCGAAGTTGTCAGATGACCCCTTATAGGTTCAAGCAAAAAAATAGTGTTTTTGGCCCATAGAATGAAAACTATTGCAGGTAAAGAAAAGCTGTTGCTTGCTTAAATGTTCAGCTCATTTAGCTCTACAAAAGTCTCCATAGGGTCTAAGTTGTCAGATGACCCCGTATAGGGGTTACAGCCCCTTAAAGGGTAAAATAGTGTTTTTGGCCTACAGAATGAAAACTATTGCAGATAGAGAAATGCTGTTGCTTGCTCAAATGTTCAGCTCATTTATCTCTACAAAAGTCTCCGTAAAGTTGAAGTTGTCAGATGACCCCTTTTAGGGGTTACAGCTCCTTAAAGGCGAAAACTAGTGGTTTTTTACCTATAGAATGAGAACTATTGCATATAGGGAAAAAGCTGTTGCTTGCTAAAATGATTTGCTCATTTAGCTCTACAAAAGTCTCCATAGGGTCTAAGTTGTCAGATGACCCCGTATAGGGGTTACAGTCCCTTAAAGGGTAAAATAGTGTTTTTTGGCCTACAGAATGAAAACTATTGCAGATAGAGAAATGCTGTTGCTTGCTTAAATGTTCAGCTCATTCATCTGTACAAAAGTCTCCATAAGTCGAAGTTGTCAGATGACCCCTTTTAAGGGTTACAGCTCCTTAAAAGCGACAACTAGTGTTTTTTTTTACCTATAGAATGAGAACTATTGCATATAGGGAAAAGCTGTTGCTTGCTAAAATGATTTGCTCATTTAGCTCTACAAAAGTCTCCATAGGGTCAAAGTTGTCAGATGACCCCAGAAAAGCTGTTGCTTCCTGAAATGTTCAGCTCGTTTAGCTCTACAAGTGTCTCCATAAGGTCGAAGTTGTCAGATGACCCCTTATAGAGGTTACAGCACCTTAAAGGCGAAAATAGTGTATTTGGCCTATAGAATGAAAACTATTGCAATTAGAGAAAAGATGTTGCTTGATTAAATGTTCAGCTAATTTAGCTCTACAAAAGTTTCCATAAGGTCAAAGTTGTCAGATGACCCCTTATAGGGGTTACAGCCCCTTAAAGGCGAAAAATAGTGTTTTTGGCCTTTAGAATGAAAACTATTGCAGGTAGAGAGCTGTTGATTGCTTAATTGTTCAGCTCACGTAGCTCTACAAAAGTCTCCATAGGGTCGAAGTTGTCAGATAACCCCTTATAGGTTCAAGGAAAAAAATAGTGTTTTGCCCTATAGAATGAAAACTATTGTAGGTAGAGAAAAGCTGTTGCTTGCTTAAATGTTAGCTCATTTTGCTCTACAAAAGTCACCATAGGGTCTAAGTTGTCAGATGACCCCGTATAGGGGTTACAGTCCCTTAAAGGGTAAAATAGTGTTTTTGGCCTACAGAATGAAAACTGTTGCAGATAGTGAAATGCTGTTGCTTGCTCAAATGTTCAGCTCATTTATCTAAAAAAAAGTCTCCGTAAAGTCGAAGTTGTCAGATGACCCCTTTTACGTTACAGCTCCTTAAAGGCGAAAACTAGTGTTTTTTACCTATATAATGAGAACTATTGCATATTGGGAAAAGCTGTTGCTTGCTAAAATGATTTGCTTATTTAGCTCTACAAAAGTCTCCATAGGGTCAAAGTTGTCAGTTGACCCCTAAAAGAGGTTACTGCCCCTTAAAGACAACAAAATAGTGTTTTTGGCCTATAGAATGAAAACTATTGCAGATAGAGAAAAGCTGTTGCTTGCTTAAATGTTCAGCTCATCTAGCTCTACAAGAGTCTCCATAAGGTCAAAGTTGTCAGATGACCCCTTATAGGGGTTACAGCCCCTTAAAGGCGACAACTAGTGTTTGTTTACCTTTAGAATGAAAACTATTGCGGATAGACAAAAGCCGTTGCCTGCTTAAATGTTCAGCTCATTTAGCTCTGAAAAAGTCTCCATAGGGTTGAAGTTGTCAGATAACCCTTGATAGGGGTTACAGCCCCTGAAAAGTTGAATAATAGTGTTTTTTGCTTATTTAGAATGAAAACTTTTGCAGATAGCTTTTTTTCTTGCTTAAATATTCAGCTAATTTAGCTATACAAAAGTCTTCATAGGGTTGACATCAATACCAGGTGAGCGATTCAGGCTCCTGGGAGCCTCTTGTTTTTCTCCTTTCATATTTTCCAGTTTTTGTGTGTGTTCGATTTATGTTTCTTTTAGTGTGAATTTCTGTTCAATTAGTTTTCTTGGTTTTTTTTACGGTAAATAAAATAAGAACAAATTGTGAAGCAATCAAAGGTACTAAATCATTAGTTGTTTAAAGTGTTATGTTGGATTTAGAATCGATATGTTTTATTTTTTTACATCAGTCGATAAACGCTTCTTAGCTAGCTGTCAGTAACTGCGAGACTTCTTAAGATAGTTCCTTTACGTTTCGTTGTTCTCGTATAGTACTCTTGTCTCAGGTTCTCTCTGTGAATTGAACTTTTATCGTTTTGATTTTTCAAGAGTGTTATTTTTGTGCTTTGTACATGATAAACGATAGGGAGAAGGTTGGGCCCCAAAAAACTTTATATGTATCTGTCCTAAGTCTGGAATACTTGTCAAAGCTTTTGTTTGTCCTTGTAAACTATCTGTTTATTTGTTTTATGTCCAGAAATGGGTCTTCCGTTGATAATCTTGGGATTTGTTTGAATCTTATGTATTGTATTTTTAGTCTTTTGCCATTGCAAGACAGCGAGCAGTGACCTCTGGTCATGTTGAAGACTGCTGGCTGTTTTCCATTGTGATTTTTTAATTGCCGTTTCTTTAATGTTGGTTATGTCGCGTACACTTATTCCACATCTCTTTATCGTCTATTTGAAAGGCATTTGCAAAGTACAATACAAAAACGGGTACAAAAAAAACACGGACAATTTGGTTATACTGTATATCAATATTTCAAGGAGTAACCTCTCATCAGCAGTATTTGAATCAAAACATTGGAAGGTCAACAAACAAAATTATTGAATGAAAAGTACTTAAAGCCAAAATGTTCGAACAAAGCGATATATTTAGATTTTTGTTACTAGCACATGATATTCGAGCTAAATTTCGAAAAGACTGACTATAATAAAGTTCAAAAAGACCGACTAAAAAATTTAAATATCAGAAGTACCAGAAGGATCAAGCTATATTCGTTTACAATAGATTGAAAAAAGTGAACCCATAACATTTGCTTGGAATATTATTGAATCTTTTGTCATGTATGTTGTACCAGGTTTTAATTAAAAAACAACACCCAGCCATTGAGCATGGTATATTTTCATTACATCTTTTGATAGTGTATGGCTTGGACGTGGTACTTAGCCAATGATATGCAGTTTTATATTATAAGTCCAATTATAATTCTTCCACTCTTTCAGTAAGTTTGCACATTCATTTAGCTTTTATCATTCGAATACAACTGAACACTCAGAAATTCACTTTGCATATTCATATGCTGTCCTTTGTATTCAAATATGTAAAATCACTTTTATAAATTTTTCGTGGTCATTTTTGTCTCGCCTGCGACGAATGTCGCAAAAGGCGAGACTTAGGTATGGTGATTCCGGCGACGGCGGCGACGGCGTCCACAATTGGTTAAAGTTTTTGCTTAAGTCTGTTTTGTGTAAACTAGTTATGTTACACCATTGATATTTGGTATGCAGTTGCATCAGCATCAGTACAGATCAGTTTTAAAAGGATTTCACCTGTATGCACCTGCAGTCACGGTCTACTGATTTTGAATTTTTACACCGATTTGGCCGAGGTTAACCTTTTTTCTTACGTCTGTTTAACATCAAGCAGTTATGGTACATCATCGATATTGGGTATGCACTTGCATTAGCATCAGTACAGATCAATTTCAAAAGTATTTTATCTGTCACAGTCTACTGACTTTGAGATTTTACACTTTTTTACTTTTTACTTATGTCATGAGTGTTTTATAAAAAACAGTTATGGTTCACCATTTATATTTGGTATGCAGCTGCTTAAGCATCAGTTAAGATCAGTTTAAGGAGGATTTTTACTTCATTTTATACTGTGTCCAGTTGGGACAGGCGAGACATGTCTCTGTGTTAACAGTTTATTTAAAATTTACTTTTCGGTAAATATCTTTTTTGTGATGAACAGGAAGAAAAACCAACAGTTAGAAAGTTATACATCAGGGTCACACCACAGCAATAAGAAACAATAAAAAAGACTCCTTTAAAACCATTCATTTCCAGAACCAGAGTGATTTTTATTCTACAACCACACCGAAGGTTTTTTTCTCTTTCCAATAACAGACACGAAAGTCTTAAGCAACAGTATAACAGTATACAAGATAATAGGAAAGAGCTTACATTTTTAAATAATTTCTTTAAACCACTCTTTTCTGTACATATCAAGTAAACATGACTTATTCCAAAGGTACGAAAATGACATATTATATCTAAGAATTACAGAACAGTTACCTCGGGTTATCTCACGCTTGCATCGCGACAAATGTGTTGCAACAAGCAGGAACTGCTTATCATTCCGGAGCACCTGAGTTCACTCTCATTACGACTTGAGTTTTGTTGGTTGCTATTCAGTTGCTTTTTATGTTTTATGTTTCTTCGTGCTATTTTCGCTTGTGTTTACTGGCTTTGTCTTTTACCTTTCGGACATTTGACATTCGAATGACCCATTTGTACCTCTCTGCTTCTTTGAGATAGAAAGAGGTTAAAAAAGACTTTACGAAAGCGCAGTACATGCACGTAAAATGTTATTTCGCTCGGTCAAGCTAAAAGTAAGCAAGCCGGGAATGATTTTTTGGATTTGTGATGAGAATTTCCGCATCGAACCAAGCAAAGCACATGTTTGGCACCACAGAAATCTGCACGCTCCATGTAGACATTTTGGGCTATTTAGATTGCATTCTGCTCGGTAAAAAACTTTTTGTAGCTATCATATCATTGGACTAGTCATTCTTACATCGTTCTCCATTGCCGGAGTGGTAGCCTGCGGAGTTTTAACAGCACAAGACAACTTGCCTGCAAACATATTTGACGGGTAAGTTGAATTATTTCGCAGCATTTTTTCCTTCAATTTTAATGACGAAACCTTGTTCTTAACTGGCAATATTGTTTGTCTACTTTATGTTCTAATAAATGTACATCGTTTCCTACTTTCCTACTTTTTGTTCTAATAATGTCGTTTCAACTTTTATTTCCCAGTCTAAAACTTTGTTCTTTTCTTTTGATTTTGATTTGTTGTATGCAAAGCTTTGGTTCGTAGTCTTTAGGCAAGGTTAAAAGAATCTTATCTTGTAAAATTACCAAGCCTGGGGATATGTATTTTTTTTAACCATCTTTTATTCTTTTGTGATTGGCACAAATAGAAATCTACAAGGTGCGATCAACTATGCAACATTGCCTACAAAAAAGATGAAAATAGGCATATAATCAATGTAAACGCTTGTGCAAAATTAACGCAACTCAAATTATTATTTTTAGGGGGGGGGTCTGTATATCACACTCGGTATTTAAGTGTCAATATAGGGGCAGTTCGTTTTGGAGACCTTAATTATTGTTATATCATTCAAAATTATCAGAATGAAATTTTCATTGATATTCTTTAAAATTAATAACAGTCATCATCATATATTTGTGTGTCTTTCAGGGGTGATTCACAAAAGTTTTTCTCGGAGTACATAAAACCCTGGAACAGAATTACACCATATTTGATAGGAATGTATACTGGTTATCTGTTGTACAGGACGAACTGTAAATTCAAAATGAATAAGGTACAAATAGATTACATTGTTTTTGTCTTTTTGATGTTTTCTGTTCTTTGTTTAAGAAGGGGGTCAATCTTCGACTATTTCAGGACTGGATTTGAATCATATGCATTTTATATAGACCTTGGGCCGATTGCAGAACGGCGAGCAGCGCCTACTGGACTCGTTGAAGGCTGTTGGCGGTTTTCCATTGTGGTTTTCTAAATTACCGCTTGTTATGTTAGTTGTGTCGCGTACACTAATTCCACATCTCATTACTTTCTATGTATAGGAAAGCAGTAAAAGGCCATGTTATTGTAGTTAGATAAGAACAGACTCTGAAAGGACAAGGTACAGTAAGGGCCATATTTGGCCCCCCTATTTAAAGAAAATCAAATCCAAAGTAAATGATTTAAATATCATTAAGGTTTCAAGTAAGATGATTAAACTTTTTGACAATGGTAAACATTTTCCATCATCTACTCTAATTTCAATTTTATAGAGGCTTAACGTAGTCCAAAAGTATCAAAATCGTAGAAATATGTCATTTTTTATGCTTATTTTGTTATTCTTAATGACCAGCGACAACGTAGACCGTGGATTTCTCAACTAATTTATAACCATTTTACAGTGCAAATTAAAGTTCATAAACAATAACTTTGGTCTAAGTAGTCGCTGGCATCTAAAAATTGAAAATATTACCCAAATATTGTCCATTTTCCGCGAATTTGAAAGAAATCGTACATATTCACCATGTTTTGACAAGCAATTTCAAATAATAAACATGACAAATTCTGATAAATTTAGTTGTTTTATCTTCTTCATTCATTTGACTTAATAAATAACAAAAGGACTTTTCTCTAGATCAGTTTTCTATTTTTCAGTTTTAGAGGGGGCCAAATACATGCCTTACCGTACCTTGTTACTTTGGTTTTCTTTAGCCAAACACTTCGTTGAGTTTAGGATTGGTTAAGACAGGACGAAGAAACTACTCTTGTTCTTTCATTGCTTAACTTTTGTATTTGTAGCATGCTAAATTCGTTCTTAGCGGAGGATGTCTTTATAGTATGTTAGTTGCAAAACACTTGTCGTCAAAAAAGGTTATCTTGATTTTGTCGACTTATAGTGTAAGTCATCTGTAAATTCGTTTTGAAGCACTAAGATTCTAAAGTTCTCACGCGTACGATGATTGTAATTTAAACTCTATGAAGTCATTTGTGTCCTCTTCAAAACGTGCATTTTTACATGTATTTTAAAAAGTTATTTTGTCGTATTGTTAGTTTTGAATGTATAAACTTGCAACTTTTTCTTTTTTGTAGTTTATTAACATTTTAGCTTGGTTAGGTTTTGCAGCATTAGCATGTACCGTTTTGTATGGGCTCCACGATGACGTGAACGGACACAGACTGTCCCGGGACATAGCTGCCCTCTATACAGCTACACACAGGCTAGTCTGGGGCATGTGTATCTGTTGGGTGATTTTCGCATGCTCAACAGGAAATGGAGGTACTTTTTTAATGGAAGCCAATTACAAAAGGACATTAGAATTCAAACCGTAAAAAGAAAAACTAGGGAGAAAAAATGAATGGAATCTTTTCCATTTTTGTTTCATTTAATACTTTTTGGTCATGCGTGGTTTGTAGACAATATGAATTACAACTTTAAGTCGTATACTGAACAATAATTGAAGGCTAGCACAGTAGTTGCTCGAGTTTCAGACAATAAATTTTGCCACGTCTGACGAGTTATGTCTATTCAAGACTCATCAGAGGCGCTCTACCCAAAATATTATAAAACCAAAACACTGCTTCCAGATTTTGAATAGCATTAAACAATAAAGCAAATAAAAAGAGACAAAATCAGAGGTATCAACAAGTATTCAAACTATGCATTATCTAATAACTGCTTTTTTCGTTCGTTTTAGGTATCATCAATACATTTCTTTCCTGGAAGGGTTTTATACCATTGAGTAGGCTGTCTTACTGTGCTTATCTAGTCCACCCTATAGTCATATACTACTACTCTCTCAGGCGGCGGAGAGAGATACATTTTGATGATACGGAAGTGGTACGTTTAAAATATTATGGGAAAACTTGTTTTAATTGTAAATTCTACTGGTTTTTTACTGAAGGGTTTTATACCATTCTGTAAACTATCTTACTGTGCATATCTCACACTGCGTATACATCTTAAACCTATAGTCATACTTAACTGCTCTCTCTGAGATACAGATCCATTGACGTAGTAGGTTAAAATCGTTATGGAAAAGTCGTCATTTTTGCAAGCAACAAAATTCAGACAAGAAATTTTTCATTCCCGTTCCCGGACAAGTAACTTTTCTATATTAACTCGCCCAGGACAAGTAGACATAAGCTTTTATTTCGGATCTCATGCTCAAGTAAAGGTGGGAATTTTTACAGAAGAGAGGGGGGGCAAGCACAAACCTGACACGTCATTAAGTTAGTCAAAGTTACAAAATCCCCTTTGTGTCTGTATTTGAACCATTTTGTCAAAAATTCAAAAGGAATGATTATTTTCAAGATGCTCACATGGTGTTATTTTCTTCTTTTTTTTTCAGAGCTACGAGTTTGTTGGTAATCTAGTGTTCTCCTATGCTATTGCCTTTGTTGCATCTCTGACTTTTGAATCTCCGATGATGGGACTAGAAAAGGCTATATTAAAGAGACACGAGAAAAAGCGATAGTTATAATAAAAACACTTTCATATCTATAAATAAAGACCGTTTCAAGCAATCTTTTATTTTTGAACTATGTTATAAAGTGTGCTCGTATTTTATGATTTCGGTGATTTAGGGCCAATATTGCATGACGAGCGGTTACATTGAAGGCTGCTGATCGTTTCCATTTTGGATCTTTATATTGTCGCTCATCGTTTCCATTTTGGATCTTTATATTGTCGCTCATCGTCTTCTATTCCTGTTGTTCGGTTGTAATGTTATATAAGCTCTCTGGACATTCTTGATTTGTAGTAGTGTTTCCTGACCTTTGTTTATTTGTTTTTTAAGTATATTTCGGTCTTCTCCACAAAATTTCTTCAGAAAAAAAAATATCATCATTTCATATATCGTGTCTGCTATAATTTTGTTCTTGGAATACATACAACAAAATCCAGACAAAAAGGAACTACTACGTATATGCATAATAAGAGCGCCGGGAATTTTAAAATTCCAGAGACAGTCAGCCAACATATTGAAATACTTTTTACTAACAATACGTTAAACAAGCTTCAGTGTAGTTAGCATACATGATATGACTCTTTTGTAAATACGGGTTCACACTGATAATGTTTCTGTTTTGTTTCATTTTGGTTCTCTGCAAAATCCATTATCTTTTAGAGTAACCCTATGATAACCCTGTACTTTTACATAGATGAGCACATATTTTGCTTTACATATAGCCTGGAGCGTTTTGACTAGCTAAACCAAGTGAAATGTTTCAAGGATTTCTCCACATTTAGGTATTGTGTTGAATGACGAGAACATTTTTTGCATTTTAAGATCTGACAGAACTTAGAAAGACGCTTCAAATTTATGGTCGTTTGCCGATATGCTGATAAAAATTCCTGAAAATTATTCACAACTTAGAATATCTGATTCCGAAAAAATAGTTATATAGCGCTTGTCACTGTGAATATGTAATGTAATATTTAAACATTTTGCGAAGAATCCGCTGAAATTGGTGCTAGCTATAGGGACCGTCTCGACCTTGGAGATACAAGCATCTGAAAGCCATCCTGTGACTTAAGGAAGGAAAGCAATGTTTACTATATACTTTAACATACTTAATGTTCAAAATATCATTTCTTGTACATTACAAGATTTAACGTTATAATTGGTTTCTTCAAAAATGAGACACGTGTGGTTCAGCTGGCGAATATGATCAACAGCAGGGCTTAACTCGTCGGTAAAAGTTTATTAAAGAGAGTTTAGAACCTGACATCGGGTCATACCGCTTTGTCCACAGGGAAAGTGGGATATTTGACCCAGGTGATGGAACAAGGTAGCCCTGTAATAATGAATGCCGGGGTCGTCAGACTACTGACCGCTAAGAACAGTTGCGGACCTATTGGGAAAAAGAGGTTGCAATAGCCGTGCTTAGGATACCCCCACTCGACCATTCGGAAAAACAGGAAGTAGATGACCGACTGAACTGAAAAGGAGAGGCACGGTACAACTCATCACGCTAAAGCTGTGTACTAACTAAATTTGAAATCAATCTCTTCAATAGAAGCCGAGAAATCTGTTTCGAAAATTTGTACCGGACGGACGGACCACGACCTACCGACAGACAGACAGACGGATGGACGGACTAGGTGATTGCAATATAGTCCCTCTCTTTCGAGTGGGGGTATAAAAATGTAACGTTCCTCGCACGTTAATAACCAATCTAGATAATCTACTGTAGAAGGCTAAGTTGTATGATCCTACCCTACTTTTTCAATGTGCAGTCAACTCTCATTCTCGATAGACCTTGTGCCCCGCTTACCCCACTTCATCATCATTTCATTATCATTTAATCACACCTTTCATGATCACTCCTGATATAGCCGAATGTATGGAAGCCCATTAATACCAAATAAGACTGAAACATTTTTTATTTATCAGTAGACCGCCACTTAATAAATGGCGGCCGCCAGATCATTATCTGGCGGCCGCGACTTACTATCTAGAATTATCTGGCGGCCGCCACTTAATTTATCTGGCGGCCGCCACTTAATTATCTGGCGGCCGCCACTAAATTTATCTGGCGGCCGCCACTTAATTTTCTGGCGGCCGCCACTTATTATATGGCGACCGCCACTTAATTAAATGGCGGCCGCGAGATAAATTAGGTGGCGGCCGCCAGATAAATAATGTAGCGACCGCCAAATAATAAGTGGCGGCCGCCAAATAATTATGTGGTGGTTGCCATATAATAAGTGGCGGCCGGCAGATAATTAAGTGGCGGCCGCCAGATAATTTTATGTGGCGGCCGCCAGATAATTTTATGTGGCGGCCGCCATATAATAAGTGGCGGCCGCTAGATAGTAAGTCGCGGCCGCCAAATAATTATCTGGCGGCCGCCGTTTATTAAGTGGCGGTCTCCTGATAAATAAAAATGTTTCAGTCTTATTTGGCACTAATGGGCTTCCATACGAATGCGTGCTGCTTTGGGGTAAAACATTGACTACCTTACTAAATCTTCCAAAATTATGGTAGTTGTTTAACATAATTTGGAAGAGTCTGTATATTTCAATTGATAATTTACTGACTTTGGTGGATCTCAAACAAAAAAGGTTTTGGTGCACCGGGAAGAGGCTAAACTTGAGGAAGAAACCTTATAATATAACCAACCTTTTGAAAATTCTCCAGTTTTAGGTTTCGCGGCGACTGCGCACACATGATTAAGTACACCAATAAAAGTATTCTTTTCTGATTTTGTGCCAAGCATGTATACTCTATATTCCTTTTCTATTATATCCCGCTGAAAAAGTCGTGGTGTAAAGCGATTGTGATACAAGTACCCTTTCGTCCGTGCACCCTTCGTTTACCCTTCAAGACTAATGAAATTTCACGCAATATTTTGGACATAATGATCGAAGTTGTGCAGCTTGTATCTTATTTCACGAAACTATCACACATTCTTTTTGACATTAGACGAATGCAGATATGCTCCCCCTATCTTTGAGTGTGATAGAAATATATGTTTTGATGCAGATGGCACTTACTAATAGCCACAGCAGTTAAATTCAGCACTTTCAATTGGGTGTGTCCTGAATGTTTATTTTCAATGTGAAGGTTAATTTCAACTTCGACTGAATTTGTTCAGTAAAAGTCAGAAAATAGGAATTGTTTTACAGTGCCATGCCCTACAGTTTTATGGCCGATAACATGAATAATTTTGGTAATTGTTTTTCCACTAGTTTGTACTTCCGGCTTTAGGGTTTAATATTCTTTTAGATGATTACTTTTCCAGGTAACAGTATCCAGTGCCTATACTTAAAATGCAAAAAATGAAAAAAATATGTTTAGGGACGGACCATATTGGATCCAGAATTGAAAGCCCCATTGGTTTTCATAGGCGGATCAAGGGGGGGCTGGGGGGGCCCGCCCCCCCCCCTTTTGCCGGAAAAATTTGGTTGAATATATAGGACATCATTGAAGCGTGACCAAAGCGGGCCCCCTCTTAGGCCAGTCAGTGGGCCCCCTCTTTTCAGAATCTCTGGATACGCCTCTGGTTTTAATGCAATACCAACTTTAGACATAAATTCCCGGGATAAATTCATAGAAATTTCATCTTTAAAATGCCAAATCATTCGAAGATAAGATGCAGTAGGTTCTTTTGCACTAATAAAACCATATATATACCTTTGCGGCATATTTTTTGCTTTTCACATGTCATTGTTTGTAAAAGAAGCAAAGGTGTACCAAAGGGGTAATCAGAATCATAAAACCGTGAAGACAAAGACAAAACCGGCAGACAAAAAAAGCATCACAACAAAACAAACCACATAACAACATAAAACACACACACATAACAACAAAGCCGTATTCAGCAACGCGAACTTAAGTCGAAACGAGAGTGAACTCAGGTGCTCCGGAAGAGTAAGCAGTTCCTGCTTGCTATAGCACACCCGTCACGTTGCCAAAGATCGATTAAGTGTTGGTCAAATCCGGAAAGGATGGCATTACAAAACTCTATGTCAAACCAACATCTGTGCTCATCTGAGAGATAGAAATCCCGTATTTGCATACAAGCACATGATGTCGCCCGTAAAATTTCTTGAGTGATGACAACAACCTGGGAGCAACGTACCCCTGTGTTAACAATTTGCTTGTCAGCCGTGTAGCTCTATCAAGGAAGTCGTTGTACTCCCCACATGCTCTGGAATAACGAATCAATTGTGATACGTAAACTCCATATGCTGGAGCGGACGGAATGTTGCTACACAGAAAGGGAAAGTTAACTATTGGAAAGTTGAAGTCATCACGTTTGTCATAGAGCTTTGTACAAAGCCTTCCTTGTGTGTCAATTTCGAGAAATAGATCCAAATATGAAGCAGACCTCCTAGAATCTGTAGTGTCCTTTACCTCAAGTTCCTTCGGATATATGAGATGTAAATAGTCACCAAATCGAGGATTGTTTAGTGAAAGGACATCATCAATATAAAGAAATGTGAGATTGAAGGATAAAGCAAGTTTGCGGTCCTTTTTGTCTAGAAGTGATTGTAAGAAGTCTGCTTCATATGAATGAAGAAACAAATCGGCAAGCAATGGTGCACAATTTGTGCCCATTGGGATACCTATTGTTTGCTGAAAAACACGTCCACCAAACTGTACAAATATGTTGTCGATTAGAAAGTTGAGCATTTCTATTATTTGATCTTCTGTAAATTTGTTTTTCTTGCTGGACTCTTGGATGACAAAGTAAGTCTTTTTATAACCGACTACCAAATACTTGTACCTGCGTTTTCCATTCTTTTTGATAAAGCATTGTAATTTCGCAGTAAATTCCTTTAATACTCATACCTCAATAAATGCACTGGCAAAAAATCAAAATGTACTTTTAATGAAACTTTTTTATGTTTTGGAGTTTGTTTATATTCTAGAGATTTCTAATAAATCTTACCTTTAACTTTACCTTTAAAAAATAATTTGAAAAATTATAAACCAATCCTGGAGCTCAAAGATGCCAATTTAAAAAGGGGCGGATCTTAATGACGTATGCATATTTACTGAATTCATCCCTTTAACTTGAAGGGGGGCCTTGTTTTTTATGTTTTGGCCAGAAACTGAATATATATTTTTTTATACATCGCGACATAATTTTTAGTTTTTGAACGCGTCGCAACAGAATATTTTTTTTTCCATTATTAAGGGACCGGTCATTATTTATCTCCAGGGGGGCGGCAAATTGTAATTTATAAATGATAAAATATTACTGACCACCCATTTTTATATTTGTTAAAATCACTGAACCCCCCCCCCCCCTCTTAGAAGTGCCATAAAAAAAAATCTGACCCCCCCCCCTCTAGGATGCCTTTGTTGTTTGCCTTGAAATGTATACATACAGAATACTAAATTTATCCCTATGTCATACCACTATGGTGAAGTTGGCTTTTTTAGGTGCATTGGTGGAGGCTATTTGAATTGAAACTTTTGTCTGTTTGACAGAGATATGAACATAACTGTAAATATGATAAATATATTGACCTTTATTTCTTTCCAGTTTACATCTTCATGACCTTTATAGGTATTAATATTTGTTCGATCAAATTTTTTTACAAGCATACATAGCATGAAGACAAATAAAATAATGATGCTTTAACTTCTGATGAACTTTCAAATTCTAAAACAAAATTGGAGTACGGTACATGTATCATAAGAGAATATACAACTTTATATTGTATAAAAGAAAATGCATTTCTAACATTAATTTGGAGTAAATTTTCATAAAATAGTTAACAAATTGAGATTTTTAAAACAGAATTGGAGTACATGTATCACAAAAGAATATACAACTTTATAACAATATATTGTATAAAAAATGCATTTATAACATGCATCACTGATATATAGTGTGGAGTAAATTTTCAAGGATAAAAATTGAAACATTAGCGAATCAATCTATTTATAGGTCATACAAAATTGGTTCTCAGACATTAGACTTTTTAAACAGGGCAAAGTAAGTAGGGGTTTTTATCCCAAGCCAGGGATGGCTCATATGTGGTAAGGGATATTCTTTAGAATTATTTTTAGCTCACCTGGCCAAAGGCCATGTGAGCTTATGCCATCACTATGCGTCCGTCGTCGTCCGTCGTCTGTCGTCCGTTAACAATTTCAAAAATCTTCTCCTCTGAAACCACTGAACCAATTTAACTGAAACTTTGCAGGAATGGTTAATGACATGTTGGCAACAAACGATCCTCATTTTGAAATGATTTGATAAAAAAACATGGCTGCTGTTACTAAAAATAGAACATAGGGTAAAACCACTTAAAATGGCTTATAACTCAGCAACTATAACAGATAGAAAAAATCCGAAGGATCTTTGGCTCATTAGAATCAAAAGCTCTACAAAAGTCTCCATTGGGTCGAAGTTGTCAGATGAACCCTTATAGGGGTTATGGCCCTTTAAAGGTAAAAAATAGCCTTTTTTCATGTTTTTTGCCTATAGAATGAAAACTATTGCAGATAAAGAAAAGCTGTTGCTTTCTTAAATGTTCAGCTCATTAACTTCTACAAAAGTCTTCATAGGGTCGAAGTTGTCAGATGACCCCTTATAGGGGTTACAGCCCCTAATAGGCGAAAAAATAGTGTTTTTGGCCTATAGAATGAAAACTATTGCTGATAGAGAAAAGCTGTTGCTTGCTTAAATGTTCAGCTCATTTAGCTCTACAAAAGTCTTCATAGGGTCAAAGTTGTCAGATGACCCCTTATAGGGGTTACGGCCCCTTAAAGGTGAAAAATAGTGTTTTTTGCCTATAAAATGAAAACTATTGCAGATAAAGAAAAGTTGTTGCTTGCTTAAATGTTCAGCTCATTTAGCTCTACAAAAGTCTTCATAGGGTCAAAGTTGTCAGATGATCCCTTATAGGGGTTACGGCCCCTTAAAGGCAAAAAATAGTGTATTTGGTCTAAAGATCGATAACTATTGCCGATAGAGAAAAGCTGTTGCTTGCTTAAATGTTCAGCTCATTTAGCTCCACAAAAGTCATCATAGGGTTGAAGTTGTCAGATGACCCCTAACAGGGATTACAGCCCCTAAATAAGCATGTTTTCATGTTTTTGGCTTATATAATGAAAACTATAGCCGATAAAGAAAAGTGGTTGCTTGCTAAAGTCTTCAGTTCATTAAGCTCTTGATAAAAGTCTCTATAGAGTCAAAGTGTTCAAACGGCCCTTAAAGTAACATTTTGCACGTTTTTGGCTTACAGAATGAAAACTATTGCTGAAAAAGATAAGCAGTTGCTTGCTTAAATGTTCAGCTTATTCAGCTTTACATAGGGTTGACATCAAGACCAGGTGAGCGATTCAGGCTCCTTGGAGCCTCTTGTTAACAATATTAAAGGAAGACTTCAAACAAACTAGGATCTAAAGGATGAAGACACCAAAAGGAAATGTCATGAAGAATATGATTGAATATTCAAGTTCTTTACTATGATATTATAAAAGACTTTTTCTTTAAAACTAATTTTAAAGTCTTTACATTTAAAGTTTCCTTAGTAGTATAAATCTAATTAAATCAATGTACATGTATGTAGTACACTGTTTAGTAAAGTTTTTAGCATACAAAATTGCAATTTTATTTTAACAAGTTCAGTATGTCAAAGTGCAATTTTTTCATAAGATAGTTATAAACTCTTTTTTAAATAGGGCTATGGAATATCTGAGAACCAAAACATATGATTTTTAAGGGCCTATAAAGGTACATTTGGTAAACAAATCAACAGGACATATATGAAATTTGGTGGAATTGAATCAAAATTTAAGTTATTTGAATCTCGTTGCTCGTCTTCCACTTCTAGTTGTAAAGTGATCAATATTTTCATCATCCGATTCATCAGCACCAATTTCAGCCAATACAAAGTTTTCTTCCTCATTACCTTCACTCTCACACTCACTTTTCTCATCTTCATCACTATCCTCTCCTATCTCTTCATCACTATTCATATATCATATTCCATCCATTGATTCCTGTTCTATATAGTTGATCTCAGTAAATCCTCAAATAATGTTAGTAATACTCGAATGTATCTTAAACTTTTATTCAATGGTTGTAGATCCCACTTAATGAACGAGAAGGACATCTTATTACCATGTACATAGTTTTGTTACCGTTTTTGTGTGAAGTTTGTTTACAAGTACATGTATTTTTTATGTACGGCTTTATCTAGTTTTAAATGTTTAATCAATATTGTCATGCACCTTTACATGTATGTAATATTCATTCAATGAACTTTTACTCAGTTTGAAGTGTAAAAAAACCTTGTCTGTTATTATCTAGTCATTTGTTTTTAAGTTTCGAAGTATATTGTTTTTAACCCACCCACCCCCCCATATTGTCAATTTTACCTTTTAAGTATTTAAGAAAAGGTACATGAAACATGTTCATTAAACACAGTTCCACAAAAATTTACTTTTAACATTTTTTAATAATTGAGTCACACCAAAACCATTGCTTTTAAATTAAAATTTGAGTGGGGACTTTATATACTCGTCAAAAAAAGTTACGCATAGTTAGAAAATTCCCCGTACGTTTAATGCAAATCGAAACAATTTCAAAACATTATTGCCGAGCTGTTCTGCAACCGATTTTCACGAAATAAAATCCAATAAAAAAAAAACAATATAAAGATTGTTTGTTTAATTTTGAGTAAAATCGTATCATCGCTGCTTTTTAAGATATTGCAAGTAGAACTCAAGTGTACATTTAACGATTCAATTTCCCGTTTACATCAATGCAAAATGTTTCGTGAAAAACATTAGTCGTGTTCTACTCACAATCTCTTAAAAACCATTGAAGTTATGATTTTGGTCAAAATTAATCCAACAATCTTCATTTTGTTTTCTTTCTACTGGATTTTATTTCGGGAAAATCGGTTGCAGAACAGCTCGGCAATAATGTTTTGAAATTGTTTCGATTTGCATTAAACCTACGGGGAATTTTCTATCTATGCGTATTTTTTTTTTGAAGAGTATACTTTGGTGGGTCTTGCTTTAAAGGTTCATGCTTGTGGAACCGTGCTTCTTGAAGACCTGGTGAACCTTTATAAATACTTCACATGTAAAATGGAGGTTATTTGTAGTAAACTTTTACAAATTGTTTTTTTTTTCCATTATTTTAATAGTCACTGTCATATATTTTATTTTAATATTCAGTATTATTATTGTCTAGTCAGTTGTTGTCCAGTTTAAAATTTTATTTCATGTTAATTTACTTTATATTTTTACTCAATGTTACAGTTACATATTATTCTAATAATAAAGATATTTAAATGCAACTCGTCATACTGTCATACAGTATAAATAATCGTGATAATATTGGATTGAGAAATCATTTTATTTGTATTGGTCATGTTTTTGTTTCTAAACCACCACAAGTTTTCAGAATAAATAAATTCTACAAACTTGAACAGATGTGATCATATCATTCGATACTTAAAAAAAAGGTCAAAGACCGTAATACACAAATTTCGTTGAACAGGAAGTATATGTCAGACAGACCCGAAAAGGAATCTTATTAAAAGTACCATATTTAAACCACTCACTGGAATCTGCATTCGAAATTGAAAAGCTTTTCATTAATAGTTCCTGAGAAATTGTTTATTGAAAATCACACCCCACCCCACTCCACCCATCTCACTATATAACCAGATTTCAATTCTGTGAAATTCAGAACATTAATAATATTTTTGTTATGTACCTGCCGAGCGAAGCGAGGCTAGATAATTTTTTTTTTTAGTTCAATTTCAATTTAATTTTATTTATTGCTCGAACTCAATTACAATAATTGGTTTAGGCACAATGGTTAATAGAAGTATATATATAATAAAGTATAATAAACACAATGATGATGAAATTTAGACAATTTACAATGTAAATATATATTGGTTTTATATTAATTTGTGGTTTCTTATTTCTAAACAGTTTGATTGAAAATATTATCTTAAAAAATCATGACCCCCCCTGGTTGAATTACTAAAAAAAATAGTGACCCACCCTCTAATAGTCAGCTAAATTTTGATGCCCCCCGCCCTACTTTTTTGCCGCCCCCTGGAGATAAATAATGACCGGTCCCTAATAGCATTATTTTATCATAGATCTGTATATTAAATATTTAATATACAGGTCTATGTTTTATTTAGCAGGAACTCTTCTCCAGAATATTTTTTTTCTTATCCTCTGCTGCCAAAATATTTTTTTCATCAAAAATCATTTCCGGAATATTAAAAGAACCATAGACCTGTATATTAGAATATTTAATATAGGTCTATGAAAAAACCAAGCCCCTCCCCCTTCAAGTTAAATGGTCGGTTCCTTAAATGAACAATCAAAAGTAATAGTTTTTCAGTTTATTGATTGAAAACCAAAACCAGTTCCGCAAACTGAACAAACCACCTCCGAGTGCGGTTTGGATGGTTTCGTCCTCTAATCAAAATGGCGACGCAGGTGTTGAATTATGTGCTGCAGTGCTATGTTTTGTTTGTTTGTTTTATTAAAGATAAAAATAATAATATTCATGTATGTGTATCTATATACTGACAAGCAACATACAGTATACAATGTTTTGGCCAAAAACTATGTTTGTTTCCTGCTTCCTACTCTTGAAAAATTGGGTAGATAGGTACATGTAAGAAATTATTTTTTTTTTGTGCAAAATTATTTTACATTGAATAAATGGGTAAGCAACCTCATCTTTAACGGTGCTTGTTCCAAAATGCCAATAAAAACTTTATGGTAGTGCCAAAAATTTGGTAGGTAGGGAAGCAAGAAACAGACATTTTTTGGCCTTATTCATGTACAAAATAAGCACAAGTCTTTGTCTATAACAACAATAAGTCTTCATGTGTACCAAACTATCGGTCTTCCCATTTTGGCGAACTCTAGTGTGTCTGATGAAGGTTTATCCAGAAAAGCGCTTCACATGCATGCAGTGGAATTTTATTTTATAAACTTAAGTAAGGTATAATGATGTATTCTTCCGGAATTCATTCATATCCAGCCCTTCAAAGCTAAGACTCATGGGAAAAATTTCCCATGATTCCTCCTTCTTCCGCTCGGCTTTCATAACGAAAGTCAAGTTTTAAATTCGAAAATCTTAATCCATTGACATCGTTCAATAAACTATAATTCTTCGGTTCAAAACCGATTTATTTTGGCACAGAGTGCACAAATCATTCATCTATACTAGTGAAATGAATGAACAAGGGACAGAAGTCCAAGGAAAAGGCAGTTCGTCTGCTAATAAACACTTTGTCCAAGATGGCAAGAAATGTCTTCAAGAAAATAAAATTCCTAAGAAGACTCGAGAATCAAAATACATTTATAGAGATTCTTCTGAAGACGATTCTGACACAGACCCATATGAAATATCCTCGGACGAGGAAAAGTCAGAGTCTGAAGACGGGGAAATACACGTATCAGACTATGAACAAGAAAAAGGTCACAAAAGTGAAATGAGTTCAGAAGTAGATGATGACTCAGATCAGGAAAGATTTGATCCTACGGATAAAAAGTCAGAGCTTGTAATGACAGGCAGTAGGGCACGGTATGTTAAAAAGTATTTTTCAACATACGTCAATGATGATTGTATTAAGGACAAGGTTTTGGCAGACGCACCCGTGCCCATGAACAGCTCACTGACCCCACCTTTTGTCGACGATTTTGTCGAAGACTTGATTGGCAGTCGCAAGACCATGAAATTCATGAGGTTACATGACAATAGCCTTAAATACATCCAGAAAAAGGTCAGTCATATAATGGGGCCCCTTTACAAGGTTTGGCAAGAGATTGACGGGGCAAATCACGGTAAAGAGACATCAGAGATGTCAATAACCGAGGTTCTCAATCTAATTGAGAGAACCGTGCTGTTAGTTGGCCAGGTGAACGTAGCTTGTTTATTCGAGAGACGACTTAATTTCATGGCCAAAATTTTGAAAGGAATGAAATTTGCAAAAGAAACTCTTTCACGCAACAAAGAACTGTTAACTGACTCAGGAGATGCCCTGTTTGGAGACGCTTTTTACAATGTGCTTGAGCGTAAAAGTAAAAACAGGAAAAGAGCTCGGGAAATGGCCAAAGAAATGGGACCCGACAGGAAAAGGAAACGTAGAGAGAGCTCGCCCTTTCGAGCAGGCCCTTCCGGATACCAGACGAGTTTTGCCGGCAGGGGCAGAGGAAAGAGCTCGTCAGATTCCTTTGCAAATAAATCAGGAACCAAACACGGAAAGCCTGGTCTCAAAAAGAGGAGGTACGTATGCCTTAAAATCTCAAGATTTTTCAATAGTTCAAGAACAGTTGAACATAGTAGAAAACATAGACCAAAACATTCACAATGTAGTTCAAGAGATACAGTTCAAACAAATAGAACAAGACCACATCCCACTAGGGGGTCGACTTCAGTATTTCACAGAAAACTGGGTGAAAATAACAAAAGATCAGAAAATTCTAGAGAGTGTCAAGTCATACACAATAGAATTTCAAGAAAAACCCATCCAAACACAAATAAAACTTCCACATTTCTCATCAAAGGAAAAACTAAGCATATCACAAGAAATAGAAAAAATGCTAAAAAAAGGGGCGATAGAAGAGGTAAAATGCCCAGACCCAGACCAATTTGTAAGCCACTTATTCATCAGACCCAAGAAAGATGGGGGTGCAAGACCAATTTTGAACCTAAAAAGTCTGAACAAATCAGTGAAGTATCAACACTTCAAAATGGAAGGGTTCCAGACTGTGAAAAACCTAATAAAAAGGGGGGACTGGATGTGCAAAATAGATCTGAAAGAAGCATATACATGCTTACCGATTCTAGAGCACCATCGCAAATATCTCCGGTTTCAACACGGAGGGAAAATGTACCAATATCGGACACTTCCTTTCGGTCTGGGGTCAGGTCCCAGAATTTTCACAAAGGTAATGAAACCCATTATAGCCCTTATGAGGCGAATCGGCATTCGACTAGTCATTTACCTAGACGATATACTGTTGTTAAATCAATCAAAGAAGGGGCTAGTCAGAGATCAAAACACTCTGATATGGACCCTTCACAGTCTAGGGTGGATACTAAACTGGACGAAATCCATAACAGTTCCATCTCAAACGATGGAATTTCTGGGAATGACAATAGATTCATTAGAAATGATAATCTCACTTCCAGTGTCGAAATGCAAGGGCATAATCGAGAAATGCCAAAGGGTTCTCGAATCGGACCAAATATCAATTCACGACCTGGCAAGTTTAATAGGAACTTTAAACTCAACCGTAGAAGCGGTAATTCCAGCAACGCTCTACATAAGGGAGTTACAAATGTACAAAACCAAACGTCTCCTAGAAACGCCCAATTATCAAGCTCTTGTCAGTCTCCCATCAGAATGCAAGAGCGAAATTCGATGGTGGGTTCAACATCTCGAAAACTGGAACGGAAAGCATTTGATTTCTCCAAGTCCAGATATAATAATAGAAAGCGACGCCTCATTACAAGGCTGGGGGGCAGTAGACGTGACGGGGAAAGTCAAAATGGGCGGTCCTTGGGACGTAAGCGAACAAGCCCAACATATAAATGTGTTGGAGCTAAAAGCGGCGAAGTTCGGTTTAATGTCACTGACGAAAAACAAAACGAGCATACATGTTCATATGAAATTGGACAATGTGACAGCGGTTGCTCACATAAACCGAATGGGCGGGACACGTTCGACCCAGCTATTACATGTAAGTCGACAAATATGGGAGTACTGTCTCCTGAAACGAATAACATTAACCGCGGAGTACATTCCGGGGGTCTTGAACATACAAGCGGACTGGGAATCCCGCCACACAGAGAGCTCAAACAACTGGATGCTAAACAAAGTAGTTTTTCGTCAAATAGACAAAATCTTCGGTCCGATAGATATAGATCTCTTTGCCGACCGGCTAAATGCACAATTAAACCAATACGTAAGCTGGCGACCAGACCCGTACGCAATGCGCACGGACGCGTTCGAAATGAGTTGGATAAACGGCGTTCCGTATGCATTTCCCCCGTTTTGCCTGATTGCTCGGTGCCTAGCGAAAGTGAACAAAGAGCAGGCAACAATAGTCATAATTACTCCGTCATGGCAAACCCAAGCATTTTATCCGATGCTACTGCAAATGTCAATAGAGAAACCGATACTGTTGCCTCCGATGCAGGATCTTTTGCTGAGCCCTCAAATGGAAACCCATCCACTTATAGAGAGCAAAACGCTCAAATTGGTGGCATGGAAGGTTTCAGGGCAGATAGAGAAGCAGTCGGACTTTCAAAGGAAGCTTCCGAGTTGCTTGTTCACTCATGGAGACAAGGAACTAGGACAGCTTACAACAGCTGCTGGAGACACTGGGCTAGCTGGTGTGGTGAACGGGGTATTGATCCCTTTCAGGCCACTGTGGAACATATAGCGAATTTTCTCTCTCACTTGTTCCAATCAGGCTATGAGTACAGTACGATTAACTCGTATAGATCTGCTATTTCAGCATATCATGCTGAGATAGATAGTAAAAAGATAGGACAACACCCTCTTATTAAGCGTATACTCGCTGGTGTCTTTAATGAACGTACCCCTATGCCTAGGTACTCTAAGACATGGGACGTGGACATTGTCCTCAAGTATCTACTCTCTCTAGACCTAAATAAAGAATTGACACTCAAAATGTTAACACTGAAGCTCGCAATGCTCCTTGCCCTTACTTCTGCCGGTAGGTCATCTGAGATACAGAAACTAGATATTGAGCACATGCAAGTGCAAGGGGATGAAATAGTTTTTACTATTGTAAAATTGACTAAAACTAGAAAAGTTGGTTCCTTACCAAATAAAATAAAATTTAAGGCCTTTGCTGATAACGAATCTCTAGATGTTGTAAAATGCATATTAGACTATATAGACAAAACATCAGGCATAAGGAACAATGGTTCAAACCAACTTTTAATCAGCTTTATTAAACCTCACAAACCAGTAAAGTCATGTACAATTGCAAACTGGTTGAAAAACGTTTTGGCAAAAGCAGGGATTGACACAGAAACATTCAAACCCCACTCCACACGGGGTGCATGTACAACGAAAGCGAATAAATTTGGTTTGTCAATTGAACAAATCATGAACATTGCAAGTTGGCGCACGAAGGGTGTGTTCGAAAGGTTCTATCAGAAAACGGTAGATGATGATGCATGCAAATTCCAGAGTACCGTCTTAAGTATGTAATACAAAGAAAAAAAATGATAATAAAAAAGGAAAGAAAAGGAAAAAAAAAAAATCATAATAATAAAATAAATAAATAAGAAAAAAAACAAAAAAAAAAAAACAAAAACAAAACAAACAAAAATAAAAAACAACTAAATAAACAAAATAAGATAAATAAAATGAATATATTATATTGTACATATATATGTATATATATAGTCCAGATTTATTTGTAAATCAAATTATGCACATGTATATCAAAAAGTGTCTTATACATGCATGATGCATATGTACAACTTTAAACATACATCATTATACCTTACTTAAGTTTATAAAATAAAATTGGAAATTTTATAAGTGCGCAAAGCGCACGCAATGAAATTGTAATTTTATGAATAAACTTAAGTAAGGTATACAAACTCCCTCCCTCCCATCCCGTTTTATATGACGCTTTTTGATACACATTTTGGAGGGAGTAGAATTTTGGAATTTTTTATTTAGTTTGATTTTATCTTTTTCAGTTACACTAAGACAGCCCAGAAGTAAACATGGCTAATTAGAGAGAAAACGAACTGTGGACTCTGTTTCCTGAATCCAGATCTCTAAAAGAACTTTTTCTTCAGTTACTTTTGAGGAAATGAGGAACATTTCTTTTAATAATAAAGTCTTCATTTTTATACATTTGATTTCTCTGAAAAAAAAGAGCAGAAAAAGTTTCAGTTTCTGCCAAAGTTTCAGACAACAAATTTTGAGACGTTGATGCGTGTTTCGTCTATTCAAGACTCATCAGAAGCGCTCTGTCAAAATATTGAATAAGTCAAACCACTGACCCAAACAAGCGCATAACCAACGCTGTAACCAAAAATACCGAACAGGGAAAAAAAAAAGATATTTCAAGACATTTTGAGCATAAAAAAAAAAAAAATAAAAAAAAAAATGTTTCGGAATATTTCAACATTCCGACGAATTTATAAAGGATCATTTTCGAATTATTGCTTTCATTATTCAGCCTCGTTAAGAAGGAGGAATCATGGGAAATTTTTCCCATGAGTCTTAGCTTTGAAGGGCTGGATATGAATGAATTCCGGAAGAATACATCATTATACCTTACTTAAGTTTATTCATAAAATTACAATTTCATTGCGTGCGCTTTGCGCACTTATAAAATTTCCAATTCACGACCTGGCAAGTTTAATAGGAACTTTAAACTCAACCGTAGAAGCGGTAATTCCAGCAACGCTCTACATAAGGGAGTTACAAATGTACAAAACCAAACGTCTCCTAGAAACGCCCAATTATCAAGCTCTTGTCAGTCTCCCATCAGAATGCAAGAGCGAAATTCGATGGTGGGTTCAACATCTCGAAAACTGGAACGGAAAGCATTTGATTTCTCCAAGTCCAGATATAATAATAGAAAGCGACGCCTCATTACAAGGCTGGGGGGCAGTAGACGTGACGGGGAAAGTCAAAATGGGCGGTCCTTGGGACGTAAGCGAACAAGCCCAACATATAAATGTGTTGGAGCTAAAAGCGGCGAAGTTCGGTTTAATGTCACTGACGAAAAACAAAACGAGCATACATGTTCATATGAAATTGGACAATGTGACAGCGGTTGCTCACATAAACCGAATGGGCGGGACACGTTCGACCCAGCTATTACATGTAAGTCGACAAATATGGGAGTACTGTCTCCTGAAACGAATAACATTAACCGCGGAGTACATTCCGGGGGTCTTGAACATACAAGCGGACTGGGAATCCCGCCACACAGAGAGCTCAAACAACTGGATGCTAAACAAAGTAGTTTTTCGTCAAATAGACAAAATCTTCGGTCCGATAGATATAGATCTCTTTGCCGACCGGCTAAATGCACAATTAAACCAATACGTAAGCTGGCGACCAGACCCGTACGCAATGCGCACGGACGCGTTCGAAATGAGTTGGATAAACGGCGTTCCGTATGCATTTCCCCCGTTTTGCCTGATTGCTCGGTGCCTAGCGAAAGTGAACAAAGAGCAGGCAACAATAGTCATAATTACTCCGTCATGGCAAACCCAAGCATTTTATCCGATGCTACTGCAAATGTCAATAGAGAAACCGATACTGTTGCCTCCGATGCAGGATCTTTTGCTGAGCCCTCAAATGGAAACCCATCCACTTATAGAGAGCAAAACGCTCAAATTGGTGGCATGGAAGGTTTCAGGGCAGATAGAGAAGCAGTCGGACTTTCAAAGGAAGCTTCCGAGTTGCTTGTTCACTCATGGAGACAAGGAACTAGGACAGCTTACAACAGCTGCTGGAGACACTGGGCTAGCTGGTGTGGTGAACGGGGTATTGATCCCTTTCAGGCCACTGTGGAACATATAGCGAATTTTCTCTCTCACTTGTTCCAATCAGGCTATGAGTACAGTACGATTAACTCGTATAGATCTGCTATTTCAGCATATCATGCTGAGATAGATAGTAAAAAGATAGGACAACACCCTCTTATTAAGCGTATACTCGCTGGTGTCTTTAATGAACGTACCCCTATGCCTAGGTACTCTAAGACATGGGACGTGGACATTGTCCTCAAGTATCTACTCTCTCTAGACCTAAATAAAGAATTGACACTCAAAATGTTAACACTGAAGCTCGCAATGCTCCTTGCCCTTACTTCTGCCGGTAGGTCATCTGAGATACAGAAACTAGATATTGAGCACATGCAAGTGCAAGGGGATGAAATAGTTTTTACTATTGTAAAATTGACTAAAACTAGAAAAGTTGGTTCCTTACCAAATAAAATAAAATTTAAGGCCTTTGCTGATAACGAATCTCTAGATGTTGTAAAATGCATATTAGACTATATAGACAAAACATCAGGCATAAGGAACAATGGTTCAAACCAACTTTTAATCAGCTTTATTAAACCTCACAAACCAGTAAAGTCATGTACAATTGCAAACTGGTTGAAAAACGTTTTGGCAAAAGCAGGGATTGACACAGAAACATTCAAACCCCACTCCACACGGGGTGCATGTACAACGAAAGCGAATAAATTTGGTTTGTCAATTGAACAAATCATGAACATTGCAAGTTGGCGCACGAAGGGTGTGTTCGAAAGGTTCTATCAAAAACGGTAGATGATGATGCATGCAAATTCCAGAGTACCGTCTTAAGTATGTAATACAAAGAAAAAAAATGATAATAAAAAAGGAAAGAAAAGGAAAAAAAAAAAAAAATCATAATAATAAAATAAATAAATAAGAAAAAAACAAAAAAAAAAACAAAAACAAAACAAACAAAAATAAAAAACAACTAAATAAACAAAATAAGATAAATAAAATGAATATATTATATTGTACATATATATGTATATATATAGTCCAGATTTATTTGTAAATCAAATTATGCACATGTATATCAAAAAGTGTCTTATACATGCATGATGCATATGTACAACTTTAAACATACATCATTATACCTTACTTAAGTTTATAAAATAAAATTGGAAATTTTATAAGTGCGCAAAGCGCACGCAATGAAATTGTAATTTTATGAATAAACTTAAGTAAGGTATACAAACTCCCTCCCTCCCATCCCGTTTTATATGACGCTTTTTGATACACATTTTGGAGGGAGTAGAATTTTGGAATTTTTTATTTAGTTTGATTTTATCTTTTTCAGTTACACTAAGACAGCCCAGAAGTAAACATGGCTAATTAGAGAGAAAACGAACTGTGGACTCTGTTTCCTGAATCCAGATCTCTAAAAGAACTTTTTCTTCAGTTACTTTTGAGGAAATGAGGAACATTTCTTTTAATAATAAAGTCTTCATTTTTATACATTTGATTTCTCTGAAAAAAAAAGAGCAGAAAAGGTTTCAGTTTCTGCCAAAGTTTCAGACAACAAATTTTGAGACGTTGATGCGTGTTTCGTCTATTCAAGACTCATCAGAAGCGCTCTGTCAAAATATTGAATAAGTCAAACCACTGACCCAAACAAGCGCATAACCAACGCTGTAACCAAAAATACCGAACAGGGAAAAAAAAAAGATATTTCAAGACATTTTGAGCATAAAAAAAAAAAAAAAAAAAATAAAAAAAAAATGTTTCGGAATATTTCAACATTCCGACGAATTTATAAAGGACCATTTTCGAATTATTGCTTTCATTATTCAGCCTCGTTAAGAAGGAGGAATCATGGGAAATTTTTCCCATGAGTCTTAGCTTTGAAGGGCTGGATATGAATGAATTCCGGAAGAATACATCATTATACCTTACTTAAGTTTATTCATAAAATTACAATTTCATTGCGTGCGCTTTGCGCACTTATAAAATTTCCAATTCATTTCGACCTTTTTTCAATATCATGTCTATGTGGGTCGTGTCTTTCTGGCATATATTCCACATTCCTTCGTTCTAATTGTACATGTATGATACAGTATAGCAACGTTTATTTAGTTTTGCTGTACATCAATATTTCATGGAGTAAACGAATCATTCACATTGACCATGTTGACAGGTCAAAAGCCAAATGCATTGATCGAAAATAACTTAGAATACAAAAAGTTCAAATAGGGAAGCCATATTCAGTACTGAGGATATCGACCATGTAAGCTTTCAACAGCAGCAGTAGGGTCAAACATTTGGAAGGCCTAAACTATTAAAAATGAAAAGTACTCAAAACCAAACATTTTGAACAGAGAAGCCAAATCCAGCTCAAGTTAAGTAGGAGCTTGGTTCATATTTAACTCAAAATTCATGTGAGAAATCATTAGTGAAATTCAACAGCTCGACAAAAGTCTCAAAGTTGTTAGACTCCTTTTACAAGCAGTATGCTATTACAGCTCAGATAAAAATACTTGTATTTCAATACATGTACCTTGATTAGATCTTCAAAAATATATTTTTTGGTCATAGTTTTAGGTTATTTGTAGGATTTTCTCTTTCCTATTGAAAATTAATTATTTGACATGTTTATATACATGTATATAGGTTTGTACAGAACGTGAGATGGTCTTTATACATGCATAGGTTGAGTTCTAGGATGCAAGTTATTGCCGAGCAGCACTGATATTCTAGGTCCCCTAGTTAGTCCTATGGCATAAGCCACAATGTCTGCATGTTTGGATTTCATAAGAGTTTTAAGAAAAGAAACCCTATAAGCCTTGGCATCAGCCTGGTTTTAAGTCTTTCCACTTACCGTCCGATAATGAAGGGTGCCACACGAACAATATAGGTATAATAGGTAAAAAGTTGTAACATTTCAATAAATGCTTTATGCTGGTGTGCCCTACATTTTTGTCTCGCCTGCAAAACAGAGCGGGACATCGGTGTTACTTTACCGGCGGCGTTAACTTTTATGTTAAGGTTTCATGAGCAGCTCCATGTCTCAAGAACTATAAGTCCTACATGAATGAAACTTGGTATGCATATGCCCCAGTAGTAGCTTAGCACATTTGCATCCTCATCTTTTGACCTTGATTTTCCGGTTGAGTGACTGACAATTTTAATGAATATAATAGCAATGTTAAATATAGTGGAAATAACCAAAGAATTATTTTTGTTTCCGATGGTGCCAACAGGCTAGACATACTTCCGTGTTAACTCTCAGACGATATTGAGATGTGGAATAAGTGTACGCGAGACAAGAAACATAAACAACAATTCAAAAAATCACAACGGAAAACAGCAAGCAGTCTTTAACATGACCAGAGGTCACTGCTTGCCGTCTTGCATTGGTCCAAGACTTACAATATAATACAAAAGTATCAAAAGCAATCCCTAAATCATCAACGGAAGACCCAATTCTAGTCGTAAAACAGTTAACACAGAATGACAAGGACAAACAAAGGCTTTGGCAAAGTGTCCTGGCTTAGGACAGGCACATATAAAATGTGGCGGGGTTAAACTAGTTTTTTTTATCCAACCTTCCCCCCTATTGATAAGCTCACACAAAGCATACATGTATATGTTTTATTAAAATTTTGAATTTATCAATTCAAACTTTTACTATAGTAAAAGTTTGAATTGATAAATTCAAAATTTTAATAAAACACTTTTATTGACTTCCGGAAAGCTTTTGACACTGTTTGGAGAGTGGGATTATGGCAAAAAATTCTAAAAAGTAGCATTTCAGGAAAAATTTTTGATGTTTTGTTTAATTTATACAAGAACACTAAATCATGTATCAGTCATAATGGTGAAAAATCTAACTATTTTCCTTGTGGTATAGGAGTTAGGCAAGGAGAGAACTTATCTCCCTTCTTGTTTGCATTATTTTTAAACGATTTAGAAGAATATTTTGAGTCTTGTGATATTAAAAACTTAGAGAAAGTAAACATGTCATCATTTGAACATTTAGATGTGTATATTAAACTGTTTTTGTTACTATATGCTGATGATACAGTCTTGTTTTCAGAAACACAAGATGATTTACAAAAGATGCTTGATGTATTTGAAGAATATTGTAACGTCTGGAAATTGAATGTTAATGTAAATAAGACAAAAATCGTTATTTTTTCAAAGGGAAAGGTTAAAAGATGTAGAGAATTCAAGATTTTTAATACTGTTATTGATATCGAATATTCATATACATATTTGGGTATTGTTTTTGCATATAATGGTTATTATACAAAAGCGAAGAAAAACCTTTTAGATCAAGCAAATAAAGCGTTACATGCTCTGTATAAAAAGATTAGGAATATATCAATCCCAATTGATTTACAGTTAAAGCTTTTTGATGTTCTCATTGTACCAATTTTGTTATACGGTTCTGAAATCTGGGGTTATGAAAACACCAGTATGTTAGAAAAAATTCATCTGCAATTTTGCAAAAAGATTTTAAATGTACGAAGTAGTACCCCATCATATATGGTATATGGGGAGCTGGGTAGAAAACCACTGAATGTTCAGATCAAAATTAAAATGATTGTATTTTGGAGTAGAATGTTGCAGTGTGAGAACAAGCTATCAAACACGATATATAGACTTATGCTTAAATTGTTCGAGCGTGAAAACGCACAATTTAAGTGGTTAAATTATATTAAATCGACATTAGAACAAATGGGGTTTAGCGAGTATTGGGACCAACAAGACTTGATAAACCCTAATTTTCTTAAATTATCGATTACACAGAGGCTGCATGATATGTTTGTGCAGAACTGGTTCTCAGACGTGGAGAATTCTCCAAAAGGAAGACTTTACTCAAATATTAAGTCGGAATTTCGTCTGGAGCCATATCTGCTGAGACTATCTTGCCAAAATAGAATACATGTATGTAAACTACGTACCTGTAATCTAAGATTGCCATCAGAAACTGGTAGATGGACTAATACTCCTGCCAATGAGAGATTCTGTACACTTTGCAACGAACATTTAATTGGAAATGAATTCCATTACTTGTTTGTTTGTAAACATCCAACTCTTGTCGAGTGTAGAGCGAAATTTATACCTCCATATTTCACAAATAATCCAAATGTTCATAAACTTCATGGCTTGTTGTCACATTGTAATGTGCCATTATTAAATAAACTATCACTCTATGTTAAAAAAACCTCGAACTTACTATCGATGCCACTATAGCAATTCCCACGTGCTAATTGTACAATTTATGAATGAATGACCATGTATTTAAATTAACTGTTAAGGTCATTTAAATGTATTGACTAACACCTGTCATGCCATTTATGTAAATGTATATTGTGTATTTTGTCTCCTGTTTCGCAGTTAAACTGCGACTGAGATATTAATAAAGTTTCAAGTTTCAAGTCACCATTTCTTGCATAAATCAAGGTACGATGACCGATGCTTTAAAAACTTTCTCATGGAAAACAACTTGTTTATACAACATACCTGTGATAACTATTTTACCTTTTATCATTATAATGGGCAGGACAAATCACAAATTGACTATTTTATTACAAACAAAGAGATCATTAACTCACACATGACTTTTCGGAGAGAGCATAACAACACCTCTACACATGATCCGATAATGTCGAGCATAGAATGGGACATTCAGGACTCTTGTGATCACCAAACACAACAAAATGGGAATAATACCAAAGCAAACTGGAAAAGGATAAACCAAGCCGAATACAAGGACAAAGTCGAGGAAAAGCTATCAAAGTGGGACTTCTGTAATAAAGATCTTGAACGTGATAGTCTATCTGACATTATTAACAATCTTTGTTCGACGCTTTCAACAACATCGGCAGAATTAGTTCCAAAGCGAAAACACAAATCGAAAAAGAAAAAACTATGGAATCCAAAAATTGGTCAGATAGAAAAGGAGACTAAAAATCATTTTGCAAAGTGGAAACTTGCTGGGCGACCAACAGATGGTGATAATGCTCTATTTCAAGACATGAAATTATATAAGAAGAAACTCCGTTCTGCACAACGAAAACTTGATGCACTAGTACGTCAGGACAAGTATAAGAACATTATGAAATTACATGAAGATGATACAGCAGGTTTCTTCAGTCTGATTCGAAAACAAAGGAACACTACCAATTCTCAAGCATCCTTTCTCGTTATTGACGGTCAGGAGTTGCGCTCTGATGATCATATTAGGGACGCTTGGGCTGACTATTTTAAGGAACTGGCAACTCCATTAGAATCTTCAAACTTTGATGATGATTACTATCATAGAGTGAACACTGACATTAAGAATCTAGAAGACATATACACCTCCACTGAAAGTGATAAACAGAAGCTACCAATAATCACAGAAGAATGTGTGGTAAAAACTTTACGATCATTTAAGAATGGGAAAGCCCCTGATGAGAGAAACATTGGGATCGAACACTTTAAATATGGAGGTTCAAGTCTCATAAGCATACTGACAGCTATAATTAACTTTATATTTCAACATCTTGATGTGCCATCCGTATTGAAAAGTGGGGTAGCAACACCAATCCTGAAACCAGGGAAACCTTCCACAGATCCAAACTCATATAGAAAAATTACAATAACCAGCACAATAGGAAAGATCATTGAGAAAATACATTTGACTCTAAATAATGACAACATTCTTGAACAGCAGAACCGCCTTCAAAAAGGGTTCACAAAAGGGGAAATGCCAATAATATCGGCTCTTATAGTATCAGAATTAATCAGCGAGGCCCAGAGCTCTAACTCTGATTTGTACGTTGCCTTTATGGATGCACGTAAAGCGTTTGATGTTGTTTGGCACCAAGGACTATTGTTGGAAATGAATAAATATGGAATAGACGGAGATAACTGGTTATTTTTTAAAGAACTGTATCAAAACATTACTTCAAAAGTTAAGTGGAAAGGTGAATTGTCACATACAATCACGGAAAACCAGGGTGTCAGACAGGGAGGTACCTGGTCTCCAACAGCATACAAGATCTTCATAGACTCATTACTGTGGTCTTTTGAGCGTAACCAGGTTGGAGCATACATAGGCGCAACCTTTTGCGGAATTCCAACTGTAGCAGATGATATCACTTTAATCTGCACCGACCCATATGAACTCCAAGTTATGCTAGATATTCAAGGAACATATGCAAATAAAAACAGATATTTAGTCAGTGAGCAAAAATCAACCATCTTAGTGTATAATAGGAATAAACAGCCAGATTTCCAATGGACACTAAATGAACAACCTATAAATACCAGCGATACAGCCACACATTTGGGCATTGAAAGAAACTTGAGGGGCCTCTCCAACAAAGAGGTGATTTCAAAGAGGATTCAAACTGCCAGGAGAACATCTTACTCTCTGATGGGAGCCGGATTCCATGGCTTGAACGGGGTTAATGTACACGTTACAACACACTTGATAGACATTTATATATTACCGAGACTTTTATATGGCCTGGAAGTTCTCATGATTACCAACAAAGAGGTGGAAAGACTAGAACTGTATTATAGAAAACTGTTGAAAAGTATACAACATTTGCCGGACAGAACTGCAACAGCTGCAGTCCTACTCTTAGCTGGTCGCATACCTATTGAAGGAGAACTAGACAAAAAGAAACTAAAAACTTTTGGTAATATCATCAGAAATGTTCAATCTGTGGAGCGAGAAATAGCAATTCGACAACTGGCAATGAAAAGTAACACTTCAGGAAGTTGGTTCCCGTGTATAGCAAAGTTAGCTGAAAAGTATGATTTGCCTAGTCTATACGATCTGTTGGACAATCCTCCGCCAAAGTTAGCATGGAACAAACTAGTCAACAAAAATATAGAATATTATCATATAACACATCTAGTAGAAACCGCAGAACAGAAATCATCATTGAAATATCTAAATCTGTCAACATCAAGGAAGGGCGTTACTCACAACATCTGGAAAAGTTGTGGAACAGATCCTCGGGCAATTATTATGGCATCAGTTAAAGTCAAACTTGCCACAGGGACTTACATCCTCCAAACTCACCGTTCAAAGTACTCAAACAGGAAGGTCACTTCAGTATGTCTGTTATGTAACAAAGAGGACGAAGATCTAAGACATTTTATATTGAAATGCCAAAATTTGTCAGAAGTCCGAGCCATCTACATTAATGAACTCTTACAGTGCTTTAAATCACTTGCAATCAGCGAAGCACTCATTTCAGAAATATTCAATAACGAGGAAAATATGCTTAAACTGATTATAGACTGCACAGTGTTCACCTTCTTAAAACCACATGAGACCTCTAGGATTGAGACTGTCACTCGAGGCATGTGTTATAGGCTGCACCAGAAGAGAGCAGACCTACTCCCAGAGTGATTTATGTATGATGTTTTGTGACAATTATTTGATAGTAGATGTGAACTTTAAGTAATCTTTATACCGGAATATTCACGAATTGACAATTTTAAATAGTGTAATATAATGGTTCACTAGTAACTAACTCCTATTTTTGGCGACATTGTAATTAGCTAACCGTCAGCCAATATAGTGATCCTACACTGCCTGGGGTAGTGGTTCTCCTATCCAGAGGAGGAAGTTAAAGACTAGAAGTAGAAGAAGTAGAAGTAGGTAAATTAAGGCTCGAGTCATTAATTCTCTCTCAGTCAAAAAACAAAAGAGAAGAAAAGCAAGAGTTGAAAATTATGTGGAAACAGTTTTGCCTTTATATCATGTAGATGACTTCAGACAGAGATTCAGAATTCACAAGATTAACTGAAGAGTTAACACCTATCTTGATACTGGGAGACAAGGATGGCTTCATGAAAATTCCAGTTGAGAAACAAGTTTTGATATACATAAAATATGCATCATCACAACAAACAATCCAATCCATTGCTGATTTATTTGGCGTATGCGAGGCAACAGTTCACAATCTTGTTAAACGTATTTCCACCGTTTATGCTCAGAACTGATGCCACAACTAATTCAATGGCCCACAGGCAATAAGATACAGCAAAATACTCGTGACTTTGAAGAACGTACAACATTTCCTGGTGTCATTGGTGCCATTGATGGTAGCCATATTCCAATCAGAGCGCCTGAAGACCACCCGGAAAACTACATAAATAGAAAAGGTTTTCATTCAGTTGTACTACAGGCAGCATGTGATCCTAATATGCACATAATTGATGTTTTCTGTGGATGGCCAGGATCTGTACATGATTCACGTGTTTTAAAGAACTCTAGTCTATACTTTGGCTTGCTACTAACACTAATACTATGTTCCCTGGAAATCTCCACTTACTTGGTGATGCCGCTTATCCACTTCTTGATTGGTTACTTACACCATTTAAGGACTCCGGCAATTTGAATGAAGCCCAGAAGAGATACAACTTTATACATAGCTCAACGAGAATGGTGATAGAAAGAACATTTGGATCTCTTAAAGGTTGATTTAGGCGCCTGAAATTTATAGATATGATGGATATGGAAAGAATTGTAAAACTTACTCTCAGTTGTTGTACTCTGCACGAATTATGTTTACAGGCAGGCGATGACAGTGATGAATTTATCCAGGAAGGCATGAATGATGATGGGGAGGTGAATAATTTTATGAACATATTGGGAAATGACCACAGACCAGGCCGCTCAACAAAAGAGAGAGAACATCAGTAACTTGCTTCAAAACAGACAAAACTAGGAACAGTATTTACTCAGCCTCACCTATTTCTTGATTGAATTTCACTATAATAAAAACAATTTATAAGATGTTCTACAATCAATCAATCAATCATTTATTAACCAATCATGGGCCCTCGAGGGGCAAATACAATACAACACTTGGTATGGCACTTGAAAACACAAATATTGCCCAGTATTGTCACTAGTAATGTATTTAACCTTTCAAACTATAGATTGTGGTGGTCAATGCATACAAAATATAACATCCCTGGGTGAACATATCAAACCAAATTAGTTAATGTGGCACATGTTTTTAAGCAGGAAGGAAAGCAGGAAGGCTCTGACCAACATTCGAATTATACATTTTGCTTCTAGGATTTATCATCTCTGGGTTCACTTACCATACCAAGTAATATGGTGATTGTCACTTGTCAGTTAGACTTAGACTTGAACAATTTTTCTGTAAATGGTCATTCATGCAGAAAATATAGGTCGCAACTAGCATCTTAAGACTTAGCGTCACTTGAGGCAACTACCATACTACTAGTACTGTAATCAATATACTAGTAATAGACACCAGTATTTGACACTTGTCAGTTAGAATTGGTCTTAAACCATTTTTCTGTATAGGTGCTCATTCACGAAGAATATATAGGTCACCATGGTTAGTCCTTGAAATATCGATATATAGCATATCCAAATTAACCGTTTATACCTGTTTTGGTATCTGTATCAAAGCCAGCATCTGAAAACATGCATCATGCTTAGCATCTCTAGGTACACCTAAGTGACCTACCACACCAACATGGTTGTGGCACTTGTCAACTAGCAGGCATAGATTGAAACCATTCTTCTGTAAATGGGCATTCATGCATACAAGATCATTCTAAATAAAAAATCACTCTATATTATTCATTGTTTTGACGTGGGGTGTCGGATTTAGAATTGATGTATTACATTCTTTTACATCAATCGATAAATGTTTCTTAGCTAGCTGTCGGTTACTTCGAATGTTCTCAAGAGAGTTCCTCCACGTCTTGTTGTTTTCGTACAGTATTGTGTCTTAGGTTCTCTCTTGTTGTATTGAACTTTTGTCGATTGAGTTTTACAGTGTTTTATATATGTTTTATTAAAATTTTGAATTTATCAATTCAAACTTTTACTATAACAAGTTCATTTAATTTTTACTTTGATCGTTTATTTTTAAATATTTTTAATTGTTTTTCTTTTTAATTTCAAATCAATAATTTATTTTACTCAAGTTAGCTTGGATTAATCAGTGTCAGTTAAAGGTAAAATTTCATTATTCAAAATTTTGTTTGTTGATTGTTAAATCTCCAAGCTTTACTTTCAGTTAATCTTTTAGGCCACGGTATCCAAGCTTGACCTAAATTTGATTGGCGGAAACAGAGCGACCAGCAATCATGTGATCAAACCTTGGTGACAGAAATTTATGTTTGTTTGGCACATTTTAAGATTGCTGGTTCAACAATAAACATCGTTTTAATTTAGTTTATTTTCTCTGTTTTACGCCAGGTATGTTTAACTTATTTATAGTTTTTTTATTTTTAAAGATTTTTACTTAGCTTTATTTATAGCTCAATTTTTAATTAAAAGTTTTAATTAATTAGCAATGCAATAAGAAGAAATTAATTATTTGTTTACTTTCTTAGTTTATTTGCATTTTAATTTATTTGCAATTTTATATCAAATAAATATTCGAAGTTTTTATTAGAAATTAAGCTTTTAAATATCAAGTTTGTTTTATTTCATTTTGTTTCATTTCGTTGTTATCATTAAATCGTTTTTGAAGATAGCGCGGACTTTAAGTCGAAAGCTTGAGTAAAGACAAGAGAAGACATGTACGTCGTTTGTCTTGATTTGTCATGTAAATAGTTTCATTTTTCTTTTGTTTTATTTTCTCTAATAACTTTGTTTTAAATTTGTTTTAATCTATTTAATTGATTTATATCTAATAATTAAAGTTTTTATTTCAGCTGGCATGCAGTTTTGGTTTCCATAGTTTTTAGAATTATAATTAACTTCCGGTTCAAAGTTCAAGTCTAATTCTTCTTTTTTTTAGAAAACGTTTTATGTAAAGTAATTTCACTTGGCTCAATATAACTAAGTATGTGTTTCTTTATTTCATTTCATAACTTTAGGATTTTTAGTTCAAAAATAATGCCAAGTGAGATTGCTACATTTTTGTGTAAAATTGACATTTTAAGATTGCTGGTTCAACAATAAACATCGTTTTAATTTAGTTTATTTTCTCTGTTTTACGCCAGAGGCCGAAAGACATACGTCAGGGCAAGAAGTCACTACGACAAAAGCACAGTATAATCTTTTACCAGAGTTTAAATAAATAGATATTAGACTATGTAAAATAAAAATATTATCTAAGGTCGAGTAACCTTTTCTAAAACCAGCTTGTGATTTTGATATCAATTCGATATCATTAGCATAATTGTTTAATCTTTTATTCAGTACTGAAGTAAAAAGTTTTCCCAAGTTTGAAACAATTGTGATGGCCCTATAATTATCTGGATCAGCGGCATCACCTTTTTTCTTATAAATTGGTCGTATTACACCAATTGACCATGATTCTGGAATAATGCCAGTGTCTAATATTATATTAAATAGCTTACAATACAATGGAAGCATAATACAACTTGTACTTTTAATATATTCATTACAGATTTCATCGATGCCACTAGCTTTATTGTTTTTCAAATCTCTAATTGCTGCAGAGATCTCATCCTCAGTTATTGGACAATTGAGAATATGATCAGCTTCGCTAGCATTTGAAAGATTCAAAAAATCATTTGCATAAGTTATGTCAAACTCTGATTCATCAATGTTCGCATTTAAATCTTTAAAATATTCATATAAAACTTCAATCGAAATATTATCTTTTTCGCTAGATTTTGACAACTGATTCAAGATATTCCAAAACTTTTTAGGGCAAGTCTTGGAGGTGTTTCTTAAATCGTTCTCAAATCTAAACTGAAATTTTTGGTAATTTTTCTTTAAGACGTTATTATATTCCTTGCTCGCGGTTTTCATAATATGTCGATTCTCTCTGTTTTTCACAAAACTATATCTACTTCTAGCCTTGTGAAATTTTTTACGAGAAACTCGACATTCCTTATTGAACCAAGGTTTGTTGTTTTTATGACGTCTATTGTGATTATTGATATTATTGCCAAATGTCTCCTCAGCGCACGCTGAAAAAACACTCCCAACCATATCAATAGCTTTGTTTATATTATTTTCTATATCTGGTAGAGGACAATCAATATTCAATAGTGTGTCAAGTTCAGGGTTAACTTCGTGGTCTAATTTCGAAGTCACCATTTCAACAAACCGGTTTTGTTCGTTTGCATTCCAACGTACTTTACCACGTGTAGTAGTAGGCGGAGTCATAGTATTTGTGTTCACTCGACCAAACAAAATGACTCTAATGCCATTATGTATATCGGAAAAAAGGGGGTTGAAAACTTCAATTTCAAAATCGGTAACAAGTGAAAATAAATTTGGAGATAGGATAAGATAATCAACAACAGCCGTGCCTTTGCTTGTGGTGGCTCCTATATGCTTATCTTTTCCACATCTGGAATTCGCTATAAATAATGAATTGTTTTTGCAAAACTCCAAGAGTTTATGGCCAAAATTATTGGGTTGACCACTATCTTGGCTTACTCTTTGCAAGGGTATATTTTTTTTTTAGATTTGTTTCAAGAAATAAGTCTGCTATAATAAACAATTTAGCCATTTTTTAAACAACAAACCACGCATTTACTGAAACGACTCCAGTTTTTTAAAACTTTACAAACCAGTTTCAAACCAGTTTCCAAACCGTAAAACCAAACCAGAACTGGTTTCCTTCCAATAAAAACGCCCTTGGAATCGAGTACGGGAGTAGTCGTACAAATTGGTGAGTTTTTACCACCGGAAGTCATTCATAGAATTTCCGCAACGAGGCTGTCCATGTTTTCAATAGAATTGTTAAATATTTCATTGTTTATGTCAACCAGAAAAGATATATAGTCATATTGTGAAAAGTAATTGAAAAATAACACAGAGATTCTTCATGTAGTCTAAAAATTAATGGCCTCATTAAGAACAAAAAAGGGCTTTTACATTTCGTCATTCTCCTACTTAGCTGCAAACATGTAGCTCTTGAGGCCGCTCATTTAATATTTTTTATTTTTTTTATTGAGGCCAAAGACTAACAAAAATCAAGCGGTCACCAGAGCTACATGTTTGCAGCTATCTCCTACTATACTAGTCCAAATAATTATGCCGTCTTGGAAGCCTTTTATAATCATATCCAACTATATCGGTCATAATCAAGTAACATAACTCTGCTCGATTACCAAATACTGGTTGCCGAACTACCTTGAACTGGTTACAGCTATCGCTTGCTCTCATAATTTCAAATATTTGTATAATTTATTTTACAAATTAACTGATTTAAATCCTAATCTAAAAAAATAATTTTATTATCTAATTTAAAAATAAAATATATTATCTTCTTATTTACTTCGATAAATATGTTACAGTATTTAAGATTATTTAAATAAAATTTCTCGTATTTAGGGGTTGTCTTATTTTAAACATATACAACTAAAAAAAATAGTCTAATTTTTATAATTTGCAATAGAAGGAAAATTTTCACCTGGCGGCTGGCACACTGCTGTGATTATATTCGGTTCAAGGTGGCTAGACTAGAAGTTATTCCCGCTGTGAGACGCGCGGAAGACAGGATGTTAATTAAATATTGTAATACCTGAACCGGTAGAATTCTAATAAACAAGGTCACCTGTATAAGGAATTATCTTTACACACTTACATTAACTTTTATATTATTGAATAAAACGGAAAACCTGTAGAATAAGTAAATACAAAAAAAAAATGAATAGCGTTGTTTGATTATCATTAAAACTAGGAAAAAGAAAATACTTAATAGTAATTATTTTAGCATACATGTATTTCATAAAAAAATATATCATTCTTTTATACTCATTGTATAGGTTTTTATCCATAATTTTTAGATTTAAGTTATAATTAACTGGTTTTAATTCTATATTTATATTTCAAAATTTGTAATTTACCGCCAAAATTAAGTTTCATTCGATCTCGCAATCGTTGAAAAAGACAAAATTCTACCACTTTCAAATCGATTTGGAAGTGATTTCCCAAATTCAATATCTCATATAGTTTATATAATTTTAAAGTTTCATGTTTCAAGATATTCACATGGGCAGCACATTTTCACCAAAGTCAAAAATAAAAAAGTTATTTGCCATCAAAATAGGGTAGTTTTCAAAAATGATGACATTTTCACACAGTAGCCATATAAATTTTTTCAGTATTTTTAACACTTTTTCAAATCAAATTGGAAGTGATTTCCCAAATTCAATATCTATTGAAAATGGTATCAAAATGTTGGTAATTTATTATTCTTTTACAACATAGCAGCACATTTTTATGAAAACGATTTAATAAATCAGACATCATAAATATATGTAACACGCTCGTGCATTTCTATATAAATCTTCATGGCCATATAAGGCTCGCTGTACGGGTGACCCAAGTCACGTGATGTCCGATATAGTTGGATATGTTTTGACGTTTGGCTTCTTGGGATCTAATAAAAAAGTTCAAATGATAAAAAACCCCAGAAAGACGTCATGATTATCCGGACTACTACTATACATGTCCTATCAAAGCAAAAAAAAAGCACCTGTCAGGACAGAGTCCTGAATCTGTGACGCCCCGAAGTTAAAACGAAATTTTATATTTGTTTTAGAAGGGAAAATAAATAATTTTTTTTTATACGATATGAATTTTGAAACAAGATATATTCCGTAATAAAAACAGACTAGCTTTTCTTGTGGCCAGTAGGACACATGTGCCACAGTGGGATTAATTATGCTCTAAATGTGTGAAGAAAAAAACAACTAAATGACGCCGAAAGTTGGTCAAACAAGCGTGCTAAACCGGATCTTGAAGGAAAATTCAGCTCATAGATACTTAGTACAACAAGGACATTTCTACCATTATTGCTTCCTTCGAGGTTGTATAATTTCTGATCAACACTCAGCTGACTAAGATTGAGTAAATAAACAGAACAAATTGTATAAAGTGGCTACACATCCTCTTAACGAAGGATTCATTTTTTATACATTGTACAATACTATTCAATATTTATTAGTTTAAACACATTTACAACAAATGGTTATAACACAAATTTATAACAAATGAAAATTTGAATATACAATACTGTTAATAATACAGATTTCACACATACATGTTTGTACATTTGTAGTAAATTGAAACCACAGCTCCCCTAGATCTATTAATATTTTGTTAAAGTCAATGTGTGGTACAAATAAACCCACAAGGGAGATACTACATTTTGTACTTTCACCACCCCCTATTCTTCGAAATGATTTTCTTTCAATAAATCATTGATCTCATACCTTTTCCTATATAATTCATTTCACGGATGATTTTCCTTTCCAAAACACCCAAATATATCTCCAGTCATTGCATTTCGGCCTCAAAATCGAGCTTTGTAATGTTTGTTCAGGCAATTTTGTAAAATTTGGCTATTGCCTGGACAATAAACTTTATATAAACTCATATAGGTTGGAAAATTCAAATTTGGGTACTGACTTGTGCAATTATTTTTATGAAAGTTGTGCCCTTTTGACCATGCATGCAAATAAGGTCCATGTATCCATCACACTTTTGTTAACTTTCACTTGCCTACAATTCCCAAGGGAAGTTTGTGAAATTTATACATAATGTTTACATCACCAATACCTTGAAAATTTAAATTTGGGTACATTGTGACTTATTTTTGTGGAAGTTGTGCCCCTTTGACCATGAAAATGAGGTCCGGCATGTATCCATCACACTTTTGTAAGCACTCTCTCGCCTACAATTCCAAAGGGAAGTTTGTGAAATTTATACATTATGTTAATAAAACTTATTGCTTAGGCAAGTTCAAATTCAAGTACTGTGTAACTATTTTGTGGAAGTTATGCCCCTTTAACAATGAAAATGAGATCATTGTATCCACCACACTTTAGTAAGTGCTTAGGCAAGTTCAAATTTGGGTACTGTACATGCTGTACATGTGTAACCATTTTTGTGGAAGTTCTGCTCTCACCTCTACAATTCTCAACAGATGTTGTGAAAGGAGTATGGCCAATATCCCCTGTATTTAGTTCATAGAATTTGATGGTGAGTCAGACATTTAAAAAGTTATTTATAGATATTTAAAGTCGTCATTCATCAATCCTATGATGTTGAAATTTAACCATTCTACTCAAAACCCTCAAGTCATGTTGGTTGTGCGTGTCCTTCATGGGGGATTCCCATGTAAATGTGGCAAATTTTAAGCAAAATTGTGCAAAATGCATTTTCTTAAATATTCAGGACAATATATCACCAGTTTCAAGATTTTTAATAAAATTGATTTTTGGCCGGATTTCACTGTGAAATCCGGGTTATAAAATGGTGTATGGCGGGTGGGCGGAGAACATACTTTCGTAACAGTTTTCTCAGCAACTACTAATCACGGCCTCTTGATATTTGATATGCAACACCAGCATGAGCTTCCGTAAAGTGGGATTTGATTTCAGGTCTGTGGCTCATATACTTCCTGTTAAACAAAATCCGGCCATTTCTGTCTTTGGTCCATTTTTGGCGGGAACTCACGTAGTGAAAAATCTGGGTTATAAAATGGTGAATGTCTGGCGGGTGTTAGGCAGCGAGCAGGGAAGAATTTTTTTTAACAGTTTTCTTAGCAACTATTTATCACAGCCACTTGATATTTGGTATACAGCATCAGGGTGGGGTCAAATAAAGTGGGATACGATATCTGGTCTGTTGCTCATCTACTTCCTGTTTAACGAAATCCGGCAATTTCTGTCTTTGACCCATTTTTATTGACTTCATTGCAATGGTCCCACTCTACACATTTTGATTATCTGGGGAGTATTTTGTGTAATTTTTTTGATTGGCCTGTCTATGGTCAGAATTACAGGGCAAATGGCCATGGTCCCTTATAGGTAATGGTTATATGACTGAAAGCTTAGACAAGTTGGAATTTTGGTAGTTATGCCCCTTTGACCATGAAAATGAGATAAATGTATCCCCCACACTATAGTAAGCCCTCACATCTACAATCCTCAACGGATGTTGTGAAATTTATACATGATGTTAATAATACTAATAGCTTAGGCAAGTTCAAATTTGGGTACTGTGTGACTATTTTTGGTAAAATTTTGCCCCTTGGCTTTGACAATGAAAATGAGGTCCATGTATCCATCACCGCCTACAATTCTCTATTAAAGGAGAATTTTTTTGAAATTTTTAAATAATGTTTATGTTATCAATATGTTGGACAAATTCAAGTTTGAGTACCATATGATTATTGTGGAAGTTGTGCCCCCTTTAGCAAGTGGACTTAAAATTTCTGCAGCTCATCAGGGGGCCCAGCTGGAATTTCATTCTTGTTGTGCTTGTTATTCAAATTTTAATACCATTAAAGAAATTGTAGCTAATGTTGACTGATAGTAAATATTGCATGTTTTAGAATGATGGTTAACTTGCTATTAACATATATATCAGACACTTTTTAGTATATTGTAATTAATTACCTGTAACACTTCATTACCTGTTCTTACAGGTAAGACTAATTATTAATTTGTTTTCTACTTTATGGTGATGATTTATTCATAAGGGGCTAATTACAATATTTAATTAATAGTACATGGTTCAGTTTGGGAGGCCATAAGGATGAAAATTATTCAAGAAAAAATACAGACTGTTTCCCCACTTTCATTTAAACTTTCTTAATTTTAAATAAATTATTTCATTTCCTTTATTGAACTAGGGACAATTTTTTCTCAACTTTTTATTTTATTTTAGAACTATCAATTAACATTGTTAACCCTTTCTGACCCTCTTTATCTAAAGTTGAAGAATTTCATTTACTGTATGTTGGTTAAAACGGCCCTATCTGACCCTCTTTTATCTCATGTTGCAGAATTCATTTACTTTTTGTTGGTTAAAATTCATTTGATTACAAGGCTTGTATGATGTCCGCTAGTACTTTGACTGTTTCCACTGGATTAACCCCTAATCAATCGACTGGAATAACCCCAAAAGCGGCACCTGTTATGGCCACAGTGCCACTTAATGCTGTGCCACCTGTTTATTTGTTCAATCTTAGTCAGCTGATTGTGAGTTGAAAAATTTTAATCACAGAACAGATTTATATTTACATTGTAGAATGACAAAATTAAATGGCTGTACATGTGATTTATCTATAGACTATAGGAAACTTGGTATGAACTCTCAAGAAACTTGTATGAAACAGAAATACCATATACCAATAATGCATCGATTTAATAGTGTGAAATTGAATGTCAGTGTCTATTTTTTAGAAAAAACATTATTCTTTTATACTTTCAGGCAATAAATACAATAATGAACAGAGGTAGAAGTAATAGAGGAAATTTTAGAGGCAGAGGAGGCTTCAATTCTGGTGGATCTGGACGGGGTAGAGGAAACAACAATAACATGGGACGACAGAGGCAACAGCAGATGAGTAATCCTGGAGCAGGCATACTAGGGGACGGGCCATTGAGACAGCAGGGCATGGGTAGAGGCAACATTACACAATTTAAGAAACCCTCACCTTTATCACCCCCTGCTGGGAGAATGCAACAAAACATTGGAGGTGGAATGATGCAAAATCAACAGAACCAGATGCTTGGTGGAAACCAAGGAAACCAGTTTGGTGGTGGTAACCAGGGGAACCAATTCTTAGCTGGTAACCAAGGTAACCAGATGCTCAACCAAGGAAACCAAATGCTTAACCAAGGAAACCAGATGCTTGGACAAGGAAAAGGACTACTTGGTGGGCCTGGGGGACAAGGAAATCAGATGATCGGTGGTGATATGTTGAGTGGAAACCTTGGCAATCAGTTTTCAAGTGGTGGAAATCAAGGTGGCAGTGTAGTCACATCACGTGAGTCGCAGTTGCAGATGATGAACAATTTATTAGTGAAACAGCAACAGCAAATTAATGCTGGTAAAGCTAGCTTGCTTGCCAATGCAGCCAGCATGGATGATGTCTCATTGATGGGCAATAGATCAAACAATCTTGGTGATGTAGGCATGGGTGGAGGTAATAGAAACCAGTTTTCAAATGATTTCTCAATTAATACTAGTAGAGCTTCAGGTGGACTTAATCAGAACATGAACAGGAATTTTATGGATAACAACAGAGGGAATAGGATTCAGCAGTCTTTTGATGATGTGGATATTGGTAGTGGTAGGTCGTCACTCCTTAGTGATAACATGGGACAATCATCGTTCATAGGTGGAAGATCAAGTCTAGGTCAAGATATTAGCCGCAGCTCTTTGCTTGATGATTTGACAAGAAATACTGGCACATCTTCAGCTGGAATACTTGATGCTAGTAATCCAATGCTGGCCAACATGGATGAAGCTATTTTTGGATCCAGTAATCAGATGCAAAGTAACAGTTCAAATCAACTTGGGATGATGGGAAACCAAGGTAATACCATGCAAGGCATGAGGAATCAAGGCAACAATATGCAGGGGATGAGAAACCAGACTAATAAGATGCAGGGGGTGATGAGGAGTCAAGCCAACAACATGCAAGGCATGATGGGAAACCAAGGCATCAATGTTCAAGGTATGAGACAGCAGCAGACAGGAAACATGGCTGGTCAGATGGTCCAACAGAGGCAGAATCAAAACCAAGGGCTGCTTGGATCAGGATCTGGAGGACCAGGGGGTATGGCTGGAGGCCTGTTGGGACAGAGACCCCAGGGCGGGCCTGGAAAGCCAGGGATACCATCACTGATGAACATGAGAGGTAACCAAAGAACTGGCGGAATGCTAGGAAAGAGACCTGGGCGTGGTGGAAGAGACCTTGGTGGAGAGAAACGCTTTAGAAGAAATAGTGGGGTAAGTCTACTGTGCTCAATCAATAACATATGACCCTTAAAAAAATGAAATTTATTTCAAAGATTCATAAACACAGCTAATGCTCTTTTTAATACATAATATTCATGTACATTTGTAAAGGCAAAATCTACAAGTAAAATGATTAATAAATTATTATAATGATATGGTTTTATTCAGATATGGAAATTGAAGGAATACTTATGAATATGTATATGGATATTCATATTGTTTTTTTTTCAGGCAAATTTCAATCATTTCATTTTCACACCCTTAAACTGCACTCTTGTTCTCTGGGGAAATTCTTTTTATTTCTTTTATTAATATTTATATTTTCGAATTTCTTATACTTGATGACACATTACATTACATAGTATTTCTTTTCTTAAATCTCACTTCAGAATCTAGATTTCTATAAATAATTGCCTGTGTATATTTTAACCCATGTCCATTACCAGTGTAACCTTGGAAAGGCGGATTTAGAACCAGCGTGCTGGGCACGCACCATCCCATTTGACAGAAAAAATTGGTTTGAAACTTTATGAAACAAGATGTCTTGCATTTCTTTAGATCCATATTAACTGTCTGTGTGTCTCACAGATGAGCTTTGAGCTTTTTTAGTGTTTTCCCCTATTTACCAAAATGTACCTATCTGTTGAACTCAGACATGCATTAATTAATAATTATCAAGCTATATTGAATTTATATTTTAACCACGTTCTTGGAAGATCATGAAAGTGAAACACAATCATACCCTATTACACATTTACTTAGTTAAGTTGCTAGACTTCAATCTGTTCAGGGTATCTTTTTTTATTTCTTTTGATATATATTTTTTTATTTCAAACCTTATGATTTTCTTCCATCAAGTCTGGTAGCTAGTCCAATAAATTTCAAAAACACTTTATATTTTTATATGAAGCACTTAAATTTGAATAAAGAAAGGATGAGTACAGTGTAAATGCAAAAAGCTATTGCTTGGTCAAGACCTTCCCTCCTTACGTAGAAATGTACTACAGATTCATGCAAATTTGCAAGTGAGAAAAGATCTGTGTTATAGACAAATATATCTACACTACCAGTTTCATTGAGTTATTGTTTGTTTACACAAAACTTGCACTGATCAATAGACAGTTTAATATATAGAAATTGTTGGGAATGTCATTTTCATATGTCTCTTATTTTAAGAACCTTTCCAGTGGTATAAATAATGTCTAAATGCACTGGTACATCTATTGTTTGATGATCGATGAGGAAAACCATCGCAGCTAGGACATGTTCTTTAATGTGTTTTAAATATATGTTGTCTTTTACCACTATCAACATTTGTCCCTCTGCTAGGCCAGTGCTAAACAGAAGATATGATCTATTTTTTGCAATATGATCATGATCATGATTTCTCTAATCTTATTTTGTTCAATATCATTAGGGCCTCTAAGATAAATCAAGCTTTTTATATCACACATATATATTTCAAGAAGAAATCCTTTTGGTAGATTTTTTACCCAACCCAAACTTGTTTGGGGAAACTAGGCAGTGTTTTTGTTTGCTTGATTTTACCTCCGATTACAGGCTGTTTAATTCCCCTAGTAAATTTCTTTCAAAATCATGCAAAATTCCCAAAATCATCAATTTACCCCCCCTATTTTGGGTTTCCAAATACCTATTTTTTGTGATTTTTCTTCCCAAAACATACAGGAGGGGGCTGCTTTGAAACTGGGCAACAAAAACATTGCTAGGTATATAGAAATCATTATATCAGTCTGTCAGCTGTCTATCCACATTCATGTACCTATACATTGTAAGTGCAACTTGAGGGAGTACTTATAAAATGAAGGAAGTTTATGTACTATGTGCTTGGTATGGAGAGGATGCAATCATCAGAAAAAATGAAAATTCATGACTTTCCCTTGGTCAGATAATGCAAAAGGTTTTGCCTGACTAAAAAAAAATGCGAGGACCTATATTTTCATTTTTATTTTGTTGAAAATTTTGCCTGACTTTGGTATTGTTATGTCACAAAATGACTGCCTGACCAAATGCAAATCTGCCTGCCTGGACAGACAGTCAGGCAGATTTGGTGACCACTGAGAGGTGAATAAAGATTACAACATTTTAAGAGAGGTAATTGTACTTGATATTTCACCTTTTACGGATTCTAAAGTGGAAAAGGTATTCTAAGAAACTTGCATGAATGTCAAGGTAATTTCAGGTTCCTTTGCTAATCATGCTAATGGAAGCTTTTAGTTTAATCCAAAATGCATAGCAATAAAACTTCTCAAGTGGATAAAAGTTGTTTCTTATTCTCAACAAGAATTTAGCTTAAGGTAAACAGTTGTAAATTGTATATCTTTATATAAAATCCACAATTTCCAAAGATGGTTTAACAAGGAACTCTAACATGAGTAAAATATGTACATGAATATGTTGATGATACAGGTCTACATGTATATACAATGTTACTTGCAAATATAATAATAGAATTTAGAGTATGTCACCATTAAGGTAACTGGTAAGTGTTTTTCTTTTGAAAATACATAACTTACTATACATCCAGATCCTGTGTGTTTTCCTTGCATTCATTTATATGGTTGAGCTGAAGAGAAGAAATACAAATTATTGGTTGATTTCATGTTTCTTATGCCATATTTTCTTAGGCTTTACCTAGTTTTAGCAGATATTTGTACTCAACTTAATCAGATCACTGAAGACAAAAAATACTATTATCATACATAAAAAACTGTTATACACTTCAAGACAAATGAAAAATGCCTTTGTCAATTTCCCAAATTTTCTTTAGAAAACTCCACTTCTGCAGTGATTTCACACAGAAATATTGCAAATCATTTTTGTCTCGCCTGCGACTTAAGTGGCTGAAGGCGAGACATAGGTATTACTGGCACCATGCCGTTTGACCCTGACCCCAATTTCATGGTTCAGCGACTCTGTGGACTTAGATGTTTTTTTCAGGCCAAAAGACCCCTTTGTAAGACTTTTGTGGAAAATGAATTACAAGAAAAGTATAATAGCTAGGCATCTGTTATTTGGTATACAGACAGTTGGGGTTATGGTCTACACAACTGGCACCATGCTAATTGACCCTGGCCCCATTTTCATGGTTCAGCGACTCTGTGAACTTAGATGTTTTTTCAGGCCAAAAGACCCCTTTGTAAGACTGAATTACAAGAAAAGTATAATAGCTAGGCATCTGATATTTGGTATACAGACAGTTGGGGTTATGGTCTATGCAACTGGCACCATGCCGTTTGACCCTGATCCTAATTTCATGGTTCAGCGACACTGAACTTATATGGGGTTTTTTTCGGGTCAATAAACCCCTTTGTAAGACTTTTGTGGAAAATAAATTAAGTGAAAAGTATAATAGCTAGGCATCTGACATCTGGTATACAGACAGTTGGGGTTATGGTCTACACAACTGGCACCATGCTAATTGACCCTGGCCCCATTTTCATGGTTCAGTGACTCTGTGAACTTAGATGTTTTTTTCAGGCCAAAAGACCCCTTTGTAAGACTTTTGTGGAAAATGAATAACAAGAAAAGTATAATAGCTAGGCATCTGATATTTGGTATACAGACAATTGGGGTTATGGTCTTCGCAACTGGCACCATGCCATTTGACCCTGACCCCAATTTCATGGTTCAGCGACTCTGTGGACTTAGATGTTTTTTCAGGCCAAAAGACCCCTTTGTAAGACTTTTGTGGAAAATGAATTACAAGAAAAGTATAATAGCTAGGCATCTGATATTTGGTATACAGACAGTTGGGGTTATGGTCTATGCAACTGGCACCATGCCCTTTGACCCTGATCCTAATTTCATGGTTCAGCGACACTGTGAACTTATATGTTTTTTTCGGGCCAACAAACCCCTTAGTAAGACTTTTGTGGAAAATAAATTAAGTGAAAAGTATAATAGCTAGGCATCTGACATCTGGTATACAGACATTTCAGGTTATGGTCTATGCAACTGGCCCCATGCCATTTGACCCTGACCCCATTTTCATGGTTCAGTGACTCTGTGGACTTAGATGATTTTTGGGACAATTTAAACTTTTGTGGAAAATAAGTTAAAAGTATAATAGCTAGACATCTGATATTTGGTATACAGACATTTGGGGTTTTGGTCTACACAACTGACGCCATGTTGTGTGACCCTGACCCCATTTTCATGGTTCAGTGACTTTGTGAACTAAGATGATTTTTAGGTGGAAAATGAGTTAAGTGAAAAGTATATTATAGCTAGGCATCTGATATTTGGGGATTATGGTATACACAACTGACATCACCATGTAAATTGACCTTGACCCCATTTTCATGGTTGAATGACTTAGTGAATGTTTTTTTTTTCATTGTTTCTAAATAACTATGGTATGTAGAACACACTTCAGACATATTTGTGATGGTTAAATGGAATTCTGTCATTTTTCACATGACCTTGACCTTAACTTTTCTGAAGGCCCAGCTAGACCTTCAATGAGTTCTGTGATGGTGCCGACAGGCAAGACATACTTTATTGTCAACTCTTGTCTACATCTTTAACTACATGTACATGCAATATGTCTTGAACAAAAACAAAGATTAGAAACTAATATAATGAGATTAGGATTAAGTGTACATGATACTCCAACTACATCGGAGGTTGGACGGCATGCTATTTTTGGACTTGTTGCCATCCTAAGTATGAGACCTCTTATATTACAGGAGTAGTGTACATGTCACATACACCATCAATCAAACAGCATCTGTAAAATCCACAATATAAAATGCCAACAGCTTTCAACATTGACTAATGGTCATTTTGCCACAAATTAGTTCTTGTCCTGATTATGACTGAAATATTGTTGACTGGACATAAAACAAACAACAAACAAACAAGCAAATTATTTTGCCACATTTTTGCAATTTGGTTCAGTAAAATGTGGTCTATGTTATACCAATTAACAAATATGAGGAACAATTGTAAGATTTGATAAAGATTTTTGGCTTAGATGTAACAGGGGTTAGATTAAAATAATTTTATAGGTCAACTTTAAACACATAATCAAATTGTGAAAAAGATCAATTCAGCTCGAGAGATCCTTAAACACAACATAAAAAAATAACAAGCTTGAGACAAAGTGGAATTGGGAGAGAAAAATATAAAATGATGTACATCTGTATTTAAAAATTAGATAAAACAAAACTAACAAGTCGTTGGTTAAAGGATCTTGTTTAAATTTTCAATTCACACCTTTTAGAAATTAGTTCTAGAATGTGTACACTTTATTAACATCATTGCCATAAATTTAGGTTGTCGTTATTCATCCTTGAAAGTTAAATTTTGCCAAGTTTTTCATCTTGAGCATGACTCTAATGATACAAGACACATCGCACATTGTTCATTTTTTTTTAGAAATAGAACATCAGACTATGACGCACACATGCACAAAAGGTGAATTCTTGATTAATCATAAAATCAATTTAATGCAGCAAAATGATTGCACAAATCACAGGCTCGTAAACATATATCAGTTCTAGAGGTCATATAAAAAATCCTCACATATACATTTGTAGGTTTGTGTCACATGTTAAGATATTGTTTTTGGGTTGTGATATCTGTTGCAAGAAGCATTTATGAAATTGCACATAATAATGCTTTATCTTGCTGAATACAGGCATCTAGAAAAAGACGAACATACACAAACCTGATAATATTCACACACATTTACTGTTAGTTACATGTATATTATAGTTGGACACATTGATATCAAGAGGCATTTGTATAAGTTTACTGCTGTCATTGTCAAAATCTTTACATCTGTATGTTATGTTAACCTTATTTCATAGATTCTATTTCACATTATGATTTTAGCAAACTTTAGATTTTGTCCTAACATGCTGGGCCCCTTTTGAAAATTTCAGCCATCTCCTCAAGGCAACAGACGCATTGGAAATCGATTTGACCGTAGCTCAGATGGGCGTGGTCGAGGAAGAGACAGGAGGACAGATCGCCCAAAGCGCTCCTCTAGTAGAGACCGAAGACCTCATCGGGATTCAGGTAAAAATCCTCCCATGTGGAGGTAGTCCTGCAGATGAATCTCACTACTTCTTTGCTTGTCCTATTTAACTCTATCTTGTAAGCCCATGGCCTGAGAAAATTGAAACCAGTTTGTACTCCATTAAACACAACACAAAAACATGCTTTCCTTATATCTTAGGATTGTTTTCAAAAGCATTACCTCTTAGATTTATTTGATCATACTATATTCTGTTTACAAATGGCATACATGCTAATGTTACTGCTATTAGCATAAGTATGTTAATTGTTCGGATGTGTACTGCAGAACTTGCACAGCTTACAAAAATACTTGTCTGATATTGTACCCATCATTTAATTGACAATTTCTTAAAAGTTGATATTTGACACTCTTTTAGAAATTTATGGAACTTAAAGATCTTTTCAATTAAGTTCTCATCATTGATTAAAGATGGAAATATGCAAAATGTCAAAATCTGTGCTCTTTTAAAATCTTGTCCTATGGGTAAACAATTCCTTATCTCTTTAGCTTCCAAATTTGACTTTCCCTACCTGTGTATAAAGCAATATTTTAACACTGTATACATCCAGTTGGTACTGTTAGTAGAATATTTTTACTATATATTTGGAAGAGCTAAGAATTACAACCTGACTTACATGCCCAGCTGTTTCAGACAGAAAAATAGAAAAATTCGGACTACTTCCCCCTACAACCATCATTCATGTATACAGGAAGCATACAATTATAGAGATTTGTTATACTAAGACATAAACTGGCTTTATGTGTTATTTTATACCTGTTTAATGTACATTTTAATATTGTGTATGCATTGTCAGTCACAAGAGAACTATTACACAAAGAAATCTATCAGATTTACATATTGCATAATAACTAGAAATGTTGCCATATTAAGTTGTATCTTTACTTTTGTTTGTTTAACATGGTATTTTATGTCAAATATGTTGTCAGATTGTAATTTTCATCACTGGTTGAAAAGATTCTACACTAGTCCACCACAATTTTTCTTCTAGACTTTTTAATAATGGTAACTATTTGGTGATTGTTTGGTAGGAGTTATTGAAATAAAACTGGTCATTTGTGTGTTCTGCCAGTAGTCTATTGATTGTTGTCGTTAATAAATTGCCCATCCTGTTTCAGAGCAAGGCATTATGCATAATTTCCATTCAGGAATCAGCCATTGGTTGGTATAATGGCTAGTTGGTTTCACCAGGTTAACATGAGGAGTTCAGAGAAGTTCAAAAGAAGTTTGGGCTCTGAGCTCAGCCATCAATCCTATGTTCACTTGTGTTTCATACTTTGTGTGTTCCTGTTTGGTAGAGAAAGCAATAATGCAGTTGCAAATTTGTATCATGTACAAGTACCAGTATTTATATTATCCAATACATATTGAAGTGTATTCAAATCTTCTTTGAAGGTCGAAATGGCAGTTTGTCACTCTTAGTTTATACTGCTTCACTACATATTGGATATTAGAAGAATTTGTATTTGCAATCATGTCATAGAAGTCCAAAAGTGCCCTGATTTATTGCACCAGATTAGACAAAGCATAATTAGTACAAGTATTCTCTTTTGTTTCTCAAGTTCTGACTTATTCTGTTCACTGAATAGTCGATATTATAGAGACTTATTTCAGATGTGTGACTTCCAAAATACACCTCATTCATTTGATGTTGGATGGTTAGTTTTAAAAGGTTGTTGTATCTAGTCCAGAAAATATGTGGCAATCATTTTTGTTTTCTGACTCAAATCACATTCAAAGTCAAAAACTCATTTGACACCAATGTATACATCTTAAACAAAATCTTCAATGATCAGAAGTTAGATAAAGGTAAGTATATATTTTCAGTTGCTATTGATGTACAAAGTGTTAAAATGGAATGTGAAATTAATATTTAGTAGGTTCATCCAGATCACGTGACTCAGACAGAAAATCTCACAACAATGAAAGAAGATCACATGACAGGAGCAAGTCACATGATAAGTCAGCTGACAAGAAAGACGAGAAAAAGACACCAGTTAAAAATGAGGAGGGAGCTAAGGAGGAGTATGATCCTGCAGAACCCACTGAAGATGATGAAACTGAGGAACCAACTCCTGCTTGGGTTAGTCACTTTGATAACAGAAAAATATTCCTGTCACTATCTAGGGGGGGGTACCTATTGCTTTTTTCTTTTGGGAATTTTTTGCCGGATTTCACGGAGTAAAAATCTGGGTTATAGAATGGTGAATGTTGGGCAGGCGGGCGGGGAAAATTTTCGTAACAGTTTTCTCAGCAACTATATATCACAGCCACTTGATATTTGGTATACAGAATCAGGGTGGGGTCCCATAACGTTGGATTCAATTTCAGGTCTGTCGCTCATCTACTTCCTGTTAAACGAAATCCGGCCATTTTTGACTTTGACAGATTTTTATATATATACGCCGGTAATACATGTACAAAATTTTTTTTGGTGAACAAGGATTCTGAGAGAATTGCAAAACAATAAATAGTCCCCTACCATTCCCATATTTCAAAAACCAAAGGGTTCTACTGGTATCTAATAAGGCCATAACATGTTTGTAAATTTAGGTGTACAAACTTCCTCATTTTAAGGTCAATGGAAGTTGGAAAACTGATAAATCTGTTTTGGTTTAGAATCTACAAAACTCCATTAGATACCTTATTTATGTAATGTGTAGATCTGTAGATGCATCTTTTGCCTTGTAGATTGAGAAGAAGACTGATGATGTCGAGATGATAGATTTGACAGCTGCTAGTCCCAGCAAGGACAAGAAGGAGGAAACAAAATCTGAGGACTTACCAGAGAAAACCTTGACTGTGACCATTGATAGTAAAGGGAGAAGTGTAGATGAATCAGCCTTGGTAAGGAGGCTTATGTTTTACAAAGTCAATTTTTTGGGTAACAGTTTTCACTGCAAATACTTGTCACAACCTCTTGATATTTTGTATGAGAACAAAGTCCCATAATGTAATCTTCAATTGTAGGTCTATTAGTTGACTACTTGGCTACTTCCTGTTTGATGAAATTGGGCTGTTTTCTACTTTAAAAATATTTTTATTTCTGTGTCAAAAAGTCACTAATCTTATATTTACACAAAAAAAAAATTAAGGTAGAACAATTTTTTGCTGCAAAATACTTTTATAAAAGCGTTGCCAGTTAAAAAAAATGTGGAAAAAATGTATGTGATATTTAGAGATTGGAAATACATTTGTCAAATCTAAATGATAATGTTGTAAAGATATAAAGTTTAAAACACAAGTTGAATATTTTGAAAATGAATTTTTGTCATGTGTGTGTAGAACACAGACAATTTTTTTCCTTTTACAATTTTTTATACCCCCGTTTCGAAGAAGAGGGGGGTATACTGTTTAACCCTTGTCCGTCTGTCCGTTTGTTCGTCCGTCCATTCCTCCGTCTGTTCCTCCATCCGTAACAAAACTTTAGTCGCAGTTTTCTAAGTAACTACATGAGATAGAGTTCTGATATTTTGTATACAGTTTTATCATATAGTACCATATGGTGTATACCGATTTTATGCTCCTAGATAGTCTACTTCCTGTTTACCGAAATACTTAGGTTCCCGATGTGTATCCCTTGTGACGCACGGTATTCTTTGAGGCATGTTCTCCTTGACTGTGTTGATCTTGCTCCAATTCGCATGAAGTATTTTAACTGTGCATCCATGCACGATTTGTTCAGCGGCATTCCAGCCGATGCCATTTTATCCTTTTTAAAAGAAATCGGTCAGTATTCAAAATTATAGTTCTTGTAATTACCATTTGAAATTTAATTTGCTGTCATTATACATAATATTTAGCTTATTTTTGTTAAGATCTTTGTTTTCCTATTGCTTTAAATGGTTTTATTGTTTTAGTGTGTTTTTTTTTTAATGATTATTTTATCTATTTATTTTCTGGCATACTTTTTATTTTATCTGCAGTCTTTTGACTTTGTTTTATATTAACATGTTATTAACATAATTATTTCAACTTGTTTATGTCCCGATGATGGCTGCAATATCGCCGACGGGACATTAAGCAGCCAACAATCAATCAATCAATCAATCAATCAATAGGTTTTTACACATAATGGACATAAATGCAAAATTTCAGTCACAGTTTCCCAAGCAACTATATGGGATAAAGGTCTGAAATTTTGTATACAACTTTATCCTATAGTACTATATGGTGTATACCAATTTTATGCTCCTAGGTAGTCTACTTCCTGTTTACCAAAATCAATCAATCAATAGGTTTTTACACATAATGGATATAAATGCAGAATTTTCGTCACAGTTTCCAAAGCAACTACATGAGATAGAGGTCTGATATTTTGTATACAGCTTTATTCTATAGTACCTTATGGTGTATACGGATTTTATTATCCTAGGAAGTATATATACTTCCTGTTTACCGAATACTTAGGTTTTTACACATAATGGACATAAATGCAGAATTTCCGTCACAGTTTACCAAGCAACTACACAAGATAGGAGTCTGATATTTTGTATACAGCTTTATCCTATAGTCCCATATGGTGTATAGTAATTTTATGTTCCTAGGTCAACCACTTCCTGTGAAACAAGTATTTAAACTTGTATGCATGGCTTAGTTTGGGAAGCGGGGGTATCACTAGTGAGCATTAGCTCAAAGATTTACTTGTTTTATCATCATTTTCTCTTCTTCAGGTTAAGAAGGAAGCCCAGGAAACTAAAGATAAAGGGAAACCTGTTGAGGATAAGAAGAAATTTTATTGTCATGCTTGTATGGTGGATTGTAGAGACTTTGAGGTAATTTACTGGATTAAAGGGCTGGTGGCTGGCTATTTTTATTAGGCAGTAAAATTGTTTTCTCTGCCTGTATTGCTGGGTGTCATTTTAGTTTGGTTTCACATGTTGCAAACTTGAAGTGAGTGTGTAACATATTTGAAAGTGAAGTAAAATACAGGTTATTTGTCAGGAACTTACAGACAAAGTATCAAGGTGAACATTCTTGAGAAATAATTTTGAAAAGAAGGCTTGCTAGCATAAAATTTCCTATGTTGTTAAGTTTGAGATACTAGATCTAATTAGTGGTCAGCTCCTGTATAATTATATTACCCTGCAAACAAAGGTAGGGGTATGTAGAAATCATCCTGTTGATCTGTCACATGAAGCAACTCCTCATACTGCTGGTTGAAGTTTTATTAAACTTTGTATGAAAAAGTGCATCATAGGAGATGTGCTAGCTACAATAATATAGCTCCTTTGACATCTTTTAAATTTTAATGCTCTCGGATATCATTCAGGGGAAATAATTGGACTGAAGTATTTCTCAATAGAGTCCAAGAAGAAGTTGGAATATCCTTCTTTCTACAAGATCACATACTTTCCTAGAAGTTTCATTCAGATGATATTGATGATTTCTTTAAAAATAAGCCTCATATTTTTTTGTTTCAGGGTTTTGCCCGTCACATGAAGGGCAAAAAACATGCCAGTAGAATGGCGAGTCTGAACAATGCCACCCAACAAGCACTAGAACAGCAAGCTGGCCGAGCTAAAGCAGAAGATCACCTGCGTAATGTTGAAAGAAAGCCAAGGTTTGTTCATTCTCTCTGTTTCTGTATCTGCTAATTATATTGAGGGCTGTTCAAAGAATAAAATATATGGGATGTTGAAAAGCACTTATTGTCTCTTGGCCCAACAGAGTGGGGAGGGGATATAGCACTTGGTTCGTACGTTCATATGTTCGTACTTGCAGTGTTCAATCTAGAGCGCGCCATTGCGCCATTCCCGCATTTTTTGTTCAATTGACGCACTTGAAAGAATCTCCTGGGTCATTACTGGCGCAACGTAATTTTCATTGTTTTGAGAAAGTCCCTTCAATTTTACCGGAAATTCAACTGCTTGAGAAAGTCCCTTTGAAATTTACCGGAAATGTACAGAATTAATGCTTGATCCTAAGTACGCTTTTTATCAGGTACAATATAATAATAATTCAAGCGTGTAAATCACGTAGTCAATATTATTGATTTTGTCGGACGTGTTGCTCATGCTTCCTCATTTATGAAGCATATTTTCTCATGTGTAATTAACTCTCCTAGGAGTGAAACAAGCTAAAACCGCGGTAAGCATAATAACGCAGGTGCCGCGCCAGAGGAAGCTGACAAAGAAATTATTGATACTGCATAATCGGCAATGCATCAAGCTCGAAATCAAATCTTGCCAAACATAAATACTTTCAGGATGGTTGGTTAATGGACATTAAACAATAAACTAGACTAGACACGTACACATTAATTTATACAGGAATATTATAAAACAACTTATGGTAGAACTTTGCTTCACGTATAACTATAAGTCCCATTTTATCCCTTTATTTTGTCTTAAAAACTGAAACATAAGCAGGCTCACTTTTTGTCCATTGGCATTGCACACTCCATTCTAAAGGTTTTATATGATTGGCCCCTACCTACATATTATGGCCCCTTATGGTGAGTTATGTGGGCCAGCATGACCCCCTGTGGCCAATTTCTAGATTGAACACTGTACTTGCGTACGTAATAGTTTTTGTTTTGTCAATAACTTTCAAATTAAACTTCATAGATGGATGATATTTGGTCAGTTGGTACATCTATGATGAAAGTCACCATCAGTACAAAAAATAAGTGACCTTGAGTCAAGTTGACCTATATTTTCTGCATGAATGACTCAGGTTAAAGTTTTGGTTAAGGTCCATATCTCAGCAAATGCAAGTGATAGAGAGATGATATTGGGCAGTGGGCACATCTTGGATAGTTACCAGCATCCATACCAAAATTAAGTGACTTTGACCTATATTTTCTGCAAGAATGACTCTGGTTAAAGTATTGGTTAAGGTCGATATGTCAGCAACTGCAAGTGATAGGGAGATGATATTTGGTCAGTGGGTACATCTTGTATAGTAACCAACATCCGTACCAAAAGTAGGTTACCTTGACCTATATTTTCCGCATGAATGAATCAGGTTCAAGTTTTGTTTTAATTTAGGTCCATATCTCAGCAGCTGCAAGTGGTAGAGAAATGATGTTGGGTCAGTGTGAACATCTTGGACTGTAACTAACATTCATACCAAAATTAGGTCACCTTGGCCTATATTTTTTACATGAACGAATTGGGCGAGGGGATTGGCTGTCATGTGCCACTGCTCCATTTCTTTATTTTATGTATTTAAAGATAGGTGATGGGGTTATAAGGAAATTTGATTATTCATTCTGTTGTAAAATTGCAAAATTGTATATATGTTGGTGTCTTGAAAAAAGTGCCATTAAACTCCTTTCCATACACTTCTTTCTGACCCTGGAAAGGCCTTAAGATTAAAAATAACGTATTCAAATTTTAATTTGGAGTTGTTTTTTGTAACTTGTCTAGTTTTTTGTGTCCAGAATTAATCTTAAAAATGTTAATTTGGAGTTGTGCATTCTGACAGGGATAGAAGATACTGTGATGTGGAGTAATTGTAAGAGACACAAGCTGCATATATCAGAAGCAATATAAAATTCACTGAAAATGATGTTTAATATAACAAAAAATTTTCTTTACCTTTTTCTTTACCTGGCATGAAAGTGTTTATAAAAATGAAAAACAATATTTCATTTGTAGGAGTGATGATCGCCGCAGAAGAGATTCACCCCCAAGACGAGGCTCCAATGATAGAAGGGTAGGTCATAATACAAGTTGTAATGTGAATCGTTGAATTATTTAATAATGATATTGTATTATGTCTATATTTTCTATTTCAAAATTCTCTAATCAGGATTGAAACCCTTTGCCTCAGAAAGTTACTTTGATCAGAGACGGAGACAAAAAATTACCCGTTTGTTAAACTTTCTCTAACAAACCCTTCTGAAGATTTTAATCAGGATAGGTATTATTTCTATTTTAAAATTCTCTAATCATGAGTAAATCTCTTAGTTTTAGGAAGTTTCAGTGATTAAAGGTTGATTTGAACAATTATTTTTATCACCTTTCTTTTAAAAATATTGTGAAGATTTAATTCACTTTATCTGAACCATATGAAATAGAATCTTTTTTCTTTATATATGATGTTTATATTATGACTCTTTTATTGGATGAGTCAAGCTCTCTTATACCTTTTTAAATCTAACAATTTAAAAACATTCTTTTGAAATCTTTGGTTAACTACTGTCACATTTTTTCCAACTTTTACATGATCAATTTCCACATCTTTTCTTCATTTCTTATGAACTGAATGATTTCTGTTATAATCTTTATACATTAACTGACTCTTACATTTTATTCTCTTTCTGACCTTTTTCTCTAAAGTTTGGTGGAAGAGGAAGATTCCAAGCTCCAATGCAACCACCTCGTAGCTTTTTCAGATCACCAATATCTCAGGTACAGTCTGGCGACTGTTGTTTGTGTGGTTATAATCAAGCTAATTAAGAACAAATTTGTTTGTGGTACCCATTGTTTGCATGTTAAAAAATTGTCTTCAGTTTTAAAAAAGACTCTGTCATTACAACTAGCTATTCTACATTCCACATGTTCCAGCTATGATTCATTTCTATATCAAGCGATCTTTTATTGTACTACAGAACAAACTTTTCCATTTGTATCCACATTTTCTCTTCATCCAGCTGATAAAGCCTTCTTTTGAAAACAGGAAAATCTATCCTGTTACTGGTTGTGTGAATATTTAGTTTTGAGTATTGCTTGACATAATAAAGATATTTTTTTCTTTCCTTATTACTGTCCAGTCATTTTGTGCTGAATACAAACTTTTTGTATTTACTTAATGACTTCAAATCTTTTAAAAAAATGTTGCACACAATTTTGTGTCGTGTATTTCATTATAAACTTCATGAAATAATCTTTGACAAACAAACAAACTATGGCTTTTCACTTAAGTCATTTGTAAAAATTAAGTTTTCAACACCTCACTTGAATATCCAAATTGTATTCCACTTGCTTGTTTCTTGCTGTTACCCTACTGTATACATCATTTCTCATTGTTTCATTGAAACTAAGAAAAGGATTGGAGCACTTTGAAGACGTACATTGAAGGAAAGCCGAAATAATTGACACAAAACTTTACATTGAAGAAAATCAATCCGATGATGATTTCCCAGCTGTAAAGTGCTACAAGTTAATATGTACAATATATTAAAAAAGACATACCGGTTTTTTGACAAAAAGAACATGATTGGGAGGTAAATGAGATCTTTAATAACTTTATAGTAAACTTATGAAAATATATCCACTTCTTCAATTAAAAATACCATTACTTATGATTCATCTCCCCATGTAAGCTCTTTTTGAACGTAATATTTTACTCGTGTGTTACTAGAGTGACAGGGAGAGGGAGAGACGTCGTCGCAGAGACAGAGATCATGACGAAACATCCAATGCAAGCTTCCCCGGAGATCTGGGTGACATGGTGACGGTTGATGAAATAGGATTTGAAGACCAAGATGATGCTTCAATGGTATATTTTTTGTCCTTGAACACATAGTTTGCAAATATACAAATCTGTTTCCAGTATATTTTTAGTTTATGAGGTTAAATGATGGTATAAAACCTATATGTTAATCTGCAGGATTTGAACATACATGTAGCCTTTGAATTTGGTGATGTTTATCTAATATTTTCAGTATAGGGAAAATGCCATTATTGGTTATTAAAGATCTCATTTACTGTAAACCAATGATGTAAACTTTTGCAAAACTTATTAGCTCACAGACAAATCAAGCACTATTACTTACAAATCTTCTATTCTATGGTGGTTTTTTTGGGGGTCAACTTTGGAAATTGTAAAACATTAAAGTGGGAGTATACTGAGAAGCAGTGTCTAAATGATTCTTTGTTTTATAAGAGGTTTTGATGAATTGTTTATTTTTCTGCTGTTTCTAGGAGTCACCATATGAGATGATAATTTTGTATTTCATGTGTACCAGTATATTGTCTTGTCGTTTTTGTTGCAGAACACAAAAAAATGCTGTTTATTCATCCACCGGTGGTTTTCACATTTGTCACACTAGGGGTTATCTTTGCTTTTGATTAATGACAGTCAGATATTTATGACATTTTGTCCTCAAATCCATAATGACCTTATTATTAGAGAGGTCTGTCTTCAAATATTTGAAGAGGAAAACAATGGGCCCTTGAAAAACATTTGCTTATGTTAGTTATTAGGGTATTTTCATGACACAAAGACAAGTAAATTTTCAGTTTTAATTATTTTCAGGATTCTGATGGCAAGACTAGTGAGTCTAAAGGAAAGTCTGGTAGTGAAAAGCAAGAAAAGAAAGTCCCACAACCAGAGGATGCAGATGATTATGTCATTCCAGATTTTGACCCCAAAAATGCTGTTGGTAGGTTATAAAAAGTAGAAAAAAAATCTAAATGTCAGATATCTTAATGCAGAATAATGTTAATACACTCAAGGATATAATACTATGCACATTTAAAAAAAAAGATTAAGGTATTGTAGAGAAATATTTTTTAAGGTTGTCACAGATAAATGTGAAGGGATAAAACTACAGCTTCTCAAGTTAAGAAGCTGTTGTTTCTGTATTTCTGTTTTGTAAGAACTTTTTAGGAAGATATCCTATCTCCATTGGGATATTGCTACATTAATACCCTTGTCTGATCTTCACAACTACATGATGAAAAAAAACCAATATATTTCTGAATGATATAGTACTATATGGTGTATTATAAAATTATCACCTTAGACGGTGTGTGACCCAGCGGTTTATCTTCCCAGGAAAGTAAGGTCTCCTCCTTTTCAAGAGGGAAGAGAAATGCTTGGTCACACAGTAACTAAGGTGGTAACAAGTATATTATATGGAATATTAACAAAACAAATTAAAATGTCTAAAACACTAGACAACTTGTGTAAATTTGCATAAGTGGGTGACTTTACCATGTGACCCAATGGTTACTGGTTGACCCAACAAAGGGGTAGGGGCGATAAAGCTCTTATTTAGCCTAAAAATATGAAGTTTATGCAAAAGTGTCAATATCTGGTTACAATATAGTGTAAACTTTGCCTATAAGGAAAACATGTTCAAACTTTTCAAAATATAATATTGAAGCGTCATAATGACGTCATAAAACTAGTGATTTTAGCAAAAATGGCAAAATATGTGAAATTCTGGTCGTTTTCATGGAACATTTTGGACCAGAAAATATTGTCCGCACACGAGAAACAAGTTCATATATTTAGAGAAGGTTTATATAAGCTGTATTTACAATCTGTAAAAATATTTAGTTGTTTCCCGTGTGCGGAGATACTTTTCTAGTCCAAAATATATCTTTAAAATGCTGAAAATTTACGCAAATAAGCGATTTTTGGAATGAAAGTAATTTTCATTCATATTTATTACCAAAACAATCAGTAAAAATGAAAAAAATAAATTTAGTTTCTCATTTTTGGATTATTTAATAAATATTTTATCAGCATTTGAAAACAATATTCAAAGGTTGAGAATTGGGTAAAATTTTAGGCCAAAAACAGGCCTTGTTGCCCCTACTCCTTTTCAAACATCATGCAAATGAAAGATTTCTACATAAATATATAATAGTTTACGCTCCTAGATTACCTTCTTGACCAATTTTTCTTAAAGCTCACAGATTTACCTGTTTTTATGCTGTAATTTTTGCATTTCATATACATTAATGCAATACTTTTTCATTGAACAGGAGTAAACTATGTTGTACCAGTCTCAGGCTATTTCTGTAAGCTCTGTCATAAGTTTTACACTACAGAAGTGGCAGCTAAGACCACCCATTGTCAGAGTAAACAACACTATGACAAGTTCAATGCTGTCATGATGGTAAGGTGATAATAAAAATAGAAAATGTCTTTACAGTTGATTACAAAAATGTCAGTTTAGAAAAAGCTTCACATAGCATATGTTTTATTTAAAAATATGTCCATCTGACACCATATTACAAAATTTCAATCTCAAATTCATCTAATTTGCACAATTTACATACTGAATAATGCTTCAAATATAATATCTATAAGAAATACATTAAAAGGGTAATAATAAAAAAATTAAAGGATTGATTAATGAAAAAAGAATATTAAGTAAAGATACAGGACACAAAACTCTATTATAAGTGTTGAAAAAAGAGCTTGAGATTATCAAGAGCAAAGTAGGTCCCCTGTCTTGTGACAGACCATTTTACCACAAAATCAATAAGCATCTTCTTTCCTCACAAGAGCTCAAGTTTGATGAAGGTGGTAAAAAGTTTCAATAGGGAAGAACAGAGCACTAAGTTTCCCCTCACTTTCACAAAAACTAACTGCAACCCATGTTGAAATGTATAAACACACTATTGTATGAGTTTTTGTTTCCTTTTAAGAACAAACTGATGACTAAGGCCTTGAGTAAGAATGAAGAAGAAGAAATTGAAAAACCAATGGAAAAACAAGAAGAAGAAAAGAAAAAGGAAGAAGTTACTAAAGCTAAACCTGCAGCAGCAACATCAACACCTAAGTCCGCCCCATCAACACCTAAACCTGCAACACCAAATATAACACCCAAACCTGCAACATCAACACCTGAAGTCCCAGCATTCAGTCAGAAGAAAGAAGAAGAGTCTGCCAAGGTAGTAGAGACAAAAAAAGACGAGAAATCCAAACAAGACAAAACAGTGCCAGAAGCAACCGTCAATGGAAAAGTCGACGATAAAAAAGACACTGAAGAAAATACTGCCGAGGACGTTGAAATGGAGACTGAAAATACAGAGCAAAATACTAGTGTTAGTAGTGAAAATAGCACGGAGGTGGAATCTGTTATGCAGCCTCCTCCTCCTCCCACTGAGGCCGAGCAATCAGCTACTAATAAAAGTAAAGCTATTAGAAAGGTGGCTCAGAAAGCTAGGCGTGGTAGGAAATAAAAACAATATCAAGATACTTTTGATGTATAAAAGTTGTATGAACGGAGTTAATTGGACTTGTTGTCCAGACAGAATGTTAGCAATGTCCTTCAGGATCACCTTATTTTTCAGATTTACTTTATAAATACCGGTATTAAGTTTGTCCAGCAGAACTTTGTAATGATCAGGAAGACTTTCTCAAGCATGTGAAGTCTTACTGTATGAAATTTCCCAAGCATTTAGGTGTTGATTTGAGTATATGTGCAAGGTAACCATACTGTAAGTGTATGTTTTAGAATATTGTTGGTTTTTAAGTTTATGATCATGTAATACATCTATGTTATTTTTTTTTTGTTTAATACAAAATTGATTGTAAAATGTTGGTTACTGTTCATTTCTTTTGTTGGTAGAGTCTCAAAATTATTGAAAAGTTAAGAAAATGTTAATATTTTTGTCACAAATAAGTAAATTGAATCTTTATTTTTGTCTCTCCTGCGACAAATAGTCGCGGAAGGCGAGACATAGGTATTACTTTCCGGCGGCGGCGACGGCGGCGGCGTCGTAAACTTTTTTGTAAGACTTTTGTGGACAATGAATTGCTTGAAAAGTATAATAGCTAGGCATCTGATATTTGGTATACAGACAGTTCAGGTTATGGTCTACGCAACTGTCACCATGCCGTGTGACCCTGACCCCATTTTCACGCTCCAGTGACTCTGTGAACTTAGGTCTTTTTTCAGGCCGTAAACTTTTTTGTAAGACTTTTGTGGACGATGAATTGCTGGAAAAGTATATTAGCTAGGCATCTGATATTTGGTATACAGACAGTTCAGGTTATGGTCTACGCAACTGTCACCATGTTGTGTAACCCTGACCCCATTTTCACGCACCAGTGACTCTGTGAACTTAGGTCTTTTTATCAGGCCGTAAACTTTTTTGTAAGACTTTTGTGGACGATGAATTGCTGGAAAAGTATATAAGCTAGGCATCTGATATTTGGTATACAGACAGTTCAGGTTATGGTCTACGCAAATGTCACCATGCCATGTGACCCTGAACCCATTTTCACGCTCCAGTGACTTTGTGAACTTAGGTCTTTTTTCAGGCCTTAAACTTTTTTGTAAGACTTTTGTGGACGATGAATTGCTGGAAAAGTATATTAGCTAGGCATCTGATATTAGATATACAGACAGTTTAGGTTATGGTCTACGCAACTGTTACCATGCTGTGTGACCCTGACCCCATTTTCACGCTCTAGTGACTCTGTGAACTTAGGTCTTTTTCAGACTGAAAAACTTTTTTGTAAGACTTTTGTGGATGATGAATTGCTGGAAAGTTATAATAGCTAGGCATCTGATATTGGGTAAACAGACAGTTGCAGTTATGGACAATGCAACTGTCACCATGCCATGTGACCATGACCCCATTTTTACGCTCCAGTGACTCTGTGAACTTAGGTCTTTTTTTCAGACAGAAAACTTTTTGTAATTCTTGTGTGGACAATGGATTGCTTGAATAGTATAATTACTAGGCATCTGTTATTAGGTATACATACAGTTTTTGTGTTTATATCAAGAAATGAAAGCTTAGGTAGTTGATTTTAGTGATGGTGCCGGCAGGCTAGACATACTTTTAGTGGCCACACTTGTGTAAACAATAGAGTTTCATATGTGCCATTTAAGATAAATCTTTATTTTGTAAGATAATAATTATTCTACCAAAAGTTAAATTGCCTGCTGGAAATTAAAGAAAAATAATGGTATGAAACAAAGTTTTTATTTTTTTACTCAACTCAGAACATTTCTTGTGTTATTACTGGAAAATTTATTCAGTTCCAATAGTATTATGTAAAATTTGTCATTGATCAAATTATGTTGTATCAATCATTTTACAATGACTGTACATGTATGGTTAGGACTATTTGTATTTTAAATAAAGGTTAATTTTTATCCTATTTGTATTTAGGACCTAAACTGTTAATTCATAGAGGTTTTTATTATGAAAGTACTCAAAAGCTTTACAAGGAAGAACATTAAATAAAAATAATCCAAATATTAATGTTATAGAAATTTAAAACTGATAATTTCAGATGCAAAAGTTCAATTGTATTATTTAACATAAAAGAACATCAATCTCATAGCATTATTCATATATATCATAATCATTTTTCATCGGAATTATTTGTTAAGAATTTTGTAATTTGTATGTTATGGTTGAACTTGAAGCTATTGGTATATTCAAATTAAAATAAAACAAAAAAAGTTTTTTTTTTCAGTTTTACCCACCTGTGTAAAGCAAGATATCAGAATCAGGGTCTGTCCACATATTTCCTATGCATCATTCCTTTTAAAATAATTATTTATGAAACTTTACATTGAGATGTGCTTAAATGAAAAAAAAATCATTGCTTACTGTTGATTAAGGGGAGATAATTTGACATTTAATCTTGTTGGTTTTGAAGGGTGGACTTCATATGGCTATGTGCATTCCATTGCTCAGTTATAATTGTTCTTGAGTTTCAAGCTATATTTATTAGGAAAAAATGGAAACAATTTTTTTCTCCAATAGTATGCCAAGTTCACAAAAGGACCCCAATAAAATAAAGGAAATTACAAAACTACAAACAGGGATGATCAACCTTAAATTTTCAAGAGGAAAAGTCAAAATAAGGTACATGCGCACTAGAGAACTTGAAAATTGCAATGGTCCTGACTTTTTACATACATTTCAGAAGACATGACTTCTTTTTTAAAAATGATTTAGTATGCTGAATGAATATAACAGGAGTGTCATAAACTTTAAATTTTAGATAAGACTTTTTAACAACCTAGCTTTATATTCAAGTGTGAAGTACATCATATTTTGTTGTACCATTTACCAAGAATTGTTGACTAGTATCCACTTATTTAGGGGAATTATTCTTTTTGAACTCATGACTTTTCCTCCAGTTAATCAATTGAACTGCACTGCCACTCTGAAACTACTTGTTCAAAAATTGGAGAGAAAACTTTTTGTTATTACTGCAAAAGATATTAAGAGGCACATTGATTGTGCTCGTTGAAAAAAACATTGGAACTAGTTTCTGGGCAGTCCAATATCTCAAGAACTTGGAAGTTGTTGATGAAACTTAGTACCATACATCAGCATCCAATCCCCACCATATCTCACAAATTAAAAGTCTGTATATGGTAAGCAATGATAATATATGAATGGAACTTGGGTTCTCTACAGTACTCAATACATAACACATAAATCTACATCATTTTACCTCAACATTGAATTTCCAGTTGTGTGATCACAATTTTACAAAGCAATACATTCATTGGCAGTACAGAGTTGTTTTTCATATCTCAACAAGAATATGTCAAAACAAGATTTCTACGCGTAGCCAATGTCCCCCACCGCCGCATTAAAGTTGAAAATCTACATACTAAAATTTGAATAATTGAAATTGCATTGCAATATGATTACCTTCATGTCATGACAAACCATTCTACAAAATTTCATCAAAATCTGAGCTCACAAAGTGTTCCTATGACCTATAAAGCGAACAAAGTTGATAAAGTCCCATAACTCCTATAAAATATGTCGAATCCAAAAGGTGGTAGAATATGATCACCTACATATCATAACAAACAATCCTACAAAATTTCATCCAAATCCGTTCAGCAGTCTCAGAGGAGTTCCGCTCACAAAGTGTTCCTAGCTATGACCTAAAATAAACAAAGTCGATAAAGTCCCATAACTCCTATAAATTTTTTCAAATCAAAATGGTGGTGCGATATGATCAACTACATATCATGACAAATAATCCTACAAAATTACATAAAAATCTGTTCAGAAGTGTCGGAGGGGTTGCGCTCACAAAGTGTTCCTATGACCCAAAATGAACAAAGTCGATAAAGTCCCATAACTCCTAAAACAAGAATATGTCCAAAAAACATAATGCCCCATCTCGCAACATTTAATTTTTTCAGCAATCACTAAAGCATCAACCTGGTTACTATTAAGGCACTTGTCAGTCAGAAGGAATGGACTTTAACTTAACCATTCTTCTATAAGTGGTCATTCATGCGGAAAATATTGGTCAATGCCAGCATCTGAAGCATGCATTGTTCTAAGCATCACTAGGTGCACCTACCTTACCAATATAGTTGATGTGGCACATGTCAGTAAAAAGGAATGGACTTAAACCATTCTTCTATAAGTGGTCATTCATGCGGAAAATATAGGTCACAGCCAGCATCCGAAGCATACATTGTGCTTAGCATTACCATAACATTATAGTAGATGTGGCACATGTCAGTAAGTGGGAATGGACTTTAACCACTCTTCTTTAAGAGGCCATCCATGCGGAAAATATAGGTCACATCCAGCATCCGAAGCATGGATTGTGCTAAGCATCACTAGGTGCACCTACATTGTACCATTCCAATATGGTTGCTATGGCACTTGTCAGTAAGAAGGAATGGACTTGAACCATTCTTCTTTAAGTGGTCATTCATGCAGAAAATAATTATAGGTCACAGCCAGCATTGTGCTTAGCACAATAGGTGCACATACCATACCAATATAGTTGATGTGGCACTTGTCAGTAAGTGGAAATACACTTTAACCATTTTTCTGTACATGATCATTCATGTAGAAAATATAGGTCACATCCAGCATCCGAAGCATGCAATGTGCTTAATATCATCACTAGATGCACCTACCATACCAATATGATCGATGTGGCATTTGTCAGTAAGTGGGACTTTCGTAGATGGGGCATAAAAATTTGTCAAATCAAAATGGCGGTGCGATATGATCAACAACATATCATGACAAACAATCCTACAAAATTTCATCAAAATCCGTTGAGCGGTCTCAGAGGAGTTGCACTCACAAAGTGTTCCTATGACCTAAAATGAATAAAATCGATTAAAGTCCCATAACTCTAATAATATTTGTTGAATCAAAATGGCGGTGCGATATGATCAACTACATATCATGACAAACAATCCTACAAAATTTAACAAAATCCTTTGAACGGTCTCAGAGGAGTTGCGCTCACAAAAGTGTGACGGACGCACGTAGACCATTACTAAGTCCCTCTGTCGTGTTGTGGCAGGGGACAAAAAGCATGTCAAATCTCACAATATTTGGGGTGACAGATGTAGGAACAGACCCAAACATTATATGCCCCCCTACTTTCATAGATGAGGCATAAAAACTTGGACCCTGCTCATCCCAGGTTTAACAAGAACAAGATTGCTACACGTAGCCATGTGTCCCCGGCCGCCGCATGAAGTTGTGTGGTATGTAAATTCGATCGATATATTCTCTGAGAAACGATAGAAATTTGTTGTTTTGGAGACGAAATCATTCAGTCAAAACGAGGAAGGAAACCAGTGAACATACCGGTAATTTTTTTTGGACAAAGTCCCATTTTTTTGGACAGGATTACCACAAATTCGTAAATAACGTGAAAACTGTAAATATTGCTTCAAATTTTTTTTCCATATTATTATAGAGTACCTTTCGCTCTATCAGTCTACAAAATTTCAGATTCATGTCCACCTAGGTAACCGAGATATTGAATGTCCTAAATTTTGACCTTTCTTCCCCGTTTTCATGGAAATGGCGGCCATTTTGAAAATTTCAAATATAGGATGATCACCTACTAATAGTATCCTATCAGTGTGTAAAGTTTCAGCAACATCCGTTCAGTAGTATCTGAGGAGTTGCACCCACAAAAAACGTGATGGACGGACGGACGGAGACCATTACTAAGTCCCTCCGACGTGTTGCGGCGGGGGACAAAAATAAACCTTCCATGTTTTCATGAATGCTTTTGTAACTGGTTAAAACAAGAAATTCATTAGTGATATTCCCAAGGTGGCTCACTTATATACCTATCTTGCAATACATCATGTCTATATACATGTATATTTTAGCTGTTAATTTATATCAGCAACCAATGACTAATACAGGTTATAGTAGCTGGGTTATGACCAAATAAAAAGTCACACAACTATGATAGCTAATAAAATATTCCATTCCCCCAAGCTGAACAGTAGTTCATCAAAATACTTTGGAGTACTGGTGCTTAATCTATCCATGTACATGTAATTATGATTAAATGGATGCTGTGTAATGTACATTCATTACTACTCTATCTGAATTACATTCTAAAGGGTAGTTCTTATAAAGGGCTACCTTTAAATTGGTAATTAAATAATTACTTGATCACCCTTAAAAAAAACACAAAGCAAATTTAAATACATCTTAAACAAGAACTAAAATCCTGTATACCCTGCCAAGTGGCAAAAATTCTAAGCCCACTCGTTAAACAGGAAGTAGGTTAGCAACAGGCCTGTGAATGCATACCACCAAATAAGACTGCTACTGGAAGCTGCATACCAAATATCGAAACTCTGATTCGAAAGCCTACTAATATATAGTACGTAGTAGCTGAAAAATCTGTTACAGAGAAAAGTATGGCGAACCGATGGATGGACACCTGCATTTCTATGTCCCTGCTCTGTGTTGCTTCAAGGGACAATAATTAGCTTTCACAACATGTATGAGCACCTCAAACTTAATTATCTACATTCTCATTGTACATGTATGATAATTAATATACACAGGGATTATCCATTTCAACTTTTAATATGACTATTTTGAAAATTTTAATTCAACAAAAACAAGCACCACTATCATTTATAACAAACTGTTTATCAACGTTTAAAGATGAACAAGATACACTGAATGAATTAGAAACTTTTTTAAAAATAAATCTATGCTTCACAAATTTATGCCAAGATTTACATAAATACTCTGCATGATCTTCAAAATTTCTTTTACTGGGAAGGGACTGACAGTTCTCATCTTTCATATCATTTTCCTTCATGTTCTTTTTAAAATTCAATGCCTTTGTAGCAAATAAAATAAGATTGTAACTATTCACTAGTTTAGTTAGTTGCTGAACAATACACTTCATATTCTTTTCTTGTAAGCTGATATTTTCACCACCATTGCATCGATCGATCCAGTAGAATGCAGAAATAGAATCGATCATAAACGCAGCAATATCAGGATTGTTCGAAATCTGTGATTCAAGACTATAAAGTGTTACCAGGAGTTGAAAACTACTTGTACACCGAACAATGATTAATCGTTTCAAACTTTCTTTTACCAGAATCTCAATATCATCTGCAGTAACACCCTCTTCAGACTCCTTATTGTTTTCATTTTCGCCTTCAATAACGCTAGTTATTCTTTTTTCCATTATGTTAACTAAACGTAAAATTTGGAACTTATAGTCTGTGTCTATGAAGATCACCCCAGCACTTGAACCTCTAAGATTGTACCCCTTCCATTCCTTTGGTAAGATAATTGATGTTGTCAATGTCAATAGGACTTCAGTCTTGCCTGTTCCTTCGGGACCAAAGAACTCATACACATCACATGGGTTAAGTTCCTGGAATAATAACGCCTCAATCCCTTTTATGCTTGGTCTGCTACCTAGCCTTGCAAGAAGCTGAAGAAAAAAAAAAGAACATTATTAAAACATGTAAAATTATATAAATAAAATGTCATTCTGTTTTGAATTTAGTTTTAACAGTTTAGTAAAATATTAAACAGAAATGTCAAACTTAAAAAAAAAAATTGATCTTGGACAAAAAAAAATGTTAGTTTATTTGCTACACAGCTACTTTGATTTACAGTAAATTTATATGCCATCAGAAAATCAAGAATGGGAAAGCACCAGGACAAGATTACATGATTTTGAATTTTTTTTTTTTTTTCAATTTTAATTCATTCTTGTCAAGTAGTGGATACAAAATGGAGGATTAATTATTGCACACACTTTTTCTGTTATGCAATCAGGGCTAAAAGGGGCCAAAATCAATTCTTTTTTTAATTTTTATCCGATTTAATTTTTTTTTTTGCTAATTAATTCTTATCAAGTAGTGAACTTACAAACTTTGATTAATTATAATCATTAACATAAACATCGTTTTATTCCAGATCAGGAGCCCACGAGGTGCAATAAGAGATTACAACAATGACACTCCCCTTCCCCTAATTGCCTTTAGGGCCAAATTAAGGGGGCAAAAATGAAAGTTAGTACCCGGTAGGTACCTTTGATATGGAGTCAAAAGATGTAATATTTTGTAACTGTAATTAATTTTGGTTTACTTTTGAAAGAAAATTGAAGTGTTCTTCTGAAATGTATGTGGAAAGTCCACCAAAGGCTGCATGTTTCAAAAAACTTTGTCAGTCCACCATGGGCTGCATGTGTCCAGAGCAATTGACTATCCATATTGGGCCTAAAACATGCAGGGTTCAACATGTTGCGGTCTTATCATGCTGCACTTGGCAAAGCTTTTTATTTACAAATGTTAAGTCACCCCTTCTCTGTAGATCTGAGACATAAAAACAAACAAAAAATAATGAATGTGACCTCCAAGTTTTTGCCAATAAATGCCTTATACAGTTCTAAAAATTAGATTGGCTGAGAAAATAATTACCAGTACCTATGGAGATACCCAATCAAAATCCAATAAATAAGACATGATAAAGAAAAACAAGAGGCTCCCAGGAGCCTGAATCGCTCACCTGGTCTTGATGTCAACCCTATAAAGAACTTTGTATAGCTAAATAAGCTGAACATTTAAGCAAGCAACAGTTTTTCTCTTTCAGCAATAGTTGCCATTCTGTAGGCCAAAAACGTGCAAAATGTTATTTAAAGGGTCATCTGAACACTTTGACTCTATAGAGAATTTTGTTAAGAGCTTAATGAACTGAACATTTAAGCAAGCAACAACTTTTCCTTATCTGCTATAGTTTTCATTATACATGTATAAGCCAAAAACATGAACATGTTAATTTAGGGGCTGTAATCCCTATAAGGGGTCATCTTACAACTTAAACCCTATGGAGACTTTTGTAGAGCTAAATGGCTGAACATTTAAGCAAGCAACAGCTTTTCTCTATCTGCTATAGGCCAAATATACTATTTTTCGCCTTTAAGGGGCTGTAACCCCTATAAGGGGTCATCTGACAACTTCGACCCTATGACGACTTATTTAGACCTAAATGAGCTAAACATTTAAGCAAGCAACAGCTTTTCTCTATCTGCAATACTTTTCATTCTATTAGCAAAAAACATGAAAAAGCTATTTTTCACCTCTAAGGGGCTGTAACGCCTATAAGGGATCATCTGAAAACTTCGACCTAATGGAGACTTTTGTAGAAACTTTGATGCTGAAGCAGTAGGGTGGCATCAGATTTCATCTATCTTTTACACATTTTGATTTACAAGCCATAAACAGTAGTCTGACCCCCCCCCCCCCCCCCCCCCCCCCCCACCATGGTCTATTTTTAGCCATGGCAGCCATGTTTTTTGACGTATCAAAATTCAAAACACATCTTTTGTATAGGACATCCTAAGGGTCAATCATACTAAGTTTCAGTGACGTCACTGAGTTACTTTTGAAATCAGAAAATGCCAAATATCTCTGTTATAGATGAGAATTTTTTGAAAAAAAATTGGATATATATTTTTGATGACATATTCTATCATTTAAGACCATAAGTCAAATTTCGTGAATTTTTCCCTTTAAATTCTGTTCAGTAGTTTCAGAGGAGAAGATTTTTGAATTATTGTTAACAGAGGACAGAGGACAGACGCCAGACAACGACGGACGCCAAGTGATTGCAATACATGTAGCTCACATGGACCTTCGGTCCAGGTGAGCTAAAAATTAGCATTGGATTGGCCACATCCTAAGATGAGAACAGTGAAACATCACAAAACATGCTCTGGAATGGAAGCCACAAGTTAAGAGGAAGAGAGGATGCCCATGCATGTAGACTGTAGTTAAAACTTGGCACAAAACTTTAGACAACGAACTGAGGTAAATTCAGTGTCATGGGGAGAGGCAATACGGGATGCACATTCCCAGGACATATATTGAGGGCTATTGCTGACGCCTTAAGGCCCTACAGGGGTCAATGGATTAAGTCAAGTAAGTCGTATATGCAATTAACCAAAAAATATATATGCAAATAGAAGAAAAAAAAACCCACTTTATTTTATTCCTATGAACCAAACAACTCTGTCCTCAAGTACCTTCTATGCCATTTTAGTAGGTTTGTTTTCAATGTGTTCAAGCTTAGTTTAAAGTCATATGCTTTTTTATTAAATTCAATTAACCACTATAAGTATAATATAATAATAACATACATTGTATGCAAATAAAGGAAAACAAATTAAAATTGTCAATTAAATAGAATGCGATTACATCCATATTTCAAGGTATACGCATTGCTATTTTTGTAAAACAATAGTACAAAAGACACCGATTTAAATAAAATGAGACACCTGAGCTCCTGTTTCCACTTTTTCATTCATAGACTTATAATAAATATATAGAAACGTGACAACAACCACTATAAGCACCACCGTCTTATTGGTTCTTTAAATCATGTGACATGCGGGATGTACCAAATACATGAAAAGTATCCCGAAAAAGATGAAAAAGGAATAGTAATAAACACGTTGAAAATGATTCAAATTCATATGTAATAAATTCAAAATAATATAATTTTACCGAAAGAATATTCTGAATAAAAATCTAAATGTAGAAACCTCAAAAACATTTTACGTTAGATAGGAAGAACCATGAAAAACGGACCAAGCACCACTAGGTCACTGAGATTGTGAAAATCTATGATCATCTATCAAAATTGTGTTAGGTTAAGCCTTCAATATTATACTGTGGTCCCGGGTCCAATGGACCATTGTTTGAAAAAGAAAAAAAACTTGAGAGCCCCCCTTCCATTAGCTTTTAAGAATTATTGCACCATGAAAACGAACATTGCACCACGGAACTTTTGAAAATTTTGAATCATCGTGCATAACATGGCTGTATTACGTGGAATTCTTGCACCATGGGTACGGACCTTGCACCACGGGGCACATGGGTCCCAGGGATGGTTCAAGTCTATTAAAATTGTGTATGTAGGTCCATATGAGTTAGGCCTAGCATTCCAAATAGACCCGGGGTCCAATGAATCACTGTCAAAAAAAATTTCGAACCCTCAGTATGCATTACTTTTATATAGAAATCTTGCACCATGGAAACGGAGACTTTGCACCACGGGGCCTATGGGTCCCAGGGATAGTTCAAGTCTATTAGAATTGTGTATATAGGTCCATATGAGTTAGACCTAGCATTCCAAATAGGTCCGGGGTTCAATGAATCACTGTCAAAAAAAATTCAAACCCTCCTGCATTTCATGTATAACTTTACTTTATATAGAAATCTTGCACCATGGAAACGGACTTTGCACCACCGGACCTATAGGTCCCGGGGATGGTTCAAGTCTATCAAAATTGTATATATAGGTCCATATGAGTTAGGCCTAGCAGTCGAAATAGGTCCAGGGTCAAATGGATTACTGTCAGAGAAAATTTTGAACCCTCGTATATAACATGACCTTATATAAAAATGTTGCACCATGGAAACGGACTTTGCACCACGGGGCCTATGGGTCCCAGGGATGGTTCAAGTCTATCGAAATTGTGTATGTGGGTCCATATGAGTTAGGCCTAACATTCTAAATAGGTCCTGGATCCAATGGATCACTGTCAAAAAAAATTCGAACCCTCATGCATTTCATATATAACATGACTTTATATAGAAATGTTGCACCATGGAAACGGACTTTGCACCACGGGGCCTATGGGTCCCAGGGATGGTTCAAGTCTATCGAAATTGTGTATGTGGGTCCATATGAGTTAGGTCTAACATTCTAAATAAGTCCGGGATCCAATGGATCACTGTAAAAAAAATCGAACCCTCATGCATTTCATATATAACATGACTATATATAGAAATGTTGCACCATGAAAACGGACTTTGCACTACCGGGCCTATGGGTCCCGGGGATGGTTTAAGTCTATTAAAATTGTGTATATAGGTCCATATGAGTTAGACCTAGCATTCCAAATAGGTCCGGGGTTCAATGAATCACTGTCAAAAAAATTTCGAACTTTCCTGCATTTCATGTATAACTTTACTTTATATAAAAATCTTGCACCATGGAAACTGACTTTGCACCACCGGGCCTATAGGTCCCGGGAATGGTTGAAGTCTATCAAAATTGTGTATATAGGTCCATATGAGTTAGGCCTAGCAGTCGAAATAGGTCCAGGGTCCAATGGATTACTGTCAGAGAAAATTTTGAACCCTCGTATATAACATGACCTTATATAAAAATCTTGCACCATGGCAAGGGAGACTTTGCACCACGGGGCCTATGGGTCCCAGGGATGGTTAAAGTCTAACGAAATTGTGTATGAAGGTCCATATGAGTTAGGCCTAACATTCTAAAACGGTCCGGGATCCAATGGATCACTGTTAAAAAAAAATCGAACCCTCATGCATTTCATATATAACATAACTTTATATAAAAATGTTGCACCATGGAAACGGACTTTGCACCACGGGGCCTATGGGTCCCAGGGATGGTTCAAGTCTATCGAAATTGTGTATGTGGGTCCATATGAGTTAGGCCTAACATTCTAAATAGGTCCTGGATCCAATGGATCACTGTCAAAAAAAAATCGAACCCTCATGCATTTCATATATAACATGACTTTATATAGAAATGTTGCACCATGGAAACGGACTTTGCACCACGGGGCCTATGGGTCCCGGGGATGGTTCAAGTCTATTAAAATTGTGTAGATAGGTCCATATGAGTTAGGCCTAGCATTCCAAATAGGTCCGGGGTTCAATGAATCACTGTCAAAAAAATTTCGAACTTTCCTGCATTTCATGTATAACTTTACTTTATATAAAAATCTTGCACCATGGAAACTGACTTTGCACCACCGGGCCTATAGGTCCCGGGGATGGTTCAAGTCTATCAAAATTGTGCATATAGGTCCATATGAGTTAGGCCTAGCAGTCGAAATAGGTCCAGGGTCCAATGGATTACTGTCAGAGAAAATTTTGAACCCTCGTATATAACATGACCTTATATAAAAATATTGCACCATGGAAAGGGAGACTTTGCACCACGGGGCATATGGGTCCCAGGGATGGTTCAAGTCTAACGAAATTGTGTATGAAGGCCATATGAGTTAGGCTTAGCATTCTAAATAGGCCCGGGGTCCGATTAATCGCTTTAAAAAAAAATTTGAACCCTCATTTGATTGTGGGCTGTGTCGCGTGCACTTATTCCACATCTCATTATTTTCTATTATATAACATTACTTTTATAAAGAAACTTGCATCATTGAAACGGACCTTGCACCACGAAATTGTTTAAGTTGGTCCGTTAGATTCAGGGCTTAATTACTAAATACTAGTTAGTCAAAGTTCACTAATTACTCCCAATAACATTTTTGAACCCCTATTTGTTTTTTTTTATAGCAATCTTGCACCATGAAAAACAGAAATAGCACCATGGTGCACTCACGGATGGTTAAAGTCTATCAAAAATGTATAATATGTGGGTTTATATGAAATGGACCTACAGCTATAAATTGGTTCAGATTTCATGCAACCACAATTTGGAATCCTCCAAATATGGAGTGTATTTTATACGAGTCATAATAATCATTAGGATTTTTTTTTACACAAAACGATTTTTTCAGCCTAAAGATAGGTCTATAAAAAAGTTGGGTGGGAAAGTCGGCATGAATTTTCAAAAATATAACGAAAAAGTATTGAAAATTTTGGTTACAGGAAACTGCATGCACACTAAAGCATATTTAAAATAGATGCTAAACTAATAACTGTTGGAAACAGTACTGTATTGTATCTACAAACATTTTTGTGAACTTAAGTAAAAACAGGAGGAAATGGACCTTTTGCTTATGATACGATCTAGACAAACGACCTGAACAAAACTAAACTTCTATGTTTTAGAACTCTGACGCACGAGGGTTCGATTCCCTCCCTAGGCTTTATTAATTCCATGCTGGTGCAAAGTTGGGCAGAATGCCTAGTGGCCCCACGTCAGAGATTCTTTACTTGTTAGTTCCTCATTTTAATATCATATGTGACCTACCAACGAAGTCAGTGTGCACAACACATTGAAGTTGTGGAATTCTAACATGTATTTGTCACTGAAGACTCAGTTGCTTGTTGTTGTTCTTTTATTTCCACCCATAATATGCCATTCCTTTTGTACATCTACTCCAATGATAAAACTCATAAACAAAAATTAGAGAATGTGATACTTTATACACGCACTCAGTAACTAGCAAATTAAGGCTTTTTTGCTTTCCTTTATAAATGTTTTCTTTAATAAAATGTTATGATAAAAATCTCACGTCAAAAACTTTCCGCCTTTCTTAAGGCCTTTTTTTTTCAGAAAAAAAATGTAACGTGTCATCATTTTAAGGATGTGTAGCGATAAAGCCCTAATTTGGACCATCTAAAGGTGAAAGAAAAAAAAATTTTCATTTTTTATTTTCCGCCTTTAAATGCGCCAAAATATTTGTTGCAGAGCCTGCTACTTTACACTTTTTGTAGCTAAATAGTTTGTTCTCTCATAAATAGATAATCTTTTGTAGTTGTGCAAAAGAACAAGATGCAAAAGTGTAATATTAGAATAGATTTATTTTTCATGTAAATTTTATTTTGATTGAGAAAAAATGCTTTAAGATAAACCTCTATAAATTGTGTGATTACTATAATCTATTTTTTACACATAAAGTCCAAAACATGCAAAATAATAACACAACAGTCGGACGAGAAGGTTTAACACTGGAAGAATCTTTTGTTTTTTGTTTTTACATGATAGTTTTGAATTTGAATTATGCGTTAATCTTAAAAATGTAAAAAAAAAAAAAAAAAAAACCGGAAACGAATCTTAGTTATTATCAGCTATTGACTAAGAGGTTAAAAGTTAAGTCTTAAAGACTTTGCAATTTTCCAGTATGTCTTGCATGCGGAATCAGCTTTCACAAAAACGTGTTGTAGTAATGCACGTTATTGAAAAATGATATGGAGTTTGTTCCGCGTGTGCAAGACTATACTTCTGGAAAGGATATACAACACTCTTTTACTTCACTTTCCGTTATAGGCTTAATGTTAAAACATTTTGTTTGGTTTTTAAGCATCATTTTCTATAAAGTAGAATGAAGTAAATACTACAGTCGACTCGTCAATTGTATAAAAAAAAAAGCATTCAAATTTAACACGATCGAGACATTTGGTGACACTTTTCACCTACTATTTTTTTAATCTTCTATGGAAGGCTGAGAGGCTTATCGCTACTCATCCAATTTTGTGAATTGTTAAATTACTATATTAAAAGATGATGTTTCATCGGCATTTATTTTACATCTCAATACTTTTAGCATTTAGGTTGCAGTTTTCTTTAGGACCAACAGCAAAAAACCTCACACAAAAATGTCGCATCCCAATAATTTTCTCCTTGTCACTATCGGTCCACCCAGAATGCTAAAAACGTCAAAACTTTCGTTTGTTAATTGTCAAAAATAATGTTACATTTCTCTAGCATGCATCTATATAATATGTTTAGTAAACAAAATCTCTACATCCTCAATATTTTGAGGAGCTAATATTCATTTTCTGCATGCACTTTTTATCGCATGCTTAAATATGGATACATAATTATTGTTCAGTCTGTCGAAAGTTGCTTCTCGTTTACTTCCTATTGTTCAAATAAGTATCATGTGAAAGTTCTCAAAAAGTTTACTGAACAAAAGCCCAAAAGAAGACCTGCGGACAAGGTTTCCGCTTGGAAAACATTGTGCCCCCTAGAAGACCCACGGACAATATCTCCGTGAGGAAAGCATGTTAGCCCCGAGAAGATCCGCTGTCGGAACTTTCGCAGAGAAGAGAAGACAGGTGGACAGCTTCCACAAAGAAAGTCGACCTGCGGAGGAAGATTACAGGCGGACAATTTCTTCATGGGTAAAGCATTTTTGCCCAGATAAAACCTGCGGCCGAGGTTTCCGCTGAGAAAACATGTTTCCCGAGAGTTTTCGCGGATAAAACATCTTCGGCCCTAGAAGACCCGCGGCCGGAATTTCTTATCTCCCCACGACTAATTACCATAACGGTTGTTGTTGCAATAAGGATTTCGGTCGTCGCCCGAAATAAAGAAATGTATAATCAAAATTCAAAAGTAATTTATTTAATTGACTTTAATAATCCGGAAATGACTCGTATTGATATCTAGCAACCATGGAATATGTTTTGTTTTTCACTAAGAAGTAAACTAAACTATAAATTAAAACTGTTATTTATTTTTACAATATAAAAAGTTAATGTTACATGTATTTTCCCCCTAATATTAATGGAAATACTCAATTGTTTTTGGTGATAATACTGTATCTTAATTACAATAAATTCCTTAATATATGATTACACCAGGAACTTGTGAGTCACTATTCAATCAGTATACCCCAATTTAAACCAATACTGACTTTTGTAGAGCTTAAGAATCTGAATGTTTAAGCAAGTAACATCTTTTCTCATCTAACATCTTCGACTAAATGGAGACTTTTGTAAAGTACAGTGAGCTGAAGGTTTAAGAAAGCAACAGCTTTCCCTAGTCCACAATAGCTTTCATTCTATAGGACAAAAACATGGAAAACTAGAAAAACTGTGAGCAGCAGCTCACAAATAAATACCCCCCCCCCCAAAAAAAAAAAAAAAAAAAAAAATTAATCAGATAAAATTTAGAATAGGAGATGCATATCTACATTATGTCACGAAGATTGTGTGTAGGTTTCATGAAAATCCATCAAGGGGTTTAGGAGGAGTTGCAGATAAGAGATGGGCACCCCCATGTAGTCGAATGGCTGAGTCCATGTATTGCTATGGGAAACCCCAAAATCATTCTGATCAAACTTTCTAATAGTAGCTGCACATCTATATTATGTCACAAAGATTGTGTAAAAGTTTCATGACAATCCATCAAGGGGTTTAGGATGAGTTGTGGATAAGAGATGGGTAACCCCATGTAGTCGAATGGCTAAGTCCATGTTTTGCTATGGGAAACCCCAAAAATCATTCTGATCAAATTTTAAAATAGTAGGTGCACATCTACATTTTGTCACAACAATTGTGTGTAAGTTTCATGAAAATCCACCAAGGGGTTTAGGAGGAGTTGCGGATAAGAGATGGGTACCCTGAAGTGTAACGGAAGGACGGACGGACGGAAGGACACCCCTATCACTATATACCCCCCACTTTTTAAGTGGGGGTATAATAAAGAAGGAATGCGTCCATGGGACACAAATGCCCCCGCAATGAACCAAACAGAATGTGGAAGTCTCACAGGTCTGAAAGTTGCTTAGGACATACAGATTGTCATACTGAACCATCGTACACAGTTTCAAATGGCTTCTCAGAAAAGCTTGACGGAAACTTTCAAGTCGATTTTCATAGATTTTCATATCGGCCCACCCCAAACAGGAAGTAGAGGTCCGACAGGTCTGAAAGTGCCTTAGGTCGTACAGTTTGTCATACTAAACCATCCTACTAAGTTTCAAATCATTTCCATGTACGGTTTATGACAAAAGCAAGACGGAAATTTGTTCGGATGGACGGACGGACGTACGGACATGAGTAAAGCTTAATGCTCCCCCGACATGTCGTCGTGGGGGCATAAAAATGCTATTTTTTGACATTTAAAGAGAGAAAACCACTATAAAGGGTCATCTGACATCTTCGACCGAATGGAGACTTTTGTCCAGGTGAGCAAAAAAAGGTCTTCCGAAAACTTCCATAAAATGGAGATTTTTTTTATAGAATTTCTCAAACTGGACATCTATTCAAGCAAAACTTTTATCTGTCTGTAATGGAATTCATTCTGTGAGCCAAAATACTTCTTTGGCCATAGCCCCTTAAAGGGGTCATTTGACAACTTCGAACCAATGGACAATTTTGCAGAGCTAATTGTGCTGAACATTTAAGCAAGCCAGCAGCTTCCCTCTATCTGCAAAAGTTCCCATTATAATTATATAGGCAAAACATGAAAAACGTGATTTTAAACTAAAAGGGACATTACGTCTTAAAGAAATTATCTGACAACTTCGACTCAAAAGAACCATAGAGTCATCAGATTTGTTCTAAAACTTTAAAGGTGATTTTACCCCAATTTGATATTTTAGCGATGGCGACCATTTTTTTTTGTTGAATCAAACATCAAAAACAATTATAGTTTTGTAAACGCCACCACAAATAACAATCATACTAAGCTGGTTGCACTCGTCGATCGGTTTTAAAGAAACAAGATTTTGAAAGTTGAAAAGACGACAGACGACGGATGCCAAGTGATAGCAATATATCACATAACTTTTGTCCAAGTGAGCTAAAATAAGGATATATGTCCAAATTGAATGAAGACATGATGCCCTCCCATGCAACCAGCCTTTGAACCGTAAAGTCGATTACATGCAGAGGGCAAAATATGTAATAAAGACATTTTATGCTCATATGCAACATAACCTAATTCATGCATAAGTGAATAACTGTTAATTGTAATTGCCTGCGAAGGTTCTTGATTGGTTTATTGGTTTAAAGAAACTATAACAAATATCATTCATAAAGTTGATAGTACAGCTGCAGTTTTTGGTTATTCCAGTTTTTTTCTAAAAAGATGTCGCGATAATATCATTTTCCTTTATGGAAAAATAGCTTGGTATAAAACCTGATATGGGACGGACAGACCAACGGACAGACCAGAACACCATGCATATGCCCTTCTACTTTCGCAGACAGAAAAAGCTTTTGATGATAAAGGTCCTTCAGAAAGAATTCAATTTATAATGTGGGAAACCAGTATATAGAAAGATAGCAAAAATGGCATGAAGAGACAAAACTAATTCAAATTGTCTGACAAACATTTTAAACTGCATCTGATGCGCGTTTTGCTTTGAAAAAAACCCAATCTAACTCTGGATGAAAATTTCAAGAATTTCAAGAGCAAAATGATAAACACAATTCGTTAGCATTTTATCTGTTTGATTACAAGAGGGTACCAATAACTTATCCACAACTCCTACTAAATTACTCAATAGATTTTAACCACTCAATGGAATTTCATGAAATTTCATAGAATGTTTGTGACATAATGTAGATGTGCAACATCCATTAAAAAATCTGATCAATTCGTGGGGTGCGGTGTGTGTATATTTGTAAGCTGCAGTTCGCAGTTTTCTTGTTTTACACTAAAAGACCAGAAGAGTTTCATATGAAATAACAGGGATTTAAAAGAAATCAATTCTATTGCAACTACAGAATACAAACAGCTCTTTTAAAACTGTTGGGTCGTTCCGTTCCGTTTGGATTTCTTGATAAGAAGGGAGCATTATATATCAAAAAGTACTTTGTAAATAAAAGAACTGCTTTTCCTTGTACATGAGCATGTAACGTATAAGACTAAGATCTTACAGGTCAATCCCGACTAATTACGATATACTTCTATAGCTTAGCATGTACTATTTAAAAAGAATTTAATCAACTCTTGGGCCAAGTGCACAATAATGCTTGGTTCGTTTTTGTGACAATTCCTGAGGACAATAGGCCCCACAGGACCCGTGGTGTTAGGTCCGTTTTTTTGTGTATGCAGGATTTTCATATAAATCATAAATAAACGGAGTTTTAATTCAATAACAGTGACCAAAAGGACACAGGACCAAGTAAGACCCCGTGGTTGTAGGTCATTTTCATGGTGCAACCTTTCTATATTAACCCATGTTATACATGTTATAGACAAGGGTTCGAATTATTTTTGACAGTGATCCATTGGATCCCGGACCTATTTAGAATGCTAGGCCTAACTCATATGGACCCACATACACAATTTCGATAGACTTGAACCATCCCTGGGACCCATAGGCCCCGTGGTGCAAAGTCCGTTTTCATGGTGCAACATTTCTATATAAAGTCATGTTATATATGAAATGCATGAGGGTTCGAATTTCTTTTTTTGACAGTGATCCAATGGATCCCGGACCTATTTAGAATGTTAGGCCTAACTCATATGGACCCACATACACAATTTCAATAGACTTGAACCATCCCTGGGACCCATAGGTCCCGTGGTGCAAAGTCCGTTTTCATGGTGCAGCATTTCTATATAAAGTCATGTTATATATGAAATGCATGAGGGTTTGAATTTTTTTTTACAGTGATCCATTGGATCCCGGACCTATTTAGAATGTTAGGCCTAACTCATATGGACCCACATACACAATTTCGATAGACTTGAACCATCCCTGGGACCCATAGGCCCCGTGGTGCAAAGTCCGTTTTCATGGTGCAACCTTTCTATATAAAGTCATGTTATATAATATGAAATGCATCAGGGTTCGGGTTTTTTATACAGTGATCCATTGGATCCCGGACCTATTTAGAATGTTAGGCCTAACTCATATGGACCCACATACACAATTTCGATAGACTTGAACCATCCCTGTGACCCATAGGCCCCGTGGTGCAAAGTCCGTTTTCATGGTGCAACATTTCTATATAAAGTCATGTTATATATGAAATGCATGAGGGTTTGATTTTTTTTTTGACAGTGATCCATTGGATCCCGGACCTATTTATAATGTTAGGCCTAACTCATATGGACCAACATACACAATTTCGGTAGACTTGAACCATCCCTAGGACCCATAATGTCCCGTGGTGCAAAGTCCGTTTTCATGGTGCAACATTTCTATATAAAGTCATGTTATATATGAAATGCATGAGGGTTCGAATTTCTTTTTTTGACAGTGATCCAATGGATCCCGGACCTATTTAGAATGTTAGGCCTAACTCATATGGACCCACATACACAATTTCAATAGACTTGAACCATCCCTGGGACCCATAGGTCCCGTGGTGCAAAGTCCGTTTTCATGGTGCAGCATTTCTATATAAAGTCATGTTATATATGAAATGCATGAGGGTTTGAATTTTTTTTTACAGTGATCCATTGGATCCCGGACCTATTTAGAATGTTAGGCCTAACTCATATGGACCCACATACACAATTTCGATAGACTTGAACCATCCCTGGGACCCATAGGCCCCGTGGTGCAAAGTCCGTTTTCATGGTGCAACATTTCTATATAAAGTCATGTTATATATGAAATACACGAGGGTTTGATTTTTTTTTTTGACAGTGATCCATTGGATCCCGGACCTATTTATAATGTTAGGCCTAACTCATATGGACCAACATACACAATTTCGATAGACTTGAACCATCCCTAGGACCCATAATGTCCCGTGGTGCAAAGTCCGTTTTCATGGTGCAACATTTCTATATAAAGTCATGTTATATATGAAATGCATGAGGGTTTGAATTTTTTTTTACAGTGATCCAATGGATCCCGGACCTATTTAGAATGTTAGGCCTAACTCATATGGACCCACATACACAATTTCGATAGACTTGAACCATCCCTGGGGCCCATAGGCCCCGTGGTGCAAAGTCCGTTTTCATGGTGCAACATTTCTATATAAAGTCATGTTATATATGAAATGCATGAGGGTTCGATTCTTTTTTTGACAGTGATCCATTGGATCCCGGACCTATTTAAAATGTTAGGCCTAACTCATATGGACACACATACACAATTTCGATAGACTTGAACCATCCCTGGGGCCCATAGGCCCCGTGGTGAAAAGTCCGTTTTCATGGTGCAACATTTCTATATAAAGTCATGTTATATATGAAATGCATGAGGGTTCGATTTTTTTTTTGACAGTGATCCATTGGATCCCGGACCTATTTAGAATGTTAGGCCTAACTCATATGGACCCACATACACAATTTCGATAGACTTGAACCATCCCTGGGACCCATAGGCCCCGTGGTGCAAAGTCCGTTTTCATGGTGCAACATTTCTATATAAAGTCATGTTATATATGAAATGCATGAGGGTTCGAATTTCTTTTTTTGACAGTGATCCAATGGATCCCGGACCTATTTAGAATGTTAGGCCTAACTCATATGGACCCACATACACAATTTCAATAGACTTGAACCATCCCTGGGACCCATAGGCCCCGTGGTGCAAAGTCCGTTTTCATGGTGCAACATTTCTATATAAAGTCATGTTATATATGAAATGCATGAGGGTTCGAATTTTTTTTTTACAGCGATCCATTGGATCCCGGACCTATTTAGAATGTTAGGCCTAACTCATATGGACCCACATACACAATTTCAATAGACTTGAACCATCCCTGGGACCCATAGGTCCCGTGGTGCAAAGTCCGTTTTCATGGTGCAGCATTTCTATATAAAGTCATGTTATATATGAAATGCATGAGGGTTTGATTTTTTTTTTTGACAGTGATCCATTGGATCCCGGACCTATTTATAATGTTAGGCCTAACTCATATGGACCAACATACACAATTTCGATAGACTTGAACCATCCCTAGGACCCATAATGTCCCGTGGTGCAAAGTCCGTTTTCATGGTGCAACATTTCTATATAAAGTCATGTTATATATGAAATGCATGAGGGTTTGAATTTTTTTTTTACAGTGATCCAATGGATCCCGGACCTATTTAGAATGTTAGGCCTAACTCATATGGACCCACATACACAATTTCGATAGACTTGAACCATCCCTGGGGCCCATAGGCCCCGTGGTGCAAAGTCCGTTTTCATGGTGCAACATTTCTATATAAAGTCATGTTATATATGAAATGCATGAGGGTTCGATTTTTTTTTTGACAGTGATCCAATGGATCCCGGACCTATTTAGAATGTTAGGCCTAACTCATATGGACCCACATACACAATTTCGATAGACTTGAACCATCCCTGGGGCCCATAGGCCCCGTGGTGCAAAGTCCGTTTTCATGGTGCAACATTTCTATATAAAGTCATGTTATATATGAAATGCATGAGGGTTCGATTTTTTTTTTTGACAGTGATCCATTGGATCCCGGACCTATTTAGAATGTTAGGCCTAACTCATATGGACCCACATACACAATTTCGATAGACTTGAACCATCCCTGGGACCCATAGGCCCCGTGGTGCAAAGTCCGTTTCCATGGTGCAACCTTTCTATATAAAGTCATGTTATATAATATGAAATGCATCAGGGTTCGGGTTTTTTATACAGTGATCCATTGGATCCCGGACCTATTTAGAATGTTAGGCCTAACTCATATGGACCCACATACACAATTTCGATAGACTTGAACCATCCCTGTGACCCATAGGCCCCGTGGTGCAAAGTCCGTTTTCATGGTGCAACATTTCTATATAAAGTCATGTTATATATGAAATGCATGAGGGTTTGATTTTTTTTTTGACAGTGATCCATTGGATCCCGGACCTATTTATAATGTTAGGCCTAACTCATATGGACCAACATACACAATTTCGGTAGACTTGAACCATCCCTAGGACCCATAATGTCCCGTGGTGCAAAGTCCGTTTTCATGGTGCAACATTTCTATATAAAGTCATGTTATATATGAAATGCATGAGGGTTCGAATTTCTTTTTTTGACAGTGATCCAATGGATCCCGGACCTATTTAGAATGTTAGGCCTAACTCATATGGACCCACATACACAATTTCAATAGACTTGAACCATCCCTGGGACCCATAGGTCCCGTGGTGCAAAGTCCGTTTTCATGGTGCAGCATTTCTATATAAAGTCATGTTATATATGAAATGCATGAGGGTTTGAATTTTTTTTTACAGTGATCCATTGGATCCCGGACCTATTTAGAATGTTAGGCCTAACTCATATGGACCCACATACACAATTTCGATAGACTTGAACCATCCCTGGGACCCATAGGCCCCGTGGTGCAAAGTCCGTTTTCATGGTGCAACATTTCTATATAAAGTCATGTTATATATGAAATACACGAGGGTTTGATTTTTTTTTTTGACAGTGATCCATTGGATCCCGGACCTATTTATAATGTTAGGCCTAACTCATATGGACCAACATACACAATTTCGATAGACTTGAACCATCCCTAGGACCCATAATGTCCCGTGGTGCAAAGTCCGTTTTCATGGTGCAACATTTCTATATAAAGTCATGTTATATATGAAATGCATGAGGGTTTGAATTTTTTTTTACAGTGATCCAATGGATCCCGGACCTATTTAGAATGTTAGGCCTAACTCATATGGACCCACATACACAATTTCGATAGACTTGAACCATCCCTGGGGCCCATAGGCCCCGTGGTGCAAAGTCCGTTTTCATGGTGCAACATTTCTATATAAAGTCATGTTATATATGAAATGCATGAGGGTTCGATTCTTTTTTTGACAGTGATCCATTGGATCCCGGACCTATTTAAAATGTTAGGCCTAACTCATATGGACACACATACACAATTTCGATAGACTTGAACCATCCCTGGGGCCCATAGGCCCCGTGGTGCAAAGTCCGTTTTCATGGTGCAACATTTCTATATAAAGTCATGTTATATATGAAATGCATGAGGGTTCGATTTTTTTTTTGACAGTGATCCATTGGATCCCGGACCTATTTAGAATGTTAGGCCTAACTCATATGGACCCACATACACAATTTCGATAGACTTGAACCATCCCTGGGACCCATAGGCCCCGTGGTGCAAAGTCCGTTTTCATGGTGCAACATTTCTATATAAAGTCATGTTATATATGAAATGCATGAGGGTTCGAATTTCTTTTTTTGACAGTGATCCAATGGATCCCGGACCTATTTAGAATGTTAGGCCTAACTCATATGGACCCACATACACAATTTCAATAGACTTGAACCATCCCTGGGACCCATAGGCCCCGTGGTGCAAAGTCCGTTTTCATGGTGCAACATTTCTATATAAAGTCATGTTATATATGAAATGCATGAGGGTTCGAATTTTTTTTTTACAGCGATCCATTGGATCCCGGACCTATTTAGAATGTTAGGCCTAACTCATATGGACCCACATACACAATTTCGATAGACTTAAACCATCCCTAGGACCCATAATGTCCCGTGGTGCAAAGTCCGTTTTCATGGTGCAACATTTCTATATAAAGTCATGTTATATATGAAATGCATGAGGGTTTGATTTTTTTTTTGACAGTGATCCATTGGATCCCGGACCTATTTAGAATGTTAGGCCTAACTCATATGGACCCACATACACAATTTCGATAGACTTAAACCATCCCTAGGACCCATAATGTCCCGTGGTGCAAAGTCCGTTTTCATGGTGCAACATTTTTATATAAAGTCATGTTATATATGAAATGCATGAGGGTTTGATTTTTTTTTTTACAGTGATCCATTGGATCCCGGACTTATTTAGAATGTTAGGCCTAACTCATATGGACCCACATACACAATTTTAATAGACTTGAACCATCCCTAGGACCCATAGGCCCCGTGGTGCTAGACCCTTTTTTAGTTGGCTATATAAACCGTTTTACTGATGGTGCTTATAATGGTTGTTGTACGTAAACTGGTTCCTATTTATAACTCCATTCATAATTCCCTCTATGCCGCTTAGACACATGCAAAATTATCTTTAGATAGAAGCGTATTTCTCTAAACTTGTTAATTTTATCAGTACAAAATATATGTTTGGTAGATTTTCGTCACATGATTTTTATTAGAACGCTTACAAAGGTATTATAGATTTTTATTTGAGTTTATTCATTCATATTTTGAAATGGTGTAAGCATTTATCGACATGCGCACAGAATCACAACAATCATCTCTCCGTTTGCCGTCTGTGCTCATCTCAGATCACGTTTTACACAATGCAAGCACAATTTCACACAATGGCAACCAATATCTAATTGCATAAGTTTAAGAAATGATCGTTCGTTAAATCTGCAATGTCAGGTCGAACGCAACAGACGGATCGCGCACGTCGGAAAAGGGGTCGAGCGCTACCTCCAGTTTACTCTGGGATAACTGGGTCATTTGAAGACAAAGATAATGACTTCCTTTGGTAATAGTCATTTGTATGCAATATAGCACTCTGTCATTCTTTAGAAATTGATTATATTTTAATGTTTTATGTGCCAAGCCATAACTTGGCATTAGCATTCTCATCGAAGGCGAAGACTAGCCCTAGTAGGTCATTTTTTTAGGAGTGTCTGTCTGGACTTGCTCCTAATATGAGGCAGGTTAAACCTGTAATGCTCCTTAAGTTAGAACAAATTTTATTCAGTTTTGTTTTTGTTTGAAAAAAATGAAAACAAACTAGCTTTTCTTGTGGGTCATGGGCACAATTAATGATGTCTAAATTAAATTTTCAAAGAAAAAGGGTTAAAAAGATGCAGAAAGTTAGGGAAACCAAGTGTGCTAAACCAGACGTTGAAAGAAAATTCAGCTCATGGTACAACTTAAACATGTAAAATATTGACATTTCTACAATCACAATAAATTATAAGAGATCTCATACTTCGATGGCAACAAGTCCAACAATAGCATGCTGTTCAACCTCCAGTATTGATGGTGTACATGTAGTTTGGACTGTGACTGTGTATTCATTGTTTTTAGCTTGTTTACCTTGTCTATGAGATCTTATAATTTATGAGGCATGTTGCCTATCTGAGACATTTAAGGTTAGTTGTTGCACCAGCTTTTGGCCCATAGAAATCTGGTTCGAATTTTATCAGAAATAATTAAACTTGAAGTTATGTTTTGGACAATGTCAGGATACTGAGAGCTCTCTCTGATTGTCGTCCTTAACCCAACAGCTTATAGCTGCTGTGGTCCAATATGCCACTTGGGCCGGAACATTAGCTTAACAAATAAACACTGGAAATTCAAAATTTCATGGGGTCCATTTCTTATTCTACATGTATATTTATAGTCCTTGATTGGCTGAAATAAAATAATGTCTAATGTCTAATGTCTATAGCAAGATCTGATTTAATTGTTCAATAGAATTCTCATAATAAATACATGCATATTTCATACATGTAACTGTATCATATTATGTACTACTTGCTCTGCCCCTGTAAAATTATTAAGTTGTTGTTATTGATAAATCTGTTATAATTTTATTTACAGTCACAAATTGTCATAATCACTTATATGTAATTGTATGCTCTATTTTAGGGCCCTTAATTGGAATAAAGCTATTTCTATTTCTATTTCTATATATATTTTTGAGATAGGCAATTATCATTTTTAATGTGCTAATCATGACCAATGGACCCCTGCCTTCTCAATCCCTGCCAGCATATTAAAGCATAAAAGTTTAATTGAGAGTCCATATATACACTTGGCCATTAGTTAGGGACCACTACCTTTTAATATCAAGTACCATTTTAGATTTGTAATATTGGCAAAACTTTAAAGCATAGGTAGTAATTTCCAAGTAAAGTACTAATTTTATAACATTTTGAAAACAAATTTACCACTGGATATTAAAAACATTCATATTGTACCATTTGATTCCAGTTCGAAAAATGTGGACAAACCCAAAAAATCTGATGCCAAAAAATGTTTGAGTTTAAAAGCTCAACAATGCCTGGTGTAAAATGCTAGCATGTTGAAACCTTTTGGAAGATAAGAGGAAGGCATTTGTTGACATGAATTCGGCGCACTTCGTTAGAAATGAGCAAGACATTGGCACTTCCGGTTACTTTTCTAAAATTGCCTCCTAATAACATACACAATAATGAAGGTTGTCACTTAAGGCATTGGTGATGGTTTTTAATGAAAGCGTTACTTATCTCGCTTTTATAACACCATTTTGGGTTATATTCGTCAATTTGCACCCTGCATTTACGCGAATGCGCTGCCAGGGTAACATTTTCTTGTTTTGCTTGGTCCCGTTTAGGTCATTATCAGTAAACCTCTCGACTAACCAAATAAAAAAACCCGTCATTTATGTAATTAATCATTATCCTGCATGACCACGTACGGTATTTAGTGACTTTAACATGATAAAAGCACAACAAATAGTGAAAAATGCTAATTTCCAGAGATTTTACTAGGTAAAACTGTAACAAAAGAAAACCATCCCAAAGAGGTTTATTGCCAGAATGAGGCCAGAACATGGTGAATTTACTACAAATATTCCATATTTTCACTAGAAAAGTTTGTTTTAGGCGTTTTTGCTCTTTAGCACTTCCGGTCGCACATAAATGTTGAACGCGTTTCTTTATGGTCATATGCTTGCAATAGAATTTTAAAATTGTGCTCCATAACTTTTAAGCAGACAAATACCTACAAATCATTCAAAAACCGTAAGGTCTTGATATACCATTATGAACTGAGTTCCTTAAATGATAAAATCAGTCCACTGTATACATGGAGATGGAAAGTTTAAAAAGCAAACCAAACTTGTTTTTTTAAAGCATAGGGGTAACATTTTTGCAACGGGTATTTAAATATCGGAACTTGCATAAATTTGAATATTTAAGGGTAAAAGTATACATTATAAATCAATATCTAAGTACAACATTTTGCTTTATATAAAGTAATAATTTACACATTTTTTTAATCACTCAAACTTGGTGGTCCCTAACTTATGGCCAAGTGTATATTTGCAATAATGCAACATACATGTACATTTGTATATATTATGAATAATTAGATAATATTTTGTTTTTCAGCCCTATTTGCTTTGATGTAATAGATGAAGCCTACATGACCAAATGTGGCCATTCATTTTGGTAAGACAAGAAAGTTGCATGAATAAAAGGGGGGGGGGGTAAAATAAAATGATACAACAAAGTATGAATTTTTCAAATTTTTGCTATGATTTTGTGAAAATAAATAGTCCACAAACGGTCTTAAACTTATAAATTTTACAGCACAATTCAGAAGGGCTTGTACATTTTCAAACCAGCAAGCCCACAGAGAATCTTACAAGCCCTACAAAATAAATAAACTACATTTCTAAAAATTTCACAAGCCAGACTGGCATTGAACAACACACATTTTACATGCCCCAAAACCTAAAAACAGCTACAGGTGTCGGGCTGGTGGCCAATTTTGAACACTGCATAAATAAGCCATTCAAAATATCATTTCCTTGATAAGAAGATTCAATGAATAATTATTGTACAATGTACTTGTATGCATGTAAGATAATTTTATGATAAAGTATACTTTAAAGTGCATATCTAATGATTACATAGCCCAACCAGTTGGTTGTTCTCAAATTGCTTTCTTGTAATTTTGACCATTGAGTGCATGACAACCGATTTTATGTTTCAGCTATAAATGTATTAAGCAGAGTCTTGAACACACAAACAGATGTCCAAAGTGCAACTTCTTGATTGAGAGTTCTGAACAGATCTTCCCAAATTTTAGTCGTAAGTTTATAGTGAAATGATATAGCAAGCCTTAATCATTTGTGAAGGTTACCTACTACAGAAAATTAAGATATAAAATTCAATGGAATGCAATTAAAACAAAACAAAATTTAAGGCAACACAGCTTACAATAATCAAACATATTTACTGTTTCTTTGTTTCCCACCCCCATACCCATATTTCATTTATCATCATCATTTCATGTTCATTTTATCATCCTTTTCATGCTCATTGCCTGTTAATAACCTATATAGGGATGCACGGACGTAAAACACCAACTCACTCACTCACTATTATTCTGCTCAATTTAAAATTGATATACTCTCTTGAGTTTATCAGGCTCAAAATTTGATATCATACCTTATGATTCAGTTTTCATGACATTTCATTTTGAAATGTGTGTTGTAAAAGGGCAATAACGGTGAAATTATTTGAATCTTTCTTTGCGGCGTAATAAGTCTATAACATCACATGACCCATGTTCGACTATATTATACAATATTTAGAGGCACAATGAAATTCAGCATTACATCTCTAATTAAGTTTTAGAAATACATGTCTGTAAATTTGTTTAATCTTTTTAGTGAATGAATTGATTTTAAAACAAAGAGGTAAAATAGAAGAAAAGAAGATAAAAACAGAAAATGTAAGTTTATTTATACAAAGGAAGTATCAGTTATCACAATTTATTTTTAGCTCACCTGGACCCAAGGTCCATGTGAGCTATTACCATCACTTGGCGTCCGTCGTCGTCGTCTGTCGGCGTCGTCTGTCGTCGTTGTCTGTTAACAATTTTTCAAAAATCTTCTCCTCTGAAACTACTGAACAGAATTTAATGAAACTTGGTATGAATGATCCTTAGGGTGTCCTGCACCAAACTTGTGTTTCAATTTTTGATCCGTCAAAAAACATGGCCACTGTTACTAAAAATAGACCAGGGGGGTCAGACTACTGTTTTTGGTTTGTAAATCAAAAAGTATAAGAGATAGATGAAATCTGATGCCACGCTGCTGCTTCAGCATCAAAAGTTCTACAAAAGTCTTCATTTGGTCGAAGTTGTCAGATGATCCCTTATAGGAGTTACAGCCCCTTAAAGGTGAAAAATAGCGTTTTTTCATGTTTTTGGCCTATAGAATGAAAACTATTGTAAATAGAGAAAAGCTGTTGCTTGCTTAAATGTTCAGTTCATTTAGCTCTACAAAAGTCTCCATAGCGTTGAAGTTGTCAGATGACCCCTTATAGGGGTTACAGCCCCTTAAAGGCAAAAAATAGTGTTTTTGGCCTATAGAATGAAAACTATTGCAAATAGAGAAAAGCTGTTGCTTGCTTAAATGTTCAGCTCATTTAGCTCTACAAAAGTCTCCATAAGGTCAAAAATGTCAGATGATCCCTAATAGGGGTTACAGCCCTTTAAAGGTGAAAAATAGCGTTTTTGCATGTTTATGGCCTATAGAATGAAAACTATTGTAAATAGAGAAAAGCTGTTGCTTGTATTAATGTTCAGCTCATTTAGCTCTACAAAAGTCTCCATAGGGTCGAAGTTGTCAGATGACCCCTTATAGGGGTTACAGCCCCTTAAAGGCAAAAAATAGTGTTTTTGGCCTATAGAATGAAAACTATTGCAAATAGAGAAAAGCTGTTGCTTGCTTAAATGTTCAGCTCATTTAGCTCTACAAAAGTCTCCATTTGGTCGAAGTTGTCAGATGATCCCTTATAGGGGTTACAGCCCCTTAAAGGTGAAAAATAGCGTTTTTGCATGTTTTTGGCCTATAGAATGAACACTATTGTAAATAGTGAAAAGCTGTTGCTTGTATAAATGTTCAGCTCATTTAGCTCTACAAAAGTCTCCATAGGGTCAAAGTTGTCAGATGATCCCTTATAGGGGTTACAGCCCCTTAAAGGCAAAAATTAGTGTTTTTGGCCTATAGAATGAAAAATATTGCAAATAGAGAAAAGCTGTTGCTTGCTTAAATGTTCAGCTCATTTAGCTCTACAAAAGTCTCCATTTGGTCGAAGTTGTCAGATGATCCCTTATAGGGGTTACAGCCCCTTAAAGGTGAAAAATAGCGTTTTTGCATGTTTTTGGCCTATAGAATGAGCACTATTGTAAATAGAGAAAAGCTGTTGCTTGTATAAATGTTCAGCTCATTTAGCTCTACAAAAGTCTCCATAGGGTCAAAGTTGTCAGATGATCCCTTATAGGGGTTACAGCCCCTTAAAGGCGAAAAATAGTGTTTTTGGCCTTAAGAATGAAAACTATTGTAAATAGAGAAAAGCTGTTGCTTGCTTAAATGTTCAGCTCATTTAGCTCTACAAAAGTCTCCATAAAGTCAAAGTTGTCAGATGACCTCTTATAGGGGTTACAGCCCTTTAAAGGCGAAAAATAGTGTTTTTGGCCTTTACATGTAGAATGAAATTATTGCAGATAGAGAAAAGCTATTGCTTGCTAAAATGTTCAGCTCATTAAGCTCTACAAAAGTCTTCATAGGGTCAAAGTTGTCAGATGACCCCTTATAGGGGTTACAGCCCCTTAAAGGCAAAAATAGTGTTTTTGGCTTAAAGAATGAAAACTATTGCAGATAGAGAAAAGCTGTTGCTTGCTTAAATGTTCAGCTCATTTAGCTATACAAAAGTCTTCATAGGGTTGACATCAAGACCAGGTGAGCGATTCAGGCTCCTGGGAGCCTCTTGTTCATCTTTAATACAGTCTTTATTAATGTCCAATTTGTGTATAATTTTAAAATTAAAGTTAATTTACATCTTAATGATATTTCTAGGTAAAACATTTGTAGTTGCATTGTCAAAAATGTTAAATATTAGATTCTATCAAATGATAGCCTTTTTAAACTTCACTGTATGTTGCTTTGGGTTTATTATCAATGTGTTTTATATTGTGTAAAATCACAAAGTGATGTCAGTTTTTGTCTCGCCTGCGACGTATAGTCGCGGAAGGCGAAACATAGGTATTACTTTCCGGCGGCGTCGTAAACTTTTTTGTAAGACTTTTGTGGACAATGAATTGCTTGAGAAGTATAATAGTTAGGCATCTGATATTTGGTATACAGACAGTTCAGGTTATGGTCTACGCAACTGTCACCATGCCGTGTGACCCTGACCCCATTTTCACGCTCCAGTGACTCTGTGAACTTAGTTTTTTTTTTCAGGCCGTAAACCCTTTTGTAAGACTTTTGTGGACGATGAATTGCTGGAAAAGTAGATTAGCTAGGCATATGATATTTGGTATATAGACAGTTCAGGTTATGGTTTACGCAACTGTCACCATGCTGTGTGACCCTGACCCCATTTTCATGCTCCAGTGACTCTGTGAACTTAGGTCTTTTTTCAGGCTGTAAACTTTTCTGTAAGACTTTTGTGGATGATGAATTGCTGAAAAAGTATATTAGCTAGGCATCTGATATTTGGTATACAGACAGTTCAGGTTATGGTCTACGCAACTGTCACCATGCTGCCTGACCCTGACCCCATTTTCACGCTCTAGTGACTCTGTGAACTTAGGTCTTTTTCAGGCCGAAAAAAACTTTTTTGTAAGACTTTTGTGGACGATGAATTGCTGGAAAGTTAAAATAGCTAGGCATCTGATATTGGGTAAACAGAAGTTGCAGTTATGGACAACGCAACTGTCACCATGCCATGTGACCATGACCCCATTTTTACACTCCAGTGACTCTGTGAACTTAGGTCTTTTTTTCAGACAAAAAACTTTTTGTAATACTTGTGTGGACAATGAATTGCTTGAATAGTATAATAACTAGGCATCTGTTACATATATATAGATATACAGAACTTTTTGTGTTTAAATCAAGAAATGAAAGCTTAGGTAGTTGATTATAGTGATGGTGCCGGCAGGCGAGACATACTTTTAGTGGCCACACTTGTTTTTTTCTACCAGGTCGGTACAGAATGGTACGATATGATGACAGAGGATAACTTAGATCTGGCCAATGTTAACCAGTTGTTGGATATTCTCCAGAACAAAAAACAGAAGCTTGAGGCAGTAAGTTACAGTTTATATTGTCAGGACATCTTATTAATATATATGATATATAAAACATTCATATTTCTCTTCTCAGTTCTGATACTTTATAGCGAGCATAGCTCGCAAGCGGGCACGAAGTGCCCGCTCGAGCGGTGAGCTCTACGGTATTTGTTTCCGCGAGACATTTGCTAATGCTGATTTAGATTTTCTATGGTCCGGAAAGGGTTATTATTTTTACAGGACCGGAGTGAATGTTAAAATAATTTATAAGAAAAGAAATAATGCTTAAAAAAATAATAAATTGCACTTTTTACAAGAAAATGATATTCTTAGAATAATAAATACACATAAGCTGCTCGTTTCGTCTTGGTTATATGCACGTACGAAACTAACGTGTCTCGAAGCATATTCGCCCCATACCATCTCGCCCCACAATAAGCAAATGGAAATATTGGAAAATAAACAAAACGTAGGCTCTTTTAGCTATGCTCGCATTTAGGCAATGCCTACTCCATATTATATTTCTGTACTGTAATGCTACCTCATCCTGTAAAACACAGTTGTCTCAACATAAAATAGTGTTATACATCTGTGCAAAATGATCTATCCACCAAAAAAAATATATATATATTTGATTCTATGTTTGACACTACCCATCAAACAGTTAATGATAAAACGTTGCATCATCTCACAAGATTTACATTTCTTTGCTGTGAAGACAATTCAAGTGGTACTTCACCTTCAAGAAAACAAAAATTTACAATAGGGAATGAAAAGACAATTTGTTTATTATATATTTTATGACTTGTACATAATTTTTCATTACTCATGCTAAGGGCTAATCCAGAATTAATTGTATGGGGGGGGGTCGGAAGGCACTATAATTAAAATTGTATGGGTGGTGGTATTTTTGGATATTTCTCAAATGCAACATAAAGGGAAAAAAATTTAAATTTTATGCACAGTGGGTATAAAAAAGTGCCTTCCGACCCCCCCATACATTTATTTCTGGAATAGCCCTTATACTCAAATTAAGAATAGTGGTACCCTTTTCAATTGAATTTAAATCACAACAACAGGTTTGCCAATTAAGTGTCTTAAGAAAAGAAAGAGGTTTAATATTAGGTCATTGAGTTATTGAGGCATGAAGCACCTGTTGTTAGTATTAAATCTGACATGAAGCATATCAATTCAGGTAGAAATTTAAGAGGATCTCACCTATCCAATAATGATCTGAATTTATTATCTTTTCATGATTAATACTACAACAGGTGCTTCCTGGCTCACCAACTTCACTGATCTTATATTAAACCTCTTAAGACACCTAATTGGCAAACTTTTAATTCAATTAAAAATGGTACTGCTATTCTGAATTTTAGTATAAGTATAAAAACGAAAAATAAAAATGTATTCCATCTCATTACAAATTTTTGTGGGTCAAAAATTAGTTGAAAACTATTGACTGGGTCAAATAGTTCAACACTAGTCTAGTAAATAGAATAAAAAGGTAAAAATATATGGTATGTGCATTTATTAAAGAAAAAGATTACTGAAGTATAGTAAACTTGGTTTATAGTACTATTAATTAGCTATGAATCAAGTGTTCAAAGATCTGTGATTGATAGGGAGAATTTTTATGGCCCGACCACGTATGTGGATCGGACATATAGTTTTACCCTTGTCCGTCCGTCCGTCCGTACGTCCGTACGTACGTCCGTCCGTAACACTTTGGTTAAGTTCTTGGTTAAGGTCCATTACTCGGATACTAGATGTTGGGGGTCAATGATATTTCACCACCAGATGGGTCTTGGGTAGGGCTACACCACCCACTAGAAATTAGGTCACTGTGACCTATATTTTATGCATGAACGACTTCGGTTAAGTTCTTGGTTAAGGTCCATAACTTGGATACTAGATGTTGGGGGTCAATGATATTTCACTACTAGATGTGTCTTAGGTAAGGTGACACCACCCACTAGAAATTAGGTCACTGTGACTTATATTTTACGCATGAATGACTTCGGTTAAGTTCTTGGTTAAGGTCCATAACTTGGATACTAGATGTTGGGGGTCAATGATATTTCACCACTAGATGTGTCTTGGGTAAAGTGACACCATCCACTAGAAATGAGGTCACTGTGACCTATATTTTACGCATGAATGACTTTGGTTAAGTTCTTGGTTAAGGTACATATCTTGAATACTACATGTTAGGGTCAATAATATTTCACTTCTCGATGAGTCTTGGTACATGGCACCACCCATCAGAAATAAGGTCACAGCGACCTATATTTTACACATGAACACTTTTGATCAATTTCTTGGTAAAGGTCCATATCCCTGGTAATACACATTGAGGGTCAATGATATTTCAAGAACGGGAGGGCCATCCTGTGGCTCATAGACACATTATCTAGTTGTTCATGTTCTTGTATTTTTTGTAGGATAATCAGTTAGCACAGCACATAGTGTTGAAGGATTTTCTGACAGAAGTCAAGCAGAAGAAGCAGGAGGTATTAAAGAGATAAATGATCAGATGTGGAACAAGTCTACAGCTGCACTATAACCAACATAAGGCTATGATAAATTAATTCCTAAATTTAATCCCAATTTTCTGAGAATATGGGATGGCCATGCAAATTTTAATTTTTTATTCATTACTCATTTTGCTGAAATAATTGAAAGCAAATCTACCAAAGATAAACACAATTTGACCCCCCCCCCCCCCAAAAAAAAAAATAAGAAGCAGCAGAAAAATTGGGATGGGAGGGGGAGAGTATCTGATTTTTCATATTGGCCTAAATCAGCAGCAACCGATAGAAAACAGCTAATAGCCTATAATGTGAACAGTAGTTGCTGCTCACATCCTGTAATTAACACTAGATCAAAACTATAACCTTAATTATTCAAAACCAATCCTAAAATTATCAACAAGAAGCATCATCACCTATTAAAGAGTTTAAATACTCTTACATAAGAAAAGTATCATGAATGAAAACTTTAACATTATAAGAATTTTTATCAGTACTTATGCTTTATGCTTAAATAATGAACTGCAAATTAATCTTGTTAATTGTGAAATATTTTGTATTGTAGCAATTAGATCAACTACAGAAGGAAATGTCACTGATAGATGAAGATTTGTCTAAAGTAGAGGTAGGAACACTGAATATCTTGAAAAGTTTAAATAGAAAATAGCAATTTCTTTGTTGTTAACATTCTTATTTTGACATGATGTTTAGAAAGGTCTCAATTCAAGATTGTTGGAGTTCTATAGTTTACATTTTGTTCATCTATCTGCACACAATTTTTGAACACATTACTACTTGACTATAATAGATTTATCAATTTTACATCACGATTTTAAGAACCATGGATTCTTAATATGTATTTGTGTAAAAACTTTGATTTTTGCCAACAGGGCCTTACCTGGCTTCTTATTTTAGTTTTGGAAGATTTTAGGTCACCAATTTCCTAGAGTTAAAACAAGTTAAAAAGAATTTTGTTTTCACAATAAATGTAAATATGATGCAATGCTTGTAAATTTAAAAGCCAATTTCATATTAATACCAAAGTTGCATTTTTACAAAGAATACCTTATAAGTTTCCTCAACCATACATTGTAGGTGATGATTTCTGAAGCAAAGAGAAGATATTCTACTTTTTGTGTAAGATTTGAAAAGTACACGAACTTGACAAAGGAAAATTTATAGAAAAATACATATCATAGAAGAAATCCTATTCACAGATATACTTACAAATTTATGGAACTGTTAAAAGCAAAAAAGAATCAATGGGACATTCAAATGTCAGAGTTTAATTGGGCAAAAACAAAATCAGTTGACTAAAAAGACATCAGCATGAAAAAAATTCTGTAGAAGACAAAAATGTCTGGGTTTCGTTAAACAGGAAGTAGATGAACCACATACTCACTTTAAAGGACCCAATGTTGATACTGTGCACGAAATATCAAGGGGATGTGATAAATAGTTGCATAAAAAGTTTTTCCACGATATCCAGCCTGCCGCCTGCCCATCATTCACATTTTATAACCTGGATTTTTCAATCCTTGAAATCTGGGAAAATCACACAACTTTTCTGCAACCCGAACTTTCATTGAAACAAGTATACTATGAAAAACACACATCTACATGTATTCTCATCTGACTTAAGGAAACTTTAATAAATTGCACAGGCTCTGTAATCTGTAAACCTGGCAACTCACTCGCAAATGAGTGAAATTTCATGAATGTAATGTTACAGAAATGTAAGTCGCCCATGTAAAAATTGCAATGAAATTTCGATGCCTTTAAACTTCTTGTATTTCTATATGAGAATTGATCATCACCTTCAAGTAGAGTCATTATTTTTGTATTTTATTTTTTAGGATCGTGTTGTACCAACAGGTTTTGATATACCAGCAGACTGTGGAAGTCAAGATGGATTCAATGGTAGTAAAAATGTATGTATACACTTCTAAGCTATTAAATTCATGGAATTTGACTCCTGGATAAACCAGGTACCGAAAAAGTCATTCTTATGGGACAGAACGAGAAACATCATGGGTAAAATAATATGATACATAAGAAAAAAATTGTCCCAATGTTCATTATCATTTATGGAGTAGAGTATTGACTCATACAAAGCAGAAGTCATCACTATGCAACTGTTGTCGTCTGTAACAAAATAAAAAATCTTCTTCTCTAAAACCATGGAACCAATTTAATTATTGAAACTTTGCAGGAATGATATATGACATGTTGGCAACAAAAGATCCTCATTTTAAAATGATTCAATAAAAAACATGGCCACTGTGACTAGAAATAGAACATAGGGTAAAATCACTTAAAATGGCTTATAACTCAGCAACCATAACAGATAGAAAAAATCTGAAGGATCTTAGGCTTCTTAGAATTAAAAACTCTACTATAGTCTCCATTAGGTCTTAACTGATGGTTTTAGCTTGAACAGACACTCTGGAAACAAAATTTAATTTAGCAGGTTGTAAATACAATTTAAAGAAGATGTATAATGTTTAATGGTTTATAATAATTTATGCTAAATTTAAAGGTACTTATAAGCATATACATGTAGCTGCGGTTCTGTACCTCTAAATTGTCCTTTTTTGAAATTTTCTGATTTGGCGGTCCGCCAAATAAAAAAATTCAATAAGGACCGAATAGAGCTACATACCCCAGCTAATAAGGATGTATCCATAAATTTTCAAAAAGAGTGGTTCTACATACTGGTCAATGTGGATGAAAAGAAGAGGGAGTTTCAAGACCAATTTGAAAATTTCTATGAAAATTACCAAATTTAGTAGAAAAGGGAGGTTCCAACCCTAGATCTGACACCGACTTCTCACTTAAATCTGCATAAAACACTAAAGTAAAAAAAAAGATTTCTCATAATGTTTCTATATAGACAAACTTTTTCTTTTGACTATTTCCAGGTGACCAAGCCTTTTTGTAGTACAACCAGCGCAGCAAGAAAGAAAAGGGTCAACCAGCATTATGATGACTTAGAGCAGTGCTATTTTAATATACGACAGAAAAGACTGTTTGAATTTGAAGATAAAAGCAATGGTCTAGACGAGTTTACAGACAGTCTGTCCAAATTCACAAGATTTAGCTCATTTAGGCCACTTGCAACATTAAGTTATGCCAGTGATATGTATAATGGATCTAGCAATATTGTATCAAGGTATATGATTCCTAATGCTAATATAAAATAAATTCTAGATTCTCATCCCTTCTCACCCCAAGTTTTTATGCCACATCTATTTTTATTTTGATTTTTTTGGCAAATTATGTCCATTTTTGGTCAATTTCCTTTAAAATGACAGAAAATTTTACCACAATGGATAAAGAATAAAAAATAAAATTTGCCTGCATGCCCATATTTTCAAGGAATCAGGATGAGAATCTAGAAATTATTTTATTATGGCCTAAATGTCAATGAGTATGATTTTGAAAGAAGCATAGGAATACCAAAAGGGCCTTTGAAACTCTAAGTCAAAGAAAAACAAAACGAACAACTCAAACAAAACTGACTTGAGTATACAAAACACTCTAATTTTCATTTATTAAATCTTGGTTTTGCTTTGATGGATAATGATGAAGTGCAGCCAATTCAGTCCCCAATGGGTGGTACATGTATGTGTGCTGCATGGTTAAGTCTTTAACTAGTGAGATGTCCTGAGTAATGTCTCACTCTTATGCTATTATTGTGTTTTCTGCTATTATGCCATAGGATGTTACAGTTATCTTTTTCAACTTGGTGTTTGACCAACCAGGTAAATTTCTATCTGATACGTGTATGTATGTAAATAGGAATTTAAAAATACATTGAATATTATTAACTCTTAACTATTATATTAATAGCACAATAAGTATGAATTATCAGTTTCTAAATAATGTGTTGAATGCTTAACATATCTTTTTTTTTCAGTATTGAATTTGATAGAGACTGTGATTATTTTGCCATTGCTGGTGTAACTAAAAAAATAAAAGTAAGTTTTCCTGCTTTAGTAAAAGCCCAAGCTTATGTACAAACATTACACCAAAGTCAATCAATTTAGATTGTGATCCAAACTTAAAATAAATTAAAAATATACATGTATGGAAAACAAAATGAAATTAGGGCTATTTCTGAAATCACTTCATAGGGTTCAAGGCATTTTGGTTAAATTTTTACGGTTGTTTGTATTTTATAATAAATTAACCCAACAATTAAAGAAAATCAATAAAATGTCAGAAAGACATAATGCTCCATCTCGCAACATTTGGGACGGGTGGATGAACAGACCTGGACACTGTATGCCCCCTACTTTAGTAGATGGATCATAACTATTGTACATGGTGATGCCAGAGAAAAAGTGCTTCCCCTGAAATATTTATTTCTGAATCAGCCTTTGGAAGCATGAATCAGGATGCAATGCCTACCTTCATATATAAACTATGACCAAACTATGTCTTTAAACAAAGGACAATGCACAATAGGACCTACAGTATATCTAATTTAGAAAAATAAAGTTGGTTAAATAGTTTATATTTATTGCCTAACACAACATTTCACCAGACAAAACACATGAAAAATCATTGCAGTTTGGACAATATTATAAATGTACAGCTATTACATTTAGCTGATTGGCATGGCAATTTGATTGATAAGGAAAATGAGTGCGCATTCCATTTGTCTGTATGTTGGTCTGTTTGTATGTCTTTCCCGTATCAGGGTTAAGTTAGTTTTCAATAAGTATAAAAGCGAGTCACTGTCTGTTTGACACATTAGATCTTATTGCTTGTAGTTCTTTTCAAAACATGTTTAAGGTCATGTTTTTATTCTAGATATATGAATATGATACTGTGATAAAAGATGTGGTTGATATACATTACCCTGTCAATGAGATGGTGTGTAATTCTAAAATAAGGTTAGTACAAACATTGAATCAAAAAGAGTTGACTAAATTATGCTCTACCTTTAGGGCTATTCCATTAGTAGCGAGCATCGCAGATGCGAGCCCTACGGCATTGCGCATGTTTTGAGATGTGCCAGAAATATACTGACGATAAAACCGGAACAGGTTTACTTTTACGGAGTGAAGAAAATAATAGGCACGGAGCAAGTAAAACAATCAACCCTCTGGACCTATAAAAAATACATCATAATCTGTTATGCAAAAATATAAAAATTGAAATTCAAAAACAGTGATATAACCCTCATTCATCCTCTTGTTTGTTTTTACACACAGATTTTTATTTAAACACCATTCGGTCTTTTCCGCTGAAAAACGATTTTCCGGAAATTACCGAGCTAGCTTTTGGCAACATGATCGTCCCATTGACTATCGTCATACCGAATGGATGATACTGACCAAGCTTTGTTAAACTCCAAGTAAGATGAAATAAGATAAAGAAATACATAAATTTACTGAATAAAACCTACTCATAATACGCTCCCGAAGGGAGCGATAATGGTAGAAATGTCAATATTCTAGTTGTACTATGGGCTCAATTTTCCTTCAACGTCCGGTAAATCACGCGCGGTTTCCCGGACTTTCTGCGTCTTTTTAACGCTTTTTTCTTTGAAAATTCCTGACGTCATTAAGCGCACAAAGGACCCACAAGAAAAGCTACTTTGTTTTTATTTTCGAATAAGAATTTGTTTCAATTAATTGCCCAATAAACATTTGAAAACTTATTTTAGCTCGTAAAATATTTAAGGATACGTTCAAACTTCGGGAGCGTCACAGGTTTAACCTGCATCATATTACGCTCCCGAAGGGAGCGATAATGGTAGAAATGTCAATATTCTAGTTGTACTATGGGCTCAATTTTCCTTCAACGTCCGGTAAACCACGCGCGGTTTCCCGGACTTTCTGCGTCTTTTTAACGCTTTTTTCTTTGAAAATTCCTGACGTCATTAAGCGCTTACAGGACCCACAAGAAAAGCTACTTTGTTTTTATTTTCGAATAAGAATTTGTTTCAACTAATTGTCCAATAAACATTTGAAAACTTATTTTAGCTTGTAAAATATTTAAGGATACGTTCAAACTTAGGGAGCGTCACAGGTTTAACCTGCATCATATTAATACGCTCCCGAAGGGAGCGATAATGGTAGAAATGTCAAATATTCTAGTTGTACTATGGGCTCAATTTTCCTTCAACGTCCGGTAAATAACGCGCAGTTTCCCGGACTTTCTGCGTCGTTTTAACGCTTTTTTCTTTGAAAATTTCTGACGTCATTAAGCGCACACAGGACCCACAAGAAAAGCTACTTTGTTTTTATTTTCGAATAAGATTTTGTTTCAATTAATTGCCCAATAAACATTTGAAAACTTATTTTAGCTTGTAAAATATTTGAATATACGTTCAAACTTCGGGAGCGTCACAGGTTTAACCTGCATCATATTAAATAAAAGGTTCTTACCTGAAGATGAAAGAAGAATCCCATCCTGTGGCCGAGTGTGGGGTTTCACTCACTTTCCTCAATCCTGCATGATATTTTTACTTTGCCGTTTTTTCCGCCAGGTTTCTTAATGTACCTTTTGTTACCAATGCTTCAAATAAAACACTGATACTCAGAAAATCTCACAAAACCTGACAGAATCTGAATGCTGTTTTGGTTGCTGAAGCAGCGCGAAATACTCTGACAAAGAAATGACGTCACGTAATCAATAAAATGGATAATTACGTCCCCGCTTAATGTCGTCCCAGAATGTTACAGGATTTATTATTTGCACAAATAATTGAATTTTTAATAAGTAGTTATCAATTTGATCCCAGATATTTTAACAACAATTTTCTCAAGTGCATATGATTTGGGTTGGGTGAAGTCAGACTTTGCTACTATTGCCCACTGTTTAATATCCTTTTTTAAAAGTTCCCTTTTTACGTTAAACTTAGCCGGTCGAGCACATGTATTTATTTTTAAAAGGTATAAAGATTTTCGATGCTCGCTTAAAAGGCAGGGCCTTAATCATATTAATTTGATGGGGGTAGGAAGGCACTTTATATATTTTTTCAAATGGGTCTTGGGGTAAATACTGTTGTACTTCCATCATTATTCCTTATCATAAATTTTATATTACATTTGTAATTTGTGTGGGTGGTAGGGTCTGGAGAAAAGTGCCTTCCACCCTCCCCCAACCCCATATTCATTTATGGATTTCATCATTATGAGAGCCGGTGGTGTAGGGTTAACACGTCAGGCTACTAACACCAAGGTTGGTTGTTCGATCCCCGTCCTGGGTGAAAATTTCATGAACCAATTTTCCGACTCTCTTGACACCATTTGTGGAGATGCTCTCACGGAACGATGCTAGTCCTTCGAAAGGGATGAAAAACGGTTGTCCCGTGTATGTGGAGAGCAATACCCCATGCATGTTAAAGACCCCTGTGTAGAGTTCGATAAGAGTAGGCTCAATGGGGGCCGCTGCAAAGGCCACACTTGCAAACTGCTAGCTGGAGAGGGATTTACATAAGCATTAAGCTTGTGTCCCATTCCAGGATAAAGAAATATGTTTAAATCAATGGAATAGCCCAAAGATAAATTTTGCTCTACAGTCATCCACTGGTTAAAAAAAATTTAGCCGCTTAGTATGGCTAAAAATAGAACATGAGGGTAAATTGCAGATTTTTGCAAATTGCTCAATTAATCTTCATCATTCTCTTATATATGAATTCTTAGGAACAGCTGAACGGAATTCTTTCCACATATGAATAATTGAGATTACACAAGAAATTTAAAGCATCAAAATATCTTTGTTTCATTTTAGAAGGTTGATTGGTTGGAAATGCAAATGTAAAAAGTTTCTAAGCAACTGAATATGTATAAAGATATATCTATTAAATAAACCTTTCAGTCTTAGCCAGAAAAGTTGTGAAACCAAAAAAAGTCAATAGTTTTAAGTTGAAAACACTTATGTAAAATGGAATATGTTTTATGATATTTATTTGTTAAAACACATGTATATCTTTCCCATCTTTATAGTTGTGTGACGTGGAGCTCTTATCATAAGAATGTGCTGGCCAGTTCTGATTATGAAGGGACAATCACTTTGTGGGATGCTTTTACGGGTCAAACTACCAAAATATATCAGGTAAATGTCATCAACTCATTATCATGAAAAATAGGAGAAAAGTATTACCTTAAAAGCATGGGTAGATAAAAAAGAAATACTAGACTCATTATGGAAAGTGATAATTTTGACTGGTGGGAGAATATAAAAAGGGCAATGTGCTGGTATTTCTGTCACCTTTTAGGGTGTGCAGACTTTTTCTTAACTCCAGTGAAATCTGAATTAGTGATCGAATGCTAGTCCATATTGTTTATCTTGTGACATTTGGCAGACTTTCTACATTAAAGACCTTGCTTTGTTTGATTATCATTACAAAGGTTAGTTTAAAATTGTTTCATTTCATTCATCTGAAGTTTTGTTGATCGAAATAAGAAACAATGAAACTAAAAGTTTTACATATACATGTATATATATAAGGCCATATAAAATTAATTCTCTGGTTCTCAGACACCGCCGCCCCCTAAAAAATGGGGCCGCTGGCGCAATTTTATTGACGATCAGGAAAAAAACGCCGCCAACCCGTATTTGACTTCCCACAATAAATTTTCAAATTTGCCGCCAAATTGAAGTCAAGCGTCTAGTGACCCGGATCAAAACGTCTAGAAGCATTGTTTTCTTTGATTACTTTGAAAACATGGCTGCCGATTTGCAGTGTTCAACAAAAAGATTGTTTCAATTTGAAACAACAGTTAATGGTGACATAAACCATACACCCAATATGGCAATGACTGTAACAAACTTTGCAAATTGATCCTGAGTGGAGAATTGAATTGAATACAAAACATGAAGTGGGATATGGATGGAAAGAAGGATTTAAAAGACGATTTTGTTGGCTGTAGCAAGACCACAGAGAATGACAAAAATAATTTTTTCTCTCAGATTTCGGAAGTTGTAGACTATTTAGGACTCATTTTTAAGAGATTAATTGAAAGGTTACAATGTATTCCTGCAACCAAGTGATTTTATGACAAAAGAGAAGTCTGCACTTGCCGTTTTGTTTGCTGTCCATGAAAAGATGTAACTGTCTGCCATAAAGGACTAATTGACAAGTTTATTTACTGATAGTCTTGATGAATGTGAATTTAGTCTTGATGCTGTTAACACTTTTGACAAAAACTTATTATCAACTCTTGGATCAATGTCACAGACCAAAACTCTACTCAAGTATTGATTTGACAAATTGGTGCAATCTAAACTGCTGAATGCCTTTTATGGAAGATCCAAGATGGAAATCCATTCATACACATGTACCAGACTAGCTGATTGTGCAGATACCTTTTGTACCATCCAAGATAAATCATTTTATTAAATAATAAAGCATGTATTTTCATATTTTTATTTATTTCAATACATATTTTTAAATAATAAAAACAAGCATAAATACATTATACACATACACCTAATAAATACAATACATATATGCATGAAAACATACAATCCACTCCTTATTTTCAGACACATTGAACAATAAAATTTAAACCAAAAATCCCTACCCTCATTTGAAAAACCAATAAAAAAATAAAATAAAACCCCTACCTACCTACCCATTTTTTTAAAACCAACTGTCTGAGAACCAGTGAATTAATTTTACATGGCCTAAAGCAATCTTTTGTAAGCACTATTAACATGATTAGTTAGCAAGCCGCACTTGAATGAAAAGAAATGCTTTGAGGCTTTTACACAATGTACAATATTTCAATATTTTGAACAAGCTCAAATCTTTAGATATCCTGCTTTGTTTTAAAGGAACATGAAAAAAGGTGTTGGAGTGTTGATTTTAACAGAATGGATCCAAAATTGTTAGCCTCAGGATCTGATGATGCTAAAGGTAAGACATGATTTAAGCTGAATAAGAACATGTATTTGTAAAAAAAGAAACCTGTGATGTGTCCCAAATCCTTATCACTCAATCACTGTACTGTTTTCTTGATATTAACAATATACTGTTTAAAGTTAGAGTAGCATGTATCATCGAGACTTTTGACCAATCAATTTTAAATGTAAATGTCAATATCTTCATTTTTGGTCAGGTTATAAAATGGTGAATGTCAGGCGGATAGATGGGCAATGAAGAAATTTCGTAACAGTTTTCTCAGCAACAACTAATCACAGCCACTTAATATATGATATACAATATAAGGGTGGGGTCCCATAATGTGGGATTTGATTTCAGGTCTGTTACTTATCTACTTCTGGTTAAACCAATTCCTGCCATTTCTGTCTTTTACCCATTTCCTTGCATTATTAAATAGTGAAATTAAATAGAACTACAGTTAATTTTCTCCTTTCTGCTTTTCAGTCAAGTTATGGTCTACCAATACAGATCATTCTATAGCCTGTCTAGAGGCTAAGGCAAATGTGTGTTGTGTTTATTTTAATCCAGAAAGTAGATATCATATAGCATTTGGATCTGCAGGTAAATACTACCAGTATATCTACAGCAAAACCTGTACTGTTTTGAACAGTATCAGTGAAAACACCTTTGATCACTGTTATAAAATATTATCTTGGGGTGTTTTCAACAATGCTTTATCAATACATTACCTTGCAAGAAACTGAATAAATTGTAAAGAGTTCTGCTTGCTTGATATGTTTTACTAGAATTGTTTTTAGACAGATGCAATAAGTAAACCTCGGGTAGAATTATGACATAAACCAAATCTTTACTAGACTTAAACCTGTATAAAAATTCATTAAGAAAATTGTCATTACTGGGAAAGTCCTATATCTCAATCCCAAGACTGTTTTTACATATAGTTAGGCATATCAAATGAAACATTTGTTCACCTTGATAACTAATCACTGATGTTGAATATTGAATTAATGTACGTGTGTGCAATCAAATCTGTTCATTCATAAGTGATTTGTTTCCAAACAGCAGGCATGGGTGAAAAGTATCTCATATCAGTTTCCTCAGCAACTACTAATCACAGCCTCTTGATATTTGGTATGAAACTTAAGCTTTGGATCCATCATTGTTGAATTCAATTTCAGGTCTGTTCATGACCTATGCCCTGTAGAACTCGTTGCGAGTGTCAATTAACTCTGGCATTTATTTGTTAAATAAAATCTAGCTATTCTTCCTAAATTATTGCTTAAATCATCTGCCTTTTAGTTAGACATTACTTGTGCTGCACATGACAAATTATGGCTTTAAACAACCATATGTGGTCAGTTATGAAATTTTTATGACTTTGCAACAAACTTTTATGGACAAAGAGTACCGGTATTTTAAGACTGTTCATCACATCTCAGATATACCTTTAGGTTAGGCAATTTCTTTTTCTAAAAACGACAAGTCAAATTTTCATAATATTTTGTTCATTTGTTAACCATTACAAAAACAACACATTGCAGCAGAATATATGAAATACCCACAAATGCCATCCATGTGGCAGTAAACATATGTACTTCTTTCTAAACTTTGTTTTTTTTTTTATTTCAGATCATTGTGTTCATTATTATGATTTGAGGAATACATCTCAGGCAGTCATGGTCTTCAAAGGTCATCGGAAGGCAGTATCTTATTGTAAATTTGTCAATTCTCAGGAAATTGTATCTGCGTGAGTAAAACACAAGAATATGCCAAAATGTTTGGTGTGCAATAATATTGTCATTGTTTGTCCTTACCTACAAATATATTGATAACATACAGGTTTACCTCCAGGTTTAAATAAGTTTTTCACGAAGAAAGTAAGCCTTCCTCATGAAACATTAAGGATGTTTTTTACTATTTTTGAAAATAAATAGGTTTTTAATTTGATGCCTTAAATGAAAAGATGATAGTAAAAATTATAAAATAAGCAAAAAAATTGATAGGTTTCAGAATAATTAATCTAAAAGTTTTGGCGTGAAAGGGTTTTCTCTGACCTTTACATGGTTTTAGCATTAACCCTATTAAGCTGTTAAAACCCATAACAGAATAAATAGGATCTGATAAAAGTTTGTGTATAACCTCTTTATTACGTATTAAAGTCATTGATATAAACAAGAAAATGGGGGGAGGTTGTGGGCAAAAATTTTAACCCTATTTTGATGGTAAAATCCAGAGGATATTGAAAAAATGACAGAAATACCAAAACCAGACCAGTGAGCATCTTTAATTACATGCATAGAGTATGAATCCCTAAAATCATCATGAAATTATACTCCTCTTTTGATGGATCAGTGATTGCTGAAAAAAAAATGTAGGCATGTCTTTTGATCATAATTTTATTGAACAAAAAACAAAAGATTTCAGATGTTATGAGTCTTTGAGATTTAGGGTCAGTTAAATGTAGCAGTGTTTTGTATTGGTTATAACAAAAAGATTAAATGGTAGTTTATTAAAAAATTTTTTTTTACACATTTTTATACGACCGCAAAAAAATTGCGGACGTATTATGGTATGATGCTGTCGTTGTCGTCGTCGTCGTCGTCGTCGTTGTCGTCGTTGTCGGTGTCTGTTAACTTTTTAGTGTTTCCACAATAACTTTAGTTCCAGTTATCCGATTGCTATGAAACTTTACAATGATATTCCTTACCATAAAAGGATGCATGGGATTGATTTTGGGGGTCCCCCCATTTTTCGTTTAGAAATTAGGGGCCAAAAAAGGGCCAAAAATACTACTTTTTTGTTTGTTTTCACAATAACTTTAGTTCTAGTTATCCAATTGCTATGAAATTTGACAGTGATATTCCTTACCATACAAGGATGAATGGGATTGATTTTGGGGGTCCCCCCTTTTTTTGTTTCGAAATTAGGGGCCCAAAAGGGGGAAAAAATTCAAATATTTTACTTGTTTCCACCATAACTTTGGTCCTAGTTGGCCTATTGCTGTGAAATTTGTCAAGAATGTGTCTTACAATAAAATAATGAACCTGTAGATGAATTTTTGTGCCCCCCTTTTTCTCCGTTGTGTAATTAGGGGCCAAAAGGGGCCAAAATAAAAACTTTTATTTGTGGTCCGATTTCGAAATTTTTTTTTACATGTTTGTTCTTGTCAAATAGCGGATACAAAATTAAGAATTAATTTTTGCGACCCCCCTTTTTCCCCCTATTACGTAATTAGGGGCCACATGGGGCCAAAATCGAAACTTTTATTTGTGGTCCGATTTTGAAATTTTTTTTTGCAAGTTTATTTTTGTCAAGTAGCGAATCCAAATTTGAGAATTTATTTTTGCGACCCCCACCCCTTTTTCACCTGTTACGTAATAAGGGGCCAAAAGGGGCCGAAATTGAAACTTTTTTATTTCTGGTCCGATTTTGAAATTTTTTTTTGCATGTTTGTTCTTGTCAAATAGCGGATACAAAATTTAGAATTTATTTTTGCGACCCCCCCCTTTTTCCCCTTATTACGTAAATAGGGGCCAAATGGGGCCGAAATTTAAACTTTTTTATTTCTGGTCCGATTTTGAAAATTTTTTTTGCATGTTTGTTCTTGTCAAATAGCGAATACAAAATAAAGAATTAATTTTTGCGACCCCCCCCTTTTTCCCCCTATTACGTAATTAGGGGCCAAATGGGGCTTTTTTATTTGTGGTCCGATTTTGAAAATATTTTTTGCAAATTTATTCTTGTCAGGTAGCGATTCTAAATTTAAGAATAAATTTTTGGGGCTGTAATCATAATTTTTAAAAAAATTCTGGTTCGATTTTTAATTTTTTCCCCAAACATTATTCTTTTAAAGAGTAGAATACAACATTCAAAATTTATATTTTTAGCCCCTGGGTTGAAAGTCCATCAGAGAAGCATGTGTCAAAAACCTTTGTCAGTCCACCATGGGCTGCATGTGTCCAGAACAATAGACTATCCATATTAGGCCTAAAACGTACAGGGTTCAACATGTTGCGGTCGTATCATGCTGCGCTCGGCGAAGCTTTTTATTCAGTGTTGAATGAATAGTGAAGATATTGATTGGAGATATAAAAAAAAAACCAACAATCAATCAGATTTTTTTTTCTGACAAGGAGTGTTTGTCTTGCTTTAATACTGTATACACAAGTATTCATCTGCCATTTTAGATCTACAGACAGTCAGTTAAAATTATGGGATGTCAGTAAACCAACCTGTCTCAGAACATTCAAAGGACATACAAATGAGAAGAACTTTGTAGGACTGGCAACAGATGGTGACTATGTAGCTTGTGGTAAGTCATGAATATACAATATTGAACATGTCTTTTAAACAAAAAATGCATCGGTTTAAATTGATTCTAACAAAAGAGAATTTTGATCTTATTTACAAAAGTTCAAATTGCACAAAATCATAGGACACTAATACCTATAAAAAATGGTTTTTTGCTTTGTTTTATTTTTAAGAATTTTTTGCTGTTGCAACCACAAATTTGATCAATCTGACATCTATTTCCTATTTTTCAAAAAAACAAAAAGTTTTGAACTTTTGTCCCTCCATTACTAAGCTATTAATACTCTAGAATGCTGGTATTTGGCAAAAAGTTTTATTCTAGCTTGCTGTATTGTGAAATTCCAAAAGTTTAATAAAAAGGTGAAACTGATCACTCATATATGTAATGCAACTTCCTTCCAATTTCTCAGCTATGAACAATCATATGTTTCTGATTTTTACTTGCTGTTTGACAATTACTTAGTATTTTATGCAAGGCATGTATATGAATATGTGGAATGGCTACTTGGCAGGTTTGCTTCTAATTAAATGGTTTTTTTTTCAGGAAGTGAAAACAACTCTCTGTATGTCTACTACAAAGGACTATCCAAACAGCTTCTAACATTTAAATTTGAGACGGTCAAAAGTGTTTTGGTAAGCCTTGACTTCAAGATTTAATCTGAAATATCAAATAGATTTAGTAGACATTCTACATTTATAATACATGTAAATGATTCTGCAGTCATAATAATTGTTTTGAAATGTACTTGCCACTATTAAGGATAGAATTTAATTTACATTTATTAATCATTGGTATTGAAACTTTCTTTAGTTTTACAAACAAAGTAATAAACAATTAATATTAACTGTTTTGATTTATTTCATTGTTAATAAGAAACCAATACTGAATGATAATTATATTTATGTAGAAAATGTGTTTTGTTCCATGTTTTAATAACTTAAGGTCTGTTAAAATGTTTGTCTATTTTTATATTTTAGGAGAAAAACAAGAAAGAAGAAGAAGTGAATGAGTTTGTTAGTGCTGTTTCTTGGAGACCTGTAAGTGTTGATCATAAATTCAGTTAAGTTTTTTCTCAATTGTTCAGCCCTTAAAAATGTTGCAGAATGACCAAATAAAGATTCATTTGGCACTCTCTGTGGTCTTGCCTCCTGTGGTGTCAATTTATGTCATAGCTTTTCTGATACATCTGAAAGATTTTGTGCCCATAACTTTATCTTATTCCAAATTCATATTTTATAGAAATTGTAATACCAGAAGAAATCATATAAAAGTACATGTACATGTATGCATTGAAGTAATTTAATGATTTCCAGTATGTTTGCAATCTCTCAACCTCCAGTATTCAAGTGTTAGGCAATTTTTCCTTTGCACTTAGTTTGTGAATAAAATTAACGTTTTTTTACAGGTTAGGTTGTTGATATCATCTATGTTTATTGCTAACAATTTTTAACTCCAACAAAAATTTTGATCATGTTTTTATTATCTAATCACATAAGACAGACTAAACTGTGTATTCTTTTTCAGGGTTCAAACGTAATGGTTGCTGCCAACAGTCAAGGCACAGTGAAGGTAAAGTTAATAGAAACTTCATTTGTCTGTTCATAATAAAAAATAGTTGTTCATTACAAATGTCACAACCAAATACTTTAGATAGGAGACACGAAAAACGACATATGTAAAAAATGTTGAAATGTATAGCTAACTTTTTAGCTTAACATGTAACCGATTATACATGTATTATCAGTTGACAACAACTCCATATATGAAACCTTCTATAACAAAAATGTGTTAACCTTCTTTTGTAAAAAGACAATTTTTCCCAGGTTATATTGTTGATATCCTCTGTGTTTGATATCTATTGTTTTTCCATTGTAAAAGTTTGCTTTTATCATCCTTCTCATTGTTTAGTTTGAATTATGAATAAGTTTACTTTCATACGGAATAATTCTTCTGCATCATATTTTACAAGGGTTAACAATTCATATGCATATTAACTGAAATTCTTTTTATGCCCCATCTACGAAGTAGAGGGGCATATAGTGTTCGGGCCCGTTCGTCTGTCCTTCCTTTCGGATGTCCGTCCCAAATCCCATATTTCCAAATTTGCACTTACTGACAAATGCCACATCAATCATATTGGTATGGTAGGTGCATCTAGTGATGATAAGAACATTGCATGCTTCGGATGCTGGATGTGACCTATATTTTCTGCATGAATAATCATGTACATTTACAGAAAAATGGTTAAAGTCTATTCCCTCTAACTGACAAGTGCTACATCAACCATATAGGTATGGTATGTGCACCTAGTGATGCTAAGCACAATGCATGCTTCAGATGCTGGCAGTGACCTATATTTTTGGCATGAATGACCACTTATAGAAGAATGGTTAAAGTCCATTCCTTACTGACAAATGCCATAGTAACCAATTGGTATGGTAGGTGAACCTAGTGATGCTTAGCACAATGCATGCTTCGGATGCTGGCTGTGACCTATATTTTCCGCATGAATGACCACTTATAGAAGAATGGATAAAGACCATTCCTTTTTTATACGACCGCAAAATTTTTGCGATCGTATAATGTTATGGCGTTGTCGTTGGCGTTGGCGTTGGCGTTGGCGTCGTCGTTGTCTGTAGACATTTGGTTTCCGTGCAATAACTTGAGTAAATGTTGACCAATTGTTATGAAATTTTGATATGATGTTTGTTACCACTTAAGGAGGGTTGGTATTGTATTTGGGGTTTGTGGCCCCTACCATTTTAGAAAAAAGGGCCAAAAGGGGCTAAAACGAGTGTATTAACAAAACTGTTGTAAAATGTTTATTATTCATTTGATTTTGAAAATTGTTTTTTTATTAAATTCCTCATTAAATTCTGTCAACTAAATGTGTCAATGGTTTTAATATATATTGCACCGTTACATTGCTACAGGGGGCCAAAAAGGGGCCACACCCCAAAATTCGACTTTTTTATTTGTGGTCCGATTTTGAAAATCTTTATTTCATTGGAATCTTTGTGAAAATCCCTGCCTGCAATTTTCAATCAGGTTTGCAATATCTCTAACCATTTTCGAGAAATTAGGGGTCAAAGGGGCAAAAAAAGCCATTTTTATCTAAAGTTTGTCTAAGTAAATAAATTTAGCTGTAGTGGACCAGCCAATTGTTATGAAGTTTTAATATGATGGTTATATCCACTCAAGGAAGGTTGATACTGTAATTGGGGTTTGTGGCCCCTACCGTTTTAGAAAAAAGGGCCAAAAGGGGATAAAACAGGTGCATTGACAAAAATGTTTTAGAATGTTTTTTATTCATTCGATTTTGAAAATTCTTTTTTTGTTGAATTGCTCATTGAATTCGGTCACATAACTGTGTCCATGGTTTGAAAATATATTGTACCTTTACATTGCTGCAGGGGGCCAAAGAACCAAACATGTCAATTAATATAAGACTTTTCTATTAGATGTTATTGTAAATATATATGTGTCAAGTGTGCATTTTAAAGTCAACCACAGGGTGCATGTGTCAAAAAGCTTTGTAAGTCCACCATGGGCTGCATGTGACCGAAGCAAAAGACTATCCATATTGGGCCTCCAACGTACAGTGTTCAACATGTTGCGGTTGTATCATGCTGCGCTCGGCGTAGCTTTTTATTACTGACATGTGCCACATCAACTATATTGGTATGGTAGGTGCACCTAGAGATGCTCAGCACAATGCATGCTTCAGATGCTGGCAGTGACCTATATTTTCCGCATGAATGACCACATATAGAAGAATGGTTAAGTTAACCTCCATTCCTTCTGACTGACAAGTGCCTTAATAGCAACCATGTTGATGCTTTAGTGATTGTGGAAAAAAAATAAATGTTGCGAGATGGGGCATTATGTCTTTTTGACATATTCTTGTTATAATTTAAGTTTTGTTTTTTTTTTCATTTTAGATTCTTGAAATGGTATGACCATAGAAACTTACATACATTGAGAAACTGGTCATCTAGAAAAGTTTTCACAAATTACTACACAGCTGTTATATTGTAAATCTTCACAACAAAGTTGTAGGTTGTTTGTGTTGTAGATTCTGAAAAATACCAGGTTGTCAATCTATGTGCCATTCTAATTGTTGTTTTATGTAAACAAACTAACACTAGAAATTTACTTTTTTGCTCTGAAACAAACTTACAACATTTTTGAAAACATTTGGAATAAGAACTTTAAAAACTCAATCTGTTCATTATAAATTTAAAGTTTTGTTTTTAATCTATGTTGGCTATTCTTCTCTTTTATATTAAGGATGGTCACTCCTGAACCTTTTTATATCAAGGATTTTATGATTTGTGACGGAAATGAAAAATAATTGTCCACTTAGTAAAATGACAAAAAGAAAACTATAGGTCTGTGTGTTCCTTTTCAAGATATATGACGTCAAAAATGTGGCGGGAAAACAGACTTCTCTAGACTTTACATTACTTTACCATTGTGACGTTATTGGCCTTAAAAACCATGAGGTTATATCAATAGTTCCGAAATAAGACCGAATTAAAACATACTTGCATTTTTTCAAAAAAAGTAAACCCCATAAAGATTGACCAATATTATATAAATTAAAAATTTTAATGTATGTCTATATTTATATGTTTACTTTTTTGTATCTCTTATAAGGCCAGTCATTACTCCATCTCATTTTACATGGATACTAATACAGGGTATTTAACACAACTTGTTTCATAACTTGAATCACCAACCTAGTTGAGTTTCAATAAATGATAATGAGATGTGGAATAAGTATGCACAATAATTGAATCAGGCCAGTACATTTTGGGGAGCGGAGTGAAGAGGTTCAAGACTTTTTAAATAATCTTCACTATCTTTATTTTTAAAAAAAATCTCTTATACCACTGAAGAGATTTCCTTTGGTCCTATTTTTGTAAAACAGGAAAAAAAGGAAACATGTTCTCTGAACAACCAATAAATTTTCAGTCACATTCAGGGGGAGATAAATCATTTACTGTTTGTTTCTCTTGAAGGTTCTTCCTACCCCAGACAAAGGTTGAATATCTTTGTAATAATTTGGTTCCCCAGTTTGGTATTTTTGGTTATACTGTTCTATGCTCTTCATATTCATACAGTGTTTGGCATTTTCAATATTTTTGGTAGAGCGCCTCTGATGAGTCTTGAATAGACGAAACGCGTGTCAGGCGTAGCAAAATTTATTGTCTGGAACTTTGTTGTCATTTGTATTTTGACATTTATACATGTATATTTAAAAGTATTTCATCCAATGGTTTGTTGTATTTTTTTGTCATTTGTTGTTATTTTATGTGCCAGAAATTATTTTGAATAACACTTTATTTATTCATATGTTAAGTTTTTATTAATATATTGTATTTGTTAACTATTTATTTGTACTATAACTTGAGTGATGAACTGCATCAGTGCTTGTGAATTGGTAGGATAGAGAGTTAATATTAACTAATATGTATTTAGTTTCTTTTTCATAGCTGTAAGGCCATAATAAAATAATTCCTAGATTCTCACCCAAATTTCTTCAAAATGTTGGGTGGGCAGGCAAAGTGGTAGGGGCTATAAGGTGCTTATTTGGCCCCTAATTTGCTGTGAAAATAAATTTGGAGAACAGATCAAGTTTATGCTGCAATTGACCAATGTTATGTTTGGTTGTAATGTAACAAGTTGAAATACACATGTCATCATTGACATGACATCACAATTATTTGTTTAATGACGTCATAACTCATGAAAAGCTGAAAAACAAACAAAATTCACAAATTTCAGACCAGTTTTTCAAAAAATTAAATACCTCCACATACCTCCACCAAAAAGATATTTCACACACTAAAAGATTGTGTCATTTTACATATTTTTGCTAAGTTTCATTTTGGTGGAGGCCTGTGGAGGCATTCAAATTTAACAAAAACCAATGTAAAATGTGATGTTTTCACAATTTTGGACAAAATCTACAAAAAACTCATATTTTAAAGACATGTGTAAGTAAAGGCTCTAAACTCACAATTCCAAAATTACCAAATACTTGGTGTACATCATTTTAAGAATAGAAATTGAACATAGTTCTTTCAAATTTAAGACACTAAAATTATGGGGCCAAAATAGGGCCTTAGAGCACCTACCCCTTTCTATTTTTTAGCCATTTTGATAAAATATTCAGCAATTTTAAAGAAATTGATCAAAAATAAAGATGATGATAATAATCAAAATAAAAAAAAAATTGAGGGGGGCTGAAAATTGGGTTGGAAGGGGATGAAATCTAGGATATTTTTTTAAAACTGGCCTAAGGGCTTCAATTACATTTTGGCTCTTCTTCAGATTTCTTCTGTAGTCTGGGCGAATACCGGTAAACTATAAAAGGGAGAATTTCTCTTTAGGTGTTTGTTTTGACAAATTTTGCATCTGTTTACATTCGTGCAAAAATTAATATACTTTAAAATTATTTCAATATTAAATGTCAATTAAAGATACAATATTTCATGAATATTTGATTTTCCAGATACATTTCTAAACAAAAAAAAACATGACATTTAACTGCACAAAAATATTCCTTTTGTACTATCAAAGAGTAATGACTGTTGATAATTATGCCAATGGTAAGCCAATAGTATGATTTGTAAAGTTATATCAAATTGGCCGAAAAGTACACATTGCACCTATTGCAATGTTAAAATAAGATAACTATTCACATCTTCTCAGATCCTTGTCCATGATAACTCCCGTTTTTGGCCAGATTTCACTAGTGAAAATCAGGGTGGGGTCCCATAAAGTGGCATTAAATTTCAGGTATCGCTCATCTACTTCCTGTTTTACAAAATCCAGCCATTTCTGTCTTTGACCCATTTTTTCATGAAATAAGACAGATTCTTGAGCAACTTGAAATGGTAAAACTTGGTGGAAATATATTTGATTTTCATCAGAACATTTATTTCACTATTATGGCTGTCTGTAAGATTGTAATAAGTTTCTATTTAAATGAATTTTGTGATGTTTGTAAGTAATACCCAGACTCGTAGTTTTTTCACACACTCAAAGTGAGAAGAAGTATTATAATATTCCAAAACAATATTTTTATTTATGCACATTTTAAAAGTATTTTAATGTCCAAGTGTACTTTGTGTGTTTAAAACTGTCTGATCTGTCAAAATTTGTTGTTATTTGTTGTGTGAATGGAGAGTTTTGAATATTGTTTGTGTATAGTTGCAAAAGAAAGAATAATACATTCATGTTGATTGTACTGTTGTGAAACAAAGTTTCAAAAGATAAAAAATCATTACCCTATTTATTTGTTCACAAAATTCTTGTTTGTCAAGAGATTTGTAATTTGGTTTTAAAATCTCTTTTTGGTCAGTAAATTTTTAATATTGTTAGTAAAATAACTAATCAGTCAAAGACACTGTTGTACATGTATATTAAAAAATATAGCTGTTTTGATATTTTATCTACAAAATTTAAGAACCATTCTTAATTTCCAAATACATGCCAACACCTAGTTCCTATCATGTGGTTTTATACTAGTTATGCCAGGTAGAAATGTTAGATCTTCCTAGGTTCACATATTTTGTTTTCAAGTGTTTTAAGGATGGTATTTCTTTCACTTTGTTATACATGTATGTTCAAATTCAACAAGTTTCAACTTTTTAATAGTTGGTTAAATTGAGATTAGAGAATTGTAGTAGAATTTTTCTTGACCTTGAAATGACATTCATTTTAGAATTTTATGGTTGTCGCCTGTGCAATGCTAGCTTTGTGTAGTGAGTGATTGTCTTTGTTGAATGTATCCATGGTTAATATGAATTACACCATTATTTAACATCTCTTTTACTTACAAGGTGAACTATAATGATTTATTTTCTATTTATGTTTATTAATTTTAAATGAAGGTTGTAGATTTAATTAAGTTTGTCCATTTCACTTTCTGTAATAATACAAATTTTTGGTTATTCACCATAGGAAAAGTCTATTCATTTAATACAGAAAAAGGAGTCAATGATGCTTAATTATCCTCAATGTGAAATATATTAAAAATTGCAAACTAAAAAAATATAACCCAAGTATTTATCAAATACGAACAATTGTTTGTACATTACATTTTGTGTTTTACTCATTTGTTTTTTTTCAAAACAAAACAAATATTTCAGTTTCAAGTAAAGAGATGTTAAACAAGATGAAAGTAATATTTATAGAATGAATATATAAAGTAAATAAATATGGAAATAGAACTTTGTTGTTTATTAGATCTAGTTTTAATTACTGGTATTTAATTTAATTGTACTTTGTTAATAACTGATTCTTTTTGTCGCACATGAAAAGTCAACTGAGGTTTTACATGTAGACCATTAAAAATGAGGTGAAAACTTTTGTTTTGAATACACCAGATCAACTTTTGAACAACCTATTGGGTAAACTTTTTTTACTGCAGCTGTCAGAAACATTTTACTTTGTAATTTCTTGGCCTGGGTGGCCAAGGCGCTGGTATAAAAACCACACTATTAATCACTAGCCTATCACCTCTCAGATTTAGTGATTAGGTTTGTCAGTTACCTGCTCAAGGTTGGTGGTTTCCTCTACCATTTAAACTGACTGCCCTATATGGCCCAGGTGCGTCAAACAAGAGGCTCCCAGGATCCTGAATCGCTCACCTGGTCTTAATGTCAACCCTTTGAAGACTTTTGTATAGATAAATGAGCTGAATGTTTAAGCAAGCAACAGCTTTTCTCTATCTGCAATAGTTTTCATTCCAAAGCAAAAAACACTATTTTTCACCTTTAAAGGGCCATAACCCCTTAAAGGGGTCATCTGACAACTTAGACCCTAAAAAGACTTTTGTAGAGCTAATTAAGCTGAACATTTAAGCAAGCAACATCTTTTCTCTATCTGCAAAAGTTTTCTTTCTTTAGGCCAAAAACACTATTTTTTGTCTTTAAGGGGCCGTTACCACTATAAGGGGTCATCTTGCAACTTTGACCCTATGGAAACTTTTGTAGAGCTAAATGAGCTGAACATTTAAGCAAGCAACAACTTTTCTCTATCTGCAATAGTTTTCATTCCATAGGCCAAAAACACTATTTTTTGCCTTAAAGGGGCTGTAACCCCTATAAGGGGTCATCTGACAACTTCGACCCTATGGAGGCTTGTGTAGAGCTAAACGAGCTGAACATTTAAGCAAGCAACAGCTTTTCTCTATCTGCAATAGTTTTCATTCTATAGACCAAAAACTCTATTTTTTGTCTTTAAGGGGCCATAACCCCTATAAGGGGTCATCTGACAACTTTGACCTTATGGAGACTTTTGTAGAGCTAAATGAGCTGAACATTTAAGCAAGCAACAGCTTCTCTCTATCTGCAAAAGTTTTCTTTCTTTAGGCCAAAAACACTATTTTTTGTCTTTAAGGGGCCGTTACCGCTATAAGGGGTCATCTTGCAACTTTGACCCTATGGAAACTTTTGTAGAGCTAAATGAGCTGAACATTTAAGCAAGCAACAACTTTTCTCTATCTGCAATAGTTTTCATTCCATAGGCCAATAAAAAGCTACGCCGAGCGCAGCATGATACGACCGCAACAAGTTTAACCCTGTACGTTGGAGGCCTAATATGGATAGTCCATTGCTTTGGTCACATGAAGCCCATGGTGGACTTACAAAGCTTTTTGACACATGCATCCTGTGGTGGACTTAAAAATGCATTTTTGACACATATATATTTACATCAACATCTAATACAAAAAGCCTTATTTATATACATGTAATAACTACAACTTAATTTTAAGTATAAAACTATTTGCCTTGACAAACTTTTAAAATTGGTGTTTTTGGCCCCTTTGACCCCTAATTTCTGGAAAATGGTAAGAGATATTGCAAATCTGATTGAAAAACACAGCCAGGGATTTTCACAAGGATTTCAATGAAAAAAAGATTTTGAAAATCGGACCTAAAATAAAAAAGTTGATTTTATGGGGGTGGCCGGTCTTTAGCCCCCTGTAGCAATGTAATGGTGAAATACATATCAAAATCATTGACACATTTAGTAGACAGAATTTTATGAGCACTTCAACAAAAAAAAAGAATTTTCAAAATTGAATGAATAATGAACATTCTACAACAGTTTTGTCAATACACCCGTTTTAGCCCCTTTGGCCCTTTTCTTCTAAAACAGTAGGGGCCACAAACCCCAAATACAAAACCAACATTCCTTTAGTGGATATAATCATCATATTTAAACTTCATAACAATTGGCTGGCCCACTACAACTTAATATTGGTTAAAAACTATTTGCCTGGACAAACTTTTATAAATGGTGTTTTTGGCCCCTTTGACCCCTAATTTCTTGAAAACGGTATGAGATATTGCAAATCTGATTGAAAAACCCAGGCAGGGATTTTTACAAGGATTCCAATGAAAAAAAGATCTTGAAAATCGGACCACAAATAAAAAAGTCGATTTTTTGGGTGTGGCCCCTTTTTGACCACATAAAGCAATGTAAGGGTACAAGATACATCAAAGGGGTTGTTACATTTTGTTGACAGAATTTATTGAGGAATGCAATAAAAAAAGAATGATCAAAATCGGATGAAAATTCAACATTCTACAGACGTTTTGTCAATACACCCGTTTTAGCCCCTTTTGGTCCTTTTTTCTAAAACAGTAGGGGCCAGAAACCCCAAATGCAATACCAACCTTCCTTTAGTGGTTATAAACATCATATCAAAATTTTATAACAATTGGTTAACTACAACTAAAGTTATCGCACGGAAACCAAAGTGTCTACAGACGACGACAACGACAACGACGACAACGCCGACAACAACGACAACGACATCGCCATAACATAATACGATCGCAAAAAATTTGCGGTCGTATAAAAACACTATTTTTTGCCTTTAAGGGGCTGTAACCCCTATAAGGGGTCATCTGACAACTTCGACCCTATGGAGGCTTGTGTAGAGCTAAACGAGCTGAACATTTAAGCAAGCAACAGCTTTTCTCTATCTGCAATAGTTTTCATTCTATAGGCCAAAAACTCTATTTTTTGTCTTTAAGGGGCCATAACCCCTATAAGGGGTCATCTGACAACTTTGACCTTATGGAGACTTTTGTAGAGCTAAATGAGCTGAACATTTAAGCAAGCAACAGCTTCTCTCTATCTGCAAAAGTTTTCTTTCTTTAGGCCAAAAACACTATTTTTTATGGCCCGACCACGTATGTGGATCGGACATATAGTTTTACCCTTGTCCGTCCGTCCGTCCGTACGTAACACTTTGGTTAAGTTCTTGGTTAAGGTCCATTTCTCGGATACTAGATGTTGGGGGTCAATGATATTTCACCACCAGATGGGTCTTGGGTAGGGCTACACCACCCACTAGAAATTAGGTCACTGTGACCTATATTTTATGCATGAACGACTTTGGTTAAGTTCTTTGTTAAGGTCCATAACTTGGATACTAGATGTTGGGGGTCAATGATATTTCACCACTAGATGTGTCTTGGGTAAGGTGACACCATCCACTAGAAATGAGGTGACTGTGACCTATAATTTATGCATGAATGACTTTGGTTAAGTTCTTGGTTAAGGTCCATATATTGGATACTAGATGTTGGGGGTCACTGATATTTCACTACTAGATGTGTCTTAGGTAAGGTGACACCACCCACTAGAAATTAAGTCACTGTGACCTATATTTTACGCATGAATGAACTTGGTTAAGTTCTTGGTTAAGGTCCATATCTCAGATACTACATGTTGATGGTCAATGGTATTTCACCACTAGATGTGTCTTGGGTAACATGACACCACCCAATAAAAATTAGGTCACTGTGATCTATATTTTATGCATGAACGACTTCGGTTAAGTTCTTGGTTAAGGTCCATAACTTGGATACTAGATGTTGGGGGTCAATGATATTTCACCACTAGATGTGTCTTGGGTAAAGTGACACCATCCACTAGAAATGAGGTCACTGTGACCTATATTTTACGCATGAATGACTTTGGTTAAGTTCTTGGTTAAGGTCCATATCTTGAATACTACATGTTAGGGGTCAATAATATTTCACTTCTCGATGAGTCTTGGTACATGGCACCACCCATCAGAAATATGGTCACAGCGACCTATATTTTACACATGAACACTTTTGATCAATTTCTTGGTAAAGGTCCATATCCCAGGTAATACACATTGAGGGTCAATGATATTTCAAGAACGGGAGGGCCATCCTGTGGCTCATAGACACATTATCTAGTTGTCTTTAAGGGGCCGTTACCACTATAAGGGGTCATCTTGCAACTTTGACCCTATGGAAACTTTTGTAGAGCTAAATGAGCTGAACATTTAAGCAAGCAACAACTTTTCTCTATCTGCAATAGTTTTCATTCCATAGGCCAAAAACACTATTTTTTGCCTTTAAGGGGCTGTAACCCCAATAAGGGGTCATCTGACAACTTCAACCATATGGAGACTTGTGTAGAGCTAAATGAGCTGAACATTTAAGCAAGCAACAGCTTTTCTCTATCTGCAATGGTTTTCATTCTATAGGCCAAAAACTCTATTTTTTGCCTTTAAGGGGCCATAACCCCTATAAGGGGTCATCTGACAACTTTGACCTTATGGAGACTTTTGTAGAGCTAAATGAGCTGAACATTTAAGCAAGCAACAGCTTCTCTCTATCTGCAAAAGTTTTCTTTCTTTAGGCCAAAAACACTATTTTTTGTCTTTAAGGGGCCGTTACCACTATAAGGGGTCATCTTGCAACTTTGACCCTATGGAAACTTTTGTAGAGCTAAATGAGCTGAACATTTAAGCAAGCAACAACTTTTCTCTATCTGCAATAGTTTTCATTCCATAGGCCAAAAACACTATTTTTTGCCTTTAAGGGGCTGTAACCCCGATAAGGGGTCATCTGACAACTTCAACCATATGGAGACTTGTGTAGAGCTAAATGAGCTGAACATTTAAGCAAGCAACAGCTTTTCTCTATCTGCAATAGTTTTCATTCTATAGGCCAAAAACTCTATTTTTTGCCTTTAAGGGGCCATAACCCCTATAAGGGGTCATCTGACAACTTTGACCCTATCAAGCAATAGCTTTTCTCTATCTGCAATAGTTTTCATTCTATAGGCCAAAAACACTATTTTTTGCCTTTAAGGGGTCGTAACCCCTATAAGGGGTCATCTGACAACTTCGACCCTATGGAGGCTTGTGTAGAGCTAAACGAGCTGAACATTTAAGCAAGCAACAGCTTTTCTCTATCTGCAATAGTTTTCATTCTATAGGCCAAAAACTCTATTTTTTGTCTTTAAGGGGCCATAACCCCTATAAGGGGTCATCTGACAACTTTGACCTTATGGAGACTTTTGTAGAGCTAAATGAGCTGAACATTTAAGCAAGCAACAGCTTCTCTCTATCTGCAATAGTTTTCATTCTATAGGCCAAAAACATGAAAAAATGTTATTTTTCACCTTTAAGGGGCCGTAACTCCCATAAGGGGTCATCTGACAACTTCGACTCAATGGAGACTTTTGTAGAGCTTTTGATGCTGAAGCAGTAGCGTGGCATCAGATTTCATCTATCTCTTATACTTTTTGATTTACAAGCCAAAAACAGTAGTCTGACCCCCCTGGTCTATTTTTAGCAACGGCGGCCATGTTTTTCGACGAATCAAAAATCCCCACATCAGTTCTGTGGGGGATACCCTAAAGTACCACCAGACCAAATTTGGTTTGAATCTGTGCAGCCGTTTCAGAGGAGAAGAAGTTTGAAGAAAAGTTAACGACGACGACGGACGCCAAGTGATGGCAATAGCTCACATGGCCTTTGGCCAGGTGAGCTAAAAAGGCATTAAACCCTAACACACACACACACGCACCTTGGTAACTTCTTGATTGTTGGTATGTAATCTCTGTATAATGTCAAATATTGCACTGATATTGTTATTCTATATGTTTGTATAGTCCCTTTCAAATGAAGCAAGTTCATCATATAGATGTGCATGAAGACATTCTGCTGCGCTTAAATATTAGAGGAGATAATTGGACTTGCCTGCAATGTGTTGCAAAGCATCATATACTAGTAAAAAAAGGAGAACAACATAAAAACAACCGAAAAATAATCAAAAATGTGATCTAAACTCATAACAAGAGTGGTTCTCTGAATGGGTGAGCAGTTTTCTTACTTGTTGTAAAACACCCAACCCATTGCTAACTATCAATTTAGTGTAACAAGTGTATTGGAACTTGGGATGGACACATGTACACAGGATACCTCCATCTTCTTCAAATTAGGGGTATAATGACCCCATTTGATATACTGTACTAGGAAAAACCCGCGAATTCGCAGGAAAATCAATCGTTGGTTCCTTTACAAAATATTACACAATACAACATTGCAGTTGCGTTACTTAATTGTTTTTCATTTTCAGATAAGAATAAACTGCTTAGTCTCGGGCACCAAATGCCCTCTCGGACACTTCCTATCGCTTTTTACTATGACCGCTGGAGTGTAATTCCGGAACGATGACGGCTATACCGTTTCCGGATCAAATAATTAGGTTAATTAGCAAACTGTAGACATAATTGCATATGTGTTAATGAAATTATAAAAGGGCACAACCATCCCCTATTTTTGATATATGAAGCTTAGTCGTAGCATTTGTTGTTTAGGCTGCAACCCGGCTAACAAAAAACGCTTCGTTATTTTAGTAGTATAGATAATCATTTATTTTTGTGGGGATAAAATTTCGTGGTTCAGAGCACGAAACTGAATTTGAGGGGACAAATTTTCATTTGAATTTTGAGGTTCAGGTTGAATGATAGAAAATTTACCAAGTTTTGTGTGGACCTCTATATCTCATGACAAATATTAGTCCTAGATAAATGAAATTTCCACCAGAAGTAACACAACACATTCTGGTTAATTGACTTAAAAAAATTACATACAAAGTTAAGTCATAAGTATTTGTCTTAGTTGATAAATGTCCAAGTGGTTATTGTGCACATGATTATCTTATAAATGATTGTGTTTGAACTAATTTCACGTTTTCAAGTGTTTCTTTAATCAATGTTTATATGCCAGTTCAGGGTGTCAAGCCACTTTTGGTCTCAAAAATATAGGATTATAGGAATATTCTTAAAATTTTATAGGGAAAATTTAGGGATTTTTACAGAAGATTTATAGGGTAATTATTTTGTTGAAAATCCACCAAGTCTTACATTTTAGTGTAGATAACATAAATTAAACACAAGATTTAAGATACATGTATACATACATGTATATGAACAGTTTCAGAACCCTGTGAGGGTACCAGATGTCTAATAGGTCAGGAGAAAGCCCAGCTTGTTCTACATGTAAGTGGCAATTAAGGGTTTTGAGATTTTGATGGTGGGTTACATTCATGCTCAGCCCACAGAGCAATCAAGATGTGTACCCTAGATAGCTGAATATATTTTGTGATCCACCATGATTGATCTTTGATATGGTATAATACAGAAAGTCTGATAGCAGACCATAGTTAGCCATGGTGTGTGGAGACCACCATGGAAAAATAGTTAGGCCCTACCCACCTCTCCCCTCTTCTGGTGGTCTTTAGTATTTACTGTTCCCTTAATTCCCCTCCTATCCAAAAATTTCTAATGATCACTTCATGTTAATTTTATCATTCTTTTCATGTTCATCACCCCATCTACATGTACCTTTATATCAGTTTCTAATAAGCAATCTTAAAACTATTTTTTTTTATATCAGTGTAATTTATCCATCTATGTTTGGATTATATGAACTGTCAATAAACATATGACTTACTATTTTATCACACAATTGGGTAATAAAATTAAGATATAAAGTATTAGTCTAGGGCTAATCGTAGCCAATATTTAAGAAAATTCTATTAATAACCCAATAATAAAATTTAAAGTTAACCATAAGATATTTGTTAGAAATGACTTTGAAAAATGCATGATTTTAGTACTTTTTATAAAGGAGCAATATTGAAAATTCAAATTTCTTTTACCTTAACATTTGTGAAAGTCTTAGTTTTGTATAGATTTTTAAATAATTAAACTAAATGAAAAAAGTTCACCATAAAAATTTTTGAAAAAATTGAAAAATGTGTTTTCCCCCTATTATTTCTATACAAATTATCGACCCCTTAAAATTATGGGAAAATATTGAAATTTGCAAAGAAGGTGCATTTTATCCAAATTTGTGTTGTAATTATCAATTTTGATGTTAACCTTGCCCAATAGAAATCAATAAGAATACCAAGCATTATAAATTTTAAAATTATGATAGATGTGCAAAAAAGATGCTCAGTGATAGACACCCTATCTACCTTAAGAGTTGGCTAAATGCACAATCTAGATAACATGATTCATATCACTAAGTTATATTGTATTTTCCTAGTCGTAAGTCCATTCATTTTCAAAGAAAGTTATACATACTTACATGTAACTTAGTAACATTCATAAAATTAATTCTGTTATGGTATTTTATAACAATAAATGCTCAATGCTTTGAGATAAATACTTCAGTGTCTTCCTATAGTAGCTTTTTTGTTATATTGCATTTTCAAAATAAAAAGATGACATAATTATATATTGCTGTCCTAGCTACACTCAATAGATGATACAGCTTTTGTGATTTCAATGCAAATAGAACTCTTTTTTATTGGTTAAGACAGTCAAATGAATATTTTTTGGCATTTATTTTTAAAGGACAGTCATATTTTTGGAATATATAGGGTTTTATAGGGATTTTAAAGAAATATAGGGAAAATATAGGAATGGTCAAATTTATAGGAAAATATAGGAAAAATTAGGGACTTGACACCCTGCCAGTTACCTCTTCCTAAATCTATGAATATAATTGTAGTGGGAATTTACAAAATCATTTATAGTTTAGTTTGTGCTGGCAGGTCAGACATATTTTACTGCTGAAATATGTTGTAAAATGTGATTTTAATAAAACATCAAATTTTTCGCGATTGTATCATGTTATGAGGGTATTGATGGGGTACCCTTCATAACGGATAACGGCTAAAAATATCGCCATATAACGGTAACGGTAGCCTAAATCAACGTAACGGTTAGCTGGTCTAACTTATCTTTGAAATGAAAAAAAAAAATGTTTCCTTCGATTGAGTGCTGACGGAATAGCTGCGAAAAAAATCAGCGTTTTTTTTTTCATTGTGACGGTAAAAAATACAGCCAGCAATAACGATTAACGCCTATTTTGAAGGCGACGTAACGCTTACGGTTGCTAAATTTAAGGTCATAACGAATCACGCCAAAAACTCGATAACGGAAAACGGTTAAAATATCCCCATATAACGCTAACGGTAGCGAAAATAAGACAAATAACGGCTATTGCTTAAGGGCATCAACACCCTCTGTTATGGCAATGTTGTTGATGGCATCGTCTTAGTCGTCGGGGGTTGTCTGTAGACACTTTGGTTTCCGTGTGATAACTTTAGTTTAGTTGTTCAGTTGTTATGAAATTTTGATATAATGTTTGTTACCACATAAGAAAGGTTGGTAATTGTTTGGGGTCCATGGCCCCTATTGTTTCAGAAAAAAGTGCCAAAAGGGGCTAAAATTGGTAAATTGACAAAACTTCTGTAGACTGTTTATTTATCATCTGATTTTGATCATTCTTTTTTTTTTTTTTTTTTAATTCCTCAATAAATTCTGCCAACTAAATGTGACAATTGTTTTATGTATCATGCATCGTAACCTTCCTAAGATGGGCTTAATTTGGGCCACACCTAAAATATCACATTTGTTTATTTGTGGTCCAATTTTCAAAATCTTTTTTTCATTGGAATCCTTTAATATTTCAATCAGATTGCAATATCTCTTGCCATTTTTGAGAAATTAGAGGTGAAAGGGACCAAAAACGCCAGTAATAAGAGTTCCTAAATAGTTCTAATAAAATAAATTCAAATATGCATTGAAAGTCAACCACAGAACGGATGTGTCATAGTTCTTTATGAGTCCACCATTGGCTGCATGTGTCCAAAGCATTTGACAATCAATATTGAGCCTCCAACTTACAGGGTTCAACATGTTGTGGTCCTATAATGCTGCCCTCAGAGTAGCTTTTTATTATATTATTTTTTTTAGATTGGAATTAACACTTTATAAAACAACTATGGTTTTTATAATGTGATTTTATTGATATGGTATACAGCAAGTCCTTCACCAGTTAGTCCCACAGTGTGTCTGAAAAGGAAAGAAAATGATAAAATAAAACTCTCTAATTTAAAAGAAATTTATGATAATGTTATAAGGACAGAAAAAAAAACATTAATGAAAAATAAATTGATATATTTTATTTTCTTTAATTCTATTTTTATTTTGGATTTGAATCATATGCATTACATATTTGATTAAAGCCATTTAAGATATGGAAAACAGCAACCACTGGTTACATTTAAGATAGCTGGCTGAAGGGCTACATATTTTTGTAGGTTTTGTTGCATCCAATTTTCACACATCTCATTTTCCATAAAATCTGGATTCTTAGATTTGACATGATCGAGTTTAACAAACAATATACTTTTTGAGTGTTTCTTTTTTGATTCAACTCCTTAACTTTGACCTACAAAATCTTTGTTGAAGCTTATTCTACATGTATATTTGGAGGGGATCTTTCTTTGATTATTTTGGCTTCAATACATTGCATTATATTTTTGTGCTTCAGCAAATGACTAGCAGTGCAATGGGTTTATCTTGAAGGCATGATGATCATGTTTTTACTTCAGAGTTTTAAAATGAGATTATTTTCTTGGTCTTGTGCCTTGTACATCTATTCTACATCTCATTATGATCAATTCTATGTGTTTTTTTCACCTTATTCACAATAGAACATAAATCATACCTTTTCTCATCTTCCCAAACTTCCATGCTTGATATATCTGGTACACTGATGAACTTTACCCATAACAAAGACATCTGAAAAACAAACGTACTGTTTATTTCACAGTGAGTGAATGAGTTAGTGTTTAACGCACGTGCAACGCTATATAGGTTATGTACAGGCGATGTTTAATTCACATAGTACAAGTATGCTACTATTATACAATAAGTTGTCATGATTATCTTAGTCAGACATAACGTTTTTATTCAAATTTAACAGGAGACTTCTGTATATCACAATGTTTAACTTTGTGTGTGTGTGTGTGTTTTGTTGACAATCGAGATAAAAAAAATGCTTAGACCAAAAATATATACATACATGTATTAGCTTCTTCGGACTCAGCCTCATCTGTTCTGAGGCAGCCTCATTGTCCCTTTTTATTGCTTTTTCATTAATTAAAAACAAAAAATCAACTACCTCATTACTTTTTTTACTGTTTAAAATGTAAAAATTTGCCTCATCTACCTTTTGGCCGAATAAAAGATAAAGAAGAAGCCTCCCTCCTGCATCTATATTTTTTTAAAACAACCTGAGAAGCTAATACATTATTTTTTTATGGCCTTATATTAAATTGTGGATCAAATTGCCCTTGCTGACATTGAAATCAAATTTTGATAAGGGACACTACAATAAGCTGTTCTTTGGTTTTCAGGAAGCATGTACTTGTTCATCTATTTCTGATAAAATTGATGCACAGAATCTCATTTAATAAATACCTTGCTTGGCACATTATCTTTGTAATCAATTTCCCACAAACACATCCTCTGATCTACAGAGGCAGAAAGTACTCTGGTCTTGTTTAAAATCTGTACACCTAGAAACATAGAAATGTAGAATAATTATAATATAACTAACAAATGATTTCGAATATGAGAAAATATTCAACAAGTGACCAAACAACCCAATAATTCGCAAGTGCACTTAGCGCATGAGTGAATTGTTAAGGTTGTTCGGTTGAATATTTCTCATATTTGGAATCTTGAGTTAGTTATACTATTTATTACATAGATAAATCCCCAATTATTGATGGTTAAATAACGCAAATTTTTGTTGGACTATTCCATGCCAGCGCAATGGTTTTCGTCATAGACGACGTTATAGGTAACGCCCAATAACAGTTATTTAAAATTTCCGGCGTTTTTAGTTATTTCACTGAGTGCGATAAATGATTTCTGATCACTCGGAAATCTAGATATTACACTGCTATCTATATAATAAGTTTTTTTAAACACACCGTGATAGTTGGCCCACATTTTTGTCACAATCTTCTACTACACATACTGAGACCATAGCTAACTCGACAAAACAAATACCGTATAGCGGGAAATTTTTGCCAGGTTCTAATTTTCGCTTTAATCGTGAAAATAAGTATCTTCGAAAATAAGTATGTTTATAACAGTATATCTTAGTATCATACAGTGTCTAAAGAAAACCAGTAAACTCTAACTAAACAGTCGAGAAGCAAAGTGGTTAAAAAAACGATCCTAGGTTATTAAAAAGCTAGTACAATAAAATCTGAGAATAACAAAACAGTCAGCCGATAAGGTATTAACACTGGGAGAATCTGGGTACAGAGGAGTTTTCAAGCACTTTGGAGGGCATACCAGTAATTTGAGCAGCATGGGCAGATAACTCCTGAATTTTACTGATGACTTCCCATTTATCTCCCTTTAATGATATCACAGACAAGCACAAAGAATTGTCATCACCACCGCTGGCAATTAGAAAAGTTCCATCTGAAATAAAGTAAAAAATAATTTTATTTACATGCTCAATTATATGTTATATTGTAAACAAGAGGCTCCCAGGAGCCTGAATGGCTCACCTGAGTAGAGCTAAATTAGCTGAACATTAAAGCAAGCAACAGCTTTTCTCTATCTTCAAAAGTCTTCATTCTATAGGCCAAAATCACTATTTTTCGTCTTTAAGGGGGCTGTAACCCCTATAAGTGGTCATCTGACAACTTTGACCTTATGGAGATTTTTGTAGAGCTAAATGAGCTGAACATTTAAGCAAGCAACAGCTTTTCTTTATCTGCAAAAGTTTTCATTCTAAAGGCCAAAAACACTATTTTTTTACCTTTAAGGGGCTGTAACCCTATGAGGGGTCTTCTGACAACTTCGACCCTATGAAGACTTTTGTAGAGCTAAATGAGCTGAACATTTAAGCAAGCAACAGCTTTTCTTTATCTGCAATAGTTTTCAGTCTTTATGCCAAAAACACTATTTTTTTTACCTTTTAGGGGCTGTAACCCCTATAAGGGGTCATCTGACAATTTCGAAACTATGGAGACTTTTGTAGAGCTAAATGAGCTGAACATTTAAGCAAGCAACAGCTTTTCTCTATCTGCAATAGTTTTCATTCTGTAGGCCAAAAACACTATTTTTTTGCCTTTGAGGGGCTAAACCAGGTCCTTAAGGCATAATGGTCTCTTCTTTAATGGGTCAAGTCCCAACTTAGACACAACAGAGACTTTCCTGAGTCTAAATGAGCTGAACATTAAAGCAAGCCCCACCTTTTCTCTATCTGCAATAGTTTTTATTCAATAGGGCAAAAAACATGAAAAAACGCTATTTTTGACCTTAAAAGGACCATTACTCCTATAAGGGCTTATCTGACAACTTCATCCCATTGAGACTTTTGTAAAGCTTAATGAGCTAAACATTTAAGCAAGCAACACCTTTTCTCTATCTGCAATAGTTTTCATTCTATAGGGCAAAAATATGAACAAGAGGCTCCCAGGAGCCTGAATCGCTCACCTGGTCTTGATGTCAACCCTATGAAGACTTTTGTATAGCTTAATGAGCTGAATGTTTATAAGCATGAAAAATCTTTTCTCTATTTGCAATTGCTTTCATTCTAAATAATCAAAAACCACTAAGGGGCTGTAACCCCTATAAGGGGTTATCAGACAACTTCAACCCTATGGAGACTTTTGTAGAGCTAAATGAGCTGAACATTTAAGCAAGCAACAGCTTTTCTCTATCTGCAATAGTTTTCATTCTTAAAGCCAAAAACACTATTTTTGCCTTTAAGGGGTCATCTGACAACTTTATCCCTATGAAGACTTTTGTAGAGCTTAATGAGCTGAACATTTTAGCGAGCAACAGCTTTTCTCTATCTACAATAGTTTTCATTCTATAGGCAAAAAACATGCAAAAACGCTATTTTTCACCTTTAAAGGGCTTTAGCCCCTATAAAGGGTCATCTGCCAACTTCAACCCCATGGAGACTTTTGTAGAGCTAAATGAGCTGAACATTTTAGCATGCAACAGCTTTTCTCTATCTGCAATAGTTTTCATTCTATAGGCCAAAAACACTATTTTTCACCTTTAAGGGGCTGTAACCCCTATAAGGGGTCATCTGACAACTTTGACCCTATGGAAACTTTTGTAGAGCTAAATGAGCTGAACATTTAAGCAAGCAACAGCTTTTCTCTGTCTACAATAGTTTTCATTCTATAGGCCAAAAACATGCAAAAACGCTATTTTTCACCTTTAAGGGGCTGTAACTCCTATAAGGGATCATCTGACAACTTCGACCAAATAGAGACTTTGGTAGAACTTTTGATGCTGAAGCAGTAGCGTGGCATCAGATTTCATCTATCTCATATACTTTTTGATTTACAAGCCAAAAACAGTAGTCTGACCCCCCTGGTCTATTTTTAGTAACGGTGGCCATGTTTTTTGACGGATCAAAAATTGAAACACAAGTTTAGTGCAGAACACCCTAAGGATCATTCATACCAAGTTTCATTAAATTCTGTTCAGTAGTTTCAGAGGAGATGATTTTTGAAAAATTGTTAACAGACGATGACAGACGACGACGACGGACGCCAAGTGATGGCAATAGCTCACATGACCCTTCGGGTCATGTGAGCTAAAAATGCTATTTTTCACCTTTAAGGGGCTGCAACTCCTATAAGGAGTCATCTGAGAACTTCGACTCAATGAAGACTTTTGTAGAGCTTTTGATGCTGAAGCAGTAGCGTGGCATCAGATTTTATATATCTCTTATACTTTTTGATTTACAAGCCAAAAACAGTGGTCTGACCCCCCTGGTCTATTTTTAGTAACGGTGGCCATGTTTTTTGACGGATCAAAAATCCAAACACAAGTTTGGTGCAGGACACCCTAAGGATCAACCATACCAAGTTTCATTGAATTCTGTTCAGTAGTTTCAGAGGAGAAGATTTTTGAAAAATTGTTAACGGACGACGACGACGACGACGGACACCAAGTGATGGCAATAGCTCACCTGTGGTCCAGGTGAGCTAAAAAACGCTATTTTTGACCTTAAAAGGGCCATAACCCCTATTAGGGGTTATCTGACAGCTTCGACCCAATGGAGACTGTTGTAGAGCTTAATGAGCTCAACATTTAAGCAAACAACACCTTTTCTCTATCTGCAATAATTTTATTCTTTAGGGCAAAAACATGAAAAAACGCTATTTTTGACCTTAAAAGGGCCATAACCCCTATTAGGGGTCATCTGACAACTTCAACCTAATGGAGACTTTTGTAGAGCTTAATGAGCTGAACATTTTAGCAGGCAACAGCTTTTCTCTATCTGCAATAGTTTTCATTCTATAGGGCTAAAACATGAAAAAACGCTATTTTTTACTTTAAAAGGGCCGTAACCCCTATAAGGGGTCATCTGACAGCTTCGACCCAATAAAGACTGTTGTAGAGCTTAATGAGCTCAACATTTAAGCGAGCAACACCTTTTCACTATCTGCAATAGTTTTTATTCTTTAGGGCAAAAACATGAAAAAACGCTATTTTTGACCTCAAAAGGGCCATAACCCCTATTAGGGGTCATCAGACAATTTGGACCCAATGGAGACTTTTGTAGAGCTTAATGAGCTGAAAATTTTAGCAGGCAACAGTTTTTCTCTATCTGCAATAGTTTTCATTCTATAGGGCAAAAACATGAAAAAACGCTATTTTTGACCTTAAAAGGGCCACAACCCCTATTAGGGGTCATCTGACAACTTCAAGCAAATGGAGACTTTTGTAGAGCTTAATGAGCTCAACATTTTAGCAGGCAACAGCTTTTCTCTATCTGCAATAGTTTTCATTCTATAGGGCAAAAACATGAAAAAACGCTATTTTTGACCTTAAAAGGGCTGTAACCCCTATTAGGGGTCATCTGACAACTTTGACCCAATGGAGACTTTTGTAGAGCTTAATGAGCTGAACATTTTATCAGGCAACAGCTTTTCTCTATCTGCAATAATTTTCATTCTATAGGGCAAAAACATGAAAAAAATGCTATTTTTGACCTTAAAAGGGCCATAACCCCTATTAGGGATCATCTGACAACTTCGACCCAATGGAGACTATTGTAGAGCTTTTGATTCTGAAGAGCCTAAGATCCTTCAGATTTTTTCTATCTGTTCTAGTTCTCAAGTTATAAGTCTTTGAATGTGATTTTACCCTATGTTCTATTTTTAGTAACAGCGGCCATGTTTGTTATCAAATCATAAAGCCGAACACAATTTTTAAACATCATGCCCTGATTAATACTTGGACCAAGTTTTGAAAAATTCCATTCAGTGGTTTCAGAGAAGAAGATTTTTGAAAAAGTAACGGACGGATGGCGATGACAATAGCTCACTTGACCCTTCGGGTCAGGTGAGCTAAAAACCGAAACAGTTAAAGTACTAATACAGGCCATTGATCTTTTCTATAAAGTTGAAAGGCAAATATTATAGCTTTATTTATTTTCTATTGTCCCAATTTTTGTAGCTTGATGAAAAAGTGACGGTTCATTAGTTTTTAAGTTTGTGGTTTCTGAAGTCTAAAGTTTACAAAAAAAATATGAAATTTCCTTTTTGTGGGTACCAGTACCAACCATGAAAAGCACGAAAATTGATATCCCATGATATACAATGAAAACACCTTTATTTATATATAGCTGTTTTCCATTGCAGAATTCCCCTTCCAACAGTCATTTTTCATTTCATTTTCTGAGGCAGGATTTAATATTTTGACTATATTTATAAAGTGAATACTGTGGATTCATTTATTTTCATGGGTATCAATTTTCGTGGTTTACCCAAAGAAGACATTTTGTTGAATTCTTAATTTCGTGGTTTGTCCATGCTGCTTAAAGGAATCAATGTAAAAATAACACTTCGTTGGATTTTTATTTTCGTGGTTAATTGTTACCCACGAAAACCATGAAAATTGATACCCCATGTATAATAATGAAACCACAGTAGTAATAAATATTTTTTTACTGGTGTGTCTTATATTTCTATTCCCTATCCTACTGGATTTTTATTATAACATTTTTTGTTGTTGCTTACAACTGATATCATGTATAAGTAGAAGAAAGAAACTTCTCCAGTAAAGTGACATATCTCAGCTTAATCTATATGTATGCTAAAATAAGAATATCTAACCTTGTAAGTTAAAAGTGCTGATGGCATTTATCCCTGACTGATGACTAGAAATAGCAAATACTGGCTCCAAACTTTGTGTCTGACCATGTAAGCTTGAAGTCAATAAGTCTCTATCACAATGATCACCAGAAGTCAATTCATTTGTATGATCTACACATTGAGTGGATGTAACTTTCACAGATTCAGAATTTTGTATATCACAATTTTCGTTTGCAGCTGATGCATGATCACAGTTTTTAGTATGAGATTTGTTTTTTATTCCATTTTTGCAACCTTTGTGGTAGGTTTGTAATATTGCTGACACATCCCACAATGCAATTCTACCATCTGTCCCTCCAGATAGAAAATAGCAGTGGTTGCTATGGTTAATTTTAATAAACAAATGAGTTATTCTTAGAACACAATGAGCATGGTATATTGATTCTCCAATGGGAATGAGGTCTTTTGTTTCTTCGTTAAATATCAAAATTCTGAAAATGAAAAAAAATCTGATTATAACTCATTATGCTTATAATAAGGAAAGTTTATAATTGCCATCACACATGTAGTTTAATCCACAGGGACTTGACTACAAACGATTATTAATAAATTTACTAACATATATATGTATACTATCCATGGCCATATACTAAAAAATCACTGGACTTGACTACAAACGAATATTAATAAATTTACTAACATATATATGTATACTATCCATGGCCATATACTAAAAAGTGATTTTTTAGTATATGGCCATGGATAGTATACATATATATGTTAGTAAATTTATTAATAATCGTTTGTAGTCAAGTCCCTGTGGTTTAATCTTGATTGATTATATCTAGATACAATGAGACCATCCAAAGCTAAGCATGTTTCTTTTTCATCTCCCTCTCAAAACCAATGAGTTTCAATGGTTAAAAATATTGTTACATTTTAACTTCTAGATTATCCAAATCAATTCTTATACATGTATCAGATTGATTTTATTATGCATAAACATCATTAGTAATGGGCAACCTATGAGATCAAGAATAACTTAATGGATAATTTTCTTCAACAAAGCTACATTATTAATGCATAAGATATTCAACACTGCTTACTTTAACAAAAAGTTATTATTCAATGAAAAACAAACCTAACAAAACCATCAGAACATGCACAACCCACAACATAGATACTTTCTGTATAATCTGCTACAACTTCCTTCCCACAGACAACAGAAACTCCCATAATCCTAGTCTCTGGGTCTGATCTGAAAGACTTCAACTTTTTCTGTTTCCTCGTCAACCATTCCTCACTCAGATGACATGTTTTTAAGGTCTTACAGGTCAATTTGAGGTCAGTCTCATTTTGAACAGAATCAGCCTCTTTCCGAATAAATATTTTAGTAATAACCAGTTGGGCTCTTGCTCCTCCAGTAAAAACAAGATGGCTGCCATCAGTCTTGTGAAATGCCATACATTTTACATTTGATATATGGTCTTTCAGTGTATGAAGCTGTTTCAGAATAAGATTCCCTGAATTATTGTCTGGTGGTGTTAAGGATTTACATGTATCTAGAATTTTGCTGACAATATATTCTGATCCAATATAAAACTATTTTAACTAGTGTCTTTGTTGTTTGTTGAGTTAAACTTTAAGGATAATATCAAAGTTCTAGGCAAATAATTTTATACTGAGTCACAGAATCGGACACATGTTTTGTCTGTTAAAGAAACTTTCTTTATGGATTTTACTGATGTAAATGAGTGAAGTATTTCCTTTTTCTCTTTTTTATTTTTTTTTAATTGTTTGCTTCAAAGTAACTTTATCTCCTTTGAAAACTTTAATCTGAACCCTCAAAATAATGCTTTTCATGCATTCCCTTACATACAAGGTGCTGAAAATTAAGAATTTGTAACTCAAGTTACAATTTTATGTTATTATTTTACTTACCAAATGAACATATAACTATTAGGATTCCGTTCTCGGTTCAACCGTCTTTGACTCGCGTATTACACAGGTGTTTTAAAACACCCTCCTAACTCAGAGTCAACCTGTGTAATACTGCGCATGTCCCATACCTGTACCCCTCAGTTTATCGGCGGAAACAAAACTAGAATTTGTCTCTGAAGCCGAAACTTATCATAGGGGTGGCGGTGGGAAGCTATTTGGTAAGTAAAATAATAACATAAAATTGTAACTTGAGTTACAAATTCTTAATTTTATTAATATTATTTTACTTACCAAATGAACATATAACTATTAGGATATGCTTACCCAAGCAATGCACTCCAAATAGCTGTAGCAGGTGGTGTTCAAATGATAGTTTCTCTTCATCTTTTCACCATTCATTCCATTCATCCATCCCAATGAATATATAAAATTGCAGTTCCATTCATCCATTCCAATGAATTTAAAATTGCAGTATAAACGTATGTACAGCATACATAAAGTTATATTCAGCATACAAAAAGTTAAAGTTCATCATGATATCAATACCATCACCAAAGTAACTAACAAAAACTTGTGACGAGCGACTCGCCGGAAATATAAACATAATACTGTTTATTCAACATAATTAAACATTCTGTAAAACACTGACATCTAACACTTCTCTCAAATAAAATCTACTGAATGTAGATTCTAAACTCCAATCTGCAGAGTCTAAGACCTTCTGAACAGACGCACCTTTAAAGAAAGCCCAAGAAGAGCCAATAGCTCTAGTAGAATGAGCATGAATGTTATTTCCACTTGTGATGTTCGCTTTAGAATAAGCTTCTTTAATGGTTTGCACAATCCAACTAGCAATAGTCGTTGCTGCAACAGGTTTATGTGGATCCTTAATTGCCAGAAACAAACATCTTTTATGTTCTTTTGAAAGAGTTTTCCGAAAAGTAGAAGTTTTATCTAAATATTGTAAAAGACATCTTCTAGGATCTATCTCTATTTTGTCTGTATAAGTAGGAACAAAGATTTTGGAACCAAAGTGATTTTCCCTATCTTGCTTAGCCAAACCTTGTCTAATGAACGTTATTCCCCTTTGTTGAACTCTCATGTTCTGTTCATCAACTCTTAAAGCCTGCAGATCACTACATCTCCTGAAAGTAGTAATTGCAATTAAAAATACACATTTCAGAGTCACATTTTTCAAACAAATCTTATCAATAGGTTCAAATGGACTGTTTGAAAGTAAATCTAGAACCAAATGCAAATCCCATTCTGGTAATAATTTCTTAACTGGAGGTCTGGAGTTGAAAACTCCTTTGATTAACCTCATAATATGGGGATGTTGACCAACTGGAAAATTATCAACTGTAGGTAAAACGGTTGATAACATAGATCTATATCCAGCAATAGTTCTGTACTGTAAGCCCTTCTCAAACAAAGACGACAAAAAGTCTGCCGTTTGACTTAAAGAGATTGAATTTGGATCAATTTCCCTTGTATGACACCAGCTAATGTTCTCTATTGCCAAATTCCAAAGATCCCAGGTCTGATAACAAAGCTGAGGAGATTTTGTGCCTCCTTGCTTGTTTATGTAACGAACAACTGTCGTATTGTCCGATCTGATCAAAACAACCTTCCCTTTGACATGAGGTAGAAAGTGTTTCATTGTCAAATAAACTGCCTCCATTTCTAGACAATTTATATGACGTTTGCTCTGAGTCTCTGTCCAAAAACCCTGAAAAATTTTCTCCCCCATAAAACCGCCAAAACCTGTTTTTGAAGCATCGGTTGTTATGGTTACTGTAGTTTTTGGAAATTGAAAAGATTGGCCTCTCAGCGTGTTTGCTGAATTGTTCCACCACATAAGATGGGATTTCAGATGTGGCGTAACAGGGATCAGTAGTGATAGGTTGTGTGAACTCGGGGTCCAAAAACTCAATAAATGGAGTTGAATTGGTCTCATGAATAGACGCGCATTGGGAATCATTTGAATGCAGGAGGCCATTATTCCTAGCAAACGAAGAAACAACAACACTGACGCTTTCTGGTCTCGTGCTAATTCTTCTATTGCTAGTAATAACTTCTCTATTCTTTCCGAAGTTGGAAAGACCAACCCTTTGTCTAACTGAAACAGTCCCCCCAAGTAGACTAGAGACTGTGTGGGAATCAGAGATGACTTCTCTTTGTTTACAAGAAACCCCAGAGCTTGTAGTAAATCTAGACATTTCTCTCGATCTTTCAACAATTGGTTTTTGTCTTGATTGATTACTAACCAATCGTCTAGGTATACTGCAAGTCTTATCCCCAGTGTTCTGAGATAAGCTGCCACTACCGACACTACTTTTGTGAATACCCGAGGAGCTGATGTCGGACCGAAACAAAGAACTTTGAACTGGTAACTTTGATTTTGTATGGAAAACCTTAGAAACTTTTTGTGTTTCGGGAATATTGGAATGTGGAGATATGCATCGCTTAGATCTAGAGATATTGCCCAATCCCCCTTTTTCACTAAATTCAGAACCTTTGCAAATGTGTCCATTTTGAAATGTGTTTTCTTGAGATACCGATTGAGGGGTTTGAGATTTATCACTGGTCTCATTTTGCCATTCTATATCATAAGCCATTCGGCTATTCTCTGGTTAAATTGGAATATTTCCTTCATTAGGCTGTAGATGACCTTTTTTACAGGTAAAATCGATCACCTGTGAAAATCACTGAACCATGTCCTATAAATAGCCAAGTCACCCTTGCTACTGTCTCATTTTCTTTTAAGGCTGTAGACGACTACAAGTTTAATTATATAAGTAAAACGCGCTTTCTACCACGACACGTGGACCTGCGTATAGTTATGCCGAGATTATCGGACTCCGAGTCAGACTCTGACAATGTTGATATTCCTAGCTCAAATGATGCAGAAGTTATGCAGTTATTTGTTTCCGACGAGGAGGCTAGAGAATTTAGTGGCTTTTCTACTGTAGAAGACAGTGAGACTTTGAGAGCGGACTCCTCTAAGAATACTCTGAAAGTTAATAAGAATGTCGACACGGCAAAGGCGAGTTCGTCAAAAGGTCCAGGGAAAGGTCCTGGGAAAAACAAAAAAGGTAAAGCTCCAATGAAGAGAAAAGTAATTTTAGAGGACGATACTGGTCCCGGTCCATCTTCTGGTAAGAAAAAGAAAGTAAATGACAAAAGTCGGCCAGATAATTTTGATAATTTATATAATTTATTGGGTGAATTTATGGAGACGTATTTTGACAATAGTAGCAATAAGTCGAACGCACCCATTGAACCGGAAGTTTTGACTGACGAGGTTCCGGTTGATGTAAATTCATTTAATATTTTTGGTAACAGTCAGGAAAATGCCCAAAATGAAGCTGTGGTTGCCCATGAGAACGTGCAAATGCACGACGAGTTTAAATTTGAGTTACCTAAGATCTTTGAAGATGATGTTGTATATGGCGAGAGCGCCCAGGATAATATTGCCGAAATGGTAAATGCGATAACAAGAAAGAAAACTAATCTAGAAAATGTAGTCAAGGACATAAAAATTCCCTCAAATTGTAAAACTATTGTCCCCCCACGCATTAATGCTGAAATTTGGGCCTTTTTAAGGAGGAATATCAAGTCTATAGATCTGCTCATGCAAAATAATCAGAAGTTGCTTGGTACAGCTATTGTCCCAGTTATTAAATTGGCCGAGTTGTTATCTACAAGGAATGTAAATGTTACTGAGCTTAGGGAAAATGTTTTAAAGCTCATGACTATGCTATGTAGTTTGTTTTTCGAGCTATCATTTAGTAGGAAGATGATATTGAAGCCTCATTTGGAGACTAAGTACCACATCCTTTGCAATCGAAGCGAGGAAATAGGGCAGAATTTATTTGGGGATGACGTGTCTAAAAGAATTAAAGAGATAAATGAGACACAAAAACTACAAGGTTGTATGAGAAGGAGATATGGTAACTACTCAAAAAACTTGAATTGGCCCCGGAGCTCCGGGGCAAGAGGAAACATGAGGGGTGGAAGCAGCCAATACCAGAATCAGCTGGGTCAAAGCAGCTTCAGCCGTTTCAGAGGGAGCTTTCGTGGCAGAGGCCAAGGTCAGAGGGGACGATACCCAAGGAAGTTTTAGAGACTTCTCAGGTAATTGTTGATAGATTTATTGCTGGTTCAACAATGAATTTTTCTAATGCTTGGGAAAATATAACCTCTGATTCATGGATTTTAGATACAATTGCAAAGGGTTACAAGATTGAATTTCACACCGAACCATATCAAAAATTTGTGGCTGCTCCAATAAATTTTTCAGAAAGTGAAATCAAATTGATTGATCATGAAGTTGAAGAGCTTTTATTAAAAGGGGCCATTGTGCCGTCGAAAAATGAAAAAGGTCAGTTTGTTTCAAATTTGTTTCTAGTCCGTAAAAAGAATAACAAATTTAGACCAGTCCTAAAGGGGTAGGGGCTCTTAGACCCTATTTTGGCCCCAAAATTTCAGTGTATTTTATTTGAATGAACTATGTTTAATGTGCATTCTTAAAATGATGCAAACAAAGTGTTTGGCAATTATGGCATTGCAAGTTGAGAGCTTTTCTCTACACCGGTCTTTAAAATATGACAATTTTATAGAATTTGTCCAAAATGGTGAAAAACGTCATATTTTACATTGGTTTTTGTTAAATTTGAATGTCTCCACAGGCCTCCACCAAAATGAAACTTGGCAAAAATATGCAAGATGACACAATATTGCAGTGTGTGAAATATCTTTTTGGTGGAGGCATGCGGAGGTATTAAATTTTTTGAAAAACTGGTCTTAAATTTGTGAATTTTGGCCGTTTTTTAGCTTTTCTTGAAAGATGACATCATTAAGCAATCAATTAAGACATCATGTCAATGATGACATGTGTATTTCAGCTTGTTACATTACAACCATACATAACATTAATTAATAACACTATAAACTTGATCTGTTCTCCAAATTTATTTTCATAGCAAATTTGGGGCCAAATAAGCACCTTATAGCCCCTACCCCTTTAAAAAGTTTGAACAGATTTGTTCAATATTTTCATTTTAAGCAAGAAAATTTGCAATCTGTTCTGAATGCCACATCTCGAAATTGTTTTTATACAAGCATTGACCTTTGTGATGCTTATTTTTCAATTGGAATCAGAAAGAGTGATAGAAAATATTTGAAATTTTGGTGGAAAGGTACATTATATTCTTTTACCTGTCTGGTATTTGGCCTTAGTACAGCGCCACGTGTTTTTACTAAAGTGATGAAAGTAATATTTTCCCACATTAGGAAAGTTGGTGTTAGTTCATTTTTTTATATTGATGACTCCTTGCTTCAGAACGTCTCGTATGACAAATGCTTCGAGAATACTGTGTTATTAAGAAACTTACTCGAGTCTTTAGGTTTTAGAGTCAATAAAGACAAGTCAGTCTTCATTCCAACTCAGAGAATAGTTTTCTTAGGTTACATCATTGATTCAGTGGAATTTAAGGTGTTTTTGCCTGATGAAAAAATTCAAAAAATTATTAGAGAATGTCAGAAAATGCTAAACGCAGTTCTTGTTTCAATCAGAGAGGTTTCGGCTTTGGTAGGTCTACTTAATTCAGCAAGATGTGCTGTTTTACTTGCTCCAATTTATTGCAGGGAACTTGATATAGAAAAAAGTACTTCTCTACGGTTAAATAACCTAGATTATGATAAAAAGTTTTCCTTGTCCCCTTTAGCTAGAACTGAACTTAGTTGGTGGATTGAGAATGTTGAAAAGTCACACGGGAAGCCTATTTCTTTTGGCTCACCAAATTTTTATTTAGAAACTGATGCATCATTAGTTGGTTGGGGAGCAATTTTTTGCCAAATTGAAACTCAGGGAAGATGGAAAGCTCATGAAACAGAATTTCATATAAACCTACTAGAATTATTAGCAATAAAGTATGCATTATTAGCTTTATGTTCAGACAGAAGTGATTGTCATATTTGCATTAAATCAGATAGTGCAACAGCAGTTCATTATTTGAATAACATGGGTGGAAAAGTTCAGTCCTTATTTCAATGCACCAAGGAAATTTGGATTTGGGCTGCTATCAGAAATGTTTTTCTCTCAGCAGTGCATGTTGCAGGTACAGAGAATGTTTGCCCAGATAATCTGTCGAGGCTTTTTAGCGATTCTTCAGAATGGAAACTCCATGAGACGGTTTTTGAACATATTTGTACAATGTTTTTTAGACCTGATATTGATTTATTTGCTTCCAGGGTAAACAAACAATTGGATAATTTTGTTTCATGGTTTCCTGATCCAGAAGCTATGGCAGCAGATGCTTTCTCTATTTCTTGGTCAGATCTTAATCCATATATTTTTCCTCCTTTCAGTGTGATTCCACAAGTACTGAGGAAGTTGGAGGAAGACAAGGTAAGCAGAGCTTTACTGGTAGTCCCAATGTGGCACACTCAGCCTTGGTTTCCAAGATTGTTGCAGTGTTTAATCTCTTATCCAGTAAGCCTTCCATTCAGAAAAGATCTGTTGCGACTCGCACACAACCAAGAATTGCACAAAATGAACAAAAGAAAGTTGTTTTTAGTCGTTTGTCAAGTATCAGGAAATCCTATGAAAACCAAGGGTTTTCAGGAATCGCTAGAAACATTTTGCTCAGATCATGGAGACCTTCCACAACAAAACTTTATGAGTTTCAATGGAGAAAGTGGTGTATTTGGTGTGTTAGACAGAAAGTTAATTCGGTTGCTCCCAATGTCTCAGATTTAATAAATTTTCTTGGGATGTTATTTAGGGATAATAAATCCTATAGCTGTATTAATACATATAAATGCGCTATTAGCCAGACTCTGGCTTCATTTGGACACTCTAATTTTATAGATAATCATATGTTGTCAAGGTTCATGAAAGGTGTTTTCAATTTGAGACCCCCTTTGCCAAGATATCAATTTACATGGGATGTTGGTAAAGTTCTTTCTTACCTAAAAAGTTTGTTTCCATTGGAAAGTATAAGCTTAAGAGATCTTTGTTTGAAGTTAGCAGCAATTTTAGCATTAGGTTCAGCTGAAAGAGCTCAAACTTTAGTCAGTTTGGATCTTGATAAAATGACGTTAACTGAGAACTCAGTATGTTTTGTTGTTACACCTCTGATGAAAACTTCAAAACTTAAAAGAGTTGTTACCAATTTGTCTCTGGACAAGTTTGAGCTGAAAGAGCTTTGTCCTTTATACACATTGAAGTTCTTTATAAAGAAAACAGAACAGATAAGAAAATCAAGAAATTTGTTAATATCATTTAAGACTTATAATAAAATTTCTACGAGTACACTAGCCAGATGGCTGAAGTTGGTATTGCAGTCTTCTGGTGTTGATACAAGCATTTTTAAGGCACACTCTTACAGAGGTGCATCTGCTTCTGCAGCATTTATGTCAGGGGTAACCTTAAATGATATTATGAAAACTGCGAATTGGCAATCAGCAAAAACATTTCATAAATTTTATTTTCGTCACACTTCGGAGGCACCAGCAAAATCAAATGATTTTATGAACAAAGTTCTTTCTGTTAATACTCAATAGAGATTGCATTATTTGATTTGTGCTTCCTATTTTATAGTAGTGGAGATCATCAGATGGACTGTGACTTATGGATGAAATATGGGTGGATCTGTGGAGTTCACGGCTTAATACATGTACAGACGATCAGTTGAGAATGGATTCCGTTTGCCATGGGTCAGCGTATAGACTAGGACTTTTATGAATAGTGAATTATGAACTCTATGGACTTTGATGTTTTGATTTCTTTGTTAATCAATTATGCTTTATATAAAGTTGAATTATTTTGTGTGTTTTTTATTATTACATAGCTTTAGCTAGAGCAGACTCTACTGATATGTCATCTTAATCATCCTTCGTAATTATTGAATTAAGCTTTAAAGATTCCAATTTAACCAGAGAATAGCCGAATGGCTTATGATATAGAATGACCCATTATCCAAACAGAATGTGAAGGATAAGGGACATTCTATGAGGAAGCCAGTAGGCTTCGAGGGTTAAATTACCCTCCCTAATATCTTTTGATATTTTGTATGCATATTGTATGAAACTTGGTATGAAGAATCCCACCCGATAGATTCAATAATTACTTTTTGATCTAGATTCATAGTCATAATCTGCAATGTCAGATGGTTTAGATATAGGTAATGCATGAAACTTAGTAAACTATGCTATGTATGAAACTTAGTATGTAATTGTTCAGTTCAGGCATACTTTATTTGTTAGCTTGATGTCGAGTGGAAGTAACAAATTATGGTTTCTTTGTTGGTAGATTATTTTACAGGTTTGTGTTCATTTATAACCTGGATTTTAATGAATGCTTTATTTTCTATCCTTGATTGGTAATTGTCATCCTTTTGCTCTTGTACTTTAAAATGAGACAGTAGCAAGGGTGACTTGGCTATTTATAGGACATGGTTCAGTGATTTTCACAGGTGATCGATTTTACCTGTAAAAAAGGTCATCTACAGCCTAATGAAGGAAATATTCCAATTTAACCCTCGAAGCCTACTGGCTTCCTCATAGAATGTCCCTTATCCTTCACATTCTGTTTGGATAATGGGTCATTTTTCTTGGGTACCAGAAAGAAGGTACTGTAAAAACCTATCGTTATTTCCGCTTTTGGGACTTGTTCTATTGCATCTTTTTGAAACAAAGAATCTACTTCTTGAACCAAAAGCTCCATATCTTTTGACGATACGACGGTAGCTCTTACTCCCGTCTGATATGGTTTTTGTATGAATTCTAGCTTGTAGCCCTCTCTGATAATTGACAAAACCCATTGATCGTTTGTTATCTTTTTCCAATTTTCTAGGAAAAATCTCAAACGACCCCCTACCGGTATCTCGGACTGATTCTGAACAAGATTTACCTGAATTTCTGAGTCAGCTACTGTTCTTCTTGGGGATCCGAAAAGAACCCCAACTGCCAGTACCAGACTTCTTGTCTTTATCTTTCTTCTCATCTTTACTCTTGTATGTGTCCCTCTGAGACGACCTAGGAGTATACTTAGCAGAAGGTTTGTTGTTATAATGAGTGTTACGATAATTGTCATTACGATTAGCATTATAACTATTGTTGTTATTAACCACTCTTGGTGTTTTGTTTGCATAATTATCTGACCTATTAGACTCAGCTTTCCTCTTAGCTGAAAGTTCAGGCAACAACTCAACTAATTGTTCTCGTTGTTCCTTCCTTTTCTCCAGCTTCTCCTCTAAACCTTTACCGAACACACCTTCGCCAGATAAAGGTAAGTATAACACTTTAGCTTGAATATCACCTAAAGCATTCAAGCCTGAATCAGAAGCTGCCACTTTCCTACGAATCATGTGCCCAAAAGCACCTGTTCTACCGAACTGATCTAGTGATTTCATTGAAATCGAGAAAATGTCATTAACTGCCTGAAGTGTATCCTCACTCACACTTTCATTTGATAATCTATTTATTAAAGATGCTAAAGCATTCTGCAAGTAGAGAACTGAAATAATTCCCATACGAGAAGCCATTTGTGATTGATAACCTAAACGTTCTACCTGTTTCAATGGCTGTGAAAACAGTTGTTTCTGTTTTTCCCAATTCTTTACCGCCTTGATGCCATGCTGGGCTTTAATCATCGGCTCTAAGATATCGTCCAAACTGGGCACCTGTAAAAATTCAGTAGCACTGTCATTAATTGGGAAACAAGAGCGATATTGATCTTTAAATGAAGAAAGTTTCTCAGGATACTTTGTTCTCCATGAGTTTTCTAAAATTTTAACTTGAGCTTCATCTAACAGTAATCCTTGGGATTTTTCAGACTCAGAAGTATCATCTTGCTTAAAAAACTTAGCAAGTACATTAATCTTATCAGATTTCTTGTTAACTGAATCATTTTGTTCTGAATTAGATTTAGAACTGGTAGATTTAGAAGTACATGTAATATTTTGTGATGGCTGAACATCATTCAAAAATCTGCTAAACCTTTCAGTTTTACTAAATATTGTTTGTGAAGTCACTTTTGGACTTTTACTAGCATTTGATAAATATTCTGACTCTAGATCTTCATCATTGTCTGAACAGAGTCCTAATAAATCAGTCTTTTCCCTTGAAGTAGGTTGGATAGAGATTTCCGACCTTACGTCAAAGTCAATGTTTCTTGATACCCGCGGGCTGCCCAAATCTTCATCTAAGTTTGGCTCCAGCGATACGAGTGGTCTACGCACCCCTATAGAGTCGTTATCCACTAAATGCTCATGCTGCGTGGCTAAACCACCAGGCTGAGAGCAAGAAATACCAGTCGTCGCTGCACCTCCCGAAACGGCGGTACTAGACTGTTTAGCCAATAAATTAAAAAGTTTATCAAATTTGTCATCAAACCTTTCTTCCATGGCATTCATTTTCGTCTCCAATTCTGCTGTTTTGGACACTCTCTTCTTTTTCTTAGGGGCAACATGTTTATCTGGCTTGTCAGAAATTGTCGCCATTTTATCTCGAGCTACCGACCTGTTTTCGGCATTATCGTAATTACTGTCGTAATTGTCATCTGAGCGGATCGAATCATCCATAATAATAAAATAAAATGTGAACGAAGTTCAAAGATATATAAAGTCTTATAACAAGAGCAAGTCAAAAAGACGACTAGTTTTGTTGACGCCGAAAATTAAACTGAGGGGTACAGGTATGGGACATGCGCAGTATTACACAGGTTGACTCTGAGTTAGGAGGGTGTTTTAAAACACCTGTGTAATACGCGAGTCAAAGACGGTTGAACCGAGAACGGAATCCTAATAGTTATATGTTCATTTGGTAAGTAAAATAATATTAATAAAATCAATGCACAATTATTGTTCCTACTAAACTTTATAATCTATAATCACTCAAGTCATTTTTGAGAGTGCACTTACATTGTAAGAAAGGATACATTTTAACTGTGATATCAAAACTGTTGTATCTTCACTGCAGGTTATGACAATATCAACTGGTTTGTCTGAAAATAATTTCAAAAGTTATAAAAAGTCAGCATTTTTTGTTTTGTTTTATTGTTCTATGCTCTTGATATTTAAATGGTGTTTGACATTTCCAATTTTTATGATAATGCTTCCCGTTGGGTGAAAAAACTTGAGACAATATATTCTTACCAGTATTGTATGAATATAAATGCTTTACACATGTTGTTTCTCTACCATGCAAACTTTCCTGTAAAAAAAAATTAAAGATAGTTACATGTCAGGAAATTCATTTATACTTTTGCAGAAGCAAAGAGGCACCAATGGGGCATTTGAGTGTCAAAATTCGGAAAGGGCAACAACAAAACCAGCAAACACGAACAACAACAGCATGAATGAAAACAAAACATAAAATCAACCGAATGGAAAACAACAATGTGAACTCAAGTTGTAACAAGTGTGAACTCAGGTGCTCCGGAACAGTAAGCAGTTCCTGCCTGCTGTAGCACATCCGTCGTGTTGCTTGCTTCATACATTTGCAGAAAATTTCATGGATTTCATTGATTCCTTTTTATTTTGTAGTGTGTACATGCTAGTGGTATTAGGAACTAATACTCAACATTATGTGATTGACTGTCACCTATTGAACCCCACAAAAATGATAACACGACAGTTATTTGTTTTCTTTACAAAGAACTGTTTTACCTTAATTATGACCTGGTTGGTCATTAGCTCTGTATCACACAGGTTCACATCTCTCATCTTCAGATAGACAAACTTGACCTTATCTGACCCAGTTATCTGACAATCCCAGGTTCTATGTCCCCCACCACAGGGAATCTGTACTAATTTCTGGTTACTATTGATGCTAAAGAGAACAAAACTGTCCTGAAAAATGCACAAAAATACGATTGGAATTACAAAATGAAATTAATTTACTGGTAATTTTATTTTATCATGCAATCATATACAAGTGTACTAAATGTAAAAATAATTAAAATCGTCTCCCTTGTTGGTGCTTGAACATAAATGTAACTTGAATGCTTTAAGTACATCTTCATGTTGCACAAACATTATGATTAGTTTCATCAAGTGCTTACAGCACACAGAAATACTCATATTTCAAATATAATAATATATGTTTTCATAGAATATTTAATTTTCTTAAAATATATTTGATTTTTCAAACACCTGTAGTGAGTGAGTGTTGTGGGTTTATGTGACCTTTTCAACTTTTATGGCAAATAGGCCATACTGGGTGGTCAAGCTAAATCGTAATTGACTAGTGATCAATATCTTGGATTTAACCTGACACCTAAGACTACTTGGCCACTAAGGCCCCTGAATAAACCTGTGAATTACTATTAAGTTTTCATAAGTTTAAAAAGAAATTATTTCACCTCATTTTCGAGAAATTTTTAATTCACCAGTCATTTGCCATTATTTGCTCTATTTTTTTTGGACGTTTTCATGATAAACTTACTGACTGAAACCCATAGATATAAATATCTCCATCACTTCTTATTTCAAGTTTATCCAGCCAGTCAAATCCTTTACTGACCTGAAAAATGACAAAATCTACTAAATAAGTAGATAATCATAGAATGTTGACTGACTCTACATGACAAATAAATGCAGAAACAGGGTTTAGTCACAATCTTAACTATACTGCACACCAACAGAGCCTGATGTCAGGTGGAGCTGTATTGCCAGCTTTGCGAGAGGGGTGTGTTCCGTTGTTGATTATGTATTAGCTCTATCGTCAATAAAATCGCTGTTCCTTTGCTTTGCTTCATTTCAATTCAATATTTATGATATGAATTGGTGTCATTTATATACTCCATATCCCGTCATTTTCATATATATATTTTTTTAATATTGAATTGTTTTGTTACATGTAAGACTTTCTGAGCAAAATCGTTTGTCAGTGCACTGCTGGATAAAATCTCTATCCTCTGTAAATAATTTGTTCTCTAAAATACATGATAGAATAGGGATTTTTTACAAGAATTTTTTTAATAATGAATGGATATAGTATAGCTAACAATATATGAGTAATAATTACAAAAAATTACAGTTGCCAAACAGCATGATCAAGTTTTTGTGTTCAAAGGGGAGCAACTCTAACTTAATTCTAGACACCTAGTATTTTCACTTCAACAAAATTTGGTAAAAACAAAATTTATTTTTTTAGAATTTCATCAAAGCTTGTTGCACATTTTTATTTACTTCTGACCTAAACAGAATGACAACTGAGCTTAACCTACCCTATTAGTATTCAAAAGAACAAGTGATTCATTATCAAACTGAAAAGTTCTATAATGTCCATCTCTCCCAGCTGTATAAACAATGCCATCTGTATAACATATATCTGTAACGCCAGTTTTACCATGAATCTTCCAGAAACTCTGACATGGCTCTGTCACCTGGGAAGAAACAATGCAAAGTTTTCTTTTAAATAATGTTCCTTTTTCTTTAAAATGATATAAAAATCAAAGATTTTTTTTGCACAACATTGTTATTTGTGGGCCAACTGTAAGACAGCAAGCAGTAACCACTGGTCACAAGAAAGGCTGCTATTACTTTTAATCTGATTTTTAAATTGCTGTTGGTTCATGGAGGTTGTGTGAAATACACTTATTCAACATCTCATTATTATCTGTAAAGGCTTATACCTATCCGTGTCTTATATCTTACTTGCTCATTGCTGATAAGATCAGAATCGACTCCCTTCCATTGGTAAACATGGACAGTCCCTGCTCTATCCCCACAGAGCAGACGTCCGTTGTCAATGGCAACACAGGCAGCAGATATCCATCTTTGTTTACAGTAAGGCAAACTTAACCTTTGCTCAAGGCACAATTCACATAGGCTGATTTCACTGTCATTCCATTTTGTTTTGTAACAAAGCTAAAAGATACAAAATATTATAAACAAGATTTGTAAGCAAGCTCACAAAGAATTATATTGAGAAAAAATTAAGTCCAATTATCTCCCCTGAATAAAATGGAGGGAAATTTTTTTCTACAGGGTTGAATCCAGTATTGAAAGCCCCATTGGATTTAATGCATTACCAACTTTAGAAATAAATTCATAGAAATTTCATCTTTCATATTTCATTCGATGAAGATAAGATGCAGTAGGTTATTTTGCACTAATAAAACCATATACCTATGCGGCAAATTTTAGCTTTTCACATGTCATTGTTTGTAAACATTGTAATTTCGCAGTAAATTCCTTTAATACCCATACCTCAATAAATGCACTGGCAAAAAATCAAAATGTACTTTTAATGAAACTTTTTTTATGTTTTGGAGTTTGTTTATATACTAGAGATTTTTTTGAAAATTATTTGAAAAATTATCAACCAATCCTGGAGCTCAAGGATGTCAATTACGTACCAGAAAGCTCTCCTACAAAGGGGCGGATCTTAATGACGTATGCATATTTACTGAATTCAACCCTACATGCACAACTCCATGTGATGAACTTTATTTATAACCCATCAAGTGGTTTAAGAGATGTTTAGCTTGTGAGATATGTAGACAGATAGACAGACAGACAGGGCAATTCTTATATAACCCAAACTTTGTTTGCAAAGAGATGGTATTCTAAAAAAATTACAAGAACTTCTTTAGCTAATGCTAAATCAATATATCATCACAATAAAATCATAGAAATTTTAGACATCAAGGAATCAAAGATAATCCATCTTTTTATGCTATGAATCCCAATTTCTTATTATTTCAAGTCGCAAGAATTCTTAAGGTGATGGAAAAATGTAACCAATATTTTCTGAAACTGATACAAGTTGCATACTTAATGGGTTAACTTAATTCCATGGATGAATAGAAAATATTCAGCTTTGTTTAACCTCTATACATTCAAGATGTCAAACACTAGCAAGCAAGCACACAAAACAATACCCTCCTCTTATTGAACTCTTAATTGGAAAAATATTAAAGTTGAATTATCTCCCATTAATGCTATCCAAGGGCAATTCATGCACATGTTTATATTTACTTACTTTGTGTAAAGGATTCATCAAAATCCACAGCGTGTTGTTATTTTTAGATATGTTGTCAGATTGGCAGACAGGGTGAATTTATATCAAGCAGGTTGGTTGGGGGGGGGGGGGCAAAAATTCTAGACTTACAATTTCCCCATCAGGACCAGTAGTTAAAAGTCTTTCATCATATAACCAGTGGATAGAGAATACTTTGCCGGAGTAAATCTTATGGTCTGACCATTTATCTATGCCAATATCTGAAAAGATAAAGACAAATTAGCAATTTTGAACATTGCTGTGGTTTTTTTTCTTGACTGCACTTTTCCAGTTTTTATATGCTCTAGAGTTCTAAAGGCTTCATCTTAGAAACTGAGGACTGAATCTTTGTAGATCTATCTCAAACACCATACCCTATGTTCCTATATACTTTTTTAAATCTCTTTAGTGGAGTTAGTTACATTTTTGAGGACAAGTCCCTTTTACTTCATAATGGAGGCAGACTATTCAAATGGGCCTTTTGTGGATCTGTTTAAGGAAAAGCTTGATAGAAATTTTATCTGGTAGCACTGACTCAAACAGAAGTAGCAGTTTCTTACCTGATAGTGATACCCCCCTTAAGAAAACAAACACACAACTACTGTAAACCATAAAGAAATTTTCACCTCTTTGTGCAGCTAGTGCATTCAATTTCAATTTCCAAATTAATTTCATGATTTTAAAATTTGTATGTTAATTTGATCGAAAAGAATTAATTTAAGTAACATATATGTTTAAGTACAAAGGAATAAAAGGTCATTGATTATCAAAACACTGCATTTTACCATGAAAAAGGTATATTCATCATAAAAGATACATTTTCTTTCAACTAAAAAAGAAATTATCTAAAAATTTTGATGACTTTTTATTTGTTTGCCTATGTTATCTTTTGATAATTGGTTAAATATCCAAACAATAGTTTTCTTGGCCTTATTCTTATGATATACATGTATTCACTATCATTACAGTCCATGAAAAGTGTTCACTAGGAAAATCCTTTAAGTTTTCACAGTATATGTGTCAGCCAAACATGGCTTTAAGACCCTCTTTCCTATTGGCCATAATTTTCTGGACTTCATGCTAAACCAAATTCTATTGGACTAAGAGGGTCATCTGACATTTTCAATGCTGACAGACAAGAAAATCAACAATGGAGAGAAGTCAGGGTTGGTGAAGTTTGCCATGAGTGACCAACAGTTCAATTCTTTTTAATTTTTATCAACTGATTTGGGTGAAATTAAGAAGAAAGGAACATATTTGCTAAAATTTTGTCTAAAACTGCTTTTGAGATTTCTATTTTTGATTTTTCTTGATTTTCTTCTAGTGTTATACAAGAAATAATGTCCTCTGTTTCCAAACCCCTTCCTATGTCCCCTATCCCCTCTGTCCACACCCACTTATTTTCATTTTTTTTTTACATTTAACATTAAAAACAGTATCAACAACATCCTGAGGGATCAAATTAATATCAACAAGAACAAATTCTAGATCCCTGCCCGTTGAGTTGGTTTAAATCTAAGTCAGCTAGTTAAACAGGAAGTAGATGAGCGAAAGATCTAAAAATGCATCCCACAATATGGGACCCCACTTGAAAATCAAAAGCCTGTGATAAATAGTTATTTTAATTGATTCATTGATGTAATGTTACTTTAAAGCAGTTTAGGTAAATAAAATATACATTGAACCCCCCCCCCCCATTTAAAAAAATCACTGTAAAAGGAAATATTTCCTTAATGTGGTTTGAATTTCGTGCTTTCTGTTTTGAAATAAGTTTTGAATCTCACAAAATGTGAGATCTTTTACTGATAGCATGCTTTAATTATGAATTGCAAATAATATTATGTTATGCTGAGTGTATTGTAATCACATGAAAACTGATCCTATGAAATTCAAATAAACCCTTTCCCTTATATTGAGACACAAAAGTTGCTTTTCTGATGATATTGTTTCCGAGTAACTAGTAAAATCCCCCCAACAACACACACAAACACAAATCTCCCCCCCCCCCCAAAAAACCCCCAGACAACTTCAAATTACAAAACCCTTAAGGCAACAGGATTGAGTTGCTTTCTGTAGAACCCCAAAACCAAAATATAGCAGGTCTTGTAAACCTAAATATATCGCTAGTTAACCTAAAAATATCACTAGTAGACCTAATTATATCACTAATGATCCTAATTCACTACTTAACCTGCATATGCCACTAGTAGACCTCCAAATATCGCTAGTAAACCATAATTTAATCACTTATAACCTAATCATATTGCTAGTATACCTAATTATATCTCTAGTAAACCTAATAATCTCGCAAGTTTACCTCATTATTTCACTAGTAAAACTACTTATATTGCTGGTACACCTAATTATGTTAATAGTTAAGTAAAACTAATCATATCCCTACTTAACCTACTCGTATCACTAGTTTACCTAATTATATTGCTAGTTAACCTAATTATATCGCTAGTAAACCTAATTAAATCTCTAGTTAACCTAATCATAGTAAACCTTATAATATCGCTATTTACTTAATTAAATCACAAGTAAACTGAATCATATCGCTAGTAAACCTAATTATATCGCTAGCTAACCTAATTATATGGCTAGTTAACCTAATCATATCACTATCATAGTATGTAACTTAATTGATTTGCCTGCCGAATGGAGTGAGACATACCAGTAGGTGTTATTTAAACGTTGGCCAAGGCGATGGCAACGGGGGCGGCAGTGTTAAGGCTTAATGAGCACTTCCATATCTGCAGAACTATAATTCCTAGGTTGATGAAACTTGGTATTCATATGCCCCAGTAGTAGCTTAGCCAAGTTGCATCCTCATCTTTAAACCTTGACCTTGAGTTTCCAGTTGAGTGACTTTGAAAAATTTAATACATGTTATAGCAATGTTCAAGTTTTGAGAGCACCTCCAAAATACAAGAACTAAGTCCTCAGTTGATGAAATTTGGTACACATATGCCTTATTAGTACATGTAGTAGCTTAGCACAATTGCATCCCCATCTTAAGACCTTAACCTTGCTTTTCTGTTTGAGTGACTTTGTCTATTTTCAATACATATAATAGCAATGTTAACATTTTGCAAGCACCTCCTTATCCCAAGAACTGTAAGTCCTGGGTTCATGATACTTGGTATGCATATGCCCCAGTAATAGCTTAGCACAGTTGCATCCCAAATTTTTTACCTTGACCTTGATTTTAAGGTTGATTGACTTTGACAGTTTTCAATACATACATGTATAATAGCAATGTTTAAGATATTTGCAAGCATCACAATATCTCAAGAACTTTAAGTCATAGATTGATGAAACTTAGTATGCATATGCCCAAATAATAGCTTAGCACATTTGCGTCCCATCATTTGACTTTGATCTTGATTTTCAGGTTGAGAGACTATTTTTTATACATACAATAGCAATGTTAAGTTAATACTAACACCCTCATATCTCAAGAAGTGTCCTAGGTTGATGAAACAGGTTATGCATGTGCCTCAGTAGTCGCTCAGCGAAGCTGCAGCCCCATCAATTGACCTTGACCTTGATTTTCCGGTTGAGTGATTTTGACAATTTTTGATACCTATGACAGCAATGTTATTTTTTTATGATCAAGAACTATAAGGCATAGGTTTACACAATTAGATATGCTTGTTTATCAGTGCTACAACCTCATCTTTGACCTTGACCTTGGATTTCCTGTGAAGTAAATTGATAGTTTTCAATGGTATTTTGGTATGAAATGAGTTCATTCTTTTTCAATGAATGTTAAAGTGGAATAAGTAGGTATTCTGATGGTGCAGACAGGCAAGACATACTTGAGTGTTAACTCTTGTTGATTTTGGACTAAAATGTTACAGCAGCATCCTAACCTTTTGACCTTGACCTTTGATTTCCTGTTAAGTAACTTTGAGTTTTTTCATTGGTAAATGCATTTGGCGGGAAGGTGAGTTCATTTTTTTTTTCTGAACAAATGATATAACTAAATATGTATTCTGATGGTGAAGGCAGGTATACCTTTAGTGTTAACTCTTGTTCACTTCCAAGTCACTTACAATAGAATCGTGACTGTGATGTTGTAGGGTCCTTAAGAGTTTTATTTTGTTGAAGACCAATGAAAAGATTTTCTACAGGATTTTCTCTCAGGTTTATCATTTTGTTTCTTTTGTCTTTTCCCTTATTTTTGATAGTGATTAAGTTATTTATAGACTTTGAAATCAGTAAATAACAGATTAATTAACCCTCAAAAACAATTTTTACCACCTGTTTGGTTGGTAAATATAACTTTATTCAGGTTGATAATAAGAGGTTATTATATGGCAATATTCATATCACATCTCATATCAACACGAGACCTCCATATCTACCAGAGGGCCTTTAGGCCCGAGGGTAGATATGGGTCGAGGGTTGATATGGATGTGATATGAATATTGCCATATCATAACCTATTTATCATATACTTAAACACTCAATGGTAATATGGGTACGAAATGTAAGATAAATATTCCCATTTTATAACTTGCACTACATGTACTTAAATCTATGCTGGTTTTAAGTTGCAGCGAGTATTTTTGGCTTTTGCTACTGAGGATTTCTGTATGTAACTTTTAGCCACAGTTACAAAAAATACGTCTTATTTAATCGCTGATATTATTAATTGTTCTCCCGATACCAGGCCATTGGAAGAAAACTTAAAACGCTGTCTGAGAAAATATATTGCTTTGTACACTGTAATTATTTTTTTATCCTGATTTTGTCTCGCATTCTTGTGGTTTTGTATCACTACCCGTGTTGGACGGTTTGTTAGCTATGGAAAAAGAGAGGTTTGGTGACCTAAATCCTGGCAAACACTTTTTCTTTTGAAATGTCTTTACCGAGCCAGGACCATTGTGATAAGTCCGGTATTCTTGAATTTTCTTTCATGTAGGTATGATACCTGCATTTTTATTTATACTGTGCGCATGTAATAGACTAATAGCTGTGATGCATAGAAATCTACAGTTTTACTCTAGAACATTTTACATGTACATACCATGTTCTATTGACAATTTTGGTATCGAATTTGAAAAGCATGCATAATATTTTGTTGCACGACAAATGACAAGACAGTGAAAAGCATCCTTGGAACTTACATTATAAGCTGCTAGCCCATTGATGAGTAGATTTCCATGTTTATAAAAAATATGTCTATATGTGGATCGTGTCTTTCTGGTACATATTTCACCTTCTTTCTTCTTTAAATTTGTCTTCCTCGTTTTCTGGTTTTGTATCCGAAATTTCCGAATTTTGATATTCGGATGACCATTTGGTACCTTTATAGAAAACGTGCGACAAAAGAAAATATGTTTTCGACAAACGTGAAGTTTAACCTGATTAACCTAGAGGATATCATGTCCATAAAAACATCTCACCAAGTATCAACAACCTGGGACTACTGGTAGTTGAGTTAGGAACAAACAAAAATACAGAACCACGAAACTACTTGACGCACACAATGAAAATGGACAGGTATATGTTTTCCCATAGGAAGTGTGAGTATAAAAATGTGATCTTTTCTAATCAGTGGTTGACAGGTAAATCAGTATACCTAAAGTCTGAAGGTTTGGAGATGGCGAGAGGCAAAAGTATATGTCTCCTCTTCTTCAAAGAGGGGTTATTTAAAAGAAATGTATAAATCTTTTCAACATATGTACATTTATAGGTAGGTAATTAAACACACAAACACAAAAAAAAATCATCAACTTGAAATGTAAATACGGTTTACTTTTCACCATCCATATTATTCGTCAGAATCGGAGTCAATCATCCTTACGCGTTTTCTTCTTGGTTCAAACGATGGACTACCATGGTTCTTTTGGTAAAGATTAATGACCACGCCAGAACTAATATTGGCACCCGCAAACCAATTACAAGAAGTCCCAGAAGATGATGATGACAATGACAGTGGCGTGGGAATGTCGATTTCAGAAGGTAAAAGGGGATCTGGCGCAGGAATAACAACATTATACGTGGTCGTAGTTGTATTAGAAGGAGGTGATACAACGGAAGTAGATCTTGGAATTTCTACTATCGCGGGGTTCTGGGGAATTTCGATATCACAACTTTTAACTAGGTTTTCAAAATTAGATATTTCGCTTAACGTATTCTCGACTTCTTGAGATGCTCGAATCAGATTTTCATCATCATCAGAATTGAATGACTGCTCACTTTGCAGATTAGCTAACGTCTTTGACATATTCCGCTGTTGGTCTTCAGATGCTGTACTGTACTGGTTTATTGACTGAACATTTTTGTGACCTGTAACTTGCATAATTGTTGTGGGGGCTACGCCATCATGGAGTAATGTGGTGATTGTTGTTCTCCTAGCAGAGTGGTTGGATTTTTTTCCACTTAAGCCGGCTGCTTTACACATATCCTGCATAATACTTCCAATTTTATTTTTCCCCATGTTTTGCCTTGAATACCAAATATCACCTTTTGGATTAGATATAGCGGAGAGATAAAAGGAAGAATTTGGATCATTGTTTAATGCCTGTGGTCTTCTCTTCGCGTATTCTTTATATACATACACTGGACACCGGCTACTACCTAAAATATAAAAAAAAATTATCAAAATTCATACACAATAGAATAGAAAATAATGAGATGTGGAAAGCATTTTTGATTTTTTGAAGTTACTAATGAATAACATCCTTTCGGGATATGAAATAATTTTCATATTCTTTTCTGCATGCTATGGAATTCAATTAATGATAGTTTTTGTACCGTTATTCATCCTATATTATACCTTTAATTTCAAACATCTTTGGGGCAAATGGTCTAACGTCACCACTTACACCCGTCCTTGTCTTGGTGTTCCTCTCATTGTATTGGAGATACTCATCCCCAGAAGAAGATTTGATCAATTGTAGATCGCCCCATTTCATGTCTATGTGCTCCTGTCGGCTTCTCAATCCAAAATGTGTAGTATTATTCCACCATACAGTGTTGATAAGGGAGGTAGGAGATCCTAAAAATAAATTAAAAGGCTAGTACAAGCATTTTTTACAGCAGCAGCGTGAACTGATATGATACAAAATTCATTCAATATCACTTGCCTACAAGGATTTTTAGTGGCCAGGTGTAAGCAAGCGGACTCTTTTATTAATTTTTTTTAATTGTAGCCAGTAGCTTGTGTTCGCCTTCGGTTAGCATTTTTATTTTTTAAAATTTTATTTTAGTCAATTTTGATTTTTGACGTGTTGACTCTTTCATACCTAGCCCCCGAAAAAAAAGTCGCTTTCTTGTGTTCAGAAAGGTGCGTTTACTTTGCACTTCTCTTTGTGTTTTTTAATCAGTATGACGGAATTGAAGACAAGTGTTTGCATTGTACTATTAGAAATGAAAAATATCGTTTTACATGTACTCAGTCAGTTATTTGTTTTGTTTAAACCACAAAAAAAATTGTTCTTGTTAAGAATAAAACGTGAAACGATTGCTCAAATTTTAATAAATGAAATTACCTGTCCCCAATTGTCCATTACTATATAAGATCCCGATATCTTCCGCTGTCAACCCATCTGCCTTGTTAGGCTTATTCCCTTTTCCTTTAGCTTTTAGGTCCTTGCGTTTTGCCATAAGTACGTCTCTTGAGTGTTTAAATTGTATGTCTATAAGAATGTTTTTTGGATATTTCTTGTCTGTAAGGTACCTTGCAACACTAGACTGATATGATTTGAGGGTGTCCGGTTCGTACTCAGATCCATCAACTTTGCGAACATTCAGAAAAAACCTGGCCAAACACAGGTCTAAATCTTCTGGTGGAATGTCTTCCATGTTTCTTATTTCTCCCACTGACTCAAAATATTTCTTCACTAAATTAAGGTCACTTGTAGTTTTTCTGTTGGTGTTCTTATTTTTCATTTTTTCAATAAAAGAAGTAGTGTCCTCCTCATCACCAAATCTCTCGACAGGTTCCATTTTTAGCAGACGACAAAAGGGAAATACCCGCATTGTAAAAGATTTCTTGAATGGGATACGGACATGAAAATTTTAAACGGAATTGAAGTTCAGACTAAATGATTTATGATGTTTATTTTTTTTTTCTTTTATTTTAAAATGTTTTTCTTACGGGTGTGATATGGATTTTAGGTAGGGTCATATGGATTTTAGGTAGTGTGATATGGATTTTAGGGGTGTGATATGGCATGATTATTACACCCCTTTGTGATATGTGTTGAGCATCACTGACAGTATCATATATGCAAAATCATACATATTATTACTAAGTATATGATAATACCTGGTATTCACCTCTATCAAAGTCAATTAATATATAATACATTGCTAGTAAATCTACAAATGTCACTAGAAAACCTAATTATATGGCTAGTAAACTTACATGTGTTAAAAGTAAACCTACATTTGCTACTAGTAAATCTAATTATATTCCTAGTTAATCCATTAAAACTGACACCAACCTCAATGGCCCAGGCGAGTCGAAAAGGGCATAAAACACCAACACACAAAGCGCTAGTAAATCTAATTAAATCACCAGTAAACTAATTATACCACTAAAGTCCATTGCAAAAAGGACAGTCACGAGTGTTTTCACAAATATCTTTCCCCATTGTGTGTTTAGCGGAAAATCTCTTTTATGAAAGCGAAAACGGATATCTTCGGTAATTTATTTTAAACGCTTTTTGCAAATTTAGACTTATCAGAAGTTTTTTCTCAACTTTTAAAAATTTTCTATAGTAAACATATGGTACTTATTTTTGACCTATTATGCCCTTTAGACGAGTCCAATTGTTAAAAGGTATGATAAACGATCCAAACTTGATTAAGCAAAACAGAGTAAGCCGGTTGTTCTCTATTGAAGATCAATATGAGCAAAGGAAAATATTCAGTGAATAAAGCGTGCCCATTCTTAGTACTTTTAAACAGTGTATTGGTCAACTAAAGTCATGTGTCCGAATTCACGTCAAGAATGGGGAACACCAAGGGAAAGGATGCACAGAAAGACAACAAAAGTATTCATCACTAGACTAAATAAGGTAGCACAGAATGGAACCTTAATAAATAGCTAAAGTTAATACATGTATTTAATTGTATAATCGGCCTATATCTTTAAAATGTAACTTGTCCATTTTTTAAATGATGTGGTTTTATCTCGGAGAGAGGGGGTGGTGTTATTTAAGAAGCATAAAAAGTGAATACTTAGTTGCGATATTTTACTATTAAGTCACTCTAGTCGGGGAGCAAAAAAAATAAATAAGTGAATATCTATATGCGTTATTTGACTATATTTCTACAGTTTTGTAGATATTAAGACCCTCTAGTCGCGGCGCAAAAAAGTGAAATACCTAAAGTACATGTATTTAATATAAATTGTTTTGTTGAATGTATGTAACCAGTTATAATGCCAATAATATCCATCAGCTGAACAAGAAATCTATGAGACACTGCAGTCATTCAGTATCAAAAGGACAGCCCCCCCCCCCAAAAAAAAATTAACAAAAAACAAAAAACAAAAAAACGGATAAACAGAGAGTAAATATTCGACTTTGCAATACTAGTATAGAACCTCATACTGATGAAAACTTAAAATTTTAAGTATTTGTGACAAGTAGTTGGTTTGAAAACTAGTCGAAGGGAATTTTTCTTCATTTATCTCTTCTTTTCAAATAAATGTTTCTTGAAATGCCCCCAGCCGCAACACGACGGAGGGACTTAGTAATGGTTTTCGTTCGTCGGTTTGTCTGTGTGTCCGTTCGTCCGTCTCGCATTTTTTTTTTGACACAACTCCTCTGCTGAACGTATTTTGTTAAAATTTGGTAGAATTGTCTATCGTGATATGAAGTTATCATATCGCAACACCAACAATGCTTCGAAAGAAAATATAGGAGTTATATTATCGATTTATCGATTTTGTTCTTTTAAGGTCATAAGTGCAATAAACTTAACAAAAATAGGGCTTTTTCTAAGTATTGCTGTTATCTTAATACAACATAAGCTGGTAGAAAGTGCAAAAAAAATTGTTGGAACAGAATAACTTTTAAGCATTCAACGAGCACATGTCGTTAAGTTAAAACACAGATTTAAGCCCATTTAAACCCTTCACTGTACCTCATATTTAATTTAAGTTTACTTTGATTTACCTGAGTTGATTATGGATTCTACCGCAATAAAACTAGATGAAAGTGAAATTTTACCCATGCACAGCATTATAGGAAGGATGCTTACAAATTTTAATTCTATAAAAAATTACCGAAAGTCTATTAGAACAATATTCTGGTTTCATATTTTCATTAAACAGTTGTTGGTTCGTAAAAATTAAGAAAAACCGAGAGACTGTCCTATTTGCAATGGACTTTAGTAGACCTACACATATCACTAGTAAACCTACATATGTGACTAATTACCCAATAATATCACTAGTAAACCTTATTATATCACTAGAAAACATATATATGTCATTATTAAACCTAATTTTATCGCAGGTAAACCTATATATGTCACTAGTAGACCTAATTATATTGCTAGTAAACCTAACTGTATCATCAGTAAACTAAATATCGCTTTTAAACCTACATATGTCACTAGTAACCTAATTATATGGCTAGTAAACCAAATAAAACTGACCGCCCTTAATGGCCCAGTTGTGTCAAAAAGAGCTTTAAACACTAACACCAACACACACACATATCGTTAGTTAACCTTCATAAATCACTAGTAAACCTATAATATTGCAAGTAAACCTAATTTTATCACTAGTAGACCTATATTTGTCACTAGTAAACCTAATATGTCACTAATAAACATAATTATACACTAGTTCTTTTGTAAACCTGATTTTATCACTAGTAAACCTAAGTTTATCACTAGTAGACCAACATATGTCATACATAAACCTACATATGTCAGTAGTAGACCAAATTATTTCGCTAGTAAACCCAGTTATATCACTAGTAAACCTAATTTCATCAATAGTAGAGCTAATTATATCAACCTGATTATATCACTAGTAGACCTAAGTATATCCCTAGTAAACCTAAATATGATGTCACAAGTAAACCCAATTACATCACTAGTAAACCTAATTATATCCCTTGTAAACTTACATCTGTCATAAGTAAACCTACATATGTCAGTAGTAGACCTGATTATATCGCTAGCTAATGAAGAACCTAATTAAATCACAAGTAAACCTAGTTATAAAGCTTAAAATAAACCTACATATGTGACTAATTACCCAATTATATCACTATTAAACCTAATTATGTCACTAATATGGCGTAGGCTTTAGAGAAAAACAAGACCAATCGATGTCTGGCCCTGCGTCGCACGGCAAAACGTTGAACCCTGTATGTTCTAGGCCCAATATGGACAGTCAAAATATTTTGACACTTGTATCCTATGGTGGACTTACAAAGCATATTTGTCACATGCCACCCAATATTGTAAACATAGACAAAAAAATAGTTTCTATTTTTTCCCCTTTTGGTCCCCTTATTGCTAAACAGAAGAGGTGGGTCAAGAAAAAATTGTATCCTCCATTTTGTATCCAATATATGAACAAAATCAACTTAAAAAAAAAAAATTCTAAATCGGACCATAAATAAAAAATGTCACATTTTTGCCCCTTTTGGGCCCTTAGTTTCTAAACAAAAAAAGAGGGGACACCAAAAATCATCCCCACCCTTTAATTTATGGTGAGTAACACTACTGTAAAGTTTCATAGCATTTGGTAAACCAGAACAAAAGTTATTGTGGAAAAAATTTAAAAGGCGGTTTTTTTTGCCCCCTTTGGGCCTCTAATTTCTTAACGAAAAAAGAGGGGACACCCAAAATCAGCCCAACCCTTCCTTTTACGGTAAGTATCATTACTGTAAAGTTTCACAGCATTTGGTCAACCAGAACAAAAGTTATTGTGGAAAAAAATTAAAAAGTCGCTTTTTTAGCCCCTTTTGGACCCCTAATTTCTAAACGAAATTATAAAATGAACCCAAAAGGGGAGGTGCACATCTTCAATATATCTGTAATCACTGTGTAAAATTTCAGAAAGATCGTGTTTGGTTTTTGAGATTCAGATTACACAAGACAGGCACCCCATAGCGGGACAGACGGACAGACGGACGGACGGACGGACGGAGTGACCCAACTACTAGACCTGCTTTCGCCTTCGGCAACGCAGGTAAAAATAAAAATTTGAATAATGTCAATGCTTAAAATTAAATAATGTCAATTAGTCCATCAGCCAACCCTGAAAAGACGTCATATTTAAAAGTTGATTGGATACCCCCGTAGACCGATTTTTTATGGTACAAAAATTAAGTATTATATCTAAGCTTCATAATTCCAAATGTTATACTTGTATAAAATATGCGGAAAATGGGTTAAAAATCATTTTTCTGGGCCCTCTGGTGAGCAATTGAATAGTAGTCATTCATTTATTTTCAATAAATTGAATATGGGGTTGAAAACATCAATTACAGTTTTATAAATCTATAGTATGCATATGGATTATTGACTTAGAAAAAGAGTTTGCATCATAAAAATGTCTTAAAAAGATATTTTTTAGAATTAAAATTGCTAATTATAACGTTCAAAATTTCCTTATTTTTGCAATTTGCGAATTTCTTCCTATGACTTCGCAAGTATCACAGGTAAAATTTACTCGACATTATCCACCTGCATACAATGGTCAACGATTAAAAATATTAAAACCACTAGGATTTAATAAAAACAGCGTTTTACAAAAAATTCCAGTTTTAAAATCCATGTGCGGATTGTAATGGTTAGACCGATATGGTTTTGTTTTTAAAATTATTAAATGTGAAGGTCACTTTTTCTATTTTTAGAATCAATATTTCTTATGATTTGAAGTTATTTCAATGGTATTTTTTTAAAACCAACATAAAAAAAAGTTATAATACAGAAAAAGAGAATCTTTACATTATTGAAAACAAAGTTATAACCAATTAATCACGTTTTCTTGTTTTAGGCCTGTTAGACTTTACTTTAGGTCAGGTGTGTTTGATTTTTTTATTCAAACTTATATGAAACATGTACATTACTTTTTACTTAAAACTTATTTATTTTTTATTTCAGTCGACAATTTCTATCGTGCTGTCGCTTTAAAACAATGTAACGGTGTCGTTTTGTAAATTTAGTTTTTTCCAATTCTATTTTTATTAAATCAAAGAATGGGTGAGGGGGTTGGTGTTTTTCTAAAATAATATTATGAATCTGAATTTTAATGAAAAAATATTTTAGTAACAGAGGTTAGAAATATTCTGAAGAAGGATTTCTGCCATGTAAAATAATGTTAATAATGAAAACAAAAATTTGTCTCGAGACACCTTTATGAAAAAATAATTGTCTGATCGGAACAACCCCCACCCCCCCCCATTTCGTGGCAGTACCGGTACTGGTCAGCTGTATTTAAATAAATAGAAATAGACGCTGTAGCTTTTTCTATTGCAAAGGGCGTGTGGATCTTCATGTACCTGCATATGCTTTTAACCTTGAAGTGTCAGTTCCCATAGAAAGTTTTGTATCCGTTTGTTCAGTAACTTTGTCCCGAACGATGTCAGAATTTTGTAGTTTTGTCTATAAAGTATTCTGTTAACAGGAAGTAGTTGAGTAATTCCTTAACTCTATTAAGAAATATAGAGTTAAGTTACATAAAAATTGAGACGGAATACTTAATAGCTTTGCAGAGCGACGTTCGATTCAAGAAGACGAACAATCAAAAAGTGAGCCTATGTATGTCGCTTCTGTCTAATGTTACTGGCAACACGCAAAGAATACTAGTAGTTCAGGTCTACAGAAACTTATATCATTAGTGTACAATTATTTCTTTTTTGTAATTTCACGAAAAATGGGAAACACTGAAATCAGTTAAGTTAAAAACCAGACAATTAGTAAGCTTACAGTATTCGCATATTAACACAAAAATCAGGACAAGTAGTTTTCTTTGAATTTTCAGAAATTTTGAATGAAGTATAAGACGGGACATATTGTACTCATGGAGAACTAGACTAGCTATCTCTTTAAACCTCACGTTCCGTTATACTAGTATTGATAATGTCCTTTCACTGTACAATTCTCGATTTGGTGACCTTTTTCCATCTCATATATCGCCAGGAACCTGAGATAAGGGACACAACTGATTCTAGGAAGTCTGCTTCATATGTATTTCTACATCTTGTAATTGACTGTCAAGGAAGACTTCAACAAAGCTCTATGACAAACGTGATGACTTCAACTTTCCAATCGTCAACTTTCCCTTTTTGTGTAGCATCATTCCGTCCGCTCTGGCTAATGAAGTCTTCGTATCACAGTTGATTCGTTACTCCAGAGCTTGCGGCAATTACATCGATATGGAAACTTAATTCATTGGCTAGCAGATTTCCTTGATTACAGTTACTTTGTATCCCTTTTGTTACTTAGTACAACTAACGGTTAAACAAACAGCGCCATAATTGTATATGTTGTATGCTGCCTTGCAAAATGATCCAAAATGCACATGTACGTGTAATTATGGCAACTTTTAAACGACAATAAAGACTAAAGTTCTTATGTTCTGATACTATTGTTTCAAAATGGTCAAATATATAAACTAAAATTGAAAAAAATATAATGTGTAAAATTGAAAAAAATATAATGAAACACATTATTTTGATCATTTGTATTTAATCATGGAAAAAAAATAGAGATTTCAGCTGACTGGGACCACATTCATAAATACCGAAAACTTTCAACCGGTACCACAAATATTTTAATAGATTGTTTTATTTAATTTGTAATGTTGTAGGTAGATTCTCTCCACAAAATATTCCACCTAGCTATCTTATCTTATCTTTTTAGGAAATAAAAAAAGAAAATGAAAAAAAACTCATTTTTAGTCATTCCATGTATTATCTCCCTTTAAGACTTCTTTAAGTGAAAATTTTTACTAACTTTTGTCTGTCGTTGGTTGTCTAGACAACATTTGATATGTTTAAAGTTCTCTTTTTAATAATATTGTAGTAGACTTAGTATAATAGAATGTTTTATAAGGGTTGAACATTCTTGACAGTTTATGGTACCCCTAAAGGGGCCTCTGTTATACCAGTTTCCGCATCTTTTTGCAAAGTATAACAAGTTGCAAAATAAAGTTCACATATTTGTCTTTTGATTTCTGCAATAAAAAATCGGTCTACAGGGGTATCCACTCAAATTATTTTTTTCCGGACCTGGCTGATGGACTAAATGATTAAAAGCCCCTTCTTTTAATTTTGTCTCGCCTGCGAAGCAGAGCGGGACATAGGTGTTACTTTACCGGCGGCGGCGTTAACTTTTTGGAAAAGTTTTATGAGCACCTCCATATCTCAAGAACTATAGATCCTGGGTTGATGAAACTTGGTATGTATATGCCCCAGTAGTAGCTTAGCACAGTTGCATCCCCATCTTTTGACCTTGACCTTGATTTTCCGGTTGAGTGACTTTGACAATTCTCAATACATAAAATAGCAATGAAAAAGTTTTGCGAGCACCTCCATATCTCAAGAACTATAGGTCCTAGGTTGATGAAACTTGGTATGCATATGCCCCAGTAGTAGCTTAGCTCAGTTGCATCCCCATCTTTTGACCTTGACCTTGATTTTCCGGTTGAGTGACTTTGACAATTTTCAATACATATAATAGCAATGGAAAAGTTTTGCGAGCACCTCCATATCTCAAGAACTATAGGTCCTAGGTTGATGAAACTTGGTATGCATATGCCCCAGTAGTAGCTTACCACAGTTGCATCCCCATCTTTTGACCTTGACCTTGATTTTTTGGTTGAGTGACTTTGACAATTTTCAATACATATAATAGCAATGAAAAAGTTTTGCGAGCACCTTTATATCTCAAGAACTATAGGTCCTAGGTTGATGAAACTTGGTTTACATATGCCCCAGTAGTAGCTTAGCAGAGTTGCATCCCCATCTTTTGACCTGGACCTTGATTTTCCGGTTGAGTGACTTTGATTATTTTTATTGCATATATTTGCAATGTTGAAGTTCTATAAACATCTTTTGATCTCAGAAACTGAAAATCCATGTAAATTCAAAATATAGTGGAAGTAAGAAAGAATAATTGTTTCTGATGGTGCCGGCAGGCGAGACATACTTTAGTGTTAACTCTTGTTAAGTCTAAGATTTTAATCACATGGACAACCATGGTATTTGAATTCTGTTTGCATAATTATTGATCCAAGGTATTTTTAACAACATATTTTTTCAAATTTAGAAATCCAAAACATTTAAGGGTTTTTTACATATTACTAGTAGGTTTGTTACTATTAATAAATTATGATAATCTCTCATCACCTGTTATATACCAAACCCTCTACCTTATTTTGCACTCACAAATAAAACTCGGTACATGATACTATTTCTTTTTCTCACCCACCTATTTCCATTCTTTTTTTTTCTCTATCATCGAACTGCCTCTGCTCTTCACCTTCCTCCCTCCATTCTTCTCCTCTCTTTCGATTTCATTTGACATTTCATCTTTCTTTCATCTCTATCGGTCTCTATATTGCTTCTAGTCTCCCTTATTTTTTCCTCCCTTAATTTTTTCCCTTCTCTTCTTTTTGTCCTCTTTCCCTATTATTTTCTCTTCCCTCACTCTTTCATCCACTCCTTCCCTCCATTCTCTCACCCACTCCTCCTCTCCCTATCTCTTTTTTCCTCTCCCTTGCTCTATCACCTATCCTAATTCTCTCAATCTCTGCTTTTCTTCACTTTCTTCCATTGTTTCTGTGTTTCCTCTGCTATCTCCATTGTCATACAGTATCTTCTTCTCTAACACCCTCCCATCCCTCTCACTCCTATTGCCTCTCCCCCTCATCTCACTTGTGCTCCTCTTCCCCCTCCTATCATTTGCACTATCACCTATCATAATTCTTTTATCCCTCTCTCTTGTTCCCTCCCTTCTTTTATCTCTCCTCTGCCATCACAGTGTCTTCCTGTACCCTCCTCACTATCTGTCCTCCCCTCTCCTTTACCTCTTTTTCTCTCTTCCTTACCCTATTTCATCTCCCTCACTTTCCAACACGCCATTCCTCTTTCTTCTGCCTCCGCTTTTTATCTCTTCACCTCCAACCCCCTCATGTCCATTGTTCTATCATCCTTATCCTCTTTCTTCCTCTCACTTCTTTCCTTTAGCTATCTCTTTCTTACCCTCCCAACTATCCTCCTTTCCTCCCTTTACATCTCTCTAACCTCCCTTTCCCTATCATCTACCTCCTTTTCCAACCTCCCATCCCCTTTCAATCAACCTCTCTTTCTCTACCCTCCCTCATCTCTCACCTTCTATCCTCTTTTTAACCCTCTCCTCCAACTCTACTCCTTTCCTTCTTCCTCTACATCTTTCTCTACCCTCCCCTCTATCATCTTCCTCACTCTCAAACCTTTCTCCTTTTTCCTACCTTGCTCTCTCTCCTCTTTCTCCCCTCCATCTACTTTCTGCTCTCTCCTATTCCCTAATCTTTTTTTCTTTCTCCCTTTTTCTCTACCCCTCTCTTTTCTCTTTCTCATTTTTTTCTTTTTCTCCCTCTTCTCATTACTTCTCTCCTCTCTCCTTATTACCCTTTCTTTATCCCCCTTTCGCCTCTCCCTTTCTTTCTCCTCTCTTTCTCCGTCTCCCTTTTCTCATTCCCCTCGTTCTCTCTTTCTCCCGTTTTATTAACCATCTCTCCCTTTCTTCCCACTCTTCTCTTCCCTCTCTACCTCTCTTTATCCCTCTCCCACCTCTTATTCCCTCCAATTGCTCCTTCTCTCCTTGGCTTTCTATACCTATTCCCACAGCTCTTTCTCCCTTCTCTCTTTCACATACTCTCTCCTATTTCCCTTCAATCTTTCTCCCTGCTCTTTCTTTCTTTCTTTTTCTTTCTTCTCTCTCTACTTTTTCTCCACTCTCTCCCTCCCTCTCCTCTTCCCCTTTCTTTATATCCCCTTTCCAAACCTCTCATTTTCCCCATAATTTCTTCTTCCCCCTCACTTTCTACCTCCATTTTCTTTTTCTCCCCTTTCTCCTTTCTGCTCTTTCTCCCTTCTCTTACCTCCCCCTTTCTCTTACTCGATCTCCCCTTTCTCACTTCTCTGTCTCTCTACGTTTTCTTTCCTCTTTCTCACTCTTCATTCCCCTTCCATTCTTTCTCTGCTTTCCTTCTCTATCTATCCATTCTTTCTTTCTCGCCCTGTCTCTTCTTCCCCATCCCTCTTCTCTTTCTCTCCTCTCTCATTCCCCTGTCACCTCTTTCTCCCTCCTCTCTTCTCTCCATCTTTCTCATTCTCCCCTCATTATTATCCTCCTTTCTCTATCTTTCTCTCCCATTTCCCCATCTCTTTCTTCTCTTTGTCCCTTTTCTTCCTTTTTTCCCTCACTCTCCTTTTTCTTTCCCTTTCTTACCTCTATTTCCTCCTCCACTTTCTTTCTCTCCCCCTCTCTCTAGGCTCTTCTCTTCATTCTTTTCCTCTTCCCCTCTCTCCTTCACCCCCTCTGTCTCCTCTCTCCCTTATTCTCTTCTATTCCCTCTTCCTTCCTATTATTACTTCTCCACTCGTTCTCTTTAACCATTTTCCCTGGCCTGCTCCCATCCCCTATCTTCTCCTTTACCATATGTAGCCTTTTTTATATTTCCCCCTCCTCAGGAAAAAAAAAGATAAATAAGTGAGGAGGGGGAAAATAAAAAAGGCTAGATATGGTAAAGGAGAAGAGAGGGGATGGGAGCAGGCCAGGGAAAATGGTAAAGGAGAAGAGAGGGGATGGGAGCAGGCCAGGGAAAATGGTTAAAGAGAAATAGTGGAGAAGTAATAATGTTACCCTTGTTCTCAGCAGGGATAAATGCATAGGGTAGAGGATAAGTGGAAAAAGCAGGAAAGGAGAGAGGTCAATGAAGGAAAGACAGGGTGATAGAAGATAGTGGAAAAAACAAATGAATGAAAAAGTATGGGAAGAGAATAAAAAAGGAAGGAGAAACATGAAAGATTGTGCAGAGGGTGAGAGAGGAATGAAATGAAAGTAGAAAGGAAAGAGAAAAATTTGAGAGGGGTTGAAAGGGACAAGACAAATAACAAGTTCCATAAAATTTGTATTTCTTTATTGTACATAAAATCAATAATAAAGCATTTGCTTGGTGAACCACACAAGGTTAGAGGTTCGAATCCTCTCAAATGCAATCTCAAACAATCCAAGGACAGCCTTAAATTATTTTCAGATCAAATGTAAAAGAAAAAACAACTCTACCTACAACAAGTAATGCCACTAAAACTATATTTGAACTAGGGGCTTAGATAAACTGCCATGATGGTGTAAACACGGGGTCAATACCCTATGTCATGGTGAAAGACACACAAAACATACCATGATATATTTACATACTAAATATCAGCTCAATAGGTAAAAAGGATATCTCAGCAAAGCCATAAACAGACAAGTAGTTGCATCAAATCAACTAAGCATACCCCCAATGGTTCCATAAACAAATATACCTAAAAAAACACTGCTTTAAATACTCAATCAATAACAATTGAGTTTGAATTAAATTGGAGGGTGTCAATTTTCCTCGATTCGGAGTAAATTGCATTTTCGTGGATTCATGAATTCATGGTTTTAACAATTCTCTATTAAAAGCAATGTTTACTTCTATGTTTGTTAGGGATTTAATTTTGTGGTTTGCCTAACCCATGAAAACCACGAAAATTGGTACCCAATGAATATTAATACTTTCACAGAACTCTTAAATAAAAAAAGCAGAAAAGGCTCCAAATACATAACCAACATTATGTATACTAATAAACTTCATTGTAATGTTTATTCCAATGGATACAAAACTTACCTTTATTTTTGATAAGACGAAGAGTTCCTTGGATGTTTCCAATAGCAACAACATTGTCTCTAACAGACAGGACAGAGTAGGATGAGAAATCAGGGTCAGCAAATAGGACTTTGCTTGTTCCATTCTGTATGCTGAACATAATCAAAGACCTAAAAAAACAAGAGTTAACACTAAAGTATGTCTCGCCTGCCGGCACCATCAGAAACACTTCCACTATATTTTGTAATTATAAGGATTCTTAGTCACTCAGATCAAAAGATGTTTATAAAACTTAAACATTGCTAGTACATGTATATGCAAAAAAAATAATTAAAAGTCACTCAACCAGAAAATCAGAGTCAAGGTCAAAAGATGGGGATGCAACTGTGCTAAGCTATTACTAGGGCATATGCATACCAAGTTTCATCAACCTAGAACTAATAATACTTGAGATATGGAGGTGTTTGCAAAACCTTAACATTGTTATTACATGTATATGTATTGAAAATTGTCAAAGTCACTCAAACAGAAAATCAAGGTCCAGGTCAAAAGATGGGGATGTAACTGTGCTAAGCTACTACTGGGGCATATGCATACCAAGTTTCATCAACCTAGGACTTATAGTTCTTGAGATATGGGGGTGATCACAAAATTTTTCCATTGCTATTATATGTGTGGCTCCCATAGGGTTAAAAAACGACCTGCGACCTGAGGGCTTTTAAAGGGCGACTTCCGACCTACACTTCATAAAAGCGACCTATGCCAAAAAACGACCTGCGACCTCCGCCAAAATGTGCCTTTTAAAAGCGACCTTGCGACCTCAGTGCTCTTTTAAAAGCGACCTTGCGACCTGAGGGGGGTACCCTGCGGGAGCCCCATATGTATTGAAAATTGTCAAAGTCACTCAACTGGAAAATCAAGGTCAAAGTTAAAAGATGGGGATGCAACTGTGCTAAGCTACTACTGGGCATATGCATACCAAGTTTCATCAACCTAGGACCTATAGTTCTTGAGATATGGAGGTGCTCGCAAAACTTTTCCATTGCTATTATATTTATTGAAAATTGTCAAAGTCACTCAACCAGAAAATCAAGGTCAAGGTCAAAAGACGAGGATGCAACTGTGCTAAGCTACTACTTGGGCATATGCATACCAAGTTTCATCAACCTAGGACCTATAGTTCTTGAGATATGGAGGTGCTCAAAAGTTATCGCCGACCTAGCCGCCACCCATAAAGTAACATCTATGTCCCGCTCTGCTTCGGAGGCGAGACAAAAATCTGATTAAAATCTAAATCCAATCATCTTTTACATGTGTTTCAGAGAATTTAAAGTTCATTTCAAATATTCATTTACACTCTTAGATCCTTCTAATTCTAAGCAAAGGATTGTCTTAGTTGACATGAAGCCTCATTTTCATAGTGATTCTTAATTATTCAATGGAAACATTTCTTATTCAAGGTTAGTTTTTGAACATTTGGCTTGTATATCCGTAAACATAAAAAGCTTCAGCCTTTTAATAAAATGTCTGTCTAGCAGTGTTTTCATTTTGTGTATTAGGAGTTCGTATTAGTGAGTTGAATTCAAAAGAGCAAAGAAATAAAGCACAAACCCTTCATTGGTCATTCCAAGAACAAAATCTGTCATCCAGAAGGTAACAGTTCTAACAAAGTCCTACAAAAGTAAATAAATAAAAATATAACTTCTGTAAATTCTTTGATTTTTTGGGGTATCAATTTTCTTAGTTTGGCTTAGTTTGGTGAAAAGGATCGTTTTGTGGATTCTAAAATTTGTGGTTCTGAAGTCTGCAGTATACAGATCAACGTTAAATTTTCTTTTCGGGGGATATCAAATTTTGATTACACCACAAATAATAAAGAAATCACTGTACTTGAGAAATCCCAAATGGATACCAACCAATTTATGATATAACCTTTATTTAAACAAGTCCAAATACCAAATGAAAATCGTTTTCACATTCATCTCCACATGATGAACTTCCTAAATGTAAAGTTTCATTAAAATCCGCTCTGCAGTTTAGGAGGTTGTGTTTAAGAGATACTAGAGATATTAGAGACTGAGGAACAGAAAGATTGGGTGAATTCTATAGACCCACCCAACTTTATTTCTATGGATATAAAAATGGCTGGATTTTCATTAACAGGAGGCAGGCAAGTGAATGACTTAAACAATATATGAAAGTCGATGCTGATGCTGCATAGGAGGCTGTGATAAGATGGTTGCAAAAGTTTATATATACTCTTCCCCAGTGCCACCCCTAAAATAAACCAATCAATTTCCATTTTATAACTAGGATTTTCACTTATTTAAATTTGAGAGTAATCTAAAATTGGAATTGATGAACAGACAAATTTCATAATTTCACTAATTCTGAAGAAAAGTAAATTAACAGACAAGCAACAATGAATGGACAGAAGGACACCTAGTGATGACAATTGCTCAAAAGGATCAGATGAGCTAAAAACAAGAGGCTCCAAGGAGCCTGGATCGCTCACCTGGTCTTGATGTCAACCCAACCACTTTGTAGAGCTGAATAAGCTGAACATTTAAGCAAGCAACAGCTTTTCTCTTTCAGCAATAGTTTTCATGCTGTAGGCCAAAAACATGCAAAATGTGATTTAAAGGGCCGTCTGAACACTTTGAAAACATGTTTATTTAGGGGCTGTAATCCCTATAAGGGGTCATCTGACAACTTCGACCCTATGGAGACTTTTGTAGAGCTAAATGAGCTGAACATTTAAGCAGGCAACAGCTTTTCTCTATCTGCAATAGTTTTCATTCTATAGGCCAAAACACTATTTTTTGCCTTTAAGGGGCTGTAACCCCTATAAGGGGTCATCTGACAACTTTGACTCTATGTATACTTTTGTAGAGCTAAGAGAGCTGAACATTTAAGCAGGCAACAGCTTTTCTCTATCTGCAATAGTTTTCATTTTATAGGCCAAAAACACTATTATTCGCCTTTAAGGGCCTGTAACCCCTATAAGGGGTCATCTGACAACTTTGACCCTATGAAGACTTTTGTAGAGGTAAATGAGCTGAACATTTATGAAAGCAACAGCATTTCTCTTATCTGCAATAGTTTTCATTCTATAGGCCAAAAACACTAATATTTGCCTTTAAGGGGCTGTAACCCCTATAAGGGGTCATCTGACAACTTCGACCCTATGGAGACTTTTGTAGAGCTAAATGAACTGAACATTTAAGCAAGCAACAGCTTTTCTCTATCTGCAATAGTTTTCATTCTATAGGGCAAAAACATAAAAAAACGCTATTTTTGACCTTTAAAGGGCCATAACCCCTATAAGGGTTCCTCTGACAACTTCGACCCAATGTAGACTTTTGTAGAGCTTTTGATTCTAAAGAGCCTCAGATCCTTCAGATTTTTTCTATCTGTTATGGTTGCTGAGTTATAAGCCATTTTAAGTGGTTTTACCCTCTATTTTTAGTAACAGCAGCCATGTTTTTTATTGAATCATTTTAAAATGAGGATCGTTTGTTGCCAACATGTCATATACCATTCCTGCAAAGTTTCAGTAAAATTGGTTCAGTGGTTTCAGAGGAGAAGATTTTTGAAATTGTTAACGGACGACGGACGACAGACAACGGAGGACGACGGACGCATAGTGATGGCATAAGCTCACATGGCCTTTGGCCAGATGAGCTAACAAGAAAAAGAGTAAATGTTTTAATTAGGGTCTACGATTTTTATGTTTTAATTAAGGGATTGCATTAACATCTGTAAATCAACTTTTCTTACCTCCCCTGACATAATTGGTAAGACTTGACTATGTATAAAATTTGATGACTGGTTCTCTGTAATGTTGAGCTTCCATAATCTGATACTGGTATCCCCTCCTCCAGTAACCTACAAGTCAAAACACTCCCATAAGTAAACAAATTGGCCCCCAAAATTGTGCATATTTTACTTATGGGGAATATTTCATTGTAATTGAAGGATTTTTCAGTTAAAAGTTTACATTTGATGGAAAAGGCATTGATTTTCAAAAAGTTGAAATAAATTGCTACATTATACCTGTGCGCAAAATCGTAAAACCAATTAAATTGGCAAATTATGCTAAAAATAGCTACAAATTAAGCAGTTAAAAAAAAAAAAAAATATGAGCGAACCTGTGACCCACAAAGATATTTTCAGAAAACATTGGTATAGTTATGCTTCACCTACAGTTAAAGTATTTTTGTGGGTCAAAGGTTCGCTCATACTTTTTTTAATTAAAAACACATGAAAATTTGTCATATATTTAGCTTTTTGGAGAAAAAGTCGCTTTTTCCCTTATATTAAGCTCAGCAATCAGAAGATAACTGATAAATAATACATTTGAAACATACGTGTTATTTAGAATTTACCACCTTAGAGTAGTAAAATGAACATTTCAAAGAAATTTGTCCGTTTTGAAAAAAGGGGCCAAAAACTGTCCTTATCATATCTTGTCCTTTAAAGAAACAACATCAATTTTTGTGGTTGACAATTTTGACAATTCATTCCTCAAGACTGTTTTGTTTGTTTTTCAGTCCATGATTATCTGATTTCAAATGTTGTTTTACATATTTATTCTGTGTTAAAAGTTTTTTATTTTATTTTTTTTTTTTAATGACCATGAAGAGAGTTATATTTACTATGTTAAAACTACCTGTGGGCAGTTTTCTTTGTATAAAAAAAAAATAGCTGTCCTGAACTAATACATTTTGTAACGCTAACTTATTTGGCAAATGAAGAAGAAACATACATGGTTTCTTAAAACAGTTTTTTTTTTTATGTGAGCAAACAACAAAACATTTTGCTGCATTTCAAAGCACATTACCAATTAATCAAACATATCAATAGAAATATAAGACTAAACTTCAGTTGCAATATTCTAAATTGTTTACAAAGCCAGTATTTATTACTGAAACACTCACAAAATAGTTTTCTTTGCTGTCTGATGCCAAACTCCAAATGCTTTTACCCTAAAATATAAAAATATTTCCAGAATGACATTTAATATAGTTTTATACATGGACAAAAATGTATTACATAAAAATTAAACATCTACTCAAGATGTGGATTTTTTCACCAGAATTTTTTTTTCTTTCAGTTAACTTTAATTCCTTTAAAAACATTACCCTTGAATATTGATGGAAAATAAGACTTTCACAGTGTAGGCTTTCCTTTGCTTTTTAACTTAATAACTGTGAAATTTAGACCATACATACCTTGTGACCTTTGAACTTTTGAACTATTTTGCCATCATAATTCCATACACAACACTGGCTGTCCTAAAATAGAATCTTATAAGTAGCTTTGGTATATTTTTTTTTTACACTATTGTATTTTTTTTTGGCATTTAAATTACAAATGTTCATACCTTACCACACATCAAACATTGTTCTGCAAATCTTTCTTGTTCAATTAATTTCCCAAAACAATGGTGAGCTTAAAATCAGTCTTTTTTTAAAAGGATTTTGAACAAATGACATTTCCTAGATTTCATGTTTTAATTGGTAAACACGAATATAGCCACACTGGTCCAACAATTCTTTTTTAAAGTAGTACAGTAGTCTAACACTGAGCATCTTTTCTGAGCATGTTACCAAATTTAGTCAAAGGCAAAAACATTGCTACTTAACTGTAAGAAGATTGTTAGAATGATAAATTATGACGGAAAAAATAAAACCTAGCTGTTATATTCATTTTTAAATATTTCCCGTACTTTTTTCAAGGGAGATAATTTGTATGAAATGTGTAGGGAAAATTCATTTTTCCAATTTATTTTTAGAAAATAAACGGTGACCCCATAATTTTATTCCTTATTTTAAAAGAACTAACAAAATTGATGTTTTCCCAAAATATAACAAAATTCTATCCCGTGAAATTTGAAAAAAATCATTTAAACCATTTTTCCCTATACAATCTATATAAAAATTGCCAAATTCGAACTGTTTTAGATCAATTTTCTACAAAAACTAAGCATGGTGACCTTTTCTTTTTATTCCATTTTTCAAACATATGCACATAGATACTTCTTATGCCAAAATTTTTAAAAATATTATCCGACCGATTTTTTACTGCTGTACTACCTTAAGATAGAAATGTGTATTTTAATGTTTTCAATAGACATTCCAAAAATTACCATGTTCGCAAAATATGGACAATACCTATTTTGACAAAATCTGTCTAGAAAACAGTGAAAATACATGTACATGTATGTGGAAAATTAAAATTTTGCAATTCTTATATGGTGTGTTTATGGTGTCACTGCAAGATTCCTGATGTGAATATCATGTTTTAACAGTAAAGCATATAGAGTTCAGGTATTACTTGTTTTGGTAAAAATTGTGAAGAGTTGAAATAGTTTGAAAATGAGATAAAATGTTGAGCCAATTACCTCTCCAATACTAATCATAACATTGCTCAGTAAATTGATATCCCAGACTCTGGCAGAATGTCCATACAGTGTATGTAAGGGGGAGATCTGACAGCTGATCCAATCTTCAAGTTCAAGGTCATCAACATCAGTTGTCATGGCAGCCTCTCTGGTAAACAAAAGTTGCCATATTCTAATACTTCTATCATCTGATACTGAACATATCTGATGCCTCTGTGAGTTGTATCTTATTGAAAATATCACACCCTAGACAAAACAGAAAAAAATATTAATCCGTTTTAGGTTGGTACATAAGTTCTTGGAATAGATTGGCTGATCTTTAAAAAGAATCCTTCAGTCTTTTGGGAGTATTAATAATCTGTATTCTTAGTTTATTTCTATAGAATCTCTATTATTACATGAACAAGGTTATATATATGTATATATAGATTATTACAAAGGGTTTTCCATATCAAGTACCATATCATTCCGAGACTCCCATATTAGGTCTCGGCTACCGCCTCGGGAGTCTCGGAATGATAATGGACCTGATATGGAAAACCCTGTGTCATAAACTTTTTATCATACATTTTCAGCAAACAAAATAAAGATATAAATATAATTTCAAAATGAGGCTCTAGACCTTGATATGGCATATTAGCTCACTTTTGTGCATGCAAGGTCTTGATATGGCCATATTTGCCCACTTTTGTGCACGCGAGGACTTGATATGGCAAAAAAAGTCCCTTTTCAAGATATGGCTTGTAAATTTACGGCTGTTACACAAGTACAAATTAATAGGTATCAAAGCTAAATGTATGATAATACTTATACATCTACCACAATTGACTTAATTTGGAGTCAAAATTAGTAGAATTACATATACTACAATTTTTTGGACTGTCATTTTTTACATATAAATATAATATATATAGATTTCAAAATTTACCCTTTAGGCCATGCCAAATTAATTTCAAGGTCGCCAGATTTGCCACTGAGAAAAAAGTAAGACCCATTTCTCATGCTCCCGTGTATACAAATTTTATTAAGTTTACAAATATTATTTTTACAACACTCTGTTTTTCACAAAAATAATTCTTTATAATGCTTAAAATTGATAATTTGATTTATTTTTCCATAAAACAGATTAAAAGTGTGTAAAAATGGTACAATTGCTCTTTTTCTGAAGAATTATAAATATTCAACAGAAGAATTCTTTAAGACTGTTATCCTGTGAATGCATTCTCTTCTTCTTTCAATTAAAAAAAAAATTGTTGACTCGTAAAAATTGAATGCGAATCTGAAAATGCTTGTTTTAGAAAAAGAAACCTTATTTTTTCATGCATTGTCTGGCAAACTATGAATTAATTTGGCATCACCTCAATTACAAGTAAAAAACAAAAAATTTAAATCATTCATCAAGATTCACGTAAAAGCACCTCAATGAGTATATTTTTTTACCATAATTGAATAAATGTAATAAAATTCAGTGGCGGATTCAGGGGGGGTGGAGGGGGCTTACATCCCACCCTTAAATTGAGAAATTAAATTTTTTTTCTGTATAAAATTGACCAAGCAACTTCAAATTCTCATCAAAATCTGACATTTTTAGCAATAACGCCCCCCCCTTTCACGAACCTCTGGATCCGCCCCTAAAATTGAAAGAAAATATATGCTTTTAAACACGCCTTTAAGTACTACATATTTTACAAAGAAAGAAAAAAAGAAAACTTTTATCAAGATTTTCATTATCTTTTGAAACCACTGTGTAGAAAGTGATTAATGAACAAACATAGAAGTACAAAGGCATATTGCATAAAGCTTTTCTGTCATGATTTCAAAGGAACAAAGTTTTTAATATACAAATTTGAGTAAAATGCATAATTTGAATGCAATAGCTAACCTTTTACTCCTTTAAAACTATGTCAGAAAATAATCTCATATATATATATATATATATAGGCATTTTTAAACTTTAAAAAATCTCAATATTCACAATGACTTGAAGAATCCACAGATAATATCTATACCTTCATTCTACTCCATCTATTATCTAAACCCTATGACAATTATTACAGGTTTTGATAAAGCAATACAGATTATATAAAAATTAAGATTGCTTTTCAGTTTTTTAACATTAAAGTATGATCTTTTTTGGTATGTATATGAACTTTTTTTGTTTGGTAAGAATTTGTTTTCTTGTCATTTATGCTAAGTTTCATTTAGGTAAAATAAACTGTTTTTATACATATGATTATCTCTAAATTGTGTTTTTTTCAATGGGTTCCTAGTTCCAAATTTGAAATTTAGTGTATATATATCACAAATTTATTCAATGCTTCATTTTTTTCTCTTACATGAAAGCCTATCTTTAACAATACCTGTCCCTGCTTACCTGATGACCTTTGAACCTTTGTAACACCTTGTGCTGTCCAGAACTAGTCTTTGTTGATGCTGGTGACCATAGCAACACTTGATTGATAACAGTTCCTGCTGCTAATATCAAATTCTCCCAACATGATGTGATGAAGCGTGCACAATATCTAGTAAAAGTCAAGGATAAAGTAAACTTAAAGAAAATGTCTTTCTTGCAAAATAGCATGATTAATAAAAACCAATTTAAAGAAATTAAGTCTAAGATCCCAGAAAGATATTTGCATATGGCCAAAGAGCTGAAAATGTTAATTGTTATTTCCAGTCTAAATATCATATTTTGAATGAAAGAAAGAATATAGAAAATAAGAAATTTTGTGAAGACAAGAAAAAAAAGTTGGTGTCTATGATACAAGGAATTGCCCTCCAGTGGTTCACATAATCTCTTAAGGTATAGGTTTAATCAAGAACTAAACCACTGATGGACAAACAAACATGGGCTAGTCTATTTGCCCCACTCTAATACATGGTCTGGCTTATACAAATGTGTATGTTATCTGAACAAGATTGCTTTGAGTATCCAAATGCTCTACCCCTGTAAAAATACAAATTCTTTCTATGTTTTTTATCAATGTTTTAAAAGTTAATATTTTCTTTTCTATTATCTTCAATGTGTAGATAAATAATAATCCCATAGTTAAGGATACAATATGCTGTTTTCTTCACATTGTACAACATCTAATGTGACATCTCCTTCACTGTCCCATCTAACAATAGTATTGTGGGCTAAGGCAAACACAAGTTGACCTTTGACCTGTAAATAAATCAACACAAACTGACACCATGGTATAAATGCAAAAAATAAAAACTTAAGTCAATTATCTCCCCTGAACGATAACCAAAGAAATTTCTTAAATAAAAAGCTTCGCGGAGCGCAGCATGATACAACCGCAACATGTTGAACCCTGTACGTTTTAGGCCTAATATGGATAGTCTATTGCTCTGGACACATGCAGCCCATGGTGGACTGACAAAGGTTTTTGACACATGCTTCTCTGATGGACTTTCGACCCAGGGGGTAAAAATATAAATTTTGAATGTTGTATACTACTCATTAAAAGAATAATGTTTGGGGAAAAAATTTTAAAATCGAACCAGAATTTTTTTTTAATTATGATTACAGCCCTTAAAATTTATTCTTAAATTTAGAATCGCTACCTGACAAGAATAAATTTGCAAAAAAAAAATTTTCAAAATCGGACCACAAATTAAAAAGTTTCGATTTTGGCCCCATTTGGCCCCTAATTACGTAATAGGGGGGAAAAAGGGGGGGTCGCAAAAATTAATTCTTAATTTTGTATCCGCTATTTGACAAGAACAAACATGCAAAAAAAATTTTCAATATCGGACCAGAAATAAAAAAGTTACAATTTTGGCCCCTTTTGGTCCCTAATAACGTAACAGTAAAAAAAGGGGACACAAAAATATATCTGCAACTTGATAAGAATAAACTTGCAAAAAAATTGTCAAAATCGGACAAAAATTTAAAAAGTTTCGATTTCGGCCCCTTTTGGCCCCTTATTACGTAACAGGTGAAAAAGGGGTGGGGGTCGCAAAAATAAATTCTCAAATTTGGATTCGCTACTTGACAAAAATAAACTTGCAAAAAAAATTTTCAAAAACAAATCAGAAATAAAAAAGTTTTGATTACGGCCCCTTTTGGCCCCTAATTACAAAACAAGTGAAAAAAGGGATGGTCACAAAAAATAATTCTCAAATTGGGATTCGCTAACTGACAAGAATAAACTTGCAAAAAAAAATTTCAAAATCGGACCACAAATAAAAAAGTTTCGATTTTGGCCCCATTTGGCCCCTAATTACGTTATAGGGGGAAAAAGGGGGGGTCGCAAAAATTAATTCTTAATTTTGTATCCGCTATTTGACAAGAACAAACATGCAAAAAAAAATTTCAAAATCGGACCACAAATAAAAAAGTTTTTATTTTGGCCCCTTTAGGCCCCTAATTACACAACAGAGAAAAAGGGCGGGGGCAAAAATTCATCAGGTTCATTCTTTTATTGTAAGAAACATTCTTGACAAATTTCACATCAATAGGCCAACTAGGACCAAAGTAATGATGGAAACAAGTAAAATATTTGAATTTTTTGCCCCTTTTGGGCCCCTAATTTCGAAACAAAAAAAGGGGGGCCCCCCAAAATCAATCCCATTCATCCTTGTATGGTAAGGAACATCATTGTCAAATTTCATAGCAATCGGATAACTAGAACTAAAGTTATTGTGGAAACAAACAAAAAAGTAGTATTTTTGGCCCTTTTTTGGCCCCTAATTTCTAAACGAAAAATGGGGGGACCCCCAAAATCAATTCCATTCATGCTTTTATGGTGAGGAACATCATTGTCAAGTTTCATTGCAATCGGATAACTGGAACTAAAGTTATTGTGGAAACACTAAAAAGTTAACAGACACCGACGACGACGACAGCATCATACCATAATACGTCCGCAAATTTTTTGCGGTCGTATAAAAACAGTCTTGAATTGAACTGTTGGATACAAATAAAAAATCATCTAAATGTCAAACAAAAGATTTTTGCCCGAAATTTTTGCCAGAAGTACTTGGCTTTTATGGCCAATTTGAAATGAGTTTTTAATAAGACACAGGACAGGATTTTATACTATTTAGCGTTTTTATTTGTTTATTTCTCAATGACAAAATGGTTTTAGGCATAATTATATTACTTTTCATCAAGCTGCTTGTTAATTCTGGCAGCATCTCATGTCATGATGAAAATCAAAAATGATTGTTGACTTGTTTAAATCACTATTGCATTTTTAATTCAAATAACAAAATGATTCATACTGTTCCCTTTATTTTAATCTCAAATTAATGACTACATTTTACCTTCAAAAATTGTGAATCCCAAATAAGATCTGGCAATATAGTTTGTCTATCTGTATGTTGCAACAAATCCTCACGAGTCTTGATAATACATGCTTTCTTTTCTCCAAATACACACAACAGATCATTTTGGTCTGAAAAGAAATTATCATTTTGACCAAACAGTAAGCATAAGCATTGTACGTGTACCATTATTTATAGTAAATGAAAGTCTCAAGATAAAGTAAAGATTTCTAACAGTTGCTGCATGCAAAACCATTGGTCAAAAAAATCTGTCAAAGTAAAAAATGGCCTGATTTCGTTTAACAGAAAGGAAGTGAGCAACAGACCTGAAATCTAATCCCACGTTATGGGACTCCACCCTAATACTGTACATTGTATACCAAATATCAAGTGACTGTGATTATTAGTTGTTGGAAAAACTGTTTCAAAAATTTCTTCCCTTCCAACACTCCACCCGCCCGCTACTCACTGCCTGCCCAAAGTGAAATCCAGTCAAAAGTCAAATAAGACAGATTATTTTCTTGTATTTTTGTATTTTTAGTATAACTTATTTGTTTACACTGGATTGGGAAACAAGCTATAAGCTTAACGTCTATCTCCAGTTAGTAGTATAGGAGCGTGGCCTCTGTAGCAGCACCCATTAAGACTACTCTTTTCAATGATCTTTTTGGGTAAAATCTGCTCTACCCATATAATGCTCATGAAGACAGAGATGATCTCAGAGTAAAATATAAATTTTATGCAAATACATGAAATAAGGTCTAAATTAAATATTGTCATTTTCCTACTTTTCTTTAAGCTTTTATTAAATGGGTAGGTACATAGAAAATTTTAAAAACAAGAGTTTACACTTTAGTTTGTCTTGCCTGCAGCACCATCAAAATACCTGGTTTTTCCTCAAACACTAACAATGTCATTCAACTGGAAAATCAAGGTCAACTTTAAATGATGGGGATGCAACTGTGATTAGCTTCTACTGGGGCATATCCATACCAAGTTTCATCAACCTAAGACTTATAGTTCTTGAGATATGGAGGTGCTCATACAACTTTAACATTGCTACATGTACTATATGTATTGAAAATTGTCAAAGTCACTCAACCAGAAAATCAAGGTCAATGTTTCAAGATGGGGATGCAGCTGTTCTAAACAACTACTGGGACATAGGCATACCAAGTTTCATCAACCAAGGACTTATAGTTCTTGAGATATGGAGGTGCTCATAAAACCTTAAGACAAAAGTTAACCCCATCGCCGCAACGACTAGTAAAGTAACACCTTTGTCTCGCTCCGCTTTGCAGGCAAAACAAAAATTGCTTTCCCTGTGTTTTTACCATACAATCTGTAAAATAATAAAATAAAATAAAAAGAAAAGAAGATCCCTTTTTTCACCCCCCCCCCCCAAATAAAAAAATAAAAAGTTTTGAGTAAGGGAAAATTTGAGTGGGTCAGTGGATTGATTGCAAACAATTTTTTTATTTAGGTCTAATGCAAAACTATCCACAGATCTATATAATATTTATCGAAAGTGAATTGTGTTCTTACTAAATCTGATTCTGTGTATTCTTGTACACTTGATGGCTACAATTCTCTGAATACATTCCTTAGTCTCTGTATCATATAAATAAAGATATTCACCACACCCTACAAAGAAAGTAGCTTAATCATTAAAACTTTAAAATGTATATATAAATAACTCAGCAATGAGGCATATTCAATTTGCAATACTATTTTAACATACTTTTATACATGTAATTAAGAAACTTTACAGTTCATTTTTGTGCTATTTTTATGTAGATGTCTTTTGTGACAACCTGACAACTGGTTTTATTTAAGCATTTCCAGACTTTCCCTTCCATATCATCTAGTCACCCTTGTTATAATGTGATATTTTCAACATTAAAAATATGAACAAAGAGTAATTGACATACAAACCTGCCACAATAAACTTAGGTATTACACAAAGACCAGTGACAGGTCCTGTGTGAAATTCACATGTGACAGGCTCCATGATTTGCTATCAACTCAAGTAAAACATAGATTTCCCTAGCATCAAGTCTATGGCATCATGTTCTTGAATAGATCTGCAATAATCAATAAATATGTGTTATGGTCATGATGGTAGAAGGCACATTAGTACAGACTAATACTCTCATTTTAACTATTTAAGTGGTTTTTTTTGTTTGTTTTTTTTTTGTTTTTTATATGATTTAGATTCCATAGTACTTATTTTCATGTTTTCATTTCAATAGTTTAATTCTTTTTACTTGTTCTTTGGGGTTTCTGATTTTGCTCACTGTTGAAAGTTTGTTGTTTCTGTCTAAATTGATGGGTTAACATCATTTTTAACATCATAATTTTCAGCTAGTTGTCAGTCAGAACAATTTCAGGACTTAATATGAATCTTGCATATTTTGGGAAGGTAGGATTGGTGTAACTTAAAGCAACAAGAGGCTCCCAGGAGCCTGAATCGCTCACCTGACATATGTGCCTGAAGTAAAGGTTATAAGGCAAAATCTATTTAACGTTGAAAGGGTCATAAGATTAATAAGGGGGTCATCTGACAATATGGTGGATCTAAAGGTGCTGATCACTTTTGTTCTCAATCAAAATCTAAAAATCTGTCACCCTTTTTGAGTTATTTGCAAAAAAATGCAGTTTAACCTAATGTTCTATTTTTAGCCACAGCGGCCATGTTTTACAACCAATCAAAAATCCCCACAACAGTTCTATACACCTAATAATAATCAACAATAATACCAAGTTTGGTTCCATTTGGACTTAAAGTGTCAGAGGAATTAACATTTTCAATATAAGGAAATGCAGTTAAAATGCTCAATTTTGACGTTCCAAGGGCAATAACTCCTCAAAGGAAAGGTCCTACAATGTTGACCCCGTTACAAATTTTGTAGATCTTGATACGCTTAACAATATGCAATTTAAATTTCTCAAATATCTTGTATAGTTTTCAAGATATTGAGCTAAACAGGTGCAAAATTTGCAAAAAATCCACAAAAAGGACAATAACTCCTACATGGGTTGTTGGATTTTCTTCAAAATTTTAGAGCTGGTGGATCTTGAGGTGCTGATCACTTTTGTCCCCAATCAAAATTTTGAAATCTGTCACTGTTTTAGAGTTATTTGCAAAAAACTGCCATTTACCCCTATGTTCTATTTTTAGCCACAGCAGCCATGTTTTACGACCAATCAAAAATCCCCACATCAGTTCTATACACCTAATGCTAATAAACAACTATACCAAGTTTGGTTCCATTTGGACTTAAAGTGTCAGAGGAGTTTACGTTTTCAATGTAATGAGGAAATGCTGTTAAAATGCTAAATTTTGACGTTCTAAGGGCAATAACTCCTAAAAGGAAAGGTCCTACAACGTTGACCCTATTACATATTTTGTAGATCTTGATGTGCTTAACAATATGCAATTTAAATTTCTCAAAAATCTAGTATAGTTTTCAAGATATTGAGCTAAACAGGTGCAAAATTTGCAAAAAATCCACAAAAAGGGCAATAACTCCTACATGGGTCATTCTTCAAAATTTCAGGGTAGGTAGATCTTGAGGTGCTGATCACTTTCCCCCTATGCCAGAATTTTGATATCTGTAGCCGTTTTTGAGTTATTTGCAAAAAACTGCATTTTACCCCTATGTTCTATTTTTAGCCATGGCGGCCATGTTTTACGATGAATCAAAAATCCCCACATCAGTTCTAAGCACCGAATGCTAATGAACAACCATACCAAGTTTGGTTGCAATTGGACTTATGGTGTCAGAGGAGTTAAAGTTTTAAAAAGTTTACGGACGACGGACGACGGACGGACGACGGACGCCAAGTGATGACAATAGCTCACATGACCCTTCGGGTCAGGTGAGCTAAAAAGCAAGTGTTGTTCTGACATGCATCAAAGTACTGTTGACCACATTTAAATGGCATGTATTGTCGATGGAACACAACTATTGCACCCTATCCAGATAAAATCAAGGTCCTGAGCTGCAAGATCAGTTGAGGGTACCATTCATTCTAAGAGAGTCAAGGCATAGAATCTGTAAGCTGCAATATCTGGTTAAATAGCTACCAGCATCTGATTTCAATTGTAAGGACTGAGATGTGACTCATTGTACTAGCCTACCAATAAGTACCAGTAGGTCAGACTTTATTTTTTTCACTACCAACACCATAATCATCATGAGGTAAAAAAAAAGTCCAGCCATGTCCAACTGCTTCCAGCAAGAAAAACAACAACCAGCAGTACATAAATTGCGTCCAGCAGACCATAAAAACTAAAAGCACCCAGAAAAAAATAAAATATACTATGTAAAAAGCATTAGACTTAAAAAATACAAGATGGATCATCCAGAACGGACTAGTGCACATTGAACCCACCATCTACTAATACCCTTTGAGATACCCAACCCAGAGGGGGGATGGGGAAACACTCAAGACAGCAGTGTACCCTGAAAGACCAATATTTGTACTCTTTCTTCCCAAGATCCACAAAGAAATGGAACACCCACCTCAGCTGCTACACTGGAAGACTTCAAGGATGCAATTACCATCCTGCCAGCAACCTTGACAGACAGTAGCAAGCAACATCTATATATCCATCCATTTTCATTTATTAAGTCAAATTGTTTTTTTGTATTTTATGTTATTAATTCTTTAGTTGTGTCATAAACATTTATTGAAATGTGTTAGTACAAATAAATTTATCTAAATCTAAATCTAACTACCCCCACTTGACCCTGGAAGTATGTCATTTGAGGGGCCTCCTGTATTTCTGAGCAAGAGTCTATAAACACTCTAGAAAGATATATCCGTCCTTTTTACATGTAGGTTCATGTTCTCTTTCTATTCTAATCAAGCTTTATTGCATTGTGTTCATTATCTATTTACAAAATTCTAAATTTTGTGTGCACTCCCAACCCCCCCCCCCTGCATGCAGTAAGATGCAACAATGATGGAAGCATGTACATGTGTATCTTTTGAATTTTTTTAACTTAAGACAATTTCATTGGATTCATTAAAGGCGGTTTTCCTTAATTAAACTTAATGTGTCAACTTCTTTTCTCTTTTATTGCCCCAGGGATGTCCAAAACAAGGGATGAGCAACATCCAATACAAACTAAGAAAAAGTAAATATTTTTGTATGCCTCCCCAACTTTCTTCTTTTAATTTACACAAATTTCAAAAATTGAAGTTACACAATATTTATATCATTGGAAAGAGAAATTATGCAGGAATTATCATATATAAAATATTTGGCAATCACATTGAAAATATAGAAATTATATTGAATAATGTAAAGATGGTCCAAATTTCTTAAGTAAAATTTTCAATAAATGTGCTAAATTGACAAGGAAAAAATCAATAATTGGATATTTTTATTAGTAAGTGCCTCTGGGGAATTAAGTGAAATTGACAAATTTCTACCTGTTATTTGGCAGGCCTAATGGTTTATTACAGTCATAAAACTTATATCACATGAAAGCCCTTTCTTTGGTCTGTTTATTGAATATAAATTTGTTTAGATTCACAATAAAATTGTTTTTTAATTAAGCCCATGAAATAACAAGAAATTCAAACTTTAATGTTTTTTTTTAAGTTTTATTGAAGATAGGTAACTTGAATTCTTTGATATCTTTGGCATTTCTAAATATAGAAATACAGAGTTTTTAATTAGCATTTGAGAAAATAATTGTCTTTCAGAGGATATAATTTCCATTTTGATACACCTATTATTTTCAGAACCTACCCTGGAGAAATTTAACCCTTATGAACCTTCTGAAAATGACATTGAACTTAAATACACCTAAAATTAAACATGAAAATTTCCTTTTTTTTTAAAGTTTGTTTCGATTAATTCCCTTCACATGGCGAAATAGCTATTTCCATTTCCCCCCTCTTTCATTTGATATAAATTTCATGAAAATCTGTTCAGTAGTTTTAATGCATACCCCGGAGAAAGTTGACCTATTTTCAACAGAAAACATGCAAAAATATGATAAAATCTCAGGTAAACAGGGGAGGCATAGAACATTAGTGACTATCTAAAGATACATGTACATATCCCATCAGTTTTATTTAATCCCTGATTGCCCCTGAAGAAGGATGTGAGGTCTGAAAATTTGGGCACCTTTTCATTACTGTATTGTTTTTCTTTTAAACCTTGTAAATGTGGTTTTACAGTAAATTACCTTCTATTCCATGTATTCATTTTTTCCCACATTTTCAGTTCCCATTCAATTTTATTCATTTTCCACATGTTCAGTTCCATTCAATTTCACAATAATTTGTCAAATCACAAACACTGAGATAGTTTGGCAAGAGTCTTACCTACTATTAAGATTTTGCTACGTCAATTTGTTATTTACCAGACAGCCACGATATACGGTGTCATGTCAACAAAAGTGAGCTCTGTTCACCAACAGGCACAGGTAAATGAATTTGAAATGGGGAATGATCAATGGATATTACAGTACATATAGGTATATCTTAGGTATGGAAGATAAAATTCAAATCTGCATGCAAACAAATATGGAAATTACCAATTTTACATCTAAAACAATGATTTAAACGCATAAAAACACCACATGTTCATTTGTTGTCTGCTTTTTTTTTCACCGGAAGTAAAATAATTTGCATAAAAGTTGGGTCGGATTCGGTTGTCAGGTTGGAAAATGAAAGTAGAAAACTGCTTGCATGGCACATTGGAATATGATTAGTTGGATATTTTGACAACAGCTGTATGATTTTTCACGTTTCAAGAATACTTAGTTGTATTTCAATGTTAGGTACATTTTTTAACGTTTGCACAACATGCCCCACAGCTATTTATTCATTCAAGCTCTAGTCCAAATAATTAGAACGTCTTGTAAGGCTTTTTTTATGATTTTTGTTGTTACGCCTTCCTGCGACAGGAAGGCGTCCAAGAAAAAATCCAAATAAAAACGTTAGCCTTCCCCGTAACGGCCTAATTATTTGGACTATTCAAGCTCCAAATGGGGATATGACTTATTCCACAAATTTATTATATTATAATAGAGGAGATTCAGGCCATGTCAGTTACTAATATTGTTCTGTCATTTCTACATCATTTTTATTGGTTCTATGGGCTTGTGAATCCTGGGTAGATTTTAAAGAAAACTGTCGTAGGATTCTGACATCAGAGAGGGTCGGTAGGACCTTTTGCGGGACAGCGGGAAAGCCCATTTATTTCAACGGGAATTCGGGAAAACCCTTAACGGGAACGGGATTTAGCTATTTTCATTTTTCGGGATGCGGGAATCAAACATTTATTTTCGCGGGAATCCAGGATTTCTTGTTTTATTTGCCGGGACTTCGGGATCATACCCCCTCCTACCCCCCCCCCCATCAGAGCACGTGCATCAGAGTTAGTGCTCAGCCCGCAGATCGACCAAGGTGTGTACCCTAGGTGGCTGAATAGGTTGGCCCTCATCTGGGGGGGTTGTCATGTCTATAATATGGAAACCATGACCGCTGACCATAGTGGGCCAACATGTATGGAGAGTGCCACGCTTCCTGCTCATAGAATACCTCTTTGTGGACCGCCAAGTAGTGCACCACATAGGCTAAATTTTCTGCTCTACCCGCCTCTCTTCTTTTCCTGTGGTCTTCAAAATTACTGTTCCTTTTTTTCCCACCCCACTCCCATACATGTATCTCATTTATCATCATCATTTCATGTTCATTTTATCATCCTTTTTGTGTTCATCACCTTTAAATAACTTATACAGTGTATAGGGTTGCAAGGGCAAAAATCACAAACTCTCTCACTCACTCGCTCCTATATGCATGGTGTTAAAAAGTACCAAATTATTTTGTCTTAACAGAAAATTGTGATCCTGCCTGAAATGTTACTATTCTATTTGTTCAATGTTGCAAATAAATTGTCAGTACATGCAGAACTGTCCCTTGCAGACCCTTGAGCGTTTGTTGTTTCAGTTTCTTGATGTGATATCATTTTTAACCAGGTAATTTTTAGTCCTGTGCTGGTCAGAACAATTTCCGTATTTTATGTGAATCATGTCTATAATAAAAATCATTTCAATTCTGGAAGTGAAAATCTGTAAAAAAAAATTTGGTAACAATATCTCTGCAACTATTTATCACAGCACTTCTTCTCTCTGAAGTTGTTTCCAACAGTTTATAAAAGTTTTGCCAACTACTTTGCCATACTTGGACATACAGAGCAGTTGTCTTATGAATTATAAAAAAACTGGCTATTAGCAATTAAAACATGGGGATGCTAATCTAGTTGCAGACAGGGCTAGCAATAGGGTTAGCCCTGAAGTCCTTGATGGTGTCTGCTGTAGCGGTAGTTGTTGGTAGGTGATTCCAGTCTACAACTGTACTTATGAGGAATGAGTTGTGGTACTCTGTGTTATTGGTCCTCTCCTGATACAGTGTGTGTTGTCCACAGGTTCTTGTGTTGCTGACCCCTTATGTATAGCTCACTGTAGATGTCAATTAGTTTGTGCTGTATCTTAAACATCATGCACAGCCTGTTGTTTTTCATCCTCTGCTTTAGGCTCTGCCATTCCAAGTTGGTGCAAAGATGCAAAAAACATTTCTTGTCAAGATCATCGACCTTTATATTAGAATACAATTTCAATGCTTAGACTCATGAAACGATAAAGTGATTACACATGAATCACTGTATTATAGGGAAGACATGATATAATTTCCTGTCATTTTTCATAAGGAATTGAACTACATGAATCTGGACTTTGATATTCGTATCTCAAAGAATCTGAGTGGGTCTGACAGAAATTGTTTTTACCCATCATATTTTGGATCTTTTGACATTTGCAGACTTTCTACAATAAAGAGCTTGCATGTTGCATTCACCTAGTAGTACATTTAAACATGCTGGTATCACATGTACTGTGGATTCATTTATTTTCGTGGGTATCATGTATCAATTTTCGTGGTTTGATGAAAAGGGACCATTTCCTGGATTATTAAATTCGTGGTTTTGAAGTCTGCAACATACAGATTAATGTTAAATATTCTTTTCGTGGGATATCAAATTTCGTGGGTCAACACCACCCACGAAAACCACGAAAATTGATACCCCACGAATAATAATGAAACCACAGTATTTGACAATTATCACAGGCTCTTGTTGCTGGGGCTCTAGCTATTAAACGTTAGCTGTTGGGGTTATTTTTTAAATATTTTAAGGAACCTTTGATGGTAAATTTCCAATTATTGCCTGACAATCAGCTTAAGGTTGCATTTTTTAGCTCACCTGGACCAGAGGTCCATGTGAGCTATTACCATCACTTGGCGTCCGTCGTCGTCGTCTGTCGTCGTCGTCGTCTGTCGTCGTCGTCGTCTGTCGTCGTCTGTTAACAATTTTTCAAAAATCTTCTCCTCTGAAACTACCAAACAGAATTTAATGACACTTGGTATGAATGATCCTTAGGGTGTCCTGCACCAAACTTGTGTTTTGATTTTTGATCCGATAAAAAACATGGCCGCCGTTACTAAAAATAGACTAGGGGGGTCAGACTACTGTTTTTGGCTTATAAATCAAAAAGTATAAGAGATAGAGGAAATCTGAGGCCACGGTACTGATTCAGCATCAAAAGCTCTACAAAAGTCTCCATTTGGTCAAAGTTGTCAGATAACCCCTTATAGGGGTTACGGCCCTTTAAAGGTGAAAAATAGCATTTTTTCATGTTTTTGGCCTACAGAATGAAAACTATTGCAGATAGAGATTAGCTGTTGCTTGCTTAAATGTTCAGCTCATTTAACTCTACAAAAGTCTCCATAGGGTCGAAGTTGTCAGATGACCCCTTATAGGGGTTACGGCCCCTTAAAGGTGAAAAATAGCCATTTTTCATGTTTTTGGCCTACAGAATGAAAACTATTGCAGATAGAGATTAGCTGTTGCTTGCTTAAATGTTCAGCTCATTTAGCTCTACGAAATTCTCCATAGGGTCGAAGTTGTCATATGACTCCTTATAGGGGTAAGGACCCCTGAAAAATAGCGATTTTTCATGTTTTTGGCCTACAGAATGAAAACTATTGCAGATAGAGATAAGTTGTTGCTTGCTTAAATGTTCAGCTCATTTAGCTTTACAAAATTCTCCATAGGGTCGAAGTTGTCAGATGACCCCTTATAGGGGTTACGGCCCCTGAAAAATAGCGATTTTTCATGTTTTTGTCCTACAGAATGAAAACTATTGCAGATAGAGATTAGCTGTTGCTTGCTTAAATGTTCAGCCCATTTAACTCTACAAAATTCTTCATAGGGTCGAAGTTGTCAGATGACCCCTTATAGGGGTTACGGCCCCTGAAAAATAGCCATTTTTCATGTTTTTGGCCTACAGAATGAAAACTATTGCAGATAGAGATTAGCTGTTGCTTGCTTAAATGTTCAGCTCATTTAGCTCTACAAAATTCTCCACAGGGTCGAAGTTGTCAGATGACCCCTTATAGGGGTTACGGCCCCTGAAAAAAGTGATTTTTCATGTTTTTGGCCTACAGAATGAAAACTATTGCAGATAGAGATTAGCTGTTGCTTGCTTAAATGTTCAGCCCATTTAGCTCTACAAAATTCTTCATAGGGTCGAAGTTGTCAGATGACCCCTTATAGGGGTTACGGCCCCTGAAAAATAGCCATTTTTCATGTTTTTGGCCTACAGAATGAAAACTATTGCAGATAGAGATTAGCTGTTGCTTGCTTAAATGTTCAGCTCATTTAGCTCTACAAAATTCTCCACAGGGTCGAAGTTGTCAGATGACCCCTTATAGGGGTTACGGCCCCTGAAAAAAGTGATTTTTCATGTTTTTGGCCTACAGAATGAAAACTATTGCAGATAGAGATTAGCTGTTGCTTGCTTAAATGTTCAGCTCATTTAGCTCTACAAAAGTATAGGGTCAACATCAAGACCAGGTGAGCGATTCAGGCTCCTGGGAGCCTCTTGTTTAAAAGTCAAATCCAAAGAACAAGAAATGAATTCTGTGTGGCCTAACCTAAATGTGCGTGTGTTAGGGTTTAACCTTTTTAGACACACCTTGACCATATAGGGTGTTCAGTTTTATTTGTGGAGTAAACCAGAGTTTCAGGAGGAAATATTTGAACCTACATAAGAGAAACAGTATTCATATAAGAAAATAAATTTTTTATTTGACAAAAATAGAGCATAGGGGTAAATCACAGTTTGTTTTGCAAATATTAAGTCAAAAATGTTACAGAGATAGAAATTCTGACATAGCTAGGGTAAAAGTGATCAGAGCTTCAAGATCCAACAATTAATGTTGGAGTTATTGCCCCTTTTCTTGATTTTTTATTTTTGTCTCGCCTGCGAAGCAGAGCAGGACATAGGTGTTACTCTACTGGCGGCGGCGGCGGCGTTAACTTTTTGGAAAAGTTTTATGAGCACCTCCATATCTCAAGAACTATATGTCCTGGGTTGATGAAACTTGGTATGCATATGCCCCAGTAGTAGCTTAGCACAGTTGCATCCCCATCTTTTGACCTTTACCTTGATTTTCTGGTTGAGTGACTTTGACAATTTTCAATACATATAATACATTTAGCAATGGAAATTTTTTATGAGCACCTCCATATCTCAAGAACTATAGGTCCTTGGTTGATGAAACTTGGTATGCATATGCCCCAGTAGTAGCTTAGCACTGTTGCATCCCCATCTTTTGACCTTGACCTTGATTTTTCAGTTGAGTGACTTTGACAATTTTCAATACATATAATAGCAATGGAAAAGTTTTGCCAGCACCTCCATATCGCAAGAACTATAGGTCCTAGGTTGATGAAACTTGGTATGCATATGCCCCAGTAGTAGCTTAGCACAGTTACATCCTCATCTTTTGACCTTGACCTTGATTTTCCGGTTGAGTGACTTTGATTATTTTTATTGCATATATTTGCAATGTTTAAGTTCTATAAACATCTTTTGATCTCAGAAACTGAAAATCCACGTAAATTCAAAATATAGTGGAAGTAAGAAAGAATAATTGTTTCTGATGGTGCCGGCAGGCGAGACATACTTTAGTGTTAACTCTTGTATTTTATACTTCTTTAGTCCAAAATCTTGAAAACTATACAAGATAAAAGAGTACATCAAGATCTCAAATATTTGTAACAGGGTCAAAGCTGTAGAACCATTACTTTAGGAGTTATATCCCTTAGAATGTAAAAACTGACCATTTTCATAGCTTTGCAAAAAAAACTCTTTTCTGAAACTACTTGGCAAAATACAACCAATCTTCTATAGTATGCCCTTTACAAAATCATTGTTCAGATTTTTTATATGAAGAAAAACATGGTGACAATGGCTAGAAATTGAACACAGGGGTATTAAATTGCAGTTTTTGCAAATATTTCACAGCCCATGGTTACAGACATATAAAGATCTGTAAATTGCAAAAGTGATCAGTACCTCATTCTACCAGCCATGAAATTTTACCTAACACAAGTGATTTACATTTTCGTTTTTCGTTTTTCAAATTTTTTTTTCAAAATTTTTTTTTTTCGATTTTTTTTTTTTGATTTTGAATAGGAAACAGACCCATTTTCCTTTTCGTTTTTAGCTCACCTGGACCGTGAGCTATTGCCATCACTTGGCGTCCGTCATCGTCTGGCGTCTGTCGTCGTCTGTTAACAATTTTCAAAAATCTTCTCCTCTGAAACTACTGTACAGAATTTAATGAAACTTTGTATGAATGATCCTTAGGGTGTTCTGCACCAAACTTGTGTTTCAATTTTTGATCCGTCAAAAAACATGGCCACCGTTACTAAAAATAGACAAGGGGGTCAGACTACTGTTTTTGGCTTGTAAATCAAAAAGTATAAGTGATAGATGAGATCTAATGCCACCCTACTGCTTCAGCATCAAAAGTTCTACAAAAGTCTCCATTTAGTCAAAGTTGTCAGATGATCCCTTAAAGGTGAAAAATAGTGTTTTTTCATGTTTTGGGCTTATAGAATGAAAACTATTGCAGATAAAGAAAAGCTGTTGCTTGCTTAAATGTTCAGCTCATTTAGCTCTACAAAAGTCTTCATAGGGTCAAAGTTGTCAGATGACCCCATTTAGGGGTTACAGCCCCTTAAAGGCAAAAAAATAGTGTTTTTTGCCTATAGAATGATAATTATTGCAGATAAAGAAAAGCTGTTGCTTGCTTAAATGTTCAGCTCATTTAGCTCTACAAAAGTCTTCATAGGGTCGAAGTTGTCAGATGACCCCATTTAGGGGTTACAGCCCCTTAAAGGCAAAAAATAGTGTTTTTGGCCTATAAAATGATAATTATTGCAGATAGAGAAAAGCTGTTGCTTGCTTAAATGTTAAGCTCATTTAGCTTTACAAAGGTCTCCATAGGGTCGAAGTTGTCAGATGACCCTTTATAGGGGTAACAGCCCCTTAAAGGCGAAAAATAGTGTTTTTGGCCTGTAGAATGAAATCTATTGCAGATAAAGAAAAGCTGTCGCTTGCTTAATTGTTCAGCTTATTTAGCTCTACAAAGTTCTTCATAGGGTTGACATCAAGACCAGGTGAGCGATTCAGGCTCCTGGGAGCCTCTTGTCTCATTTAGATTTTCTAAAACAAAATCCAAATGAGTAAATAAATAAATATGATAAATTTACATGTACCTCCAGTAAAAAATGTGGGTGCGTCTTTTTACCACAGAACACCACAGAATACCACAGAACACCACAGAACTATAATAAATCATAAAATAAGTTAAGGACATGTGTACAACATAAAATTTTACGTAAATTATCTTTAAATTTTCTCATTTTAAACAAAAATGTTTAATTAGTTTTAAAAACAATCGACTACTTTATCAAAATGTAGCACATCTACCAAGTCAATTACGTACTATATTGATTAAAGAAGTAACCAAAAAAACACCGACAAACGTATTTAATGTACTATGAAAGATTTCTTACTAAAATTTTATAAAATTTAAAATAAAAAGTAGAAAATGAAATTCATTGTAGTCAATGGTATTAATGCACGCACTTATGGTAGTGGACAGAGATAAGGTGTTCTGTACATGTGGTACTTGTGTATTGCCCATAACTAATTAAAACATTAATGATTTAAGCAAAAGGTCAACCTGTTTTGAATTTTGTTAGTTTTTTTATTTTCTATATATTTAAAACTGTTTGGTAGTGTTTAAATAGCGTTTTGTGGTATTCTGCTAAGTTCTGTGGTATTCTGTGGTGTTCTGTGGTAAAAAGACGCACCGAAAAATGTAATGGCTCACAAAATGAAGACTTACTTATATGTACCTTATGAAAATATTTGATCTATTTTCAGCATATTAGACCTTTTTTTAAGTAATTATGGCCAAAACAGCTGAAGATGAATGGAAGGAAGAATTAGAAGAATATCTGACCTGTATTGACCAGCTGCCAATAAATAGCATCAACAGGAGTCAAAAGTAAATTATAATTCATAACTTGATAATTTATTGTAGAAATTTGAAATGTTTATTTGTTGAACACATAAAGGTCATGAAGGTTGGACATTATGATAAAAATTTACCTGTACTGAAACTAAAAGAAGATGTTGAAATACTTAGTGACAAGAACAGAATGAATATGACATAGACGATATTGAGATGTGGAATAAGTATACGCGACACAACAATCATAAACAAACAGCAATTCAAAAAATCACAACGGAAAACAGCAAGCAGTCTTCAACATGACCATAGGTCACTGCTTACCATCTTGCATGTAAATGTGGCACAGTTGAACTTATCAATATTTGGTTGGAATTCACAGATTTTACAAAAAAAAGGTTATACAAGGGTTGGGCAGCAGGGAATTTTGTAAGTTTTTTCAGCAACTATTAATCTCTTGATATTTGGTATGCAGCATCAGCATGAAGTTGCATACTATTGGACTTGATGTCAGAAGTCCGTGTATATGGAATTTCTAACATTTCAGGGAAATAAATTTGATGACAGTAAGCCTCGCTATTAAAGTACTCAAATTCATTTCCCTTGATTTAGAAATTTCATAATCTACTTGATCACATTGAAGAAGCTATTTGTTCATTACAGGTTTTGGAAAAGAGAACCATGTCCAGAGAATCTATACTCAGCTGATTTCTGTCCATGTCAGACAACCATTGATGTTATCAGAAATCCTACAACTGGTAAACTGCTAGGATATAAGGAGGTGAATACACTATATCAGAATAAGTTTGAAGCACAGAAATACCAAAGAGATTGTTGATTTAATCTGAAAATCCAAAACCAAAAATAGCAAATTCAGAGACAACCAAGAGAAAGTTTTTACAAACATAGCAACAATATTAAAATACTAGATGAACAATACAATACTCATTTAAATTACAGTAGCTTCACCAGATTTTTGTTGTTGTTGCAATGCACAAAGTTTGTTTCACCATCAGTAAATGGAATCTTGTTTTGAAAGTGGTCATTTTAAAGTAACTATTACCATGCTCGAAACCCTCAACAAATACATGTTTATACTTTAAACATTTATTTTCACGGATTTCGCCATGTTTGTGGTCAGCCATCTTTTAAAGGAAATAATATGTATGAAATTAGTAAAATACTGATTAGAAAACTTGGGTTAAGTCGTAAAATGGTGAAAATAAGTAGGTTTACAGTATTGTGTGCTTTATGATTTTTATGGAATGTCTTCTTAAAATATTTGAGCAATGCAAACCAAGCTACAGATATAATAAGGCTTGATGTATGTCTACCAGAAAAAAATCAAATTGATATAAATAGTGGAACTGTTTTGTTTTACTTGAAAATTGATATTGAATGAATTTGTAAACATATGGCAATACGTGTAGCTATACACTGAAAGAAACACACAATTTAAGATTCTGAGGAAGGTTATTATATTTTGAAAGTGAATAAATCAAATATCAACATGATCAAATCTATCATTCTTTCTCTTGTTTTTTGTTTTTGTGGTAAAATATACATGTACATCTTAAATGTGGCATTATATAAATATTCTATAATAACTGCCTGTTTTTTAAGTTATTTTTTTAGAATTATGATATAACGAGTGTTATTTTTTTTAAAGGAATATCTTGGAAACATCAGTGAAAATGCCAGAAATTCCCTATCATTGAAAAGACAACCAGGACCTATTCAGCTAGATGTTAGAGGCTTAAGTACCAGTAATCCATTTTGGCCAGGTATGTTGTGCCAACTAAAAGATTACAAGAAAATTAATCCAAAATACCTCTTATTCTGCCACAAATGAATGACCTTTTTTTCCTACCTGGGGTGTCCTGGGTTTTAATTCCAGAGATAAGCTATCTACTAGGATAATTTTAATTCATATTTGATAATTAGTCAAGATGACTTCATGATCTGTCTGTGTATGTCTAAATTCTTAGGAATAGATGGGGGGGTGGAAAGGGGGGTATTGAATCCCCGCTCCCCGCCTCCTTTCTCCCCGTTCCCCGCCCCCTGTCTCCCCGCTCCCCGCCTCCTTTCTCCCCGTTCCCCGCCCATATCTCACCGCTCCCTGCCCCCTTTGAAGTTTCTCCCCGCGCCCCGTCCATATTTCACCCGTTACTAGTTATTTTCTCTACGTAGCATTATAAGACTTAAATGGAACCAACCATTTAACTTGAAGGGGGGCCTTGGTTTTTTTCCTAAAAGAAATATTCTTAAAATTATTTTTGATGAAAAAGATATTTTGGCAGCAGAGGGTAAGAAAAAAAATACTCTGAAGAATATAAAATAATGATTATAATGGAAAAAAATATTCTGTCGCGACGCTTTCGAATTTGTGGTAGATACTTGGCTCAAGTCTCGATCTACCCCGAACGCCGTGGTATTCTCCAGATGATCATGACCTTTGACCGAAAACAACGCTATTATCTGCCACTATTATCAAGGATACCAATGTTAGAAAGTCTGTCAACCAAGACTGCCTTAATATGCGCGAGCCATTTTCGGAAAATTAATGCCTTTAGTTATATGGTTTCAGTCGATTTCCCTCTTTTCGTATATAGTGGGTTATCTCCCATTTGCAGAGTTATCTTCTCTTTCCAGAAGGTATTTTATACTAGTTACTGTGGGGAAATATAAGCTTTTCAGCATTTATTTTTTATTTTGCAGAAAAATTTCTAAAAGTTAAATATAATGATTTTCAAAAAGGTATTTAAAATGTTTTCTGTGACGAACCGCTAGGCCCTTTGAATAATTTAAAAAAAAATAAAAACTTTATTTTCCCAATCCATTCCAATGTAATATACCTACTGTAATGGAGGACAACTCTTGCAAATGGGAGATAACTCACTATTTACGAAAATAGGGTCTCATTAACCCCTTCCGGGTCAATTGGTCCCTCCCTCAAATAGTCCATTAAAAATAAAAAGTGCAGTGTTATTGTTTGTAATTGTCAAAGTTTTATTGGATTAATAATGGAATCATGTGTACAATCAAATGAAACCTAAAGATTCACTCATTTTAAATATCCTTGATTCACTTTTGACAAGTGTATGAATTTTGTTTACATGGCTGTGTGAAAAGGCTCCATGTGGAAGACCGGAAAGCATGGTAAAAAGGGTACTTTGAGCATTTTGTAAACAATCCAACTTTGCGAAAAAAGTAATCCTTGATGGTGAAGGTTTTATACCAGCATTAGACAGCAAACTTTATTAGCTTCGCAATGATATATAACATGTGTACCATCTTACCCGTATTTGTTCAAGCAAAAATTTAGAAAATGCAGATTTTAAGCTGAAAATGAATGTGAACGTCAAAAGGGTTATTTGAGACCTAGGGAATAGTAAAAATAAAATAAAAATTACCGCAAAGTTCTAGACAATTCTTCGTCTAATTAAGGCTCATTATATATGCAAAGGCACTCTACCAAAAAATCCAAACACTATACGAATGTAAATTAAAGAGCGTAATATAACATTAAAACCAAAAATGCTGAACCGCTTCAACGTAAATAGAAATTATTACTTAATTTGGATAAAATTCACCAATTTCAATATTTTCCCGTACTATTTAAGGGGAGATAATTTGTATAGGGAAAAACTTAATTTTCACTTTTTTCAAAAATTTTGATGGTGAACTTAATTTTTTATTTTGTATATTTAAAAATCAATACAAAACAAAGATTTTCACAAATTTTAAGAAAATTCTATGGAGTATATTCTCTTAGATGAAGAAAATTTGAATTTTTCCCTATTGATCCTTTATTAAAAGTATTAAAATCATGCGTTTTTCAAAGTCGTTTCTACAAAAATTCCTCTGGTGAACTTTTCATTCTATTATCAAAATAAAATGTACCATTCTAGAGCTACCTGTGGCAAAAATTTAAAAAAAATATATGGATAAATTTATAGACACCCCATCTACTTATGCGACTGTGTGTTCGGGCTTTGATGTCACTTTTCTTTAAGAATAAACGTTATAAAAAACTAACGAACTTGAAGGATCAATCTCGAATGTTTATTGGAAAAGACAAATTAAGGCAAACACACCGGGAAAATCGAAGATCGCAAAGGTCCTGACTTGGAACAGCCGGGCATTTCAAAGGAAACGGTTGGTTGAACCAGGTTTTATGAAACCTACATCTTCTGTATAAAATCACGTAAAAACTTTGCACTTAAAGTGTTCACAAAGAGACATAGTTATAAATTACAATTTTTTTATGAATCACAATTTATGATTTAACACTTCTTTGCCTAACACCCTTTCCGAGTTGTTCCCTAAAGCATAGATCGAAATGCCTTGATGTGATCGGCTGGTAGCTTGCAGTTACGATAATGTAAAAAAAATCGGGAATAAATACATTGCGCATTAAAACATCACTTAATGTTACTTTTGGGAAGCAAAATATAGATTGTATCATAATAGATTAAGATCATACAATAATGACACAATTATGAAGCACGTACAAACATCTAAAACGGCTACACCACAGACCATGCTAAATTACCACCGCCTGTTCCACCACCGTGCCCCGTCTATTTTATCACCGCTCCCCGCCCCTTCAGCCACCGCTCCCCGCCCCATCAGCCACCGTATCACCGTCCCCCCTTTCCATCCCCACATAGATGATAATTTATCGCATAAAAGAATTAATAACCTGCCAATGCAGATAAAAACAAAAGGTTTGTGGTTAAAAGTCAATGTCAGATTGTAAAATAAGGGACCTGATTTTTCTACATAGGATACAATATGCTTTAAACATGTATTTGTTAAATTCTTTGATTTTTGTTTCAGGAGGTCTTGATGAGCCAGACATTGAAAAGCTTAATGACTCTACATCATTTGATAGTTTGTTTTCTGAAAAAGGTATAATTCTATTAATCTTATTGCTAACTTGTCCAAAATATATTGAAAGCTGTTTGTTCTCCATAAGCATTTTTTTATACGACCGCAAAAAATTTGCGGACGTATAATGGTATGATGCTGTCGTTGTCGTTGTCGTTGTCGTTGTCGTTGTCGTTGTCGTCGTCGTCTGTTAACTTTAGTGTATACACGATAACTTTAGTTCTAGTTATCCAAATGCAATGAAATTTGACAATGATATTTCTTTCCATTAAAGGATGGATGGGATTGATTTTGGGAGTCCCCCCTTTTTTCGTTTGGAAATTAAGGGCCAAAAGGGGCCAAAATTGCAACTTTTTTGTTTGTTCTTACAATAACTTTTTCAAAATCTTCTCCTCTGAAACTACTGAACAGAATTCAATGAAACTTGGTATGATTGATCATTGTCCTGCACTATAGAAATGTTTCAATTTCTGATTCGTCAAAAAACATGGCCGCCGTGGCTAAAAAAAGACCTGGGGGGTCAGACTACTGTTTTTGGCTTGTAATTCAAAAAGTATAAGAGATAGATGAAATCTGATGCCACCCTACTGCTTCAGGATCAAAAGTTCTACAAAAGTCTCCATTTGGTCGAAGTTGTCAGAAGACCCCTTATAGGGGTTACGGCCCCTTAAAGGTGAAAAAAAGCATTTTTTCATGTTTTTGCCCTATAGTATGAAAATTATTGCAGATAGCAAAAAGTTGTTGCTTGCTTAATTGTTCAGCTCATTTAGCTCTACCAAAATCTCCATAGGGTCGAAGTTGTCAGATGACCCCTTATAGGGGCTACAGCCCATAAAATAATGTTTTTTCATGTTGATGGCCTATGAAATGAAAACTATAGCAGGTAGAGAGAAGCTGTTGCTTGCTTAAATGTTCAGCTCAATTACACAATTAAGAATTAATTTTTGCGACCCCCCCTTTTTCCCCTATTACGTAATTAGGGGCCAAATGGGGCCAAAATCGAAATTTTTTTATTTGTGGTCTGATTTAAAAAATTTTTTTTGCAAGTTTATTCTTGTCAGGTAGTGAATCCAATTTTGAGAATTAATTTTTGTGACCATCCCCTTTTTCACTTGTTTTGTAATTAGGGGCCAAAAGGGGCTGTAATCAAAACTTTTTTATTTCTGGTTTGTTTTTGAAATTTTTTTTGCAAGTTTATTTTTGTCATGTAGTGAATCCAAATTTGAGAAATTATTTTTGCAACCCTACCCCTTTTTCACCTGTTACATAATAAGGGGCCAAAAGGGGCCGAAATTGAATTTTTTTTAATTCTTGTCCGATTTTGACAATTTTTTTGCAAGTTTATTCTTGTCAAGTAGCAGATATATTTTTGTGTCCCTTTTTTTACTGTTATGTTATTAGGGACCAAAAGGGGCCAAAATCCTAACTTTTTTATTTCTGGTCCGATTAAAAAAATTTTTTACAAGTTCATCCTTGCCAAGTAGCGATTCTAAATTTAAGAATTAATTTTTGCAACCCCCACTTTTTTTTCGCTCATTACCTAAGGGGCCATAATCATAATTTAAAAAAAAATTCTTGTTCGATTTTTATTTTTTTTCCCAAACATTTTTTTATTCTTTTCAAGAGTAGAATACAAAATTGAAAATTTATATTTTTACGCCCTGGGTCGAAAGTCCACCAGAGAAGCATGTGTCAAAACCTTTGTCAGTCCACCATGGGCTGCATGTGTCCAGAGCAATAGACTATCCATATTGGGCCTAAAACGTACAGGGTTCAACATGTTGCGGTCGTATCATGCTGCGCTCGGCGAAGCTTTTTATTCAAACCTATAATAAGACAAATCTTGGTTGGAAAAGACACTTGAAAAAGTACTACCGGGTACTAGTCTTTCTGAAGAACTTACTGTGAAAGTACTTAAAGAACAAGACAGGATAAAAGCACTAATTAATCACTTAATTTGTCATATCTTCCAAAATTGGATTCAACTTGTTTATGTCCCGATGATGGCTGCAATATCGCCGACGGGACATTAAACAACCAACAATCAATCAATCAAAGGAATATTGAATTATAACTGTGTGATATTGTGATTCAGAAGTTATATTTTATTGAACAGGCAAAAGTTTTTGACACTTTGACATATTGCTTTATTACGCATGTGCACAAAATAATAGAACTGTGAAATATAGCCAAATTGGCTCAAAATTGTTAAAATGGCAACAGTTTTTGTGACATTGAAATCTATGCAGACCTGCAGCCTACAAAGATAAGTACTGGAAACATTAGTTCATATATGCTGAATCAACAGTTAAAATATTTTTGTTGGTCATGACATATGTTTCTTAATATTTGTGCAGATTTACTGTCAGTAGCGCCTGGTTTAAGTTCAGGAATGACATTTGAGAGTGAAAAGTCACAAGAAAAGACTCAGAAAGAAGCCAAAGTGACAGAGCCCACACCAGCAGTAATAAATCTGACAGATATTTTGACACAGGACTTTGATGATCTAGGAGACTGGGAAAAAGATGATGAAGAGGACAAGACACAAAAGGAGGTATAATCATTTAAAAAGATTAAAGTTTTAACTGATTGTCATTGAGGACATTAATATAAACAAACTACCGTACCATATAAGTGAGGTTTTTGTCTCGCCTGCGACTTTAGTCGCTGAAGGCCAGACATAGGTATTACTTTCCGGCGGCAGTGGCGGCGGCGGCGGTGACGGCGACGGCGTAAACTTTTTTGTAAGACTTTTGTGGAAAATGAATTCCAAGAAAAGTATAGTAGCTAGGCATCTGATATTTGGTATACAGACAGTACAGGTTATAGTCTACGCAACTGGCACCATGCCGTTTGACCCTGACCCCAATTTCATGGTTCAGCCACTCTGTGAACTTTTTCGGGCCAAAAAACCCCTTTGTAAGACTTTTGTGGAAAATGAATTCCAAGAAAAGTATAATAGTTAGGCATCTGATATTTAGTATACAGACAGCTGGGGTTATGGTATGCAACTGGCACCATGCCGTTTGACCCTGACCCCAATTTTATGGTTCACTGACTCTGTGAACTTAGATGTTTTTTCGGGCCAAAATACCTCTTTATAAGATCGTTGTGGAAAATGGATTAAGTGAAAACTATAATAGCTAGGCATCTAATAGCTGGTATACAGACACTTTGGGTTATGGTCTATGCAACCGGTGCCATGCCATTTGACCCTGAAACCATTTTCATGGTTCACTGACTCTGTGAACTTAGATTATTTTGGGGGCAAAAAAAATTCTTTGTAAGACTTTTGTGGAAAATGAATTAAGTGAAAAGTATAATAGTTAGGCATCTGAAATCTCGTATACATACATTTAGGGCGATGGTCTATGCAACTGGTGCCATGCCTTTTGACCTTGACACAATTTACATGGTTCAGTGACTCTGTCTACTTAGATTTTTTGGAACAATTAAAACTTTTGTGGAAAATAAATTAAGTTAAAAGTATAATAGCTAGGCATCTGATATTTGGTATACAGACATTTTGGGTTTTGGTCTACACAACTGACACCATGTTGTGTGACCATGACCCCATTTTCACGGTTCAGTGACTTTGTGAAGTTAGATGATTTTTGGGTGGAAAATGAGTTAAGTGAAAAGTATAATATTATAGCTAGGCATCTGATATTTGGGAATTATGGTATACACAACTGACATCACCATGTAATGTGACTTTGACCCCATTTTCATGGTTGAATGACTTAGTTAATGCTGGTCTTTTTTCATTGTTTCTCAATAACTATGGTATCTAGAACACACTTCAGACATTTTTGTGATGGTTAAATGGAATTCTGTCACCTGTCACATGGCCTTGACCTTAACTTTTCCAAAGGCCCACTAGACCTTCAATGAGTTCTGTGATGGTGCCGACAGGCGAGACATACTTTAGTGTCAACTCTTGTTTTTACACAGTGATATTATTTTTTCTGTGCGCAATCAAAACTGGGATGTGAAAGTTAAAACCCTCGAAATATAAAGTGATAAAGCAATGCTGAATTTCATCAGCTGTGAAAATTTAATAACTAAAAAATTTCAGCACCCAAAAAACTTGTAGAACAAATGTTTAGTCAATATAAAAAATATCCAGATTTTTTCAACTTCCTAAAAAAATTTGATTTTTTGGGGGGCATATAATCTTCATATTTTATCAATTTTTTTTAAAATGACAGAACATTTTATCAAATTGGCTAAAAAATATCCCAACCCCATATTTTCAAGAAATTTTGAAAAGCATTTAGTTATTGATTTATTATGGCCTTATTGTCTGACCCTATTGTTAAAAAACAAGTTGAATATTGGCCTTATTATCCTCCTTCCACTCTCATTGGCTCTTAGCAGTGTCTTAGGCCAATTTGGAAGCACCCACGTAAGAATCTACATGTGTTTTTTTTTTTTAAATATGCTCATAACACTATTTCAAATTACTTTAAAAAGTAATTGAATACAACACGATATTTTGTTTATTTTTAGGAAAAGACAGAAAAGATATTGATTGAGGCTGGAGGGGAGAGTGTTGATGCCATAGTAGATGTAAGTGTAATAATGAATAAAAGAATGAAAAAATTAGAAAATAAAACTTACATTTATTTTCTGTGAAGCCATATTAATTGGATATTCATTGGCTTGTTATTGATGGGCTGTGAGGCGTTCACCTATTCCACTTCTCATTATATTCTAATTGTTAAAAATTGTTCCTTTGTTTAAGTTTCACAAACATTGAGTAAAAATACATGTACTTAAATTCATTTGAGAATAAAGTTGATACTTTTGGATTTATAAAGATATGTTTTTACTAAATTTATATAAAAAACCAATTAATTTGGAATTTAGTCCATGGTTTGTCAGACATATGGGCTGTTTCAAAAAAAATGACGCAAAAGTGCGACATAGGTGGTAAAAATTCAAATAAGTTAAAAGTCGTCCAACTATACATGCTTAGGACCCAAATATATTCAATTTTTGAAATTTATTAAGCATTTGCAAAGAAAATACATCAGAAAAAAATATCAGCATTCTTATGACAGCTTTTTGGGCTCATTTTTTGGATAAAATACAGGATTTTCAGGAGCCAATTTGAAAAAAATGGTTTGATTTTGGTTTAATTCTTTGTCATTTTGTATTTCACTAATACTCAAAAACAAAAAATCATTGATTTTAAATGCAAAATGTTACCATTAAAATAAAAAAACAATTTTTCCTCCATTTTTAGTGGTTTTTATTTTACCTTTACCTAGACAAGTTTTCATATTTTCTAAAATACTTAAGTTTGAGCGCTGAAACATGCTTAAAAGGAAACCTCTGGGTTGCTCCTTCGTCCACTGAAAATTTCAAAGAAATATATCTTTCTAATTTTTAGTTCTTAATGGACAAAGTAGCAATCAATTTTCAATATATAGCATGTTACACTCCTGACATAGCAGATATTTAGCTTGAAACAATACATATTATGATCAGTATATCACTTTTTGACTTGAGGTTTTTTGCCAAAGTACAAAAACTTCAATTAACATAACTTATTTCATAAATTTGTATGAAATATTTAAAATTTGTAGCTCAAAAGTGGTGTTACACCCCTGACATCACCAAAACAACAGTTGTACCATATATTGTAATACATAGGTGTATAGATCCTGATCTAACAGTTGTATATTGCTTTAAGGAACAATTTGATCATTATTTGATTAAAAATTAGTAGTATACAAGTTATTTTCAAATATGTCAGGAGTGTAACATTTTTATTTGGACTGTATATAGGTCTTGTAATGAATTTATAAGCAGAGAATAGATTGTTGCTGCATAAACTTGGACTATTTCATTTCATGTAGTTTTTTTATGATCAACCATATGAAAAAATTGTATATTTTTTTAAAATATGAATTGCTATAGCTCACACATTGCAACATCCATTCAGAAGTCAGTCTGAGTGGCAAAAAGCAAGTTATAGACTGCAAATTAATCTAAAACAAACATAATTTATCATGAAAGATATCTAGTTTTGGTTAAAAGTCAACAAAAAGTGTTGATTATATTTTAAATGCAAGTTATCCAACAAACATCATCATATTGGAACAGCACCCTCTTAAAGATGAGTGTTACGCTCCTGACATGCTCATAAAAGTGAACTTTTAGAGCTAATAAAATTTAAATGAAGCAGCTAACAGACATTATGGTGCTTCTTATTTCAGCCCAAATATCCACTTGATCAGCTGGTATTATCTTCAGATGATAGACAATCTTTCTATTAATTTTTTTTTAGTCTAATGCAGCTTGGTGACAATTTTTTATGCATTTATTTTTGGGTTCAAGCTACTTGAAACTATCCGTCTACGTTTTACTATTAAACATAAATAAACCAATCATATACCAACAGTTTGCTGAGGTTTGCAATTTTATGATACAATACACTTTATTTGTATTGAATAAGTGGTTTTCTTAAAGTGTCAAATGGAAGTAAAGAGTATTTTCTAAATGTCACACTAAAAGTGTTACACTCCTGACAATTTTGACTACATAATTAAGCACCATTTTTGATTGAACAAAGATAGAGTAATGAAATTTTGCATGAAGTTTCTGTACATAGAAATACATACTTAGGAACAAAAAGTCTTTATTTAAAATGATAAATATGAAAATTATGGAGTGAAAAAGGAATTGCGTCATTTTATTTTCACAGTAATTGTAATTATGAGACCAATGGTAAATTATATAGAAGAATTTCCATATTTTTTTCAGGCATCATCATACCCTAAACAAAGTGAGACATCTCCTGTAGTCAGTCAGCCAAAAGAAGAATGGGCCTTTAATGTTGACATTGATCATCCTGTTGATGACTTCTATAAAAGGATTCCACAAATGGCATATAAGGTAAAGTAGAAAAAAAGCAAGAAAAAAAATAGTGCTTTTACATCTCATGTTTTAAAAAGGACTATCTTTTCAATACTGGCAGCTACTGTAATTATATATGCTGTAGTAATTAATTATTTGCATGTGATATAGTTTAATTTTTTTTTATGGTTCAAATTACAAGTTAATTGCTATGGTTTAAAAGACATTTCACCATTCAGGGGAGATAATTGTGCTTTGTATTACAATTTAAGGGTTAAAACTGTTTTTGTGAAAGTTGAACATTAATCTTTACATTGATGTTTTATATTACTTGTTATTAAATTTCAGTAGTTTTTTATTTCTATATAAAATACAGGTAAACATTTATGATTTTAACTATGTCATCTTGAATTTGATGGTAGTACTTTAATGTATTTCCCTAGGAAAATAGTAAAATCTATTTGCTTCCCCTTGGCGCTACCACCTCGTGAAATAGTAAGTACCTCATGGATACAAATGAGCTGGTTTCTTCCATCCAGTAAACAATTTTATATTATTTTAGTGGCCCTTTGAGTTAGATGTCTTCCAGAAACAGGCCATCTTACATCTTGAGAACCATGACAGTGTATTTATAGCTGCTCACACCTCTGCTGGGAAAACTGTAGTAGCTGAATATGCTATAGCTCTGTCACTAAAACACATGACTAGGTAAGACTGTAATGGATAAATAAGCTGATGTTGTTAAAAGACACAAAATACAGAATGCAAAAGTGGTATACAAAATATTTCAAGGAGTAACCTCTCATCAGCATCATTTGAATCAAAACATTGGAATGTTGTAAACCAAAAACAAAATTCAGGTTTACTGACATTTTGCAAAATTGAATATGGTATTATTGACTTTGTACCACATAGGTTATTTTTGCAGTGGTTTAATATTGGCAGCTCATTGGAAATCACCAAAAATTTTACAACTAATTGAAAGAATTACACATTTTACACATTTACAGACAAAAAAAAACCTGAAAAATTGTTTAGGAAATTTGTAATACAGATGCCTAAAAACTTATGATTTTGAAATAAAACTGCTTTCCAGTATAATATGTCAGGTAAATATTTTATTATTCTGGATTTGGTTGTTTTTATCTAAAATCTGATTTGAAAATACATTCTCTTGTAGATATAATATATACAATGTATGTTGTGCAGCATAATTTCTTTTTTGAAATTTTTATTTTTACAGGACAATTTATACTTCTCCCATAAAGGCTTTATCTAACCAGAAATACAGGGATTTTAAACAGACATTCCAAGATGTTGGACTAATAACAGGAGATGTTCAGATTCATCAAGAAAGTGCTTGTCTTATTATGACTACAGAAATTCTCAGGTAGGTAAACTATTAATAGATCAGTTTTTGAGGGGTATCAATTTTCACAATTTTTTCTTGTCTGACAAATCTCAAAATTTGGACTACAATTTAAAAAAATTTATGAACTTGTCAAATATTGAATTATGAAGCAATAATATTTATTTTATTTTCCATCCACAAAATTGTGATTATTTCAATGTATAATCTAGTGCTGTTTTATTTTATGTGTATGTTATGTCTTTCTCAAAATCTGTTTATTCTTTTATTTACCTTTGTAAATCTGGATGAAGGGATAATTTGTAATGCTTATGATTTTAGACACACATATTTTGGGTAAAAGGAAACAATCAAAATTAGACTGCAAATTGAAAAAATTATGAGATGTTGAATAAGTGTATGTGACACAATTCCCACAAATTAAACCAATAGCAATTTAAAAATCCACAACAGAAAACAACCAACAGCCTCCAATGTGACCACTGGTCAAAAGTTTTCTTTGCCAATATTATGATTATACCGCATATGTGTTTCACATCCCATTTTTGTTGGTCAAAAGTTTTCTTCTAATTTTTTGATAATACTATAAGTTATATGTATGTTTATTTCATATCTGATTGTTATTTAGATTTAAAAAGTTTATGTGCTACTCTATCAATATGTCCTTTCTTCTTTTTAAGGTCCATGTTATATAATGGTTCAGACGTCATCAGAGATCTGGAGTGGGTAATCTTTGATGAAGTCCATTATATCAATGATGCAGAGGTATGCCATTCAAATATCGATAAATGGATAAAAATAAACAGTAAAAACAGTCATAAAAAATTGTTTTAAAGCTCATTTTATAACCCAATACTTCAGATCTATGTATGATAAACACTTGTATATACCAACATATTCTTCAGTCCTAAAGTGGTTCAGTTTAAACAGACTTCACTAAATACTAATGCACTATTGTTTTATGTATGACTTTAAGGTGATGTTCCAAACAGCTAAGCATTATATTAAAAACGAAAGAATATGGAATATGGGCCAAAAAGACACGATCCACATATTGAAATGATTTTAATAATATACAAAAGTAAAATTTCACTGCGTGTGAAGCGCTTTTCTGGATTAACCTTCATCAGACACGCTAGGAGTAGAAAACTTGGAAAACCGGTAGAATATTAGATTTGATTTTAAAAAAATGCCAAGAATATTACAACAATGACCAAACATAAATTTATCATTTTTTAAAGAAACGGCCAAACGTTGTCAAATTTTGGAAATATGTAAACTATGTCTTTCCAACACATATTCCAGTACTCGCAAATATATAAGAGCATACAACTGAAGCACGGGGAAGCTTTCTACGACCTCCACATGTATGTTTGATTTTAGGGTATTCAGTGAAAGTTGCATATGAAGATTACATTCTTGTCTTAAAAATCATTTAACAACATTTACAGCAAAACATTTCTGTCTGCAAAAATGATTTCTTCATGTAAGAAAAAAATATTGACTAAAATTGTAAGGTTTTGAAATTTTTTTTTTTTTTTATAAAAAATGATTTTTGCTTTGTTTTGACAGAGGGGAGTAGTCTGGGAGGAGGTTTTGATTATGTTGCCTCAACATGTTAGTATTATACTACTGAGTGCAACTGTACCCAATACTCTAGAATTTGCTGATTGGATAGGGTAGGTATTGGGCGATATCTTTTTTACATTTCTTGACTTGAAATGTACATTTATTATACCCCCCACTTCAAAAGTGGGGGGTATATAGTGATAGGGGTGTCCGTCCGTCCTTCCGTCCGTCCTTCCGTCCGTCCTTCCGTTACACTTCAGGGTACCCATCTCTTATCTGCAACTCCTCCTAAACCCCTTGATAGATTTTCATGAAACTTACACACAATCTTTGTGACATAGTGTAGATGTGCACCTACTATTTTAAAATTTGATCAGAATGATTTTGGGGTTTCCCATAGCAAAACATCGACTTAGCCATTCGACTACATGGGGGTACCCATCTCTTATCCGCAACTCCTCCTAAACCCCTTGATGGATTTTCATGAAACTTACACACAATCTTTGTGACATAATGTAGATGTGCACCTACTATTTTAAAATTTGATCAGAATGATTTTTTGGGTTTCCCATAGCAAAACATGGACTTAGCCATTCGACTACATGGGGGTACCCATCTCTTATCCGCAACTCCTCCTAAACCCCTTGATGGATTTTCATGAAACTTACACACAATTTTTGTGACATCATGTAGATGTGCATCTACTATTTTAAAATTTGATCAGAACGATTTTTGGGGTTTCCCATAGCAAAACATGGACTTAGCCATTTGACTACATGGGGGTACCCATCTCTTATCCGCAACTCCTCCTAAACCCATTGATGGATTTTCATGAAACTTACACACAATCTTTGTGACATAGTGTAGATGTGCACCTGTTATTTTAAAATTTGATCAGAAGGATTTTTGGGGTTTCCCATAGCAAAACATGGACTTAGCCATTTGACTACATGGGGGTACCCATCTCTTATCCGCAACTCCTCCTAAACCCATTGATGGATTTTCATGAAACCTACACACAATCTTTGTGACATAGTATAGATGTGCACCTGCTATTTTAAAATTTGATCAGAATGATTTTTGGGGTTTCCCAGAGCAAAACATGGACTTAGCCATTTGACTACATGGGGGTACCCATCTCTTATCCGCAACTCCTCCTAAACCCATTGATGGATTTTCATGAAACTTACACACAATCTTTGTGACATAGTGTAGATGTGCACCTGCTATTTTAAAATTTGATCAGAACAATTTTTGGGGTTTCCCATAGCAAAACATGGACTTAGCCATTTGACTACATGGGGGTACCCATCTCTTATCCGCAACTCCTCCTAAACCCATTGATGGATTTTCATGAAACCTACACACAATCTTTGTGACATAGTATAGATGTGCACCTGTTATTATACCCCCCACTTCAAAAGTGGGGGGTATATAGTGATAGGGGTGTCCGTCCGTCCTTCCGTCCGTCCTTCCGTCCGTCCTTCCGTTACACTTCAGGGTACCCATCTCTTATCTGCAACTCCTCCTAAACCCCTTGATAGATTTTCATGAAACTTACACACAATCTTTGTGACATAGTGTAGATGTGCACCTACTATTTTAAAATTTGATCAGAATGATTTTGGGGTTTCCCATAGCAAAACATCGACTTAGCCATTCGACTACATGGGGGTACCCATCTCTTATCCGCAACTCCTCCTAAACCCCTTGATGGATTTTCATGAAACTTACACACAATCTTTGTGACATAATGTAGATGTGCACCTACTATTTTAAAATTTGATCAGAATGATTTTTTGGGTTTCCCATAGCAAAACATGGACTTAGCCATTCGACTACATGGGGGTACCCATCTCTTATCCGCAACTCCTCCTAAACCCCTTGATGGATTTTCATGAAACTTACACACAATTTTTGTGACATCATGTAGATGTGCATCTACTATTTTAAAATTTGATCAGAACGATTTTTGGGGTTTCCCATAGCAAAACATGGACTTAGCCATTTGACTACATGGGGGTACCCATCTCTTATCCGCAACTCCTCCTAAACCCATTGATGGATTTTCATGAAACTTACACACAATCTTTGTGACATAGTGTAGATGTGCACCTGTTATTTTAAAATTTGATCAGAAGGATTTTTGGGGTTTCCCATAGCAAAACATGGACTTAGCCATTTGACTACATGGGGGTACCCATCTCTTATCCGCAACTCCTCCTAAACCCATTGATGGATTTTCATGAAACCTACACACAATCTTTGTGACATAGTATAGATGTGCACCTGCTATTTTAAAATTTGATCAGAATGATTTTTGGGGTTTCCCAGAGCAAAACATGGACTTAGCCATTTGACTACATGGGGGTACCCATCTCTTATCCGCAACTCCTCCTAAACCCATTGATGGATTTTCATGAAACTTACACACAATCTTTGTGACATAGTGTAGATGTGCACCTGCTATTTTAAAATTTGATCAGAACAATTTTTGGGGTTTCCCATAGCAAAACATGGACTTAGCCATTCGACTACATGGGGGTACCCATCTCTTATCCACAACTAATCCTAAACCCCTTGATGGATTGTCTTGAAATTTTTACACAATCTTTGTAACATAATATAGATGTGCACCTACTATTTGAAAGTTTGATCAGAATGATTTTGGGGTTTCCCATAGCAATACATGGACTCAGCCATTCGACTACATGGGGGTGCCCATCTCTTATTTGCAAATCCTCCTAAACCCCTTGATGGATTTTCATGAAACTTACACACAATCTTTGTGACATAATGTAGATGTGCATCTCCTATTCTAAAATTTTATCTGATTAATTTTTTGGGGGGGTGGGGGGTATTTATTTGTGAGCTGCGGCTCACAGTTTTTCTAGTTTGAAATTATATTAATTTTATATTATTGTATCTTTTCTCTTGGAAATTTGACATTGATCCTCAATGTTGGATATATATAGCTTTGTTATTAACTTTATTTACATGTACTAGGTGCATCTTATACATGTATAATCTTTCGATCAAGCTGATTTTGTCTTGAATCATCCCAGATGACTTATGTTCATGAAGAAATAGTGTTTTGGTCATTATTAACAGTTTTTTTTCATCTTTCAACTGATTTTCATGTCAGCTTATCGCTGTAAAAAATTCAAATGAAGGAGGCAAAGTAAGTGTTAGTGGTTGAACAACAGTTTTAGCTGGCTTCTCTATTCAAATTAAAAATATGTTGTGTTTTTTTAAGCAAATTTCACTTTAAGAATAATTTATGGTTTAATGACATAGGAATTTCATGTATCAAAAACTTTAAAGTTTATTAGTTTTTTGCATTTGAAAAAATAAAGTTCAAGCCACCAAGGCTTCTTTCATTTTGTAGAAGGACTAAAAGAAAGAAGATTTATGTGATAAGTACCCTGAAGAGACCTGTTCCACTGGAGCATTATCTGTATACAGGGAACAGTGCCAAGACAAACAAGGAAATGTTCCTAATACTGGACCATAAGAAACAATTCCAAACTGTAGGGTGAGATTGACAAATAATTTCTGCAGCATTTTTCACAGCAAGTACATGCCACAGCTTCAAGCTTTATATTTGCCATGTAGCATTGTGTAAAGTGGTTTAATATCTGTAACTCATCTACGTTCTGGTTTCTGATTATTTTAAAATGCAGGCTAAATAAATCTTCCATGGAAGACAGCCATTCTTGTTTTCTAAAGCATTCAAAAATATGTGGCTTTTTGTGTACATTATGTACTTTAAATGGGCCCAAAGAAGTACTAAAGAAACATTCAAACCTTGAAGTCCAAAAACAAAGACAAAAAGGGTTCATCTCAGCAACATCAGCTCTGGTCAGAAAGATGGTTTGAACACCTGTCCTTCAAATGTTGTAGTGTCCATAGAGCCTATAAATTTAGATCTTTATACACCCACAAACAAGCTATTGGGGGTGTACAACAATCACCTTGTCTGTCTGTCAGTCTGTTTACATATCTCGTAAGAGATATTCCTCCAGAACAGTTTGATGGATTTTGATGAAAGTTTACATAAAAGTAGTATATTATATGGCAATATGTATGATGTATCCCAAATATCAAGGGAAAATAATTGGAACTAAGTTTTTTCCAGTATACTGTTTAATATGATGTGAGTGTGAACTTGCTGAAAGTATTTCTAGTTTACACTTTATACATGTATGTTTTAACACTTCATTTTCTCAAACTCTTGTCAAGATGTGTTAAGTTTCATACATCCAAAAGATGATCATCATGATCACAGCCCTTATTTTCTGTTTAAGCTATAATAAAGCGGTTGATGCTAAGAAAGAGAGAGCCAGTAAATCTTCACAAAGCTTTGGACCCAAAGGTCAAAGGGGAGGTCATCCCAATCAGGTAAAGGTCAACAAGGGCATTCTCATCAGGTGAAGGTCAATGAGAAGGCCGATGGGGAAAGGGGAATTGATCCTAATCTTCTTAGTCATTCTAATCTAGTTAAGGTTTAGTTCTACAAATTTCTCAAATAGTAGCACCTAAGATCAGTAAGAAACTAGGAATTATTATTATTGTTCAGTAGACAGGTTCCTTTTTTGCAAGGATACTCTAAACTTCAACTTTATAAGATTTTACACAAATTGAACAAGGTAGGAAAAAGTTCTTCATCATTGCTTTGATCTTTTTATCATTTCTGCATTTGTAAGTTATTTGACAAATATATGTTGAAACATCGACTTATTTGCCAAAATAAAGTTTGTTGTGAGTGATAATGATGTATTTTACATTTTGTTTTGTAACAGAAATTAAGAGAATAACAAAACTACCTAACTGGATGATCAATCTCAAATGTCTTAAAAGAAAAGACAACACTGCAAAGGTAATGAAGACTAGGGATTTCGAAATCACTGAACCATGTTGTAAAGCACCAAACCTTCCTCTTCCGGAACAGATCCAAAAACAGATTAGGGTTTTTAGTGATAAATGATTAATCCGATTTCATCTTTTCCAGGACAAAAATATATGGATATCTATCATTGACATGTTAAGGAAGAAAGACAAACTACCTATAGTAGCATTTATCTTCTCCAAGAAGAGGATAGAAGAAACTGCTAACAATCTAGGCAGTTTGGATCTCACAGATCAGAAAGAAAAGAGTGAAATACATATCTTCTTCCATAAATCTATAAATAGATTACAGGGAAATGATAGGAAAATCCCACAGGTAAATTTAGAATTATTTCTCACAAATTTAAATTGGCAACCTGATAATAATACACCAAGTAAAAAAAAATAGAATTTCCTTCAAAGGAATGAACCCTGTATTAGACGTGTCCCATTAAAAGTATTAACTTTCTGGGATAGACATTCACTCGCTCCTCTTCATACATGTGGCTGATCCGTGATGACAAAGCTGGAGATTTTGATTTTTTTGGCTGGAGATTGGACGAAAAGGCGGGAGATTTTCAACGCTCAATAAAATTGCATTTCAATGTCAATTGAGGGCACTAATACATGGCTTCATTGATTAATCTCAAATTGTTTATACAATCATCGGGTCAATTATGGCAATTAACACCTTTACCTGTTAAATTAACGTCTACCTAATTGACAAAATCCTAAAACACCGGAAATGTTTTATGGTTGAACAATTAAAATGTCTATAAAACTAAAATTTGTCATGTCTTGAAAAAGCGGGTGATTACACAAAAACCCGGGAGAACAGGAGATGGATAAAAAAAGTCGGGAGATTCTGTCTTCCGGCGGGAGAATCACATGTATGCCTCTTTGTTGTCTATTATATGATGAAAATTGGCATCGTTTAAGAAGAGTTTTAACCTTGTAAATTAAGTTTTGAAAACGATAAACATTTATGAATTTTATCTCTTTATGCAAAATGTTTTTATTTAAAATCTTTCTTTCAATACTTGTGTATTTTTGCTATCACTTGTGCATTTGTTTCTATTTAATAGATCAACCAGATAGAAGATTTATTGAAAAGAGGACTTGGTGTTCATCACAGTGGTATACTACCCATTCTTAAAGAGGTCGTAGAAATGCTGTTCCAGAAAGGCCTGGTTAAGGTATGTACATGTCTTTAAAGAGATCATAAAACATAACCTTGAAAATTTCAAAAATGTCAATATTGAAGTATATGGACTTGAAAAAAAATTCTTTAAAAACTCTGAAAGATTCTGTTACATATTTGTTGGAACCAATCCTTACTGATACTTTGAATTAGATAAGTGTGTGATGAAATAAATGGGCATGTAAAATAGTATTTTACAACAAAGAGTTTGAAAAAAGTAAAAAATCAATTAACAATAAACTAAGACATCTTATCCAAAAATATGCTATAAAACACAAATCTTCACACACATGCCATTTAATGTTAAAATTTTGTTTGAATTGCCATGGTCCCTCTTGCAGGTCCTTTTTGCTACAGAGACCTTTGCCATGGGTGTAAACATGCCAGCCAGGACTGTTGTATTTGATACCATACGTAAACATGATGGTACAGGCTTTCGTGACCTCCTTCCTGGAGAGTATATTCAGATGGCTGGGCGTGCTGGAAGACGTGGACTTGACACAACAGGGACTGTTATTATACTGTGTAAAGGGGACGTTCCTCCAACAGCAGATCTACACAAAATGATGCTGGTTTGTACTTTAAACCATGAAAGTCTATAATGGTTGAAGAGAAATAAAATTTGAAAGGAGCTACATGTATATTCATCATTTACATGCATATTTTGGAATGGGATGGAGTATGTAGTGAAAGTGACAGGATGTCCTTCTCTTAAGCCATAGGTTACCAATCTCTCCCATATTGGATTTCATTATGCTTTCACACAATGTTTGTGATATAATGTAGATGTTGACCTTTGATTGATTTACACTGAAAGCAGGAGGTAAAATTTTTGTGAGCTATAGCTCACAGTTTTTCTAGTTAAAATATTAAAGTTGTGTTTATTTTACATGTTTATATTAACTTACAGCATTCTTCAAAGAAAATCATTTATTTTGTTAACTAGGGCAAACCTACAAAGTTAGAATCTCAGTTCAGACTCACTTACTCTATGATACTCAACCTTTTGCGAGTCGAACAGCTTCGAGTCGAGGACATGATAAAGAGGAGTTTCTCTGAGTTTCACTCACAGAAAGATAAGGCTAAGCACAAAGAGGCTATGGACAATCTTCATAAGGAAATTGCTACTGTTAAAGACATAGAATGTTATATGTGTTCTATAGACTTAGAAATGTACTATCAAACTTGTAAGGATTACCTAGATCTCAAGAAAAAACTTCAGGTAAAAATTTTACAAATTACATGCATATTTATTTATAGACTTGGAAAATTAACATTATAAAGATACTATAAGTAAATCGAGAAATTTAAGCGCCATCTTATTTTTGGCAGAAGGATGATTGAATTTAAAGTTGGTTTCAGTTTTAGTTCTTGAACATTTTAATCCGTTTCATGTTTAATGTTTAATTTGTTAATTGCTGTTTCATATTTCGTTACTTCTAACATTATATGAAAAAAAATCTTAGTCTCAAAAGGGAAATATGATACAATTTTTAGACATTCTTTTTGCAGTTTGATTTACTATATATTTTCAGGCTGTAGTATTATGTCATCCATCAGCTATAAAGTCTCTAACAGCTGGACGTGTAATTGTAGTCAATGACAGTCTACGCAAAAATGTGGTGGCAGTGGTGCTAAATTCTTCAATAGGAACAAATAATGAACGAATGTTTACATGCTTAGCAATATGTAATAAAGGAGGGATAACTCTGTCTAAAGAGGAATTGACAAAAACTGATAAAGTTACACCAGTGACAGGGTTTTCACTATTTATTCCTGATGGACCATGTGGACATGAACTTGTCCCAGTGAAGGCTGAAAATGTTAGTGTTGTGACGACAAAGACTATTCGTGTGGATGTGGATAAGATTATCAATGACTGTAAGAAACGACAGCAACCTAGGTTTAGGTAACTTTTTTTAGCGTCATTTCATGATTAGAATACTTCAAACATATTAATGTCTTTTTGAATATTAATTTTTCACAATTTTTCTAATGATTTAATTGTGAAAAATAGTACTTGCAATATTTATATGTAAATAAGGTACAATATTACAGAACCATGACTATTGAAGCATGAGAGATAGTTTTGAAGCTTAGATGCATAAAATTAGCAACTATGAAAATCAATACATCCATAGTATGTTGTGGTCAGTACATGTAGATCAAAGCTAGTAAAAAAATCCTTTCAGTTTTATAAATACATGTAAATGGTTTTCTTAAAGACAATTTGAAAATATTGATGGCATTGCACTATCAGGAAAAACATGAAAAAGCATTTAAATCTGCTTTACTTTACTTTTTTTTAAAGCTACTACCTACATATACAACTCTTTAACACTTCAAATGCTGTACTTTTCTTTAAGAATTAAATTATTTAATCATTATCAGAATGCAATAGAAATAAAATGGATGGAGAAAAATATGTTTTTTGCACAAAAAAGAAATGCTATATTTTTTTTCAACAGAGATGATCCTCCAGGTCAAAGTGTATCCATAGCAACCCAGGAGCTATTACGTCTAACGGAAAGCAACCCTGAAGGTTTAGCAGGTCTAGACCCTGTCAAAGATCTCCATATCAGAGACATTGAACTCGTAGAACAATTCAGATCCATTCAATCCACTGAGGAGACATTCAAACATTTCCAATGTATAAATTGTCCAAGGTTTCAAGAACATGTGAGTTTTAATTACATGGGTCAGCGTACTCCTATAATATAAGAGGTCTCATACATTGACGGGAACAAGTAAAAAAATAACATGCTGTCCAACTTCAATGGAGTAGGTTGCAGTGCATGAAATAATGAGAGTGTAGAAAACATTTAAACTTCAGAGTTTGTTAATATATGTAGGCATTTGTTTAAGGCATTTAGATTGATGTGCAAAAATTACCTATAGTTCCCGTCCATATTAAACATTTTTTTTAACAAAATAAGGCAAGGACAATTATCTTAATATATGGCAAATCAATTTCTGTTCATTGCTTTAACACCTATGGTGAAGTAGGTAGTCTTACGTAAATTCAGTCATACTTTATCAAAATATTACACACCATTATAACAATGTCATACATGTATGTGTCACCTGTAAGAGAGGGGGCCGTATTGCATTCATATTGTCTTCTGTCTGTCCATCATTAATAAACTTTCAAAACAGAGTTCTCAGTTTCTACTGAAGATTATTTTCAAATTTTGTACATTGCTGAATCATGATGTGTTTTACCTTGCCTCCCCTTACCATGTCAACTTGGCATCTACTACCTGTTTTCTGGAATGTGGTATGCTTAGCACCACTTAGTTCAACACTGTTTTAGCAGCTCAATGTTTTGCATACAAAAAATGATTTTAAAGTCTGATTAGTATGTGCACAAGTAATAGAAGAATCTTTCTATTGGTAATCACATTATTTTGTAACATTCTTTTATAGTCTTTGATTTTTGTATGCTATTTTACAGTTTGAAGAACACAGTCATAATATGGAGTTAAAGAACAAATACAGACATCTAAAGTTTCTGTTGTCAGATGAAAGTTTAATGCTACTACCAGAATATCAACAGAGAATTGAGGTATGAAAACAATATACATGTATATAATACATGTAATGTATTTTATAAGAGTTCTGTTTCTTATTGTGTCTTACTCCTTAATTCTTTATACAGCTCCGTCAGACATTCAAAGAAAGGTGTACATGTACTGGGTGTATGCACCCATAAAAATGACAAAACTATGTGTTTTTTTCTCACTAAAACTACATAAAAAACACTTTTAAACTAGAATGTTGGTCTTCCATGGAAAACGTATGTTGCCTGCGTCCCGCTTTGCACTATATAGTAATATAGCAGGAAGCCACATGCCAAATATCAAGAGGTTGTGACATGTAGTTGCCCAGAAAACTGTGACAGAAATTTTTGTGACGCCACAGCATGATGATACAGGATGACAACGAGGCAAGACGACAGATAGGTCCAAGGTAACCCCTATATGTGGACTCTGCAACACATTGCAGGCAACATAAAAATCACACCTTGCTTCACTCAAGAAAAAACAATTTTTATGTCCTTTCTAAATTAATATCTTAAAACAGCCCCTGCACCTGACCTAGTTCTTAACTAGGAACTGAAATCAAATCTTATGTTTGAATTGGTTGTATTCTTATTCATTGAATTTTTTTTTGAGGTGGTCTTTATTGATGAATTAGCAGAGTCTTCTTTTTTTATATCATTTTAACGAGGTTTATTGAGTTAAAGGAAAAGAATAACATTTCATTGAATTGATTAAAAGTCTGCATGTTACTCTTTTTTTAGGTACTTAGGTCTTTAAATTATATTGATGAGCACAATGCAGTACAACTCAAAGGTAGAGTGGCCTGTGAAATAAGTACACATGAACTCATGATTACAGAGCTGGTGTTTGAAAATGCTCTGACTGACCTTCATCCTACAGAGATAGCAGCATTAATGTCATGTGTTGTGTTTGAACAGAAGAGGGCCAGTGAACCCAAACTCATTGATACCTTGGTGCAGGTATACTTTAATGTTTATGCAAGATAAAATACAAGCAATATTTGTTTGTGGAAAACTTCATGGAACACTGTTGCAGAGCTAAAAGTACAAACAAAACAAAAATTCTCTAATCAAATGATTTAAAGAAAAATATTGTTTCTTCTAAGACTCCCTGTCTATAATATGAAGCTCTACAATTATAACTCTTCAAAACACTTCCTAATATGATAATACATTACAAACAAGGAATACTATGACAACCAGCTACAGAGAAGTAAGCTTACTTAAAAAGATAACTCCACATTGGACTTTATATTACACACTAAAAACTTAAGTCCGATTATCTGCTGAGAACATCTAATTTCTTCATGCACTTTCTTCATCAAAGTTCATTTAACAGTTTTGGAAGAGCTGCATTTAGGTCTTTCTTTGAACACTGTATAAAAAAAACTTTAATCAAATTATTTCCCCTGAATGAGTCTGAAAGAAGGGGAATTTTTTCAGGCACATCTCCATATGATGTACTTTGTTCATGTAAAGTTTTATCAAAATCAATCAAACAATTTAAGAGGGGTTGCAATTACAAGACCGATAGACAGACAGATTTCTATATACTCCAAACAATGTCTAAGTGCAAAGTTTCTTCATTAATGCAAACTGGTACACGAAAAGATTTTGTACTGGTAAATGTACAGACTTGTTTTTGTTATTTTGGCTTAAGATGCAAGGCAAAAAGATCTATTCCTATCCTATTTTCTTACATTTAATTTATCTATATACCTTCTTTTTAGGGTAAAGAAAATATTCTCAGTATTGCAAGGAAGATTGACAGCCTACAGAGACAGTTTGGAATTCAGACAGCCATAGACTATGAGGAAGAATTTAAGTTTAATCTTATGGAAGTGGTATTTGAATGGGCTAGAGGACTTGTAAGTGGATATCGAAAAATCCGTTTAAAAAATTTAACATATAGAAATAGACACCCTTAAGACTGGAAACTTTGACTGATGTTTCCTTTCATGGCTTGAGTTGTTGCTAAATACACCATTTATAAAAAAAAATTTAAGTGATCAATTCATTTAAAGCAAAAAATTTGTAATAGTAGACTGAAGACAACCAATTTGACAGCCTTTAAACATTTATGTAGACAAATACAAGATACTCACAATTTTCTTGGAATAAAGTCCATGTGTATTTCTTTAGTTTTATTTTAAATATATCTTTAGGGCTATTCCAGAATTAATTGTATGGGGGGGTTGGAAGGCATTATAATTAAAATTGTATGGATGGTGGTATTTTTAGATATTTTTCTCATGAGCAACATAAAGGGAAAAAAATTAAAATTTTATGCATGGTGGGTATAAAAAAAAAGTGCCTTCCGACCCCCCCCCCCCCCTTACATTTATTTCTGGAATAGCCCTTACAGTATTCTGACCTTTTTACTTTACTTTGAAAGCTTGAGATTGGAAAATGTTTTGATAAAGTTTATGGACTGTGCTGACCACTTATTGCATTTGATTTTCAGCCTTTTGCAGAAATAACACAACTAACAGATGTTCAGGAGGGAATTATTGTTCGCTGTATACAGAGACTAAATGAGACATTACGTGATGTCAGAAATGCCGCTAGGATAATCGGTGACCCTGTCCTATATCAGAAAATGGAAGAGGCCTCTTCTATGGTGAAAAGAGACATTGTATTTGCAGCATCACTATATACACAATAAAATTGTTATATGGTTGTATTATTCACTCAATTGAGATAATGATTGTATAAATCTTTTCAAAGACATGCTTGGTGTCTTTACGACAAGATTTATACCAAAGATATTAGAGCAAAGAATCAGATTACTGTGCAGGATTTTACACATATTGCTAACCTTGGCTTAATTAAAATGTCAAACACCATAGGATGATGAGGAATTTAGAACCATCAAATCTATATCAACTTCTACTCTACTCTGAAGGTCCTCAAAACATTAGTGTTCCTTTAAGACAAAGGAGTAGATCAATCTTTATGGAGCAAAACAAATAAAAAAGGCATGTTGATACATGTATAACAAAACCTTCCGTTTGGCTTCAAATTCAATACAAACCTTTGACAAAGGTGGAATTCAAATATTCAACTCGGTTATTCAGACAAAACAAGGATGTGTACATTGGTCTTGTCATATAAGATGCAAATAAATACTAGAGAAGCATTTGAGTCAAACTTCATTAAAAGACAAATCCAAGAGAAAATAAGAGAGAAAAAACACCCTAAACAACTTTAAAACTACTAAAAGCAAAACAATCTCCCATAAAAATGAAAGTACACTCTGACAGAAACTGTCATAGGTTAGTAGTTTTTTTGTTCAATTACAAAGATTGAACATTAAACACTTAATTTAAAAGCTGATAATTTAATTTGATTATTATCAAATGCAATATTACAAATAACAAATATATTTATACATGTATTTCTCTAACATTGTATAAAATAAAACTTTAGGCAGCACATTTCATAAAATATTGATTGAATTTTCTACAAGAATGTTTAAATTTAACAAAATGAAAAAAATAGGTAATGTTTTAACATCTCTTAAATTCCAATAAATAAACTGATTTCTTTTCAATTTTCTATGCACCATTGTGTATTAATTACATTACACATGTAACAGATCCTGTCAGTATTTTGCAAAAAGTTTGTTATTCATTTAAAATAAATATCCATAGAAGCATGAATAAAAAAATGTACGATTAAACTACATGAATTTTTTAGGCAGTGGATTGACAATCATGCTCTCAATACATTCAAATACAGTGTGTGGATCTTGGTCGGCATTAATTTGTTGTCCTTGTGTGTAAAGATCAGCTAATTCTTCAACATATGCATGATACTGGGCCAGTCTAGCCTTGACCTTTTCTTCTGAATCTTTTGGATGTTTTTCCAATCTATCTTTAACTTCCTGTGTATGGGGAGGGTTGTATCGACTGTGGTATCTTTCTCCTGTGATGGGATCTGTTGATCTCAATGTTAGTCTTTCTATTACTGAATCATTTGGAACATTTAAGAAAAACACTCTAAAAACAAAAAAGAAAGCCAATAAATATATTTCATCTGTAAGTAAATTGTTTTTGACATCATTTTTTAATTCACTTAAAAATAGAAATAAAGTTGGATTAAAGTTTGAAATAGGGTTGGTGGACATCTTTATTTAATTTTAAAAATTTACAAGAAAAACTTTTTTTTAAACTTTTATGTGTGAATATACATGTGAATAGTATAATATTTGTTTGTTTCAGATATGAGTTGAAATGCTTTGCTAAAAATGTTGGTGGTCCTTTGGCTTAGCTTAACATGTGTCTGTATTATTAGAAGACATTTTCAAACACAATATTGTTCATGCATACCTGTTAGGAGGGAAACCTTCCTTTGCCAACATTTCTCCCTGTTCTCTCGTCTTAGGATAACCATGTAACACCCAGCCTCTACTGACACAATCTATCTGACTTAATCTGGCATTAATAATCTTTTGCACAATTGTATCAGGCACTACAAATAGGGAAAATGAAATTTTATCAAAATAAATAATATTTTTAACCCTGCTTTGAGATTCAGAAACCCTATAGTATACACTAAGTGTGTCTGTCTGCCCATAATTTTTTAATGCTTAAACTCCAAAACTATTAGGGTACAGATCTGAAATTTTACACATGGTTGAGTTATATTTTGAGTATGTGGATATTTTATTTAAATAAGCAAAATCATTTTCAATAGTTTTGTAAAACAGCATTCTATTTAAAGGGTTCTAGATTATAATGGCAGTACATGCATGTATTTCATGTAAAAGAAATACAAATAATTTGTGACTTTCATAAAACCACAATTTTGATTTCTTATTTTCTATTTTGTTTTGTATTCTTGATTTTAGACTAGAGTATGATATGTCTACCTCCAATATATAATTGAGGGGTTCCCGCAGGGTACCCCCCTCAGGTCGCAAGGTCGCTTTTAAAAGGCATAATCTGGCGGAGGTCGCAGGTCGTTTTTTTGGCATAGATCGATTTTATGAAGTGTAGGTCGGAAGTCGCCCTTAAAAAGCCCTCAGGTCGCAGGTCGTTTTTAACCCTGCGGAAGCCACAATTGAGACAGAAAAAAACACTTGCGATAATGACTATAAAAACCTACCCATCATATCTTTATCTACATAGGGTATGGCTGCCTTGCCATTATCTGTTTCATCAGCTATGGCTTGTTTTACTAACTGTCCACATGAAACTGCAAAGAATGAAAGGTCATTAGAAAGTGTAAAAATGTTCAAAAACAGTAATATCATACTTGAGATGCATTGAAATATGCATATTATGCTGAACTGTGTATTCCACCGATGTTAAGACTTTTAAAAGTTAAAAGATGTCAGATGTCACACAATGCAAGTATTCCCTGACTTAAGAACATTTTTTTACAAATCTTAATACTACTTTTCTTTTTATTCATTTTTATCCTGTCAAAATGTTAACAGATGTCAAATTTCGATCTTTTGTCTTGTACATTTGCTGATGTTCAATACTATGCTGTTTGGCATGTTAAATCTATAAAGTTGATAAAGATAACTAGATACATTCTATTAAATACTAACTGTTGACAATATTATATTTATTAGCCAGCAGGGCAGCCTGTACACCTTTCCCTGATCCTGTTGGTCCCAGTAACACAATTCTTGGTGTATGTGGTGCATTAGATCTTGGATTTCTGCATAGATATGTGTACACTAAAATAAAGGAAAATAAAATTTTATAGCTTTGCAAAATATAATCACTTAAATACAACAAAAAAACTAAAGGTTTTAATGTTTAGTCATGTCTTTTGTTAATTTGTAAAGATTTAAAAAAGTTTTAAGGTAAAGTATACGTAATTGAGCGCCTCTAGCGGTTGTTACGTAACGTCATAATGTGCTCCATCAAATGGCGCGAAGTTCGACGCTTCACTTTCGTTTCCGATTTTATTTTATTCAGCACGTCGTCATATTTTACTGATTTTTTTTACGTTGCAGATGCGCATAGGGAATATTAATGCATTAACATAAGGAATACAATTTATCAGGTTGTATATGCAGGAAGAACTAGATCAAAAAGTTTTACCACTTTCGAAAAAAGAACACAAAAGGCAGTCCTACTTCCTTTTCTTTTGCTATTTTTTAAAAATAGTCGGCAATTTCGAAAAAAAAGAAGTTTTTGGACAGAAGACATGATGACTAATAAAGTTACTTTTTTATAAAACTTAATGGCATTCTGTTTCACTTCTCATGGGACCAAACCAATCACTTTGTCACAGGTTTTTTTTACATATAAAAAATTGTAAATTGGGCAAACTTTTGAGAAAAGTCTTCACCAAATAATGTCAATTTTGCTAAGCCCGCATAAAAAAGGTAAAAAAGACTAGTGTAATTGGATGAACAATCTCAAATGTTCAAGAGAAAAGACAAAACAAAAAACAAGGAAGACATACCAGAAAAATTCAAGATCGTGATGGTCCGGACTTAGAATGGGTATTTCAAAAGATATTATAAATGGGTTAAACCAGGTTTTAGGCTGCCAAACTAACAGATATTTCTAAAAGCTTTAACCCATAAACTATAAGCACATACATGTACACTTTACTCCTTGATCAAATACCATTTAAATCTCGTACGGGACCCGGGAGGCGAATATGACGGGAGCAGAGCTTAGTGTGTAGTAAAAGGCGACTAAGGGTCGTGCGATTCTGACCAGTGCTAGTGTCCAGCCCAATGACCGACCAAACTATGCACCCTTGGTGGCTGAATAGAGTGGCCCTCGTCCCCCGGGGTTGTCAGGGCTATAATACGGAAAACCTCGCCGTTGACCATGTGGGCCAACGTGTGTGGAGAGTGCCACGCTTAATGCACGTAAAAGATCCATATTGTTGACCGCCAATATGTGCGCCATATAGGCTAAATATTCCGCCCCTACCCATATCTCCCAGCATTTTCCTATGGTCTTCAAAATTTACTGTTTCTTTGTTTACCACCTTATCCCATTTTCTCATCATCATATAATGTTCATCGCCTTTAAATAACCTATATAGCGTTGCAAGAGCGAATAACAACAATTCACTCATTCACTCACGCCCTCAGTTAACGAAAATAATATTCTATAAGTATATCCGTTAACATTCAGATTTTTGCCGACGAGACCTTCATTGTGTTGTCCGATGTTGTAGTATTTTAATGCAAATGGGGTAAACGCACCAATTTCCACCCGCAGTAAGATGAGTTCACATAAAAATGGTTTTGGTAAATATTTGTGTTTCTAAATGATACATAATACAAAACAGAATCCAAACTTGTTACTTTTTTTCTTCACCGGACAAAACATATTCTATTTAAATGCTTTTACGTGAATCTTTGTAAGTTTTGTTATTCTTTCGTGAAGTCTTCTAGTTCAGGCTTACCAGGTGTGAATTCTGCGAAACGAAGCCCTTTCGTGTTTTTATACCCCACGCAACGAAGTTGCGAAGGGTATAATGTTTTTGACTGGTCCGTCCGTCCGTCCGTCAGTCTGTCACGGCTGTCATTCGGTATCGTGAGTTTTTGACTCGTGAAGGAATCGACAACGGCGGCAAAGTATAGAAAGCTGCTCGTGGAGGGAGGAGGCGACGGTTCGTGGTGGAGCATAAACTATAATTTTTCTGAAAGTTGATTTATTTCACTCAATATCAAAGTTATTTGAAGAAAAATAAAGAAAATAAAACTGTCTCACAAAATGATTATTTTTACTCTGTAGAATGGGAAAAAAAGTACACGAAAAAAGCTTGACCAATTTCGAGAATTAATTAAAGGCGTTACTGTACCCTATATTTTTGGGGGTTATAAAAAGGACATTTTTTACACAAATATGTATTAAATTGCACAAAAATGACGTTTAAAGCATATCATTAAATCCAAAATAATTTTTGCCACATCTTGACAGCTAATATGAAACGAAAAGTTATTAAAATGTAATAAAATTTCATTTTTTTCAAAAAAAGATGCTGTTATTGCTCGTGAAGAATGCGGCGACGATTTATCGCTCGTGAAGTAGCAAGCGTTACCAGTAAAAAATGGCCTCAAAATAGTTAGATCAAACAATAAATCGGCCATTAAGTAGGCACAAAAAGTAAATCCAAATTAAAAAAAATATATAGATACGGTTATTTCGGTAATCTACAGATCATAAGTGGTCAATCTCTAATAATTTAGATACAATACGGACCAAAACTTGGAGAAAGATTATAGACAAATATATAAATATGTTGAAAAAATTAAAATAAAATTCATAAATGAACATTTTCTTCAATATGTGCAGCGAAATATTCATTTACATATCGCCGTTTGTAAAAGTGCTTACTATTATAGTTATCATTACATGTATGTTCTTCATTGTATATTCAGTGAAATGTCAAGGCAAAAGATCTACTTTGCGGAAATGATTGACTAGACCTTTTTACTGTCTAATCGCGCATCACAATTTAATATTGGATCAGTTTAAGTTAATAGTACATGATTGGGCCCGACGCGAGTTTTGCCAATGAAAAACTTATCAACACAACATACCCATATCAGAAAGGTGAGTTAGATGGTACATCACATCGATTTTTTATTGTGAATCTCTATGGTTATTTATACATGTTTTAAAACAATTAATGGGAATGAAAATTTTAAAACAATTATTGGATAGAGTTGAACATTCTTGTTAAAATTCAATTTAGTATTCTTTGGCAGCATTGGTCCATCATAGACTAGTGTTATTGTCTCATCTTCGACTAGTGTGGATGTTTCATCTTCTACTGGTGTTAATGTTTCATCTTCGACTTGCGTGGCTGTTTCATCTTTAACTGGTGTTACTGTCTCGTCTTCGACTGGTGTTGTGGTCGTCGTCCCATTTTCTCCTGGTGTTGTTGTTTGTACCTTTCTTCTCTTCGTTGCCCAATGTCTCTTTCTGTTGTCATAATTATTGCTGTTTCTTCTTTTCATGATCTACAGTTATAAAAATATGACAATAAATACCCAAGCGAATTTGTTAAAAAAAGATATAAGTATTATATGCAATATCATTTAGGTTATGATTGATTCAAGTGCCGGTACAAAGTTTTGATAATTGATAAATTCCTCCATCACGAGCATAATTCACGAGCAAAACAATACGGTACACCATTCATCACGAGTCGATTTTTCGGTACCGAGCATATTTTTCTTAGCTTATTAATACATTTTTTCTTTAAATCATTATAATGATGTGGGATATGTAAAAACAAAAGATGCTGCACACGCACATACCAAATTTGTAACGTTTTATGCAAAAGGCAACCCGCAATTCGTAGAATAACATGTTTGTTTACAGAAAAAATGATGACGAAATATTAGTCTTGAATGAGTTTGAAGAAAGTAATGCATTTTTATTTTTATTTTTTGTTGGCTTTTGTTCATAATGTTCATTAATTTTGTGAGACATATTTGTTTTTTGAATATTTTGTATATAAATATAAGAAAATTAGAATAAAAGACTGACCTTCTATTTGAAATGTCCGAATTCCTCCACCACGAACCGTCGCCTCCTCCCTCCACGAGCAGCTTTCTATACTTTGCCGCCGTTGTCGATTCCTTCACGAGTCAAAAACTCACGATACCGAATGACGGCCGTGTCTGTGATCAAAGTTTGTAATCGCAACTCCTCTTAAACTACTGAACAGAATTTAACGAAACTTGGTATGCAAGAAGAACACCATATGTAGTTGTGCATGTTACCGGGAATTTTTGATTCGCAAATTTTTGTGGGAGTTATGGCCCTTTGGACTTAGAAATTTGCAGAAAATCATGATTACAGTTTGTAATCGCAACTCCTCTTAAACTACTGAACAGAATTTAACGAAACTTGGTATGCAAGAAGAACACCATATGTAGTTGTGCATATTACCGGGAATTTTTTATTCGCAAATTTTTGTGGGAGTTATGGCCCTTTGGACTTAGAAATTTGCAGAAAATCATGATTACAGTTTGTAATCGCAACTCCTCTTAAACTACTGAACAGAATTTAACGAAACTTGGTATGCAAGAAGAACACCATATGTAGTTGTGCATGTTACCGGGAATTTTTGATTCGCAAATTTTTGTGGGAGTTATGGCCCTTTGGACTTAGAAATTTGCAGAAAATCATGATTACAGTTTGTAATCGCAACTCCTCTTAAACTACTGAACAGAATTTAACGAAACTTGGTATGCAAGAAGAACACCATATGTAGTTGTGCATATCACCAGGAATTTTTTATCCCCAAATTTTTGTGGGTGTTATGGCCCTTTGGACTTAGAAATTTGACATAACTTTGTGATGATACATGTATTCAAATACTTGCACATTCACTTTTACAACCATTCAATATTATTGATTCCTGTAGCTCGATACTAATTCGTCAAGGATAACATTAATAGTCCAAAAGCCGAACGCGTGGGGTATGTGAGCGTGCTCACTAAGGTTCTTTCATTTTTTTTATTTAACCGTAACAAAATACTGTCCATCTTGGAAATATAAAAGAAATCGATCAGTGCGTATGTTTTATATACTAGTAAGAGATAGGGTATGTTATTAAGATAAGCTGAATGTAAACTGATTTGGGACTGACGAGTTGACGAATGGGCGTGCGGAACCGAAGACTATATATGCTCATCTACCTTCGAAATAAAATAAAAAACTGACGACGGCAAAAGCTATATACATAAAATTGTAAATCAGCGTTTTCACTTACTTCACGTAGTAGTAAATACTTTAAAAAATACTCAGAAAATTTACGGATCGCAGAGACTGAGTATTATTCAATGGACAACACATAAGTTTATACTGTATAATTTATTACATACAAGAGAGACATGCTTGTTATACTTCAAGAATCCTGTCAAAAGAGTTCAAACCCATACAAACAACACAACACAGATTTTACTTATAAACATCGCTCTTTTTATTTGTTTTTGACGTTGCCGAAAACATCATCAAAAATGCGTCATTTTTATCATTTATCTCTACTTTGAAAGTTTGTAGCGTGAAAACGAACTCCGTAGTCAGGGACTTTCTTTACACCAAAATGCGCAGAATCTTATTTTGAATATGTCTTGAGTTTTTAAAAAATATTGATCGGTTAATAATATTTTATTGAATGAAAATGTTCAAAAACATGACTTTTTACGTTCATTTTCCTATTATATTCAATGTAATTTTGATATAAAACCAACACATCTTCGGAAGGTCATAACTCGAAAACAAGGTCCGTGACCCCAATTTTTTATTGCATTTCCTTATTCCTCCTAACTTCAGCTATCTATGGCTAATTTTTAAAGAAAATTGATCGGATAGTCAATTTCGTATACTTTACCTTAAAAAGTAACAAATCTTTTGTTTTTCAAACTTTAAGATCTTGTGTTAAATTGTGATAACTTATATAAAAATATTTTTGGTTGCATTTTCCTCCAAACATTATACCATTTTGGTAAGCCCAAGTGACTCTAACAAGTCTTCCAAATTTCATTCATCATCCAGACGCATTGAAAATTTATCTAAAAACTTAAGTTTTATATGAGTTTTGTTTAAATGCATTACATTTTCAATATATCTTACCTTGTGAAAATACATCTGCTTTAGGCTGATCAGCATTTATACTTTTCACTGTAGTTTTGTAACAATCTAAAACTCCATCGATATGTCTGTGGTATTCTATCAATTTTTTAACCATTTCCTCCTCTTTGTATCCTGGTACTTCCTCCAGCCTTGACTGCACCTCAGCGTTTGTAGGTAGGTCAAAGGTCGTGTGGTAAATGTCACCTGTTTTGGGGTCAACTCTTTTACCTTGTGCTCTTTCTATTAACACTGTATCTGGGGCATCAAGGATTACTGTAATGGAGTATAAAAATAGATATTAAGATCATCGTTGTCATTCTGTTTTTGTTTAAAAATAGTTTAAGGTAGTACAGTGGTCTAATACTGAGCATCTATTCTGAGCATGTTATCAAATTAAGCAAAGGCAAAAAATTGCTATTTTACTGTGTGAAGATTGTTACTGTGATAAATTATGGAAAAAAAAGTCTGAAACAAAACCTACATGTAACTGTTATATTCATTTTATACAATTTCTCATATTTTTTTCAAGGGAGATAATTTCTCCGAAATGTGTAGAGAAAAATCAGTTTTCCCAATTTATTTTTAGAAAATGAACAGTGATCCCATGATTTTACACCTTTATTTCAAAGAAATAACCAAAATTGATGCTTTGACAAAATATAACAAAAATCTATAAAGTGAAATTTAAAAAAAAATATACTTATATAACCTATACACAAATAGCCAAATTTGAACTGTTTTTGATTAATTTTCTATAATTTAAATTAAGCACGGTGAACTATTCTTTTTATCTTAATTTTCAAACATATGCACTGAGATACTTCTTATGACAAAATTTATTTAAGATAATTCTATCTGACCTATTTTTTACTATTGCACTACTTGGATATCCTTTCAAAAAGACATCATTTCAAAAATGTCTTTTTAATTTATAATTTTGTTTATTAAAAATTATCATATCTTTTCTCAAAATAAAATATTATAAAATGAAAACAAAAATATGTTAATCATCTTTTGAATTACTCTATATATTCTTGGGATATGTACAAATTAAAAAAAAAAACACTCCGAAACCAAAGATATGTGAAAGTTAATTCTTCTGCTATTTTTTTTTTTTTTTTTGGTGCGATCTACAAAGAAGGGGGGCATATAGTGTTTTGGTCCATTTGTCGATCTGTCCAAAATGTTGCAAGATGGGGCATTATGTCTCTCTAAAATTTATAGAAATTTTACAATCACATCCAATAAGCATCTTGAATTGGATAGAATCTTATTTGAACAGTAGATTTTAAGAAAGCAATATACATATTACTAAGTTAAATGTTTCTGGATCTTATTTTATTTACCTGAATGTTTCGGGTATATACCAACAGATTGGAGAGCTGAAGCTTGTTCACGAGTATGTGGGAAACCTTCCAGAACCCAACCTTTCTTTACACAGTCTGCTAACTTCATCCTGTCTGACAAAATCTTCTCCCATATTTCTGTGGGTACATCCTTAAATTCAAATGGACATAAAGTTTAAGTGGATGTAGTTTTCCTGTCTACTACATGTACATGAACTCAAGTCACATCTATTGAAATTAACAATATTATAAAACTTAGAAGTAGAAATATTTGTGAGATTTAGTTTTGGTCCTTTCATGGGGAAGAGAAATCCACATAATTGAATCTCCACGATTTTATAAATATTTAGTTGAAGAGTGTATTGCAAAATTAAAAATCCATGAAAATTTCCTCAACCATTTCATTTTTGTGTTCTTAATCATGAAATTTTATACCCAATAAAATAGATAATTATTCGGTGTAACATAATTTATAGGGTATTTTTATTCTTCATGTTAAGATAAATATCTAAAATAAATTCTAAAAACAAATTCTTAAAGCACCTTGAAAACAGAATACAGAATTAAAGCGATATAACCAAAATTAACTGGTTTTTAGCTGTTTGGACAAAAATTATTAGTAATAAACTCTTTTGAATTTTGTGTGTTTGAAAATAAACTGTTTTTTCATTGTACCTGTTTCTTCTTGATAAGTTCTTGTACTTTAAGTTTAGTGTCTGTCTCTGCTTCAGCAATCATGTTGTCTTCAGTCAAATGTGCAGTACGTAGTTTGTTAGCACACAATTTGGCCATTGTCTTTTTCCCTGATGCTGGTGGTCCAAGTATAACAACTTGTGGAACTGGAATTCAAACAATAGTTATTGAGGAATCTCAAATGAAATTTAAATGTACAAAAAGTATTTTAAAAAAATATTGGAAAGTAGGTCTAATGCTATGTATGTAGCATCTACAAGTACAAATAATTCATAGATACTTCAGATTGAACTCATGGCTATATATTTCATGAAGCAGGGTATCGATCAAGATAAAAATAAGAAATAAGAATTTTTTTTTTTCATGTTTCTCAAGGGTATGAAAGACTTCACACAATAAATTAACTTTATTTCAAACAATCATTACAATAGTATGGAACACATATGTGGTATACATAATTGTAAGAAATGAACTTATTTTTAAGGCAAAATAAATAGATGTCAGTCTAAATAATAGTGTCATAGTTTTACCATCATTGTTATCCCTTTTGAGTAAGTCAACTAGAAATGCTAAGGGGTCTGATGGTTTGTTGATAAGGAGCTGTTCCATAAGCCTCTGCAAATAAAATGAATGATTTTATTACCAATGAGATGATTTGTCAATTTTACACATTCTGCCAAATGTCGTGTGACTAAAAATGTGATAGGGAAGAAACAGTCTGTCTGTATCTCTTATGATATCTCAGAAGTTATCTATAGTCTGAGAATGTGTTATGAATGGCAGGAAATTGTGGCACATGGTGCCAAAAATCTCCTCCCAATCCCATCGACCCATATTTGAAATTTTTGGGTTTTTAACTGCAAGAGCTTTTAAGGCCACGATTTTTTACATTTTGAATGATGACACTGAATACTTTGTAGCTTTCCATAATTATCCCGCTACATGCCAAATGAAAGATCCAAGCAAGACTACATACAGTTTGGATAGATATTTATTAATGACGAAACGTTGATAAGTATGACGTAAAATACACGAAGGTTTAACCAAGATGTTCGCAGAATAATGGGATACTACAACAAAACTGCTTTGTCAGCCGTTGTGTTGTTCTGTGATTGTGTTTATCTTCTTTTCACTTCAGTCTTCATTCAAACTTGTAAAAAAAAACGTTGAAAATGAAGAATTAAACAACAATAACTGCGTGGTGACAATTAATCAAATGCAAACCTTGTACATATCGAATAAGCCATGCTTTTCGGCATAGGTGCCGAACTCTGGAGGAATTAAAAGAGGTCTTTTTGTCTGATCCATTATTTTTACTGCTGAAAACAGTTATGATGGCGTTCTGTTGCTATGAACATGTGTCCGTCGTTTTCATTGGTCGGAATGCATGTTACTAAATATTAAACAACAACGGATGAGAAGGTGTACGATATCCGGATTTTAATTTTCCAATTCATTTTGTCCGACATCGTTATGAATTTCTTCATATTTTTCAATTATTCTACTATTTAGAAAATCTTGTTTACCATAGCCTAAGATAATTAAACTAAATTGTAATAAAAAAAATTAGCAAAAGCCTAGAGGAATTAGTACTTTTAATCAGTCCGTATTCAGTTTTTAGCTCACCTGACCCTTCGGATCAGGTGAGCTATTGTCATCGTTAAGCGTCCGTCCGTTAACTTTTCTTCAAAGATCTTCTTCTCTGAAACCACTGAAGGGATTGCTTTCAAACTTTGTACACTGGATCTTTATAGGATGTTCTCTAACAAGTTTGTGAAATTTATGCATGCCGACCAACCAAAATGGCCGCTGTTGCTAAAAATACAACAGGGGGGTCAAACCATTTTTTTTACTTATAGCATGAAAAGAATAAGAGATACAGACTTTATCTTAAAACCCACAAGAAATAGAGGAAAAGTTAGCATTGCAAAATTGTCCAGCACATTGAGATCTACAAAAATTATTTCAGAGTCAAAATCTTTTAAGAGTTACCCCCTTTAACTGTTTTCAATCAATTTTAACTTGTTTGCTAAGCTGTGTAACTTTGTATTCCTGGTCTTCAGAGTGTAGACCATGTTGCACACTAGGAAAGAGGCTTTTAGCATAAGAGATCAGGTGAGCGATTCAGGCTCCTGGGGGCCTCTTGTTTTTGCTTGTCTTGTTGAAAAAAGTACACCCAGAACTTATAATCGTCTTTTAGTCCCCCCCCTGAAATGCGGAGCGGGGACATAGAAATTCCGGTGTCTGTCCGTCCGTTCGTCAATCCGTCATACTCTTTTCGTATCCGTTTTCTCAGCTACTATTAATCCAAAAGCTTTTGATATTTGGGATGCAGGCTAGCTTCAGGTAGGGTTTCATACGGTTGGATGCGTTAGTAGGTCTGTCACTCACCTACTTCCTGTTTAACGAGCTGAAAAGTTTTCGGAACAGTTTTCTCATCAACTGTTATTCATAAGCTTTTGATATTCGGTATATATGGAGCTTCAGGTAGAAGTCTAATATTGTTGGATGTGTTTCCATTCGGGCTTGTGGCTAGTTACCTACTTCCTGATTAACAAGCTGATTTTTGATTTTTTTAAGGGTGAAAAATGGAAAAAAATTCGTAACAGATTCAAGTCTCAGCCACTGTTATATTGATAGGCCGCTTTGATATTTGGTATGGAACTTCAGGAAGAGGTCTCATATGATGTGATGCGTTTCCAGGTCTGTCGCTTTTTATCTTCCTGTATAGCGAGTTGCCGGTCGGTCGGTGGCGGATCCAAGAATTCCGTTCTTTTTCAAAATAAGGTTTCACTTTGGTGGTGAATGGTCCCAACTTGGTATCAGGCCAGAATAGTTGACAGCCGTTTGAGTTTTCACTAAAAAAATAAACCTGACATTCTTTTTTATTTGTTTTTGTCGTGACCCATTTGATATCAGCCCGATAATAAAGTATACACGAACTTCAAGCATATAAATGTCCACCACGTCTGGCAGGGAATCGTCATAGAATAAGGCCTGTATATTAGATATATATCATATTATATCAGGCGCGAATTTTGGCGTGTGTGAAGGGCAAAATATTCTTATATACAGGTCTATGGAATCGTGTTTACAAAACAAAAATGTGATAATTCATATCAAACCCATGCAGTAAAGGGTCACTACGTCCACTTTCTTATCTCTCTCCCGTTTGGATACATGTATACTGTGACAATCAAAAATAGAATAATGCAGTATAATACGGCAATATCTTTTGTTGGTAAGTCTATTGAAATATAACGACATTTAAGATAGCATAAATTCATGTGTAATCGTGCTTCTCTAGTTCACCAAGCGAAAAGGACAAGATATGATAAGTGCTAAATTTGGCCCCCTAATTTACCATTTTTTGAAAATGATTGAACTAAGGTTGAACTATTCTAGATCAGTTCTCAGATAAACAAGGTAAAGTAAAATAACATGTATTTTAACTAAATCATGTAAATCTTGTTTATTACTTCACAGTGACATCATCAAATTATGTGAAGAAGACATTTTTGTGAAAAAGTGTTAAAATCATGCAAATTTTGATCAGTTTTTGGTATATATAACTATGAGCCACACCGAGTTTCAGTTTTTTTTGCAGTTTTTCATCAAATCACGATTTTAAAGCCACTTTGGGTAACTATTTTAACATCATAATGGATCACTTTAAACAAAATAATGCTGATACAGTAAAGTTAAATTAATCTAAAGTATACATCACATACTTTAAGCTCATTTTAATAATTTCAAAATTGGGGGGCAAAATTGGGCTCTTATCATATCTTGTCCTTTACCACAATCTTTGGCTTAAACTACAAGGTGTTGACTACAAATATTTGAATTGTCGTGTTGTAAAAGCTCTTGTACAAGATATTCATTACATGAAATTTTCTTGCTCATACAACTGAATGTTCATAATCCAATTTAACCCTAATTATGTGGTCTTTCCCCAGGTCAACCATGCTAGTGTAAAAGCTCAAAAAGCTGACATAATAAGTTATCAAATTAATGGCATCATATATTTTTTTCTGATAAATGTAACAACATATAAGTCAATCTTTCCTTAAGAATGCTAATTTCTACATTTAAACTTTTTTAGATTTAACGTGTGCAATGCACCAAAGTATTTACGAAATTTTAGATCTCATGGATCTTGATTTGTTCCGATGTTTCCTGTCATAAGTCATAGCCAGCACTGTTACACTCACTGAGATATTTACACTTTTAATTTCTTTTCAGTTATAGCGGGTTTATTAGAGGGAATAATTGGTAAGTGTTACAAGACAAAGTTCATTTGTGGCAATAATGTCTTGTGCTTTTTAAGGGCAATATAACTGAAACACAACCAGACTAGTACCCAAGGGAATCTACAAAGAGTTAGTTTCATCGACGTTTAAAGAAAATACTTAACATTTCTAGGGACTTTATGTCGTTTTTTTTTCGTTTTGTTTTGTTTTTGTTTTTGTTTTTGTTTTTTTTTGTTTTGGTTGCAACCCGAGTTTCACCCCCTAAATTGTCTTAATGTTTCATGTAAACGCAACCATTCCAGAAAATTTTTGCGCACGGGCCTGATAATCGTCAACACATAAACTTCTTCGGATCGGCTGTCAAATAACGTAAAATAAGCTATTAGTTCCCACTTTGTTTCTAGATTTTACTGTAAAACTTCATGAGAATATATCAAGGAAAACTTAAAGTTTGAGAACTTAGACATAGACAATGATTTGTCTTTAGTTTGAAAGTGTGCTTTAATGTGTAATTTAAAAGTTAGTCAACAGTTTGTTTTTTTTTTGTTATGGCATCTCTGATGAGTCTTCTTAGACGAAAAACACGAGATATATTTTAGAATTGTTATGAATAATTCGTCAACATTTGCTCGGCAATTTCAAAAATAACACTTTTGTTTCAAATTAAAATCATATTTAGAGGAAATGTACACATTTTTTTTTATTAAGTTTCAGCTTTGAGATGTTACACCTGTAATGGTATTTTGGAACCTCAGTATTGCGTCAAATCGGCTGAATGCGCAACAGGAGAGGTATTTTCTAATATATGACAATAAACTTTGAAATTAAAAAAATATATATCTATTTTTAATATAAAAAAAAAACTACAAGTGAATCCTTTTTCTCTCATTTGTTCTATAAGAGTCACTACAAGTAGTTGATCTTGATAAAAAATATCCATATCTTTCTTTTCAACGACATCTCAATTTTTTATTGAAATCCACATATATATAAAATTCTTATTTGGCTTTCTAGGGGGCTCGTTGAGGTCTTTTGTGTGTCAATTGAATGCAGACTGGTAATCTATTTTTTTGCATGGATTTATATCTATTTGTTACCTCTGACCTGGGTTTCATAAAACATCCGTTAATTTGATGTGTTTTTTTTTCTCTCTCAAATTTGACAATTTCCTCAAAAAGTAATCTAGGAATTCAACAAGAGAAATCTCAAAATTTGAGACCGGATACAGATATACTTTAGTTGCAAGTCATTAAAACGCATTTCTTTTTCGGTCGGTTTCAGATTTGCTACACAGAACAAGTTATTGATGACGATCTCAATGTATTCTACAATACTGGCTGTAAACAGAAAAATGTAAGCCTTACAATTGAATACACGTACATTTAAGACTCTGAGTTTGGTTAAGATCTAAACATGACCGCGAAATCAACATCTCAATTATACCAGAAGGTCAACTGTAATTCCTATCATTCAAATCTAAAATATATCAATCCATTTCTTCAATGTAAACTTAAACGTTCTATAAATTTTGAAAGTCTTTCCGTGCAGTTTCAAACTCCATTAATCTATACAAAGTTATAAACATAAACATGCATGCAGCAATGGACAGAAGATCAGAAAAAATCCAGAAAAAGATCAAGAATCATTTATAGGGAACCAAAATTGCAATTTTCCCAGAAATGCTCTGAAAGATATGTTTTCTTTTTTTTTCAATTCCAAATAGCTTTGTGATATAGCTACGTTAGACGGCTTTGGAAAAAGAACTGGCCAACTGCACGTTTGCGAAAAATGCTGCAACACCGAAAAATGTAATACAGTTTCATGCAGGCATACAAATGGTACTTATATTATGATATAACGTGGGAGAAATATGCTTGCTATACACCTACAAAATCAAAACCAAACTAGTCAAACAAGTCAAAATGTAAGAATATTTCATGCTTAATCGCCGTAGATAGCTTTGAAACTCTTCAATTCCACCCCATCACACAGGTTAACACAAATTTAATTATACAAAGGATTTGATTTTGAACAAAATAAAGTAAAATGCATTCATTGTTTACCATGATCAATGTAATAAATCGACGTTATTGCACAGTAAGCCTACGAATTGTGTAATTTTTCTTATGTTTAAGTAACTGGACCCAATCGTTGTCTGCGGTGTTCTGACGTTGCCAGACCATCAGACTGTAATGTGGTCGTGGAATGCCGAAAAGACGAGGTAATAGATCTTTGAGGATGCATATTTCAAGGAGAAGCTAAAATATAAACCAAAGAAAGGAGGCTTAAACCACGGAAACTTGCTCCCTTTTTAATATTTTGCTGTTTTGGTTATCATATGACGCAATGACTCGAACAAGAATATTGTTATTACTCAATTTTATTCACAAGGTTGGATGGAGCTTAAATTTCTCAGTGTTTTAGATGATATTTAGTCGAAGAATCTTGAAATAATTGACCCGTGATCAGCCCGGTAAATAGAATAGAGCAATAGTAGCAGCAGTGTGCAAAGAGTTTGTTACTTTTTTTAAAGCAAAGCTGTTTCATATATATGTAGATTTGCCATTGTTTGCACATCATGTTTGTTTTAAGTCAGTCTAAATTTGATTTTTTTTCTGTGTGTTTAAACTTAGTACTCTTCATATTGAAGTATACATAGTCTTTTCACCATTTGACTATTTAAGCGTGTCTGATATTGACAAGCTGATTGTTTTGCTTCTTTTTTAATTTCAGATATGTTTTACACAAGAGTTTGTAAATGATCAGTACCTGAGAAGATATAACCTTGGGTGTGAAACTACTCAGGTCAGTATCCAAACACCACCAAAGCCAAGGGATGAACAATTTCTGAATTGGTTAATATTGTAAAAATAAATGCTGGTTAGTTTGAATCTATTTCCAAACATCCCGAAAATAGAAATTAAGCTATAATCACGAAAAGAAACTAAATTGTGTGTTATAAGAATTCATACTTGTATTTTTGTCCACATAACTGTTGAATCTCGAATTCACTCTGCTGGAAAATAAAGCAATTACATTGTCTTAAATATAATTGGTCTTAATCTCCAGAGCTAAAAGATAGCATCACGAATAGTCATAGACAAAAACATTTAGCTGTCATATGGTTTTAACTTTCGTCCACAGCGATGCCAGTTACTCAATCAGTTGGCACCTCACCAAAGAAGTACTCAGCTTTGTAACCAATGTTGTGCGCAAAAGAACTGTAACAAATACTTATGTGAGGGTGAGTACAAATCGAGGGCACCAATGCTTGTAGTATAACGAAAACTGAGGTGAGGCAACAACACAGCTTTAGCAGAATTAAAAATGTAAAACTAGGGTTAGGTGTAAAGAGGCAATAAAAAAATCCGGAGATAAACAACCAAACAGATAGGGTAAAAAATGTGTAACAACAAAGCTACAAAACAGCGAAATTACAGAAGAAACGCAAATCACAGTGTTTTTGACATGAATAGAAGGATAGATGGAACCAGGTTTAAAGGCATTAAAAACTTCGTTTACTTGAAGTCGAACATGCATGACGTCCATGCCATAACTTTTTATATACTTAGGTTTTTTTTCATTTATTGATAAAAAAAATTGCATTAAATAGTGCATGATATTTTGCTTTTATTTTGTGTCTCTATAGATAGTAAAGTTGGTACCCAATCATCCGGTTCTGGTATTACCCCAGACTTAAATTCGATTGCAACAACACGTCGAGCTACAACACATCGTCCTTTAACTCACAAGCCAACAACAACAACACCTCGACCGACTACTGCTCGAGCAGGCCCGACAACGCAGCCCACACCGTGCGAGGACTCTACCGTAATTAATTGTGCAGATCTTAATGTTACGGGCAATCTGTGTTCTCCGGGCTCTGCAGCAGCGGCTCTGTATTGTCCGAAATTCTGTAAACTTTGTTGATGCACGTGCATATTTAGTGAATTTAAACGATTAAAATAAAGGTTTTAATTAGTAATTTTATGTTGTTTTGGTCCATTTTCCATTTTTGTTTATTATTTGTCTTGAAGCCTTTGTAGTCATTGTTCACCTGTTGACTGGATTCAATAATAAAATCTTAAGAGTTTGTACTATTTTAATTTTCATTCTATGAATTATTTCTTTTGGCCCATGGCCAATCGGAAATTAGTCCCAACCTATTTTATCCCTCTATCGTTTTGCTTCTACCTCTACAGAAAAAAAAAATCCTAGAGTTGTTTCAATAATCCTGAGAGCGGTATTTTTGACATTAGGCAACGAAACATTTAAAAGTGTCATGCGAATAATTTTAATTATTACCATTCCTGTGGCGGATCCAGAGATTTTCAAACGGGGGGGGGGGGGGGGGCGCAACCATAAAAAAACCTTCTGGGACCTCTTGTTTCATATAGTTCCTAACCAAATATTGTTGTCAAACCGGGGGGGGGGGTACGCCGGTCCTAGATCCGCCTTTGTAATTTGTAACATATTCGTGATCAGTAGTTAGCGGTACTGTATCGAGTTTGAATTCTTTTATAGGTTAGCCCATTCGGCATCAACACTTTGCGTTGAAGAACACTTCAAAGCTATGTTCTATGTTCGTACAGATTTCAAATTTATCAAAACCCCAAGGTTATTTTTACCCTATGAACAGGTTAGTCTACGTCTGACTTATTTTGGTTTTATTTGGTGCTATGCCCTTAGACCTAATTCATATTTATATAGTATTTGGCATTTTTAATTTTTGGGGCTTGTAAGTCTAAAAGCGTCAGATGCAGAAAAAATATTGCTTGGATCTTTGTTATAATTTTGAAAACGCCTATTTTGAATTTTAAAGGGTATAACCTAAAATGGGTACCCTGACAAAGATCTTACTTCTATACCCACCAACAGCTAGCTTTTATATTTACTTGTATCGCCATCATTTTTTACTTCTATGGTTAACACCAGAAAGTCTTTAGTATCTCTATTTCGAGCAACAACTTTCCTCTTTCTGAAATATCTATTCTTGTGAAGCATAGAGTAACTCTATTTGTTATAAAGCTAAAGGATCGCAACCTTCTTTATGACCCTATGTAGATGATATAATGTTTAAAAGCAAACAACAGCTTACCTCTACCAGATTTATTAATTCTATTTATACATATATAGCAAATATTTTACTTTGGTTCGGGAGTATAAATTTGAGCATCTGTTTTCGTCAGACATCTGGCATTTTTACTCTGCATTTCAATTTAAGTGACTTAAAATTACACAAGAGATGCATCATTTTTTTTTTCTTATTTTATCTTATTAAAAGTTGGAAAATTTATTAATGACCATCTTTAACATGTTTACCATTGGTTAAATATAATATGTGAATATGTGCGCTACATTGTTCTGTTTTATATTCTGTAATGTCTGTAAGATATCTATATGTATTACATGAATAAAAATAGGTAATTTTCTCACAAATCCAATTCAAATCAATCTTGGAGTTCGACAAGGGGACAACTTAAGACCCTCATTATTTAAAATTTTCATAAATAACTTTCCATCAAGTCTTGCTAATTGTGAAGATACTGTTTCATTAGAGTCTGAATATTTAAACTGTTTAATGTATGCAGATGATCTTGTTCTTATATCCTCAACAGCAAAAGGCTTACAACAAAGATTAGATAGGTTAGAGGAATACACTAAAAAATGGTGCCTGAAAGTAAATATCAAAAAAACAAAAGTTATGATATTTAACAAGTCTGGAAAGAAAATTAAAACAAACATACTCTTTAGTAAAAAAGAGATTGAGTGTGTAACGTCTTATAAATATTTAGGCACACATTTTTCTGCATCCGGTAACTTTAATGTGTCAAAAAATGAGTTGTATAACAAATCATTGAAAGCATTTTATAAATTGAAAAAGGACCTACTTGGTATAGGACCTTCTGTCAAAACATGTATGCACCTTTCTGATCATACTATCAAGCCTATTTTACTATATAACTCTGAAGTATGGGGCAGCTACAATGTCTCATTTAAAAAACTTAGTAATAATTCATTTAATCCAGACGAATTTTTTAAAAATTTACAATGTGAGAAACTTCACCTCAAATTTTCTAAATGGGTACTTGGATTGACAAAAAGAGTGTTAATTTTGCTGTTTTATCTGAATTAGGAAGGTTTCCACTGCATTTTGATATTTTAAAATATTTGATAAGTTATTGGTATAGACTAGAAAATCTTGACAACACTTTTCCATTACTTAAAGATGCTTATTCTTGTAGTGTATCACTCCATGAAAACAACAAACAATCATGGTATTCAATGGTAAATAAAGTTCTAGAATTTTTAAATATTAATAACTGTAGTAAGAACTTTGAAATATATAAATTTAAGAATTTTCTTAAGAACAAACTAGCTGAAATATATACAAAATTATGGTACAAAACTAAATCTAGTCTAAAAGAAGGAAAATTATGTACACATTTTAAATTAAAACAACATTTTGGATTTGAAAACTATTTATCAGAAATTACAAAGTTTGAATATAGAAAATCCATATGTAAACTCAGAATATCTGCTCATAAATTGATGATTGAAGTTGGAAGATATGTTAAAATAGATAGAAATGAACGTTACTGTAATAAATGTACTTCTGGTGAAATTGAAGATGAAATTCATTTTTTGATTAAATGTCATAAATATCACCAGCAAAGATTTACCTTATTTGAATTTATTGAAAAAGAAATTATTAACTTTACATATCTTAATGATGAACAAAAATTTAACTATTTACTTATTTCTGAAAATACTAAAATTCTTAATGCAGTTGGAAAATTTATTAATGACCATCTTTAACATGTTTACCATTGGTTAAATATAATATGTGAATATGTGCGCTACATTGTTCTGTTTTATATTCTGTAATGTCTGTAAGATATCTATATGTATTACATGTAACTCAATCATTATCTTTTTTCTTATATCTGTTTATTTGTTGCTCATGCTGCCCTTAGGGGCCCTTGATTGGACAATAAAATATGTTCTATGTTCTATGTTCTATGTAACTCAATAATTATCTTTTTTCTTATATCTGTTTATTTGTTGCTCATGCTGCCCTTAGGGGCCCTTGATTGGACAATAAAATATGTTCTATGTTCTATTAATGACATTAATATAACAAAACCATTTAACAAGAAATTAGGATATTTCTGAAAAATTATATTCAATTGAGATAATTTGCGGGAAAATGTGTGACAACTTTTTATATAAAAGTATGTAGAAAAAAATATTTAGAAAAGAAGGTCCGTAACCCTAATTTGTTTTCTTCAAGTTTTGCAAGAGATACTGTATTTGGCTTGTCATTTGTAAAATATAACTAAAATCTGATGGGTTTTTCAGCTTACAATGATGCTACATAACTCCTTTCCCTTTAAGATTTATTGAAAAACAGAACTTTAGGTCACCAAATTTACAAGGTCATAAATCTGTAGAAAGGTCCGTAACCCCCATTTTTCCATTTTCTGCAAAATTAAAAAAAAAAAAAAAAAAAAAAACTAATGGGTTTTTCTTACAACCCAAACCACTTAAAAGGAATCATATCATACTAGTTACTCTTCAGGAAATCATCTGATGATTTGAAGAGCTTAAGATCAAACAGAGTTTTTTATCTGTTATATTTCAGTTTGTCCCCCCTGTCTTTCGTGAAACCAGCTGGGAGGTAAGGTCCCAGATTGGTTTCTGTGGTGTAACTTTTGAACACATTAAAAGATTTTCATGAATTATACACACATTAAAACTTATGAGAAAAGAAGATCCTTGTGAGTTTAGGATTAAAAGAGTCCAAGATTAAGGTCAAAAGTTTTGAGTAGAAAATAATGAGATGTGGAACAAGAGTACGCGACACAGTTCACATAACAAGCGGTAATTTAGAAAAACTACAATTGAAAACTGCCAGCAGCCTTAATTCAACGAGGCCAGTAGGCACTGCTCGTCGTTCAGCAATTTGACCATGGTCTTAATAAAATGCATATAATTCAAATCCAATTTTGAAATAGTCACAGATAGTCCCCCTTAATTCTTAAATAAGGAGCAGAAAACCTCAAAAAGACAAGTACAAACAAAAGGTTTGTCAAATCAGATTCCTGGCTTAGGACAGGCACATATATAATGTGGCAGGGTTAAACTATTATTTTGGGTTCAACCTCCTCCTATCAATATTCCCAGACAAATGCCAGTGGACAATGCACAAAACTGATTAACACACCGTGCACTGGAAATAAGAGTAACTAACGTATATAATCCCTGACACACAATAAAAATCAAATCGATCAAAGTTCAATTCCACTAGAGAGAACCTTAGACAAAAGACAACAAAAACAAACGAACTCGAAATTACACTTTATTTACTGTCCCTGTTTTGAATTATAATGTGTCAGGGACATTCTGAACTTTCTCAGATTTCGAACCCGGGTTAAAGTTTCCCGCGCTTTTATTAACACCGGAACAAATTGTCGAGGTAAAAGGGAGATCACTTAGTTTGTTTACATCTGAGTGGAATTGGACTTTGGACAGATTCGTACTAAAAGTTTAATATATAGGACCCAGATATGTATCGAGTGGTCAAACCATCATTGGTAAGTGTCAAATTTGAAAGGTCTTACGCAACATCCAGTAGCAGTCTAAAATACACTGGATCAAATGGAAGAGATCTGCTGTAAGTGTAAGTATGATATTTTGAGGTCAGTGTTGTCCAGATCAATCGTGGGAAAAGAACAAGCTGATATATATGTACAATATACAGCATTACATAGGAAAAGTATTAATGGTGTAAAAAATTTGAAAATGTAAAAACTCAGTTGCAAAGGGTATAATGTTTTTGACTGGTCCGTCTGTCTGTCCGTGATCAAAATTTCCGTAACAGATATCTCAGAAACTATTAATCCTAGGCTTTTGATATTTTGTATGTAGCTTCAAGTAGGAGTCCCACATGGTTGGATACATTTTCAGGTCTGTCGATCATCTACTTCCTGTATAACGAGCCGGCAGACTTTTCCTGGTTAAAAATTTCGTAACAGATTTCTCAGCAATTATTAATCGTAGGCTTTTGATATTTAGTGTGTAGTATAAGGTAGGGATCCCATATGATTGGAAATGTTTTCAGGTCTGCCAGTTGATCGTCTACTTCCTGTGAAACAAGCTGACTTGGAAAAACAACACTACTGACTTTTGACTCCCAGCTCAAAATAGATAATCTCTAAAAAATGTGGCTGCTTGGGATATTATGAGCATGCTCAATAAGGTTCTTTCATTAAACAGGTAGAACCTTTCCAATTTCGGAATATTTATTACATTCGAGAAAACATACATTCTTAATTAATATACATGTATTACCGACACAATCAAAGTAAGGGGTATAAAGCAAACGTAAGAGAATCTCTCTGCCTGTCTGTCCATCTGTCAATGTAAATATTAACCTTCAGATGGATTTTGATGAAAATTTACACAAAGAGATATGGAAATGTGCATGAAGAATTTTCATTGTTCTAAGACATCATTTAGAGAAGATTATCTGACTAAGTTTTTTATTTGGCTTGTAGTGTTCAATATGAACTGGGGGTATCATTTGTAAACATCTAGTAAGCTCAGTCATATTATTCCTTGTCATATTCATTTTCAGATTAACAGTCTCATTGGTAAACAAAATATGAAACCTACAAAGATAAAAGCCATCGGGAGGATGTTTTCCCAGCAGGCATCACTTCCAAAGCTTCCAGTTCCTGCATTAGATTCCACACTTCAGAAATACCTCAGGACTGTCAAGCCTCTTGTTTCAGAAGAGGATTTTATACAAACTCAAAAGGTGAATATTGATGATGATAGCAAAGAAAACACATACATGGCATACAATTATATGTTTTATTGTAACTGTGCATGCAACCTACATGTATCTGACAGAAAGCCCACACTATTTTATGACAACCATATAATGTCAAGTACCAGTACATAGGTGAATGAATACATTACTTGAAAAAAAAAGGTTTTATTAAAAAAATCAAATGTAAGCTAAAGCAATATTTGACAAACATTGTAATTTTAGTGATGGATTTGCTTTCAGCTGTGAAAAAAATTGAAATTTCAGAAAATAATTCCTTCAAGCTCTAAAAACATTTAGGGGTTTAACTGCTTTATACATGTACATGTACTTTAATTTTGACCAATCATTCATGCATTAATTTAAAATATCTACTATCCCTTAATTGCAAAGGCATGACCAATGCCTTTAGTTTAATAATATTTTACAAATAAACTATTTTTTTCTTCTCAGATTCTTAAATAACTATAAAATAAAGAATTGATTGCTTCTACTTGAAAGCAAAATAGAAATTCATATGTATGTACATATGCATACATGTATATGTTGTAAATGTAAGTTTAATTTGCAGTATGTTGATGAATTTAAAAATCATCCTGGACCAGTTCTACAAAAGTTCTTAGAGGAGAGAGCAGCAAAAGAAATTAACTGGGTAATTTATTATTGTGATATTGTTTACTCCAAACATAATTGCCTTTGTCTGTTTTACATGGTTTTAGGAAAACTGTGAAAATTTATCTGTTTTAGATTAATCCATGGTGATTAAGTCAACTTTCTTCTTGTGAAAGGTAAAAATTGATGAATTACACACACAAAAAGCCTAAGATTATCAGTTTTTTAAAAACTCTTTAAATATGTTAGATTTGATATCATACTTGTTGGATCCTGATCATGATAAAGTCAATTTTTGTAACATAGCACATTGATAAAAATATTAATGCATATAAATTTAATAAAATATAAAAGCAGTTTTATTACCATGCATAAAACTAATGAACATATTCATGCTCTTATTATTTGTTCATGTTAGAATACTTTCAAGGTTTGACATGAACAATTTATTATTATTCCACACTGTCACCTTTTCTATCATTTAAGCCTGTCCAAGGCTCACATTTGGAGGAAAAACAGTATTTGACAATTCACACTAACTGTGACAATAAGTCTAGTTACTACTCATCTTTGTCCATTGGTCACACAAAATTTGTGTTATTGTTAGCTAGAAAAAATATCAAATCTTCAGCCACTCCTGTTTTTAAAAGATTAAAAAATATATCTAACAAAATTTTGGCATGTTAAACGTACAATGCACATACCATTTTCAGCCAAACAATTTGTGGACAATGAATTATATTCAGACATATATATTAACATCATCTGCCTGCATCAACTAATTATTCTGCTGTTTTTCAGTTATCAGAATGGTGGACAAATGTTGCCTATTTAGAGTTCAGAAACCCTGTCCCCATCCACGTTAGTCCTGGCATTGTCCTTCCTAAGCAGGACTATACAGATACAGAGGGACAGCTTAGGTCAGTAATTATATCCACATCAAACAAAAGTTGTGGTTTTTGGCTGGATTTCACAGAGTGAAAAATCAGGGTTATAAAATGGTGAATGTCTGGCAGGCGAGGAAGAAATTTTCGTAACTACTAATCACAGCCCCTTGATAATTGGTATACAGTATCAGGATGGGGTCCCATAACTTTGGATATGATTTCAGGTAAGTCGCTCACCTACTTCCTGTTCAACGAAATCGGACCATTTTTGACTTTGACAGATTTTTTTTTGGGGGGGGGGGTACAATGTATGTACAGACACACCCTGTCTGTCCCTCCGTCTGTCCATCTATATTGTAAAGACGTCTCCTTTTAAATGGCTTGATGAATTTTTATGAAACTTTACATGAAGGTATGACAATCATAAATAAATCATGGGAGTTAACTAAATTTAAGTTGTTTTAAATATAGAGTCCAATATTAAATGGGGCTATCCGTTTGTTAGCTCACTCACAGTATCATGTGTAGGACATTGGTGGCAGGTGGTTAGAGAGGGTAGAATTTTCGAGGAATTATGAATTGCACTCATAATGTCCTTTAATTTGATTCTTATTCCATTTAAAAGAAAATTCTCAAAATAATCCTTTTTTTTTGCTTTTTAGATATGCAGCCAAACTAGTAGCAGGAATCTTTGATTACAAGATAATGGTTGACGAGTGAGTAATTATATTGCATTTGTACAATGTAGAATAATTTCTTTGTAGTGTTAGATTTTAATTATCAGTATAATAGTACATGTAATTAAAAAAAAATAATAATCTACCTTAATTTTCAGTCAAACTGGATTTTAGATAAATTTTGGCCAGATTTTAAGGTGTGAAAAATTCAGGTTATGATTGTGATGGCTTATGGATTTAGGGAAAAATTTCAAAGCACGGATTTCAGCATCTTCTTATCTCAGCTTTTGATGTTTGGTATAAAGCATCAGAACGGTGTCCCATGACATGGAATTCGATTTCAGCTCTGTGGCTCACTTTCATACTATTATAGGAAATCTGGCCATTTTTGACTTAACATTTTTTCTCACTTTACCGTCATTTGGAAAAAAAAAGTAATAAGTAAAATACATTCATTTTGTATTTAACTTATCACTAGAAAATGTTTTAATTTTAAATGGTATTTCTTATTATGAAATATAACATTACCAAAGTAAAGAGGAATGGATTGGGGGATGCTTAAATGCAAAAAAAAATATTAAAAAATCCCCCAATTTTTTTGTTATTCTCAGATTTTATTGTACCAAAATTAAAGAATACTTCTAACAAAATTTTCAATAAAATGCACAGTTATATATAAGTTTTGCAGTAATTTAGATTTTTGTGCTTTTTTGCGATGGGCAAAGTATGTAGTATTCATATCGTAAATAAAAATGCAAGACCACAAAAATTAAAATTAGCAAAAATAAAATCACAGATTTTTATTCCACTCGCTAAAATAACTAGTTATACTGTAGTACCTTTGTGTAATCATATTTTACCTATAAGCTTTAAAAGTGTATAAGAATCAATACAAACCTTTTTTTTTTCAACAGACAGACGTTAGATGTTGAATATATGGGAAAGAGCCCTCTTTGTATGGCACAGTTCTACAAGATTCTTTCAGCCTGCAGAATTCCAGGACTGAAAAAAGATTCGTGGGAATGTTTCCCACCTAATGAACCTAACCCACCAACACATATTACTGTCATTCATAATAATTGTGTAAGTACATGAAGAACTATTCCCAGGACTGAAGAAAAGTTCCTGGGAATGTTACCCACAGAATTAACCTAACCCACCCACACATATAACTGTTATTCATAATAATTGTGTAAGTAAACAAATGCTATAGACTAAACAATTGAGGGACACATACTTTATTTCATAATGTAAACTTTGAAATTGAGTGGGCATATTCATGATCAATTAATTATGTTGAGTCTTTATTGTAAACAAAAAACAATGCTTGCTTTAATACAGTTTCAGAACAATATGCTCTTGGCATCATACAGATTTTCTCCTTTGTTTGCTATAATTATATTTTTATGCCCCCCTCAACTAAAGGTTATCCTTCCATCTGTTTGTCAGTCCCGAAGGTTTTCCAGACTTTATTATTCCCAAGCTTCAAAGAAGATCAGGGTATACTGGATTACCTCTGTCCGTCCTTCCTTCCGTCCGCAACATAACTTTCGTTACAGTTTTCTCAGCAACTACATATCACAATGACTTGAAATGTGGTATATGAGTTCAGTATGAGGTTTTTTATTGGGATTACCAAAATTAGGTCTGTTGGATATCTACTTCCTGTTTATCAATTTAGTCAATTTTCAACATTATTAGTCAATTGTTGGAAATTTTTGTAACATTTTTCTCAGCAAATACATTTCAAAGTGACTTGAAATTTGGTATATGGCTTCAGTATGAGGACCTTTATTGCGAGTATCAAAATTAAGTCTGTCTAATTTCTACTTCTATTTATCCACATAATTCATTTTTGGGGTAGCGGGGGGGATACTGAGTGAGCAGTAGCTCACAGATTCCTTGTTTCCAAATGCTTGCAGATATTGAGCTGATTTTTGATGTGTAATTCTATCATGATGAGTTACAGATTGAGTTCCTGTTTGTTCCAATCCATAGATTTTCACTATGATTATGGCCATTGGACCTAGAATTTTTTTCAATGAAAATAACAGATTTTGTTCCCTCATTCTTGCAGATATTGAGATGATTTTTGGGGTGTGGGTCTATCATGATAAATTATAGACCATTGTTTGTGTATCATTTTTGTCCCTTGGTTTTCACAAAAATTATAGCCCTTTGACTTTAAAAAAATAATGAAAATAAGTTTTCTGGACTTTTTTCAATAATATTTCCAAACATCGCAGAAGCATCTTCTGTGTCTAACAGACACAGGCAACATATATATTTAAGTTATATGGTGGCCATGAATAAGTCTTTTACTTTTAACATTGTATACTGGGCAGCTGTGGCATAACCTTTTCTAGTTTTCTATTATTTCTTGACAGTTTTTTACCATGGTAGCCTATGGAAAAGACAACAAACCACTAAGTATAAATCAGATCTATAGCCAACTAAAACAAGTGATGGACAAATCAAAGAAACCCTGCATACCTGTGGGAATATTGACCACAGAAAACAGAAATACATGGGCTAAAGCCTATAATCATTTAGTTAAAGGTATAATATATTGGCTAAGGCCTATATTATCATTTAGTTAAAGGTAAAATACATGGGCTAAAGCTTATTATCATATACTTAGACATAATAATGCTTAAATTTAACAACATGATAATAGAGTAATTTTTATGAATTTTGTTTTTTCCAAAAACACCTGCACCGTGTGATAATCACTTTCATTATCATTCAACTGGTTCAGGTTATTAGCAACTACTTCTGTTTTATTATCAAATGCCAAAATCGGAATTGTATTACATGTACAGACTTGGCCCTAGTCGATTTAAGTTATAGACATTTTCAAAACAACAACTTATGACAGACGACACAGATGCATCTAAAAGATTGCAATTTTTGTTTGAATTATACCCCCTCCCCAATCGTCCGTGGGTTTCATTTCTCCGTGGTATTTACGTTCATTCCAGCTAAATCTTCAACTGTGATGTCACCGTTTCTACGTAGCGACGTACGATGATATTACGAGATACCAGTAATGCTTTGTCCGGGTGTTTTGTTTATTTACATTGATAAAATACAAATTTTTATCAGATGCTGTATCCAAATGCCATTTAAAAATACCATATATATTTCACACTTATATTGAAGTATATGATAAAAAGATCATAACATGGGATTTTTCATATCAGACCAAAATTAGCCTGCGGTCATTATCATCCATCGAGCCTACGGCTCTCGGGCTGATATCATGACCTTGGGCTGATAATAGGTCAGATATGAAAAATGACATGTTATAATCTATAATTATCATTTAGTTAAAGGTAAAATACATGGGCTAAGGCCTATAATCATTTAGTTAAAGGTAAAATACATGGGCTAAAGCCTGTTATCATTTAGTTAAAGGTAAAATACATGGGCTAAAGCCTGTTATCATTAAGTTAAAGGAAAAATACATGGGCTAAGGCCTATTTATCATTTAGTGAAAGGTAAAATACATGGGCTTAAGCCTATAGGTACATAATTTAAATAAAGAAAGTACTGCCTTTAATCTTATCTAAGATAAGAAAAAAAAAGTTTACTTAAAGTTTTGGTAAGAGCAGGAGCTAGCGAGAATGATTTACTTTTTAATAGAAACAAAGTTGTAATTTGATAATGGTAGATGTTGGTAGCTTGAATATGATGGAAAAAAGCACCTTTAAAAGGAAAAAAAAGAACAAATTACCAATAGCAATATGAATAGGAAGATACATGTATTACTAAAAAATAAAAGTTATCGTAAATTTGGATGTGAAAAGATTTCATTTTAATTTACTGACCATGTTTATTCTAAATGTGGTCAGTAAATGACTGTGTAACTAATGTTTTTTTTTTCAGATAAAACAAATAAAGCCATAATGAAGGAAATACAGAGAAGTATATTTGTACTTTGTTTGGACGATAAGGTACCGTCAGATTTATCAGATGAGAGGAGCGTGGCTGCCAGGCTCATGTTACATGGAGGTGGTAGTAATCTTAATACAGGGAATAGATGGTACGACAAAACTATACAGGTAAGTTTGTACACATTGAAGAAACAACAAAAAAACAGTGTATACGTACAAAACAGTATATTCGGATCGTACATATGACAGAGTTGTCTTGAATAAGTGAATACAGCTATAGTCTGACTCCGGTCATTTTCATACACAGTTTACTTAATTTATTTAGATATTGCTACAAAAAAGAAGGTCAACTTCAGTTATTACGGTATGCAGTTTTAACATATACATGTACATGTTTAAAGAAAACATTATGCCAAAATTACCTTATTCAGACTATTAACTATACAGACATGCTTAGTGTTTATGATTTACATAAAATTTATTTGCATTATTTACATTTCATGGACCACGATATATTTAAGATTGTGAAATTTTCCTAAAACAGTATCTAATTAAAATTTCTTAATTATGTAGTTTGTATTTTTTTTCACTGAATAGTTTTCAGAACAGTTATCTTATTTCATATAATAAAATTTCAGTTTATTGTTGGAAAGAATGGTATTTGTGGACTGAATTATGAACATACAACAGCAGAAGGACCCCCTGTTGTCAGTCTCATGGACCATGTGGCAAAGTTTTGGTTAGTTATAAACTTTTATACTTGTACAAAACATGTATTCTTTTTTATGTCAATTTCAGACTTCTCTTTTCATTTATTGTGTTATATTTGATTACCAAGGCCATTGGAACGGTTGATGCATAAGGCGTGATTTGCACCCTCTTTTGCAAAAAAACCTCTACGAGTGCACCAAATCCACCAAAAATGGTCCAATTTTAGCATATTTTCTTTAATGTTGAGGACCTTCCACCTAGACCCTCCCCAGCACCCCACTTGCCAGAAACCTTGCGGAGACCCTGAATACCACAAATCTTTTCTGTAATGATGGGTAAACAGAATATAAATTTGCTAATAAAAATTTGTATTGTATTGTATTTGTAAAGCTTGAGCAAAACACACTTTAGAAGTATGAAGCAAGATTGTAAAACATCAACTCAATCACTCACTCACTTGTTTGAAATGGAAACAAGTCCCTCCAATCTATTTTTTGGTTATGATACTAATCTGAAAGTTACAGCACAGTTTGTATATATGAAATTTTGGCAATGAATGTGCTTTGTACTATTTATTTTTCTTCTAGTAAAACAGACCACCCTGAGGGAATAGCAGCAGAAGATATCACACCTGTCAAGAAATTAGAATTTAAAGTAGATGACAAGACAATGGAGGCTATAGAGGAAGCAAAGGAAAATATTGATATGTAAATATTGAGAAATTTTCTTTTCTACTATGGAAAGAAATCAGAAAGTTCTACATTTGTTTTTAAAAAGTGATGGTATGCCAGATATTTGTTTACAAGAAGTGAATATGATCTAAAAACAAAGTTTAATACCCCTCACAATTAAGATAAGGGTTCATGGCATGTGGCCCGAGTACACAATTAATTTTCCCTCTTTGTTCAATATGGAGAAATTTCACTTTATAAAAAAAATATGGTTATAAATACTTTATATTCAGCTATTTTGTACATAAGGGCAATATGCCCTAAATAATGGAAAATAAAAAAGAAAATTGACAAGTGAAACCTATAAGGCCCAAGACATGCTAGAGGGGTAAATCCCGAAAGCTTCAAAAAGAAAAAATCCCCCCTTTTTGTCATCTCCAAATTTACTCAAAGAAACTTAACTTCATTTCCAAAGTTTGGACCCCTTGCCTTTCAAATGAGACCAAAAACAACCACAAAAATTAAAGAGAACTTATTTAAATTAAAGAGAATTTATTAAAATAAATTCTTTTCTAAGACACTATAATGATTAGGAACTATATTTGTGGTCAATGAAAAGCCAAGACTCGTACCTATATCTTCTGTAATGGTAATGTATTTTAAATCAACCATTAATCTTGAACACAAGAGTTTGGAGTCAACTTATTTTTACTGACAGTTAATTTTTCATTGGGCCATCAATGAAGCAGATGTCTAAATCATGCATTAAGTTTGTTTAACATTTTAATGAATGTTATTTTTCTTGACAGATAGCTAGTTTTATTTTACCTGATATATTCTAGATCTTTTTTTTCTGTTTAGATTAATTCAAGATGTAGATTTAACTGTAGTGAAGTTTACAGATTATGGTAAAAATTTTCCAAAGTCTGTGAAATTGAGTCCAGATAGTTATATACAGATTGCATTCCAATTGGCTTATTACAGGTAAATATAAAAGGAATAATTTATTAATGTTTCAATATGAACATACATATAGTTCATGAAAAAGAATGATGTCCATTTTCTTTTATTAGATAATTTTAGGTTGATCTAGGCCTAGAATATTATAATGTTATAGGTTCTTTCAGCCCATAAGGGTCCTTTTATTGTTAATTTTCATTTTTTTTTCAAATATACACATGGTATTTTTAATCTGCCAAATTGCAAGATGTCAAACAGTGACCATTTGTCACATTGCTGACTGTTTGCAATTCTGGATTTTTAAATTACTACTGAATTATATAGGTTGTGTCCCATACAATTATTCCACACCCCAATTTGTTATCTTCTACATTAAAAAAACTTAAATCACCCGGTACTTTAAGCACACATTACATATTTTTTTAGAATCTACAATGAACCATGTGCTACATATGAAACAGCTTCTTTGAGAAAATTCCAAGATGGAAGAACTGACACCATAAGATCGTGCTCCATTGAGTCTTTTAATTTCTGTCAAGCAATGATGGACTCTAATGTGTCACTGGACCAAAAGAAAGATCTGCTCAGGAAGGCTGTGAACTCCCATAAAAATTATGTCAATATGGTATGTATGAAAAAAAAGCAGGAAATAAGTTGTACAATATTTTTAAGGTAAAGAGATAAAATGTCTTTTTAATGCAGGCCAAGATAGAAGGATTTTATTCATTTATTTGTTTGAACAGTTGACCTTACAAAAGTTTCATATTGTGCTCAACATATTAAATATTTTTTAGAATATAATAAAATAGCAAAAACAAAACAAACTAAAAAAACAAGCAACTGTAACATTATTTATTTACGTCATTAATTTGTTTTCATGGATTTCACAATGGGGCATTTTTTACCCATAAAATTAGATATCCATGAAAAAATACACCTAGAATATTCTGTAGCACCTGAGTTCACTATCGTTACAACTTGAGTTTGTGTTGCTGATTGGTATTCAGTTGTAATTTTATTTCTGTGTTTTATGTTGTCTGTTTTTTCTTCATGTTCTCATTGGTGTTTGCTGGTTTTGTCTCTGCCCTTTTGGATTTTTGACATTTGGATGCCCCATTGATACCTCTGCTTCTTGCTTCATGAATTAGAAAACACAAAATTACACGTCCTTAAATATGTGAATGTGTACAGTATACATATGCATTGGGTTCTTTTCATAAAAACTTTGAAAGGTAAAAGATTTAATGTGATCAATTTCTTATAGATATAATATCTTGTATTTGTAGGCAGTAAATGGAGAAGGAATAGATAGACATTTACTAGGTTTAAAACTGGCAGCAATCAAAAGTGGTATGAATGTTCCTGATTTACATATGGACCAAACGTACAGTAGAAGTGTTCACTTTAAACTCTCCACTAGTCAGGTTAGTGAAAAGATGGCAAAGTAAACTATTTCTTTGGTGTTTAAGGCTACAAAGTGTAGTCTAACAGTTCATCTTTACACTTCGGTAAAAATGACTGATATTTTACATCTTTTTTCAGTCTATGTGAACCCAAAACTACACATTCAATTGCTTAATAAGGCAAAGCAGCGTGTAGATGAATAATTTTTGCATAAACTTTAAGTATTTTGTACTTGTTCACTTGATGTGTTTTGCCAGGACATTTTCTTTGCATTTTACCTTTCACCCAAATATGGCCAAATATCAACAATACCCTGTCATTTGGCCTCCAAGTGCAAGGTAATTTCATTATTGGTGTTATTTAATCTACTCACAATCGATTTTATGAAATGTTATTTAAGGGTAATTCATGCTTTATTTAAGGTACAATTTGAATGGAAAGAAAGTGAATAGAGAAAACAAAAAAAGTAATCTTGTAAACTGGAAGGGAAAATGATCCGCGATTTTTATATCTAGACACTGCTATGTACATTATCTTGTATTTCTATATGTAGGTCATCATAGACTAGAAAAATAGGTCAAATATCTAACATTTAATTTCAAAGTGTAACCATGAACCTTAAACACCAATGTATATGCGTTTCCAAAACACCTGTATTTGCACCTCACCAAAAATACACTTTAAATTGGTAATTACCGGTAAGAAAGAAAGTCAATCTGGATATTGTCGTTAAAACTAGTCCTTATCTTAAGTTTATTCTGTATAATAAGCTTACAATTTATTCTCATGAAAATGTTAATTGAAAATTTGAATGATATCTTTTTGTTTAAATATAAACATTGAACAATTTGAAGTTTTTTTTTTTGCTTTTTGAATAAATAGAAGATAAACCATTGTTTAAAATAACCTCACCATAAATTTGATTGATTAGAAACCAACAAGTCATCTGAGAGACAAGTTTCTTTATTTTATCAGGTGCCATCAAAAGAAGATGCAGTGTTAGTTTTTGGACCTGTGGTCCCAAACGGGTTTGGACTCTGTTATAATCCTCAGGAGACCCAGATCATCTTTGGTGTTTCAGCTTTTAACAATAGTCCAGAAACCGACTCTGGCAAGATGGCTAACTCTGTACGACAAAGTTTATTAGACATGAGAGACGTTATGTCTGGATCTGTACAAGCTAAATTGTGATATGATTATTATCTATAATATTGTTTTTTTTTAATCCTTAAGGCTGAGCAAAAGTTGCATGGATTGAGGTTTATCCATTTTGATTTTTTTATCTGTCATCTTGTAAAGCGTGTTCAGCATAGAAGTTAGTGTCAGATAGTTCTATAAGTAAAGTTTTATATTTTTAGATTTAAACTTTATTTTATTGGAAAATACACCCATGTCCTTCCAGTTAAGTTTTACCCTTTCTCTAAGATTTTGGTATTCTCCCCATGAATGCTAATTCTAGCACTAGCTTATCCTACTTAGAGGTTTTGAACCAAGGGTCTGGAAATTTTTTGAGGTGATTTCAGTCATTTTTGTCCGACTGTCTAGAATATATAAAATGTGAACGTTACAATTATCCCTCCCCCACCTTTTTTCCTTGGCCTCCCTTGAAATCCACCTTTTAAATCCATAAAGGCAGTGTTTGTTTGTGTATTACATTCCTGACGTTGAATTTTATATCCAAACCACATATTTTTTGTAATTAAAAATTTCTAAAATGTTTTCAATATAAACAAAACACGTTTCATGTAAAAAGTGAAAGTGAAAGTAAGACACCCGGATGTAGATAAATTGGGATCACTCGTTCTGAATCTGTTTACAAAATAAACATATCAAATGTACATAAAGTATGAGAAAGTGACTTTAAATATGAAATTTGTAACAATCATTGTTTGTATTAATATTAAAACAATCTGTACAGTGAATGAATGTTTGCAAAATAAATATTTTCTCCGCACATGCATAATCAAACACCATCTTTATTTAAAATGTAAACAATATTAATCTGGTGTGCACACGTTTTGATAAATACTGAATATAATGAGAAATTTCTTCTAAATAAACAAAACGGGCTTCTCAGGACAGATTTGATAACATGAGTTGACTCATTTAATTTTAACCATAGGTAAATACAGTGTCCATGGTCAGACAGGTGTGACCAATTATCTAATTAGCGTAACCCCACGGCTATTCTCACCTGTTTGACACCTGCTGGAGGTGTTAATTATGAGATTAATGACCACAAGACCGGATGCTCAGGAAGATAATTAAACAATTATATGACCAATAAGCAAAAAATGCTTACAATAAAATTTTAAAATGTCCGATTGGGAGAATTTTTATTCGGTCATTTTGGACAAAATTTCGGTCATGTCCGGCAAATATGACCGTTTCCAGACCCTTGTTTTGAACTGTGTTAGCTGCTCTATCACGCCCTTATTAAACTTCAAAGCTTTCGATTTAGTCTCATATACATGCGTTCCAAAGTTTACAAATGAATGCTACATGTGTGTGATGGGAAAAACATAAGAACTCAGTTGAGCTAAAAAAGCGAAATAATTTTTATGTGCAGCTTTATCAGATCTCAGTTTTAAAATACCTCTATTTACCATTCTATTTGTAATACGCTCCTGAAGGGAGCGATAATGGTAGAAATGTCAATATTTCAGTTGTACTATGAGCTGAATTTTCCTTCAGTCTAGTTTAGCACGCTTGTTTTCACGAACTTTTGGCCTCTTTTTAACGCTCTTTCTTTGAAAATTTTAGACATCATTAAACGCACATGTATCCCTGAAGAAAAGCTAGTTTGTTTTTATTTTCGAATAACCCCCCCCCCCAAAAAAAAATAGAATTAATTGTAACTTCAGGAGCGTCACAGGTTTAACCTGCCTCATATTATTCTTATGCAAGGTACATTTGACAACTTGATTATTGTTTTAAGTGACTGCTATTTCCATTGACCACTGCCATCATATCTTTTGTGTATTAACTGGTGGACATTTTCTGTATCAAGTTCAGATAGATATTATTTGGTCTTTTAAATATCATCCTACTACAATATTTATGTGCCATAGGCAGATCCAGGGGGCAGAGCTAAGGACATTATTGAAGCATGAGGAACCCCTTCCCCTCTCTACAAGATGTCTGGATATGCCACTATGTGGTGCATATTTGCATAACTATTTGTTGTCTTCTTTTTACATGTAGCATATTTGCAAAATTTTAAAAGCAATGATAAAAAAATTAATCCTTAACAGTCAACCTGTCTTTTTCAAAATGTCACTAACCTAGTTTATATTTTTAACTTGGACAAATAATATATTTAGTTGTTTTTTTTTCAATGCAGGTCATTATTTATTTATTTAACTTGATATGTACACGTAATTTATGCAACTTGTACCTCAACTAATACTAATTGAACAGATCTACTTAATGTGTACAATTTTTTTTATAAACTGTATTCATAATATTGTAAACAGATTTTTAATGATATTTATGTGGCATTATATAAGAATTTTTCCATTTACAATGCATGTAAGAATATCTGCAATACATTTCATTAAGATTATGATCATGAATCATTTCTGAGAAAAATTGTCAACTTTGATTGTTCCTTAATTATTGTATGCTTATAATAGTTGTATGTTTTATGAATGGTTGTTAAAAGATTTTAGTTTTTCACCACATATATTATCAGCAATAAAGCCTGGAGGTGCTGTTTGTTATAAATTGATTATATATATTAAGGATCTAAAATAAGATGGCATTTTATTAAAATTCAATCCAGAAATACTGTTAGCTAGCTCAACATAGGATATCGCACCATCATATTGAACGCTATACTGGAAAAAGAAGTCCAATTATCTCCCTTGAATGATATCCTTAAACTTTGAAATATCTTTATGCATATGTTATAAGAAGTACTTTTGTCACTTCCATGTACTTAGTTTTTGACACGAATAAAAGCTGTTTCATTCATACATAGGAACAGACTAACAAAGGTCTATATCCAAACCCCAACTCCATTTGGCCAAAGAAGGGAATAAGTACCTGGTATATGACACAACATTCATGAAACAAAATTGCCTAAAAAAATCCACTTAAGAAAACAGAAAGGACTTTCCATTGTGCAATTTTCTCAGATGAAAACAAGAAAATGTGTCAAACAGACATGGTTCCCCACCTTTATATTTATCAAACAGCTAGGTTATCTATCAATTCATAGCTCACCTCATTATGCATTATTGTCCCCAAGCGGGAATTGACTTGAAGTTTTCAAAATTTTAAGTGCTCCTTCATGCAGAAAAAGAAGACCACAGCACATCTGAACCATGTATCTTGCTAATCATCCCTAGTACACCTACCATACCATTTTGGTTGAAGTGGTACTTGCCTGTTAGCAGGAATGAACTTTAATCATTCTTCTGTATGTCATCATCCATGTGGAACATATAGGTCACAGTCAGCGTCTGAAGCATGAATTGTGTTAAGCATCACTAGGTGCACCTACCATACCAATTTGGTTCATGTTGCACTTGTAAGTAAGCAGGAAGGATGTTAACCATTCTTCTGTAAGAAGTCAATCATGCGGAAAATGTAGGTCACAGTCAGCATCCAAAGCATGCATTGTGCTTAGCACCACTAGGTGCACCTACCATACCAATACTGTTGGTGTGGCACTTGTCAGCAAGAAGGAATGGACTTAAACCATTCTTCTGTAAGTGGTCATCCATGAAGAAAAGAAAGGACACATCCAGCATCCAAAGCATGCATTGTGCTGAGCATCAGTAGGTGCATCTATCATACCAATATGATTAATGTGGCACTTGTTAGTAAGTGGGAATTTGGAAATATGGGGACAGATGGATGAACAGACGAACAGACCAGAACACTATATGCTTCTTTTATTTGGTAGACCGGGCATAAAAATGTTAATAATTCAAAACCAATTGTAGAACTATCAAAAAGACCCACTTCATGCTAAAAAAGATTGAACAGGCACACATAAAATTTGGATTTTGCAACTGTGGACATTACCTTACTCTATGGCAAGACAATAAATCTGATTTTACACAAATAATTAATATTTATTGTAGAATATGTGTTACAATTCTTACATTGAGAAATTTGGCACTAACTAAACATGATATTAACATGGTTATTGCTTTATTTAGAAGCATTACTAATATTGTTTTTTTCTAATAAAAAAGTTCTTTAGATAAAAAGTTTCTGATGACAAAATTTATGACTAAAATATTTCAGTACAAAGCTATGGAACAATAAAAGGACTGAAATAAAATTTACTGAATATATGATGATGTAAAAATCCATTATTAAAAGATTGATAACTTGCAGATTTAACTGAAAATTAATTGAAACATTTATTGTATCAAATATGAGTTAAAAAAATATGAATTGTTGATGAAGTTTTCTACTGTAAATCTGTTTAAATACCATGATATAAGTTGTCTGACATGTAAATTACACCTACAAGTTTTTGAGATTCCACTAGTATCTAGGTTTTAAATACATGTTTTTTTACAAATAATATAATACCTTAAACAAATTATTTTCTAACATGTACCTTGTATAACAACATTCTTACATTAAGTTCTTTTTAAAAAAAAATCACAACATTTATTTATAAAGTTACGGACGGAATAAAAGTTTTTCCCATATAAAGATATGATCAAAACCATAAAAATCAATTAAAACACATTGTATAAAGGTAAAAAATACTTTTTCATGAATAAATACAATAAATAAATAGTTTATCACAGATGCTTTCTAGTCAGGTTAATTGTGTCCTCTATGAAATCTCAAATAAATGCTCTGAGGACGGAAATGCGAAAAAATAATGTTCTAATTCCAAAAAGGATGCTGCCTTCCACCACTAACGGACACACGTCAAAAAGTTGCAATCACTTTCATGCTGTTAACACTGAAATATACAACAAAAACAAATGAAAAAAAATCACACATGTATAAGGTCTTCTTGCACAATATGTACAAGTAATAGTTTAAAAAGTAATACAATTTAGTACAATTTTGCTTCCATTAATACTCAAGTTATGAGTGTTAATATGGTTTAAAACTCTTTTTGATGCACATGGACAATACAGACATACCAATTTTTATGGCTGATGAAACCGCAATCATATAGCTGGGTAATGCATAATACCTACTAACTTTACTTGTGGGTATCAATTTTTGTAGTTAGGGCATAATTAATATCTTTGTAGACTAAATTTTTGGTTCAAACAACTGGACCATACTGTAAACATACTTATTTTCACAGATTTACAATTCACAAAATTTCACCGGTACTTCATTTTTGCATATTCTGCTCATTATTCTATTCATTTCATACATATTATTGCAATTTGTGGGTATTAAATATCACAAAAATCCTCGAAAATAAATACCTCGGGAAAATAAGTACATTTACAGTAATAAATGAAAATTTCCCTTTTGTTTGGAACAAATAAATAATCCTAATCCAACTAAATTGGTCCCTAAATATCAAACAACATTTCACAGTAAAACTTACACTCTCGTTCTGGAAACAAAGAACTAGGTACTCTGTCAGCTGATCGTGACCGTGACCTATGTCGCTGTGATGAGTAGCTGCGTCCAGATAAGGCTGGACTGGGTGATCGATTTCTATCCTGAAGAATAAACAAAACAGAAAATAAAATACTTATTAAATTGTTCTGATCAGAGTTGCTGTGATGAGTGAAAAGCTAGACTTGGTGATATGTTTCTATTAAAAAAATAAACCAAACAGAAAATAAAATACATATTCTAATGTGTTGCTGTGATGAGTAGATACACCCAGATAATGCTAGACTATGTGATCTGAATTAACAAAACAAATGTTTAATAAATGAAAACAAGTGTGGCCACTAATAGTATGTCTCGCCTGCCGGCACCATCACTAAAATCAACCACCTAAGCTTTCATTTCTTGATATAAACACAAATTGTGTCTGTATAACCAGTATCAGATGACTAGCTATTATTCATTGTCCACACAAGTATTACAAAAAGTTTTCTGCCTGAAAAAATACCTAAGTTCACAGAGTCACTGGACCCTAAAAATGGGGTCATGGTCACATGGCATGGAGAAAGTTACGTTAACCATAGCCTCAACTGTCTGTATACCCAATGTCAGATGCCTAGCTATTATACTTTTCCAGCAATACATTGTCCACAAAAGTCTTACAATAAAGTTTTCTACCTGAAAAAGACCTAAGTTCACAGAGTCACTGGAGCGTGAAAATGGGGTCAGGGTCACATGGCATGGTGACAGTTGCGTAGACCATAACCTAAACTGTCTGTATACCCAATATCAGATGCCTAGCTATTATACTTTTCAAGCAATTCATCATCCACAAAAGTCTTACAAAAAAGTTTACGGCCTTAAAAAAGACCTAAGTTCACAGAGTCACTGGAGCGTGAAAATGGGGTCAGGGTCAAAAGGATGGTGACAGTTGTGTAGACCATAACCTGAATTGTCTGTATACCAAATATCAGATGCCTAGCTATTATACTTTTCAAGCAATTCATCGTCCACAAAAGTCTTACAAAAAAGTTTACAGCCTGAAAAAAGACCTAAGTTCACAGAGTCACTGGAGCATGAAAATGGGGTCAGGGTCAGAGGGCATGGTGACAGTTGCATAGACCATAACCTGAACTGTCTGTATACCAAATATCAGATGCCTAGCTATTATACTTTTCAAGCAATTCATCGTCCACAAAAGTCTTACAAAAAAGTTTACAGCCTGAAAAAAGACCTAAGTTCACAGAGTCACTGGAGCATGAAAATGGGGTCAGGGTCACACGGCATGGTGTCAGTTGCGTAGACCATAACCTGAACTGTCTGTATACCAAATATCAGATGCCTAGCTATTATACTTTTCAAGCAATTCATTGTCCACAAAAGTCTTACAAAAAAGTTTACAACGCCGTCGCCGCCGTCGACGCCGGAAAGTAATACCTATGTCTCGCCTTCCGCGACTTTTTGTCGCAGGCGAGACAAAAACTATTCTAAGGTGTAATATCTTATTTAATTAGACAAAGAAATATTTTAATGTTCATACATCTATTTAATCTTATCCTCAACAAGTTCTTTTTGAGCTGATCACAGGGATCATGAACCATTTACCATCACCAATAGTTCTTAACACATTATTTTCAACTTATTTATGAGTTCAATTATGACACTGTTGTTTTTTTCAACTCATTAAACTCACAAATTCCACAAGAGCTAATCATGATTAACTAAGAGTCCAATATAAGACTTTGCGTTAAAATATGAGAAATCAACTTGTAATAAAATCTCATGCTTATAAAAGGGGTAACATTGTGAAATTTTGACTTTCTCTGTGAACTGATGAAATAAAATGGAATGGTTTTTCTAGTCAATATGAAACTTGATGAAATTTTGCATCTACCTGTGTACTGATAAAAAGAAACAATATGGCATTGTTCTCAAGGTTGTTCAAGAATGATTAGTAATCTTACATGAATCATTGCTGTATTAAGGAGGGATTTCCCAGGTGAGGTTGACCTTGCCCTTGCTCTGATAGATCTTGTATTGGGGTCATCTGCAGAGTCACCAGCAGTTACTAAAACCTTGTAATAGACAAATAAACAACATTTGTTTAAAGTAATACACATAATAACTAAGGTCAAAGGGGCTCTAAGATGTATATAAAACATGTCCTTTTATGTATTTTTTTTTAAATCAAGTCTCTAGCATTTGCATTACATGTATCATGGACATATAACAAGAAAAATTATGAAATTGTTCACTAATTGGTGAGCAGATGAGTGATATTATCTTAACATCAGACAAAAATATTTCATATAAAAATAAATCCATAGAAAAACCTCTTAGTGAAACATCCTCTGGCCTACATTCTTACCTCTTGTAAGGCATTTAGTTTATCTCTCAGACTCTCTATGGTTCCTTCAGACTGAAGTCGAGCAGTTTCCATGGCATCAGCATGTCTTTTCATCTGTTGTTGAAGCTGATACTGTAAGAACACAAAAATACCATAAACTAAAAGGTCATATTATTTAAGTGAGAAAAGAACTAGAATACTGAGTCAGAAGGGGTCCTGTTGGAAAAATCCTCATACTTTGGTCTCATTAATATTCTAAAGGTTTTTAATTTTTCGTGGTTTTTCTGGGTAGCCTTCCCCAACAAAAGGAAATTTTATGTAGGTATACTGTAGCCTTCTAAAGATGAATTGAAGAATCCACAAACTGAAAATTATGAAATGTCATCAAACCACAAAAATTGGTATCAACGAAAATAAATGAAACCACAGTATTCCAACACTGAATGTTAAATGTTCCAACAAGTAACAATTCTGTTAAATTCCATGAGGTGCAATCTCTCTGAATACAATTTTTGTTTTGCTGGAGCCTTCACCAAAAATATTCTTCATCGGGGAATTTTTACTTTATTAAACCATAAGGATGTTGAAAATATTTACCTAATAAAACCAGAAGTTATCATCCATTTCATTTGTTTATAATCCCCACATATAGAGATAAAGTTAATTTTTACCCTCAGAAAGTCCTGCTCTTCTGTCAATTTTCCTCTCAGGTCCATCTGAATATTTTCTTTATTTTCTGAAATAACCTGAAAATGAAACAATAGAAATACATAAACTTTGAACCACGATATGTAAGAACTACCCAAGACTTCTTCACCATTTATATGGTCATAATTCCATTTTGTATAGAAAAATAACCCTTTTTGATACCTAGCTTCTGAAATGTGTTTCTGGTGGATCGGTGCAAAGAACTACCAAAAGAACATTTGAATGTAAAATGGTCAGTTACATGTACTTTATACATGTACAAAGTGAAATTTGCAAATGGCTATGACAAAAATAGGGCATGTAATGGGACATTAAATGATACCCCACCACGATATAATATCAAAAGTTAATAAAATTAGATTTTTCAAAGTGGCCAATCTCAAAAACTATTTTTCAGATCATGCTGGAAATTGATCTTGACCTGTATTTAATTGTTACAGTAATAAACAGCTGTGCAAAACATCAATCAAATCCCTTGATGTGTTTTCAAGTTATCAGTCGGAAACTCAATATTTCATGAAATTTGATTTTTCAAAGTGGCCTATCTGGAAAACTGTTTTTCGGATCATGCTGGAAATCGAACTTGACCTGTCTTTTATTGTACTAAACAGCTGTGCAAAATAACATTCAAGTCCTTTGACGAGTTTTCAAGTTAATGGTCGGAAACCTCGGGGGACGGACAGACACCGAAAAAAACTGAAGTTATAACATAATACCCTGCCACTTCGTGTGGGGGGTATAAAAATCATTGAAAAGAACAGAAAATGCCACAAAATCTAACAAAATGCAAAAACAAAACAACCAAATTGTAATCTCATTTTGATATGTGAGTAAACTTAGGTGCTCTGAAAGGGCATGTCAGTATTCAGTCAAAGAAGAAAGTAAGGTGTACATAACAAAGCATCCATGAAAATAAATTTTCAACATAATCTTCAATTTAAACTATATGACCCGACAGCCATGCATACAAAAAGAACTAAAAACAAGGGTTAAACTATATGGCCGATCCACATACGTGGTCGGCCATAATTATCTTTGAGCTTCACAACCAGCTGATTATCGATAGTTCATGCTTTTTTTGGGATAAATTATTGTCCATTATCATTTCTTTGTTATGAAAGAATGCAAGTACACGGAATATGCATGACAGAAGCATTGCTCTGATATCAAATAAGCAAATGGTTAAGCAATTTTACTTCTATGTTATAGAATTACTCAAGGAAACTACACATCATTAAATAAATTAAAGTTCTCCTAAGTTTGTTCCATAAAAAAAATCTAAAAAGGGTAAAAAATGAATAATGAAAAAAGCTACAGCTAGAAAGACACATTTAAATACCAGTGAGTGAAAAATTAATTTAAACCAAAAGATGAATCTAATATTCACTTTCCACTATTTTTCTAGCAAAATATAATACTGTTTATGCTTAACAAAAGACAAAATTCTTTGAAGGATGTCTCTATTAAATGGTTTATTAATATAATTGGAAAACTATACTGTCAACAAAATTCAGGCAAGAATCAGAACAAATTAACTTCATGATTTGGTTTTTCTGCAAATACAGTTCACAAAACAATACACTATTAACTTTTTGTCTGTCTTCTAATTTACAATCAATGATAGCATATGAGAGATATGGAGTGTGATATTTTGTATATATGATTTTACCATATATATTTCTTGACCGGATTGTGAATCTGTGTGATAATATACCATTCCAGAAATTTATACTTTCTTGAGAAGAGTTTCATTTAAACATTTTTGGTGTTTTGGGACAATGCATTAATGTAAAAGAAGGCAATAATTTTCATGCATCAGGACTTGTTAATCCATGGTTCAGATAAATTTATTATAGTCCTAGTTGAATGACCCAGGAAAACCATGAAAATCATATCCCATGAAATATAATTTACATAGAATTCACAAACGGGAATATTTAGTTTCATAGTTTCTGAATGGTGATATATACTAATCTAAAGTTGTGCCACCTGTGGAAAATTCTGTCGTAAATTCTCTAAGTGGAGGTCAAGGTCATCCTTGTCTTCCGTTGGTGTGATTCCAGCGTCCCTTTGATCAGTTAGTACCTGCGCCTGTGAAGAGGTGGGAAAGCAAAATGATATGCTAGCTACAAGCATGTGATTCTATGACATGTTTCATAGCAGATTTTCATCTCTTTTTGCCATTAAGTGTGACAGGGTAGAAAAAATGAAATTACAAAAATATAGGGTATAAACTAAGCCTGAAAATAATTTTGTAACCATAGAGAATCAATATAAAAGTCATTTTTAAAGCTTGCCTTTTTCAATTTTCATGAGAGGCCACACAAAGATAACTTTTCAACAAAATTGAGGTTGTTTTAAAAAGGGATGAGAGATGAAAATCAACTATAACATATTATTTCTATGCATTATAAAACACATGAAACTACTTAAAATAAAATCATGCTATGTGCTCATACTGCAACCAAAGAAATAATGTATGTGTCATTACAAAAAGTGATCTACCAAATGAACTAGCAAGCTCTAGTAAAATCATGTTCATGCTCATGCAGTATTAATTAGGACTTAGAGTACCCAAAGCCAGTGGCAGACAGGATGGCAGAGCATTATTATTTATGTAAAAAAATTCAGAATAAAAAAATCTAAAAATAAAACAGGTAGCTGGATATTCTATCACATTTTTTTTTTGCAACACACACCTTCAAAATGCAGCTTTTATACAACAGCAATCACCGAAAACTCAGAACTCCATACAGATATAAACCTCGGTTAGCCCTCAATTGATACTTACTGTTTGTAATCTGTTTAAATGTCTGAGTTTTTCCTCAAGTTCCCGCTCTTTTTCCCTAATTTCATTCTGAGTTAGTAACTGTAAGACAGGGATGAGGATGTGAGAGTTTAAGGAGATTTTAAGAGGCATCATTTGATTTGTTAAGAAAGTTTTAGAAGGATCAAGAAAAGTTTATTAGGATCAATCTTATTGGTAAAAGTTAATGAACTTTTAAGTGTGATTGAAATTTTCACTGTGATTCTTATTCTGGTCATGCTTTAAACATTTGATAAATTAAGAGAAATATTAGCAGATCTGTAAGCTTTCAAGCCAGAAAGAAGGTTCTTGAAGAAGAAACATCAAGATTTAAGCATGCAATGTGCATAAACAATTAAAAATAAAAATAAAATAAAATTAAAATTAAAAATTTAATAATCAGAACAAAATATAGGCAAAATCATTTTTTTAAACAGCTGTTTTAAATCGTGAATCATTCTGACAGCTTTCAATATCCACACTCTTATAAGAAACAAATGATCTATTTTTCTAAAGAAATGTTGTTGTTAAAGCTACTTTATTTAGTTGAGATGACAATTAGATCACACATTAATCGAGGGAGAAAACGTTGTTCAATACCTGTCTTTTCATATCCTTCTTGTCTCGACGTAATCGATTGAGTTCAGTATCAAGACGGTTAGCCCGGTTGTAATGTTCCTCTGCTAAGGTCTGCAGCTCGGTTACTTGAGAGTTGGCCTTTTTTGACACAGTTTTCTTTTCCTATGGTAGAAATTCAAGATAAGAAACAAATGTCTGATAGGAATTTGCTATAACATATTTGATTGTTGAAATTTTTACATTGAATGATATATAAATGGAGAAATGATCGATAGTATGTGTATGAAACTTGATGAAATTTTACATGGTACAATTTTTTTTAAATAAAAATTTTCAAAATTTTCTGAATGCAATGAAATTTGAAACTATTTCAATACCTTGACCTTTTTTTTAATGTTTTCAATTCATATAATCAAATTAAACAACAGAAATAAGTATGAAATATATCAAATATCAGATATTAATGAATGTAATATATTTGTGATGTTTATGGGAAATAACAGCACATGTGAAAAATGTTATGAACAAAGTATATGAAAATTAATTTTGAAAGTCAATAGATATATTTAAGTATACATATTAAATGAGCTGAATAATAATTAATAAATGGTTTAAATTTCAGTTAACAAATGGGTACCATAAATTTCTGACATATAAATTAGGAGTTTGTCAGCATCTTTTTACTGTGAAAGTATTGATGTATGTGAGGTACCAAGTATAATCCCAAAAAATTTAATTCAAAAATCGATAAACTTTTTAAAATTTTCAATTATTAATTCCACAAAAAAATCTTTCACAGTATATATAGATTACAAATATTAAATTCATATATAGTTATGGGAATTTAGTCAATATCAAAATGAAGTTTAATCACAGGAAGAAAATTCTGAAAAATAGCTACGCAAGGTTGGACGTTAACGATTATATATAAGATACTGTAAACAAACACAATTGGTTGGAATTCAAACGGCTACAACAGATCAAACCATATAATGATACCTTGTGCTTAATACTTTTTTCAAATGTGTTTAACACACATTTACTAATTAGAATCTATAAAAAGATGAAGAATACCAATTGAATATCACATAAATTCAAAGTATTTGATTGAAAACATTTCACACGCATCTATAGTTAAAAAAAAAATATCATAAAAGTAAAATCAAACTTATCATAAGAGAAAACCTATGTCATAAATTTATAAAATTATTGTTTGCCGGGTAAAATATATTTCATGAAAGTTATCTATTACCTTTTCCCCTATCTATTCTTAATTTCTAAAACATTCTTGAAAACAGCACTAAAGATTACTGGTAACAAATATCTTAGATAAAAGAAAATGACATGACATGGCTAACCTTGCAACATGTAAAAGTTATTTCAACCTTAAAGTAAACCACCAAATGGACCAGAACACTATATGACCATTTACTTTCATAGGAAGAGCATAAAAAAATTCATATTGGCAATACTTTTGCAGGTGAATAAGCAAAAGATATTTTTTAAGACAATTCTATATTTGTAAAGCCAAGATCTTTTTAAGAAAATAATTAAGATATTGTATTATTTTACGTAGGCTATGCATATTTTTTATAGTGCTTTATGAAAATAATTATAAATTCATTATTGGTATATTTATCTACACCTTTCACTGAATATAAGCATCATATATCATCTATGTAATGGTCTAAACATGCATAAGCAATAACATAATGACAGTAATTAATTTTAGCATCTAAAGCTGTGTTTGGTATGCTCAATATGAGTGTAACTACTAAAATATTCCATATGATGCCATTAGCTCCTCCCCTTTTGAATACATTTGCATAATAAAGTGCTGCACCAAATATATACAAGTACCTGATTGGCTGCTTCCAGTTGCTTGAGCAGATCTTGAATTTTGTTCTCTAATTGGATACGTTCATGGGTATATTTTTCATTCTCCTATACACATTCGAGTAAAAACATATGTTAAAATAGAGAAGTAACAGAAAAGAAAGAATATTCTAAAGCTATTCCATTGTGTATTCAAGATTTTTCAAAATATCCCCAAATTTTTGTTGAAAAGTAATGGAAATTTAAATATTGCTTTTATCTGATTTTGACAGAGAGTATTTTACAAATGAAATTTACTTAGTTGCTCCAAAAATCTCCCCTTTTAACAAATTTTAATAAACATCTTCATTTTACTATAATGGAATAGCTTATGGTTAAATTCTAGCAAAGCAAACTGAAAATTAATTTCTATATAATGCATTCACATTTTCAAAGCATATTGACATGCATAATATACAGCTTACATGCTTGTACTGCATGCAACACATCTTTAACATTGGATTTTTCGTAATAAACTATGCTAATGTGTCTTTTGAAGATAAATAATCCCATCACCTGATTGTTGTGAGGAACATAAGGGTCTTTTTTTTCTATTTGGTTCCAGAAGTTACAATGTTAATGAGTGATCTAAAAAAAAACATTCCCTTTTTCTAATAAAATAAATAGAAGATAAACTTTTATTAATCTTTAAATTATGACATTTTAAACTATCTAATACTACAGTGAATAGAAGGAGAGAAACAGAGAAAGATGTCAGTTTTTTCATGATTATCTCCCTTTTCCCACACAAAAGACCAACCTGTGAGGCTTTCGTTCTACTTTTCTGTAATTCCTCATATGATCTTGATAGAGCTTTGGATAGTTCATTTTTCTCCTCATTTCTGCTAACTATTTCTCTCTCTAAAAAATGTAAATCAGTTTTATCAGAAGGTACAAAACTGAGCAACAGAATAATTTGGTGTTCACATGTGTCCAGAATCCATGATGCCCTACCTGGCAACATGTTCTTTTTTTTCACAGTCACTAGTCCTCGAAGCTGATGGTTAGAGTTATAATTTTATGATGTTTTTCGTTTGTTCATATCATTATGAATATGAATAAAGTTTCATGATGATATATTACTTCCTTCATGGAAAACTTAATCAGTAAGTAATATGGGACTGACACATGCATGCCCTCTTTTTTAGGTTGGGCATACAAATGAATTGATATTTTTATTTCAATAGTGTGCAGCTTTTATTTTGCTTATCTTAAAAATATTATTTTATTTATAAATATAGTATCCTTTTGCTAAAAGAAAATAAACTAAGTCGTGACCAACCTAAATCTTTCATATTCTTCTCCATCTCAATAAACCTCTCCTCATTCATCTGTAAGGCTTTAGACTCTTTCTGTAACAAGTAAAAATAAAACAATGCTAAATGTTCTAATATATGAAGGCAGTAACAGATTTAATGTTAAATGATACTTACTATAGCAGCAAAAGCAGATATAATTTTCTTAAGCAATTAACAAAGTTTGAAGAGAAAGAAACAAGAGATTACAATTTCTAAAGTTAGGAAGCAAAAAGAAATTTAGAAATTATTGACTCTATATAGTGTTTTTTTAGGATAGGGGTTACTATCAAATTTTTAAACACTAATATCTTAGGCTCTTGCATCAAATAACAGTCTTTAAGCTAATTTGGATGATTTGAACCTCAATAAGAAAGAAATGTTATGCAAGTCAAACCTAAAACTTTGTCATAATCCTATCAACATACTTTAAGCACCTTTATGGTCTTTTATTTCATTACTTGAATATCCCCACAGCTAATTGACTACATGTATCAGACAATTTTTACCTATATAAAACTGAACTGAACATGTCGTCGGGAACTCATTAGTTTTAATTTTTGTGCTTCCCATGAAAAAAGAAGCTCTAGATATGGACAACCACTAGAAAATTTAAATATCAAGAACTAAGACAGTACCAAGCATGGGGAGACCAATATCTTACCTTTAGACTTTTCATGGTATTTGAGGCATCATCAAGTTCTATTTGTTTGGTATGTAAATCTGAACGGATTTGATCCAGTTCTATATTAGCACTACTGACCAACTGTAAAGAAAAGTTAACAACTACTTAGGTTACTTTCTACAAGATTTATTACTGTGGATTCTTTTATTTTGTTGGTTACCAGTTTTGTGGTTTGATGAAAAAGGATTAGTTGGTGGATTCTTAAATTCTTAGTTCTGAAGTCTGCAGATTAATGTTTTAAATTTCCTTTTCTTGGGGTATCAAATTCCGTGAGTCAAGGCCACCAAGGAAAACCACAAAAATTGATAATAATGTAACCATAGTAATAAAGATGCATTAATTTCAAGTATAGGTAACAGATATATCTTTTGAGTTTTAAAAAAGCATTTTTAAAAAGCACAAAATATAGAATTAATGCATACATGTTAAAATGTTAGATTAAGCCATAGTTTGTATGTCTTTTAATCAAAGATAACATCAATAAAATGTTAATTTAAACTAAAATAAAATAGAGATAGAAAATACAGAGATTTTTTTAATATGCAATAATATATATTGTTCAAGCTATCTATTTCATACTAGACAATGAAGCAAACTGTCTAATTTGCTTCAAGAACAAAGAATCTGTGAGCTACTGCTCACTCAGTATACCCCTGCTACCCCCAAAATGAACTATGTTGGTAAACAAGAAGTAGCTATTTTACAGACCTAATTTTGATACTCGCAATAAAGGACCTCATACTAAACTCTTATACCAAATTTCAAGTCACTGTGATATGTATTTGCTGAGGAAAACTGTTACGAAAATTTTCAACAATTGACTAGTAATGTTGAAAATTGACTAAGTCATTAAACAGGAAGTAGATATCCCACAGACCTAATTTCGGTACTCGCAATAAAGGACCTCACACTGAACTCATATACCAAATTTCAAGTCACTGTGATATGTAGTTGCTGAGAAAAATGTTACGAAACTTTTCAACAATTGACTAGTGATGTTGAAAATTGACCAAGTCGATAAACATGAAGTAGATATCTGACATACCTAATTTTAGTACTTGCGATAAAGGACCTAACACTGAACTCATATATCAAATTTCAAGTCACTGTGATATGTAGTTGCTGAGAAAACTATTACGAAAGTTATGTTGCGGAGGGAAGGACGGACGGACAGAGGTAAACCAGTATACCCCCCTCTTCTTCGAAGCAGGGGTATAATTAGTAAGCATCTATTGAAAAGAAATAAGCATATAGATGTAAAGCTAATCTCTATACTAAAACTCATCCTCGCTTTTAGCATAAGATGTCATTATATTCATCTATATTTTCACATCATGCAAGTCCAACTTTTATGACCATGAATTTTCAAGTTAAATTATGACAATAGGTATAAATATACAGCAATACCATATGTGAAGGAAACCAAAGTTTACATTATACTCTTCATCAATCTTCTGAATAAACATTGCTACTTACATGGTTTAATTTCTTTTCTTCTCTTTCTATTTCTTTTCTTACTTTGTTCAAAGCCTAGAAGACAAAAGTACAATTTTGCCACATACAAATTTAAACCATAAATGTTGGTAATCTGCACCATTTAAAAATTTGTTCTTCAGCCATATATTTATATATTATGTTAATATTATACGGTAGTTCTGTAAACCATAAGTTATAAAAAGATCTGTTTTAAATACAATGTGAGTGGCAAGTTGCAAGGTAAATGTTTGAATGGAAGATAGAGAAACAAATATGGAAGACTGAAATTAATTTTTTGACCAGCAACATAATGGTTATGACCCCAAACAATGTAGGGGCATACCCGAAACAATGTAGGGGCATAAAAACCAAACTTTTGTCCATGACATACCATTTTTGATTCCTGATATTCTAGTTGTTTGTTGTTAACATTTTTCAAGAGTTCTTGAAGCTCTAACTGTTTGGCCTTTTCTTGTCTAAGGTAATCATCATGGGCTAGCCTGCTCTGACGAATTCCCTCATTTAATCTTTCATATTCCAATTTTGATTCATCTCGCTTCATGTAGGTTTCTTTCAAGTCCTGTGTTTAAAAATGGACATTAAACATAGTGAAGTTAGATATAAAAAGTAACAAAAACTAACAAAGCAAAAGTTTTATCAGCATAAAATCCAAAGTTGTTTCAAAAATATTCCACAGATTTTCATGAAATTTTACATTGTGGTTTCTAAAAATAGTACTTAAGATCTGCTTAAAATTTCTGATCTGTATCTCTTATGGTTTTGGAGTTTGACGTTCACAAAAAAAAATTGTCTGACAAATAGATTGAAAACACAAGAGTTAACACTAAAGTATGTCTCGCCTGCCGGCACCATCAGAAACAATTATTCTTTCTTACTTCCACTATATTTTGAATTTACATGGATTTTCAGTTTCTGAGATCAAAAAATGTTTATAGAACTTAAACATTGCAAATATGTGCAATAAAAATAATCAAAGTCACTCAACTGGAAAATCAAGGTCAAGGTCAAAAGATGAGGATGTAACTGTGCTAATCTACTACTGAGGCATATGCATACCAAGTTTCATCAACCTAGGACTTACAGTTCTTTAGATATGGAGGTGCTCGCAAAACTTTTCCATTAATATTATATGTATTGAAAATTGTCAAAGTCACTAAACTGAGAAATCAAGGTCAAGGTCAAAAGATGGGGATGCAGCTGTGCTAAGCTACTACTGCTGGATATGCATACCAAGTTTCATCAACCAAGGACCTATAGTTCTTGAGATATGAAGGTGCTCGCAAAACTTTTCCATTGCTATTATATGTATTGAAAATTGTCAGTCACTCAACCGGAAAATCAAGGTCAAGGTCAAAAGATGGGGATGCAGCTGTGCTACGCTACTACTGGGGCATATGCATACCAAGTTTCATCAACCTAGGACCTATAGTTCTTGAGATATGGAGGTGCTCGCAAAACTTTTCCATTGCTATTATATGTATTGAAAATTGTCAAAGTCATTCAACCGGAAAATCAAGGTCAAGGTCAAAAGATGGGGATGCAACTGTGCTAAGCTACTACTGGGGCATATGCATACCAAGTTTCATCAACCTAGGACTTATAGTTCTTGAGATATGGAGGTGCTCATAAAACTTTTCCAAAAAGTTAACGCCGCCGTCGCCGCCGCCGCCGGTAAAGTAACACCTATGTCCCGCTCTGCTTCGCAGGCGAGACAAAAATTGGGCATCAATATAATCAATGCGGTAGGAAGGCCAAAATATTTGTACAAGATAGATATAATTAAAAAGAGGGTTTATGATAACAAATCAGAACCATCTACATCAGGAGAGAAACTGATAAAAAATATACTACAGTAGGCAGTAAAAAGTCTTTACATCAATGTTTGTTTGCCTACGATATCCTTGGTGTTTACTGACATAAAACAGAAAATCACACTAACCCTTTTTATCAACATAGAATATAAGCTTACAAAGAACATTTCCTTTCTAAATGCATTTATACTCACTTGTTGCATGCTGTCATATTTTTCTTCACAATCTCGGATGTTTTCTTTCAAAGCTTTTAATTCTGATCTACATTCTAGAAAGGGACAAATGAAGAATATGTAATAATGAAAAAAAGAAACAAAATATTCATAATGATTTAAAAATAAAACCTGCAACATACGAGACAGCAAAAGCAATATCGATCCATTTACAGCAAATGTATATGCAAATCACTTTCAAATCAGGTTAAAAGTCAACCCAAAAAGTTGACAGGTTGGAGGTCGTTTTTTTATCCTGTTCAAATCACTAATCTAAATACTTTAAGTCATCTTCTTGATGAGAATATCATTATATGCAATGAACAGGAACTGTCTATCCTTCCATAGCACCTGAGTTCACTCTCCCTACATCTAGAGGTTACATTGTTGATTGTTGATTTTGTGTTTTGTTGTCTTTTTCTTTGTGCTGTTCTCATTTGTGTTAACTGGTTAAGTTTTTGTCCTTTCGACTTTCTCTTTTTTATTCTGATGATTTTTATTTTAAATACCTTTAGAGGTGAGCTTCAGTTGATGTACTTCTTTCTGTAAAGCTGAACGTTGGAGATTGGATTCGTCCATTTCTTTTTCTCGCTGACGTAATTCCATCTCCAGTTTGTCTGCTCTCCTAGTTGTAACCTCTATTTTCTCTTCAAGAACATTGTGATTTCTGCAAATACAAGCAAAATTTATAAAAAATATTCAATACCTATATAAGACTTAAAAACAAAGCTTTTTGTTTGTATTCCAACTTATTTTTCTTTATGAAGTGTCAATTTCATGCATACTAACTTTATCACACATTATTGTTATGTTCATCAAAATAAGCAAAAACATTTATTTTATTTCCAACCTTTCCTAATCACATCATACCATTTCTTCCTACTGTTAACAACCTTTTCTACAAATGTTTATATTCTCCTAACCATTTCTCCTATTGTACAAATTCTCCTTACCTCTTCATCATATTCATTTTGTTGTCCAGATCTTTACAAGAATCATCTAATAAATCTCTCTCTCTATTCATGGCTGCAACTCTGTCCTCCAGTGACTGTTTCTCTAACGTTAATCTTTCCACTTCCTGTCTGTCGCGGTCTAGACTTTGACGTAAACGATCTACTTCTGCACCTTTGCGGCTCGTTTCTGCATTAAGCTGTTCCAATTCAGATTTCTCCTACAAATTGAATTAAGAGAAATTTATTTTTGCACATTTTCCTACAAAAGGTCTAAAGAAAAATAACCAAAAGTATCATGCAGTTTTTTTCAACTTTTAATTTGACGTCTAATACATTATGTAGTTCTTCTTCAACTCAACATTTTTTTACTAATGAAATAGTCAGGGAGCCTGGTTAATATGCATGCAATGCATTGTATTCAAAATAAGATAATTTAAGCAATATTTTCATCTAACAATAACATGATTATAAATCTCACCTCAGACAATTCTCGCTGAGTTCTCTCCAGCTCTGCCAGTTTCTGTGCATGCTGTGTTTTCAGGCTATCTAGCTCACCATTCTCTAACCTTTGCATTTCGTACGTATGTTTGAGTTCTGTCTTATGTTTGTTGACAGAACTGACAAGTTTTTGTAGCACTTCGTCCTCCGTTTCAACGGCTTCTTTAAGTTTATTAAGTTCACCACGCTTGGATTTCATGTGAGAAATCAAGTCACTCTTTTGGGAGTCTAAATCTCTCAGATGTTCTTTAAGATCCTGAAAGTATGCAGTTATAGACATTATTCTAAGATGTGGGAAAAGTGTACATTTTTCAGACATTTTTAGCATATCCTGTTAAAATATCTCTCTTTAACAATAAGACTTTCCTTTTAAACATGACAAATTAAGAATAATTAATCATTGTTCTCAATTCAATTTCTTTCAAGTTATTTCAATGGTAAATAAAAAGCTACGCGGAGCGCAGCATGATACGACCGCAACAAGTTTAACCCTGTACGTTGGAGGCCTAATATGGATAGTCCATTGCTTTGGTCACATGAAGCCCATGGTGGACTTACAAAGCTTTTTGACACATGCATCCTGTGGTGGACTTAAAAATGCATTTTTGACACATATATATTTACATCAACATCTAATACAAAAAGCCTTATTTATATACATGTAATAACTACAACTTAATTTTAAGTATAAAACTATTTGCCTTGACAAACTTTTAAAATTGGTGTTTCTGGCCCCTTTGACACCTAATTTCTAGAAAACGGTAAGAGATATTGCAAATCTGTTTGAAATAAGCAGCCAGGAATTTTCACAAGCATTCCAATGAAAAAAAGATTTTGAAAATCGGACACAAAATAAAAAAGTTGAATTTATGGGCGTGGTCTGTCTTTAGCCCCCTGTAGCAATGTAATGGTGAAATACATATCAAAATCATTGACACAGTTAGTAGACAGAATTTTATGAGCACTTCAACAAACAAGAGGCTCCCAGGAGCCTGAATCGCTCACCTGAACTACACAGACACATATATTTTGTAGATATTATTGTGCATAACCATATGGGATTTAAATTTCTGAAATATCTTGGTTAGTTTTCAAGATATTGAGCTTAATAAGTGTAAATTTGGCAAAAATTAGGAAAAAGAACAATAACTCCCACTACAGCAGTGAGATCTTTTCAAAAATTTCAGGACAGGTAGGTCTTAATATGCTGATCACTTTTGATTCTTGCACAATTTTGATATCTGAAACCATTTTTGAGTTACTAGCAAAAAAATACAACTTACCCCTTTGTTCTATTTTTAGCCATGGCGGCCATGTTTTTTACAAATAAAAAATCTGAACGATAGAGTTGTAGCATATAAGCTATTAAACAAGTGTGACATGTTAAGATGCAGTTGGTTTTACCTTGTCAAACAAGTTAATCTTTGAAATTCAGGGGAAAGTAATGAAAAATGGTAAATTTTGTTGTTTAAAGGGCCATAACTCCTAAAAGAAATGGTTCTACAGCTTTGACCTTATTACATGAAATGTAGATCTTGATGTGCTTAATCATATGCAATTTAAATTTTTGAAATATCTTGTATAGTTTTCAAGATACAGGGCTAAATAAGTGAAAAAAATTTGAAAAAATCCAGAAAAAGGGCAATAACTCCTATGTCGATTATTGGATCTTCTTGAATATTTCATAGCAGGTAGATCTTGAGATGCTGATCACTTTTGTCTCCCATCAGAATTTTGATATCTGTAACTATTTTTGAGCAATTAGCAAAAAACTGCAATTTACCCCTATGTTCTATTTTTAGCCATGGCGGCCATATTTTTTGACGAATCAAAAATCCGAACGACAGAATTGTAGCGTTTATGCTATTCAACAACTGTGCCAAGTTTGGTTGAAGTTGGATGTATGGTGTCAGACAAGTTAATCTATAAAATTCAGGGGAAAAGTAATGAAAAATGGTAAATTTTGATGCTTTAAGGGCCATAACTCCTAAAAGAAATGGTTCTACAGCTTTGACCTTATTACATGGAATGTAGATCTTGATGTGCTTAATCATATGCAATTTGAATTTTTAAAATATCTTGTATAGTTTTCAAGATATAGGGCTAAATAAGTGCAAAATTTTGAAAAAAATCCAGAAAAAGGGCAATAACTCCTACATCGGTTGTTGGATCTTCTTGAAAATTTCTGTGCAGGTAGATCTTGATGTGCTGATCACTTAAACCCTAAGCCAGAATTTTGATATCTGGTACTGTTTTTGAGTTATTAGCATAAAACTACAATTTACCCCTATGTTCTAATTTTAGCCATGGCGGCCATGTTTTTTTACGAATCAAAAATCCGAACGATAGTTTTGTACACATAATGCTACTAAACAACTGTACCAAGTTTGGTTGCAATTGGACTTATGGTGTCTGACAAGTTAAAGTTTGAAAAATTGTTAACAGACGACGACGACGACGACGACAGACGACGACGACAGACGACGACGACGACGGACGCCAAGTGATGGTATAAGCTCCCATGGACCTTCGGTCAAGGTGAGCTAAAAAAAAATTTTCAAAATTGAATGAATAATGAACATTCTACAACAGTTTTGTCAATACACCTGTTTTAGCCCCTTTATCCCTTTTTTTCTATAACAGTAGGGGCCACAAACCCCAAATACAAAACCAACATTCCTTTAGTGGATATAATCATCATATTAAAACTTCATAACAATTGGCTGGCCCACTACAACTTAATATTGGTAAAAAACTATTTGCTTGGACAAACTTTTATAAACGGCGTTTTTGGCCCCTTTGACCCCTAATTTCTTGAATACAGTATGAGATATTGCAAATCTGATTGAAAAACACAGGCAGGGATTTTTACAAGGATTCCAATGAAAAAAAGATTTTGAAAATCGGACCACAAATAAAAAAGTCGATTTTTTGGGTGTGGCCCCTTTTTGACCCCTTATAGCAATGTAACGGTACAAGATACATCAAAGGTGTTGCTACATTTTGTTGACAGAATTTATTGAGGAATACAGTAAAAAAAGAATGATCAAAATCGGATGAAACTTAAACATTCAATACACCCGTTTTAGCCCCTTTTGGCCCTTTTTTCTAAAACGGTAGGGGCCAGAAACCCCAAATGCAATACCAACCTTCCTTTAGTGGTTATAAACATCATATCAAAATTTTATAACAATTGGTTAACTACAACTAAAGTTATCGCACGGAAACCAAAGTGTCTACAGACGACGACGACAACGACGACGACGACGACGACAACGACAACGACATCGCCATAACATAATACAATCGCAAAAAATTTGCGGTCGTATAAAAATATAATGGATAAAAAAAGTTCTTTGAACCTTGTTTTGTTTTGTTTAAAAAACGTAAATTAGGATTGAAGGGAGACAATCCTAGTGATATTTCAAATGAATTCAAATACTGATAAGACTGGAAAAGTTTGAATAGAATTATTTTAAGTCAACATTGATATCTTCCTTGGAAAGCATATTTTTACATACCCTGAGTTCCCTTTGCTTGGCTGTAGCTTCTGCATCAGCTTCTCTCAATACAGACGCTAGCTCTGACTGTTTTCTCTCGGCTGTGTCTTGTAAGAGCTGCAACTCTGTTCTCTTTTTACCCATCAGCTGATCCACTCGCTCCAACTCTCTCTTTTGATTATCAATCTGAGTGAAGTAGAAAAAAAGTTCTTTTGAGTACAAGGTTTATTTTAACATTTGTAAACAATGCTCTGCTTTTAATGAATGTCCTTCTATAGTTTGACTAAGTACACTCATTGCGTTGTCTTGTCTATGAAATATATGTATTTCAATCTTTTTGCATACCATGTGTTTAAATCTTTTTATTTTATTTTAGTAAATCTGTATATAAATGTTTATTGTATCTCTTTCTTTTAAGAAAACATATTATGATGAATATTAATACAAGAACAACACAATACGTACCAATATTTCAATACTTTTAACTCCTTCTGTGTATGTAGAATTGTTTTGGTCAAGGCAATATCACTTTGCTAACTTCCTTTAACTGACTAAAGGTTTATAGATATGACCTTGATATTTTTAGACCATGGACCCCAAAATTTAATGCATGAAATTTATGTTGCTTAACCTCATGAAATTTAGTTGAGGTTTTGAAGTTCAGAGGTTATTTACCCAAACAAAGCTACATGTTATGACCTTTGACCTACATGCTCAATTTCAATAAATAAATATTTTAATTACAACTTGAGGCTTTTAGAAGGTAGACACTAGGAAACAACTTTTGGATTAATTGAAATATAAACCCATATTTACACATGTGTTTTACATTTAACATCATGGAAACTTTAAGATTCAATGTCACTAACTTGTCTGCTTCATAATTTTTTCTTTGATTAAATCCTTCATCACATTACCCAAGGAATTGAAGCAGACAAAAATAGTGATAGCTGTGACTTTAAGATTTGTTAACCATCCATTTGTTGTGATAACAATGCGGTTTATATGCCTAGCAATTAGGGAGGCATATGCATAATTTCATTAACTTAGGAATCATAATAATTTTTGATATATAGAGATGCTCATAAACCTTTAAAATTGATAGTTTACATGGTAGTCACCACTGCCAACACTGGTAATGCAATAACTATGCCTAGCAAGAGAAAAAAAAATTCTGCTTGCATTAAACTGATACATGTATTTTGTTCTATATCTGTTGAATGAACATGTACAATATCAATAAAGTGATCCTTACTTTTTTGTACTGTCTTCAAATTCGCATCAGTGTTATTGAGCAGTTTAAGAGTGAGCTATGTATCAAGTTAAATACTAAGAGTATAATCATAAAATACATTGTACTACATGTTGTATTACATGTTTGAGTATAAGTTCCAAACTAAACATTACTTACATGAAGAGGGAATAACTTTGATAAGAGATAAAAACATTTTGTTGTTTTATGTTTTTGTTTTTGAAAATGTTATATGTAGTAACCACTGTGTAAGATTTTCAAGATTATCTTTACAAACAACAGGTAGCCCTGTTCCAAGGCAGACAGACCCACAGACACTCCAATACCATATTCTGCTGGGTATAAATAAGTTTTTCATGCAATCTGATCAAACAAAAATGGAAGCTTCAACCCAGTTGGCCAATTAACTATCAAATGATCCATATTCCTTTTTTAGCAACAGCAGCAATGTTCTTTACCAGATTAAAAATTGAAACACAACTTTTGTGCACAATACCCTAAGGATCAATCTTACAAAGTTTCATTAAATTCTGTTCAGTAGTTTTAGAGAAGATTTCTGAAAAATTGCTAAAAGAGGACAGACGATGATGGCAGTCACCAAATGATGGCAATTACATGGACCTTCAGGTGAACTAAATAGGAACAGAAGGTCAGGGTTTCATTTAGCAGTTAGTAGGTCCCCTGAAATCTCACAATATATGCCACTTACCAAATATCAATAAGCTTGGATATAAGTAGATGTTGAGACAACTACGAAAATATTTTCTACACCTACCCATCAGCTTTCCGAAATTCATTATTTCATAATTCAGATTTGCATGTCATTTTATCTGGCCAAAAAAAGGACAGCAGGGGCGTTTCCATGATTTTTGTTTAGGCAGGGATTGCTTGAGGTTTTTTTTTTTTTATTATGCAAAAAACGTAACTTTTGTATTAGTTTTAGAGATGCATACGCTCTTTGGCTTTTCCCTTCATCAGTGCCTAAACAGAATAAAAACTAATGTATGCTTTAAATTTATTATCACAGACAAGTTTGAATGCATATCACACACTAACATTCTAATACTGGAAATTATAAATAGAGCACTCAGATCCTATTGTACATTGTCGCTACTTCAACTCATACATGGGTGATTGGTTGAAATAAAGTGCATGGGTTTATTGCAGTTTCTTAAAATACTTTGTGGGATATATGAAAAGAGTATTTACGGTGATATCTACTAGCTTGATAACGTGCGAGCCTAAATACTACAAATTTTAACAGCAAATACTGATGAATTCAATATTTGGAAATTTAATTTACAATTTCTTAATTTTCTGATAATCCGGTGGCTTCTTACTTTCGAAAGAAAATTGGTAAAAACCAACACAGATAAATCATAGTGGACACAGTTTGATATTATGACTTCTGAACAACCAATGCTTATAAATAAATGCAATGTAAGATTGTGTTAAGTGCTGTTAATGTTATGTGAGCCCTTTGACATAACAGAAATACAATGTTATCATATATGGAAGCTTTCTAATGTAAGACTTGATTTGTTTCAAATTATCTACCTTTTTTGCAGTTGGCTTACTACCCATGCATTTTATTTTCACAAATAATAAACATTGAAAAATATCATGAATTTAAAAATGCATTCAAGTTAAAAATCACATTTAAAAAAGCACATTTGATCAGCAATACAAAGGATTTGACAATTTAAAAAGTTTAAACAAATAAATTATGGCACTACAAATTTCATTTTACATGGAATAAATGCTTTATGAAATGTTTTTGGTTAAAATTTTTAGATATATCTGTGTGCTTGCGGTGTGCGCTTCTTGCTCTTTGACCACTCTGTGCCTCATTTTTAGGCGCATCGTTAATCTTAAATCACCTGTGCACAAAATCCCAAAGTTTAATACATGTGTCAGGACTTTTTTACCACTTTATAATCCAACAATGATACCACAGTTCATTCAATGTAACCTTATACATTTAATCACAACCTTTTCGTGGTTCAACAATAAAGATGAACTTCATTTGATCTTGATGTAGAAAAAAGAGACTTGCAGAAAAGAAAATATCTTCAAAGAGAGTTTTTGCAAACTTATAGTTTTGTTCGTCAAACTATTTATAAACTTGCATTATCATTTTTATACACAATTCTGATTTACTAGTGATTCCTGAATTGAACCCATGTCCTAATGGTGTAGTTAAAGGAGCTACATGCTAATTAGTAGTGCATGGGGTTATATATAGAATAATGGTGGTCAAAGAGCAACATGTGACCTCAAGGTCAAAGGTTAATCCATGGTGGTCACACACACCAGCACAGCAGATATAGATACATAAAACCAAAATGTCCCTGACAAACCAAATTTTGGGTGGTTAATTTTACCACCTCAGTCAATAGTCGTCATCGAAAACGGCCAACTGCAAAAGAAACAGCAAAATAACTGCTTAGAGATCTTGAATTTTTATAGAATTTGTTATATTTGACAGAGAAAGACTAAAAGACTTATTTCTATGTTAATACTGTTAAATTTTGATTGTCAAGTTGGAAGAAAGACTGAGAAAGTTTTCAAAGCAAAAAAGAAGATCTAAAAATAGATTTTTTGTTAAAAAAACAAAAACTACATCTTTACAAATAATATCAAAAACAATCTAACTTTTTTTATAAAAAAAATATTCGTGGCAAGTCTTACATCTGTATATTTGAGGTAATAAAGTTCACAAATACCCTTGGAAAATTTACCATATTTCAAATCATCCTGGAAGCGACTTTTAAATTTCTATATAGAGTATAGATTTACAAAGGCCATAGATGGTTAGATATATATTTTACAACAATAAATAAATACACGAAATAAATATATAAAATCTAAGTAAAAGCTTCCATAATATGATAGTGTGTTAATGTCATTATTTATTAGACAGGGCACGGCGTACCTGGTCGCGCATTCTCTGGATGTCAGACCGTCGTTTTCCAAGCACATCCTCTGCATCACGTAATGCGGCCAGAGTTTCTTTCTCTCTTTGAGTAGCTGTGTTTATTTCATCATGCAATCTTCTCAAGCTAAAGAATAATGAATCATGATTACATTACCAAGTATGAAACTAAATATGAAAATAAGCAAGAAAGTTTCCTCCACCATTAACACTGACCTCCCTTAATGCCCCATAAGTGTCAAACAGGGTCTAAAACTACAACGCTCACTCATAAACTAAACTAAACTAATTTTGTCTTTTATTAATACACAGGCAAAATGTGGACTGACGTACGTTAAACGCTTGTCATCTGACGCATATTAAATTGGCATTTCTAACCGCGTACATTTGACACACGTTAAAAATTTATCTTGGCAATATTTTTATTTCATAATAAAACACACTAAATAAATAACTCACTAATTTCACACATTTAAGGAAACTATTGAAGCATGTTTAAAACATGTAGTCTGACGTATGTTGTGACGTATGCTTACTGTATGGCGGTTACAAACATATGTTTAATGTATGTTGAAACACTACGTCAGACGCACGTTTTTACAAACGTACGTCAGACGTATGTCTAAATTTTGCCTGTGTATAATTATCTAAAGAAAAAAATTCACTTATGGCTTATGCATGTCTTTAAAAGGCTTAATGTTCAAATAAATTTTAAACTTTATTTGAATTTCTGAACAATTCAACAAAAGGCTTTTAACTTACAAAATAACTTATTGAATGGTTCTGTGACAGATTTTTGAGTTCAGGTTGGTTTGAACTTACTTTTCTGTTGCTGATCGTACCCTGCTGTCTATATCTTTGTATTCTACATCTCTTTTACTTAAAACCTGAAGTTAAAAGAAAACTTGCTCATTGAATATTGTGTGTAAAAATCAATGTCATGCAAGCCAAACAATGTTTATAGGGTTCCATCTGTGATCACTTGAAAGATGTTCTAAACGACTTTTCTCATTTTTAATCATTTTAGTCAAAGAGATTAACATTTTCCCAAGTGACCAAAATATTAAAAAAATTTGTTTTAATCTTTATAATTAATTAAAATTGGTTAGAGTGATTTTGCACATAATTTAGAAAAGCAACTTCAACTAGGTATAATTGTGTTGGGATGCCAACACACAAGTCGCCCAAAATCGCCTTGGATAGAGTTCCATTCAAATCAGTGCATCAAAATAAGTCTAGAAATCAAATTTCGTTGAAATCGGACAAAGTTGACGTTTTTAGGGGGGCGGGTGTAGTAAAATGGCCGCCATTTTGAAACTGTAAGTCGGATTTCAAATCCGGTCGCAGATTTGAGCTCAGCATACCCGTTTTACCCAGATGACCAATTTTTAAGACAATCCGAGGGAAAAAAAATTTCCGCCCACTTTTTCCGATAGCCGCCATTTTGAAACGGCGGCCATCTTGAAAATTTTAAAAGTGCATTACACAACTTTGAGTGACCCACTATCCAATCTCACAAGTGTTATTCAATTTCCTTGGACCGTTTTCTTGTATTAGGGAGGACAAATTCTCGATAAAGAATCAGAAGAATAATAATAATAATAAGAAAAATAATAATAACTAGCTATAATTTGTGTTGGGATGCCAACACACAAGTCGCCCAAAATCGCCTTGGATACTATTTCTTCCCATTCAGTACAATAAAATATGTATAGAAATCAAATTTCATTGAAATCGGACAAAGTTCACATTTTTAAGGGGGCGGGTGTAGTAAAATGGCCGCCATTTTGAAATCATAAGTCGGATTTCAAATCCGGTCACAGATTTGAACTCAGCATACCCGCTTTACCCTGATGGCCAATTTTTAAGACAATCCGATGAAATAAAAAAATCCGCCCACTTTTTCAAATGGCCGCCATTTTGAAACGGCGGCCATGTTGAAAAAATCCAATGCACATGTAAAACTTCATATGATGTTCTATCATTGTACCAAGTTTCATTGATGTTACTCAAAGATCCTAGGACTAGTTCTTTGGACAAGTTCAAGGAGTATAATAAAAGGAATAATAACTAGGTATAATTGTGTTGGGATGCCAACACACAAGTCGCCCAAAATCGCCTTGGATAGAGTTCCATTCAAATCAGTGCATCAAAAGAAGTCTAGAAATCAAATTTCGTTGAAATCGGACAAAGTTGACGTTTTTAGGGGGGCGGGTGTAGTAAAATGGCCGCCATTTTAAAACCGGAAGTCGGATTTTAAATCCGGTCGCAGATTTGAACTCAGCATACCCGCTTTACCCAGATGACCAATTTTCAAGACGATCCGATGAAAAAAAAAATTCCGCCCACTTTTTCCGACGGCCGCCATTTTGAAACGGCGGCCATCTTGAAAATTTCAAAACATGATTACACACCTTTGAGTGACCCACTATCCAATCCAACAAGTGTTATTCAATTTCCTTGAACTGTTTTCTTGTATTAGGGAGGACAACTTTACGATAAAGAATCAGAAGAATAATAATAATAACTAGCTATAATTTGTGTTGGGATGCCAACACACAAGTCGCCCAAAATCGCCTTGGATACTTTTTCTTCCCATTCAGTGCAATAAAATATGTATAGAAATAAAATTTCATTGAAATCGGACAAAGTTCACATTTCTAAGGGGGGCGGGTGTAGTAAAATGGCCGCCATTTTGAAACCGGAAGTCGGATTTCAAATCTGGTCGCAGATTTGAATTCAGCATACCCGCTTTACCCAGATGACAAATTTTCAAGACGATCCGATGAAAAAAAATTTTCCGCCCACTTTTTCCGACGGCCGCCATTTTGAAACGGCGGCCATCTTGAAAATTTCAAAACATGATTACACGCCTATGAGTGACCCACTATCCAATCCAACAAGTGTTATTCAATTTCCTTGAACCGTTTTCTTGTATTAGGGAGGACAGCTTTACGATAAAGAATCAGAAGAATAATAATAATAATAACTAGGTATAATTGTGTTGGGATGCCAACACACAAGTCGCCCAAAATCGCCTTGGATAGAGTTCCAATCAAATCAGTGCATCAAAATAAGTCTAGAAATCAAATTTCGTTGAAATCGGACAAAGTTGACGTTTTTAGGGGGGCGGGTGTAGTAAAATGGCCGCCATTTTGAAACGGCAAGTCGGATTCCAAATCCGGTCGCAGATTTGAGCTCAGCATACCCGCTTTACCCAGATGACCAATTTTCAAGACGATCCGATGAAAAAAAAATTTCCGCCCACTTTTTCCGATGGCCGCCATTTTGAAACGGCGGCCATCTTGAAAATTTTAAAAGTGCATTACACAACTTTGAGTGACCCACTATCTAATCCAAAAAGTGTTATTCAATTTCCTCGAACCATTTTCTTGTATTAGGGAGGACAGCTTCATGATTAAGAATCAGAAGAATAATAATAACTAGGTATAATTGTGTTGGGATGCCAACACAGAAGTCGCCCAAAATCGCCATGGATTGTATTTCTTTCAAATAAGTATAATAAAATATGCCTGGAAATCAAATTTCAGACAAATCAGACAAAGTTTCCAATTTAACGCAACGGGAATGTAGTAAAAATGGCCGCCATTTTGAAACCGGAAGTCCAATCAAAATTCTGATTGCACCATTGAACTCGGCATACCAGATTTACCCTGATAACCCATTTTCAAGACAATCAGACAAACTTTAATTTTTTTGTCTATTTTTAGTAACGGGCTGCCATTTTGAAACGGCGGCCATTTTGAACATTCTGAAAACTTCTTGCAAAACTTCAAATGAAGGTTAATCACTGTGCAAAGTTTCATTACCTCTCTTCAAAGCATCTCGGACTAAATAGTAGGACAAAATTAGCAGTTTTTCATAGGGGGCGGGGGTATAAAAATGGCCGCCATTTAAAAACGGTAAGTCCAATTTGAAATCTGATTTCATATTTGAACTCAGGATACCCCATTTACCCATACAATCCATTTTCAAAATGTTCTGATAAGTATTAGTCGTTGTTGCTATTTTTAGAACAGCCGCCATTTTGAAACGGCGTCCATTTTGAATTTTTAAACATTGCGTTGCATAACTTCTTTTGGTGTTCTATGACCCTATCAAGTATCATAGAACTCCTACCAAGCACTTCCGAGCAATCCTTTCGGAAAAGTTCATGGATAAGAGAAATAATAATAATAAGAAAAATAATAACTAGGTATAATTGTGTTGGGATGCCAACACACAAGTCGCCCAAAATCGCCTTGGATAGAGTTCCATTCAAATCAGTGCATCAAAATAAGTCTAGAAATCAAATTTCGTTGAAATCGGACAAAGTTGACGTTTTTAGGGGGGCGGGTGTAGTAAAATGGCCGCCATTTTAAAACCGTAAGTCGGATTTCAAATCCGGTCGCAGATTTGAGCTCAGCATACCCGTTTTACCCAGATGACTAATTTTCAAGACGATCCGATGAAAAAAAATTTCCGCCCACTTTTTCCGATGGCCGCCATTTTGAAACGGCGGCCATTTTGAAATTTTTAAAAATGCATTACACAACTTTGAGTGACCCACTATCCAATCTCACAAGTGTTATTCAATTTCCTTGGACCGTTTTCTTGTATTAGGGAGGACAACTTTACGATAAAGAATCAGAAGAATAATAACTAGCTATAATTTGTGTTGGGATGCCAACACACAAGTCGCCCAAAATCGCCTTAGATACTATTTCTTCCCATTCAGTACAATAAAATATGTATAGAAATCAAATTTCATTGAAATCGGACAAAGTTCACATTTTTAAGGGGGGCGGGTGTAGTAAAATGGCCGCCATTTTAAAACCGTAGGTCGGATTTCAAATCCGGTCGCAGATTTGAACTCAGCATACCCGCTTCACCCAGATGACCAATTTTCAAAACGATCCGATGAAAAAAAAATTTCCGCCCACTTTTTCCGATGGCCGCCATTTTGAAACGGCGGCCATCTTGAAAATTTCAAAACTTGATTGCACGCCTTTAGGTAACCCACTATCCAATCCAACAAGTGTTATTCAATTTCCTTGAACCGTTTTCTTGTATTAGGGAGGACAGCTTTACGATTAAGAATCAGAAGAATAATAATAATAATAATAATAAGAAACGGTGCAAAAACAATAAGTCCCCAAAACTATGTTTTGGGCGACTTAATAATAATAATAAGAAACGGTGCAAAAACAATAAGTCCCCAAAACTATGTTTTGGGCGACTTAATAATAAGAAACGGTGCAAAAACAATAAGTCTCCCAAACTTTGTTTTGGGCGACTTAATAATAAGAAACGGTGCAAAAACAATAAGTCTCCCAAACTTTGTTTTGGGCGACTTAATAATAAGAATAAGAATAATAAGAAACGGGGTAAAAACAATAAGTCGCCAAAACTTTGTTTTGGGCGACTTAATAATAATAAGAAACGGTGCAAAAACAATAAGTCTCCCAAACTTTGTTTTGGGCGACTTAATTATTGAAAAACCTTGAATTAAGAAATAAACATATGAGCTGTAGAAATTAACTCACCTGGTTAACATCTCTGAGCAGACGATCCTGTTTATTGCGTTTTCTCTCCATGTCTCTCAGCTCCCCTCGTACAGAAGACAATGCCTCCTGAGCCTTGAGTAAGTCTAGAGCAGCTAAGTTAGCTCGTCTCTCTAACTCATCCTTCTCCTTCACTGTTGTTTCAAGACCTACTGCCGCACTGTCAAATTTATGGACAGTTTCTTTGGCCTGGAAAATAAACATAGATATGAGAAAAAAATTTGCTGATTAAACAAGTTGTTATTAATGCCCTTGAATAGCAAAAAAAAAATACATTCAAACTTTTTGTTTTGATTGGCATGATTTTTTTTAACTTGGGATACATTTTAGAAAGAGTGTTTACACATGTCATCCTTTTCTGTAGTTTTCTACATAAAAAAGTTTGTTTTGTTACATAAAAAGCTTTTCCCCAAACTGCAAACAATTATATGAATTGTAAAACATTTCAGATGTGTTCAGTGAACAGTAATTGAGCTCTAGTGTTCACAAGAAAATGGTGAGGAAAAGACAGGACGACAACATTAAATACTATGTTAAGGAATTCATACCTGCATGTTCATAATACCTATAATTTAAGTACATTCAAAGAAAATTACATTCAAAACACTTACCTGTTCCCTTGCATCCATCAAGTCAGTATTACATTCTTTCAGCAGTCTATCAGCATTTTTAAGTTGAGCTCTTCTCTTGGATAACGTTCTTTCTAAAGCATTGATTTCATCTTTGAGGTAATTTCTTCGGCTTGTCTTCAGGCCTTCACTCAAAGAATCATCTGAATCATCATCCATAATAATCTTAGGTCTAGAATAAGAAAAGGGGAAAGATTGATAATAAGAATCTCTTAAATATCCATAAGACATTTCAAAACACACCTACAATGTACCATATACCATATAGGAAAGTTTCAAGTCTGTGATAGCAACTGATAAATCTTGTCCTTGAACAAAAGAAGATGTCCAAAAGACATGATACTTCACCTTGCAACGCAGAAAAGTAACTTTTACCTGAAGATAAACCTGATTTTTAATGGATAGACAAACACACATAAACACTTTCCTAGATGGGGCATAGAAATAATTTTATATATTAATTTAGAAATATTTAGTTTAATTTGTTGATTTGATTTCCAATGTCATAAAGCAAATATTTGGTAGCATAGAAAAATATTTTTGTGATCGGGTATCCTGCCAAATTTTTAGCAATGAATTTGATTTCATTAGAGTCTGCATTGGTATAACATCATTTACCAGTAGTTTTCTTCATGCTTCCAAGAACTTAGCAAGTATAGGAAATCATAGACTCCAATAACATTAAATGCTAAGCAATCATTAAAGAACAACTACCTTCTCATTTTAGCATTCTGTCGACTAATGAATTCTAATTCTTCCTTGGCAGACTCTCTCTCAGCCACTAATGTTTTTTCTTCTTTTCTCAGATCTTTAAGATTTTTCTTCTGTCTTTCTATTGCAAGATCTAAACCTTCTAATTCATCTCTTCTTTCCTAATAATTGAATAAGATTATAATTATGACCAAAAAAAGATATTACATTCAACCCCCTTTTTAATACTTTATAAACCTTTATAATGCAAGTGCATGAAAATCAGAGATGGATAAAAAAAAAACATGCCCTGTAAATTTTTTAGAAATCATATAAGCTTTACTTAATGCCACCCTAGTCTGGCAAAGAGCTCTTTTGACTGTAGAAATATCTGACGGTTTTTCAGATATAGTGCCTGGATCTGATTTTGTGATTAGTCCATAACTAATGAATAATGAAAAATACATGTGTATATGTAAAATTAATTGCCTCTATGGAGGTTGAAGTAATTTCTATCATTGTATCATATATTTATTTCACATTTTTTCTATCTATAACACAAATTATTCTATTTACCTCTAACTCCCCTCGTAACCTCCTTATAAGCCTGTTTTCTTCATCCTCTTCCTCCTCCTCTTGTGCCTCCTGCATAAACAAAACAGTAATAATATCAAACAGATTTGAATGATCTTTATTTTCAAACATAATAAATACAGGAATTCAAATCTTAATCAGTGTTTCAAATTTTACCATCAATGATGATTAATTTTATAACTACACCCATGTAATTTTGTTTCAAAATGCAAAATACCATAGCAGTATAAATAACGGTTAATTTAGTTATGATGTATATTCATAATTCAAGGAGTAACTTTCATCAGCAGCATTTGAATCAACAAATTAGAAGGAAAGAACCAAAGGTACTCACACCCAAAAACGTTCTAACAGGGTTTCTAAATCAAACTCCAAGGATATAGACCATGGGCAATACCAGGAAAGAAGCCTGTTATTTTAAAACAATTTTAAAGTTGAGTCCAAATTGTCATATTTATGAAAATTTGCATTAGTATTGTTGCTATATTTAGGATTTTGAGATGATTGTGTTTCTGTAAGTAACAGAAGAACTAACCTGATTCTTCATTATCTTGGCCTTTAACCTTTTGACCTTGTCTTGAAGTTCAGCAATGTAATCCTCCTGAAACCACAAGAAAACAATGAAGAATTACATCCAAAAGTTTGATTCATTTAATAACAGCTTGGGCATGCATTGAAGTTTTGTAAAACTTCTCTATTAATTCTTTCCACACATAAGCATAAAATAGATGTAAAATGTTTCTTTGTTACATCCAGTCACATCAAAAGACAGTTTATGAATTAATTGAAATACAAAAAAATTACATTTTGAATCTGCTTTTGATGAGCAAATGAATTCAAATTAAACATAAAAATTTATCAATTCATCAAAAGAAAGTCAAGTACCGGGTATACAAATTGACTCAATAATTCAAAGACTATTAAATGTTATTCCAACTAATTGCTGACTTTGACAAAACTAAGTATCTATGACAGAATATGTAAGGAAATAGCTGCCAAACTTCAAATAAATGTGTACAAATATTTATAGGGTAAATGATTTTAAAGATAAATTGTTTGTGTTGTACTGTCAAACAGTGTTAATTTAAATCAATAGCTTTAACAAAGACTGATCCCATTTAAATTGGTCAATATGGATGTGTATTGATTGTTATAAGATTTTTTAAACTTTGCGATACACAAGCTGGAAGACCTGAACTGTAGTACCCCAATAGGCCAGAATAGAAGTTTATAATGCTTGTTCAAACAATTAAAAAATACATAAACTTCTAATGATCAGCTCAAACAGGTTAAAAAAAATGTTTTAATTCACATGTAAAATAAAATAGTTATAAAGAGGATGGAGAGGAAGGTCGATCAATACTATATCACCTTTTATTTTACTTTTATATTCATAACACTAAAGTAAATCTATATAAAAAGAATTTGGTCACAATTGTTTCAATATGTTCAAAGCTTCATATTCTAACAGCTAATAAAACTGCTTAGAATTTTCAATCATAAAATGAATCTATTAATTAACATTAAAAAAAACTTGTGAAAGCTTGTAATTGAATTTAGAATTTTAAACTAAAATCTCCAGACATGAAATTCAATATGTCTTACACGAGAAAGGCATATCAATTACATATGTCAGTTAATTTTTTAGCAAAGTATAATGTTACTACTTAATCAAGTAAAAATGTCTTGAAAAATTGTTTTGGGGGAAACCAGCTAAGATTTTGAATAAAAGTAAATATTTTCCATCTTTGTATTTAAATAGGCATAATGGTGCCTATTTTAATTTTTTTTTCAAAAGTATTTATATTAAACTAGAACCATCTCAATATTGATAAAAGAACAAATATGCTTGTGCTTAAATTTTTCATGAAACCGACATTTACTTTGGATCTTTAAATGTTATTCAAATAGTTTAAACATATTTCAAATATCTTTAGAAATATCAAACAGTGTTAAAAAACTGAATAAAATAAATATCAAACATACTTATATCTATTCTTGTAAAAAAATTTGATTTTGACAGTATGACAAACTTACCAGATCATGATGTTCTGGGACATTACAGAATAGATAGCTGTCGTCCGAGCCTGTGGCGGGACTCTTCAGAATTCCTCGGGGCTGTCCACCAGACATATCTATAGAACCGGCAACTGAAAACACAACATCAAAACCATGAACAGCCCCCAATTATCATTTATGTCTCGTCTTTCACTGTAAATCCTCTATTCTTACATAAGAGGAGAAAAACTTCCAACGTTAAAAATCAAACTTAATAAACAATATCCAACTGGGAATTGTACTATGTCTCGTAGCTATCAATGTTGTTAGTAATATATTTAATTCATAACACCTTTATGTTGGAACAATTTAATATCTAGTCGTCCATAATCGGTTTGTCAATAAACATCCTTGGTAAAAACTTGTTAATAACGGACACCCATAATCTTTTTATTATTCACTGTCCACGGATTCAAAGGACTTAAATCCTTTGAAAAATAGTCACATCTTTGGAAAATAATTTACTGTGACCTGTGGTCCTGTTTAATTAACCCCGGTAACATTGTCATACAATTTATTTCAATAATCAAACATGTTTAAACTTATATCATTTAAACCAGGTAAATGAGGCCCCCATAAAGGTTTCCTATTGGTGCTCAACTACCTGGAACTAATGTTTAATCTTTCAAAGCAAATTTACTGACTATAGAAATTACTGGTTGGATTTGTAAAGAGTTTTTGACGACTTTGTTTAAATTGTAAACATTTAATGAGATATGATAAACCTGATTTTTCACAGAATGATTAAATTTCAACGAAATCTTTGTAAAAATATTTTCAAAATATTCAATACTTCACACAATTTATTTGATACTTCAAATATATAAAAAAACATTTTGAAAAACTTTATAAATATTTTTTTGATAAATTATGCAGTTTTATTTGGTACTTAAATTGAAATTGTCTTATAAGCGTCATAAAGTTTGCATACCATAAAGAAGTTAAAAAAAACTAGGTATAATTGTGTTGGGATGCCAACACAGAAGTCGCCCAAAATTGCCATGGATTGTATTTCTTTCAATTCAGTACAATAAAATATGCCTAGAAATCAAATTTCATTGAAATCGGACAAAGTTTCCATTTAACCTGGACGGGAATGTAGTAAAAATGGCCGCCATTTTAAAACCGAAAGTCCGATCAAAATTTCGATTGCACCATTGAACTCAGCATACCTGATTTACCCTTATAACCCATTTTCATGACAATCAGACAAACTTTAATTTTTTTGTCTATTTTTAGAAACAGACCGCCATTTTGAAACGGCGGCCATTTTGAACATTCTGAAATCTTCCTGCAAAACTTCAAATGAAGGTTAATCACTGTGCGAAATTTCATTATCTTTGGTCAAAGCATCTCAAACTAGTTATCCGGACAAAATTACCAGAGGGCGGGGGTATAAAAATGGCCGCCATTTGAAAAAGGTAAGTCCAATCTTAAATCCGATTTCACATTTGAACTAAGGATACCCCATTTACCCAGCCATCTTATTTTCAAATTGTTCCGATAAGTATAAGTCGTTGTTACTATTTTTAGAACAGCCGCCATTTTGAAACGGTGGCCATTTTGAATTTTTAAACATTACGTTGCATAAATCCTTTTGGTGTTTTATAACCCTGCAAAGTTTCAAAGAACTCCTACAAAGCACTTACGAGCAATCCTTTCGGAAAAGTTCATGGATAAGGAAAATAATAATAATAACTAGGTATAATTGTGTTGGGATGCCAACACAGAAGTCGCCCAAAATTGCCATGGATTGTATTTCTTTCAATTCAGTACAATAAAATATGCCTAGAAATCAAATTTCATTGAAATCGGACAAAGTTTCCATTTAACCTGGACGGGAATGTAGTAAAAATGGCCGCCATTTTAAAACCGAAAGTCCGATCAAAATTTCGATTGCACCATTGAACTCAGCATACCTGATTTACCCTTATAACCCATTTTCATGACAATCAGACAAACTTTAATTTTTTTGTCTATTTTTAGAAACAGACCGCCATTTTGAAACGGCGGCCATTTTGAACATTCTGAAATCTTCCTGCAAAACTTCAAATGAAGGTTAATCACTGTGCGAAATTTCATTATCTTTGGTCAAAGCATCTCAAACTAGTTATCCGGACAAAATTACCAGAGGGCGGGGGTATAAAAATGGCCGCCATTTGAAAAAGGTAAGTCCAATCTTAAATCCGATTTCACATTTGAACTAAGGATACCCCATTTACCCAGCCATCTTATTTTCAAATTGTTCCGATAAGTATAAGTCGTTGTTACTATTTTTAGAACAGCCGCCATTTTGAAACGGTGGCCATTTTGAATTTTTAAACATTACGTTGCATAAATCCTTTTGGTGTTTTATAACCCTGCAAAGTTTCAAAGAACTCCTACAAAGCACTTACGAGCAATCCTTTCGGAAAAGTTCATGGATAAGGAAAATAATAATAATAATAATAACAAGTATTAACTGTGATTGCAAGCAAGTCACAAAGTCCCCCAAACGACCCGTATTTGCCACTATTCTCTTCAGCATGTCAAAAAAACCCTAAATATAAATTTTCATGTAAATCGGAGCACTTTGAAAATTTCGACCCGATTATCTCCCTTGAGAAATCACATTTTTATTTATATCTCGAAAACCGTAAATATCGCTTCAAATTTTTTTTTCATATTATTAAAGAGAATGTTTTGCTCTATCAACCTACAAAATTTCAGAACCCTGCGCACCTAGGTTACCGAGATATTGCAATGTCCAATATTTAGTCCATTTTCCTGTTTCCATGGAAAAGGCGGCCATTTTGAAAATTCCGATTGTCAACGAAGCTTCCTTTTTTTACAATCTATCATCCTGCCAAGTTTCATTTTGATATGTTGAGTCGTTTTTTCTAGGATCTCCGGACAAGTTCACGACTAAGTGGAAGAATCGGAAGAAGAAGAAGAAGAAGAAGAAGAATAATAATAATAAGAAACGGTGCAAAAACAATAAGTCCCCAAACGTTGTTTGGGGGACTTAATAAGAAACGGGGTAAAAACAATAAGTCGCCAAAACTTTGTTTTGGGCGACTTAATAATAATAAGAAACGGGGTAAAAACAATAAGTCGCCAAAACTTTGTTTTGGGCGACTTAATAACTATTAAGGCAATACAATCATCAGAGAGCCCCTTACATGCTTAAGAAAAAGAACTTTCCCCTCCTTTTTTTCACATGAATTATAGTTAATATAAAAAAATCTTAATTAAATCAATCATGAATGTATGATATATAATTATAGTCAAGTCAGAGACACCTGTCACTTATTAAAACCCAAAATAAAATATTCATGACATGCACAATATCTGATCAGTTACATTTAACACACATTAACTAATTAGATACTCATTTCTGTAACAGTTTTAAGACTAATCCAAGGATTATAAGGATATTTTAATCCCAGCTTATATAGATTACAGACAAAATCTTATTTATGATTTTACTATGATTTTAAAACTAGCTCACACAAACATTATCAATTTATGAAATAGTTTTAATATGTCAAAATTTATGATTATTTCTTTATTTCTGCCAGTTCAAAACTAAAAGGTTTTGAGCTTCAGGTCAGGTGAGCTATTGTCATCGTTAAGCGTCCGTCGGCAGCCCGTCGTCTCTCCGTCTGTTATAGCAAATAAAATGATTAATTACCCCAAGCTGAACAGGGACTCATCAAGGTACTTTGGAGTTCCTGTACTTAATCCTCCTATTGAATGTGTTACAATGGAAGTTCATCTCTCTGATCAGTTTAAACTCACATCTATAGAGAGGAGATTATCTTGTTGTATGAAGGAAAAATTTTCCTAGTATAAAAGACTTGCCTGTTGAAAATTTCACATTGAAAAAATAGCTTAAAAAAGATATTTATATAAAAGAAAATGAGAAAGATAAATGTCAAAGAGTTGGTTAAAGCATTAAATTCATAAAAATATTATTTTGTTGCAACAATCGTAGATATAAGCAATTTTCTCTCAGAGATAGGAGTTTTTTTCCTTTAGGTAAAAATCATCTACCTATGAGTAGTTTTCATTTTCAATGAATGTGTGAGTTTAACTGATCAAAAAGATTAACTTCTATTATTACAACATTCTATAGATAGATTAAGCACCAGTACTCCAAAGTACCTCGATGAACTCCTGTTCAGCTTGGGGGAATGGGACATTTGATTGGCTATAAAACTTTTCTTCAAACATCTTCTTCTCTTAAACCACTGATGGGATTGCTTTGAAACTTTGTACACTTTATCATTAGGATGTCCTCTACCAAGTTTGTGAAACCAACCAACATGGCCGCCGTTACTAAATATAGAACAGGGGGGGTTAGACCATAGTTTTTAGCTTATAGCTCAAAAAGTATAAGAGATAGAGAAAATCCGAAGCGACCTACCTTCTTCGGCATCAAAAGCTCTACAAAACTTTACATTGTGTCAAAGTTGTGGGAAGACTCCTTATAGGAGTTATTTCCCCTCATTCGTCAAAATTGACAATTTTCACAGTTTTTGGACTTGATCTTGACAACTCTAAGTGCTAGAGGAAAAGTTACCATTGCAAAATTGTTCAGCTTATTGAGAGCCACAAAATGATTTTAAAGTCAAAATTGTCAGATCATCCTTTTAAGAGTTATCCCCCTTTAACTGTTTTCAATCAATTTTAACTTGTTTGTGTGTGTTTTTTTTCAAATGGAAAGCCTTGTAACTTTGTATTCTTGATCTTAAAAGTGTTTTCTATCCTTACTAAATTCTTTAATGTTGCCAAGTACACGTAGACTATGTTGCACACTAGGTCAGAGGCATTAGCATAAGAGATCAGGTGAGTGATTCAGGCGCCTGGGAGCCTCTAGTTAAGAATGTTTTATCGTGCTAATGTTATATATTTTGCAAATACTACTTACTCTAAAACTTTACTCAATTTGCTAATTACTACATGCATTGCAAATTAAAGTGTTTAAAAATCTTAAAATGTTAAGTTTTATCTGTTATCAATAAGTTGGTCTATAAAACCTCAAGTAGATGACCAAGGTAAAGCTGTAAACCAAATTCTAAATCAATTGCTTCAGTAGAAGCCAAGAAATCGATCTGTAACAAAAATGTGTACTGGACGGACAAGGAGATTAAGCCCCCTTGCTGACAAGTTAGAGTATAATCAAATTAGTTTGAAAACAACCAGTATGTGACAAGCCATTCATAAGTGGCAAATTTCAAAAAAAGTAACAAATACCACCATCAATGAACCTCAATAAATCCTTATCTGGTATAGTATTAATTCACAACCTTTTAGTGAAAAACATTTTTACATTCTAATAAGCAAATTTGGACAGAAGATATTGATTTCCAGCACATTTCTAAATTAGTGGCATTAAAATGAGTTCATGCAATGGTTATTTCATGAATGAGGCCCCTGCAAGATTTAATAAAGAAAGAACTACAAAAAGCCACACTGCCTTCAAACTAAATGGCTCATATAAAGCTTTTTTTAATTATGTAAAAGTACGGTACATGTATAACATGTATTACCAAAAATTCAACCAAGGGGTCAAATTAAAATACATGAAGTAGGAATTAAACATCCCAAAATGCAGCCTAGGCATAAACAATGTACATGTACAATACTCTTCTTGCTTTTTTCTAGTCGATTATTTGCATGACAAATTGAAAATAAAATAAAAGACTTACTAATAGGACTTGGTGGCACTGACAATGAAGCATTAGGTCCCGATCGTCTGGACTGAGGTGTTCCTGAAGCAATAGGACTGACTGGTAGATAGGAAACTCGAGGGCCTGGGGATCCATACTGAGGAGGGGGTGGTGGTGGGGGAGGGGCAGGTATCCCTCCACTGGATGGGTAATAAATCCTTCCTGGTGGCCTCTCAGGTGATGTGGAGTATGCTGGCATGAAGGAGCGTCCAGATTTGTAACCTAGTGGTTGTCCTGATCCAGCCTGTGATGGATGGTAGCTCTGTACTCCTGGGGGCATCACCATGCCTATTGTAGGTCCTCCTGTCTGTGTGCTGCCATATCCAGGTGTTTGTGTTGATCCATAGCCTGGAGTTTGAGTATCCCCATAACCAGGGGTTTGTGTGGCATAGCCGCTACTTCCAAAGGTATGTCCGCCTGGTGCACTAGCACCCATGCCTGCAGGACCAGCCCTTGTGGGACTATGGGGGTTGAAAACAGGGGCTGGCATTCCTCTGGTTTGTGTAGAGCCTGTAGCTGGGTTGTAAGCTAAGGGTCTATGGACAGGTTCAAAGGCTGTTTTAGGAGCTGAAGAACTCCTCCTGTGTTTGCCACTCCTCCCACTTCTACCACTACGACCACTTCTCCCACTTCTTCCACTCCTGTGGCTCTTGACACTGTGGTTGTCACCATCTGCTGCTTCACCTGTTAAAATCAAAATAGGTTACAAATACCTAGCCATGAATCTTTATTACAAAAATACAATGAAGATATGAAAAAAACTCTTTTGAAAGAAGGGAAATGAAAATAAACTGTTGTTTCTCTATTGGTTTCATGGGTACCAATTATCATAGTTTTTGTGGGTGACTGTCAGCCACTGAAATGTGAATCCAAAAAATTTTTAAATTTATTTTGATTCCTCCTTACTAACAAAATATGTGAATCAATAAATTAAAATTTCAACAAAGTGTTTTTTTTGGAGGAATCCAAGAAAATTAAATCCTTCGAAAAATACTTAGTATTCTAAATGAATTAAGCCATTTAAATCTAGTATGATTTTTACCTGAACTTCTCTTAACAGGGCTGCCATAGGTTGGATATCTCTCTCCTGACCTTGACCTTCCATCAGAGGGATACACACCAGGTGGCGTTCTAGCACCTCTATTTTCAGCTCCTCCACCATATCCACCAGATACAACACCGGGTGGTGCATAAGATGTACCCTATGGGAAAAGTGTGATAAATAAAAGCATGGGGTTACCAATGTTTAATTAGGAGAAGAGCCTCATCTTACAAAAATACAAAGAACTCAATTCAGTGTGACCAGGACAGACCAGTTCATTCCTTAAATCAGTCAAATCAAGTCACTTAGCAAAATGTCTGGATTAAAAGGAATTAATAGAGGGAAAATTTATCACATTGACTTAAAACAGAAAAATTTCAAATTAATTAAGAAATGTTAAGTTCAGAAGTTTAATTTTTACTTTCACATAAACAATGTTGAATTTGAATTCAAAACTCATTCTGTATATTTTATACTTCATATATTTTCAATCATACTCTTGAAAATTTAAAACACCAAATCACATTATTCATGCTATTTGTAGCAAAAACAACACAAACAGCACAATGCCAGTAAATAGGCCATGTTAACAAGCATTAGTACACTAACCATAGCAGCAGTCCTAGGAGCAAATGGTGGTGGAGCGACCCCAGGTACCATGCCTGGGCCAGCCCCTGGGGCCATCCCAGGGCCAACACCCATTCCAGGTGCCACAGACATTGTCTGACCATAGTGATGTGATAGTCCAGGTCTCCCTAGAGGTCCTGAAGCAGGACCATTGTATGTACCAACACCAATGCCTTGCTTTGTAAATGAAACAACACATCACACCTATTAGAAGCTAAATATGCAAATACATGTAGCACACAATATTTGTTCAAAAAGATGAATAATTTATCAAATTGCAATACTATTGAGAAACAGTAAAAACTTGGAAGCTAAAATCTTATGACTCAAACTTTTTTTTTTATTCATTCTTATATTTCCTATATGTCAGCAAATTAACTGAACAAATTCAACAATGCTTTCTTAGAACCTCTTTTACAATTCATACTTAAACATCAAGGCAAATTAACTTAGCAAATCAAACAATGCTATGAACTAATGCAGCTTCAATATATTTCACTAACACCATAACACCTCAACCAGTTACAAAGCCACACAACCTAACACCTACCGATTTATATCCTGGAGCAAAGCTAGCCTGTGTTCCAGTGGTAGTGGCTATCTGTGGCATTGTCTGTATGTAGGCTGACTGCATGGCCAGGGTTTCTTTCAGCTTGTTCACTTCCTGTCTAAGTTTCCACAATTCATCATCCACCAATGGTGCACCTGTTATAGGATAAGATTAAGAGTGTTAGCCATTGTTAAACAGGAGTGAGTGAATTGGTGTTTTTTTTTTTGTCCTGGAAAAAAACTATACAGGCTTTAAAAAGGAAATGAACATCAAAAGGATGGTAAAATGAACATAAATAAGGATGAGAAATATGGAGGTGGAATTAGTGAATTTAACCTATTTGCTCTACAAAAGGGGAACAGTTAATATGCATGAAGTGTGGCAGTCTCTACATATGTTGTCCCAATATAGTCAGTGATAAGGCTGACTTGAAAAACCCTGTACACCAATGCATCCAATTCAGCCACCTAGGGTACACACATTGATATAGCTCTATGGACTGAACACTGACCCACTGTCAAAATCTAAAAACCCTTAGTTTTCTAAAGACAAGCTAGCCTAAAGAAAAGAAATGCAACATAAATATTTTTCCATCTTTTCAAATGATGTAATAATAGCTTAAAACCATAGCTGAGTTTTAAAAATTGTTTCCACTTTCAAAACTGACCTTGTCCTTGGTTTTGCATAGATAGCTGGTCTAGAAGGCTATTCAAATGTTCTATTTCATCTTTCTGTGCTTCTAAAATCTCATACAGTTTTGAGAGCTCCATTTCCTGGGCCACTGAAATGATGCAAAACATGTTATTTATTTACACATTAGTTTATTCTTCAACAATTGAATATTTTTATCAACGGCAAATAAATAATAAAAAAAAAAAACAGACAATAATTTTGATTCTACTTCTTAAGGAATTTAATGACCTGCTTCTCTGAAACGGTTAATATACATGTAAGTTATGAAAGTATTACTGATTCTTGGTTAACAATTTTCATGATTTGGGTGGAAAAGTAGAAAAAAATCTGGTGTAAAAAGAACTAAGGAATTTGGGATAACTATTAATTAATACCCACTAACTTTTGCTTCATCCCCTATCCACAAGAGTCTTATTTTATGAAAATTGACCAACATATGCAAAAACATGTACTTTTACAGCAACACATATTCAATAAGTCTAATTATACCAAGATACCTAAAATTGACATTTACATATCCAGTGGTGCTGTGTTTGTGACAATTTTTTATCTCACATAAAGTGTATCTTTTGTGATTTACAAACCTAACCATCAATACAATGCTGCATGTTCGGTAACGTAAAAATATAACTGTATAACACCTTTAACCCATTTTCACAGTAACTTGACAACTTACAAAGAAAACTAACTCTCCCTGGCTCTAAAAAAATCAGTTTTGTAATTTTTTGTTATTAAATCCCTCACATAAAAAATATTTTGCATAAACTTATACACTCATAACTTATAATAAATCTTCATCTTGAACCATTACAGTAAAAAATTGTAAATACATGTACCATACCATAAAATAAACTAATATTAGTAACTTTATAATAACCCATGTACAGTTATTAACAAATAGTAAATAAATACTACTCTGAAACCAAAAAATCCCTTTTTACACCATTTAATTTTATTAGTTAATACCTCTAAAGGTATTTAAGGGACATGCAATTGTGAGAGGAAATATTCATGTTATTACTTTAAACATAATTTTTGATTTGGGTACTTTTATTCCAGAAAGTGAAATGTGACCTGAAAATAACTGAGTGATTTTCAACATTTGAACATGTGATTAGGATCAGGGGTTTGTGAAAATTGTTAATGGATTTCTTCTTTTGTAGGATCCAGGAAATGTCTTCATCAACTTACCATCTTTGGCAGCATAACCACCTAGTATAATAGTTCAAATGCTTTTATTTGACAATTTCAAAATGGATTATTAAACAAATATTATCTGATCATAAGAAATAGACACAGCTTTTGATATATTTTAGTTCATAATATTTATTTCATTTAAAAAAATAGAAAACAATGGGGTATTAGTGGCAACATTTAACTTATTGAAATGTTAACACAGTCTGAAAAATCATACACCTTATAATGATTCTCTTATTCATTCAACAGTGTTTACATTTCCACAAGTAAAATTGCTTGAAATACCCTGTGAAGTCATAGATTTTCTATCAAAATTATCAAAATGGATAAAAAAGTTTCTATAGCAACAATGAAACTTTCAATATTCAATTTCTTTTTCCAAGGGGGAGACAACTGATGCAAGGGAGATAACTCACTTATCATCTGGTTATTCATGTCTGAGTTCTGTAGTTCATGCTGTAAGTGTTTGTCTCTGTCATCTAACATCTGTCCTAAATGATTGGCTGTAGCCTGAGCTTGGTCCAAGTCTTGAGCTATCACTTGTAGTCTGGCTTCAGCAGTTTCCTATCAATTTTCAAAAATCAAAATGTGTTAGTCTTCAAAAGTATCATGAGGAGCAATATGTGAACAAAGATGAAAAAGTTATTTTTAGTTTGGTATCAACAAAACAGAAAGAAGGCTTCTTCTTGGTCAGGCTGGTAACAAAACAAAGGAAGTAAATAAGGTGACAAGAATATGCACAAAAGACATAATGCCCCATCTAACAAAATTTGGGACGCACAGACAAACTTACCTGATCCCTATATGCCCCTTACTTTCATAGATGGGCATTAAAAATCATTGTGAGAGAGGAGGACAAGAGAAAATAGAAAAATATATCAAAGCAATGGACAACCTTATTTCAAAGATGCATGCATGTGTTAACGGATTATGTATACTCACTCTCTGATAGTCAGCCTCCTCTTTCAATCTAGATAATTCATCCTCAAACTCTTTCTCTTGGTCCTCTAGAACTTTGTTTAACTCGGCTACTTCATTCTCAGCTGATGCAATCTATCAAGGAGAAATATGATTTTTTTTTTAAACTCATTAAGCTGGCCATCTGAATTTCTTATTAATGATACCAACTTTTCTGCCAGACTTATTTGTTTCCTTATACAAATCAATGAAAATGAACTACATATTCTGATTTTTTTCCAAACAGTCAATAAAATTTAATTTGAAACTTACTTTTATCAACATATTGAGTAATTAACAAAAAACAAGATAAAATAAATAATAGCCATTTCTTCTGATTATTGCTCCTTGCTTACCAAATCTTATGTTATTATTAGTGATCATAAATAAATTGCTGAAAAGTTCTTGTTAAATCAAAGTGTGTATCCAAATAATGTGAGGTGGCAATACCTTCTTAGCATTTTCCTTCTCCTTGTTTCTCATCCCTCTACGAAGCTCCATAAGTTCTCTCTGGAGTTCATCATACAAATGTTTCTCTTCAGAGTTCAGTGAACTCCTGTCATCTTCTGATTCAGGACGGTACACTATACGAGTCACAGGTTTACCCTTCAATTTTTTTAAGATACGTAGTTAATATTTTGCCATTCAACTCTGAATGCATTTTAACTTTTTTGAATAAATATTCTTGACATATAAACCTGCACTTTTTGATTAATATATCAACTTAAACTTGACTATAATTTTTTTCTTTATCAAAAATTTGATATTCCCCTTAAAACAAGTTATCATAGCACTTAAATTTGCTTGAAATTTCTTCCATATAAAATATACTTTTCAAATGTGATAGTGTGTTATTAAGATTTGAACATTTGCATACGGGAACACAAATTCAGAGTTGTGTATACCTACCTGTAAAGCCTTTTCTTTTGTGTCTTTCAATAAGGCTTTCAGTCTGTTCACTTCACCATTCAACCTTTTAATTTCTTCAGCATTATATTTATTTTCAGCTTTTAACTGCAAATAATTAGTGTGTGGTATAAATATAAAAGAATGTATTATGCCTCAGAGATAAGTCCACACTTGTTAGATTATGAATTTTCTAATATACTTGAAATGAAACATTTGTGTAAAAAGAACTATTAAGTGGGGGTGGCAAATTTGACCGTCACCAATCTTTAAACAAGAGGCTCCCAGGAGCCTGAATCGCTCACCTGGTCTTGAGTCAACCCTAAACATGTAAACACTTTTCTAGAGCTATATGAGCTGAACATTTAAGCAAGCAACAGCTTTTCTCTATCTACTATAGTTTCATTCTATAGGCCAAAAACATAAAAAAACGTTATTTTAGGGGCCGTAACCCCTATAAGGGGTCATCTGACAACTTTGACTCAATGAAAACTTTTGTGGAGCTAAATGAACTGAACATTTAAGCAAGCAACAGCTTTTCTCTATCTGCTATAGTTTTCATTCACTAAGCCAAAAACATGAAAAAATATCATTTTAGGGGCCGTTACCCCTATGAGGGGTCATCTGACAACTTCGATCCTTCATAAAGCTTTTGAAAAGCTTTATGAGCTGAACATTTAAGCAAGCAACAGCTTCTCTCTATCTGCTATAGTTTTCATTCACTAAGCCAAAAACATGAAAAAACGTTATTTTAGGGGCCGTAACCCCTATAAGGGGTCATCTGACAACTTCGATCCTATGGAGACTTTTGTAGAGCTAAATGAGCTGAACATTTAAGCAAGCAACAGCTTCTCTCTATCTGCTATAGTTTTCATTCCATAGGCCAAAAATATGAAAAAATGTTATTTTAAGGGGCTGTAACCCCTATAAGGGTTCATCTGACACCTTCGACCCTATGAAGACTTTTGTAGAGCTAAATGAGCTGAACATTTAAGCAAGCAACAACTTTTCTCTATCTGTAATAGTGTTCATTCTATAGGCCAAAAACATGAAAAATGCTATTTTTCACCTTTAAGGGGCCGTAACCCCTATAAGGGGTCATCTGACAACTTCGACTCAATGGAAACTTTTGTAGAGCTTTTGATGCTGAAGCAGTAGCGTGGCATCAGATTTCCTCTATCTCTTATACTTTTTGATTTACAAGCCAAAAACAGTAGTCTGACCCCCTAGTCTATTTTTAGTAACGGCGGCCATGTTGTTTCGTTTCGGAGGAGAAGATTTTCAAAGGAAAGATAACGACGACGACGGACGCCAAGTGATGGCAATAGCTCACATGGACCTTCGGTCCAGGTGAGCTAAAAAGTAAATAAACTAGATTACTGACAAAGTCAGAAAGGGCCCCGCGGCAAAAAATCCAAGTGTTTTCAAAATTATATTTACTATGATTATAACCACTAAGGCATGATCCATGGAATGTGTATGAAACTTCAGAGCTGTATTGTTAATAGCCTTTGAGTTTTATTGTTCAAAAATTCCAATTCTCAAAATCTGTGATTTTTTTCCAAAAATATTAAACAGATTTGCACAAAATTTTAATATGCAAATCATGAAATGCTACTTAGCAGCTGTGCAAAGTTTCAGAACTGTACTGTTAAAAGTTGTTGAATTTTAGTGTTCACAAAGTCCAATTCTCAAAATCTGTGATTTTAGATAAAAAATGAAGTTTTTTCCAAAAATATTTAACAGATTTGCACGAAAATTTAATATGCAAATCATGACATGCTACTTAGCAGCTGTACGAAGTTTCAGAACTGTATTGTTAAAAGTTTTTGAGTTTTGGTGTTCACAAAGTCCAATTCTCAAAATCTGTGATTTTAGATAAAAAATGAAGTTTTTTCCAAAATTATTTAACTGATTTACACGAAATTTTAATATGCAAATCACGACATGCTACTTAGCAGCGGTACAAAGTTTCAGAGCTGTATTGTTTACAGTTTTTGAGTTTTAGTGTTCACAAGAATTGTTGACGGACGGACAGACGGACAAAGTGAAAACTATAGGGCGTCCGCATCGGCCCTAATAAACTAGTTTACCCCCGCCACATTTTAATGTGCCTGTCCTAAGCCAGGAATCTTTATCAAAGCTTATGTTTGTATTTAGTCAAATTTATGTTAATTGGTTTTTTTTGTTAAGAAGAGTCTTTCATTGCACTTTGGGATTGGGCTTAAATCATATGTATTTTATTTTCAATCCATGGGCCAATTGAAAAACAGCGAGCAGCGACCACTGGTCACATTGAAGGCTGCTGGCTGTTTTCCATTGTGGATATTTAAAATATACGTTTATAATGTAGGTTGTGTCGTGTACACTTATTCCACATCTCATTTTCTTCTACCCATACATTTCAACAATATTCTTTAAGTAATATGATAGACAGGTTTAGCTTTATAGCAAATTTGCAGTATTCTGCTTTGATATCATGATGAAAGCCAGCAATAACTAGATAGTGTGTCTATGAGCCACAGATTGGCCCTCCCGTTCTTAAAATATCATTGACCCTCAATGTGTATTACCTGAGATATGGACTTTTACCAAGAAAATAATCAAAAGTGTTCATGTGTAAAATATAGGTCGCTGTGACCTGATTCCTGATGGGTGGTGCCATGTACCAAGACTCATCGAGAAGTGAAATATTATTGACCCCTAACATGTAGTATTCAAGATATGGACCTTAACCAAGAACTTAACCAAAGTCATTCATGCGTAAAATTTAGGTCACAGTGACCTCATTTCTAGTGGATGGTGTCACTTTACCCAAGACACATCTAGTGGTGAAATATCATTGACCCCCAACATCTAGTATCCAAGTTATGGACCTTAACCAAGAACTTAACCGAAGTCGTTCATGCATAAAATATAGATCACAGTGACCTAATTTTTATTGGGTGGTGTCATGTTACCCAAGACACATCTAGTGGTGAAATACCATTGACCATCAACATGTAGTATCTAAGATATGGACCTTAACCAAGAACTTATTATTAACCAAAGTCATTCATGTGTAAAATATAGGTCACAGTGACCTAATTTCTAGCAGGTGGTGTCACCTTACCTAAGACACATCTAGTAGTGAAATATCATTGACCCCCAAAATCTAGTATCCAAGTTATGGACCTTAACCAAGAACTTAACCGAAGTCATTCATGCGTAAAATATAGGTCACAGTGACCTAATTTCTAGTGGGTGGTGTCACCTTACCTAAGACACATCTAGTAGTGAAATATCATTGACCCCCAACATCTAGTATCCAAGTTATGGACCTTAACCAAGAACTTAACCGAAGTCGTTCATGCATAAAATATAGGTCACAGTGACCTAATTTCTAATGGATGGTGTAGCCCTACCCAAGACCCATCTGGTGGTGAAATATCATTGACCCCCAACATCTAGTATCCGAGTAATGGACCTTAACCAAGAACTTAACCAAAGTGTTACGGACGGACGGACGGACGGACGGACGGACGGACAAGGGTAAAACTATATGTCCGATCCACATACGTGGTCGGGCCATAAAAACAGTTTTCTTCAACTTTGTTATGTGGCAGGAATACCATTAATGCTGCAACATTGTACTCTACTATACCTTAGCATCTCCATCTTTCCCTTTGTCACTTTTTCTAGCAAGTTTATTTTCAGCTTTCTTCAAATTGTCCTTAAGTGCTTGGATTTCTAGCTCTGTCTGTTAAACAAAACAAAATACAATGAAATGAAAGCTTATATGTGCGATATTTTCCAATGTATAAACCAATATCTTATCCTGGGAAAATTTGAAGGTGCCTTATACACAGGAAATCTTTTTTGAATATCATAATCTAGGGTTAATTTGATAGCTGTAGCTGTAAATCAGTTTAGGAATGTTTTCTGGACATTTTTCTTTATAAGATGGGTATTTCAGCCTCATCATATATCAAGGAATAAATGACAGTTTACTTTTAAAGGATTACACATGTTTTTATACCAATTTTCAAGACCTTGAGTTTCCATAGACATCAGTGAAATTTACAAAATTAAGAATTAACAAACCAAGTCTTCACAAAAGTCGACAATGCGTTTCATAGAGGTGTTTTACAATCTTCCTACCTTTTCAGCATTTCTTCTCATATCCTCATTATCTCGAAAACTTTTATTCATTTTGTCCTGTAAATGAAGCTGAAGGTCTTTGAATGTTTTCCCCAGAACATCTCTGTCATCAAGGGGTGAGACAGGACTCTGAAAAGTTAATATGGTAAATCATTTTTATAATTTTTTTTTTTCATTTTCTGATCACAACAATTCAAAAGACTGGTGAAATACACTTAAAAGCTTCTTAAAAGATCCATTCATATGCAGCATTTGTTATCAATGTCCTATAAATATTTTCCTTCATGTTGCAAGATGTATTGCCTTTTTTGTTTGTTGTCATGTTTATAAACATAGTATTTTTAATGAAATGCAGACAAAGCAATGTAGACACAACAAATTTATCTTTGGTTTACCCTGCCAGTTTTGACTGTTTGTGACAGATCCTTTAACCTCTTTTTCAGGTGTCCTAATGGTATACTTTCATTCATCCTGTGTTTCTCATCTGACAACTGATCTTTTAAAGTTGCATTCATAGCCTGCAAAATAAGTCAGAATCCATGATCAAAATATAATAATTTCTTAAAATCCTAAAGTAAAGAAAAATTTTTCAATAGAGTAAAAGTTCATATAATGTTCTTGTTAATGGTATACTGTATAATCATTTTATTTCATGGTTAACAAAACAACATTGCTTAAAAGGTAAATTTTGAAATACTGACTTCGAATAAATTTTTTATACTCTTTAGGATTCAATCTCATGGATCGCTCTTACCTAGGAAATAAACAAAATTAAACGCTCCTTAAACAAATTTTCTTTCACAGTTTATCTTTTAAAAATATAAAATCTCTACATATAATTTTTCTTCTAGAAAGAAAAGATCACCCCATTGTCAGCTACATCCAAGTTAACTTCTTGTTTAAATTCTCTGTTAAATTTAACATGGTCATTTGGCCAAAAAAAAACAACTCTGACGTTTGAATTCATAACAATTTTCAGCAATTTAAACACCAACATTTCTTTTTTATTTGCCTATCATAAGTCAAGACTTCTTACCTTAGCAGCCTCTAGCTGTTGTGCAAGACGTCTGTTTTCCTCCTCTTTACTCTGCATGTCCCTCATCTGTCGGGACGATTCCTGGGTTTTAGCTTTCTGGGCCACCATCTGTTCTTCCATGACCATTCTCTCATTCTGGAGAAAGATGAACAGAAAGAATTTAATATTCTTTTCTACTTACTGTGGTTTCATTGTTATTTATGGGGTACCAATTTTCATGGTTTTCTTGATGACAGTGAGCAACAATATACAGTTGAACCTCGTTGTCTTGAAGTCGAGGGGACCATTGAAAATTATTCGAGTTATCAGAGGTTCAACTCATCCGAGTTACGAATAAACTGGGAGTGGAATCATCCATCACTTTTTTTTCGGATGTACGATCTCCCATGTCTAGATGTATCTCGTACTTTGTTGTGTTTGTGTGTTTCAAGACATGTCATCATGTAAATAGTTTCCTTTTTGTGAAATAATTTATTAAATAAAAATGTTTTAAACAAATATTTCAATCTTGAATCATTATCATCTGATGCAAAAGCCTCTATGTAATCAATCATTCAAACATTGATATACAAAATCAGTTACAAAACGAATTCACACACATGTTATTAGTCACTTGTCATGGTGGTCTATTTTGAGTTGGGTTTCTTCTTGAGCTGACGCCGAATTCTTTAATTTTAATACATATCTATTAATTATCGTAATTTATGTATTGAAACTAAAATCATTTAAAAAAACGGCTTTACTGGATAAATTCGTCTCCTCAGATTAAACACACAATTTACCATGACGTTAAAACGCTTGGGTGATCAGATCAAACAGTTACACTGTCCAATCATTAAATAAACAACTCCGGATTAACACCTCTTGAAGCCATAGAGCGATCATAAATTAATTAAAATGACATCAAAGAATTGTAACAGTCGACTAATCCGGGTTAATTACCGTTAATTTCAAAGCGTGGGGGCTGACAAATCACCTCGACTTAACCGAGAATTTGAATTAACAAAGTTCGAGTAATCAAAGGTAAAATTGCATTAATTTAATAGGAATTTTGCCGGGACCTTAAAAAAAGTTCGAGACATCCGAGTATTCGAATAATCCGAGTTCGACACATCAAGGTTCGACTGTAAGAATGCAACATAGTGTAAATCTTAAATTGACACCTTTTAGCAACATATGCAATAATCCAATAAAATAAAATATCTTTTTCTTTGGAGGAGTCAAAAGCAAATTGTTTCAGGGTTCTCTAAGGCTGTCAAAACTACATGTGTGTTGCTGCTATCCAAAAGATTAGAAATTTTGCCATTTTGCTAAAGGACTTCCAAAATCACAGAAATAGTTTTATCAAAGTTAAATTCTGTATAGATTGTGTCAGTAGTTAAAGCAATGGTATTATTTCACCCTATAGAATGCATTTTATTTAAAGCATTTTTTCAGATCAAAAATATACTTTTTTTGTTACCAAGCATTAAATTGCAAGATTATTACTGCACTATAAATTCAGTTAATACTATTAAGAATATGACCTGATTTTTAGAAAAAAAAATTGTTGTTCACATAAATATATTTCTGTCTGACATTCTTTTCTTTAGAATAGAGATTGATAAATCACTTAGAACAGTGATTGATAAATCACTATATCTGCATTCTTACATGCATACTAGTTTTAAATATTTGACCTTCACATTTGATTTATGACTTTGAATATCACTTATATGAACAGATGGAAACTAACTTATCTTTCAGAGGCACCCAAGTTCACTCTTGTTTCAGCATGAGTTTGTACTGTTGATTGCAGTTAAACTATGTGTAAACTTTAAGCTGTTGTGTTTTTTTTATTGTCTTGTGTGTAACCTAGTTTTGTTTTGGCCTTTTCAGACATTTGACATTTAAATGCCACATTTCGATAATTTTATTGATTCTTTGTTTAAGATCTGCTAGGAGTCTTATGTGTAGAATTGAAACATCAAATTTTCATAGTCCTGAATGCATGCTAGATGATAGTTTCCAAAATTAGAAATATGAATGGGTCTTGAAGTCTAATAACTACAGATGGGATATAAAGAAATAGATTGGTTGATATCAAATAAGAAGATGAAAGGACTGCTTATATCTATCTACTAATATATAACATAGATAATGTATAAAGAGTTGTGTATGGATACTTGCCACTTCTCCAGGCTAATAAAACATCATTTAGTTTATAATGAGTATAGAAACTTATATCTTTAATATCAAATCAACAACTTAATAATTTTCCGAATTCTTGGATTTCTTCAACATTCTCTAGAATTTAAATTTTATTTTGATTTTTAGGCAAATTATTTCTGTTTTTGGACAGTTAGATTAAGAGTTTTCAAGTTTAAAACTATTGTGTACAGTCTCCCTATGAGTGTTTAAGCATGAAGATTTTATTTATGAAGGTCTACCTTGAAATTTCTTAAAATCTAGTTACCATTTAGGCCAATATAAAAAAATATCCTAGAATCTCATCCCAACCCGCCTCTATTTTCTTAGCCACCTCAAAAAAATTCATTTTGATTTTTAGGCAAATTATTTCAGTTTTTGGACAGTTTTTTTTCAAATGGCATTTTTTTTTTATCAAAATGGATAAAAAATAAAAGATAAAATTTGCCCGCCCGCCCCATATTATAAAGAAATTTGGATGAGAATCTAGGAATTATTTTACTATGGCCTTACATGAAAAATTAGTCCCTTTCAACATGATTTTCAAACTTGTATTTTACATGTAAAAAGAATCTTATGTGTGACTTTAAAGTGCAATAATTTAGGAACAGAGTAATGTGTATAATATTGAGCTTTGCCAAAAAATTTTATGCATCATTACATGATGAAAATTACGGCCTTTTTTTAACCAATCCCTTGATTATTTTCTTCTGATAATATTAATTGGATACATGAGCTTCTGTGCAAACACTCAGTCAACCCACAAGTGAGCTTTTATAAAACATCTAGAAAAATAATTTTCAATTTTCTTACTTATGAATGCTCATACCTGTAGTTTTTTCTCAGCCTCCTTCAGCTTATGTCTAAGATCATGTAGTTCTTTCTGTGTGTTCTCCATCCTATCTTGAGTTTCAGCATCCATGTGACGTGTTTTGTGGAGCTGGTCCTCTAACGACCTGTTCATATCTTCTTGGTGACTCAAAGTGAGTTCTAACTCTCCTAATCTCTGTAATAATTTTTAAAATGGGTAAAAGACTAAAATGACTAAAATTTGTAAAATTTGTTCATCAGGACTAAAATAAGGTGAGTATAAGACCAGAAATTAAATCCCATAATATGTGAATACTTCATACTACATGTAAATATCAAACAGCTGTGATAAGAAGCTTCTTAGGAAATTAATACCAAATATTTTCCCAGCCTAAGGCTCATCATTTCATTACCTAGAATTTCACTTCTTGGAATCTTGATCTCTTTGCCTAAATGGATGGGTGTCATATTTTTGGTTGTTTGAAATTATTTAACTTTAGTTTTAACATCCATTTAGCAGGAAGATGTTCTCCCTTAGTCTTAAACATGAATTCAGACATTTTCCCCTATATCTTACCTTTTCCATTTCTTTGTATTTTTTAGCTTCAGAGTCCAGTATTGATAGTTCTTGTTCCAGCTTTCCACATTTCTGTTCTAACGCTGTCTTCTCACCCAAGACTGTCTCATAGTCTCTCTGGCGTCTCATTCCCTGGTTTTTAACATTGGAAAGATAGCCTTGTAGCCCTCCTACAATCTCATCAAGTTCTTGTCTCAGTTGATCGTTAGCATCGATTCGGTCTGAAAAACGAAATAAAATGTGTAAATAACTGAAAGCAAGTTTTAACTGGGCAAAATTTGATTCATTATATCTTCAACAATTTAATTAATTCAACTGAACATTTTAAAAGACTCATCTACTCCCAATATTTGCTTTTTGGTTTTACATAAACATCCTGCTACATGTATACACCTTTTTTTCTGGAACAGTCATATTTTCAAACTTTTGTAAGAGCATTTCTGATGAGATTGAAGCCAATAAAAAGCAAGTAAAACAATGCAAATTAACACAGATATTTACAAGTCAGTGGTGTTTTTCTTGATTGTTTGACACTTTCGATTTCTATCACCTACCATCATTGAGCTGAGTCTCAAGCTTTTTGATGTCATCTGTTTCCTTGGCGATGGTATCTAACATGACCTCTAATTGTGTCTGTAACTGTCCATACATCTGGTTGCTCTCACTGATCTGTTGTTCCTTGTCTACCATTTCAGCATACATCTTTCTCTGGAGTAAAATGGAGAAAATATTGGATCTGAACAACTAGTGACAATTGTGAAACTGAGGTTTGAGCATTAACTGAGAATTTAACCAGAAAATGACCCATTAAGTTATAGACAAAAGCACTACAATACCACCATATGTTGGTTACTCATACATAAGTAGCAATTACATAAAATATTCTTTACTGATGTCTCAGTTTTCAACAAAAAAAGGAGAAAAATAAAGCGAGAAAAATGTCATTGACGTATGAAACCATTGTAAAAACAAAATTACAACAAATTTTAAAATGTGTCTTAGTATTGTGTTCATAAACATACATATTTAGGATCCTTGGTATCGAGAGCATCAAGCTGTCCCTTCAGTCTGGCCACATCTACTTTGTTTCTATGTACGGTCTGTTGTGTCTTCTGTATTTCATCCTCTATTTGTGTAGCACTATCTTTCAATTCATTAACCTACAAAATTATAAAATAAAAAAACATTAACAAATTTGTATATACATGTATGTGATTTAGCTATTCGAAATTTTAAGGCAAGTACATAAAGTTGAAAAGTTGTTCCTAAATAAGAAAGCTTCATTGAAATATGAAATACTATGGATTCATTTATTTTGGTAGAGATCAATTTTTAATGGTTTTGTCAACAAAGGCATTCCCTTCAATTCTAATTGCGTAGAATGCTTATGTAAAAATAATACTTTATTGAATTCTCTTTTTTGTGATTTACAGACACACACAAAAACCACGAAAATTAATACCTCACAATTAATAATGAAACCACAGCGCAAAATGTAACTGGAAATGCAAGCTTATTCCATTGGGAAAAACTGAATTCTAACTATTTCCTCAGGAACAATAAAAAATGTTTGATAATTCCTTTCTTCTTAGCGTTACCCTTATAAATTGAGACCTGTTTTATTATACTCAGTTATCTCCCCTTACCAGTTGCATCTTCTTGGCAAGCCTCTGTCTGACTTGAACTTTGACATCATCTTTGTCACCAATGTCACCCATGCGTTTGAGATCCTTTGTTGCCTGTAGCAACTTGGTTTCTGTTCTTTGCATGTCATCTTGTAGTCTTTTAAGTCTTTCCTCAGCTGAAGATATTTATGAGATATGTGAATCTTAACTCTATGTTTCCCTGTTTTTTTTTTTATTATAAATTTATTAATGAAGAAAAGCCCTGTTACCAGATTAAATTAACTAGGTATTGTGGAACCCACATAGCAATCTAATTGATTTGTTATCCATTTTGTTCTCTCAAAAGGGGAAAAGGTAAATGATGAAACATCGACACAATAAATTAAAGGTTACTGATTTCAGATCAACTCAAGCTTAATACCTAAACTGAAATCTGTGACAATGGGAGGCGATCTCAATGATCAGTTAAACTCATATCTTAATTTTAAATGAAAACTACTCTTTGGTAGATAATGTTTACCTAAGGGAGACAAAACCTCCTAACTTTTGATAAATATTGCTTAACTAAATTTTTTTTATAAGTGATAATGGTTAAACAATTCCAGGTACATGTATGTGAAATTTTTAACAGGTATTTTTTTCCTTCTAACAACAAGATAATCTCCTTCCTATAAATGTGAATTTCAACTGATCAGAGATCAACTTCCATTATTATGCCTTTAATAGGAAGAATATGCACCAGTATTTTAATGTTCCTGTTACTTTTTGGTAAATGTAATGGTTATTCTCTGTAAAAGTAAATGTAACTGAACTTTATACATTTGATCATTTTAAGCTAAAACATTGTGATGGACCAAATCATGTAAATAAAACACTATACTATGAAAAACTGTGAGCAACTTAAAAGTTCAAAACTTGTGATAAAAAATCATATTTATGCATTTACTGGTATGCTATCTACAATGGAGTTAGTATCTATGGATGTTTAAATATAAAATTATACAAAGACTAAATTTGCAGAGTTTCTATAGGGTAAATAATAAAATAATGCATTTTTCAAAGAAGACTTGTTAAACTATCCAATATACTGGGACTAAGAACATTTTTTTTTAAACTTAAAAATTCAATTGTATCATCAATATATTATAACATAGAGACTAAGGAAAATGAAAGTTTAGCATTTGGATTTATAATGAAGGATTTCAGCTTCTACATAAAAAGCAAAATTCATGTTTTAAAACATGAATTCAAAATGAGAGATATGATTTTTCTATGTGACAAACTTTCTGACATTATGTAGTTTTTTCTTGATAACCTTTTGAAAGAGAAGTAAATAAATGACCAAGCTTTTACATGTAATATCAAATTCCAAACAACTCATAATTGAAACTGTTTGAACATAATTACAAAATGTAAGAATGTGTACATATGAATTTGCATTTGTCAATTTAGCTGGGTGCACAAATTTCTGAGAAAAATTACTTCGAAATTAATTGAATTGATAAGATGCTTGTCAGAAAATTTGTATACAAACAGAGATTTAAAAATGATCATATTTATCTCATAAAGGGAGATAAATTGAAGAGCCAAGATATTGAATTTTAATCTCCCTTTTTATGAGAATAAATATGTAAGCAGAGTTTGAGATGGAATGACCTACTGGCTGCAACACTGGGGTCTGAAAACAAATCATTTACAATATTATTTTAGAGCTAATTTTTGTTTCAAAATAAAAAAAACTAACTTCTATGGACTTTAACCTATTTATAATACACAGTGAAATATGAGGAATAATGATTGTGCAAGAGTAAAAACGTATGTTACATGGGAGTAAGGTAAAATACTTTGAAGCCATATTACATTTTTCCATTAAAATATTTTTCTGATTAGATATCAAGTTAATATTTAACATATTATGCTTATACATCTTGTATTATGAATGCATTTTTCCAAGGCAAAGTATCATAATATGCAAATTAGTAAAACTATAAAATTGTAAGTAACATTAGTATTAAAATTAATTAGCATATTTTATTGTGATATTATTTTAAGGTTTTGAATCATTTCGTTTTATATTCTATCTGAGGTAAATTGCAAGACAAAAAACAGTGCAAAAGTCTGGTCACATTGAATCATGCTGGCTATTTCCCATTGGGAATTCTGTTGTTTTATGCCATACATATATTTTTGAGCCCTTTGTATTATACATGATGTATCATTGTAATAAAATAACTTGAAATAAAATGTTAAATGATTGTGGGGGGATTTGTCTTTTCTTTCTGCTTTAAGGGAAAACTTTTTTGGCACCTCATTTTTTTTTCTTTTTACTGACACACTGCATATTGTGACCTAGGAAAATGGTAAAAGTAGTATACATGTACAGTGACTTGTGTGTGCATGATACCAAAGGTCTAATATAAGTTTCATCATGAGGTATTTTGGTAGGTGAGGGAGTTGGTGTTTTACTCACTAGCAACACTATACAGGTTATATTAGAATGATTGTATTGTTAGGAATTGTAGTTCCTCTTTGAAGTTACAGTTCCTACTTGGTCTGATAAGTGATAGATTTGTTCATAAGGTTATATGGTATATCTGATTTCAGATGTTTTTTTTTTTCAATTTGTAACCATCTTTAGCAGTGTTTGTATAGGTTATGTAATTTTCTATGGTACTTTGCACTAACTCTAATTCATCAACTATGACCTTACTTTTGGAGACTTTGTCCTGTTTTTCGGACAGTTCCTGGTCAAGGTGATCCATGAGTTGTGCCTTCTGTGGGGTATGAGCCTCTCCAAAGCTGTGAACGGTAACCTTCTGACCGGGTGAGCCTACGATGTTACCCTCCCTTGAATATTGGTTAGCCTTGAACCTGGCCCTCCCTAAATATGGACTCTCCCCAAGCTGTCCACTATCATCGTCCTATAAACAAACATAAATAAGATGTAATTTGTAAAAGTATGTGACAGCAGTAAACATTCATATCCTACAATGAAATATGATTTTTAAAACTTTTAGTATTTAGTATCTGTGTAGAATGCTAATGTTTTTACATTTCAAATTTAAACTACTCTTTGTCTAGAAGAGGATGATTTGGGAGGATTGCTTTAAAACTATTTCCAGTAATCTTTAGCTGGGATAATGGGTCAATATATATATATATAGGCCATTGATAGTTTTCCAAGTGAAGTTGTTTTATAAATGATATGTCCATAAGTTGGCCATAACTATTGCTGTCAGCTGTTTCACTACTTATTAGTATATATCATTCTTTTCTTAACCAATGTTATTTTCTTTTTACTTTAAACTCAAACTAAAATTATTTGCCTGTGCTATAAAATGAAACCAATTGATATCCATTTTTAGCATTGAAAATTCTAAACACAAGTTCTTACATCTGTATGGAACCTTGGAGGACTTTTTCCAAGACTGTCAAATTTAGAGTCTATCTTATAAAAGGCTAACTCCTGTTCTAGTTGGTAGTGTTTCTCACAAGCTTTGTTTAATTCTTTAGTCTTCTTTGTTAACTGTAAAGAAATAGGTAAACACAATTATGCATTGACAAATATTTATAGCAGCCAAGACATGCAAATAATATCTCAAATAATCTGCACATAGAACAGAGAGTTAATGTAAAGATCTATTCACTTCAGATAATGTGGACTGACTTATTTTTATGTGTGTATATTTGGGAATTGAAATTAGGCGGTAAAGTTGAAATTTTGGGGAATTCTGCATGATTTTGAAATAATTTTCATTGGGAAAGTGTCCTTTAAAGGACCCTACTAAGTGCTTGAAAAATCCATGCCACTCTGTAGCACAGGGGGTTGGGGTGTTTGGGGTCAATGAACTGTGTTTTCATAATTATATTGAGAAAACAAATTGGTTTGAAAAATTCATTTCCAGTTAATGTTTACACGACAAAATTATAGAAGTTATTAACAACATTGTTATAAATAGAATGTTGGTCTTCCATGGAAGATGTATGTTGCCTGCACCTATTAAAATATTTGGTCAACTGGAATAGATGAGTTGTGAACATAAAATTGCTTTACACCATAAAGTGCTATAGGACAAGGCTACATGTCAAATATCAATATGCTGTGGCTTATAGTTACAAAGAAATTTAAAACTGCAATAGAAATTTTTATGACACCACAGAACATTGCAGGAGGCTGCAAGACGGCCGATAGTGAAAAAGTAACTCCAATGTGGCACTCTGCAACAAGTTAAAGGCACAGAAAAATTAGGTAATAAATATGACAATTTAATTTCTATTTTTTCTGAGCCTAAAGGAAGTTAAAAGTGATTGTTAGAGTATTTCTATGATAAAACATAAATTCAAGCATGACAAAAGAGTTTTATAAAATTAGAAAATTTATTTCAAAATGATATGTCAAATATATTTTTTTGATTTAAAATGTGCAGACTGGAGACATATATGCAAAACAGACCTTATATAAAGAATTAAATCCTTTCACTTTATGAGTCCTTACACCGTAAAGAAAATATCCATGGTAAACCTCCCCTCTATCAGTAACACCATAGTAGTTTATTCATAATTTATCAGCAAATTTTGGCAGTAGTAAAAACTGTAGATAAAATTAAAGGATTTTCTATGGCACTATGTTCCCTGTATAGACTTGTTACCTGTATCAAGGTTTACAGGTCAAATTAATCAACAGGTTAATCTATTAATCCATGGATTAATACATGTCTACATGCACTTTAATCCTAATTAATTGCACAAAATTTTCTCCTGCTGTTAAATGTCACCTTGATTTCACAAGTTTTTAATTGCTGTCCATTTAAAAAGTTACCAATAAGAATTATCAATTCATATTTTTAAAATCAATTGTATGTGATTGATTGAATTGCCATTCTTTAAACTGAGAAACACAGACACCATACATGTAAATCCTCCTTTTTCATGTATAATTTATATTTTCATGAATATTTCCATTAAATTTTAAATAAACGAGGAAAATTATGAAAATATTTTAATGGTTACAAGCAGGAAAGCAAGGACATGAGAAAATAGTCTGAAAAACATCCTTTTTGTCCCTGAAGAGATGAAAGCAACTATTGATTATGCTAAAAACCAACTACAACATGTTTATGCAAAATTCATCATTTTCTTTTTCCAAATTCACATTTTTTTTGTTAAACCTATAAAAGTTTGAATAAGAGAGATTTAAATTTTCTATTAATGTCAAAAATATTGAATGATTGATGGACTTTTAAGTTGTTTCTCAATGCTCACCATTTAACTGCACATGAATGCATTAAAGCAACTTCAGGGGTAATCATTTATAAAATGACAATCAAAAGAATCAATTATTTGATTTAGCATGCAATTGAGATAAATCCTCTATTTTGCAGAATGATTATTATATGTATCATATTTCTAATAAACATACATACATGATCAATATGAAATATAAGTTTACAAGAATACACCTAAAGGAAATGATGCCCTGCCTTGCAACATGCTCTTTTTCCTCAGTAATTACCCTGTTATAGGTTCTTACATAAGTTCTTGGAAAAGACCGGCTGATCTTTCACAAAAGATAGAATGATCAGTCTTTTTGCAAGTGGAGTGCAGCGGACAAGCCTAAAGACCCCAAAAATTCTATGACGAGTGAAAGATCATTGCCGGCTTTCCAAGAACCTGTGTAAGTACCTATTTCTTCCGTAAAAATTAAATTTTTATATTCTGAAACCTTAGGTGGCTTCATTCTAAAAACGGAAAGTTTTAAATAACATTGCAATTCATTGGTCGACATCATCTATCAATATCAGTAGCGGCGGTTTTTATTGATTAATTGACCAGTGGGAGATCGCTGCACATGCTCGCATCTCAACCTGGTCATCTTGCACTTTAAAGAGTCCTTTACGGAAGAATCATGAAGTTGATGTGACAGGAACAATTTTATTATGATTTTTGATTGTTCATATCATAGCTATTCCCAACAAGGGGTTGCACTAAGTCGTGCTAAGCATACCCCCACTCAACCATTCAGAAACGGGAAGTAGATAACCGACTGACCTGGAAAGGGGAGGCACGGTACAACTCATCATGCTAAAGCTGTATACCAAATTTGAAATCAATCCCTTCTGTAGAAGCCGAGAAATCTGTTACGAAAAATTGTCTATTTTTGACCAATAAAAAGTCTAAATCAGCTCGGAAAACAGGAAGTAGATGATGGACTGACCTGGAAAGGGGAGGCACAGTATAACTAATCATGCTGAAGCTGTGTACCAAATTTGAAACCAATCCATCCTGTAGAAGCTGAGAAATCTGTTACGAAAAATTTTACTTTTCAAATTTTTTACCCTAAAAATTCTAAGTCGGCTCGAAAAACAGGAAGTAGATGATGGACTGACCTGGAAAGGGAAGGCACGGTGTAACTAATCATGCTGAAGCTGTGTACCAAATTTGAAACCAATCCATCCAGTAGAAGCCGAGAAATCTGTTACGAAAAATTTCACATTTCAAATTTTTTTCCCTAAAAAATTCTAAGTCGGCTTGGAAAACAGGAAGTAGATAATGGACTGACCCTGAAAGGGTAGGCATAGTACAACTCATCTTGCTGAAGCTGTGTACCAAATTTGAAACCAATCCATCCAGTAGAAGCAGAGAAATTGAACCGGGCGGACAGACGGACGGACAAGGTGATTGCAATATAGCCCCCTCTCTTACGAGTGGGGGTATAATAAGGAAGTGGGCTCACAAAGGCCTATCATTGGCCCTGTAACTTGAGCAATTACCCTTTAATATGCAATAGTTAACATTGTAGCATTTATCATGAGCCTTCAAGCAGCGTGATTTTGTAGGTGTCTCAAATTCTTTTAGTCTTTTCAAAACATACTATTTTTCTTCCCATGCACCTCAAAACAGAAAGGGTAATTTTGATTTCTTACCACCCCATTCTTTAAGTGATAGGTCCCAATTTTTTTCTTCACCATAATAAAAAGTTTCTTTTTTTTGTTGGGGGGTAGGGGAGAGGGGCTTTACATTATATAATCTTACCAAATCATTCTTAGTGTCTAATTCTTTCTCAATTTCCTGTACCCTGTCCATGTACGAGCTTTACATTATATAATTTTACCAAATCATTTTTACTTAAATTCTCCTGTAGCCTGTGGGGGGAGGCAGGGTTAGGGAAGAGGGACCTAACATTATATAGCCTTACCAAATCATTCTTAGTGTCTAATTCTTTCTCCATCTCCTGTAGCCTGTGGGGGTGGGGCAGGGTTAGGGGAGAGGGGCTTCACATTATATAATCTTACAAAAGCATTTTTTGTGTCTAATAAGTCTTTCTCCATCTCCTGTAGCCTGTGGGGGTGCAGGGCTCACGCTACCGGGCGAAGTGGGCGAAGAAGTCGCCCTATGGCCGCCGACTTCGCCCTGACTCTCCATCAAAAGCGAAGTCAAGTCGCCCTACGATCTCGCATAAGTCGCCCGAGCAATCCTCTGTATTTTTCCTATTTCCTATGTTAAAACTGCCACTTCCACAGATTCCTTGATTACCTTAATGTTTATTTAAGGGATTAGCTTGGATAATTAACAAATTAGGCCATAAACTTGTCAAAATTAGCCCCCAAGCTGTGCCAATACAAGGTGTGAAAATCGGAACTTCAAAGGATTTTGCCGTCGGCAATCAATTTTCTGTTAACTACTTAATCCCATTGAAAATCCCTGTGGAAATTATTAGATATTGTACTATTCTATCAGTTTAGACTATGACTATTTTAATTTTGGAAAAGACTGTTTATTTAACAATGTTTAAAGACAAAGAAAAAATGAAATGAGATCGATATTTTTGTCAATTTGTGAATGAATGAGTAAAGTTTAAAATTATCTCCCTTTAAAAAATATTTTATTGTAAATTTAAGACATACAACAATGTTACCCACATTTTTCATCAAATTTATTGTTGAAATCTAAAACAAGTTTATATTATGTTTGCTTAATTTTGCATTCCAAAGAAAAATGTTTATTTTTGAAACTTTTCTTTTAAAACCATACTTCGTTATTTAGATGATTCATCCATTAACCAATGAGAAAAAAATCTGGATTGTTAGAATAGTTTAAATATCTGTTCACATCTTAGGACATTACTAATACAAGATGATGACAGAGGCTTAGAAGGGCAAAGTAGGTCCTCATGATAATTAATCCATTATGAATACAAATGCCAATCAAAACAGGAGCATTCAGTTCACTCCTAAATAGTCCTTCATAAGTAAATAATACATTTTGTTTAAACATGTCAGAAAACAAGACAAATATTGAATATAAACCTCGCGACTATCTGTGCTAATGCAAGAAAATGGTTCATGGTCATCAGCATGCTGAAATATCATAAGAAAATATCAGTTACAAATGACAAAACCACAAGTTTTCTTAAAATGAACTAGAGGATATATAGTGTATAACAAAATGCTATATATACTATTATAGTATTATATCACAAACACCCGGTGTATTTACAAAGTTTAATTCCCACTTCTCCCTGCTATAACTTCACTTCTCCCTGTCCCTCCCCACTTCTCCCTGATACCAATCTGAAAGAGAAGTCACTTCTCCCTATTTTTCTTAAGTAGCTTGAGCCCTGGGGGTGGGGCAGGGTTAGGGGAGAGGGGCTTCACATTATATAATCTTACCAAATCATTCTTAGTGTCTAATTCTTTCTCCATCTCCTGTAGCCTGTGGGGGTGGGGCAGAGTTAGGGGAGAGGGGCTTCACATAATATAATCTTACCAAATCATTTTTAGTGTCTTATTCTTTCTCTATCTCCTGTAAGCTGTAGCCTGTGGGAGTGGGATTAGGGGAGAGAGGCTAAACATTATATAATCTTACCAAATCATTCTTAGTGTCTAAGACTTTCTCCATCTCCTGTAGCCTGTGGGGGAGGGAGAGGGACCTAACATTATATAGCCTTACCAAATCATTCTTAGTATCTAATTCTTTCTCCATCTCCTGTAGCCTGTCCATGTACATCTTCTCTCGTTTCTTCATCTCTTCCTCTGTACCTTTCAGGAAAGACGACTCCTGCATTGACTTATTTTTATATTCCTGTAACTTCTTAATCTTTGTTTCCTCCTGTTCTAATTGCTTCTCTAATCTTTCTACTTCATCTAAAATTCGAAAAAAGTACATGTTTATTAAAATTCAAATACATTATGAGCATTGAAGGAAAAAAAAGGTTCAACTTTGAATATAGTTTCATTGAGCACTGGTGCTTAAAAATCATTTTGAGTTGTTGCAATAAAGACTCCTGATGCATTCTGAGTTAGTGACAGAACAGTCTTTTGCCCATCATTTTGAGACGAGTGCAATTTGCAGATTTTCTACAAATTAAAAAGCATCACCAACTCTTGTTTCATAAAGCACATTTTTTTACAATGTCAGTCAATACATATCATTTACCTTGTTCAAATCTCTCCTTAGCATATTGTCTTTCCTGTACAGTTACATTTTGACTGTCTAGAACTTCCAGTGATCGTAGGTGGAAGATGATATACATCCTGCTATGGGGTAACTGTGACAGGGGGTTCTCTGCTACTGTAAGCTGGGTCAAGTCTGGTATGGGTTTCAGTTTGGCTAACTCACTTAACTGAAAAGGAAAATGTAAAATATTGTATATTTTTACATCTTTTCTTGATAGTATTTTCTATATCTACATCTTTTTGGGAGATTTTTTTTTGCTTGGTAATAATTTTTTTAATATGACTATAAAGCAGTCTTTCCTCTATTGGCAAAACTCTTCAACGAGTGAATTTATTAAAGGAAAAAGATAATTGTGCAAGTTACATAATTTTGATTTTGATGACAACAATGGCCACCATTTAGGTTTTTTTCATTATATGAAGGTCTTATGAAGCATACAGAAGAGGATTTGAGATTTGGGCATGTCAAGTCTAAATATGCACAACATTTAAAACAATGAATGAATAAAAAAGTTTTAACAAAATTTATACCTACATTTTTATTTTATCAGAGATTTTTTTTGTCTTCAGTGATTTTTATGTATCATGCTACATATGAATAACAATGATATTTTGTTTTTAAAATTGAACCAATAACACCATTAAAAATAACATACCGATTCCATATTGTTCTTCCCTATGTGTAGTGTCCTGAGTGCTCGTAACTTCCTTCCCATCCATATCGGTATATGTTGTATCTGGTTCCCTGTTAAATTAAGAACCTGTAATGAGGTCATGCTTTCCAGTCCCTCAATCTTTGTTATACAGTTATACGACAGGTTCAGTTCTTTCAGTTTGAATAACTTATCCAGCTTCTCGACTTTTTCTATCATGTTGCCACTAAGATTTAGTGATGTCAGTCTTTTAAGTTTATCTAGGTTTTCTATGTACTGAAAGTGTAAAAAATTGCCGTAAGAATGATATGTATACATATTGCATATAACTGTACTAAACTTCTGACTCAAGAATATATGTCTTGATGAAACACAAAACAAGAAATACTGTAAGCATATAAAGATACTGCTCTCTGATTTTTATTAAACTTTAAAAAAAGACCAATTATCTCCCCTGAAAGGTATCAAAAAGCAATGAAATCTCAACAATATGCACTTTGTTCATGTTAAGTTCCATCAAAATCTATTAAGCCATTTGGAGGACTTGCACTTACTAGATTGAGATGACCAATAGTAAGATGGACAGTCAGGGTGATTCCTATTATACCCCCAATGTTTTTTTGCTTGGGTAAAAAAATGTCAAGATGCCCCCGAATAAGTAATTATTTCAAGTCATTGATTTGCTCATATCTATAAGGCCTCAAGTAATTGCAGGCTTTGACTATGATATATTCACCATCATTAGATTTTTTAAATTATGAATTACAAACTGCTGGGTGTCATGCTTGAAAATCATTAGAAATCTAGAAATTGTGTTCATGGGAAAAGGGATTGTCATCTCATACTGCACAAAATTGCACATAAACTGCTAATAAACACATGCAATAGTTTAACTCCGGAAATAGCTTGAATTTTTGTTTGTTGCTTTAAAACCTTTCTATGTCTTTGATTCTATAGAATGGGTTCCTAGAACCCAAAATATGCCACAAAATGTCAAGTTGATGTCCCATTTGTCTGTTTACCATTTTAATTCGTGAATTGCCACATTGCATGAAAAATTGAATCTACATGCGAACCTTTTATGATATCTTGAAATTTTCCTCTTAGAAATGTTAATATGTTTTCTATTATTCACAGTGCAAAATTTCTTTCAATTCTATTTACTAATAACAATTTTATACTAGATTTTATACACCACCAAAACTTTTGTCTGGTCACAAATGTTCCATTTGTACCTACCCAGGTACAAACAGACCGTTTCTTATAGAATTCAATGCATTTTCAATTTAAATTTTCTCTGAAACGGTGTGAGATATTTTCATCAAATCTTCTGCATAAAAGTTTTATTTTGATCTAGTTACAAAACCTGACTTTGCAAAACGTATGGTGCACTGGCTAAGTGTTTGGCTTTTTCCGGATAAGAACTATTGTGGATCATATCAAACCATCATGTGATAGGCAAACGAACAGGCAGGGACAACTCTAGATATATACATCAGACCAAATCATATACAAGTATTTTGTTTAAACCTTTAAAAAGGAATCATTAAGGAGACTCCAGTCATGAATCTTTCTTAGAAGTAAAGGAAGTCAATCAAATTTGGACAAACAAAATACTAATTCAGCTTTGGCTTTAATAAATAATGCCCTAGAACAGATATTTTACAAAAAAGCAGACATTAAAAAAAATCATTAATAGAGAAAAATCTACATAATCTTTTGAATTGTTATGTAACTGCCAAATTGTTTGACTTTCAGTAAGAAAATGAAAAGTAAATAAAAATTACATAAACTGACAAAATTATCATTTCAATATAATATGGATAGGTTACACAATAACTTAATGCCAATGCACATCAGCACTTTCAATTTTGTAAAATATTTCTTTTATCCATATTCACCTTAGTGAACAATATATGGTTTATATTTAAACCTATTCATAATGGTTTTTTAAATCAAATGATTTGCCGATGTTTACAATTCAATATCTAAATGAAAAATTTATTTGCTTGAATTAATGCTCTTTTAAATGAATTTAAAACCATCTTTTATGTGCGAAGATAAAACATCTATTTACATTCATAATTCAAGATACTTTACTTTTAGAGTGACCATTCAACTTATACTGTGTAAGAAAATAAATTTGAAAGTATAAAACATAGTTTAAAAAGGCTTAATAACTTTGTATATAAAGAATTTATGTTTTTTATTTCAAACAATCTTTTATTTAATTCGGCACCTTATTTAAGTATTAAGAACCAAGTGGATATTTGTTATAGAATGTTAATGATAAATATATAATTTTTTTTACGAGATATGTGCAAAAACTTTGGCCTTGCAGCCTTCCTAAAGTTAGAAATTCTATATTGCAAAGTATTCAAAGCTTCATATTGGTAGTTGTTGTACGACCTAAAAATGATGTCAGCTAAATATATTTTAAATAAAATTAATGGTTTTATTTTTAATTGAACAATTTTTTTTCATTAATCAAATTACATAAAATTAAATGTTAGTATCTTTTCAAAAGCTTAACACATCTTTGAATCATTTTAGATGTGTATTAAAAACTTTTACTGGTATCTTATTCAACTTGAGACATATAAACATAACAAGATTGCTACGCGTAGCCATGCGTCCCCCGCCGCCACATAAAAGTTGTGTGGTATGTCAATTCAAGCAATATATTCTCTGAGAAACGATAGAAATAGGTTGTCAAAATATGGAATGATCACCTATTAACAGTACCCTATCAGTGTGTAAATTTTCAGCAACATCCGTTCAGTAGTATCCGAGGAGTTGCACCCACAAAAATGTTTGATACAACAAAGTCCCATTTTTTGGACCGGAAAATCACAAATTCGTAAATAATTCGAAAACTGTAAATATTGTTTCAAAATTTTTTTCGTATTATTATAGAGTACCCTTTGCTCTATCAGCCTACAAAATTTCAGAACCCTGTGCACCTAGGTAACCGAGATATTGGATGTCCTATATTTTGACCTTTCTTCCCTGTTTCCATGGAAACGGCGGCCATTTTGAAAATTTCAAATATAGGATGATCATCTACTAACAGTACCCTATCAGTGTGTAAAGTTTAAGCAACATCGATTCAGTAGTATCCGAAGAGTTGCACCCACAAAAACGTTTGACAAAGTCCCATTTTTCGGACTGAGAAATCACAAATTCGTAAATAACTCGAAAACCGTAAATATCACTTCAAAATTTTTTTTCGTATTATGATAGAGTACCTTTTGTTCTATCAGCCTACAAAATTTCAGAACCCTGTGCACCTAAGTAACCGAGATATGGAATGTCCTATATTTTGACCTTTCTTCTGTTTCCATGGAAATGGCGGCCATTTTGAAAATTTCAAATATGGGATGATCATCTACTAATTGTACCCAATCAGTGTGTAAAGTTTCAGTAACATCCTTTCAGTAGTTTCCAAGGAGTTGCACCCACAAAAAACGTGACAGACAGACGGACGGAGACCATTACTAAGTCCCTCTGACGCGTTGCGGCGGGGGACAATAAAGGAGAATGTTTTAAATAGCAATTTACACAAGAATTGTGTATCCCAATCAAATAGAAAATAATGAAAGCCATATCAATGAAAGCCCAATCAAAGCCATAAAGACGATAATTTTTGTAGAAGTTATTTAATAAGTCATGTAAAACTATGTATAACTCTTATCAATTTAATCATCTTGTTTTCAAGAAAACAAGAAAATTGAGATTATAGAATTGCCTTATTTATCGAAATTTATCATTCAATATTTAAAATCATTGGGGTTGTAAAGGTTATATTTCCAAACAAACTACTGTTCCACAGCAAAGGAAAGTCCCTAGTTTTGAAGTTGGCTCTCTATTTGATATTTTTGGTTAAGATAGAGACAGACAATGTCTTGACTAAAAAGCTTAATTTGGCTTAAAAATATTTTCTGATGGGATCTATAATACCAGCTTTTTCTAGACAAATCAGATGCAAGACAATCTATCACCAGAGGGAGCGACCTCTATACTATTGCCCTAAGAATGATGGGAAATGTGTCAACGTTATTCAATTAATAAAATTGGGGAAATTACCCATAATCCTTAGCGCAATAGTATAGAGGTCAGTGTTGATAAACACTCTCTCTGGTGATAGACTGGGATGAAAGATGCATTGGAAAGATTTGTTGACTTAACCTTGTTAAAATAAGGTTTCCAAGATATAAATAATTCTAACCTAACAAGTGAAGATTTAAACTCTTAAATGGTGAAGATGTTGGAGACCAATAAAACTAGATTACTGACAAAGTCAGAAAGGGCCCCGCAGCAAAAAATCCAAGTGTTTTCAAAATTATATTTACTATGATTATAACCACTAAGGCATGACATGCTACTTAGCAGCTGTACGAAGTTTCAGAACTGTATTGTTAACAGTTTTTGAGTTTTAGTGTTCACAAAGTCCAATTCTCAAAATCTGTGATTTTAGATAAAAAATGAAGTTTTTTTCCAAAAATATTTAACAGATTTGCACGAAATTTTAATATGCAAATCATGACATGCTACTTAGCAGCTGTACAAAGTTTCAGAACTGTGTTGTTTACAGTTTTTGAGTTTTAGTGTTCACAAAGTCCAATTCTCAAAATCTGTGATTTTCGATAAAAAATGAAGTTTTTTCCAAAAATATGTAACTGATTTGCACGAAATTTTAATATGCAAATTATGACATGCTACTAAGTAGCTGTAAATTTCAGAACTGTGGTGTTAATAGTTTTTGAGTTTTAGTGTTCACAAGAATTGTTGACGGACGGACAGACGGACGGACGGACGGACGGACAGACGGACAAAGTGAAAACTATAGGGCGTCCGCATCTTCGATGCGGGGCCCTAATAAACAGGGAATACTGTAAGATAGCTCGTTTAAACTAAACCCACTTCATATCAATCTATATTTAAAAAAAAAAACAACGGTCAAATTTCCTTCCCTGAATGATCTTTGAGCAATGAATTACTTCAAGTATATACCCTGAATGTTGTGTACTTCATGTAAAGTTTCATCAAATTCATTCAAAGAGAATTTAGGAGAAGTTGTGCATACACATTATTTTGACAGGAAGACTTATTCCAGTGTTACCTCTCAAACCCAAAGAGTAAGTTTGGGAAATCTAAAGAAATTTGCAAATTTATCTAAAGAAGCAGAAAGTACTGAAAGTACTGAAGCCATGAAAGATTGTTAATGTTTAGTATAAAAGTAGAGTAGTAATTTAATATTCGAAAAGGAACTATTTTGAAAGTGTGTATTGACATGTGAATAGATATGTGTTCAGGCAACATGACCATTGGCTAGCTTTTGATTTGTCAATTGTAACTATAGCCGTGGCTAATCTCTACAGTGATTATCTGGGTATATGTATGATATTTTGTGTCAATGACCTACCTTGATTTTCTTGCCTCCCTCTTTAGCCAGTGTCAGATTAAGTGTTGTTATCATTTCTAACTGGTCTTCTCTGGCAATCTTTTTAATGAGGTCCTCTGTAATGTACCGTACCCCAGCCTGCTGACCTACAAATACAAAGATACGTTGCTCTCAATTACACGCAGCTCTTAATGAAAGAACCTTAGTGAGCACGCTCACATACCCCACGCGTCCACATTATGGACAGGGATTATCTATTTCGAGTTAGGAATAAAAAAGTCTAAGTTGTTGTCTTTCCAAGACGGCTCATTAAACAGGAAATGAATGAGTGACAGAGCTGAAAATGTATCCCACCATATGGGATCCCTCTCTGAAGCCATGTACAAAATATCAAAAGTCTATGATTAATAGTTGCTGAGAAATCTGTCACAAAAATTTTTAACCCTGAAAATTTAGTGAAAAAAATCTAAGTAGGCTTGTGAAAAACAGGAAGTAGAAAATCGACAGACCTAAAAAAGAACCCCACCATATTGGACACCTACCTGAAGCTAAATACCAAATATCAAATACCTACGATTAATAGATGCTGAGAAATCTGTTACGAAAATTTTAAACCTGAAAATTTTGTGAAAAAAGTTGAAGTCGACTATTTAAACAGGAAGTAGATGATCAACAGACCTGAAAACGAATCCCACCATATGGGACACCTACCTGAAGCTAAATACCAAATATAAAATACCTACAATAAATAGTTGCTGAGAATTTTGTTACGAAAATTTTCAACCCTGAAAATTTAGTGAAAAAAGTCGGCTATTTAAATAGGAAGTAGATGATCGAAAGACCTGAAATCAAATCCCACCATATGGGACACCTACCTGAAGCTAAATACCAAATATAAAATACCTAGGATTAAGAGTTCCTGAGAAATCTGTTACGAAAATTTTTACCCTGAAAATTTAGTGAAAAAGTCAAAGTCGGCTATTTAAACAGGAAGTAGATAATCGACAGACCAGAAAACGAATCCCACCATATGGAACCCCCACCTGAAGCTTCATACCAAATATCAAATGCCTACGATTAATAATAGCTGAGATATCTGTTACGAAAATTTTGATCACCGACAGACGGACTGACGGTCTGACGGACGGAGGGACAGACGGACCAGTCAAAAACATTATACCCTTCGCAACATCGTTGCGTGGGGTATAATTAATGACAGCAAAAGATCTCTTGCATGTTTGTGTTTAACTAAAACATACTTTAAAGTGTTATTGAAAAGAAAGAGATATGAAGTAACTTTGCATGATTAAACATTGAAATTAAAGAAAGAAAAGGAATACTGTTATTGCTGTTATTTATTCTAAAGTCACAGGGCAGCATGCAACATAGAGGTAACTTTTCATTTTTTTTAAATCCACATGTTCTATATCCTTAAGTCATTAGATGCTTTCAACAACATTTAACAATACACAAGCAAAAAATAACCTACCATCATTCGGTTTCTTCAGAACCAACATCCCATCAGGGTAAGACCTAAACTTTGTAGGTCGTTTCAATGAAGCTAACATTGTGATATCCAAAATATTTTCCTTGTCCAAATCAATGGATATCCAAAAATGTTTAATTTAGGCTTTGTTTAACTATTACATATTCAAAACAGGAACATTTTTTAAAGTTAATCCAAATAAACTTAAAAGAATATGCATGCATATCCAAAAGGATAATCTGAAACTTTGTATGATGTCTAAGTGATGCTTAATTTAGTTCTTCCATGAGAAAACAATTGTGGCATTCAAATAGTTTTCCTAGTTCAAATTACAACAAAGCTTGTAACAGCACAAATTCCACATAAGTTTGGCTTTAAACAACACAATTTTTCACAGTTGTACAAAAATCCTTTCATATATTTCGATTCACATAATGTATTGAACATGTATATATATTCTGTATATGGTGTTACATGTGGTCATTAAAATATTTTTCATACATGTGGTCATTAAAATATTTTTCATCATTTAATATTCCTATCAACTCATAAAACTAGCCAGACTTGAGGACAACTAACATTAAGTCACAAGTTTTGTAAAAATGTACCAGTACATGAAACCAAAGAAAACAAGATGTGCCAACTTGCTTTTATTTAACAAAAGATAAGTCATTTTTAATCAGAAGATCTACAATTAATAAGGATTAGGAAGCTTTATTATAAAACTCATCAAACTTATCATGTAAATTGGTACTAAAGATGAGTTTAAATCAATGTTGCAAATACCATAAATAATTATAAAAATAAGATACATTTGTCTGTCCTTAATTTTATTAAATAATATTTTAAAGGCATGCATGTATGTAGATTGAAGAAATTGTGACCAAAGTTTTAAATTATGAAAGATGTGACGACTTGTTTAATCCTGGCCATGGATTATAAATGATAGTTAGAAGATCTTTCAGCCCTTAAGTTAATCCAGATTATTGGGTTGTAAAATCAGATTGCCCTAATTATGACTTCATTTGTTTGGTTTTTTTTGTGTTTTTGATATACTGAAATCAACAGGTAATTTTGAAAGACCAATCAGATGTATTTTACCAGTTTATAAAGTAAGGTTTTGATAGCAGAATACTTAATTTGCATGAAAGGTTTGTGAACAGTCACGATTGAATGAGTGTTGGATAAAACATAGAACCTCTTTATTTTTAAATCATGAAACCTCCTTTTTTCTTAAAACACTTGTTTGTATGTTACATTATACAGCCATTTCCTTGCAAGTGGGGATATTAATTGTACCTTGTTCAGCCAGGGTAAACCTAGCTTCGTTGCCAGGTGACATGGCCCTTCTCTGTGGGGATGGAGCACCACCATGGCCATAACTCAGCTGCACCCGTCTTGGTATGTCCTCAGATGACCGGGAGTGACTGGAAGTTCGTCCATTTAGAACAGATTTTGAGTTGCCAGGGGAGCCTCTTGATGTCTTTGGGACAGGAAGATTGGACTGGCCTCCCCTGGAGGGAGTCTTCTTCATTGTAGTGGGCGGCAGCTTTGCGTCTGTAAGAAAAAAATACCAGTTAGGTCACGATAAAAATCATGAGAATCTAAAATACTTTTTATATTGGCCTTAAATCATATCTAATCATGCATGATAACTTCTATCATGTCTATGTTGTACTATCTTAAATCAAGACAAAAAAACATGCATGTTATATGCTTTAATGACACATGGCGGTAATCTAATAGAAATTGTATGCATGCAAATCCAGCAAAGCTTAAATTTACATCTTTTTATTGGCACAAACTTTTGGTATGTCATACCCTAAATTTTTGATCGAAAATTACCCAAACAGAATAAATGAAATAAAAATAAATTTACAGTATCATTTAAGATGTAAATTGTACTGCAAGAGGTACATGTAATAATTTTGCAAAAAATACATGACCTACAAAAATTTCACCATCTTTATAAGATTATTCCTTTAGAACTTTTTATATAGCTTTGAATTCCATTAAAGTATTTACAATAAACATATAGAATACAGATCAATAAATTTGTGAAATAAATACACAATCCATTATGTGTTAAATAATAACTTTACTTAATATATTCTAAAGTGAAGTTTAAACTTTTAAATTTTTCATTCAGCCACTTGAACATGTTGAACTTTAGTAAAATCATTAAAACTTGGGTTATACAGGGAGCCGGATCTTTACAATAATGTGTTAGTATAAACTCCAAACATATTGAACAAACATGCCCTCTACTCCTTTAGAAGCAAAATTTTAATATAAGTGTACCAGCTTAGAATCCAGACATGTATAAAACAGGGATGAAAATTTAAATTTGACAAGAATTATTTGGGGTACCTAATAAAATATTGTCTAAACTTTATATTCAGTAAATTAACTTTTATAATAATTGATAAAGCTGACGCATGTACATGTTGGAGGTTTCTATCAAATTTTGGTCGATTGCCCACATGAACCCTATCCATTGAATTACAGACACATTGTTCGGTATGTTCCATTTACATGTAAGCAGTGTTTTAACTTAAGAATTTGGCTTGGTACAAAAATGTAGCTCACAAATTGAACTAAGGTAGCCCATGGATCAATATGGTTCTATACAAAAAAATAAAACATTCAAGTGGCCCAAAGCAAATTTTAGGGGCATCACCATCATGGACCGTAGGCAAGTGTTTATTTCAAACCCTGGTATGTTAACCTATCCCACTGTTGGGGGTGGTGGTGGTTCAGAGGTTGGACCTGCCACTGGAACCCAGGAACAGTCGCTGTCCAAGTGAGAAAACCTGACTGACTGTTATAATTTTTTCACTGACCATGTAGCTCTATGATCAACTAAAATTTTATTTAAAAATTCTAGAATCAACACTATTTTCTCTTCTATCTGAATCAATCGGATGCAAAATACAATAACTTGAGAACACATAATGACCTCCTCTAAGAGCAAGCATAATTGTGCTCTCTAATTAAGGGGACATAACTCACTTTTCTTATGCTCCATCAAAACTTAAAGTTATGGTGTTTATGTTCCTATAAATATTGCAATTACTTAATTTTATTTCAGTTTAATAATTTTACATAACCTCAATGCTCTTTTATTCTTCAATTTCAGCAAGCATTAAAAAAAAATTGATAACTGTGCAATTGTGAAAGTCTAGCTTTGAGTCAACCTCCTTGTACATTGTACGTGTACACATACATGACGTACATTTCATTATATTTTGAACACAGTGCTTGAAAGATGCAATCAAATTCAAAACAAATTATATTTTATTTACTTCAGTTATAAATCAGAAGTACATGTACAGATATTTTAATTTCTCGATATCCACACTACTTATCCACATGCATCTTTACCAATATTTGTACAAAAATCTGATAATGAAAATTCAGGTACAACATCATCAGTATCACATATTAATTATATACAGAAATCAATTATCAAAAGATAAAAACAAACATACCCTCGACATAACAGTACAAATGTTCAATATTGTAATAAATCTAAATTCCAATACATTCTCTATAAGTTATGAACGAATTATCCATATGTAAAAGATAGGTACAATTTAAATACCAAACCTACTTATAGGAGTTAAAATACAGGGGTGGGTTTTATAAACATGATGGCAACCCTCCAAAAAATTAAATTGTCAAAATTCAAACCGACATTCTTCTTTCTTAGCACTTAGTTTGATTGTTTAATTTCACTTTTAAAAAGGATATAATTCTTATTTGTATATATTATTATGCCATTCAACCACATTTGATTTTAATGTTTTAAGTGAAAACCAAACCTAAAATGCACTACATGTATATTTTAATTGCAAGCTCTGGTGTGTTGTTTATCAATGTACATGTAGCTTCTATCCATGCATAGATATCATAGTTTTCACATGAAAATGAACATAACAAAGTTTTCGAGAATTAAACAGTACACATAAGGAGTCAGCTAGTCACATTTATTCAAAGCTCCAAGAAGCCGACATACATACAAAATTGCTCACCTGATTTCTATAGCTTCTTACCTAGTATTAGGTTACAAAAAGTCTGGGTAAGGGTAAAAAACCCTCTAAAGATACAAAGCATCTTAACAATATAGTTAGAAATAATGAAAGGGAAATAACCCTTAATAAAAATTCCTTCCATACATGTATATCTCAACTAAATGATTGAACAAAGGAGTATGTTCAGGAAGGGCTAAAATCGGCCCCATATTTGCACAAATTGTCAACTTTGTAACATCTAAATGAATCTGATGTAATTCAGTTGATATACAACCAAACTTTACATATTGAATCGATTTCACATGATGACCACATTATGCATGTTATTATGACGTCATAAACATGCTGAAAACGCTGAAAATATCAATAATTGCCGCATTTTTAGGGCTTACAAGAAGTTTTTCTTGAAATTAGTATATAGCGCATTCGTTGACAACATTTATTCTTGGCCCATCTATTTGTCTCTCAAAAATAAGAATTTCACAAAATTGCAGGGGTCACCACACTTCAGGATGACAGGGAGAAGTGACTTCTCCCTCTGAGCCAAGTAGGGAGAAGTGACAACAAATAAGGGAGAAGTGAGAAGCGTGTGACATTACCGTTGAAAAAAATAAACAGTGACATTACCGTTGAAACAAATAAACAACTACTTTTAAAATTTGTAATCTGCTTTAAACTGACAAAAAATTGTATTTTTGCACAAATCTACATCAAACAAGAGTTAACACTAAAGTATGTGTCGCCTGCCGGCACCATTAGAAACAATAATTCTTTCTTACTTCCACTATATTTTGCAATTATAAGGATTTTCAGTTTCTCAGATCAAAAGGTGTTTATAAAACATAAATATTGTTAATATATGCAATAAAAATCAACATGCACACGGGTGCAATAGCCAAGTTGCCGTATTTTAATAACCAAAACCTTTTCAAAAGCTTTCCTGCTGCTGTGACCTTGACTTTCAATAAAATTACCCAAAATCAATAAGATTCCTTCTCTTATGATTAGAAACAATAAACATTTGTACCAAAGTTTCGTTAAAATCTGTTGAGAACTTTTTGAGTTATGGTCTAAAAACCACTAATTCAAGAATTTTTTTAACGTATTTCTGTTGCTGTGACTTTGACCTTGAACAGATGTAGCCCAAAATCAACAAGTAATACTGTGAGCGAGCTCACAAAAGGATACCCCCCGCTTCATATTGGACTCTGTACTGTAAAAAAAAAATCTCAAGTCCAGTTATCTCCCCTCAATGATAATCGAGAGCAATGCAAATTCTTCATGCACATCTACAGATGATGTACTTCCTTCAAGTAAAGTTTTATCAAAATCCATCAAGCGGTTTGGGAGGAAGTGCGCTTACCGGGTCTCCCATTGAATAATGTATTTAAAAAATCTAAGTCCAATTATCTCCTCTAAATGATAACCAAGAGCAATGAAGATTCTTCATGCACATCTATATATGATGTTCTTCCTTCATGTAAAGTTTCATAAAAATCCATTTAGCGGTTTAGGAGGAGTTGCGCTTATGAGGTCTCCCTTTAAATAATGTATTTAAAAAGTCTAAGTCCAATTATCTCCTCTGAATGATGTCCGAGTGCGATGAAAATTTTTCATGCACATCTACATATGATGTACTTCCTTCATATTAAGTTTCAGCAAAATCCCTTAAGTAGTTTAGGAGAAGTGCTTACCAGTTATGTGGACAGACGGACGGACGGACGGACGGACAGACAGACAGACAGGGTGTTTCCTATATACCCCCCAAACTTTGTTTGCGGGATTGCGGGGGGTATAATAAGGTTTCTCCTCTTATGGTATGTAACAAATATAGCAAATTTACATTAAAATCAGTTGAGAACTTTTTGAGTTATGGTCTGTAAACCACTAATTCAAGAAATTTTCAAACGTTTTTCTGTTGCTGTGACCTTGACTTTGAACCGATTTATCCCAAAATCAATAGGTTTCCTCCTATTATGGTACATGTTTCTAACAATATCCCAAAGTTTCATTCAAATTGGTTCACAGCATGCTGAGTTATGGTTCGGAAACCGATTGTTGCCGCCCTCCCACCCAGCCGCTGCCATCATCATAACAATAGCCGAGTTAAACTTTGTTGCAACTAGGCTAAAAATAATCAAAGACACTCAACCAGAAAAACAAGGTCAAGGTCAAAAGATGGGATGCAACTGTGCTAAGCTACTACTGGGGCATATGCAAGTTTTATCAACCTATGACTTATAGTTTTTGAGATATGGAGGTGCTCACAAAACCTTACCATTTCTATTATATATATAGAATATTATCAAAGTCACTCAACCGGAAAATGAAGGTCAAGGTTGAAAGATGGGGATGCAACTGTGCTAGGCTATTACTGGGGCATATGCATACCAAGTTTCATCAACTTATGACTTTACTTACAGTTCTTGAGATATGGAGATGCTCACAAAACCTTACCCTTGCTACATTTGTATTATATGTATGGAAAATTGTCAAAGTCACTCAACCAAAAAATCAAGGTCAAGGTCAACAGATGGGGATACAACTGTGCTAAGCTTCTACTGGGGCATATGCATACTAAGTTTCATCAACCCAGGACCTATAATTCTTGAGATATGGAGGGTGGCCGCCCACAGTAAAGTAACACCTATGTCCCACTCTGCTTCGCAGGTGAGACAAAAAGTCAGAAGAATGGGAGATGATTAAAAAAGTCAGGATATTTTGCCTGTGCTCCCAGCATGTACATGTATCACATGTATGTTTTTCCTGACAAAAAGATCCATTTAAGTTTGTTAAAAGCGGAAATTCTGGTTTATTGTAAAAATCGATTTCTATACCAATTGACTTAATTAACTGTCTTAAACAGCTTCATGGTCATATTACAAAAAAAAAAACTTCACTGTGAGTGTGACACAGGGACTTCTCGGAAATAAAAGAAAACGACTTAAATACGGGTTAATTTTGAGGTGTACAAAATGTATGGAAAGAATGGCTTGAATCGATCAGAAAAGGTTACACTTATTAATTAAACAACCCGAAGTTACTTACCTATGTCATTCTATTTTCAATATTTTAACGGTAAATTGGATTTGTTGTCATTGTGAACCCGCCATGTCAGTTACTGCGGAGAAAATAAAACGAAATTAATTAAAACCGGTCAAATAATTAAGTCAGTGGTTTGATGATTAATGATATTAATTAAATTCATGCTTATGCTGTTGAATTCGTCTTTTTCCTAGCTGAAGTTATAAGTCTCTCTTATAAAACTCAATATTGATCAATCGCATTTACAAAATGTATTTACTTCCTGTTTGGCATGTCCTGACTTGACAACACGCACCTGCTAAGGTCAGAGCTTGCATTTTTATTTCCTATGTGTTTCATTTTATGTTTAAAACCCCAAATTAAGTATACTTATATATTTCTCAAAATTATGGAAGTTAAAAATGTTTGCATTATTCGTTTGATTACTAGAAAATCTATGTTTTTCATTATCTAAATTCTTTGAATTATCTCCCCTATCTTTATCCACCTATTTGATCGGAATTATGTCCCTTGATTTGGAAATTTAATGCATTATGTTCATGGGCATGATTTTTTAAGTTACATGATATGTCTTTTAATTACAATTTTTGACAATTTACGAATTCTAAATTCATTTAGATCTACATTGTTAAGGCCCAGTCATTACAAACAGATTTAAACGCATTCGATTTAAAAGCTCATTAGAGCTTGTGTTACTTTGTTATATATGCATCGACTTTAAATAAAACTTTGATTGATTGATTGATTTGATTGATTGCATTCAATAACAATTATAATTATGTGTCTAACTGAATTTATCATTTTTTCTTAATTCTAAACACTCAGAGTTTATGAAATTTTAAGACATAATTATTATTATTATCTGAGAAAATGAAAACACATTATAATATTCTTAATTATTGTTAAGCAAAAGTTTTCTTGGGGGGGGGGGGGTATATTATTTTTAGAAATGCTCACATGCGTTTGGGTCCAGGATTTTATTTTATAAATAACCTGTATGTAAAAAATTTCATCTCATCTCCATACGAACGGGTGATTTTTGTAGGACGTCAATATTTTGACGTTTTTTCTTGAAAAAACAATGTGAAACCTTGAAAGATGTCGGGATATCCCGTGCGGTTATTAGCGCTATGCGCTTATTTTGGGATGTACTACCTTGCGCAACATGTCTACATACTATAGAGACGAGATGAACATTTTTATATACACATTATTTATAATAAAATAAAATCCTGGACCCAAACGCCTGTGGAAAAGCTGAAAATATTTCAGACACAATATAGCTCATCAAAAAAGGTTATCTTTCTGAGATACAAATAAAGGTAATAACAAAACTACCGAACTTGAATGATCAATCTCATAGTCCAGAGAAAATGACAAAAACGAATCAGTCATAGCGGAGAACTGGTGGATCACAATGGTCCTGACTTGGTACAGGCATTTCAAACGAAATGGTGGGTTAAACAAGGTTTTATGGCGCCAAACCTCCCTCTTCCTTTGCGATCTTCAAGTAAAGAATAGAAAATGAGAATTCGAATTCAATAGAGTAACACAAATTGGACAAATTCCGTTCCTTCCATTGGCAACTGTAGCCGTGTCTTCCTTAATTGACTCAATCATGATTAACTGATGTATAATTATTCTTATTTATTTATAAGTTATGGACATTTGAAAGAATTCATACCCATGGTAAATTGATGAAGTCGAAGATGAGTGAGATTATCTAAATGGATACCTATCATTGACTTTAATGGTGAATATTGACAAAGACCACCGTAATGAAACTAGACTTTGGAAGTTCTTGACTTCCAAGTAAAAAGGAGGAAAATATTATCCTGACGGTCTGTTATATAATCCCCTTGAATATTCTTTTTTAAATTGTAGATTCTGTACAATGATAAAGCTTGTGACACTTGATGTTACAAATACTGTTATACGAGTACTGAGAGGAGTAGGACACCAATATGCTTCGATTGCCACGATTTACGGTGTGAAAACAAACCCTTCAGATATAGACAGGGCATTCAGAAATAGGTGGAAGGAGCACAACGTAAACTATCCTAATTTTGGGTACAAAGACGATATGAAATCCCACGCGTGGTGGAGTGAACTTGCAAAGAAATGTTTCATAGACTGTGGATGCAAAGACGAAGCAGCTCTGACAAAAATAGCAACACATTTATATCTTTATTTTAAGTCTCAAAAAGGCTGGGAGGTTTTACCGGGAACTAGAGAAGTGTTGCATAAAATCAAAGAAAGTGATGTTAAGTTAGGAATCATATCAAACTTTGATGAACGGTTGGAAGAAATTTTATGCAGTTTGGATCTCATGCATTATTTTGATTTTGTTTTAGCATCAAAACAGTTTGGTCATGCAAAGCCTAGCTCATCGATTTACGAGAAGGCATTAGATCTTGGACAGGTCGGTGCCCCAGAAGCACTGCATGTCGGTGATAATGTAGAAAATGATTATAATGGTCCACGTAAAGTCGGAATGTCTAGTTTACTGCTTTTAAGTGATTTAGAAAAAGTACCACCCGGTGTTGACAAAGCATTTGTAATATCTGAGTTATCGAATGTTTTAAAATTGATTGAAAAGAAATGAATAAAGGAAACAAAGAAGAGGGCTTCAACTGCAAAAAAAAAGGGTGAAGAAAGAAAATTTTATTTAATAGAACAAAACTTGAAATCAAACAAAGGGGAAGAAAACAAAAATACACCAAAACTGAATCTGTTTTAAATGAATCAACGTAGATTTTAAAATATTAATTGGTCGAAGATGAAGCACTATCTGAAATTATATATTTTTTTTTCATTCTATAAGGCAAACATGGAAAAAAAACTTTTTTATTCTAAATAGGCCATAACCCCTCTGTGGGCTAATCTAATAATATAACTTCGGTTCTAAAGAGATTAATTTTTGTGGAGCTTACGGAGCTGTAGTAAAAAAAAATAAGCAACAGGGCAGAAAACGCTATTTGAAACCTTTACAGGACCACAACCCCAAAAAGGGGTCACCTTACAACGACCCAAAGGACACTTTCGAAGAGCTTAACGAGCTAAAGATTTAAACAAGCAACAGCTTTTCGTTTCTCTGCCATTCTGTAGGGAAAACCTTACAAAAACAGATGTTATTATTTACCTTTAAGAGCTGACAACTTCGACCAGATGGAGGCTTTTGTAAAGCGTAATGTGCTAAATGATTCAACAAACAACAGCCTTTCTATATCTGCAGTAGTTTTCATTCTATAGGGCATAAGCACAAAAACGTTATTTATGTCATTTGAAGGACCATAAGCCCTATAAGTCATGCACCTGTCTGACAACTTCGATTTAATGAAGACCTATGTAGAGCTGAAAAAGCCGAAGGTTTCAGCTTGCAACAGCATTTCTCTGTACCCGCAAGTTTTCATTCAATTGGACAAAACCATGAAGAAACGCTTTATTAACCATTAAAGGGTTATAGCCGCTATTGTTCGACTCAATGAGGACTTCTGGAGAGTTTTTATGCAAGCACTTTTCTCTATCAGCAATAGTTTAGTTTTTCGATGTATAGAATAGAAATAGAAATATAAATTCTTTATTACCAATCATGGGACCTTGAAGCCAAATGTACAATGTATACATATTAAAAACACACGAAAAGGCCCGCTTTTCTACCCTTAAAGGGTGAAAAACATTAAAACTTACTAGTCATGACCATACAAAATTACCTCTTAAAGAAGAGTCACAGAAGCTTAGTTCGTCAAGGTTTTTTTTTAACTTACCCCCAAAATGATTAGTGCTAGATAGGTTTGATTGACGAGGTTTTGATTGATATGACAATGACAACAATAGAAATGGGCTCAATACAGCACCACAACTTTGGTTTTCATAAATTCAGGTCACGTTGCGTTAAAAATTTATTTATCATTGAATAAAGAATTTTGAAATGGAATGACAGTTTAAGCAAACAGCCTTTTCCATATCAAGGTATAAGACAAAACATTTTTTAGGGGCAAAACCCTTAACAGGGATAATCTGAGGACATGAACTTTATGGCTTATGCAGATTTTTATGAGCATTTATGCAAACATAAGTTCTAACCTATTTATTTATTATATGCAAAAAAAAAATAATAATGATATCAAAAATACAATTTTTGAAAATTTGAGGGGCAAACTTTCAGTTCATGGATGGTCGCTGACATTTTTACAAGCTCCGAAAACAGCGGCTGATAGTCCATAAAGCTACCTATACACAACGTAAGGTCACGAGCGGATAGACGGCTTTTTTTGGAGCTTGACATTTTACTCTCAAGAATTTTGTAGAGCTTTATATTCAAGCAATTACAATAGGGTCATTCTGATAATGATTCTTAAAAAACTTGTAAGGGTTTAACCCCTGAAGAGGGCCATATGATAACTTTGACCCTATTTTTTTTTAATCAACATGCAATGGAGACTTTGACTGAACATTTAATCAAGCAACATAATTGTTTTCTTTCTGATAGTTTCATTTGTCCAAGGCAAAATACAAATTTTGAACAATTTCTATTCTTTAACTGGACATACAGTAAGCCCTAGATTTCAAGTTGCCTTTTAACATATCTACATGTATAACAAAGAGCTTTAAAAAGCAATTATTTTGGTCTACGCAACTGGTACCAAGCCGTATGACCCTGACAATTTCATGGTTCAGCGACTCTGTGTACTTCGATGTTTTTTTCGGGCCAAAAGACCCCTTTGTAAGACTTTTGTGGAAAATGAATTTAAAGAAAAGTATAATAGCTAGGCATCTGAAATTTGGCATACAGACAGTTGGGGTTATGGTCTACGCAACTGGCACCATGCCGTTTGACTCTGACCCCAATTTCATGGTTCAGCGACTCTGTGAACTTAGATGTTTTTTCGGGCCAAAAAAACCTCTTTGTAAGACTTTTGTGGAAAATGAATTAGGTGAAATGTATAATAGCTAGGCATCTGATATCTGCTATACAGACACCTGGAGTTATGGTCTATGCAACTGACCCCATGTCTTGTGACCTTGACACAATTTTCATGGTTTAGTGACTCTGTGGACTGAGATGATTTTTTGGATTATTTAAACTTTTGTGGAAAATGAATTAAGTTAAAAGTATAATAGCTAGGCATCTGATATTTGGAATACAGACATTTGGGGTTTCGTACTACACAACTGACACCATGTTGTGTTACCCTGACCCCATTTTCATGGTTCAATGACTTTGTGAATGTAGATGATTTTTGGGTGGAAAATGAGTTATTAAGTGAAAAGTTTAATGTTATAGCTAGGCATCTGATATTTGAGGATTAAGGTATACACAACTGATGTCACCATGTAATGTGACCTTGACTCCATTTTCATGGTTGAATGACTTTATAGTGAATGTTGTGGTTTTTTTTTCATTGTTTCCCAAAAACTATAGTATCTAGAACAAATGTCAGACATTTTTGTGATGGTTCTGTCATCTGTCACATGACCTTGATCTTAACTAAACTTTTCTGAAGGCCCAGCTAGACCTTTAATGAGTTCTGTGATGGTGCTGACAGGCGAGACATACTTTAGTGTCAACTCTTGTGATAATATCAAAATACCGGTACCTTGATTTTTTTTTCATTAAAAACCTGTGACCTTCATAAAATATGCCTTAAAATCAATCTATAAACGTTTATAAAAGCATCACAATCAACAAACAGGGGTATATTGTGCGAGCCTAAAATACTGTAGGTGTTATCCCCATTCAAATATTTGCTTCAATCAAATGTGCTTACACAAAAATCTATATAAGTTATGAATGGGCTATACAAACTCTCCATTTTCCTGCTATTTTTCGTTTGATATGCATCATACTATGAGCTTGTTTGCATGGCTTCAGTGAGATGAAATGATTTTCTCCATGTTGAAGGATGAAGAACAGTAGTAAAAGCACAGTACTTTTGTCTTGATTATCTCAATATGTTTGATGTTATTTTGTGTCAAGCTAATATATACTTTTTTTGTTATTAGGCACCAAAAATATTATCTGTAAATACATGTATTTATTTCTCTAATTGGCAGGATATTAATGAAATTACATATAAATTAACACCTTGCACAATATATATTTATGATTATATAGTTATATTCAGATAATATTTAATAATTACATCTTAAATAAAAGTCTGATTATATATATTTAATATCATTTCATTATATATAAATCATTTTCAGATAAATTCTGTAAAAGTTGAAATTTGTATTTTGTTGAAGGTTAATATTTTCTGTGCTGAAAAGTGTTCAAAATTTCAAATGGTTTAATTTTGTGAAGAATCTGTACCCTTTTTGGCTTTATAACATGTGAAATCAATCTCAATAAGGTTTTACTATACAAGTGTGTTTTTGCAAAAATTGTGAGAATTGTTTTCTTTTTTTGAAAGAGATGCTTTTATTTTAGAGGTTTCATACCCGTATTGTAATGCTTGATATGACTACTGGTATTGTAATGCTTGATATTACTACTGGTATTGTAATGCTTGATATGACTACTGGTATTGTAATGCTTGATATGACTACTGGTATTGTAATGCTTGATATTACTACTGGTATTGTAATGCTTGATATTACTACTGGACTGAATGAAATTTTGACATTTACATGTTTACTTCAAATATAGGGAAAATTAAATTACTGCCAAAAACCCCTTTATACAGTATTTTGCAAAGTTAAATTTATTGATGACACAAATTTAGCAACATAAATCCCTACAAAAAATTTCTCATTTTTACCAAATCTGTTTCATTACATCTTCATTGTTACTGCAGAAATAACCAAAGTGTGAACGATTTATGTTGGGAGGTTCCATGATTTGATGAAGTGGTTCTTTTTAGAAGTTCCTTAAAAGTTACATATGTTCAGAAGATATGCTGTCACATTTTGTTGTATTGTCTCCTGGTAAATAATAGTTGTTTTGAGCATGAATACAAATATGTACTATAAATATTGTCCACTAAAAATGTAACTTTTTCAGGAACTTATCAATGAACATTTGAACATGTTGAAGGAACTTCCCAACACAAAACGTTCACACTTGGGTTGTTTCTGCAGTAAAGATTATTATCAATCACTATTTATTCTGGGATACAGTAGAGGTAGTGTACACATATGGCACAGTTCATTAAAATCCCATGGTGATCAGGAAGATGCAGTTTCATACAGTGGTAAAAAGGTGTCTGATGGAAGCAACCTGAAAAAAAATGAAAAAATCATAAAATAATGAGCAATTTATCAGCTGATAACATCACTAAACTTTAAATGGGGAGTGAAACTCCGAAAACAACAGAATACTCCTGCTTCATTGGAAAAAAAAGCTTAGTCCAATTATCTCCCCTTGAATGATATCCAAGAGCAATCAATAGATAACAAAATATCAAAATACCAATAAATGTAAAATAAAATTACAGACCTACACAGGTAAAATGGTATACCTTCTCTTCTTTACAAAATAAGTGTTATGTATCTTATCACACTATACATTGTAAAAGATTCACATTACATAACAAAATCTTACCAATTATCCATTGAATATTTTGTATTATGGTTATCATACATATGGAATGTAAAGATATTTCTTGACTTCTTGGATGTATTCTTAGCACTCTTGTGTACAACTTCACCATGTATTAATACCAGCCCACCTAAAAGAAAAAATACTGGTATATGAAATGTACCATTTTCTAAAGCCTTTGATCTGAACCAACTTAAACTTAAAATGAAACATATATTTTGAAAGGAAGAAGTTTACTACAATGAGTTAGACATGGATAAAAACTAATTTTGTTCCAAATCCTACCCATCTGTTTATCTAATAATTTTATTAGTGATACTGTAAATACAGTAAATTTCATTTTATATGTGGTCAATGAAAATCTGCAAAAAATGGTGTGAATTTGCATTGACAACCATATGAAAATTAGTAAGCATGAAAATTTTTATAGTAACTTTATTAGTGACTGGACATGGAGTCTTTGATGGTAAGTGTCCTTCTTTTGATTTTAGCTCTATCCCCCTCTTCCTTCTAGTTTGTATCCTCTAACTCCTGGTTTGCCTACCCTCTAACCCGTTTTGCCTACCCTCTAACTCCTGGTTTGCCTACCCTCTACAACTGGTTTGCCTACCCTCTTACTCCTGGTTTGCCTAACCCTCTACTCCTGGTTTGCCTATCCTCAAATTCCTGGTTTGCCTACCCTCTATCTCCTGGTTTGCCTACTCTCTACTCCTGGTTTGCCTACCCCCTAACTCCTGTTTTGCCTACCCTCTAACTCCTAGGTTTGTCAAACATCTACTCCTGGTTTGCCTACCCTCTTACTCCTGGTTTGCCTACCCTCTAACTCCTTTGTTTCTACCCTCTAACTCCTGGTTTGCCTATCCTCTAATTCCTGGTTTGCCTACCCTCTATCTCCTGGTTTGCCTACTCTCTACTCCTGGTTTGCCTACCCCCTAACTCCTGGTTTGCATACCCTCTAACTCATAGGTTTGCCAAACATCTACTCCTGGTTTGCCTAACCTCTTCTCCTGGTTTGCCTACCCTCTAACTCCTTTGTTTCTACTCTCTAACTCCTGGTTTGCCTACCCTCTAACTCCTGGTTTGCCTACCCTCTAACTCCTGGTTTGCCTACCCTCTAACCCCTGGTTTTCGTACCCTCTAACTCCTGGTTTGCCTTTGTTTCTACCCTCTAACTCCTGGTTTTCCTACCCTCTAACTCCTGGTTTACCTACCCTGTAACTCCTGGTTTGCCTACCCTCTAACTCCTGGTTTGCTACCCTCTAACTCTTGGCTTGCTTACCCTCTAACTCCTGGTTTGCCTACCCTCTTCTCCTGGTTTGCCTACCCTCTTTCCTAGTTTCCCTACCCTCTACTCTCAGATTTCTACAACCCCTGTCCTCCTTCTCATATGGTATATCTTACCTTTTTTCACTGGAACGGCTACAAATTTATCATCATCAAATTTCTGTGCATCACCAGTAAAGATACATCTAGGTTTACCATCACTGGTGTCTGGGTTCCTGACCATTCTTCTGTTGTTAAACAGTCCATCTAATGAAAAGAAAAAGATTTAAATTATTTCAAGGATACTTGCAATGACAATAAGTTTTGATCATTTTAAAGACAAATGAATGCGGCTTTGATATATTCATATGTAATGTTGAAGTCATAATTAATCAATTTCAAACCTGGTGGGTTTAGCCAGCGGTCTTGGGTCCTAAATTTCAATTTGGTATGTTATTCTTGTTTAAAAATATAAACAGACAAACTTAAGGTTCCAAGGTTCTATGAATTTTCACTGAGTGAACAATTAATTGATTGACTGATGTTTTCTTAATGTCCTGTTGGCAATATTTCAGCCATAATCAACTTACTTTTATGTGATCCTGGTATAAAATATAGACAGCCATTTTCTGTTGTTGCATCTTCAAGAGCAATCCAAAAGCCAACCACTCTCATTGGGTCAGTGTTCAGAAAGGTCGAATCTTGGTGAGGAATAACTAAACATTAAATAAAAGTCTTGTTTGATAACAGTAATATTTGACATACATGTATACATGCAGGTAAAGAATCTATGAAAATTTGTTGAAAGTCCCTTTTATAATTGTAGATCAAGTGGATATTAGTTGAAAAATTTGAAAATATACATGGAAAAAAAGAGGTAGGATTGACTAAAATGGTATTATCATATTTACCTGTATCTTATTCTTTTTACAACTTGTTTATGTCCTGATTATTTACTGCAATATCACCAGCAGGATATTATTAATCAAACAACAACCAATCTTTTTTTGGTAATAATAATTAACATTAATAGAAAACTAGAATCTATTGATTTTTTTATGAAGTTTCATATGAAATACATGTATATACTTCTCAAAATCTATCATACCTTCTCCTCCTAAGCCAGGATTCTGTAAAAGAAAAAAAATATTAAATGCTTACATATAATTAGCAAATATTAAGCTTCATTTCTTCATATAAAGCTTTTTTTGAATTAGAATTTCTAAAAGTAAAAAAAAGGAACTTTTTAAAATTTTCTTAAGTTGTTGAGTGACTACATCCTTATCATCCTATAAAAGTACAAAAGTTAATGTTAACATGTTAAAACCAAAAGAAAACTATGAGAAACAAGATTGCTAAGCGTAGCCATGTGTTCCCCGCCGCTGCATGAAAGTTGTGTGGTATGTAAATTCAAGCGATATATTCTCTAAGAAACGACAGTTGTTCCAGTTAAGTTATGTCCAATCATGAAAAGTTGGAAATTCACTAAGTACACAAACTTGTTCGCAATTCCCCAATTAAATGGATATTCCATTTTCCTCAAAATCGGTGAAGGGAAAATATATTACAAAATTTTGCATTTTTAAACTGCGAAAATGAATGGCACCATCTTGTTCATTTCAAAATATGGGATGATCACCTACTAATAGTACTCTATCAGTGTGTAAAGTTTTAGCAACATACGTTCAGTAGTATCCGAGAAGTTGCAACCACAAAAATGTTTGACAAAGTCCCATTTTTTGGACCGGAAAATCCCGAATTCGTAAATAACTCAAAAACTGTAAATATTGCTTCAATTTTTTTGGGGTATTATTATTGAGTACTTTTTGCTCTATCAGCCTACTAAATTTCAGAACCCTGTGCACCTAGGTAACCGAGATATTGAATGTCCTATATTTTGACCTTTCTTCCCCGTTTCCATTTTGAAAATTTCAAATATGGGATGATCACCTACTAATAGTACCCATCAGTGTGTAAAGTTTCAGCAACATCTGTTCAATAGAGTCCGAAGAGTTGCACCCACAAAATATGTGACGGACAGACAGAGACCATTACTTGGTCCCTCTGACGCGTTGCGGCAGGGAACAATAATAGATTTTGAAACAAAATTTATTGATGAAGGCATTGAAGCATTGCTACCATGTGAAAAAAAAGCATTTTCTGTTTTTCTGTGGAACATGTTATTCTTATGTAAGAATGCTATCAGAGACGTTTACCCTCTTTTTGTGTTGCCAGTAATTTGAAAGATTTTTTTCAGTAATTTTGAGAAGTAATCAGTAATCTGAAATTTTGTACAGGTAACATAGGATATTAAAACTCCAACACTCATCATTTTTGTGTTTGTAATATCCAAAATAATCATCAAGCCTTAAGTTATTTAGATTTTCTATTGCATAAAACTAGTTTTAACATTGGGGTGTAAATAAAATAGCAAAAAGAGCACGTTTTTTATTAACATTGTTACAATTGCATAAATGGGTAAATGCATAGGGTAATCAGTGATGAGTATTTTGGAACTCAAATCAGGGATGATTACTGAAAATCAGTAATGGTAAACACCTCTGTGCTATGTTAGTTTAAACATCCATTAATACGTTAGATTTTTTCTATTTACAAATCACTCTTAAGTTTTGGCCTCCATCTTGATAATATAAAGTAAAAGATTTTGAATTTTTTCTATAAAGAAAAACAATACACATGGAACCATGAAAACTAACTTTGAAGATGACCATACTTTGGATGACAACAGGTTCTTTGAGCTCTATTTCCTTTGCTATCTCCTAAAATAGAAAACAAGACCAATAAGATGTTTGGACATGAGCCATTGTCTCTTTAGGGACTGAATAACTTATCAAGTATAAACAAATGTATAGAAAACTAGAAAGGTGCCTGTGTCTTCAAATATTGGTTAAACAGAAAGTAGATAAGTTAAGGCTATAAAATTGCCACCATAACAATTAACACCATAAAGTTCTATATGAGGAAGCTACATGCCAAATATCAAGAGACTGCGTCATATAGTTGCCAGGAATACTGCAACTGAAATTTTTGTGATGCCCCAGGCACTGGACGACACAAGACAACAGATAGGGTCAAAGTGACTCCTATATGTCACTTTGTAACAGGTTGCAGGCAACATAATAAAAGAAGGGACTGAAAAGCAAGTTAAGCTAAAAATGGGACAAAACTGAGTTCTGTGAAGACCAGGTCTAAATACAATTTAAAACAGAATTTTGGTTTCACTGTATTTTTTTTTCAATTCACCCTTTCATCACACAAACTATATTTATTGTTTTGTTAGTCAGATAAATAGATGACTGTACATATTTTCAGAGGCTGTTCATTTTAATGCCACTTTGTCCATACTTTCTTGTTGAGGTTATCTTTCATGTTGGGTGATGGGTCATCATGTGCTTTGGACATATTCTTGATTTTTTTAGTGTTCTCTATCCCCCTTTAATTAAACTTAATTCATACTTTATTTTATTATCAACATATACCTTTATTTTATCATCAAATGTCACTTTCTTGAACACTGGGTTCAGTGCATGCAAGGCTGTAAAATACAACAAATTTTTGTTTTTATTAAATACATGCATTACTACAAAATGGTAAAAACACATATGCATGGAATAGCATTTTGTTTTTGCATTTAAAATCTGACTTTTCAAGAATACTTTTTCATCCAAAAAAAAATTTTGGTCCCGCAGATTCATTAAAAAATATATATTGTCCTACAGACATGACAGTATGTCATGCATATGCAATGTGCAGTACTTAGAAGATTTTACCAAGTAGTGTGAACATGGATATACTGTGTTTTTCTTTATAATCATTCATTGAGAACCAATTTTCATAAGAAATTGTAAGTCATAAAAATATTAAGATACCAAACAACTGTAAATTTTATTTTAATTTCTAAGTAACATATGTCCAAAATTGGACCAAAAACGAAATTAAAAATCTTGTGAAATGTCTTTTTTCGAGTGGAAAAAGAAGAGGAAATCAAAAATCTTTAATGTGTTAAATATGTGTCTTTTTAAACTAGATTTTTAAAAAAAATATTTCACAATACTTACCATGAGCAACCTTATTCAGGGACAAATGCTTATCTACCGTCAATTTTCCTGGAAAAATTACATTTGTAAAAATAAAATAAGAATCATTTTTTATTTCTGTACAATAAAAGGCTGCAATAGACATACTAAATGTACTAAGAAAGTATTTCAGGTATTTTTAATGTTTCAGCTGATCTTGGAACTCAGGGATCAAATGGATATCAATGTTTTGTTGTTGGCAAACTATGATAACCACTTTTAAAATAAAGAATTCAATGAACAGTATTTTTCTAGACCCACAAATTGGTATTAATAAAAAAGTTCAAATGTAAATGTACTTTTATCGTGATTACAGTAGGCAAGTCTAAAAACAAACAATTATCAGTAAAATTATCAGTTATTAAGGAAAACAAAGAAAAACAATTGACAGTATCAATAAAAGAAAAGAAAAGGGAAAATATCAAACAGTATTTAATGATCACCGATTGGCATCAGCTTTTGTATGATAAAATATAATAATCATTTATGTAAAAAATATTGCAGAATGCTGCCTGTCTAAATTATGAATAATTTGTTGAATTGAAAAATATACTGCTGTATATGTGTTTGTGTCTTTGTGCATTATCTCTACAGTAACTGCACCTGAATTATTAACCTTGTGAATCTTTAGCTCCTTCTTCAAAAAAGAATCTTATCTTATCTCCACTGTTCATAAAGTAATCATCAGAAGTCTGCAAAATACAATAAGATGATGACGATAGTTATAAACAATTTATACATTAATGAAGATCCCCAGAATGGTGACTCCACATTACCAAATTTTTTAATTTCTTTGGTTTTTTTTTCATGCATATTTTCTGCAATTATGACTTGCTATGCCACTAGTCTTTTAACACTGGATAAAACCACTCTTCCCTTTAATTTTTTTAATCTGCCCCCTAAAATAGATCACACTACATGTACATGTACTACATTGTATCTAGTCAATTACAGAGCTGTGCTTTTATTCATGTTTGTTTGTATTCTGCAACTCTTGATTTTAAATCAGTAACTGTGAGTTTTGGATTGTGTGACTTTTATAGAGAGACGGTAACCCGGGACAGTAATCTCTATGATATCTCTTCACTTCTATATCTAAACAAACATGTTAAAACTTTGTACCCTCCTCATTTCCTCTACTGTTGTAAAGACAGAGTTGTGCTCCTCTGGGTTCATAGCTTCAACAATCTTATGACTTTCTTCTCTGATTTTATCAGACTCTTCTTCTGTAATGAAGTTCTCAATAAGGAGGTATCCATCATCAAAAAACTGAAAAAATAATAGCATATAACAATTGAAAATATGATAGGCTACAAATTCATAATTTAATTTTAAATCTTCAATGTTCAATGTAAACTTAGTATGATTTGTAGCAAATCATTTTAATACATAAGATTAAGATAATCTTATTTTCTGTTGTAGACTAATTCATGTAAAATTGCTCTTACATTCTATAGATTTACAAGCTATAAATAATTTAGACTTTTGTGCAATCTCAAACTGAATTTGCTGCAGCCTATTAGGCAGATAGGCACTCAATTTCTGTTTACAACGGGTGTGGTAAATTCAAACATATTAGACAAATAGCAAGTTCATCCAATTCTGGAAAATTCCAGATATTAGAAGGCACCTATGTCAAATCAGGGATCACCACAGTTCAAAATCCAAGGGTGGTGCGAGTCTGACGATTCCTCAGTCTTACTCATACAAATTTTAGAGTGACATTTATTTATTCATTATGTGCTATTAGTCTTTGTTTTCCTATTGTGTTTTTGCTACCAGTCATAATATACATGTATTTTGTATTTAAAATCTTTATTGTTTTAGGAATAAATTTTCGCAATCCAAAATCAAATATCCATTACGCTAAAGCTACGCAAGATATGCTACACTGACTAAAATATAATCCGAAGCAGAACACATAATCTACTGGTCGCAGCCATATTGTCTTGATGGAAATCCGAAGATTGAGAATCCGAATATAGCCACCGAGTGAAAAGTGAAAGTATAGAAGAAAATGAGATGTGGAATAAGTGTACCCGACACAACCTACAATATAAACGTATATTTTAAATATCCACAATGGAAAACAACCAGCAGCCTTCAATTTGACCAGCGGTCGCTGCTGGCTGTTTTTCAATTGGCCCCTGGATTGAAAATAAAATACATATGATTCAAGCCCAATCCCAAATTGCAATGAAAGACCCTCTTCTTGACAAAAACAATTAATATAAATTCGACGAAATACAAACATAAGCTTTGATAAAGATTCCTGGCTTAGGACAGGCACATTAAAATGTGGCAGGGTTAAACTAGTTTTTTGGCGCCAACCTTCCCCCTATTGATAATCAATAACAAAGCACAAACTACATGTAACACACAGTAAAAATCAAATCGATAGAAGTTCAATTCAACAAGAGAGTATCTGAGACAAAAGGACAACAAGTAATTAACGGGACGTAGAGATACTCTCTTGAAAACACTCGAAGTTACTGACAGCTAGCTAAGAAGCATCCATCGACTGATGTAAAAAAATCAAGTATGTCGATTTTAAATCCGACACAACACGTCAAACAATTAATGATTTGATGATGCATCATCACACAAAACCAACACACTTGACCGCTGTAATGCTAAAAAATGACATAAGTATAAAAAGTATAAAAAAAAGTATAAAAAGGCAATTAACATTTTAAGGTAAGTATCAAATTATCAATATTTTACCAAAGAAGACTAAATTCAAAGATTTTACTTAAATATCCATTTCATAACCTTTATTTAATAAAGTTTTAAGCCAATTTTGCATTCCCAAAGGATTGTTTTTGAATTTATTTGCTTTATAAACAACATTACCGTAAAAATCTGGATGGGATATTCCCTTTACAATCAAAAGTACATTGCAAAGAGCTTTTGTAAATATAGAAACGACGGAAACAAACGACCTAATTTCAGTATCCCAGAATGTTTTTTTTATAATAGGTAGTAATAAAGTCAAACTCTAGTATGGAGTTCAAAATTCAAGGATAGGGGATACAAAATCAAGAGTGGAGGAGCAACACTCTTGAATATCCTGTGTTGAACCCAAATGTCAACTGGAGTAAAGCCTGATGCCATAGCCAGGAGTGCAATGAAAGCAAAACGTTTACTGATTTATATTGAAGAAAATTGAATAAAAAGTATTGTAAGTCAATTTGCCTTGCTTAACCGGTTCTGTACATATGTCAAATGAGCTAGGTAGATCAATTGAGCAAATAAAGCTTGATCGAGCTTAAAATTTTTATCTCCCTTTGCTGTTTTTTACAAAAAGATCTGTATCTGTTTCAATTTGGGTCAGTGCAAGATGAAACTATCTCTCAACTTTAAGTCTACATACTTGGATAAAGAAACATCTATTTTAAAATGTCAAAGTTTTACCATATAGACTTTTGAAGAATTAAATAGCATTGGACTTTAAGCAAAAAATCCAAATTGCACAAAAATAATTTCCACATTAGACATGTTACTTATTGTTATGAGTGGAAAATATGGTTGCACAATGACAATTAGCACCTTTGAAAAAAATCATTAATTTCTTATTTTCATGATGCACACTGAAGATTTAAAAATTTTCAAAAAACTGCAAAGGAAGATAATTATTTGAAGACTCAATCAAGCTTTTCTAGTGCATTTGATCTACCTATAGTTTTGCACTTTTTAAGAAGTATGAAAAGAAAGCAGTTTCCTCTAATAGAAAATAATAAGAAGTGGAATAAATGTGGGTGACACAGCTCACATAACAAGCGGAAATTAAAAAAACCTCAATGGGAAACCACCAGCAGCCTTCAAGGAGCCAGTAGGTCTCATTCAACAGAAAATATGTTAAAGTTTTCTAATAAAATCATGGTAAAATGGCATAATATGGAACTTGCAATCAAGGTATACCTGGATTGAAAGTTCTACAATAGCCTCCATACTTTCTATTAATAAAAAGCTTCACCGAGCGCAGCATGTTGAACCCTGTACATTTTAGGCCCATTATGGATAGTCTATTGCTCTGGACACATGCAGCCCATGGTGGACTGACAAAGGTTTTTGACACATGCTTCTCAGATGGACTTTCGACCCAGGGGGTAAAAATATGAATTTTCAATTTTGTATTCTACTCTTGAAAACAATAATGTTTGGGTAAAAAAATTAAAAATCTAACCAGAAATAAAAAAATTAAAATTCCAACCTCAAATAAAAAAGATTTGATTTTGGCCCCTAATTACCTAATAGGGGGAAAAAGGGGGGTTGCAAAAATTATTTCTCAATTTTGTATCCGCTATTTGACAAGAACATTTAACATGCATAAAAAAATTTCAAAATCGGATCACAAGTAAACAAGTTTTGATTTTGATCCCTTTTGGCCCCTAATAACCTAAAAGGGACAAAAGGGGGTTTGCAAAAATTAATTTAAATTATATATCCGCTATTTGACAAGAACAAACATGCATAAAAAATTTTCAAAATCAGACCTCAAATAAATAAGTTTTGATTTGGCCCCTTTGGGCCCCTAATTACATAACGGGGAAAATGGAGGGGCGCAAAAATTCATCAGGAATCCTGTTCCTTTGTCTTTATTCCCTTGTAAATATTTGTTTTAATATATTTCAACCATAACAATTTGAGTAACAAGATTTTTTCATTCAAATTTATAATTCAATTAATTATTTAACAGGTTTGGTGTAATAGTACGTGTGCAACATTTAGCTCATTGGATGGTAACTATTATCAAATGGACTGTAAAATAAATGAATCTAAAAAAAAATAATTTGAGATTTTTATATTTTTTTATGTCGCAAAAATGTATGTCTTGCTGATAATTTTTTTGTAAAGGAACATGACAGTTTCTTGGGCATATATTCATAAAATTTTGAAATTTTTATAGTATCAATTGGAAAAAAAAAACACAAATATTTTAGACCATCTTCCTTTTAAAAAAAATGTTGCTCATACTATGAACATTTGCGACAATGGACCGAAAATTCAAATCAAATTATTTTTTACTAAGATTATGTACAAGAATGGAATTCCCCGAGTCTACCACCAAGCTTTAAAAATTCTTAATCCGCTTAGATTAGTGACAGATCTGGATTTGCAGCCCTCCATATGAGATCCCTAATAGAAGCTGCTTACCAAATACCAAAAGCCTACAAATAATAGTAGCTTAATAGAAATGTACTATGAAAATTTTTTCCATTTTTGACCCTAAAAAATATTTAAGTCAGCCTGTTAAACAAGAAGTAGGTAAGCAACAGACCTGAAAAAACATCCTACCATATGATACCAATACCTGAAGCTGCATAATAAATATCCAAAGCCTATAGGATCAAAAGTAGTAAATTTTTCGTATAGAAACAGGAATCAGAGAAATTGCTAAAATCAATTCATATTCCAATGATTTGCCAATTAAACAAAGATTAGATAATTATAGAAATCAAAACTGCAATGAAAAACATGGTACTCCTCTCCGTTTCATGTCTATACAAGCAGACAACATGAAGAGAACAACAGGAATCGATGTTAAAAATATAGAACCAGAATTTGAATTTAGGGGACTGCAAGCATGTAAATCATCACCAGAATATTGGAGAAATTTGGGATCATCAAAAACTAGAACCAAAGAACAAGAAGAAAGTGGAAAGCATCTGATTCAACAAAAAATCTCAGAAACAAACAGAGAGTCAATAATAGCATTCACCGATGGATCCTGCATTGAAAATCAGGGACCATGTGGGGCAGGAGCTGTGATATTTAACAAAATGAATATAGTTGAACTAAAACAACCTGTTTGCAAGAGGGGCTCAATTTTGTTAGGAGAACTAATAACAATTAAATTAGTAATACATGTAGATCACATCAACCAAGTTAATACCACCAAGGACTTTGATCAATTCAACATATTCTCAGATAGTCAGTCAGCTGTTGGCATCTTGACTCTTAAATGGAAATCGGATAGTCACAAAAAAAAAAATCTATTCATTAAAAACAGACATAGCAAGCATTAGGAAAGATCTTGGAATTGAAATAAATATTGAATGGACACTAGGCCATGCAAGTATTCAGGGAAATGAAATAGCTGACAAGCTAGCTAAAGAAGCCGCAAAAGAAGCAGATGGTATGGAGTCAGATGCACACAATTGCATAACAAAACTAAATGTTAAAAGTGCTGCAAGACAACATATTTTGGAGAAATGGCAAGAGCAATGGGATGCAAGCGACCGTGGTCGGTTTTACCATGAATATCATAAGGAATTGAAAATTAAACCGATAATGGATTTTCCAGATAGAACATCATCAATTATAATTAATAACCTCCGATCCCGTTTTGCCAAGTTGAATGATTACTGCTATAAACTTGGTATCTCAGATACAACATACTGTCAATGTGGGGCGAAAGAAACAGTAGAACATTACTTATTACAGTGTGAGCTCTATGAAGAATGTAGACAAAAACTGCAACATGAACTTTATCTATTGACCGGTTGCATGTACATCGATATGGAGGTGCTCCTTACTGTGGGAAAAACAGAAGATAACGTAACGGAAACCCAGCGACTTCGACAAATGGCGGAGTACACAGAGAACAGCAAGCGGTTTTCCTAACACTAACAGCACATCATTCCTATTCCGTTTTTTTTTATCGATTTTCAATTTTTTTAAGCGTCCACCTAACAAGTTACAAGTTACAAAGTGAACAATACAAGAGTAATTTTACACACGAGTGATCCTATAGTACACGGGAGAACACCTGTGTCAAAAGTTTATGACATGTACATGTACAGAAAACAGAAAAACAGTAATCTGCTGTGAAAAAAGTGTGACTGATGGACAGACGCCTGACATTTCTATGTTCTCACTCCATGATGCAGCGGGGGACAAAAATATACTAAAATTGTCCATACTAGTGAATACAATGTACCATCAAATAAGCTATATATATTGCAAATGAACTATAAAGAATTACACCCAACTTGTGTAATAAAACTGTGATACGATATAATTTCTAACGCATTGACTTGTGTTTCAAACACATGAAATATAATTAGAAAAGCTTGGGGAATCTTTTAAAGTTTAAAGTAATTGATAATTATGGTGCAAACACCTTTTTCCTTTGGTCTTCTGTTAAAATCATTTTGGAATGAGGGTTGCTCAAATTGGGACTTATAATAAATATATAGAAACGTGACAACAACCACTATAAGCACCACCGTCTTATTGGTTCTTTAAATCATGTGACATGCGGGATGTACCTAATACATGAAAAGTGTCCCGAAAAAGATGGAAAAGGAATAGTAAAAAACACATTGAAAATGATTCAAATTCATATGTAATAAATTCAAAATAATATAATGTTACCAAAAGAATATTCTTAATAGAAATTTAAATGTAGAAACCTCAAAAAACATTTTACGTTAGATAGGAAGCACCATGAAAAACGGACTAAGCACCACTAGACCCGTTGGTCACTGAGATTGTAAAAATCTATGATCATCTATCAAAATTGTGGTTAAGCATTGAATATTATATTTTGGGTCCCGGGTAAATGGACCATTGTTTGAAAAAGAAAAAGAAAACTTGAGAGCCCCCTTCCTCTTCCCATATGGCTTAAAAGCATGGTTTAGAAATCTTGCAAGCACCACTGCCTTGACAAAAAAAGGATATAGCACCACGGGACCTTCAAATCTAACGAAACTGTGTTAATGGGTCCATTTGAGTTAGGTCTATAATTCAAAGTAGGTCCGGGGTCCATTATGATACTTTCAAAGAAAATTTCAAATTTCTATGTATAACATGGCTTTACTTATCTACCATTCTTGCACCATGAAAAGGAACCTTGCACCACGGGGCATATGGACCCCAGGGGATAGTTCAATTCTATAAAACTTGTGTATGCGGGTCCATATGAGTTAAGTTTAGAATTTTAAATAGGTCCAGGGTCCATTGAATCGCTTTCAAAGAAATTTCAACTCCTACGTATTATATGGCTTAGGTAGAAATCTTGCACCATGAAAAACCAACCTTGCACCACGCGGCCTATGGGCCCCATAGATAGTTCAATTCTACAGAAATTGAGTATGTGGGTCCATATGAGTAAGGTTTAAAATTCTAAATAGGTCCGGGGTCTATTATATTACTCTAAAAAAAATCGAACCCTCGATCGTGCATAACATGCATGGCTTTACATAGAATTTTTGCACCATGATAACGAACCTTGCACCACGGGGTCTATTGGCCCATTGATAGTTTAATTCTATAAAAATTAAGTATGTGGGTCTAAATGAGTTAGGTTTGGAATTTTAAATAGGCTCGGATTTCCACTAAATCACTTTCAGAGAAAATTTCAAACCTCTATGTAAAACATGGCTTTACATAGAATTATTGCACCATGAAAACGAACCTTGCACCACGGAACCTTTGACCCCCATGTATAATTCAATTCTATAGAAATTGTGTGTGTGGGTCCATATGAGTAAGGTTTGAAATTCTAAATAGGTCCGGGATCCATTGTATTACTTTTAAAGAAAATTTGAAAATTTTAAATCCTCGTGCATAACATAGCTGTACTACGTGGAATTATTGCACCATGGGTACGGACCTTGCACCACGGGCACATGGGTCCCAGGGATAGTTCAAATCTATCTAAATTGTGTATGTGGGTCCATATGAGTTAGGCCTAATTTCTAAACAGGTCCGGGATCCAATGGATCACTGTAAAAAAAAAATTCGAACCTTCATGCATTTCATGTATAACATGACTTTATATAGAAATCTTGCACCACCATGGAAAGGGACTTTGCACCACGGGGCCTATGGGTCCCAGGGATAGTTCAAGTCTATCGAAATTGTGTATGTAGGTCCATATGAGTTAGGCCTAGCATTCTAAATGGGTCCGGGATCTAATGGATCACTGTCAAAAAAAAATTCGAACCCTCATGCATTTCATGTATAACATGACTTTAGATAGAAATGATGCACCATGGAAACGGACTTTGCACCACGGGGCCTATGGGTCCCAGGGATGGTCCAAGTCTATCGAAATTATGTATGTGGGTCCATATGAGTAAGGCCTAGCATTCGTAATAGGTCCGGGGTCCAATGAATTACTGTCAGAGAAAATTTTGAACCCTCATATATAACATGACCATATATAGAAACTTTGCACCATGGAAAGGGAGACTTTGCACCACGGGGCTTATGGGTCCCAGGGATGGTTCAAGTCTATCGAAATTGTGTATGTAGGTCCATATAAGTTAGGCCTAGCGTTCTAAATTGGTTCGGGGTCCAATGAATCACTGTCGAAAAAATTTCGAACCCTCATGCATTTCATGTATAACATGACTTTATATAGAAATCTTGCACCATGGAAAAGGACTTTGCACCACGGGGCCTATGGGTCCCAGGGATAGTTCAAGTCAATCAAAATTGTGTATATAGGTCCATATGAGTTAGGCCTACCATTTGTAATAGGTCCGGGGTCCAATGGATTACTGTCAGAGAAAATTTTGAACCCTCATATATAACATGACCTTATATAGAAATCTTGCACCATGGAAAGGGAGACTTTGCACCACGGGGCTTATGGGTCCCAGGGATGGTTCAAGTCTATCGAAATTGTGTATGTAGGTCCATATGAGTTAGGCCTAGCGTTCTAAATTGGTTCGGGGTCCAATGAATCACTGTCGAAAAAATTTCGAACCCTCATGCATTTCATGTATAACATGACTTTATATAGAAATCTTGCACCATGGAAAAGGACTTTGCACCACGGGGCCTATGGGTCCCAGGGATAGTTCAAGTCAATCAAAATTGTGTATATAGGTCCATATGAGTTAGGCCTACCATTTGTAATAGGTCCGGGGTCCAATGGATTACTGTCAGAGAAAATTTTGAACCCTCATATATAACATGACCTTATATAGAAATCTTGCACCATGGAAAGGGAGACTTTGCACCACGGGGCATATGGGTCCCAGGGATGGTTCAAGTCTAACGAAATTGTGTATGTAGGTCCATATGAGTTAGGCCTATAATTCTAAATAGGTTCGGGGTACAATGAATCACTGTAAAAGATAAAATTCGAACCTTCATGCATTTCATGTATAACGTGACTTTATATAGAAATGTTGCACCATGGAAACGGACTTTGCACCACGAAGCCTATGGGTCCCAGGGATGATTCAAGTCTATCGAAATTGTGTATGTGGGTCCATATGAGTTAGGCCTATAATTCTAAATAGGTTCGGGGTACAATGAATCACTGTAAAAGATAAAATTCGAACCCTTATGCATTTCATGTATAACATGACTTTATATAGAAATGTTGCACCATGGAAAGGGACTTTGCACCACGGGGCCTATGGGTCCCAGGGATGGTTCAAGTCTATAAAAATTGTGCATGTGGGTCCATATGAGTTAGGCCTAGCATTCCAAATAGGTCCGGGATCCAATGGATCACTGCAAAAAACATTTCGAACCCATATGCATTTCATGTATAACATGACTTTACATAGAAATCTTGCACCATAGAAACGGACCACTTGCACCACGGGGAATATGGGTCCCAGTGATAGTTCAAGTCTAGCAAAATTATGTATGTGGGTCCATATGAGCTAGTCCTAAAGTTTGAGATAGACCCGTGATCCCTGTCAAATAAAATTTCGAACCCTCGTACATTACATGACTTTATATAGAAATATTGCACCATGGAAACGGACCTTGCACCACGGGGCATATTAGTCCCAGTGATGGTTCAAGTATAACGAAATTGTGTGTGGGGGTCTATATGAGTAAGGCCTAAAATTCTACTAAATAGATCCACAGTCAAAACATTGTCAAACACCCACATATAACATGGCTTTACATTGAAATCTTGCACCATGGAAACGGACCTAGCACCACGGGCCATTTATAACCTAGGGTTGGTCCAAGATTGTCTAAACTATGTTTATTAGTCCATATAAGTAAAGCCTACAATTTTTAATAGACCCGGTTTCCCTTGGATCACTGTCAGAGAAAATTTGGATACCCACGTTTATATACGTGGGTACAGTCATCTTGCACCACAAAAAAGGACTTGGCACCACGGGTCTTATAGGGGCCATAGGGAATGATCAAGTCTATCGAAATTGTTTTAGTTTGAGTTAGGACTGGATTACTAAATACTAGTAGGTCAAGGTTCACTGAATTACTCCCAAGAACATTTTTGAACCCCTATTTATTCTTTTTTTTATAGCAATCTTGCACTATGAAAACAGAAATAGCACCATGGTGCACTCAGGGTTGGTTAAAGTCTATAGAAAATGTATAATATGTGAAATGGACTTACAGCTATAAATTGGTTCAGATTTCATGCAACCACAATTTGGAATCCACCAAATATGGAGTGTATTTTATACAAGTCATAATAGTCATTAGGAATTTTTTTTTATGATATTTTCAGGCTAAAGATAGGTCTATAAAAGAATTGGGTGATGATAAAGGTAGATGAATAAAAAAAAGTATTAAAGTTTCAAAGTCGGCTTGAAATTTTCAAAATAAAACGAAAAAGTTTTGTAAATTTTGTTTTCAGGAAACTGCATGCACACTAAAGCATTTTTTGAATAGATGCTAAACTAATAAATGTTGGAAACAGTACTATATTGTATCTACAAATTTTAAACATTTTTGTGAACTTAAGTAAAAAGAGGAGGAAATGGAACTTTTGCTTATGATTAGATCTAGACAAGCGACCTGAACAAAATTACTTCTATGTTTTAGAACTCTGACGCACGAGGGTTCGATTCCCTCCCTAGGCTTTATTACATATTAGTTTCAGGCTGGTGCAAAGTTGGGCAGAACGCCTAGTGGCCCCACGTCAGAGATTCTTTACTTGTCAGTCTGTTCGTACGTCATACACCAAGTGCGTTTTAATGAACTGATTTTCCTTATATTCATAAAATGTTGTACATTTACATGTATCTATAACCTTAAAGTTTTGGAATTCTAACATGCATGTGTCATTGAAGACTTAATTGCCTGTTGTTGTTCTTTTAATATTTCCACCCATAAAATGCCATTCCTTTTGTTCATCTTCTCCTATGATAAGACTCAAACATTTTTCAAAAATTAGAGAATGTGGTACTTTATAATATTTCTAACTATTCATACTAAGTTAATACACGCACTCAGTAACTATCAAGTTAAGGCTTTTTTTGCTTTTCTTAATAATTGTTTTCGTTAATAAAATTTCATGATAAAAATCTCACGTCAAAAACTTTTCTTTTCTCAAAGCCTTTTTTTTTCAGAAAAAAATGTAACGTGTCAACATTTTAAAGGATGGATAGCGATAAGGCCCTAATTTAGACCATCTAAAGGCGGAAGATAAAAATTGTCAATTTTTATTTTCCGCCTTTAGATGCGCCAAAATATTTGTTGCACAGCCTTACACTTTTTTTGTAGCTAAATAGTTTGTTCTTTCATAAATAAATAATCTTTTGTAGTTGTGCAAAAGAACAAGATGCAAAAGTGTAATATAAGAATAGATTAATTTTTCATGCAAATCTTTATTTTGAATAAGAAAAAATACTAAAGATCACAGGCGCCTTTCCGCGCCTGAGTCCAGGATTTTTTTTAATATAATAACGTGTATATAAAAGAATTCATCTCCTCTATATACTATGTGGAAATAGTATATAGATAGAGGAGATGAAAATTTTTATATACACGTTATTATATTAAAAAAAAATCTTGGACCCAAGCGCCTCTGCTAAAGATAAAACCTTTATAAAAATGAAATTGTGTGATGAATTACTAGAATACAGAGCTTGGCATTATATCTACTATATCTATTTTTTTACATAAAGTCCAAAAGAATAACACACCAGTCGGGCGATAAGGTGTTTTAACACTAGAAGAATCTTTTTTGTTTTACATGATAATTTTGAACTTGAATTTATTTATTATGCGTTAAAAAACGAAAGGAATTTTAGATATTATTAGCTATTGACTAAGAGGTAAAAAGTAAAGTCTTAAAGACTTTTTAATTTTTCAGTATGTCTTGAAGCTTTCACAAAAAAAAAACGTGTTTTCATGTTTTAGTAATGCACGCTTTTGAAAAAAAAATATGGAGTTTGTTCCGCCAATGCAAGACCATGCTTCTGGAAAGGATATACAAACACTCTTTTACTTCACTTTCCGTTTGGCTCAATGTTAAAACATTTTGTTTCGGGTTTTTAAGCATCATTTTCTATAAAGTAGAATAAAGTATATACTACAGTAGACTTTGTCAATTGTATAAAAATACAAGCATTCAAATTTAATACGAGACATTTGGTGACACTATTCACCTACTATTTTTATGCCCCCGCGACGACATGTCGGGGGGGGGGGGCATTAAGTTTTACTCATGTCCGTCCGTACGAATTTCCGTCAAGCTTTTCTCAAACTTGGTAGGATGGTTCAGTATGACAAACTGTACGTCCTAAGCAATTTTCAGACCTGTCGGACATCTACTTCCTTGTTTGGGACTAAGGCCGATATGAAAATATGTAAACATGACTATGAAAATTTCCGTCAAGCTTTTCTCGGAACCGTACATGAGAATGATTTAAAACTTGGAAGGATCGTTCAGCATGACAAACTGTACGTTCTAAGCGACCTTCAGACCTGTCGGACTTCTACTTCCTGTTTTGGGCCAGCGGGGGCATCCGTGTCCCATGGACACATTCCTTCTTTATTTTTATTTTTCTATGGTAGGCTAAGAGGCTTATCGCAACTCATCCTTTTTGTGAATTGTAAAATTACTATGTTAAAAGATGATGTTTCATCGGCATTTATTCTACATCTCAATACTTTAAGCATTTAGGTTGCAGTTTTCTTTAGGACCAAAAGCAAAAGACCTCACACAAAAATGCAGCATCCCTATAATTTTCTCCTTGTCAAAGAGACCGTCTGTCTGTCGGTCCACCCACAATGCTAAAAACGCCAAAACTTTCGTTTGCAATTTGTCAAAAATAAGGTTACATTTCTCTAGCATGCATCTATATAATATATTAAGTAAACAAAATCTATACATCTACAATATTTAAGGAGCTAATATTCATTTTCTGCATGCACTTTTTTAACGCATGCTTAGATATGGATACATATTGTTCAGTCTAGCTGTCGGAAGTTGCTTCTCGTTTACTTCCTGAAAAGTACTCAAGATGTTATACAAAAATCCACAAGAAGACCTGCGGACAAGGTTTCCGCTTGGAAAGCATCGTCACCCCTAGAACACCCGCGGACAATATTTCCGCGAGGAAAGCATATTATCCCCGAGAAGACCCGCGGTCGGAACTTTCGCAGAGAAAACATGTTTCCCCGCTATCCCCAGTATTAACTTTTTCAGTGAACAGGAAGTAGATATCTGACATGTGGACCTACTTTTGATACTTGCAATACGTCATATACCAAATATCATGTTCCTGTGATGAATAGTTTCCGATAAAACTGTTACCATGTGTTACGAACATTTTAAACAATTGACCAATAGTGTTGAAAATTCTCAAAGTCTTAACAGAAAGTATATGTAAGACGGACCTAATTTTGTTCTTGCGATAAAGGACCTCATGCTGAAGCCAAATATTAAAATTTCAAGCAATTGTGATTTGTAGTTGTTGAGACAACTGTTAAGAAAGTTATGTTGTAGACGGACGATGGGAACGGAAGGACAGAGATAAACCAGTAAACCCCATTCATCTTCAAAGCGGGGTATAAAAATCCACTTTAAATTCATTTGAAAAAAAAATATTACCATCACGATTGTCACAGAGCTTTGATGCAATAATCTGCACTAGTTTTTAAATTATAATGCAAAGACAAACAAAAACTGTGTTTGACATTTTTAGGGCCATAACCCCAAAAAGATATCATCTGACAACTATGACCCGATGGACACTTTTATAGAGCTTTAGCTGAACATAAATAATTCAAAACCTTTTCTTTATCAGCAATTATTTTTTTTATGCTGTTAGTCAAAAACACGATAATTTTCCGAATTAAGGACCGCAACCCTTGATAAGAGGCTCCTAGGAGCCTGAATCTTAAGGTCATTCTGAAGAATGACAATTTTACCCAATACTGACTTTTGTAGAGCTTAATAAGCTGAATGTTTAAGCAAGTAACATTTTAACTTTAAGGAGCCACCAGACATCTTCGGCTAAATGGAGACTTTTGTAAAGTGCAGTGAGCTAAAGGTTTAAGAAAGCAACAGCTTTTCTCCCTAGTCCACAATAATGTTCATTCTATAGGACAAAAACATGAAATATAAAGAAGGAATGTGTCCATGGGACACAAATGCCCCCGCTAGGCCCCAAACAGAAAGTGGAAGTCTCACAGGTCTGAAAGTTGCTTAGGACATACAGATTGTCATACTGAACAATCCTACAAAGTTTCAAATCATTCTTCTGCGAAAAGCTTGACAGAAATTTTCAAGTATTTTTCATAGATTTCATATCGGCCCTACCCTAAACAGGAAGTAAAAGTCCGATAGGTCTGAAAGTGGCTTAGGACGTACAGTTTGTCATACTGAACCATCCTACCAAGTTTCAAATTATTCCCATGTACGGTTCCTGAGAAAAGCTTGACGGAAATTTGTTCGGACAGTTGGACATACGGATTAAGTAAAACTTAATGCCCCCGACATGTCCTCGCGGGGGCATAAAACGCTATTTTTGACATATGGAGAGAGAAAACCACTATAAGGGGTCAGCTGACATCTTCGACCCAATGAATACTTTTGTAGAGCTTCGGTCCAGGTCATCCGAAAACTTCCATCAAATGGAGAGGTTTTTTTTATTTTAAGAATTTCTCAAACTGGACATCCGTCTGTCTGTAATGGAATTCATTCTATGAGCCAAAACCCTTCTTTGGCCATAGCCCCTTACAGGGGTCATCTGACAACTTCGAACCATTGCTGAACATTTAAGCAAGCAACAGCTTCCCTCTATCTGCAAAAGTTTCCATTATAATTATATAAGGCAAAAACATAAAAATTGTGATTTTAAACTAAAAGGGGCATTACGTCTTAAAGGAATTACCTGACAACTTCGACTCAAAAGAACCATAGAGGCATCAGATTTGTTCTATCTGTCATATTAATTAAGTTATAAATCTTTAAAGGTGATTCTACCCCAATTAGATATTTTAGCGATGGCGACCATGTTTTTTGTTGAATCAAACATCAAAAACAATAGTTTTGTAAACGCCACCACAAATAACAAGCATACCAAGTTGGTTGCACTTCGTCAATCGGTTTTAAAGAAACAAAGTTTTGAAAGTTGAAAAGACGACAGACGACGGACGACGGATGCCAAGTGATAGCAATATATCACATGACCTTTGTCCAAGTGAGCTAAAATAATGATATGTCCAAATTAAATGAAGACATGATGCCCTCCCATGCAACCAGCCTTTGAACCGTAAAGTCGATTACATGTAGTGGGCATAATATGTAATAAAGACTTTTTATGCTAATATGATTGCGTGCGAAGGTTCTTGATTGGTTTATTGGTTTAAAGAAACTATAACAAATATCATTCATAAAGTTGATGGTACAGCTACCGTTTTTCTAAAAAGATTTTGCGATAATATCATATTTCCTTTATGGAAAAATAGCTTCAACCTGTTGGTATAACCTGATTTGGAACGGACGGACCAACGGGCAGACCAGAACACCATGCATAAGATATGCCCTTCTACTTTCGCAGACAAAAAAAGCCTTTGATGATAAAGGTCCTTCAGAAGGAATTCAATTTATAATGTGGGAAACCAGTATAGAAAAAGAAAGCAAAAAGGGCATGAAGAGACAAAACTATATCAAATTGTCTGGCAAACATTTTAAACTGCATCTGATGCGCGTTTTGCTTTGAAAGAAACAATCTAACTCTGGATGAAAATTTCAAGATTTTTAAGAGCAAAATGATAAACCAAAAATTTTAGCATTATATCCGTTTGATTACAAGAGGGAACCAATAACTTATCCACAACTCCTACTAAATTACTCAATAGATTTTTACCACTCAATGGATTTTCATGAAATTTCATAGAATGTTTGTGACTTAATGTAGATGTGCAACTTCCATTAAAAATCTGGTCAATTCGTGGGGTGCGTTGGGTATATATTTGTAAGCTGCAGTTCGCAGTTTTCTAGTTTTACACTAAAAGAAAGGATATTTTATATAAAATAGCAGGGATTTAAAAGAAAGCAATTTTAATGCAATTACCCAATACAAACAGCTCGTTTAAACTGTCGAGTTGTTCCTTTTTGTTTACAACACTAAACGTGAATTTCTTGGTAAGAAGGGAGCGGTAATAGTTCAAAAAGTACTTTGTAAATAAAAGAACTTCTTTTCCGTGTACATGAACATGTAACGAATAAGACTAAGATCTTACAGGTCAATCCTGACTAATAACGATATACATCTATTTAAAAAGAATTTAATCAACTCTTGGGCCAAGGGCAATATAATGCTTGGTTCGTTTTTGTGACCATTATTGAGGACAATAGACCCCACGGGACCCGTGGTGTTAGGGCCGTTTTTTTGTGTATACAGGATTTTCATATAAATAAATAAACGGAGTTTTAATCTAAAAACAGTGATCCAAAGGACACAGGACCCAGAAAGGCCCCGTGGTGGTAGGTCATTTTTACGTTGCAAGATTTCTATATTAACTCATGTTATATACGAGGGTTCGAATTTTTTTTGACAGTGGTCCATTGGATCCCGGACCTGTTTAGAATGTCAGGCCTAGCTGATATGGACCCACATACACAATTTCGATAGACTTGAACCATCCCTGGGACCCATAGGCCCCGTGGTACAAAGTCCGTTTCCATGGTGCAACATTTCTATATAAAGTCATGTTATACATGAAATGTATGAGGGTTCGAATTTTTTTTGACAACTATAAAATGATCCAATGGACCCCGGACCTATTTAGAATGTTAGGCCTAACTCATATGGACCCACATACACAATTTCGATAGACTTGGACCATCCCTGGGACCCATAGGCCCCGTGGTGCAAAGTCCATTTCCATGGTGCAACATTTCTACATCAAGTCATGTTATACATGAAATGCATGAGGATTCGATTTTTTTTTTTTTGACAGTGATCCATTGGATCCCGGTCTTATTTAGATGTTAGGCCTAACTCATATGGACCCACATACACAATTTCGATAGACTTGGACCATCCCTGGGACCCATAGGCCCCGTGGTGCAAAGTCCGTTTCCATGGTGCAACATTTCTACATCAAGTCATGTTATACATGAAATGCATGAGGATTCGAATTTTTTTTTTTGACAGTGATCCATTGGATCCCGGACCTATTTAGAATGTTAGGCCTAACTCATATGGACCCACTAACACAATTTAGATAGACTTGGACCATCCCTGGGACCCATAGGCCCCGTGGTGCAAAGTCCATTTCCATGGTGCAACATTTCTACATCAAGTCATGTTATACATGAAATGCATGAGGATTCGAATTTTTTTTTTGACAGTGATCCATTGGATCCCGGTCTTATTTAGATGTTAGGCCTAACTCATATGGACCCACATACACAATTTCGATAGACTTGGACCATCCCTGGGACCCATAGGCCCCGTGGTGCAAAGTCCGTTTCCATGGTGCAACATTTCTACATCAAGTCATGTTATACATGAAATGCATGAGGATTCGATTTTTTTTTTTACAGTGATCCATTGGATCCCGGACCTATTTAGAATGTTAGGCCTAACTCATATGGACCCACATACACAATTTCGATAGACTTGGACCATCCCTGGGACCCATAGGCCCCGTGGTGCAAAGTCCATTTCCATGGTGCAACATTTCTACATCAAGTCATGTTATACATGAAATGCATGAGGATTCGAATTTTTTTTTTGACAGTGATCCATTGGATCCCGGACCTATTTAGAATGTTAGGCCTAACTCATATGGACCCACTAACACAATTTAGATAGACTTGGACCATCCCTGGGACCCATAGGCCCCGTGGTGCAAAGTCCATTTCCATGGTGCAACATTTCTACATCAAGTCATGTTATACATGAAATGCATGAGGATTCGAATTTTTTTTTTTTTTGACAGTGATCCATTGGATCCCGGTCTTATTTAGATGTTAGGCCTAATTAACTCATATGGACCCACATACACAATTTCGATAGACTTGGACCATCCCTGGGACCCATAGGCCCCGTGGTGCAAAGTCCATTTCCATGGTGCAACATTTCTACATCAAGTCATGTTATACATGAAATGCATGAGGATTCGAATTTTTTGTTTGACAGTGATCCATTGGATCCCGGACCTATTTAGAATGTTAGGCCTAACTCATATGGACCCACTAACACAATTTAGATAGACTTGGACCATCCCTGGGACCCATAGGCCCCGTGGTGCAAAGTCCATTTCCATGGTGCAACATTTCTACATCAAGTCATGTTATACATGAAATGCATGAGGATTCGATTTTTTTTTACAGTGATCCATTGGATCCCGGACCTATTTAGAATGTTAGGCCTAACTCATATGGACCCACATACACAATTTCGATAGACTTGGACCATCCCTGGGACCCATAGGCCCCGTGGTGCTAGACCCTTTTTTCGTTGGCTATATATACCGTTTTACTGATGGTGCTTATAGTGGTTGTTGTACGTAAACTGGTTCCTTTTTATAACTCCAAATTGGAGTATGAAATTATCGGGGAGTGTAACTGTAATCTATTACCTCTATTCTCAAATACGCCCGGAGACGGTCGATAAGATTATATACATGAATGTTCGGACTGACTTCTAATTTCAGACATCTGACTTTAATCTAGTATATAACTGCACACTCCAGAGTTAAAACATTCAACTTGACGTTTCTCATTCAGCTCAAGTTGTGACATTTCTTAATTCCAAGAAAAATACCAATTTGGAACCGAGAAATGACAAGTTGAAAATTGAAAATGAGAAATGTCAACTTGAAAATGAGAAATGTCAACTTGGAAATAAGGAATGTCAATTTTGAAAAAAAATGTCAACTTGGATTTGAGATATATTTCTCGGTTCAAACTTGGAAATGTCAACTTGGAAGTGAGAAATTTCTACTTGAAAGAAAAAAAATACACATTGGAAGTCAGTGATGCACGGAAAGCGAGAAGTTTGTATGTAGTTCGAACTTTTCATTTCAGACCTCTGACTTCATTCTTCATATTTCCTAGTGCAATGCTGCATACTTCAGAGTTTACCCTTCATATTTCAACCACGGTTCCAGTTTCTTTCTGAAGTGGGAAGTCCGAATTATGAAGATATTTCTTGCTTCCCATATAAAACTGAGAAACATATTGCATTAAGAAATGTCAACTGAGAATAAAAAATTGTCAACTATGAAGTGAGAAATGTCAACTTGGAACTGAGATTTTTGTAAAATCGAGAAATGGCACAACCAGTCTGTCGTAAAAAAGGTCCGGTTTCGTCTCACTTCCATTTCTTCATACACACTGCATATAGATCTGGTACTGGATGAAAATCTAAAGGCAATGAAATTCTTTTTACCTGTGCATTATCCTAACAAAGAAAAGGTGCAATTGATGAAAATAACATAACCCTTACCTGATGTCTACCATTTTCTTCTACAAAATGTATTGCCCTCTTCTATATCAAAGTTAAAATTTTTGTGACTGTCTGCCGAATTTTGAACGCTGAGACAGGGATTAAATAAAACTGATTGTTTTGAACATCCCTGGCTGAGATTAAAACAATGTAGATCTATCAATTATCAAAAATCATCTTAAGAAATAAGAGGGTGCATGTGTCCAAAAATTTAGATAAACAAAATATAAAGATCACCATAAAAAATCTATATAAATAAATTAAAATGACTCTAAATTGACTATTTTCGAAAATGGTTTATAGATTATTTCACTTGATGGAATTTTCTCCTGCTTTCGGTTATTTAAACGTGCATTAAGTTCTAGGAAATTTGATTATAAAACAATAAACAATAAAAGTACTAAAGCATACGAGACTTATGCCGTGTACCATATATGATGGTTCGGTAGCTAAATTAGTTTTTTAACAATTGATGTATATTATTTTTCATTGTACTTTTATTAAATCTATTTAATGAGATAATTAACACTGACATTAATATTTGATGAGATATTGAATGGTGAAATAACTGACTCTGAGGTACAAGATGCAATTAATAAGCTGAAAAATAACAAAGCACCTGGGGAAGATATGATAATTAATGAATATCTTAAATTTTCTCCTCCTCAATTTGTATCTATCTATTGTAGTATTTTTAATATTGTTCTTAATAGTGGTATCATTCCTGAGAGCTGGACATGTGGAATTATAAAACCAATTTATAGAAATAAAGGTGACCCAAAAGACCCAGATAACTATCGAGCTATTACCCTGATAAGCTGCCTTGGTAAGCTATTTACCTGTATATTGAATAATAGACTTAATGTATTTTCTAATGAGTATGATGTCCTTTCGGAAAACCAAGCTGGTTTCAGAAAAGGATATTCTACCCTAGACAATATATTTGCTCTACATACCCTTATCGAATTCTACTTTGCCTATGGGAAAAAACTTTACTGCACTTTTGTCGACTTTAGAAAGGCATTTGACACAGTTTGGAGAATGGGTTTGTGGGAAAAGCTACAAAAAAGTGAGATAAAGGGAAAAATTTTCAGAGTGATATATAACATGTATGATGATATTAAATCTTGTGTGCAATGCGGCGAAAATAGATCTGAATATTTCCCATGCCTCACTGGAGTTCGACAAGGAGAAAACTTATCCCCTTTCTTATTCTCAATTTTTCTGAATGATTTGGAATCATACTTTGCCCAGCTCAATGGATTATCACTTGAACTAATTGAAAATAAGCTAGAAAATGAGATTCATGTATACTTTAATTTTTTTGTATTGTTGTATGCAGATGATACCATCATATTAGCAGAAAGTATAGAATCAATGCAAAATTCTCTAAATATATTTCAAACTTATTGTGATCGTTGGAAACTCAATGTTAATATCAACAACAAAAAATTATCATATTTAGCAAGCGGAAAGCCAGGCAAAATATTGATTTTTATTTGGGTAATGAAAAAATTGAAATAGTTGACTCGTTTACATATCTTGGGGTTGTTTTTAAATACAACGGCTGCTTTATAGAAACTCGTAACAAGAGAGTGGAACAGGCGCAGAAAGCGCTGTTTAGTATCTATAAGTTAATTCATAATGAAAATATAAGTATTGATCTACAACTTAAGATGTTTGATTGTATGATAGAACCTATTTTGTTATATGGATCGGAAGTCTGGGGCTTTGAAAACATTGACAAATTAGAACAAATGCATTTGAAGTTCTGCAAGAGAATACTTAGGGTAAGAAGTACCACCCCAAACTATATGGTATACGGAGAACTTGGACGATTTCCCCTTAGTATACAAGTAAAGACAAAAATGATTTCTTTCTGGTCCAGACTGGTACAGAATGAAAATAAACTTAGCAATTCTCTGTACCGACTGATGTTTAAGCTCTCTTCGACAAAAGAGTTTAAATGGATAAAGCACCTTCAGAAAATTTTCGATGAAGTAGGCCAAAGTGGTATGTTCCGTAATCAGTATCCTTTTTTGAATATGCTGAATGTAAAGCAAGTCTTGCAAGATCAATTCATTCAATCCTGGCATAGCGACATCTCAAATTCTTCAAGAGGCGAATTTTACTCTTTATTTAAAGAATCTTTTAGTATAGAAAATTATCTATTAAAACTCCCGGAATATCACCGAATATGGCTTACAAAATTACGTACATCTAATCTACATTTGCCTATCGAAAAAGGTAGATGGTTCAATATACCAAAGCACCTTAGATTATGTTGCTTTTGTAATGAAGGAATTGGAGACGAATTTCATATATTATTTTTGTGCAACCATACCGATATAAAATACCTACGACAAAAATATTTGGCGACATATTACTGTAAACATCCCAATCTAACAAAATTTGCTGGTTTACTATCTTTCTGCAATGTGATGGTATTGAAAAAGTTGTCAATTTTTGTTAGAAAAATATCTATTATGTTATAAGCTTAATACTTGATTATATCTTCTTCCCATTTTTGTTTATTTATCTGTTAACATTTTGTTCCTTGTCGTTATCTATATCTATATTGTAAATTGACCTCATGTTACACAACTATGTATGTGTCTGAGAGTATGAATAAAATCTTGAAATCTTGACATTAGTTTTTAACAATTAATATATTTTGTTTTTTAATTGTACTTAAGATGTATTTAATGGGATTGGTAAGACATTAGTGTTAACAATTTATGTATTTTGTTTCTCATTGTACTTTTATGTTTTTTTTATGTTTTTACATATTAGTTTTAACTATTACTGTACTTTGTTTTTCATTGTACTTTTGTACATTTAATGGGGGTAATTATCACCGATAATTAACCATGAAAATGAAAGATTTATGTTTGGATAGATTTTGAAAAATTATATGAAAATGATAAATGTAGCATAAATTACGCGTTTGAACTCTGAGACAGCTCTCTCAGTGAATTCTTATAAAAGGTCTATTTTTATTTTGCGTAAGATGAAATAATATGTTGTTTTGATTTTTTAAGAACGCTATAGCATATATGAAATTCTAATATACGGGTCTATGGCTATGTATAGTATTTAAGAAAAATAAATACATACTAGTATATAGGCTGCGCCAGTGAAAACTTCTCTTAATCGACGTGGACGGACCTCTGATATTTAGAATTTGGGCACGTTAGAATTATACTACGAACAATTGCACTGGTTTATATACCAGCGCCAAGGTGGTTAATGATTCAACGCTCAACATTCAAAATTTAATATTTTTCCTCTGCTCAACAATGAACCAGAATCTGGTTCATCGTTCAAAATTTTCTTTGTTCAATATTGAACCATACCAATTTCTTAGTTTTATATTGAACCCGTGCTTAATGATCCTTAATGATGAACAAGAATCTGGCTAGAATTTTGAGCTAAGTATATTAAGTAAGAAAAAATATTTGAATTTAGTGTTTTTTGGCAGAACTATTGATAACTTGATACTTACTTTACAACTTCCGTAAATGTTTTTACTATTGTCATTTTTAACCATTATAGCGATTTGTGTGATGACACTTCACCAAATCAGTAAGTGTTGTGTCGGATTTAAAATCGATATTTTTGATTTTTTACATCAGTCGATTGATGATTCTCAGCTAGCTGTTAGTAACAGCGAATGTTCTATAGAGACCGAGTTCCTTTACCGTCCTTTCGTTTGTTCTTGCTGTCTTTGGTAGTACTCCACAATTAATTTATTAAGCTCATTTTTGCATGTGCTCGACGTTGACTATTTTGTCCCGGGTTCTTGTAATCGCTTAAACTGCTATTTGCACTTTAAACTAGGTGGTGTTCCAAACTCCGGACATGTTTAGTCGTGTTTAGTGTCGTATTTGGTTTCTTTGTTGTACTCGTTGCCCCTAGCAACTCTTGACATTTGTCAAAAATTTGGGGACAAAAATACGCAAAAATCGGGGTTTTGTCCTTTTTTTTAACGTTGCCAGTAGTCGAGCTTTCGGTTCAGGTGAAACGTAACATGTATGTAATGAAAGCCCGAAAACAGTCCTTTCTTTTAAGACCAAATAAACCTATCCGACTTCGGCTCTTTTTTCCGCTAAAATTGTTCAAACTTAAAAATCTAAAAATAGCACATTTAAATTTAAGCCCATCCGCTGCCCGCCGCCGCTGGTCACCATGCACAGCCGGGAGCGACGCTTTATGATCATTGGTATTGATTTTTTCGAAATTATTCTTTAAAACAATAACCGTGGATCGTAATTTTTATATAACGGGTCCAGATTTTTTATTCGTCTTGTTTTAAGACCAAAACGAATCAATATTTTCATTTAACAAAAAAGTTCACAGGGGCCACATACGAAAACAATACTGTGAAAAAATCCTAATTGTGGAGTACTACCTTTTGTCTAAGGCTCTCTCTAATGGAATTGAACTTTGATCGATTTGATTTTTATTGTGTGTTTAGTTTTTGTTCTTTGTCTATGAATATTGATAGGGGGAAGGTTGGGCACAAAAAACAAGTTTAACCCCGCCACATATTATATGTGCCTGTCCTAAGCCAGGAATCCTTGACAAAGCTTTCGTTTTAACTTGTCTTTTTTGATGTTTTCTTCTTCCTTGTTTAAGAAGGGGGTCTAGCTATGACTATTTCAGGACTGGATTTGAATTATATGCATTTTATTTAGACCATGGGCCAATTGCATAACCGCGAGCAGCGCCTACTGGCCTCGTTGAAGGCTGCTGGCGGTTGTCCATTGTGGTTTTTCTGAACTGCCGCTGGATTGTGGACTGTGTCGCGTACACTTATATCGCATCTCAATATTTTCTATTGTCTTGTAACAGTAATACTGAATGCCTTGAGCATTAACTTAAATTTAGACATATTAAGAGTCATTCTTAATGTCTTAGTAAAAAAATGCTATTAAACCCCAAATCATGTAAAGCGACCCTCGTTAAAATACCGAAAGAGAAGTGCTGAATATACTTGAATTGGTGCCAAATTGAAATGAATTGTGAAAATGTTATTCTATCTTAAAAGGTAGCTTTAAGTACAGGTATATATCTTTATTTGCAAAATACACCCATATGGGTCAAAGCAAAAACAAAACATGTAAAATACAAAACATATACAGAAAACAACAAAGTATATACAGAACATTAACATGTGAAGTTATAGTTTTGAGAACATTTTGACCAATGTGGACCCTATTTTCGTAGTACCAATGACTGCTTTATAAAGTCGCATGCAATTGGAATCAGTTCTAAAGTGGGATTCAAAATTCGTTTCATATGTATTATTTGATTATGTAAGTCGATGTTTTGATTTAGATTTAATTTATTAAGCATAGTTTGTCTTAATTGTTTGTTAATGTTACAATACTGAAGAAAATGATATTCATCTTCAACAACTTCACATACAGAGCATAGTCTATTTTCTCTTTTAATATTTCTGTATCTTCCTAATTCTATATTTGATTTGTGGTCGATGACTCTTAATTGTGTTATTAATTGTATGTTTTAAAACTTGTTTCTTTTAATAAATATTTTTCTAAACCAAATTCAGTCTTTAATTGTTTGTATAAAAATCATCAGTCATGCGGGATAATTTCTGCAGCATTATATTTTTGTAGTTAAAATTGAATTATTCAGTGTAAAAAAAAAACTGTCGTAGAACAAAGTATCAATTATGATTCGAATAAAAATGAATAATAAATGCGAATCTCTGAAAACAACAACAACAGCAGCTCACTGAGTTCTACTAAAGTCTCCATGGGGTCGAAGTTGTCAGATGACCCCTTATATATATAGGGTTTATGACCCTTTTAAGGCGAAAAATAGTGTTTTTGCATGTTTTTGGTACATAGAATGATAACCATAACAGATAGGGAAAAGATGTTGCTTGTTTAAACCCTCAGTTTATTCAGCTCTTCAAAAATATTCATTAGGCTGAAGCTGGCAGATGACTTCTTATAAAAGTTATGGCTTTTGGGTGTTTGTCTTGCAGATTAAATTTATAAAAGATTAACATGATTAAGAAAAGCTTTTGTTTGCTTAAATGTCAAAACTATGTATATAAATGAAGTCCTCCCTCAGATGCCCCCAAAATATTTTCTTTCCATCAGTTATCAAAGTCAGGTGAGTGATTCAGGCTCCTAAGAGCCTCTTGTTTTATTTCAAATCACTGTCCTGTCTTTTTATTTCCTTATATGTATTAGACATCATGAAAAAAATCAAATGGTCACTTTCAGAAAAAAAAAATGCTCAAAGATATCTTTTCCACAAATGATTAAAATCGTTTACTGTTTTATCGTTATCAAGAATCTTTATGTACACGTCGAATTTATTTTTATTGTTAAGGAATTATACCATCACGATTTCTATGGTAATGTAGTTTATAAAGGAAACAAATTTCAAAATCAATCCTTTGGGGATGAAAAACTGTTTTAACTTTTCTTTAGTATAGGATATAAAATAAACATTTTATTAAAAATTTCGAATTTAGTCTCATTTTGAAGAAATATTGGTAATCTGATACTAGTACTTACTTTAAAATGTTAATTGCTTTTTTAAAACCTGTGTCATTTTTTAACATTACAGCGATCAATTGTACCGGTTTTGTGTGATGATACATCATCAAATCATTCTCTATTTGAAGTGATATGTTAAATTTAAAATCCATATATCTGTTATGTTTTTAAATCAGTCGGTAAATGCTTCTAAGCGAGCTATTAGTAACTGCCAATCTTTTCAATAAAGTTCCTCTACGTCCCGGTTTTTTCTTGTTATCTTTATGTCTCATTCTCTTGATGGATCGGACTTTTATCAAATTGTTTTTTTTTTATTTGTTACGTACTTTGTTTTTGCTTTGTTACTGATTATAAACAGGAGAGGTTTATGGTGTACCATTAGGTTCAAAAGTATATCATAGCGCTTATGCGATAAATAATACCGCATAGGCGGTACAAAATATTGCATAGGCGATAAAAATTATTGCATAGGCGATAAAAATGTCGCATAATCGATATTATATATCGCATAATCGACATTTTTGTGCAAATTGCGATTGTTCACTTTTCAAGTTGAAGCGTACTGAGTGGTTCAAAAGTAAAATTGTCGCAAGATCGATAATTGGGTATTGGAGAAATACCTGTCAAAGAAGGACAGGAGGTAACGATGGGCGGACTTATGCATATATTGTTACGCCCTCTGGTTTATGTGCATGGTTGAAGAATTTAAGTATTTGTAATTAATATTAATGACCAGCTTTCTACAACATTAACATGAAAGAAGGCCGAAATTACACATAATTTATTGTTAACATTCAGAACAATGCTGATTTACTAAAGGTTGCATTTATAACCATGGTCTCTTAAGAGAGGATCATTTTTATTTTCTTTGATCTCAGTATGTGAAATTTAGTTTGGTCCTAAGTTCTAATGACAACTTTAAAAAGAAGCCGATAATTTGCAATTTTGAAAATCGACCACGGCTTTTTTTCAATAAAAACATGCTCGAAGTTAGTCTTTTGAATAGGTTCTACGGAATTGAATCAAGAAAAACTTTGGGCAGCTGTTCACAAATAATACCCCCACCCCTCCCCCCCAAAAAAATGAAAAAATAAATAAAATTAAATTGAATTAAAAAAAACATTGATGAGATCAAATTTCTACTAAGGGGTGCACATCTACCCAATGTCACAAAGATTGAGTGAAAATAAAAATAAAATTCCATCGAGGGGTTTAGGAGGAAATGCGGATTAGAGATGAGTACCCCTTGAAGTTAATTGTCCGTTTACCTTCTGTAGGATTATTCAGTCATTCTCAAAATGCATGTACAATTGCTCCAAAACCAGATCGCTTACGTTTGTAAAGAAAAATCGTCTTATTTATTTGTGTCCCGATTTTCAAAATACTTTTATCATTGAAATCCTTGTAAACATCCCTAGCTGTGTTTTTCAATCAGATTTGCAATATCTCCTATCATTTTAGGGGAACTTAAGGATCAAACAGACCAAAAGCGCCTTATAGTTGGTATAAATGTATATAAAAAATATTCAAATATGCATTGAAAGTCCTCCAAAGAATGCATGTGTCAAAAAGCTTTGTGAGTCCGCCATGGGCTGCATGTGTTCAAAGCATTTGACAATCCATATTTACGGGGTAATACCGGCAACATTGAACACTGGCAAAATAAACGGCAGTCCCATCGCGAAAACAAGACAATGTTGAGTGAGTTAATAAGTTTGATTTTATCAAATCGATAATTATAAATGAACTTACAAATGAATATTTTATACAACTGCTAATTGGTATGCCTCTAAGCTATACTCTGACTAAATTTCAACAAACTGTATCACAAAATAAAAGGGTTTTTTTTTCGTTTAAAAGGTTAAGGTGATCAATTTTGCTCATTTTCTCTATCAAATATGCTATTTTCTTCCTTTATCCCCCTTATTTTGACATATTCTATATGTAAGTTTATTTTGATTTGACAAGTGACCCCCACCAAAATAACATATAAAAAAGATAATTGAAACATTTGTACAACAGTAACAAATTATTACTGCCTTTAACTGTTTTTTTCACGTTTTTGGAATATAAAATGAAACTATTGAAGAAATAGAAAATATGTTGCTTGCTTAAATCTTCGCTGATTAAGCTTTCCACAAGTCTCTAGTGGATCGAATTTGCCAGATTACTAATGGCCATTTTGAGGTAAAACAAAATGTGTTTTTTTTTCCGATATTTTTTTGTATATAGTATGAAAACTATATTGATAGTTACAGATAGAGAAAAGATGTTGCTTTGTTTAAATCTTTAGCAAATTGAGCTCTAAAGAAGGCTGCATTGGGTCGAATGTGTCAAATGACCCTTTATAAGGGTTACGACTGCATTTAAAAAAAATATTTTGGCCTATTGAATATTAAAGATTGCAGAAAAGATTTGCTAAGATTGAGCTCTCTATAAAAGTATCCTTTAGGTTGAAGTTATCAGATAATCTTTTATAGGGGTCATAAAACAGTCCCCTTACAGCTTAAGGACTAGATGAGCAATAAAAGCTCCAAGGCCCCCTTCTAGGTTTCACCTTAAACACTATCCAGGGGCGGATCCAGGATTTTGTCAAGGGGGTGTCACCAAATGACGTAAAGTCATAAAGTTCAAGATTAAGTCTCCCTGTAAACTAACATGCTTAGTATTAAACAAAATACTATTTTAACATTGTAAAGTCGGTAAATATAGTTCTTTTGTTAAAGTATATTTAAGTTCATGCAGTTACAAGTGTAGCCTCCGAAGCGGCCCCTTTCAGCCGAAACGTAAAAAAAGTAAAACTATGTGTTGGATTGTCATTTACCCAAGCTTTAAAAGTGGCAATATGGAAAAGGGTAATGGAAAAAAGCAAAGACGTATTCAAGAAGCAATTAAATGTCGTTAATAGATCTCTTTATGGTGACAGCTATAGAGTTATCATTCGTCTATAATAGACTTTAGAAGTAGGTTTCGAAATTCTTTCAAAACTTCCAAGTACCGGTAGTGCGATTTCGGTGGCTATATCAGTGAGATGAACATGAAAGGGGTGAAACAATGAACATGAAATGGCAGTGGGGTAAATAGGAACTCAAGGGCAATCACATGAATCAGGGAATAAAGTTTCGACTTCCACTGAAAAACTGAGGATTGATGGGTATGAACGTGCAATGAGGATCCTACGGGTCCTACTATTACATGTAGCCAAATCTGCAGCTGCGGGCTTATCTGCCATCCGAAACCGAATGGGATTTTGACAACCAGAAAGTCGGTCCCTGGTGAGATTCGTAAAAGGTTCATTAATAGACGGACGATGGTTGTACAAAAATATCGACTCTAATTGCGTTTTATGCCCATGTTTTATGCAAGTGAACACGTACAATTAAGAAAACAATGTTTCAAGGGGCAAGGTTTCGTTAATATTTTTATATATAGATGCGACTAATGAATCTATAATTCTTAAAATCTTCGAACAGTATAAAACATGGCTCAAATATAGTTTCAACAATGCTGGAATTCATGCAGAACTTTTCATATGCGAGAGCTTTTCGCCGTTATTAATTTCTTCATAAAGATGTTGATTCTTTTATGTCATTGTTGAAAATGTTTGGTTTTTTTTTTAATTTATCAAATCACTGATCAAAAGAACTTAATCAACAAAAGGTAAAATGAGTGTTGTCACAAGCGTATATCGTAATTAACCTATGGCATGTTTATTTAGCAGTTTACATGTAGCTAGTCATCAATTAAGCTAGAGTTTTGTGTTCGATTTTATTATAGAAAGTGTGCCAGTGAAACCATACTTGTGAACCTTGTCACGTGCACCGGGTGACACCCCCCTGGATCCGCTACTGCTATCTACAACAAATCAAGTCGACATTAGGATGACTCATATTTTTCTTAACCTCTGCTGTCTAAATATTTGCTTATCCATCAAAATAAAATTCAATACATTTAAAACAAGCCCGCCTCCCCCTTCAAAATAAATCCTTGGTCCTTAACTGTAATGGATGCAACTAAAATATTGAAAATGACTTTGTACAACCAGATAATACAAGAGTTAACACTAAAGTATGTTTCGACTTCCAGCAACATCAGAAAAAATAATACTTTCTTACTTCCACTGTTAATATTCATAAATTTATAAGGATTTTCAGTTTCCGAGATAAAAATGTGTTAAAATACAAATATCAAAAACGGGTATAAAACGGTTAATTTGATTATGCTGTTTATTGATGTTTCAAGGAGTAACCTCTCATCATCAGCACTTGATTCAAAATATTGGAAGATAAAAAACCAAAAGTATTGAACGAAAAGTACTCAAAACCAAAAAGTTCGAACAGGAAAGCCAAATCCAGCACCAAGGACATAGCCCATGTGCATTACAAGGAAAGAAACATGGTCATGATGGTGTTTCAACTAACATTGCTAAGATATGCAATAAGAATTATCAAATTCACTCCAAAAAAACAATGTCAAGGTCAAAAGTCTGGGATGCAACTGTGCTAAGCTATTACTGGGGCATAATAAATGCATAAAAAGTTTCTTCAACCTAGAACCTATACTTCTTGAGATTTGGAGGTCCTCATAAAACCTTAGCAAACCTATTATATGTATAGAAAATTGTCAATCACTCAACTGGAGAATCAAGGTCAAGGTCAAATTATGGGGATGCAACTGTGCTAAGCTACTACTGACGTATTTGCATATCAAGTTTCATCAACCTAGAACCTATAGTTCTTGACATATGGAGGTGCACGTACAACCTTAACACCGCTATTACATGTATATGTATAGAACATTGCCAAAATCACTTATTAAATAACTGGAAAATTAAGGTCAAGGTCAAAAGATGGGGATGAATTTGTGCAAACCTACTACCGGGGCATATGCATGTTAAGTTTCATCAACCTAGAACCTTTAGTTCTTGACATATGGCGGTGCTCATAAAACCTTAACACTGCTATGATATGTATAGAAAATTGTCAGTCACCCAACTGGAAAATCAAGGTCAAGGTGAAAAGATTGGGATGCAACTGTGCTAAGCCTATTGGGACATATACATGTCAAGTTTCATCAACCTAGGACCTACAGTTCTTAAGATATCGAGGTGCTCAAAAGTTATACCGCTGCCGTTAAAGAAAAATCTATGTCCCGCTCTGCTCGACAGAGACTTAAACCAAGAGCAATGCAGCTACTAAGCCAATGCTTGGGGTACACGCCAGGTTTTATCAATATCTTATATCAGGGCATGTATGTACTAAAGCATTTAATAATGTATAAGAAGTTTTCCCACCCCAATGCCCCGCCTTTGAAAATGTTCATATATAAAATGCCTAGACGTTCTTTGCATATGACACAAACAGTAACTTTTCCACTGTTCAACCTAATAGTTTTTAAAAAGGTGTTGTTTTTTTAAAATGTGCAGGGGAGGTTTCAGAAATTTAGAAGTGACTCAATTATTAACTACTGGGGATAAAAGGTGAACTCCATGTTAATTATGCACGAAATCTGCACAACAATAACAATATGTTCCAATGAAATAGGGGTCCAATCCCCGCACCCCCTTTCCCCTGGACCCGCTACTGGGTGTGTCTTGGTTACTTCGTCAAATTTAACAAATACTTATTACATCATATAATTGTATAAATTTGTGTTTTATACGAACAAACTACGTTAAAATTTTTTATAATTTTCGTACAGATTTAAACACCCAATTTTTTTAAAAATATGTGGATCCGTCACTGAGTTTAATTAAGGTCGAAAATAAATATAAGAATAAAAACTTCAAAAATTATATTTTTCTAAATAATGTCACATTTGGTGCGCTGCACGTGTCTTGTATATTCCAATACTTAACTTTAACTTGTTATTGGTATACTCACAACTGTCTCACTTAAAAAAAATAAACCGGGAATAAAAAGCTTCGCCGAGCGCAGCATGATACGACCGCAGCATGTTGAACCCTGTACGTTTTAGGCCCAATATGGATAGTCAATTGTTCTGGCCACATGTAGCCCATGGTGGACTTACAAAGGTTTTTGACACATGCAGCTTATGGTGGACTTTCCACTCACATTTTTAAAGCCTATTGTGGATTGATGAGTTTTGGTTACTGGAATTTTTTGGTGAGGTTTAAACGAGTAAAAAAGTTTCAATTTTAGGTGAGAAAAAAGGGGTCACAAAAATAATTCTCAATTTTGTATTCGCTATTGGCTTAAAACTTTATTGAATAAAGGGTATGAAATGACAAAACATGCAAAAAAATGTTCAAAATCGGCTATTTGACAAGAACAAACAAGCAAGAAAAATTTCAAAATCGGACCACAAATAAAAAAGTTTCGATTTTGGCCCTTTTTGGCCCCAAATTACATAACAGGGAAAAGGGGGGTGGTGGGAAAGTTCATCAGGTTCAATCTTTTATTGTAAGAAACATTCTTGAAAAATTTCACAGCAATAGGCCAACTAGGATTTAAGTTATAGTGGAAAAAATACAAAATTTGAATTTGTTTGCCCCTTTGGACCCCTAATTTTAAAACGAAAAAAGGGGGGACCCCAAAAATCAATCCCATTCATCCTTCTATGTTAACGAACATTATTGCCAAATAACAAAGCAATGGGATAACTAGAACTCAAGTTATCGTGCCAACAAACATAAAAGTAGCATTTTTGGCCCCTAATTTCTAAACAAAAAAGGGGAACCCCCAAAATCAATCCCATCCATCCTTTGATGGTAAAGAACATCATTGTCAAATTTCATAGCAATCGGATAACTTAAACTTAAGTTATTGTGGGAACACTAAATATCTGGACAACGACGCAGACGCAGACGACGACAGCATATACCATTATACGTCTGCATTTTTTTTGCGGTCGTATAAAAAGCTGGATAATAGTTATCTTAAAAGTATCATACTTCACAGCTATGAAATATTTTTCATTTGAAGTCAAATTTTATGGCCGGAAAAATTCCACAAGTGGATGCATATATCGCAACCGGGAAAAAATTGGTCGTACTTAGGAAGCGACTATTTGATTTTTAGAGGGGGCTATGGTGAGATTTGAAATAAAAAGACCCATGACAGAGCTTTGAATTGAAAAAAGGCAGAAAAATTTAGAGTAGCTTTAAATATTAAAAATTGCCCGTGGTTACCCCGCAAAAAAACATCCAGGCTCTGCGTTTTTCGAAAATAAAAAAAAGCAGAACACCTCCCCCCCTAGCCCATTTCCCATATGCCATTGATATTGGTATTACATCTTTAGAGAAATCAGGTTTAGATACTAGTATTAGTGCAGATATAGATATAAGTTTTCAAAAATTATAGATACGAGATTGGCAATTAATACTGAACTGAAAATTTTGTAAAAACTGTGTTCAACCTTTCCAAAAACTGCCGTCGTCTGTTGTCGTTTTCAATGATGAACTGCCGTCTTCTTCTGCCTTCTATTGTCTTTTCCTTTGTTCAAAACCATACACCGCTTAAAAATATGTACTGCCGTTTATTTTGCCAGTGTTCAACGTTGCCAGTAATACCCCGTGATATTGGGCCGCAAGCGGACAGGGTTCAATATGGAGCGGTAGTATCATGCTGCCCTCGGCGTAGCTTTTTATTATGCAGGCGCAGTGTAGAGAAAAATTTTAAGAAAAATGTTGCCCAAAGCGACCTTTTTAAGCATTCATGGAAAATTAAACACATGTATCGTAATAAAACGTACGCAGACGATAGTAGCTTAACCAGCGTTACTATAATGTGTAAAAAAAAAGTCAAACAGTATCAAGTTCCTGCATGGTGTTATTTTACAATATGATGAAATAATATAATTCCGTTTATTTTCTAGAAGCCTTTTATCTGAAAATTAAACTCATGAAACGAATGATTTGTATGCCCCATCTACGAAAGTAGAGGGCATATAGTGTTCGGTCTGTTCGTCCGTCCGTCCGTCCGTTCGTTCGTCCGTCCGTCCCAAATCCACATATTTCCAAATTCCTACTTACTGACAAATGTCAAATCAATGATATTGGTATAGTATGTGCACCTAGTGATGCTAAGCACAATGCATGCTTCGGATGCTGGATGTGACCTATATTCTCCGCATGAATGATCACGTACAAATAAATTGTCAAAGTCTATTCCCACTTACTGACAATTGCCACATCAACCATATTGGTATGGTATGTGCACATAGTGATGCCTTTTGGACATAATCTTGGTTTAACATGCGTTACTTTTAACAAATTAGGCGTTACACGTTGAAGAAGTCTGTTTTACTCTGTCTTACACAACTATTTTTCGAACAATTTTAAATAAATCATCGTTTAAAACAATAAAGATGCATAACAGGTAATTTTTTTTTTGCCTGATTGTACTTAGCTTCGGGATTTTTTTTCAAAAAGGAAAAAGTTGTTGGAAATATAAACGCCTTTGATCAAGTTTGATAGCAAAGCTTTTAAAAAATACTGTTTAAAAACTATTTCATTTGTTTATGTCAGCAGTGTCAAACTTTCAAACATTGATATCTAAAAGATTGACATCGACAAGGAAAGTTAAAAATAAATACACATCCTGGAAAAGAGTTTTTTTTTAAAACATGCATTCACCAAACTTTGAAATTCTAATGGATTCAACATGAAACTAAACTCAAAGCTATTATTTTTTATCTCTGAATGTGTTTGTTTTTTTAATAAAACACGCCTCACTGTCTTTCTACAGCTAAATTTGGATAAAAAGATCTAAAGAGTTTTTATTTATCTTGTGGAAAACACTTTTTGATTTGTTTTCTATGATTGTTTTCGAATGAAACGGTCAACTTTCATTACATTAACTTTTTTTTTCACATTTGCTTATATCAATTGTACATAAAATTTGAGAATTACTGTATTGCCCTTTTAAGGTAACAAAATAACTTTTTTAAACCTGACCATAAGGGCCATGAGAGTCAATTGTCATCACTTGGCATTCGTCGTCCGTACGTTAAACTCAGCTAACTAAACTCCACAAAACAAATCTTGGTTGAAACATTTTGTTGTCTTACGACCCCTTATACGAGTTATATATACATGTAACCCCTTAATGGTCAGAAATTGCGTTTTTATGTATTTGCTATAAATACAAAACCTAATAGGCATCACTACTGATGGACCAAGAATTTTGTTTGTTATTAGATTTCCCTATAATTATGCCAAGTTTTTGACAGAGATACATGCTATATTAATGATCTGAACAAGTTAAGATACTTTGCCTTCAGTTCTAATGCCTGTTTTAAAAAGCCAAAAATTCCTATATGTTTATGATTTGTTGGGGTAAGCAAATAAACAATTTTATCTTCTTCTGATTTGGTAACAAATGTTTTTATCATTTACTCCTTTACAATTCCTTGCTTTAAACTTGTATCCCTTGCGTCCGAATTTTTCACAGGAACATGCGAAATCTGCGTTTGGACGTCGTAAGGAATAACGGACGTGTTGTCTTCACTCATCACGTTTAATGGAGGACATCTTTCAGATGAGTGCAGATGATCGTTTATTTAAGGATTTTGTTTTGTCTTCTTTTATCCGATTTGATACGCTGAGTGCTTGCGTTCTCCGGAGTCACGACTTGAGTTCGCGCTGTTGGTTGCTTTTCAGGTATTTTTGAGTTTTTGTGTTTTCAGTTTCTTCGAGCATGTACGTGTTTCGGATTTTGACATTTGAATGTCCCATTGATATTCCAAAACTTTTAGATTCCTCGATACATCTCTGGTTAGTCTAAGTTGAAATTTGAGCAATTTATACGCAACACCAGCAATGCGACCAGCAAGTCAATGGACCTGATACAAATAACCCTGTACTACTTGCTTCAAACTAAAACAAAAAGCGTCGTCTTATTCTACGTCACAAAATACAAAGGCAAACCTAATAAACAAAGAAAGATTGTCTCTTTAAATATTCAGTTAATAATATGTACAACAACATGTAATTTTTTTATTAGAAAATAAATGTTACTTAAAGATGGACAAAGGACGTGGAACAGAAGCGGAAACGGAAAGGAAAAATGACTTTAAGATAAAGTTTGTATATTTTTAAAACTAAAAATCGGACACATGCTTCGATATAGGCCCCTAGACACGTTTCTTCATTTAAAATTAAGATATAATTTAACCCCACCCATCCCCAAACAGCAATTCAACTCCAGGAATAGGTACAACATGTACCTTTTTATTTTAAAACTATGATGTTATAGTGTGGGTAGGCAGAGGGTATCAAATTCCTGGTTCCCTCCCCATCGATTCCCGCTTCCCTCCCCCACTACTACCGCTTCCCTCTCCATCGACTCCCGGTTCCCTTCCCCTCCATAACTCCAATTGGATTTCAGTAGGACTGCACTAGATAATCATATCCGATATTGTCACTAAGTGGAAATTTAGTTTAACTTTTCAAAATTTTAGTGCTCGTCCATGCAAAAAGAGGACACATCCAGCATCTGAACCATGCATTATGCTTAGCATCACGAGGCGCACCTACCATACCAATATCAGTAAGCAGGAATGGGCTTTAACCCATCCCATCTTCTATTAAAAAATAAATAATTATTCGTAAATAAAAATATTTGATCAGGAAAAAAACAAGAGTATGTCCAAAAGACATAATGCCCCATCCCGTATTCACTAAAGCATCAACATGGTTGCTATTAAGGCACTTGTCAATCAGAAAGAATGGACTTCAACTTAACCATTCTTCTATAAGTGGTCAATCATGTAGAAAATATAGGTCAATGCCAGCATCCGAAGCATGCATTGCACTTACCATACAAACCATTTTTCTATAAGTGGTCATTCATGCGGAAAATATAGGTCACATCCAGCATCCGAAGCATGCAATGTTCTTATCATCACTAGGTGCCCCTACTATACCAATATCGTTGATTTGGCATTTGTCAGTAAGTGGGAATTTGGAAATATGGGGATTTGGGACGCACAGACCAACGGATGGACGGACGGACCCGAACACTATATACCCCTCTACTTTCGTAGATGGGGCATAAAAAACCAATACCTCCTCCTTTTAAGTTGGTCGGTCTCTAAATACAGACTTAAATACAATTGATTTTTTTTTAATTATAGTAGTTTAATTTTAAGAACATAGAACTCTGCTTAGTTATGACTAAGTGAATGAACGTTTGTGTTCAAGGCTGTCCTTTTTTCTATTTCGTTAAAAACGCTAAACGTAAATGAAGCACATTAAAGCAATGCGTACATTTTTATGTAGATCCAGAAAAAAGATGTGGATTTCTCTAACACTGGAAATCACAATTTTAATGTAACTCCTAGGTTGTGTTCTGTCCTTACAAAGTGTTGTGATCTTTAATAGGCAATTTTATCATGGCGTGTTTATATATGAAACATCATGTGGTTGTACAATGTATACTGAAAATACGGGATTTCGATCGAGATCCCCTGGCTTTGTCTTGGTGTTATGGATGCCGATTTTATACTTAATAAAAATGGAAAACTACACACAAATAAGCACCACCCGCATCCCTAGGATAAAAGCAAGCGAACTTTCAATATGGGAGGTGCACAGCTTCATTGAGTTACAGATTGTGTAAACTGAGTTTCATGAAAATCCATAAACGGTACCCTGAGATACTGGGTGCATGGCTGACGGGCGTGCCTACAATGATTTACCATATCAAAAGTAGTTACATATAAACTTTCAAGCGGAGGTAAAAACGATTGTGAATAACAAAATTGATAGGCCTTCTAAAACAGCATATGGAGGGTTAGCTCTATTTCAAAAGTCTTTTTTTAGCTCACCTTGACGAAGGTCCAGATGAGCTTTTACCATTACTTGGCGTCCGTCGTCGTCGTCGTCGTCGTCGTCTGTAAACCATTTTTATAAACGTTAACTTGTTCGACGCCATAAGTCCAATTGCAACCAAACTTAGTACAGTTGTTTAGTGGCATTATGTGAACAAAACTATCGTTTGGAATTTTGATTTTTAAAAAAAACATGGCCGCCATGGCTAAAAGTAGAACATAGGGGTCAAATAACAGTTTTTTGCAAATAACTCAAAAACGGTGTTACATACTAGTTTTTCCCCCTACTCATCTTTCCCCCCGGAAAAACCAGTATATACTGAGATTTCCCCCGGAAATCTTCCCCCCTAAAATTTGGGTAGGAAAAATGAGTATATACTAGATTTTCCCCTTTTCGCCAACCCATACTGGTCTTTCCCCCTTAAAATTCAGGCTTGTTTGATTATATGTAATATAATTTTTATCACTATGTCAATGGAACACTTCTAATAATGCACTTTGAGAAAAAAAACTTAATCTATTTGTAAGAATTGTTATCAAATTCAATTAATTTTCTTTAATTGTTTGTTTTAGCTTTAAATTGTCTAGAGCTAGTCTTATTTTGCTTTTTGCTTCATAATGGGACATATTAGAAAAAGCATAAAGTAACATCTTTTTGAGTTAAAATAAAAAAATAAAATAAAATAGGCACTGTAAACGAAGCTTTCGAGAATAAATGAAATACAAGAATATATTATTTTGTCTTCCACAAGAGCAAATCATTCTACGTCGGTTTTTTACACAGATAAGCGACAGTCCTGAAAACAAATCCCACCGTTTGAGACTCATACCTAAAGCTGCATACCAAATATCGAAAGCCTCACATAACAGTTGCTGAAATACATAAACTGTTACGGACGCAAAAACGGACGGACGCCGGTGCATTTCTATAATCCCGGTCCACGTTGTTGAGACACTCGAAGCAAGACTCTTTGTGCAATGGCTTTTGTAGAAGTGGTTCAATAGTAATATTATAGCATTTAAGGCTTTCTTTTTGAGATGATTATGGATAGGAAGATAGAAAGTTTTTTCTCTGTGTGACGTTGAATACGGTTTTGACCATGAACATGTATTAGGAGAGGCGAGAAAAAGATGTGCCTGATAGACTGAAATTTTTGTAACGAAACCTGAAATTCGCATGGCCCACAGGGACTTGCTCCCCTCTATCAATATTTTGTTAGAGTCAATGTGCGGTAGGAAAAAAAACACAAGGGAGATACTACTTTCACCACCCCCCTTTTCTTTAATTCGATTTTCTTTTAATATATCATTGATCTCGTATCTTTTCTTATATAATTCGTTTCACAGATGATTTTCCTTTCCAAAACACCCAAATATATTTTCATTCATCGCATTTCGGCCTCAAAATCGGGCTTTGTTCGGGCAATTTTGTAAAATTTGGCAATCGCTTGGACATGAAAATGAAAGTACATTCTCGGGACTTTACCAATAAATGTAATGTAAAACGAAAGTAAAAACGTCGTTAAAATTCATTCGGATTTCTTTCGAGTTTCGAGACTTTTCCTTGACGTAATGCTTTTCATGTCCAAGCGATTGCCAAATTTTACAAAGTTGTCCGAGCAAAGCCCGATTTTGAGGCTGAAACGCAATGAATGAAGATATATTTGGGTGTTTTGGAAAGGAAAATCATCTGTGAAACGAATTATATAAGAAAAGATACGAGATCAATGATATATTAAAAGAAAATCGAATTAAAGAAAAGGGGGTGGTGAAAGTAGTATCTCCCTTGTGTTTTTTTCCTACCGCACATTGACTCTAACAAAATATTGATAGAGGGGAGCAAGTCCCTGTGCATGGCCTTTACAATCTTAAAATATTTGATTTGCACTGAACGTGCACACAAACACTATGGGTTTATCTTCTCAAATCTTTACAAACATCTATGATATCCCATCCGCTCGGCTCTATATAAAATAAAAAAAAAGAAAATTCTTTTACACATACCAGATTTTCCCCGGGGGAAAATCTAGTATATACTAGATCTTCCGGGGGGAAAGCTGAGTATATACTCATTTTTCCGGGGGGAAATTCTAGTATAGGGGAATAACTAGTATGTAACAACGGTACCAGACATCAAAATTTTTGCAGATTGTAAAAGTGATCAGTACCTTAAGATCTACCTGCCCAGAAATTTTCAAAGAGATCCAACAGCCGATGTAGAAGTTATTGCCCTCTTTATGGATTTTGTCAAAATTTTGCACCTATTTCTTGAAAACTATACAAGATATTTCAACAATACAAATTGCATATTATAAAGCACGTCCAGATCCACATTTCATGTAATAAGTTTAAGCTGTAGGACCATTCCTTTTAGGGGTTATTGCCCTTAATTAAAACGTCAAAATTTACCATTTTTCATTACTCTTCCCCTGAATTTCAAAGATTAACTTGTCTGACACCATACGACCAAATACATTTAAACTTAGCACACTTGTTAAATAGCATATATGCTACAACTCTATCGTTCGGATTTTTAATTCGTCAAAAAACATGGCCGCCATGGCTAAAAATAGAACATAGGGGTACATTGTAGTTTTTTGTTAATAACTCAAAAATGGTTACAGAAATCAAAATTGTGCAAGAATCAAAAGTGATCAGCATATTAAGATCTACCTGTCCTGAAACTTTGAAAAAGATCCGACGGATGATATGGAGTTATCGCCCTTTTAGCTCACATGGACCTTCGGGCTATTGCCATCACTTGGCGTCCGTCGTCGTCGTCGTTAACTTTTCTTTGAAAATCTTCTCCTCCGAAAGGACTGAAAGGATTGCTTTGAAACTTTGCACACTTCATCTATGGGATGTCTTCTACCAAGATTGCACAAATGGTGACCGCCGTTCAAACAACATGGCCGCCGTTACTAAAAATAGACCAGGGGGGTCAGACTACTGTTCTTGGCTTGTAAATCAAAAAGTATAAGAGTAAATGAAATCTGATGCCACGTAACTGTTTCAGCATTAAAAGCTCTACAAAAGTCTCCATTGGGTAGAAGTTGTCAGATGACCCCTTATAGGAGTTACGGCTCCTTAAAGGTTAAAAAAAGGATTTTTTCATGTTTTTGGTTTATAGAATGAAAACTATGACAGATAGAGAAATGTTGTTGCTTGCTTAAATGTTCAGCTCATTTAGCCCTACAAAAGTCTCCGTAGGGTCCAAGTTGTCAGATGACCCTTTAAAGGGGTAACAGCCCCTAAAAAACGGTTTTTTCATATTTTTGGCCTATGGAATGAAAACTATAGCAGAAAGGAAGAAGCTGTTGCTTGCTTAAATGTTCAGCTTATTTAGCTCTACAAAAGTCTTCAAAGAGTTGAAGTTGTCAGATGTCCCGTTATAGGGGTTTCGGCCCCTAAAATAACGTTTTTTCATGTTTTTGGCCTATGGAATGAAAACTAAATCAGATAGGGAGAAGCTGTTGCTTGCTTAAATGTTCAGTTCATTTAGCTCTACAAAAGTCTCCATAAGATCAGAGTTGTCAGACGACCCCTTTTAGGGGTAACGGCCCCTAAAGTGACTTTTTTCATGTTTTAAGCCTATAGAATTAGGAACTATAGCAGATATAGAAAAGCTGTTGCTTGCTTAAATGTTGAGTTTATTTAGCTCTTCAATGTCTTCATATGGTGATAGTTGTCAGAGAGGGGTTACGGCTCTTAAAATAACGGGTTTTTTTTCATGTTTTGGCTTTTAAAATGAAAACTATAGCAGATAGAGAAAAGCTGTTGCTTGCTTAAATATTCAGTTCATTTCGCGCTACAAAAGTTTTCATGGGTCGAAGTTGTCAGATGGCCCCTAAAATAACATTTTTTCATGATTTGGGCCTTTGGCTACAGAATGAAACTATAAGTAGATAGAGAAAAGCTGTTACTTGCTTAAGTGTTGAGCTCATTAAGCTCTAGAAAAGTTTTTATAGGGTCAACATCAAGACTAGGTGAGCGATTCAGGCTCCTTTTTTTTTCAAAATTTTGCAATTATTTAGCCCTATATCTCAAAAAACTATTCGTGGTTCGATCCTCGTCAGGGGTGAAAATTTCATGAACCAATTTTCCGACTCTCTCTTGACACCATTTGCGAAGATGGTCTCAAGAATCGATGCTAGTCCTTCGGAAGGGACGAAAAAAGGTTGTCCCGTGTATGGGCGAGCAATACCCTATGCACATTAAATACCACTTTGTAGAGTTCGATAAGAGTAGGCTCAATGGGGGCCGCTACAAAGGCCACACTCGCAATCTGCTTGCTGGGGAAGGCTTTATATAAGCATTAAGCTTGTTTCCCAATCCAGGGTAAATATATATGTTTAAACTAAAAACTATACAAGATATTTCAAAAATTTAAATTGCATAAATAATTTCAACAACATATGTGTATCTGTGTAGTTCAGGTGAGCGATTCAGGCTAATGGGAGCCTCTTGTTTGTTTTGCAACTTTTGACAGTTATTTTACTTACATGGCATAGGTGGGTTAAAAATGTAATATTTTTTATCAAAAATTCGTTAGGAGCTGATAGTGGCCAGTGCAGAAAGGGTGAACAGTGAAGTTGTTTTACTTAATTTGATTTAAAAATCGTATTTTTAAAAGTTTTGATGATTTGACCATGTTTATGCTAAGTTCTGCGTATTTGCGAACGGGTTGATACGCGCCTGCACACATATTCACAAAACTTTGTAAACGTATCTTTAAACGTAGCGTATCTGATTCATGCGAACGCACTCAAAATCATCTATTAGCTATATTCGTCGGTGTTTCTGTTGCGTTCTGGTATTTATATCATGCGACCGGTTTCGTCATGGCTATCCAAAGATGTTTTTGGTAAATTTTGATCATTCTTGTTTGTACCATTGTATCACTTTAGTCATGTATATTAGTTTTCTGCATATTTAGGCTTAAAAGTTAAATTTTAAAGCTTAAGGGGAAAAAAATCTTTTAATCTTTTAATTAAAAAAAAAAAAACTTCTTTTGGGTGGGAAAAGTGAAACTTCACCATAAGATTCAACACACTCCAGACTTCACTACACTACAGCTTATAGTACATGCCCCTCCCAAGGAAAGAAAAAACTCCCAGATATATATCTTTTTTCAAAATTTTGCATTGACAAAGATGACTTCGTGATGACTTTTCTTTCCCTATTGTAAATTCTCATTTTCTTGAAGGCGATATACCTCTAGCTCCCTCTTATCAACATTTCACAGTTAGTCAGATATGCTCGAATTTGCAGTCCTGTGGTGTTTCTGATTTAAATGATAAAAACCGTTTCATTACAGAAAAAATACTAAAACAAATTTATTGATACCACAAACTAGTCAAATCTTTAACAAAATTCGTTCATAAATATAGGTATCTTATTGAAAAATTTAACTGTACGCGTCGATTTTTGATTGTCAAAGGTATATTACATCCTGAATGGTATGGAAATGTTTATAAGGCTTGGAAATTTAAAAACAATCCTTTAGACATGGTAATTTGGCTTAAAAATATATTAAAAAAAGGATACGAGTTTGAAGTTTTAGTTAAATCTTTAATTTTTGTGTTTTTGGTAAAATATTGATAATTTGATTATAACTGTAAAACTTTAATTTATAACCTTTTGACTATGGTTTCATTTTTAAGCATTACAGCGATAAAATATGTCTGTTTTGTGTGATGATATAATACAATGTAGCACTAAATCATTTGTCGTTTGAAGTGTTCTGTCGGATTTAGAATCGATGTTTTTATTTTTTTTATCAGTCGAAATATGCTTCTTAGCTTGCTGTCAGTAGCGACAATTGTTCTCAAGAGTGTTCCTTAACGTCTCGTTGTTCTCGTATAGTGCTCTTGTCTCAGGTTCTCTCCTGATGAATTGGACTTTTATCGATTTGATTTTTAGTGTTATTTTTGTGCTTTGTACAAGATTATCAATAAGGGGAAGATTGGGCCCAAAAAACTAGTTTAACCCCGCCACATTTTATATGTGCCTGTCATAAGCCAGGAATCTTTGTCAAAGCATTTGTTTGTCGCTGTCATCTATTTGTTTATTATTCGATGTCCAGAAATGGCCTTTCGTTGATAATTTAGGCTTATGTATCTTGGACCAATGCAAGACGGAGAGCAGCGACCTATGGTAATGTTGAAGATCGTGTCTGTTTTCTAATTTCCGTTTCGTGTCGCGTACATTTAATCGTCTATTAGTATAGGTCAAATGGGTTTAACAAACTCTGTTCAGCATGAGCCATGATGATTACTATCATCGTGGGGGTATTAATTTAGGTACTTTGATACTTCCATGCTTGCACTGACAGAAGTAACATGTGCACTAGTAATCGGACAATAACAGGACACCGTTAGTCATCAACCCTAACGGCATGTAGAACCATAAAACTTGACTTGAACTTTTATTTGACCACAGACATACAATAAATCAATATTAAATAGCGATATCTACATCTCCCCTTGCCTTTAAATGTATTAATGTCTATTTGTAAGAAATTAAAACTGAACTAGAAAATTGATTGGAAACATCTTTGAATTAGAAATAAACAAATAAATGGTACCGTACGTCAAAATCATTTATCACGATCGCAAGGTTGCTAATTATCAAAATTAGTTAAGTTAAAACATACATGACATACATGTATAACCTACAGACTGTCACATAAATATGTAATTAATATTCGTTCACTGTCAAATCGAGCCTCTCTGAGACTTATATGATTGTGCACTTGCTTTTACGCCTAATATTATTCTTTTGAGTATGCAGCTTCTTAAAAATATCTTTTACGTACTTATCATATATCATAAATGTTTCAACGCTTTGTGATGACAACAAAAAATGCTCACAGCTCATTAATAAATACTTCCGCTGGGTTTCAGATCCAAGACCTTCCATACTTTGAATTAAATTCAGAAAAACTAACAAGTAAATCAATAGCAAAGCGAAAAGGTTGATACCTAACTAAAAGTTTTAGATCCCCAAAAAGCATCAGGACCAGATAGTGTCCTTCATGGAATGCTTAAAATACATTTTTAAAAAAAATACCATTCCCCTTTAATTTATATTTATTAAATATTAATATAAAGGGGAACTTCAATTTTTTTTAGGATTAAATTTGCCGTTCCCCTTTACGGCTTTTTTTCTCCATCGCATATATCCCCAGGAGCTTGAGATAAAGGACACAACGGATTCTAGGAAGTCTGCTCATATTTAGATCTACATCTCGAAATTGACTCTCAAGGAAGACTTTCAACAAGGCTCTTTGACAAACGTAATGACTTCAACTTTCCAATCGTAAACTTTCCCTTCTTGTGTAGCAACATTCCGTCCGCTCCAGCTTATGGAGTTTACGTATCTCAATTGATTCGTTACTCCAGAGCGTGCGGGACTAACATGGATTTCCTTTGCAGAGCGACACGTCTGACGCAAAAATTGCTCACACAGGGTTATGTTGCTCCTCGGTTGGTGTCTTCACTCAAGAAATTTTACGGAAGACATCATGCACTTATATATAGACAAATATGGGATTTCGATCTCTCAAATGAGTGCAGATGTTGGTTTGTCTTAGGTTTTATGTTTTGTCTTCCTTTACCGGATTTGACACGCTGAATGGACTATTGGCAACGCGACGGGTGTGCTATAGCAAGCAGGAACTGCTTTCTCTTCCGGAGCACCTGAGTTCACTCTTGTTTCGACTGGAGTTTGCGTTGTTGATTGATATTCAGTTATTTTGTGTTTCCATGTTTTACATGAAGTCTGTTTTTGTTCCGTTCTTGTTGGTGTTTACTGGTTTTGCGAAAACCTTAGTGAATTGACAAACAAAACTGTTTTAGATTTTTGGCATGTGTATGGATGATGAAAATCACAGTATCGGCGTGGTTATAAAGTACAGAATTAAAAACTTTTAATGCAATTTGTAGAAAAATCAGGTTTCAAGTCCCATGACAAAAGCTTTTAAGGAAAATTATGATACATGTAGAGGTTTTAAGACAGATGACTGAAAAGGAAAAAGACTTCTCGGGCCCATCACATCGCCGGATTGTCAAAATATCTTTCCAGCTTAAATATTTTGCTGAGTTTTTGTGACAAGGTGATAGTTTTAGTCGATCTTTTGCATAACAGGAAGTCGATCTCACGGATTTTTGTTGCATAACTTTCGGTTATGCATGAGCACGATTGGTGGCCGTGATAAAGAAGGAATGTGTCCATGGGACACGGATGCCACCCCCCCCCCGCTAGGCAACAAACAGGAAGTAGATGTCCGACAGACCTGAAAGTCGCTAAGGACGTACAGTTTGTCATAGTGATCCATCCTACCAAGTTTCAAATCATACCCATGTACAGTTTCTGAGAAAAGTTTGGCGGAAATTTTCAAATTTATTTTTATATCAGCCTAGTCATAAGCAAGAAGTAGATGTCTGACAGGTCTCAAAATCGCTTAGGACATAAAGTTTGTCATACTGAACAAGTTTCAAATCATTCCCATGTAAGGTTCCTGAGAAAAGCTTGACGGAAATTTTCAGTCATGTTCACATATTTTCACATCGGCCTAAGTCTCAAACAGGAAATAGATTTCCGACAGGTCTCAAAATCGCTTAAGACATATAGTTTGTCATACTGAACAATCCTACCAAGTTTCAAATCATTCTCATGTATCGTTCCCGAGAAAAGCTTGACAGAAATTTTCTTAGTCATGTTAACACATTTTCACATTGGCCTAAGTCCCAAACAGGTAGTAGATGTCCGACAGGTCTCAAAATGGCTTAGGACGTATAGTGGGTCATACTGAACTATCCTACCAAGTTTCAAATCATTCTCATGTACGGATTCCTGAGAAAAGCTTGACGGAAATTTGTACGGACGGACATGAGTAAAACTTAATGCTCCCCGACATGTCGTCTCGGGGGCATAAAAACCTTAACGGGTGTTAGAATTACAACAAAGTTCCAGACAAAAAAAAATTGCTACGCCTGACCCCGACGCCTGACGCGAGTTTCGCTTATTCAAGACTCATCAGAGGCGCTCTAGCCAAAATATTGAAAAATGCATGTTGATGTTATAGCGAGCATAGCTCGTAGTGGGCACGAAGCAAGTTCCCGCGAAAATTTGCCTAAAGCTGATATTATTTTTTTTTGTGTCCAGATATGCTAATCAAAGGAATCCGGAGTTATATGTCTTCGGTTAAAAATTGATCAATCATAATATATTCATTCGGAAATTTACAAAAACGCACCTCGCAGATGTTTTTACTTTTAGGTACACAAATGACTAGTAAACAAATGTTTTAGAATCAAAGTGTCCACGTCTTTGCGGGAATGGGGTTCTTTCGATGTGATACTTTGATTTCTAAAAGATTTTATTACTCGTGGAACTCCGTCATATGATCATGAGAATCCAGTGTTCTGTTTTTATGTTGTAATGTGGAGATTTTTTTTACATGTATTTACAAAAATATTTGTCAACCAATCCATTATGCTGTGCTCGCAGTTAGGCAATGCCTATTTCATTATTAGCTAACTGATAAAAAGAAAAATCCAAGGGATCCTACCATTTATTGCCTTCGCACGAATTAAGGCGTGACAGTTAATTGTCAATTAACATTATCTACCACCCATTGAGGAGTGGCTCACAAGAGAAACACGTTATTAACATATATTGTTTGTGTCATTTATAGAGTGCTTTATTCAATTATTGTCTAGTCGATATATTTAATTTTGAACCACTTCGGACGCTCGTGGTAAATTCTATTCGAACCGAGTAAAATATTACAAGAAAGACAATTCGAAATAAAGTATCGCATAGGCGGTAAAATGTACCACCAAATCAATAAAAAATATCGCATAGGCGATAAAAAATATCGCATAGGCGATAAAAAATATCGCCTATGCGAGAAATAAAATCGCATTGTCGACTAAAATGTCGCCTATGCGCTATATTTTATCACCTAGTCGTCATTTAAATTATTTTGAACCTTTTGGTACACCATAGAGGTTTAACACACACACAAAAACTAGTTAAACGCCTCTCCATTTTATATTTGCATGTCGTTAGCAAGGAATCTTTATCAAAGGTGATGTTTGCACTCGTTGACTTTATGTTATTTGTTCTTTGTCAAGAAGGGAATTTTTCGTTGACATTTTAGGATTGGTTTTCAATCATTCCGTTTAGGCATGACAGGGCCACTTGCGAAACAGCGAGCAGACACCACTGGTTACAGTGAAGTCTGTAGACGGTTTTATTGCGCATTATTTTAAATTGCTGTTTATATTGCATATTGTGTCGGGAAAACTTATTCCACATCTCATTATCTTCTATTGTTCTTCTTTGTGCTTGTGTCGATCTGATACAATAGTACAAAAGCACTTAAAACAATGTACATGTAATAAGTAATGCAATTCTTATACGAATAATTTCTGAAACACATTACCTGTACATTTAGATCAGAAGATTATTATTGATTCATACATTTACGTCGCTACAGATCTAGACCTATACGAGGACATGATGGTCGAGCGGTCTATAAGGCGCTGGTTTAAATTCCAGGCTATTGATCCCTAGCCGATTTCCTCTCGGGTGGAGTCTTGCTTGTAATTGAGATAGACCTGTAAATAGCTTACTATTTACAGGTCTATGTAATTGATAAAAACAGGACTTCCCCACCAGTATGCGATTAGATTTACTAGGGTGGGGAGAAAAACGAAAAACACACAAGTTATTCAAATAATTCGGACGGTTAAGTGTCAAAAGAGCAACGTGCTTGAAGTTTCAAAGTCGCGAAGGAATAATGTTTTTGACTGGTCCATCAGTCCCTTCGTCCGTCTGTGATCAAAGTTTGTGATGACAACTTCTCTTAAATTAATGAACAGAATTTAATGAAACTTGGTATGCAAGAAGCGCACCATCTGTAGTTGTGCATATAAACTAGGAATTATTGATCCGCAAATTTTTGTGGGAGTTATGGCCTTTTAGACTTAGGAATTTGCAGAAAATCTTGATTTCAGTTTGTGAACGCAACTACTTTTGAACTACTGAACAGAATTTAATGAAACTTGGTATGCAAGAAGTACACCATAACTTATTAAGTCGGTTGTTTTCTTGCACTGTATCAAGTGAGGGAAGGAAAAGTTTTTTTATGAAGACAAAAACAATCAAATTGCATACCCAAATTGTAAAAACACTTATCCCGGGACACAAAACCCTATTATTTAGACCAAACTGTGAAACATAAACTAAAGTGATATGACTGTCACAATGGTCATCAGTACTATTACAATTTTTTTTAATTTTAACGTTTTTAAGATATTTTAACAACATGTGTTGGAATATCATATAGCATAATGAAAATACCTATGAGTCACAGGTTCACTCATAGTTAAATCTTTTAACATGACATGCATCTTTGGTCATTTTTAGTCCATTTTGCTACTGGACAATGATGGTAGGCTGAGAACAAAATTGAATCAGAGTTTAAGTGAACTTGGTTAAGAGAAAACTGTAAACCGACATGTAGTTGAGCTCCTCACTCCGTCCGTAACGGTCCGTACACTTATCACTGCACCAAGCTTTCCGGGCTTCTTTTAAATGACCTCTTTTTGACCCCTACTCTCTAATCTGAAGACCATAAAAATACTCACATTTCAACCACATTGTTTATAGTATAGCCTAAATACACTCTAAAATAGTGCCTACTCATTTATAAATCGGTTTTACAACAAGTTGAATTAATTCTTTTAAGTAAAAAAAATATTACAGAAAATTTGATGTTTTCATGGCTAACTATAGCAAAATAAAAAAAAAAATCAAATTAAAAAGAAAATATCAAGAATCTTGATGGAATTCATACAAGCCTGTAGCAGTGGGGTAATCCTGACCTATTTTTGTCGGGAATGATAAGCCTACTGCGAAGGAGTTTGCTATCGAGTTAAGTCAAAATGCTACCATTTGGTGAGTTGAGCTACTACATGTTTAATAAAAGTACTAAAGTAAAACAATTAGTGTCACTCGCTTCGAGTACCATGATAATCTTTCTATAGTTTGCTACTTTATATGGCGAGCCTTTGAAAACTTTCCGCGTATTATATATTAAACTGGTGACTAATTGATAGGCTAAACAAATGGTGGATATCCTATGTTATGGTTCTAGTGCTGAATATGAGGAATATTTTTTCCGAAGTCGCTATACAGTTCATAAAAATAATTGCAGTTGGAGTTAACATATGTGTTATAGTCTCATGTTCATTTACACCATATCCTTTCATGAATTAGTAACACGAGGCCCAGCAAAAATTATACATAATTAATATATTACGAACAAGTTCATTTTTGTCATATCTCAATTCATCTGCCCCGCGGCGGGTCGTTGGGGCAGTACAGATGACCTGTCAACAACTTCTCTTCATCCATCTTTGTTGTTCGCAGCTTTAACCTCCTTTTTCAGCTTCAATCCTGTTCATTCTGTGATGTCTTCCCATCTCTTTTTCTGACTTTCACCTTTCCTTCCTCCTTTTGTTTGTCAAAAAGTGAAATCGATTATGTTACATGTTTTGCAAATTCTATCTTTCTTTTGTAATTTCTTAAATCTCACAGTTCAGTGGTGTAACTAACGGAAGTTCGTTATTTTTCGGACCCTTTTTTCGTTTTAGAATTCGGGTAAAAAACGAGAAAATTGCAACTTTTATATTTTTTATCAGATTTTGAACTTGTTAATATACATAGGTCTATCAATTGGACAATTCTTCTTTTAAACCTATCCACTTTTTTACATGATTCAGAGTGTATAAGTATATTTTCATTATTTAAATAGTTTCAAAGACAATGAACTAAAAAGTGACAAATTACTACATATCTATAAAAATAAAACAAAAATATCCAAATTTCAAAAGAGAACATGCGATTAATTGTCCATCTGATACTTAAAAACAAACTCACTTTTATCAAGTTCATATAAAAAATACCCATGTCAATTTACAATTCCAATCCAGTACAAAAAGGACAAAACTACTTATTAAAAATTCCGCATCCTATAATACGCATGTCAGTTCTTGTTGGGGTTTTAGTATCACATGTACCATTAATGGAACTATATATTCAAGGGCTGTGAAGATAAGTCGCTGAAAACCTATAAAATCTATCTATTCAATTTTATATTTATTTCATAAAACAATCATGAAGAATATACATTGGGGTGATATTGTCACGGTTATAGCTTACTTCGTTTTGTGTCTTGGAGTAGGAACTTGGGTAAGTCTTTTACTTTTGTTTGAGTGAGTTTTAGACACATAGCTTTTCTTGCTTTTATTTGAGATTCTAAAATTTTATCTTGCATAACATTTAAATTGAATTTTGTTTTTAACTAAATAATTGCCGCACGACACATGAATGGTTCCAGAACTTTTGGAAAAGGAAGGAGTCCTCTTTTTGTTTATTGAAGACGAAAGGGGGGTTCTTGGTCAATTTTGTTTAAAATCCGAAAATCACAAAAACAATTTAAGGAAAGGGCAAAGGGGATTCCGAACCCCCGGATCCCCACCCGCCACTGCTACGGCATAATTTTGAATTCTTATCATTACAGATATCAAGCAAAGTTAAATTTATTATATATGTATACTTGGTCAATTTATCAACTTTTGTTCAATTTGAAACACATTATTTTGTTAATACCTTGGACAGACCATTTCACTTGAAAGGGGTCTTTGGTTTATTTCCAACAAAAATTTGAATTTGATTTTTGATGAAAAAAATATTTTGGTAGCTGAGGTTGAGGAAAAAAAAATAATCTGAAGAATAATTTCAGTTACTTTTAATGAAAAATTGAGTAGGCGTCTTGACACTAAGAAAAATCCTGGCCTGAACAAAAAAAACCCAAAAAAACAAAAACAAAAACCAAACCCCCTCTAGAAGTTAAATGGCCTGTTCCTTATAGGAAGGACTGAATGATTGTCCACTTTTGCTAAAATTTAAAGTTGTATACATTGCATAGTTGTTATTGAAAGAATTGATAAATGATTAGGGAATGTACATACTATCTGGTGTGTTCTATATTATTATTAACTACAATAAAGACAGTATTGCACGTTGTACTTCGTATGTCCTTTTATTGCTGGAAGAATTCAAAGTATTTCAAGTACCGATATATAGATCTAAACGTAATTCCTCCTTATTTAATACTTTTTCTCTTGTTTTATTTGAATGACGCAATGAATGTTACTTTACTATGGAAGCCCATTAGTGCCAATTATGAATGAAATATATTTAATTAACAGATCAGACTAAAGTATCTGGCGACCGCCACTTATTTAATGGCGGCCGCAACATAGTTTATCTAGCGGTCGCCGCATAATTTATCTGGCGGGTGCCACTTAGTTATATGGAAGTCGCCACTTAATTTATCTGGCGGTCGCCACTAAAGTATCTAGCGGCCACCACTTATTGTATGCTGGCTGCTACTTAAATAAATGGCAATGTGATGATAAATACCAACTTAAAGGACCAAACTTAAATGTCCCAGAGAAAAGATAATAGAAAACAATGAGATGTGGAATAAGTGTACGCTACACAGACAACATAAATAAAACAAGCGACAGTTTAAAAGACCAAAATTAAAAAAATAATTATACAATGCAGATATAACAGAAAAATTAAAGATGGCAATGGTCCTGACAAGTTTGCTTGTATTTGGACTTACGGTGTCAGATGAGTTGACGTTTTAAATGTAATGAGTAAAAGCTGTGAAAATGGTCAATGTCGACGTTCTTAGGGGAAAAACTCCTAAAACTAATGGTCCTACAATGTTGACGCAATTACATGTTTTGTAGATCATGATGTGTTGAACAATATGCAATTAAAATATCTTGAATAGTTTTTGAGATATTGAATTTTTTAAGTGCAAAATTCAATAAAAAATCCAGAAAAGGGGCAATAACTTCTACATGGGTGGTTGGATCTTCTTCAAAATTTCTGCTAGGGTATGCAGATCATAAGGTTTTTAGATTTTGCTATCTGCAGCTGTTTTTGAGCTATTTGAAAAAAAAAATCTGCAATTTACCCCCTATGTTCTATTTTTAGCCATGGTGGCCATGTTGTACGACGAATAAAAAATCTAGGTCTATATCATGACCACCTAGGCCTATAAATTATCAGTGCATGGCCACCTGGGCCTTAAAATTCACATTGCATGGCCACCTATGCCTATAAATTATCAGTGCATGGCCACCTAGGCCTATAAAATATAAGTGCATAGCCATTGAGGCAAATAAAATTGAATACCTGACAGTATGAAGTGTCGCACTCGACACGTCCTTTCCCTAGCATGGATATTAAGATAATGAGAATGAGGAACATGAACTTCCGCCTACGTCATCAGCCAATTAGACTATTCTTATGGGCATTTCTGATTGCACCAGTGAACATATATGTTATAGTTTCTTATTATCTTCAAAGTATCAAATTCATTTACCGTTAACACACTAGATGAAATGCCATAGTCCTTTTTCTTTCAGTGTTCTCGTACATGAAAGTAAAACGCCAAATGAGTAAAAAAAATAATTTATAAACCACGTGTAATGGGAAATGTTGTAAAGGACTTTCATTTTTTTTTTTGGGGGGGGGGGCATTTTGATGACTCTCATATCACGAATCATCAAGGTGGATAATCCCGTTTCATTCGATGTCTGTAGGTCTGTTAGTATATAAAATAAAGTGGTTCTTTTTAGCTGGCGGCCATTTAAAACCAGTCTTGCACCATTTTTATGTCCCAATTAGATGCCCTACATGTAATTCAACTTTTATCCTGTATGATACAAATGCATTGACATAGATTGTCTTGATGGATCGAGATAATACATTGCAAGTACGTACGTACCTTGCTTTACCTAAAAAGAATAATATACATCGCATTTATAACCCCCAGTACATCACCTTTACATTTATAAACTGTTGAGACTTGTTAGTGATATAGGCACGGGGTCGTTCGAAACGTGACAAACCCTAGTACAAAAAGGTTATTGCAGGTTACTAGATACCAATATTGTCCACTCAAAAAGGATGTCCAAAAAGCAGATTACATGTTACTTGCATAAGGCTAAAATATTGTTCTTGATTCCAAAATTACATAAGTTTAGATTTGGTACAACTATAAGGTAGCATCCGATCATACAAACTGTATCAATGTTGAATTTGTTGGATATTTTAACTGTTGGGATTTATCTAGTTCTTTGTCTTGGAATTGGTGTACTGGTAAGCCTGATATGTGGTATTTTTAAAATGTATACTTGTGTTTAACTGTTAAATGCAAACATTTAAAAAATACCGGGATTACTTGTTCTTCTCGTGGGTGACCTTGTAAAGCCCCCATCACACTGACCACGATCTTACTACGCTCTCCACGACCTTCACGATCTTAAAGATCGTAGTAGAGTCGCGACGATTGTGTTAAAACGTAGTCAGTGTGACTACGAGTACGACAGAGCTACGACCACAGTACGATAGTTCGAGGGGAATTTATTTTCAATTGTCAAATCAAGTACGATGCTACTACGACCACCACGAGTGCAGTACGTTGCTTCAGCGACTTTGCTACGACCATACTACGATTATACCACGACCAACTACGACCTTTCTACGCATCTTCTACGATCACTACGATCGTGTTACGCTTTCACTACGCTTGTACTACGCTCAGTACGATTCCACTACGCTTACAAAGACTCCTCTACGATCGGTCGAAGTTAAATTTCAAAACTTGGTAAGGGGTGCAGGTGCCAAGCTAGTCATGAAATGTTATATGATGTGTTTCCTTTAACATGTTAAGCAACATAAATTAAGGTGATTCCTAAACGTGATGTACCTTCTGTAAATTCATTTTATCTTACCGTAAAACTTCTGTCATGTTGCATTTGAAATTGATATCCTCTCCCATTCTCCTTTTTATATTGAATGATAAAGTAATCATGAGATCTCTACTGAGCAAAAGGCTTTATTAAGCCATATTTTCAGTATTGCATCTTTTTTAAAAAAAAAAAAAGGCGTTAAGATGATTTTTTAAGAACACGAATGAGCCACATACACATCAGATGTCTAAAATGCTGCGTACCCCACTAAAAATTTAACCAATTTTCACCAATACATGAATTAAAGAATTTATATACAAGGCCGTAACTAGGGTTAAGTTATTAGTGAGGCTAACCTGATCGCCGAGCGAAGCGAGGCGGAAAATTTTTCGGCAGGGGGTCTGGGGGCCGCTCAAGGCCCCCAGAAGCTCTAGGGTAAATGGTGCGAAATCCTGCGTTCTGGGCGTCTCCTAAAAGCTAATTGAAACTGAAGCAAGATTTATTAGTTGCTGTTTTTTAGAACAATTAAAACGATAAATGAGTATAATAAACATGGCCAACTTTCTTTTTCACTATTGCATCGGACAATCGAAATTCTAATAAACACTGGTTTTGTACAACTGATTTGTTCCTTTATTCATTTAAAGCAGACTTTTGACAAAAAGCCATCTTAGATTTCCCTGTCCTCCACTCAAAATTGATCGCTAGTGGCACATTTCTTTATAATAAGTATGTCTAAGAAGTTTAATTGACACACAAAGATGACTTTTTTACAACGCCATTTCGTGACTTCAAGTTTCCAATCGTCAACAACCCCTTATTGAACAATATGTCATTCAGGCCTAGGCTTTGAAAGTTTAAGTTCCAGAACTTTAATCTACATTATTCCAGAGCATGCAGTATGCATATAACTTGATCTTAAATAGACCGTAGCATCCGAAACAATAAGCTACAATAACATTATGTTTAAAGTATTTTTTGGCCTTCATTCACTTTTAGGAAGACATCATCATAATCCCTGACATCATGTACTATAGTAGACAGTGAAAAAACTGAACCAATAAGACATTCAAAGTTTAAAAGACGAAGAAAAAAAACAGATTACAACAAAAGCCGCTCCCACGAGCCTGAATCACCCACCTTGCCGTTAAGCAATAAGGGTCTCTTCTATGAGCTATTATCCCTATAAAGGGTCTTCGACAACTTCGAACCAATGGAGACTTTTGTAGAGTTTTGAAAAATTGTTAACAGACGAAGACGACAGATGCCGACAGACGACCACGGACACCAAGTGATGACAATAGTTCACGTGATCCAAATCAAACACACATAAAAATTGCAATTTAAGATGTGTTACAACAAGCTTCCCTGATGATCTGATGTCTCTTGTTTTTTTTGTTGTTGTTGCTATTGCTTTTTTAAGTCTCTGCTTCCTCGTATACTATCGTTGTCGTGTGGTTTGGGATTTTTATACATTAGATATTTGAATACATGTCCCTTTTGCTTTCATTCTCAGCAAACATTATTGAACGCTACAACGACAGACAAACCATACTCACGGTCATGAAGTATTGCAAACCCGAAAAGTCTTTTCATCACTTTCAGGCGTTTGTTTTTTCCTAGAAGCAAGAGCCTCTAGAAAAGGATCACAAACATCACTTACTAGTGACTCAAGAAGGAGAACAAACCTTACGTATTCATAGTTAAAACAATGGGTATTGGTCCGAAAACTTACGAAACGACAATCTTCATTTGATTATAAACATTTTTTTTCAAATTGTCAAAATTTTTAGTGAGGCAATTGCCTCACTTGCCTCAATGGTAGTTACGGCCTTGATATATTTTCATATTCAATTTTTAAAATTCTATAAATTTGCAAAATGCATTTAATTTGTTAGACATGTGCGATTTTAAAAATAAACATTATGATATGATATATAGGCGCTCCATTTTCAAATCGATGAATGCTTTGCCTGGTTGATCGACAGAATGACAGATTGGGCAACTGGCCGTCGGAATCATTTCACCAAACTCAATCACTATGGAATATTTTATGAAAAAATGATGGTATGAAATTGGAACACGAGATAGCTACTACGGGAACAACCATTTGATTTTCATGGGGGGATATGGATATTATCATCGTCCTGCCCTTTCTTTTTCGGAAAAGGCTGAACCTGGAGTTTCATAAGAAATTTACGCCGATTTCAAGTAAGCCTGTTTTTTTTTCGCTGTATTTTGGACCTGAAATTTGTAAAATGCTATTTTTTGTCCCAAAACACATGTTAAATAAAACCTAACGTTTAATATTGATTAATCGCCTTTATTACTAACATGCAGCACGGCACTTTGCGAAAAATGTGCTTTTTTATGTCATTTCAGAAAATGATGGATTTTTGTGAATCTGGTAAATTGCACTCAAAATTAAATTTTCAGCCATTTCATTTAAAAAATAAACATGTCAGTAAAACATGCATCAAATGTGAATATGTTTAGAATAATTTCAACAGATTGGTTTAAAACTCCTAAGAGAAAAATGACATTTTAGTGAAAAAAATCAAATTTTCAAAAAATTCCAAATCTGCAAAAATGGATAGTTACATTGTAAAATTAAGAACAACGCCATTCACCTCCAGTAATGATAAGTTGATTGAAAGATATTCTACAAAACATTTGAGCCAAAAAGTTTAAATTCTGTCCAGAAAATTGAATTTTTCTGTTTTTTGCTGAAAATTTCACCGAAACCGAATAATCTCCCTTTTCTCTTACAATTGACTTTTTTCTTTTCTTCTTTTTACAGAAATCTCTTCCCAGTATGTTGACCTATTGGATATTGGATCGTCTGCTTAAATGCATAATTTTAAACGTACAAACACACATTTTTCCTTGAAAGTTTTCGTCAGGGCGGTTTTAGTCATTTTTAGCTCACCTGGACCGAAGGTCCAGGTGAGCTATTTCCATCACTTGGCGTCCGTCGTCGTCGTCTGTCGTCGTCTGTCGTCGTCGTCTGTCGTCGTCGTCGTCTGTTAACAATTTTTCAAAAATCTTCTCCTCTGAAACTACCAAACAGAATTTAATGAAACTTAGTATGAATGATCCTTAGGGTGTCCTGCACAAAACTTGTGTTTTGATTTTTGATCCGTTAAAAAACATGGCCGCCGTTACTAAAAATAGACTAGGGGAGTCAGACTACTTTTTTTTGGCTTATAAATCAAAAAGTATAAGAGATAGAGGAAATCTGAGGCCACGCTACTGATTCAGCATCAAAAGCTCTACAAAAGTCTCCATTTGGTCAAAGTTGTCAGATGACCCCTTATAGGGGTTACGGCCCCTTAAAGGTGAAAAATAGCATTTTTTCATGTTTTTGGCCTACAGAATAAAAACTATTGCAGATAGAGATTAGCTGTTGCTTGCTTAAATGTTCAGCTCATTTAACTCTACAAAAGTCTCCATAGGGTCGAAGTTGTCAGATGACCCCTTATAGGGGTTACGGCCCCTTAAAGGTGAAAAATAGCCATTTTTCATGTTTTTGGCCTACAGAATGAAAACTATTGCAGATAGAGATTAGCTGTTGCTTGCTAAAATGTTTAGCTCATTTAGCTCTACGAAAGTCTCCATAGGATCGAAGTAGTCAGATAATCCCTTATAGGGGTTACGACCCCTGAAAAATGGCATTTTTTCATGTTTTTGGCCTACAGAATGAAAACTATTGCACATAGAGATTAGCTGTTGCTTGCTTAAATGTTCAGCTCATTGAGCTCTACAAAATTCTCCATAGGGTCGAAGTTGTCAGATGACCCCTTATAGGGGTTACGGCCCCTGAAAAATATCAATTTTTCATGTTTTTGTCCTACAGAATGAAAACTATTGCAGATAGAGATTAGCTGTTGCTTGCCTAAATGTTCAGATCATTTAGCTCTACAAAATTCTCCATAGGGTCGAAGTTGTCAGATGACTCCTTATAGGAGTTACAGCCCCTGAAAAATAGCGATTTTTTATGTTTTTGGCCTACAGAATGAAAACTATTGCAGATAGAGATTAGCTGTTGCTTGCTTAAATGTTCAGCTCATTTAGCTTTACAAAATTCTCCATAGGGTTGAAGTTGTCAGATGACCCCTTATAGGGGTTACAGCCCCTGAAAAATAGTGATTTTTCATGTTTTTGTCCTACAGAATGAAAACTATAGCAGATAGAGATTAGCTGTTGCTTGCTTAAATGTTTAGCTCATTTAGCTCTACAAAATTTTCCATAGGGTCGATGTTGTCAGATGACCCCTTATAGGGGTTACGGCCCGTGAAAAATAGCCATTTTTCATGTTTTTGGCCTACAGAATGAAAACTATTGCAGATAGAGATTAGCTGTTGCTTGCTTAAATGTTCAGCTCATTTAGCTCTACAAAATTCTCCATAGGGTCGAAGTTGTCAGATGACCCCTTACAGGGGTTACGGCCCTTGAAAAAAACGATTTTTTCATGTTTTTGGCCTACAGAATGAAAACTATTGCAGATAGAGATTAGCTGTTGCTTGCTTAAATGTTCAGCTCATTTAGCTTTACAAAAGTCTCAATAGGGTCAAAGTTGTCAGATGACTCCTTATAGGGGTTATGGCCCCTTATAGGTGAAAATGGTGTTTTTGGCCTATAGAATGAAAACTATTGCAGGTAGAGAAAAAGCTGTTGCTTTCTTAAATGTTCAGCTCATTTAGCTCTACAAAAGTATAGGGTCAACATCAAGACCAGGTGAGCGATTCAGGCTCCTGGGAGCCTCTTGTTTGTGGTTTGCTTTGAGTTGGCATTTCAAAGCGGGTGACCATATCTTCTCCAAACATTTTGATGGAAATTAACATAAAGAACACATTCTAAAAGATATAACTTAAAAATTTGGCTCTAATTCATTTGGGATTTATAAAAAGGGCTTTAGTAGCTAGACTTTAAAAAAATAATAGGGTGGTACTTAACTTTTTTCGGAGTGTATATTATATATTTTTTTGGCTTTTTTGATACTTTTTTTTTCTGAAATCTAGGAAGGCAAATGCTGCTGCAAATGGATATAAGGCTAGGCCAATTGATACTTTTTTGCATTTGATTTTGTCAGTGCGAGCGACAATTAATTGTTACATGTATGTAAAACGTAGAAAGATCTTGGAAGGATCGTACTAAGAACGCCAAGAGCGTGGTAGCATCGTAGTGTTGTCGTGGTATGATCTTATAGGTCGTAGTATCATCGTGAAACGATCGTATAGGTCGTACTACAATCATGGTATGATCGTGACGAGAGCGCAGCGCTAGCGTAGTGGGATCGGCTGTCAATTAAGGTACGTCCTAATACCCCCGTCACACCGGGACGAAGACCACCAAGTTCTTAGTACGTTCTTAGAACGCAGTACAAACGGGATAGAAATATTGCTCCTAGGTTTTCATTACGACTTCTCTACGTCCTTACAATGACCGTGCAACGTCCTTCAAGTTTACAACCGAGTTCCTTCTAGGACTATCAAGTTTTTACTACGTGTCTTCTACGTTCAGCACGTTTTCACTACGTGTCTTCTACGTTTATCAAGTCTTCATTACGTTCATACTACGTTTTTGCTGCGAGTGTACTGCGACTAGCTCGTTTGCAGTACGTCTATAGAAAGTTTGCGACAGTTTTAAAACAAAAATATTTCCTCCGCGCATACGTTCGATGACTGATTTTTTTTGGTTAGCTCTACAAACCTCTCAAAAACTAAGTTAATGTATAATGAAAAATGCATAAGTTGTGTTTCACAATCGTGTTATTTTGTGTTTATGTTGCACACGGATTCTAGAATTGCAATGAAAAGGGAAAGTTTAGTGCCGCAAAACCTGGTTATCTTGGATTTTTATTCAGCCTATACCATAAGTCATGAACTAGTCTTTTATATAGTAAAACTTACGGTGACAAATATCAAAGTCTTTTGTGGTTTAAAAAACTTACTTAATTGACCATGCACATGAAGTCGACACGAGGCGATGCTTCATTTGTATTATTCAAACCAGAAGATTTTAGTTATGTTTATTTTGTTTTTGTTTTTTGGTATTCATGGTATTGTTGCCGTACAACTTTTGTCTTAAGCGTCTCTTATTGGTCAGGGGATATACCACGCACTGAACATTAATTATTCCTCCGCCGGAATTGCCTCCTGTAAAATATGTATGTATCAAAACTATTGCATGTGTATTTAAGACAATGTACTAGCAAGATGTAATTGGTCAGATTTCACGGAGTGAAAATTCCAGGGATATTATGGTAAATGTCGGTTGGGCGGGGAACCTTTTTTGTATCAGTTTCCTCAGCATCTACTTATCATAGCCTTTTGATATTTAGTTTATAAACGTATTGATTAATTCAAGCTTGATGCTTTTGTGAATCCCTCCCCTGTTTGCAGTTTGCCGACTAGTGTGACAATTGTAGCGGGTCCTATTCAGCCTATTATTATCGAACTCAACAAAAAAGCTCTTTAACGTACACGTGTTATTTAGTAAACATGGGCTTTTATAACGTATGATTCGATATCAGGTTTGTCGCTCATCTACTTCCTGCTTACTGACTTTCATTTGTTGACATAAATGTTCATCAGTAGACAATATAGTGCCCGGATTCGTACCACTTTTCTCACTAACTACTCACCAGAGGTGCTTAATATTTGGTATACAACATCATCATGGGCTCCCATAACATGGAAATTGATTTCAAGTCTAACGTTTATCTACTTTCTTTTAACGAAATCCGGCCATTTCTGACACATATAACCAAATAAATGAAACACCCATTTGATTTGTAAGTGTAGGCTGTGGGTAAATTTGACATCAAAAGGCAGGATTGTATCTTTCTTCAAAAAAATAAGTTAGGATACCCAATGTACTCTATTCAGGAAAAAAAATAAAAAATCAAGACAAAATCAAACAAAAAACTGAAACGATATGGAAAATTAGTATGGACAAGAACATATCCATTCCCCAACTAAAGATAATTTGGATCGTTCTGTTGTACACCATTAGACCATGCATAGAAATGCTAAAAAAATGTCTAATTTCCAGTATGCATCATATAACATTCGTAGATGTACAGGATAGAAATTAATGAGATGTGGAATAAGTAAACGCGACACAACCTACAACATTAACAACAATGTAAAAAATCCTCAACAGAAAACGGCCAGCAGCCTTCAATGTGACCAGCGGTTGCTGCTCGCTGTTGGCCCTGTATTAAAAAAAAACCACATAAGATTCAAGCTTATTCCTTAAGCAAATGAAGTGTCAATGAAAACCCCATTCTTGACCAAAAAAAACCCAGATGTCATTATTTTTTGCCGAATACAAAGTTAACAACAGCTTTGATTAAAATATATACAGAATCAATGTACAATATATACATGTATGGCGTGGGGCGCGACATTTTGGCAGTATTATTGACTAATATAATTGGCAAAGTATACTAATTATCTTAAAAAGTATCTTGTCCTTTGTGTATTAAATGCAGAAGAAAAGAATCCTCTTCCGGCTGGCAAGAGACAACCGATTTATTTAAATACATATCAAAACCTTTTGTACAAATTCATGTGAACTGTCAGAAAACCTAGTACAAACTTCCTAGAAACGGCGTTAAAACCAATAGGACGTACTGTCAACGTAGTAAAAACTGTACGGACGTGTTAAGGACGCAGTAGAAACTTCCTTATGGTCGTGCTACAAACTTGAACGAAAAGTACCGTTATATGAAATCGTAGTGAAAACGTACGGCGAACGTAGTGCAAACTTTAAGGTCGTAGTGTAATCGTAGCATAAACGGCACAAAAAATCATACCGTCCAGGCCACGTCCTTGAAGTTTTTGATACGTCCCTTCTACGTTCATGCTACGATCATAAAGTTCTCAATATGTTCTTAAGATATAATCGGACAAGAGCCGTATCGTGAGTAATGTTGACATAAAGCCGTTTACCTGTTACGTTCTAATGTCAATAAGTCGGGCATAAATTCTTGTTATCTCCCTTTTAATTATAATACCTTATATGGCTAAACTGTGAACACTGCTCACGAAAAGATTTATTTTTCAAACTTGAATCAATGTATCATAGAAGGAAGAAAAAAGGGGGAGGGCCGAAGCATATATTTTGTTTTCGGTTTATACTTTTAGTAATTTCGGGGTTTTCCCAGAACATTGGACTTTTTCAACTTTTTGATCAAAACTTGATCAGCCGTTAACATATCCCACCCTATCAGTTAAATACGGTGTGGGGTAATGATGTGCAATACAAAAACAAATCATATTGTCCGCCCTCGAAGATTCATCATTTTATTACCTACAAGTAAAAATCTTATCAATTTTTCGTCGATCGGCTTTTGTAAAGCATCCAATCCGAATTCCGTCGATGTTTTGTATTCCTATTTTACACGTTCAAATAAAAATTCAATTCAAATCATAATTTCATGTCAAAAATTCTCATCAGGAACATTTAAAATGTGTCTTAAGTTTCTGCTGTGGCATATCCAGAGATAGGATGTTCCGGGGGGGGGGGGGGGGTTAAAACATACCCTATCCTTTGAAAATTTGTATATTTTCGTGCAGATTTTAGGCAAAAATTGCCTGGATCACTCTTAAGTAGACAATAGGCGGACCCCCTTTTCAAAATTTATGTACCAAGTCAGGACCATTGCAATCTTCAATTTCTATGGTATTTTTACCTTGTGTCGTCTTTTCTCTTGGACAATGAGATTGATCCTCCAAGCTCGGTAATTTTGCCATTACCTTTATTGATCCATCAAAGATTCATTAGATGCGATTTATCCCAAAGATTGACAATACCAATCATTAAAATCAATGCAACCCCACTAAAAATGTATGCCTTGGTTTTTTCCCCAAAAAATAGTTTGGAAATTATTTTTGATATAAAAATACTTTGGCAGCAGAGGGTAAGAAATAAGAAAAAATAATTCTGAAGAAGGATTTCAGCTACATAAAATAATGCAAATAAGGAAAAAAAATTCTGTCCCGATGCCTTCAAAAAATAATTTTTAAAAAATTCGTTCAAGTTAAATGGCCTGTCCATTATGTCTGGAGTAGTAAGAACCTTAGCATTTTTTATTTGTACGTCATCAGAGTTTTTTGACACTCAAAGAAATTTTAACTTTCTTTTAGAAAGAAACTTAAGTTTATTTTTAATATATCCTCAAATATGCATTTACATGGTCAGCTTCAGCTAATTAATGGTTTTACTTACGCCCGCATTAGATTTGATAATTTTAATTTGTGTTTATAATAAATGACCACCAACTGAAAAATTATGGGTCGATTTTAAATAATAAGTATGAACTTCCAGTATGGTTTGTTTTGGATGAATTGCTCTTCTGCATATACATGAAGGTCGAAAAGCGGATAAACACACGGATTCTCACATAAAATACCAAAAAAGATCTCAACGAGATTTTCATTTGCAAGCAACTAGACCCAAATTAATTTTTCGTTAAAAATTGCGACAACCCATTTAAGTTTTCGAGTTACATGTAGATCTATATATTCCAACGTCTTACATGTCCACATTTAAACCTTTTGAAAGGGTTCCTATGAATTTCAACTACAGTTGTATTTTATCTCAACCTCCTGACTGTCTGAATTCTCCATTGTTTATTGTAACGGAGTGCGGAATTTTGTGTTCGTGTCCATCCGTTCGTACACTACGGCAAGTTAATAACCTTTAGGTTAAAGTTATTTTCCATAGAGCTAGCATGTATAAAAATAAATTATCATGAAACTTTTCTTATATTTGCATACTAGTATATATAGAGACAGATTTATGATGAAATGAAAAACCAAAATAGTATACTCCTGAGAAAAAAAAAATTATAATACGAGTGCATGCAGATCGCAGAATAAGGGACATGGTGCGATAATACGGGGCGAATAGGGTCGACATGTCTTTGGATATATTCTTACTTACAACAATCAGACAATGAATGGTATAATTATAATAATGAAACGGAGCAGTCGCACACGACAGCTAACCCGCTCGCCCTTTACATTAAAATGTAAGTGGAACAGATGTCAATTACTATCCAAGATATACCCACTTTCCAAATATCATTCCTCCTTTTAGTGGAATTGCCAAGATATGCGCCTTAACCAAAACTTTAACCTGAATCATTTATCTGAAAATGTAGGTCAAGGTGACCTTATTTGGGTAAGGATGTTAGATGTTCACACTGGCCCAACATCATTTCTCTACCACTTGGAGTTGCTGAGATTTGGACCCAAACCAAAACTTAAACCCGAGTCGTTCATGTGGAAAATGTAGGTCAAGGTGACCCAATTGTGGTACGGATGTTGGTTACTGACCTAAATGTAACCACTGACCCAATATCATCGCTTTATCACTTGCAGTTGCTGGGATATGGACCTTAACCAAAACTTTAACCGGAGTCATTCATGCGGAAATATAGGTCAAGGCCACTTAATATGGTACTGATTCTGACAAGCATCAAAGATGTACCCACTTACCAAATATCACCCCTCTATGATGTTTATTTCCCAGAGTTATTGACAAAACAAATACCATTACGTATATACGTACGAACGAACGAACGTACGAACGAACGAACGTATGAACGCACAAACCAAACGCTTTATCCCCTTCCCAACTCCTTTGGGCTCGGGGATAAAAAATATAAATGATACCCAACATTTCTTTATTTTTATAGATGAAATTAAGAGGAAGGGGGCCTAAAAGATTCGCACAGTTGTTGTGAAACCCATTTCAGCATGATTTTGTAACAGATTAAAAAACTTTTTTGTCATATAAACTTGTATTTGTACAAACTTCCGTTTTTGCCTCAGTTTTATTCAGTGGTGGATCCATTAATATATCTGAAGTAGATTAAGTACATACAATGAATGAAAGTTGCAATAAACATACAAACTAAAACATTTGCTACGACTGACGCAAGGTTTGTCTCATCATTTCCGCTGTAACCATAAAGACAAAAAGCCAAACACTATATATAAAGAAAATAGAACGATGAAACAAAAGAAACAAGAAATCTGTGACCCAATGCTCACCAGTAATACTCCCGCTTTCACTACTACAACTAGTATGCAATGTGTTAAGTATCAAGTTTACAACAAACAGGAAGTACATGTTCGATGGATCCAAAAATGTATCAATACATCATGTCAATACTAAGCTTGTTACCAATTATCAGCAAGCTTGGAGTTGCTGAGTTTTCATGTAAGTAAATGAAATGTGCGACAATTTTTTGTTTTAGTTTTCGGTTAACAGGAAGTAGAATAATTTATGAAAGGATATGGAGTAAATCCCGGGGGGTTACTCCCATTGTAAGTAGTCATACCTATGTGTCGCAAAACAGGGTCTGTTTTTCACGGATTACTAGTCATGAACAGGGTCATAATTTTCAACTCTGTAAAGAACAGGTCCAGGTTTGACAACCTCATCGGCACATAGGAGATATGCAGGAGAGTAACCCCCGGGGGAGTAAATGAACATGACACTACAACACATATGTCGACTCCAACTGCAATTAATTAAAAAGTCTGATGGAACAAAAAAGTATCCCACAATACATCATATCCTTATCAAGCTTGTTTCCAAATATCAGCAATCTAGGAATAATAGTTGCCAAGCCAAGTTATATACAAATGAAAAGCTAGGCAGAATGAATCTTATTCGACGGAAAAAAATAAAGTCTTCGATAAACAGGCATTGAATGTCCGATAAATCCAAAAACGTATTCCACAATACACCATGCCATTACAACAATCTAGGAATAATAGTGGGAAGGTTGGCGCCAAAAAATTAGTTTAACCCCGCCATATTTTAATGTGCCTGTCCTAAGCCAGGAATATTTATCAAAGCTTATGTTTGTATTTAGTCGAATTTATGTTAATTGTTTTTTTTTTGTCAAGAAGAGGGTCTTTTATTGCACTTTAAGATTGGGCTTGAATCATATATATTGTATGTTCAATCCAGGGGCCAATTGAAAAACAGCGAGCAGCGACCTCTGGTCACATTGAAGGCTGCTGACTGTTTCCATTGTGGATATTTTAAATTTACGTTTATAATGTACATGTAGGTTGTGTACACTTATTCCACATCTCATTTTCTTCTATTTAACTCATTTAAAACAAATTTCAAATTTTGTATTCAATTTGGCATTTTTATGCCCCGCTTCGAAGAAGCACAAGCATGCAAAATTGAATACAGATTTGAAATTTGTTTTAGATGAGTCAAAAATGTGCCTGAGGTAGAAATAAACCACATGTAACTTAACCATTTGATTTTGTTTTGGAGGGGGGGGGGCTATGGTAAAATTTGAAATAAAAAAGCAGTATGCCAACAACAAACAATCAGAAAATAAAAATGCAGGACAACGCTTTGATGGTCTTTTTTGTTGTAAATTTTTTATTTGATTTTAAAGTTCAAAAATAGCTCGCAAAACATCCAGGCTTTGATTGTTCAGATAATAAATAGGCTGGATGAAAAACATATCAATAACCCCATAAAAGTTTAATGATTGCTCTCTTAAAGAAGCAGAGGTACCAATGGGGTATCCGAATGTCAAAAGTCCGAAAGGGCAGAGACAAAACCAGTAAACACCAAAAAGAACGGGACAAAAAACAGACAACATACTGAATATCAATCAACAACGCTAACTAAATGTACGAATAGATTTTATTAAATTCATACCAGATGTTATTCAAATTCCACTGTGATGCATAGGAAGAGGCTATTTGGACAATCTTACATACAATTATATACAAATGTACATGTAGCTACTGTTTAACTTATTTTTTGTTAAAAAAAATCCCCTCTTCTACACAAATGTTCAGTACTTACAATCCAGTTTACTATACCTGGGGTTATTTGATACCAAATTCCAACAAAAAGGTAATAAATATATGTTTGACAAACTAGCAGATGAACGCACAATCTGCAACAAAGTAAGTTACTCTGCAATAAATTTTATTCATTAAAACAGTGGAACATTTTTAAAAATTAATAAAAAAAACAACTCCAGAATGAAAGATGGGAAGCCTGGGTGAATATTTTAACAAAAGATTAAACGGAGGAATCGCTAATTAAATTATAAGATGTATTTTTTTTTTATTTTTACATATTTATATCTATGATTATAATACATGTTCAAATCTAGTGCGGATCACCTGGCATAAGGGAGGTAATGATTATGTCGTTTTTAGACTTCTTATGGCAACTCAACGATACGTAGATACGTACGTCGCTTCTCCGATTATCTCTACTAGTAGGAATGTACTACGTTTCGACTTCTCCACGTCCTCACTACGTTTGTTTTGAACATGTTCAAAATTATTCCACGTCCTTCAGGTTCTTGAAGTTCGCACAACGTCCAAGAAAGTTCGTACTACGTCCATTAAAGTTCGCACTACGACCATACAAGTTTCTAGTACGTCTTTAGTAAGCTCATCAAGTTCTTTCCACGTTTTATGCCTTTTTAGGACTTAGTAAGAACGTAGTACGAACTTTATCCAGTGTGACGGGGGCATTACCACGATTGTCCCACGACATTACTACGACTGAAGCCGACTGCTCTACGATCCTCTTACGATCTCAGTACGCTGTTAGTACGCTCTATTTTCACCACGACTGCACTACGAATGTTTTGAACATGTTCAAAATTTACGTAGTGCAGTCGTAGTCAACCACGACCTAGTACGATCACAACACGATCTCCACGACCCCAGGACGACAACACTACGATGGTCCACGATTAAGGAAAAAATCTAGATCGTAGTAAGGTCGTGGTCCAGTGTGACGGGGGCTTAAAGTGCAGTTGCCAGTTGTTCCTCCGAGGTCAACCCGATTTACTCATTTCCTTTCAATGTTGCTAATGCATGTTGCCTTGTGCGTTCCAACGCAAGACTTCGATTCTTTTCACTCTATGATAAAAAAAATCCTTTTATTATTTTTTTTGTGGCATATCATTTCTGAATAAATATTACCGAAAGTCAAGATAGATAAATGAATTTGAACATTATCGTGTTGAAATTGTTATGACAATGTGTTAATCTTTATATTTTTAGTCATCATGCCGAACAAATACAGGGAGTGTAAAAGGTTACTTTCTTGCAGGCAGGAATATGATGTGGCTTCCGGTAAGATATGCATCCACGCAAGCAAATGACAAAAAGCGCTATTCAAAATGCTTCGTTATGTTAATAAATATTGTGTCATGGATATCTATTCCTTTTCTCTTTTTTCAACTCTATGTATTCATGTTCAAATTAAATTTTATCTTGAATGGCAAAACACTTATTAGGAATGATAATACTATTTCTTAAGATGTCTTGATTCCGTATCTCAATACTGTGACAAATTAATTGCATAATAATAATATGTTGTTGGAGTACCGATGAAAAGTTTTTATTTCGCTCATTTTTTTCTTAAAATGATAAATAATAAGCTGATCAAAAACTTTTAGCATCTTTTCGAAAAATGCATTTGATTTGATTTGACCATGTACAATATGTTCTAAGAACGAACATCGCATGATCGATTTTTCTTTTCAATGATAAGCATTCTTTGATTTTTTTCAAAACATAAATCAAGGTTTTTTCATATCTTAAATATTAGGTTGGAGCCTCTGTATTTGCCACAAACATTGGTAGCCACTTTTTCATTGGAATGGCGGGATCGGCGGCAGCTGGTGGCATAGGTGTGGTGGTCTACGAATGGCATGTAAGTTTATATCAGTGGTTCTATAAAAACACTATTTGGTTTCCCCGGAAATTCTGATGCGAACATTTTTTTAGTATTTAGTAAGACAGACATGTTAGACGAACGTAAAATCTTGTTTAAGAAACTCTCAGTAAAACGACAGTCCTCCTCCCCCTTAAAAAATCTTACGGTGAATATGGAGCTTGTATCCAAGAGGAAATAAAAAAGGAAAATGCTCTTTGTTACACCTGGATGTATATATAAACCCATTAAGGTGGGTAAAAGGGGAAAAATCCAAAGGCCATCACTTAGGAGAAAAAAACTAGATTTTTTTATATATTTTTTTTCAGGCGATATTTATTCTGTTGCTGCTTGGGTGGTTCTATATACCAGTGTATGTTTCATCTGGTGTAAGTATATATAGCAAAACTTGATGGTTTCTAGTAACAAATGTAGTGCTTGTAAAAACAGCTTAATATATTGTCTAAATTTCAATTTATATAGTTCGTGAGATATTTTAAGATGTTATTACTGTTAACTTTGACATTAATATCGAAAATACAACTATGCTTTTGTTTTGTTTGCTAATGTTTTGTTCTATAATTGATCTGAAGTAACGGTCTCCTTGGCAAGAGGGTACTAGAACCTTTACAAAAAAAAACTAGAAAACATCTCCTCTAAAAATGTTAACGTTTCATCATATTTTTAAAATTGCATCCGTTTCATTAAAGTTGACTGTTCCATGCCAAGAAAGTCTTTCTATTTAGTTATTTGATAATAAAGTTTTGAACACGTATTTAAATTGTTTAACTTCTCGTCCATTATGGAAGCAGCTGGCTTCCTGAACTTCTACTGCAGATTTTTATATAATTGTTATTCATGGGTGCTGTGCCATGTGCATCTCTGTTACATCATATTATATACTATTAAGATAGACATGTATGCGGACATGAATATGACGTTAGAAAGTCTAAATGGGAGAGTATGTTCTGGTCTTTGAAAGATTTTGAAATTGCTGGTTTGGAACGTTTATCTATCGTTCTATTTTTATTTATGAAGGATATAGAAATTTTCTTATATCTAAAACTCATAAACACTGCTTGTGTTAATGAAGTTAAATTTGGTAAATAATTAACTACTGTTTACATACAAAAAAAGTTTAATGGTACAATCTAGTGCAAACAGCAAGATACATATGATATGGTAATAAGCATTCTCGTTCTTTAGACAAAGTCCTGGTGTGAAAATGTTGGCAAAACTGTGTACTTGTATGTTATAAATTGGTAAAAATGTGAGCTGTAAGCTGTAACTTTATTGATATTTAATTATGTGGAAACATTTTGATATTACATGGCATGTTATTTTGGGGTACTTGATAATGATAGTTACCTCTCAGCTGTTTTATTTATATTGTGTAAGCTGTTTTATTTATATTGTGTACAATTTTCAATCTGAAAAAAGTATAAGATTATTGCTAATTTCATAATATTTTTATCTGTTTTCCTTGTATTGAAATATAGTCAATGGCCTAGGCTTTGAATGAAGTTGAATAAACTTTTTCCTTTGCGATGTTGAATACTTTCGGACCCTTGGTATACATGTGGTTTTCTTCAAAGTTTTCTGGTGGTTCTGTGGAAGAATAGTTACTCTACGAAATGCATATACAATTCTACTGTTCAAGCGCATTTGAAAATCTTTTCATTAACACCTACCAAAATGAACTGCCTAGTATTTCATTTGAAAAGTCACCCAATCTAGAAACTAAAGCTTCGTAACTTGTCGGAAACGTTTACATTCGATGTAGTTCTAATAAATGCACATGTTGTACTTATATTATTAATATTTGTAAGTTTTTTTAGGCTTATACCATGCCAGAATATCTAAAGAAACGTTACGGTGGAAGACGTCTTAGGACCATTTTATCTATCATAGCAGTGTTAATGTTAGTCGTCAAAGAAATATCGGTAAGCAAAATTATCGACTATAAAATGCACCGGAGCTAAAAACTCATTAAATTAAAAAAAAGCATCTCGTAAAATAACTATACTTATTATACTAAATGATGGGGTCAGCATGCTGCAATAATTTTTTAGTAAAATATGTAGGACATCAGTCTTAGGACCCTACTTATCCTAACCGGGGCTGCGAACATGAGGTTGCTCTTTTTATTGTTTCACTTTGTCATTGAAAAAAAAAATGCAAATAGGACAATCATAGCTGTTGTTTTCCCATTATAGTTTCATTTACATACAGTCATCACAAAACTTAAAGATCCATTATGACCATTCTTTTATAAATAAATTTAAGAGTATTTCTAGTGTCTTTTGCGTTGTTCAGAAATTTAGACCATTTTTCAATGAACCAAAAAAACATGCAAAGAATTCGATTGGCTTATACAGCTATTTATATACGCCCACTAAAATACAAATGGTAAATGGTTGATGGCAAACTCCGCCCAAATGAATCTACTGTCAAACCAGTTAAACCGGTTTTCAGAATCTCAAAACAACATCTAATACACAACTTTATCATTTGGCAAAATTTCCTCTTAATCAAAGATATAATTAATAATTAAAAAATAGAGAATTATTAGTTGCATTTACGTTGAAAGAATTTTTATTTCGTTAACTTATAAAAAACAGAAAGATTTTTTATGATTTTTTTATCGTGCAATTAAAGCCCATGCAAAATCTAAATGTCAAATCCAGATTAAACCGGAATACAACCTTTATAGTTTTGACTTTGCAGTTGCACGGACTCCGCGTGCTTTTTGATTGATAGGTGTAAATATTTATGCGCTATATTGATTAACTGATTTTAAAATATTTTTGATTAAAAATGTAATTTAAATATTTTTTTTACGCGGAATGTACTATAAAATTTATTTATAAGAATTAACTGTAATAATTTTTTGGTTTATAGAACCATAAACTGAATTTTTCATGGTGCACATTTAACATAATCCGCTTCGCGGATTATTCAATGTGCACCATGAAAAATTCAGTTTATGGTTCAATAAACCAAAAATTTATTACAGTTAATTCTTAAGAAAACTGACATGACTGTTGTGTATCAATTTATGTTGTAGGTGTGTATTTACGCTGGAGCTGTATTCATTGAGCAGAGCGTTGGATGGGACATGTATTCCTCGATAATAAGTGTCATCATTGTTACAGCCATTTACACCATTGTTGGTAAATGTTTTTCTTAGCAATTCTAGAAATAATGAGATGTGGAATGAGTTTATACGAGCGGAAATTTATAAGTCCAATCCTTAAATATGACAGGTGTCGAAGGTATGAAGGTTCGTGACATTTTCATGTGCAAACCCATTATTGAAAAAAAAATATGAATATTGAAGCATAATTGGAATATTAAACGAAAACATCAAGTTATTACCTGGTTTTCTAGTAACTGATATAAAAGATTAAAACAATTTGAGTGGAACTAAACGACACAAAGTCCGTTAAAAGGAAACATTTGCAAGATTGGTCAAATGTAGCCAGTCAGAAGGTCCAAACAAGTTCATCATGAAAAATAACCATCAATGTAGTTTTTTGACATTGTGAACATCTGACAAATGGTAAAGTCAAACAAAGGGAAAAGTGTCAGAAAGGCATTAAAATCTCTGGGTCCTCAATAAAAGAAATGACAAAAAAGTGGCAAAAGGAATCACGCCGAACGTTGACGTTCGTCAATGACAGGAACAGCAAATATTTTCAATTTGCAAGCACAAAAGACAAAATGAGATATTAAGACGTACGTATTCGGTCTGTCCTTATTGCTGAACAAAGTTGTTGAAAGTGTTTTGTTCTTGTTTCAGGTGGTCTTTCTGCTGTTATTTGGGCTGATACAGTACAGACTGTAATAATGATTGGTGGATCACTATATATGATGATTACAGGTTAATAGACTTAAGTTCAGTTAAACTACAATGATCACTTGGCTACATTCTATTAATTTTCCTTAAAAACGGTATATCTGGTACTGAATGATGGGTTTTATAGTCGTGACTATAGACGAATGCCCCTCTGCAGCGAATATTATGACTCTCGTTGTGCCATGGGTCGTCCAGCCCATGACACGCAACCGCCAGTGTAAGCTGCTCTAGAGTACCCAGTACTAAGACCTTCATTTTCGCATGAACAGTGCCCGTCTTCCACCACGGGGAGTTACTGTTCTGAATCATAAAAACTCTTTATATTCGGTATAATATTGATTTTATTATATACACATAAAATTTGATTTGATACATGTTTTATAAACCATGATACTCTTTTCTAGAGTGAACAGTTGCATAAAGAAAACATTTTTTTTTCCATTTTGTGTACTGTCGGAATATGAATAGCAAATATGTAAATCGTTCGTAATTTGTAGTTTGTTTTAAAACTTAACTTATATTTGATTTAGCATTTGGAAAAGTCGGCGGATACAATGGTTTACAAAAGAAATATATGGAAGCCGTACCTAACATCACAAGCTGTGGGAATGTTACCGCTGGTTATCCAAGAGAGGATTCCTTCCATATTTTCAGGGACCCTATAACTGGTGACATCCCCTGGCCAGGAGCCATATTTGGTCTGACGCCAATGGCCATAGTAGCTTGGTGTACTGACCAGGTATTTCCAAATTATGGGAAGATAAATCTCTTTCATAACTAGAATGAAAAGATGTATGATACATCGCTTGGAATGTACACAGTCGCTTGAATTTTAGACCTCCCAAAAAGAAGAAAAAATAAAGATATAAGGAAAGAAACCTGGTGTTTTGAATTTAAGTTCACCTCAAACTTGTACGGATTAATGCTATATCGTTACCAATCAATATATGAAATAAAGGTAATAACAAAACTACCGAACTTGAATGATCAATCTCATAGTCCAGAGAAAATGACAAAAACGAATCAGTCATACCGATTGAAAATTACACAAGAAGCTAAAACTAGGCGCTTTTCGAAATATTGACGAGTACTTTGAAGGATTATAAATATCGGTGGACCCTGGAAATCAAACTTTGTTTTTTATTTCCATTTAAGGTCAATGTACAAAGACTACTTGCTGCAAAAACGCATTCCCATGCTAAGGGAGGAATTATACTAGCAGCATATTTGAAAATATTGCCTTTCTTCTTCGTGATTTTACCAGGCATGATAAGCCGTGTATTATATCCAGGTAAGTTAATAAAGATGATAATTATGGAAATGGAGAAATTATCAAATAAAATACAAGTTTATTGTTGCAAAATTCTGTAAAGTATTTTTTGTATAATCTTTTTTAAGCTCAACAAATTTTGTCTGTTTTATTTTGTCCTCACGTTTTTAGTCACAAGCTAGCTATCGATCATCAAGCCCACTTAGACAATACATAAAGGTGCAAAATGCGTTAAACAAAAAAAACCAATTTTATTTGAAAATGTTTATTATGTGACTGAAATCTTTATTTTGTTATTTTGACGCATTCCTCATTCAGTTAACTAGCTGATAGGTGGTTTGATTTAAAAACTCTCTAGCAAGTGAAAATACAATTCAAAGAGCATCATATAAATCTTTAGAAAGAAAGCAAAAATAAGCAGTTAGCTTTTTCTATTATAGTGGCATCATCATTGGAATAATGCAGACTGGTAACACTAAAATAGTTAAGTTGTGATTTAAAGTGAAACTAAATAAAATGTTCCATCTTGTTTTATAGATGAGATCGGTTGTGTTGATCCCGATATTTGTCTTGAAGTATGCGGGGATGCTAATGGTTGCAGTAACATTGCTTATCCTTTGTTAGTTCTGAGAATTTTACCTCCAGGTATAAATACTTATTCGAATCAGAAGCTTATGCAGTTAGAAAATTACGGCTGCTGTCATAATGCAGTCAATTACAAAGGGGAAGGGCTCTAAGACCCTATTTTGGCCCCATAATTTCAGTGTATTTTATTTGAATGAGCTTTGTTTAATTTGCTTCTTAAAATGATGCAAACAAAGTGTTTGGCAATTATGGCATTGTAAGTTGAGAGCTTTTCTCTATACGGGTCTTTTAAATATGACTATTTTATAGAATTTGTCCAAAATGGTGAAAAACGTCATATTTTACATTGGTTTTTGTTAAATTTGAATGCCTCCACAGGCCTCCACCAAAATGAAACTTGGCAAAAACATGCAAGATGACACAATATTGCAGTGTGTGAAATATCGTTTTGGTGGAGGCATGCGGAGGTATTTAATTTTTTGAAAAACTGGTCTAAAATTTGTGAATTTTTCATTTTGCCATTTTTTTTTAGCTTTTCTTGAAATATGACGTCATTAAGCAATCAATTCAGACATCATGTCAATGATGACATGTGTATTTCAGCTTGTTACATTACAACCAGTCAACCATACATAACATTAATTAATTACACTATAAACTTGAACTGTTCTCCAAATTTATTTTCATAACAAATTTGGGGCCAAATAAGCACCTTATAGCCCCTACCCCTTTGTTTTCTCTTGGACCTCTCTCCATTTCGATCTCTGTATGTCCTGCAGATTAAACTATAAGGTGGAGACGTCAGTTAATTTCAACATGCTGAATAAACAAGAAAAATGTTCACCATGACAGCGTAAATGTTCCAGAAAGTGTTGTTTAATGTGGTGTTCTATCATCCTTTTAGTTATATTGCATTCCAGTTCATAATCTATTCTTTTTCACTGCAAGCAACGTTGTAATTCCCGTACAAAGATATTGTATAGAAAAATTTTCTCCATAGGATTTTCGCCATGAAAAGGTGGTACGCATAATACATTAATGCGCATTATACACGGCAAAATACAATGCACAAATGTTGTATTGGATAGGTGTGCGTTACAGAAATTTATACAGAATAAAACGTTTTTATTATTATATTGTTAAGCAAATCATACATATTATTGTTTAAAGGTGTCCGAGGACTTATTCTTGCAGTGATGCTCTCAGCTCTTATGAGCACTCTGACTTCTGTCTTCAATAGTGCTAGCACTATGTTCACTATTGATCTTTATGCACGAGCTAGAACTAAAGCAAGCAGACGAGAACTTATGATAGTAAGCAGGTAGGTACCCCATACCTCTGGGAATCTCAACAAAATACAAGTCACGCTGAAGAAATATGCTGTTTGTTTTAAACAAATTTAAGTTGGTGCAATGCTGAATGGACTAGTCCATGAAAATTATTAACTATACGTTCTTAAACTAACTCTAACCCTTACCCTAACCTAAACCTTAAGAGAATGTTAAAGGTTATTTTTGAAGTCATATTTCAGGTTCTCGACATCAAAATACATGTTTTTCAGATTACCCGGTATAAAAAGCCAACGTTTTAATAATTAAACCACAAATATCAGTAAAATAACGGCATTGTTTGTCCTGTTTATGCCTTGTGTTCTTCCGAATCTTTTTTATACTCGGTTTCGCATTCTTTGCTGCACATCAAGTTTTCGTTCAATTCTGACTATTTTCACTTTGATTTTGTCTAGTGTTTGATTTTAAATGGATGAGACTTTGTATATGTGTTCATATAAATACAATTATTTAACAAATATTCACAAACATGGCAATATACCCAAACCCTTTCAATTATTTTTTGAAGGCTTTTCATTGTTGGCCTAGTGGCAGTTAGTGTATTGTGGATTCCCGTTTTACAACAGGCCCAGGGAGGCCTTCTATGGAACTATCTATTATCTGTACAATCTTACTTAGCCCCTCCATGGGCAGTTATTTTTACTCTAGGTATTGCATGGAAAAGAACCACAGAACAGGTATATTGAAATGATTTGACATTTTTGAGTAGTCGATTTTAGGTATAACTGATCACTCACACTCTTTCATAATTACGTCCTCGAATCTCATGAGACATTTAACTACAACTTAACCAAAAAAGAGATCATTGAGATGTTATTTGAGGGACCAATGTAAACAAATACATATAATCAACAATATTTGCAACCCCACATCGAACGAAATAAAAATGTACAAGAAAAATTGTGCAATCGTCAACTAGAAATGCAGCAATATAATGATTTCTAGGTCTTACAGGAGTAATTTGATCTGATAATATGTCGTTTTTGTCGTACATATACTTATGATTCTTTATTAAAATGCCAACTAGCATTCTACTTGAGTTTGTATGCATTTTTAGATCTAAATGTAATAAATTTCATTTTTTTAGATCCAGATCGTGAATTCTGACCCAGTAAATGCAAACTACTTTAAAATATGATGATCTTTTGTTCATAATTATGTCTAAATCAAAAATAAACATTACGGGTCTAGATACTAGATTCTGTTAGGCTTCGTAAATAAGGTCCATAGTTTACACGGTAAATCATGGATGACGTGATTACTCTTTTTTTTTATCTTTTATTCATAGGTTTCCAATTAATTTCCTTTAAGTGATAATAATTCATTTCAGGGTGCTTTCTGGGGATTGATTGCCGGGTTAGTCTCTGGAATAACCAGAATGATAATAGACTTTTCTTACCCCAAGCCTGCCTGTGGAGAAGTCGATACAAGGCCATCAATCCTGTTTAAAGTGCATTTCTTATACTTTGCAATAATTGTTTCTGTTATAACGTTTGCTGTAACCGTTGTTGTGAGTTTGATGACGAAGCCACGTCCACTAGAAAAGGTATGTTTTTAAGGTAGCATTCAAGATAATGGTCAGGCAGTGGACAGTACATTTTTTTTCTCTATTTAAATTTTATGGTCAATTGCATGCATTAAGATCAAAATTGAACCCTGGCAAGTTGTAACATTTGTTATATTAAAATTTATATTTGATCTTAACAAAATATATTGAAGACCTTAAATATAATCTACCAGTAATTTTCGATCATTATATAGCGTAAATTAAGTATACCCGTTAGTTACGGTTTTTTTTTTTTAGTTGAACAGGGTAACATGGTCAACATTGAACAGCCCTGATCCTAGAGTTGAAAGTGATGATGAGGAAGATCTAGATAATAAATTGTCAAAAGCAGAATTGAAAGATAACTGTTTAGAAGATACAGGGTGTGCTGATAAAGATGAAGAAACTAACTCTTTATACAAAAGTAAGCAGCATTTTTGCCTTCAATCATAAAGAAATAACGAAAAAGCAAAACTTCCGAAATTGGGATGTTCAATATCAACTATTCTGGAAGAAAACAACAACAAAACAAAAAAGAAGCCCCCTGGAGCCTGAATGGCTCACCTGGTTTTGATGTCAACCCTATGAAGAACTTTGTAGAGCTGAATAAGTTGAACATTTAAGCAAGCAACAGCTTTTCTCTTTCAGCAATAGTTTTCATTCTGTTGGCCAAAAACGTGCAAAATGTTATTTTAAGGGCAGTCTGAACACTTTGAATCTATAGAGACTTTTAAGCAAGCAATCACTTTTTTTATCTGCTTTAGTTTTCATTATTTAAGCCAAAAACATGAAAACATTGTTATTTAGGGGCTGTAATCCCTGTAAGGGGTCATCTGACAAATTCAATCCTATGGAGACTTTTGTAGAGTTAAGGAGGCTCGCGGGTCTAAATTTGCGCATATTTTTAGCGCAGCGGTATTGTATCGGTAAATCCACCCACTGTCTGTAGCATTGTCACTGATTTCATTAAACAACACAGCTTCTGTGAATATTTGAAGAAATTCTATTGTTCAGTTCTTTCTGTATGCCACGTTTTACATTGAAATCCTCATTTTCTTTACATTTTGTGTGAAAAATGCCAAAATTTCAACGGTTTTTTTAATTTCATTTTTTAATTTGTACGGTGACCCCAAATTTTTATCGATTCAATTTGAAGAATGCATTAAAACACACATTCTTTGCAAATTTAAAGAAATTCTGTTGTTTAGATTTTTTTCTATGTCATTTTTAAGCTTAAAATTATCATTTTTCCTATATAATCTATATAAAATAGATGGATAATAGCCTATTTTGAGAACCTCAATAGTGGGCTTAAATGAACGGTAACCCCCATTTTTTATTGCATATTTTTGATCCATACACAAAGGACTATAAATGTGCCAAATAACAGAAAAATCTATAATTACAAATTTAGACCCTCGAGCCCCCTTAAATGAGCTGAATATTTAGGCAAGCAACAGCTTTTCTCTATCTGCAAAAGTTTTCATTCTTTAGGCCAAAAACACTATTTTTTGCCTTTAAGGAGCTGTAACCTCTATAAGGGGTCATATGACAACTTCAACCCTATGGAAACTTTTGTAGAGCTAAATGAGCTGAACATTTAAGCAGGCAACCGCTTTTTTTTCGGTTAATAGACCGAAAACTATTTTTTGCCTTTAAGGGGGTGTAACCCCTATCAGGGGTCTTCTGACAACTTTGACCCTATGAAAACTTTTGTAGAGGTAAATGAGCTGAACATTTAAGAAAGCAACAGCTTTTCTCTATCTGCAATAGTTTTCATTCTGTAGGCCAAAAACACATTTTTTTTTACTTCAAGGGGCTGTAATCCCTAAAAGGGGTCATCTGACAACTCTGACCCTATGACGACATTTGTAGAGCTAAATGGGCTGAACATTTAAGCAAGCAACAGCTTTTCTCTATCTGTAATAATTTTCATTCTATAGGCTAAAAACACTATTTTTTGCCTTTAAGGGGCTGTAACCCCTATAAAGGGTCATCTGACAACTTCAACCCTATGGATACTTTTGTAGAGCTAAATGAGCTGAACATATAAGCAAGCAACAGCTTTTCTCTATCTGCAATAGTTTTCATTCTATAGGCCAAAAACACGAAAAATCACTATTTTTCACCTTTAAAGGGCCATAACCCCTATTAGGGTTCTTCTGACAACATTGACAAAATGGAGACTTTTGTAAAGCTCAATGAGCTGAATATTTAGGCAAGCAACAGTTTTCTATAACTGCAATAGTCTTCAATCTATAGGCCAAAAACACGAAAAATCACTATTTTTTACCTTCAAAGGGCCATAACCCCTCTAAGGGGTCATCTGACAACGTCGACTCAATGGAGACTTTTGTAGAGCTTTTGATTCTTTAGATCTTAAAACCTTTAGATTTTTTTATATCTGTTCTAGTTTGCAAGCTATAAGCCTTTGAATGTAATTTTACCCCATGTTCTATTTTTAGTTACAGCGGCCATGTTTGTTGACAAATAAAAAAAAACGAATACAATTTTTAGACATCATGCCCATGACCAAGTTTTGAAAAATTCCCTTCAGTTGTTTCAGAGAAGAAGATTTTTGAAAAAGTAACGGACGGACGACAGACGACGGACGCATGGCGATGACAATAGCTCACTTGACCCTTCAAGCTAAAAAGTGATAACTCTGAAAAAATTGAAGATTGCAATGGTCCTGACTTGATATTTAAAAAAGAAATGATGGGTCCAAAAATGAAAGTCATAAGGATATTTAGCTAGCCTTTGTTGTGTTGTACAACAGTGTTATTCTACAAGCATTTCATACATCCTTAACAAAGTGAAAATGATTGGTTTTATAATCCTAGTGGGTTAACAACTTTTAATTAATATGGATAATTTTTATGCAAATTCAATAGGTTGTTGATTTCCTTTTAAACCAATGAAAAATCAAAATGACAAAAAAGCTCCAGACAATAAATTTTGCTATGCCTGACACGCTTTGGTCTATTCAAGACTCATCAGAGGCGCTCGACCAAAAATATTTGAAAAGACCAATCACTATATATATGATTGTGAAAAGCATTAAACAAAAATACCAAAATTACAAAACTGGAGAACCAAATTATAACTAAGATCTTTGTTAAATTCCAATGCCCTATTTTTCAGATACATTAACAAATGGATTATGTAAAAGATTGTACAATATGATCTGTTGCTACTCAAGCTTCCAACCTGTTCCTACAACCCCAGAGATGGAGGAAGAGGAACAAAAACATTACAGAGGAGAAAAAGAGCCCCAATGGGTGAAGCATGTCCTCAATGTTAATGCATGTATTCTTTTACTCGTTGCTGCATTCTTATTTGGATTCTTTGCATAGGTTAAGATGGTAAGAGTTGTATTTTATATTCAATATTACTTAAAATTTTGATATTATGAGATATAAACTTAAAAGTTTTTTTTTGTGTTTCTTGTGTGTGATGGTTAATATTTAACCATTTTATTTTTGTACTCAAGAAGTGGTTCTCATTGTGACTAGAAAAAAATCTCATCTCCTTACAATTCTTGGGCATTACATTGTGATTAGTTACACATGGATTTATTATTATAACTAAAATTGTATTTATATTCTTCATGTTGTTATGATAGTTTATTTTCAACAATAAAGCTTTTTTTTGTTTTGATTGTTTTTCATGTTTGTGTTTTATTTAATTTGATTTGCAAAAGTAAGCAGTTTCACCAATGAATTGATCAACAGTTTGGAAACACTTCAATAGACATTGTTTAGAATTGTTTTGCAGTGCTTATTGTTGTAAATTGTTTCTTGTTTTTTTTCAATAAACAAGAGGCTCCCAGGAGCCTGAATCGCTCACCTGGTCTTGATGTTGACCCTATACTTTTGTAGAGCTAAATGAGCTGAACATTTAAGCAAGCAACAGCTTTTCTCTACCTGCAATAGTTTTCATTCTGTAGGCCAAAAACACCATTTTTCACCTATAAGGGGCCATAACCCCTATAAGGAGTCATCTGACAACTTCGACCCAATGGAGACTTTTGTAAAGCTAAATGAGCTGAACATTTAAGCAAGCAACAGCTAATCTCTATCTGCAATAGTTTTCATTCTGTAGGCCAAAAACATGAAAAATCGCTTTTTTCAGGGGCAGTAACCTCTATAATGGGTCATCTGACAACTTTGACCCTATGGAGAATTATGTAGAGCTAAATGAGCTGAACATTTAAGCAAGCAACAGCTAATCTCTTTGTGCAATAGTTTTCATTCTGTAGGCCAAAAACATGAAAAATCGCTATTTTTAGGGGCGGTACTTTGACCCTATGGAGACTTTCCTAGAGCTAAATGTGCTGAACATTTAAGCAAGCAACAGCTAATCTCTATCTGCAATAGTTTTCATTCTGTAGGCCAAAAACATGAAAAATCTTTATTTTTCAGGGGCCGTAACCCCTATAAGGGGTCATCTGACAACTTTGACCCTATGGAGAATTTTGTAAAGCTAAATGAGCTGAACATTTAAGCAAGCAACAGGTAATCTCTATCTGCAATAGTTTTCATTTTGTAGGACAAAAACATGAAAAAATGCTATTTTTCAGGGGCCGTAACCCGTATAAAGGGTTATCTCACAACTTCGACCCTATGGAGACTTTCGTAGAGCTAAATGAACTAAACATTAAGCAAGCAACAGCTAATCTCTATCTGCAATAGTTTTTATTCTGTAGGCCAAAAACATGAAAAATTGCTATTTTTCACCTTTAAGGGGCTGTAACCCCTATAAGGGGTCATCTGACAACTTCGACCTTAGGGAGACTTTTGTAGAGTTAAATGAGCTGAACATTTAAGCAAGCAACAGCTAATCTCTATCTGCAATAGTTTTCATTCTGTAGGCCAAAAACATGAGAAAATGCTATTTTTCGCCTTTATGGGGCCGTTACCCCTATAAGGGGTCATCTGACAACTTTGACCAAATGGCGACTTTAGTAGAGCTTTTGATGCTGAATCAGTAGCGTGGCCTCAGATTTCCTCTATCTCTTATACTTTTTGATTTATAAGCCAAAAACAGTAGTCTGACCCCCCTAGTCTAAAACACAAGTTTGGTGCAGGACACCCTAAGGATCATTTATACCAAGTTTCATTAAATTCTGTTCAGTAGTTTCAGAGGAGAAGATTTTTGAAAAATTGTTAACAGACGACGACGACAGACGGACGCCAAGTGATGGTAATAGCTCACATGGACCTTTGGTCCAGGTGAGCTAAAAAGCCTGAAATCTGTCAAAGTAAAAAATGTCCTGTATAAAAATAGCAAGTGGCTGTGATTAACAGTTGCTGAGAAAACTGTAACAATTTTTTTTTTCCATGCCCGCTGCCCAACTTTCACCATTTTATACATGTAACCCTGATTTTCATTCTGTGAAATCTGGCAACAAATATATTTTTGTAATCAAAGTTGTAAAGTCATTTCTTTGTAATATAAAGATTTTCTACCAACCTGAGATTAGAGAAACAGAAAAATACAATATTGACCAAGTTATGGTTAGTGAGATCTTTATTCACACCACATGAATACCCTTAAAAGATTATACTTTGAAAATTAACATATGTTACAATAAAATATCTAAAATAAAAGGGAACACAATAGGTCTTATGACAACACAACATGTACATGAAAAGAGTCTATAATCCAAATGTAATTAAAAAAATAATACAAAATACAAAATACAAAGAAATTAGTTCATTTATAATACTCATAATCGCAAGGCTTCAAATAGATGTGTTTATAGATTTGTTAGGCTTGTGTAATTATTAAAATATAGTCTGTCAGCAGATGGGCATTATCTATTATTTTGGATCTAATAATTCTTCAATATCCTCAAAATAGTACATGTTACATTTGTAACAAAAGCAAACATCATTATAAATAAAAAGCTACGCCGAGCGCAGCATGATACGACCGCAATAAGTTGAACCCTGTACGTTGGAGGCCTGAGATAATTATAAACTAAACGATATAATTTTCTCAGTTGGAGGCCCAGTATGGATAATCCATTGCTTTGGTCACATGAAGCCCATGGTGGACTTACAAAGCTTTTTGAAACATGCATCCTGTGGTGGACTTAAAAATGCATTTTTGACACATTTATATTTACATCAACATCTTATACAAAAAGTCTTATTTAAATACATGTATTAATTTACAATTTTGGCCCTTTGACCCCTAATTTCTCAAAAACGGTAAAAATATTGCAAATCCGATTAAAGAATAAGGCAAAAATATTCACAAGGAATCCAATGAAAAAAAGATTTTGAAAATCGGACCAAAAATAAAAAAGTTGATTTTATGGGCGTGGCCTGTCTTTAGCCCCCCCCCCCCTGTAGCAATGTAATGGTGAAATACATATCAAAATCATTGACACATTAGGTAGATAGAATTTAATGATGAATTCAACAAAAAAAGAATTTTCAAAATCGAATGAATGATAAATTTGTCAATACACCCGTTTTAGCCCTTTTTGATAAAACAGAAGGGGCCACAAACCCCAAATACAAAACCAACATTCCTTTAGTGGATATAATCATCATATTAAAACTTCATAGCAATTGGCAGGCCCGCTACAACTTAATTTTTGGTTTAAATGACAAACTTTTAAAAACAGTGTTTTTGGCCCCTTTGACCCCTAAATTCTCGAAAACGGTAAGAGATATTGCAAATCTGATTGAAAAACGCAGGCAGGGATTTTCACAAGGATTCCAATGAAAAAAAGATTTTGAAAATCGGACCACAAATAAAAAAGTCAATTTTTTGGGTGTGGCCCCTTTTTGACCCCCAGTAGCAATGCAACAGTACAAGATACATCAAAGCCGTTGATACATTTTGTTGACAGAATTTATTGAGGAATACAATAAAAAAAGAATAATCATAATTGGATGAAAATTAAACATTCTACAGACGTTTTGTCAATATACACATTTTTGCCCCTTTTGGCCCTTTTTTCTTAAACGGTAGGGGCCAGAAACCCCAAATGCAATACCAACCTTCCTTTAGTGGTTATAAACATCATATCAAAATTTTATAACAATTGGTTATCTACAACTAAAGTTATCGCACGGAAACCAAAGTGTCTACAGACGACAACGACGACGACGACAACGACGACGACAACAACATCGCCATAACATAATACGATCGCAAAAATTTTGCGGTCGTATAAAAAATGTTGGTTTACAAAAATTTACTTTAAAAAGAATTATAGAAATACATCAGATAGGACTGAATTCTTTTCCATACATTTTAATCAAGAAAATATTTGGGTGGAACATGTATATGTACTCAACTTTTTGCAGACTGTATATCTTATTCTGTTATAGCATGAATACTATAATTCATCCGTACTTTTTTGTAGGAATTGTTTTTTGTTATTGAAATAAATCTTATACATGTATAAAGCTTTTTGGAAGTAAAATAAGCATGGTTGTTTTAAATGACACATATTATGAATAAAAATTATCTGATCTATAAAAGATTTAAAAATTGTATGTCTTTTGAAAAAATACATGTAATTTGAGCAAACATTTAATACACTGAGTACTTCTTTTTATTCTGAAAAAAACCCTATGCAAACAACCTGAATGAATCTGTTTTCAGACCATGATATTCTTCTGCAGCTCAAACAACTAACAATCTGATGAGTATCAATAAATGAAATGTTTATGCTAGCTGCCATACTTTGATTGATTATAAAATCAGCCAATAAGGCCAATATAAAAAATATTCTAGATTGTCATCCCCTTCTGCTCTGTTTTTTTCAGCCCCTTATTTTTTTTTATTTTGATATTAATTTCTAGTAAATTTCCTTGCTAATGATTAATCAAAATGGAAAAAAAATCACCCAAATATGGCCTCATGTATTTGACTGTACATTGTATCAAAACATAATTTTTTTTATTAAAGTCACTTAAAACCAGTATAATCATTTATATAAAAGAAGAATTACTTTCATTACAACTTTTTTTCAAGTAAACGATAAAACTTTCTATACATAAACACCTACATTAATGTAATGTTATCCTCATTCCACAAGAGGGAGAAATATCTATTTTGTAATGCCAAGCAAAGACACATGTGAAGTCATCAATCCTCTCTCAAAGTCCTTCACTCATCTTTGGTTATGAGAAACCTTTTAAGCTGGAACTTGGCCAATGTCATCATATTGGGCAGATCACATCCCATGAAAGCATTGACAGCAGTTATTGCTACAAAACTCATGCCATACATTAGATGCCACTCTGAGAATACCTTGGTGAAGAGTTGACAGAAAACCATGGTCATAAGGAAAAACAGGTTTGCCTGAAACAAATAATATTTTTCTTTACTAAGAAAGTGATTGCAGTTGCTTATTTTGTGTGTTTTAATAATGTGTAGCATTCTTCCTGGATATATGTCATGTATGTTTTAAGCATAAGCCCAAAATAATTTTTTTTTCACAACTTTATGTACTTAGTGATATAATAAGCCAAAAACTCAGATTTTGAGAAAATTTTACAAGACTGAAATCAATTCAACTGGCCCTGACTTGTGTCTTCATTCAAAGACTGCTCTTGATTTTCAACTTTTAACATTTGAAAGCTCAATTTGAACTATTTAGCTTCATTTCTTTAAACTAATATTTTACAAATGATCCCTTCGATTAAATAACGATGTGTCTCTAAAACCAAATTTTTTAAGTATTAAATTGAATACCTTCAATTAGATGCACTTTTAAACTAAAAATCTCAATATTGTAATATCAAACATATTTTGATATCACCAATTTCATGAATTTAACTTTTATTAAGTTGCATCTACAACCATGTAAGATTATTCATAAAAATACTATAATTGTATTAACATATCAGATGTTCTGACCCACAGATTCAGGATGACAATATCTGTAACTTTTGATTCATTGCTCTATTTACGAATTTTGGACTTACAGGTTAGTGGGTGTAAACAATTTGTGTTCTATATGGTCAGTCCTTTGGGTAAAAAAAAATCAAAACCGACAAATTAAATCAATGGATTTTGTTAGCTTTTATCCAGTCTATAGTGTAAACCTGCTACCATTTGCCGAAATATATAACATTATAAACTTACAATGCCATGTGACAACAGTACATTTCTCTTATCTTCTTCACTGAAGAAGTTTGCTGATCTGAGGGCAACAAAAGACATCATCAGAAATCCTGCTCCCATTGTCCTTGCTAGAAAACCATGAGCATTATCTAAGTCTTCTAGTGTAGTCTGTTAAAAAAAACGACACAATATGCTTTTAACTGTAAGCATTTTCACATCAAAGGACAAGGTACACTAAGGCCCATATTTGCCCCCCTCTATCATGTCTATAGTTCAAAATTACAAAACTGATATGGAAAAGATTTCTTATGCTATTTAGAAGTTCAAATAAATGAACAAACTTGTTTTAATAATTTTTTAAGCGTAGCATCTGACATTGGTGAAAAATAGGATGTCAAAACAAAACAAATATGAAAGATTTCTGTCAAATTGGCTGAAAATGGACGAATTTTGCGTCATTTTTTCAATTTTTGGATGCCTCCACCTGCTTGACCCAGACATTTTGTTTATTAACTTTAAAACTGACTTCAATTAAAGTCTAAATCAGTTAAGAAATTTATGGGTCAAGTAGGCGGAGGCCTTTGAAAATAACAATGTAAGCTCTAAAAATCTGCATTTTTCTCGATTTTGTTGATTTTACTCTGTTTTAGGTCCCTATAAAATTGAAAACCGAAAAGATTATTGAAAATTGAAAGCATACTCATAAATTTGAACCATTTAACTCCATATATAAAGTGCACTTCAATAATTTTCGCAAGATTTATTTTTTCATAAAATAGGGGGCCAAATATGGCTCTTACCGTACCATGTCCTTTATAGGTATCACAATCCAAGATATCAGTTGTTTAAGATTACAAATAAAAAAAAAAGCAAAAAAACATTTAAAGTCAAATTTGCACTTTTTCCATAGAAGAAAGACATAAATAGTAGCTGTGGTAATATAGAAATAACATACCATAACACTATATGCCCATCTACTTTCCTAGGAGGAGCATATAGAAACTATATATATAACTTTCAGATGGTGATCAGAAGGTTTTTGTTGAAAGATTAATGAAATGTGAAATATTACAAGTAAACAAAATGCTATTTTTAGAAACATTAAGGCTACATGTAGGTTAATTAAAATTTACTCTACCTGGAAATGACAGGCTATTTTTGGAAACACAAAGGTCAACAATCCATGGAAAAAGAAGATGAAAAAGTCGGCTCTGATGTGAAATTGTCTGCATGTCCTGCCAGGCTCAGTATACCCTCCCCATTCTGTTGTGGACAAGGAGTAGTATAAGAATCCCAGTAGGCACAGGCCTACCATTGGAAGACTCAATGAAAATATCTGGAAAAAAAATAATTGAATATAAAATATTCAGATGTTAAAAGTATATAACTGGGACTTGGGTTTGTATTTATGATACATGTACAAAATATTACATATATGTGAGCTTAATATTCAGATATACCGGTACTGGTATTGTTGTTAAGATATTTTTAAACTACTTAAGAATAAATAGATGAACATCTTTACATGTCCATTTAAATGGCTGATATATTATGTTTTTTTGTCAATAAACAGTCTATTCTAACTACACATTCACTTGCTAGATAAGGCATAGCAGGGTCTAAATAAATTTTACACAAAGTTCTAGTATTTTTCATATGTGCACTTGTTAAGTTTTCCATCCATTTTTTCATCCAAATATAGCCATATATCAACAATAATGTTGTCACAGTGAATACCCTGTCATTTTGCCTCCACATTCATGGAAATTCCATTATTGGTGACATCACATCTGTTTTTTATTAATGGAAGGTTATCAAGGGATAACATGATTTAAGATACAACCTAATTGGACAGAAAATGAATACTGGTACCAGATTTATCATACCAGATTGGCAGAATTGTTGTTGCCTTTATTTTGCTTAAAGAATAGTTTACCATATTTGTGAAAATGAAAATTAAAAGCCACCCTAAGAAATTTCAAAAATGTTCTTATCATCTTTATGTTATTAGTTAAATGTTTAGAATAAGGTCTTTCGGTAACATTTTTAGGATTGGTTTTAAATAGTATGTATTTTAAAACTCTTAATCTAGGGAAAATTGCAAAATAGCAAGTACAAGTAACCACTGGTCACATTGAAGGCTGCTTGCTGTTTCCCATTGTGGATTTTTAAATTGCAGATGATAAACATAGATTGTGTCTAATTCACTTATTCCACATCTCATTTTCTTCAATAATTTCACCATGTACACTGGTCCTTTTAAAGAATTGACATACCCTCTCATTAATGTTGCTTTTCTTTGCCACTGATTCCTTCGGTACAGTTGCAATCAAAAGAACCATATATAATGCAAGAAACTGAAAAAAAAAGAATAATAATTTTGTGCATAAAAAAGACGTGAACATGTTGTCATAGTGATAATGATATCGTAGTATAGAACATGTAGAATACATATCAATTTAAACTATTTTTGAAACAAGGAAAACGATGTCTTGATTGTATTTTTTAGGGAACAGATGATGTATATCATGTATATTAAAGTGACACAAATACATGTATATGTATTAAAAATGATTATCTTAGTTTCTTAAACATGTTTAAAAATGTTATTTCTATATTTGCAAATACAATGTACATGTATGGCTTAAGATGGTGCCTCATTCAATTAATTACAAATATTTTAACTTAAACATGTTATATATTGCATCTATTATTACATATGAATTTTACATATGGTCAGCATACATGTATCTATTAACAGCCATTACTCACCTGATGTGCTATTTAATAAATAATAATATGTATCTACATTGTGTACATGTACATGGACTGAGGTTTCATTATTTTTCAGGGAATACTAATTTCATTGGTTTTCATGAATTACATGTACAGATAACCATATAAAAAGAATCCAACCACCTAAGTACATGTATTCATTTCATATTGACTTCTCATACATGTAGCAACATAAACAACCACAACAAAATCATGTATCTTTTAGGGAAACCATGAATATTGATCATAATTATAAGCATGATAATAAATGAATAAAAACTACAGAGTAAATTCATTTCTTACTGTTGTTCTGGACCATAGCAGCATAGATTTAACTGTAGGATCCTGAGATTTTCTGGTCAGGACATTACAGAGACAATCTGTTATTAATATAATACCAATACATCTGAATTCCTGAAGGTGAAGGGCATCTGCTTCTTTTAACACCTGAAAGGTTAAAAAATCTGTCAAAGTCAAAAATGGCCGGATTCCGTTAAACAGGAAATAGGTGAGCGACAGACCTAAAATGGAATACCACATTATGGGACCCCACCCTGATGCTGTATACCAAATATCAAGTGGCTGTGATTAGTAGTTGCTGAGAAAACTGTTACAAAAATTTTTTCCCCACCCGCACGCCACCCCCCCCCCCCCCCCCCCCCCCCCCCCCGACATTCACCATAACCCAGATTTTTCACTCCGTGAAATCCGGCCAAAAATGGATTTTTACAATAAATATTCCATAGCAAAATGTCCAGGGTGGCCGAATGGTCTAAGGCACTTGTTTAAATACCGCACTAATGATCACCAGCGGATCACCTCTCAGATCACTTGTCCCTCTTGTAATTTCATAAAATCAGGAATTCCCCATCCAGTATGTGTTTAGGTTTTTATTTTATTTTTTTTTGTACCTGCCCAAGGTTGGCAGTTTCCTCCACCATTAACATGATTAAAACTGACTGACCTAAATGGCCCTGGTGTGTTGAAAAGCGGGTTAAACCCTAACACACACTCAAAAGTTGTATTGATCTGATTAAATTCAGATCTAACAATTGTTCCCTACTGTCTCTGCATGAGAATGTCAATCAGATTGTCAAGAAAAGTGCTTTCCTCTATATCTAAATATGTTAATTTTACTGCGTTTATTCATGCACTGCTTTTATGTTTGCCATAGTTGCTAAGCTTATGCTTGTTTTAACTGCATGATATCTGTCATGTCTGTGCTTAAATATTTTTACATATATTTACTCTTGTTGTGTAAATACTTGTACTTGTGTTGTATTGTATGCATGTCCATGTTACGTTTTATGTACATGTATGTCTAGGTCTTTATGCTCAGTCACTGGAGCTTGTTTATTTTATATGTTTTATCAACTATAAATAAAGCTTATATTACTGATTGGGGAATTTAACATTGTACATGTACATGTACATAGTAGGGGTGAAATGATTCACCACAATGTTTTATCCCACGATCTGGAAATCAATACCGTGTTTGACTTCATGATTCCGATCCAATGCAAAAAATGTTATATCCATCTTTGGCAGGAAGATTAAAAAACGTGCTGCCAGTGTCAACAATTAATGGCACAAATCATTGCCTTTCGGTATGAAATAAAATATTTTGCTTGCAAAGACTTCAGTTTACAGTCTATTTAACACATGAAAATAATACTTCTTTAACATTGACTTACAATGATATGAGAAGCAGGTCTTTTGTAAGTAATGGAAATAAAAGGTATAGTGATACGGATCGGATCGTGGCAGGCCTGTCAAGTCTCACGCAATTGCCGTGAGACTCACGCATTTTTGGACCAAATCGGCGGCATTTTCCTTTGATCCTTAGTTTGCCGCCTTTGATCTTTGTCGTTTTTTACCAGATCTCACACATTTTCATTTTGAAAACTTGACAGCCCTGTCGTGGGGAAGTTGTATCGTTACACCTCTAATACCTAGAAATACATATTTTACAATGTAGGTCCGCAGCGACGTAATACAGCATGATTCGACAATTTAGTTTAAGATATCATTTTCACATAGTTTTATGAGCAAAGATTTAAAATGTCGTGTTTTTTATTATATAAATGCTAATCACCACAAAATTTGCAAACTTTTCGGGGAAGAGCAGCAAAGCTATCCCCTTCACTCCAAATAATACTGTAAATATGGTCTGCCAAACTTCAGGACCCCATGGCACGATGACCAGAAATATCAAAATTGCAAGGGGAAGAAATACATCGACGTTTAACGATTCAAAATAATCTGTAATAAACTTAAAATCCATTTTCAAATTTTGGTTTGTTTGCGCCAGACGCCAAAATCTAGGTCAAGAATATAAAATTGAAATGTTGCCGGAACAAAATGAATATCCGGACTATGATCAAAGGTCGCTAATGCTGTGTTTATGTGTGTGTGTTTTTTAAATCTGATTGAATTCAGTAGACCTGTATATATATGCTACAGACATTTTCTAAAGTTATGTATATTGAAATAACTTTATGTTGCAAAACTAAGAATAAGTGCACACAAATTTGAAGCCTCTGTTGCGTAGAACAGATTGTAAGTGCTCCAAGTAGAGGAGACAACATACCGTTGACCACTTTTTCACAAGTCACCCAGGACATATTGACTTAACTTGTCGAAAGAAAGGGCCTATAAAAAAGTTAACAACACATAGAATGCTAAAGACATCAGAAGTTACAAACACATTAAAGCCGTGAATGTCAACGTTAAACTAGAACTGCACATGCACAGAAACTACATAAACAGCATCATCAGTTCAGAAGCCAAACAGAATCCCAAAAAGTTCTGGTCGTTCGTGAAAAGCAGGAAGCAAAAGGCATATGGTGTAGATCCACTACGGAACTCTGATTGGCTCATTCACAGCCCCCAGAAACCAAGCCGGCTAACATCCTCAACAAACAATTTATGTCAGCCTTCCCCAAAGACGAACCCAATTCAATGCCAGATAAAAGACCAAGCCCATATCCATCAATGCCAAACATTATGGTAGGACAGAATGGTGTAATGAAGCTCATTAAGAATCTCAACACCCACAAAGCAATGGTTCCAGACTTAATCTCTATCAGCCTGCTCAAGGAATACAATTTCCATACCTCAATTGACAATAGAAGTGTCCCTCAAGACTGGCACATGGCACATGAAGTCAAAAAAGGTGACAAGAGCTCATCCGCCAACTATCGACCGGTATTACTCACCTCGGTTTGCTCAAAAGTAATGGAACACATTCTGCATTCACAAATAACAGCTTTTAATACTTACCCAGTTCAACATTTTTTTCTTTATGGCCGCTTGATTGTGGGCTGTGTCGCGTACACTTATTCCACATCTCATTATTTTCTATGGTTTCCACTCCAAACGATCCGATGAGACTCAATTACTTACTACTATCCAGGATCTAGCCAGTGGACTGCAAATTGATGACATCTTAACGGACTTTGCCAAGGCGTTCGACAAGGTCCCCACCAACGCATACTGAAAAAATGACTACTACGGCATCCGGAACAACACCAACAACTGGATCCAAAGTTTTCTTCAAAAACGAAAACAGCATGTACTAGTCGAAGGAAAGGCATCAGACGAAGCGGATGTAGTCTCTGGAGTTCCTCGAGGCACAGTCATGGGACATTTGCTATTTCTTGTCTTCATTAATGACATGCCTGAAACAGTCAACGCCACAATGAAACAATTTGCTGATGATTGCTTGATATATAGACCCATTCGAACATATAGGAACTCAGCCATTCTGCAGCAAGACCTTGACAATTTACAAAAGTGACAAGAACACTGGCAGAATGCATTCTTTCCACAGAAATGCATCACCATACACATCAGCAAGAAAGAGGTCCCACTTAAGACAAGCTACCAAGTACACAAAGACACATTAAAATGCGTATCGGGATGGAAATACTTAGGCGTGAACATCAGCAAAGGTCATGGAAAGAACATAAAAAATCAGACAGCTGCCAAGGCCACAAGATCCATTGGATTTCTCAACAGAACCCACAAGAAGTCCGTAGCCAGGCATACACTACCCTAGGTCCCTAGTAAGACCGGTTCTTGATCCCTTATTTCACAAAACTGTGACAGATATTGCAAATCTGATCGAAAAATGCAGGCAGGAATTTTACCAGGATTCCAATGAAAAACAAAAGATTTAGAAAATCAGACGATAAATAAACAAGAGGCTCCCAAGAGCCTGAATCGCTCACCTGAACTACACAGTTACATATATTTGTAGATATTATTGTGCTTAACCATATGCGATTTAAATTTCTGAAATATCTTGGTTTGTTTTCAAGATATTGGGCTTAATAAGTGCAAATTTGGCAAAAATTAGGAAAAAGAACAATAACTCCCACATCAGCAGTCAGATCTTTTCCGAAATTTCAGGACAGGTAGATCTTAATATGCTGATCACTTTTGATTCTTGCACAATTTTGATATCTGAAACCAGTTTTGAGTTATTAGCAAAAACATGAAATTTGCCCCTATGTTCTATTTTTAGCCATGGTGGCCATGTTTTTTTAGGAATCAAAAATCTGAACAATAGAATTGTAGCATATAAGCTATCAAACAGTGTGCCATGTTAAGATGCAGTTGGTCTTACCGTTTCAGACAAGTCAGGGGAAACGTAATGAACAATGGTAAATATTGACGCTTTAAGGGCCATAACTCCTAAAAGAAATGGTTCTACAGCTTTGACCTAATTACATGAATTGTAGATCTTGATGTGCTTAATCATATGCAATTTGAATTTTTGAAATATCTTGTATAGTTTTCAAGATATAGGGCTAAATAAGTGAAAAATTTTGAAAAAATCCAGAAAAAGGGCAATAACTCCTATGTCGTTTGTTGGATCTTCTTGAAAATTTCAGAGCAGGTAGATCTTGAGATGTTAATCACTTTAGTCTCCCATCAGAATTTTGATATCTGTTACCGTTTTTGAGTTATTTGCAAAAAACTGTTATTTGACCCCTATGTTCTATTTTAAGCCATGGAGGTCATATTTTTTTACCAATCAAAAATCCGAACAATAGAATTGTAGCATTAAAGCTATTAAACAACTATGCCAAGTTTGGTTGAAGTTGGATGTATGGTGTCGGACAAGTTAATCTTTGAAATTCAGGGTAAAAGTAATGAAAAATGGTAAATATTGACGCTTTAAGGGCCATAACTCCTAAAAGAAATGGTTCTACAGCTTTGACCTAATTACATGAAATGTAGATCTTGATGTGCTTAATCATATGCAATTTGAATTTTTAAAATATCTTGTATAGTTTTCAAGATATAGGGCTAAATAAGTGCAAAATTTTGAAAAAATCCAGAAAAAGGGCAATAACTCCTACATCGGTAGTTGGATCTTCTTGAAAATCACTGGGCAGGTAGATCTTTGGGTGCTGATCACTTTTACTTTATGCCAGAATTTTGATATCTGTTACCGTTTTTGAGTTATTTGCAAAAAACTGCAATTTACCCCTATGATCTATTTTTAGCCATGGCGGCCATGTTTTTCAACGAATCAAAAATCCCCACGCTAGTTTTATACTACCTATGCTAATTGACAACTGTGCCAAATTTAAAAGCCATTGGACTTATGGTGTTAGAGGAGTTAACGTTTGAAAAATGTTAACGACGACGGACGACGGACGACTGACGACGGACGACGGACGACGGACGACGACGGACGCCAAGTGATGGCAATAGCTCACCTGGACCTGAGCTAAAAAGTTGTTTTCATTTTTGGGTGACCCCCTGTACCATTGTAAGCTCAAGATATTATAAAAGCCATTTACACATTCAGTTGACAAAATGTATTGAGGAATACACTGAAAATAGATGAACAAAATTATATGAAAAATAAACGTTCACAACAGTTTTGTTTACGCATCTATTATACCCTTTTTCTCTAAAACATCAGGGATCACAGTCCCTAAATGTTAAAGTAAACTATCTTTAGTGGTAAGTAATATTAATCAAACTACACAACAATTGGCTCGCACATTAAAACTTAAGTTCTTGAATAAAAATTTTTGTCCAGCCAAACTCTTATAATTGGAGTTTTTGGCCCCTTTAACCTTGAATTTCTCGAGAACAGTAAGATATATAATTGCTAATCTTATTAAAAACCCGTTTCAAGGGTCCCAATGAAAACAGATTTTCAAAGTCGGACCATGAACATCAATGTGCACAGGAGTGCAATAGCCGATAAATTGTAAGTAAAATACGACAAGTTATTTGAGAACTAACTGTAATAAGTTTGGTTTATTGAAGCATAAAGTAAATTTTTTATGGTGCACATTGAATAATCCGCGAAGCGGATTACGTAAAATCTATAAACCAAAAGAATATTACAGTTTATATAGAATATTACAGTTGATATATTTGGCGCAAAAATTAAGTAACTTAATATTTTTCCATAAAAATATTAAAAATTCGGTTAATTAAATCGGCGTATTAATATTTACACCTGTCAATCAAATTGCACGTGCAATTGCGAAGTGTCATAAACTTCATTGCTGTAATCCGGTTAAAACTGGATTCGATAATACTTTCTTAACGATATTAGGCGTAGTTTAAATTATCGTTAATCCAATCAAATTCTTTTAACTTTTTATCAGTTTACAAGAAAATAAACCATTTTTCTTTTAATGCAAATGCAACTTATCATTTTCTAAAATTTATTTATAAGAAAATAAACCCAATTTTCTTTCAATGCAAATGCAACTAATCATTTTCTAAGATTTATTTATTCAGGCATAACATAACAATTTAGTATAACAAATCTTTGAGATTAATTGTCAAGGAGCTACTTCTTGAGAAAGGATGAGTGGCAATAAGGCCCATTTTGGGCTCACGATTTACCATGAAACTAAAACTTGGCAAACAGTTGTGTTATGTTGCTGAAACATTCAACAAAAACGTAACTTTAAAAAATGATAGGCTTTTTTCATACCAGATTAGTAATAATGCCAATCAGTTAGCGCAAATTGCTTTATATTTTAATTTTTAGAAAATTTGCCTTATTTCATTGATTTTTGCTGTTTTCCACAAACTTTTCTGTTTGGAAATGTGGCCGCATCTGAATAACAGCTTCATATTTGGTAAAAATGTGAAAAATGATGCAATACATCTTTCTGAAAGATTGAAGTTGTTGTTTTCATGCGCCCTTTGTTCACTAGAGGAAAATATGTACTGAAAACATTCAAAATTGCAGATTTTCTCATTTTTTCCCAAAAGATAGTGCATTGTGATGTCTATATGACGTCATAATGAAAGAAATTCCTATATTTGATATATTTTCTTTGTAGTCACATAAGTGTTAATATTTCTCATTAATAAAGGTAATAACAAAACTACCGAACTTGAATGATCAATCTCATAGTCCAGAGACAATGACAAAAACGAATCAGTCATACCGGAGAATTGGTGCATCGCAATGGTCCTGACTTGGTACAGGCATTCAAACGAAATGGTGGGTTAAACCAGGTTTTATGGCGCCAAACCTCCCTCTTCCATTGCGATCTTATAATCCGGTAATGACCATACAACACAACATAGCTGTGAGACACAATATGGATATTGAGGTGATCATCTCAGTACAGAAGACCAGTCAAAAACTAATTAAAACGATTAACTATCATATCTTTTAAGTCTATTTTGAACTTTTCTACTAGTGGCTGATAACGAAGAAAGATTTTTTTAGGGATCGTATGAGACGTATTTTCTTATAGCCCTGCTCCAAAAGTCGGTCACGAAGAAATCGGTGTCTGATCAAAAAATCTGTGAAATGTGTGCAAGCTCTGGCATATCGAATAAGTTGTGAAATATAAACACCGTAATATCATATTGTTTTAAAGAAGTAGAGGTACCAATGGGGTATCCGAATGTCAAAAGTCCGAAAGGACAGAGACAAAACCAGCAAACACTAACAAGAACGGGACAAAAACAGACAACATGTAAAACATAGAAACACAAAATACTGAATATCAATCAACAACGCGAAATCCAGTCGAAACAAGAGTGAACTCAGGTGCTCCGGAAGAGTAAGCAGTTTCTGCTTGCTATAGCAAATCCGTCGCGTTGCCAATAGTCCATTCAGCGTGTCAAATCCGGTAAAGGAAGACAAAACAAAACCCTATGACAAACCAACATCTGCACTCATCTGAGAGCTCGAAATTCCATATTCGTATATAAGTGCATGATGTCCTCCGTAAAATTTCTTGAGTGAAGACTGCAACTGAGGAGCAACACAACCCTGTGTGAGCAATTTTTGCGTCAGACGCGTTGCTCTGCTAAGGAAATCGATGTAAGTCCCGCATGCTCTGGAGTAACGAATCAATTGAGATACGTAAACTCCATAAACTGGAGCATCCTCGGAATGTTGCTACACAAGAAGGGAAAGTTGACGATTGGAAAGTTGAAGTCATCACGTTTGTCATAAAGCCTTGTTGGAAGTTTTCCTTGAGAGTCAATTTCGAGATGTAGATCTAAATATGAAGCAGACTTCCTAGAATCCGTTGTGTCCTTTATCTCAAGCTCTTTGGGATATATGAGATGGAGAAAGTCACTAAATCGAGAATTGTTCAGTGAAAGGACATCATCAATATAACGGAACGTGAGGTTGAAAGAGAGAGCTAGTCTACAGTCTTTTTTTACTATAAGAGATTGTAAGAAGTATGCTTCATATGAATGAAGAAACAAATCAGCAAGCATAGGTGCACAATTAGTGCCAATTGGAATCCCTATTGTTTGCTGAAAAACAGGTCCACCAAACTGTCGATAAGAAAGTTGAGCATGTCGATTATTTGGTCTTCTGTAAATTTTAACTTAAAGCAACTTCATTTTATTGGGCCAAATATGGGTCTTATTGCCACTCATCCTTTACTCATTTTCTGCTGATGTGACCTAAATTTTGGGTGAAAATTCCCAAAATCAATAGGATTTTTTCTCTTATGGTATGTAAAAATATCATAGTTTCATTACAATTGGTTGGTAACATTTTTGAGTGATTTTCCGAAAAACACTTTTTTGAGATTTTTTTTCTCGTTTTTCTGCTTCTGTGAAATTAACCTTAAACTATCCCGGAAATAACGTTCCTCCTGATAAAGTATATAACAACACCCTTAAGTTTCATAAAAATCGGTTAAAAACTTTGAGTTATTGCCCGGAAACCACTTTTTGAGAAATTTTCTGTAGGTTTACTACCGCTGTGAACTTGACGAACAGAAAAAAAACCCACAAAATCAATAAGGTTCCTACTCTTATGTTACCGGTATGCATCAATGTACCAAAGTTTCATCAAAATCGTTTGACAACTTTTTATGTAATGGTTCGGAAACAAATTTTTGACACCCGCCTATGCGAGCCCGTCATCATAACAATACCTGAGTTCAACTTCGTCGCAACTAGGCTAAAAAGTTTTTTTGTTTTTGGCGTGGCTCTACCAATGGGGTATCCAAATATGAAAGTCCGAAAGGGAAGAGACAAAACAAGGAAACACAAAGAAGGACAGGGCGAAGAAACAGACAACAGAAACTTCTGAATATCAATTAACAACGAATGTAGCAATGTAAATGTACAAAATAAACGATTTTCAAACTTGTCTTTTCAAAGAATTATGTACCCGGTATTTTTTAATATCATTTTATAAAAGTACAATATTTCAAACTAAGGTATACATGTACAGTAGGTTATGTTAATGTTTTTATTTTTGCTTTTTTAAAAGATGCCTTAGGCTAAAGCAAGGCCTTTGTACACTTCTAGTGAGCTCATCCAAGGAAAAAAGGAGAAGATTCCCGTGAAAAAAAGAGCGATACCAGTAGCTTGGAACACTGCGCACTGTACAATGTCATGCAAATGGTGATGGATAGTATTAAAATATGAAAGCCCATCTGTTAAAAGTATGCAGGTTAAAACAAAATGGGAGAGAGTACTTAAGTGTAAGTTGGCGTAGTTTTGGTTCCAAAAGTGACATGTTGGCAACCGGGTAACATGTAACTTTAGACTCTGATAATCCGAGTTCGCATTTTGGAAATATTTTATCATCTACCTAGAATCAATGACAAGTATATGAGACCTTTAATAACCAATGGTGGCTGTTTTTGGCTTGTACTCAATCTTTGGAACCCCTGTACACCTACTCAACATCTCATTGTTATATACCTGTACCGGTGCTGTTTTCTATGTATTTAAAAGATAAAAATATTTGGAGTACCCATTTATTTATAAATATTGCACATAGTTTATATTTACTGACTGGGTATGAGAAAACAGCACGAACAAATACACAGTCAGTAAGTAGACATGATTACTGAAATATATTAACTTCTTCTATAGCCTTTGTCCATTGCGCCTATTTATAATATAAAATACAAAGTTTATATAAAATATAGAAGTAAAAAGTGTTTATTCATGCACTTATTAGCAACGTGGTCAAGCTACGTTTGTAAGTTGTAAAATTTCTTTCCATTTTCTCGAAACAATTTTCGTCTGTCTTCGTCCGACAAGTCCGGCAGTAAATTGTTGAGAAGGTTGTAGACATCCATGTATTTACAATTAGCTTGGTAAAAAACTGGACAATCTGATGCAAACATACAGCGGTCGATTCCAAAACATTTGATTATATGCTAAAATGGAAATAAGATTACGGTCATGACGGTCTATTATATATATCAAATACAGTAAATTTACGTGTCCAAGACATTAACATTTCAATTTGAATTTTCCTTCCCAAAAGTGTGATTTAAACCCCCCCACCCCCCAAAAATCAACAACAACAAAAAAAAAACATAAAAAAACAAATAACAAACACCCCCCCCAAAAAAAAATAACAACACCCCATCTTAGGACGGACCATTTAACTTGAAGGGGGGGGTCTTGGTTTTTTGTTGGATCAGAATTTGCTTTTTTCGCACAGAGCGCGGACAAAATATCTATTTTTCGAAGGCGTCGCGAAAGAATATTTTTTTCATTATCAGCATTATTCTTTATAGCAGAAACCCTTCTTCAGAATATTTGTTTTCTTACCCTCAGCTGCCAAAATATTTTTTTTCATAAATAATTTTCAAAATGATTTTTAAGGAAAAAACCAAGCCCCCCCCTTCAAGTTAAATGGTCGGTCCCTTATAAACCACCCCCAAATTTGACCACCAAAGATTAGAATCATGACTGAAAAACCAGAATTATTCTATGTAGGGAGGTTTCAGGTAGAACTAAGTTGTGTTCATCGGTGCACAAGTAAAGCATTCTAAGACCTGAGACAGAGAATTCAATATGAGAGAAATGCCTAGCTATTTTAATACTTTTATGCTGGGTAATATGTTAGCAAACCATAAATTACTCTGTCGAAAGCAAGGCCTTGAAATTTGGGGTTTATTAAATCTACTTACTGGAACAAAGTTCTTAGAAGAGATGCGTGTAAAATCTTTGTAATGTATATGTTATATGTTGGTCTATTATATTTACATGTACTTACAAATTAACCCCAGGTATAATAGTAAAAGGGTATTTTTAGAACTAAGAAGATACAAATGAGCAACATTCAAGTCCATGTGAACAAATCCACAAAAATCACTCACATCAACATATGGTTGAAAATCCTCTTTCTTGCAGTCTTGCAGGTCACCTTCATATACTAGACTCCCGGGGACTAGACCAGATCTATAAAGATAGTATATTAATTTCTTAATTTTACATGTCTTGTGAAAAAAATGGTTACAAAAATGTTTCAATAAATAAAATTTATGATTTTAATTTTCTTAAATGATAAACAAGATGACAAAAGTACCAATATGTTAAGAAACAAATGAACTTTTGAATATCAAAATGGTATAAATGTAAATATACCAACTAGAGTTATTAAATAAACAGTAATACGGCAATATAGTTTATAACTTTTGAAATGATATTATCTAGAAACATTTATTATATCTATACCAAATGTTATAAATCTGTAAAATAACCAGAGACTTAAAATTAGGCCAAATACTTCTGTCAAATTTGAAATGTCCAAAGATGAGCAATTTCATATACTTACATTTTGCAATAAACATTTGGGAACTGTGCAATCGTTGCTATTTCTTCATCCCAAGGCGATATTTTCTTGTCTTTGATATACGGTTTAGCAATATGATTCACGACCATCTTTAGGCTGAAATAAATATCATATCTAATTACTTTTTAAAATCTTATGTTTTGTGTATTATAAGAATCAGGCGGACTATGCGCAAATGGTGGCACACTAATTTTCTAATATTTTATCTTTCTCTGTCGTAAAGTTCTTCATTCATATCAATTCTAACAACTACAACAACAAAAATCCATCTAAAATTTTTGAAAGGTGAGTTTTGGGTCAAACTGTTAAAATACAGCCAACTTTTGCAATAATGAGATGATACATGTATTTCTTAAAATGCACGAAGTTTGAGGAAACAAAGAAATACAATTCAATATATGCATTTCACAAGGAGTTACCTCTCATCTGCAGAATTTGAGTCAAAACATCGAAAGGTGAAAGTAATCTTTAAAGTACTCGAAATCAAAACTGTCGAACAGGGAAGCCAAGCTAAATAAAACATAACTGATATCGACCATGCGCATAATTAGGAAAGAAACTTGGTGATTTAAGTAATTTTGAATTAAACAATCGGAAATTGAACCCATGTTGCGAGTTCTTTATACACGTTTTTTTTAATTCGTGAATAGATCTAAATAATATCATTGGCATAAATTATTTAGGTAAGGGACTGACCATTTAATTTGAAAGGTGGGCTTGGTTGTTTTATCTTGGTTAGAAAATATATTTTTGAAGGCGTTACAACAGAATATTTTTTTAATTATTAAGCATCATTTTATGTAGAAGAAACCCTTCTAAATAATTATTTTCTAAGCTTCTGTGCTGCAATTCTTTTTTGTCCAAATTGATTTTTTTTCAATTTATTTTTAAACCAAGCCACCTCGTTCAAGTTAAATGGTCGGTCCCTAACCTAAATTATTTAGCACAATCGAGGATGTCCACTTCACGCATACTTGTCGCCCTTACATTTAAGATTACATTTATGGGTCGTTATTATGCTAAGGTGACTTACTTTGGTACCTGTTTGATGACATCAGGTAAGTACTTGAGTAAATAAGGTCTGTAAAATAAAACATAAGGTTTTGTTCAGATGACCAGACAGGGAGCTGAAAGAAGCATATAAAATAATAAAAAAACCATGGTATATCGTGAATAAAAGTACAGAAAATGGAACAAACCTTGGTAAATGAGGTCTGTAAAATCATGAAAATATAACATGATTTTACATGTACTGAAAGCATACAAAACACCTATTAGTTTAAAAAAAACTCATTTTGAAGAAAAAATGACAAAGACCTTACCACTAAAAAAGCAAATACATGAACATGGACAAAAATGATGGATGGGAACACTATTTACATGATACAAACAAGCACATTTAGGACATAAACAATGGCTGTTCTAGTTCAATCTAACTTATTCAATCAATACTGTTTACCTTTTACTTAACGGCACTGTGTCTACGCACTGCTGCCGCATCACCGGAGCATTTTTTTAGTTCAAAGTTTAGATTTAGATCAGAAAAAGTACATGCTTAATTGAATTAAAGACAATGTATCTAAATCAGTGAGCCTCTTTGAAATATTTCGTGGTAAGTTCAAACATTTAATTCTTTTTTTCTTCTATCGAAATTAAACGATTTTTAAATAGTAAAGTTTCATAATGACAGTCGTAGTTTAAAACTTTCACATAGTATCTTGACATGTCTTGTTGCAGAATAATTAATGCATATTAACAACTTTGAATATAACTTGAATGAAAGATCAATTTATGGTAAGGGTCAGAATCAACTTATTTCTAAAAAAACCCCATTAAAAATAAGGTTTAATTCTGGATATATATATGCCTAATTAAACCTATAATTGGAGGTTGAGATTTAAAAGTAACAAAATATTAGGAGCTATATGCGTTGCTCTCTTTCCTTTCTCTTTTTTTGGTAAACCGTTCCTAACAATTTTCGTTTAAATTGTTCACCAAATCAATTTTGTTATTTTTGTTACAGATTTAAGATTGTAATATTAACCAGCACTCTTAAAAAATTCAGTTGTTTTTTCTTTACCTGACAAGGAGATCGAACGTCAAACCACGTGATTCTAACACCTTAAGACCTTGAATGACGTCATCTCTGGTTATATATTTCTCATCCTCAAAATCCAGGATGTGACGACAGCCTTTAAATAGTGGATTCTGCATGAGGTCATCTAATACTTTCTCCAACTGAAGAAACAAATTAAATCACAGGCGGATGCTCTCTATATTTGGAGTTAAAAAGCCCATTTTAGCAGGTTGTATATGTCCTCTGAACTCTTAATCCAATAACAATCCCCTGTAATTTATATCATTGTAACGCGACGCTCATTTCTACTATTACACGTATTAAAGAGCCAAATTATGTCTAACCTAATTTTTTTCTAAAATATATCCAACAGAATGCAAACTTTATTTAAAAAATTCTGAGGGATAGAAAAGGGTTTGATAAAAGTAAGAATAAATCATTCCCGGATTACTAGAACCAAGGAGATTAATCACCCAACAAGCAAAGCCATGTTTGATCCATCATACATCTAAGAAAAGAACAAATAAACAGAAGACCAAATAATCGACATGCTCAATTTTCTTATCGACAACATATTAGGTCAATTTGGTGAACGTGTTTTTCAGCAAACAAAAGGGATTCCAACAGGCATTAATTGTGCACCTTTGCTTGCTGATTTGTTTCTTCATCTCTTAATAGACTCTCAAGGAAAACTTTCAACAAAACTCTATGACAAACGTGATGACTTCAACTTTCCAATTGTTAACTTTCCCTTCTTGTGTAGCAACATTCCGTCCGCTCCAGCTTATGGAGTTTACGTATCACAATTGATTCGTTAATCGAGAGCTTGCGGTAAATACGTCGATTTCTTCGGCAGAGCACACAAAAATTGTTATCACAAGGTTATGTTGCTCCTCGGTTGCTGTCGTCACTCAAAAAAAATCACGGTACACATCATGCGATCATAGGCAAATATGGGATTTCCATCTCTGAGATGAGTGCAGATGTTGGTTTGTCATAAGGATTTGTTTTGTCTTCCTTTACCGGATTTGACACACTGAATTGGAAATTGACAGCGCGACGGGTTTGCTATATAGCAGTCAGGAACCGCTTACATTCCGGAGCACCTGAGTTCACTCTCATTACGAATAGAGTTCGCGTTGTTAATTGATATTCAGTGGTTTTTATGTTTCTGTGTTTTATGTCTTGTCTGTTTCTTCTTCCTGTCGTTGTTTGTGTTACTGGTTTCGTCTCTGCCCTTTCGGACTTCGGATGCCCCATTGGTACCTCTGCTTCTTTCGTTTACTAGTTTCAATGTATTTAAACATGATTCTGCGTTTTACATGTTTAACCGTTTTTCTTTGATTAAAGACCCCGATTCCATTAAAGTCATACAAGATGTATGAAAACACAGTTTGGAATTAAAAATTACCCCATATGCGGACTTCAAACCAAAACTAACCCTTAATGATTTGAAGAATACCAATAAGACCAATAAAAATGAAATTTATAAAATATCTAAATACCATGTGTTGCATTTTGATATCGGAGCAGTTATAGGTTCAACTTGTTTTTCCGTAAAGAAAAAAAAAACAACTATGAAAATAGCTTGCAGTAATAATCTCGAAAAAGTGAATCCCAATTTTTAATATGCACCATTGCAGATTGCATGCTGATTTGTTTTTTCATTTAAGATGACATCTCACAATCACGTCTAGACAAAAGGTTCGTAGACTAGCTCTATCATTTAATTCTCATCTCATGTTATATTGATGATATTCTTTCACTTAACAATCCTCGATTTAGTGACTTGCTTGTTCTCATTTTCCACAGGAGCTTGGATTAATAGAAATAACAAAATATAGGTTTGCTTCATATGTGGATTTACATCTTGAAATTGACACCTAAGTAAAAATTACAAAGCTCTATGACAAGCGTGATTCAACTGTAGTTTCGTCAACTTCCAATTTTTATATAACAACATTAGTAGAGCACCACATATGCAAAATTTTCCGCCCCTACCCAGTCACCTCTCCGCTTTTCCTGAGGTCCTCCAAATTTAAAAGTCAAATTTCCCACCATTCCCCATGTTTCTCATCATTATTTAAAGTTCATTTTATCACCCTCTTTATGTTCATCACCCTTTTTAACCTATACAGTGTTTGCAAAGACGTCTAACACAACCTCACAATCTTTTACACAGGGTTATGCTGCGGCTCGGTTGCTGTCGTTACTTACACAAGATCTACAACACGTGGTTATAGACAATGTAATTACTTACAGATCAAACACACATGCAAATAGAGAAAAACGAGGTGTATTTCTCTCAGATGTGAGTACATTTGATTTGTCATTGACTCTTTTTAATGTCGCCCATTTCCGAATTTGACTTATACCTGACTGATCGTTGGCCATATGACGGGTATGTAACAACAAGCAGGAACTACTTTACGTTCCGGAACACATAAGGGTTTTGACCTAAGTTCACATTGCTGATTTGGTTATTTTTCAACTTTGTGATTTTTTTTGTTATGGTGTGCGGTTTGTTTTTTATTCATCATGTCTTGGCCTTTTCGTAATAAAGATGTTTCAAATGCCATTTGGCACTTCTTTGCTTTAACAGAAAGAGTATATGAGCAGACGACTTGACGACCTTGTTATATGTATCGACATTAGGGGATGAAGAGAGTTACATGTGCTGTGATTGGAAATCTTTCTAGTAGGTTGTAAATTGGTGTGTTGGGAGAGTAAATACATGTGGTTTTACATACATTTGGGCTGGTTAGATCTAAACCAGCGACAATGCCTTTTATGAATGGATATTCCTTTGCAAGATCCATTAACCATTCTGGAAATATCAATAGACTGTTACTTGTAGTTGCTGAGAAATAAACTTTTAAGCAAACTAATTCAACATCAGCCCGCCCGCATTCACCATTTTATAACCCGGATTTTCCGCTCTGTAACATACGGCAAAAAGTATGATATGTCCTACAACCTGCGCTATATGTTATAACAGTTGTTTCGGAAAAAAGAATCATAACTTGTTAAATGTATGCACTTACAGCTGGCAATTACGAAAACTGTTACTTTTTTACCTAAATGAAATCAACTGAATCGAAAGAGAGGCTTGTGTTAGTTAAAATATCAGAAAGTGAATTGAAGTACAGTCTTTTGGTCAATATTCTATTATGTAAATTATACAAACACATACTTGCTTCTTCAGGGCAATCATTTAAGACTTGTATGAAGACTGCATGTTTTACTGGGGTCTCTTTCATCTGGGACTCAACCTCGGCTATAGGAATGCTCCTGAAAAGCGTTGGATTTTCTGCTGTCGGCCATGGGTAGTCAAACTTGTCTAGCTGCCAAATGTCTGAGACAATAAGAAAAGTGATGACATACATGTTGCTTAAAAATTATTAAACAATAGTATGCCCAAAAGACATAATGCTCAATCTTGCAACATTTGTGACGGACGGACGAACCGACCCGTACACAATATGCCCCTTTCGTAGATGGATCATAAATATGTTGTCAAAAACTCATAAACAAATGGCCCTCCTATTCATGTTTTGTAATACAAAATCAAGAAAACACATTTAGACAATGTATTCCTTTACTTTCACATTAAAAGAATCTATTTTTAAGTTGCAGATCATAAAGAGATAATTTAATCCTTTACACATTAACGGAAAATGAAACCTCTCAAAATACATATATTCGGATATGTTCTGACAAAGGCCAGTTACAGACTTTACAAAAGGGAAATGCTAATTAAACTAGATGTAGAATGAGTGCACATGAAACTACATTCAAAACAAAAATCACTTCAAAATATTAACCTGTATATGTAGATTTTCTAATTCAAAGTTAAAGAGATAGCACTCCCGATGTTGACAAATCGGACAAGCTATATGGAAGGTCAATGTCCATGTTAGACCATGTTGTTCAAGTAACAGTTGCATGTTATCTTTATTTTGTCAACAACAACTAGGAGTTATTATCTCCTTGGACGATTACAATAACCATGAATTTAATATATTTATAGAAGGCTTCTAGAAATATATTAACTCCATGCAAAAGATCTAACTAACATGCAATGCCTAGGCATTTCAGCAAATACATCCTGTGGCATTGGAGCACTGTTTAGGAAACATCGGGCCATAGACCCATTGCAAATGTATGCAATTATAATTGTAAAGTCAGCTGTCCCTTGTAGCAATGAAGAGGATTTATGTAGATGTACACCAAATATTTTGCAAGTACAGTTACCAAAACGGGTATAAAAACGGGTAATTTTGTTATGCTCTATATGCATATTTCAAGGAGTAACCTCTCATCAGCAGCATTTGAATCAAAACATTGAAAGGTCATAAATCAAAAGTATTGAGCAAAAAGTACTCAAAACCAAAAAAGTTCGAACATGAAAGCCAAATAAAGCACCGAAAATATCGACCATGTGCAGTACAAGGAAAGAAACCTGGTGTTTAACAGTTTTGAATTTTACAATAAAAAATTTCAGCGACGAAAATGTATAAAATTTATCGGTAAATTTGTGTCAGACAAGCCTGAGTCTGACGACCACGCTTGTGATTACTCTCACTGTGACCTCTAGCGATATATACAGAGATTGTATACATGCATTCTTTCGTTTTAATATGCATGTAAAAAAAGAAAAATAATCAAAGTTGTTATTCTATTTAAAATCAAGGTCTATTGTTTATGTACATGTATTTAATAGAAATTTTTCATATCATAATCTAATATCACAAACATTTACACAAGTTTCGACTTTCTCATAAATTTATAACAATGGCTTGTTGCTACTTACGGAAATGAGTGTCCACAAGATCCATATTAATCTTTTGTAGGGTGTATTCGTAGTAGTTTATAAAACGACAAGATAACCGTTGTCAGCGATTAATATTTTTAATTCACAACCAGGTTGCCGGTATTTACTAAGCCAACTTGTCCATAAAACATGAACAAAAAATATGGCTGCCCCAACTAAAGAGATTTTTATTTTAATGTATGCACAGCATGCAGTAACTGCATATTTAATTTAAGAAAATAAGCGGGATCTAGATAAAATAATTTCCTATTTGATTTGTATCTTTCGTGTTCAAGGGTTATTTTCAGTTATGGTTGATAGCAGTATATAGATTAACTCTGCGAATGAACCATTGAAAATGCACCCGATCCATTTTATTTCCATAGACATACCCCGATATCGTTATTGACATAACTTTATTTTCATAAAAAATTGAAGTCCAAACATTCGTGCCTTTAAAATAAAAAAAAAATTAAAACGGATTTAAAAAAAAAGCTGATGGTCCCCTTTAAATTGCTTACAAAAATCCTTCATGCAAACCCTATACTAAGATAATTATGAATCGCAATAAGGCCTCATTTCAAACCACAATTGAAGTAACATAAAAGGTGAAAATTTCTTCTTTTAAGAAAACAGTAGTAGTTTAAGTAAATACAGATGGGTGCACACACAGGACAGATTTGAGGAAATCTCAAATTTGAAATGTTTTATGAAACCGGGGCCTGGCCTGTCACAAGGAAGCGACTGACTAAAAATAATCATAGATTAATTGCTGTAAGGATACGTTTTTTGACAATAAAACAAGTACATGACCAACATTCTTAATGTTTCTGATTGGCATTAATTTTCGGGGCGTAACGTTTCTTTTGTCCATAAGTATAATTATTGATATTTTCATATTTACCAACATTTAAGGTAGTACAATAGTAAAAAATCGGTAGGATAGAATTTTTTTAAATTTTGTCATAAGAAGTATCTACGTGCATATGTTTGGAAAATAAAATAAAAAGAATAGGTCACCGTGCTTAATTTTTGTAGAAAATTGATCAAAAACAGTTCAAATTTGGCTATTTTTATATAGATTATATAGGGAAAAATGGTTTAAATCATTTTTTTTTTCAAATTTCACGGGATAGATTTTTGTTAAATTTTGTCAAAACATCAATTTTTGATAGTTATTTGAAAATAAGGTATAAAATCATGGGGTCACCGTTAATTTTCTGAAAATAAATTGGAATAAAAAGCTACGCCGAGCGCAGCATGATACGACCGCAACAAGTTGAACCCTGTACGTTGGAGGCCCAGTATGGATAGTCCATTGCTTTGGTCACATGAAGCCCATGGTGGACTTACAAAGCTTTTTGACACATGCATCCTGTGGTGGACTTAAAAATGCATTTTTGACACATTTATATTTACATCAACATCTAATACAAAAGCCTTATTTATATATACATGTATTAATTTACAATTTTGGCCCTTTGACCCCTAATTTCTCAAAAACGGTAAAAATATTGCAAATCTGATTAAATAATAAGGCAGAAATATTCACAAGGAATCCAATGAAAAAAAAGATTTAAAAAATCGGACCACAAATAAAAAAGTTGATTTTAAGGGCGTGGCCTGTCTTTAGCCCCCCCCCCCCCTGTAGCAATGTAATGGTGAAATACATATCAAAATCATTGACACATTAGGAAGATAGAATTTAGTGATGAATTCAATAAAAAAATATTTTCAAAATCGAATGAATGATAAACATTCTACAACAGATTTGTCAATACACCCGTTTTGGCCCTTTTTTCTAAAACAGAAGGGGCCACAAACCCCAAATACAAAACCAACATTCCTTTAGTGGATATAATCATCATATTAAAACTTCATAACAATTGGCAGGCCCACTACAACTTTATTTTTGGTTTAAATGACAAACTTTTAAAAACGGCGTTTTTGGCCCCTTTGACCCCTAAATTCTCAAAAACAGTAAGAGATATTGCAAATCTGATTGAAAAATGCAGGCAGGGATTTTCACAAGGATTCCAATGAAAAAAAGATTTTGAAAATCGGACCACAAATAAAAAAGTCAATTTTTGGGGTGTGGCCCCTTTTTGACCCCCAGTAGCAATGTAACGGTAAAAGATACATCAAAGCCGTTGATACATTTTGTTGACAGAATTTATTGAGGAATACAATAAAAAAGAATGATCAAAATTGGATGAAAATTAAACATTCTACAGACGTTTTGTCAATATACACATTTTTGCCCCTTTTGGCCCTTTTTTCTTAAACGGTAGGGGCCAGAAACCCAAAATGCAATACCAACCTTCCTTTAGTGGTTATTAACATCATATCAAAATTTTATAACAATTGGTTATCTACAACTAAAGTTATTGCACGGAAACCAAAGTGTCTACAGACGACAACGACGACGACGACAACGACGACAACGACGACAACGACATCGCCATAACATAATACGATCGCAAAATTTTGCGGTCGTATAAAAACTGAATTTTCCCTATACATTAAATACAAATTATCTCCCTTGAAAAAAGTACGGGAAATGTTATAAAATGAATATAACAGTTAGGTTTTGTTTCAAACTTATTTTTTCTCTAACAATTCATCATACAAACAAATTTCATACAGTTAAATAGCAATGTTTTTGTGTTTGCTTAAATTTGGTAACATGCTCAGAAAAGATGCTCAGTGTTATACCACTGTACTACTTTAAGAAAATCTTATAATTTACGTTTTTGGCCCCTTTGAGTCATTATTTCAACATCATATAAAAACTACATAACAATTGGCCGGCCCCCTACAACTTAAATTCTTGCATAAAACCATTTGTCGAGACAAACTCTTATAATTTGAGTTTTGGGACCCTAGGCCTTTGTCTACTGATTTCTCGAGAACAGTAAGAAATATTGCAAATCTGATTAAAAAATCCGTGGCAGGGATAGTCACTAGAATTCCGATGAAAAGATTTTTTTCTAAATCGGACCATGAACAAAAAATCAATATGTACAAGGATGCAAGAGCCAGTTGCCGTATTTTACTTACCAAAAGTATAATACAAGTTACTACAGGCATAACATAACAATTACTATTTAGTATAAAAAAATTTTTAGTGTTACTGTCAAGAAGCCACTTATTGAGAAATTTGCTCATTTCTGCTGGTGTGATCTTAAATTTGGGTGAAAATTCCCAAACATCAATTGGGTTCCTTCTCTTATGGTATGTAACAATATCATCAAGTTTCATTATAATGGGTTGAAAATATTTTTGAGTGATTTTCCGGAAACCACTTCTTCGAAAAAATTCTTTACGTTTTTTTCCTCTTTGAAATTGACCTTAAACTATCCAAAAATAAATAGGGTTCCTCCTGTAAAGATATAAAACAATACCATAAAACCACTTTTATGACAAATTTTCTATTTTTTTTTCTGCCCGTGTGACCTTGACCTTGAAAGAAATTACCCCAAAATCAAGAGGGTCCCTCCTCTTATAGTATGTAATATTATTATAAAGTTTCATAAAAATTTCCCCACCATTTTAGAAACTTTCTAAAGTTTTTTCTGCCGCTGTGAACTTGACAAACAGAATTACCACAAAATCAATAAAGTTCCTCCTCTTACGGTACCGGTATGTAACAATGTACCAAAGTTTCATTTCAGACAACTTTTAGAGAAATGGTTCGGAAACAAATTTTCGACGCCCGCCTATTCTAGACATCATTAAAACAATACCCGAGTTCAACTTCGATGCAACTCGGCTAAAAAAGTTAATATTTTGGCGTGGCTCATTCCGGACCCCTGTTGCGATGTAATTGTGCAAAATACTAGTAAACGATTTTTCTCACTTGTCTTTACAAAGAATTTTGTATTTTTTGATATCGTTTTATAAAAGTACAATATTTTAGTTTCAAACTAATGTATACAGTACTAGGTTAAGTCAATCTTTTTATTTTTGCTTTTAAGGTGGGATGAAAAAAAAGCCATTGTACACTTCTAGTGAGCTCATCCAATGAAAGGAGAAGACTCTTGAGGAAAAAGGAGAGTGATGCCAGAATTTGGAACAATGCGTACTGTACAATGTCTTGAAAATGGTAGTGGATAGTAAATAAAGCCCATTTTTTGACAGCTTGCAGATTAAAAAAAATGCGAGAGAGGACTTATGCGTAAGTTGACGTATTCGTGGTTCCAAAAGTAAAATGTTTTGGGTTTCTGTTGTACCTTGCAACCGGATAACACGTTATTTCAGACCCTGATAATCCAAGTTCGCATTTTGTGATATATTTTATCATCTACCTTGAATCAACCATATGTGACATTTTATAACCAATGGCAGCTGTTTTTGTCTTGTACTCGATTTTTGAAACCTCTGTACACTTACTTTACATCTCATTGTTATATACCTGTATCGATGCTGTTTTTTTATGTATTTAAGGTAGTACAGTGGTATAACACTGAGCATCTTTTCTGAGCATGTTACCAAATTTAAGCAAAGGCAAAAACATTGCTTTTTAACTGTACGAAGATTGTTACTATGATAAATTATGAGAGAAAACAAAAATTGAAACATATTCATTTTATAACATTTCCCGTACTTTTTTCAAGGGAGATAATTTGTTTGAAATGTGTATGGAAAATTCAGTTTTTCGACTTTATTTTTAGAAATTGAACGGTGACCCCATGATTTTATGCCTTAATTTCAAAGAATTAACCGACATTGATGTGTTGACAAAATATCACAAAAATCTATCCCGTGAAATTTGAATAAATTAATATCAACCATTTCCCCTTATACAATCTATATAAAAATAGCCATATTTGAACTGTTTTTGATCAAGTTTCTACAAAAATTAAGCATAGTGACCTATTCTTTTTATTTTATTTTTCAAACATACGCATTAAGATACTTCTTATGACAAACTTTAAGAAAATTCTATCCTACCATTTTTTTACTATTGTACTACCTTAAAAAAAAAAAACTATTTGGAGTACCAATTTATTTATAACTATTGCATATAGTTTATATTTACTGACTGGGTATGAGGAAAACAGCACAAAGAAATGCCCAGTCAGTAAGTAAATATGATTATTGAAGTAAATTAACTTCTTTTATAGCTTTGGTCTATTACGTCTATTCATAATATAAAATACAAAGTATAAAATATAGATGCATAAAAGTTTTTATTCATGCACTTAACAGCAATGTATTCACGCTACGTTTGCAAACTGTAAAATTTCTTTCCATTCTCTCTAAATAATTTTCGTTTGTCTTCGTCCGACAAGTCCGGCAGTAAATTGTTGAGAAGGTTGTAGACATCGATGTATTTACAACCAGCTTGGTAAAAAACTGGGCAGTCTGATCCAAACATACAACGATCGATCCCAAAACATTTTATTATATGCTGAAATAGAAATTAAATACTGTCTACTGAATATGCTTAATTCATATATTCAAGACATTTACATTTTGGACAAGTTCGACCCCCGTAGTCCTCGGATAAAAATAAAATAAATCTGACCACGAAAAGAGAGGGAATCATGGCTAAATAATCAAAAGTATTTATTTTTTATCTAAAGAGGTTTCAGGTAGCCTTATGAGGATTTTGCTTTCAGCATACCCATAATTAATAAAACCCCTATAAAATAAAAGGAGCATTATTTTGACAGAAATTTTAGCAAAACAAATATTACTCTGTCAAAAACAGTCGTCTGAAATTCGGTCTAGAACTGGTCACCCTAGGTGTTATAGGACAAGGGTCGATTTTCTATTTCGATACAAATGATCAATATTCAATTCACTGTGAAAGAACACTTACATCAACATATGGTTGAAAATCCTCTTTCTTCCAATCTTGAAGGTCACCTTCATTTACTAGACCAGATCTGTAAAAATTATATTAACTTAATTTTTTGCCTTCTCATGGGGTTTTTGATTACATGATTCCCAGGCCATTTTTAAGGTGATTACTTGATTACAAGAGCAAATATTTAATGATTATTTGATTACCGAGGTTTGAATTTTTGATTACTTGATTCCCATTAGGAAACAGTTTTTGATTACATTTCAAAAAAATATATGATTACTTGATTACTTTGGCAAAAAAATGCTGATTACTTGATTCCTGGTACCCCCCATGAGAAGCCCCAATTTTACAGGTCTTATGGTACATGTGATAAAAACAACTGTTGCAATACAAATAAATGATTTTAATTTTCTAAAATGATACAAAATGCAAAGATATGATGAAAAAAGGGATTATTGGAACATCCGTAAATATTACTCAGCAACACAAATAACGCACCACTTCTTTTCTATCAGATTTCTTTAATTTTTTTTGAATATTTTATAAAGTCTTTTATGCTTAATAATAAAATCAAACCAATTTCAATAAAAAAACTAAGCCTTTATGCATGAAAATTTGATAACCAAGTCAAAAAACGAAGTCTAAGATTGGTCAATCTGAAAATGCATGTTTCCGAAAAGTGTGCCCAGTTTTGTGAAAATAAAGCTTTCTTCATTGTTTTCTTGGTTGTCGTTTAAAAAGGCATCAAATTTTCTAAAAAAATATGGATTTTTCATATTTGGGTTACAAAACTCATTTTTGAGAAAATCAAAAACGAAAAATCAGAATTTCTCAAAATTTGCAGCGATTGCAGTTATGGATCTTTAACATATTGTGTCAAAATCTCAGACCATTCAGACATATTTGCCATCAAACTTTTATTTCAAAATACAAATGACAACAAAGTTCCAGACAATAAATTTTGCTACGCCTGACGCGCGTTTCGTCTATTCAAGACTCATCAGAGGCGCTCTACCAAAAATATTGAAAATGCCAAACACTGTATAAATATGAAGAGCATAGAACAGTATAACCAAAAATACCAAAACTGGGGAACCAAATTATTACTAAGATAATCAACCTATGTCTGGGGTAGGAAGCACCTTAGGGTTTAGACACTTTTTGAAATTTAGACGGATAATTTAAAGCTTTGATGTATTCTCCAACTCAAAAAGTGTTGGTGCCGGAGCGGGCTAACCTCGGGGAATTTACACTCCACCAGCAGTGCTAACCTTCACGTGTGTTCGAAATACAAATGACAACAAAGTTCCAGACAATAAATTTTGCTACGCCTGACGCGCGTTTCGTCTATTCAAGACTCATCAGAGGCGCTCTACCAAAAATATTGAAAATGCCAAACACTGTATAAATATGAAGAGCATAGAACAGTATAACCAAAAATACCAAAACTGGGGAACCAAATTATTACTAAGATAATCAACCTATGTCTGGGGTAGGAAGCACCTTAGGGTTTAGACACTTTTTGAAATTTAGACGGATAATTTAAAGCTTTGATGTATTCTCCAACTCAAAAAGTGTTGGTGCCGGAGCGGGCTAACCTCGGGGAATTTACACTCCACCAGCAGTGCTAACCTTCACGTGTGTTCGAAATACAAATGACAACAAAGTTCCAGACAATAAATTTTGCTACGCCTGACGCGCGTTTCGTCTATTCAAGACTCATCAGAGGCGCTCTACCAAAAATATTGAAAATGCCAAACACTGTATAAATATGAAGAGCATAGAACAGTATAACCAAAAATACCAAAACTGGGGAACCAAATTATTACTAAGATAATCAACCTATGTCTGGGGTAGGAAGCACCTTAGGGTTTAGACACTTTTTGAAATTTAGACGGATAATTTAAAGCTTTGATGTATTCTCCAACTCAAAAAGTGTTGGTGCCGGAGCGGGCTAACCTCGGGGAATTTACACTCCACCAGCAGTGCTAACCTTCACGTGTGTTCGAAATACAAATGACAACAAAGTTCCAGACAATAAATTTTGCTACGCCTGACGCGCGTTTCGTCTATTCAAGACTCATCAGAGGCGCTCTACCAAAAATATTGAAAATGCCAAACACTGTATAAATTAAAATTAAATGAATGGAAGTGGTGCGTTTCTTTCGTTGTTTAGTATATTACCTAGAGTCATTGAATTAATAGCATCATACATTTCACATTTAATTGAAAAATATTAAAGAATAAATTTCTCTATGAACACTTTTATATTTATAATATTTCATATAAAATATTCAGATAGAATCTGTAGAATATATTGTAACCCAAAACTGAGAAATATGCTCAATATTGTTTTCCATTTGAAATGTCCAAAGGTACCACAATAAGCCCTAATGTTTGACCAACTTCTTATACCTACATTTTACAATAAACATTTGGAAACTGTGCAACAGTTGCGATTTCTTCATCCCAAGGCGATATTTTCTTGTCTTTAACATATGGTTTAGCAATGTGATCCACAACCATTTTAAGGCTGAAAGAAGTAATCATCATATTCAATTGCAGTACTTTTTACCGAGTCAACATTTGCAATGAGATAATAAACAATACATGTATTGCAATGAATTCACAATGTTTAAAAATACTAGAAATATAAAACAAATACTAAAAAGGTATAATAACAAGAGGCTCCCAGGAGCCTGAATCGCTCACCTGGTCTTAATGTCAACCCTTTGAAGACTTTTGTATAGCTAAATGAGCTGAATGTTTAAGCAATAAAAAGCTTTTCTCTATCTGCAAAATTTTCATTCCAAAGCAAAAAAACACTATTTTTCACCTTTAAAGGGCCATAACCCCTTAAAGGGGTCATCTGACAACTTCGACCCTAAAAAGACTTTTGTAGAGCTAATTAAGCTAAACATTTAAGCAAGCAACATCTTTTCTCTATCTGCAAAAGTTTTCTTTCTTTAGGCCAAAAACACTATTTTTTGCCTTTAAGGGGCCGTAACCACTATAAGGGGTCATCTGGCAACTTTGACCCTATGGAAACTTTTGTAGAGCTAAATGAGCTGAACATTTAAGCAAGCAACAACTTTTCTCTATCTGCAATAGTTTTCATTGCATAGGCCAAAAACACTATTTTTTGCCTTTAAGGGGCCATAACCCCTATAAGGGGTCATCTGACAACTTTGACCCTATGGAGACTTTTGTAGAGCTAAATGAGCTGAACATTTAAGCAAGCAACAGCTTTTCTCTATCTGCAATAGTTTTCATTCTATAGGCCAAAAACACTATTTTTTGCCTTTAAGGGGCCGTAACCCCTATAAGGGGTCATCTGACAACTTCGACCCTATGGAGGCTTGTGTAGAGCTAAACGAGCTGAACATTTAAGCAAGCAACAGCTTTTCTCTATCTGCAATAGTTTTCATTCTATAGGCCAAAAACTCTATTTTTTGCCTTTAAGGGGCCATAACCCCTATAAGGGGTCATCTGACAACTTTGACCTTATGGAGACTTTTGTAGAGCTAAATGAGCTGAACATTTAAGCAAGCAACAACTTCTCTCTATCTGCAATAGTTTTCATTTCATAGGCCTAAAACATGAAAAAATGCTATTTTTCACCTTTAAGGGGCTGTAACTCCCATAAGGGGTCATCTGACAACTTCGACTCAATGGAAACTTTTGTAGAGCTTTTGATGCTGAAGCAGTAGCGTGGCATCAGATTTCATCTTTCTCTTATACTTTTTGATTTACAAGCCAAAAACAGTAGTCTGACCCCCCTGGTCTATTTTTAGCAACGGCGGCCATGTTTTTCGACGAATCAAAAATCCCCACATCAGTTCTGTGGGGGATACCCTAAAGTACCACCAGACCAAATTTGGTTTGAATCTGTGCAGCCGTTTCAGAGGAGAAGAAGTTTGAAGAAAAGTTAACGACGACGACGGACGCCAAGTGATGGCAATAGCTCACATGGCCTTTGGCCAGGTGAGCTAAAAATGACAAAAAAGTTCCAGACAATAAATTTTGCTACGCCTGACGCGCGTTTCGTCTATTCAAGACTAATACAATGTACAATTAACTTTGATATGCTGTATGTGCATATTTCAACGAGTAACATTTCATCAATAAATTGAAAGACCAAAACCAAAACTACAGAAAGAAAATAACTCAAAACCGTATAGTTCAACAAGGAAGACAGATATCGACCGTGTGCAGTAGTAGAAAATCAACTTGTTGTTTTATGCAATTTTGAATTTATGTGCAGTAGTAGAAAATCAACTTGTTGTTTTATGCAATTTTGAATTTAAACAATCGGAAAAGAACGCATGTGTCGGGTTTCCTCGACATTTTAAAAACAGCTAGAAATAATGTCAGGGGCATACATAATTTAAAGATAAAGGCGCATTTACATTGCTATTTTGAAATTCTTGCCTTACTTGGTGCAGTAATTCAACGATTGGCATTTTAAGAGATGTTGTGCCTAACATGGTCAATGCATCGTACATGATACCATACTATTAAATTGATTGGATACCACCTCTCCCGAATGGAAACAGGATTACATTAGGGTGAGTGTGTGTATATGTATAATAGGTTTTAACGCCCTTTTCGACGCACATGGGCCATTAATGGGGGTAAGTTTTAATGGTGGAGAAAACCAGAGTACCCGAGGGTCATATTCGAATACTCGGGTATCCAGTTAACAAATACTTGTCGTGATTGTAGATTGGTCACTTACTTTGGTAACTGTTTGATGACACCAGGTAGGTACTTTAATAAATGAGGTCTGGAAAATAAAACAATAAGTTTTGTCCAGATAATCAAACATGGAGCTGAAAAAAGCATTACCTATTTACATCTTTTTAGCCGCCTACCGACATTCACCATTGTATAACCAGGACTTTTCACTCTGTAAAATCCGGCCAAAATACTAGAAAGCCATAGGTTACGTTGTATTCAATTACCTTTTCTTAGATGTTAATCACTCCTGACTGAAACAGTTTAAATTGTTAGGATAAATTTTCATTTTCATTTTTTGTTATAGATGATTTTAGTATTCTTAATCATTGCTCTTAACAATTCATTCGTTACATTTTACCTGACGAGGAGGTCGAACGTCAAACCACGTGATTCTAACACCTTAAGTCCTCGAATGACGTCATCTCTGGTTATATATTTCTCATCCTCAAAATCCAGGATGTGACGACAGCCTTTAAACAGAGGGTTCTGCATCAGGTCATCTAATACCTTCTCCAGCTGAAGAAATGAAAGAACCTAAATGTACAGTCTCACATACGGTACCTCATGCGTCCACAATTTGGACAGAGATTATCAATGTTGAATTAGGAATCAAAGTGTAGAGTTTAGTGAAACAAGTCGAAGTCGGCTCGTTAGACGATCAACATACATGAAAACGTATCCTTCCATATAGGGTCCCTACCAGAAGCTACATATCAAATATCAACAGCCTAGGATTAATAATTGATGAGAAATCTGCCAAGGATATTTTGATCACGGTCGGACTGACCAGTCAAAAACATTATATCTTTGCATATATCGTTGCATGGGGTATAACAAATAAAAGCGCAGTTGTTTGCTCCCGGCATTTGGAGATAAGCTCATGTGCAACGTGTTTTCTAGCAGCTTATACACGTTTTCTAAACCCTTACCAATCAACATACAAAAATGTATACTTCAATCATGATTCTGTGTCTATTGACCTAATGGTCGTTTCTCCTTAATAAAAGACTCCGACACCAAAAATGTTTGAACAAAAGTTTAAAGACAAGACAAATTATTATAATGTTTTTGAACACACATTGGAAGTCAAAATTATCCCGAAGACAGACTTCAAACCAAGACAATAGTAATAATAACTCATTAGAAGAACATCATGGATTCCTGGGACGATATCAAGTATTGAAAATCGAAATTGATATCGGGGCAGTTAACTATGAATATTAAATCAAATATTTTTTTATCATCTGGATTTCATCCAAGTTGTTTCCGCAAAGAAAAAGAAGAAGAAAAATAGCTTGCAGTAATGACTTCGAAAAAGTGAACCACTATCATAAATGTTTGCTGGTTTGTTCCTTCATTTATATGAAGAGTGTATCCTGCAAACATTTCTTGAAAAAGATCGAAGCTATCTGTTAATTTGGTGGTGTCTTTGCTCTGAGCAATCATCGCTTTAAGGATTTGCTAGATCTCATTTATCCCAAGGAGCTTACATTACATTACAGAATCTCGGGTAAGCTTCATATTTTCATTTAAATCTCGAAATTGACATCAAATGGAGACTTTGTACGAAGCTCTATGACAAGCGATATTCAACTGAGCCATCACCAACTTTTCCTTCTTATGTAACGACATTCCTTTCGATCCAGCTTATAGAGTAGTTATTCCATGCTTTGATTTTCGTGAACGACACACAATTATTGCGTACATAGTGCTATGATGCTCCACCACTCACACATTTGTACAATTTTGTTATTCCATCGGTTATTGTCGTTTTAAAAAAAAAGCAAAATAAAAAATCAGAAGATCAACAACACATACAATTAGACAAAAGAGCGAGGCGTTATATCTCGCAGATGTGAGTATATATGCTGGTTTGTCATAAATTCTTTTTAATGTTACCCTTTACCGAATTTGACATGAAATAGACTGATCGTTGGCCACATGACGGGTATGCTTACTTAACGTTCCGGAACACATGAGGGTTTAAACCTTAGTTCACATTGCTGATTTGGTTGTTTTTTTATGTTTGTGTTTTTTTGTTATGGTGTGCGTCATTTTGTCTACTGAGTTTGTTTTGGCCTTGTTTTGATAGCCCAATTGACGGGCTTGTTACATGTATCGGCGTAAAGTGATGAAAAGAGTTACATGTGCTATGATTTGAAATCTTTCTATTGGTTTATAAGTTGGCATGTTGGAAGAGTAAAAACACGTAGTTTTACATACATTTGGGCTGGTTAGATCTAAACCAGCGACAATGCCTTTTATGAAGGGGTAATCCTTTGCAAGGTCCATTAACCATTCTGGAATCAAAAATAAATGGTAAAACAACTAATAATGAAGGCATTTTTCAAATTTTTCATCCTGTTTCTTCCTGGTTTCAAGTATTCATGTTTTATAGCAAAGTTCTTTCTTGTCAAGGAGTACAAAAGGTAAGACATGACCTAAAATTGTGCCATATAGAGTAACAGTGAAAGAAGTTGTTCCAGAAAAAAAATAAGCTTTTCTATCTTAATACAATAATGCACTTATAATTGGCAATTAGAAGTTATTTTACTTGTTTTCATCTCTATGAATGAGAGGTTGAATGAGAAGTATGACTATGAGTGAACTATCTATCTTATACTTCCATTGGTTGATATAGAACAGGCATTGGACTTAATATTAATTACAGGAAACATACTTGCTTCCTCAGGGCTATCATTTAAGACTTGTATGAAGACTGCATGCTTTACTGGGGTCTCTTTCATCTGGGCATCGACCTCGTCTATAGTAATGCTTCTGAAAAGCGTTGGATTTTCCGCTGTCGGCCATGGGTAGTCAAACTTGTCTAACTGCCAAATGTCTGAGAAAATAAGAAGTTATTACGCACATGTTACTTTTAAAATGCATTTAGCATTGTTAAGGAACAAGTAAAAACTGTGAGCCGAAAGCTCAAAATAAAATGCCGACCCCCCCTTTTTCATGCAGGTTTTATTATAGAAAAACAAGACAACTTATGTTTTATGGACACCTATTGATTGATTTAGGAGGACATGGAGGGGTTGCAGGTAAAGAAATAGGACCTTAAATGAACGGAAGTTAAAACCCTTTGGTCTTAATATTATAAGCTCATCCTCAGTCAGGCCTGATGTTTTAACCATGGACCCCATATTTTCTTTAGTATTTTAACGAAAGGTCCCCCGAATATGCAGTTCACAATTTTTTTTACCAAATTTTACGTTCTCTTTCGTACAATTATATAAAAAGATTTTATTTAAAACATATAAGAATTTGTCAATTTTTGTTTACTTTAAGATAGAGGAGCAAACCCTTAAACAATCTAACCCGTTTTACAGATCAAGGTTATGTGGTCTTTTTAATCTAAGTATTACTTAAGGTCAATGCCAATGTAGTTCAAGTGGGCCACATGTATGTATATCTTATCAATAGCAACTAGAAGCGATCTCCTGTACGATAACAATAACCATAGATTTAATATTCAATGCATTTGGGTCTATATACACGTAGAAGGCTTCTAGAAATACTGGCCTGAACTAACATATGCAATGACTCGGTTTGGCATTCATCATTGCATTATAAATGTAGGTACATGTGTGCTAAAATTTTGATGGGAAATGGGTACTTATTACTTTTGCATTGCCACTGATTCAATGGCAACTTTAAAATGTAGATCTATGTCAGAGTGTAAAATTTCATTAAAAAAATGTGACCTGTAGTCTGCATTTCAAGTATTATTATAGATGGAAAAATCAAAATTATATTAAGATACATCACGAAGGTCTGCATTTCAACCAAAATGTTGGGAAAAAACTAAAGATAATAATGTATGTATGTATGTATAAACACAACAGTTCTACCATGTATAGTTTTCAAAATACAAAGTATAAGTGCAGTTAGATTTACTATTTTAATCTATACATTTATAATATACTTGTAATTTTGTGAACTTAATTTGTATGTTTCATAATTATTGTACAACAGAGTTAAGCAATTATTTTTGGAACCAAAATATTATTACATGTATCATTACATTATATTATCATGATTATTGATATTAATTAAGACACATCGCAAAATAACTATAAAACGTTGTTAACCTAAAAATTTAAAATTTTTAAACCAAGGTAGACGAATTGCATGGTTAAGTTCTTGCTTTGATTATAGTGTTTGGCTGGTACTGAGATGATCACCTTAGCACCCCTATTATATGTCTTCACAAACTTGATACCGGACCCAAAGATCGCAATGGAAAGGGGGGGGGTAGCGCGCCTTAAAACCTGGTTTAACCAACCTTTTCGTTTGAAATGCCTGTACAAGGTCAGGACCATTGCGGTCTCCAATTTTTCCGGTATATGTCTGTCATGTCTTCCTTGTTTTGTCTTGTCTTCTCCAAGTTCAGAAATTTTCTCATCACCTTTATTTCATATACATGTACAACAAACATATTTGCATATCAAAACCAAACATCATTTAGACAATTACAAGTTTTGACACTGTCATAAATTTATTACAATTTATTGCTACTTACGGAAATGGGTGTCCACAAGATCCATATTTATCTTATGTAGGGGCGTATTTCCTTGTAAATTATTAAAGTACAAGATAAATGTTGTCAGCGAACCGTTGTAAAACTATCTTGTTGTGTGCAACCCAGCGCCGAGCGTGTACCTTTAAGTCAATCGATATATTTATTTATTCTTATTACTGTTAGCCTTGAATTGTTCACGAATAACATAGAAGTTTTAGAAACTTTTATTTTGTTGTGCTGTTGTTTTTATTTTATTTGAAAGCCAGGTTACCGGTTTTTACCAAGCAAGCGTGTCCTTTAAACATAAACAAAAAATATGGCCGCGCCCATTATACGGATTTTTGATAAGGCTGATGATGTCTCAAAAGAGCTCTGCAACTTTGTTATTGAGAAAGCAAATCAATCAATACAAGCGAACGGGTTATTCACTGTAGGATTATCAGGTAAATTTGTCAGATAATCTTATTTTGTTGTTTAAAGCTAGAGGTTATTATCTAGGACATATTTTTACTTCCTTCTTCAGTCAAAGCTGCATATTTTTTTTGAAATCAGAAATTAAAATAAAATTACAATTTTTTCACTTAATTAAATATTTTCATTTCATTTATATCTTTTTGTCATTTTTGACATCATAGGATTTATAACGTAACACTGACCCTGTTACCGTTTGGATTACGCTATCGTTCACGGGCTTTACTGATCTTTACTACACAAGGCTTGGTACATTTTGATTGACATTTTTTTATTTGAAGGTTAAATTAGAAAAAAAAATGTATCAAGCCTCCTTGCATCAAGTGTTTCTGTTTTATGGGATGATGATAATATCAAGTCATTTAATTACAGTTTTAAAGTTGTCGTGTCGGAATTATAAACCTTTGATAGTTCCTTTGCGTTTCGTTTGTTCGCTTGTATATTATAGGTAATAAGTCTCTTGTGATAAACAAATCTTAATTCTGTGATAGTTTTGTGCTTTGTTCGAGACTGTCAATAGGGGGAAGGTTAGACCACATCCAACTTGATAAAAAGAAACAACCACCCTGCGCCTGTCTTAATAAAGTCTGAATACGAATTGAACTTATAGGCATCCTCCCCCCCCCCCCAAAAAAAAAAGTAGTGTGTTAAGGGTAACAGGACTTTACCTGAAATTCCTACCCTTTTTTTGTTTTGCCTGTCTGAAAAAAGTCTTCTCGAAAAGGCTTTTCCAATTCTAGTAGAACTTTGTTGTTTTAGGTAATAATTCTACAATATTTTTCCAAAACATCTTATAAAGATAATATCTGTTACAAATTGGAACAAGTTTGCAGTGTGCTTGATTTCCTTATTGACGAAATGTTTGTCACATTTGGAGGCGAAATCTTTTAACAACAAATTGGCATTCCAACGGGCACAAAGTTGTGATCCTCTCCTCGGCGATTTGTTTTTGTACTCTTACGAGACTGAATTAATATTTCTTCAAGAACTCGTTAAGAACAAGACGAAAGAGGCAAGGTCCTTCAATCTCAATTTCAGGTATTTCGACGATGTCCTCTCCGTCAAGGACGCTTCTTTTGGTAAACGGATTCCTTTGATATATCCTCCAGAGTTAGTCATTAAGGAAAACACCGAATCCAATTGCTTCTGATTTCTTGGATTTGCATCTCTGATTTTTTTATACGTTTCATACGGTTCCTAAAAAATCTTCCTTCTTTTCGGCTCCTGGTGGAAAAATTCAAGGTTAGGTTGAAAGTATTAGTTAGTGAATGTTTTGATAAGTGTTTTGCTGATTGTTGTACTGAGAAGATCATCTTATTATCCCTATTATGTCTTCACAACCGTGTTGCGTTTTGTGTTACTACCGGACACTAAGATCACAATGGAAGAGGAATGGATACATACAGCTGGATAAAAGCTTTGCCTTTGATATTTTCGGAAGGTGTTCGAGGATTTTGTCTTTGTTGTTATTTGAATTTTGACATCCAGTACTGCTTTGCTATTTTTTAAGCAGACGTCCACGAAGAAATCTAATACCAATAAACTTTGGTAAACTGGTTTCCTTTAATTGTAGGTGGAAGTTTGGTGAAGTTTTTATGTTCGGGTTTACCATCATGTAAAACGGACTGGACAAAATGGAGGCTATTCTTCTGCGATGAAAGGCACGTCCCATTTAACGACCCGGAATGTACATACAGCCTGTACAAAACTGGACTAGTTGACGTTGCTGGTATTCCAGCGGACAACATTTTCCCGATTAGTCCTGATTTGTCAGGTAAATGCTAACATCTTTTTAGTATATAGTCATGATTAAGTTTTTTGTAAGAAATTATTAACGCAGTTCCAAAGATAAATACGCAATGCAGTCAAATTGGTTAATTTTCCCTGAATTCATAATAAACATTCAAATAACCAGTTCATTGGATATTTATCTACAACTTCAAACAAGAATTACATTGTTGAATGTCAATAATTATATATAAATATACAAATTAATGTGGTAAAAAACTTCTTTTGATAGTTTAGCCTTTATGATATGTTGCAGCAAAAAAATAAATACACCATTGGATTAAGACATGTTTTTTCTAGAATCAAGTGTAAGATTATTTTGATAGAAGTTGTAATAAAATTGCAATCGGCCTGTAAATTTTTGAAGCGGACAAGTTTTAAATTAGGTCATGGAAGCCATTATCCTCACCAGCAAGACAGAAATATAGTAGGGGATTTCCCAGTTTTAATCAACCAATAATATCTGAATAAGATCCTTCACCCGGTGCAAGGTCAACAGCACCTGGTTTGACCCCTTGCAAGTTTACATCAATGTTATTTATAGATATTCACCTGGTGAAACGCATTCATTTAACCTTTTCCTTCATTATACTTATAAAGGAAGTATCTAGAGAATATTCCGAAAGATAAACTCGGTGTGAGGTCAAAAGCACCCGGTTTGACCTCTTGGTATAAAAAGGCAATTGATATTTCACGTGGTCACTTTTATGTAAACTAGCCATCACAGAATTGATGTTTTCGGGATAAGTTTATCTGCTTTTTTAGGTAAGTGTTTGTCATCTTAAAGAACATAATTATACGTTATTACATATTTGATATATATTTTAATTTTCAAACACTTCGATCTAGTTTTTATATATTTACAAAATGTATTTATTAAACTTTATTTTATTAGTAAAATAGTTTGTACAAATACTTGATGAGTCTTGAATAGACGAAACGCACGTCAGGCGTAGCAAAATCTATTGTCTAGAACTTTGTTGTCATTTTTATTTGTACAAATACTTTTATCAATTATTACATTTTGAGAAAAAAGGGAAATAAATTATCAATTACAATGTTATTGTGTGGATTCAAAAAAATTCATCGCTTTTTTAGCTCACCTGGACCAAAGGTCCATGTGAGCTATTGCCATCACTTGGCGTCCGTCGTCGTCGTCGTCGTCGTCGTCGTCGTCGTCGTCGTCCGTTAACAATTTTTCAAAAATCCTCTCCTCTGAAACTACTGAACAGAATTGAATGAAACTTGGTATGATTGATCCTTAGGGTGTCCTGCACCAAACTTGTGTTTCGATTTTTGATCTGTCAACAAACATGGCCGCCGTTACTAAAAATAGACTAGGGGGGTCAGACTACTGTTTTTGGCTTATAAATCAAAAAGTATAAGAGATAGAGGAAATCTGAGGCCACGCTACTGATTCAGCATCAAAAGCTCTACAAAAGTCTCCATTTGGTCAAAGTTGTCAGATGACCCCTTATAGGGGTTACGGCCCCTTAAAGGTGAAAAAAAGCATTTTTTCATGTTTTTGGCCTACAGAATGAAAACTATTGCAGATAGAGATTAGCTGTTGCTTGCTTAAATGTTTAGCTCATTTAGCTCTACGAAAGTCTCCATAGGGTCGAAGTTGTCAGATGACCCCTTATAGGGGTTATGGCCCCTTAAAGGTGAAAAATAGCCATTTTTCATGTTTTTGGCCTACAGATTGAAAACTATTGCAGATAGAGATTAGCTGTTGCTTGCTTAAATGTTTAGCTCATTTAGCTCTACGAAAGTCTCCATAGGGTCGAAGTTGTCAGATGTTACGGGGCCCCTTAAAGGTGAAAAATAGCCATTTTTCATGTTTTTGGCCTACAGAATGAAAACTATTGCAGATAGAGATTAGCTGTTGCTTGCTTAAATGTTTAGCTCATTTAGCTCTACGAAAGTCTCCATAGGGTCGAAGTTGTCAGATGACCCCTTATAGGGGTTACGGCCCTTGAAAAATAGCATTTTTTCATGTTTTTGTCCTACAGAATGGAAACTATTGCACATAGAGATTAGCTGTTGCTTGCTTAAATGTTCAGCTCATTTAGCTCTACAAAATTCTCCATAGGGTCCAAGTTGTCAGATGACCCCTTATAGGGGTTACGGCCTATGAAAAATAGCGATTTTTCATGTTTTTGTCCTACAGAATGAAAACTATTGCAGATAGAGATTAGCTGTTGCTTGCTTAAATGTTCAGCTCATTTAGCTCTACAAAATTCTCCATAGGATCAAAGTTGTCAGATGACCCCTTATAGGAGTTACGGCCCCTGAAAAATAGCGATTTTTCATGTTTTTGGCCTACAGAATGAAAACTATTGCAGATAGAGATTAGCTGTTGCTTGCTTAAATGTTCAGCTCATTTAGCTCTACAAAATTCTCCATAGGGTCGAAGTTGTCAGATGATCCCTTATAGGGGTTACGGCCCTTGAAAAAAGCGATTTTTTCATGTTTTTGGCCTACAGAATGAAAACTATTGCAGATAGAGATTAGCTGTTGCTTGCTTAAATGTTCAGCTCATTTAGCTCTACAAAATTCTCCATAGGGTCGAAGTTGTCAGATGATCCCTTATAGGGGTTACGGCCCTAGAAAAAAGCGATTTTTTCATGTTTTTGGCCTACAGAATGAAAACTATTGCAGATAGAGATTAGCTGTTGCTTGCTTAAATGTTCAGCTCATTTAGCTCTACAAAAGTCTCCATAGGGTTGAAGATGACTCCTTATAGGGGTTATGGCCCCTTATAGGTGAAAAATGGTGTTTTTGGCCTATAGAATGAAAACTATTGCAGGTAGAGAAAAGCTGTTGCTTGCTAAAATGTTCAGCTCATTTAGCTCTACATAAGTATAGGGTCAACATCAAGACCAGGTGAGCGATTCAGGCTCCTGGGAGCCTCTTGTTATCTGAATGCGCTGAGCGGAATTGACAATGTTTACACAATTTGCGGGAAACTTTTCGAATATCAAAATTGATGTAATATGTTTCGTTCAAAGCGGTTAAAAATTAGTAATATTTAACGGCAAAAATGTAGGCCTTGTTCGAGTAAAAAATCCCGGTAATAAAATGGTTAATTTCGGGCGTGCGGCGTGCGGGTGGGGAAAATTTCGTAATAATTTCCTCGACAACTACTGATCTTAAATCAAGATGCATAATGTTTCGTGGAACTTTGGAAATACTTTTTATTAACATTTATAAAGTCTTTTGATCAATTTATAAGAAGTTAACCGATTGAAATATTGCTCATATATGTTTTTTTTTTAATTGCGGGATTGTGTTAAGTGTATGCTTTGAAATATAAAAAACAAATGTTACCGAAATATTTCTATATGAGCTCATTCGACTATAGGCTGGAGCATTTTATCCTTACATTTAAACAGGTTTTCTTTTCAAAGGGATGTCGCAGATTTAAATAAAGCTCGAGCTTTAACCATACAAATAACCGCATTCTTCTATGTAGCGGTTCAATAAGAAAAAAATAAAACATTGAGTCTAATTATTATTTTTATTTATTTATTGTAGAAATGTACCTAAAAGCACTGAGGACAAACAGTCAAGATTCGCGATACAGATTAAAGACAGTTTTTATATTCAGTTGATGGAATTGTGTGTAAAATTGATCTTGTAGAAGTAAAAGAAGCACGCATACAGACACAAGAGGAATTCGACCATTGCAGGAATATTTTTTTACTCAACTAGGCCGTCAGACCGATTATATAATTTTAAAAAACCGGACATATGACTGTGTGAAAATATGGAAACTATAACTTGATCGGGGAAGCTTACCATTACCTTGTCTATGCACGCATTTATAAAGAGAATGGACTCTGTTAACCTTCAACAAACGTAGATATTTCAATGACTTCGATCCATAGCATTTTTTACTTTTGTCAGCTTTTTTCCTGGTATATTGAAAGCAAAAAAAGACAATAGTGAGATTTTTCATGTCTAAAGTGAAGAGGGAGGACACGACACTTTTGTATATCAAATATAAATGTCATATGAATAAATAAAAACACTATATTAGTTGGAAGCTTTTATTTGTTTTTGCATCATTCTTTTTATTATTTTCTGGATTTTTTTCTTGACGTCTGTCTTCTGTAATTGTTCATCTATTTTCAAGTCAATTTTTATACGACTTCAAAATTTTTGCGATCGTATAATGTTATGGCGATGTCGTTGTCGTCTGTAGACATTTGGTTTCATGCTATAACTTGAGTAAATATTGACCGATTGTTATGAAATTTTGTTATAATGTTTGTTACCACTACAGAAGGGTTGTATTTGGGGTTTGTGGCCCCTACCATTTTAGAGAAAGGGCCAAATGGGGCTAAAACGGGTATATTGACAAAACTGTTGTAAAATGTTTATTATTCATTCGATTTGGAAAATTCTTTTTTTCTATTCCCCATTAAATTCTGTCAACTAAATAAGTCAATGGTTTTAATATTTATTGCACCGTTTCATTGCTTCAGGGGGCCAAAAAGGGACCACACCCTAAAAATTGACTTTTTTATACGACCGCAAAATTTTTGCGATCTTATAATGTTATGGCGTTGTCGTTGTCGTTGTCGTTGTCGTTGTCGTCGTCGTCGTCTTGGGATATTTGGTTTCCGTGCAATAACTTGAGTAAATATAGACCAATTGTTATGAGATTTTGATATGATGTTTGTAACCAATGTTGGAAGGTTCCTATTGTATTTGGGGTTGGTGGCCCTCACCGTTTTGGAAAAAAGGGCCAAAAGGGGCTAAAATGGGTGTATTGACAAAACTGTTGTAGAATGTTTATTATTCATTTGATTTTAAAAATTCTTTTTTATTGAATTTTTCATTAAAATTCTGTCAACAAAATGTGTCAATGGTTTTGATGTATATTGAAATGTTACATTGCTACAGGGGGCCAAAGACGGACCACACCCAAAAAATCAACCTTTTTATTTGTGATCCGATTTTCAAAATCTTTTTTTCATTGGAATCCTTGTCAAAATTTCTGCCTGCATTTTTCAATCAGATTTGCAATATCTCTTACTGTTTTTGAGATATAAGGGGTCAAAGGGGCAAAACAAAACGCCATTTTTAACAGTTGGTCAAGGCAATTGGTTTAACACAAGAAATTTAGCTGAAGTGGGCCAGCCAGTTGTTATGAAGTTTTAATATGATGATTATATACACTGAAGGAAGCTTTTTATTGCATTTGGGGTTTGTGGTCCTAACTTTAAAAAAGGGCCAAAAGGGGCTTAATCTTGTCAAAAATGTCAATGAATATAGAAATATTTATTTTCTATTAAATGTTATTGTAAATATATACATGTATGTGTCAAATATGCCTTTTTAAGTCCACCAATGATTGCATGTGTAAAAAAAGCTTTGTAAGTCCACCATGGGCTGCATGTGACCAAAGCAATAGACTATCCATATTGGGCCTCCAATGTACAGGGTTCAACTTTGCGGTCGTATCATGCTGCGCTCGGCGTAGCTTTTTATTTATTTGTGGTCCGATTTTGAAAATCTTTTTTTCATTGGAATCCTTGTGAAAATCCCTGACTGTGTTTTTCCATCAGATTTGCAATATCTCCAACCATTTTCGAGAAATTAGGGGTCGAAGGGGAAAAACATCATTTTTATTTAAAGTTTGTCCAGGTTTAGAAAATTAGCTGTAGTGGACCCACCAATTGTTATGAAGTATTAATATGATGGTTATATCCACTCAGGGAAGGTTAGTATTGTATCCCCTACCGTTTTCGAAAAAAAGGGCCAAATGGGACTAAAACAGGTGCATTGACAAAACTGCTGTAGAATGTTTATCATTCATTCGATTTTGAATATTTTTTTGTTGAATTGCACATTGAATTCTGTCACCTAAATGTGTCCATGGTTTGAAAATATATTGCACCTTTACATTGCTGAAGGGGGGCAAAGATTTTCCACACTATAATATCAAACTTTTTATTTTTGGTATAATTTTCAAAATCACACACTGTTAAAGTCAACCACAGGATGCATGTGTCAAAAAGCTTTATAAGTCCACCATGGGCTGCTTGTGACCAAAGCAATTGACTATCCATATTGGGCCTCAAATGTACAGGGTTTAACATGTTGCGGTCGTATCATGCTGCGCTCGGCGTAGCTTTTTATTGAACTTGCTAGAATTCTTGCCTTGCCTGTAGGCGATGATGGTCTAATTTGTTTAACATGTTATGGTACACCATTAATATATGGTATGCAGTTGCATAAGTATCAGTACAGATCAAAATCAAAAGCGTTTCATCTGTATGTTTCTAAAGCCACGATCGAATGACGAATATAATCACTAATTCAGACAATACAACAAACAAAATCACATTATACAACCGTCAAATCCGCAATCAGCAACATGAACTCATGACGAAGCGAGAATGAACTGGACACACAGGTAAAACTTTATTTACACTTCTACTTAATAGCTGGGATATAAACTAAACAATATTTAGCTGCATTTCAGGTTATCTGAAATGGTAGTCATAAAACAGCGTATACATTTTAGTAGACCATACATAAATATTTAAAAGAAATCAAAAAAACCTTTGTATATTTATATACACGGTCACACTTGTAAAATAAAAAAAAATCTCAAATTAAAAACTGTTTACTGTTTTGATGTTACCACGATAAACAACAACTTGACAACAAAATATAAAATGTATTTGTTCAATTTTAGTTGAGGAGGCCGCTGTTGATTATGAAAAGAAGATCAGATCTGTATTTCCGGGCACAGATTTACCCGTTTTTGATATGCTCTTGTTGGGAATGGGACCAGATGGTCACACGTGTTCCTTGTTTCCAGACCATCCACTGCTACAGGTATTTTAAGCATTAAATTGTTAACTATGCATTAATACAAAACTTTCAGTGAAACCCCTTGGTCATGATGATTGTCTTTCACCGTCAATAGCGAGCACAGCTCGGAAGCGGGCACGAAGTGCCCCGCTCGAGCGGAGAGCTCTACGGTATCTGTTCCCGCGAGAAATTTTCCTAATGCTGATATTGATTTTTCATGGTCCGGAAAGGCTCTCAAATTATACAGAAACGGAGTGAATTTGAAAATAATTACCCATTTTGCTAGTCGTGCATTCCAAAAATTATCTATGTAATAATGTATAAAGAGAAAAATATTCTGATGACGATGAGTTGCTACAATTTTTTGTAGTAACCAAATTTAATCGATTTTTCTTGCTTTTTTATTTAACGTCCAATCGCCCACAAGCATCTCGTCCCAAATTGAACGTTCTAGAAAATGAACCAAAAATAACTACTTATTTGACTGCATCGATTCGAAATAAAAAAAAATTATTCGTTCATTAACCAATGTTAACAATGGCACTAAACATGTTAACATTACATTTATTTTACAGAATAATGCTGTGCTCGCATTTAGGCAATGCCTTTTTCATATTATTTTTGTGTAAAACGTAGATGATTATAAATTTCCCATGGATGATGCAAATGTTAAATGGCCCTTTGTTGCATGGGCATACATTTAGATTTAACATTTAGATTTAATTTCTGTTAAACTATGTATGTAAATTGACCTTTAAAGCATTTTGCTGAATGTCAACTTGTTGATTCTTTTGGCTGGTACTACGCTGGTGGTAAAGAAAAAAAAATTCTTAAGGATTAAACCTTATTTGTGGTTAGACATAATAAACCAGTTAAAGTTGTAAGAAACTTCCCTTTCATTTATTGTTTAAAAACTTGATTTGAACGATTATTATGATGGATGTATTATTTTAAGGTGAAATTGCTGTAATTCTCTAAAGGTGCACTTGTGCCACAAAGACACACACTTTCGAACTGTTTTCAGGGAGAGTTTGATCACCTTTTCTTGTTGGAACATGAAACCTAATGGTTTTAAAGGCTCGGTCAGTTTTAGAGAAAGATATATGTGAGCCTCTGTGTTAATGTTATAAGTTACAGTTTCATAGTTTTGGTTAGATGAACATATCGTTGTAAAATCCCCCTTACATAATGCCCCAGCAGAAATGAGTTGCCTTTCTTTACACCTGGTTCTTGGTTTGGCCGTTTAAAGTTTTTCTTAACTATTTTAATCTGTTGGCAATTTCTATATACTACTTTTGTTTATATTCATAAATATTCATCAATCCACCGTCTTTGCCTTTTTTTATCTTGTTTGACAAAGGCGACACTTGGCGGGAATGTTGATTTTGGCGCAATGACATCTTGATTCTGTCTAAAAGGAACTACTGAAGATAGACCATTGATATTTTATGCAATTTAATCTGTAAATGACGTTTTTATGCACATGAACATGAAGTCACAGTATCTTTGACTGATTTTTCAATGTTAATGAACGTTTTTTTTTAGTTCTTTCACCTTTTTACATCATGGTATACGTAGGAATTAACATGTTATTTTTGTAAAGTTGCAGTGGCACTAGAACCGATTATTTTATGTTCGTTTTTTTTTTTTTAAGTCTTTCCTACTTTTGTACCTGTTTAACATATTCAAACACCTTATAGTTCACTTTTGTTACGACTTGAGTTCACATTGTTGATTCCATAGTTTTTTTTAGTGTTTTATGTTGCCTGTTTCTTCGTGGTGTTCTTATTTGTGTTTATTGGTTTTGACATTACCCTTTCGGACTTATGAAATTCGAATGCCCCATTGGTATCATTTCGGACTTATGAAATTCGAATGCCCCACTGCTATCCTTGCGGACTTATGAAATTCGAATGCCCCACTGCTATCCTTGCGGACTTATGAAATTCGAATGCCCCACTGGTACACTTTCGGACTTATGAAATTCGAATGCCCCACTGGTACCCTTTCGGACTTATGAAATTCGAATGCCCCACTGGTACCCTTTCGGACTTATGAAATTCGAATGCCCCACTGGTACCCTTTCGGACTTATGAAATTCGAATGCCCCACTGGTACCCTTTCGGACTTATGAAATTCGAATGCCCCACTGGTACCCTTTCGGACTTATGAAATTCGAATGCCCCACTGGTACCCTTTCGGACTTATGAAATTCGAATTCCACACTGGTACCTCTCTGCTTCTTTGATTGTATAACCATCAGTACAGAGCAGAAAGAAAGGACAAGTATTCTTTATTGTTTTGAGCCAATCTTTATGGTTGTTCACCCGACACCCTAATCTGTGGCTTTTAGATTTAGGTTATGATAAGAATATGAAGTCTCTTTAGAAATTCTTTTTTGTTTCAATGCTTACCATTTGAAGAATTCAAAACTACAAGGGGACACGGCTTATAAATGTTTCAATTGTTTTTTTAATCACACCTGGCTGAGATGAGCTATTGTAACCACTTGACATTCTTCGATTGACCATTGTCTGTCAGTTCGTTCAACTTTTCAAAAAAAAAATCTGAAGCCGTCTCTCTCAAATGCAACTAAACTTTGTATGCTTGTTTTTAAGGTGCCCGTTGATAAGCTATTAGTTGGGTATGCAATTCGTCGTATATAGTTCTCATGACAGAAGAACACTGAAAAAAAACTCACCATTGAAAGCTGAAAACAAAAATTCTAGATTATATAGAAAGATTAAATTTGATACAAATTAAGCTACTCAAAAATCAAAATCTTTGCAAAAGTCCCAATTGAGTCAATTTAAAGCTGTAATATGACACCTGAAAGGAGTAAATAACACTTTAAAGGTCAGGAAGTGCATCACATTTTTGCCTCATAAAAGTCTTGCAGATAAAAAAAATACTGTTGCTTGCAAAAATGCAAAAATGCAAAAAAAAAAAAAAAAAAAAAAAAAAACATTTCTCAAAGTTTTACAGAGTCTTCACTAGATAGAAAACGTCGTCAAATAGCCTGTTTTGAGGGACATAACTGGTCAAGAATAGTTTTATACACCATTATACAAGAACACCATCCATTGCAATTCAAAAGCTTTTGTGTGCTTAAATACGGTAGCTCTGAATAAGTCATCATTGTAATAAAACAAACCTTGAAAGGGATAGTGACCATTAAAAGATGTAAACAGCGTTTCCATAATAGCATGAAAACTATTTCAGATATAGAAAGATGTGGCTTTATGAAATGTTAAGCAGAAAAAGCTATATAATGAAGTCTCTATATTGGGTCGAAATCGTCAGATGATGCTTTAGGTACATGTATTGCGCCTTTTAAAGGTCATACATATGTTTTGCCTTTTGGAATGAAAAAAACATTGTAGTATAGATAGAGAAAAGCTGTTGCTTGTTAAAATATTCAGTTCATTTAATCATATAAACGCCTCTATTTTATCAGATGAAGCCTTTTAGACGCACTTTGGTTTTTTGAATGTCAAAACTATTGTTTTTTTAGTTTACTTTTTACAACTGATTGGTTTTCCGTAGAAATTACATCACAAAAATAAACCATACAGCATACAAAAGCACATATTACCACTTAACCGCAGTTAGCAACGAGAGTAACCTCATGTGCTCCGGAAGAGTGACAGTTCCTGCTTGCTTAGCCAATCCATCACGTTTCTTACGATCGATCAAGAGCGAGTCGAATCTGATAAAACTGAAGCAAAGAGTCAAAAGTCCGAAAGGACAACGACAAAACCAGTAACCACGAACGAGAACAGCCCAAAGAAACAAAACATAAAAACACAAAATCAACGGAACAGAAATCAACAAAGCAAACTCTAGTCGTAACGAGAGTGAACTCAGGTGCTCCGGAAGAGCTGCAAGCACCCTTGTCGCACTGCCCATTCCAAATTCTTTGTCAAAGCTTTTGGTTGCCCGTCTCCTCTTTTTAATAATTGTTCTAGGTCCAGAAATATGTTTTTTCGCTGATAGGTTTCGGATCGTTTTAAAATCAAACGCATTTAAGTCTAATGGCAGACGTCTAGCAGAGACCTGTTCCATTCAAGGCTGCTGGGTGTTTTCCATTGTGGACTATTTTTTTTTAATAGCCGCTTGTTTATGTAGGTTTTGTCTTGTCTATTTGAAGTCAGGTGAAGCGATTCAGGCTCATGGGAGTCTTATTTTGTTACAGGATTAATTTTATAAGATGTGTTAATGGCATTTAAAATATATGTCTCAGACATCCAGTATGACCTATGATATTGAACCTGATTTAGCCGAAATTTTCACAACCATTTTATGGACGGAATCTTTGGATTAGAAAAGGATTAGTTCTAATGAAGAAGTTGACATTTTCGAGAAAACAGAATTTTACCAATAAAAGTTTGCGATTTGAAATTTAAGATTTTAAATATTTAAAACTAAATCGTGCTGTGTTTTGTGTTACCGGTCCATAAGATAGCAATAGAAAAGGGGGGGGGGGGTTGGCGCAATAAAATGGTCCAACCTACCATTTCTTTTGAAATGCTTGTACCAAGTCAGTGCCTAGCGATCTTAAATTTCTTGGCTATGGATTTGCCTTGTTTTGTCTTTTATTTTTGGATATATGAGATTGACCAGCCCAGTTCGGTAGTTTTGTTGTTACCTTTATTGCATCAAGCATTTATGTATTGTGTCAAAAGTTTCTAAGGTCAAGTTTAGCGTTAACAGATGTCCAAAATCTAATTTGCCGTAAACAATACTTTATTATCAAGAAGTTAAAAATCCAAACAGCTGTCCTATTACCTAAACATGATGATTTATCTTACCCTATATTATACATGTATTGCTGTTTTCGATGGGGGCGTCATTTGAATATTAAGGGGGGGGCTATAGTGTTATTTGAAATAGGAATCAAAAGGCAGTAAAGTATTTTAAGATAAAAAAGGCAGGATGCAGTTTTTTGCTGAAAAGTATATACAATGTATGGAAGGTGCGCTGTGTAAAAACGATTGAGAAGTACATACGTCATAGTTGACTTGTGCAACCTAGAAAACCGTCTGTATATGTTTTGGCTTTTTTCCATAAAAAAGACTTGTAAGCAGTCATTCCTTTGAATTTAATTGGCACTTTTGCTACTATACTTTACATTGTCCTATGAAATGACATTCGTTTTTAACTAAAATCAATGGCCGTCAAGTAAGAATAAAAAAGTCGAACGTTTTGTTCATTTTTTGAAATAAAGTAGCCGCTGCATGAAAATGGGCTAACAAACAAAATAAAACATGTATATATTGTATACTTTAATCAATTTCCTCAATAAACATATAATAAAATAGATGAAATAAAGGTATTAAGTAATGCTACAAATCTATCTTTCAAAGCAAGTAAAATATTTCATGTTATAGTTGTGAAGTACAACTTTTTTGAGAGTGCACTAGTTGAATAGTACACAAGCACATGTTGAATAGTACATAAGCTAAAGTTTATCAGTGCAACAGTGTACTTGTTTATACACATTTGAACACGAAAAATACTAAATTTAAATAAAAATCGGCAATCACCTTAGACAAGAAATTAACTTAAGGATGTATTCTTTAAAAGGGTCATATCCATACTCAACATTTCCCGACCCGACAATACAGAGCTCTGCGAGAACTTTGCATACAACGCGATTGAAAACAGATATTTTGCGAAGTTATGAATAAAGAAAACGCGTGTCAGGCGTAATAAGGTCATTTACCTTGTTTTCCCAGTATCAGGATTCAAAGTGTGCCAAATTTATACAAGAGCGGTCAAAATATTTACGTAAAATGTGTTCTCAAGAAAAATTCTATCAATATGACCTTTTTTCAGCATGTTCTGAATTAAAACTATAAAAAGTGGGTCACTTGCTTTAAATTTTGCCAACATTATAATCTTTTGAAATTTTTGCCAGTTTTTGTATGAATTATTTCCCTTGAAAAAAAAATGTATTTACATGTATATACGTTTCATTGAGGAGTTTGATAATAATTCAAAAGTAATCCTAAACGTTTAATATAAAAAAAAAAAACTGTTTAGCCTAAATTTTATTCATATTTAATGACATTTGCACATATTGTTGCACTTTTTGCTTTTCGCGGTCACATGACCAGTGTCACGCTCTATCCTAAAATATATGAATTTGAAATTTTGTTGAAAATGACAACGATTTTAGATAAAAAAAAAGATAAAGAAAGAATGTGTCCATGGGACGCGGATGCCCCCGTTGGCCCCAAATGAAAAGTTGAAAGTCCTACAGATCTGAGAGTCGCTTATGGCTTAGGATGCATTGTTTGTCATACTGAACCGTCCTACCAAGTACCAACTCATTTCCATTTACGGTTTCTTAGAAACGCTTTGCGGAATTATACATATACGTACGGACGTACGAGCATAAGTAAAACCTAGTGCCCCCGACATGGCGTCGCGGGTGGCATAAAATGACAATTTTCGCATTTTTGGGACCATAAAAATCACTATATTTTACAAATACATGTAACTTGAAAACCGTATATATTGCTACAAAATTTTGTCTTGCAGTTTGCGAGCGTTGTAGCGGCACAATTGAGCCTCCTTTTATCGAACTATACAAGAACACAAGAGACACCAATCGGGCAGTCCGAAGCCAAAAGTCAAGAAGAGCGAAGGCAAAATCGGTCATTACATAACAAAACAAGCACGGAACAAACAAGAGAGGACTTTAAAGTTTTAAAGAACTTTTAAAGCGAGCATAAGATATTCCTCTCACCATTTTAAAAAAGGACATCTTTTTGCCCATTTCGAAGGACTGGGCATCGTTCCTCGAAACAACTCTCACAAATGGTGTTGAGAAGAGTCGGAAAATTGGTTCATGAAATTTTCACCTCAGACGAGGATGGAACCACGAGACTCAGTGTTAGTAGCCCCACACGTTAACAACTTTACCGCCGACTCCCTTTTATTTGAACTATGATCAAACCATATGGTCCAAACATGAAAAAGCTAATGATTTAATGACAGTTTTTTTTTGAAAATTGACCTTTTCATAGCGATTTCGTCTGGAAATATTATTATTAAAACAAATAGTCGCATTTGCACATGTAAAAATGGGTAACTCAGAAAGATCAAAGGCGAACCTAGCATACATAATCGGATAACAGAAAACAAAACACACTTACAATACACTTACCGTGAGAAATTGAAAATCCACCAATGTGAATTAAATCGTAACGAGGTAAAGCAAAAAATAATATCTACCTATTGGTACTTTCAACTCTTCGTTGTACTTCTCAACTAAAGCAGTTGTACATCTCAACTGTCGCATTTGCACATCTCAACTTTCGCCAATCGTTAAAAGATGCACAATTCAACTTGTGCGGATGTACTAAAAAACTTTCGCATATGTACTTCACAACTTGTGCACCGATGTCGTGTTTTATCATTAAAGGGCACAATAAAACGACTCTCCACCCTTCAATATATTGTTATTTAGGTAGCTAATCTTTAGGATAAAAAATAATGTTTTAAATACTTATGATGTTTTATATACGTGATTTTCGCCATCGGAATATTTATGTATAAAAGTATTTAATTTGTATTTTCAAGAACTAAATTAAAGTCAATTTGAAGTCATTAGTAACATAAATGCCTTAATAATAGTTTCCAGTTAAAAAAAACATTACTATTAGGCATATTTCTGGCATTTTAGATGTAAATTCCCAATTTCGGGTGTCTTTTTCGTCTGATTTACCCACAAGCCACCATAAAAGCACTAATCAATTTTAGCGGGTGTACTTCTCAATCGTTTTTACGCAGCGCACCTTCCATACATTGATATATACGAACGGTAGATAAATAAAAGGCTCCGTCTTTTCGAAATTAAACAGGGAGGGTGAAAGATATATCGATTGCCCCCCCCCTTTCCCCCTCAATACCCGTAAAATACAATTATTTAATCTCTTATAAGATATTCAGAAGTTAATGCAGCTAGGTTAACCAACCTATTAAATATTATTACTTTTTCAATAAACCCTTTATTCAGCTTGCAACAGCTTTTCCTAATCTACCTTCTCTTTCATACAAAAAGCTAGAAATACTCATTTGATTTTAAAGGACTAAATATCCATAAAGAGTCGTCTATAACTTCGACCCCATGGAATTTGGGTAGAGCTTAAACTTGTGTTGGTTTCATTATATAAGGCCCAAATAAATATAAATATATGTTTTCTAAATGGAAAGGTCATTACTCCTTTAATGGGTCATCCTACAACTTCGACCAAATGTTTTTGTTATATATGAGTTCAAAGGTTTTACTTGTACTGCACATGGTCGATATCTTCGGTGCTGGATTTGGCTTCCCTGTTCGAAACTTTTGGCTTTGAGTACTTTCATTCAATACTTGTGGTTTTTTGACCTTCCAATGTTTTGATTCAAATGCTGCTGATGAGCGGTTACTCCTTGAAATATCGATATACAGCATAACAAAATTAACCGTTTTTCAACCCAATTTGGTATCGAATTTTGTTCAAAACCGATTATCCCTAAGTGCAATATTAACTGTGGCACCTGGTATATCATAGATTTAGCAGATTTTTACATTATAAGTTGAAATGACCATTTAACCACAAAATAATGAGTGTTCGTTATTATTGACAACGTTAACAAGAGTGGCAATTCTTTACCATTTCTTGTACAGTGAAAAAAGCTACTAATAATATTAAAAAAATAAAACCACGGAAAATCAATCTTAACAATCTAATCGTGTAAACAATGTATAGTACCTTAAAAAATCTCGAAGTATGAAGTCGTGACTTTTTATAACGTGATCTCTGAAATAGCTGGAATATATAAAGCTTGTCTGTTTAGTGGAATGCCCACATAACTATTGACGTACTGCTACCAGTTAGAAGAAGAATTACTACCATAAAGGTTGTATCTCTGTCAATTATGAGAAAATGTTACAATAATGTCCAATACATATGGTCATATTTACTTTATTAAGTACGCTTAATTGTTCTTTCAATTACAGTTTAACAACAGACTTAAAAGCATACTATTCAATCCTATTTTGGCACAATGTTTAAAAGCAAATATTGGATTCTATGACTATTCTGTAAAGAATAGTCTGTATTTGTAGTTTCCTTATGGAAGCTTGAAGAAATATGTTCCCCCAGGAGAGTGAACGGTTCATGAAATAATAATAAATACAAAGGTTTTAATAATATCATTTTATTGTATTGTTTTATTTTTAATTATGTTTAATGGTTTTTGTAAAATTGATGCAAAGCTGAAAATTCCATAGAGATTTAACTTCCAATTAAGACTTATTTTGTATCATATAAAAGAAATAACGGAAAATTTATTATTGCAATTGTCTCGCTATTATTAAAAGTAAGCTTTTTATAAATTTTGAAAAATGACCTTCAACATTAAACTAGCGCAAACAATAAGAGAATAGAAGATGAAATACAAGTACTGAACAGTGATAATTATTTTCAAAAGTATTATGTTAAACAGACAAAAAATTAATTAAAAAACGACTTAATATTTCTTTATTGGCTTTGAAATTGCAAAATGATGCTTAGCATTCTTTAGGCTGGTTCGGGGGCTTAATCATTATACCAAAAATTCACATTTTGTTTCGACAAGCAGAAACTGCCTACCATTCCGGAACACATTCTCTTCATTGGTTGCTATTCAATTGTTTTTGTATGTTTCATAATATATATGTTTTTTTTTACTGTTCTTGTTTGCAATTGTGCCTGCTTGTTTTGTCTTTGCCCTTTTTGACTTTTGACATTTGATTGTCCAATTTGTACCTCTCTAATTCTTTCGGTAGCGTTTTATTGAACATGTGTATTTCAACCTATTGGACCTTTAGTTGTTATTCATAATAACAAAAACGTTGGAAAGCTCCTTCTCACCTGCTGAGCGAGTATTGTAACGATTGTGACTCTTGCATGACTATCTGACTATCATGATATGAGAAGCATAATGATTCCATTCTCTTCTGTGACTTATATTGCAGGCTAGACAAAATTTTAAACATTAAAAGTTAATGAGGTAGATTTTAATTTTTGTCTAGCCTGTTATATATAGCCATAGAAGGGGTACAAGTTTTACTTTTCGGCGGCGACGGCGTTAACTTTTTTATGAGAGTTGCGTAAAAAATGAATAACCCGAAAACTATTATACCCTTGGCATCTGATATTTGGTTTACAAACACTTGCCATGTGACCATGATCCCATTTTCACGCTTCAACTACTTCGTAAACTTAGGGTTTTTTTTTTTCCGAAGTGTAAACTTCTTTGCAAGACTTTAGTTGAAAATGGGTAGCTTAAAAAGCCATAATAGCTACATGTAGGCATCTTGTGTTTGGTATACAGACACAAAGGGTTATGGTCTATGCAAATGTCACCATGTTGTCTTATGATCTTGACCCCATTTTCAGACTTAAACAACTATGTGGACTTGTTTCTTTTTTTCATAGCGTAAATTCAACTTCTTTGCAACATTTTTATACTCAGAACCACTATTAATAGTTGCCAGGTCTACATATTGTTCCAGATGGTTATATTTCTTATTTTATCATCTGCCTTAAATATCTTTTTTGCAAGAACTAAACGCCTAGGTTAACTTTGAATAAGTTTCATGGTGGTTCATTGCGATATAATAGAAATATAGAAGATAATGAGATGTAAATTGATATTTCGTGACACAACCTTATAAAATATTAACGGCAATAAAAAACTACCATGGAATCAGCCAGTAGCTTTCAATGTGACCAGTGGTCGCTGCTCGCTGTTTTATCAATTAACCAGATATAAACCAATCCTTAAAACATTAAAGAAAAGAATGGTGTTTCTTTTTTGGCTGCTCTTTTATGCTTTAAGTTTCTGACGAAAAGCCGCGTTAGGTGCAGTTTATATATTGCCTGAAACTTCTGTATGTTGCAAGATAAAAGTTAATTGTTTACTCTGATAGATGAATCGCGTTGTCTCACCAAGGATAATCCACTGGAGATACGTTAAAGCATTAATTTTCAGTTGAAAGTTATATTTGTTAAAACTGTTGAAAATTATTCTACTAGAAGATAATGGTTAGTTTTAGAATTAACTCAGAGTCTTAGTATAGACCACATTCGACACTTTACTTTTTATACTCCCTATAGATATATTTTATTTGGCCATACAATTTTTGACATGAACGTCACTGATGAATCCTAAACAGAAGAAACTCGAGTCGGACAGAGAAATTATTCGACTGGAACATTATTATAATTGTGCTGCTATTTCTTATCTCAATTTAAACATCTTCTCGAAAAGGCTTTATCAAACTCTAGGAACACTGTTGTTTAAGGTAGCAGTTCTACATATTTTTCCCAAAAATCTTAAAAAGATAAAATCTGTAACACATTGGACCAAGTTTGCAGTATGTTTGATTTCCTTATTGACAATATATTTGTCACATTTGGAGGAGAAATCTTTCAACAACAAATGGTCATTCCAATGGGCACAAATTGGGCGATATATAACTATTCCGGTGTGTCTTCCGTGTTTTGTCTTTTCTCTTAGACGTCGAGATTGATTCTCCGAGTTCGGTAATTTTGTAATAACCTTTATTTACTATTTTTCAGGTAACGGACAGAATTGTAGCCCCAATTAGTGATTCACCGAAACCACCGCCATCACGTGTGACCTTAACATTTCCGGTCATCAACAACTGTAGGTGTGCTATATTTGCATCGTGTGGAGAAGGAAAGGCAGAAATTGTTCAGGTACTACTGTTAAACGTTTTACCACACTCAACCTCCATAAAAAAGTCAACTTACTTATCCGATTTCAACAAAGTTATATTTCCAGTAATATTTTAATAGATTATTGATAATTCATTCAATGCAAGTATTGGCAACTAAAATATATGATGGCCTGACAACACAGTCATATATATTTATTGTTTCATTGTCTTCAATCTAGTAATTAATAGTAATTGTGAACAAATATGGCTTTTAATATTTTATACTTCAAAATTAGTTACTAGTAATATGCAAATGATAGACATAAAACTGAACTTAGTGTCTACATGAGCTACATGTATATTGGCTTCTTATACATAATCAAACGATGAACAGTCTACATAAATGACTAGCTGCTTCTTGATTGGATGGTTTCGGCCTAAATCAGGATTGCACTAAAATGTGTGCTGCCTTATTTGATAAAGTCTTTGATTGAATTAGGATAGTATACAGAATTTTAGTTTACTCCTTAATGGTAAAACACGAATCAAGAAATGCTTAGCACAGTTAATGCCTTTGATGTAACTAAATTTTCTGTATGAATGACATTCTACAGAAACCATAGAAGAAAATGAGATGTGGAATAAGTGTACGCGACACAACCTACAATATAAACGTAAATTTAAAACATCCATAATGGAAACAGCCAGCAGCCTTCAATGTGACCAGCGGTCGCTGCTCGCTGTTTTTCAATTGGCCCCTGGATTGAAAATCAACTACATATGATTCAAGCCCAATCCTAAAGTGCGATAAAGACCCTCTTCTTGACAAAAAACAATTAACATAAATTCGACTAAATACAAACATAAGCTTTGATAAAGATTTCTGGCTTAGTACAGTCACATTGAAAATGTGGCGGGGTTAAACTAGTTTTTTGGCGCCAACCTTCCCCTATTGATAATCAATAACAAAGCACAAACTAACACACAGTAAAAATCAAATCGATAGAAGATCAATTCAAAAAATAGAGTACCAGTTTCTTTTATTGACAAGTGCTACATGAACCTAATTGCGATGGTAATTGCATCCTCAAATGCTTTCACAAGGCATGTTTTGGATGCTTGCTGTAACCTACATTTTTTACTTAAATGACCACCGAAAGACCATAAAACTGGAGTTGTGCAACTATTTGAATAACTCTGAGTCCGCATTTTGAACAAAAATAGTGAAGCACCAATAAGTCACCTCTTAAGATAAGCTAAACTTGTTATTTTATCTTCAAGTCAAGGGTTACGATCTGTTACGCCTTTTTTGATTGAAATCAATGAAGTGAACTTTAACTTCTGGGGAACAAAAAAAAATGTCGATTACAGCGACAATTTTTTCTCATGTTTGCGTCACATGAAGAAAAGTTGCCTGTGTATTTAGATTAACATTTTAAGAAAAATCCAATTTATTTTTAAATTTTCTATACTTAGCAGTTTTATTCCCTTGTGTTTTTCAAAGTAAACAAAGTTCAACCAGGCCACATGTTCTATTGAAAACTAATATTAGCTCTATGTGACGAATTTATGAACTCTTGTAATAAAATTAGACACATTCTTAATTTACAGCCATGTGCTATATACGTAATCATCTTAGATAGCCTCTAGCTGGACGAATACCCAATTATCAAACAATAATTGATAAAAATGAAATTCCGATTTTACATCTCTTCATCTCTTATATTCGATGAAAGAAATCAATAATTAATTATTAAGGAAATACCAATATCATGTTAACATGGGCTAACTGTAATTTACTGACATTATACATGATCGTCAAGTGACCCATCATAATTCCTGCTTTTATGTATTTTTTACAGAGAGTTTTAGAAGGAGATGACGAAACCCCTTTACCTGCTGCAAGGGTCCGTCCAACTAATGGTGAACTCGTTTGGTTTTTGGATAAAGGTGCGGCCTCAAAGTTGAAGAAAAGTCAAAAACTCTGATGATTAAACGAATATCGTTAAACTTGTGTGTACTGATTTTTGTCATAGTCTTTTCTGTCTAAGAGCATTCCATTGTCCCGTTTATTCAACTTCTTTTACATTTTTCAATTTACCACCTTACATCAACAATGCTCCTGTCGCAAAAATAAATTTGGTTTGATTTTATTTACTATAAAACCTGCACTTATACTAATACGTCATATTCTACGTTGTACTTTCTGTTTGTTACAAAGTTTTTGGAAATTGTTTAGTTTTATGTTTGCTCATAGAGAAGGTTCAGTTCTACTTTAATTTTATTTTGAATGTTACTCATTAGTTATAAAGTGTGGTTTTCCCTCAATTACACTGGTACGTATACACAACAAACATTTTCAAAACAAAAATAAATATGATTTTACTTGTACCTTAAGTTTGTAAAATTAAAGTTTTTTAAATTGACATTTCAAGGAATGCGTCTGTGTAAAAGTGCTAAGGTGTTTTTTATTACTGTACATATTAATTGTCCTTGGTTATGGATATGATTTATCTTTTCGATGCTTTTAGGTAAGGGAACTTTATCGATGCTTTTAGGTAAGGGAACTTTATCGATGCTTTTAGGTAAGGGAACTTTATCGATATTTGTTTTTATACCCCCCACTTCAAAAGTGGGGGGTATATAGTGATAGGGGTGTCCGTCCGTACTTCCGTTACACTTCAGGGTACCCATCTCTTATCCGCAACTCCTCCTAAACCTCTTGGTGGATTTTCATGAAACTTACACACAATCTTTGTGACATAATTTAGATGTGCACCTACTATTTGAAAATTTGATCAGAATGATTTTTAGAGTTTCCCATAGCAAAACATGGACTTAGCCATTCGCCTACATGGGGGTACCCATCTCTTATCTGCAACTCCTCCTAAACCCCTTGATGGATTTTCATGAAACTTACACACAATTGTTGTGACATAATGTAGATGTGCACTTACTATTTTAAAATTTGATCAGAATGGCTTTTGGGGTTTCCCATAGCAAAACATGGACTTAGCCATTCGACTACATGTGGGTACCCATCTCTTATCCGCAGCTCCTCCTAAACCCCTTGATGGATTTTCATGAAACTTACACACAAACTTTGTGACATAATATAGATGTGCACCTACTATTTGAAAGTTTGATCAGAATGATTTTGGGGTTTCCCATAGCAATACATGGCCTCAGCCATTCGACTACATGGGGGTGCCCATCTCTTATCTGCAACTCCTCCTAAACCCCTTGATGGATTTTCATGAAACCTACACACAATCTCTGTGACATAATGTAGATGTGCATCTCTTATTCTAAATTTTATCTGATTAATTTTTTTGGTGGTTGGGGGGTATTTATTTGTGAGCTGCGGCTCACAGTTTTTCTAGTTCTTCCTGTAAAAGGATGCAGATTCGAGCTAGCTGCATGAAATATGGATATTCAACTCAACCAAATAAACCACGTTAATTGACGCCCACTTTGGTACTAAAAACTATTTATGAAAGGATATGGAGAGAATGAACATGAGACTTCAACACATATATTCACTCCAACTGCAATATATTTTTATAAGCTGTATGGCCATTTCAGAAAATTATTCCTCATCAGCAGCACTAGAAAATAAAGGAAAAAGATGTATAATATACATAAAACCAAACAAAACCCGACTCTTGTTTGGTTCAAAAAGTTGAAAAGCTAACAGGAATTAAAAAAAAGAAAAAAAAGATGTATGCACACTAGTCTAATTCTTAACACTTAACAGTCATGATAGTTAGAAACGTCACTAAGGGTTTAAATATATTAACGTCTAAAAAAACTTGAAATTAAAAGAATAAATTTCACAATAGGAATGAAATGTAACAGGGAAAATTCTTTAATTAAGCAGCGTTGTAGAAAAAAAGCATTATCATAAATATTTTATAGCGTTAAAAAAAAGAACGAGTTTGTTGCTATAGTAAATGGTTAGTTACTCGTATGTTTATAGATTTTAAAACTTAATTATAAGTACGAATTAATATTATAATCATTGGTTTTCCTTAAAGCATAACAAAAATTGTTGAGAAATAGTGACAGTTGATAGCAGAAGCTAATTTGCGAAAGACATTTTTTTTAATAGTCTTACATGTAGGTCTCTAACGAACAAATATCTAGTTGATAAGAAAGTTGACCATGTTGATTATCGTGGCTTATGCTCATTTCTTTTGTTATATTGTCTTAAAAGGCAACCACTCATAAACCACGTTTAGAGACAATTAGCCCTCAGGAAACACCCAGAATGTAGAATTTTATATTTCGCCCCCCGGGCTACTTGGGGCGCTGTGCGGCCCCAGACCTCCCCAGTCAGCTTTGCCTAACTATCAAGATAACACCAGTTGCAGCCTTGAAAAAGTTTAATTTTGCGTCATCAGATATGCTAAATTAGGCCTTATCACAACCCTACACTAAACTCTCTTTGAGCGTTTATAATTATAAGAAAATTGTAATGGCGTATGTCGATGCTAGAGAGTTTAACTTCCAAAATAAATACTCTAAACCAGATCCAAATGATCTTTAAACAAAATTAGAACGAACTGGAAGACGGAAATTAAAAGAACTTATTTTTGACTATTCTTTAGTACATTCATTAAAAAAATATAGTCTATTTTTTAGGCAAAAAGGTGAATAACATAAAAAGAGGATTTACAGTTTGGGAGAACTTTTTGTACGATAATCTATTGTAAAGTAGCATGTTAACATGCAGTAGTACGTGCCAGTTATTGTCGTATTAGGTGAAACACTATCGTATTTTTATGAGATACTATATTATTAATAAGAATCAAATTAGAATATAAGGGATTAATTGGCTTCTCCCTGGAGAACCCAATAGTAGTGTAAGAGATAATGTGATTCTGTTCTCTATGTGAATAAGATGCAGAAAGATGAATCTTGTTGTCATCTTAATGTTGACCTTCTTATTTTCTAGGTTGATATTTTAGTTTTCTTCCGAATAGTGGAAATTGGGTGTCTTGATCGATAAGATCGATCTCTGATTTTCTAGGTTGATATTTAAGTTTTCTTCTGTAGAATGGAAATAAGGTGTCTTGCTCGATAAGATCGACTTTTGATTTCCTAGGTTGGTATTTTAGTTTTCTTTCGTATATTGGGAATAGTATGTCTTGCTCGATAATGTCGACTTTCTGATTTTCTAGGTTGATATTTAAGTTATCTTCCGTTTATTGGGAAATGGGTATTTTACTCGATAATGTCGGCTTTCTGATTTTTTAGGTTGGTATTTTAGCTTTCTTCAGAATGTATTGCTCGATTAATATCCACCTTCTCAGTTTCTAGGTTGGTATTTTTGTTTCTTCAGTGTATACAGAATTAGGTGTCTTGCTCCATAAGATCCATTTTTGATTTCCTAGGTTGGTATTTTAGTTTTCTTTCGTATATTGGGAATAGTATGTCTTGCTCGATAAGGTCGACTTTCTGATTTCATAAGTTGATGTATTAGCTTTGTTTCGAAAAGGATGGCTCGCTCGATAATATTGACTTTCTAATTTTTAGGTTGGTATTTTAGTTTTCTTCAGTGTATTTGGAATAGGATGTCTTGATCGATAAATCGACTTTCTGATTTTCTAGCTTGGTATTTTAGTTTTCTTCTGTAAAATGGAAATTAGGTGTCTTGATCGATCAGGTGGATTTCTGACTTTTCAGGTCGACAATCTAGTTTTCTTCCATAGGGTGGAAATTATGTGTCTTGCTCGATAATATTAAAAACGAAAGAATATGGAATATGTGCCAGAAAGACACGATCCACATATTGAAATGATTTAGATAAATGTACAAATGCAAAATTTTACTGCGTGTGAATCGCTTTTCTGGATTAACCTTCATCAGACACACTAAGAGTAGAAAACTTGCAAAACCGGTAGAATATAAGATTTAATAAAACAAAAAACAGAAGCCAAAAAATATTACAACAATGACCAAACAAATAAATTTATCAAATTTTAAAGAAATAGCCAAACGTTGACATGTAAACTGTGTCTTTCCAACACATATTCCAGTACTCGAAAATATATAAGAGCTTATAACTGAAGCACGGCGAAGCATTCTACGACCTCCACACGCCACTAAAGCCAACTCTGAAATCATATTAAAAACGAAAGAATATGGAATATGTGCCAGAAAGACACGATCCACATATTGAAATGATTTTAATAAATGTGTTAAAGCAAAATTTCCCTGCGTGTGAAGCGCTTTCCTGAATTAACCTTCATCAGACTTTATGATTTTCTTGGTTGATATTTCAGCTTTCTCGTATGTTTGTAATCGACTCTCTTGCTCGATAATGTCGACTTTCTGTTTTTCTAGGTTGATATTGAAGCTTTCTCGTATATTTGTTATTGGCTGTCTTGCTCGAAAATGTCGACTTTCTGATTTTTTAGCTTTCTCTCGTGTATTGGGAATAGGATGCCTTGCCCGATAATGTCGATTTTCTGAATTCTTAGGTTGATATTTTTAGCTTTTTCTCGTATATTGGGGCTTGGCCGACTTCCACGATAATTTCGACTTACTGATTTCCTTGGTTGATATTTTTCTTGGAAGGTATTGTAGCTTTTTCTCGTATATTGGGTATTCGCTCGGTGTTGTCGATTTCACTCGATTGTAAGTCATGGTTATGATTTTAATAAAAAATGTACAGTCGCAATTAATAATCAAGCTATAGATTTAGGATTATAATTCCTTAAATGGCTAAAAGATTTATGAAGGGTAAAAATATTAAAGGTAAACAATTCAATTCTCACCTATCCCCTATAGTGCATAGATCTAAACCACATATTTCAAAAGAATGGATTGCGATAGGTCCATATACAATGAAAGGAAAATAAAAAGTTTTGCTAAGCCTGCTTCTTCATACATTATTTTGTAGCTAAATGATTGTATTTTCATGAAATTTATCTTAAGTTTTTTTTCCGCAATTTCATGTAAATTGAATCTTTATATAAAATCTCAAGGTAGATCTAGGTTTCTGAAAGGAATTTACATGTAAAATTTTTGCACCATTAATGTATTTATTGGTAATTTTGGTTTCAATTCGATCATATTCATGAAATCCTTGTGACAGTATGTATATGTTTAAAGCAATTCAATTGAATATTCATATTGGGCCCCCAACGTGCAGGGTCCAGCATGTTATGGTCGGCGTAGCTTTTTTTTTAATTTGGCCATGTTCATTAGAAAGTGTATAAAAAGTCTACCAAATATCTTGAAATCAAAGTGTGATTGGCCGAAAAAACATTAAATCACTTCCTCGAATTTCCCCGGAGTTTGAAAAAATTCACACATAATACAAGCACATTGCCAAAATTATTTAGTACAATCGATACAAAGAATACTATTTGCAAAAAATATGTATACTCGGAATGGATCTAGATTTCCAAAAGCAGTAATCTCTTGAAACTCTAACGAAAGCAGTCTACCAAATTGCTTACTAGAGACTCTGCCTTTCTTGAGTTTCAAATATGATGTTTTACAGGTTTCAAATGTTACATGCTTTGAAAGCCTTAAAAGCTTTGTCGTTGTCTTTGATTTTTACCATGGTCATAGTTAATGCGTATGATATTTATGAGTTACAATCCTCTTCAAAGATTGCATCTCAGAACTAGGAAGAGAATTGATACTAATTTAAACCGCGGTCAACATATTATTAAATTGCAATACCGGTATAATGATACATGTATCAAGGCCTAATTAGTTGCAGCTAGTTTTGTTAAGATCTGTTACCTAACACCGATATTGAATGTATTCTACGTCACATGAAGCACTATCTATTCTCAGTGTCACATAACATCTTCCTGTTCAAAACGATTTTTTTTATCAAGAAATATACGAGCATGCATAATTGATTGGGTTAAACTGTCTTGCACATGTTTTTAATAAAATTTTGCGCCTTGAAAGGATCTTTTATCAAAATTAGCGATCACGTCTTGACATATGTAAACAATTTTGTCCCAACAGATCAAAAGTGCGATTTTCTTCTCTCAAAAGTCTACATTTTATTGAAAGAATGCCGACCTTTAACAGATATGAATGTAAATTTTTAATCTTTGAAATAACTAACCAAAAAGCGTTAAATGTTGCATTAGCATGGGAATGCATGTAAGCATCACCGCCCACAATACAGACGGATTTTTGTGGCTTTTAGATGAAGTGTATAAGAAAGGTGATATAACTTTTTGCAACGATTCAAACCTCAAATCAATAAAATTTAAAACCATATCTACAGTGTATCTGGTATCATATGACGAAACTTGTAAAACACCAAATAGTTGAACCAGGTTTAACAATTTTGGTCAGACATGGTCATGGATATTGTTAAAATGGTTTATTATGAGCTACTTCATTTCATACTGTGTCCATTCGTTAATTCTCTTGCTTCTAAACATGTTTACCAGAAAAAATCAGAAATTCGGCAAAATTTTATGAAAACCTAACAAGTAAACAGTGAGCATTCAACTTTCAAATAAGACATTTTAAAAATATTGTACCTTTTCGTTAAAGTTTGTTGATGTCTCTGACAGTGGCTTGAAAGAAGCCAAATGTCAGTCGGTCCTCATGATCGAGCACCACTGCAAAATAGCAAAATGGCGGCTATGATTTATCAGTGTCTATTGGAATTGAGATTCATGTTATTGTTATTAAATTTATGTAGAAAACCCAATATAGTCACAAAGAATTCTGTTTGGTATTTACATCTTCCAATCTTTAAAATAAGGTTTCCTGTCTAATTAAATGTCTTTGCCCAACCGACAAAATTCTTCAAAGGTATATAATTTGGGTCCTTGTTTTATACCTTTGATTTCAGTCTTTTCTAATGAGTAAAAATATTAAGTGTCAAAATTATCTTAAGTGTAAATTTCCTGATTTCTGATTGGCTGAAATCTACACTTACGACAAATTTTAATCTTAAGATTTTTAGTGAAAAAGGCTGCTGACCTTTTAGCAACATTTAGAAGCACAAGGTTTGAATACAATTAAGGTTAATTGGAAACCTAGTAAAAAATATAGTAACTGTATTTTGTATTGCGGGGACTGTTTTACCCTCTGGAAGCAACTTGGATCGCCCTCGTTTCAACGCGTGTTATCGTTGCTGATTGTGTGTGTTTAAGTTGATTTATGTGTCTAGTTGTGTTGTTTGTTTTATCTGGTTGATGTCTTTGGCACCGACTCAATCTGTCTTTTTAGACTTTTAGATTGTTGTTTATGGTACCGATTAAATTTGTCTTTTCAAACTTGCGGAGAAGTGTCTTTGGAACTGACTGAATTTGTCTTTTCAGATTTCTAAATTGTTGTGCCTTTGGTAACTACTGAATTCTTCTTTTCCTTCTTCTAAATCGTTGTCTCTGGTACTGACTGAAACTGTCTTTTCATACTTCTGTCTTTCGTTATATTGTTGATATCCTTTCACTAAACAGTCCTCGATATGGTGACTATTTACATCTCATATATTCAAAGGTAGTTGAGATAAAGAACACTACAGGTTCAAGGAGGTCCGCTTCATATTTGAATCTATTTTTCGAAATTGACACACTAGGAAGGCTTTGTACAAAGCTCTATGACAAACGTGATGACTTCAACTTTCCAAAAGTCAACTTCCCTTTCTGTGTAGCAACTTTCCGTCCGCTCCAGCATATGGAGTTTATGTATCACAACAGATTTGTTATTTCAGAGCATGTGGGGAGTATAACGACTTCCTTTATAGAGCCACACGACTGACAAGCCATTTGTTAACACAGGGGTACGTTGCTCCAAGTTTGTTGTCATCACTCAAAAACAATTACGGAAGACATCATGTGCATTTAGACAAATACGGGATTTCTATCTCTCAGTTGAGCACAAATGTTGGTTTGACATAGATTTTGGTAATGTCATCCTTTCCGGATTTGGCCAACACTAAATCAATCTTTGGCAACGTGACGGTGGGCTATAGCAAACAAGAATTGCTTAATCTTCAAGAGCATCCGAGTTCATTCTCGTTTCGACTTAAGTTCACGTTGCTAAATGCGAATAAGTTGTTGTGTATGTGTTTTTTTGTTTTTTGTTTGTTGTGTGGTTTGCTTCGTTGTGATGATATTTTTGTCTACAGATTTTGTCTTTGCCTTTTCGGTATAATGATGTTCGATTGCCGCTTTGGTACGCGATTGTTTCTATCTGAAGTGTTGTCTTAAGTACTGGCTGAATTTGTTTTTTTTTATACTTCTGAATTATTATTTTAAGTGCCAACTGAATTTGTCTTTTCCTACTTCTAAATTGGTGTCTTTGACATGTTTGAAACTGACTGAATTTGTTTTTTCAAACTTACGAATTGTTGTTTTTGGAACCAACTGAATTAGATTTTTCAGACTTGTGAATTACTGTCTTTGGTACCGACTACATTTGTCTTTTCAGACTTTTGAATTATTGTTCTTGATACCGATGAAATTTGTCTTTTCAGAATTTCAGATAGGTGTCTTTAAACCGACTGAATATGTCCCTTCAGACTTCCGGATAGGTGTCTTTTGTACTGCATGATTTTGTCTTTTCAGGCCTGATTGTTACCTTCGGTACCGACTGAGTTTATCTTTACAGACTTCTGGAAACGTGTCTTTGGTACCGACTGAATTCATCTTTTCAGACTTCTGAATTGTTATATTTGTTACCGGCTTAATTTGTCTTTTCCGACTTCTGAATTGTTATATTTGTTACCGGCTTAATTTGTCTTTTCCGACTTCCGAATTGTTGTCTGGTGTCGACTGAATTTGTCTTTTCAGACTTCTACAAAATAGGTATTGGTAGCGACTGAATTCGTCTTTTCAGTCTTCCGAATTTTTATCTTTTGTACCGACTGAATTTGTCTTTTCAGACATCCGGATTGTTGTCTTTGGTAACGAATGGATGGTAATTTCAGACATCCGGATAGGTGTCTTTGGTACCGACTGTTTTTGTCTTTCAGACTTCCGACAGTTGTACTTAGCATTATTGAACAATACATTATTAAAATATTTAATTGTGCGTTTGCAGTTAAATGTACAGGATGTAGAACTAATATAATTTGAGAAACAAAATTTGCCTTACATGAAAAGATATTGATATTGGAAACCAAAAACGACACAATAGTATTTGTTTTATCTGTACAAAACGACGAAAAAAGTGCAGATTTTATGCATATAAAAGCTCGTAATGTTTGCACCATCACCTGTTTCTAATTAGACTTCCTTAAATGAATATCAGTAGAGATAATTTGATGCTTTTAAGATTGTAAATTTGTCTTCTTATAGAATTGTTACAAAAGTTTAACAGCTGAAGTAGATCTGGAGTTGATTTAATGTTTTTTCAGTTAAATGGTGTTAAAATGTCAAATGTAAAGGAAACGAGAATCGTGCTAATGATAATATGTCATCAATATCGAGGATCAGTTGTAAAATCTTAACTGATGTGAATTTTTAGCATCAATAAGATGATTAAAAGAACTTTCTAATTGCTTAAATTCAAACATTGTATGGGAAGAACGTTTCCAAATATTATATGGGGCAAAGTTATATTACAATAATGAGTGCTTTTGTCGTTGTTGTGTCTCTAGCTTTGCTCATGTCGAACAAATAAGGTGCAAAAGTAAAAAAAAACAAAAAAAAAAACTCCTTATTTCCGTCTTTACTATGTAGTTAATTCATTCACTGTAGCATGAGCATGATTAAGCTTTATAATAAAAAAACCACACTTTTAACAAATGAGAAATGCAAAATATTCTGTTTTTCACATAATAACAGATACATGGATATACAATGGTAGTTTGTGTATATTTTACATCAAATTCTTCCTCTCTAGTTTGTAACTGCTGTCAATGTATAAAATATAGTTGCCTGGTGTTTATTTGTATGTGGTACAACATTGCTAAAAGGAAAATTGAATGTTTGTATTATTTCCCTCAATGAACCCCTGTATATAAGATGCTTGAAATGAACAACCCCAAATGTTTTAAACATTGTGACTATGGAGCAGTGACAAAAAAGTGTTATAAATATCCTTTCAAGAAGTATTGTCTTTACCAGCGCCATATTTTTTTGGTAAAAACATTAATACTAAAACATTAGCAGATCAACAAATTCTTTAAGACGCTGGCGACATACGTCTATTTCCTGTTTACCAAATATTGTAAAATGAAGGCGACATACGTCTTGAATGAAAGACCACCATTGTAGTTTGCCTGATTAAACTTTTGAATAATAATAAAAATAACAACAAAGTTCCAGACAGTAAATTTAGCTACGCCTGACGAGCGTTTCGTCTATTCAAGACTCATCAGAGGCGCTCTACCAAAAATATTGAAAATGCCAAATACTATATGATTATGAAGAACATAGAAAAATAAAACCAAAAATACCAAAACGGGGGAAATTATTGTTTCGAGATGAATGCCTTACTGTTATAAGATTTTCTTCCAATTGCTTTGTTACAACACTGATGTTGCTTGATTTATTTATGAACTAATAGTTGGAAGTCACTACACAGGGAAATATTGTTCACGTGAAATTCACGTGAACAAAAATTTTAACGTGAAATTCATGTGAAAGGAGCCAATTAACGTGAAAAAGGGTTAACGTGAATTTCACATGAAATTCACGTGAACTTCACATGAAATTCACGTGAACTTCACATGAAATTTTTCACGTGAATTTCACGAGAAAAATTTGTTAAATTATATTTTTTCCCTCTAAATATGAATAGAATTGCATAAAAATTATAAAACATTAAAATATCCAAAAATAATTTTACGTGAAATTCACGTGAATTTTTTCACGTGAAATTCACGTTAATTGGCTCTTTTAACGTGAAATTCACGTTAATTTTTTCATGTGAATTTCACGTTAAATTCACGTGAATTTCACGTGAACAAAATTTGCCTGTGTAGAATAACAACAAATTTAACGGTGTCTACGCATTGCACTGTTTTTAAAAAGGTTTAAAATGTTTGACAGGACACAACACAAGCACCAATCAATCAAGCAAGCAATTAATTAATCAATCAATTTAAATGATTGCTACCTCTACCTCTACAGTGTCAAGTTTGAATTGAAGAGGAAATTAAAGAATCGATCGACAATATGCAGTGATTCAACATGTACTGTATGTGTTTAAACAGTTTATATAAGGTAGTCTGGGAGGGGGTCTTAAATTAGAAGTGCGATTTTTTTCCGTTGAAACTTTCATAGTAATAAGACGAAGAAATATACATGTTTAATGGAAAAAAAGTCACAATGCGTATTTTTCCGTTAATTTGGCTTCACTACTTTCTTTTATTTGCCTCTCGAATTCTACTCGGGAGGTTATTTCAGTACAAACATGTACAATAAAAGAGGCAACTATGATTTTCTAATCAATATTTTTCTTACTCCAATGCGCACCTCCTTGAATAGGAAATACCTACCTCACTTGCATGTGATGTTAATACATTTGTACTTTATAATATATTCGATAGGCTTGTGTAATTTCTGATTCTTTTTATCCGACAATGCTGTATCCGAGGCCTACTATTAGACCAAAATAATAAGAAAAAACGTCTCATGCGATCTTCTTTCGTCATCAGCATTCGGATTATGTTAGACGAATTGGTTGATTTAAACATATTTTATTCAATAAGAAAAGGATTGGATAGCAGACCAAGGCCTATCACTATCCTCTCCATAGAAGAAATGGTAAGTGCTTGTTTTGATAAGTGTTTGGCTACTACTGAGATGACCACCTCAATAACACTTTTACATGTTTATCTCACAGCTTTATTGTGTTTTGTGTTACTACCACACATTAGGACACATACAATTCTTAACAATCATAGGACATACTTTTAATTTGTTTTATAAAACACGGGTCTCCATTGTTTTCAAGCAATATATGAAAAAATAAATTTCCCCTTTTCATTAAAAAAACCCGTCACACTAGCATTGCTAACATAGGTTAATGTTGTTCCTCGATTTGGCATTTGAATGCTGAAAGTCCGTAAAAAGAAAAGCAAAATTAGTCCACACATGACCGAAAACAGCACAGAGAAGCAGACAACATTAAATCAAGCAAAAAACAAGTGACTAATAATCAAAAATTCAAACTTAAATAAAAAAAACGGATGAAATCGAAAGTGAAAGAAGTTCCTGTTTATTGCAACACATTCGTCGGGGTTCTAACGGTCGATAAAGTGTCAGATCCGACATTTGATCACAATGAGTCCTATAAAAAAACAACGTTTGTACTCATCTAAGAGAAATAACTTCAATATTTGTCTATGAGCAAATGGTCCTACCACACAATTTCTTAAGTATCGACAATCTATCGTCAGTAATATAAACCTGAGCTAAGACTTTTTGTCAAAAGGGAAACTGTATCCAGGAAATCGTGGAGAGTCTGACAAGCTCTTGAATAACGAATCAGATGTGATATTTAAACTATATTAGTAGGAGCGGAAGGAATGTCGCTTTATACGAATGGGCAGTTGACAATTGGACAGTTGAAGTCATCACGATTGCCTGTCTATTTCTGAACTTAAACTTTGATTTTTCACTGATAAGAAGTTCGAAATATATTGTTCATTTAAAGATTCTTTTTCTAATATGTACAACACATTATTGAAATGATTGTTTCTGAAATATAAAAGAATATACTTATTTTTCACTTAATTTCATTTATAAATACGTGTATACCTTGTTACATTGTAAGTGTCAGCTAACCCGTGCGTGTTTGAAGCAACAAACAAGCAAACTAATCTGTTATTATTTTTAATGTTCAAAATGATTGCTTATCATGTATCTACTTGGTGCTTTTAGGGGGGGTGGTACCGAAAGAACAATGGTATCCGATTAAACCTATTTAGAGAGTTGATATGCAAATATATATTTCATTTTTTAATTTTTGTTCCATGGTTTAATTTTTTGATTAGCTTAATATGTAAGATAACCATTTCACGTGTACACAATTCCTTAAAGTTTTTTTAAGAATGACTTCTCGTGGGAAATTAAATCAATGAACTTTGAAATTTGAAACATTTAGACTTTATTTTTACAATAAAATGATAATAAAAACATAACAGACAGTCTGTGGTGTCATTAAAACATTTTGAACAGAAAACAATTCATAAATATACTCTCTCAAAAAAGAAACGCAACATGCAAAAATTTTGAAATTACATCGCATACAAAAGTCGAGTTTTATATCATCAGTTGTTGCAATATCATTACGAAATTTTACTTGGCAATTATAGAGGGACCATTTTTTCTTTAATTGCTAAAATTTTTATAAAATGTCGACAAATCGAGTGCGCATGCCAATCAGAATTATGTCAAGCAGTTTGTTTGCAAGACAGTACTCAAACTGCCATCCCCATATTTAAAAAGAACGTTCTGCACAAGATTTGAATATCAGATTCCTATAACCCACAGTTGTGTGCTTTCTTTCCGTGGGTTTTGATTGCGCAATTAGGCGTTGGCGCATGCACAGATCCAATTTAATCAGTAGATGCACGGTTTTTCATAAGAACAAATTTTTCAGAAGGTCTTTAAAAAGCAAAAATGTCTTGTGTTTTGCGCTTGTTATGTTATTGGTAAAGATTCTCATGTACCCATTTGACTCATGATGCACTACACTCCGCCCAATTTTTTAAAAATCTCTGAACCGTCCTTCTCATACCGTTTGCCATTTGTTAGAATGTTTTGCAGAAGCTTTCTTTGTAAAAATTGATATTTTAGTTCACGATAATGTTCTGGTGCTGATATCACTCTGGATGAACAATCAAAGGAGAATTCCCTTGTTCAAAACTCCTTCAACCGATATGTCGTGTGCCGGGGAAATTCAGGCCTCATGTTGAGCCTGATGTTAACCACTTAAGACGGGAGTATCGTTATGATAATGATGGTATCAAAGAAAGGAAGATTTTTGCATGGTAATGGAACCAAAAAAGTAACCGTTTCAAATATTGGTTACCAGAATTACTTGATGTTAGCTATAAGACTACCAATTTCTATGATTTTTCAAAGTTGGATAAGCGCAAGCGCTAGCGCCACCCGATGTTTTTAAAAACCTTGGGTATGGGAGCAAAGGCTTCAATATGTCTGAAAATGGGAGTCAGAAGTTCGTATGCAGCGGTTTTTTAAACCGAGAGAACACAAGTTAACTTAAGTCGTAATTTTATCATTTAGTCGGTATTACTACAGTTGGCGCTGCGCCTTTGTTGGCTGGTAAATTTGAATTTTGTTTATATCACACGTAAGATTAATCCTTTCTAAATGATTCTGCAAAATTCGTACGACAATTTTTAGTTGAAATTCAATAGTTTTTATTTCAATGTATTTTAAATATCTTAATATGTTGCGTTACTTTTTTGAGAGAGTATATAAGTAAGATTAAAATGTTTTGGTTATGTCTTGTCAAACATGTAGACCAACATGGGATTTCTAGTTCTCAGGTGGTTACAGATCTCGCTTTTGTATAAAGATTTGGGGTTTTCGTCTGTTTTATCTTTTTATCACTTGCAACGCAATATGTTGCAAAAGGCAGTTACTGCTTATCAATGCAGATTACTGAGATTTAATATTTTTTTTTCCAAAATGGCATTGCTGCTTGCAGCTTGGTTGTTGAGTACGAGGGTAAGATTATATATTGTCGCGTTTTTACTTTGATATGATCAACCAATTTCATCCATACTTGTCGGAATTCTGACATTTGAAAGACTGGTTCACTTCTCTGCTGCATGTACAAACGGAGGTCAAGAAGACATATGGGCACATTGCTATGTCTTTGTAACAGTAATATCTATTCCTCCACTAGTACTGGAATGGACAAAACCTTCTTGACACCTTCTAGATTTACTGGACTCTCAAAGTATCCAATATTTTAAGAAATTCAGTATATATTTTGTATATTCTTTTTCGCAGAAAATCAAGTAAAATCAAGATCGTGTCCATTAACATCAACAGTAAAAAAAAACACTTGACACTACTGGACCAGCCTTCAAGATATACTACTGAAATTGATCTTGAACTCTTAACACTTCGGAACAATTAAAAAGTTAAGTGAAACAAGACTTGCCAAGTAAATTATGTCCGTTCAACAGATTTTTGGCTTTACTAGTGATCTATTGACGCTATAGCCTTTTTAATTGTAAAGCAAAACACAAACTAGGTGGTATGTATTACTATGATATTCGCTTATTTTTATATTCTATTGACAGCACTGTAGTAATGAAACTTATGTAACGTAACCTTACTTTTGGCTACTTTCAGTGGGGAAAAGTGTGTTGATGGAAACCAATATTGACAAATTAGAACACGTTTATAACATTTTAGCACTGTAAAGTTTATATAAATATTGCAAATTAAAAAAAGGTAAGTTTTATATTACTCTTCGTTTGAATTTCGAGAGGAAATTAATTTCAATATTTTCTCTTATATACAATATCTAACTATAAATTTATAACTGTACAGAGGAAATAAATGAAATAATTCGAAACAATAATTTATTATTAAACATTTTGAAACTGGATATCACACGGTTGCTAAATCAATTTGTTTTTCTAATAAACATCTGATGACTTTGAAATAAAAAAATAATTCCGCTTTAACTGAATATGTTTTTCTTTCTAAAGTTATAAGTCAAATAAAACACATTTTCATGTTAATATTAAACAATTTTGAACTTGTTCATAAGAAAATTGCATATGTAGTAAAATACCACACTTAACATTGTCATCTATTTTATTTTCCATATCTCAATGTATGAAAGCCTCCGTTGCCGTTTCGGCTTAGAGGTTGTCCAAACGCTAATCTCGTTTGAATTGGAATGTTTGCTGCACTGTGGCGGAACCACATATGACTTCGTTTGGGTAAAACATCAATGTCATCGTCTTCGTCTAAAGGTCGTTGGGTTTTTGTTAGTCTGCGTAAAAAATCACTCCGGAGTAACATTCGTTTCAAGTCCGGATCAATGTCCGCTGACAATATTTTATACACGTCTTCACTATCAATGTTCGTTTTCTCCTCAGATTCCTCAGATGATAAAACAAATGGGATGAGCAGTAGAAATACGCATGTCACAAGATGGCGTACCATATCTGAAAAAAACAAACAAGCGAAACATAAATCATCAAATAAAACCATGCTACTTTTTCCTGCAAAGACATGCGATAGTAAACGAGAATCCAATACCCTTAAAATTGCTAAAATGTCTGCTGACATGCTATGAGATTGCAAACACTGGTAAGGCAGACGAAAGAGGGAGCCATGACTTTTGCAGAAGTGAGTGCTCAAGGTATCAGAGAAAATATCAGAACAACAGAAACAACATTGATGTTTTCCAACTTGCAAGCTCTTCAGATTTGGCATCATATTTGTGAAAAAGTCGGACGTTCTTGCATTATTTGGGCTTGCACCAGAAGCTTCCCGTCTTTTTACATGTGTAGAACTAATATTAGCAAATTTCAAGAGTTCTCTTTGACCTCTTTCAGCAGAACATTCAGGCATACATAAACCTTTTCTATGTTGATCTGCTATTTTCTAATCGGAGTTCGCTGAGATTTTGAGCGCGTATACTGTGCTTTTTATTAGATATGGCCAAAAATACGGAAAATTATAATTTTTCCAAAGAACTTGAAACCCCAGGCCTGTTCAAGACTTGTGAGTCCCGCTTTGTTTAGACAAATCGAAAGAACAAAGAAAAAGGGGATACAAAGAGCTTCACTATATAAATACAATAGGTCGAACATAAACCACACGGCCACGTGGACCTAAAAACCGCCAAAACTCGGTGAACTTTATCAGTAACACTAAGAAACAGCATTACATCACTGATTCGCATTTTGAGTTCTTTAAATATTGCTGTGTTTGAATTGCTCAAACTTTAATTAGTTCAAAAGTAATAAAGAATGCGTCAGTAATTGACAAAAATCCCGCAAGATATCTTATTGTATTTCATATTGTTTCGTTCTTATGGAATTTCACACAATTGGCAGATTAAAAGCCTTGAAGACATAACAGTTGGATAAAGAACATGACTTATGTTGCTTTAATCAGCTCTAATTCCTGTGTAAGAAAATAAAAGAAATTAGAAAATATCCCGAAGAATGAGAACTGGCACATCTGACGACAACAAAAATATATAATTAGCTAACATATTTAGCTTTTTTTGCTGTAAACATGATAATTATGGCATAGTTAAATATTTGATATAGGAGTAAAAATGAAATAACTTAAAGCTAGGTAGAATTAAGAAATTTATCAAACCCACAACAAATAAGAGCAAAATATATTGAGACCTGATTGTTTGCTATACGGATCGGACTGGTCAAGTTACGATGCCGTCTAAACAAGTAAAAGATCACGATTAAGAAGCAATTGTAAAATTACTTGATGCTTACAGGAATTTAATTTTCGAACAAACGCACGTCTGACAGCGAAATCCCTGAAATTAAATACCCGGTGTTTACGTTAAGGTATGATTTAGTTTTGAGGGGGTGGGCAAACACATAATTATCTGATTAGTCAAGTACGTAAAGTTTTTTTTCCTTTATGAGCAACAAAAACTGTCCTCGGCAATGGTTGGATGACCACGTGATTGATTCATGCAGGAAACAGGGAAAATACCTTTTATTTCTCGTTGTATCTAAAAGGTAGTAAAAACACTACATAACAGTAGAAAGAAAGAAAGCTAAAATTTACGCAAATTCCACCACAGAAAACGACCTTATCAATTACAAGGAAAAACATTTTGCAAACTGAAGGTTGATGTATACGTTTACCTCAAAAAGACTTAATTTGAGATAGATTTTTCAGTATATGTACAGTAAAGACTGCATATGAAATTCAAAAATAAACCATAGCAGGACCTAGATATTTTAATTTCTCATTATTTTTTATTAATATTTTTTGATAATTTCTATTATTTTTAAATTCTGCTTTTCCCCCGTTTTTGTGCACAGTCGATTTTAGCTCCATATTACTAACACCCTTAGCTTGCAGGTGGCATAAAATCTCATGCGACATTTAATTAAATTTAACTAAAAGTGTTCACTAATATGTCAATTGAGGGGAACAAGTGGGATAGTTCGTTTTCATTCAAAATACATTTTGAACGCAAAAAAAAAAATCATACTGCAAAAACCCTGCTATCTTCAACTGAATAAATGTGTCAATGAAATAAGGTGTCTCCATATCTAGGTCCTACTATACTTTATTTGTCATGAAAATATGCCGTTTGAGCTGAATATCTACTAAAATTATCTTCAAAAAGTTCTAACTGTCCTGATGAACCTTAAAATGACAGAGTACAGAAATCTTACCATGAAAACTTGAGTTTTGATCAGGCCACATTTTGGATTTATGTAGATACAGAGAAAGTATCATGGTAAACCTTCTAAATTTTAGATAATACTGAACGTCTCATATAGAGACCGATAATTCTTTTGAAAGTTCTATTACAAACATTTATTTGCTTTAAGTAAGGGAAGTGTGTTTATCTCGACAGAAATTAAAGAAAGTGGAAATTTCAATTTTAATTTTTTTTCAAAATTTATGTTTTGATTATAAGTTTAAAAACAGCCGTCTTAGACTATTATAGCATGCCTGGTACACAAAACCAGCTTTCTAAAACAAAATAACAATTTAGGCAATATAAATCTTCGAGAACTTTCAGTAACGATTCATACAAAAAAGTTTCATTAATTTAACATGGGCACACAGTTATATTACAAATACGTTATATATTTCATTTTTACAGTTTTTAGATATTAACATCTTTAAGTCTACAGACGGCATTTTCTTATATGCACAAAGCTTATCAAATTTTGAAATTCAATGGCGGCCTGATATTGTTCTTATCGCAACCCATCCTTTTTAACCCTGAGAAGAAACGCATCACAGACCTTGATGTTTATAATTCAACACGTTTGGTCCTTCTTCTTTCAGCAATCCCGTTTGTCTTATACTAGAACTTATATATGTTTGCCTTCATAATTGGCAAAATTTTAAACTGTTGTCGACTAATCATTTACAAAAAGTTTATATTGTATGAGATACATGTATGGTAATTTTTCATTTAAAATTGAATTTCAAAAGCATTATTCATACACTTAGTTTTCTCTTTTTTAGATTGAAAATATTGTTGCAAGTCAAAAATCACAATCGATCCATGAGTCGTTAAAGCCATATTCGGTATCAATAGAGAAAGATTAGCGGTAATTAATTGACCATGAAAGATATTGTAATCTTTTGCCACACTAAGCTGCCGATGAAAAATCAGTCATTACTTTAATAATCAGTTCGCTGCAGAACATAATGTATTTAACACGAGAAAACTAGAAGTAATCAAGAAAATAGAGTCTATCCCTTATACTGCAGGAATATTTCAATGTTTATATTGAATTTAAGAAGTGTTATTAGCAATTTTGATAAAATAAAGATTTGCCTTTGAGCTATATTAATACCTTTAAATGAATGCACGTCTTTTATTTCTAGTTTTCTTTAAAATTAATATCATATCTGTCAGATATATTTACTAGAGAAAAAAAATACAGAACAAGGCTACATGTTTAGTTATAATAACATATTTTTCTGAAATGGAGCTCGAGAGATGTTTATATTTTCAGGCATTTTGCATATGGTATAGAATTAAATTAACTTGATCATAAACATGCGCTACATTTCTTTTCGAAACATTCTTAACATGTAAAATACTACGATGATGAAGACACGCTGCTTCATGGCATCTGATATCCCCAGGCATATATAAAGGTTTTTAGCTCACTTGATCTTAGGATGTCCTGCTCAACAGTTGTGTTTTGATTTCTGATCCGTCAAAGAAAAAGGCCACCGTTGCTAAAAAATAGACCAGGGGGTCAGACTACCTTTTTTGACTTATAAATCGAAAAGTATAAGAGATAGAGATAATCTGATGCAACCTACCTCCTTCTGCATCAAAAGCTCTACAAAAGTCTCCATTGGGTCGAAGTTGTCAGATTACTCCTTATAGGGGTTACAACCCTTTAAAGGTAAAAATGCGTTTTTTCATGTTTTTTGCCTATATAATGAAAACTATTGCAGATGGAAATGTTTCTTGCTTTGACCTTGAGCTTATTGAGCTCTGCAAAAGATTCCATTGGTTCGAAGCTGTCAGATGACTCCCTATAACGAAGCTGTCAGATGACTCCTTATAGGCTTAATGCCCCTTTAAAGGTCAAAATGGCGTTTTTTCATGTATTTGCCTATAGAATGAAAACTAGTGCTGATATAGAAATGCTGCTGCTTGTTTTAACCGACAGCTCAGTGAGCTGTACAAAAGTCTCCATTGGGTCTAAGTTGTCAGACGACCCCTTAAAAGATAAAAGATTATTTGTTATAGAATGTAAAAATATTACAGATAAAAAAAATGTTTTTTCTCATTAAACCTTCAACTAAATGAACTTTATGAAAGTCTCCATTAAGTCAAATTTGATAGATGGCACTTTAGAGGGATTATGGCCCTTAAAAGATAAAAAAATGCGTTTTTTATTGTTTTTGCCTCATAAAATGAAAACTAGTGCAAATAGAGAAAAGCTGTTGCTTGCTTAAACCTTCAGCTCATTAAGCTCTACAAAGTCTCCATTAGGTTGAATTTGTCAGATGACCCATTGTACGTGTAATAGCTAATAGAAGAGAATCTTATTGCTTAAAGACCAGATGAGCGATTCAGGCTCCCGGAAGCCTCTTGTTCATTCTGTTGTTGTTCATGTTGTACATTGTATGTTTCAACTCTGTATTTATGTCTGTATTGCAAATGTATGCTGTTATCCCTAATTGGGACATGTTTGCATTAATCAAGTTATTGATAGTCAATTCTTACTTTGTATACTTTTGAAGTTTCAATTAAATAACAAATCTTTTAACAGAGCTAATATGGAGGGTCTGGCTCAAAGCACCATCTCTTTTGAAGCCTGTATATGAGTCAGGATCCTTATAGCTGCCATTTTTTTGTAGATAACTATCCGATTTGTTTTTTTGTCTATTTGTAGACATATTGAGATTCATTGTCCTTTTTTAATTTTTCACTTCTTTGAAAGACTAGGACAAGTTAAACTTTCGACATCAAAACACTCCGGAGATCTGTCGGTAGGATGAAAACGTCAAATAAAGAACAAAGCACCTTCGTCATTATACTGTTAACCATTTAATTTCACGAGCGATTTGTTTTTCGCGTATTTTGCGAGGTACAGAAATTCGCAAAAATAAATCGTCGCGCTTATAACCAAAGAATATATCCCGATATCTGATTTTTTCCAATTTTTAAAGAAAAACGTAAAAAACGGCATTCTCAAACTTAGAAAATTCTTGGGAATAAATAGCCGCGAAATCGCCCTCTGACATAAAAACACGAAATAAACTAATCGCAAAAATAATTTGGTAAACGGTATTCATGGTATATTGCAACCTTATCAGATCGAAACATGTATAAAGACGAAAGAAACTTGTTGAGCATATACGATTGCAATTGAAACTCAACGTTTTCTGTAGATGGCTTTAACTTTAAACGAGTAAGCGATGAATATGCATGTTGGCCCAACAAATGTACACAAGAGTATAAGTAAGATAAGATAAGCCTTTGCCCACTATGTTAACGTATTTTACAAGGGTAATGGACGCATTTTTAAAGGGTAATGATTTTTATTAGATATTTTTCTGATGCCAAAATTTATGTTTTTATGGAACAGCTATTCGTGTCTTTTTCATTTATAAATTTCATATAGTTTGTAAAAATGATGTTTTACTGTACATGAAGTAAATTTCATTTAATATTTGTTTTCATTTGACATGTGTTTTACTTCTTTGACATGATAAAATTCTATTAAACGCAATATATTCAGTCTTTTGCAACAAACGTTAATATAGATGCAATAATTTCTTATTATTTCTATTGTTTATTCGTAAGCAAAGAAGCAAAGAAAAAATAATGTATTATAATTCGTTTCTCGTAGGCCCAAAAATAACAAGATAAAAAAAAACAAGTTCACATAAGAACAATGCAAAAAAATAATAATAATAAACTAAACAATGTCTGTTACTTTGTCTCAATATCATCGCATTGTCTTTTATCTTTACCATTTTGAATTATCACCTATATTGACTGGAAAAATGCATATCGATGATTTGTTTTTAAACCCGAACTTCCTTATAATATACATTGCTATGTCCTTGTTTACAAAACAACTTTAATGTTGAACTAACAATTCCAATAAGGAGTACAGTTTCTGTATATGAATGGAATTTTACAGCTTTTATTTGCTTAAACAATGACAAATCAAAGGTTTTGAGATTACCTTTAACGTTGATTTCAAAACCAAATTTACATATCAATATAGTGGTCCACTTTATATTTTTGTTTTGGCGAGACGTTTGCATAAAATTACCTTTGTTCACTTCACCCTTTTATCCTTTATTTTACAAGGCGTATATGGTATGCCTGCAAATCTCATTGTTACATGTCATGTCATGATTTCTTTAGATAAAAGGTTGCCTTCTTGAATGTGTTATGTATTATGATTGATGTGTCATTGAACTTGAAAAAAAAACAATTTCAAGCCGTTTCTAAACTGAAAGAAGAAGAGGTTCCAATAGGGCATCCCAATGTCAAAATTCCGAAAGGGACGTAACAAAAACCAACAAACACCAACGGGAACAGGACGAAGAAACAGACAGCATAAAACACAAACGAACACCAATCAACATCGTGAACACATGTTGTATCACTATTTTTGAAGCCTTTGTATATTAAATCTAACGCGATGTCACTTTTTACATGAGCATACTGCAAAAACACAACACATGTATCAAAAGAACATTTTACAATTTAATATTTTGGGGGTCTAAAATAGGGCATCATAATTATTAGACTGTGTATCAATTAAAATAAAATAATTGTACTTTCAACTACAAGTTGTACGTTTAAAAAGCTTTCTACTTAAAGAAAACAATATTGGAGGACAAGGTAGATATGACAATTTTTTGTAAACGACCCAATGTTTAGAAGTTATGTCCTATACATGTGATTAGGCAACTTTACTCCTCAAAATTCAATCCGTCATGTAGAAAATGCTGGTTATTCATTTTGTTGATTAAACCAAAATTTATACTGAAAATTAATCAGTCAAATTTAGTCAAATATTGGATTTTTTCATATAATGATAACCTACGATATCATACTTTTAATCTTTTAAGAATTTTTTTTAATTAGTTGAAACATATATAATCTAAATAATTCACTGTTTTATCATGATAAGTAAAAGTTGCATTTCGTAATTGGTGATTTAATGACAATATAGGACTTTCCTGTTCGGTAGTTTTTTTATACCTTTATCCTCAGTGTATACCAGTTGTGGTGGCATTATCATGGCCACGGTTAAAGAGATCTAAAGCTTTCAATTACAAACAGGTACATAAAGCTTTGCCCATAAATAATAGGCTAAGGTTCACATGTTTAAACAATGCATCCAGTGTGGAATATTTGTCATCTCATATCTCATATCTACCAACACAAGTAAGATTCCTATAGCCAAAACTAATGGTTAAATTTTCGAAATTGAACAGATTCTTTTTTTTGATATTTTAAATAAATATTTCTTGAATAAAATAACTTCGGGGTCGTTTTGAACGAAAATCTCTTTTGATGATGCGATCAAACTTTGATCATGCCTCATGCATTTTCATATGATTTACAATGCTCCCTCACATATACATTATTCAAACCACGTTAGTATTTAATAATAAGGATTTTTTTCAATAACTCTTAAAAGGCGTTATTAAAAAATTCTCAACGGTGCAACTAACAATTAGTAAAAATATTTTCAAATAACGTTAAGAAAATTTATAGTTTCAACGCCAAAGATTGATAGGGAAAAAGTCTATGACACAATAAAAAGCACAGCTTCTTATAGAAGAAACGCCCTCACTTTCTTATGCTCGTTGTGGGTGTCACAATAATCAATCAAACAAACATTTTATTACATCACTTTATGGTACAACTATAATTATCCTACATCAATAAGGTAAGGCAACGAGATGGTACTGATATAAAAAATGAGAGATTTCTACAAGAAAACTTGAACTCTGAAAGATTGACATCAATCGTTAGGATAGTGCAAAGCAATGGAAATTAAAACAAGTTAAGAAAGTGGTTATAAACGCAGAATTGGGACAATTGATCTTTCCAAAGCTTTCGTAACAATAAACTATTTTTTAATCTATCTTACTGAAGGTATTTCGTAATAGAACACGACATATACCATTGAGAAAGGAGCACAAAAGTATCCAATTTCATAAACGTTGACTGTCGATTTTATAGCAACGTTTTGAATATACTTAAAGCAGCAAAAATGCAACAAAGGGGCATTCGAAGTTCCGAAACAACGCCAAAACTAGTAAAAATGAAAGAAAACACCACGAAGAAACACAAAAAAACACTTACAAAATAAACCGAACAGCAATCAATAATGCAAACTCGAGGCGTAACGAGAGTGAACTCAGTTGATCCGGAAGAGTAAGCAGTTCTGATTGCTATTGCACACCCGTCGCACTGCCAATTTTCAGTTCAGTTTGTCAAATTTGGTAAAGGAAGACAAAACAAAACCCTATGACAAACCAACATCTGCGATATTAGTGTTTCCATAACGAAACAAGCCTTTAATACCCCCTCCCATATATTGCTCCGTATAAATAACCCGGAGATTGTTTTCTTTCTTGGAAAATGAAATGAACAATTACTGCATCCTGTGTTGAAGTTTCCAACAAAACAAAGATGAAAAGCAATATTAAAAGCATTATTAAATATTAATCACTGGATAGTAAATTTATTGCAAATTGATGACATATATTGCTTAATTGACTTGTCGTATCATTTAATAGTAATTAAACACTTTGTATAAGAAGAAAAAGAGCTTTGTCTTAATTATTACTTGCAATACAGAGGAACAAGGAAAATCTTTAATTTCTTCGGACATGATATTTGCGATAGCCAATAGCAAAAGTATCTTCAGTTATGAACATGCTTTTAAGCAAAAGGAGCAAAGTGTGCAGTACCAAAAGGGACACTCGAATGTCCTAAGTCCGGAATGGCAAAGACAAGATCAATAGACATACAGTTACCCCAAAACAAACCAAACAACAAACAGAAACTGACATTACAATCGAAACTGGAACCATTACCATGAACCCAAGTCAAAACAAGAGTGATCTTAGTTGCAAAGAAAGACCAAGTATTTCCTTCTTGCTATAGCCAAGTCGTCACTTTGCCAACGATCGAATCAGTGTGGGTCAAATCCGATTAAACAACTATGTGGCACCAACATCCGTGCTAAAATGAAAGATAGAAATCCCGTATTTGTCGACGTGCAAATGATGTCTTTCGTAATTCTTCTTCAGTTTCTACCACAACCGGGGAGAAGCATAACTGTTAGCAATTGCTTGTCTAACAAGGAAATCACAATATTCCCAACAAGCTCGGCAATATTGATACAATTGTGGTACGTAAACCACAGAAGCTTAAGCGAATGAAATATTTCAACAGAAAAGGGAAAGAAAGTGATAGACATAAAGTTGAATTCATCACTAATGTTATAGAGCTTTGTTGGAGCCTTTCTTGTATATAAGACGAAATACATGAAATTAACAAAATACACGTAGACGTCGTTTTTTTTTACGTAGCCTTTGATTTTGGTTAACACATGGTGTAATTTTTTAGGAAATTGAAGGTCTTTTATTTCTCTAAAGAGCTCTTTTGGTATTGCCAATGTGTCCATATAGGTCATTGATAGAGGACATTAGGTTAATGAGATTCTATGATAATTCCATATCATATTTTTGTCGATTTCTTTTTCAAGATTTTCTTTTACGATTTATTAATTTGTTAACGCGCATGATATTTATATTATCTTAATTTGCAAATAACGGTTACAACAAAATTACCAAGATTTGATGCCAAATAAAAAAAGACAAAACAAGGAAACGACATACCAGAGAAATTGAAGATCGCAATGGTCCTGACTTGGTATAGGCATTTAAAAAATGGTGGTTTGAACCAGGTTTTATGGCGCCAATATAATTCAACTATCCCAAACTTCCTAAACAGCAAATAATGTACTATGAAGTTTAAAATGTAATATTTTTGTGTATGTCCACGGTCTTTAAACAATGAATATCTGAGGAGGCCATTCTTAAAAATAAACATTTACAGCAAAGTGCAATTAACAATTTTATCATAAGAAACCGTGATATTTTGTTTTTTGATTCTTATTCAAGCTTGTTTTATTCTGTCATCTTTTATTGGATGGTTTTGGATTACATAGCAAATATATTAACACAATAAACCCAATTTTAACTGACATAAGATACCTAAGAAATAATATAAAACACATAAGAAAGCTAATTGATAACTATTCAAACCACTTGATAAAGACAAAACAAATAGTACCTTCCAACTTAATAAACAAACCAATTGGAAAAACAATCATATTAGATGGAAAAAAGGAATTCAGAATCATGACTTTAATATCCGAAATAACAAAATAAGCAATAAAACGTTAAAGAAAATGTTTAAACATTCTAAGGTATTACTATGAACATGAGCTACAATTTCAAAACAACTAAAGCTAGCTTTATTCGACAAATTATCTTCGTATTATAGGAAACTAATACCTCAATAGCGCTGTTTGGTTATGCAATATCAAATAACAAATCAAACTAAATGAACTTGTAATCAGTCCAAGCATTGAACTTTCAATTCCATTTTTGAAAAAAATACTTTATGATAACATGTTTGCATTAATCAAGTTATTGATAGTCAATTCTTACTTTGTATACTTTTGAAGTTTCAATTAAATAACAAATCTTTTAACAGAGCTAATATGGAGGGTCTGGCTCAAAGCACCATCTCTTTTGAAGCCTGTATATGAGTCAGGATCCTTATAGCTGCCATTTTTTTGTAGATAACTATCCGATTTGTTTTTTTGTCTATTTGTAGACATATTGAGATTCATTGTCCTTTTTTAATTTTTCACTTCTTTGAAAGACTAGGACAAGTTAAACTTTCGACATCAAAACACTCCGGAGATCTGTCGGTAGGATGAAAACGTCAAATAAAGAACAAAGCACCTTCGTCATTATACTGTTAACCATTTAATTTCACGAGCGATTTGTTTTTCGCGTATTTTGCGAGGTACAGAAATTCGCAAAAATAAATCGTCGCGCTTATAACCAAAGAATATATCCCGATATCTGATTTTTTCCAATTTTTAAAGAAAAACGTAAAAAACGGCATTCTCAAACTTAGAAAATTCTTGGGAATAAATAGCCGCGAAATCGCCCTCTGACATAAAAACACGAAATAAACTAATCGCAAAAATAATTTGGTAAACGGTATTCATGGTATATTGCAACCTTATCAGATCGAAACATGTATAAAGACGAAAGAAACTTGTTGAGCATATACGATTGCAATTGAAACTCAACGTTTTCTGTAGATGGCTTTAACTTTAAACGAGTAAGCGATGAATATGCATGTTGGCCCAACAAATGTACACAAGAGTATAAGTAAGATAAGATAAGCCTTTGCCCACTATGTTAACGTATTTTACAAGGGTAATGGACGCATTTTTAAAGGGTAATGATTTTTATTAGATATTTTTCTGATGCCAAAATTTATGTTTTTATGGAACAGCTATTCGTGTCTTTTTCATTTATAAATTTCATATAGTTTGTAAAAATGATGTTTTACTGTACATGAAGTAAATTTCATTTAATATTTGTTTTCATTTGACATGTGTTTTACTTCTTTGACATGATAAAATTCTATTAAACGCAATATATTCAGTCTTTTGCAACAAACGTTAATATAGATGCAATAATTTCTTATTATTTCTATTGTTTATTCGTAAGCAAAGAAGCAAAGAAAAAATAATGTATTATAATTCGTTTCTCGTAGGCCCAAAAATAACAAGATAAAAAAAAACAAGTTCACATAAGAACAATGCAAAAAAATAATAATAATAAACTAAACAATGTCTGTTACTTTGTCTCAATATCATCGCATTGTCTTTTATCTTTACCATTTTGAATTATCACCTATATTGACTGGAAAAATGCATATCGATGATTTGTTTTTAAACCCGAACTTCCTTATAATATACATTGCTATGTCCTTGTTTACAAAACAACTTTAATGTTGAACTAACAATTCCAATAAGGAGTACAGTTTCTGTATATGAATGGAATTTTACAGCTTTTATTTGCTTAAACAATGACAAATCAAAGGTTTTGAGATTACCTTTAACGTTGATTTCAAAACCAAATTTACATATCAATATAGTGGTCCACTTTATATTTTTGTTTTGGCGAGACGTTTGCATAAAATTACCTTTGTTCACTTCACCCTTTTATCCTTTATTTTACAAGGCGTATATGGTATGCCTGCAAATCTCATTGTTACATGTCATGTCATGATTTCTTTAGATAAAAGGTTGCCTTCTTGAATGTGTTATGTATTATGATTGATGTGTCATTGAACTTGAAAAAAAAACAATTTCAAGCCGTTTCTAAACTGAAAGAAGAAGAGGTTCCAATAGGGCATCCCAATGTCAAAATTCCGAAAGGGACGTAACAAAAACCAACAAACACCAACGGGAACAGGACGAAGAAACAGACAGCATAAAACACAAACGAACACCAATCAACATCGTGAACACATGTTGTATCACTATTTTTGAAGCCTTTGTATATTAAATCTAACGCGATGTCACTTTTTACATGAGCATACTGCAAAAACACAACACATGTATCAAAAGAACATTTTACAATTTAATATTTTGGGGGTCTAAAATAGGGCATCATAATTATTAGACTGTGTATCAATTAAAATAAAATAATTGTACTTTCAACTACAAGTTGTACGTTTAAAAAGCTTTCTACTTAAAGAAAACAATATTGGAGGACAAGGTAGATATGACAATTTTTTGTAAACGACCCAATGTTTAGAAGTTATGTCCTATACATGTGATTAGGCAACTTTACTCCTCAAAATTCAATCCGTCATGTAGAAAATGCTGGTTATTCATTTTGTTGATTAAACCAAAATTTATACTGAAAATTAATCAGTCAAATTTAGTCAAATATTGGATTTTTTCATATAATGATAACCTACGATATCATACTTTTAATCTTTTAAGAATTTTTTTTAATTAGTTGAAACATATATAATCTAAATAATTCACTGTTTTATCATGATAAGTAAAAGTTGCATTTCGTAATTGGTGATTTAATGACAATATAGGACTTTCCTGTTCGGTAGTTTTTTTATACCTTTATCCTCAGTGTATACCAGTTGTGGTGGCATTATCATGGCCACGGTTAAAGAGATCTAAAGCTTTCAATTACAAACAGGTACATAAAGCTTTGCCCATAAATAATAGGCTAAGGTTCACATGTTTAAACAATGCATCCAGTGTGGAATATTTGTCATCTCATATCTCATATCTACCAACACAAGTAAGATTCCTATAGCCAAAACTAATGGTTAAATTTTCGAAATTGAACAGATTCTTTTTTTTGATATTTTAAATAAATATTTCTTGAATAAAATAACTTCGGGGTCGTTTTGAACGAAAATCTCTTTTGATGATGCGATCAAACTTTGATCATGCCTCATGCATTTTCATATGATTTACAATGCTCCCTCACATATACATTATTCAAACCACGTTAGTATTTAATAATAAGGATTTTTTTCAATAACTCTTAAAAGGCGTTATTAAAAAATTCTCAACGGTGCAACTAACAATTAGTAAAAATATTTTCAAATAACGTTAAGAAAATTTATAGTTTCAACGCCAAAGATTGATAGGGAAAAAGTCTATGACACAATAAAAAGCACAGCTTCTTATAGAAGAAACGCCCTCACTTTCTTATGCTCGTTGTGGGTGTCACAATAATCAATCAAACAAACATTTTATTACATCACTTTATGGTACAACTATAATTATCCTACATCAATAAGGTAAGGCAACGAGATGGTACTGATATAAAAAATGAGAGATTTCTACAAGAAAACTTGAACTCTGAAAGATTGACATCAATCGTTAGGATAGTGCAAAGCAATGGAAATTAAAACAAGTTAAGAAAGTGGTTATAAACGCAGAATTGGGACAATTGATCTTTCCAAAGCTTTCGTAACAATAAACTATTTTTTAATCTATCTTACTGAAGGTATTTCGTAATAGAACACGACATATACCATTGAGAAAGGAGCACAAAAGTATCCAATTTCATAAACGTTGACTGTCGATTTTATAGCAACGTTTTGAATATACTTAAAGCAGCAAAAATGCAACAAAGGGGCATTCGAAGTTCCGAAACAACGCCAAAACTAGTAAAAATGAAAGAAAACACCACGAAGAAACACAAAAAAACACTTACAAAATAAACCGAACAGCAATCAATAATGCAAACTCGAGGCGTAACGAGAGTGAACTCAGTTGATCCGGAAGAGTAAGCAGTTCTGATTGCTATTGCACACCCGTCGCACTGCCAATTTTCAGTTCAGTTTGTCAAATTTGGTAAAGGAAGACAAAACAAAACCCTATGACAAACCAACATCTGCGATATTAGTGTTTCCATAACGAAACAAGCCTTTAATACCCCCTCCCATATATTGCTCCGTATAAATAACCCGGAGATTGTTTTCTTTCTTGGAAAATGAAATGAACAATTACTGCATCCTGTGTTGAAGTTTCCAACAAAACAAAGATGAAAAGCAATATTAAAAGCATTATTAAATATTAATCACTGGATAGTAAATTTATTGCAAATTGATGACATATATTGCTTAATTGACTTGTCGTATCATTTAATAGTAATTAAACACTTTGTATAAGAAGAAAAAGAGCTTTGTCTTAATTATTACTTGCAATACAGAGGAACAAGGAAAATCTTTAATTTCTTCGGACATGATATTTGCGATAGCCAATAGCAAAAGTATCTTCAGTTATGAACATGCTTTTAAGCAAAAGGAGCAAAGTGTGCAGTACCAAAAGGGACACTCGAATGTCCTAAGTCCGGAATGGCAAAGACAAGATCAATAGACATACAGTTACCCCAAAACAAACCAAACAACAAACAGAAACTGACATTACAATCGAAACTGGAACCATTACCATGAACCCAAGTCAAAACAAGAGTGATCTTAGTTGCAAAGAAAGACCAAGTATTTCCTTCTTGCTATAGCCAAGTCGTCACTTTGCCAACGATCGAATCAGTGTGGGTCAAATCCGATTAAACAACTATGTGGCACCAACATCCGTGCTAAAATGAAAGATAGAAATCCCGTATTTGTCGACGTGCAAATGATGTCTTTCGTAATTCTTCTTCAGTTTCTACCACAACCGGGGAGAAGCATAACTGTTAGCAATTGCTTGTCTAACAAGGAAATCACAATATTCCCAACAAGCTCGGCAATATTGATACAATTGTGGTACGTAAACCACAGAAGCTTAAGCGAATGAAATATTTCAACAGAAAAGGGAAAGAAAGTGATAGACATAAAGTTGAATTCATCACTAATGTTATAGAGCTTTGTTGGAGCCTTTCTTGTATATAAGACGAAATACATGAAATTAACAAAATACACGTAGACGTCGTTTTTTTTTACGTAGCCTTTGATTTTGGTTAACACATGGTGTAATTTTTTAGGAAATTGAAGGTCTTTTATTTCTCTAAAGAGCTCTTTTGGTATTGCCAATGTGTCCATATAGGTCATTGATAGAGGACATTAGGTTAATGAGATTCTATGATAATTCCATATCATATTTTTGTCGATTTCTTTTTCAAGATTTTCTTTTACGATTTATTAATTTGTTAACGCGCATGATATTTATATTATCTTAATTTGCAAATAACGGTTACAACAAAATTACCAAGATTTGATGCCAAATAAAAAAAGACAAAACAAGGAAACGACATACCAGAGAAATTGAAGATCGCAATGGTCCTGACTTGGTATAGGCATTTAAAAAATGGTGGTTTGAACCAGGTTTTATGGCGCCAATATAATTCAACTATCCCAAACTTCCTAAACAGCAAATAATGTACTATGAAGTTTAAAATGTAATATTTTTGTGTATGTCCACGGTCTTTAAACAATGAATATCTGAGGAGGCCATTCTTAAAAATAAACATTTACAGCAAAGTGCAATTAACAATTTTATCATAAGAAACCGTGATATTTTGTTTTTTGATTCTTATTCAAGCTTGTTTTATTCTGTCATCTTTTATTGGATGGTTTTGGATTACATAGCAAATATATTAACACAATAAACCCAATTTTAACTGACATAAGATACCTAAGAAATAATATAAAACACATAAGAAAGCTAATTGATAACTATTCAAACCACTTGATAAAGACAAAACAAATAGTACCTTCCAACTTAATAAACAAACCAATTGGAAAAACAATCATATTAGATGGAAAAAAGGAATTCAGAATCATGACTTTAATATCCGAAATAACAAAATAAGCAATAAAACGTTAAAGAAAATGTTTAAACATTCTAAGGTATTACTATGAACATGAGCTACAATTTCAAAACAACTAAAGCTAGCTTTATTCGACAAATTATCTTCGTATTATAGGAAACTAATACCTCAATAGCGCTGTTTGGTTATGCAATATCAAATAACAAATCAAACTAAATGAACTTGTAATCAGTCCAAGCATTGAACTTTCAATTCCATTTTTGAAAAAAATACTTTATGATAACTCAATATTTGAAATAACTAGTGCCTGTATAAAGAATGTACCTTTTGACATTATATGGTTCGTTTCTGAAATTATAGTAATTCCAAATTACTGCTTGTTATGTGAGCTGTGTCGCATACACTTATCCCACGTCTCATTATTTTCTATCATGATACAACCTAGAACTAACCACTATAACTGTATACCTTCTACTGTTAAGTATAGAAATTTCTCAGCACTGATACTTTTTACCATTATACAGATTTTAAGTAACATGGTTATCCTATGAATCAGTATAATAAGCAATTTTGCTTTTTCCAGGTATATAAATTCATTTATTCAAAACAAGTACCTCTTATATTTAAATTGCATTTTTGAATTTTAAAAAGTGATGATAGAAAACTAGTATTTTATCAATTTAATAACCAATCCTAAAATTATAAAAAATAGCGGAAACGGACAGAATACATAGGGATTCGTTAATAGCAAAACCATAAAGTACAAAAAAGGACCTGGGTATTTTTGCTAATTTTGGATTTAATAGTCTTTGGGTAAACTTTTAATGCCAAGCATGAATAAAATATAGAAAGACTAGTCGAAGCAGCCACGCTGCATATCCCCGCGCTACTCTGGTGTTTGATAGTATAAGGGCAAATAATTTAAAGAAATAAACTATGACTATAATGAGCATTACTAGTACTATTAAATGAATATGTATTAAAATAAGACTTTTCCCTGGTAGTAGGAGTGATAGTAATGTTAAGAATTATGCATGACAAAGGAAAAATGTGCCCTTAAGCTACCTATGCAGCCCAGCCCCTGAGGGCATTATCAAAATTCCAAAACCTTCAGCAGAATCTACATCTATAGTGCAACTACTGAGCCAAGTTTCAGTTCCGTATTCAAAATAACCTGGGAGGAGTAGCATGACGAAGGAATTATGTGCCCTTAAGCTACCTATGCAGCCCAGCTCCTAGGGGCCATATCAAAATTCTAAAACCTTTGGCAGAATTTACGTACATAGTGCAACCACTGATCAAGTTTCAGTTCCATATTCCAAATAACCTGGGAGGAGTTGCGTGACGAAGGAAAAATGTGCCCTTAGGCTACCTATGCAGCCCAGCCCCTAGGGGCCATATCAAAATTCCGAAACCTTTGGCAGAATCTACATCCATAGTGCAACTACTGAGCCAAGTTTCAGTTCTGTATTCCAAATAGCCTGGGAGGAGTTGCGTGACGAAGGAATAATGTGCCCTTAGGCTACCTATGCAGCCCAGCCCCTAGGGGCAATATCAAAATTCCGAAACCTTCGGCACAGTCCCCACCCACACCACAATGCAATCAATGACCCAAGTTTCATCTTTCTACTCCCAGTGGTTACTGAGATTATCCTGGACATTAACGCCATACGTACGTACATCGAACAGCAAAACATTATCCCCGCGCTTTTGCTAGCGCGGGGATAAAAATGTCCTTTGGACGTTTTGTTCAAGCTCTATATATCAATGTGGGTGTAAATGAAAAAGGTGAATACCCATGCATTGATATGCTTGTGGATTGTATGCCAAATCAACACTACCTTCAGCTTCCATGCAGACAAATGTAACAGACGATTTTGATATAATAGCCTAGTGAGAATTGTTAACAACAAATGATTTTGAACTACTTTCACATTTATTGTTCTTTTGTCATTATAAACATGCAAAACAATGATAAAGCACGTTATTGTTACGTTTCTCTTTGAGCATCTATATCAAATGCATCGCACCTACCTTTGACGTGAACAATGGTATGTTTTTAGATAGAAGTAGATCATTGTGGTTTTCAAAGTGTTGATGGTACATTCTATAACACATAGTTTTTCCTCTTGTTTTGCATATGTTCGATGTGGTAATAGTGTTCTCTGTTATTTAACTAACCTTCATTCTTCGTTATCAGCCAATGGTAGAAAAATTCAATATGATGTTAAACGAAATGGTTAATTCTTGCTTTGATTAGTGTTTGGCTGGTTGATGTACTGAGATCTCTAATATGTCATCACAAACCTGTTGTGTTTTGAGTAACTACCGGACCCAAAGATCACAATGGAAAAGGGAGGTTTGGCGCGCCTTGAAACCTGGTTTAACCCACCATTTCTTTTGAAATGCCTGTACCAAGTCAGGACCATTGTGATCTTCAATTTTTCCGGTATGTATTCCTTGTTTTGTCTCGTCGAATGGAAAGTTGAGATTGATTCCCCAAGTTCGGTATTTTGTTATTACCTTTTTTACAATGTTTGGCTATGAATAATTTTCGTATAGTATGATATAGTGCTTTGGATGTTAACATATCCATCGTACTTGATTTTTATTATATTTTTCAATATGCATTTAATTGCATTTGATAGCTTTTTAGTTTTTTTAATGTTTTAAGCACTTAAATGAAAGTATGTATCATGAAAACATATATAATTTTCCCTTTATCAAAAGACGTTTTTTATATCAAGGAAAGCACAAAGAAAAGGCAACTTCAATCAATATTTAAATAAAATACCATAATATTAAACTGAAGAGACATTAAAAGTGATCTTGAAAAATTTAAGAAAACCGTCAGATAAAAAATCAGTTGATACTGTTTTTCATTAATTTTCGTTGAGATACAATTTCCTAGAAAAATGCATAAAACCTAATTTGAAAAAACAGATATAAGTGAATTAATATTTTAAAATACTCTTTTAAGCATCAAGCTTAAAATTCGTGGGGATTTTATTACATTAGCAACCCAAAATAGATAAATAAAGGGAATTAAACCCCAAACGAACATTTGTTCTATTTTTACTTTTTCTTCAGTAGTAGAAGATTGACGACAAGTATCCCCTGAGCCTCTTTTTAATTTCAACCATTCACGTGGAATCTTATGTAATATTAGCATGCATTGACGTATTGCTCGTTTTCGACACATATTTTAATGCTGTGGTATCATTTTATTGATAATGTTGGAGATAATTTGCGTGACTCTTCTTTTAATTGATACATAATTTCAAAACACAGGCTGAGATTTCTTTTCTAGTTTGTTACACTCTAGATGCGCCATTGATATATGGATATTTGACACGATCAAGCCAAAGTTACTGACAAAAACATTCTAGTGTCTTTAGAAAGCTTTTAGCACCCGTTCATATCTATAAAGATACTGATGATACGTTCTTATGGAGTAAATTTAGCAATGATACAAAACATTCACATTATTGAGAAAACCAAAGATTTGATGAATCTTTGAACTGTTAGAAAACGGATGATATTTTTTTGGTTTAGGTTTTCATCAAATCCTTAAGGACATGGATTTCCATCGGTATATTTTAAAGACATAATTATTAAACATAACGATGCCAAAACAAGTGTTTGTTTTTGATAATGTGGTGATCCTTTAATAAGCAACTGAAATGAAAAGTCTTTGATAAATTAACATTACTCAAATATGGTTTTCTCTTTTCTGTTTAAGTGAAATGAATGGCAAATTCATTGAAAAAGTCTAGCACACTAATTTGCATTTAGTATAACAAAAACCATGATATGTCTTTCCGATCAATATGTGGGTCCGTGGAGCACCATTGCTGATGCCGTTCAATAAATCTTTGTTGCTCTATAAACATTTGGCATTGAACCCAGAAAATTGACATGATGGTTGTACAAGTATAAGAGACATTGCATTGTGGATTTGGATCATGTAGCGAATGTTTCATTTGTGTAGGATTGTTAGAATGATGCCACTTTGTTCTATAACGGACACCTGTTAAAAACCTACAATGCATATCAATGCCTTACAAACATGAAACAAGAGACCATTAATACATGTCTGGACATGCAAATTACAAATTTAACTAATAACGGTTTAGGCAATACTCCACAAACCATGTGTAATCAATTCTCTTAAATCAAAAACAAAAAGTTACTTCTTCTTTGGCAATAGTGAAAATATATTATAGCTTGTACATCAACAAGATATTTAAGGACTAATACACAAGGCTTAGATTTGTTAATTTCGCAAACGACAATTTTTTTAGTTATGGATTCTGGTTGTTTTAACAAGTCATTATAGGTAATAACAATTTCGATCAAAAGGCTTAACTGCATGATGTTTATTGCATGGTTTAAATGTGCAACTAAAGATAACCATAGGCGTGACTTTTTCTACATCTTAGATTTGCACCAAATGGTCTTCTCAATGCAAAAATATAGGACAAAAAGACTATTTCATTTTTTTCTAGCTTAAAAAGTAACATGCACATGTTATCGGCATATAATTTACAATAATTGAATCTCATTAAAATCAATAAGATTGAATTAGAAAGGAATTTACGTATATTGATAAAGTTTTCTCTATCAAAAATGCTTCGTTTGGCTTTTTCGGTTCCTTTTCTGTTATGACGTTTTAATATATTTTCATGAGTAAAACAAGTGATCCCTAAAAAAGTTGTGGATCGGATACTTTAAATTTGACGATAAACATTCTTTTTATAGCACTGTTTATCAGCTATATATAAAAAAGCCATCGAGGATCACACTTTCTCAATCTCAATTTATTAAGTGATGCAAAAATTCGCAGAGCTATAAAAATTAACATTTGGAAGGAGAGAATATGCAACAACAAGTTGGCATGCTGATAGGTGCAAATAGTTTCTCTTTTCATTCCTCGTGGCCTTGTTTATACCTTTGCGAGACTTAACTTGGTAAAAAGAATCGAAAAAGGTGAGAGAAACAAGGTCTTATTATCGCGCTTCCATATACATTGATGATGTTTTCTGTCAACAATCCTTCGTTTGCTGAATTGAATTACTAAATTTATTTAGAGAAAGATTTAAGAAATTAAACACCAATTCCGATAACGTGCCGTAACTATTAGATTTGCACATCGAATGTGACTTTATAAGTCATTTTTGTACAAAAATACGACAAAAGAGATGATTTTAATTTCGAAATTATAAATGTCTCCTCATCTGGAAATTGCATTCAACTTAGCTACCTCACACTCATATTGTGTGTATATTTACAATCTACAATATGAAAGGTGTTCGGTATTTTTGAGTTTTATCCCGACACCGTTGTCTCTGTGACCAGCTTTTAATACAAGGTGTTAAATAAATTCGTCTCAATTTGTAGTTTTGGTTTTTGTATTTTGAAACCACTGGGTCGATAACCGCTGCTGGTGGACCAGAGGTTAATCACAAGTCTGGTCGTCAGACTTGTCTGACACGAATTTACCATTAAATTTCTAGTATCTTTTGAAACGCGCACCAGGCGTAGCAAAATTTATTGTCTGGAACTTTGTAGTCATTTGTATTTGTTATTTAAATTTCCGATTGTAAAATTCAGTCAAAATTGTATAAAACACCAAGTTTCTTTCCTTGAACTGCACATGGCCGATATCCCAAGTATTGGATTTGGCTTCCCTGTTTGAACATTAAATACTTTTGGTTTTTGACCTTCCAATGTTTTGATTTAAATGCTGCTGACGAGAGGTAACTCCTTGAAATATCGATATACCATGTATACAGCATAACCAATTTAACCGTTTTTATACCCGTTTTGGTATTTCTATTTTGTAATAATGCCACACTTTCGATTTCGATTACTAGTCAAATACCAATGAAGTTGATTGTTAGTGTTGCACTTTGTTATTTTCCAAATACTTGATTTGAACACTATGTTATAATGCTATGTAGATAACTGCTCAAAATATTATGAATAACATTTAAAGATACTCCTAACATCAGAATTGAATAGTTTTCATCACGCCTTTGTCATCTGAAAACACCCAACATAATTTAATAAAACTTGGCATGTATCAACAACACATATTGCTTCTCACTAGGAAATTTTTAATCTAACAATTTTGTTGATTTGATATTCTCTATTCTTCGAATTTTTGGTAAAAATCCCTATAAACCATTAAATACTTATCTGAAACAGCTAAACTTGTTTTGTATCAACATTTCGTTTTTGTCATTTTCTCTGGACTATGAAATTGATCATTCCAGTTCGGTAGATTTGTTATTACCTTTATTTAAATAATTGCCCGTGTACAGGAAATTATGTGCGAGTGGAGGTCCTTTAAGCTTAACACTTTTGGATGGAGGTTAGGGAGACAATAGTTACAGGTAAATTCAGACTATCTGTTACCTTTTACAACGAACACACTTTTTTGTGTGTGAACATATAGTCATAATAATTCACTTGTGTTCTTCGTTAACTGGCTGAAATTTAAATTATTCCATATTCGATATTCAAAATATGTCATATTCCAAATTTTTACCAGTTAACGATGAAAAAACAGTATTCGATGGTTCATTATGATCGATTTAAACCAATTTAAATAAACAGCATACAAATTTAACAAACAAAGATGCTGTTTAATCAAATGACAGTTTAAGTTTAAATAAAGTTTTTTTTTTGGTAAGACAACCATCTCAATAGAAGCTTGGTTTTTGGGCAACGCTTTTGATCGTTCAAATAACTCTAAACAAATTTAGATGAAACCAAACAAATCATGATATAATGAAATAAACTATATTAATAGCATACCAAGTGTATCATAGTGTTTCGACATACTTTTGACTTCAAGGTTAAAATGATCAAGTAATCGTTTTCAACTTAACATTATATGTACAAGCATGCTAACCTGATACAGCATCAATTATGAAAAAAATGTTAAATTGGAAACAAAATATTGAAAGCCTTCTGCTTTAATTAAGTAACCTTGAAGCTTGTAATTCTCAGGCCTCATATATTTGGTAAGGTTAGTCAAATCAGATTAGCTTGGAAACTATTATCAGGCCATAATACGGATAAAAGAAATGCAAACCATAATAATGCGCATGCACCGTTCATCCGTTCAAGAAAAATGCCTTATCCTCCAACTTAAAAAAAACCACTTCTACTTCTTCCAAATTTAGAATGAATAGGACCCTAGTATCCAGTGTATAGCTTTAATTATCATAACCTTCATTTATAGTGTAAGTCTGTACTCGCTTACCCTATTTGCCTTGAGGTTTGCTCCTCATATTTATTTTTATTTTTGTTTTGGAGATACTTGGGTTTTGCTAATCTCTTGTGCTAATTTTTTTTGGCCATGAACCTCCTTTTTTCTATTTCTTATTTCAAAATATGTCCATCATATGCAGTTCACATTTTTAATGAAATTTACTCTGTAATACATTTTCAAAGGTAAAAAGATGCCAATCCGCGGCAATGCAAAAGTAATGAAAAATGTATTTCCCGCCAAAATTATAAACGGTTATAGCATTAAATCAAGCGCATGGACCTACATTTTTTCTTGTTATTAGGATGAGTTTTTCATATAGTGAAAACAGATGCTACTTTATTCATTTTTATTTACTTTATGATAGAGGAGCAAACCCCCTCATTCCCTTCCCACTAATTACCATCATCTCACCGTGAATAGAACATCTCCCATTCATGTTATTCTCATGAGAATAGCCGCCGAATACAATTCTACTTAGTAGAAAACCAATGAATAACTATTATGAAAAATTTAGTTTTATCCAGGTGATCCTGCAAGGTGTGATGATATATAAAAAAATTGAGAACAAAGTGCACGTTATTATACAAATTCATTATATACATTCATTAGTAAAATAACAACCGTCACCACTCTACTTCCCAACAATTCAGAGACAAAAATTAACAATGAAAATAATTCTATTATTTTTGTTTATGTAAATTGTACATACTGATAAGTTATTTGAATAAGGCAAAACTTGTTTTCTTATTATTTCTTAGGTAAAAACTATTTAAAAAAAAGTTTTTCACTTCTTTCAAATAAATCAAGTAAGTGATTAAGTTGATATAAAAAGTATCACTAAGCAAGAAAAAATATAAAGATATATTTTACCTGAATTGAGCAGTAAAAAGATTAAAGTGAATCCAATCAACAAGTAATGAGATGAAGCAAGCGTCTATCTGAAGATTAGAACCATGGAAGATAGTATTTATTGACAATGCTTTGGTGGGCGATATTGACGAATCATATTCAATACGTGTGATAAGGGGCGTCAAACCTATTCAATTAATTAATATTAATATTTGTTTGCTTCGCGTAAACTCTTTTAATGCAATCAATTAGATGCTTCTAAAAGTTGAATAGAGCAATAGAATGAATGGACATTGATAATAGTTCCAATCACCATCTATTGAAACTTTCACTTTTACTAAAACATTAATTTCAATTTGATACGTGTATGTGTGATTTTTAATAATTATATTTTTCTGCTGTTTTTCAGGTTAGAAACTATGTCTACATGCACTACTGAAAGTCATTAATGTACTTTGTATCTAAACTGATAATTGTAGTTTTTTTCCCTTTAATCAACATGTTTTATAACAACTGCTAATAAAGATGGTTGTTTCAATGCCTTTTTTGCTCACCATTAAAAGACAAAAAATGACAGGACTTGTAAAGTCTGCTACCATATATACACTTTTTTCAACTAAATAATTGTACTTTTAAAGAGAGTCAATCTAGTAAAAAAAAAACAAGTTTAAAATGTTGTTTGAAATGAATCAATTTTTCTGTCATTGGTATCTAGAAATCTAATACAATATTTCTTTGGCCTTTCACTAACTCGAAGCTGTATACAAGATAAACTAAGATAATTCTACTGAAGGTTCCTGATATATATACATTTCAGAACACAACACATTTGAATTTGAAACGTGGATTAAAAAAAAACGGGAAACGAAGACATTTTAGATACTATATATTTACAGACTACGAGGTTATAACGGCGGATAAAGGATTGTGATACCTGGCTTTAAATTGTTACACCTCAATGAGATCAGGAAAACGCAAGCTTAAACCTACCATTCAAAACTGAAACAATGGAAGGCGACCTTTCGGGATGAGTTTAACTCACACCTTCACTAAAAATTAAAAACTACTCCTAGGTAGATGATTCTCAAATGAAGGAAAAAACTCCAAAAACCTCCAGACTATGATAAGCATTGCTGAAAATTATGGTTTTGCAACTAGAATAACTATTAAAATACCATATTTGATCTATAATTACCAAAAAGGGGCTAAAACAGGGATTTTTACAACACGTCCTTCGTCCGTCCTTTAAAGCCTTAGATAGCCGCAATTATAAAATGTAGTGTTGCTTTGTCAATTTAAGTATTGACTTTTATTAAGGCAAATATTACAGTTTATTTTATTTCAACCATGAAAACATCAGTTTCATCATTCATGTTTTTATTGCTTTAGTGTAAATTTATCAACAAAGAAAGTTATTGCCAGGTAACCTATGATATATTGTATCTGTCAGATTTCTTCGCAAGATTTATGTGATTAAGTATGGTATATTTTGTTTACCATTCCCTGGTGACGCAGGATTATTTTTTAACATTCCCCTAACTCAAGTTAAAGGCATATTGTCTACCGAATCACATTTTTTTTTCGTCCCCAATTTTTTAATGTCATTTAGACCAAAAATTATTATTATATGACTTAAATTTATCTTCATTTTGATTGGTCCAGGGTATCATGAAAAGTACTATGCATAGACAATGGTAACCTCAAAGTAGTTAAAAACATACTAATAGACTATATATGTGCCTGTCCTATGCCATGAATCTTTATCAAAGCTTTTGTTTGTACTTCGTCGAATTTATGTTAATTGTTTTTTTTTGTCAAGTGCACTTTAGGATTGGTATTTTATTTTCAATCCAGGGCCAATTAAAAAACAGCGAACAGCGACCAATGATTTTTTTTAAATTGTCGTTTATGTTGTGGGTTGTGTCGTGTTTACTTATTCCACATCTCATTATCTTCTATTATAAAAAGTTTTGACTTTTGAGTCGCTTTATAGAGGGTGGTAAAGGGGGGTACTGTGCACGACTGAACGGTAAAATTCAGAAATCGATGAACGGAAAATAAAAAATGTCGAACATGGTGCACGAAAATAGCCCTTTACCACCCTCTTTAATATAATATTTAGAAAATAGCCCTTTACAACCCTCTTTAATACAATATTTATCACTTTTCAGTAGTTGAAAAAAGAATCTTGACTGTGACGTCACTAGGTGAACTTGTGACCTCAATTTATCAAGATTAGTCCTTCTTGGTAAAATTGCATATATTTTATATGGTTTGATTCCGTTGAAGACTTAAACCAAGGTTTCATTCTCAGACATTTCATCATATTTGTGTACAAAAACGGTTTAAAAAAACCGATAATTTTTAGATATTTTAAGTACTAATATATCAAGGGTTTTCGTACTAAAAAACAATTCTCGATCGATATTTATTTGCTTGTTTTTGATATAATAAACCATTGAAAGACTTAGATATCAGTGAATACAGGTTTTATCAACCCTAAAAAATAATATCCACCTCGCCGTTGGCTCGGTGAATATAATATTCTTCAGGTTAATTTAACCTCGTGTTCACCTCTATCAAAGTCAACGAATGTAAGATATAAGATAACTTTGAATATCAATTTGTTACCGAATTTGCCTTACACTTGATTTCGCTCAAAATTGTTCGACCATGTTGATTGATTTTTATTTACATTCGTGACGACAGATATATTTCAGTGTATTTAATACGGCATGGTGACAAATTAAACAAATTCAATGTGAACAACCTAAATCATCTTCGTTTATTATATATGAGTCATAAATGTCATTTCCTTTGGCGAGCGACTTTGGCGTTTTCGTTGCCATGCTAAAACCTCGAGATACAGTGTACTGGCCGCGATTTGAACATTCAAAGTTTGTAAACAAATTAAAAACAGTGTGCATGCTTAAGGGGGGATTAAGGTCATGAATACGAGTTTTTGTAAAGCTTTGCAAATATTAATTGATGATTATTGTTTTTCGATTTTTAGATTAATATGGTACCGTAGCCGAATTTTGTTGTTCATATGTTAAAGGTAGACAAAACAAGTTGTGTGTTGGCCTTTTTGCTGTAATTAAAAAAAAATCGAAGACAATATCCCTTTAACGCTTGTAGAGTAAAGAACATGGTTCACTAAGTACCATATTTGACCCTAAATTGGGTCTACATTTTAAACTTGCTTTACTTGAACAGTTTTTGGCTTAAAGTAGTCTTGAATTATTAAATTTTCATTATACTCGTTGAACATTTAAAGGGGTCGCAAAAATAAGTTATTTGACAAAATAAAAAAAAATCGACAAAATCTACCAATTATGACATTTTTTTTTACATTTTAGGTAAAGGAGCACCCTGACACCAGTAAAGTTTTTAATCTAGTTTAATTAAATACATATTTCAAACAAAAATTATTTCGAGAATAACGACTTCAAGTCTTATCCAATATGGTGGACAAAACTATATAAACAGCTTAAAAAGAAGTTAATATTGTAAAATGCATTTATGCATTGTCCAGATATTATATGCAGAAAAGGTTGATTCATGTTTCGGGTAGGCAAAACTTAAAAAAAAATCCCTCACCTCTAGCTCCGATAAAATCCATTACACGTATATGTGGACACAAGATGAAAACCGTTGAAATTTCAAAAGCGTATTTTATATGTAAAAAGTACGGTTTTTTGTGGTATGGATAAAACTTGTTTATATGGACAAACTTTATAAAAAAAATGGTTTCCGTTTAAAATAATTATCTTTGTTTTTTAAGAAGTTTCAGCCTCAGTGTGAAGTTATTTATTGGCAATTTTAATTTTGCATAGTTTTGTCATTATATCATTGAAGTATGAATAAGTCTTGTATCAAGGAAATCAAATAAAATATTAAATAAATAAATAAATAAAATAAAACCGCATATAATATTAATGTGTTAATTGAATTGAATAAGAATGTAAATCTCTCACATCCGGTCACAAAAGAGGGTTCTACACACAAAATACAAATTTTCTGAGGAGTTTCTTGCTGAGCCCGTGCCACTCAACTGAGTCCGAAGGCATTTCTTTTTACGTCATGTAAATTTATTTCCAAAACCAATATGCGTTGATATTGAACAGGATAACATTGAGGGGGATCTTCAATAGCATGACCAACAATAAGGTTGATTTTGAAATTTACAAAATGCGTGTCGGAGAAGATCTAACGATATTCAATTATGTAGCGCTAGTTCAATAGCTTTATAAGGTCCATTCTGAAATATACGAATGGCTATACTATATAACTTGTGTCCGTCTGAACTTCGGTCCGACATTTACTTGCTCATTTCTCGGCTTCTATTATTCCTTTGTTGCTGATATCTGGTAACAATCTTCATATGGACATGATGCACTGTTGTTTAAGTTTTAGGCTCATTTGACATCCTTTTTCTGCTTTCCTGATCCTGCAAATTTTGTGAACAACTGTATTTCGTCAGACACATTGTTTTTTCTATAACTTAGCTACTATTACAGTAACTCCTGCTGATATTTGGTACCAAGCTTCATATGGTCATGATGCGTGATTTGATACTTTTTAGATCCACCGTTCCTCTATAAAATTAAAACATTTTTCGTCACACCTTTTTAATAACTTCGATACTGTTATTCCTTTGTTGTTGCTATTTAATAAAAAAGTTTCCTATGAATATGCACTTGATGTATTTTGGGTAACCTTTCAGGATCCATCTGACATTTACTTCCTGTTTGTGAAAGACTTTAAAAAATATGTTTGAAATAGTCTAGCCTCAGAAAAATAAAGATCCGCATGTTTTAAATTGTACCTAAACTGCCATTATGAGAATACTTTTTGGGAGTTATGTGCCTATATTTCATTCAAAGAATGACTTTACAAAAGTTGCAATTGTGTTTACTAGATAGACGAAGGACCCTGGGATAGCTGTAAGACAGGATATTTATTACATACCCCAAAGAAGCAGAGGTACTAATGGGGTATCCGAATGTCAAAGGTCCGAAAGGGTAGAGGCAAAACCAGTAAACACGAACAAGAACGGGACGAAAACAGACAACATGTAAAACATGGAAACACAAAATAACTGAATATCAATCAACAACGTAAACTATGTTTACTGAGAGTAAAAGAAGTCTGATACGCAGTCTATGTTACATGCGAATCAAATGTCCGAAATTAGATTTATGACGAAAATGCTTCATATCTTTCTAAATGATCGACTGTCTTGTAATTAATTCATAAATAAGCTTTTATAAAAAACTAAATTTCACATCATGATATTACCATTTATATAAATTAAAATGTACATATGCAAGCAAAATTTTGCAAGACGTCTGAAAAAATATGCTTCGTTCTAGATCCTCAATTTATCTTTAAGTTATATTAACCGTTTATTTTATTTTTCTAATTCATCCCATTGACTTAAATATCGTTTAATGTTCATTTTATTTTTCAAGTTTTGTTCATCTTTTAATTAACATGATTAATTTTAGATTATAGCATACATAGTCTATGTAGCTGGCTACTTATTTCTGGTCGCCTTTGAAAACAAAGGTAAAGGTTTCATTGTCTCGTCATCTGCTGTTTTATTAAGTTGCTGTTTCAAAAAGCATGTGCTCCTTCAGTATCAACTTAAGCCTATTTTAAGGTGATATTTAGTAAGATTTGAAAGAATAAGCATGAATAAAAGTTGACGGAAAATGTTACATGAATACTACGATCAAATCGAATTTTGATAAAACATACCTCTGAATTATTTGCTTTTCCCATGTGTGGACATATGAGACTATACAGGAAGTAGGGTACTGTCCTTTTACTTTAATTTAGAAATAATTGAAATAGATCAAAAACAATTCATAACATTTTAATTACCGGTATTAGTATTTCTATATTACAACATGTATTTTACAATATAAACTACTTAATTTTGAATAAAGGATTAAACCAGAAGTAGGTGAATTCTAAAGATAAGTTCCCGATCTAAAATAAGGAATACAAAAAGAAAGTTCATTTGGCAAAAATCTAATGCTTGTTACATGTTAACAATTCTCCTAAAATGTGCTTGCTTTTGTATCGACTAAAAGAGCTGCAAGACAGTAGGGAATTCCTGCATGTAAGAGTATCGACGAAAAGGGTAAACATTTTGGAGTGTCTATTGCTCATGCAACTCATTCTTCATCATTGACAGTTTGTATACAATTATCATTAAATTCTATTTTATAACGACAATTTCGATTGGTTAATAATGCAGTTTAATTTCTCGATAAAACTCACTAGCACGTGCCACCTTAACAACGACTTGCGCGGAGTAATTTAAAAAAGATAAACCATGCATTTCGTGCAATTTTCTGAGCAAACATTTAATATGTTTTATCGGAATGTAATTATATACATTGAATGCAATATTTTTGAGTTTTATTGGTGTGTAAAAGCGTGGACCTTTGCGCACATTTTCAACATGAAGCGCTGGTCCACGCTTTTACACACCAATAAAACTAAAAAATATTGCATTCAATGTATAAGTAGAAATTAGTTGAGGACAGTTTCTTGGACGATTTATGATATGCCCGGGAATCATGGCCCATCATATGGCTTTTTTTTGCAGTGTTTATCAATAGTGTTATATCAGTTTCGTGAATAGTTTCTGATATATCAATATAAAGTGAACTTTGGGGGTATTACGAGACATCAAAACAGTATCTTTATTTGGTTAGAATAGTGTTAGACTTTCAACAAATAATGGGTTGCAATGAGGTCTCTTTTCAGCCTAAAACTGAAGTAAAAAAGAATAGGAAAATTTGTGTCATTAAATGTCTCGTATGAAAATATCAAACTTTTGTGAGTTCGAAAAGCAAAATTATTGAAAGAAAAGTACTTGTACCGGAGAAACACACACAAGAATGACTAATTCATCACTGATTATATCGACCATATGCAGTACAAGAAAAAAAACTGGCGTTTCAAACAGTTTTAAATTTAAACACTAACAAAATCAATACCAGAAATTTATTGGTTCATCCTTATCAGTCAAGTCTAACGACAATGCATGTGATTACCCTCGGAGCTTATGGTCAATCTGTAGTCGCTATTCAAAAATACAGATACAAAAGCAGTTATAAAAACGATTATATTGTTATGCTGCATATGCATATTGTAAGAAGTAATCTCTCACCTGCAACACATATTTTTTTCATTTGATGAAAAATCTTTATTTTTTCATTTGATGACATATCTCATGTCATTACTGTTTGAAAAAGCATGCAGTTCAAGCATGGAACAAGTCCTGGAATTCTGCAAGCCCCATTACTAAAACACGTTTCTGGTGAAAGTTTCAGGATGGTTCCGCATACTAGACACATTGAAAATTGAATAGTCTAGGATTTTTAACATCGAGATCTATGGCTCAAAAGTGTACCACACAATTTCAACTTTATCTTATTTTTATGCCGAATTACAAAAGCTCATTTCTAATGACAGCACACTTATTCATCTATAAAAGTGGTATAAAGTAACAAGCTTTGGTATACTTGATCACTTATTTAATACCATTTTACGACTGACACAAACAAATTCACTAATAAACAATAAATGTATCTACTAAACTCTTTAATGGTCTAGTAACATAAGAAATTTAGTATATTTTCCTTGGAGTCAATCAAGTAAAATCAAGAGATTTTATACTGGACACCACTGAATCAGCCTTGGAAATAAGCTCATGAAATTGAACTTTAACCTTGAACTGTTCACACCACTAAACAGTTATCAAGTCCAGCGTGAACAAGGGTAGTTAAGTAAATTTTGTCCGATCAAGCGATTTCTGTCTTTCATGTCTTTACTAGTGTCTTCCTGTAAGTTACACACGGCAACCATAAAGTTTGTAAAACTTTCTGGTGCAGTTTCAATATATTTTGGATGTAGCTATATAGGCATCTGAAATTCAAATCCCATATATATTACATTTTCAGTGTCTTTAGTTTGATGCTCAGTATATTGGCCCGTCTTAGATTGACAGAATGTAGGTTAAATTCGTCTTGTATTGAATATATGGCCCATTGCCATAATGTGCTAAAAGAACATTAATTACACACGTCATAAAAAGATAAGTTTTAGTCAGCCATAGTCAGTGTGCGAATCAGTAAGAAACAGATCTCAATGTAGCGTAATTCCTAACTTTTATATTGTATCCGTTCGATGCACAGGCACTTGGAGCATGGATTTCATATATGACCCCCCTTTTTTTTTCTAATACCCCTAACAAAATTTTTTTTCGATAAACATGATTTAATTAGTCTTTTCTTGTCATTTCTAAACATACTTTGTCAAAATATTGCTGTTTTATACTATCCAAAATTTTTACCCACTGGTATACATAAAGCGAAAAGGTATGCAACTCGACATGTTGAAATTTTAAAAAATTTGCTCACCACTCGGGGAAAATCCCCGTCTGTATGTGAATCTGGGGTCTTGTCGCCGGAAAATTGGACGTAAACATGTCCTAAATAGACTTATTGTTCCGCCGATGAACCGTTTGCAACAACAATCAGCCGTTACGCGGTATAAAATAAACGTGTTCGACTCGGAGTCGTGTGTTTCATGTCAAAATTCATAACCTAAGACGGAAGTAGAGTTAAAGGGGAGTAAATTCCGAATGGTTTACATGAAAGGTATAGGAAAAAATCCGAGAATTGCGAATATTTTCCCGTACTTTTAGGATAATGATGAATAAGCTGAAAAATTAAGTTTTTGATAAAATTTAGCAACTGACAATGCAGTGATTTGAATATTTTAAATTGTAAAGACGATTATAATGTCAGTTTTTGTTGTTGTGAAGTTTATTCAACCTGGGCAATTATAAAAAGTTCAAGTAAACATAATAAAGATTTCTCAATGCCTTTATTTCATGTCATTTTACCACAGGTTTCATAGTTCATATGGATGACCAAGTTAGATTAGGAAGGGGTTCTAAGTACCTTTTGAACCTGCCTATTTGCAGCTGTTGTAACATGAATTGCAGACCCTTTTCAGAATACGTTTATAACCCTTATCCGAATACGTGTATAAAGTTGTACCCCTATACACTTAACCCCGGCTCTTAACACACAAAGGGCTGAAAACTGCAAAGGCAGGCTTACCAACTTCTCCAAATTAAACATTAAAAGAATACATATAGAAAGAAAAACGAGAATGAGAAAAAGTTTATGTCTTTTCGGGTTATTATTATTAATAGGGTAAATAAAATGGTGTCAGTTTCTTTTAAAGTTTAGTACTTAGACCTAAGTTTAGTACTTAGGTCTTATTGCTTTCTGAGCTGCATGCATTGAGAACTGGCTTTATATTAGTCTTTTTTTTAAATATTTGTGCATCACAAATTCATAACTAAAATGCACACTGAATGTACTTTATTTTATGAATTATTCACAAAATAATTTGATAAACATTAAATAATGTTACAAAGCAATTGCTTATTGGTATAAATTTGTTATCCGTATTTATTGCTCAATGGCGATGTGATCAAAGTATTTCTTTAATCTGCAAACAAATGTCTGTCGGTCCGTCGGTCGACTCAGTGTACAAATTGTATGTCTTGTTCAGTACTTTTTATACTGTCAGTGTGGCAAATCTTTGCAAGCAACAACGAAGTCCATCATACTGATTCACGAAAGTTGGACCGTCTTTCATCTGTCTTACTCTTTCTAAATTCAGGTCTTTTTTTATTTCTGACGTTACTATGATGCACGATGTATCCTACTGAAATTTTGCGATGTAAGTATTTAAAATCATAACATGCAGGTTTCCTTATAATTTAATGTCGGTCTATCTACACATATTATGCACAAGAAGTGATAATTTATCAAGGAATATTATTTGAAAAAGAAATAAATCACATCCACAATGGGAATGCATACTATCCATTAGTCTCTGTTGCTTTCTGGCTTGTACTAAGCTACGGATAATATAACCATCTTTGTAAAAACTGTGATATATATATAGTTCTTGACATACACATTTGTGTATTTGCTTGTTTGTTTTAAGTCAGTAAAGCTTATTGAGTTTGGGCTTATCCACTAATCAAAGTATAATATAAAGTGGATTGATAGTAAGGCATTTTTGACCTACCTTTCTATTCTGAGCATCATCTAAATGGACAACGAAAATTTTGCATGGATATGATTAAAATTGGGGCTTTTATATTAATTTTGGGGCATACATGATGCCTTGGACCTCCGCTGTTTTATACTACAACTTGCGGTCCTGGCATGATATTTATCATAAATTGTTTTGAATAGTCTTCATATTAAGAAAAAGAGATCTTGTTGAAGTTTGTTAACATACAATGTACCATATCATATATTTAAAATGGCTTATAATAAATAAATTGAAGGAATATAAAACCAAACCCTATCCAGAAATCTTAAGTAATAAATTCAAGACTGCCAAGTTTTGGAAATAAAATAAACGGGTTTTGATAATTCCTCTGATATATGTCATGTTTAACTTGATTCTTTATAAAATGAAAACCTGATAATCGGGAAGGTTGACAGTCCATTGCGTATACCCCAATCTAGACCCTAAGTATACCCTATAGACTACAAAAAAATAAATAATAACAACAAATTCAAGATAAAAAAAAATAAAAATAAAAAACAAACAAACAAACCCAAAAGCTGCAGAAATTAAATGAAGTAACATGAAAGGCGTTTGTCTGAACAACTGTCTTACCTACTAGTAAGTCCCATCCCATGGGATGCAAGAACAGCTGAGAATATTGAAAACTAATTTAGCTTTAATGTCTCAGAGTACAGATGGCAGAAAGCCCCACAGAAAGCACTAGTTTCTGTGAAAAAAAATGTACCCAAATAGCATTGCATTAGCTGCTTATGTGATTATTTCATTAATAATATGCAATTTGTTTTTAATCCAGTGATGAAAACAAAAACTTTAAACATTTGCATACATAGCCGATTTTATTTTATTAATTTAAAATGTCCTAAAATGCGCCTTTAAAAGTACGGGAAAATATTCGCAATTCTCGGATTTTTTCCTATACCTTTCAAGTAAACCATTCGGAATTTACTCCCCTTTAACTCTACTTCCGTCTTAGGTTATGAATTTTGATATGAAACACACGACTCCGAGTCGAACACGTTTATTTTATACCGCGTAACGGCTGAATGTTGTTGCAAACGGTTCATCGGCGGAACAATAAGTCTATTTAGGACATGTTTACGTCCAATTTTCCGGCGACAAGACCCCAGATTCACATACAGACGGGGATTTTCCCCGAGTGGTGAGCAAATTTTTTAAAATTTCAACATGTCGAGTTGCATACCTTTTCGCTTTATGTATACCAGAGGGTAAAAATTTTGGATAGTATAAAACAGCAATATTTTGACAAAGTATATTTAGAAATGTCAAGAAAAGACTTAATTAAATCATGTTTATCGAAAAAAAAATTGTTAGGGGTATTAGAAAAAAAAAGGGGGGTCATATATGAAATCCATGCTCCAAGTGCCTGTGGTTCGATGCCGTTATTTGAAACACATATTAAGTTTTGGGTTACACTATCTACTTCATATAACACTAGATTTTGAGTATTTACTAAAAAAGTCTTTACCAGAAAATATTTTAATAGAATTTACTATTATACACAAGGGAACACCTTTAATAGAATGTTGTAAAAATGTATTCATCATCTACAATACATCACATTATACAGATCAGGTGGGTTGTGTCATAAACACAGTTTCTCAAAGCTCACCTTATCTATAAAATGTTACAAAATGTCGTGCAGGGGTCAAAATTATTAGTAGCCAGGTTCCTTTGATAAAATATTGAACCTATAAAAATCCTATTACAAAACATTGAAGCGACAAGACTTACCATAATCTAATTTATCATGCTAACATGTCGATGAAAAATAAAGTCTCGACTAGAAAAATGCAAGTAACAGATTTGAAGAACTAACTTAATACGCTGTTATCAGGTCCAAAAAATGCGTACACAAACATGTGCATGCCTGAATTAATAAGTATTTCGCAGTGTTTAGAACTGTTTGCTCATTCAAGTAACTAGATTTTAAAGCTTTGCGATTTTAACAAGTTTACCACATTCTAAAGAGATATTTACAGTGGCTAAATAGAATGATTCTGACTTTAAAATGATTAATTATAATAAAAGAGAAACGCACAAAAACCTCCCAAAGATAAACCCCAATATGTTCTTATTGGAATAAGCAGTATACGATATCTTGCTCTACTTTCTAAAACAATAAGTAGGTATGATTTAGCAGATCTTTACATCAAAATGTCATTCATCCTGTAATCGACATTATTCTATTGTTAATCTGACATGTATTGTATTGAACTAAAACTTCTCTGACATACGTTTTGTCTAAAATCAATAACTTTGTCGGATTTAGAAAATATTTGTGTGACGTCATTGTAACGTCAAATAATTTTTACTTGTCTCAATGGTTCTGTTGTCATTGTCAAAACGATATTGGTCGCTTTATTTTTGTCCAAATCGTTCGAACTGAATTTTCCTTGGCTATTTATTATCATTTCTATCTCGCTTGTATTTAAACGAAAAGCCGTGACAGTCGAGATATCGGTATTACTTTTCTATGGCGGCCTACTCGTTGTTTTGTTATTCTTTTGTTGGAGATCTATATATCTTATCAAAATATTGTATTTTGCATGTTACATGTGACTTTGGAAGGTTGGGCCCAAAAAACTAGTTTAACCCCGCCACATATTACATGTGCCTGTCCTAAGCCAGGAATCTTTGACAAAGCTTTCGTTTGTACTTGTCTTTTTAATGTTTTCTGTTCATTGTTTAAGAAGGGGGTCTATCTGTGACTATTTCAGGGCTGGATTTGAATTATATGCATCTTATTTAGACCATGGGCCAATTGCAAAACCGCGAGCAGTGCCAAATGGCCTCGTTGAAGGCCGCTGGCGGTTGGCCATTGTGGTTTTTCTAAATTGCCGATTAATTGTGGGCTGTGTCGCGTACACTTATTCCACATCTCTTTATTTTCTATTTGACCCACTTTTGTGCTAAAAACAACTCTGTAAAAACTTTTTGTAAGACGTTTGTTGAATATTAATTGCTAGGAAACATGATATTTTGTCAATATGTTATAATATTTGCGTCTGTAACCATCTCTGATGTCTTGACATCATTTTAAAACTAATATGGCCAATAATATTGATATGGTTTTTTGGGGTGAACAGTTATAAGGTTAAGATGGTTTCTGAATAATTAGAATTTGGTCAACAAATGCTTCTTTGTTTTTAAATCTTTTTCTGTCACCTGCCACATGATTATGCATAAACTTTCCAGAAAAATTACTTTCATTATATATTTGTCGATTTTCTAAACATTTACATAGAAAAGTAACATTGAAACATCATTGAAAGTAAATATGATTTTGAAAAGCTTTCCTTTTTCCAAAAGCATATCATATTTTATAAACTTATACTTAAGGTTAGATACTACGCATATACATGTATAACCATGGCATGCTACTTTGGACTTTTCAGACTCACAATTCTGAAAGTTTCCTTAAAATTTTGTTATAAGACTAAATTTTGAAAAAGACTATAAGAGCTATATAGGCCCCCTTTGTTACCTTTTGAAGACATCTAATAGTGCTCTACGACATTTGCATATCCGTCATATTAACAGTGACTTTGTAATTTTATATTTTTAAAAGATAATTGATAACAAAGATTATTGTTTCTCGGTAACTTTTCTCAAGAACTCTTCGGACTACATATGCCATGAATTGGGTCTTTTGTGGCACCCAAAGGTGAAATATACGTTTGTACTTTTAGTGGCCATGTTTAATTTTCTGAAAAATTGGTTTCGAGAAAATATCCAATTGAAATAATAAATGCTTTAATCCTTTTATTGTTGCATATTGCGACAAGGAATGAGTGTAAATCTATTAATTAAATCTTTGTTTCATGTTTAATTTAATAATAAAAAAACTCTTAATGTTTACCACTGCTAATGAAGATCAATGAAATGAAGATTCTTAGAGGTAGCACATTCCGTTTTCAACACTTTTCTGTTAAAGAATACATCAAAGCTATAAAGGCCCGAGACTAGTATTATTTTAACACCCTTTTTAATGCATTTTCAATATAGCGTTTTGATGAATAAAAACAAAATTGACCATTTGATTTTCCTAAAATTTCTTACAGCTGCATAACAACACAAGACATAAATAATATGTAAATTTAAGAAGATTTTACCGATTTTAAAACTTTTCATGCATTTTATGGTCAAGAGACCAAAAATTTTAAATGTCAACAAAAATTAAGATCTAAATTTTGACCCCGCGTATGCCTGGCAAATCACCCCTTTTATGCTGATTTAAGTGATGGTCTTTGTATATACCAAACTTTGGCTTAAGAACTACCAATTAACCCAAAACAACTAAAAACAGCACCAAAAATTGACCCTAGAAATACCTCTGGAAGATATATGGTGTTTTTTAAATGGACTATATTAAACAACAACGAAAAATAAGGGGCGATAATTGTGGTCTCGTACCTCAATAGTCCAAACCACAAGATTATTCTGTCTCAAGGCTTAGGTTGATCTGAGTCACAATTATGATTTTAATTCGCCATGTTTTAGTTTTTTGTTCAATATATTTCATTTTCATTTATTGTTTTACCGTTTGACAAGAAAAAACGGTTTTAATGTCTAAAATGATGTCGTATTGTATATAAAAAGCCAACAATTGAAGATGAATACGATTTTGTGAATTGTGCTATATTTTTTTTTCGTTTTTGAAAGGTGAATGTTTCTAGTTATAGAAAAAAGAGATTCACACCTTGTCCGTTTTCAATATAGTTCTGATTTTTTTTTACATCTTTACTTGGATCTATAGATTACCAATTCCCAGTCAGTTCACTTATGCCTATGGCAAAGGGACGAACAGAATGTTATATTAATTCTGGAAGTATAACCTTGCACGCGGCGTCAGATACATAGTTTGCAAGACTTGTATTACTAATTAAATTGATTTAAAAAAGTTTCAAGCCGGTTCAGCGTTAAAGGCATACTGGAAATTATATTGATTATTCTTTTCTTAACCTCGTAGTATCCGGTTTAATACTATTTCAAATTTGTTTGATTTCTTCACTTTTTGGGGGATTTCAAATTTAAATCTTATGTATTTAGCTATGTATAATTAGTAGGGACCTTAAACTTATTTATAAAACTTTAATATAAAAATATGAAAGAAGCAAAGAGGCACCAATGGGGCATTCGAGTGTCAAAAGTCCGAAAGGGCAACGACAAAACCTGTAAACACGAACAAGAAAAGCACGGGGAACACAAAACACAAAATCAGCCGAACAGAAATCAACAACACGAACTCAATTTGAAACAAGAGTGAACATAGGTGCTCCGGAAGAGTAAGCGGTTCCTGCCTGGTATAGCACACCCGTCGCGCTCCAAATTTCCGATTCAGCGTGTCAAATCCGGTAAAGGAAAACATGACAAATTTTATGACAAACCAATAAATGAACTTTGTAAAAATTTGTGAAATCAACTTACGTTAACAAGATACCTTTTACAAGAAAAAGGGTCTTTTTGGGCATGATTTCCAACTTTTCATGAAAATATTTTTTTTATCTACCAAATATGGTATAAAAGCTTTGTATTTTTTAATTAATGACTTTATACACTACATTTTCCAATAGTCTGAATTGTATAGTATTTGTACTAAATCGTGCTGAAATGTACTCGACCAGTCTGAAAAAGTCTGAAAAGTACTTAATTGTACTCGACCAAAGTCTGAAAATTCTTAAAAAGACTAAAACGTACTTGACAAATTCAAATGTATTATTGTCAGTCTAGAATGTTCTCGACCTAGTCTTAATTGTACTTGACAAAGTCTGAATTGTACTCGACCTTGATTAAAACGTACTTAACTGATTAAAAATCAATTAGGTCTATAAAACATTAAAGATTTTATCTAATGTTACAAAAGTGTGTTAATTAATGATTTGATTAGGTCGAGAATGTTTTAGTATTGTTAAGTACAATTCAGACTTGGTCGAGTACATTTAAGAATTTACATTTTCTTCCTTATCTATCTGATAATTAATTTTAATTAAGGTCGAGTAAAATTAAGTACTTTTCAGACTAATTAAAACGATAAAGTACATGTTCAGACTTTTAACAAAAAATCAGACTTTGGTCGAGTACAGTGGAGCACGTTTAAGACTTATTCAGAATGGTCGAGTACATTTCAGTACGGTTAAGTACAAATACTATACCATTCAGACTTTTGGCAGTTTGTAGTGATATTGACCAAAACAGGGCCTTATCACAACCCATCGATAAGTATAAAGTTACATGCACTGCTAAACTATTTCATTTTTTATATGTTTCAAAATAGGAACATATTGTAACCCATCCTTCGTTTGGTCCGGTCAAAAAAGGACTAACACTCTAAGCTTATATACTGGTAATGAGTGAAACATAGAGTTCATTTACCCGTAGGTGTAACGATTGCGTAATGCGTAGTTATGTTTGTACATCGACCGTTTCCATCCAAATGGGCATTAGTACAATATCATATTCCATAAATGTTGCAATTTGCAATATTGTTGACATATGTTTGTAATGTTATATAAACCAATTGAAAATCGACAAATTCTCAAAGTCCTTTTAAATGCTGACCTAGACTGTTTCTAAAGTACATTTTATTACTTCAATTAAAATAGTAAACAATAGTTTATTACATGCATTATATTTTGCAACATTATAATAGTAATATTAAATTTGGTTACCACGGGGTTTATATTACAATAACAGTCATTGCATCTAGAAATAACAGCGAAGTTTCAAAAGAATTAGTATTAATAATATTCTCAGATAATCAATTTTGAAAACAGATACAGAAATAATTATTTGATATTGATAATATGCAACCAAACGTGGATATTTTGAAAAGCATAAATGTAGAATATTAAGGGAAGACAAAAGACCTATTTTATCTAAAGCATTCTTGATGGATTTAAACAAAACCCACATAATTTATTAAGATGTCAAGGGAATTTGATGCTGAATAATTTTCTTTTTTTAAATTCGTGCAATTTATACAAAGCAAACGATTCACCCATTAACTCCATTTACCCTTCGATTTATTTTTTTCAAATTCACATGGGGCTATCAAAGTAAGCGTGCATTCAACATTTTTCGATAAGATACTGTTTTTCTTTTACAGTGTGCTGTTATGAAGAACTGTTATAATAAAAGTTTAAAAGGAATAACTTTCGAATGAAGGATTTTTACAACCCCTTTTTGACGACATCCACTTTATTTTTCAAAATCGACAGAGAATAGAAATATGTTTTCCATCAAAACTTATCTATAACATAAAGAAATGATATGGTCTTTCCATAAACAATTAATATACAGTCTGACACTTCTCAATTCAACTTAATGTTCCGACAACAATGATAAAATTAAAGTCTTTGTTTAAATACAAAGCATTAATCATTTTCGCAATTTTTGGAAAATAATCAAAATTCGCATTATTTGAAAAATAAAGTGTAAAACATCTGAAGAAACTGTAAAAAGTGTTAAGTATAAATTTCGAGAAAAAATGCACAAAAAGGAGCCGAAGCACAAACTACTTAGGGAACAACCATTTGATTTAATGGGGGGGGGGGGTATATGGATATTTTCTTCGTCCTTCCTTTTCATTTTCGGAAAAAGTCCAGCTTTGATTTTTTTTCCCGCTTACGCGCGCAATTTTTTTTATTTTTTAAGCAACTATAATTTTTTAAGCCCAAAATACGATCCTGTCTTTTTTATTTTTGGATTTTTGCCATCCTGCCTTGTTATTTCAAATTTCACCATAGCCCCCCCCCCCCATAAAAATCAAATGGTCGCTCCCTTACACAAAGGTAACTTCCGTAATGTTACCAGTATTATGAGTGCCAAAAGTTTTCGGTTAATTCAAATTGTTCCATAATTGAAAAAAAATCGAAAAAATATTTAGAAGTCATTTTAGAAACGATTCTGAAAATCTTAGCACCAAAATATTAAAATCAAACATGTTTTTTTTTTATAGAAACATAAGTAGATATTAAGGTAGAACAAAAGTAAAAAATCGGTAGGATAGAATTTTTTAAAATTTTGTCATACGAAGTATCTATGTGCATACGAAGTATCTATGTGCATATGTTTGAAAAATAAAACCAAAAGAATAGGTCACCGTGCATAATTTTTGTAGAAAATTGATCAAATACAGTTTAAATTTTGCTATTTTTATATAGATTATATAGGGGAAAATGGTTTAAATCATTTTTTTTTTAATTTCACGGGATAGATTTTTCTTAAATTTTGTCAAAACATCAATTTCTGATAGTTCTTTGAAAATAAGGTATGGGGTCACCGTTAATTTTCTAAAAATAAATTCGAAAAACTGAATTTTCCCTACACATTTCATACAAATTATCTCCCTTGAAAAAGTACGGAAAATGTTATAAAATTAATATAACAGTAAGGTTTTATTTCTAACTTGTTTTTTCTCTAATAATTCATCATACAAACAATCTTCACACAGTTAAATAGCTATGTTTTTGCATTTGCTTAAATTTGGTAACATGCTCAGAAAAGATGCACTGTACTACCTTAATGTCAAAAATTTTGTTAACACGTACAAAAGCCTTATCTTTTTCATATCCACACAACAGAAAATTTGGTTAAAATTATGACATTTTTACTTCAAATATTTAGCTATTGAACGATGCAAAATTCATAACATTTGCCGAAAAATGCTTTCAGAAAAGCTTACTTTTTGAAAAATTGTTAATTAACTTGGAAAGTAATGGAAAATGTAAGAGTGACCTTATACTTTTGGCATATACTTGACCATTTAATCCCTCAATCAACACCCTTGGTAATACATAACTTAAAATTGCTTGCTGAAATAGAATTAGATTGGTCAGTGATTTACAAACAATTGGAGAGTGTTGAAAATGACTGAGAAGTGTTTAGTGAAGGTCATATAAATGACGGGTGAACCGAAGCATTATTTTTTTTGCGGACAACACTAATTTAACATTAAGAATTCACTACGATTATTTTGTATAAAGCGGCAAAATTTGATGTTTTATACGGGTAAAATAAAGTTTTAGAAGATTTACATCTCATGTATGTGTATTTCATTTTGATCAAAAACGTAATTGATAGACTCTGTGTGTGTTTAAAATCTACGTGAGGCAAATAAACTGTAAACAAAGTGGCTTTTTCTCCATTTTTATCCTTACATGAAATATCAACTGAGACCGTTTAACGATTTGTTTACGTGTAATCATCATCTGTAAAAGGTCAGTTTTGAGAATCACCTGCATTAGTTTTTATATACAGGGACTTGGAGCGATTACTGGACCATGACAGGCTGTCGATGGTTTTAAGATAAAGTTCAGGATTTGTTCTTTGACAAATATACACATACATCTCACTGTATTCAATAGAACTTTCTTTTGTTTTTATTCTAAAGCTATCATAATTCTTGCGTGCAAGATTTGATGACAAGGCCCTTATACCTAATTGAAGATATGTTGTAAGTTTTCATACATGTCAATGAAAATATAGAACATAAGATATCGTTCATAAAATAAGGAAGACTTTTATAAGAATTTTACATATTTTACATTCAAAAATAATTTAATAATTAGAATTTTCCATCAACAATTTTTTCTAACAAACAGTTACTTTTATAGAAATGCGTTTTTCACGTGTGACTTGTTATTCAATTTTCACTGTAGTAGGAGTTCAATACTGGCCTCTAAGAATAGAAAAATAGAGAAAAAAATATATAAAAAAGTATTTCATAGCATGTATAGTTAAAACATCGAACAAGAGAAGAGCAAATGATGCCGTGTTCCGCTTGTAACACGAATAATGGCCATTAAAGGTAGGAACAATGCATAACGGGCTTGAAATATTCCAGGCAAAACGTTAATTAATCATTTTTTTCATATCAAAAGACTTAAACTTCCTTTGTCGTTCTATAATTTAATTCACATATCATGTATGAACTAAATGAGTTGACAATCAAACTTTACAGTATAGGATTGTTCGTCATGGTATAATTAAACATAATTTGTATTTTTTGAAAGTATTTCGAAGCTGCCTGTTTATGTGATTGGAATTCTATTTTTGAATTGTGTCACTAAACTTATAAAAACAGAAAAAAAAACTTAGTGCTGATGACATAATTTCTGATCTACGGAAAGAGTTGCGATAAGCCCCTTTAGGTCAATCTAAAGGCGTAAAAAAGAACAAATATTGAAACCTATTTCTCTTCCCCTTTCGGACTGTTGACATTCGAATGCTTAATCGGGGAACATATCTGCTTTTTCATACATTATATTGAAGCTAAAATAAATTACTTTTAAAAAGATAACTTTGCATAAGAACAAATTAAGAATCGTGGTCAAATGGACCAATTTTTTATGTATATTGTAATTTGATTTGGCAAAAAAAATCAAAACGATGTTTAAAGTTTTGAAGGGTTCACATTGTGACTCGGCCTTAACCCTCGGCTATTGGACTTGTTGATAGATCAAGAACACTTTTATTTCCTTTTACGTATAAGTTTTTGCAAAATCATAAAGACTCTATATCATTGATGATCATACAGGTCTGAATCGTGATATATTGCCTGTGTTATAATTCTATTTTTCCTCAGAACTTGGCATATACTTTAGAAAAAAAATTAACAGCTTCTTTTGTGATAGAATATATCACATTTTATCTTTTCATGAGTTATATCTGTTTTCTGATATATCTTCTAGCTTTTCATCATCAGGTATCTATTCTAATTGAAAAAAAGAAAACAAGTTAAAGCCCTTTCGTACTTTTTACCATTAATCATCACCTGTACGACTCTTAGTGAGACTGTTTCTTCATTTTCTGATGTTTGGAGAGAGTATAAAATCTTTTGAAAAATAGCCTTTATGATACCAAATCGTCCATAAAAGACATTCAGTCGTGACAAACATGAAGTGGTTAGCGGAAATAGCATTATAACGGTTCAAGTATTCTTTATAAAACGTCTTAATGTATAATTGAAAATACTAATAACATTTAATTATTACATCTAAACACAATTTAATTCAGGTTAATAACAATTTTGACACTTATGTTCGGTTAATTAATAAATTTGAAAACTATATTAATCGTAAACAAAAACCCTAAAACGCGAATTAGCTTTTTACGACAACCGGTAAATGGAAGACTTGTTGCGACGAACATAAAAATAAACAGAAATGGCACTCAAGCTTGAAAAGAATATTCTCACCATGCAATTAACTGTCACAAAAGACATTAGATGAATTCAAAAGGGTTGTACTTCACCACATGGAGATCAGAGGATAAGACACTCCTATTAACAAGTAAAGTTGATTTGACATAACATAGGTCTCGTTGTCAACCATTATATCGGACATAAATTTTCTTAATTAATTGCTATATTTTTATACATCGTATAGTTAGCAAACTTGTTTTTGTCATGGGAAACTTAAAATCGAACGTGAGAAAGAATCGTGTTAAGTTTTTTGGTTCATAAAAAGGAATCTTTTAGTTTCAATGTGTCCAAAGTAGATATAGTTTGACCTTATTTTGAACGTTTAGAATATTTTTTTCAATAATTTCGGTTTTCGACCCTCCAATGTTTAGAAATACAATTCGATTATACGTTCAAAGTTTAGGGGATGAAGTTAGGACTAACTCCGAGCAGAAGAAACTCGTCATGTTTGATTACGATGCACTCGAAACCAAGTGATTATTACAAAATGCCGTAAAGAGCATTCTAGAGTCATCTATGGTCACTTGATAACAAAAGATAAGGCGTGATCTGCATCTTTTGTGTTCCATGGTATTCCTTGAGGCATGTTAATTTTTCTTGACTTTAGCTGTGCATCTACGCACGATTTGTTCAGTGGATTTCCAAACGATCTAATTATATATTTTTTTTCAAAGAAGTCGGATTGTTTTTAAGCTGAAGATTTTTTTATTCTTTAAACTTGATTACTACTTATCTTTATGTTTATATGTATATATATAGAGAGAAAGATTCTTGTATTTATTTTCATTGTTGATTTCTATTGGTTTGATTTTATTAATTTAATTGAATCTTTCAAATTTATTATGAGATAATCTCAAAAGCTTGATAAAGTTGAAATTTTCTAAAGCATATTTCTAAAGTTTCTCTTATATACCTTTACACAACAGGACAAAGTGGTAAAAAGAAAGAGATTTTAAATTCAATTTAGCTTTCGACCACATGTCAATTACATGTTTCATGTGAAAGACATGCTTCAAAAATAAAAAAAGTCAAACACTTTAACCTCGCTGTCCAAAGCAATCTCAAGTTTAACGCATTTTTTTCAAATTTAAAAGTGTTGTGTAAAGTAATATATAAATATATACTTTTAAGCAATAAAACACGAACATCTGTTAAACAAGATATTTGTTTTGAAAATGGGTCGTTGATCCTTTTTTGCATATATTAATTAATGACAGTACACTTATTTTAGCCACATATCAGGTAATATGGAGTAGGCATTGCCTAAATGCGAGCATAGCTAAAAGGGACTACGTTTTTTTGTTCTAAATGTCGACATTCGGGGATATCGCTATATATTTCCATTTGCTTATTTTGGGGCGAGATGGTATGGGGCGATTAAGCTTCGAGACACGTTAGTTTCGTACGTGCATATAATCAAGACGAAACGAGTAGCTTATGTGTATTTATTATTTTAAGAATATTATTTTCTTGTAAAAAACCCAATTTATTATTTTTTAAGCATTATTTCTTTTCTTATAAATTATTTTAACATTCACTCCGGACCTGTAAAAATAATAACCCTTTCCGGACCATAAAAAATCTAAATCAGCATTAGCAAATTTCTCGCGGAAACAAATACCGTAGAGCTCTCCGCTCGAGCGGGCACTTCGTGCCCGCTTGCGAGCTATGCTCGCTATAAAGTAGCAGGCTTTGTTTTAAATTTTATTTTCCGCTATTATATATAATATATATGGCATTATCACAACACATCTTTTTTATGGAACATTTTTTGGGGACAATACTTAAAAATATTTCTAAATTTAGAGTTAACATTTTCTAATATATCAAGCAACAAAACTACCTAGATGGGATCATCAATCACATATATCCTAAAAAAAAAAGGAAAAATCAAGGCAATAAATATTAGAGACACTTATATATATAACGGATATTCTCATACTAGTATATATACTGAACAAAAAAGATACGCATTTTTTATTTGTCTACCACTGCATAAAAAAGTAGTTTATCATTTATTAAAAAATTATCGCAACAAAATTTATGATATCATTTGAAAAAAAAACATTAAGCATTTGTAAGAAAATAAAGTTTTTTTTCAGTTCTAAGCAATAACTGCAACAAATTCAGCATCACAAAATTGAATATTCTTTGTATCGAGGGTAACATCTGTTATCATCACCTGACGCTTGATATCGGATCGGAGTAAGGGCTCATTACACTCAAACTTCTCACAGTTCGAGTTCCCGTCCGTAACGGTCCGTACACTAATCACTGCACCACGCTTTCCGGGCTTCTTTTCAATGACATCTTTTTGACCCCTACTCTCTGACTTAAAAACCATGAAAAGTACTCACATATACCTAAATGCATTACGCAACCGCATTGTTTATAGCGAGCACAGCTCTACGTACAGCAAGTTCCCGCGAAAAAAATTGCCTAATGCCTGATATTGATTTTTTTCCCGCCCGGATATGCTTCTCATAGTTTATACAGGTCCGGTGTGAATTTGAAAATAATTACCCCTTTTGCTAGTCTAATTCAAAATTATCTATGAAAAGGAACAAAGAGAAACATATTCTGATGACGATGAGTTACTTCATTTTTTTTTTAATTTGTCTACAAATATTTTACATTATTTTTTTATAAAGCATATTCGCCCCAATTGCAAGCATCTCGTCCTGAACTGAACGTTGTAGAAAATGAACCATTCAATCTTATTTGAATGCTTCGATTCAAAACCAAACTTTTTATTTGTTCATGAAAAACTATGTTAGCAAAGACAAAGACGCTTAATATTTAAGACATTGTGTCTTCAGTTCAAAATAATGATCATCAATAATCAATAAAAACATTTCAATCAGGTGACTTGAACTTATTTAACGAAAACGCGCTTCGCTCGTGTTTGAGGAAGGGACCAGAACGGTTAACATCGCATCAAAAGTGTCCACCACATCTTTTCGGGAATAGGGTCATTTAGATATTATATTCTGAAATTTAAACGATTTTATTCCTCAATTGAGGCGCGGAACTCCGTCATATGAGGGCAAAAAAGAGGACCAACTTAAATTTATGCTGCATGTGCTGTGCTCGCATTTAGGCAATGCCTTAGTATAGCCTAAATACTTCTACTTAACTTCACTTTAAAATATTTTTTCTAAGAAATAAATCATTACAGAAAATTTGATGCTTTCATGGCTAACTATTGCAAAATTTTGAAAATCTATCCAAATCAAAAATTTTATCAAAAATTTTGAAGGAATTCATACAAGCCTGTAGCAGAGGGATAATCCTGACCTATTTTTGTCGGGATGGATAAGCCTACTGCGAAGGAGTTGGCATAACACTGTTCATGACTTTACAATTTTCAAAAAGCTCATGCTTATGCGCATGGGCGTTACTTGTTGTAGGGGGACTTTCCGGTTGTCGTTAAAAGGTACTAGCCATTTCGTGGCAGCAATAAATTTTCAAAAATTATCGGAAACGTTATTCAAGACATTGCTTTGTTACGCGAAGTACCACTGATGCTGTTTCAACCTCCGGTTGCTTTGTTTTTAAAGCAAAATTTTTACAGCGCAATTGTGCTTATGATTATTCCGTGATTGCATATGAACACTAGCCTTCTAACAAAACCACAGGCACTTGTATAAAGGATAACCCTTATGTTGCCCCACTCCCCTTTTTTCAAAACTGTTTATTTTTTTTTATTTTTTTCTGTTACATTTCTCATTTTCACCCATACACATGTCAAATATAATTATGCAAATCTACCATCAAACAGTATCTACTATCCATATTGGGTTACTGATATATATAATAAGCGAGAATGTAAGACACTTCGGTTTGTTTACATTTGGGTACAATGTAGAGATCGATCTAAAAATTTTCTGATAATATGTACTCACCCCTCAAAAATCTGCGTGCCCCATGTAGCTGATATATTTTACTTCCTAAAAAACAACTATCGTTTCTATATACGCAAAGGTAAATGTATAATTCATACACTTTCCGCGAAATTGGGAACATTTTCATCGCAATTTGTTAGCACTCGAGTTAAAGATATAGGATCTATGATTTTGGCAATTTTTTTAAAGAATTTATTTCATTCATTATAGCTTTACTTCATCAAAATATAAGGTGAATACATGAAAATTTTGCAATTCATGAAATAATTAGCTTAGAATTTGGATTTAAAAGTTGTTTTTGAATTATTATCTGCCAGACAGAAATTCAAGTGTTCCACCCAAAGGCATCAATGACATGCCAATCAAATTACACTTAAATGTCTTATCCAATGGTTTTGACCTATTTTCAAAACATTTCACAGGATCATGATTACCTCTGACCAGAGCACACATGTTTTCTTTGTTAGAAAGTTGATTGACAGCATGTGGGAAGTTACAAAGTAAATTACATGAATTAGATTTCATTTTCTTGAAGCAATTAATGCTTAATTAATGTACCTGATTAAGATTTTATCTATCATAATTGATAAGTTGCAATATCTTAAGAACAAAATGCAAAAGCTACGGAAGTAAGACATTAGCGCCATCGATGGCTACGACCGGTAACTCTTTTGGATTTGGCGTTAACTTCCGGATATCATTAACGACTATGAAAAACGCAAATGTTCCGAGTACAAGTTACAAATTTTCCCGTATTTTTTACTCGGAACATTTGCGTTTTTCATGGTCGTTAATGAAATCCGGAAATCCGAACCATGTAATTTTTCGACTTTTGCTCACGATGCCAGTAGGTTCCGTCCCATGCGAAAGGTCGTTTTTCGGCAATGAGACGACTTAAACACTGGAGCCGTTCCATCATGAAAGACGACAGGCTCGCAGGTCTAGCCTGCTTTTACATACACTGGGATATTTCCATTTCCAAAAGAGAACGTTTTAAAAAAACCGTAGGCTGGGGCCTCTTCAATTTTAAATGTCACTCTTCTGTTTTATACATGGTTACAAAGTTTGAAAGTCATGGTCACAACAGTACTAAACTTTAGAAAATATTACATCTAAATAAAGTGAATAAATTAGCATTCTCTTGATTTTGTCCATCTGTCTGTCAACACAAACACAAAAGTTATAAAGGAAGTGTAGAGCTGAAATTTCACACGGTCATCACTCACTGTCATTTGAAGAATTGTATAGTCAACTTTTATGCAAGTCCATTGAAATATTGCAACAGAAATTGAAAATTTGCCAAGCGGATCATATAAATACAATTTTACAAAAGTTTTACCTCATCATTTTCTTAAATTAAAGCCAGGAAAACACGTCTCTGGCGTTCTAATAGAAAAAAATTTCTGGAGGGGGCAAACCCCCCCCAGACCCCCCCCAAACAAATTGCCTCACTAAACATAAGAGGCAAGCTACGCCCCTGAGTGCGTTTATCCTATTTTTGACAAGCCTATTTAAAGACACAATGAAAAAAAAAAATTCCAAAGCCGACTAAGTGAACATTCTGAGAATTTTTTATCCTTTAATTAGTTGTTCATCATATATAGATTTACTTCATGCAATAAATTTGAATTTGAAACAAGTTTTTAAAGTGAGACAAGTGAAGAAAATTGTTAGTTTTAGATATTTTCAAGCTGTTAGATTACGAGGTATTTCGAGAGAAGAAAAGAGGCACCATTAGGACATCCGAATGTCAAAAGTCGGAAAGGGCAGAAACAAAACCTGTAAACAAATCGAGAACAAGACGAGAAAAAAACATAAAACACAGTAATACGAAAACAACTGAAAAGAAACCAGCAACGCGAACTCAAGTCGTAACGAGAGTGAATTCATGTGGTCCGGAAAAGAAAGCATGTCCCTGCCTGCAATAGCACACCCGTCGCACTGTCAGTTTGCTAATTCAGTGTGTCAAACAAAGACAAACAAAACCCCATGACAAACTAACATCTGCACTAATCTTAGAGATAGTAATCTCATATTTGTCAATGAGTGCATGATGACTTTGTAAAATTTCTAGAGTGAAAACAGCAACAGAAGAGGAACATAACCCTGTGTTAGCAATTTTTGTGCCAGACGTTAGGATCTTCCAAGGAAATCAATATATTCTCCACAAGCTTTAGAGTAACAAACTCCATAAGCTGGAGCGGACGGAATGTTGGTACACAGGATGGGGAAAAATTGACGTTGGGAAAGTTAAAGTCATCACGTTTATCAAAGAGTTTGTTAAAAGTTTTCCTTAAGAATCTATTTCAAGATGTAGATCTAAATAAAAAGCAGACTTCCTAGAATCCGTTGTGTACTTTATCCCAAGTTCCTGGGGATATATAATATGGAGAAAGTCACCAAGAATTGTTCAGTGAAAGTACATCATCAATAGAAAGGAAATAAAGGTTAAAAGAGATAGCTAGTGTACAATTTATTTTTGTGTAGAAGAGATTGTAAGAAGTCTGCTTCATTTTAATAAAGAAAAAAATCAGCAAGCAAAGGTGAAAATTAGTTCCCATTGTATTCCCTTTTTGTTAGTTAAAAAACACGTCCACCAAACTGAACAAATATGTTGTCTTTAAGAAAATTGAGCATCGTCTGAAGATTTGTTCTTTTTCTTAGATTCATTGATGATCGACTACCAGATATTTGTATCTGTGTTTTCAATTCTTTTTGAAAAAGCTGCTAATCGTGATTAGAGTTATTCTTGTGGAAAAGAAATGTTAAGGGTGAAGAAATCGAAAGTTTTGATGGTGTTGCAAGATGAAACCGATTTAGAGTTAAGAATCTTCATCAGTTCTTTCGAATTCTTCTTTGCTTTTCTTTACTTTACTTTACTTTACTTTAAACACCAGTCTCAACGAGCGGACTTTGCAAAAAAGGGTGAACGACATGGAAGGTCTGATTTTAATGAGACTGCTTTAAACATATATATACATGTATTTATTTGCTCAAATAAAGTAAAGGGATTGGACATTTTGGACATAATTGTGACAACATTATAGAGGTCCTCTCCTTTACATACAATGTGTACAAGGATTCTAATCATATAATATTTAAAGTGTTTTGTAACATACAGAGTAAAAAAGAACATACACTTAAAAAAGAAAACAGAAGTTTAAAAAGGTAAAGATGGGAATTTGGCGTTTGGTTCAAATAATTCATATGAACCCTTTTGAACGTTTTATGTAGTTTCGGACACAACAGAAGGCATGCATATTTGATTTAAAGTTAAACTGTCGTCACCAGCCAGCAACAATTCAATAGTTAAATTATAGTGAATCAAATGTTCTATATCCCAAAGCTGAACAGGAACTCATCAAGGTACATTTGAGTTCTGGTGCCCAATCCATCTATAGAATGTTGTAACAATAGAAGCTAATCCTTTTGATCAGTTAAACTCGCACCTTAATTGAAAATGAAAACTACTTGTAGGTAGATGATTTTTACCTGAAGGAAAAAAAACTCCTATCTCTGAGAGATATTGCTTATACATGTATCTATGATTTTTGCAACTAGATAATGTTTTTTATGAATTTAATGTTTTAAACAACTCTTTGACATTTATTTTGCACATTTTCATTTCTATAAATACCATTTTTGAGCTGGTTTGCCAATGTGAAATTTTCAACAGGTAAGTGGTTTATACTAGGAATTTTTTTCCTTCATACACCAAGATAATCTCCACTCTATAGATGTGAGTTTAAACTGATCAGAGAGATCAACTTCCATTGTAACACATTCAATAGGAAGATTAAGTACAGGTACTACAAAATACCTTGATGAGTCCCTGTTCAGCTTGGGGTAATTAAACATTTTATTAGCTGTAAGACCTCTTAATCGTTCGTGTAGTACTTTTCTTTCAGCATTGTACTGGGTACATTCCATAAAATAATGTATTCTGTCTTCACATGGAGACCACATCTACAAGAATGAGATGGAACATTTATCCAAAATAAGTCCCCATTTAATTTACTACACACATTTTATCGACACTATTTCTAGAATTACAACAATCGTAATCATTTTGGAGGCCGGATTTTATATCCGTCAGTATTAAAGTCAACAGAACTGAAAGAGGTTAAACGGTACATTTTTGATGAACCCGCAATGAAGCGCTCTTTGTGTAGATTTCTATGCAATTTAGGAATCCAATACAGGGATGGAATGTCATCATTATTATCTCAAATAGGAATGCCGAAGGAGGAAATGACAGATTTTTGATTGTCAATAATTTCCTCCTTAGACAGTTTTGTGGCTGTATATGTTGTGCTATTGCTGGTACAACCAGCCCCTAACCGTTACCCAGCTGTAACACAGTCAATTTAGTGTTTCTTGCAAACATAAATGATATTTTTTGGTGTTTTGTCTGCCAGGTACAACAACATATTTGTTATGTAATGAAGAAGATGTTTTGTAATATCAGCATTGTTTTGGAGATAGATGCTGCTTAAGGGCTCATCGAGCCATTTAAAGAATTGATTTATTTTTCAAAATCAATGACCTTACAGCTTTAACCCACTCTGACAAAACGTCACTTTCTTTTTAATGTTCCGACTTGGCCTATTTTAATAGTTTGGGTGTCCGAAATGGCAAAAACAAATTCGAACGCAAAGAACACAAAGAAACAGATATTATTATAACACATAAAACAACTGCATGAACAACAATTAACAACGCGACGAAAGTGAACTCGGTTGCTCAAGAAGGGTTAGAAGGTCTGCTTGCTGTAACATTCTCATGGCATTGCTAACTGTCAATTTAGCAGGTTAATTCCAGTTAAAGAAAAAATGAAATATTTAAAGCTTTCAAAAAAACCTTGTCGTACATTTGTTTTTACTGAGATGACAATCTAATCAAATTAAAGATTCTGATCCAGATGTCTAGCTGTAACCTCTTAATCTGATTGAAAAACCTATTCAAAAGACCTTTTTTTAAATTATAGGAACTCTGCTGTTTGAGGCATTTATTAACACATTTTTTTTCTAAATAAGTTTAATAATTATTAAAGTTAAGATTTGCTGCTCCATGAAACAAGTTTACAGAATGCTTGATTTCCATTGTTTACATTTTGGAGGAGATATTTTTTTCAAAAATATTACAAAATATTCTTTTCTCCTCTCCACATCGACTTGTTCTTAAAGTCTTACGAACAGAGCCTCTCAAAGAACAAGACGATAAAAGACGCAATCTTTTTTTTATTTCACTTTCAAATATGTTGATGATGTCCTTTTAATCTTCTTTTTTCTTTTTCTAGATGGATTCATTCAATTAGACTATCATTTGCTTTCCTTTTATTTAAAGGACGAAATCAAGGACTTCATTTATCACACGACAGAGTGAAAGTTAAGAGCGAAAAAAAAACTTTAATCGGCCATTTTTCATCCCTGGTCACCGTACAAACTTTGGTGATTGTACAAGATCACAGGACAAGAAGTGATGTTTTCCAATCAACAATCAATCAACATTGAGGAAAGCGGAATAACTCAAACTTAAAACGTTCTACATGTACTTCATTATCTTCCATGGGTTAAACCCAATGTCTCAATGTTCAAAGAAAAATAAAAGTTTTTATTGTGACAGTAAAATAAATCATTAAACAAGACTTAGAAAACAAAAGTTAAAAGAACAAGATTTTTTGAATACAGGTTTTTCTTCTGATTTATTATATCATATTTCCCATACTTAAACCCGTGCTTCAGTTGTATACTCTTATATATTTTCGAGTACTGGAATATGTGTTGGAAAGACACAGTTTACATATTTCCAAAATTTGACAACGTTTGGCTATTTCTTTAAAAATTGATAAATTTATCTGTTTGGTCATTGTTGTAATATTTTTTTGGCTTCTGTGTTTTGTTTTATCAAATATTATTTTCTACGTTTTTTACTCCTAGCATGTCTGATGAAGGTTAATCCAGAAAAGCGCTTCACACGCAGTGAGATTTTGCTTTTGTACATTGATCGAAATCATTTCGATATGTGGATCGTGTCTTTCTGGCACATATTCCATATTCTTTCGTTTTTAATATTACATTGGGTTTGCTAGCGCTGTTTTTGTTTCCAAGTTCTATCATAAGTGTATGATCACTCCTACGAAACTTTGAAATGATTTTTTTAAAAGTTTGAATAGTTTCTTCTTAAAATCGATCTTAGTAGGCTAAGGTTTCAAGTTAGGTTTTGTTTCTTAACAATAATTCTGCGTCGTTTATGTTCGTACATTTATTATTTGAACATGTGATACAATCTTAATCTTTTTTTTTTCAGAATCGCCTGTATCACAAGACAACATTGAATGACTAAAAGATTATGACTTGATAGATTTATGACTTTTTATTGTATGTTTTCTGATAATCTACTTCTCTGGCTGAAGATTAACTGCGGTCCTTATTTCTTAGATTTGTCTCCCTTTTCGGGTGTTGTCCCCTCTTTGTTGTTCTTGCCTCATTTTAGAAAACAATGGTTCTGAACATTTTTTCCCATGTATGTAATTGCCTCATTCTTGCCTAGAATTAGTTTTGTGATTAAATTTATAAATTGAAAATTTAATTTCTGAACCTTCTTTCCTGAGATTTCGAGTTTGTGTCTGTTCTGTTCATGAAGCTAAGTTTTTTATTGCGTTGAAATGAGTTTCCATTCTGTTGTGAAGCATTATTTACGTAGTAAAATTCGTCTGAATCTAAATATTCTTGTTTTTTTCCAAATTTGAACTGACAGTGCTTTTTCTGTTTTTGCAATCTTTTTCAAATCAACATGAGTAGATTAGGTCAGACATTTTCTACTACATCGGAAATATACTAATATGGATCACAGGGACTTGCTGTGATGAAAATACGGAATGGCACATTTACTCTGACAAAATATTGGTAGAGATGAGCATGTCCCTCTAATTCTGCACCAAATGATAAGTTCTTAACTAACATCAGAAAATATTATAGGATAATAATTACATTCTTGTTTATAACGAGGATTTTAATTGGTTAATAGTTGAGTTTTATTTCTGTATAAAACTCAACAGCACGTGCTTCCTTGACAACGACTTGCGCGGAGTAATTTAAAAAACACAAACCATGCATTTCGTGTAATTTTTTCGTGCAAATATTTAATATATTTGATTGGAATGTAATTATATACAATGAATGCAATATTTTGAGTTTTATTGGTGTGTAAAAGCGTGGACCTTGGCGCACATTTTCAACATGAAGCGCTACCGCGCTTCATTAAAAATGTGCTTAGGTCCACGCTTTTACACACCAATAAAACTCAAAAATATTGCATTCATTGTATAATTAAAGTAGGTTTTAGAAAGAGTCTTAAAAATGTAATGACACAGGTACAACTATGAGTTGTCTTTCTTAACACCGTGAATTGATCATAACAAACCTCTCTGTTAATTATATTACATGTACGTTGAGCCGAATTCATGGTGAAGATGTGTATAATTAACCATATTGTATTATTATTTTAAGATAGGTAATAACAAAACTACATCGTACCAAGGGTGTTGCAGATTGGGCTTACATTTTATACGTATACTTTGAAGCCATATAACGAGCCTCCAGGGGCCTGTTAAACAAAAGCGTCTCATGACTAAAACGTGTCTGAAGATGGTCTATAGACAAATCTTAGTCCTAAATCTGTTTATCGAAGTCGTCTTATTTTTAGACATCGCAAATTTTTAATCCAAAAATTTAGACTACGAATTAGTTGTCTTATGGTGGTCTTTAGACAAAAAATGGTTTTAATATCTTTAAAAAGTAAACAAATCCTCAATATAATTCCGTATTTTTTTATCTTTGGTGCATTTTTAAATAGTATAAGTTAGTCTGCTAAATATTTGCATAAATATGGACACCTGAACGCACACCTTATTTTTGCACGTGAATTACACTAGTGTAACGTAACCGTTTCTTAATTCGTAAGTATCTAAACAATGCAAATGTATTGACCAACTTGACCTTTCTTGATCATGTTTACTCGATATTGTTTTTTATTGAAGACGATACATTGAGCACTAATAAGTTGTATTGTAAATTACCTGCAGTTAAATAATATGATTAAGGACCTGCCTTTTTAGCGAGCATCGAAAATCTATACCGGTATACCTTTTAAAAATAAATCCATGTGCTCGACCGGCTAAGTTTTTAACGAAAAGAGGGAACTTTTAAAAAAGAATTAAATAGTATTAAAGTCTGACCCCACCCAACCCATATCATATGCACTTGAGAAAGTTGTTGTTAAAATATCTGGGATCAATAAATACTTATTAAAAATTCAATTATTTGTGCAAATAAAGGTAATAACAAAACTACCGAACTTGAATGATCAATCTCATAGTCCAGAGAAAATGACAAAAACGAATCAGTCATACCGGAGAACTGGTGGATCGCAATGGTCCTGACTTGGTACAGGCATTTCAAACGAAATGGTGGGTTAAACCAGGTTTTATGGCGCCAAACCTCCCTCTTCCATTGCGATCTTAGGATCCGGTAATGACCATAGAACACAACATAGTTGTGAGACACAATAGGGATATTGAGGTGATCATCTCAGTACAGCAGACCAGTCAAACACTAATTAAAACAATTAACTATCATATCTTTTAACTCAATTTTGAACTTTTCTACTAGTGGCTGATAACGAAGAAAGAATTTTTTTAGTGATCGTATGAGACGTATTTTCTTATAGCCCTGCTTCAAAAGTCGGTCACGAAGAAACCGGTGTCTGATCAAAAAATCTGTGAAATGTGTGCAAGCTCTGGCATATCATATAAATGATGAATCCTGTAACATTCTGGGACGACATTAAGCGGGGACGAAATTATCCATTTTATGGATTACGTGACGTCATTTCCTTGTCAGAGTATTTCGCGCTTCTTCAGCAGACCAAAACAACATTCAGATTCTGTCAGGTATTGTGAGATTTTCTGAGTATCAGTGTTTTATTTGAAGCATTGGTAACAGAAGGTACATTAAGAAACCTTGCGGAAAAAACGGTAAAGTAAAAATAGCATGCAGGATTGAGGAAAGTGAGTAAAACCCCACAGGATGGGACTCTTCTTTCATTTTCAGGTAAGAACCTTTTATTTATTATTATGAGTAGGTTTTATTCAGTAAATTTATGTATTTCTTTATCTTATTTTATCTTACTTAGAATTTAACAAAGCTTGGTCAGTATCATGCATTTGGTATGACTAGTCAATGGGACGATATTGCCAAAAGCTAGCTCGGTAATTTCCGGAAAATCATTGTTCAGTGGAAAAGACCGAATGGTGTTTAAAAAAAAATCTGTGTGAAAAAAATAAACAAGTGGATGAATGAGGGTTTTATCACTGTTTTTTTAATTTCAATTTTTATATTTTTGCACAACAGATTATGATGTATTTTTTTATAAGCCCAGAGGGTTGATTGTTTTACTTGCTCCGTGCCTCCTATTTTTTTCACTCCGTAAAAGTAAACCTGTTCCGGTTTTATCGTCAGTATATTTCTAGCACATCTCAAAACATGCACAATGCCGTAGAGCTCGCATCTGCGATGCTCGCTATAAAGTTTCAATAATAAGTTGAAGTTTGAAACTTTATTAATCTTTAATTCTATTTAATTATGTTCATTTGCCATCATATTGATATAAAATGCTATAAATGAAATAGAGAAAAGAATATTTATTTTTTATTTTTGATATATTAGAACATAGCGAAAAGGGTTACAATCAACCCTTAATGACTAATAGTGTTATAACCGATGCTAACATTAAATTATGAGATTATGACCACCAAAAGACCATCTTATCTAAGGTACTCATAAGACAGCTTTGTTGTGTGGTTTTAGACATGTAACAGTGTAATAAGATGGTCATAAGACCATCTCAATTCCATCTGTTATGCACGTCTTTAGACATATCTTAATATCCCAAGCGACACCGGATATAAACATATTATATATGAAGTTATGAAAATTTTTACGCAGGATCATAGGCTCACACTGAACACGATCCGGGACCTCAAAGATATTGATGATCGTTGTACTAGTACTTTTGTTAAAGCTTTGTGACATCAAGCATGACAGGAAGTAGTACAACCAAAGTATGATCTTAAATTCATGGGGAATCTTTTTTCAATGTTCAGATATATATAGTACGATGGTACTTTGACAAAGTCACCAGTATAGTATGCGCACTCAGTGACTTTTCAAACCCTTCTATGAATGTATCATACTCGCTTCGATACCACTACCATTTGTTCGATCGTTTTTTAAAGTTCTCAATATGATAACTCTAAACTTATTGCATGTATACCAAACTTACAACTTTTCCAAAATGTTAGAATGTCTTTGCGAGTGAGCTTGTACTTTTCTTGCAAAATATGTTTGTCACGGCCGATCAAATAGATTTTTTTCATAAGAGAGATAAAAGGGGTCTGTCGGATATTTCTTCTAACCGAGTGAAAGGTTTGAAAACAACACAATACTATAGGCTATCAATCGAGTTCGATTGTTTTCTGAATCCAATTTAAAAAAAAATGTTCACAGTCTCTTTTACAGAAATTCTAGATCCACTACTTTTTAGCATGAAATACTAGACTGCAAGTTTCATTGAATATACCTAACTTTTTTAAGGTTCACCTTTACACTTTGGAAAAATGACTGATATTTCACTTCTTTTTTCAGTCTATATGGAGCGTAAACCACACATTCAACCGCTTAATAAGGCGTAGCAGCGTCAAGATAATTATAATTTTTGCATAAAGTATTAGTAATTTGGAACCCAGGTCGAGACGCAAGAATGACCGTATACCCTTGGTACTTACATACCACCCTCATAACATCGTTATACGGGACATTCTTCTGCGCAATTTCAAGTCCATCGTCTTGAAGGACGAACACATGTCGACAGTGTTCGATTCACCACCCCTGACTGCTTTCCGCAAAGGTAAGAGCTTGAGGCAACATCTTGTCTCTAGTTCATTTGACAAATCCAAGAGACGTCCTCGCTCTGACTTTTCTGGCACCAGGGGTTGTGGTCGATCCGTCTGTGTCACATGTGCCTTTACCTGGGAGACTGAGGAGATAATTGGACCCTCCAATACTTTCAAGTTGAAGAACGGTTTTACCTGCATCTCCGAAAATGTCATTTACGCAATCCACTGTGCTAAGTGCCTAAAAATCTACGTAGGAGAAACCTATCGTCGACTGGGTGACAGATTTGCTGAACACAGGAGAAGTGTTCTTAAATGCGACGACTGCCCAGTCGGCCAGCACTTTTCATTGCCAAACCATAGCGTCCAGGATATGCAGGTGACCGTTCTCCTTGAAACATGCACCGGCGAAAAACAAAGACAGTTTCTTGAGCAAAGAATAATCAGTTTTTTAGGCACTTTTCAACCCTTGGGTATTAATGTTAAAAGACAGACCTTTTCTTAATATTCATTATGTAGTCATCAAGTTCAGGATTAAGACATTACGTCATGTTCTTCGGGTCGTTTTGTGTCATTCTGTCCTCGTCAGTCGATGTGATAACATCATTTTACTTTTTAGCCCCTGAAGAAGGACTTTATGTCCGAAAATTTGGGCAATTTAGTTTTTATTTGTTTTAAAGGTTTTATTTATTTATATTTCATATTTTGTTTTACCTTTTAAATGTGGCTTCACCTACCATTTATTTACCTATTAGTAATTTGATCCGTTTTGCCGGAACATTTTCTTCGCGTTTTTCAGTTCACCCAAATATAGCCAAATATCAACATTGCCTTGTCAAATGGCCTCCACGTGGAAGGAAGTTCTATTAATGATGTTATTAAATCTACTCACAATCGGTTTTACGGAAGGTTATTAAGGGGTATTTCATGCTTTATTTAAAGTACAACTTGAACGGAAAGAAAATGAATAGAGAAAACAACAAGATTTATCTTGTAAAAAAGAAGGGAAAATGATCGGCGATTTTTATAGCTAGACGCTGCGACACTTTATTTCATATTTCTATGTGTAGTTTAAGTCGTACATAGACTAGAAAAATAGGTTTAATAACCACCATTTTTTTCGAAGTGTTACCATGAACCTTAAAAGCAACTGTCAATGATAGTTAGGCAGACTCTGGGGTGAACATGTCAGATGAAAAGGTTATTGAAAGATACTCAAGAAAAACATAAATCCGCTGTCTTAAGGTTTAAATTTTCAAATAAAACAAGGGAGATAATCCAATTGAAAAATGACAAAAAAATCAAAAAGATTTGGATTGTAGACAGAAAAGTAAGCTGGTGACCCCCAATTTTTATTGTTTTATTAAAAATATATTGTATTTCATTGATTTTTATCAAATAAAAATAAAATTTAAATTCGTGGATTCTGCAACAAGATGTTATGCTTATCATTTGGTATTTCCTATATAATCATAGTAATTTGGAAAACTTTGAGTCAAGATTTTGGGAAAACAAGCCTGGAAAGGGGGTCCAATATTTTAACACAAGATAAAGTATATACCTAATATAAATATATAAAAAAAAAATGGACATTTTAAATTCGGCATTATTTTTGGGGTCAAGTGTCCTCACTAACCTTAATTTGCTTAGGTTGGTGTAATAGTTATGCGGAACCAGATTCAAACTTTTTTGAAAACCCGAATTACAAACACTTTTGTTATATTTCAAGCTGACTCCAATTGAAAGACAAGCTGAAAAAGGTTCTTACACAAGTTTTTTGAAAAGACTGGCTGATCTTTCACAAGTGATAGAATTTTCAGTCTTTTTGCGAGTGAAACACAGCACTACGAGGGAAAGATTATTGCTTGATTTCCATGAACGCGTGTTCCGCAAAAAATATTTGTTTAATCATCTGAAACCTGAGGTGGCTTTATTCTAAAAAATCAAAAAATATAAGTAACATATTGTATTTCAGCGGTCTACATCATCAATCAATATCAGTAAATAAAGGTAATAACAAAATTACTGAACTTGGAGGATCAATCTCAATGTCCAAGAGAAAAGACAAAATATGGAAGACACACCGGAATAGTTATAGATCGCAATGGTCCTGACTTGGTACATTGTACATGGATTTCAAATAAAATGTTGGGTTAAACCAGGTTCGATATGTTTGACATATTTTACACCAGTCGATAGATGATTCTAAGCTAGCTGTCAGTAACAGCGAGAGTTCTATGGGGAGTTCCTTTACCGTCCTTTCGTTTGTTCTTGTTGTTTTTTGTCCAAGGTTCTCTATAGCGGAATTGGACTTTGATCGATTTGATTTTTATTGGGTGTCTAGTTTTTGTGCTTTGTCTAAGAATATTGATAGGGGAAGGTTGGGTTAAAAAAACTAGTTTAACCCTGCCACATATTATATGTGCCTGTCCTTAGCCAGGAATCTTTGACAAAGCTTTCGTTTGTACTTGTCTTTTTGACGTTTTCTGTTCCTTATTTAAGAAGGGGATCTATCTGTGACTATTTCAGGACTGGATTTGAATTATATGCATTTATTTAGACCATGGGAAAATTGCAGAACCGCGAGCAGCGCCTATTGGCCTCATTGAAGGCTGCTGGCGGTTGTCCATTGTGGTTTTGCTGGCTGTGACTGTGTTGCGTACACTTATTCCACATCTCATTATTTTCTATTTATGACGCGCCATTCCTGCCTCTTCCATTGCGATCTTAGAGACCAGTAGTAACACAACACAACACAACACTATTGTGAAGACATAATAGGAATAATAAGATGAAAATCTCAGTACAACAATCAGCAAAACACTTATCAAAACAATCACTAGCGGATACGTTCAACTTGATTTTGATTTTTGCCACGGACTGTATGAGAGGTATTTTCCTGTGACCTTGGTATAAGAGACGATCACAGAGACTGCGGTGTCGTATAAAAAAATCAGAAACATTTGTACAAGTCATGGCATATCGAAAAAGTTGTGAAATATCAACACCGTAAGCAGGCAAGGTAGGTATGTTGCTTTCAATGTTACGGAATTTAATAATTTGAAAATTAAAGTCTTCTCTTTCATCAAAAATTTTTGTACTAAGATGACCATTCTTGTGATAACCGAGATGCAGCTCAAAGAATGATGTGAAGCAATGGGATTGGGTGGTTTCCTTAATCTCTATCTCTGGAGGATATATCCAAGGAATCCATCTACCAAACGAAGCGTTGTTTACAGAGAGGACATCGTCGATATATCTGAAAGTAAGATGAAAGGATTTTGCATCTTTCGTCTTCTTGTTTTTTGCGAGTTTTTGAAGAAATTCAGTCTTGTAAGAGTATAAAAACAAATGGATGAAGAAGAGCACAATCTGTGCCCATTGGAATGCCAATTTGTTGTTAAAAAATTTCTCTTCCAAATGTGGCAAATATGTTGTCAATAAGGAAATCAAGCATACTGCGAACTTGGTCCAATGTGTAATAGATTTTATCTTTTAAAGATGTTTTGGAAAAAAATATGTAAAATTGTTACCTATAACAACAAAGTTCCTAGAATTTGAAAAAAAGCCTTCTGGAGAAGGTTTTTTAGGCTACACTTGAGCTTTTCGTGTGGCAATATGGTGTACAAGTTGAAGAATTAAAAGTTTTCAAAGGATGAACCGAGATTTAAAATTATCTGATAAATCTTTTGAGTTCTTTAAAATCGGCATGTGATTGATTCCACTACGACTATAAATAGTGTCACAGTATGCTTGTTGTCTTTGTGAAAGCAGACAAAATCTGTGTAAGTAGCGATGGTTTTGGCTATCCATTTAGGAGAGTTCGCAGTAACGTCTTATTCCACAACATTAACATATTAGTCAACAATTTTTAATTTCAAGATGCATTTAAGCTTTTCTCACCATTTCATATACTGCCATTTTCTGCTTTTTATTTTTTCACGACACCGATACGAATGTTTAAGCATGTTTGAGATCTATGTGGAGCGGTCATGACCAAATTAGTCTATCTGTTAATTGCATAAACGTCCTTCGCCGGATTTGACCAACAATACATTCAGGAGCACCTGAGTTCACTCATGTATCGTCCTAGCTAGACCAAAATAGAGGGGCGCTGCGCCCTGCCCCCTTTACAGTGTGCCCCTCTGCCTTCTATGGGCGCCCCTGTGTCCCTTTTTCTTCCCTTTGAATGTCTCTTGGGTCATTTAATTACAGCTGTCTGACCCAAGCCAATTAGTAAGTGTGACCGTATATGGCTTCATTATCTACCAAACATCCTGTCTAATTAATGGCCTCAGGTGAGAACTATAGGTAATTAACTATGATTAGTACCAAGCCATAACTGTCAATCAGTCTTATTTGTTAAATTTTACAAGATTTTAATCAATATTGATCAATCTTTTCATCCCGTCAGCAATGCTTGCACTTTGAATAAATGATGTGCAGAGTTATGTCCCTTTCAAAACTATATTTTTTCAGCAAACTTGAAACTTTATGATATAATTTACTTCAAATTCACCAATAGATTACTTAAAAGATTGCTCATTAAAATATATAAAGTTTAAGTATTATTTTGTATAAATATTTTTTATTTGTCATTTTGCTTTTATAGATTTACCATATTTGACAACATTTATTATTTTAGCCTGTCAAAATTGATGGCTAATTTCTTGAAACCAACACTGATTCAATGAAAAGAATGACTTCTTATTTATAAGTCAATGAAGATAATGCATATAAAATACATTGATCAAAGTAAAATTGAATGATTAGAGCAGTATAAATTTTTAAAGAAAGAGCAAGATTTAAATATCAACATTATTAAGAAATCAATTACAGGAATTTAGATTTGATTATAAATACTGTTTACTAGAAAAAGACATTTATACTTTATATGCCCTTCATTAAGAAACGCGCGCTAAAGTGCCCTCTTCCTGCGCCCCTCTATTTTCAGATCCTAGCTAGAACACTCAGAGTTCAAATTTCTAATAACAGTTTAGTTGCTTTGTGTAAAATTCGTGTTATTTATATGTGTGTCCCGACTTGCCTATCCGTCCTGTCTTTTTATTTTTTTTATTTATATGACTATTGATTTTGTCTTCAGTCTTTTCAGTCTGCTTCATTCATACATAATATAAATAATTATCAGCGAAATAGAATAAATTGTACGATTTAAAAAAAAACACCTTGACACAGATTTATAGCCATAAGGTTTAGACATATAACAATTATATGCCAGAAAACAAAATCATGTATCAAACTTAAGTAATATGCAATAGGTATACCTTAAGGTTCATCTTAACACTTTGGAAAAAATGACTGATATTTTAGAATTAACGTCTTTTTTCAGTTTATGTGAAGCCTACACTATATATTCACCGGCTTTATAAGGCATAGCAGCGTCTAGATAAATATTGTTAGCATAAACTTTTAGCCTTTTGTACATGTACACTTGATCTGTATTGTCGGGGCATTTTCTTTGCGTTTTTCAGTTCAGCCAAATAAAGCTAAATATAAAAAATGCCCTGTCCTTTGGCCTCCACGTGCAAAGTAATTCCATTATAGGTGTTATTAAATCTACTAATATCGGCTTTATGCAGGGTTATCTAGGGGTAATTCATGCTTTGTTTAAGGTACAATTTGAACGGAAAGAAAATGAATAGAGAAAATAACTTAAGTAATGTTGTATGAATGGGAAAATGATCGGCAATTTTTATATCTAGACGCTGATACACTTCATCTTTTGTTTTATGTGTCGTTTAAGACATATACTCTCTCAAAAAAGTTACGCAACAGTGGAAAATTTCCCTATATGTTTTAAGTTAACCTACCTTATTATAAATTCATATTGCCAAGCTGTTTCTCAATCATTTTTTATCAAATAAAAACCAAGAAAAAGACAAACAAGCGAAGTTTATTTTTTATGATAAGGGCAAAATCCTAGCTGTTACGGTTCTTGATAGAATGCGAGTAGAACATCACCAATGTTTTTCCACGGAAAATGTTGGTTGATTTAAACGGGTTATTGACGCATAAAATTAACAGTTGATTTTTATTTGGGATATCTTTAAACCCGGTGAAGTGACGATTTTTCTAAAATCATTAAAATAAATTTCAATCATTTCTTGTTCTCTTGGTTTTAATTTCATTAAAATCGGTTAAGAAATGGCTTTGCAATACAAAACTAAAGTTAGGTAGGTTTATTTAAAATATATAGGGAAATTTTGTATTGTTGCGTAACTTTTTTGAGTGAGTATATATAGACTAGACAAATAGGTCAAATATCTACCATTTTATTCGAAGTGTAACCATGAGCCTTAAACAACTGTAAACAGCTAAACTTGTTCACTAAAGAAATTGAAAATATAATGAAGAACAAGCTCAAACTATTTCTGGAAGATTATTTATTGTAAAAGACTTTGTCCACCTTTTATGACAAAAACGTTGTCAGACCTTCAGATGAAACACTAAACAACATCATTTTTGTTCGCAAAAAGCCTCATACTCTTCAAAGGTTTCTCTTATATAAACATTACTTTGCACGACAATTTTGAATTTAAAATATTCGTTAATCTTATGACAAATGATTAGAATATTTTTTAAATATTATAAGGCGTTTTACTACAAGGCAAAAAATTAAAGCGGAGCCCGCTTGAACTGTCACAACAAATGTGGTTTATTTATACAATATTTTGGGGAAAAAATAAACTGGGGGCCTCATGTAAGTCTAATGGAAAAGAAATATATTATAAAATCAATGTTAAAAACATTTACGGTTTAAGTCTCGATCACCCAGATGCGTATCGATAGATAATAAGAATCTGGGACAGCTTCATAACCTATTTTTATGGAGTTTACGTATCACAATTGATTCGTTTCTCCAGAGCTTGTGGGAGTTACATCGATTTCCTTGGCAGAGCGTCACGTTTGACACAGAAATTGCTAACACAGGGTTATGTTGCTCCTCGGTTGCTGTCTTCACTCAAGAAATTTTACGGTAGACACCATGTACTCATAGATAAATATGGGATTTCTATCTCTCAGATGAGTGCAGATGTCGGTTTGTCATAGGGTTTTGTTTTGTCTTCCTTTACCGGATTTGACACACTGAATTGGAAATTGGCAGCGCGGCGGGTGTGCTATAGCAGGCAGGAACCGCTTACTCTTCCGGAGCACCCGAGTTCACTCTTGTTACGACTTGAGTTCGCGTTGTTGATTTCTGTTCGGTTGTTTTTATGTTTTGTGTTTCCTTGTGCTGTTCTTGTTCATGTTTACCGGTTTTGTCGTTGCCTTTTCGGACTTTTGACACTCGAATGCCCCTTTGGTGCCTCTGCTTATTTGTTAAGTGTATGTCCGGAGTAGTTTGTACTTTCAGGCTTTATCATACTATTTGACAAAAATCACTCAACCGTAGGTTCAGAATTTTGTGTCTATGGTTCAGTGAATTTATATAAATTCAATAGCGCGATAACTTCTCGCATCGACGCGAGTTGTTCTCTTATAACGTAATATTTCTTTGTTAATAATAAGACATCGTATTTCACATATTGTGTACACAGTTTGGTTTTGACAACAATCAGAAAATCGTTTTATAGTTAAATTGTACTCACGGGTGTCTACCTGGTTTTTGATATTGTTTATGTTTATTGGAGTCAAAAATAGGAACATTCTTTATTACAGAACCATGCATGTTCGACCAATCCGATTCTTGATTTTACAGAACCAGTGATAAAAAACAAGGATGTCTAATGAAAAATGGAGTTTTCAAAGTTGGTTCGATTTAGATTGAAATTAATCTTGAATGCTAAACACGTCTTATACATAAACATGATATAGTTACGAGAAATCAAAAGGTGTTTTCCCAGGCTAGCTATCTTGGTAGTATGAGTTTGGGTTCTAGACTATTACGGTTGTTCATTTCAAGCATCATTTTCTAAATATTAGAACAAACTTATATACTTTAAACGTTAATTTAAAAAAGAAATCAACATTATGCTTTCAAACAAGACATTTGTGACACAATTTACCCACTTTTATTTTTGACTTCAACGGTGGGATGAAAAGCGGTCTACTTGCACCCTATCCTAATCATCAACAGATTCGATGTATATAGAGAAAAACATCTTGGAAATAAAGTGCACAAGCCAAGAACGTAGATGTTGTAATTTACATTCAGTTTTATAATTAATTTTAGAATGACTTGCACTATTTTCTTTTCTAAATTATAACTGTATGCGAAACAAGTATCAGCTTTCCAAAAAAAAAACCTAGCCAGACGTAGCATTCATAAATCGTGAGGTTTTTTTTTAATTTGTCAATAGTGACATTTTCCCAGCACGGTGTACCACTATGGTTTTTAGTGCGGTTGATGATGTTGGCATGCAAAGTGACAGAGGTATCCTAATCTACTTACTGTGATATGATTGCAGCGTCTCTGTGGGAGAGCGTCCTGACCCGACTTCAGATTCTGGATATTATTTAGTGAACTTTTACCGACAAGCCCAGCGGTGCTCCGGGTCTATTCACACCCCGAGACCAGCTCGAAATATTTGTCAAAAACATTTTTTGCAATAACAGGATTAGCTTCGCGCATTACATTTTTCCTTACTTTTTACTCCGGCTTTAGCTGAAAAAAAAAGAGAAAATAGGTGCCATTCGAAAAGGACAAAAGCACTGAACATGATTGAGAATAATACAAAACACAGGTAACATGAAAAAATACAAAATTAACCGATTAACAACCAGCAACAGGAAATCAATTCGGAACGACAGTGAACTCGGGTGCTCCGGTATACTTATTGCAACACACTTATCGAATCGTCAATGACGAAAAACTGGTTCAAATTTGATGATATGAATATTTATTTGATTTGTGGTCGCAAATAATTTTGATCACATAACCAAAGAGACTATTTAATTAATATCTTTCATATTTGCCTGATATAAATCGACAAAGGTTTGACTTCCATATTGTTCTCAGTAACTCAATTAGGTTATCATTACTGGCATGTCTGGCTTTTACGTGTATAAACGGAACGAATATTACTGCACCATAAAGATAATCCCGAGGTAATCACTGAATGAGACATCTGCTAAGGGACGGACCATTTAACTTGAAAGGAGGGGGGCTTGGATTTTTGTTTTGGTCAGAAAATCCATTTATTTTTCGAAGGCATCGCGACATAATATTTTTTTCATTATAAGCATTATTTTATATGGCAAAAATCCTTCTTCAGAATATTTTTTTCTGACCCTGAGCTGCCAAAATATTTTTTTCATCAAAAATTATTTTCAGAGTATTTTTTTAGGAAAAAACAAGGCCCCTCCTCACAAGTTAAATGGTTGGTCCCTATCTAATTAGAAGAACTACCATAAAAAACATAAGTGCAGTCAAACCTGCCTTAAAGGACCTTGTATATAGCAAATCACTGCCTATAAAAGGAATCTAAAAATATGCATTTTATAAATGAACCTTTATATAAAGGGCACCTGCTTATAAAGGTCATGATTTTGTCGCTCCATGACTGCCCTTTAAAGACAGGTTTGACTGCATACTAGTTTATCATTCTGTCATCATCAAAATACCATTAACTCATGAAATGTTTTGCGGTTAAATTCATTATCTTTTGTAATGTTTGTGAAACAGCTGAAATAAACATATTGGTGAGTCAAAGATGCTTAAGTAGAATATCTTTGAAATAATTTCAATCATTTTTTTATCATTAAAATTGAATTATTTCTTTTTATGGACAAAGTCGGGATAGTAACACACAAGCAGGTGGTTCTCTAAGGGGATACCTTTCAAATTAATAAGATAATCATCTCGACTGGCACCGAATAATATTTAGTGCTTATTCACTAAAATAAGCATCGTTGAAATATTCATAAATTTAGTCGGTATCATTCTAATATTAAATTCATTCAAGTGTTTAACAGTAATTATATACGTATGCATGCTACACGTGTTGTCAATATTATTTATCATCTGAAATTAACACGTAAGTGTAATGAATTTCTCACCGGAAGTCATATTTTGATTCTAGATTTTGACGTCAGACAATAAGAGCAATACCAGCTTTTATTTGATTAAGGTTAGTGAGGACACTTGACCCTAAAAATAATGCCGAATTCAAAATGTCCAATTTTTTGATATATTAGAATTAGGTATAAACTTTATCTTGTGTAAAAATATTGGACCCCCTTTCCAGGCTTGTTTTCCCAAAATTTAGGTTCAACGTTGTCCCAAATTACTATAGATTATATAGGAAAGGCCAAATAATTAGCATAAAATCTTGTTGGAGAAAAAATCCACGAATTTAAATTTTATTTTTATTTGATAAAAATCAATGAAAAACAATATATTTTGAAATAAAACAATAAAAAATGGGGGTCACCAGCTTACTTTTCTGTCTACAATACAAATCTTTGTAATTTTTTGGTCATTTTTCAAGTGGATTATCTCCCTTGTTTTATTTGAAAAAATTATTTATGAAGGAATAGTTGTTTTATTTGAATTTAAATTAATTTATTTTGATTAAGTTTTATTAAATGAAATTATTTAACACAAGTTTCAAGGTATTTGTGACATTTGTACTAGTTTTTTGCATTTTCAGATGTTTTTGGTCACATGACAGGTGTCCTCACTAACCTTAAAGCAAATTTGCTAGTTTAAATTTTAACAATAGCTTTGAAGTAAGAATATTGAACTCAAAAAATTGAAATATGAGGAGTGATCGAACTCAAAAGTATTACACTAGGACGCACAAAGAATGAATTCTGAAATTTGACGATCATACCTCTTGCTTTTCGTAATTTCATATGGAAGGGATATCCGCCAAAAATATTTTCGTTTGTTCTTTGTAGATTGGTAGATTTGCCATTCCTTACTATATATGATCAGTCATTAATTTGTCCCTTGTTAATTTGTCAATTATTTATTCGAGAAATACATTTTTTTTGTTTTGAAAGTAAAATAATTGAGAAAAATACAAAATACAAATTAAACACTACTGGAGCATCAAAGTACTAATGCAACAAATAAAAACGTGTGGAAAATGTATTTCTCGAATAAATAATTGACGAATTTACAATGGACATAAAATAACTGAACATGTACAATAATCTACAAAGAACAAACGAACATATTTTTTGCAGATATCCCCTTCCATACATACATGACCCATTTCGAACAATTTTTTTTAAACCTAGTACAAACAAAACCATGAAAAGTGCAAGGTTAATTGCTTCGAAAGTACAATAATTTAGTTGCAAAAATAGGCATACGATAGAAGGTGGTACAAATTTTCTTACTTTATTTTAACTGCACAGCTGACTAAAAATCAGATATTTTGTTTTGTCATTTTATGAGAGAGAGAAAAATAGAAAGAGGGAGGAAAAAAAACTAATTCACTTCACTGAGTCTTTTGATTTCCGTTTAAAAAAATGTGACCGTCATGACCGTGGCCATCTTCAATTTCCCGAATTCTAAAACCTTTTTTTATCTTGCATAAAAGAATTTTATCACCACAGTTCGGTACTTTACTGTAAACCAACTTATTTTCGCGAAGGATTTATTTTCGTATATAAGAGGTTTTGAATCATTTTTATTTGAAGAAAGTCTTTTACAGACGATGATATATTTTTTAACAAGATAACAAATCAAATGACATTCTTATTATTTCCATGGAATATTGCTCATCCCTAATCACATTTTCCATCAATCAACGTCCATGTGACTTCTCATAAAATTATTACAATGTATCTCTAAACGCCTTTGTATTAATATGATTCGTCGCATAGGTGTCACATTGTTTTATACAAAAAGATTCTTAGCCTTTTAGACGTAGTTGTGGTATTAGGGACTCTTCAAAGAAAAGGTATGTTTTCAATTTCACATATATTGTCTTAATTAATTGGAACAATTAAACGATTAATATTTCAAATTATTTCATTTTAAATTCGTGGGGTTTCTAATCATTTAAGCAGGTATTGAGTACTATTCCACACAAAGATCAATCAGATGGTGACACATTTATAATTTTAAGTTTTATATTTTGGGGTATAGATGCATACTGAAACTCACCCAATTCAGTTTTTACATTTTAGATTAAATTTGGTGCTTAGATATAATTTGACTGGTTATATAGGGAAAATTATGGCGGGAAATTTTCCAAACGTTTTTTTCTGTACAATGTTACCACATTTTGGCTTTAAAAATGATCCTGTAACCAAGAGGCCAATTTCAGGTGAAAGGAGTGGCCCAAAATCGTCCCAAAAATTTTACTTTGATAAACCTGCTAGTATTTGCTGTTTTGATGTTCATTAGACTCCATATTTTACAAATTGCAATATGTTTTGGTTTAACTGTTTATCAAAAAGGAAAGCAGTGAGCTAACAATCAGTCTATTTTGTAAAAAATCTCGATATTTGACATTTTCCCTTGATTTTCAGGTATAAATTCCTAAATAGGAAAATGGGCGCACTCATCGACCAAAATTATTTTGTTATAGAAATGTGTATTTTATGTATTAAATTGATTATCAAAATATTATGATGGTCGACGAATGCGGCCAATACTAATTCTGACAAAATACGAAGAAAAAACAGTGAAAATGTGTGAAAAATTTAGAATTTCACAAGTTATGGCCTCTTTGAATTGCCAAATAAAGACCTGTGATGTGAATGTTTTGTTAAATATTACAGATATGAAAAGTTCAGTTATACTATTATTTATTTTTGGGTAAATTTTCGAAGAGTTGACGTTGTTTGAAAATAAGTAAAAATACAAGACCAATGAGAGGCCTTCGTGGCTTAACTCCTTTCACTGTGGTAACCTACGAATGACGGTTTGCATCCAGAGGGGTGAAACTTTCAAGAAAAGTTATTAAAATGTTTTTTCCTCTGTGAGAAATTGTCCAAAACGTTAACATTACGGGTGATACAAACACTTACTTCCCTATAACTTACACGGAAAATGAAAAATGACGACAAAGTAGAGGCGCTCTATTAAAAATCTTGAAAAAAAAAATATGACTATGAAGAGCGAAACCAAAAAATGCCGAAATGTGGTACTAAACCAATCTATGTCTGGGGTAGGAAGAACCTTAGGGTTTAGACAATTTTGAAATTTAAACAGATAATTTAAAGCTTTGAAAAAGTTTCGACTAAAGTTCGCGTTGTTGATTGATATTCAGTTATTTTTGTGTTTTCATGTTTTACATGTTGTCTTTTTTTGTCCCGTTCTTAGTGGTGGTGTTTCTGCCCTTTCGGACTTTTGGCATTCGGATGCCCCATTGGTACCTCTGCTTCTTTGTGTTCTCAAACACAAAAGTGTTGGTGCCGGAGCGGGCTCACCTCGGGGAATTAAAACTCAACCAGTAGCGCTTATTTTAATTTAGGGGAATATCTAATGGTAATTGTAGGATTTTGTAGTTAAAACGTTATGCGACGCTAACCTTAACGGGTTTAGAAAGTAAAATGAAAACAAAGTTAAACATAACATATGCCAGGAGCCAAGCACTGAAAATTGCCTATCGACATGATCGATGTCATTAATGGCCTCAGTTAAGATTTGACTTTCTTTTTATTATTCGAACAAAAAAAGAAAGTGACATCGATCTTTAAATTTTCTCACTTTTGGCAAAAAAACAAAAAAATAAGGGAAGATTGAGGATTGAGGATTTTTATGCAAATTGCTATTGAAGGTGTTGTCTTTTTTCAACTCTGATTCAGGGTAAACTTATCTTTTTCTAATTATTTATAAAGCATATGAATGTATTTAGAAATGCGATGCTCGTTAACACCCTTGCACATGGCATCAAAATATCATGCGACATTTAGCTAAAATTTAAACAAAAGTGTTCACCAACATGTTAGTAGAGACGTACAATAGGAATATCTTATCCTTTTTTAAGAGGAGGACACGTCCAAATTTTGGGTTTTAAAATGGTGCTGGATGCCAATTTTAAGTGATTTTTTGCTGCGGTAACCTATGAATTTCAGGTTCCTATTTAAAACCAGAGGGACGTAACTTTCCAAAAACCGAGTAAAATGCTACCATTTTTTGTCTTCTGTGAATGATTGTCCAAAACATTATAATTATATTACGGGCAATATAACATTTACTTCCTTATAACCAAAACATGTCAGTGGTTTTCACTTTTGATATCAGAAGACTGAACGTATTAGTGTATGTGTAAAAAAAGAAAAGATTGTTTCAACGATTAGATCATATATTTTTCAACTATTGGCTATTATGTTTAGTTTTATTTATTATCATTATACTTCATACCATTTGTTCCTAACAAGTTTGGAGTTAATCAATAAATCTATCATATAAAATATTTTTTAAAAAAGCAACAAGGGTAAATTATAGTTTTCAAGAAATAGGACTAAATAAGTGAAATTTCTTTTGAAAAAATCCAGAAAATAAGCAATAACTCCTACATCGATTGTTATATCTTCTTGAAAATTTCAGAGCAGGTAGATCTTGAGGTGCTGATTTCTTTTGATTTTTGCTTAAATTTGATATCTGTAACCATTTTTGAGTTATTAGCAAAAAAACTGCAATTTACCCCTATGTTCTATTTTTAGCCATGGCGGCCATGTTTTTTGACGAATTAAAAATATGAACAATAATATTGTAGCATATATACTATTAGACAAGTGTGCCAAGTTAGGATGCAGTTGGTCTTAGGGTTTCAGACAAGTTAATCTTTGAAATTCAGGGGAAAAGTAATGAAAAATAATAAATTTTGACGCTGTAAGGGCCATAGATTTTGATGCAATTTTAATTTTTTTAAACAGCTTGTATAGTTTTTAAGATTTAGGACTATATAAGTGAAATTTTTTGAAAAATCCAGGAAAAGGGCAATAACTCCTACATCAGTTGTTGGATCTTCTTGAAAATTTCAAGGCAGGTAGATCTTGAGGTGCTGAACACTTTTATTGTGCCAGAATGTTGATTACCATCACTGGTTTTGAGTTATTTGCAAACAACTGCAATTTACCGCTATATTCTAGTTTTAGCCACAGTAGCCATGTTTTTCGACCAATCAAAAATCCAAACGATATTTTTGCAGCAATAATGCTAATAAACAACTGTACCAAGTTTAGTTGCAATTGAACTTATGATGTAAGAGGAGTTAACGCTTGAAAAAAAGCTAACGGACGGACGACGGACGCCAAGTGATGACTATAGCTTACGGTCATGTGAGCTAAAAAGTGTTTTCGAAAGTTATTCGATAGGGCAACAAGTTTTTGCAATATGAGAAAAACAAATAAAAAGATTTGAAAATACTAATGTGATTCTGTATAATAGATTAAATAACATATAGCTGAGAGAGTGATAGAGTAGATTGCTATCCTTCGACAGCTGCTGCACATCAGTTGACAATGCTTTTGATCAATCTACTCTTTCACCTTCTCAGATATGTGTTATCTATATAATAATTTGTGTAGATATAAATAAATTATTTTCTTGATTGATTGTTTCATAACTTTTTTTGTTTTTAAAATTTAATTCAAAGAAGCCACAATAATTGTAATTTCTAGAAAATTATCAATAAAATTACAAAACAAGTTCCAAGCAACATTTTTTTTACACCTTACCTGCGTTTCGTCTGATCATGACTCATCAGAGAACCTCTACTTTAAAGATAGAAAAAACACTAAATATCTTTACTACTAAAATAACGAAGCGTTTTTTGTTAGCCGGGTTGCAGCCTAAACAACAAATGCTACGACTAAGCTTTATATATCAAAAATCGGGGATGGTTGTGCCCTTTGAAAATCTAATGAGCACATATGCAATTATGTCTGCAGTTTGCTAATTAACCTAATTAATTGACCCGGAATCGCTATAGTCGTCATCGTTCCGGAATTTATAACCTCTTTCATGTCCTTTTTTTTTATAATATTTGAAATTATTTCCCCTGTTTTCAGACCACTACAAAAAAACACAACACTTTCCCATTAATTATGCTTTATATTTAAAGATTTTATATAATTGATTATATTGGTATGTTTACTATAAAAATGTTTGCAAAAAATGTTTTATTGTCAAAAATTGTAACTTGATAGAAAAATGAAAACCATATTGAAGTTTTAAAATGTGTAAAATTAAGCTCAACGATAAACTATGAATGGATTTCGTTAAATCTACAGGTGGGAACAGATAATAAACTAAAACTTATATAAACTTTAAGTTAAAATAATACCGTAGAACCTACGGTCTTCTAGAATTCCGACCAGTACCTCCCCGTGTTGGAAGATGGGCCCTGCATCCATCGATAACAAAGGATACTATGGAGCAGCTAACACTGGCGGTGCTGTGTCATGGGCTGGACGACCCATGGCACATAGCGAGTCTTTAGCTTTATAGGTAATAGTCGCTGCAGAGGCTCTTTAGCCTATAGTCACGACTATAAAAACCCATCAGTCGGCCGTATAACCTTTAATTTGAGATTAGCACAATCATGTATGGTCATGCAAATGCAATGCTTTTATTGTGTGGTCTACATGTATTTTATAAAGCAATGCAACGATTGATTTTGCCGCGAATTCGCGGGTTTTCCTAGTTTATACGAATATGAAGAGCATAAAACAATAAAACCTTTTTTATTAGAAAAAATAGTTGAACATTAAGTTTAATAGATTTTTACACATTGATTTTTTTTCTCTCCAAATTTTGATCGAACGACTGTGGTGTCACGTTTGAAGACAATTAGAACAAAGGAATTAAATACTAGTATATGGATTTACACCTGTGTTCAGTGCACACTATATAAAGCTGTATTTCTTATGATTCTTATTTTTTTGCTTTCTTAAAATATTACTCGGCATGGTACAGATCCACGGTAGTCAAAAGATTATAAAAATTGAACAATTGCTTATCCAGTCTGTCCACCTGTCTGTTGTTTTCCTTCCAATACTAATAAAATTGAAAATCAGTTATCATCACATTTCTATTTATTCTATTTATAATAACAAATGAAAATTTAAAGAGGCAAATTGGAATAAATGATAACCAATTGTTCAAGCTTTGCAGGACATAATTTTCTTTGATAGAGAGTCTGACAAAATAAATTCTAATACAGCGTTATTTTGTTCGTCGATGCATGTCTTCAGTCCAGCAATTTTACGAAAATCTTCATGTGTTCATTAACAAATGCTTAGGGCTTCAATCCTTAGGATTTGTACATTTATTGTTTTTTCATAGACTAATTGACCATATTTGTTTCTTGAAACTAGATCTGAAACGCAGAATTAATCATTTTGGCAAACCCTTCGGGCCCCTGTGTTCACTCTCGCTACGACTTTAGTTTGTGTTGCTGGTATCTGTTCGGGTGTGTGTGTGTGTGGGGGGGGGGTTAGTGTGCGAGTTGGTGTTTTACGCCATAGCAACACCATATATATTTGATTATTGCAATGACTATGAAAAGGGTGATGAAATGATTACGAGAAAAAATGACGGTAGGTGGGAAATAAAAGAACAGTAACTTTAAAGACCACTGAAAAATGTTTTACTCTGGTCAAGTTTTCCATCTAGATCTGACCTCTCCTGTGTACGAGAACCACCTAATTCAGTCACCAATGGGACAAACCATAGTCGCTCAGTAGGCTGAGCACTAACCCGATGTTAGAATCTTAAGACCCTTAATCGCCTCTTAAGACAAGACGGGCTCTGCTATGGGTCTTTTTCGCCCCCTGGATGTTTTTGTGCTGTCTGTTTCTTCGTATTGTTCTTGTCTTTGTTTATTTTATCCTTGTCCTTTCGTACTTTGAACATCGGAAAATCTCACATTACCTGCTACATTTGGATGTAACTTTCAAAACAAGTATAATAAGATAAAAAGGTTTTAATTTATTGGCCCCTCTGTTACCATCGTTACATTGGGGAAACCTCTTTCGTCAAATTTAAGAGATATAAAGTTATATACATTTTAACATTTATTTTTTTACAGATTTTTAACACTGAGCTTAAATCAGAAGGTATACACACAGTGAAAAAACTTCGACAATGAATACTACAGCTTCAAACTGTTCAACGTTGCAGTCCATAGGAGCTGGATTCTGGGTTTCTTCCATTCTTTTGCCTTTGTCTCTTACGATATTCATTTTAAACGTCGTTACCTTTGCCATCATTAGAAAAGAAAAGAAACTAAATAGAAGCAGATTTTTATACCTTTGTTCAAACCTAAGCCTCAACGATGCTTTTGTCAGCTTCTTCACAATTATTATCTTTATCAACACCGTCCTTCGCCTTCTGTGTATCCAAGTTCCATATCTGTGTGCCTTTGCCGTAATGATGGTATCTATTTTAAGTACCACATCAAGACTTCATGTTCTGATCATTTGCATAGATAGAACGAGAGCTATCAAAACAGTATCGAGCAACAACAACGGGAATCATTCAAAGAGATTTGTTATAGGGCTCTACGCCACATTTACTACTGTATTTACTTATTCGGTAGCTATTTTTTGTGCCTTTGGAAATTTTTCAGTCCGATCCTGCGCTTTAAGCGATATTTTCGGTGATGATCTTTCCAAATTTTACATTTCAGTTACAATGTGTAACTTTTCGATGGTTTGCATTACGATAATAACATACATTTACGCCATTTGTTTATTGAAAAGAAAATTGAGACAGATTGGACCTCAACCACAACATTCTGATGAGACAAGAAATGAAGATACAAAATCCGCCACGGGAGATCAAGGCCCTTCAAGGCAACCTAGAGATGCTAACACATCTTTAACAACGACAGGTAATGGGAGCAAACAACAACAGGCAATAACTTACAAACAAATTCTGCGATTCAGAAGATCTATGGTTACCCTTGTAATTATCATCTTAGCCATGACTGTTTTCAGTCTACCTCAAGTTGTGATGAGATTAGCCTGGGCATTTTCAGCCAATAGAATAAAGCCTTCCAGTTTGAATTTTACGGATGCGTTAGTAATGCTCAACCCACTATTCAATCCTATACTCTACATACTCAGGAATAAGAGATTCAGAGCAAACTTCAAGTGCAGATGTTCGTAAGGGAATGACTTAACGAATTTATATTTTTTTTTTTTTTAAATAAGACTAAAATTAAATCAAATAATGTATCTAATGGATATATCAATAATAAAAAATAAACCGCTTCTTTTTATTGTAAGTAAATCCAACTTACAATCGTAATACAAGAAAAAAATAGCTCATCAAATCATAATTCTATGGTTGTATTTTTCGGTTGATGTGATATGGTTCCCTTTATTTTTTAACAGAGTACTCACATAAAAAACACGATTAAAAGTTTTCTGAACAGTCATCTATTTTTTATCAAAAAATGATATTTTCCCATTTAATCATGTATTGAGTTAAATAGTGATTCGTAAACCCCTGATTTCATTATTAATAAATATTTATCAAATTAATCGTTTTATACACATTTTGGTATTGTTTTTTATATTTTAAAACATGAGCCCTTCAACGTGTTCAATACATATTTTCTCATTCTAGTTTATGTAGGGTTTTTCCTCCATTTTATGACATATTCTTTTTCTTGCACAAAAAAAAATAATAAATAGACATATATCGATATCCTCGGCGCTGATTTGGTTTCTCTGTTCGAACCTTCTGCCTTTGAGTACTTTTCATTCAATATTTTTTTGTTTTTGACCTTCCAATGTGTTTATTAAAATGCTGATGATGAGAGGTTACTCCTTGAAATATCGATATACAGCATAACCGAATTTTCCGATTTATTCCCATTTTGGTATTGTATTTTTTTATATAATTATAGACAAATATTACAAAAACAAATAAAAAATGATACAATAGTATTTATGAATACATGTGTTGATTTAATTTTCACACGTCAACTGATGCTTTAGAAACTCAACAACAATGGGAAACATATCTGTATTCGGATCAAGTACAAAAAAAAATAGTTTTTTTCGATAGTGTCAAGCCGATTAAAAGATCATAATTTGTTCTTTATAAAGTCTTTAAATGTCTTACTTATATAATTTTGAATTTATAATAATAAAAAAAGAAATGATAAAGAGCTTCTTCATCAGCTATTCATTCTTTTGGGATATTTTTTCTACCAAGTTAAATTTCAATCTCTAGATTATGATCACAGATTAAGTAGTTTAGTAAGTATTTTTCTATTATTGAAATTTTGAAGATTGACTTAGTCTGAAATATTAGCATCAGATAAGCTATTATCAAACATACACACCCTCTATGTAGATTTTTTTTTCTTTTAAATGTATGCGTGTAAAAGGGTTTTTTATCTAAAGAGTTTATTTTAGTAAAGATAAAAGAGTTCTTACATAAATCATAACCAGATCTGTTTATGGTTTATTCCAATGTTATTTTTAATCGTGCTTTAAAATGATTGTGAGGAATTATAATAATGAATCTTATATATATCTTTAAAAGTTCACTAACATTGACATAACCGGATACACGTTATTATATCGTCACTAACCATTTAATGTATGAATATATGTGATATATTTCAATTAAATCTTCTTTTAAAGCAAAGTATATATTATCAATATATATTATAATTTTTCTGTATTTTGTTTGTTGTTGTCTTTTTATTTCCTCACTATATATTTTTTCTGTGTCTTTATCTCTATTCTACAATCAAAAGTATTTTACACATTTTTGATCATACGATCAAACCAATTATTTTATATGGGTGTGAAAACTGGGGTATGATGAATATAACTCAAAAGAGGAAACAGTCTAATTTATTCGAATGGGAACATGAAAAGTTAAACATTAAGTTCTGTAAATATATTTTAGGTGTATCAAAAAATACCACCAATTTAGCAGTTTTATCAGAGTTGGGGAGGTTCCCCCTCTATTGTGATGTTGTACTCCAAATGATAATGTATTGGCATAGACTTGAGAACTCACCATCTGAGCTATTGAAATCTGCATATAGTGAATATAAAATTAACAGAAAGTTAAAAGATAATACTTGGTATTCTTATATTATCATTAGGCATAAAAATGGACATTTGCAAAAACTATAGTAAAGATAAACTAAATATATTATCAAGAAAAAAATAAGAGAAAACTTTTTAAAACAGCGGTAAGAATTTAAAGAATCCTATAATCAAGAACAAGGCAAACTAAACACTTATTTTAAGTTTAAATCAAATTTTGAATATGAAAGTTACTTAGATATTAATAATAAAGATAAACGGAAAACTTTGACAAAATATCGTCTCAGTGATCATCTACTCAGGATAGAAACGGGTAGACATGAAAGAAGACTAAATAAGAACACTGGGAAATTAGAAATTCTCCCCCGCAGTGAAAGAGTCTGTCTACAATGTTCAAATGATTGTATAGAGGATGAATTGCATTTTTTATTACAGTGTCAATTAAAAGAAGATGTTCGAAAAACATTTCTTGATAACTTATTTTCATCTTTCAAAAATCTTCAATCACTTAATTTGAATAACTTACACATATGGATAATGACAAATGAAGATATTACGTTCAATAAGAAACTAATAGAATACATTGAAAAAATCTATTCAGTACGGAGGTCAAATATAAAAAAATAAATATATTTTTATGTTAACAATTTAACACATGATCATGTGGACTGACTCTTCCCAGAGACACTTCCTAAATGTTTTTTTTATATATATTACATGTTCAATTAAACACAATGATTAATGTATGATTGTATGTGTATCGTTTTATGTATAGTTTGTTGTATGAATGCTGATGTTGTGATTTGCTATGCCTGAAAAGGCCCTTTGATTAGGAAATAAAACATTTATTTTTTTATTTATTATTTATTCTATCAAGAGGTGTACACTTCTCCATTTAAAACATTGTCAAAGTTTAAATTCGGGTCTATCAATTGTTCCCTACTGTCTCTGCATGGCAGAACTGAAGAAATCTCATTCTACTTTCTGTACATGTTCTGATGACCTTTTCTAAAATCCACTGGATTTATCATAAGAAGTTATGCATCCAAAATCTTGAAAGTTGCAATCTGATTGGTCAATTCAAAAGGTCATCAGAACAGAAAGTAGAATGGGATGTCTTCAGATCTACCATGCAGTGACAGTAGGGATAATAAATATAGGTAATAACATGATTACCGAACTTGGAGGATCAATCTCAATGTCCAAGAGAAGAGACAAAAACACAGAAGACTTTCCGGCAAAGTTATAGATCACAATTAAAGCTTACGTACAATAGGTTAAAAGACAATATAAAAATTGCAAGAGTTTTAACTGATTTGTAGGTAAAAATAAATTACAATAGATTATACATGATAAAAGATTGCAACAGGTGATAATAAAGGCAAAATGTTGACGAAAGAAGAATGTTAGTTTAATGAAATACAAATGATAAATGGTGGGTTAATCTACGTTCTAAAGGGTACACATTTTACATGATATTTTCATAATTTCATATATAAAAATGGAGATGTTTTGTTTGAATTTTTGTGTTTTTATCCATTTGATGTGATAAAGGTTAGATACTAGTTAAATGTGAATGTACAGAATGGTGGCGTGTAACGCATTAAAAACAATAACACATAGAATCGAAGGAGTACCGATGGGACAATCGAATGTCACAAGTTCAAAGGTCAAGACAAATAGGGAGACACATACACGAAACAAGCATCATAAAAACAAAACACACATACGTGTGTTACAACCTAACCACATGAGCAACCGTAAACCAACACTAAATGAGAGTTAACTCAGGATCTCCGGAAGAGTAACCAATTATATATAATAAAAACTTGGACAAAAGTTTAGGACCACCGATTTTTTATATTTTCAACAGTTTCGTTGCTAAAAGACTAATATGTACGCTAACGTTTTAACGATTTTATGTCATAAAACCATTACTTTTGTTACCAACCGTTGGCTTTTTAGGAAAATGGGGAAAATAACAAAGAAAAAGAAACAGAAAAATTTTGCAGCTTAAACTGTGTGTAATTATAATTTTATTCTTGGATGCCCCAAATGATATAAACCTATTAAAGAATTACCATTTTAAACAATAGAATGAAGTTTTCAAGTTCAATATCTTTTGAATCTTTAAATTTTGGGAAAAAAAAATATGCCCCATTTTTTTCCTAAAATTTTTTCACCTTGTCAAATCAATTGCACATTTGATTGCTTATATTTGGATTTCGTTTGGTTTTATGTATTTTAAACATCTTTGAATTGTGGATTTCCTTTGTTTGGGTTCTAGTGCTGCTGTTGAGGAATGATTTTCCGAAATGGCCATACCGCTCATAAAAATTATTTGCAGTTGGAGTTAATCTCATGTTCATTTACTCCATATCATTTCATAAATTATTTTCAGGAATAATTTCTGTTTTTCGTGATTGAATCCATAGTTGCATTGATGAAAGTTCTATTTAGTCCTTGATTAATATTTTTATGTTGTCTATATGTATTTTATGAGTTACAAGCTTTTTTGTGATATTTATATATATGCATGAATTTTTATAATATGTTGTACAGCGCTTTGGGTAACATTGTTTAGATTTAGCGCTTTATAAAAACTGTAATAATAATAATAAATAAATAATATAACTTTATATGTTTAAGACATAAATTTAACTCAGAAATAAATGTTGATTTTCAGGTGATCCCTAACTTTTGTCCAAGTGTATATAATAAACTAGTCTTCACGATTAATCAATCATTTATATACACAACTTACTGCCACAATATTCCGTTAAACAACCAAAAAGATGCACTTTTGCTATTATTCCTGTGATCATTTGTCATGTTTGTTATGAGTGTTGTTTATGATAACATGTATATTTGTAAGTGACTATTTCTGTATTTATTATACGTCAAACTGTACTAGAGAAAGTAAAGATATGTTCAATCAATCGAATTACTTGTATAAAGATAGTTTAGCAATCACTCAGTTGTCTGAAGGCCAAGTTATATCATGCATAATTTTCTTCCTGGTAGTTAAAATCTTGAAAAAAAATCAAAGTGATAACTTAAATACTCAAAATTTCAATCTTTATGTATAGTATTAAAACAATCTACCTTACCTACCTGACCTAATCCTGTTGTCCCCTTGTGGGGCAAAGGGTATCCACAACAGCTCTCCATCTGGGTTGTTGCAGCTCGTTTTGCTTCTGCCCAGGTGATGTTGCGAGTTTTCAGCCCAGCTTCTATAGTTCGTCGCTAGGTGATTGTTGGTCGACCTCTTCTCATTTTGCAATGAGGATTCTAGTCAAGTGCTTACCTTGTGATGTTGCTTTGGGGTCGCCTCAGTATATATCCAATACCATTTACGTTTTTTGGTGGTGTTTGTGATGGTTGACTTGCCTGTTTTATCCCAAAGTTCAATATTACTGAACTTCTCTGGTCATCTGATTTGTAGGATCTGTCGGAGGCATTTGTTGATGAAAACCTGCAGGTCATGCTCATTTTTTATGGGTTTGTTTCCAGGTTTCTGATCTATACAAAAGAACTGATTTGACATTTGGACTTTTGGCTGATGTTCTTGTTCTTCCATTTGGTCTAAGGGTTACAAAGGAATGTCTAGCTTTACCCAGTCTCGACTTGATGTCTTCATCGGCTCCCCCATTCTTAGAAACAATATTTCCTAGATAAGAAACCTAACGAAAACAAAATACTTAAGTGGTATTAAAATGGTAAATTTAGAAATGATATTTATGCATATTTCAGGGAGTAACATCTCATCAGTAGCATTTGAATCACAAAATTTGAAGGCAAAAACCAAAAGTCATTAGGGAAGAGGACTTTTATCCAAAACTGTCGAGAAGGGAAGCCAAATTCAGCACCGAAGATATCGACCATTTGCAAATAAAAGGAATAAAACCCAACCGTGCTGTTTACAACAATATTGAAATTTCATGAATAATAAAGAAACACGATGGCTAATTCGTGTCAGACAAGCTCCAGATTTCAGTTACAAATAATCATATACCCTTTTACATAACAAGACAATAACTATCTGTGATATAACTGAAATATAAAGGTTGTTGAGTTGCTGTACAATGTGACAATGGGTGTGGGTTATCATCGAGTTCGAGTTAAAGTTCGAGTTGGAGTCCGAGATACAATAGAAAATAAAGAGATGTGGAATAAGTGTACGCGACACAGTCCACAATTAAACGGCAATTTAGAAAAACCACAGTGGACAACCGCCAGCAGCCTTCAACGAGGCCATTTGGCACTGCTCGCGGTTCTGCAATTGGCCCATGGTCTAAATAAGATGCATATAATTCAAATCCAGCCCTAAAATAGTCACAGATAGACCCCCTTCTTTAACAAGGAACAGAAAACATCAAAAAGACAAGTACAAACGAAAGCTTTGTCAAAGATTCCTGGCTTAGGACAGGCACATGTAATATGTGGCGGGGTTAAACTAATTTTTTGGGCCCAACCTTCCCCCTATCAATATTCCTAGACAAAGCACAAAAACTGAACACACAATAAAAATCAAATCGATCAAAGTCCAATTCTACTAGAGAGAACCTAAGACAAAAAACAAGAACAAACAAAAGGACGGACGGTAAAGGAACTCTCTATAGAACACTCGCTGTTACTGACAGCTAGCTGAGAATCATCAATCGACTGATGTAAAAAAAACAAACGTATCGATTTTAAATCCGACACAACACTTCAAACAATAATGATTTAGTGAAGTGTCATCACACAAAACCGACACGCTTGATCGCTATAATGCTTTAAAATGACAATAGTAAAAACGTTTATGGAAGTTCTAAAGCAAGTATCAAGTTTTCAATATTTCTGCCAAAAAACACTAAATTCAAAGATTTAACCAGGATATTCATTTCATAAAATAAGTAGGTTGGTTAAACCACACATAAAAGGTAAAAATATCAAATATAAAACTAATATAAATTAATAAAGAATACATCTAAAATCTAAAAAGCCCAAATTTTCGGCTTTCAGCCTTCGTCGGGGGCAGAGCAAAGAAAAAAATCACGACCGCCACGGTCTGAGGACAACCAACAAGTGAATATAATAAAAAGTGTTCACTCGATAAAAACAACCACGTCATCATCACCCAAATCCTGAACTGAGCAATATAACAATAGGCCAAATCATACCCAAAGAATCAAATTAAGTAAATTACTAAGAAATGATTTGATTTTTGACATTGATGCCGAAAGGACGTGCTGTTCCCAGGAATTTTATTATTCTCTGCTCAAGGAACTGTCTTTGTTTCTCGCCGTGATGGGTTTGAAGCAGAACCGTGACTTGCATATCTTTTATACTGTGGCTGGACCCTCGAAAATGCTCCCCAACTGGACATTCAGTATCTCTGGTGACACTGTTTTTGTGTTCCACAAAACGGTCCCCGAGTCTCCGACAAGTTTCACCAACATAAATCATGGAACATCGCTTACATCTTATAGCGTATACGACGTTCTCGGTAATGCAGGTGAACCCATCCTTCAGTTGGAAAGTTTTCGAGGGACCAACCACAGCATCAGTCTCCCATGTGAACGGACAAGTAGAGCAGCGAATTTTTTTACAAGGACGTGTACCTTTGTAGCTGGCGGGTTGACGTGACGACCTATACGAACTGCTGACCAGGTGCTGTTTAAGACTCTTGCCCTTTCTAAAAGCCGTAATAGGGGTAGAATCAGCAAAAACAGTGGACATATACTCATCTTTAAGGACAATGGATTTAAAGTTGCGAATAAGGATGTTCTGGATGGCAACATTGTGAGGGTGATAAGTAAGGACTAACGGAACACGATCATTGGTGCTCTTCACCCGGGGCTCCATTGCCTCGCGTCTGTTCACACGGGAAACCGAGGACACGGCCCTGTCCAAGACTTTGTCAGGATAACCTCTCTTCGTGAAGAAAGATCTCATCTTGTTACACTGGATCCCAAAATCCTTATCGTCATTGCAGATACGACGAAGCCTCAGAAACTGCGACTTCGGGATGGCGTCTTTGCAGGAGGAAGGATGACAGGATTCGTAATTCAGATAACAATGAGCATCGGTAGGTTTAAAGAACACCGATGTAGAGATCTTACCGTCTGTGATAGTACAGTTAATGTCAAGGAATGAGAGGCTATCCTGAGTGATGTTGAAAGTGTATTTGATTGCAGGGTGGTAGGAAGAGACAAAGTTGATAAAAGATTTCAACTCCTCTTCACTGTCGGATGAGACTCCAAACACATCATCGATGAACCGTTTGTAAAGTTCCGGGACTGGACCGATGTATTCGGAGAACATTTTTTCCTCTAAATACCCTACAAACAAACACGCAAAACTTGGACCCATTTTGGTGCCCATGGCTACGCCACCCGATTGGTTGTAGAACTTCCCATCGAACTGAAAAGTATTGAGGTTGAGGACAAGTTCCGCCATTCTCAACACTATATCAGTACTGATGTGAGGATTGGGTCTCCTGTCCAAAAAGTGTTTTAAAGCTACCAAGGCGTCATTGTTGGGTATGCTGGTGTATAAAGCAGTGAGTAAACAGTCTGAAATCGGAGTTTTCTGGCTCAAAGAACTCAAGGATATTCAGAGCGTGGGTAGTGTCCTTAATGTATGTAGGTAGGTTCTCCACAATAGGAATGAAAATATCGTGGAGGAAACTGGAAATGTGTTCTGTGGGACAACTACACGCTGAAACGATCGGCCTACCTGGGTTAAAAAGTTTGTGTATCTTGGGAAGCATATAGAAACGAGACGTTCTCGGTTGCGATACTACAAGACGCGATGCTTCCTCGGGCAGATCGTCGTTTTCTATGGATGTCTTGATGAAGTCTTTGACAGATTTTTGGTTGATTTTGGTGTTGTTGGAGCGAAGTTCTGTGTAAAATTGAGAGTCAGACAGTTGAAACTCGCCCTCAGAGACATAACAACGAGCGTCCCACGCTACAACTGCACCACCTTTATCAGCAGGTTTGATGACAATATCGCTGCGTGTTCTGAGTTGGTGAAGCGCGGCACGTTCATCAGATGTAAGGTTATGTCTCTCGAGCGGTTTCGTATCTAGGCTTTCGATCTGACTTTGGCAGGTTCGGAAGTAATCTTGAAGGATCGGAAATAAAGACGCCTTGGGGGTAAAATTTGATTTTTTCTAAATGAATTTACTAAATAGTGAAGGAGCTTGATTAGAAGAATCAGAACTCTCTGTTTCTTTATCATGGAAAAAGCTTTGAGTAGGAGGCGGCGGAAAAAATGTTGTATATCAGTCTCATTTTGAAACTGATCTGCTACGGATGTAGTAGGTACAAAATTGAGACCTTTTGACAGGAGACTTTTCTCGGAAGAACTTAACACCAATGACTCTGGAATACAGCGGACAACCTCGTCCAGATTCACCTCTGTAGGTGGCGGGTCCCTCGAAAACTTTCCAACTGAAGGATGGGTTCACCTGCATTACCGAGAACGTCGTATACGCTATAAGATGTAAGCGATGTTCCATGATTTATGTTGGTGAAACTTGTCGGAGACTCGGGGACCGTTTTGTGGAACACAAAAACAGTGTCACAAGAGATACTGAATGTCCAGTTGGGGAGCATGTTCGAGGGTCCGGCCACAGTATAAAAGATATGCAAGTCACGGTTCTGCTTCAAACCCATCACGGCGAGAAACAAAGACAGTTCCTTGAGCAGAGAATAATAAAATTCCTGGGAACAGCACGTCCTTTCGGCATCAATGTCAAAAATCAAATCATTTCTTAGTAATTTACTTAATTTGATTCTTTGGGTATGATTTGGCCTATTGTTATATTGCTCAGTTCAGGATTTGGGTGATGATGACGTGGTTGTTTTTATCGAGTGAACACTTTTTATTATATTCACTTGTTGGTTGTCCTCAGACCGTGGCGGTCGTGATTTTTTTCTTTGCTCTGCCCCCGACGAAGGCTGAAAGCCGAAAATTTGGGCTTTTTAGATTTTAGATGTATTCTTTATTAATTCATATTAGTTTTATTTATGATATTTTTACCTTTTATGTGTGGTTTAACCAACCTACTTATTTTATTGTCTCCATTTTAACTTGCCACACCACAACATTTATTAATCTATTCATTTCATACCCTGTCCGTAATAAATGTTGAAGCCAATTTTTCATTTCTATTGGATTGCTTTTAAATTTGTGAGCTTTATAAAAAACATTACCATAAAATTCAGGATGTGATATTCCTTTCACTATAAGAAAGTGACGTGTACAATTAATTTTTTCAATAAGAGATCGATACTTGTTGAAGAATTTAGAAAAAGATTTTACTAATTTGTGGTATCAATAACCTTGTTTTAATAATTTTTCAGTAATAAAACGGTTTTTATTATTAAGATCAGAAACACAACTGCAGATCCGAGCATATCTTACTAACTGTGAAATGTAAACCCCGTATGACGGCGCTAGTGGAACATCTCCTTAAAGGAAAGGGAAATTTATAATAGGGAAGGTAGAGTCGTCACGTTTATCATATACTTTGGTATGTAATTTTGCGTCAATAATACTTAAATCTAAATCTAAAAAAGGACATCTATCACCGGTGACGTTAGATTTGTTCAAGGTTAATTCAGAAGGATAGATATCGGTAATCAAATTAGAAAATGAAGGATTGTTGAGTGCAAGAATGTCATCTAAATATCTAAAAGTATAATTGAAAGTTTCGATTAGGTTCTGTTTGTTCGGGTCTTTTTTTAATTTAGTCATAAATTGTGATTCAAAACAGTATAGGAAAAGGTCGGCTTTAAGTGGCGCACAATTAGTACCCATAGGGATACCAATAACTTGGCGATAAATATGTTTACCAAAACGTATGTAAATATTATTTAACAAATAATTTAGAGCAGTTATAGTTTCTGCTTCAGTCCAGTTAATGTAACCCTTTTGAGTCTCGTTACTAAAAAATGATTTACTTAATGATTTTGAAACTCTAGAACAGATATAATCACTTTTAGATTTGTCAAAACACCTTTTAACCAAATATTCAAATTTCTTTTAATCAGATTATGTGGAAGGTTAGTATATAAAGTAGAAAAATCGTAACTATCAACGGTATGAAAAGTATTTTCAAATGCACGAAGCTTGTCCAAAACATCAAGAGAAGTTTTTACACTCCAAAAATAATTAATTCCACTGTTTTCGAATACCCTTGCACAGTATTGAATAATAAATTCCTTCATAGAAGTTAAAGTAAGAGATAGAACTTTGGAAATATGGGTTAAAGAACACTTACTTGAAGCAGAGATAAAACGAGATTTATATGGATTTTTGTGCAATTTAGGTATCCAGTACATAGTAGATAACTTAAAGTATGTCGATCCAACTCGAAGTGCTGTGGTCGCTGTGATATGATCGTCAATGATACCTGATTCTGTCGAATGCACGGGAATGAAAGTGTTCGAATTTTTTTATTTCGTGCATTAAAACCTCAAGGTAATACTTTCTTCATACCGCAATGACATTGTTAGCTGCTTTATCGGCGGGAACAAACACGTATCGCAAACCAACTAAACGGATTTTTGACTTTATTCGATTAAGGTAAGTATTAGGTCTAAAATCTACAAATGAATTTTGAAATTGGCTAATTCTGAGTTGAACAATTGCCATAAATTTATTAATAAAACGGTCTAGAGATTTTGAGTCGGCCCCTTCTCTCCTGATCCAATATTTGCAATAAGAGAGAAGGGAAGTTTTGATACAATTTAGGCAGGAATTCCAATTAATTTTAGTGGGTGGTCTTAACTTTGGTCCTTTTTGTCAAGAAATCTCGAGTTTGAATCAAAATTTGAGTTAACTTAAAACAATGACTTTCATGGATATCAAGTAACGACTCGAGTTACAGTTAGAGTTAGAGTAACAAATCGAGTTCGAGTTAGACATGGAGTTACAAATCGAATTTGAGTTAGAGTTCCAACATTGTTCTTATCCGTTTTTAGATGATCGGCAATATAACAGGTCGGCAAACACTAACACTCTGCGTTACAGTGTGATAGGTCCATAAAGCTAACATCTGTACTCATCTTAGATACGGAAATCAACACTTTTTGAAGGGGGTTTCTTGTTTTATCCTGTCCATCCGTCCGTTCTTTTGTTCTTTTTTTCGTAATGTTCAACGCATTTTTATGACGTAGATGTCTTATTTGTTTTGTATGTATAACTTTATCCTATGTAAACCTCCTGTTATACTTAACCGAATACCTATGTTTTTACGCAAGGCATAATTTTTTGGGAGGTCACAGATATACTTTTTTTCGTTAAATTACTTGAATTAAGACAACAATCGAACGATAACAACACTGTGTAAGATTTTTGGTGTCAGAATCCATTAAAGCATTTAAATAGATGTCCGACTTTGTCCGACTTTGTTAAATAGAAAATATATTTCCCTTGTTCAGAAGCGACATGTCGTTTTTTTCTGTAACCGCATTATTAATATGAACCAGTACCTTAGTATTTCAAAGTCGATTTCTGGTTACATGCAGTAGTGTTACGCTAAATGATAAAGAAAGTGCGCTATAACAAATATTCAAATAGTTTTGTAACTCGAACTCTAACTCGATATTGCCAAATTGAAAATCAATGTTTTGAATAAGCTGAAAATTTCAACTCGAACTCGTGTCTTCACCATATAATTGATAAATTTATGTCAATTTTTCAACTCGAATAAAGTCACAAATCCGTTTATTTGGTTTGCGATATGTGTTTGTTCCCGCCGATAAAGCGGCTAACAATGTCGTTAAGGTATGACGAAAGTATTACCTTGAGGTTTTAAAGTACGAAATAAAAAAATCGAACACTTTCGTTCCCGTGCAATGGACAGAATTAAGTATTTTGACGATCATATCATAGAAAACAGAGTTACCTACTATGATACCTAAATTGCACAAAAATCCATATAAATCTCGTTTCATCTCTACTTCAAGTACATGTAAGTGTTCTTTAACCCATATTTTAAAATTCTATCTCTTACTTTAACTACTTTGAAGAAATTTATCATTCAATACTGTGAAAGGGTATTCGAAAACAGTGGAATTCATCATTTTTGGAGCGTAAAAATTATCTTGATGTTTTGAACAAGCTTCGTGCATTTGAAAATACTCTCCATGCCATTGATAGTTACGATTTGTCTACTTTATATACTAACCTACCGCATAATTTTGTTCAAAAGAAATTTGAATATTTGGTTAAATAGTGTTTTGATAAATCTAAGAGTGTCTATATCTGTTCTAGAGTGTCAAACTCATTCAATAAATCATTTTTTAGCAAAGAGACTCAAAAAAGTTACATAAACTGGACTGACACAGAAATTATTACTTCTCTAAATTTATTTGTTAGATAACATTTACATACGTTTTGGTAAACAAATGTATCACCTAATCGTTGGTATTCCTATGGGTATTAATTGTGCGCCACTTATAGCCGACATTTTCCTAAACTGTTATGAGTCACAATTTATTATTAAATTACAAAAAAAACCAAAAACATAACCTAGCGGAAACTTTTAATAATACTTCTAGATATTTAGACGACATTCTTGCACTCAACAATCCTTAATTTTCTAATTTAATTACAGATATCTTTCTTTCTGAATTAACCTTGAACAAATATAACGTCATAGGTGATAGATGTCCATTTTTAGATTTAGATTTAAGTATTATTGACGGAAAATTAATACAAACCAAAGTATATTATAAAAGTGACGACTTTACCTTCCCTTTTATAAATTTCCCTTTTCTTGAAGGAGATGTTCCACTAGCGCCGTCATACGGGGTTTACATTTCACAGTTAGTAAGATATGCTCCGATCTGCAGTGGTTTTTCTGATTTTAATAATGAAAACCGTTTTATTACTGAAATATTATCAAAAAAAGGTTATCAATACCAAAGTTAGTAAAATATTTTCTTAATTCTCCACAAGTATTGATCTCTTATTGAAAAAAAATCATTGTACACGTCGTTTTCTAATAGTGAAAGGAATATCACATCCTGAATTTTTTTATTGTTTTTATAAAGCCCACAAATTTAAAAACAATCCATTGGAAATGGATAATTGGCTTCAAAATTTATTACGCAAAGGATATGAATTGGACATTTTGGTTAAATCTTTGATTTTAGTGTTTTTTGGGAGAAATATTGATAACTTGATAATTACTTTAAAACTTCCATAAGCTTTTCTAATAATGGTAATTCTAAAGCATTTTATCAATCAAGCATGTCGGTTTTGTGTGATGACAAATCATTATTGTTTGGAGTGTTGTGTCGGACTTAAAATCAATATGTTTGATTTTTTACATTAGTCGATTGATGATTCTCAACTAGCTGTGAGTAACAGTGACTGTTTTATAGAGAGTTCCTTTACCGTCCTTTCGTCTGCTCTGGTTGTCTAAGGTTCTTTGTAGCATGTAAAGTGGAATTGAACTTTGACCGATTTGATTTTTATTGTGTGTTTAGTTTTGTGCTTTTCTAGGAATATTGATAGGGGGAGGTTGGGCCAAAAAAACTAGTTTAACCTCGCCATATATTATATGTGCCTGTCCTTAGCCAGGAATCTTTGACAAAGCTTTCGATTGTACATGTACTTGTTTTTTCGATGTTTATTTTGTTCCTTGTTTAAGAAGGGGTCTATCTGTGACTATTTCAGGACTAAATTTGAATCATATGCATTTTATTTAGACCATGGGCCAATTGCAAAACTGCGAGCAGCGCCTACATGCGATAGTATTATATGAGTAATAAAGAATACAAAAGCGGACTGATATTTTGTTTATAGGAGTGTTCGTCGATCTCATTAGTGATGTAATATTCACTAATTTGCATCTCATTAAGTGTCAAACTGGATGGCAAAACACAGCGCAATTGACAGGATAATTTACCCAAAGTTAAAATCCTAATAACATTTTTAATTTGATCAGATAAAACGGTTCTGTAAACTGTTTGAATAAGAATTTATTCATATTTACCATGATTAGTTTTGAAAAAAAGGCTTAAAAATAAATTTTCCGTAAACATCGTTTCTGGACCAAGTATTTTTTCATTGAAAATTTTTAATCAACCAGGATAAAAAAGGGGACGTCCGGCTTAAACGACTTTTTTATTCGAGTTCCGATTTGCAAAATCTTTTTTCATGGGAATTCTTGTAAAAATCCCTGCCTGCTTTTTACAATCAGATTTGCAATATTTCTTTCCGTTTTTTTTATAGAAATTTATGGTTGAATAAGGGGCAAAAAAACCGCCATGTTTTAGAGTTTGTTGATTAGGCAAATAGTTTTACAAGAAATTAAGTTGTTGTGGGCCAGCCAATTGTTATAAAGTTTTAATATGATGATTATATTTACTGGAGGAAGAACAGTTTTGTATTTGGAGTTTGTGGCCAAAGGGGACTCAAATGGGTATATTGACAAAACGGCTGTAGAATTTTTATTATTCATTCAATTTTGAAAATTCTTTTTTAATGAATTCCTCATTATATTCTGTCAACTTTATATGACAATGTTTTTCATGAATATTGCACCGTTACATTGCTACAGGGGAACAAAGACAAGCCACGCCTATAGAATAAACTTTTTAAAACTTTTGGTTCGATTTTCAAAATATTTTTTGTTTCATTGAAATCCTTGTGAAAATTTAAACTTTTGGTTCGATTTCAAAACATTTTTTGTTTCATTGAAATCCTTGTGAAAATTCTTTTTACAAAAAAGTAGTTTTTTATTTTTATTTTTTGCTACACATGAACAATTTAGAATTTGAAGATTACCCAGGCTACCAGTACTTTCAGTACTTTGATTATGAATTGCCGCTTGATTGTGGACTGTGTCGCGTACACTTATTCCACATCTCATTATTTTCTATCGTAACTCGAACTCAAACTCTTACTCGAACTCGATGATTACATACACTCTGTGCCGATAGATAATATAACCTATGCAAGTTTATATTTCAATTATAAAGAACCATAAAAGGTGCATATACATAAAGGATAGATAACAGAATCAGTGTTTACAAAAAAACTGTGTTCTCGGTAAGGTGGTCTTCTTCGGTTTTCAACTTTCAACGGAGCAAAATAATTATCGTCTTCGGAATGTATCACAGTGGTTGTTATCTCATTAAGCTCTCTAGGCACTTAACTCCAGGTAGTCAACCTATTCCTTTTAAATGATCTCTCTAAGCTCTTATTGTTTTGCTAAATGTTTTAAATACACATGCTAGCTCGGAAATAGTCCAATTGGGCCTATTTCCAAAATAGGCCACTTGGGCTGTAGTTTTTTTTCTCTTAATAAAGGTTATAACAAAATTACTGAACTTGGAGGATCAATAAATATAGTATGGATATCATTTTTGATATATATTTTTTGCAGCAGAAGCTAAGATGAAATATTCCGAGGAAGAATTTCTGTGATATAGATTATTCCGTCGTGATGCTTTTGAAAATAAATATCTTTTCTACTCTCTTTACGGAAAAATTTTCTGGTCAGAACACAAACCAAGCCACTTTTTAAAAATGGTCCCTAATAAAGTTAATCTCTTTTATGCTCTTGTGATAGTTTTACCTTATAAAATAAAACATGGGTGATTTAATAGCTTTTTTTATTATTTGGATATGAGATCTTTGAAAAATATTTCTTTAAAAATGTTTTCAAAATATTTCTTTAAAAATGTTTTCAAAATATTTCTTTAAAAATGTTTTCAAAATATTATCTCTTGAATATATATAATTTTGTAAAAACAAAATTCAAGTTAGCTTCACCCATAAGCCAAACACATTTACGGAGATCACAGAATGTATTCACAAGCCTTGTAGTCTGTAGTCAGACATGTCTGTTACAAATGTTCAAAATGTTTTTTGTTTTATAAAAAAAAATACCGATTGTATAGATTCAACTTTAACGTCAAATTTCCCTTTTTTGAAGCAACATTCCGTCCGCTCCAGCTTATGGAGGTTACATATCACAATTGGTTGGTTCGTTATTCCAGAGCTTGCAGGGCTAATAAGGATTTTCTTGGCAGAGCTTTACGTGTCACACCAAAACTTGAAACACAATGTTATTTTGCTTCACTGTTGTTTTTTTTAACTTTTTTATAGACGACATCATCCGATCTTAGACAAATATGAGGTTTTTGTTTCTCAGATGAGTTCACAGGCACTTGTTTTTTTAAAAAAAAACTTAAATACTAACCATACCACAAGTTGTCTTACGTATTATACCAAATAAAACCATTGCCACAGGAATAAGAGTTATATCATCGTAAACTAGAATAAATTATCTTCAAAATGGTGTGTCTAACAACTACCTTCAAATTGCTTCACGTCTTTCTTGGATTTGCACCTCGAATTTGACCCAGGTGGTCATCTCAGTACAAAAATTTACGATAAACGAGACGATTTTAATTTTCAAATTATTAATTTTCCTTATCTACAGAGCAATTTACCTACTTCTCCTGCATACGGTGTTTATATTTCACAACTTATTCGATATGCCAGAGCTTGCACACATTTCACAGATTTTTTGATCAGACACCGATTTCTTCGTGACCGACTTTTGGAGCAGGGCTATAAGAAAATACGTCTCATACGATCACTAAAAAAAATTCTTCCTTCGTTATCAGTCACTAGTAGAAAAGTTCAAAATTGAGTTAAAAGATATGATAGTTAATTGTTTTAATTAGTGTTTGACTGGTCTGCTGTACTGAGATGATCACCTCAATATCCCTATTGTGTCTCACAACTATGTTGTGTTCTTTTGTCATTACCAGATCCTAAGATTGCAATGATAGAGGGAGGTTTGGCGCCTTAAAACCTGGTTTAACCCACCATTTTGTTTGAAATGCCTGTACCAAGTCAGGACCATTGCGATCCACCAATTCTCCGATATGACTGATTCGTTTTTGTCATTTTCTCTGGACTATGAGATTGATCATTCAAGTTCGGTAGTTTTGTTATTACCTTTCTTCACTGGACCCCAACACCACAAATGTAACTTTTATTTCTGACTTTTCACAAACAACGTCATCCCAACAATACTTTTAAAAGGGTGTCTACAGCCGTATTTGGGGAACTAAATGAGAATTAAGAAAAAACGGAAAAGAAAGCAAAAATAGTTGTTCATTCGTGAATGTATAAAACGTTTTTTCATTCCATTACAACGAAGAGGTAAACAACTTTTATGTCGCCTGCAACGTGTTGCAAAGCGACATATAGGGGTCACTTTGATACTATACATCGTCTAGCGTCGTCGTCCTGCGCGTCACAAAAATTTCCGTCGCAGTTTTCGGGACAACTACATGGCACAGCCTTTTGATATTTGGCATTGTAGCTTCCTCTTATATTACTATTTAGTGTAAAGCAAACTTATAGCCGTTACTCATTTGCTTCCTTTCTACCGAATATTTTAAAACGCAGGCGACATACGTCTTCCATGGAAAATCGCCAATCTAGTCAGATTATCAAAAGTAAAGATAAAACGTGCTGCTGTATTTTTATCTGTGCATTTCCGTTTTGTCATTTTCTGTCCAAAAATTAAGCAAAACCAAGTTGAATGGAAAATTTTGTTCAATGTAATTGTTTTAATTAAAGTTTTTGTGTTTTTTTGTTAAAAGCTGTTTGAGAATTCTGCAAGGCTCTTGTTTCGAGATAATAAATGAGAGAATAAACCTCAGAAATGTTAGTTGAATTGCCAAATGCACCTTGATATTTCAAATTATATTTGTAAAATTTAATAGGTATGGTGTAATGTTCAATGTTACACACCTTAGTTTGGTTAAACTATTTATTTATTGTTATTTATTAACAATTTTATTATTTATGTGGTCGGTTTCTGGGAAATAACCGAGTTCTGAACCACCTCAAGAAAATACTTATAACATATATAATGTGTCTATGACCCCTGGCTTTAAATGGTAATAGATATGATTTTTTTAAAAGTACGAAGAATATATAAATCTGTTTTGTGCTGCATAGCGTTTTAGAAATAAATCGTGATTGCCTTGGCAATATCGTATTACAAAATGGATTAAAAAAACATCTTCATGTACATGTGTTTTACCGTAAAACTAAATTAATCCTTCATGAAACTTGTGCATGATAAAAAAATAATTAAGACCATATCACAATTCTGAGTGAATCCAATTATCAGGAATGAAGTCTCTATTAATTTCAGATAAAAGTTACTTTGTATTATAAAAAATGCACCATTTTCTGTTTATGCATTTTCCATACGGAATTTTATATAAAAAAAATTGAAATTGCGAAAATTATGTTATAAGACTATATCGATAAGTAAGGAAATTATTTTCGAAGAGGGCTCATTTTTCATATAATGGTACCTAGATCGATAAGAAAAAAAATCAAATGCTAAGCTACAACAAGTCGAATTGTTTTCCTCAAGCAGAACTTGATTATTCTTTTGGAAGTTCCTCTTGTTATATGTTACTACACACAACACTTTTTGAGTTGAAACGTGCAATATAATTTAGAGAAATGAAGAAAACTAGAAACAAAAACAAATTTAGTAATTAGACTACGAGGTAAAGAAAGGACTTTTGAGAACGTCTTGCACTCGGATCAAGCAGAAAACTTTGATAAATCAAAGCGGTGCCCAAGTGTTTTAAAGCAATCAGATCTAAATATATAGTATTTTTTTAAAGAAAGATAGTGACTTTTAAAATTATTACAGAATTCTGCATTATTAACAAATGACATAATTACTCAAATGTGTTCTTTGTGGACCTTGTTCATGTGTCACTTGCTTTCAAAATAACAAAGAAGTAGCAATAGGGCATTCGAATCTAAAAACAAAAATCAGTACGAAAAGACAAATCAGTCGACACTAGCGAAAGCAGCACGACGAATAAACTAACATTAAAACAAACAGGTACAGAAACCACGAAACTATAATCAGGCATACAGTGTAATTTAAGGTTGTCATTAGGGCAGATCCAGACTAAAACTTCAACAAGTTAGATTTGGTATAGTTGATGCATATTTTAGTATTCTTGACCTTTTACCTTTAAGGCTTTTATCTAATGTTGCTCGGATCAATATACCTTTCTTAAACAACATTCTAGGTTCGGAGTAAATAGGAAAAGGTAGATCGTGCTCACCAAATAGCTAATTCATTATAATCATCAGTCACATGTCTAACATTACTTTATTGAAACACTCAACATACAGTCAGAAAGGTGGTCAGAACGAGACAAAAGAATATGCGCTCTTTAGTAAATAAGGTAGAATTTGATTCGGGATGTTTACGTAGTAACTATGGGCATTAAAAAGTTTATTAGAGCAACTTTTAAAATAAAATGTGATATAAAATATGTAATATGAAAGTAAACAACACCGAATTTGCCTTGGTTTATTAAATATGCAGCGTGAAAAGAGCACATTTCTCATGTTAAGTGATATTATGGGGTCTGAGTTCCTTTGTGACAAATAAAACATCATGCTAAAAAAAATCTGAAAAAAATATATCCAACAGATAAGACTCCAATCTTTCTGATAAAAAATTCCTGAATCCGTCGCTATAGCGGTATTGATAAAAATGATTGTCAAAGTTGTGCTAATTTCATAAGTTATTCGTGAATCCCCCTTTCTAAATATAGAAATTTCATTCATAAAATAAACAAACATTGAGAGTATCTCTTACCCAGCTAAAAATAGCAATGGTCTTCTCGACTTCCTAAAATATTTTTTCTTTAATTCTGCAATATATAAGGCCTTAACTGGTGAAACTGTTTAAATTTTACTTTTTATTAATATAATGCATGTCTTTGTGATAAAATGATAATAAGCAAATGTAAAATGACGTTTTAGAATGGGGGGGTTCTGTTAAGTGAGGTTTGTTCGATTTGTAAACTGTAATCGTCTCCCTTAATTTGCCTAGCAACGTTTTAGACTTGCTTGTGACAAAAAAAAAACATTTTTCTCCGATTTTCTTAAAATTTTGACAACAAAACAAGCATAAGATTGGTCGTCATCTGTCAAAGTATGTAACCCGTCACACTTACCATTATTTTTTAAATTCAACATGTTTATCACCTTTATAGAGTTCCGGTTATTCCTTAGAGATAATAAAATTCCTTTTTTGTCCCAAATTATTATTCTATGCGTAAAACATCCTAACTAAGAAAAAAGAACAATATTTTGTCCATTCACTTGTACCCGAACTTGAAAATAACCATGACCTACTTTTTATTCATCAAAAGATTAAGGTGGTGATTTCAGCTCATCGCATCATTCAAAATGATGTGTTTTTCGAATCAGTTCGACATACAAATTATTTACAAGGGAGATAATATTTTGTCACCACCTGTCTGACTGCATATACAGTATTAACTTTATTACCTTATAAAGATTATTATTGAATATAATATTATTATTTTTATAATATTGTTATTAGATATAAAGATTATAAGATATCTTACATAAAATAATTTATCAGATATCTCATAAAATTAATAAGATATCTGATAAACTATAAGATATCTTATAAGTTTTATAACATATCTTATAACTTATTTTATATAAGATATCTAATAATCTTTATAAACTTTATCAGATATCTTATAAAAATTGTTTTAAGAAAACATCTCATTTTCTTTTTAAGATATCTTATATAGTAAATAAGATATCTTATAAAATTCATAAGATATCTCATAAGGTCATAAGATGCCTTTTAAATTTGATGAGATATCTTATAAATAAAGAGGAATAAATGTAAATACGGCGTGTTATATCTTTCAACAGAGCTTTAGCTCGCCTTATGAAATAGTTAGATTAAGTGTGGATCATAAGTCTACAAAGTACATATCACATATGTTTTATAAAATATCTTATAAAACTCTCATTTATATGAGATATCTTATAAAGTATAAGAGATATTTTATGAGATATCTTGGAAGAGAAATAATGAAAATACGGCGTGCAATAGAAAGATGTTTCGGGGGACATGTATTTGAGAAATAAATGAGCTGGTTCCGCGTGTTTTGCTATATATATCATATTTTTGTCTCTTTCGGATAGGAGCGATGTTATTGCTTTATTTTATTCACAGGGTTTGTTGGAGCTTAATTTTTCTGTCTTTTAGGAAGTATTTAAATGAAAAAGTCCGAAATAACTGACCCGTGACCAACTCAGTCAATAAAATAGAGTAATAGTGAATAGATTTTACAGTTTTTCATTAAAAATAAAATCTCTAAACGACAGTGTCAACTGGTGTACAAGAGATGATATTTGCTGAAAAATGCAGAATTCATGTTTCGAAACGAAACATTTTGCAACACAATTTACGTTCTTTGATTTTTTAACTTCTGTTTGTGGACTGATAAAGAGACCTTATCGCAATCCATTCCATTGCGTCTGGAAATAAAATCAATTTGATAGCACATTTGCATGTACTTGTATTGTTATCAATTAAGGTAATAACAAAACTACCGAACTTGAATGATCAATCTCATAGTCCAGAGAAAATGGCAAAAACGAATCAGTCATACCGGAGAACTTGTGGATCGCAATGGTCCTGACTTGGTACAGGCACTTCAAACGAAATGGTGGGTTAAACCAGGTTTTAAGGCGCCAAACCTCCCACTTCCATTGCGATCTCCAAGTCTATAATATATAGTTACGTAAAAAATATTAAACACTGTAAAATTTGCTTAGCTCATACATGTAATATATAAATTAAGCGATGCTGTAATATTTACTCGGAATAAAGTTTCTAAAGTTGAACAAGATATGATATGGAAATTAACTTAAGCAATTCTTGAAGTTCTGAGAGTTGTAATGAAACCAGAAGAATCAAAGACCGCAATGGTCCTGACTTGGTACAGGCACTTCCAGAGAAGTGGTGGGTTAAACCAGGTTTTATGGCGCCAAACCTCCCTCTTCCATTGCGATCTTAGGATCCGGTAATGACCATAGAACACAACATAGTTGTGAGACACAATAAGGATATTGAGGTGATCATCTCAGTACAGCAGACCAGTCAAACACTAATTAAAACAATTAACTATCATATCTTTTAACTCAATTTTGAACTTTTTTACTAGTGGCTGATAACGAAGAAAGAATTTTTTTTAGTGATCGTATGAGACGTATTTTCTTATAGCCCTGCTTCAAAAGTCGGTCACGAAGAAACCGGTGTCTGATCAAAAAATCTGTAAAATGTTATTATTTTAAAAAATTTTAAAAAGATATTATTTTTTTTTCTGTCAAATTTAATATCAAATTAATTATTTGTAAACACATATTTAGATATGTAAGGATCGAGTTTACATGTTTTTGTGGCAATTTTAGATTAGTTTAACACCACTAGCTAAGTTAGAAAATTAATTGATACAAGTATATTGAGATGCGATGGTGTTAAGGTTTACGCGTCGGGTTAATAACACAAACCAAAATAAATTAAAAAATAACACCAAGGAACAAAAGTTTAATACCTACTTCACATCTATTTGTATGGTAAAGTGACGAAAGGAATATTGAAAAAAAACATGTTTACTACGACATTTTTGTCAAAATTTCTAGTTGATCTGATTTTGAGTTTCTATTCGGTTGATTTGGTGTTTTTTTATATTTTGTTTTTATTTATGCTGTCCTCTTTCATGTTTACTGGTTTTGTCGTTGCCCTTTCGGACTTTTGACACTGGAATGTCCTATTGGTGGTGCTTTCCTTCTTTCATTATTCATTTTAATCTCACCTTTTTTTCAGGTTTCGGACCTTATCGCAATCCATCCTTTGCGTCTGGAAATAAAATCAATTTGATGCCACATGTACTTGTATTGTTATCAAAAGATATTTTTTTTTTCTGTCAAATTTAATATCAAATTAATTATTTGTAACCACATATTAATATATGTAAGGATCGAGTTTACATGTTTTTGTGGCAATTTAGATTAGTTTAACACCACTAGCTAAGTTAGAAAATTAATTGATACATGTATATAGAGATGCGATGGTGTTAAGGTTTACGCGTCGGGTTAATAACACAAACCAAAATAAATTAAAAAATAACACCAAGGAACAAAAGTTTAATACCTACTTCACATGTATTTGTATGGTAAAGTGACGTAAGGCATATTGAAAAAAAAACATGTTTACTGCGACATTTTTGTCAAAATTTCTAGTTGATCTGCTTTTTATTCCTCGTAATCTGATATTCTATTCGGTTGATTTTGTGCTTTTTTTATGTTTTTTTTTTTTATTTATGCTGTCCTCTTTGGTGTTTACTGGTTTTGTCGTTGCCCTTTCGGACTTTTGACACTGGAATATCCTATTGGTGTTTCCATTCATTTTAATTCACCCTTTTTTCAGGTTTCAAATTCAAAATATTGGTGTCAAACTATGTATTTATAGGAGAAACCTCTTAAAGAATTAGTAAACTATGTCTATAAATTTTTGAGCAAGAATTTAAGTTTTGTGAGGCCTGCATTTAGTGTACTCCTAAATTTAGAAACCGGTTGCATGCAAAATTGTCCTTTCAAACACCATTTTATAACGTTCTATAAGAAAATATGTATGATTTATTTTTGTTGAAAAAAAAACTATTGAACAACAAAAAGTACATTCAAATGCTACTGATAAGGGGTTACATCTTGAAATATGCATATTATCTTTTTTTAAATTAAGATTTGCTTTGGCATCATTAGTAAATGAAAAATAAAGGCCTAATAGTACATGTATATTTAGCTATGTTATTATTGATATCTAAGATAGTAGTTGCAAGCAAATCAAAATGAAGTCATTACATATTACACTGACAGCCATATGACATACTTGTGATTTGATTGATTTAAAACAGGTTAATATTTGTCGAAGCCCCCCACTGAGCTTGATACGATAATTTAATATTGTAATATTTTTTTGTTTTTGTCTCTCAGCAGGTAACCTAACAATTATTGTCAGGCCCTCGGGCCTGACATTTACGGTGGTAACCATGCTTTTAATCTGGGCACCTCTCAAAAATCAACGAATAACTAGCTGACTGTTATTTATGTTGTATTGAGAAAGAAAGTAAAATTTTGAGATCCGGCTTCCCTACCAAATTTATATTTTGTATGTTTCAAAACCTTTAACTTACATTTAGATATTATCAAAGCTAAAACAAATTTTAGAAAAATAACAAAATTGAATAATGTTTCAAATAAACATGTCACATAATCTCATTAACGTTTTGTAAAGAAAAGTCTATTCGGAATATGTAAATATTTTGAGATGGTCACGCTTGAAAATACGGATTAATAAAAATTGACTGAGTATGATGCCTTAAACCGGAAGACGTATAAGCTAGTCAGAAATCCGCACCCAATAACACGGAATGCAAAATTAAATTCCTTTTTTGGAATTTTCAATTTTAAAAAATAATAAACATATTTATTGTATAATATAAATTATTTCAAGTATTTCCAGCTATGAAATGTTTTAAATGTAAAGAATTTAAATAAAAAATTGGGACTTCAGGCACATTTTTATTATTGGCGTCTACTCTATCACTAGAGGTCGTGTCCATAAAAACAAAATGACAGAAGCGCGGGAACCTGTCATTCTAATTTTTGCGAAACAAGACCCACCAAAAAAGCGGTGCATTGTCAACCAAACAAATAACTTGAATACTTCAGCAGACAAATTTCATTCTCAGTAGCCATTATATTTACTTTGTCCTCGGTAAACAAATTTCTCTCTTACGGCTTTGAATTCGAAAATGAAAGTAGGGTGCGTTCTGCGAGGTCCGCGTTCGAAGCAATTCACTTCCTTGTTCTGTTTGCAGGTTCGTCCTCATGGGTATGAGGCACCATATATATAAGAAAGTTACTTTATCTGCGGGAGCTTATCAGGTTTAACCTGTATCATATTAGGAAGTGGAATTAATACGAACAAGAGGCCTTTGAAAACTGACATGGTGGAAAGACCTAGTTGTAGAAATTGATGAAATCAAAAAGTAACATATCTACCATGTCTTCTGTCGGAGTTCAAAATTCGTTAACATGGCTATTAAAATATTCATTTTCCTTTTCGTTATTCATTTTCCTTTTCGTTTTTCATTTTCCTTTTCGATTTTGAATAGGAAAATGGCCTATTTTCCTTTTCGTTATTCATTTTCCTATTCAAAATCGAAAAGGAAAATGAAAAACGAAAAGGAAAATGAATAACGAAAAGGAAAATGAGTCATTTTCCTATTCAAAATCGAAAAGGAAAATGAAAAACGAAAAGGAAAATGGGTCATTTTCCTATTCAAAATCTAAAAAAAAAAAAAATCGAAAAAAAAAATTTTGAAAAAAAAATTTGAAAAGGAAAATGAAGAACGAAAAGGAAAATGGGCCATTTTCCTATTCAAAATCGAACAGGAAAATGAAAAACGAAAAGGAAAATGAATAACGAAAAGGAAAATGAGTCATTTTCCTATTCAAAATCGAAATGGAAAATGAAAAACGAAAAGGAAAATGGGTCATTTTCCTATTCAAAATCTAAAAAAAAAAAAATCGAAAAAAAAAATTTTGAAAAAAAAATTTGAAAAACGAAAAACGAAAAACGAAAAGGAAAATCACTTGTGTTAGGTATTTATAAAATTGATGTAACGACTTATTTATAACTTGTGATTGCTAAAGTATGTATCTGTTTATCCCGTGCCTAGTCAATAGTTGTTTGGTTTGAATAAATCACAATTTTAAAACATGAATTATGTAACCTGCTTTTAAAGTTCATAGTACAGTTTTAATGTTTGACAGAGAGAGCAATAAGCGATTAAATCTGACTTGACATTGGCTGCTAGTTTTATTTCTAAAAATAAAATACAATATATTAACTGAAACAAAAACTAAAAGATCTTTAAACATATTTAATTCCTCTTTTTGACAAAAATATTTTTTTCAGTTATGTCGTTTAAGTACGTTGAGAGAAAAACATTCTGTAATATGTAACTTATTCCCATGTTTATTTGCTTAATTTGTGTGTCCTTGTCTAAAGACTCCAAAGAATGATCGCTTGTTTCATTGTTGAAGGTTTCCATAATTAAGCTATTAACGCTTTAAAATATCACAGCAATAAGATGTTCTTGTCTTGGACCTACGGAAACAAATTTTCTTACCCAAAATTTTATTTCTACCAAGACCTGCACGAGAATGTGATTAACTTGCATATATGTAAACATACAGTTATTTTTTTTTTGTAATCTAGAAAAGAAAAATCCGGAAGATGTGTATTTTCAATATCAAGATCAGTGTCCTTTCTTTTACAAATAGTGATAATATTCATTCGTTCCATAATTATGAATTTAGATTTTAGGACATGAATATATATTTTGTAATATGCACATGCCACGTTAAATGGAATATGTTGAAATGATTGTTTTTCAGCGTTTATTGAAAATTTAACTTAAAAACGGTTCCTTATATTAAAATATGAAACTGACATAAAATCGCCAAGGCCTGACACTAGCTTTTTTGAAAAGCTAATCTTGTAAGGTACACATACACAGCTGACGGTGAAATGGTAATTATTAATACCTGCGGGTGTCATTTTCTAATAAAGAGCTCATTTTATGAAGATCATTTAAATAATCAATTATATGAAACTAGAAGGCACCCGCGAATTCGCGGGGAAAGTTGCCTCAATATAATTCCATCGATATAGACCTGGGAAATCAAAGTCTATAATTGGTATGAAAAGCCTGAATGCTTAAATAATTGGCTAACATGTATACAGATGCACATAAATTTTCTTTTTGTTGATCACCAAGTAGTGTTTCCGTCCAATTTCCCTTTTTCCAGTGGTCTTCAATCTTCACTGTTCCTTTGTTTTCCACAACGCCTCCCGATATATTTCGCATCATTTTATGTTGTTTTATTATCTCCTGAATGTCAATCGCCCATATATAACCCATATTGTGCAACTAACTGACTGACTCAAACAGCATAATGCACCACTTTTTGCTAATTTACCCGTACCCGTACTGCTTTTTTAATTTTGCCTAACAAAAATGAAAGGCCTTAGGGTGGTAAATTTATGTTTATTTTCGTTCGACGTTTTCGACGGTTTATTTTTGGATGTTTTCGTGATTTTGATTTCTCACGTTTTCGTGTATTGACATGGATGTACGTGCTCTGTTTTTGTCTGTATTATTGCCCCGTGTTTCGTGTTGGGAAACATATTTCTTGTGCCTCATTTGCCACTCTCATTTAGCATATAAAAAAGAGGACGAGGTAAACACCAGATACCTCTGTCACTCATTAAATTTAAAAAATATTGAACCACTGTCTTGCTCATTTACCCGTCCCGATACTGTTTTTTTTTATTTTCATTTTGCCTAACATAGAAAAATGAACCATAAAATGTGAATTAAAATTACCCCCCCCCCACATTTTGCTAACTCCTTTTTTAGCTCCGAAGGTCCAGGTGAGCTATTGCCATCACTTGGCGTCTGTCGTCGTCGTCGTCGTCGTCAGACGTCGTCGTCCGTCGTTAACTTTTCTTTGAAAATCTTCTCCTCCGAAACGACTGAAGCGATTGCTTTGAAACTTTGCACACTTCATCTATTGGATGTCCTCTACCAAGATTACGCAAATGGTGACCACCGTCCAAACAACATGGCCACCGTTACTAAAAATAGACCAGGGGGGTCAGACTACTGTCTTTGGCTTGTAAATCAAAAAGTATAAGAGATAGATGAAATCTGATGCCACGCTACTGCTTCAGCATCAAAAGCTCTACAACAGACTTATTATGTCGAAGTTGTCAGATGACCCCTTATAGGAGTTACGGCCCCTTAAAGGTGAAATATAGCTTTTTTCATGTTTTTGGCCTATAGAATGAAAACTATTACAGATAGAGAAAAGTTGTTGCTTGCTTAAATGTTCAGCTCATTTAGCTCTACAAAAGTCTCCATAGGGTTGAAGTTGTCAGATGACCCCTAATAGGGGTTACAGCCCCTAAAATATAGTTTTTTTTCCATATTTTTGGCCTATGGAATAAAAACTATAGCTGTTGCTTGGTTAAATGTTCAGCTCATTAAGCTCTACAAAAGTCTTCATAGGATCAAAGTTGTCACATGACCCCTTATAGGGGTAACGCCCCGTAAAATGACGTTTTTTATGTTTTTGGCCTAGAGAATGAATACTATAGCAGATGGAGAAAAGCTGTTGGCTGCTTAAATGTTCAGTTTATTTGGCTCTACAAAAGTCTTCATGGGGTCAAAGTTGTCAGATGACCCTTTTAGGGGTTACTGCCCCTAAAATATAGTTTTTTTCATGTTTTTGGCTTAGTGAATGAAAACTAGCAGATAGAGAAAAGCTGTTGCTTGCTTAAATGTTCAGTTCATTTAGCTCTACAAAAGTCTTCACAGGATCAAAGTTGTCAAATGACCCCTTATAGGGGTAACGGCCCCTAAAATGACGTTTTTCATGTTTTTGGTTTAGTGAATAAAAACTAGCAGATAGAGAAAAGCTTTCGCTTGCTTAAATGTACATCTCAATTTCACGCCCTTCTCATATATTACGAAGTGTGAAAAAGGTACCTATTCCAGCGGCTCATCCCTATCTCATCTTATAATGGAAGTGACCCCCGCCCCCCCCCCCCCCGGGTGGAAATAGTATAGAGACGAGATGAAAATTATATACACATTATTTATAATAAAATAAAATCCTGGAGGAGTTGCACGACGAAGGAATGTGCCCGTAGGCTACCTATGCAGCCCAGTCCCGAGGGGCCATATCAAAATTCCGAAACCTTCGGCAGAATCTACATCCATAGTGCAACTAATGACCCAAGTTTCAGTTCGGTATTCCAAATAACCTGGGAGGAGTTGCGTGACGAAGGCATAATGTGCCCTTAGGCCACCTATGCAGCCCAGCCCCTAGGGGCCATATCAAAATTCCGAAACCTTCGGCACAGTTCCCACCCACAATGCAATCAATGACCCAAGTTTCATCTTTCTACTCCCAGTGGATACAGAGATTATCCTGGACATTAACGCCATACGTATGGACGTACGTACATTGAATAGCAAAACATAGCAAAACATTATCCCCACGCTAGCGCGGGGATAACAAGGAATTTTTATCACCCAATAAGAATGCCTTCCTTCAGATACAAGGCCACAATGTTTTCTATTTGCAATTCAATATTCTGGAGGCAATGTGTCACTGTAAAAATGAGAATGTGGTTATCAGATATTTATTGTATCAAAAATCATGGCAGAAATAAACGAAATACTAATCAATAAAATTCCCATTTTTTTTTTGTTAGCTAATTCAATTTCACTTTCTAGTAAAAGATAAATCCTTTTTGACACTGCATCCTACTGCAGTTTTTTTTTAAATCAATAATATTTCTATCAGGTTTTTTTTTTGTATTTACTTTTAACATATTTTTTTTCAAATGTTTTACACTTTAGTATTCATACAATGCGTTTTATTAGAATATCACTTTTCAAAATTGTAAAAATTAAGGTTGTATAACTATATAGCCAATTGTTCAACTGGTTTACTAGAGAGGATATTTATTATTATTATTACCTATTATAAAAAGATTGTCAGCGATACATCAATTAGGTCGTTTGTTTCCGTCGTTTCTATATTTACAAAAGCTCTTTGCAATGTACATACTTTCACTTTTCACTCGGTGGCTATATTCGGATTCTCAATCTTCGGATTCCCATCAAGACAATATGGCAGCGACCAGTAGATTATGTGTTCCGCTTCGGATTATATTTTAGTCAGTGTAGCATATCTTTCGTAACTTTAGCGTATAAATGGATATTTGATTTTGGATTGCGAAAATTTACTTAATTGAATAAAGTTTTAAAGGACAAAAATACTAATCGGACACCAAAAATAAGTTAATCATGCAAAAAAGTTGTACACAGCATCTTCGTATTTCATGCTTTTATTTGGCGGTGTTTTAAAGCAACAATGCGATTCAACTAGATCATGTAGCGTACTTTATCAGGTTGTGCACATGTTTAAGCGTACTTTCTTTATAAATTTTTGACTGCAAAATGTTAATTCATTGAAGATAGTTTATTATCACCACGTGATTATCACAGACAGAAATATAGGTCAATCAGACACACACAATTGAAGCATTTTATTGATTTTTAGAAAATGACAAAATAGCCACATTGGGTCATTCGTCTGTCTTGATCTAGGTCATTTTAATAAGGATGAATAATTTTATGTATTTCTCACATAGCTATTGCGGGATCCGGAAAAATAAACTTATTTGTCACAAGTTATTGGTTGTTCGAAAATGTTATCATTGCTTGACAATTTTGTCGATTCACCACACAGAGACCAAAGTCGCCACACTTGTCTTACAAACATGTCAGAAAATAATTTTAACTGTGCGGAACCACAGGGGCTTGGATTATAGAGTAGGGGGTCGATTTTTTTTTAAGTCAATATAAATGACGAGAATCCAACCCCCTGTGTGCGGAACATGGATTGCAACGTTCCTGTATAAGTTTGCTTTAGTCTCTATCATAAAGGAGGGACAATCTTTGAATAGGTGACAATCAAAAATATTTGAGCAGTTGCGGATGCGGGGGGGGGGGGGAGGGGTTCCGAGGTTGAAATTTTCCTCCTTTCCGCAAAAAATTTCGCAAGTAACGTGCAGGTATTCTGCAAAATTTGTCTGGAACCACCCCCTTTTCGTCATTCGTCCACAGCGGACTTTCTGTGGACCAACCTCTTTCAAAAAATTCTGGATCTGGCCCTGTTTGAGTTATAATATAATTTATTGCTATTAAACGTAAAAAATCTAAAGGCATACATGTACATTGCAAATTTTCATAAAGAGATCTACATTGGGTTTAAACTTATTTCATATAATATTATATACTTCAAAATCATAGGCTGATCTGACAAATGATAACCATTAAAGTAGACGATAAATAGATATGGAATAATTGTACGTGACACAACCAACATAAAAAAACGGGAATTTAAAAAATCACAATGGAAAACAGCCAGCAGTCTTCAGCATGACCATAAGTCGCTGCTTGCCGTCTTGCATTGGCCCAAGACTAAAAATACAAAAAAAGGATGAGTCCAGTTTGCCTTTTGGTCACACTTAGAAAAAAGTCAAAATAACAATGTACGATTTTTTTTAACATCTTCGCATGCTTGGAATGCAACTAAATGTTGAAAATAGTAATATTATAAAACGAAAATTGTAAAAATTTCTAGGCAAAAAATAAATGTTTGATTTTCGTCTTCGGTATTCCCAGAATCCCGTTGGTAGCTTTTGTTCTCAGAATAATTTGAAGATTGAAACTTTTTTAAACTTAAACATTAAGCTGATTTATAAGTATATATCAAGACCTATAAACAACAGACTGTGACCTCTATGATCCAATGTAGACTTCTGTAGAGCTCGATGAGCTGAAGGTTTAAGCAAGCAACAGCTTTTCTCTATCTGCAATAGTTTCCTATTTCATCCACTAACATAACCAAACTTTGATGCAGTTATTTTAAACTAAATAGGAGATAATAAACCTACATGTACAATGTACTTGATCTAAAAACAAATAATGTTTAGGATAAACGCTTACATGACTTAGATTCATCAACATGTTTATCTTAAAATGGCTTAATTTTAGATTGATTTTATAGTATGTGTACAACAAAGGCTACTTATAGAATTCAACAATAAACCTTAGCAGGACCACAGGCGTTTGGGTTCAGGATTTTTTTTTATTCATAACGTGTATATAAAAATTTTCATACTTGTCTATATACTATTTCCACAAGGCAAGAATGTTTGACAGTTCTAAAAATAGAACAAAATTTACCCATGGAAAACCCCCCTATTTTCTCATAGAATTAAAGGTTTTGTGTAAAATATTGGTGATTTTCTTAATCCTTTCAGTTTTATATCGCACTAAATCACATATATATCTTGTAACAATGCGCAATGACTTTAAATCTAACCTTTTTTCCTTCGAAGTGAGCCATAAAACCACCAGGGACGGAAGTAGATAAGGGAGACAATTTTCCGCCCCTTTTACCAATTTTATCATTGAATTTGAAATAACCATATATATATATTATTCTGGAACGTCTTCTTCTAAAACTATGGTACACATACCAGGTCCTAATATAAAATGTGCGTTTATGATACTATCTCCGTAGTAAAAAATAATTCAAATAAAATTGTGACCATAATTTTCCGCCAAAAGATTTTGTTCGAACTCACCTAGATTTTACCTAACTGTAGCGTCACTCGGAAGTCTTTTTATTTGGCGGAATATTGTTTCCCTATCTACTTCCGTCCCTGGTGATACTTTGAGTCTGGTTCGGAAGAAAAAAGACTAGATTTGACGTTATTACACATTGATACACTATAATTTTGAGCCCATAAGAGAGAGAAAACTAAAAGGAATCAGACAATTGCCAATTTCATTTCGATGGAAAACAACTTCTATAAGAAATACGTAGATTTCCCAAGGTTCTATTTTTAGAACTGTCAAACATTCTTGCCTTGTGGAAATAGTATATAGACGGGTATGAAAATTTTTATATACACGTTATGAATAAAAAAAAATCCTGAACCCAAACGCCTGTGAGCAGGACCTAGAAATAATAAAGTCTTTTTTTATGTTACTAAAGCAGACCTTTGCTTTTTGTGTCCATAGCGGCTTGCTAGGCAATATGCATTAGAGTCCATACTTGTTTCTTAAAAAAAGAAAATACAGACATTCAACTTTCAAAACAAGACATTTTGGAACACTATTGACGTACTTTTATTTGTTTACTTCAATTGTTGTCTTACAAGAGACCTATGATTGCAATTCATCCTTTGCGTCTGGAAATAGAATCAATTTCATATAATGTATGGAGCTAGAAAAGGATTAATTGATGTTTTTTCTTTGCAATTATTTTTCTGACAAATAGTTTACAAAATATAATATTATTCGTCACTACTTATTAGGGTGATAAAGGGTAGAGCTGAGACGTTGTTATACTGGCAATCCTAGATTTACATGAATTTACGTCATAGAAACGCTTATCAAACAGTGCAGAAAACTAATTGACACATAGTATATTGAGAGGCAATGTTATTGGGGTTAACGCTTCGGTAACCAACGTGATGTGATGAATATTTTTAATTTATGTTTGAAAATATTATTGTTTTTAACTTACTAATAAAACAGGTTTAAATTCAAAATAGTGGTGTCAAGTAATGAATTTATAGGAGAAACCCCTAAACAGATTCAATCATTGCCAAACTATGTTTTCGAATGTATAAGCAACAGTTTAAACTCTATGAAGGACTGTATTGGGATTTTTCCTATCTCTAGAAACCAATTGCATACAAAATGACCCCTTTTCAAATCCCGTCTAATACTAGTAACATGTTTTTAAACAAAAACATATGTATGATTTATTCTTGATGAAAGTTCTCTATTAAGCTACAAAATATAGTACAGTCAAATGCTGATGACGAGACGTTACATCTTGAAATATGCATATACAGCGTGACTTAACTAACATTTTTTTAAACTCGCTTTTGGTATTTTTTATTTTGAAACCACCAAAGCATATGCATGTTCGTCAGAAATGTCCGACACGAGTTTACCAGTACATTAATAAAAAACATTCCAATCATCTGATTTAGTGAGACGAACACATTTTTGGAATAATACGGCCAAAGAGCCCTGAAAAGCCATTATCTGGTAAGATACGACAGAAATGCCGATTGTATTTTTATTATTTGACAAAACTGTGCCCCATTGGTATCAATGGAGGCTCAAGTCCCTCCCGGTTTGATCTGAGAGAGGACGAAAGGATCCCGATACCCCACTACGCCGAAACACACTCGCCCAGTTACCCCATGGTTGTAGATTCATTTTTTATTCCATTGCTGGATTTACTTTTTATTCCATTGTTGGATTTTAAATTATACTATATATCTACTTCATGGGAGTAAATACACCATTCAAACTGGTATCAGATTTGAAAGGGCCACTCCTGGTATCAGAAGATGACCAATGAAAAACTTCAAGCGGTATCGCAAGAAAGTAAAAATGGAATGTGGTTCGACGTAGAATTTTAGGGAACGTATCGTGACCCCTCAATCTTGCCAGGTAATGTCTCTTGAGGGCACAATGACAAAAATTTATTTGAAAATTTAAAATTATGTAAAAAACAAACACAAAACAAATAATGTATAAAGACTTTTAACAGTTGCCTCCTTATCGGAAAAAAAGTCACTGGGTATATATCTGCATTGGACTTCATCGTCATAAAAGTAGCTGTATAATACTGGACAATGCGAGCTTAACAAGTCCTTTAAAATCGAGTTGAACGAAAGGCTTATTCTTTTATAATATTTAGAAAATTAAATCGAGAATCAATTAACTTTCACTGTCTGACAAGATTTGAAGATTAGTCCACCAAACTGCTGATGCGAAATGATTAACCTCTGGGAATGTTCTTCGTACTGTCCTTATTGTTCTTGCAGTGTATCCAAATGTTTATTCAGGCACCAGTATCGTCCGAAATATCAATGTTAATAAACTGTTTCAGATTTCCAACGAGCTCCTGGTCCCCGACGGCCTGAAAAAATAATAAAACAGCAGCAGCACAAAGATTAAGGTGGAGTAAGGGGTGGAGGAGGGATTTTGACGATGGCAAAAATGTCTGCCTGAATGAATTTACAAAGAACGATAACTCTAATAGTTGGAAATATAAAAGTGAGGCCCATAACGGAGATACAAAAAAGGGGGGATCTCAGTTTTATTAAATTCGTTTATCATAAAATCGATAAACGTTATTAATAAAAAACATTCAATCATCTGATTTAGTGAGACGAACACATTTTTGGAATAATACGGCCAAAGAGCCCTGAAAAGCCATTATCTGGTAAGATACGACAGAAATGCCGATTGTATTTACATTATTTGACAAAACTGTGCCCCATTGGTATCAATGGAGGCTCAAGTCCCTCCCGGTTTGATCTGAGAGAGGACGAAAGGATCCCGATACCCCACTACGCCGAAACACACTCGCCCAGTTACCCCATGGTTGTAGATTCATTTTTTATTCCATTGCTGGATTTACTTTTTATTCCATTGTTGGATTTTAAATTATACTATATATCTACTTCATGGGAGTAAATACACCATTCAAACTGGTATCAGATTAGAAAGGGCCACTCCTGGTATCAGAAGATGACCAATGAAAAACTTCAAGCGGTATCGCAAGAAAGTAAAAATGGAATGTGGTTCGACGTAGAATTTTAGGGAACGTATCGTGACCCCTCAATCTTGCCATATGAGTGGATCTATATACACTCACTTAACACCCCCCCCCCCCTCGTTTCACATACTGTTAATCAATTATCTGTTTTTCAATCAATAATAAAACTGAAATCTTTAAAAATGGCCTTGAAGTTGAGCAGGTTGATGGTTGCCTATATTCTCTCTGGGTGCAGCTGTTGATGTGGAGGGTACAGCATCATCAATTGTGCATAATGAATTGTCTGTATTTCGTGTCGAAACAGGTTGGTTGGGCAAACTCGTGTCAACTGACGGCGAAGCAGCACGGCTGCTTCCTTTTCCATTTTTGGCTTTCGGGCGCTTTGCAGAGGATGGCCCACTTTGTTTGCTGGGTGGCCGCCGACTTCTTTTAGGTGGTTTCATCTTTTATCGAGCGAGTACAGATGAAGATTCCTCGGATTGAAAAATAGATTTTGACGATGGCAAAAATGTCTGCCTGAATGAATTTACAAAGAACGATAACTCTAATAGTTGGAAATATAAAAGTGAGGCCCATAACGGAGATACAAAAAAAGGGGGGATTTCAGTTTTATTAAATTCGTTTATCATAAAATCGATAAACGTTAATATATATGTATTTTGTTATGGAAATTTCAGACTGTCTGAATTAAAAAAAAATTAAAACAACAGGTTTCTCCCTTTAAACTGCATGATCGAAATCCTAGGTGCTGAATATGATGAATTTTATGATCGAACCTTTTAGGTATGAGTACTTTTCTTTTAATATTTTCGCTTTTAATGCTTTGTTTCATCAAATGCTGCTCCTTGAAATATGCATCATACAGCATACCAAAATTAAAAGATTTAATACCCGCTTTGGTATTTTGCATTATGAAGTTCGATAATAGGCAATAGTGGCGCTACGGAGAAAAGCTTATATTTGCAGACATAATGCCATAAAAGGAATGACTTGCTGCCCATGACATATTCCTTAATTGTTAAAATTCCTGATCTGCTGTAAATGTTTACTCACCTTTTGTGAAAAAGTGTCTGTATTTGTCAAACTTTTACATAACAGGAAGTCGATCTGACTGATTTTTTTGTTGTTGCATAACTGGCATTAGGTTATGCACGAGCACGATTGGTGGCCGTGTATTAATTTGCATTTAAGAACCCCCTATGATGGACGACAAGACTAGTTACCGACAACAAGGTTGCCATTCGGGCAAGCTATTCTTGCTCCTTTTGCGAGCCTATTCGTTTGGTCATCCGGGATCTAAACGGGGAAACGGGATACATAAAATACAAAGTACCACGAAAGGTATCAATACATTGCTGTCGACATATATTAAGGTCTATTAAGGTATTGTCACGGCGTCAAAATCCCCACTCAGTCAACCAGGTATCAATTTGTTCTTACTCAGCTGAATATGTCATAAGTCATAAGTTTATTGAGCAAATTACACCCCAAGGGGTCAATAGCTACAAACAAAACAAACATTCAAAACAAAGAAACAATAAAGAAATAGTATTGCCCCCTGTCCTCAGTGAAAGAGACTGTTTCAAAAAGGAGCCCAGCAATCTCACATGTTCCTTTGAATCCGGATTCAATATATATTTCAGTTTATCTTCTTCATTCATTTGATCAAAAATATCTAAGGCTTTTAAAAAATCTGTACGTAAATTTTCATTCAAAGTGCATTTTAATATAAAGTGAAAATCATCTTCAATTTCGTTACATGAATTGCATAATCTAAGATTTCTAGGTATTTTTGTATATCTGCCTCTTTCAATTAATAATGGGTGATCACTTATTCTCATTTGACAAATAATTTTTCTATATTCCGAATAAGTATTTCTGGGAAGGGAGTAACCTTTCTTCAGCAGCATTTAAACCAAAATAATTTTTCTAGTCAGTTAAAAATTAGCTTTAAGTTCACAATTCATATGAACGTTATTTCTTTAAAGGCTCAAGCAGCATTGTTGAAACTTTAAAATGACATATTACCTATCGATAATATGATTGAGATCCTATCCTATTAATTACAAGTTAAGTTTTATTATTTAAAGTCATGTACACTGATTCTACATTGCATTATTAACCATTATGACAATTGTCAACGCTACCTATGATATTGTTCCATTATTTACTTACATGTAGTAATATAAAATGTATATATTACTAACTATATGTTTGTTTCATATTCTCTATGTCAAGTTGTTATTATTCATGTATGTCATTGTCATTGTTTTGTACTGTATGCCATGACTGTTCTAGTCTAGAGTTGCATTAATAAACAATAATAAACAATTATAAGAATTTGAAAAAAAAACAACAACAAATGTGATGTTTACAGCTTTCAAATTGAATCGTCACTAATTGCCTTTCACTCCATAAGTTGAAATAATATGTAAATTACACTTACACTTTTTCGAGAAAGACAAGGAAAAAAATGAATCACACAATTCAAACATATTTTTATAAAAATAGAAATAACTTTTTAATATTTTGTAAACAAAAACAAAATATAAAACATCATGATATATAAAAACAATGGTACAGATCGGTCATCACCGAGTTTATTCATAACTGAGCATTTTTGATCTCATAAAAGATTTGTCCTTTAATTAATTTTATTGTTGTCTTTGCTTTGTTTTGAAAACTATCTTTTCCAGGGCCATCATTGGTGATTCGAAGGCTAAACTTGTAATAAAAGCTCCCATATAAGCTAATCCAAGATGACCAAAAAATTGGTATATCTGAAATAAAGAAATTGATTGATGTTTAAAAAGTATCATACTTTACTAAAATACTATTAGAATTGTTAACATTTGTTAAAAAAAAGAACAAGAGGCTCCCAGGAGCCTGAATCGCTCACCTGGTCTCGATGTCGACCATATAAAGACTTTTCTAGAGCTAAATGAGCTGAACATTTAAGCAAGTAACAGCTTTTCTCTATCTACTATAGTTTTCATTCTGTAGCCGTAGGCCCAAATCATGAAGGGGTTCATCTGACAACTTTGACCCTATGAAGACATTTGTAGAGCCAAATGAACTGAACATTTAAGCAAGCACTAGCTTCTCTCTATCTGATTTAGTTTTCATTCCATAGGCCAAAAACATGAAAAAACGTTATTTAAGGGGCTGTAACCCCTATAAGGGGTCATCTGACAACTTCGACCCTATATAGAGACTTTTGTAGAGCTAAATGAGCTGAACATTTAAGAAGGCAACAACTTTTCTCTATCTGTAATAGTTTTCATTCTATAATCAAAAAACATGAAAAAATGTTATTTTTCACCTTTAAGGGGCCGTAACTCCTATTAAGGGTCATCTGACAACTTCGACTCAATGGAGACTTTTGTAGAACTTTTGATGCTGAAGCAGTAGCGTGGCGTCAGATTTCATCTATCTCTTATACTTTTGATTTACAAGCCAAAAACAGTAGTCTGACCCACTGGTCTATTTTTAGTAACAGCGGCCATGTTGTTTGGACGGCGGTCACCATTTGTGCAATCTTGGTAGAGGACATCTCATAGATGAAGTGTGCAAAGTTTCAAAGCAATGCCTTCAGTCGTTTTGGAGGCGAAGATTTTCAAAGAAAAGTTAACGACGACGACGACGGGCGCCAAGTGATGGCAATAGCTTACCTGGAAACTAAATACGTGTTGATTATTTCAGAATTTCACAAAATTTTAGAGGTGTACAATGATTGGTGTTTTTCTTCTTTGCACATACTCCCCGAGCGTGGGAAGGAGAGGAAGAAGCTATATTTTTAACGCACCTGGGTCATACAAAGTGGTCAATTCTGATAACATTGGAAACAGGTTTATCCGACCTTGGGCAGGTTACGACATTATCTTGAACTGTATACGGAAATACATTTCTTTGATTTTGAAATGTATTTGAAAGCTTCGCGTGATTATACTAGTTCTAACAGTGTCTCAGAAGTGTGTATGCTTTAAAAGACATTTTAAATACTAATTTTAAGTCTTTGTCTAAAACCAAGAAAAATCATGAAAAATAGAATAGTTCAAAAGCAAGGATTTCATATCTATCAATTATCAAACTTTTCAAGCTCGTCGACTTACAAAGTACTTACAATTTCGTCATCGGTTAAATGAACCATCCGCTTTCTATTTCCGGTGAAGTGATACATTATAATTGGATGTACAAGGTAAGCACAATATGTGAGCCGACTAAGAGGTATTAGAGCCTTCCAGGATAAAATTGTATTTATGAAACCTAAAAGAAATTAATATCATTTATATAGACTTTTATATAAATTTTTGATAAACCATTGGTGAGGGTGGTGTCAAGGAACAAAGCTATTTTTTCTGGAAAGTAAAGTAGATGTCCTATGTACCGACATAGCATAATCCCATTCATGTTATGATCCCTTTTGTGGAGATTCGTAGTCCTGAATAAACAAATATCAGTTCTGTCATTTTTGAGGTGATACCTGCCGAATAAAAGCTGCTGGTTATTGCCTCGATGACAAATCAAAACCATGGTCAAAGTACGACTTGTATATCGTGACTTGGTTATTACTTAAAGGGGGAAGGTTTGGTCCCCAGAAACTAGTTTATCCCCACTACGTTTTATATGCACCTTTCTCAAGTCAGGAATCCTTGACAAAGCTATTATTTGTACTTGTATTTTTGATGTTTTCTGTTCTTTTGTTCAGAAGAGGGTCAATCTTTGACTATTCGATGACTGGATTTAAATTATATGTATTTTATTTAGACCATAGGTCAATTGCAGAACGGCGAGTCGTACCTACTGGACTCGCTGAAGGCTGCTGGCGATCTTCCATTGTGGTTCTTCTAAATTACAAATTAAAATGTGAGCTGTGTCGCGTACACTTATTCCACATCTCATTATTTTCTATTAACCTTTATCAATAATGTTCACAAATATAGGTTAAAAGAGGGCACCTGAGTTCACTCTCATTGCGACTATAGTTCGCGTTGTTAATTGATATTCAGTAGTTTTTGTGTTTCCGTCTTTTATACATATGTTGCTTGTTTTTTTCGTTCAGTCCTTGTTTGTGTTTACTGGTTTTGTCTCTTCCCTTTCGGACTTCGACATTTGGATGCCCCATTGAACCGTTTAACCTTCCGGAGCATCTGAGTTCACTCTCGTTTCGACTTGAGTTCACATTGCTAATTGCATTTTGGTTGTTTTACTTAAGATTGTTAACTATGTTCTGCGTTTCGTTTTATGTTATGTCCACTGAATTTCTTTTGACCTTTGTCGAACTTTAAAGGATCATGACCTTTTGGTGAATCTTGTTAATGTGTTAGTCATGACGCACTGTTCTTACCGCAGCGTTTCTATTAGTCGTTTATATGCAAACAGCTTTGTCATATCCACTAAAGATACCTTATTTTCCTAGAACATTTTTCTATTGTAATCAGTCTTTGACTCGTGTTTGTTTGTTTGGTATATGTGATTCCTCTAGCGTTTTTAAATGAGACTATAAAATTCATTATAGTTTTCCAAAAGATAAGACGTATTAAGTATATAAATTCGTTTGTTTGAATCCTTTGTATTAGAATATTTGCGAAGTTTCATATTACATAATGCATGTTCATGTACTTCATTTACAGAAACAATTAAAATAGGCATTAATTTCATATGTTTTGGTAAAGGTCTTGATAATTCATAAATCATACAAGATACTAGTAAAACCACATATTGACAAACCTCCATATCCATTTGCACAGGAAAAAACAACCCAGCATATGCATGCTCCCCAAACGGTACGATTTACAGCATTGTAAAAAGAAGCAACATCCTGTGAAACTGGTCCATTATGTAAATCATCGTAAGGTCCATACAAAACTAAACAGGCAGTAAGGGCCGCAAAAAACCAACCAAGAAGGTTAACAAACTAAAACAGAATAACAAAATGCTTCTGTCAAAATATTTCAAAAATGCTGTTTTGTTTGTTTTTTGTTTTTTTTTTTATCTATCTCCGATGTACTTTTTTGTTTTTGTTTTTTGTTTTTTTTTCAAATTAGGATTTGTTTTTTGTTGCATTCTTTTCAGTAAAATAAGATTTGTTTTTACCTTGCATCTAGATCCTCTGATTGGTTATATGCAGATGAAATGTTCTTACATCAATTGTTTTCCTAGTATTTAAAAACTTTATGTGAACCTTCCAAACTTACTTTGTTCATTCGGTATTTACAGTTCGTTCGATACAGAATATACCCAGTATACATCCCTAGTAAGTATGGTCCCATTCTAAAATAGGGTCTGGCATATATCTTCATGAAGTTTGCACCCCTGAAGTGAAAAAAAGCCTTTCAACAGCTAACGACATTATTATTCCAAGAGGAGGTAAAAAGATTTTAAGGGTTAGATGAATGTTTTTTTTTGTTTTTTTGTGGGGGGGGGGGGGTGGGGGTTAATATTTCTTTAAAATGGTTTAAATCCAGCGGTTACTCCTGTTTTGACGTTAGGTTCAAGTTGTTAGTAACTTTTAAAATTTGTTTTGGAAGTCCTTTTTTGTTTTAATAACAGATAGGACCATATATTCAAGTACTATGATTTGTTAGTTTTTTGCAATTGATGATTGTTTTCCATTTATTGTGTGTTTTGTTTTACAAAAGAAATTCCAATGACTCAAAACCGAAACTTTGCATTGGTGTTATTTGTAATGCCTGCACTTAGAAATGCTCAATATGAGAAATTTTATTTCAAGCTTATAAGAGCCTCTCGATTAAATTTAGAACATCACTTTTTAATCAACCAACCCGTCCAAAAATGACATTCCAAGTCCCCACTGCGTACTCATAATCCCAGTAGCTATCCAGGTTCCAAGTAAAAATGCCAAAATTATTGCAACACCAATAAAATGAAAGCTGAAAATATAGAATAAAGTCAGAGCTTCACACAGCTAATTTTGAGTTTTTTTTTACAGATATTGTGAATTAAAATTGTGCGATGTGCAGTGCAGTGTGTAATTCGACATCATGTTAAATGTTCAAAAAACTAATTTTTCGACCTTTTGTCTAGAATCGTAAACAAATGTCATACAAAATAATGCACAAACACAAAAAATACTTACTAATATAATGGCAAAATAATCAAAGGACTTATAACAAAGAACTGCATATCATTTGCAAGATACCATGCCCATCCGAAACACTGAAATATAAAATAAAGGGCACTTCTGTAAATAATGAGATGCAGAATAAATAATTTGTCTTCACACACGACTGGTCCTTATTATAAAAAAAAAGACAAAATGTGTCATAATACAAGATTGGTAAATTCGAGAGCAAATTGGTAATACATGTATGAATATTGAAATAACAAGAAGTTTGCGATCACCTTCGATACATTTATTGAATCTTATATATATGCGTTAGTGAGTCGTTGTCGCGACACTTTGATAATTTCATTTACAATTAAAATCTTTTTTTAATCCGATCTCCCCCCCCCCCCAAGTAAAATTAAAGAATACACGTAAGCATTATATGAATTTTATCTAAAGCAGACAACCAGGTTAAATAAACAAATCATGGCTATATCCATTTAAAAAACACGACAATCATTGAAAAAGATAAATGCAATGTTATCCGTAGCACATCAGGGGCCACGTTTTCGAAAGTATAACAAAGTTGATCGTAAGACATATTGCATGTCAAGAGTTACAACCATGTTATGATAGTCATACGACTCATCGTATCACGTAAAACAAAGCCGTCCCAACACAATCATTAGTGTGATCATGTTATGACCATCACAAGTCCCTGAAACATGTTAAAGTACATGTATAGTATATAACTGTTTTTGATACTGTATATAAATGTACAATCATAATGGTAAAGTATAATATTAAATGATAAATAAATATATAAAATAGAAAAGTAAGCATTTTATATTTTGAACTTGTGAACTGTGCCTTATAAACCATTAGAAAGAACTCGATTAAAGAAGATGAGACTGGGAAAACGTTGTAGGACATAATTGGGTTTTGCAAACATATTTCAAAGTTTGAAAATCATTTGCCATGGCAATCTATTTTAGAAGGATTTGGATGTTTCTGGCCAAAATGTTTTGCAGACGCAAAAATTAATTATGTAATTAAAGGTGTTTTCCTTTGAAATTCTTTTGCTTTTAAAATATATTTTCATTACCAAAATCTGCGCGACGGGTGTATTACCATAGTCTGCTTACTCTTCCGGGGCCCATGAGATCATTCTCGTTACGACTTGAGCTCGCATTGTCGATTGTCAGTTCTGTTCATTTGTGGTTTTTGTGTTATGCGTTAAATGTTTGGTAGTGTTTAACCTTTATCTCTCTTGGACTTTTAACTAATGCCCCTTTTTATTATTACATATTTTTTTTCTCAGATTTAGAATATTTTTTAGCCATGCCCGCAGCCCTATCGCTAATAATATTTCCTATTGAATATTATAAGTTTGAGTTGCTCTGTAAACATTCTATTCAAAAATATGTTCTATAAACTTCCCATGTAGTCTTTGAAAATTTAAACAAGTAAACACCAGTCATGTTAGATCGTTGCATTTCCAATATAATTATACTTGCGACCATCTTTCAACACCTCTGAAGGAGTCGTAAGATTTTGACAAATTTTGCAATGCATCGCAACTTACGATCCTTTCGAAAACACAGTTTAAGACTGCGACGTACCGTAAGACCATCTTTCGACGCGTCGCAGTCGTAAGACACCTTCGAAAACCTGGCCCTAGGTTCGTAATGGGAATTTACATGGGAATTTGTAGTTCCCAAAAAACTGTATATATTAATTCATACCTGCTTTTTTGGATCATCAACAAAATTGTTAATGTATAACAAATTATAGAAGAATCCATCTTGACAATAGTTGGATTCAACGCCATCGTCATTCCAAGCCGGTCCACTTCCGGTGTACGGGAAGAGAGCCACGTATGTCCCAAGAACAAGCATATATGGTGGTGTCAATCTGAAAAATGTATTCTCTTCGTTTATTTGACTTACTAATTCGTTTTATCTTACAAGGTATTAAACATGTACGGGTATAAATTCATGTCTTTTTAGTTGACTATGATACCAATAAATGAACTCTTTTAATGGGAAAATGAAAGAATTTGATATGTACACATGTGTTACTTTAAAAAAAAATAGGCATTTTAAAATTTGGCGGGAAACCACACTCCTCTGGATTTTCATTGACTAACTTTTTAGCAGTTTTTGGACCATAAGGCATGAATTTGTGTTTAGCATCACTAGGTGCACCAACCATACCAATATGGTTAATGTGGCACTTGTCAGTATTAATTAAAGCAGCAATGGATTTTAACCATTCTTCTGTTAGTGGTCATCTATTCTATATGGAAAATATAGGTCACATACAATATCCAAAGCATGCTTTGTGCTAAGCATAACTAGGTGCACCTACCATACCAATATGATTGACATGGCACTTGACAGTAATTATTTATGGAACTTAACAATTCTACTGTAAGTGAATTCGGACACCGATGCCGACACCGAAGCTTGGGGTATCACAAAAGCCCCTTTACTTTCGTGAGGTGAGCTAAAAATAAATTAGTCTTGAAGTTCGCTTATCTTTGTTGTAGGTCTGATTATTAAGACTGGAACTTTTAATGATATAAACAAATATATGGGGTCAATGGGAACATTAAATGTTTATGCATTTAAATTTATAAAGCAGAGGATATTGAAAATTTGTAACTGAAAAATATTCAAATTCACATGTTTATATTTCTCCTAAATTTAGAGTGACTTAGCTGGAACTGTTTGATAATGTATGGCAGAATGACAAACAAAAACAACAAAACAACGTAATTCTAAGTTACCTCCAAAACCTGTGAAAGTAAAACATTCCCCAGTTGATCTTTCCATCATTTTTCTTCAGTTCTTTCATCACTAGGTATACAAGCAGGATTCCACTACAACGAGTTATAATGGTAAGGTAAATTTCTTTAAAAATACCAATTTGGTATTCATGAAAGAAGTAGTACCAGGAGTACCAATTGCCCGGACAATCGAATATGCAAGTCCGAGAAACCAGAATTAAAGCCAATAGAGAGTTGACACAAAAGATACTACAAAAACCCTGCATAAAATAGAATATGTTTGATATGGTACGATTCAAGTACAGATATGAGCTAACAACTGTTACCCAAGTCATGCAATTTACTCTTCAAAAAACTTATATGCATGGTAAAAAAAAATGATTATTTTTTTTATCTCCGATAAAAAACAAAACAACAACGCACAAATGTAAAATTAATTAAGAACTTGTTCTTTCTTTTAACTGCAATTGGTCGGTCAAATAAGATACGTTTCTTATTCGTAAATTTAAATATGTTTAGAACTTTATTTCATTCTTGTTCTAAAATCACAGCAGACTGACTTAAACGTCATAAACGAAAACGCTTTTATCCCAACTGTATGAAAGCATATATAAAGTTAATCAAGTGGCTACAACTTCATCATTTCACGTACTTGGTTTTCATGAAGTAAAGATGCACCAATCGGGTATTCACTTGACAAAAGTCCGAAAGGGCAACGACAAAACCCGTAGACACGAATGTGAACAGCCCGAAAAACTCAAAACATAAAAGTACAAAAACAACTGAACCGAAATCAACAACACGAATTCAAGTCGAATCAAACCAGAGTAAAATCAGGTGCCCCAGAAGCAAAAAGTAAGCAGTTATCTTACATGATTAATTAACATACCTCAGTGTAAAAAAAGTATCTACAGAAACCGTTGCATTACTAATTGCAAGAAACGATAAACGTTTTTCCATTTTAGGTAAAAATGAAAATAAGTTATCTGGAATGAAAAAGATTATATATATTAAGTTACAAGAAAATGTCGTGGTTACAAAGGATGCTCAAAACTTAAATAACAATCAATGGTATAAAAAAGATTGAAATTTAAAACAAGGCCAGCAATTGCTTATTTTAAGAAAAATAAACTTTTTTTTCATTATTGCCCTCACCACTTTCCAAATTCAAAAGACTCCCTTTTCTATGTCATTAATGTAACCAGAACCAGCTTTTTGTTTTCCCAAATTTTGAGATTGATTGAGAAATTAAACGATTTATGATGTGAACTGCACATTGGTGTGTTATTCTTCTTCTCTTTTTCATTTATATTCTTTTCCTTTTAAGCTATAACAATGTACTTTCAAATGTATATATATAAGTATAAGTACTATTTTGTAGTTCTTTCGTTGTTCTAGTATTTTGGATTTTTTTTTAAATTAAAATTGGTATTTCTTTCTATTGTATTCTTTGTTTTACAATGTATATCAAAATATGACAAATTTGACAATAAACAGTATTCTATAAGCACAAAAAACTGTATAGAAACTGCTAAACATTGCTTAATTTCTACGGAAATATTGAAAACGGAAATAATAAGATACATACAGTTAAATGCATACTTAAATTTCAATTCAGTCTTTCTTCGTTGTTAAATCACTTACCGACAACGGTTAGTACAAATGCATAAGTATGACCCAGAATGACCCATGTCATTGACAAAAATCGAATTCCGTTTATCGATGTAAGTGTCCCAGACCCTTGAGATGTATTAAGTATTTTTTCTCCATTTGAATAGACAGAAAAACACAATAAAAGTTTGCCAAGCAACCCTGAAAATATTAAGAGTACATTACTTTGTCATGTCTAATACCATTTTTTGTGTCTAAAAACAGACAAAAATAAATCTGTTAAAATTATTTTCTTAAAATAATGAAATGCATTTTTTTTCTTTCTCACGTTCAGAACTAAAAGTGCAAGATTAAATGTTGATTGTACTCTAGAATTTTAACCTATACATGTACCACTTATCGACCATCAACAATGTGTGATAAAACAGGAATGACACCTATGTCATGTATGTCGTTCTATGATTCTATATTCATCTTCCAAAGTTACTTAAGAAACTAAAGCTACACCAAAGTCTTATTCTTACTCGTGCTTCGTTCATACAAGACTCATTATAGATTCTGATTAAGCTAAAACGATCCTAAATTGTATTAATTAATAACACAAAATTGAAATACATGTACTGGTATAACTTGTATAATTTGATCCACAGTCTGGATTTAACAAAATATACATGTACCTTGCTTCTTAGAACCAGTATCTTGAATATGGCTGTGTTTGTTTGATGTTATTAAAGGCTTTTTCTCAGACTCGACTTCAATGAGATCCTCTTCAAGTTCAGATTGTCTGGATTCTTTCTGCCATTTTGGCATTTGTATAGCCAGTATGTCATAAGCGGTACCAGTTACCATGACGACGATAAACACACCAACTATGGCCCTAAAACAAAATAAGTAGGAACACACAATGTTAAAAGGTCTTATATTATCTATTTTTTTCGGGTCTATATGGAAAGGAATACAATTAACAACTAAATTCCAGGCAGTAATTTCGTCTATTCAAGATTCAAAGGCGGATTTAGGACTGGCGTGCCGGGTGCGCGCCCTCCCGTTTAACAGGAAAATTGGTTAGGAACTGTATAAAACAAGAGGTCCCAGAAGATTTTGTTTGATTGCGCGCCCTTCCGTATGAAAATGTCCGGATTCGCCATAGACTGCATCACTGGCGGTATACCAAAAAGTTTGAAACAGCTATAGAATTGGAATGTAAAAGGTATAAGACAATGGAACAAAAGGATGTTGAACTGGAATCTAAATTATGTCTAAGATTGACACATGCATGAACAAGGAAGTACCTTTAAGTTTTGATTTTTTTAAAATGAATCGGTTGTTTTTATGTTTTGTGTTTCCTTGTGCTGTTCTTGTTCATGTTTACCGGTTTTGTCGTTGCCTTTTCGGACTTTTGACACTAGAATGCCCCTTTGGTGCCTCTGCTTATTCCAAAAATATTTTTGTTTAAGAATCAAGAGTTAAAATAAGTACTGCTTTTCTTTTGGTCACGTTGCACTTTTGAGTCTCTGTTTATTGAAATTGATTGACTATCCTACCATTAGATTGCACCATAAATTCATGATTTCATATTATTGTAAGAAACAGGGTTTCTTATTGTCAGACCTTTTTCACCCTGTTTAAGTATTTCATAACCTGGTACATGAGATGTCATTTGGCACATGGATTATGTGTTGCAATGATAATTTTGTTAAGCATCAGTCAGAGTAATAGGAAGAAAATTATCTTGATTTATAACCAGTGAAAGTTTGTCAATGGTGACACCAAGCTTAAGGCCTGTACCATGGTTTAGCTTCATAGTTTTACCTTTTCAATTAAGCATTTATTGTTAAGGCATATTTTCATGCCAATGATATGATGCCTGTTCATATTTTATTGCTAGGAAGTCTTTTATAAAGCAGAAACAAGTCATGTTCATTTTTGTTGACATTTCGCCGGCTAAAATCATATGGGGAATGAAACGTATTTGAAGATATTAACATTGCACTTTATAAAGTTATTTTGTCGATCGAGTGTCACTCTAAAGATACCAAAAGTAAATCAATAATTTATAGACTACCGGCCGCTCATTTTATGAAGTAATTTAAGGGCAAGTAAGGAACTATTTTATGTCGTATTTTTGATAACTTGAGTGAATTATTTTATGTATTGTTACGCACGTCAAAGGGGTGTCGCAACATTAACCTAACGTTTTTGGAAGAAGTAAATGGATGAATCAACTCCAGAAGTACATTTGAATAAAAGGGCAAGCAGAGGACAAGCCCGGGCAACCAATTTATTTAGATCTGACGTCTCTTGGATCATTATAGTTCCGGCTACGGAAAAAGGACAAGCACTGATTGGTTGATGACGTCATGTGACGTCGCTGAAAGGATATAAAAGCGAGCGAGCACTTCACAATGGCAGATAGCTGAACGTCTCTCCAGCGGCAAACAGCACCTTGGAACAAGGAACGTAAGGGACGGTGCTTTGGATAGAAGACCACAAGACGTTTACATTAGAGGATCATATGGAAACATTTATACAAAAGAAGCTATCAAGGGAATTATTAGCGTAACGTCAATGTTATGCTAATCCAGCAGAAATAGTGAGCAAGCTATCACGCATTGGATCTTGGACTTGGAGGACGCTAGGAACGTAGGATCTCGGGACCTTCACACGGAGTACTACTAGGAACATTGGATCTTGGAATTGGGACCTTTACTAGGAGGACGGTAGGAACATTGGATCTTTGGCTTTGGACCTTTACTTGGAGGACTCTAGGAACATTGGATCATGGACTCGGAACCTTTACCATGACGACGCTAGAACACAAGCCATCAAGCATTGGATCTTGGACTTGGAACTTTTACTTGGATTATTGGATAAGGAAACTTTAGGACATGGACTCATGATCATTAGCTGTCAGATGACTAGAACATCAAGGACTTCTGGACAAGGGACTCTCAATTAGAAAACACAGAACTTACATAACAGACGTTATAAGGAAGACGGATCCATAGCTTTATCTCGGGGTTAGGAATAACTGGACACACAAGACTTTAAGATGGAAAGGAACCCTAATAGAGGAATGCCGCTGCAGCTGGAGAGGACGACCTAACCAATGGAACCAACATGCGCTATCTCCCAACACGTCGGACACCACCTTTGACTATTTCATGTCATATTGTAAACTGTATGGATATACATGTCAACATAATTAACGTTAATAAATAATCATTTGTTTGAATAACAGTCTCCATTATCTTTAAAGCCTCTTGATATACTTCACAAGTTAGTATGATTAGTGGTCGTATCATTCGTAAACCGCCACGGTCGTGTTGCGGACAGGGCACGGCCGAGGTGGCTTACAATTTGGTGTCAGAAGTGGGATACTAATTCTATATAGTATCCAGGATACGGACCCAGGAACTGTCCAGGATTTACAAGGATAACGTACGTGCATGACCGACGTGTTGGTAAAATTTATTCAAGGTGAACGACACCGGAGGAAGCTGATGAAAATGTTGCAGGGTCATTTATAGCCGTTGAATTTATGAGAGCTTGATATAAAAACACATTTAAAAGATGGCATCAGCTGAAACATTTGATGATGAAAAAGAGAAGGGACACGATAAGTCTACTTTGCAGAAATTCGGAGTAAACATGGCATTTAAACCCGACACTTATAATGGATTAAGAGACTGGGAGGAATATATTTTACACTTTGAGCTATGTGCCAAAATCGGAAAATGGACTGATAAAGAGAAGACACTTATACTAGGGATATCAATAACAGGACAAGCAAGAACGTTTTATACTGGATTACAGAAGACAGATAGGGAAGACTACAATTTATTAAGGAAGAAACTGGAGAAAAGATTTGGGGAAACAAGAAAGGGACAAATCCTAAAATGGAGACGGGAATTCGAAAACAGAAGACGAAATTTCGGAGAATCCATTACATCACTTGCAGACGATTTAGGCAAGTTATCTAGAAGGGCCTATGGGAATTTTGACGCCAATACGCAAGAATCTTTAGCATTGGATCAGATATATAAATCAGTGAAACCAGAAATAAAAGTTCGCTGTTTTGATCGGAATTGCAAGACGTTAGAAGATGCAATTGAAGTAATAGAGACATATGAAGAATTAATAAATAACCACAAAGAAAGCACACGAACTATTTATTCAACACACAAAAAGAACGCTTGCCAAACAGGATCGAAGAATAGAAACTTGAAAAAGAAAAGTTATGTTGACAGCAAACCCCTAATAGAAGAGAAGACTCATAGAAGGCCCACGAACAAACAGCACAAAAGAAGTAAAAGATGTTTTATTTGCAATTTATTTGGCCATTTCAAGAGGGATTGTCCATACCTTATGTTTAAAAGAAAGTAGCAGTAACTTTCCAGCATAAAACGTCAACTATCAAAATCATATATTTAGAAGAGGAAATAGATCACTACCTTGACGCACACCTTCACCAGACGGAAATTAAAATTATAGAAGCTCATGAAATATGGCCAAGCTCAGATTAGAATTATAAATCATATTTCGGGGGAATAAATAGGAAAATTATGGAATTCTTAAAACCATTATCTAGCAGGAGTTTTCGAAGTTTGAGGACTAAAGGGAATTTAAAGAAACATTTATAGAAATTGGAACATTTTGTGGAAAATTGAGATTTTACTTTAACTACGGAAGTGCAAGAAGACCTTTTAGAAGGAAAAGTAACAATAAGAACATACTCATGAAATGAGGACAATAAAGCAAAGGAGGCGATCAATATGAAGATAACATCACCTGGAAAGGACACATGGTGGAATGTTCGGGGATTGGTCTATTGGAAAATCTTGCGCAAGTACTCAGGTATGAGATATACCTGTGGCCGGACAGAATAATCTTCAGTCTGGTAGGTTAGGACTGGCTTGATCACCCAGTGGCTAACCAAGCTTGGTCAAAGTGTTGACCAGGTCACAATAGATTAGTTGCCCAGGAAAGACCATGGAGGGTTTCTTTCAGGAAGAGCAAGAGGAGATGAATCCACTAGAAAACTACATATCCCTGGATTATTTAGCTAATACCAACTAATGCTACTATGCAAAAGGAAACACCTGACAATAAATGTTGGAATAAGACGAATCAAAAGGAAACACCAATGCAAATACGTGAAACAAAGCTGACGGCTACCTGGATTCAAATATGAATACAGTAGTAACTGAGACTGAGAAATAAATAAAAACAATTTGTTTTATAATATTTTATTTAAAACACAGAGATCATACTTACCATTTAACAACCTGCTGTAGTTGATGATAATTTGAAATATTAAATTTTATTGGTGATGACAAAATGCTATGAAGAGAATTTAAAGGAAACATTGGATAATCTTATGAATGCGTCTGTTCTCACACCATGATGATGCCTGAAAAAGAAAACATAATGTTTATGAAATTACTTTTTACTACATGTAGTCATTGAGCATGAAGACAAAATCCAAGAACTGTAAAAATAGGATGAAAGAAGGAAATCAGCAGCCAATTTAGTCGGAAATAGAAATCAAAGCACTTCCAGCACCGTGAACACCTGTGACATCAACAATGATTATTAACATGATTAAGATGAAAGTAGAAGATCGCCATTTTAACAGCAAAGAAGATAAGATGATATAAGGAACCAGGGACATATTTTGAAGACCAGAGAGAAGAAAAGGTGGATTGATTGTGGGTAACTATGAGTTGTAGTGGTCAGGAGCACCACGAGTTGTAGTGGTCAGGAGAACCACGAGTTGTAGTGGTCAGGAGCACCACGAGTTGTAGTGGTCAGGAGCACCACGAGTTGTAGTGGTCAGGAGAACCACGAGTTGTAGTGGTCAGGAGAACCACGAGTTGTAGTGGTCAGGAGCACCACGAGTTGTAGTGGTCAGGAGAACCACGAGTTGTAGTGGTCAGGAGAACCACGAGTTGTAGTGGTCAGGAGAACCACGAGTTGTAGTGGTCAGGAGCACCACGAGTTGTAGTGGTCAGGAGAGCCACGAGTTGTAGTGGTCAGGAGCACCACGAGTTGTAGTGGTCAGGAGCACCACGAGTCGTAGTGGTCAGGAGCACCACCAGTTGTAGTGGTCAGGAGAACCACGAGTTGTAGTGGTCAGGAGAACCATGAGTTGGTGGTCAGATGAACCACATGTACAGTTGCGTACCAGAAGAGGCAAGTAACCATGAAAGTTCTGTAGTGGTAGGCTTGTATTGTGGATTAAGGGAACCATGAATGTTCTGTAGTGGTTGCCCTGGGTGGTCAGGAGAACCACGTACTGGTGTAGCTAAAGAAGCAGTTGAGACAAGTAACCATGAATGTTCTGTAGTGGTGGACTTGTACATTTGAAACTTGGGCATCACGAATGTTCTGTAGTGGTAGGCCCGTAGAGCCAGGAGGATGTACTTATGCTGAACCAGGACAACATCAGCCCCAGGAGTATAGGGAGAATCAAGAGGAATCACACAGCCAGGAGAAAAAAAAATCAGGAGGATCCCATCATCCAGATGGAGAAGTAGTCATGAACATAAAGAAGGGCTTGGATAAGCCAAAAACACCAGGAAACAGGAGAACCATAGATACTTTCAGGAACTGGAACTGGAGGATAGACAGGTCAATCAGAAGGGAAAAGTAAGGAGGAGTGATGGACAAGCAATACTAGAAAAGATAAGACCTGACATGACTTACGGGTTTCCATTATATGAACCTGATGTCAGCATTAACTCAGGAGGCTGGTAGCAGAAGACAACGGAGAAGATGATGAACATTAACTTGAGGACAGAAGATGAAAACAAAGATGACAAGCATTTATATGATGACCATGAGCAGGATGAGGATACTGATGTTGGAACAGACAATGAAGATGAAGATAGCGACTATGAAAACAATGAACAATTTAATGACATTACATGTATTGTAATATTTCTGATTTTGCATTGAATTCAGGAGAATTCATTTTATTAAGTTGGGGGGAGTGTAAGAAACAGGGTTTCTTATTGTCAGACCTTTTTCACCCTGTTTAAGTATTTCATAACCTGGTACATGAGATGTCATTTGGCACATGGATTATGTGTTGCAATGATAATTTTGTTAAGCATCAGTCAGAGTAATAGGAAGAAAATTATCTTGATTTATAACCAGTGAAAGTTTGTCAATGGTGACACCAAGCTTAAGGCCTGTACCATGGTTTAGCTTCATAGTTTTACCTTTTCAATTAAGCATTTATTGTTAAGGCATATTTTCATGCCAATGATATGATGCCTGTTCATATTTTATTGCTAGGAAGTCTTTTATAAAGCAGAAACAAGTCATGTTCATTTTTGTTGACATTTCGCCGGCTAAAATCATATGGGGAATGAAACGTATTTGAAGATATTAACATTGCACTTTATAAAGTTATTTTGTCGATCGAGTGTCACTCTAAAGATACCAAAAGTAAATCAATAATTTATAGACTACCGGCCGCTCATTTTATGAAGTAATTTAAGGGCAAGTAAGGAACTATTTTATGTCGTATTTTTGATAACTTGAGTGAATTATTTTATGTATTGTTACGCACGTCAAAGGGGTGTCGCAACATTAACCTAACGTTTTTGGAAGAAGTAAATGGATGAATCAACTCCAGAAGTACATTTGAATAAAAGGGCAAGCAGAGGACAAGCCCGGGCAACCAATTTATTTAGATCTGACGTCTCTTGGATCATTATAGTTCCGGCTACGGAAAAAGGACAAGCACTGATTGGTTGATGACGTCATGTGACGTCGCTGAAAGGATATAAAAGCGAGCGAGCACTTCACAATGGCAGATAGCTGAACGTCTCTCCAGCGGCAAACAGCACCTTGGAACAAGGAACGTAAGGGACGGTGCTTTGGATAGAAGACCACAAGACGTTTACATTAGAGGATCATATGGAAACATTTATACAAAAGAAGCTATCAAGGGAATTATTAGCGTAACGTCAATGTTATGCTAATCCAGCAGAAATAGTGAGCAAGCTATCACGCATTGGATCTTGGACTTGGAGGACGCTAGGAACGTAGGATCTCGGGACCTTCACACGGAGTACTACTAGGAACATTGGATCTTGGAATTGGGACCTTTACTAGGAGGACGGTAGGAACATTGGATCTTTGGCTTTGGACCTTTACTTGGAGGACTCTAGGAACATTGGATCATGGACTCGGAACCTTTACCATGACGACGCTAGAACACAAGCCATCAAGCATTGGATCTTGGACTTGGAACTTTTACTTGGATTATTGGATAAGGAAACTTTAGGACATGGACTCATGATCATTAGCTGTCAGATGACTAGAACATCAAGGACTTCTGGACAAGGGACTCTCAATTAGAAAACACAGAACTTACATAACAGACGTTATAAGGAAGACGGATCCATAGCTTTATCTCGGGGTTAGGAATAACTGGACACACAAGACTTTAAGATGGAAAGGAACCCTAATAGAGGAATGCCGCTGCAGCTGGAGAGGACGACCTAACCAATGGAACCAACATGCGCTATCTCCCAACACGTCGGACACCACCTTTGACTATTTCATGTCATATTGTAAACTGTATGGATATACATGTCAACATAATTAACGTTAATAAATAATCATTTGTTTGAATAACAGTCTCCATTATCTTTAAAGCCTCTTGATATACTTCACAAGTTAGTATGATTAGTGGTCGTATCATTCGTAAACCGCCACGGTCGTGTTGCGGACAGGGCACGGCCGAGGTGGCTTACAATTTTTATTCCTAACCCCGAGATAAAGCTATGGATCCGTCTTCCTTATAACGTCTGTTATGTAAGTTCTGTGTTTTCTAATTGAGAGTCCCTTGTCCAGAAGTCCTTGATGTTCTAGTCATCTGACAGCTAATGATCATGAGTCCATGTCCTAAAGTTTCCTTATCCAATAATCCAAGTAAAAGTTCCAAGTCCAAGATCCAATGCTTGATGGCTTGTGTTCTAGCGTCGTCATGGTAAAGGTTCCGAGTCCATGATCCAATGTTCCTAGAGTCCTCCAAGTAAAGGTCCAAAGCCAAAGATCCAATGTTCCTACCGTCCTCCTAGTAAAGGTCCCAATTCCAAGATCCAATGTTCCTAGTAGTACTCCGTGTGAAGGTCCCGAGATCCTACGTTCCTAGCGTCCTCCAAGTCCAAGATCCAATGCGTGATAGCTTGCTCACTATTTCTGCTGGATTAGCATAACATTGACGTTACGCTAATAATTCCCTTGATAGCTTCTTTTGTATAAATGTTTCCATATGATCCTCTAATGTAAACGTCTTGTGGTCTTCTATCCAAAGCACCGTCCCTTACGTTCCTTGTTCCAAGGTGCTGTTTGCCGCTGGAGAGACGTTCAGCTATCTGCCATTGTGAAGTGCTCGCTCGCTTTTATATCCTTTCAGCGACGTCACATGACGTCATCAACCAATCAGTGCTTGTCCTTTTTCCGTAGCCGGAACTATAATGATCCAAGAGACGTCAGATCTAAATAAATTGGTTGCCCGGGCTTGTCCTCTGCTTGCCCTTTTATTCAAATGTACTTCTGGAGTTGATTCATCCATTTACTTCTTCCAAAAACGTTAGGTTAATGTTGCGACACCCCTTTGACGTGCGTAACAATACATAAAATAATTCACTCAAGTTATCAAAAATACGACATAAAATAGTTCCTTACTTGCCCTTAAATTACTTCATAAAATGAGCGGCCGGTAGTCTATAAATTATTGATTTACTTTTGGTATCTTTAGAGTGACACTCGATCGACAAAATAACTTTATAAAGTGCAATGTTAATATCTTCAAATACGTTTCATTCCCCATATGATTTTAGCCGGCGAAATGTCAACAAAAATGAACATGACTTGTTTCTGCTTTATAAAAGACTTCCTAGCAATAAAATATGAACAGGCATCATATCATTGGCATGAAAATATGCCTTAACAATAAATGCTTAATTGAAAAGGTAAAACTATGAAGCTAAACCATGGTACAGGCCTTAAGCTTGGTGTCACCATTGACAAACTTTCACTGGTTATAAATCAAGATAATTTTCTTCCTATTACTCTGACTGATGCTTAACAAAATTATCATTGCAACACATAATCCATGTGCCAAATGACATCTCATGTACCAGGTTATGAAATACTTAAACAGGGTGAAAAAGGTCTGACAATAAGAAACCCTGTTTCTTACATTATGTTCCTTTTCCATACTTGGGTCAATGCGATTTTCACTTTTCTTGCATATAGACTATTTTGACCAAGTTACGTGGTATTTTTTCAAACCCAGGGGTGCATAATTTTAAAGATCAATTTTCAACTCTCCATTGAGATAGTTTCAAGGTACAATGACTAGTTCTTCATACAGGGTAAAATAGTGTCGACGGGGTATGGACAGAGCAAAACGCTTATGCATGTAAAATACCCTTTTAAGGGTTCAATAAGAATAGTCTCAGTTGGAGCCAACAAAGTTAAGCAGCTAATCCTAAAAACATTTTTTCAGCATTTCAAAACAGTTTATTTTGTGTACTCACAAAATGATGATCGCCCTGGTGTCATATGGTTTGTCCGGGTGTTGGCATCTGGCCCCTGCTAACAAAGTGTTGTTTGAAGCCTCATACAAAACTGAAAATTAAGTAAATAAAAAAAGATACATTTAATAAAAAAACCATGTAGGAGGACTGAACCGATGAGTTGTTTGCGAATGAGAGCAAGGTCATTTTAAAAGCAAAATAAGAGAACGACTATTTAACTTGAAGGGGGAGGAGGCTTGTATTTTTTTACCTGATCAGAATTTATTTTAGGTACCATTACAATATATTGTTTTTATTATCAACATTATTTTATTTGGCAGATATCTTTCAGATATCTTTCATCGGTATATTTTTTCTTGAACACAGGTGCCAGAATATTTTTTTATCACAAATCAGATTCGGAATATTCTTAAGTAAAAAATTAAAAACTGTACAGGTTTCGTGCGTGTTTGTTTTAAACATGATTTTCCTATATACCTGTAAGAAGTGCATTTGTGTGAAACAACAAAAATTTCTAGCTTGCTATGTAAACTAAAGACGGATAAAGATGGACGGGGAAAGTCAATGGGCCCCCCTTTTCAAAATTTCATTCCTTTCTTATCTGGCATGGGAAACATTATGTTCCTTTTATTGTTATGTACATGGTCGTGTAATCGGTGCTGAATTTGATGCCTTTTATGCGTTTGAGTACTTCTTTTTTAAAACTATTGATTTTACTTCTTTCCATTTCTTTTACTTCAAGTGATGGTAGTAATTTAAGTGGTTACTTCTCAATTTGCACCAAAGTCGGGAGTGTGGGTGTGAGTTGTTGTGTTATGCCATTGCAACTCCATAAAAGTTATGAAAGGGCGATGAGCATGAAGAACATGAAATCATGATGAGAAATACGGGATCCGATTGGAAACAAAGGAATGGTAAATTTTCAAAGACCACTGGAAAAGGGGAGAGGTGGGTCCAAAAAGAGACAAATGATCTTTTACCTACATAAAGCATGGCACTCTCCACACACTTTCACACACCTTGGTCAGCAGTCAGGGTTTCCGTATTATCGACCAGACAACCCTCGCGGACAAGGGCCACCATATTCAGTCACATAGCTTAAGGTTCACTCTTGACCGCTCTGTGGGCTGAGTAATAACCCGATGTCAGAAACCAAACACCCTTAGTCGCCTTTAACGACAAGTTAGGCTCTGCTGCAGGTCTTCTCGCCCCCCCCCCCCCCGGATCCGCACGGCCGACAATTTTATTGAACATCTCTTAAGAATCTGAAAAGTTTTATTTTTATAAGCAGTACTATAATTTAAGCTAATTCAATAATCATATATTACTTACACGAGTTTATCAAATTAGAGACATCAATATCGCTGCAGACTTTTGGTAGGCAAAGACCAACTCCCAGTGTGGGTGCCTAAAATATAGTTTGAACGTTTAAGATCCTGTGTCAGATTTTGTTAATGTATGTACTGTATTGGAATCTTACAAAAGCCCAATAATAGCAATACACAATGTATATTTTTCAACATACGTTATACATGTAAAGAGAGATAATAATTACAAAATGACGACCAAGAAAAATCAATTATATGATGAATATATTTCCACGTTAAGAATACAAAAAAAAAAGAAGTTTTCGTGCTTGATTTTAAGGGGGGCTGGCAGTTTTTGTAAATACATATTCTGGCCTGGAAAAAGTTGATAATAAATAATCTGTTCTCTGTTTGCAAGATAATAAATAATCTGTCCCAAGATCCTTTCTCAATTAAGCTATTGTATGCCGAAAATAAATATTCTTGCCGCGAAACGGCGAAAAATAAATATTCTGGCCCGCAAAATTTTGAAAATAAATAATCTGTCTCGACCGAAACTGCCAGCCCCCCTCAGAATTAAATGGTCGTCCCCCTAACACATCTGGCACCGTGGTTGGATCTTCATCTGGGATAAAACTCCTTCGGAAGGGACAAATAAGTTATCCAATCATGATGTATGGTGAGAACAGTACACTGTAGGAGTAGGCTCAAAATGGGTTGGTACGAAGGCCATACTTGCAAAGTGCAAGCTTGAGAGAGATTTACATAAGCATCAAGCTTCTTTCCCAATTCAGGATAAAAAAAATAGTTTATAAACTAAATTGAAAAAAAGGTAGCATACCTCATGAGGGAATGACATGTATCATGACTTGATAAAGGTTTTTCAATAGAATCAATTGTACAACTGTACCGCCTCCTTTTTTCTGTACAATGGCGACACACTGATCTGTTATTACGATGGCTCTAACATATCTTATAATAACTTCAACTTGCATGCCTTTCTAAAGAACTGTTGAGATGAGCTATGTTTTCCAACCATCCCCATACGACAAACAGGTTTCGAACTTTGTCAGTTTCTTGATAAAAAATCCTTTCCTTCGGAATGAATCTATCATAACTATATTATTTAGTGATAAGTGTACATCGAAAAAAAAGATATCTATATACCTGAACTACAGCCGTCTGCTTCATGAACGAGAGAGGAACAAGCCCCATGCAATATTTTCCTTCAATGTGGTAACTAGTTTGATTGACAGTAGTTTGGGCGTCAACTGAGATACACTCCTCGTAATCTCCTGGCCAAATCAGCCCCCCTCCAAGGATATCTGAAGCTGGTTTTCCATCGGAGTCAATCACTGAAAGAATACATGTATTCTCTGAAATTATGGGAAGCCTAGCACTTGTAATTTGATGTTATTTCTTCATTATTGATGCTGCTTTGAACTCTCATTATGGATGCTACCTAATTATTATATGATGCTAATTTGACATTGCATGTACATGTACATGGATAGTTAGTTATTGCTTTCCATACAAACGGATTTAATTAGTATGCTTAGTTTTAAGGCATTCTTTCATTCTGTTGCCAGTACCCATTTTGATTTCCTTATGGGACGGATAAAAATTGAAAGTAGTAGGTTTTCAAGACTTTAAAGTTGTCTAAGTAAAAAAAAAATGCACAAGATATTTTTAGCATATTCATTTTATTGCAAACTAAATTTGTAATCCTATTCATTAATAACTCACGGAAAGGCTACTAGTATAAATATATCTCCTAAATAGTGTTTAATTTGATACTTACTTGATAATGCCCATAGCTCCTTATTCAATATTCCCTGAATAATCCCTTCCAAGTGGTCTATACATAACTGAGAAACGTCAAAGGGTAACACGGGAGGAACAGTCGAATGCGGAGTAATCGTTGATGATTCGTGATTGGTTGTGTGTAGTGATGACGTCGTTGTAACGTTCAATTCGTCCGTCGTCGTTTTAACCAATGATGTTGTTATCGTAGTTACAACTTCCGGTAATGTCGTTTGGTTTGATTCAAGAAAATCAAATTCAAACGCATTTTTCTCCGGTAGGTTTCTGCTTTTTATAACATTTCGAAAATTGCTGAGTCCTGCAACTGTTTCTAAACGTTTTGCAATCGTATTTGGATATTTCTGCAGGTCACGCACGAGTGTTCGAACAGTGTGTACGTTTTGAAGAGTATTAAAATATCCTTGTTGAGATTCCAAAGAAAAAACACTGTTGCTGTATAATGCAAAAACTAGACAAAACAAAAACGTCAATTTGTGGCTTTGTAATTCAAAAAACATCGCGTTAGATTCTAAAGTGCTATTATATAGCTTTAAAAAAATCTGTTAAAAAAAATAAACTAAAACAACTTAATTCAAATTGGGTGAACTTATGAATGGATTTTGAGATTTATCAAATTTATAAATCAAACAATATCTTATCCATGTTTGAACAATAAATGCACACACGTATGAATCATTTTAAGATCACACGAAATCTGTGTGTACATATGTCATGTCAAAATATAGGCTGAATTGCGAAAGGAGTCAATATATGGTGAAATAGGTGAAAAATTAAAAAAGATATCATAATGAATGTTTCGTTTCCCCTTTTTGACTAGATATTATTACATGCAGATGATTTGACAATATATATTGGTTTTGCAACAGGGTTTTCCATATTAGGACCCATATCATTCAGAAACTCCCGTATTAGGTTGAGGCGTCAGCCGAGTCCATAATATGGGTTGAGGAATTATATGAGACCATGGAAGTAATATAGACCTCTCAATATTACTTCCATGATGAGACCAAATATGGATGAGGAATTATATGAGACCCAATATGGAACCTCTGTGTCATAATCATGATAATATCTTCATTAGATTTTTGGATTTATTTCTCGAAATTAACACACACGAGGAAGGCTTTGTGCAAAGCTCTATGACAAACAAGATTAATTGCCAACTTTCCTTTCCTTTGTAGCAATATTTCGTCCGCTCCAGCATATGAAATTTACTTATCACACTTTATTCGTTATTCCAGAACACGTGGGGAGTATAATGACGTCCTTGGTAGAGCCACACGGCTAACAAGCAAATTGTAAACACAGGGGTACGTTGCTCCCAGTTGTTGTCATCACTCAAAATATTTACGGAAGACATCATGTATTTGTAGACAAATGAGGGATTTATATCTCTAAGATGAGCACAAATCTTGTTTTGACATAGAGTTAAGTAATGTCATCCTTTCCGGATTTGATCAACACTAAATCGATCTTTGGCAACGTGACGGATGTGTTATAGCAGGCAGGAACTGCTTACTCTTCCGGAGCACCTTGGTTCACGCTCGTTTTGACTTGAGTTCACGCTGCTAAATGGGGTTTAATTGTCATGTATGTGGGGTTTTTTTGTTGTTGTGTGGTTTGTTTCGTTGTGATGGTTTTCAGTCTACCGATTTTGTCTTTGTCTTTTCGGTATAATGATGTTTGATTATCCCTTTTGTACACTTTTGCTTCTTTCTATCAAAGACATATTTAATTCTCTAGAAAACCTGTTAAAAAGTCTTTAATACACATAAAAGTAAACATGTTAAAATTTTCAATTTTTCTATGCATGCTTTGATTTATATGAATGTTTGAAAGTTACTGTATTTTTATTACTTATTATTAGTATCATTAATTCGCCGTATTTTTTAACATAAATACGACGTCACACCTGAGCTCAGGCACGACCATATCAGGTCTCTGGTGCGGCGCATTTACGCCAGTTACTATTTCTTTTGTGCCAAAATAATAATTCATGTGCGCTATAAATTCTGTTCATTTGCGCCTTTTCATAATTTTTTTATTTGCGCCATCCACATAATACAAGTAAAGTATTGAAATAAATAGTTTTATTTATTGATATATATATATATACTCTCGCACTGAACTAGTAAGCAACTGTGCGAATGAAATTGCACCTCTACTGTGCATCCAGTACTTTGCCATTAGATAGTCCATCCTTTCTTTCTGGAATCGTCTTGATACGACCGGAGTATTTACTTATCGTCTTTTTTTAAACGTTGCACGTAGTCCGAATTTTCTTAATGATGCCCATTAACAGCTCTAAATATCGGACCTTGTGACACAAATGAACTATTGCATATCTATAAAACAATGGCGCAAATCAATACGCCCCTCTGGTCAAATATGTCTTTGGAATTTCCGGCTGTTTCATCTGGAAAAAATTAACGCATAAAAGCGCTATATGAGTATTAAAGCCTATGATGATATAAACCTGAGATTCCGGCTACAAAAAAAAATCAGTTCTAAACGGGAATCCAAATTTCAAAGATTTTAGCGTTATGTGAAAGATTTTCAATGTATTTTAGCGCACTGTGTCCTTTTTGATCTAAGACTAAAAATATTATAGCATACAAAATACAACAATATACATGATAAAGATAACATGAAATATAAGTAATAGATGTGCAAACAGAATGATAAGCAAGTCTCTAGCGAATTAAACAAACAGTAAAGACAATTGAGTTTATAAAGATTAAGAAATGAAAAAGTGGATGTAAGAGAAAAAAAATACATAATTTACCACGTACAAAAGATTAAGATTATGAATCATTACCCAAATGATAGTTCGAAAGACAAATATCGCCGAAACGATTGAACTTTTAAAACACTGTCCACAAAGACTCGCTTTGTACCATGGGTCGTCTAGCTCATTGCACACCACCGTCAGTATTAGCTGCTCCGAAGTACCCGGTTCTTATACCTTCTTTTTCACTTGAACAGTGCCCGTCTTGCACCACAAGGAAGTACCGCTCGGAATTCTGCAAGACTTAACAATAATAACAAATGTTAAACACGTCAAAACAGAAACTTATTATCTAATATCGGTGAATTCGAAAAGGGAAACACATCTAAAATATATAGCTCCGTTTTTGTCTTTAAGAAAACGATCTTCAACCTCCATACTTGCAGAACAAACAGAGCAAAAGAAAAAAAAACTTGCCATAGCCTTTAAAAGCAAACAAGAACTAAAGATAGTATCAAACTAAATCTTAAAAAGGCAAAACTCAAGATATCTAGACAAGACAATAAGTTGTCAAATTTCGTGATTGCGTGGATGATGCATTTTTTAGCACTGTCCTTATGATATCATGGTGTAATGCGAAATGAAATCCCTTATCATTTTTCTTGCACTTCCGTTAAAAAAACATGGCAAGACGAGTAGCAATCGTAAACTTTAAAGCTCATTAACACAACCATGTAGCTATGATCATTCAATGAGTTGAATATTATTTTGTCTTCTCGTACATCCACTTTATATTACATATATCTGAGCCCGTTTAGAAAACGTGTTTATATGCCTTGCCTGACCACCCCCTCTTCCCAAAAGAAATGCTTGCTTCATTAAACTGCTTGAAACTCTGAGACAGTCTTCCTTCGTGTGTCACTGTTATGAAAGAAATGTTTTGCCTTCCTATCTGAGATGATATATTCTCAGTTCTGATTTTAAGGCCCGTATTTATGGTCTACTCTCTGTTTATTCAAACTATACCTTTGTTTTCGACGGTCTTCTTTATTTGTGTCCATATCTACAGTACTGTTTTGTTACATTTGTGTTCTAAGCTTATCAACATTAATAACATAATCATGATGATCAATGACGGATCAAGACTAAGAGAGGGGGTTCCAGAGGTTGGAATCCCTCCTACTTGGAAATTTTAATATTTTTGTGCAGATTGCGGCGAAATTTGCTGAGACTTCCCTTTCGCCCTCACTGCACGTTTAGCGAAACCCTTGCATCCCTTTCAATAATATAATTTCTGGACCCACCCATGATGATGATTCTACAATTTCAAGATAGACATATGGAGCAGCCGGATAAAGTTCAAGTGTCAATATCCCCCCTCCTATCCTCTTCGTGTGCATTAACTTGTTGTGTTATTACTATTTGCATCATATGTACATGTAGGAGGAAGCAAAGAGGCACCAATGGGGCATTCAAGTGTCAAAGTCCAAAAGGGCAACGACGACACCGGCAAACACGATCAAAAACAGCACAAAGAAACACAGAACACAAACCACCCGAACGGAAATCAACAACACGAACCCAAGTCGTGACAAGAGTGAGCTCAGGCAAAGCATACTATATGTCTTATATAGGAAAGCATATTATATGACTAATATTTTATATTTTGTTGCTTTGTTTTTTTGTGCATGAAAAACTAGGCCACTCTTTTATTAGTCAATGGCTTTCCCTCTTCCTGAAAAAAAAACAAATTATTGGAAAGATGTTGGTTTTTCATAAAGTTTTGTTTTGCATTTGACACGCAGAATTGACCCTTAGCAACGCGACGAGTGTGCTATAGCAAACAAGAACTGCTTACTCTTCCGAAGCACCGGGGTTCAGTCTTGTTACGTCTTGATTTCGTTTTGTTGTGCCTATTGATACCTCTTTGCTCTTCTCATTAAAATGAACTTTTACAAGCAATGAAAATATTGGTTACGTTCAATCTCTTTTTCACTGAAAGAAGTATGAATCGATAAAATAACCTTTAGGTTATTGATATCTTCTATTTGTAAATATATTTGTTGATGTGGATCTTATAGTGCTTGGCTGCTATCAACATTTGCCTTACTGTTATCAACATGTATAGTTATAAGCAATAAGACACCTATCGGAATGGGTCAGGTCGATACTTTAACAAATTCAATGCAGATCTAGATGACAGCAATAAATAAGTTTCCTATTCGTAACTTGTACCCGGTGTTTCTATTACACCCACTGCATCGCTGGATAGTGGTGCGTTTGTCCTGATGTTGTTTGATAATTATTTATTACTTTCTTCCTGCTTTTTAACCAATAATCTTTAAGATTGAACAAGAAGTTTTAGTTTGATCGATAATTTGTTTTGTAAAAATGAAATTTATGTAAGTGCAAAATTAAATGATGAAACGTGGTTTTCGCCCAGTCTTTCAAACGAAAACCATGCATAGCAAAATGGTCAGACTTTTATATAGCCCGATACTTCTGAATCAGGATTCAATTGTCATACATGTAAAACATTAGTTCCAGAAATGGGTCTTTCTTTGATATTCTAGGGATTTGTTTGAATCTTATGTATTGTATTTTTAGTCTTGTGTCAATGCAAGACGGCGAGCAGTGACCTCTGGTCATGTTGAAGACTACTGGCTGTTTTCCATTGTGATTTTTTAAATTGCCGTTTCTTTAATGTTGGTTGTGTCACGTACAATTATTCCACATCTCTTTATCGTCTATTTTAACATATTTAACGCGCTCGCTAGAAAACCAACGGATGTGTTGCACAAAGCAGGAACTACTTACTCAATAGGAGCATCTGAGTTTACTCTCGTCACATTTACCACTCGTTTGTGTCTAACGAGTGTGTCTTTGCTCTTTCGGACGGTCCAATGGTACGTCTTTGCTTTTTGTTGTTGCTGTAATATATCATGTATATATTACATATGTATTATTAACAAAATGGATTAGTATACTATGGAACGCCGTTCCTGTCTTATGATGGAAGAAAATTATTATAAGGATATATTTTGATATTATATGGACATACTTTATCATTATATGGTATAAAGTATATCCATATAATGATAAAGTATGTCCATATAATATCAAAGTATATCCATATAATGATAAAGTATGTCCATATAATATCAAAGTATATCCATATAAATAAAGTATGTTGCACTGTGGCTTGTGTATAAATAAAATAGACAAATAAATGGATGGTGAAGCCACATTTTAAAGGTAAAAACTAAATAAGAAATATAAAGAAATAAAACCTTTAAAATAAATAAAACAAGAATGCCCAAATTTTCGGACATAAAGTCCTTCTTCAGGGGCTAAAAGGTAAAAAGATGTTCACACATCGACTGACGAGGAAAGATGTTCACACATCGACTGACGAGGACAGAATCCTCGTCAGTCGATGTGTGAACATCTTTTTACCTTTTAGCCCCTGAAGAAGGACTTTATGTCCGAAAATTTGGGCATTCTTGTTTTATTTGTTTTTAAGGTTTTATTTCTTTATATTTCTTATTTAGTTTTTACCTTTTAAATGTGGCTTCACCATCCATTTATTTATCTATATTCATATAATAATTTTCTTCCATCATAAGGCAGGAACGGCGTTCCAGATTAGACACATGGTTTACTACTTTACGTGGTCATCTCCTAAAAGAGATTGAGGGGATGCAACCAGGGAAGAGACAATTTAAAAGTTTGACAAGCACAATTCTAAACAAAGGGCAGACCAAATTTTTTTTGAAAGGGGTGGGGGTTCCAAGCCAATTTAGCCACACTTGTTATTGTACGATCATCGATAACTATAATATACTTAACATCAACCTTGACGCCAAGTAAAAAAAAACTATTGCATCATAATGAAAAGTGCGTGTGGTACTAACCATGCACTGGTCGTAAGTTATTCCAAACATTAATTTTGTTGAAAGGTCTGCACCTAGCTGTAATGTCTGGCAGGGCATGGAACTGAACTCTACGGTCAAGACTATTGCAAATTCAAGTTAGGACACTGATGTCCCATTCTAAAGATGAGAAGGGGTTGGACAGGCCTGAAAATTGCTAAAGACACACTGAATAATCTTCAAATCATACTCAGGCCTTTGAAGTGTTCCGCGAGATGCGAGCATTGTCACATTGGCTCGGCGTTAAACAGGAAGTAGGATTCCAAGTGTTAAGTATCACTTGGAACATAGAATTTATATCATGCTGCACCACCATGTAAAATCTCAAATATGAAAAAAATAATCGGCTTAAAATCCTTTGACAAGTTGTCACGGGGGTATAAATATTCTTAAAAAAAGTTTAAAGAGTCTACCTTTTGGTAAAATAAAGGCACAATCAAGAATTACAGTAAAATGAAATATTATAATGTATATGATGGTAGTAACATAATGTACAAAATGAACGGACTGAACGTGCACTTAACGATTGAGATTTAAGATACCGGTATTGTATAAATTATACAACTTTTTTTTTAAAGTACTGTCTGACATGTTAAGAAAAAAAAATACATTTATGAATTTATTCAAATCAATGCAACATTTGTTGTTGTTCAACGCACATGTTACATTTTAATTATGTTAAAAGAAGGAAAATTTATTATTTGTCTAAATCTGGATCCTTTACTAGACACATCATATCTTAGATAAGACGGGTAAGCATGTGCACATTTCTAATTAATGACGAATTATTAGTTTTGTTTAATGTATTTATCCTTGATTGGGAAACAAGCTTGATGCATATGTAGAAGAACTATGAAATTCACGATTTTATAAATTTCGTTAAGAGCCAAGCTGTCATCATTTATCAAACTTTAATATGCAGATACAGATACCTTTTTAAAGAGCCTTCCACTGTTTGCATTTTGTCATTATGGCCTATCTAGTGGTTTCTATTGGGCCATTTTTGTTATAAAATCCCACAAAAGAGTCTTTAACGAGCATGGGTTATTGCTATCGGACCTCCTATACAGGGAGACAACCTACATGTATCTAACGTTTCTTGAGACTATTCACGTGCATAGTGTCAAGTGTGATTCGAAAAATGTTTAGGATTTTAGCAGCCCAATGTGTTATTCACTACCCCTGAGGCTCTTTAAAAAGTTATCTGTATCTGCATATTAAAGTTTAATAAATGATGAAACTTGACTCTTAACGAAATCTATAAAATCGTGAATTTCATATTTCTTCTAGAAAAAAAGTGGGTTGACAGCCAATCTGCCAGAATTTGATTTAATAAAGAGCCTGCCTTATAGACATAAAACAATGTTAGAATTAAAGTACTTTGATGTTTTTTTTTAATTTGGAAAATTGCCAATTTCAACCCTAGGGATGCTGGGTAATGGTTATTAAGATTTTCAAAATTTCCATCTATTTTGAAGGAAAAGGTATTACCCTTTAAATATGTACTGTTCATTTTTTTATAATTTGACGATAAATGGACCAAAAGAAACTTTGAAATACATGAGGTTTTGTAAATACTCATGCTGATTTTGTAAAGAAAGCCAGGAATACTGATGAGCCCTGTGATCGGCCATCTTGAATTTCCCGAAAAAAAATATTTTGCCAAAATAAGTCTTTCATGGGGGTCTTTTAGTTAAACCATCCCTTACGTTGATATGAAAATATTGGTTTGGAACAAAATTGCATGGTTTTTTCACAGATTGGCTTTAAATACAACATTATCTTGTGCAAGTTTTAGCTTGTAAATTGTTCTACTGAATGGTGGGTTTGCTTGTCTATTATATTTTTGTCATTGCCCCTTGAGGCACCTTATGAGTAATTGAAATTAAGATAAAATGATCTTGGTATTGATATTGTATCTAAGAATCATATGCATCATAAAATTTGCTTCAATAGACCCTTTCACGGTTATTGTAGCCATATTAGATAGGGGGCACATTTTTTGAAAGGAGAAGAGAAGATTATACAAAATCGGGAAAATATATGTCTGTTGCTAAGCAATAGAGCTGTTTTTATGACATTTTCCTGAATTTTTTCCCCTATTCAATATGGCTACAATAACCGTGAAAGGGTCTATTCGGATCTTCTTTGTTTTGTTATATCTCTACCAAATAAAAAAAAATACGGTCAAATGACGGTGGTCTCATTATTCCGGTATTCAATTTAACCTGTTTCGTCTGTTTTTGGTGGATCATCTGATCCGGTTTGTACTTAGACACTAAATTTTAAAGTGGTCTTACCTTGTGGTTGTTACTATAAGGAATTGGTTAAAATCGTGAATTTTATACATTTCTTCAAAATCAAATTGTCTGTATATTATTTTTGTGCTTGTTTTCTTAGCTCGTGGATTGTTCTACTAAAATGTTATAGCTTATCATGATTTTACATACTAATATTCATCGGTATATCATCTGTCGCAATGATAGAGTGGTATGTCATCTTTTGCCTGAGTGGTCGAGTGGTCTAAGGCGCTTGTTTGAATACCACACTTGGTGTTCGAGGCCTGTATGTAATTAATTAGGTTTGTCAGTTACCTGCACAAGGTCGGTGGTTTCCTCCGGGTACTCCGGTTTATCCACAATTAAAACTGACCGCCTTATATGACCCAGGTGCGTCGAAAAGGGCGATAAACCTTAACACACAAACACACAGACGCAATATATAAAAGATGGATGTTTAAATGTCTGTACAAAATCATAGCAATTGATGTTTACATATCTTCGGTAAGTAAAAGACTTGTTCTGGTGTCTGTTAATATCAAACATTTCCATTAGTTCTAAAAATGATTGTATTTTTTTTTTCAGATTTCGCTGGAGTGCTGACCACTCAAAGAAATGACTAAGAAGGTTTATAATATTTGTTTTATTGGTATGTTTATAATATTTATTTTATTGGTATGTTTATAATATTTGTTTTATTGGTATGTTTTACCATAATGTTAACGATTGACAGCTGAAAAGACCAGGAGATTAATTAGTCGGTCCCTCAGCGGGATTCGAACCCATACTGAAACATCATACAAGCAAAAAGAGAGTAATCATTTGCTCTAAATCCATGTTTTTCCGTTTGAATAAGAAAAAAATTCTTGAGATGCTCCAGTAACATAAAGTCTCCGGTGCCTAAATTCGGCAAATATGAGAAACAAAGTATCACAATAGAAAATAAAGAGATGTGGAATAAGTGTACGCGACACAGCCCACAATTAAACGGCAATTTAGAAAAACCACAATGGACAAAACCACAAGACCACTAAGTAGTTCACTATTGTTTATATCGTGAAATCTTCCGAAACCAAACTGTCTCGTAACTTCATTTTCCTTTGAGCCTTAAACCTGTCTAGACGGAGAATAATTTCAACAGATAGATTCAGTTTATTTTTTTTATTTTTTCAGTAATTGTGATATTAATGGCAGTACCATCAAGAAAAGCTAATGATATAAAACCTCCTCCATTCTCAGATCACGAGTGCCAAACGGCAAATGAGTGCAACACATCACTGTCGGAAAGAAACGAAAGATGGCTTACTTGCTCTAGGATTTTCATTGAGGCGGATTGTAACTCGAACGCCGACGTTACATGTATCTATATAAATGGAGCATGCCGTTTGAACGAACCTTTGCCCTAAGCAAAGTCTGATTGATAATAATAAAAAGAATTTGAAAAAATGTCCTAAGGGCTTCTTCATCTGATCGTTTACTTATGTTAAATCAACAGGTTACACACAGTAAATTATCCCATACAAGGCCTAAAAATCCCATACATTAAATAGATTTTTTAGTATTTTAGTCCAGTAGGTGTTCTGGGATCAAAACTTCCAGCTAGGCATTTCAAAAGAAAAATGTTGAATAAAGCCAAACCTCGGTCTTCATTGCGATCTCAGGACCCGCGGAAGTAAAGCAAAACACAACAGGGTTGTGAGAGACAGCGAGGTGTCGATGGATCATCTAACTACAACAAAGATCAACAAACAGCCAAATAAAAACATTTCAATCCGACACAATTAAATGATGCATCATGAAATTTTCTTAGAATGCTGTGATTTAACATAATTATTTATTTTAAAAATGGTTTTATAGAAATTGACAATAGAGAAAAAGTAATTGAAACAGTTTTATAACTAGCATATGGCAGTCTTGAAAACGAATGACGCCTGCGTATTAAAATATTTGGTAAACAGGAAGTAGATGACTAACAGGCATAAAATCGCTTAATTTATTTTGTTTGATCAAATCTAATATTCTATCGTTTTCCAAAAAAAGCGCTTCACATGCAGTGAAGATTTATCAAAACCATTTCAATATGTGGATCGTGTCTTTCTGGCATATATTCCATATTCTTTCGTTTTTAATACTACACCATATAGTACTATAGGAGATGGTTCATACCAAAAATCAAGAGGTTGTGACTTGTAGTTGCCAGGAAAACTGGGACGGAAATTTTTGTGACGCAGCAGGACGACGACGACGACGCAAGACGATGGATGGTGCCAAAGTAACCTTTAAATGTCGCTCCTGTAACTGGATGCTTTGGAACCCTAAACTTCTGTATCAGAATTTCTGTTCGAATTCATCTCACAATCTGCAACGTTTGCCGTTTAGTTTTGTAGATGACGATAATTAATAAAAGTGGTGCAACAAATTTATTTAAATATTTCTAATCTTTACGTTTTCTTTTTAGTCCCTTTACATACATGTATATAGCGTACAAAAACTTTACTTTAGAATACTTAAATTTAAGTCACAGACTGAAGGCGTCCGAAAAGGTCATGAAGAGTTTTGGTACCGGATAAAGCGTGTTACAAACTAATTGAAAAAGATGTCACCCAATTGATTAAATAACCAAAGTCCATTTTAATACTTACGGGACAAACATCTTTGAATCCGAAAAAAGGGACGATAGCAAATTTAAATCTTAAAGTGTTGGAACCATTTATTTACATCCCCCAGTCGACGTATCAAATTTCTATTTTGTGATTTGACAATTATATTAATTTAAGAACAAAAATATCAAAAGAAAAAGATGTCTTTGAGAAGAAGTTGGTTCATGTATAAAGTTGAGACAGACTGACTGAACTACATTGGGCCTTATCAACCTGTCGCTTTAAAAAAGAGTCTAAAAGACAACATGGAAGCGATTCTCAAAAGCCGGAAGCGCATATGAAATTATCTTACTAATACATGTAGGTGTTAATCAATGATTTCGATAGGCCGAAATAGGGACGACAAATTTGTGAAAATAAACAAACCTATAACGTAAAAACCTTGAACGTGCATATGACTTTTGAAAATGATTTTGTGACGTCATCGTGTTCGTTAGCAACTTGACGTTTCCAATTATGGAGAAGAGACGAAGAAGAAGTCTCAAACGCAAGCGGAAAGTATTTTTCCGTAAGTTACCGACAAGGAAACAAAAGCGGCGAAAAGATAAAAAAGACAAAGTAGATTACATTCGTACTAAATGGACGAAAGCGTTTCGGGTAACGATGAATTGGGAAAACGTCCGAGAAGATTAGTGAGTATCATAAAAAAATCCATCAACCCATATCAATTTTCATTTTTTGTGTTGATTCGACAAAAACACCTCCTCTGGTCTTTGCTCGATGGCAAGACATGCAAGAATGAAGGCCGGATTGGGAGGTCATTGGCGAGAGCAGATTCTAAGCCCTCTTTGCTGGATGAGTTGACAATTGTACAAGGCTTGATTTAAGACACATACTACACTAGCTTTTCGAAAATGAAGCAAGTAATGTCTCTACTTTAAAAGAACTTAATAAATACACTGGAATTGTAATATCTTTACATGTAAATATAAGCTATGTGTTAAGGTATGGACAAAAGTAGAAAGGGATCCTCCCATCTGTATTCTTCAATATTTTGCTCAGTTTTTTATTCTGGTAAATTTTTGCCACCATTGTTCCAACTATTTTTAGGGTCATGATTCTCTATTCTTCATTTTTGTTGCAATTTATCTATAGCTTATTTTCAGGCAATTACTCTTTATTCTTATAACCCCAACCGTACCCACTTGAATGGATGGCTTCAGTTTAACTCTCGGTTCTTTCGTTACAACATAGCTTTATTTTTTTCAGTGTTAATACAAATTTACGGATATTGAATTAGATCAGATGTTAGCCGATTATAAAATAAACACTAAGATAAACCTTATTGTTTTATTGGAGTTGTAATTTCTAAAGTATACTCTCTCAAAAAAGTTACGCAACAGTGGAAAATTTCCCTATATGTTTTAAGTAAACCTACCTTATTATAAATTGGTATTGCTAAGCCGTTTTTCAATCATTTTTTATCAAATAAAAACCAAGAAAAAGACAATAAAGTGAAGTTTATTTTTTATGATTTGGGCAAAATCCTAGCTGTTACGGTTTTTGATAGAACGCGAGTAGAACATAACCAATGTTTTTCCACGGAAAATGTTGGTTGATTTAAACGGGTTGTTGACGCATAAAATTGACAATTGATTTCTACTTATGATATCTTAAAAACCGGTGAAGTTACGATTTTTCTATAATCATAAAAATAAATTTTAATCATTTCTCGTTCTCTTGGTTTTTGTTTCATTAAAATCGGTTAAGAAATTGCTTTGCAATACAAAAATAAAATTAGGTAGGTTTATTTAAAATATATAAGGAAATTTTGTATTGTTGCGTAACTTTTTGGGGTGAGTATATGCTTAAAAATAAATCAATTTTGAACCATTAACCTCGAAGAAATTTATTAGGAAATAAAGCTATAAAAAGAGCTTAAAAATAAGATAAACGAAGTAGCCTCTTAAGATCATCTTGGGGAAAATGTCTTATTTTTCTGTTGAAGATATATAAAAGGCATAAAACAATTAAAGAAATAACGCTTTTACATAAAAAAAGGTCTGGTACGTTATAATGGAAATGTACTATTCCATTAAAAGTTAAATTCCGTATAATCCACTATATATAAAAGAAATAAAATTTAAAATTAGCTGGCCGGGAAGGAAAGGGAGGCAACGCAAGCAAAAGTATGCAATTTTGAAATGTTTCTTTGACATTTATATTCAGTAGCGGTTTTGGTAAAGGGACAAGAAAACACCAAGCCAACCCTTTACGAATTTCTTTAGACTGCATTCATAGTGCTTGGCCGAAAATTGACAGGACTTTAGTCCCACTTTGGTAAGTCACTCGCATCCCTCCTTCTTAGCAAAATATCGGAATCCATCACTGATATTTAATTTGTTATTAGTTTTTAGTGAGTGAGTGAGTGAGTGAGTGAGTTGTTTTTTACGCCATTGCAACGCTGTATAGGTTATTTGAAGGCGATGAACATAAATAGGATATAAAATGAACATGAAATGTTGATGAACAATGATTGAAATTTGGGGGTTGGGTGGGGGAAACAGCAAAGTTTGAAGAACCACATGAAAAGGGGAGAGGTGGGCACGGTCGGAAAATATAGCCTATGTGGTTTACTACTTAGTGGTCCACAAAGGGATCTTTTACGTGCATGAAGCATGGCACTCTCCACACACGTTGGCCCACTATGGTTTGCGATCAGGTTTTCCGCATTATAGCCTGACGACCCTTGCACTCATTATGACAGGGCTGTCCCATTTAACCACCTGGATCACAAATCCCAGTCGCTTTGTGAGCTAAGGGGTCTGATCCGATGTCAGGTTTCTGGGCCTTTTAGTGAACTTTTACCGACAAGCTTAACGTGCTACGGGCCTATTCGCCTCCCAGGCCGCGCACGGGACGTTATTATCTTTTAAGGGTATGGCATTTGTTATATTCTGTTTTATGGACTAATCATTTTTATTTGCCTGGAAATGCTATCAAGAAATGAAAATGCTGGCATGTAAATGATCATAATTATGAATATACATGACATACTTGTATAAAAACAGACAACACCCAAAATGAGATTTTTACGATGCAATTGTTTGCTTTGAAATTAAAATCTATTTTACGACCACCATGAAAAATTTTCTTATATTTATACGTGGATATTTTATGAAATTATTTAAGAGTGATTTCTCTTATCAAAGATAAAACTTATTTTGTAATTTTCAGAGACTACAAATTAATTTGTCTTTAATTACTAAACGTACCCATGAAGCCTAGAACTAATGAATAATTAACCGAACTTTAACGTGTATGAGTATAGCCATAACGTACCATGAAGCAGGAATATTGATAAAGCTTAGCAATTAACTTCGCGTGTGGAATTAAAATTATAAATAAATAATGTTTCGGAAAGTTTTCAGAGGAATGAATAATGAAGAATTTACTGGAAGCACTGCTACGCTGTTTGTCTCGCATGCAAATCTCTCTGATGCAAGAGGTACCAGATTGTTGCGCCAAGAATCAGTGATTCGTGATAATAATAAAGTGATCATTAAGAATTTGTTAGAGAATTTTAACATGGAAGAAACTAAAAAGAAATATGCGGAATCTAAAGTTGTAGAAATTACTTGGGATTCAAATGATTTTAGCTTTGATACGTAAGTTAGACCTTCATTCATGTTTTGTAGTCCTACAGTCTTTATTTTTTATAAGCAACGCAAACTCAAGTCAAATCAGAAGATAGTGAACCCAGGTGCTTCGGAAGGGTGGACATTTTCTGCTTGGTAAAACATATCCGTCATGTTGCCATGTAGGTTGGTTGTACAAATGGCAATAATTTGTACTAATTGAACATCTCGCTACATTGTCGCTAAACATTGGGAAATTAACATGTTAACAAAAGTGACCTCGTAATTCTTTAACATCTGAAAAGTATATGTTATGCAACATCTAAAAGCCTCTTTTCAAAGCACCTCGAACAATTTTGGTCAATATGTACAATTATGTGTAGTTTTGTGTCATCGTGACAACTAAAGGAGGGGGGGGCTCATGACCGTCCGTACGAAAATTTACGTCAATTTTATTTCAAGAATCGTACATTATGATGGTTGAAATTTGCTTAGGTGGTTTTGGTATGACAACCTGACTGTCTAAGGCAATTTTAGACCTGTCGGAAGTCTACTGTTTATTAAGTTATTTAGAGCTGGGCCGATACAAAAATTTTCGTCAAGCTTTCGTCAAATCCTGTATATGAGAATGACTTTAAACTTAACTAATTTTACGTCCAAAGCAATCGAACTTCAGATCAGATGGACACCGACCACATCCTTTCCAGGAGTGCAGCAGCAGCTGTGTCCTAAAGACTCATCCTTCTATTTTTATCTTTACAGTGCCCTTTCCACAGCCAAAGTTCGAGCAAGGTTGCAGCAGCTTATGGGAACAGACGTTATACGAATAAATGATAGAAATTATATTAATAGAATGCTCCAAAAGCTCGAAGAAGAGAGACAGGTCAGTTTCTAAAACTGATAAGGAGATATTGTCTTTTTTAATAGCAGCAAAAAACAACAACAAAAAAACAAAAAAAAACACACAAACAAACACACAAAAAAAAAACAGAACAAAACAAAATAGAAAAAGCAAACAACAACAAAAAGAACAAAAAAAAACAACACTCAATTTAATTAAAATTATGGAAAAATATTAAAAAGAGGTTAACATTTTACAGTCAATTTATATATTTTTTAATCGTTCTTAAACTAAGTTTATATGTATTTTACAGCAGTCCAAAGTTTTGGGAAAACATCATGATGCGAGGTTTTAAAGTAATCTCTCAGAAACACAAGGTGAACAGATGAACGAGCATCGATTCAAATGATAAAACTATAATAGATTTATTACAATTAAATTCACTTAACTTTTTTTCTTAAAGAATAACTTTTTAATTTTTTCCTAAATATATTATTCACCTCCATTTACAGGTCGAAGTAAAAAAGAAAGAGGAAGCGCTGGCGGAGGCAGAAGAAGAAAGAGTAAGATTGTTGCAACTGTATGGCGTCATCAAGAAAGAAAAGGTGGAGGGGTCACCAAAGCATAAAAAAACTCAGTATTCGGTGAGTATCTTGGAGTTTTTTTGTACAAAATTCACGGACACTAAGAGAAACCCTAACTTTTAAACAAATTGGATTTGCTCTTGCTATTAATTGTCAATTTTACGCGAATCTTAAGTGTGCAAATGCATTCAGAACATATGTGTCCGGCACAAGAAAATAGTCATGTAAAAAAAAATTGGTTATTTTTCATAATGTTATTATGGCATACTATTATCGGTCTGTAATGACGGCCTGTGGATTTCTTTGTCAACTATAGCATTGCCAAACACATCAAAACTAGGTTAATTTTCAGAATTTTTATTGCTTTGTTTCATATTTTTCGTTCAACTTCATTTGATTTTAAGCAAGGAGATCATTGAGTTAAAGGAATAGTTTCAAATACTATAACGACAAAACGCTATTTACAAAACAATATAATGATTTTTAATCTATGAATCTTAATAGCTAAACTTATAAAAACATAGCTATTAAGATTCTGAAATCTTTACTATTATGAGAAGCTATTCTATAGTATTATTGCGTAATTTTTTCCATATTGGCTGAGTTATTGGTCCAAGGCTAGTCATATTGGACTGAGGCCGAGGACCAATAACTCAGCCAATATGGATAACTTTACGCAATTATACCTTTATTGACTAACCTAACCAATATGGCTGACATGCCATATTGACTAGTCCAATATGCCATATTGACTAGTCCAATATCCATATTGGACGGATAAATTACATATTGGCGTAGTTTTGTGTTTATATAGTATATATGGAAACGTATTTGGGTCTTGTATTTAAAATTCAGTTTTAAAGAAGCAGAGGTACCAATGGGGTATCCGAATATCAAAAGTCCGAAAGGGCAGAGACAAAACCAGTTAACACCAACAAGAACGGGACAAAAACAGACAACATGTAAAACATGGAAACACAAAACAACTGAATATCAATCAACAACGCGAACTCCAGTCGAAACAAGAGTGAACTCAGGTGCTCCGGAAGAGTGAGAAGTTCCTGCTTGCTATAGCACACCCGTCGCGTTGCCAATAGTCCATTCAGCGTGTCAAATCCGGTAAAGGAAGACAAAACAAAACCCTATGACAAACCAACATCTGCACTCATCTGAGAGATCGAAATCCCATATTTGTCTACAAGTGCATGATGTCTTCCGTAAAATTTCTTGAGTGAAGACAGCAACCGAGGAGAAACATAACCCTGTGTGAGCAATTTTTGCGTCAGACGTGTCGCTCTGCTAAGGAAATCGATGTAAGTCCCGCACGCTCTGGAGTAACGAATCAATTGAGATACGTAAACTCCATTAGCTGGAGCGGACGGAATGTTGCTACACAAGAAGGGGAAGTTGACTTAAAAATCGACATGACATATTTAACTCAGCAAATTGATATAAATAATCTGATTTTTCATTAATGTATTTGTCATGTCGACATAAATTTGTATATTTGTTGTTTTCAATTCAATGACTGCGAGTGATAATTAACATGACATATTTTATTTCAAAATAATTAAGATGAATTAAATTATCAACATGACTAAATGACATAAAAGTAATTGGAAAGAAAATAATACTTTTACATTAAGTCTTTCTTAACTAGAAATAATACAACAAGTCAACCATTGTTATATTGACTTGTCAAGATGTTTTTAGTATATTGATATTCGATATGACCTCTTATTTGCTTAATTTTCAAAGTTCTAAATAATTAAAATGATATGATTGATAGGCGCGAAATCTTACACTGCCAATGGGATACTGCCAACGTACATGTAGCTCTTGAGGTTGCTTTTTTTCATTTGGATTTTTTAGTTGCAACCAAAGAGGTGCAAGTTCAAAGATCCAAACTTAAAAAGCAAACCTCAATAGCTACGTTTTTGCAGCTATCCCTGTATATGTTTGTAAATTTAATATGTCGCATTTGTATTTACTCTCGTTTTGTCACATAAAAGCTGTTTTCATTTAGAAGTGTTTACCAAAGAATACAATTCCAAAAAAAGAATGCACCATTAAAGCACAGGGGCTTGTGTATAATGAAAGAACCTTAGTGAGCACGCTCACATACCCCACGCGTGCCGCTTATGGACTATCTTTGTTATCCTTGAGGAATTAGTATCAAGCTACAGGAATCAATAATATTGAATGATTGTAAAAGTGAATGTGCAAGTATTTGAATATCATAACAAAGTTATGTCAAATTTCTTAGTCCAAAGGGCCATAACTCTGACAAAAATTTAGGGATAAAATTTCCTTGTAATATGCACAACTACATATCGTGTACTTCTTGCATACTAAGTTTCATTAAATTCTGTTAAGTTGTTTAAGAGGAGTTGCCATCACAAACTGTAATCATGATTTTCTGCAAATTTCTAAGTTCAAAGGTCTATAACTCCCACAAAAATTTGCTAATCAAAAATTTCAGGTAAAATGCACAACTACATATGGTGTACTTCTTGCATACCAAGTTTTGTTAAATTCTGTTCAGTAGTTTAAGAAGAGTGTCAATCACAAACTGTAATCAAGATTTTCTGCAAATTTAAAAGTCCAAAGGGCCATAACTCCCACAAAAATTTGCGAATCAAAAATTACCGGTAATATGCACAACTACATATGGTGTTCTTCTTGGATACCTAGTTTCGTTAAATTCTGTTCAGTATTTTTAAAGGAGTTGCGATTACAAACTGTAATCATGATTTTCTGCAAATTTCTAAGTCCAAAGGGCCATAACTCCCACAAAAATTTGTGAATCAAAAATTCCCAGTAATATGCAAAATTGCATATGGTATTCTTCTTGCATACCTAGTTTTGTTAAATTCTGTTCAGTAGTTTTAGAGGAGTTGCGATTACAAACTGTAATCATGATTTTCTGCAAATTTCAAAGTCCAAAGGGCCATAACTCCCACAAAAATTTGCGAATCAAAAATTCCCGGTAATATGCACAACTATATATAGTGTTCTTCTTGCATACCAAGTTTTGTTAAATTCTGTTCAGTAGTTTAAGAGGAGTTGCGATTACAAACTGTAATCATGATTTTCTGCAAATTTCTAAGTCCAAAGGGCCATAACTCCCACAAAAATTTGCGAAACAAAAAATCCCGGTAACATGCACAACTACATATGGTTTTCTTCTTGCATACCAAGTTTCATTAAATTCTGTTCAGTAGTTTAAGAGGATTGGCGATTACAAACTTTGATCACAGATGGACGGACGGACGGACCAGTCAAAAACATTATACCCTTTGTAACTTCGTTGCGTTGGGTATAAAATATATATATATATATGTACCCCCTATCCTTTTTCACGTAAAAAGGGATAGAGGGGGTATATATTTTATACTATACACAAGCCCCCGTGATTAAAGGGCATATATGTTTATACTTATTCAAATTTATTTACATTGATTCACATTGCATGATATTGGTGAGAATATTATTTTCTTAATTTATAATACATTTTCTTTCAATTTGCAAATTATGTTTCTGTTTAAGGTAAAAACCTACTGTCTGTTGCAAGAAATTAAAAGCCGGCCTGATGTTTTTTCAATTAATTTCATCTCAAATAAATTCCGTCTGCTGTGTGGCCTCCTGTGCTATTTGCTGAACTAAGATGAATTAGGCCACTAAAACTCACCCATTTACATGATATACAAAAAAATTAAACATTTGTTTGAAAGAACAAGTTCATTTGATTAAAAAATACGTTTCAGTTAAGTCTGTTATCGAGCATTGGTCAGGGGAGTCTACACTTATGCAACAGTTTTTCACCAATAGTCAATATACTGTATATGAATACCTTCTTCCTGTTTTTAGTGTACATGCATGTGTTTATAACGTAACAGTGTAATGCCTGGGTTAGAATGTACTTATGTCAAAGGTCTAGAGGAGGAAAAATGACATCAAACATTAAACAAATGTGACATATTTAATTTACAAGCATATACAGGGATACATGCAAAAACGTAGCTCTAGAGGTTTGATTTTTTTCATTTGGATTTGTAACTTCCAACTCTTTGGTTGCAACTAAAAAAATCCAAATGAAAAAAGGCAATCTCAAGAGCTACATGTACGTTGGCAGTAACCCAGTCGCCCATGGCTACTTTTTAAATTTTGAGCTGGGCTACTGAAATATTAAAAATACTTAAAAATGTAGAGGAAATGATAAACAAATGAAGTCTGGGCTATGCATACCGGATTGAAATTCCTAATTATACAATTTAAGCTATGAATAGCAATATATTAAGCCATTCTTAAGAGTTTCGATAAATGTTTTAAAAAGTGCCCATAACTTGATATGTGTGTAAGATTTCGCACATTTCAATCATATCATGTTAAATATTTAGAATTTTTAAAATTAAGCAAATAAGAGGTCATACCGAATACCAATATACTAAAAACATCTTGACAAGTCAATATAACAATGGTTGACTTGTTGTATTATTTCTAGTTAAGAAAGACTTAATGTAAAAGTATTATTTTCTTTCCAAATACTTTTATGTCATTTAGTCATGTTGATAATTTAATTCATCTTAATGATTTTGAAATAAAATATGTCATGTTAATTTTCACTCTCATTCATTGAATTGAAAACAACAAATATACAAATTTATGTCGACATGACAAATACATTAATGAAAAATCAGATTATTTATATCGATTTGCTGAGTTAAATAAGTCGATTTTTAAAACTGAATTTTAAATACAAGACCCAAATACGTTTCCATAAGTATAGGCTGTTTTCATCATATTTAGACAAATATTTTTATGTTAGTCAATAAAGTAGTTTAACCACTGTAGAAATTGTGCTTCGTTTGTGGCTTTATGTCTTAGATGCTTTCAAAACACTTTTATTTCACATGTGAAAGATAAAAAGGACAGAAAATCATTTGTATCTTTAAATTGATTTTGTCTTTTTAAGAAAAACGATAAGAAAATGGAAAAATCTACTGAAGATGGGAAATATGGTAGGAAGGAGAGAAAAGAGAAAGATCAAGATGATACAAAGGTAAAGATCTACACTATCCATAAAATGACCTTCTATAGAGCTTATATAAAATTTAAAGTTTGAAGGAAGAAGAGCGATCATTGGTCTTATTGGAGGCTATGCATGGACTTTTATTGATGCAGGTTTTGTTTTTCCCCATTAGTTTATTACTAGGGTTTTGTCCAAATTATTCCAATTTTCGTGCTTTACATGTTGTCTGTTTTTATCCCGTTCTGGTTGGTGTTTACTGGTTTGTCTCTGCCTTTTCGGACTTTTACATTTAGATGACCCATTGGTACATGTACCTCTGCTTCTTTCATTATTATCTATCTGAATTTGCACCTTTTATAAGAACATCACCACTCGGCGGATAACAAATTTTTATGCATCTATGTCCATTTCTGTTATTTAGTACTATTTTGTATTTTTTCCATGTTTGAAAGAGCTTTAAATACTGAATGTAAAATTGGAAACCCATCTATTGAAGGAAAGCAAACTCAACGTACTTCATTGTGTTAAGTACTGTTTAGAAAAAATAGTTTCCAAGGAAAAGGAAGTCTTACTCTGGATTAGCAGTTGGTATCTCTTAAAATATGTACCCTTTTCACTAAGAGAGTTCTGCTTTCTTAATTTGTTCTTACTTACTTGATAAAACGACGCCACATTTTTTTTTATGTTTTTGTTTTAAGGATATTGTTACACAAGTTGAAGTCGAATCAGAGAGTGAAGATTGTAAGAAGTCAAAATCAAAAACTCATTCCACAGACAAGGAAAATAAACGAACAAAAATCGTTGATAAAGAAAGTGAGGTATGCTAATATCATTAATTACATGTACTTCAGAGCGATAAAGGATTAAAAACATAAAAATATGTAATTATTTCTTTGGCTTCATGTAGTATTGTAAAATGTTATTAGTCGTTTAAATATAAGGTTTGAAAAAAGTCAACCGCTGAACCTATTTTTGCCTATCGTTTATATACCACTTGAAATCTGATACCAATTGTCGGTAATACCCTATGCTACCGAAATCTCAAGGACTAGCTCAAATGATAACTACAGCTGTGTAATATACTAGATATATATCAGTACTATTGCATTTTCATTCTAATTATTTATTAACCCCTGATTCATACATCTAGATACAGTGTGCGTGTGTTAAAAGACTTTAACCCATTTTTTTAACCTCGACTGTAGCTTCTGTCGTCAGCAAACCGATCAAGAAGCAGTGATAACACCAAATCCTATCAAAAGGCTGGTGTTGTACTAATCGAAAAATGTCTATCTAGAGAGAAACAAATCAAGATCTAATGCTACCGGATTTGTCAACCATAAAGTCTTCGCAAATACTGTTGCATATACCTTTATTCAATAAAACAGTCTTATCAATTTTTGAAATGTATTTATCATAGGTTCAAAGAGATGTCAGAAAAGAAAAAGAAACTGAAAGCGAAGATGAAGTGACTACACCCACGAAACAAAGAGCACCGAAAAGAGAGACTTCTTTTGTTAGGAAACTAAGGAATGCTGAGGTTCGAAATATACTTATTGCATTATGAGTTTTATATGTTAGAAACATCAAAAGTATAAGGGGCGATATGAGTTAGCAATATTAAGCTTATTTCTAAAGACAAGGTACACTAAGGACCATATTTGGCCCCCTTTATGATTAAAATTTACAAAATTGATATGGAGAAGATGTTTAATGGTATTTAGAAGTTCAATTGAATGAACAAACTTGATTTAATATTTTTTGCGCGCATAATCTGAAATATATGAAAAATAAGATGTCAAAATAAACCAAATATAATAATAGATATTTCAGATTACAATCAAATCGGCTGGAATTGTTTCACTTTGGGTCATATTTTCAATTTCTAGATGCATCCGCTTGCTTGACCCAGAAATTCACTTCAATCAAAGTCTAAGTCAGTTTAGACATCCCTGGGTCACTTGGGTGGAGGCCTTTGAAAATAACAATTTAAGCTACAAAAATCAGGATTTTTCTCGATTTTGTTGATTTTACTCTGTTTTAGTCGTCTATAAAGTTGAAAAACTGAGCAGATTATTGGACATTGAAAGCATACTCATAAATCTGAACCATCTTACTCGATATATAAAGTGCATTTTCATAATTTACCTGAGATTTATCTTTTTCAAAAAAGGGGGCCAAACAAAGCCCGTACCATGTCCAAATTTGTTACAATTATAAAACCTAATTGTAATCTTAGAAAAATGTTCATTTTAATTTTGTCAGAGTCGTCGAATAGGACCGAATATTTAATTTGCTTCTTTCAAACTATGGTTAGAGATGGTTACCATACATAGAACCAAACTTCGTAATTCCAACTAATTACTCTTTGTCTCTGATTTAATGGATCCGAACATTTTTGTGAAATTTCAAACAAAACCAAAGCATTACTTAACATCAAACTGAAATGAAGAGAAAGCCTTTAATTTACTTTTTTTGGTAACATTATAAATTTCTTACTTTTTTTTGGTAATTATAAAATTCTAATGAGCAATTTTTCGGGTTTTTTTTCAGACAGTCGAAAGTTTGTACACAGTGGCAGACAGTTTTGTAGGAAGTGAATCGGCATCTTGATATATCATATTACAAGAACAATGCATTTGTTGACAAATAAGGAACAAAAGTTTTATCGTTACATGCATATGTATGGATAATACGAAAATTCAGATTTATTTGCCTCATTTATTGCAATGATGAGTTTTGTAAAAAGTCTGTATCAATAATTACTTCTTGATTATATTTTCGCAAGAAATATATACTTGTATATATAACTTTTCATATTTATATTAGTATTTTTTTTCTCAAATTAGCAGTAAAAACTCCTATAAATTATTGTCTATCTGGATAATCGTAGATAAATTGAACATCAAGTCCGCTCAGTTCATTAGCAAATAAAGCATCAAGTTCCTCGCTTTGGGCAACAGTAAACTGTTCTTTCCACCCTCCTATCTCACCTACAATGAATAATAGTAAAAGGAGTTTTTAAGAATTTTTAATTGCACCGCTTTCTAAAACTGAACTTTGATACTTTGAACTTGGAATTAGTTAAGAACAGTTTATCTCTGACCATTCGAATAAATTTAAACTGATATGATTTTTTCAACGTTACGCGTAGCATATACCCTCACTTCACCATTCGGAAAACATAAATTGGGTGAACAACTGAACTAAACTGGAAAGGTAGGAACGGTACAACTCATCACATTAAAACAGCCGAGAAAGTTGCGACGAATTTTTAGAACGGACAGACAGACAGACGGACAGACCAGGCGGTTGTAATATATAATTCTTCTCTTTCGAGTTGGGATATTAAATCGTACACACGAAATACTATGATATAATTACATTTACCGTGCATATAATTAAAATGCAGTATTTCTTTTGGTTAATTGACACCTTGGATCGTCTTTCATACCTCGATGAAATGTCACTTGAATCACGTGGCCGTAGCCGGGTCATGACTATATGCACAACTAAAATTTGTTCGTATCCAGGTAAATTCTCATAACTTGAATTCGCATTTGGATATCAATGCGCAAATAAAAACAATACACCAATATACACCACAAAACAAAACGAAAAATCAGTTACAAATTAAAAAACATTCAAATGTAATTATAAGAATTGAATGTTTGTATTTTGATGTTTCATAGGGTTTTAAAACCGTTGACCTCGATGAAATGTCACTTGAATCACGTGGCCGTAGCCGGGTCATGACTATATGCACAACTAAAATTTGTGAGGGGGAGGACAGGGGGGGCGGGGGGACGGGGGTTGAGTGGGCGGGAAGCGGGGGTTGAAGGGACGGGAAGCGGGGGTTAAGGGGGCGGGAAGCGGGGGTTGAAGGGACGGGAAGCGGGGGCTTTAAAGGGCGGGGGGTGACTAATAGACGATATTGAGATGCATTGAATGTTTAGACAACATAGAATATGTTTTAATATGTTCAATAAAGCTTTCAAAAGATCAGAAATATGAGTCAAATATGTTTATTAACATCCAGGGTCCTCCAGCGAGATAATTTTCTTTGACATCTTTGACCGTCTTTAGTTTCCGGTTTTTTTTTACATTCGCGAACGGAACTTGTGGAAATTTAGACATCTTACATCTTACATCTTCTCTGTAAATTCCACCTTTGTCAGGCGCACCACTGAATTTCTTCAGTGTAAATCCCTTATTTTATCATGAATGTAGCACAGTATAAAATTTAAAAGACTGCAATGGTAAATGTAGAAACTCATGCCAATGTACATGACCTCCCAAGAGGTTGGTTTATATACAAGTAAACACAAAATGTTCATAATACCGGTACTTCATTCAATTGTCACAAGCCTGGCGTCATCATTGAAGTAGAGATGATCTCTTAACGTGTAGACGGAAACACCTAGCTCTGGAGATAGACTCTAGTTTTGATGTTATTTCTGGTTTTAGGAATGTGAATCTGGTACAGTCAATAATGAGCTGTAATAGTAATCGTCTGTCTGTGATGATTTCTGTACTAATATCATGATCACAACTACTAAACAATTCAGTTCTAATATTCTCAAGATAGTATGTATGTTCATTGTTCAAGACATTGCATTTCAGAAGAAAGTGGGTAGTGTCTTCGGGTTCTTGTTGGCATAGTTTGCACGTTGGAGACACTTGACCTTTCCTATTGAATCTTGCTTTGTCTTCCTGTAGGGTGTAGCTATTTTGCATTTTACAGAAGCTGTAGTTACAACATAGGTTTGAGTTTTACAAAGTTTGAGAAGTCTAAATCCCTTGTGTTTGAGTTGTCTCTATGAAGGGAGGCATTGACATCACCCCCTATAATGATCTGTGATGAGTCTTGGTACTTGATTATAATTTCGGATAATTCATCCAGTACACTTTGATATATAGTCGTCTCTTGAGCAGTTTTTTCCTCTTGATGGAAGATAAACGCAGACTAATACTATTGGGTTGGTTGTGTTTATTTTTACACATACAATTCGGTTGCCTCCATCTTGCAGAGGGGTAATGAAATGATCAAGGTCATTCCTATAGATTATGGAGACACCTGCGTGGCCTCTTTTGCGTTCCAGGGGTTCTTCTAAGATGTTGTCATCAAAGCATTTCGTGTGATGGTTGTGATTTGGGAGTTCCTCCGAGATTTCGTGTTTCTCACTAGAGTGAATCCAATGTTCTTGTAACAATAAAACATCAGTACGCTTTAAAAGAGTTTCAATGTACACCTTATTGGAGTAAAATCCTTCATCGTTAAAAGATAAAACATGCATGCTTGAAAGCAATTGTCTATTAAAACTTTGTACATTCGGTTCTGTGACTTTTATCTGTTGAACAACATTGGCATCTGTACACGGGGGTAGAGCTGCTGGTTCATTATAATTGGATGGTACGGATAAGTCAATGTGTGTTGAGCTGGAACAAGGATTGTTTGGTGGTTTTGGTTCAAGCTGGGATTCAATATCCTCTGGACAGGAGGGTGTTGGATCAAGTTTGGTATGTTCCTCTGTGAGTTGTTCTTGTTGTTCACTTTCCTTGGGTCTACATTGTGACTCTGGGGTTGTTTTGGTCTTTTTTTCTGAGTTTGTTTTGGTCGTACCTTTGGTGTCCAGCTTTTCTCTAAAAAAAGTCTCTTTCTTTCTCTTGTCACTGTTGGTTGTTTCAGTTTGCTCGTTATTCTCCTTTGAGTCAGTACTTTCATCGTTTCTGAAATCCATGTTTAGATCACTAAGGTTGCTTATAAGTTTAAAGTTATCATGCTCTAGAGTTTGCGTGAAGTCATCTGCTCTTTCCTGGCCTTTGTGGTGGTGAGCATTTCTATGAAACTGATGTTTGCGGTTCCGAATTGGTTCATACTTTAAGTCTTTAACTTTGTCTGTGAGGTTCGTAAGTTTATTATCTTGTTTCAAGATTTCAAATTCTAATTGTTTTATCCTTTGCTCTAAATACCACACTTTCATTGAGTCCTAGGAGCTAGTATTATGTCTTGTTTCTTTGTATTGATGTTGGGGTTAATCCTGAGACTCAAAGTTTTGAGAGAATTTAATTTTATGTATTCTGAAGGAGTGTTCAAGATCTAACTTATCAGCCTCTAGAGATATAACGTATGATCGGCTACTGTTCAGCTCTTTTTGTAGTGTTGAGATGTCAGATTGAAGTTTGTAAATAGTTGAGTCCTTTGCTCTGAGAAGTTTTTCTTTTTTCTCTAGGCAGTCTTTAAGGTGCAGGATTTCTTGGTGTAATAACTGAGCGCCTTGCTCTGAAAAGTTGTTTAACGAGGGTTTCTTGTTGTTATTGCATCGAGATGGTGGAGTTACCTCATCTGGTGCATAATGTTGTTGGAGTTCTTCTTGCTTTTTGGCCTCTATTTGCTGTGCAATTATTAGATTATTTTGCTGATTTTCAAATGTTTCTCTTTGATAGTCTTTTTGCATTTTACAGCCTTTACATATATAGTCAGTGCTATGGTCATTTTCATATTTTTCTATTTCGGAAACGCTCAGTTGTTCGCATGTGTAGTGTAGCCATGAATCGCATTTGTCACAGGCAATTGAATTTGAGGAATTATCACATGACAGTTGACATATAGGACAGATTTGAGAGCTTTCAGACTTATTTAATTCTTCAGTACTTTCGTTAAGCACCACTACAGATGGTGGTATGTCGTTACTAGTTGATATCACAGAAGGGTTGTTTGTTATTTTAACAGTGTCAAAATAAGTTGCTTGCTCAGAGTTCTTGTTTCCTTCTTTGTCTTGATGTTTGATTTTACAGTTCAATGCTCCGAGTCCGGTCAGTAGATACATCTTAGACATCTTACGTAGTAGTCAACATTCGTACCACAATAAGGTCATGATGACCTACAATGTCCGCTTAAATAACTTAGATTAAAGTATCGGTTAATGCCCATATTTTTATATTTTCAGGAAAGTTCCAAAGATTCTCAAAACATATTCATGAATAATACAAAGGTCAAATAGAAAATTGAATGGAAATGGTTCGATTTTCGAAAGAACATCTGTATAGGCGAAATTTATTTAGATCACCATTTTCATCACAAATCTTGTTTTGCCAAACATGCACGTAGATGGGTTTGCATATGCTTATATACTCATGCTAGTGTCAAATACAACTTATACATTCAAAGACCCCGCCAACGTGCACATAAGCTATACTATTTGGCTAAGAATTACAACATTTCGTAACTTCAGCTTATTTTCCGTAAAATAGGCTGATAATTGACCATAATTAGGAGGCGGGGGTAAATTAAAAGAAACTGGAGGGAAGCGGGGGTAGAGGGGACGGGAAGCGGGGGAGGGGGTGGAGGGAAGCGGGGGTAAAGGGTGAGGGAAGCGGGGGTAGGGTACCCCCCTGTCCTCCCCCCCATTTGTTCGTATCCAGGTAAATTCTTATAACTTGAATTCGCATTTGGATATTAATGTGCAAATAAAAACAATACACGAATATACACCACAAAACAAAACGAAAAATCAGTTACAAATTAAAAAACATTCAAATGTAATTATAAGAATTGAATGTTTGTATTTTGATGTTTCATAGGGTTGTAAAACCGTTGACCGGTCGCACATTTTTAACATGAAGCGCTCATTCAAAATGTGCTACGGTCAACATGAAACATCAAAATACAAACATTCAATTCTTAAATGAAAAATAAAACTAGAGGCTCCAAGGAGCCTGAATCGCTCACCTGATTTCTTATGCCAAAGTTTGAATAAATTTCACAAACTTTCAAGTATACAAAGTTGCAAAACAATCCTTTCAGTGGTTTCAGAGAAGATTTATGGAAATCAGTTTAAATTAATAGAAACATACTGTTAAAAGGCAATAACACCTATTTATAAGGACCTTTTGATGCTGAACATGAAAAGTTGCTTCGGATTTTCTCTGTCTCTTACAGCTGGGTGCAGACCAAGCATAACATGTAGACGGGTGTATAAGTGCACGCAATGTGCACTCTGTGTTTACTAAGTTAACGGTTAAGTGCACTTTGCGTTTACTTGAAATTTTCAGTAGACGTGAAAGCTGACATTTCGTTTACTTTCACGACCACACAAATGTTCACTTAGTAAACGCAAAAGTAGACGCATTTATGGAATTTGTTCCAAAAGTAGACATCGCAGCCTTAGTAGACGCAGGAGTGAACTTTAGTCTACTGCGTCTACTGTAGACACACACTAGACGCACGTTCACTCCGGGTCAGGTTTATAAACATTGTATCGGATAATGTGTATTTTTTTTTTTGCGCTTTAATTCTTATTCGTATTTCGAAAGTAAGAAAAGACGTCTAATATATGACGGTTTTCCGTCGGTATTAAAAGCTTGCATAAAGTTTATGTTGTCCGTTGTACACGAATTTAGTTATATATACTCAGTGATTAAAATCCTATTAACGCTAAAATACCGTCTATTTTCATTCCCCTAAACATACATTGCTAAAGATTTAAAAGTTGCCAAAAAAAATCCAGTTTCATGTAATTAAAATATTTTAAGGGCGACACCTCAACTTCCTGAGTGCAAACTAACCAAGCTCGTGTAAAAGTGAACAATTCGAAAAAAGACAATAAAAAAAAACAATGCCTGTCAAATGTATTGTCGAAGGATGCCGAAACATGGTAAGAGACTTTGGAAAAATGGTTTGTTCTGTTTTGTTAGCCCTTCCATATTTATTTCTATTTCGGGTTCCGAGGCTTACTTTTCAAAGGTACATGCTCACCCCTAGTAAGGTGATACGATAATTCAAATAAACTATAGAAAACCTACACAAGACACAAATTAACATAATCCAAACTTTGATACTTTTTCTTTACCAGACAAAACGTATTCTATTTAAATGGCTTACCAAAAGCAACTTTATGTAAATCTATGTAAGTTTTGTTCATCTCTCGTGAACTCCACTAGGTGTGATAATGAGAAAAACGCACGGATAATAACTTTTGTAATGCAGCATTATTATTTACGTTTTCCAGTCTTGAGCAGCATACTTTTCATACTCAACACTATCGCTACATGTATATCATATTGAATTGCCCCGTGTATACATGCATTGCATTGCCATTCATTACACCTTAGTAGGAAAGACTTATTCTACAATATTTGCATTTAACAAAAACAGACTTCTTGGCTTCCCCGCTGAGCTGCAAAAATATTATGTCCACTTGCCTAAAAGGAATTACAAAGGCGACAGACCTGAAAATACTTCCCACCATACAACGTATGAGACCCCTAATTGAAGCTGCATACCAAATATCAAAAGGCCTACGAATAGTATTAGCTCAGAAATCTGTTACGAATTTTTTTTTCCATTTTAAGCTCACCTGGCCAAAGGCCATGTGAGCTTATGCCATCACTATGCGTCCGTCGTCGTCTGTAGTCCGTTAACAATTTCAAAAATCTTCTTCTCTGATACCACTGAACCAATTAAAGTGAAACTTTAAAGGAATAATATATGATATATTGGCAACAAACGATCCTCATTTTAAAATGATTCGATAAAAACATGGCCGCTGTTCCTAAAAAAAGAACATAGGGTAAAATCACTTAAAATGGCTTATAACTCAGCAACCATACCAGATAGAAAAAAATCCAAAGGATCCTAAGCTCTTCAGAATCAAAAGCTCTACAAAAGTCGCCATTGGGTCGAAGTTGTCAGATGCAGATGACCCTTTATGGGGGTTACGGCCTTTTAAGGTCAAAAATAGCGTTTTTTCATGTTTTTGCCCTATGAAATGAAAACTATTGCAGATAAAGAAAAGCGGAAGCTTGCTTAAATGTTCAGCTCATTAGGCTCTACAAAAGTCACCAAAGGGTCGAAGTTGTCAAATGACCCCTTATAGTGGTAACAGCCCTTAAAAGGTGAATAATAGTGTTTTTTTTGCTTATTTGGAATGAAAACTATTGCAGATAGAGAAAAGCTTTTTCTTGCTTAAACATTCAGTTCATTTAGCTATTCAAAAGTCTTCATATGGTTGACATTAAGACCAGGTGAGCGATTTTGGCTCCTTTGAGCCTCTTGTTACCCTTAAAATTCGAAATCAGCTCATTAAACAGGAAGAAGGTATACATGTCAACAATAAACCTGGAAACGCATCCCACAATATGAAACTCCTACCTTAAGCTTCATACCGAATAGTGAGAGCCTAGGATTAATAGTAGCTGAGAAATCTGTTACAAAAAAGTGTGACGGACGCATGCAAGGACACATATTCGCACGGACGGACGCCCGGCATTTCTATGTCCCCGCTCCGCGTTGCCGTGAGAGACAAATAATAAAATAATAAAGGTAAAAAACATTCTGGTAGTATTGCAAAACTATACATAGCTACTGGTTCCATATTTCTGTGTTCAAATGGTTATCTATATTTCTGGTAAAAATTATTGAAACAAAACAAAACATAAACTTTTACAGTTCATTCATAGCGTTTAGAAAAATGTTTGAAAAACTGAGACGTGACGGACAGAGCGTATAGCTAAAGTCCCCTTCGGCTTTCCCCGATAGATGAACAATAAGAGCTTAGATGATCAATCTCTTATATCCGAAAGAAAAGACAAAGCAAGGCAGAAATACCGAAGTAATTGAAGTTCGCAATGGTCCTGACTTGTTACAGGCATTTCAAAAGAAATAGTGCCTGAGTTAAACCGGGTTTTATGGTGCCATATTTCCTACTTCAATTATGATCGAAGGATGTTCAAGTTATTAACTTTCGGCTTCTTTTCGGTATAATCGGTAGCACTGTTTTACATGTAATTTGCATGAAGCTGATCCTCGGGAACACAGGGAATCTTTTCTCGCTTACTCATTCATCAATGATTTCCCGAGGATGCATGTAGCTAAGACAATATATAATTCAAATTAGCTTTCTGACATGCTGTTTTCCAGTGTGGATATTTAAAATATACGTTTATAATGTAGGTTGTGTCGCGTACACTTATTCCACATCTCATTTTCTTCTATTCAACATTATTCCATATTAACTAGCATGAATAAAGTTTTCTTTACTTATCATATGCAGATTTATTACAAGAGCACCCGTCTGTGCGTTATTCGGAATATACATGTAGTTTCTCATTTTTCACGGTGGAATTCTACTAAAGTTTGACAGATAGCTGAAAGACTTTTAGACAATCTGTTATGAGATATTTTTGAGATAACATTATACAAATGTATATTAAGAATAATGTTTACGCAAGGTTGTAATAAAATAAATTTGAAACTAAGAAATAATGTACATACCCGTAGCCAGAAGTTTTCAACAGGGGGTTCGAAAATGTTAGAGGGGGCTCGATTTCCAAATTTTTTCTTATTTTAATAGTGCTTAACCGATTTTTCATCTGATTTTTCCCTATTTTGATCATTTTTTTTGTCCAAGGGGGGTTCGTCCGAACCCCTCAACCCCCCCATCCCCCCTGGCTACGGGTATGATGCACTGATATGATTAATTTGCCCTAGATGACATTCTGATATGAACGTCGTATGCCGATTAACAGTTCGTCTGTTAGTCAATAATGGCATGCAGATCGTGTCATGCAGTTTCGGTCGGTAGAATGCAGGATCTATTGCAAATACTGTTGACATCAGGATGCAACACAATCGATTTCCAAAATCACGTACTATTGTTTTTATTTTATTACATTTAATTTATTTATAATTTACTATAAACTAATTTAATTTTTCAATTTATTTAAGAAAAAGATCAGCATGTTTTCATGTACTATTTTTCCATTCGAATACGATGATAAAACAATTTGCGATGATGCTCGTGAATGTCCCCAAATTGTTAAATGCGCGGTATGTGGCATTCGTCGTCTAATCTCGGAAAACCAAACTTCACACCTGCGTTGGTTTATTAATCGCAGATGGTAAACCTCACTCAGCATTGGTTAATAATCAACTAGTTATCACGATGACGTACTGGGACCTTTATTACATGTATACATAGACCTGTATTGACATGTACATGTATGAATTAAATTAACAACTTTTAACAATAAAGATAACGCAACTCTTAAAATTCTATCGTCATTCAGGAACATTATAAAACATGTTTATTTAATGTTCCTGTGTCATTATGCGTAACACAGTCTTTGAAATTAGCACAGGTCCAACAGGCCTGTTAACCTCTGTTCGGTCCGCACACCTTTGAGAATTTTTGCAAACTTTATAACATTGTTCATTTGTTTTATATAAAATTTTGGAAACTAATAGATTCCGACCTCTAAATTTTCAACCCAAATTTCTTAGGTTTTTGACAATGCCTATTTCTATACTGATTGATGCAGTTTTCAAACTTTTCAAATTTGTGCAAATTTATCATCATTATATTTTAAATTCTAGCTTATTCTTAGATCGAGTTCTAAACTTCACTCCCGAATAAACCTACACGACGTTCCAGTCAGTCCCGAATACAGTTATGGTCTATCTTTTTTAAATATTTAAAATAAATTGCTAAAAATGGTAAAATGTATGTGCTTGTTTTGGTGTTGCTTTAAAATATGATTATGCAAAATTGCCATTGAAATGTTTTATATTTTATTGCTACATGTAATATCTGTAATATCCACTTTTAAACTAGCTAACGACTTCGATTCCCCCTAGTGCGCAACTCCCGGTAAGCTAGCGTGTAATCTTTTTCCGGAGGGATCGTTGATATAGATTTAAAGGTGCGAAATTAGCACTTCAAACACTTACGGACCGGACCGTCCATTTAATTTGAAGTGGGGGCTTGTTTTATTTTCTAAAAAAAAATATTTGAAATTTTGATGAAAAAAAATATTTTGGCAGCAGAGGGTAAAAAATATATTTTGAATCTAAGGATTTATGCTATATATTAACAAAATTCGAATCAATAAAAATATTATGTCGCGACGCTTTGAATAAGCGCGCGGAAAAAAAATTTCTGACCTAAGCAAAAAACAAGCCCCGGCCCCTTTCAAGTTACTTGTCAACAGATTTTGAGCATTGACTGATTTATCTCAGAAAAATAAAATCGTTTAAATACATGTACATGAAATAAGTTTAGTTGCACTTTTATGGACATCCTTGTTCTTGTGTTCGTTTTTCTCAGCTGATTTCCATCAATTAAACCATCTCTTACGCTGTGTCAAGTTCGTGGCATCGGTATACTTTTATCATTAACAGGTTATAGGTAATTGCTTAATTATTACAACACTGATAAGGTCAATCATCGATAATCTAATATTTATTAGCATGTACCCACTACTAGCTAGTTTGATATGTCAAAGGGAAACAGTGGGATGCCACTTAATAAATTTTCATGAAACTTAAACACAATCTTTGTGAGATGTGCACATTTTATTTCTACGGTTGATTTTATTATGACTTAACCACAACAACACTACATGTAAAATAAAAAGAAAAACATTTTTGTCTTACTCCGATTGTTCAACAGGATGGTTTCCAATTGTAACCCTCCCCTGGTACTACAATTTCAATCATTCACTCCTAATTAAGAGTTGTATTATTGTTTTTTCTCGACTGTTTCCTACAGTGATAAAATAATCCAGAACGAGAAAGACATACCGGAAAAAATAAAGATCGCAATGGTCCTGACTTTAAATTGTCATCTCAAAAAGAAATAGATGGTAAAACTAGGTTTTATGGTGCGCCAAACATCTCCCTTGCATTGTGCTCTGGTTCAATCTAAATTTGTCTTATCCGATCGACATTGTTTCAAAAAAGCTCAGAAAAGGAAACACATAAGCGTCTAAAAACTAGAAATTTCAAAACTAACAACGATTTGCATTTTCGATGCTAAAATGTATCCAAAACATCGAAAGATTGTTTATAATTTTAACAATTTCATTCCATTATCAACAACATTTTCGCACCCTATTAATAAATTCATTTTAGCGGTCATGCAAAACAAAAAGAGAACTTTCAAAATAATACGTTTATAACACTTTTTACAGGAAGCCATAGTTCTTGTGGCCATGACATGATTCACTAAGGGGAATTCATCAGCGATGAACAAACGATTCAGATTACATGTATTTATGAAGTCCGTTAAATCCGATTATAAAGAATATAACAAGTTTCAGGGGGCGGATCCAGGATTTAAGTTTAGGGGAGGTATTAAGATTGTTTTTCGCCGAACGGAGCGAGGCGCGATATTGTTGAGTGTGTTTATGTGGATTTTGTGAACAAAAAAACCAACAAATTTTGGTCAGTTAAAGGGGAGGCGTACGCCCGGTACGCTTTCCATAAATCCGCGCCTTATTTTTGGAAAATAATATATTTCTACGCGGGATTCTTGTTTGAAAATCAAATCATCGCGCATTTTACCAAGACTAGTCAAACGTTAACACAAAATGCTAAATCAGTAAGGTACCAACAGCCAGCAAAATAAACAACTTTCACTTAAACAAACTGATACACCGGTCATGGCGGCATCGTTAATTGTTATTTGCGTAGTTTACATACCGGTTGATATCATAACCCCAATTCGTAAAAGGAGGGGCTTGGTTGCAGTCTCTGTCTTGTCTGTCTGTCCGTATATAGATCCAAACAAATTTTCGTAACATATTTGTTTCGAGTTCTTCTTAACGGGTTGATTTTAAATTTGTTACACATCTTTAGCATGATGAATTATGTCTTGTCTTCCCTTTTTTATTCTATGTCGGTCGGTTCTTTACTTCCAACTCAACTGAATCTATTTTAATGGCAGTCATTTGCAAAAAGGAAACATTCATGCTCAAAACAGATTTCTCGTGCTATACTGCTGTAGTGATGAACTCTAAACTAGATACATGAAGTACCCAAGGTGTGGTATGATGAATCGTACCTCGCTTTACCATAATAATCCTACGGTCATCTTTGTTTTATAAATGTAGCAGAGTGGGTATGCTTATCACTAAAGAACCCGTGCGGGTTGGCCCGCAACAGCGTTAAGGTTGTGGGTTAAAGTCCACTGACATCGGGTCAGGCTGCTTTGCCAACAAAGCGACTGGGATGTTTTCCCCAGGTGGTTAAATGTGGCAGCCCTGTCATAATGAATGCCTGGGTCGTCAGGCTATAATGCGGAAAAGTTGACCGCAAACCATAGTGGTGCACCGTGTTGGGGAAAAATGTCACGTTCCTTGCTGTAAGAGTAGGACCCGGAGGATCCCCGTGCAGGAGGCTAAATTTTCCGTCCCTATCCAACACTCCTTTTTCCAGTGGCAGTCAAAACTCTCCTACCCAATTGGACTTGTGTCCCATTTTCCTCCACTTCATTATCATTTCATGTTCATTGTATCACCACTTTCATGTTCGTCTCCCGGATATAACTGAAATCGTGCTGCTTGGGAGTTAAGCAATAACCAACTAACTAACTAACTAAATTATTACTAAATCGAATACCACGAGTCCTAGCAGGCAAAAACAAAACAGTTGAACATAAAATCGCCACAAAAAAACAAGACACATCGTACAAGATTTCGTATTACAATCAAAACGCAATCAGTAGCGTGAACTCGGGTGGAAACTAGAGTAAATTAATTCAGGTGATTCGGCAAAGGACGATAAATCTATACCTCTATAAATCAAACCAAAATCTGTTCTCATCTGCGAGATAAAAATCCAGTATATTTGTCTATACAAGCAAAATATGTCTTCTTAAAAATTTCTTGTGAGTTGCGACTTGATGCAAGCCCTTATTTGCTTATAGAAAAGATGTTTTTAGAAACTAAGATAGCTTTTGATATACTAAACAAAATATGTATTGAAACTAGTGAGCGTTTAATGAATCGGCACCCCAAAAATAGACGGGATAGTTTTATGCGTTTCATGTAAAAGGCATCAAGATTTACTCATGCCCATTCGTCCGTCCGTCTGTACGAATTTCTGTCGTGAGCTTTCATCAGAAATCATATATGAGCATAATTAATTTGAAAGTTGCTAAGGTGGTTTAGGATAATAAATTTTACGTATAAAGCGATGTTAAGGCCTCTTTCAAGTTCATTTTTTTGGACTGGGCCAATAATAAAATTTGTATGAAAAAGTAAGTCAAGTTTTCCCAGAAATCATACATGTGAATGATTTCAAATCTTGCAGGATGGTTCAGAATGACAATTAAGCGAAGTGATTTTCAGGGCATGTTGGACATCTACTTTTTGTTTTGGGGTGCGGGGGCATTCATGTCCCGTACATCTTCCTCCATATGAGGCCAGTCCTTTACAGAAAGATGACTTCCGACGGGTCTGAAAGTCGCCAAGGACTTACAGTTTGTCATACTGAACCATCCTGCCAAGTTTCAAATCGTTTTCATGTACGGATTCTGAGAAAATCCTATAGGAAATTCTTACGGACTAACGTACGGTCGGACATGGGTAAAATTTATTCCCCCCCCCTCCGACATGCCGGCGCGGGGAAATAAAAATAAGTCACTGGTATTTAATATCTCTTTAAATACAATGGCAGTGTATAGACTTTAATTTGAATTATTAGTAACCCGTGGGGGTTCCGGTTGGCGATTAGGTCCGCAGGATGGCTAAGCTTTTCGGCAAAGGATCGCTACAGGGTCCTCAAATAACATGACATACATCGGGTCGACCAATTTACCTATACACTGTCTTTGATGTTTGCGTCAGGTGATTGAATCGAACAGTCCTGCATGTCAAAAAGAATGGCGGGGTCGTCAAGCTAAAAATGCGGAAAACATGACCGCATAGTGGTGCACCGTGTTGAGAAAAACACGTTCCTCGGTAGTTAAAGAAACCTGCTGTAAGCGTCGATAAGGGAAGACCCGTACGGTCCCGAGGCTAAATTGTCCGTCCATATGCCCATCACTCATTCTTCAGTTGCATTCAAATTGACCTTGTGTCCCCATTTCCTTAATTGTATTATCTTTTCATGTTCATTTAATTACCCCTTTATGTGCATCTTCCTAGTATAGCTTTGGGAGCAAAGCAACAACTAACTACATGTAAATTATTATAGCCAACGAATTTTCATAACAGAACGATCCCCATTTTGCATGAAGATACATATAAGTTTAGTGTAAAAACTCTATAAAAGCTTTCTCTGAATAAATTTGGATACTCACGTATGTTCAGTCTGACTTTTATAAGTCTTGTTGATTAAAAAAGTATTTTTTTAAACATATTTAATACCTGTTAAATATAGGGTAAATATATTCTTAAACAAGGCAGACGTAGTTAAAAGTTAAACCCAAAGTAAACTTGCGTTTACTGTGTCTACAATGTGCACTTGACCGCTAAGAAGACGAAAAAATAGACGCAAGTTTTCGCGTCTACTTTAATGTGCACTTTGTAGACACATGAAAAGTGCACTTAGTAGTCAAAAGAGCTACTCCTATTTTTCAAGTAGACGAAAATTCAGTGGACGCGCGTCTGCTGTGTTAACTTAGTAGACGTGCAGACGCGATAGTCAGTGCACGTAATGTGCACTACGCGTCTAGTCAGGGTTATGCTTGGTCTGCACCCAGCTGTATACTTTCAAGTTATAAGCCAAAAACAATGGTCTGACCCCCCTGTTCTATTTTTAGCAATGGCAGCCATGTTGGTTGGTCGACATGTATATTATTCACAAACTTGGTAGAGGACATCCTAAAGATCAAGTGTACTAAGTTTCAAGGCAATCCCTTCGGTGGTTTCAGAGAGGAAGATTTTTGAAAATCAGTTAAAATCAATGGAAAAAACAATTAAAGGGGAATAACTCTTAAAGACAAATCCCACTATTCAAATCTGACGTTAGGAATTTCTTGAAAACTTGTACATATAATCATGAGTATTGGAGAAATAAAATAAGCTAATAAAAATCATATGTCACCGTGCTTTTTTCAAAGATATATCAACATAAAATATATAGAAATTTGACGATTCAGAAAAATATATAGCTTTTCCTTAATTCGATTAAAAACTTTAATAATAATGCTAAAAACACGTTTTGAACACCAAATGAAAAAGAAAATGATTATCTCTAAGATATTGTGATTCAATAGGATAATGTTTTCATTATAAGCTGCTTTTATTAGTGATAAACTTTTTCCCGCCAAAACCGGCGCCGTTTTTGAAAGTTTTAATTATGTTTTTCTCAAACTTCTAACGTTGAGAATTTTCTCATACTTTCTATAATCAACCGTCTTCATTTATCATTGCAATTAATAGTTTAAAAAGTAGGGGTCACCGATCAAATAAAAAAGAAAACTGGCATCAAATATACAATTTTATGGTATTTTTGGTAATTGGACGTACCACGTTATTCAATGCACACAGTAACGTTACGCTAAAATGAGTTTTTTAACGTTGAGCGTTGTCAAAAAAAAAAAATCACGATGTTTTCAATTTTCGCTTATCCACCTTATGCCATTTCTTATATGTTAGAAGACTCAAGATAAACAGGCATATTATACAACTCGCGAGACATTTCCGACAAAAGAATGGAGATGATATTTCTGGATTAAATGACAGCGCTTCCGCAAATGAATTACAAGTAAACCAGACAATTTTTGAAACCGAATTTAATTCTTATACCATCCTTCCGCCTTAAAAATTGTCGATATATAAATTTATATAGAAATAGGGAAATCAGTCCGTGTGTGTGTCCTTGTGCCTGGACCGTTACGCCTAAGGTGCTCACCTCTTATGCGCCAAATCTTTGCAATGATCATTCATGGAATTTTCCTACAATCTTTGTGATATAATAGATATATGTATGATAATGCTAAAAAAATTATCTGATGTTTTTGGAGGGGTGAGGGTGGTTTGTCGTTCTTATTTGTTAGCTACCGCGCAAAGTTTTTCTAGTTTAGTAGAATATAGAGGCTTGTTTAGGGTATATTGGGATATGGGATATTCACACAATTTTTTCATGGGATACGGGATATTTGAGGCAAAACTTACTGGGATATGGGATATTTAAGTCCATTTTATTTACAGGGATATGGGATACTGGAAAAACACTTTTTGAGATATGGGATATTTGATGAAAAATTTACAGGGATATGGGATATTGGTAACCCCCCCCCCCCCCTAAACAAGCCCCAATATATTTGCGGCGGGGGACAAAAAAAGAAGAGGGAAAAAAGTGTTGAAAGTTTCAGGCATTACCTTTTGATTTGCTTGGGGCGCGTTACTCGTAAGAGGCGGTCAACCCATAAGATTAAAATTGAGTATACTGAAAAGGACAGAAAAAAATCCAACATAAAACTAGACTCGGACCAACGTTATGTAGTTTTATAAAGTACATACAATTTCATAGCTTTGGTGTGTTCTTGTATATGTAAACCTGTGTTTTTAACTAGGAAATGTGTCTATGAGTCACGGATCCCCCCCCAGTTCTTAAAATAATAATGAACCCCAAAGTGTAGCACCCGAGATGTCTATCTTGACCACTGAAGAATTAAGCCTAAGTGTTACCGAAAGTGGTTACGGAAGTACAACCTACATACATGGGAGAGTAATAAAAACGGATTCTTTTCTTCATAAAAAGTACCATGCTATTGTAAAAAAACCTTTGTAATAAACACAATTCCTGATATTTTATACATGCGTGACATCCTTTACGGTGACAATTTTTTTACAAATAAGTCATGTAAGTGCCATTTGACATGTAATATACTTCGTGTAATCAGTTTTCTATATATACATGTGTGTATGTATCTTTCTTGTCGAAGAGCATAATTCGAGTAATAAGTTATACAATATTATTGATAAGCCCGGCAAAATAAGAACTATACATACTTTATGCATACACTGAGAAAATCCTATCAAATTTAATTATTGTCTCAGGCATACATGTGTTCCAAAGGAAAACTATTTTAAGTACAAAAAATATTCCAGTTTTTTAAATGGATTTTAAAAGCGGCACCACAAAAAGAAAAAAAAACGCAAAGGAACAACCATTTAAAATTTGCCTATGATACAATGAAAAGTCATGTAAATCCAAGCCTTGCAGTCATGTACATTTGTTCGGCATCATAAAACTTCTAGCAGAACAACTGCGCGTTGAAATGTTAGCAACTAGTTGCATCTTTGAAAAATATAATTTTAAGGGGGATTCAGAATCGGCGCACTTTACACCTCCCTCCGTTTGTTATTGTAAAGGTTTTAAAACTGTACATACAAAATAAGTCCCACAAGTTTAAAACAGTTTGGTGCTCTAGACAATGTGCTCTAGCTACAATAATGTAGTACCTTTGGCATATTTCAATTGGCGGAGCTACAATGAGGTCCCATTGCTCGTAACGGAGCAACGCCGAAAGCGAAACTACACCGGACGCAAATCAGTCCATTAGATGTTAAATTTGGTACTAAAATATTACTTAAAGTATTTTAATTACGAATGCAAGGACAATTTGCCGACATTAAGCGGAATTTAAAAGATTTCCGTGAAATATCCGTGAATATCAATTTTAGAAATCTCTTGATCCTGAACGTTATAATGAAGTTCGGGATTGTGGGTTTTCTTACCATATAATAGTTACCTATGGCTTTTGTCAAATTTATTATTGACCACATGTAAATTAGAGTATTATTGGTAATTTTGAACCATGTTGAAGCTTTATTAGAGTTGGAGAAAGAAATTCGATTTGCTCCATCACGAGTAATGCGACCGCATTGTACTTCCGCCCAATTAACAATGTCAAAGGAGCTACATTTTTGTAGCTAAATGTGTCCGTTCTCGAGTCAATTGACAATACAATCTTAGTACAACATATGTATCTTACAATACACAACATTTCAGCAACGACTCGACTTTCATTAAAACGGCAAACAAATAACAAAAGACAAAATAAACATCAAAGGAGAATACAGAGACATAAAAGAAGTGCAAAATTCTATAACGCGACGTCGACTTCAGTATAATGTTAGGTAGCACCAACACTGTGCGAACCGTCCATCATCTTTTCGGAAAGACGACGGCAAAATTCTATCGAAACAATGGACGAACGTCACAATGACGTTGCGCTTTTCAATGCGTAAAAACAATAGTGGGATTTGTCTTTAAACGGCTGATCTGACAATTTTGATCCTAAGTCACTTTTGAAGATCTCAATGAGCTAAACAATTCTGCAATGCTAACTTTTCCTCTAGCTATAACGGTTTTCAAGATATAGTCCAAAAACTGCAAAAATGGTCAATTTTGATGATTAAAGGGCAATAACTCCTATAAGGAGTGGTTTCACAACTTCGACTCAATGAAGAGATTTGTAGAGCTTTTGATGCTAAACAAGGAAAGTTGCTTCAGATTTTCTATATCTCTTATACTTTTCGAGTTATAAGCCAAAAACAATGGTCTGACCCCCCTGTTCTATTTTTAGCAATGGCAGCCATGTTGGTTGGTCGACATGTATATAATTCACAAACTTGGTAGAGGACATCCTAAAGATCAAGTATACCAAGAATCAATGCAATCCCTTCAGTGGTTTCAGAGAAGAAGATTTTTGAAAATCAGTGTAAATTAATGGAAAAAACAGTCAAAGGGGAATAACTCTTAAACGGCTGATCTGACAATTTTGACCCTGAAGTCATTTTTGTAGATCTCAATGAGCTTAACAATTCTGCAATTCTGCAATGCTAACTTTTCCTCTAGCTATAACGGTTTTCAAGATATAGTCCAAAAACTGCAAAAATGGTCAATTTTGATGATTAAAGGGCAAAAACTATATAAGGAGTGGTTTCACAACTTCGACTCAATGAAGAGATATGTAGAGCTTTTGATGCTGAACAAGGAAGGTTGCTTCAGATTTTCTTTATCTCTTATACTTTTCGAGTTATAAGCCAAAATCAATGGTCTGACCCCCCTGTTCTATTTTTAGCAACAGCGGCCATGTTGGTTTGTCGACATATATATAATTCACAAACTTGGTAGAGGACATCCTAAAGATCAAGTATACCAAGAATCAATGCAATCCCTTCAGTGGTTTCAGAGAAGAAGATTTTTGAAAATCAGTGTAAATTAATGGAAAAAACAGTCAAAGGGGAATAACTCTTAAACGGCTGATCTGACAATTTTGACCCTGAAGTCATTTTTGTAGATCTCAATGAGCTTAACAATTCTGCAATGCTAACTTTTCCTCTAGCTATAACGGTTTTCAAGATATAGTCCAAAAACTGCAAAAATGGTCAATTTTGATGATTAAAGGGCAAAAACTATATAAGGAGTGGTTTCACAACTTCGACTCAATGAAGAGATATGTAGAGCTTTTGATGCTGAACAAGGAAGGTTGCTTCAGATTTTCTTTATCTCTTATACTTTTCGAGTTATAAGCCAAAATCAATGGTCTGACCCCCCTGTTCTATTTTTAGCAACAGCGGCCATGTTGGTTTGTCGACATATATATAATTCACAAACTTGGTAGAGGACATCCTAAAGATCAAGTATACCAAGTTTCAATGCAATCCCTTCAGTGGTTTCAGAGAAGAAGATCTTTGAAGAAAAGTTAACGGACGGACGACGGACGCTTAACGATGACAATAGCTCACATGACCCTTCGGGTCAGGTGAGCTAAAAAAGGACTAGGCGAATTATTGAAGATAAGAAATGCATGTATAGTTATACAAACACGTGTAACATATGTGTTCTCCTTATTTTCAGACGTTACATACCTCTTATTATAATAAACAAATTATCCAAAAAAGGATTTTACATGCTTCCATTCAAGTATCGGTTAATTTTCAAAGAATATCTTCAATAGGCGTGGACTGTTTTGAGACAATGGTGTCGACAATCCAAAACGATAAAAAAAAAACATTTAATTTAGGATGAAGTGTGCATTAGGTTCGCTATATCGGTGGCGGGTTCTCAGTAATTCTTACCTTTTCTAAACAAATGAGGTTTCGAATCACGACTAAATATAACAGTCCCATCCTCGACATTATCTTTTAGAACATTAAATGATGTTTTGTCTTTTACAGCCTTCAAAAAGTTTTCTTCAGTATCAACACCAAGGAATTCGGCAATTCTTTTTATCTCTCTCATAGGGTACTTCAAAATTGTATAAAACAATCAAAATTTAAAAACATATGTAAGTTTGTGTTGTCTTCACTTTTTAATCTCCCATAAACATCAAGTACTTTGTTCATGTTTTGAGTTTTGTTTTTCACGGGAAACTTCAGAACTGTAAGAGAAGATGCACAATATTATCATCTGAAGAAGGTTCTGTAAAACTTTCATGAAAATCAATTCAGTGGTTAGAGATCAATTGCGGATAAATGACACGTCTAACGTCTGCCAATCCTATAAAACGAATTGGTTTAAGGGGGAACTTGCAGGTGATCACAGAATCAGAATCAGAATCAGAAATTTTATTGGAATAAAATCCAGACAATTGGATTGTTACCACAACTTAAATACAAGTACATACATAAAAACAGCACAATAATATAACAATGTTAAATTGGTGATAAAATTATAAGAAGGTTCACATATAGATTATAGTCTGGCCATTTAAATCACATGACTAGCCACTTGCCATTTAACTTAATACTAAAAGGTTTTCAAGATTTTGAAATTCCATTTAAAAAAATATCATAATGATAAATTCTTAATTTTGTTTTGATATTAAAAGCATTAAAACTATTTTTTCTTTATTATGTTAGTTTCATTTTATAATATATTATTCAAACCTAACAGATTCTCATATTTCTGCATTTTGACAATGGGAGATAATTTATGTCTAAATTTGCCAAATTTGACCACTTTTTGACATATTTTTGTATTTATTTGAAAAACTTACTCAGAAGCACCCCCTTTTCTTCATATCATTTTGAAGCAATATAACAGCCCAATATAATATCAAAAAATTACAAAATTCTATTGATCAGATTTTTCAAAAATCAGAATTTTCCTTTAAAATTATGTACTTTCTTTAACATTTCAATGTAAAAAAGCTAACCTTCAGAACCAGTTATCTCGAAAACTAACTCAGAAGCATGCCTTTTTCGAATTGGATTTTCAAAGTGTATCTCTTGATGTGTCTATTTACAAATTTTAAAGAAAATCTATTGACAGGAATTTTTTTTGTTTTTGGTGCAAGTACCCCCTTAAGCATTCCACGTTTGTAACTCCAAAACAATTTTGTTACTCTTGTTTTGACGTAAGGCTTCGTTGTTGATTGCAGTTAAGCTTTTTTTATTCGTGTTTTGTTTGGTTATGTTTTTCGTCGGTATGTCTTTTGTTTTTACCGTTTTGGAATTCCGAAGGTCGAATACCCTATTTGTACTTCTTTGTCTTTTACAAATACCTACCAGTTTCATGTCTTCGTAAGTTACAGGAAGTATGTTCGGATAGGATGTCTGTGCTTCAGTGAATTCCTTAGTATACTTAAACCATCCACCTCGAAATTTATCTGGAATACAGACATATCACTGACATAAAAATCTTCATTAACATTTTATCTTAATTTAGTAAATACCTCAAGGTAGACCTTTATAAAGTTGAAATTTTGCATCAATATACACAAAGAGAATTAAATTATAACTTTATACAACAATTTGGAATTTGAACTTAGTCTTGAGAAAAAAAATGAAGTCTAATTCCATAAAGCTATGGACTGTTGAGACTAAAAATTATAGATGGAGTTAGTTCTGGGTGAAAAATTATTATTGCGGAATGGATATATGTTGAGTGACAAACAGAAAACAAAAGGCAACAAAACAGTCCAGAAGAAACTAAGATCACAGAGCGACGAACGCATATAACAAGCATCTAACATATTGAACTAACGAATAACTGATCAACGTAGCAAAATTGTATGCATTACAAGATGTTTTTGTAATGGGACAATCTCCTTGCTGAACCGGGCTTATCTGGTCCAGTAAGATTAGCTAGCAGCGAATGAATTTGGCTCGATGAAGGGAGTGTGAACGGACAGGCAAACAATACTTCCCGCCAAAATACCAAGAATGAAAAAAAAACAACAGGAAAATACCTTCTCTCATAAATTCGTCTAAATATTCATCCCATATCCAGTTTTCTGGAAAACCGTTTAGTTTACTGTAGAAGTTATATTCTGAAAGCAGACGGTCTTTCGGGTTTCTGTTTAGGTATATTATCTTTGCTTTCATTTCCTTGTGTTTCTTCGGAATACCGCTAAACAGGAAATGTGTGTGTAATAGTCTTCTGTGTTTTTTGATTTTCAAACCTGGAAAAGTCAGAATAGAAGTCTATGTGAGCACCAATTAACGTTCCCCGAGTGTTGAAATCTGTTGTGTGATCCAATAGCATTGATACTAATTGATACAGCCAATGAGTGCCTGAAAAGTACAACAAATATTTTTATACTGAAGGTATTTTGGCTGATTATTGTTATGTAATGTGTGGTTGGATAAAATATTTCTTTGACTGTGTTTTTTTTTAAGAAGTGGATCCAAAAACAGGGCTCAATGACCCATCCCGTAAACATTAACATTTTATTTTCTGTAGATATTTGCCAAATTTCAACCAGTATTCATCCCTTTAAGTCCCGCCTAAACATTTTTATTCATCCATAATAAATGATTCCATTTACGATCTAATGTTTACGTATTACAATGAACCGTACAATAACAAAGAAAAGATTGATGAAAGTACCGTTGTTTATAATAAAACAAAAGAAATTGAGTTGGCGGATAACGTCATAGCAACGCTTCATATATTATATAAGGAAATGGTAATAATTATATAAAAAGGTGATAAAATGAACATTAAAAGATGACATATGGGGTGGGAAACAAAGGAACTGTAAATTTGAAGAGCACTGGAAAAGAGGAGTGCTCGGTAGGGACGAAAGAAATAATGTGGTGCACTTCTTGACGTTCCACTAAGGCATATTTTACGTGCAGCGAGGGTGGCACTCTCAATGCACGTTGTCCCATTATTGGCAGCGGTAAGACTTTCCGTATTATGACCTAACGACCCAGAACGACTCTAGCGGACACACCTTGGTTGCTCAGCAGGCAGAGCACTGACCTGTTGTTAGAATAGCAATGTCCTAAGTAGCCTCTTGCGGTAAGCAGGACTCTGGTGCAGGCCTATTCGCCACTCTGTGACACTTTTGAAAAAGAAATACCTGTTTTTACACCTGTACATAACAGAACGTCACTTTCTCTGGAATTAAAGTTGAGTATATTTTGACACTGTTTCCCTGGATCTTCTATAAAGCATGGAAAAGCTGGATACGTCAATCCATTGTACTCTATAAACGGGTAGAGGGCTGGTACATCGCCACTAGATCTGAAAATACAATAGAAATATGCAATGCGGTAAGGCAAAATTTCAACAAAGGTCTAAAGTTCCAGGGCAATAAATTGTGTTCGCCTGACTTTTCAGATGCGCATTATCCAAAGGATTGTAAATGCCAAATACAATAAGGATAAAAAGAGCATAGAACAATGAACACCGAAATCATGAGGAAACCCCGATTTTGATTGATTTCATTCCATGCCTTTGGGGAGTATAAAGTAAAAGTTTTGAACAATTTGAAAATTAAACATATTATATATTAACAGAGGCGCAGAGTGGAGAAGTGAGGTGGGATTCGTGATTTGTGCCTTAACTCAGATAACTTTGTAATTGATTCGTATAGATATTTTAATAATTTCTGCTCTTTTCAATTTATTTTTTGTATTTACTATTTAAGCCTGTTTGCAAATAATGTAATTATTGTGCAAAGAATAAAATATTTAAAGGCAAATTGTGTACCACAATCACATTTTTTCGTCCCAAATTTTTTAATGTCAATTAGGGACGGACCATTTAACTTTAAGGGGTGGCTTGGATATTTGTTTTGGTCTGAAAAAATATTTATTATACGAAAGCATCGCGACAGAATATGTTTTTCATTATTTACATTATTTTATATGGCAAAAATCCTACTTCAGAATTTTTTTTTTACCCTAAGCTGCCAAAATAAGTTTTTCATCAAAAATTATTTTCAGAATATTTTTTTAGGAAAAAACCAAGGAAGTTTAAACGTCGGTCCCTTATGCCGCAATGTAATAAAAGAAAACATTGAATAAAATTGGTTAATTTCGCTTAAAATTATTCGACCATGTTGATTGATTTTTGTTTTCCTTCGTGACGATAGATATATTTTTAGTGTATTAGATACATCTATCAATCGGGATCTCGAATGTTATGTTCCCGATGACTTTTATAAGGAGACAAATTAAACAAGTTCAATGTAAACTATCTAAATCTGATTATAGAGTCTTCGTATCACAGTTGGTTTGTTACTTCAGAGCTTGCGGGAATTGGCAGAGCGTCACGTTTGACACAGAAATTGCTGACACGGGGTTATGATGCTCAACGATTGCTGTCTTCACTCAAGAAATTTTACGTTGGACATCTTGTACTCGTAAACAAATATTTCTATCTCTCAAATGAGTGCAGATTTTGGTTTGTCCTAGAAATTTGTTTTGTCTTCCATTACCGGATTTGACACACTTAATTGGAAATTAGCAACACGGCGGGTGTACATGTACTATAGCATGCAGGGACTGCTTACTCTTCAGGAGCACCTGAGTTCACTCTTGTTACGACTTGATATTCACCCCGAACCTGTAACATAGTTTGAGATGCATATCCGGACATAAACAATCAATATCAGCATTAGACAAATTTTTCGCGAAAACTTGTCGTAGAGCTCTCCACTCTGGCGGGCACTTCGTGCCCACTACGAACTATGCTCGCTATGACATCTTAAAGTCAGTAGACCATGACTGCAAGAGCATACACATGAAACACTTTGAAATTGATCTGTACTGACGCTAATGCAAGTGCATACTCAATTTCAAGGTGTACCACAACTGCTTACTGTTAAATAGACGTAAGAAAAAAGGCTAACCTCGGTCCGTCCCTAATGCAACTGCATACTTTATATCAATGATGTAATATATATCTAGTTCACATTAAACAGACTTAATTTGTGGACGCCGCAACCGCCACCGGAATCACCATATACTTTAGCCTCGCCTTTTTGCGACATTTGTCACAGGCAAGACAAACAATACCCAAATATGATATGAGTGTCAGACTGATGATACCGCTGACAGAGTTACAGTACTTGTATATAAGCCATCCACAATAGAATAATTCACAGAAATGGAAGTTTAACCCTATTTCTAACAACGATTTGACTTTTTTGAATTTGTAATATTATTTTAATTAAGTGAGACTAAGGGACCGATTATTTGATTCTATGGTAAAATTTGAAATAAAAAGGCAAGATGGCAAAAATCCAGAAATAAAAAGTTAGGACAGTGCTTTAAATAAAAATGGCAGGATGGTTAGTTTTGGCTAAAAATTGAAATGAAAAAAAAATCCAGTATCAGCTTTTTCCGAATATAAAAAATCAGGAAGAAGATAATATTCATAGTCCCCCCATACAAATCAAATGGTTGATCCCTTAAGTAAATAATGTCGGCCATATTTTTTCCTTCCATAATGGTCCTGTTCTCTGTCATAATGGCCCTGGCATAATGTCCTGTTTTTCATAATGGCCCTGTTTTGCATTTCATTAAGTGAGGGTAGATCGACTAATATTTTACTTAGGGATGATGCTTAAAATTAAAGGGATCGTAAATTTTGACAGTCTGATTTGATATTAAACAACGGCTTGATAAAATTTCATTGAACTTTTTTGTGAATAAAATTAAAACAAAACTTACCCTTCCTCCATCGTCTTGGTTTTTATTCTTCTTTCTCTGTCTTGCATATAAAAATCGAAAATTATAACAAACAAGAATACTTATACAAAATTTAATTTTATTCTAACACACTCTATTAACCTTTGTTTACATATCTTTCAAGGCTATTATGATAAAACATGATGTGTGTACCCATAAACTGTCTTTGTGTTAGATTAAAACAATAATATCAAATTAGTTTGATTGTTGACATTCGTAGGATTCAAATAGAATTTAAGCGGATTCCAATATTGCAATATAGCACCTCGAAACCTAGCTAATAATGAACTGACCAACCTTTTCCGTAATATGAAATTACATAAGGGGTTGTGATAAGACTGAAAAGAGACCTTATCGCAAACCATCCTTTCCTGCTTTCAGTTTTGAAATGCGCTTGCCAGGTTAAATTTTCACAAATGCACAGATCTTATATTGGCATATAAGGGGGACTTAGGAAGATTTCGGGGTTTGGACCCCCTTTCTGTAGGGAACTTTGCTAATCTCTTTTGTCAATATAAAAAAAAAGAGCCAAGATAAGTCTGGAACCGTTTTCTGACTGTCTTCTTGGAGGTTGGTGGAACACCCTATTCAGATATCTGGGTTCGCCCCTGCCATGTTTGTGTTTTGTTGTCTCTGTTCTTTTTTTTTCATCATAAAAAAGTTCTTATGTTCTGTTTTTGGGGATTTTTCAGTGACAATAACTGTGTTTTTACCAGTGTCTTTAATATCCACAGACATTTAAAAATAATTGTAACAAGCAAAATCAAAATAGGAAAACATAAATAGAATGTTTAACATCACAAGCATGTATTTTTGTGAAATTAAACACAAAATTTAAACTTTCTAATAGTCTCTCTTAATCAAGAAAAAAATGCTCCTTTTTAATATATATATATTTATTTGAAAAACTACCCCTTTACAACGGGGGCAACCATCGACGGGGTTTCGATGGTTGCGTTCAACAGTTAAACATAAATATTTACAACTATAAGACATTAAAATGGTAAACAAATTACAATAAGAGATCACTTCATTCAGTTAAAATGTTCTTTTAAAATTTACAAGTCTAACATAAAAAACATAATACAAAATCTCTCTTCATATTTATATTATACATATAAAAAGGTGTGGAAAGCAAAGCGTAAGAAAGACCAAATTTTCCTTTAAAACTCAATAAAATTTGATAAAATATATATTAAATAGGTCCTAAAATCATCGTACTTCAAAATAAAATATGAAATGTTTACTTTTCCTAGCAAGGGTAAAACGTTTTGCGATAATTCATAATGTCATGTAAAAAAGTTTTCGTTAGACAATCGATTTGCTTTCCCAGATCATTACTGTACAAATGCCCAATTTCACCTATAATAAATTGTAATTGAGCGACCTTTGGTAACCCTCTGAGGTAGATGTGAGAGGTAGAAACGTCGTTCGAGAGAAGAATGTCCAGATCATTATAGAGTTTATCTCTGAGATTCGTATACGCTTCGCATTCGATGAGAACATGTGTTAGGTCTTCAGTCACATTTAAACAGCACAATTCACATTTATCGTGATCTATTATCTTCATTCTATTAAGAGTTGAATTAATTGGGAGGCAATTTACTCGCGCTAAGAATTTTAATCTGGCTTGCCAGAAGTCTTCGACGTTACACATGTAGGGCTGTCTTGCACAATTAATGTTTAAGACTGTGTAAAGATCAAGACTATTCTTCTGATGCATATTCGACCATAGCTCGAGCGTAGTCATTTGTCCGTGAAGTTGATTGAAAGCATTAAGGTTCACGTTCCCATTAATGTAACAGTCAACCCCAGCAAATTGGAATACACGTTTCATGTAATCTAGGTATCCCCACTCGCATTTGGGTATAGAACTTAGTTCGTTAAAAACGATTTTACATAGTCTTTCATTAGAGAGTGAGGTAAAGCGGGAAAAATATTTTACTCGTTGGCGATCCATAAATTTGTTTATGGGTTCCCATGCAAATTCGGATAGTATAGTACATTTAGGAACATTCATCTTAGTATTGAGTATTATTTTCCCGACTTGGTATTGCCACCTTTCGATGTACTCTCTACAAACTTTAGACGAAGGGAACCAAACAGAGCATGCATGGGTTAATACGATTTTCCCTATTGTTATAATGTTAAACATGTACGTACAATTCGAATAATTATAGATTATAACATGTCATTTTTCATATCAGACCTATAATCAGCCCCAGGTCATGATATCAGCCCGAGAGCCGTAGGCTCGAGGGATTGATAATGACCGCGGGCTGATTTTGGTCTGATATGAAAAATGACATGTTATGGTCTTTTTATCATATTATTCAATATCAGTGTAAAATATATATGATATTTTTAAATGGCTTTGGATACAGCATCTGATTCAAATTTGTATTTTATCAATGTAAACAAACAAAACGAATGTTTACTGGTGTGGTACGTCGCTACGTAGAAACAGTGACGTAAATGCCACGGAGAAATGAAACCCACGGCGTATAATTTACACAAAAATTGCACTCTTTTAGATTCATTTGTGTCGTCTGCCATAGGTTGTTGTTTTGAAAATGTCTATACCTTAAATTCCGATTTTGGCGTTTGATAACAAAACGGAAGTAGTTGATAATAACCTGAACCAGTTGATAATGAAAGTGATTATCACACACGGTGGAGGTATTTTTGAAAAAAAAAATTCTTTATGAAAATAACTCTATTATCATGTTGTTAAATTTAAGCATTATTATGTCTAAGTATATGATAAATATTTTTAATTGTTGCATATTTATAGACATATAAGAAATATTGAATTCATACATGTATGCGCCAATAAGGAAAAATATTATGGTTACGTAGACTACATGAAAATTATAAGTCATTTTATAGATGTTTATATGGAATAAATCGAAATCATATAAATAGCTATATGTACTAACTTGCAATTAACAGGAACAAACTTGTAGGTTCTCGTAAATGTATCAAGTTTTTCCTGTTTCTACTTGAAAAAAACATAGAACTCTCTATACACTGTGCTTCCCAGCGCCACAATGAACGATTCCGTTGCTTATTTTAACCGTATGGTAGCTAAGTACCGAAAAGAATGTCAATAAAATGAAATAAACTATTGCTCTGATTCAAATAAATGTGAGTTTTGCCCCGTCATATGACCTCAACTACTAACAGTAAGTTATGAACCAATGATGAACACATAACCAAACATTTTAAGGAATAGCTTCTGTGGAATGGTAAAAATCTAAACTTTCTAACAGCAAGAATATCGACCGAGTTCACTTTAAATAATGAAAGTTGGAAGTTTCCACTACCTTTGTAAAAAACTATCCATTTTGCTGAAATATCATAAACTCTTTTGCTTCATATTTGCAGTGGAAATTCAAAAGAGAATCCCGGGGTTTAAAACCCCCTCATCAAGCTAAATTTTGGCAAAAATTGGCCAAGATGAATCTGAAATCTCCGTTCTTTCTGGACTCTTAGTAAAAACTGCAACCTTTTTTAAAAAAAATATCTGGATTCGCCCCTCCTATGTTGGCGTTTTCTTGGCCTTATGTTCAATAATTCGTTTTGTTTTCAGGCGGTTGAAAGCTTATACACCGTGGTAGACACTTTTGAAGGTAGGGGGATTCTTAAGATTGGCATCTTGATATAGAGAATTGTGTTTTGCTCAAGAAAATAATTCAACACGATTGCAAATATTGTTTAATTATAACGTTTTACCTGCAGTAATGTTACAAAAACTTTGATGTATTTGCATTCGTCTTGCTAATGGAATTTTATTTATTGCTTTGATGAGTTTTGTACAAGTAATAATTTTCTTGTGTAATAAGATATTTATTAAATAACTTTTCATATGTATTTTGTCTCTCAAGTTAGTAGTAAAACATTAAATATCATCTTGGTTTATCTGGATAATCGTAGATAAATTTAACATCAAGTCCACCCAGTTCTTTAGCAAATAAAGCATCAAGTGCCTCGCTTTGGGCAACTGTAAACTGTTCTTTCCATCCTCCTATCTCTCCTACAAAAAGATTGCTAATCATTACGTGTTTAAGAACTTTTGAAAGTTTCTACGCATATGCACTCAAATAGCCCAATTGTACTCTTTTACTAAACACTGATTTGACATAAAACATAGTTTTTAAAATCTTTTAATTACAACGTGTTAAAAGAAAATTTTACGATATGATATTTGAATATCAGTTCCATTTTGCACAAGATTCTTCAATTAGCGTGTCTGTGTCTTTTTCAATTCTATTAAAGTAAAGTAGAACAATCCAAGAAGATAAAAGGCATTTTGAATTCGAAATTATGTTTATTGATTAAACGATCGCTTCATGAAACTGCACCCCGGTTGCATTCCCAATTCACTCCTGAAAAACTGGTTGCAACAAATTCGGAATGAGGTGTTAACGACTTTTAAGTGTTTAATTAAAATCCCAGAATGTCTAGCTATGAAAATATAAATTTTAGAAACGGAATTAAGATCAAATCATTCAGAATTGATGATTCCTTGGCAAGCTGAAAGAAAGACGATCAATTATCAATTATACCAGGAAAAACCCGCAAATTCGCGGGAAAATCTCAACATCGTTGCGTTGATTTAAAATATAGACCACATTAATCGCAAATTAAATATTCTACGGTTAGTTTATTATCTTTTGTTGTTCTACTTTGTTATTCCACTTGTAAATTAAACAAATGTTGTAGCGCATATTTCTTCCGAAATTTTAAACGTATGGAAAAAACTTCAATATGGTTTTCATTTTTCTATCAAGTTACAATTTCAAGTTACAATTTTTGACGGAAAAACATTTTTTGCATACATTTTTAAAGTAAACTTACCAATATAATCTATTAAATAATTTTTTTTAATATATAACAAAATTAACGGAGAAGTTTTGTGGGATTTTTTTTTGTAATTGTCTGAAAACAGGGGAAATAATTTCAAACATTTCTATAAAAGGGGGAAACGGGGTAATTCCGGAACGATGACAGCCATAGCGTTTCCGGATCAATTAATAAGATTAATTAGAAAACTGCAGACATAAATGCATATGTGCTAATGAAATTTTTTAAGGGCACAACCATCCCCTATTTTTGATATATGAAGCTTAGTCGTAGCATTTGTTGTTAAGGCTGCAACCCGGCTAACAAAAAACGCTTCTTTGTTTAAGTAGTATAGATAAGCAACTGAAATACGAATTATGAGAAAATTTTGCATAGTTACAATAATATATTTACAATTAAATGTATTTTTTAATTGTATTTCACATGGAATGACATTCATGATTTAACGTTAAACCTTTCAGTTGCTATTTTTTTTATAATACAGATTAGAAGAGACTTTCAAGTTTCCCAGGTATGCAGTATTACCTTTTCTAAACAAATGAGGTTTTGAATCACGACTGAAAATAACAGTTCCGTCCTTTACATTATCTTTTAGAACATTAAATGAAGTTCTGTCTTTTACTGCCATCAAAAAGTTCTCTTCAGTATCAACACCAAGAAACTCTGCAATTCTCTTAATTTCTCTTACAGGGTACTGCAAAAAATATATACAAACAATGCAAAATTCAAAACCACGTGTGAGTTTGCATTGCCTACACGGTTAAAGTCATTTCTATTTCATACCCATAGTGCGTGCGCAATCCAATTTCCGATAGACCTTGGAACCCATCCTTTATAACTTCGAAACAACTAAGTTGATCTCGTTTGGACGTAAAGTTGTGATGTTGATTCTAGTTTAAGATTTTCTTTTTAACTCGTGTTATGTGTTCCATCACACATCGTATTTTGTGTAAACTTATTTTGTCTTAACCGTTTCGGAATTTCAACGTTCGAATGTCCTATCGGTACTTCTCAGCTTTTTATAAATATCTACCAGTTTCATGTCTTCGTAAGTAACAGGTAATATGTTTGGATAGGTTGTCTGTGCTTCAGTGATTTCCTTAGTATACTTAAACCATCCACCTCGAAATTTATCTACAATACAGAAAGATAATCCCTTTTGACTGTCATTAGATATTTCCGCGTTGTTTGAATGTGTTTTGTGTCTTGACATGTGCTATACAGTGTTACCGCAAAGTGCGTGATCTGAGTTCCATTGTCAGTATAAAATTTTCCATGTTGTCGTTCATTTTCTGGCTTTCATATAGCTTTACACAGGAAACAAAAATTCAAATAAAACAAATCACTACACAACACAACATGTCAATGCGAATATCAAGTATTTACCAAAACGATCAATCATATAATGCCATTGGATTAATTTAAACGGCTAAAAACATCAACATGATGGTCATCGCTTTATTGTTTGTATGAAATGGTAAATCGGGGTAAACGTGAAAGCTGCAAATCAGTTTGATGAAGGGATCATGAACACGAAATTATCAAAATAAGAAATTATCAAAATAAAAAAAACAGGAAATTGTATACCTTCTCTCATAAATTCGTCCAAATATTCATTCCATTTCCAGTTTTCAGGAAAACCGGTTAATAAGCTAAAGAATTTGAATTGTGAAAGAAGACGGTCTTTCGGGTTTCTGTTTCGGTATATTATTTTTGCTCCAAGCTCCTTGTGTTTCCTTGGAATACCACTGTACAGGAAATGTGTGTGTAACAGTCTTCTGTGTGTTTGATTTTCAAACTTGGAAAAGTCAGAATAAAAGTCTATGTGAGAATCCATGAGTGTCCCCCGAGTGTTGAAATCTGTTGTGTGATCTAATAGCATTTATACTATTTGATAAAGCCAGTGAGTGCCTGAAAAATAAAAGAAATCAGGTTGTAAATCCATTACTAGGGTGTCAACATAAAAAAATCCTAAGTCGCCTCTTACGACACTCTAAGCTCTACTGCTGGTCTATTCCCAACCCAGGATTATAAAAATGATAATCTAGCTTTTGATTTATAGTGTCTATATTTCTTAAATTCCACTTTCCGATACCCGGTATTATTGAAAGACCTCCATATTCGAAAAAGGACACTTTTGGTCAAACATTTAAATGACAACAAGGAAAAATATACGTATATTTGAATATATATACAACTGAACGTAATGCTCATAACGTTAGTTGATACAAATATCATTTTAACTTTTTAAATTGTACTTTATACATTTATAAACTTTTGATAAAGAAATACCCGTTTTTAAAGCTGTACATAACAGAACGTCACTTTTTCTGGAATCAAAATTGAGTATATTTTGGCACTGTTTCTTTGGATCTTCTCTAAAGCATGGGTAGGCTGGGAACGTCAATCCATTGTACTCTACGAACGGATAGACATCTGGTAGATCGCCACAAGATCTGAAAATGCGAGAGAAATTTCTACAAGCATAAATCGGCATTGTGATGAGATAAAAATTTCGTTGATCCTCGGTTGCTGTCTTCACTCAAGAAATTTTACGGAAGACATCATGCACTTATAGACACATATGGGATTTCGATCTCTCAGATGAGTGCAGATGTTGGTTTGTCATAGGCTTTTGTTTTGTTTTCCTTTACCGGACTTGTGTGTGTGTGTGTTTTATGTTGTTATGTGGTTTGTTTTGTTGTGATGATTTTTTGTATGCCGGTTTTGTCTTTGTCTTTACGGTTTTATGATACTGATTACCCCTTTGGTACACCTTTGCTTCTTTGACACGCTGAATGGACTATTGGCAACGCGACGGTTGTGCTCCTCTTCCGGAGCACCTGAGTTGACTCTTGTTTCGACTGGAGTTCGCGTTGTTGATTGATATTCAGTTGTTTTGTGTTTCCATGTTTTACATGTTGTCTGTTTTTGTCCCGTTCTAGTTGGTGTTTACCGGTTTTGTCTGTGCCCTTTCGGACTTTTGACATTCGGATGCCCCATTGGTACGTCTGCTTCTTTCGTACATTTAAGTTTCATCAGAGTTGCTTTACCAAAAGAATTTTATTACCGAACACTATTTGAATAACAAGAGCTTAGAGCATAAAAGCCAAAACATGTCCGGAACCTCGAATTTAGACTGAGGTCAATCTATGCCTAGGGCTTACCTCGAAAAAAATCATTAAAAATGTAAAATTTAGATGTTAAGGTGATTTCATATCAATTATTTAAGCTGGTACTATCCCTTAATTCTAGATTAGTTGTGTTACGCTGGAAATCTTACATATGAAAGAAACAAAGAGGCACCAATGGGGCATTTGAGTTTCAAAAGTCCGAAAAGGCAACGACAATACCAGAAAACACGAACAAGAACAGCACAAAAAACACAAAACACAAAATCAACCGAACGTAAATCACAAACGCGAACTCAAGTCGTAACAAGAGTGAACTCAGGTGCTCCGGAACAGTAAGCGGTTCTTGCCTACTATAGCACACCCATCGTGTTCTAAATTTCGAATTCAGTTTGTCAAATCCGGTAAAGAAAGACAAAACAAATTTCTACGACAAACCAACATCTGCACTAATTTGACATATAGAAATCCCATATTTGTCTACGAGTGCATGGTGTTTACCGTTAAGTTTCTCGAGTGAAGACAATAACCGTAGAGCAACATAGCCATGTGTTAGCCATTTCTATGTCAAACGTGACGCTCTGCCAAGGAACTCGATGTAATTCTTGCAAGCTCTTGAGTAATTTATCAACTGTGATATGAAGACTCCATAAGCAGGAGCGTACGGAATGTTGCTACACAAAAAAGGAAAGTTCACGATTCGAAAGTTGAAGTCATCACGTTTGTCAAAGAGCTTTGTTGAAAGTCTTCCTTGAGATTCAATTTCGAGATGTAGATCTAAATATGTAGCATACTTCCTAGAATCCGTGATGTCCTTTATCTCAATGACCAAGTTCCTGTGGATATTTGAAATGGAGAAAATCACCAAATCAAGAATTGTTCAGTGAAAATGACATCATCAATATAACGGAACGTGAAGTTCAAACAGAGAGCTAGTCTACGATCTTTTCTGTCCAGAAGAGATTGTAAGAGGTCTGCTTCATATGAATGAGGAAACAAAGCAGCAAGCAAAGGTGCACAATTAGTGCCAATTGGAATCCCTATTGTTTGCTCAAATTACAAATACCAAAAAGCGCTGTATAAACGGTTACTTTGGATATGCTATATCCGATATTTCAAGGAGTAACCTCTCATCAGTACTTGTAGCATTTAAATCAAAACATTGGATGGTCAAATTCAAAACTGTTCAAAACGAAAAATACTCCAGGATATCGACCATGTGCATTACAAGGAAAGAAACCTGGTGTTTCTAACAATTTTGAATTTAAAAATCGGAAATATCAGCGACAAAAATATTGGAAATTTTATGGTAAATCGAGTCAGACAAGTCTGACGACCAGGCTTGTGATTACCCTCAGGGACCTCTGGCCCACCAGCCGCGGTTATCGCCCAGTGGTTTTAAAAATAACAAATACTAAAACCGCGATTTGGATATGCTATATATCGATATTTCAAGGAGTAACCTCTTATCAGTAGCATTTAAATCAACCCTGTGAAGGTCAAATTCCGAAACTGTTAAAAACTAAAAGTGCACAAAACCAAAACGTAAGAACAAGGAAGCCAAATCCAGCACCGAGGATAACGACCATGTACATTACAAGGAAAGAAACCTGGTGTTTTAAACAATTTTGAATTCAAAAATCAACATGTCCACCAAACTGAAGAAATATGTTGTCGATAAGAAAATTGAGCAGGTCAACTATTTTGGTCTTCTGTATATTTGTATTTTTAGACTCACTGATGACAAAGTAATTACTCATTGATAACTGTAATGGACTACAAGATATTTGTACCTGCGTTTCAATACATTTTGAAAAAAGCTGCGTATAATCAGCCGTGAAATTTAGGCAAAACTAAGTTACGATGAAAACACTTTGAATGATTTTCCTCAAGAAAGAATCATACGATTGATGTTTTATTTAAGTCAGGTATTTGAACACACTTTTAATAAAGATTGACTGATTGAAAGTGTGTTGGTGTCTTTTTGTCTTATTAACTCTTTATATCATAATTTATACAAAGTAGATAAGGGGAGGATAAAATGACCATGAAAAGATTAATAAAAATATTGAGGTGTGATGACAAACAAGGAGACAGTGAATTTTGAGAATCACTGGTAGAAGGAGAGTTAGGATCGAGCGAAAAAAACGTAGCCAATTTGGTAAAAATCAATGGCGGTCCACAAAGTATACCTGATTGGCGACGCGTTTTAAGCTAATATGCAGTCTGAAGATAGACAATTGTTACTATTCACGTACAATATAAACAAAGTTGTAACCTGATACTTATCCATCGGGGATAGATTCATGGAAATAAGAAAAAAAACCAGATAGCGAGGTCGTTATAGAAGGCAAAAACGGGAAATCATCATGTTCATTTTCAAGAAATTTTGGGTCCAAACATATCTTATTCACAGTTAGTATTTATAGATAGCAACTTTGTTGTGAGACTATACTTTTTAGTAAATTCTGACAAGGCCATCACACTGTACTTTCATGTAGATCGTTACTACTTAAGGTGATACAACATTTTCAACATCGTTATATTTTGACAGAGTATAATATGGCGTGTCTGTTTGCATTTGTGTTTCGTTTCGTTAGATGTTGTGCTAATGATAACTCTGGGTTGTAAAATTTAACGTTTCATTAGATATTGTGCAGCTGCTAATAATAACTCTGGATTGTTAAATTTTTGTGTAAGCATCGATAAAACAAAACTTACTCCCCTTCCATCGCGTTGTTTTTTCTTTCTTCTATCTGTGTCGCAAGTAAAAATCGAAATACATGTAACAAACAAAAATACTTGCACAAAATGTAATTTATATATTCATAAACACACACTGCAAACTTTCAAGGTTAGTGTGTTTAAATATCTTTCAAGGTTACGATTATATTATGTGATGTTGTGAGGCGTGTACAAATACAGTGACACATTTTTGAGGTGTAGGTTATCATCGAGATCGAGTTTGAATCAAAGTTTGAGTTCGAGTTACGACTCAAGTTCGAGTTAAAAATATCGAGTAAATTTCGATTTTCACCTGGAAACAGTGATTTTCAGTTATGACTCTAGTTCGAGTTAAAGTTAGAGTTAGTTACTTTTCGAGTTTGAGTTGAGATTTGAGGTAATCCGAAACGTGAGAGTTCAAGTTACAGATTGAGTTTGAATTCGAGTTATAAAACGAGTTAAATATTTATATTTTGCACACATTATAATTTATATTTGCATCACTGGTTCATGTAACCAGCAACTTGATTATCCGGTTACAGAAAAAAACGACTTGAAACTTCTGTTCAATGAAAAAATATTTACATTGGAAGGTCATTTTCTGACACAAAAAACTCTTACACAGTGTTTTGTGACTGCTCGTTTGCTGTCTTCATTCAAGTTATATGATTGAAAACGAGTAAATCTGTGAGTTTTTGCTCACTAATGATACACTCGCTCACCTTGCGTAAAACATAAGTATTCGACCAAGTGTAGCAAAAGGTATACATAGGATTAGGCTATACAAAAATCTACGTCATATGGTTGCATAGAAAATTACGGAAGGACGAACGAAAAATCGCACCGGTGGATAGGGGTAAAACAGGAAACCCTCTCTTCTTCGAAGCGGGGGCATGAATATGTGATTTCTATCTCTCAGATGAATACAGATGTTAGTTTCTGATAGGGTTCGTTTTACATTTGTCTGTTCTATGGACCTGTGACACTATAACGCTTAGTTTCAGCGCTCGCCGACGTGTTAGAATGATTAGTTACATGTTTGTATGCGTTGCATAAGATTTGAATACAGTATTTTTATCAACAATCCTTCATCACGTTAGCTCGTAACACGTTGCTGACTAAGTCCTTATTTGTCTATTTATTCTGTAATTTTGCTTAAGTCCCCGTTTTTTCAAACTGTGTTCAAGGAAATCAAAAATCCAACAAAGTTCCAGACACTGAATTTTGCTACGCCTGACGCGCGTTTCCTTTACTCAAGACTAATTAGAGACGTTGCTCTACCCAAAAATAGATAATACAACATGAAAATAAAGCTTGCTTTGTCACCTGCCTTTCGAAGAAGCGACATATGAACACAGCTTCGTCGCCCCGGCCCTTTTCCACTTACAAAAAAACTAATATTTTTAGATATTCAAAGTCAACAGACAGAGATGCCACCGTGTTGGTTCAGTACCATGCCTTATGTATACTAAATCTTATTATTCCACTGCTTGTTAATTTGGTGGGGGTTTTAACGATGGGGTGTCTGTCCGTCCGGCCTTTTTCCTTACATACATATCGCTTATCTATGGATTTTAATGCAACTTTCACACAATCTTTGAGACATGAAGAAAAGCACCACCTTTTTAAAATTGTGTTTTGATTGATATTTGGAGGCTTCTTATAGCAAAACATTGGACAACCCTTAGACATATAGGGGAATCCATGTCTGATTCACAAATCCTGCTAAACCCCTAAATATATTTTCATGGAACTAAGAATTACCATATTCGATTGCCTCATTGGTACAAATTAGCTTCTTGCACACATTTCATAGATATGAACATTCATTTTGTTTTTAATCAAATAAATTTTAAACTGGAATATTGCAAGACAACAATCTGAGAAGTTGAAAAGTAAATGATTAATTAAATTCATGGAATTCCGCTAAAAATAAATGCAACTTCAATCTGTTATTTGAACTTAAACTCTAGTTGTTTGTCGATTATTGCCAAAAAATCTTTGTTTCGGGTTAGCTCAAATTTCAACTCGGACTTGAAAATAACAAGAATTCTAACTCGAACACGAGACATAACTCGAACTCTAACTTTTACCCCCAGTTTGGTGAAATCTAGGGTGTTGTTTAAAAACATGGGACATTATAATTTTTTGAAATATCGAATAAGTTGCAAAATATAAACACCGTATGATGGGGAAGTAGGTATATTGCTCTGTCGATTAGGAAAATTAATTACTTGAAAATTAAAATCGTCTCTTTTCTCGTAAATTTTAAGACGAGAAGCAATTTGATTCGGTGGTCTCTTTAATCTCCTATTCTGGAGGATATATTGAAGGAATCCATCTACTAAATGAAGTGTTATTGACAGAAAGGACATCATCAATATATCTGAATCGGGATTAAATGACCTTGCCTCTTTCATCTTTATAAAAATACACAAATGTAGATAAATTTTCTATAGTTTCTCCCTGAATAACATGAATAAAGCATCATACTCTTCATACAGACTGTGCTTCCCATGGCCGCCATGAAAAAATCGTTTGCTTCTTTTAAACTTATGGTAGAAAAGTGCAGAAAGGAATGTCATAAATCGAAAAAAAAACTATTAATCTGATTCAAATAAAACGTTAGTTTGGCCCCGTAATACGAACTAAACTGCAAACAAGTAGACAGTTTTGAAGGAAAGGGAGGAATTCTTAAGATTGGCATCTTGATATATAGCCGTCCAGGAGCAATGTGTTTGGCTTAAGAAAACAATTCAACACGTTTGCAAAATTGTTTAATTATAACGTCGTACATGCAGCAATGTTAAGAAAACTCTGATGTATTTGAATTCGTCTTGCTATTTGAATTTTATTTACTGCAATGATGATTTTGCATGAGTAATAATTTTCTTGTTAAACAAAATATTTATTAAATAACTTTAAGTACTGTTAAAAAACTGTAAAGACATAAAACATCATCATTGTTTATCTGGACAATCGTAGATAAATTGAACATCAAGTCCACCCAGTTCTTTAGCAAATAAAGCATCAAGTTCCTCGCTTTGGGCAACAGTAAACTGTTCTTTCCACCCTCCAATCTCTCCTACAAAACGATTGATAATCAAAGTATGTCACTACGTCTGTTAAAAGATGACCAAAGAGTTGTATTTTAAAATTACAAATACCAAAACGCGGGTATGAACGGTTAATTTGGATATGCTATATATCGATATTTCAAGGAGTAACCTCTCATCGGTAGCATTTAAACCAAAACATTGGAAGATCAAATTCCAAGGCAGTTGAAAACGAAAAGTATCTTCATTATTTTGCTTTTTACATTTTTGTTTTGATTGCAAACTTGTTTGTGATCATGGTATTTAAAATACACGAACCTGTTTAATACCTTTTTGAAAGTTTATACATATGTGGACTCAAATAGACCAACTTTACTCCTTTAATTTTTAAACACTGATTTGAAGGGCATGATTCTAAACATTCTTTTTGAATCTTCTCATCACAAAAAATTAAAAAAGAGAACTTAACGTGCTGATATTTTTGCCTAAAATAAAAAAAATGTCATTCCATAAAATATGAATTTAAGAAACGGAATTAAGGTCAAATTCATTCAGTATTAATTATACTTTTGCAAGATGAAAGAAAGTCGATCAATTTTCTATAAAATAATAAAGCTAAGAACGTTGCCAATTTTCGATCATTTTACAACTAAATTTCCATTTTCATTTTGTTGGATGACATTCATTATTTTTATCAAACTTTCCAGTTGTGATTTTTATATGATACAGATTTCAAGAGACTTTTGAGTTTTCCGGGCGTTCAGTGGTTCTTACCTTTTCTAAACAAATGAGGTTTCGAATCACGACTAAATATAACAGTTCCGTCCTTTACATTATCTTTTAGGACATTAAATGTTGTTTTGTCTTTTATTGCCTCCAAAAATTTTTCATCAGCATCAACACCAAGAAATTCTGCAATTCTTTTAATCTCTCTCACAGGGAACTGCAAAAAAGTACAATGTATACATGGTATACAGACAATAAACATTGTAAACACGTGTGAGTTTGGGTTGTCTGCACAATCTTCCATCAAATAAAATCCTAAGTCTATGGTTTGTTTTTCACGGGAAGCTGAGAATGAGGTAGCTGAAAATGTAAGAAGCACAATGTTGATATCTGACAAATATTCTGTAAAAGTTTTAAGGAAATCAAATCTGTGGTTTAATAGATAGAAGTTGCAGACAATTGACACGGGTAATGGATGAAAACGCAAAACGGTTAAAGTCATTTCTTATCTCGCACACGACATGTGCTCGGGCCGATTGCCGACAGACTTATGCTTCCCTCTTAACTCCGAAACAACTTTAATGACGATTTTGACGAAAGGTTGTGTTGCCAATTCTAGTCAAGCCTTTTGACTCGTGTTTTTTCGTGTTATGTGTTTCACTATCATGTTGTTGTTTCTAGTGTAAACTTAGTTTGTCCTTACTGTTTCGAAATTGCTTCGTTAGAATGCCTTATTGTTACTTCATTGCTTTTTATAAATATCTACCAGCTTCATATCTTCGAAAGTTACAGGTAATATGTTTGGGTTGGTTTTCTGTGCTTCAATTAATTCCTTTGTGTACCTAAACCATCCTCCTCGATATCTATCTACAATAAAGGTAGAATATCAATGTTTGATTGTTATAAAGGAATATTTCTGTTGTTGTGGTGCTGTTTTATATACAAATACGTCAATTGTTTTCTGACTCTCTTGATAATTTAATTTACGCATAGCTTCATACAGAAGACATAAAACCAACTAAACAGTACAGATGAAACTAAGACAACACAGCGAAAAAAACTCTTATAACACATTCTTGCAAAACAGACTAACATTGGGCCACAGGTAGCAGCGCCTACTGGCCTCGTTGAAGGCTGTTGGCGGTTGTCCATGTGTTTTTGTCTAAATTGCCGCTTGATTGTAAGTTGTGTCGCGTACACTTATTCCACATCTCATTATTTTCAAACAGATCAAAATTGCGTTATTGTTTTATTATGGGACAAACTCCTTGATCAACCAGACCTATTTTATCGGGAAAGATTTGCTAGCTACAAATCAGTTTGATGAAGGGAAACAATACTACTCGAAAAACTACCCAAAAAATTCATGTAGGTAGAATAGGACAGGAAATTGTATACCTTCTCTCATAAATTCGTCTAAAAAATCGTCCCATATCCAATTTTCTGGAAACCCTTTTAGTTGACTATAGAATTTATATTGTGAAAGAAGACGGTCTTTCGGGTTTCTGTTTAGGTATATTATCTTTGCTCCCAGTTCCTTGTGTTTCATCGGAATACCGCTAAACAGGAAATGTGTGTGTAATAGTCTTCTGTGTGTTTGATTTTCAAACTTGGAAAAGTCAGAATAAAAGTCAATGTGAGAATCCATGACCGTTCCCCGAGTGTTGAAATCTGTTGAGTGATCCAATAGCATTGATACTATTTGATAAAGCCAATGAGTGCCTGAAAAAATAGAAGAAACAATGTTGTAAATACTAGAGCTATATTACTTTTTTGTGTATTGTTATCTAATATGAAAATTAATACTGCTTCGATTGTTTTTCGGATCCAAAAACAGGGTTTCATTCCGTAGACATTTTTTTTATTCCGTGTAGATGTTTGAAAGAAATGGTGAAGTTTGGTCCTGAATCGTCTGTTTTTAAGACCCCTTCAAACAAATTTTATCTACTCATGTCTTAACGTATAACATGTACCATTGAGTTTTAATACCAGACCAAAAAATGATAAAAATATCGTTGCTTTTAGCTAAATCCAAATGACAACAAAGTTCCAGACAATAAATTTTGCTACGCCTGACGCGCGTTTCGTCTATTCAAGACTCATCAGAGGCGCTCTACCAAAAATATTGAAAATGCCAAACACTGTATGAATATGAAGAGCATAGAACAGTATAACCAAAAATACCAAACTGGGGAACCAAATTATTACTAAGATATTCAACCTATGTCTGGGTTAGGAAGAACCTTAGGGTTTAGACAATTTTGAAATTTAGACGGATAATTTAAAGCTTTGATGTATTCTCCAACTCAAAAGTGTTGGTGCCGGAGCGGGCTAACCTTGGGGAATTTAAACTCCACCAGCAGTGCTAACCTTCACGTGTGTTCGAAATCCAAATGACAACAAAGTTCCAGACAATAAATTTTGCTACGCCTGACGCGCGTTTCGTCTATTCAAGACTCATCAGAGGCGCTCTACCAAAAATATTGAAAATGCCAAACACTGTATGAGTATGAAGAGCATAGAACAGTATAACCAAAAATACCAAACTGGGGAACCAAATTATTACTAAGATATTCAACCTATGTCTGGGTTAGGAAGAACCTTAGGGTTTAGACAATTTTGAAATTTAGACGGATAATTTAAGGCTTTGATGTATTCTCCAACTCAAAAGTGTTGGTGCCGGAGCGGGCTAACCTCGGGGAATTAAAACTCCACCAGCAGTGCTAACCTTCACGTGTGTTCGAAATCCAAATGACAACAAAGTTCCAGACAATAAATTTTGCTACGCCTGACGCGCGTTTCGTCTATTCAAGACTCATCAGAGGCGCTCTACCAAAAATATTGAAAATGCCAAACACTGTATGAATATGAAGAGCATAGAACAGTATAACCAAAAATACCAAACTGGGGAACCAAATTATTACTAAGATATTCAACCTATGTCTGGGTTAGGAAGAACCTTAGGGTTTAGACAATTTGGAAATTTAGACGGATAATTTAAAGCTTTGATGTATTCTCCAACTCAAAAGTGTTGGTGCCGGAGCGGGCTAACCTCGGGGAATTTAAACTCCACCAGCAGTGCTAACCTTCACGTGTGTTCGAAATCCAAATGACAACAAAGTTCCAGACAATAAATTTTGCTACGCCTGACGCGCGTTTCGTCTATTCAAGACTCATCAGAGGCGCTCTACCAAAAATATTGAAAATGCCAAACACTGTATGAATATGAAGAGCGTAGAACAGTATAACCAAAAATACCAAACTGGGGAACCAAATTATTACTAAGATATTCAACCTATGTCTGGGTTAGGAAGAACCTTAGGGTTTAGACAATTTTGAAATTTAGACGGATAATTTAAAGCTTTGATGTATTCTCCAACTCAAAAGTGTTGGTGCCGGAGCGGGCTAACCTCGGGGAATTTAAACTCCACCAGCAGTGCTAACCTTCACGTGTGTTCGAAATCCAAATGACAACAAAGTTCCAGACAATAAATTTTGCTACGCCTGACGCGCGTTTCGTCTATTCAAGACTCATCAGAGGCGCTCTACCAAAAATATTGAAAATGCCAAACACTGTATGAATATGAAGAGCATAGAACAGTATAACCAAAAATACCAAACTGGGGAACCAAATTATTACTAAGATATTCAACCTATGTCTGGGTTAGGAAGAACCTTAGGGTTTAGACAATTTGGAAATTTAGACGGATAATATAAAGCTTTGATGTATTCTCCAACTCAAAAGTGTTGGTGCCGGAGCGGGCTAACCTCGGAGAATTTAAACTCCACCAGCAGTGCTAACCTTCACGTGTGTTCGAAATCCAAATGACAACAAAGTTTCAGACAATAAATTTTGCTACGCCTGACGCGCGTTTCGTCTATTCAAGACTCATCAGAGGCGCTCTACCAAAAATATTGAAAATGCCAAACACTGTATGAATATGAAGAGCATAGAACAGTATAACCAAAAATACCAAACTGGGGAACCAAATTACTACTAAGATATTCAACCTATGTCTGGGTTAGGAAGAACCTTAGGGTTTAGACAATTTTGAAATTTAGACGGATAATTTAAAGCTTTGATGTATTCTCCAACTCAAAAGTGTTGGTGGCGGAGCGGGCTAACCTCGGGGAATTTAAACTCCACCAGCAGTGCTAACCTTCACGTGTGTTCAAAATCAAAATGACAACAAAGTTCCAGACAATAAATTTTGCTACGCCTGACGCGCGTTTCGTCTATTCAAGACTCATCAGAGGCGCTCTACCAAAAATATTGAAAATGCCAAACACTGTATGAATATGAAGAACATAGAACAGTATAACCAAAAAATACCAAACTGGGGAACCAAATTATTACTAAGATATTCAACCTATGTCTGGGTTAGGAAGAACCTTAGGGTTTAGACAATTTTGAAATTTAGACGGATAATTTAAAGCTTTGATGTATTTTCCAACTCAAAAGTGTTGGTGCCGGAGCGGGCTAACCTCGGAGAATTTAAACTCCACCAGCAGTGCTAACCTTCACGTGTGTTCGAAATCCAAATGACAACAAAGTTTCAGACAATAAATTTTGCTACGCCTGACGCGCGTTTCGTCTATTCAAGACTCATCAGAGGCGCTCTACCAAAAATATTGAAAATGCCAAACACTGTATGAATATGAAGAGCATAGAACAGTATAACCAAAAATACCAAACTGGGGAACCAAATTATTACTAAGATATTCAACCTATGTCTGGGTTAGGAAGAACCTTAGGGTTTAGACAATTTGGAAATTTAGACGGATAATATAAAGCTTTGATGTATTCTCCAACTCAAAAGTGTTGGTGCCGGAGCGGGCTAACCTCGGAGAATTTAAACTCCACCAGCAGTGCTAACCTTCACGTGTGTTCGAAATCCAAATGACAACAAAGTTTCAGACAATAAATTTTGCTACGCCTGACGCGCGTTTCGTCTATTCAAGACTCATCAGAGGCGCTCTACCAAAAATATTGAAAATGCCAAACACTGTATGAATATGAAGAGCATAGAACAGTATAACCAAAAATACCAAACTGGGGAACCAAATTACTACTAAGATATTCAACCTATGTCTGGGTTAGGAAGAACCTTAGGGTTTAGACAATTTTGAAATTTAGACGGATAATTTAAAGCTTTGATGTATTCTCCAACTCAAAAGTGTTGGTGGCGGAGCGGGCTAACCTCGGGGAATTTAAACTCCACCAGCAGTGCTAACCTTCACGTGTGTTCAAAATCAAAATGACAACAAAGTTCCAGACAATAAATTTTGCTACGCCTGACGCGCGTTTCGTCTATTCAAGACTCATCAGAGGCGCTCTACCAAAAATATTGAAAATGCCAAACACTGTATGAATATGAAGAACATAGAACAGTATAACCAAAAAATACCAAACTGGGGAACCAAATTATTACTAAGATATTCAACCTATGTCTGGGTTAGGAAGAACCTTAGGGTTTAGACAATTTTGAAATTTAGACGGATAATTTAAAGCTTTGATGTATTCTCCAACTCAAAAGTGTTGGTGCCGGAGCGGGCTAACCTCGGGGAATTTAAACTCCACCAGCAGTGCTAACCTTCACGTGTGTTCGAAATCCAAATGACAACAAAGTTCCAGACAATAAATTTTGCTACGCCTGACGCGCGTTTCGTCTATTCAAGACTCATCAGAGGCGCTCTACCAAAAATATTGAAAATGCCAAACACTGTATGAATATGAAGAGCATAGAACAGTATAACCAAAAATACCAAACTGGGGAACCAAATTATTACTAAGATATTCAACCTATGTCTGGGTTAGGAAGAACCTTAGAGTTTAGACAATTTTGAAATTTAGACGGATAATTTAAAGCTTTGATGTATTTTCCAACTCAAAAGTGTTGGTGCCGGAGCGGGCTAACCTCGGGGAATTTGAACTCCACCAGCAGTGCTAACCTTCACGTGTGTTCGAAATCCAAATGACAACAAAGTTCCAGACAATAAATTTTGCTACACCTGACGCGCGTTTCGTCTATTCAAGACTCATCAGAGGCGCTCTACCAAAAATATTGAAAATGCCAAACACTGTATGAATATGAAGAGCATAGAACAGTATAACCAAAAATACCAAACTGGGGAACCAAATTATTACTAAGATATTCAACGTATGTCTGGGTTAGGAAGAACCTTAGGGTTTAGACAATTTTGAAATTTAGACGGATAATTTAAAGCTTTGATGTATTCTCCAACTCAAAAGTGTTGGTGCCGGAGCGGGCTAACCTCGGGGAATTTAAACTCAACCAGCAGTGCTAACCTTCACGTGTGTTCGAAATCCAAATGACAACAAAGTTCCAGACAATAAATTTTGCTACGCCTGACGCGCGTTTCGTCTATTCAAGACTCATCAGAGGCGCTCTACCAAAAATATTGAAAATGCCAAACACTGTATGAATATGATGAGCATAGAACAGTATAACCAAAAATACCAAACTGGGGAACCAAATTATTACTAAGATATTCAACCTATGTCTGGGTTAGGAAGAACCTTAGGGTTTAGACAATTTTGAAATTTAGACGGATAATTTAAAGCTTTGATGTATTCTCCAACTCAAAAGTGTTGGTGCCGGAGCGGGCTAACCTCGGGGAATTTAAACTCCACCAGCAGTGCTAACCTTCACGTGTGTTCGAAATCCAAATGACAACAAAGTTTCAGACAATAAATTTTGCTACGCCTGACGCGCGTTTCGTCTATTCAAGACTCATCAGAGGCGCTCTACCAAAAATATTGAAAATGCCAAACACTGTATGAATATGAAGAGCATAGAACAGTATAACCAAAAATACCAAACTGGGGAACCAAATTACTACTAAGATATTCAACCTATGTCTGGGTTAGGAAGAACCTTAGGGTTTAGACAATTTTGAAATTTAGACGGATAATTTAAAGCTTTGATGTATTCTCCAACTCAAAAGTGTTGGTGGCGGAGCGGGCTAACCTCGGGGAATTTAAACTCCACCAGCAGTGCTAACCTTCACGTGTGTTCAAAATCAAAATGACAACAAAGTTCCAGACAATAAATTTTGCTACGCCTGACGCGCGTTTCGTCTATTCAAGACTCATCAGAGGCGCTCTACCAAAAATATTGAAAATGCCAAACACTGTATGAATATGAAGAACATAGAACAGTATAACCAAAAAATACCAAACTGGGGAACCAAATTATTACTAAGATATTCAACCTATGTCTGGGTTAGGAAGAACCTTAGGGTTTAGACAATTTTGAAATTTAGACGGATAATTTAAAGCTTTGATGTATTTTCCAACTCAAAAGTGTTGGTGCCGGAGCGGGCTAACCTCGGGGAATTTAAACTCCACCAGCAGTGCTAACCTTCACGTGTGTTCGAAATCCAAATGACAACAAAGTTCCAGACAATAAATTTTGCTACGCCTGACGCGCGTTTCGTCTATTCAAGACTCATCAGAGGCGCTCTACCAAAAATATTGAAAATGCCAAACACTGTATGAATATGAAGAGCGTAGAACAGTATAACCAAAAATACCAAACTGGGGAACCAAATTATTACTAAGATATTCAACCTATGTCTGGGTTAGGAAGAACCTTAGGGTTTAGACAATTTTGAAATTTAGACGGATAATTTAAAGCTTTGATGTATTCTCCAACTCAAAAGTGTTGGTGCCGGAGCGGGCTAACCTCGGGGAATTTAAACTCCACCAGCAGTGCTAACCTTCACGTGTGTTCGAAATCCAAATGACAACAAAGTTCCAGACAATAAATTTTGCTACGCCTGACGCGCGTTTCGTCTATTCAAGACTCATCAGAGGCGCTCTACCAAAAATATTGAAAATGCCAAACACTGTATGAATATGAAGAGCATAGAACAGTATAACCAAAAATACCAAACTGGGGAACCAAATTATTACTAAGATATTCAACCTATGTCTGGGTTAGGAAGAACCTTAGGGTTTAGACAATTTGGAAATTTAGACGGATAATATAAAGCTTTGATGTATTCTCCAACTCAAAAGTGTTGGTGCCGGAGCGGGCTAACCTCGGAGAATTTAAACTCCACCAGCAGTGCTAACCTTCACGTGTGTTCGAAATCCAAATGACAACAAAGTTTCAGACAATAAATTTTGCTACGCCTGACGCGCGTTTCGTCTATTCAAGACTCATCAGAGGCGCTCTACCAAAAATATTGAAAATGCCAAACACTGTATGAATATGAAGAGCATAGAACAGTATAACCAAAAATAACAAACTGGGGAACCAAATTACTACTAAGATATTCAACCTATGTCTGGGTTAGGAAGAACCTTAGGGTTTAGACAATTTTGAAATTTAGACGGATAATTTAAAGCTTTGATGTATTCTCCAACTCAAAAGTGTTGGTGGCGGAGCGGGCTAACCTCGGGGAATTTAAACTCAACCAGCAGTGCTAACCTTCACGTGTGTTCAAAATCAAAATGACAACAAAGTTCCAGACAATAAATTTTGCTACGCCTGACGCGCGTTTCGTCTATTCAAGACTCATCAGAGGCGCTCTACCAAAAATATTGAAAATGCCAAACACTGTATGAATATGAAGAACATAGAACAGTATAACCAAAAAATACCAAACTGGGGAACCAAATTATTACTAAGATATTCAACCTATGTCTGGGTTAGGAAGAACCTTAGGGTTTAGACAATTTTGAAATTTAGACGGATAATTTAAAGCTTTGATGTATTCTCCAACTCAAAAGTGTTGGTGCCGGAGCGGGCTAACCTCGGGGAATTTAAACTCCACCAGCAGTGCTAACCTTCACGTGTGTTCGAAATCCAAATGACAACAAAGTTCCAGACAATAAATTTTGCTACGCCTGACGCGCGTTTCGTCTATTCAAGACTCATCAGAGGCGCTCTACCAAAAATATTGAAAATGCCAAACACTGTATGAATATGAAGAGCATAGAACAGTATAACCAAAAATACCAAACTGGGGAACCAAATTATTACTAAGATATTCAACCTATGTCTGGGTTAGGAAGAACCTTAGAGTTTAGACAATTTTGAAATTTAGACGGATAATTTAAAGCTTTGATGTATTTTCCAACTCAAAAGTGTTGGTGCCGGAGCGGGCTAACCTCGGGGAATTTGAACTCCACCAGCAGTGCTAACCTTCACGTGTGTTCGAAATCCAAATGACAACAAAGTTCCAGACAATAAATTTTGCTACACCTGACGCGCGTTTCGTCTATTCAAGACTCATCAGAGGCGCTCTACCAAAAATATTGAAAATGCCAAACACTGTATGAATATGAAGAGCATAGAACAGTATAACCAAAAATACCAAACTGGGGAACCAAATTATTACTAAGATATTCAACGTATGTCTGGGTTAGGAAGAACCTTAGGGTTTAGACAATTTTGAAATTTAGACGGATAATTTAAAGCTTTGATGTATTCTCCAACTCAAAAGTGTTGGTGCCGGAGCGGGCTAACCTCGGGGAATTTAAACTCAACCAGCAGTGCTAACCTTCACGTGTGTTCGAAATCCAAATGACAACAAAGTTCCAGACAATAAATTTTGCTACGCCTGACGCGCGTTTCGTCTATTCAAGACTCATCAGAGGCGCTCTACCAAAAATATTGAAAATGCCAAACACTGTATGAATATGATGAGCATAGAACAGTATAACCAAAAATACCAAACTGGGGAACCAAATTATTACTAAGATATTCAACCTATGTCTGGGTTAGGAAGAACCTTAGGGTTTAGACAATTTTGAAATTTAGACGGATAATTTAAAGCTTTGATGTATTCTCCAACTCAAAAGTGTTGGTGCCGGAGCGGGCTAACCTCGGGGAATTTAAACTCCACCAGCAGTGCTAACCTTCACGTGTGTTCGAAATCCAAATGACAACAAAGTTCCAGACAATAAATTTTGCTACGCCTGACGCGCGTTTCGTCTATTCAAGACTCATCAGAGGCGCTCTACCAAAAATATTGAAAATGCCAAACACTGTATGAATATGAAGAGCATAGAACAGTATAACCAAAAATACCAAACTGGGGAACCAAATTATTACTAAGATATTCAACCTATGTCTGGGTTAGGAAGAACCTTAGGGTTTAGACAATTTTGAAATTTAGACGGATAATTTAAAGCTTTGATGTATTTTCCAACTCAAAAGTGTTGGTGCCGGAGCGGGCTAACCTCGGGGAATTTAAACTCCACCAGCAGTGCTAACCTTCACGTGTGTTCGAAATCCAAATGACAACAAAGTTCCAGACAATATAACCAAAAATACCAAACTAATTGATAGTTGATTGAGTTACCGTTTTACGCGCTATCAAGATTAAATAGTTTTAAAAAGGCCATGAACATATAAGGATGAAAAATAAACATAAAACGAGGATGGTATCCAATGATAAATAAAGGAACAATAAAATTGAAGATCACTGGAAAATTGAAGCGCTGGATAGGAACAAAAAGTTTAACCTAATGTGTTCTTCTACTTGGCCATCTACTTGGGGTTTTCACATGCATGAACAGTGTCACTCTACACACACATTGGCCACCAATGGTCAGCGGTCATCCTAATCAGCCCTTAAAGATACATATCTTGGCCGATCTATAATCATAGCATTGACCGGGTGTCAGAACTTCATAACCATAATCGTCTCTTAGGACAAGCTGGACTATTTGTTTCAAACCTTATGAGCAACGATCGAAATTGATATGTTGTTTTAATATATGCATTTGAATTTGCAACTAAACGTACCGCTTGCAATGTTTATTGAAAGCAACATGTTTTTTAATTTTTATTTTTTATGACATTTTTGATAAAGCCATACCCGTTTTTATAGCTGTACATAACAGAACGTCACTTTCTCTGGAATCAAAATTGAGTACATTCTGACACTGCCTTCCAGGATCTTTTTTGAAACATGGATAGGCTGGATACGTCAATCCATTGTACTCTACGAACGGATATAGGTTTGGTCGATCGCTACTAGACCTGAAAACAAGAGAAAAAATCAGAACCTTCGACTGCATGTTTTTTATTTAGTGGTACGGTTTGCTTTTGTTATAATTTTAAGTTAACTTTTTTTGTCTCTGCCTTTTTGGATAGACGACATTCATTTGCCTAATTGGTACACTTGGCTTCGTTGATGTGTTCTTCAATCTTCATCACAAAAGTGTTGATGTCGGAGTGTGCTTACACAAGTACATTAAAAGTTGTCTTAAGCGGTCATTTACGGTCGACAAACAAAAATCTTGTTAAGATGTGCCAGGATCTTCAGTTCTTTGAAGACTTGAACCCATGCAGTCAATCATTATGATGTCAACGAGTCCGGCTTGATGATTTTTTGTTAAGGAACACTTTGCGCTATGGGTTAGAGAGGATCAAATAACCACGAAAAGATGAAGAGAAATATAAGGGTGTGTTGATAAACAAGGTGACAGTAGATTTCAAAATAAACACTGGAAAGTTGAGAGGAATGATAGTATGCAGTCAATGGCTGTCCACCAATTAAATCAGATTGGTGATTGCCGATTTTAAACTAACATGCAGCCTGGAGGTAAAGCATGGTAATTTTTTACGTAAAAGAAATGTTAATTAATAAAAGATAAGCTACTTCTTTATGTGAGTAGATAAACAATACAGTATTAATAACAAAATTATCCATCGGGAAAAAAAGAACAGATTAGCAGATTGAAGGTATAACAGAGAGAAAAAAAAATAAAATGTTCCTGACTTTGAATAGGGAATTAAAAAGAAGAAATTTGGGGTCGAAACAGGTTGTATACAACAACAAAGTAATTATGCATAGCAAAACTTTGTTGTGAGACGAAACTGTATTTGAAGACATATAACCTATCATTTTTTTGCAAATTTCAAAATAAATGAATTTTAGATAACGAAATTCACGTTATACATAGAACCTAGTGTAAAACATCAGAAGCAACTGTAAAAATCAAAAAACAAAACCTAACCAGATAGTTTTATCTTTAATAGAAATTTGTTGTTGTCATAGAATCTGATTGATTATTTTTATTAAGCAGTACACCAAAGTTGTTAACTTTCATATTTCAGAAACTCGTAAAGAACAAGAAGATGAAAGAGGCAAGGTCATTTAATCTCACTTTAAGATATATTGATGACGTCCTCTCTGTCAACAACTCGTCGTTTGGCAGATGGATTGCTTCAATATATCCTCCAGAACAAGAGATTTAAGAAATCACCGATTCCACTTGTTTTTCATCTATCTTTGATCTACATCTCGAATTTGACCCGGGGTGGTCATCTCAGTACAAAAAATTACGATAAAAGAGACGATTTAAATTTTAAAATTATTAATATTCCTAACCTGGAAAGTAACATAGCAACGTCACCTGCATACGGTGTCTATATTTCCCAACTAATTCGATATTACAGGGCTTGTACACATTGTTCATATTTGTTTTATTCGACACCCTTCTCCGTTACTGACTAAAAGTCCAAGGTTATAAGAAAATACGTCTCATACGATCTCTAAAAAAAATTTTCGTTATCGGCAACTGGTAGAAAAATTCAATATCATGTTAGACGAAATGGTTAATTCTTGCTTTGATTAGTGTTTGGCTGGTAGATGTACTTAGATGATCACCTTAGCATCCCTGATATGTCACCACAAACCTGTTGTGTTTTGTGTAACTACCGGACTCAAAGATTGCAACGAAAGAGGGAGGTTTGGCGCGCCTTTAAACCTGGTTTAACCCACCATTTCTTTTGAAATGCCTCTACCAAGTCAGGACCATTGCGATCTTCATTTTTTCCGGAGTGTCTTCCTTGTTTTGTCTCGTCTTATGGACATTTGAGATTGATTCTCCAAGTTCGGTAATTTAGTTATTACCTTTATTCATCATTTGTGCATACATGAGAATACCGTTTTACTAAATAAGTAATGCTAGTTAAACCCCAAACAGGTTTTGTCTTATTACAAAAAACTCACATCACCTCGCTTTTCATCATTTTATTCAACGTGTTGTCAATTTTGTTGCCAGATATACCAATAGTTTAAGTATGTAGAACATGACAGAGAAGTGTTTAGCAAAGGTCATACAAATAAAGATTGTTGCAGAACAGTCATTTTTGTAAGGACAACATTAATGTTGCGTCAAGGATCTATTACGATTGTTTTATATGACGTTGTACTTCGGGAAAAATTGTACATGTCTTTTTGAAATACGCGATTACACAGCGCTAAAATTCTTACAGCGCTACAAAATTTTCTCCTTCGTTATATTTGGCCCATTATAAGTTTTAAAGAGCAGTTCTTCGTATTCATTTAAATTATTTGGAGCATGTCACAGATATGGAAATTTGGCATTCATTAGGACTTTATCAACCGATAATTGACAAAGATGGCACTAGAAAATTCATTGTGAAACTGGTGCTATGGTAGCTCGAGCGAAGATTTTGGACCTTCGATCTCTAACCTCGTAAAAGGACCGTTTTCAAGTTCTAATTCAACCAGGTAAAGCAATGAAATTTTCATCAAACTTTTTGATATGAAATCTTATTGGCCATATTCAAAAATGTCTTTAAATTTGATTGTTTTTGTTCCAAAAGAGACAAAAGTTATGCACAATGACCACATTTTGTTTTTGTTTTTATTTAAAAAGCCAGCACCGCTTTTACTTTTCATGGATATTAGGATAATGACTTATCCTTTCTTACTAAATGCATGTTCTGAAATGAACGAATACATAACAGTGGGCAGATCCAAAGCTGATAGGATATTGAACGTTAAATATGGTTACTTTGGCAACTGGTAAAAAAAGGCAACTTTGTATAGGAGGATATATCTCTTAAATTAAATTCTAAGCAATTGTATCATTTATCACCGCATAGATTATTTAATCATAATATGACCGTAGATGTGAAGGTAATATCCATTCAATTTAAGTTTAAAAAAAATGATACTGTTTGGTAGATATGTTGAACAGCTGCTTAAATATGGTTTAAATTATCTTACTAAAATAATGCTTAATACAAAACTGTCCATGTTTTGTCTTGATAGCAAGGCAACAATTTTCACCGTTGGTTATCCAATCAGTTTTGAATTTACCTACTGATATATTATATGCACTTAGCTTCGAAGTCTTTGTCTATGTCTTTATACCTATGAATAGTAAAACACGTGCTGCCTTTTAATGAAAACGCAGTCTTAAAAATGGTCAAAATGACTGAAAGTCTGCAAATTTTGCCCATTTTTCGACCAGAACATTTCAATTTCATATCATCATGATTGCATAGTTTGATATTTTTAGTTAGTCTGAAAACTCTTTTGAAAACGACAAATAAAGCTTCAAATAAAAGACTCAATATTGGTTGAATTAAAATATCAAGTTGAATAATTTTTCCAATAAATAAAAGTTATAGGGGTATCATGGACGGTCCCAAATGACCGCTTTGGTTACAATGGCAAGGGACTTCTTTTGTGATTGCAACCTATAAAATGAAAATTAGCCAAATCTGTTACAAGTAGTTCCGCAACTTTGTTAATTTTTTGGCATCGTTTTTTTTTAGGCTTTATCTGATATGGTTAATTGATAGAAAAAAATAAGAATGTTTTTACTTTCATCGGCTTTTTTGTATGCATGCATATCAGTTGAAAATATGGACCTTCAGCAAAGATATACTGTTTAATCTATTCCACAAATGCTGTATACAAGCATTGACGAAATATTAACGTTAGGTTTCAGATATGGCATCTTCAAAGCCAAATTTAACAATCTTTATTTCCAACCTCAACCAAATGGCGCCTTCTATATAATAAAGCCTCAATGCTCATCTACGTTCCAACTAAAAAACAGAACTCAGAATTGATTTTGTTGTTATTTACAAGCTAAAAAAAACTTTAAATACCCAACTATTGGTCACTAGATGATCACTTTTGAGATTGTGTTCGAGTCCCGATTGTAATTTACAAAAACATCGAGTCCCGATTGTAATTTACAAAAACATGACTTTTCCACCTTTATGTGATAAGGTTTATCAGTTACCTGCCAAAGGTGGGTGGTTTCTTTAACTGTGTACTCAGGTTGCATCCACTATTAAAACTGACCACCCCATATGGCTTTCAGACTTCGAAAAGGGCGGTAAATCCTCCAAAATACACACACCATCTCATTTACAATTAACAAAAAAACAAACTACAGTTTCAATAACTTATTTTTGGTTTTCGTAAATGAATTTTAGATAGAGTTTTCCCATTTTTTTAATCTTCATTTATTATCATTTTTCTAAAGTCTGGTTACAAATATAATTTTTAATCGTCGTGGCTATGTTGCAGAGGAGGAACATTGACAATTTGATATTTATCAGACTGTGCTTCATAGAGACGCCATGGTACTTTCTTTAAATAATTTTACCCTTTCAACCATTTGACAGATTAGTCTCGACGGGAATGTCATTGAAACAAAGTAAAATGACCATGCTGACTTAAATCATTTTGTTCTGTGTACTCCGTTACACACAAACGGTGGAGTGTGAACTAATGAAGTCAACGAAGCCAAATATATTCGAGGAATAACTTCTGCCGCTCAATCGAAAGTTAAACACCGTGGTAGAGAGATTTTAAGGTAAGTTGGAATGCTTGGAATCGACATTTTGATATATTACAGCCAAGAACAATACGTTTGGCACAGAAAAATAATTCAATTTATTTGCAAAGTTGTTTAATTATAATGGTGTACATGCAAGAATGTTACAAAAGTTCTTATGTATTTGTATTAATATTTGTCTTGGTAATTAAATTTAATTCATTCATTTGTCATTGCGACGGAAAAATTTGTAAAAATTTTGTAAGAATACATATAACTACTTGCGTGTTAATATTTACGCATAAAAACACATATTTTTAATCAATTTCCATATTAAGTATTTTTTGAAGCACTTAAGGTAATACATAACTGGTATATACTGGCATCTTTTCTGACCATGTTATACATTTTACGAAAAAACAAAATATTGGTATTCAAGTGCTTGAAGGTTATTAATATAATAAATTATTTGGATAAAAATAATAGTTTAAACTGAAATCAAACTATGATATTCATTTTATAACTTTTTCTGTAATTAAAAAACAAAACAGTGACCCCCATTATTTTAAACTTGTTTTACAACGAACTAACATTTTATCTATATGATCTTCATAAATACACATACCAAATTGGGTATAAAACGGGTAATTTGGTTATGCTGTATATGCATAATTCAAGGAGTAACCTCTCTCCAGCAGCATTGGAAGGTCAAAACCTAAAAGTATTAAACAACGAAAAGGACTCGAAACCAAAAAAGGTTCAAACAGGGAAGCCAAAACCAGCACCGAGGATATCTACCATGTGCAATACAAGGAAAGAAACCTGGTGTTTTAAAAAAATTTTGAATTTAACAAACGGAAATTCCAACAACAAAATAGTATTAAATTTAATTGGTAAATTTGTGTCAGACAAGTCTGACGACCAGGCTTGTGATTACCTTCGGGGACCTCTGGTCCACCAGCAGCGGTTATCGACCCAGTGGTTTCAAAATACACATACCAAAACCAGTAATTTGGTTATGCTGTTTATGCATATTTCAAGGAGTAACCTCTCATCGACCCAGTGGGACTACTTCCTTTGATAAAATTTGAGTTTATTCTATCCAACCATTTTTTTTTATAATGACTTGAATTTGATTATTATCTATCTGGATTATCGTAGATAAATTGAACATCAAGTCCACTCAGTTCTTTAGCAAATAAAGCATCGAGTTCCTCGCTTTGGGCAACAGTAAACTGTTCTTTCCATCCTCCAATCTCACCTAAAATGATTAATAATCATAGTCAATTCGTCTGTGAATAAGAAAATGAATCTTATATAGCTGTACTTTTAATCTTCAAAAATCGTGTTTCACTTTTCTGGAATAATTTCATATTCCTATCTTTCAATTTGTACATGCACCTAAAATGATATCAGCATGAACGTTTAAAACAGCTTTAATAATGTTTATATACATTTGATTTAACCTATTGGTACATCTTTATTTTTTTTATTTCAGTTAAATAACACTTTTCAAGTGCAACTCTTGAAAACTGCCTCTGAGCATGCTTTTAAAAAAGAGAGATTAATCTGCTTATATTGAAGTACAGAATGTATCCATGACTCTTATTTTGCACAGAATATTATTTTTGTCTACAAGTGGTGAATTAGCATGAACAATATTGAGGCAGATCTGCAAAACTATAGTGAATAGGCTAGTGTGCCACGCCTGATACACGACAAATACATCAAATAGAGTATGCATGGTATTGTCATAACATTTCGCATACTTTTCGAAAATCCAATGGCATAATTATCATGCAGTTAATTGATCTTGTCATTCAATTTTGCATCCATATATTTTGCACAGATATATGCCGTATTGCTACCAACATATTGTTGATCTAAATAGTTCATGTTAGTAGCAACCAGGGATTTGCTTTGACTTATATCTTTCAAATTCAGATTGATTGATAGCAAGAAGGCATTTTTTTAACTTGCCTTTGTTTCCAAAATAACTCTTACCTTTTCTAAACAAATGAGGTTTCGAATCTCGACTAAATATAACAGTTCCATCCTCGACATTATCTTTAAGGACATTAAATGATGTTTTGTCTTTTACAGCCTTCAAAAAGTTTTCCTCAAGATCAATCTCAAGAAATTCTGCAATTCTTTTTATTTCTCTCGTAGGGTACTGCAAAACGTATACAAACAATTCAAAAATTAAATCCTCTAAGCATAAAACACCTAGTCAATGTTTTCGATTTTATTTTTGGGTTTTAACGGCTTAGACAACCGTAAAAACATTGAAAGTATCCCGCAAAATTTCTGTAAAACTTTCGTGAAACTCAGATGAATAGCGGATACGTGTAATGGTAGACAACACACAACTAAAAGGCATTCAAATATGTCGCCCACGCTACGTGTGCAATTCGTTTGACGATGGAGCAGAGATCCAAGGTTTGTTACTGCAAAACAACCAAGGTAGCGTGTGTAAATTGGTTCGTTTTAGAGATTTCTTGACTTGCTACGTATCAAGCACGGTTGCTACGTATTGTAACCGTAACACTTTTTCGGGAGAAATTATTGATGAACTAATATTCAATTCTGTCGATAACTCGTTTAATGCTTTCATTTAACTATATATTGATGCTAAATAGATTTTATAACAGTTAATAATCATCAAATTGTCCTGAGAAAATAATATCGAATTGTCTCAGAATTGTCCAAGACAGTAAAAATTTGAAACTAAAAATGGTTTCATTAAAATAGCAAAAAGTCGAGGAAATAGACTCGTGACGATTAAGTCAAGGGTATAAGCATGGACTTATATGCTATATCTTATGAAATAACTCCGTGGTATAAATATAATTGACCCTTTTATCAAGTCAAATATATATGAATGTAATATTGTACATGTAGTTTAGTTTTTAATTTATGAAATAAATATTAGGGAATAAAAATTCAAACTATGAAGTGTTCAGATAAAATAGAGAGCTGCACATATACTGTATGTCAAAAAGATTGTGTAATATTGTGAAAATCTGTTAAAATAGTACCCTGAGGTACATATAATGGATAGACTGACGAACACCAATTCGATCCTCAAAATACCCCCTGATTTTCAATCGGGGCTATATGATAATATGGCTTTTGGGGTTAATTGATTTACCATTTAATTTTTGACTTAGTAAATATCTGTTTTGTAGTTTTTTTCAGTCATCTTAAAAGTTGGCCTTTTTGTAGATTTTCTTTCCTCTTTAGCTACTCTTCTAAGAAATTTGTTATAATAACAAATAACTATCAAATCGACATCCACTTGTTTCTTATAACATGTGCGTTCGTTCGTCGATCTCTCTATCTGTTCGTTCACAATTTTTGTAACTCGTTTCCTGGGCTTCCACTGTATGGCTTTATTTCCAATTTGGTTTGCAGAGTTGACGAAAAATATTGAAAGCCAGAAGGAAAGATAAAAAGATTTTAGCGGTTAGAGAGAAAACACATTCTGAAGAATTTCTGCTCACTGACAAAGAACACAATCCTTGGCGTCCTCCGCCGAGCACAAAAAGATCAAAGTCGGCTCATTAAAAATGGGAAGCCCATAAGCAACAGACCTGAAAATGCATCCCACCATACGAACCCCTACCTGAAGCTTTTTACCAAATATTGAAAGCCTACAAATAATAGTAGCCGAGAAATCTGTTACAAAATAAAAGTACAACAGAACACACATACGGACGGACGCAACGCATTTATAGTATTATCAATATTTTTTGGCGCGCTGCGCAAAAATAATTCGAACAAAAAAAATCTATGCCTAATGATTTTATTTTTTCTTGCGTGGTATTTTACCTGGCCGCTAGGGGGATTTTTCAGCAAAGATAATCCCTGAGAAGAGTTCACTTGTCACTGTGGTACGTAACACAACCGTAACTCAACGGTTACTTTCCTAAGAACGATTCGTTGATTTAACTAAAGACCGAACATGCACTTGAGATCATTTTCTATTAAAATACACATTTTTGGCAACGATTAAAAGAGAACACCATTAAAAAACTAAAATACATATTTAATTCTAACTTTACAACTTAAACTCGTGCAAAATAAGCTTGTTTTCGTCTTAAATTAACTACATGACCAATAACCGCTCCCCTTTCGTTGAACGGTAGCAACCGTATGAAGTTGAGAAATCTCTATTAAGCGAATCGGCGCACGCGGGGAAGGGTTTATTAAACCGACTCTAAATGATGTCGCATTTCCGCCTTTTATAACAAGCATTGATAAATACGTACTTAAGATCAGTAACATGAAAATGACACAATGCCGAATGGGTGATGTAAACTTAACGGGGTTTAGTTTATTTGCACATTTTTTATTCCTAAATGAGTCCAATACGTTTGAGCAAATTTTCAGTTTAAAGTTATCTATATACAACATTTCTTTTTAATTTCAAATTCTAGGATGCTACCATGCGCAACTACCTTGTAAGGAAATCTTCTATGTGATCCAGTATCTAAGTTACTCTCAGTAGCAAAATTTATTGTCTGGAACTTTGTTGTTATTTGTATTTTGACGTAAGGTTGGATTGCGAATTGCAGATTATCTACATCTACGTGTTTTGCTGTGTGAGGGTTGTGTTATCTTTGGTGTAAACTTATCCTGTCTATAACTTTTCGGAATTCCGACGTTCAAATGTCCTATCGGTACTTCCTTGTCTTTTTTGAAAATGTACCAGTTTCATGTCTTCGTAAGTTACAGGTAGTATGTTTGGATTGGTTGTCTGTGCTTCAGTGAATTCCTTGGTATACTTTAACCATCCACCTCGAAATTTATCTACAAGATAGAAAATAATTGTTTGACTGTAAATGGGACATTTCCATGAAAATTGAATTTGATTTTGTGTGTTGACATGTGCTTCAACATGTTCAGATTTTTAATTTTCGCAAAGTGCATGAATGATTTCTGTTTAAAATATAATAAGTATAAAATGTTTTATGTTGTCTTTCATGATTTTTTCAGACTTTCTTGAAACGCTCATTTAGCTTCACACGGAATAAATATCAAATAAAACAGTTCAGTAGAACCTAAGATAACACAGCAAATGAACGCGAATAAAAAGCATCCACTAGAACGAGCTAACGTATAATGCCATGTCTTGAGCATCCTTTAAACGATTAAACAGAACAACATCGCCTTATTGCTGTAAACCAATGTATATTTGCGACTACAATATTTCGCGTTTTAGTGTCAAAGGGCTTTTTCGCGGCTATTTATTTTTGCGATTTGTCGTTAAAACAATTAAATTACTATGAAATGAGTTAATTCGCGAAAATTCATTTTCAAGAATTTCTGTCCCTCGCAAAAGCCGCGATATAAATCGCTCGCAGAAATAAGTTGCTTTACAGTATATTACGAGATGATTATATAATGAACCAACTCCTTCATAAACTTGATCTATATTATCGGGAAAACGAGATAGCTGCGAATCAGTTTGATAAAGGGCTCATGAAAAACTAAGGAAACAATACTTCCCGCAAAATTACCAAAATAGGAAAAACAGGAAATTGTATACCTTCTCTCATAAATTCGTCTAAATATTCGTCTCATATCCAGTTTTCTGGAAAACCGTTTAATTGACTATAGAATTTATATTGTGAAAGAAGACGGTCTTTCGGGTTTCTGTTTAGGTATATTATCTTTGCTCCCAGTTCCTTATGTTTCCTCGGAATGCCACTATATAAAAAATGTGTGTGTAACAGTCGTCTGTGAGTTTGATTTTCGAACTTGGAAAAGTCAGAATAAAAGTCTATGTGAGCACTAATTAACGTTCCTCGAGTGTTGAAATCTGTTGTGTGATCCAATAGCATTGATAATATTTGATACAGCCAGTGAGTGCCTATAAATATAAAAATCATGCTGTAAATAAAATAGATATAATAGTTGTTGTCTGATTATTGTTGTACAAAGTTTGACAGAACAACGTTTTGACATTTTATTCCATGACCAACTCCGTAATGCAATACCAAAACGGTTAATTTGGTTATGCTGCATATCGATATTTTAAGGAGTAACATCAGCAGCAAAAAGGTATTAAATGAAAAGTACTCAAGGTCAAAATGTTCAAACAAGGTAGCCAAATCCAGCACCAAAGGTATCAACCATGTGCAGTACAAGGAAAGAAACCTGGTGTTTTAAACAATTAAGAATTTAACAATTGGGAATTTCAATAACTAAAAATATTAAAGATTAAATGACATGTTTTTTTTATTTCAAGAACTAGATATTCGTCCAAATTTGGACAAGATTTTGTTATGTCAGAGCAATAAACATTAAAAGGATTATGAAATGAAAATAAAAGGATGATAATATGTGGGAAAAAATGATGAATACAGGAACAGACAGTTTTAAAGACCACTTGAATAGAAGAGTGCTGTGACAGATGATGCACAACTTGAAGAGGTTCACTTAGGGATCTTTACGATTAAGGTGGCCCGTACGAATGACCCTACACGTTGGTCCCCAATGTTTAACGATTGAGCTTTCTGCATTATGATTTAACAACCCCAAAGCATATTTAGTCATCTAGATATCACATCTTGGTATCTCTGTTGGCGGGGCAGTTACCCAGCGTCAGAATCTGACCACTAAAAGTCGCATCTCAAGACCAGCCTGACTCTGATGGAGGCCTGTTCCAGGCACGAACCGCTTACTGTTCCGGAGCACCTGAGTTCACTCTTGTTACGACTTCAGTTCGCTTTGTGGATTTCCGTTCGGTTGATTTTGTGTTTTTTCGTGCTGTGTTTGTTCGTATTTACCGGTTTCGTCGTTGCCCGTTCGGACTTTTGACATTTGAATGCTCCATTGGTGCCTCTTTGCTTCTCTTTGTTTGGGAGACATAATAAAAGTTTTCGATTTTACAGTTGGTATAATAATATTTTGTATAGTTCTATAGTTGGAAACATAACTAAACGTTACGCTCGCAATGTTAGATGATAGTTGTTTACATTAATATTGTCCTTTATATATTTATATTTATATGCTTTTCATAAGAAATACCCGATTTTAAAGCTGTGCATAACAGAACGTCACTTTCTCTGGAATCAAAGTTGAGTATATTTTGACACTGTTTCCCTGGATCTTCTATGAATGATTGGTATGCTGGGTAAGTCAATCCATTATACTCTACGAAAGGATAGACGTCTGGAAGATCGCGACAAGATCTGAAAATGCATGTAAAAACTTGAGGCTTTGACTAGCATTGTGGTGAAATCCAAATTCCAACAAAGTGGCAGGAAATATTTTTTTCTACGCCTGACGCATATTCGTCTATCCAATACTCACAAGATACACTCTATTCAAAGTTGAAAATCCCAAACAAAATATAAATATAAAGAGCATAGAACAATTATACCATATAAAAATGCCGATGGATAGTCATATTGAACGAGATTTTGGATCGAAACAGATTTTACTGACGTTGCATTTTGGATTAGGCTTTCTTTCCATTAGATGTTGTGTTGATATTTAACAATATTTTTTAAAATGTCTTTGAGTTTTTGTGTGAGCAAAAGTTAAGTTAAAACAAAACTTACCCTCCATCCATTGTGCAATGTTTCTTTCTTCCTCTCTATCTTAAATGTTAAAAAATGAAAATGATAACACACAATAATACTTATACGAAATTGAATTGAGCGTGAAGACAAACTGTGACCTTTATAGATAATTATGTTTACATATTTTTTCAATGTTACTTTTATCTTGTATGTTTGACGTGTGTGCCACTACATTTCTGTGTTGTATATAATAAATAAGATCTATTACTTTTGATTGTTGGTTCAATAAATTTCCCTTACCTATCTAACTTTAGAGGAACATTATAATGCAATAATAACAATAAGTTTTAAGAGTCTGTCTCAGTAAAAATCATGCAAAAGGTGATTTACTTATGATCTTGGATTTTAACAATTTTTTGGCTAGTTATTCATCTTGGACCACTTTAGCGAAAAATATCAACTTAAGTGAAATTGGTCCATTAGATTATCTGCAAATTGACATTAAAAATTTTGGCGGGAAAATTTCCCGAACTTTTTTCATACACAACCCAACCAATTTTCTTATCCTCTTTACTCAAAAGTTCGGAAGGGTCTGTAAAAATTGTTGATATTTTCTGAAAAAGTAGGCCATTCTAGTTGAATATCAACAAAAATATCAGTCGGATACTTAAGTGATATTTTTGGTTGGTTTGTTAAGAAAAAAAATTGGCGGGACTTTTTCCCGTACTTATTTTCATACACATTGTAACCAAATTTGTATTGTGTATTAAACGAGAACTAATGAACCGATTAGGCTAAAATTTAATTTACATTCATTTCTCATCATAAAGATCAAATTCCGATAAAAAGAACCAGTTTTCAAAAATATGCATCTGCCACTATTTTTGCGTTTTGCATGATTCTTACAGAGACGGCTACTTAAAAGCTCAACTTACTAACCTTTATTTATATCCTTACCCTGATATGCTTAATGGCTTGTTTTAGACCGCCTACGTTCAAAGGATAGCTTGCCACAGGCCACTATTTTGGTCGACCTAAACCGTTACGTTAATCTTGAGCAAAAAAAGTCTTTATATGGAATAGATTTTGATGTTGTTTCTTAATTTAAATCTGTCTTTCAAATCTATAAATTTATTAGATATTATATATTATATTATATTATATTATATTATATTATATTATATTATATTATATTATATTATATTATATTATATTATTTATAATAACGTGTATACAAAAATGCTCATAGTCGTCTATGTACTATTTCCAAAAGGCAAGCATGTTTGACAGTTCTAAAAATAGAACCTTGGGAAATCAACGTATTTCTAATAGAAGTAGTTTTCCATCGAAATGAAATTGGCAATTTTCTGATTTCTTTTAGTTTTATCTCTCTTATGGGCTCAAAATTATCGTGTATCAATGTGTAATAACCTCAAATCTAGTCTTTTTTCCTCCGAACCGGACCCAAATATCACCAGGGACGGAAGTAGATAGATATTTTCAAGGGAAACAATATAAAATAAAAATACTTCCGAGTGACGCTATAGTAAGGTAAAATCTAAATGAGTTCGAAGAAAATCTTTTGGCGGGAAATTATGGTCACGATTAAAATTTGAATTATTTTTTACTACGGAGATAGGAACAAAAACGCACATATTATATTATAATCTGTAATGTGTACCATTGTTTTACAAAAAGACGCTACAGGATGAAATATATGTGCTGCTTAGTTCAAATTCAATGATAAAATTTGTAAACGTGGCGGAATATTGTCTCCCTTTAAAATGTTTTATCCACTACTGGTGGTTAAATGGCTCACTTTGAAGGAAAAAAAGGTTAGCTTAAAAGTTATTGCGCATTGTTACACGATATATATGTGATAAATTGCGAGATAAAACTGAAAGAATTAAGACAATCACCAATATTTTACGCAAAACCTTTAATTCTATGAGAAAATGGGGGGTTTCCACGGGAAAATTTAGTTTTATTTTTTGAACTGTCAAACATTTTTGCATTGTGGAAATAGTATATAGACGAGTATGATTTTTTTTATATACACGTTATTAATAAAAAAAAATGCTGAACCCAAACTCCTGTGCTTGGTCTCTTTTCAAATCTCGAATACTTTCATCATATGTACTAAATTTTCCACCTATTCATTAAATTAGAATAATACCAACATTGCCTTCTTAATGGTATAGTTATCATTATAGAGCATTGAGACGTTGCATATTTATAAAAAATAGACAAAAATTATATATTGATAAAAGATAACAGTAACGTACTAGTACATAACTCGCGGCCAAAAAAAGGATACACAATAGAATGACCTATGAAAAGTTGTGTGTTGGTGATTAATGCCCTTTATCGACGCACCTGAGTCATGTTGGGCGGTCAGCTTAAATGGTGGAGGAAACAGGAAACCACCGACCTTGGGCAGGAAACTGACAAACCTAATCACACACAACTAGAATAGACCCTTTTTTGAAAATTACAACCGAACATCGAACACCAGCTGAGAGGTGATCGGCAAGTGATCAATAGTGTGGTATTTAAACCAGTGCCTTAGACCAGTAGGTCATCCAGGGAATTTATAACAAAGCAACAAAAATACTAAAAAATTAATAAATTGTTTAGAATTACCTGATACTGCAGAGAAAACATGCTGATGTAACTTGAATTGTAAGCATCAGGTGGCAAAATGAAAGCATGAATTTCAAAATCAAAGTTTTGAAAGTAATGTAAACCGTTAATGTTTTGACTGACCGAGAAGAGTACCAGATAGAAATATCAACCAGAAAAGCAATTGAATCCAGAAAAAAATCCACATCAGATCTTTTACATGTAACTACTAAAAACACGTAAACTGCGCCAAAATTTGTGCATGAAATAATCTTCCCGTATAAAAATCGACATCCATTCTCCCCTACTAGCATTACAAAGTATCTGAAAACATTGTTGACAAAAATGTGTTTAATTTTATAAAATGTGCTGTCCTTCACTCCCAAATAAAAGAATATATCAACTTGATCATTCGTTTTTAATTAAATAAATAAATTTGTGTTATTCATGACATTTGTAAATTTTAAAATGGAGGGTTCTATAACGGGGGGGGGGGGGGGGTAGGAGGGGGTATGATCCCGAAGTCCCGGCAAATAAAACAAGAAATCCCGGATTCCCGCGAAAATAAATGTGTGATTCCCGCATCCCGAAAAATGAAAATGGCTAAATCCCGTTCCCGTTAAGGGTTTTCCGGAATTCCCGTTGAAATAAATGGGCTTTCCCGTTGTCCCGCAAAAGGTCCTACCGACCCTCTATAACCTTGCACTATTTATCATGTTCAACCTTAGTTAGGTGAAGTTTTAATAGTATAAAGCAAAGGAATGATGAAAAATGTCTAATAAGCACGTCATTTTGTCCTTCTTTTGGCATAATAAATAATCTTATACAGATTGATTTGTAATGAATGAACAATGAGTAAGAAAAAACTACAATTGAATTACTTGTTCTCATTAAAGGTTCTTGTAAATGAATTTCATATCAAGTTTTTCTAGTTTCGTCTAGAAAAAAAAAACTTTTCATTTTGGGCTACAGTAAAATGTCCTGTCCATCTTCTTTTTAAAAGTTCAAGATGGTTATTTTATCCTGAAAATCACGGAAAACATTTTATTGTAAACCTATAATTTTGATTATTTAATACATAGGCGGATCAATATAAATCATTAACCTAATTAATTCCATGATTTATTGTTCATAATACAAATACTAAAACGGGTATAAAACTGTTAAATGGGTTATGCTGTATATTCATATTTCAAGGGGTAATTTGAATTAATATAGAATTCTTTATTTTGATTAACAAAAACGATGTCGCGTGACATCTGACCATCTGTTAGGCTATTGTTGGGCCGTATGGTAAGGTCACCTGCTTCTGAGATTTCCCATGTGACGTCTTACTTATTTGTTGTATTTGAATATCCTGTAAATGCTCCATATAATATAACAGCTATCAGCAAAGTTGATAGTTGACATAGCAATTTCTTTTCCTCCAAAAGTAAGGTAAACCTCGGGAAAAGCCCTCTATTTACCTCTCTTTTCAGGGAAAGAGTTCGCAGGCTCACAGTGATAATTGAATAATATCATAAATGTTGATTTGGTACCTGCAGTTGCGGATCCAGACGTGGGTTGCGGGATTTGATATCCCCATTTTTAGTAAAGTGTGATATCGAGCCAAGATCTTTGACAAAATGTACCAAGAAAAATCAATAACCCATTTTTTAGACTCTTGGTGGAAACTTTACCCTTTTCAGAAATATCTGGGTTTGCCCCTACATGTTGACGTTTAGTTGTTTCCGTTGTTTTGATCTCTATCGGAAAATTGAACATATCGACTCACGTTCGGCATCTTGATATACTTTATCAAAGAACAATGCGTTAAGCTCAAGAAAATATTTTAACATGTTCTTTTATCATAACGTAACATGAATTGTTTGCCTAATTAACCAAGTGTTATCTATTGAGACGATGAGTTTTGTCAACATTCTGCTAGAATAATTACTTTCTTGATAAAACATATAATATTTGAAGTCCTTTTTTTAGTTGGTACTTAAACATCGACCAGATCATTGTTTATCTGGATAATCGTAGATAAATTTAGCATCGAGTCCATTCAACTCTTTAGCAAATAATAAATCAAGTTCCTCGCTTTAGGCAACAGTAAACTGTTCTTTCCATCCTCCGATCTCTCCTACAACAATTAAAAAAAGTCTCTAACATCCGTTAAAAGGAGGAACACATGCCGGTACAAATAAAACTGTATATGCATTTCTAATCTTCAATTGTTCGTCGAATACTTTGTTGCAGTTATGTTTTATCATATCATATCATTTCGCGTGAACTTTTTTTTCGAAAACAAAAACAGGAGCTAGATTGCAATCTTCTGGTAGAATGGTTCGTCTGTGTGTCCGTCTATTTGAATTTTCATTACAACTTTCACGACTAATTGAAATCTATTTCAGTAAATACACATCGGTTTGGGGTTGTCACTTTATAATTTAACAATAAACAATGCCAATGTGCAGTTTTGGAGAGCGGCTACCTTTAAGACTCTTAAGTATTCTCTTAATAAAATGATTAAAAGGTTATTTAACATGTTAATTTTCTATTATTGCTTCTACCTAACAGAGAGCTTCTTCAATTATCGTGAAATGTTTTGAGACAATTAAGTAAAAACTGTAGTAGAACATTCCGGAAGGAACGAAGAAAAAAAATCATTTTGTAATGGGATAACGTGCTAATTAATCTAGCGATCGCTTTATAAAACAGCGCTTTGATTGGCGAGTTCCCGGTGACTCTTACCTTTCCGAAACAAATGGGGTTTCGAATCACGACTAAATATCACAGTCCAATCCTTCACATTATCCTTTAGAACATTAAATGTTGTGTTGTCTTTTACTGCCTCCAAAAAGTTTTCTTCAGTATCAACATCTAGAAATTCCGCAATTTTCGTAATCTCTCTCATAGGGTACTAAAATCATAAATTATTTGCAAAGATAATAAAAAAACATGACGTGTGTCGTGTTCACTTTTAAACTTCCTTGGGCAAAACTAAGTCCACTTGGGGTGCAAGATCAGACAAAGGATTTATTAAAAAAGGATTTAAGGATTAACAAAAAATCAAGGACATTTTAAACAACGGTGGCAAAGTCCATGATTGAGCACGGCGCAATCCAAACATAGATCTAGAGAAAAAAATTGGAAGTGAACATTGTAATTCTTTGAAATCATTCAGAAGGGGAAAAACGAAAAAAAGTTTGATCGTCTAAACAACCAAAGTTCTTGATGTTCAGGGTAAGCCAAAAAAAAATCAAATGGCCCATTGAAAAAGATTTTAATTTTATAACTTATGTCGGAGTACCTGAAATTTATTATCATTCCAACGTGTGTTACGTTGGTGATTGCTGTTAAGTTCTTTTCCTTGCATGTTTTGTTGTGTTATGGTGGGACGTTAAAACGATGTTACCAATAAAATTAACCTGTACACTGAAAAATCCGTCTGAACGTCTTGAAACGCAACGATTCCATTGCATTTTTTCACGTAAAGACAATTTTAACGAAAACGCACCTTCAAAACGAAGTCCGTGACATATCCTTTATTTTACATCAACTCATCGCAAGTTTTCCAAGGTTTTCCAAAGTTTTTGGTCATAATTTGGATATCGTTAGTTCATTTTTGTGTACAAAAAGTAAAAATGAATGGTGTTGAAGCTGTATTCTAGCTTCCTATACATGTATATGTCTTTGTTAATGTCTCACAAAATTGCAGTTTTCAAATGCATTTATCTAAGAAACGAGGTCCGTGACCACTATTTTATATTTCATATATGGATTTATATCACTTAGTACTATACGTCTACCAATTTTGATTAAAATCTGGATATATGTCATTCAGTATCGTCCCACCTTAAAGACATAGAACCTATCAATTTCGCAATTTTTTACATTGAATAAAAAGTACATATATTAAAAATATACTATCTAAAACTTTCCTTTACCAACATAAAAACTCAATGTTTTGCAGTTTTTTTATAAAATAATCTTAATTTAATTATTCGCTTTGATTAAGTATTGTCCATCATAAATATTTACATTTGGTAAACTGGGTACTGTTAAACTGAGAAACGAAATGTAACCAAACGAGGCGAAGAGAAAACGAAAGCGGTAAATTAAGAAAAACGACTGGTGTCGGCTAAAATCGATTCAATTTTCCTTTTTACCAGTTTCGCTTGATTTCGTTTCCTTTCTTAATACAGATTTTTGTTGTTAATTTTACTGTTTACGTTTCCTTCTTTACCGATATTGTTTTTGTGCAGCTCCGTTTCGTTTGGTTACTTTTTGTTTCTCAGTTTACCAGTACCCGCAAGTGTTTACATTCTATAATTAGGTTGTCCTCTTTTTTGACACTGCGTTTTTTTTTCATCAGTTTTCCGTCGACAAGAATACTTTCTGGCAGGTTTTTTAAAAATTTAACAGTTTCTTAAAAGGTTTTACAATGTATTCTTCAAATAGTGTGAATTTTACTATTTTTTAAAAATTGCCAAAATGATAGGTTCTATGTCTTTAAATGTTCCATCGTTCTGATGTTGTCTTTTTGTAAACTATTTTGTCTTTATCGTTCAGGAATTCCAACGTTCGAATCCCTATTGGTACTTTTCTGCTTTTTATGAATATCTACCAGCTTCATGTCTTCGTATGTTACAGGTAGGATGTTTGGATAGGTTGTCTGTGCTGCAGTGAATTCCTTGGTATACTTAAACCATCCACCTCGAAATTTATCTGCAACACAGTTGAAATTCAAAGAAGAATATTTTGAAACTTAACACATTATCTTATATACATACTAATACAAAAATAAAGCATTTTCCATAGCACAGAAGCAACAAAAATGGGGAAAATGTATTGTCCACTGTCTGCGTCCTATTCATGTCCGAGAACTTGAAATCTTGTTATGTTCTCTTTGTATTCATATAATGTTTTATGGTTTTTCCCTTTTCAGTATGATTCACTATTTTGTTTTTCTAAATATATATACTATTAATTGACATTGCGATGCAACATTAATATTTTTAAGTGTTAACGATGCAAGATAACGTAAATATATGTGAATTTTGACCGCTCATGCGAATGGAGCTAAGGACTGCAAATGATTCCTTCAAAATTTGGAGATCAGAAGTCAAACAAAAACCAATGAAAGTTGAAAGTTGAGACAATATAGCATAGGAACATAAATTACTGACAACAGTACAGAAAAACATCAGCACATTATTGTCTGGATTACAATAAGGTGCTACTTTCATAAAAGGGTGTTGAAAAAGGGAAAACAAAGGCTTCGCACACCGAATATATACCCAATATCATATTAGGTAGATTAAAACAGGAAGTTCAATACCTTCTCTCATAAATTCGTCTAAAAATTCATCCCATATCCAGTTTTCAGGAAAACCGTGTAGTTGACTATAAAATCTGTATTGTGAAAGCAGACGGTCTTTCGGGTTTCTGTTTAAGTAAATTATCTTTGCTCCCAATTCCTTGTGCTTCTTTGGAATACAGTTATACGGAAAATGTGATTGAAGCAGTCTTCTGTGTGTTTGTTTTTCAAACTTGGAAAAATCAAAATTAAAGTCTATGTGAGCATCCTTGACCGTTCCCCGTGTGTTGAAATCTGTCGTGTGATCCATTAGCATTGATACTATTTGATAAAACCAGTGCGTTCCTGGAAAATATATTTCATATGGACTAGAGATATGGTTGTTGGTTGATTAATGTTATACATTGTACAGTTTAATAAAAATACCGTTTAAACTGTGTCACGATTCAGCGGAAGGTAACAAAAAGGATTAATTCGTGCAGATTCTGGCAGCACCGGATCAATATTAGTTTGAGAACCTTCCTTTTCTAAACTTTTAAACACCCTTATCTATTGCAATCTAGTTTAACGTATTATCATTTATGTCACAATTTCAGAGAAAAGGTTGTTCCAATTACCATCGGTTATGATATAACGAAGCATTTGATCAATAGAAGTTTTTATAGCTCATATTTTATATTCAACTTTATTGCATCCTTAAAATGGCCTTAACTATTCATACGTAGAAATACTTACTGTCAAAAGTTTTTTCCCAACATTGAAAAACTGTTTTCGATAAACCCATTAAATAAAAAATGTTAAAGAAAGGCTCAAATAAAGGTAATAACTTGGAGGACTCTCAAGAAAAACTTTCATCAAAACTCTATGACAAACGTGATGACTTCAACTTTCCAATCGTCAACTTTCCCTTCTTGTGTAGCAACATTCCGTCCGCTCCAGCTTAATATGGAGTTTACGCATCTCAATTGATTCGTTACTCACAAATTGCTCAAACAGGGTTGAGTTGCTCCTCAGTTGCTGTCTTCACTCAAGAAATTTTATGGAAGACATCATGCACTTATAGACAAATATGGGATTTCGATCTCTCAGATGAGTGCAGATGTTGATTTGTCATAGGGTTTGTTTTGTCTTCCTTTACCGGATTTGACACACTGAATTGACTGTTGGCAACGCGACGGGTGTGCTATAGCAAGCAGGAACTGCTTACTCTTCAGGAGCACCTCGGTTCACTCTTATTACGACTTTGAGTTCGCGTTGTTGATTGATATTCAGTTATTTTGTGTTTCCATGGTTTTCATGTTGTCTGTTTTTATCCCGTTCTTGTTGGTGTTTACTAGTTTTGTCTCTGTACTTTCGGACTTTTGACATTCGGTTGTCCCATTGATTATTCTGCTTCTATCAATCTCAATGTCCAAGAGAAAAGACAAAACTTGGAAAACACATCGGAATAGTCAGAAATGGAATTTAAAAGAATTTATTGATTTAAATTACCGCTTTTAGTTGCCAGTATAGCCGGTCAAATATCTCGAAACCGGAAGCGCTTTCGTATCTGAATATAATTTTTGTACTGAAGCTGATTACTAAAGACAACATGAATTGAATAAGAATTTGTCTTCAAAGTCTTCACTTCGAATGAAAATTACTTAATGAAAATTGAAATTCATACTCTCCTCCTAGCCATATCTTATTTCTGAAAATCTGTTCTTACTAGGAAATGCAGTTTTAAGAATTTGTGTTTTCCTACCAATTCAACACACAAGGGGACAATAAACGTGACTGATCGGGCAAAAATAATAATTCAATACAAATTTTCAAATATAATGTAATTTGTATAAACCGATATGACGGTTTCTTTTTCATCATTATCAACAAATTTCCCATGTCAAACCTCAGTAAGGATTGGTTTTATGAGAATAAAATAAGTTTATGACCAAAATGTATAATATATTTGATTGGCAAAGGATTAATGTTTTTTTAGAAACACACTACTCAAAAAAGAAATACCCGTTTTAACTGCTGAACATAACAGAACGTCACTTTCTCTGGAATCAAAGTTAAGTATATTTCGACACTGTTTCCCTGGATCTTCAATGAAGCACTTGTGGGCTGGGTACGTCCATCCATTGTACTCTATGAATGGATAGACATCTGGTAGATCACTTTTAGCTCTGGAATGGAAGAAAAATAAACTTCAATTGACAATGTAATGAATATGCGATGCTTTGGTTTGTTGGTGATTTCTATCCAAACATTACCTAAAAATGGTAAAAGTAATTCTAAATTTGCTGGGCCAATTGATTAATGATCAAATATTAAATTCAATTTTAAAAAAAAACTCAGCGAACTTGTAAGATCAATCCTAATTTCAAAAAAAAAAAGACCAAAAAAAGGAATATATACCGAATACATTAAAGATACACTTTAAAAAATGATTACACAAGAACTTAAACTTACCTGCAGACGAATCATTGTTGTTCTTCAAGCACAATAAATATAATGTACAATGAATTAAAGAACAAATTTGTTGATATCAGTTTGGGTGACAGATAAAATAGTTATATTTAAAGTTACGGTTAGGAAGAAAAAATTACCATGTTACTGATTCGGAGGAGCCATTTTTTTCACCCCTCGAAAGTGCTTTCTTGTTTTTTTAAGTCTCGTTCATGTAAAAATTGTGTCCAGCCTATGCTTTATTATTGTACGTACACCAGTTTGCTTTTGTATTTTGTTTCATTTCATAAATGCCGGTGTTGATAACTTACCCGCCATCCATCGTGCGTTCTCTTTCTATCGTTTCTGTCTCATATGTAAAAACCACAAATTATATGTATGACACACGAAAAAAACATCAAAAATTATATAATACATAACTTTCTTTATGCATAAACACCCGTTGCGCCTATAAAGATTTTTGCGTTTGCATAACTTTCAAGGTTACTATTATATAATGTGATGCGTGCACATATGTACCTTGATAATATATTTGATCATCTTTTTTTTTCATTTACTTGAGTTAATATATCTAGAATATTAAGATGTGCCACTAGTTCTAACTAAAGCGAACCCTTACATGGGAATGGAAGGTAGACATTTGACGAAATCATGGAACTTGATTCCACCAACCATTTCTTTTGCAAGAAACATATGTGTTTATTATCCGATATCTAATAACATACTTTGTAAACTGTGGTTACATTATACATATACTGCATGCTGTAGAGGATGTTACGCAGTAAATATATCACTCGAGAAGCAGCCAAGAAAGATATATTAACAGAATGGAAAAACTCTGGCGTAACATCCTCTACGACATGCATTATGTGTTATATTATATTAAGGGTGATGTATCCCGTTCCGGTAATTTATCGGGCTGGCGAGGTGAAATATTCTGACATGAATAAGTGTGGTGACAGGGTGATATATCCTGGGAAGGAGTAAAATCGTTGCAACAGATTGGAAATGGGGAAAGAGGACTTAACCAAAATGTCTTACATCAAAATTCTAATACATCAAGATTTTGTATGAAGTTTTCACGTTTTTCGTGGGTGGCAGTCAACCTCGAAAAATATCCAACGGTATATCAGTCTTATATTGATTCATTCTTGTTTTATGTACAACCGCGATAAGAAATATCTTTTTGAAGAGAATTGCCAAAATTTTGCGCAATGAAAATAAATGAATTCATAGTACCTTGTTTTTTGTTTTTGACATATATTTATCGTGTTACCATATTACAAATACCAAAACGCGGGTATAAACGATTAATTAGGATATGCTATATATCGATATTTCAAGGGGTAACCTCTCACCAGTAGCATTTACAACAAAACATAGGAAGGTCAAATTCCAAAACTGTTAAAAACGATGAGTACTCAAAACTGGCTTTAGAAAATACTTAAGTCTGAGAATATTCTCAACTCATTGTGACGTCATCAAATTATAAAGTTTTGATTTGAGCTGCCATGGAAAATAAGAATATTCTCAGACTTAAGTATTTTTGGGTTATGTTGCGCCCATATGTTTTTAACAATTTTGAATTTAATAATCGGAAATTTCAGCGACAAAAATATTAGAAATTTAATGGTAATTCGTGTCAGATAAGTCTGACGACCAGGCTTGTGATAACCCTCGGGGACCTCTGGTCCACCAGCAGCGGTTATCGCCCAGTGGTTTCAAAATTACAAATACCAAAACGCGGCTATAAACGGTTAATTCGAATATGCTATATGTCGATATTTCAAGGAATAACCTCTCATCAGTAGCATTTAAATCAAAACATTGGAAGGTAAATTCCCAAACTCGAAATACCATGAAATTTACAAGTCTGTTTGGTTTTTTTGTACATTGAACAATTGTGCCTCACTTTATACGATTGTGCACAATATGATAATTTCGGAAACTGTAGCAAAAATGACTCAAATTGCTAAAACAAAGCTGAAACAGTTTTTTTAGATATGAATTAATCGATGAATTGTCATTTCAAAATCCACTGGCAAATATATTTCGTGACTCAATGGTTTACTTATAGCTTTTTTTTAATAACATTTTTAGTTGCTGAAGAGAGGTTTGACCTTGAAATATTCATACACAACCGTTTTGTTTATATCACTTTGGTTCTTCTTACCCAAGACATAGGTTGATCGTCTTAGTAATAATTTGGTTCCCCAGTTTGGTATTTTTGGTTTTATTGTTCTATGCTCTTCATATTCATATAGTGTTTGGCATTTTCAATATTTTTGGTAGAGCGCCTCTGATGAGTCTTAAATAAACGAAACGCGCGTCAGGCGTAGCAAAATTTTTTGTCTGGAACTTTGTTGTCATTTGTTTTTGTTATTTTGTATATTTATAATAGTGGTAAGTAGTTGGCATGGGTATTAATCAACCTCCATAATAAAGAGCAAACTAACATAAGAATTTGAATAAAACAAAAATAAACTTTCATGTTAAAGATGGTGCCACTTTAAATAGGTTAAAAACACTGACTAACTGTTTTGTAGATTGTCTGTTTGTTAACCTCATCAAGGTTTGATATTTTTGTTTTTCTGTTATTTGTATAAAGGAAAATAATGTGTGTTTGGTTTTTTTTTTTATTTTTTAGAGTGTTTTGGTTTATAAGATTGTTTGTTTGTTGTTTGTTTATACTCTAATTTATGTTGAATATATTGAATTTATTGATTTGTCTGTTGCGTAAAATTTGTATCTGTAATCAATCTCCAATTTGTTCTTAACCTCATGTAAGTAATCTGTATACTTTGTACAAGACAGCTACATTTTGTACTTGTGTATAAAATCCATAAACCTTTTCAATAATATATGAGATAGACTTGAATCTTAACAGGCCCAGTTCGTATAATTGTTTATATAAAATTCTGCGACTACAAGACTAAACTAGAGTGTCATTAACTCTTCTCATTTTGGGTTCTCGTAAATAAATTTTAGATTCAGGTCACCAATTTCCTTCTCGAATAAAGCATCGAACTCTTCATTCTGTGCAACAGTAAAATATTCCTTCCATCCGCCTATTTCACCTGTAATGTTAATACGTAACAATAATAATTCAGGGTCGTAACTACCATTGAGGCAAACGAGGCAACTAGACGAGGCAGTTGCCTCGTCTGAAATTTCGGCATTTTTTTTATACATAACATGATTTCTTGCCCTTGGCCGCGAAGTCAATTCAACGCATCAGGATTTTATAAATATCCTAGTCCGATGTTGTTTGTTTTATCTATTTAGTTCCCGCAACTGTGTCTACCCAAAACAAAATATTATCGAACAAAAAATATTGTCAGTTTGCGACACGTAAAGCTGTTTGCAACTGAAGCACAACAACTCGGTATGTATAATAATTCTAAGTAACCCCTGATTTATATAATATTTTGTCTCCATAAAGATATTACTGATTAGCTGCAATAATGTAGCTCCTTCGACATCTTCTCGTTCGAATCTAATTGGTTCTTTCCATTATTGTAACACAAAATATTTCCTTGATAAACTTATAACTTTGATTTAAATTCATAAAACAGTTGTGGACTTAAGAGTGGGATCTGTGGTTGAAACACCCTTTCATTATGAAATGTTGTTGTTTTTTGAGTAGATTACCGACCAAATCGACCCGGAATCCCCCCTCTGTCCTCCCCAGTAGACTAAGAGGAAAATTCCTTCTCTTTTAACATTTTTTATATAAAATAATATGTTTAATTAATTCATTCTGTTCCTTTATACAGATTCGACCTAGTCACTCGGATGTAACAACCTGGGGTTTCAAAAGTGTATCTAAATACAAATGACAACAAAGTTCCAGACAATAAATTTTGCCTGACGCGCGTTTCGTCTATTCAAGCCTCATCAGAGGCGCTCTACCAAAAAAAATTGAAAATGCCAAACACCTAATGATTATGAAGAGCATAGTACAGTGAAATAAAAAATACCAAACTGGGGAACCAAATTATTACTAAGATGATCAACCTATGTCTGGGGTAGAAAGAACCTTAGGGTTTAAACAATTTTTAAATTTAAACGGATAATTTAAAGCTTTGATGTGTTCTCCAACACAAAAGTTTTGGTGCCGGAGCGGGCTAACCTCGGGGAATTAAAACTCCACCAGCAGTGCTAACCTTCGCGGTTGTTCGAAATACAAATGACAACAAAGTTCCAGACAATATATAATAAATACCTTTACGAAAAATATGTGAATTTCCATCTTTAGTGTACGAAACTTTGTCATCACGGACATGGTTCTTTAGAATATTAATAGTTGTAAGGTCCTTCACAGTACTTAGGAATGTTTCGTCAGTGTCGATTTCGAGAAACTCTGCAATTCGTTTTATCTCTCTCATCGGAAACTGAAACAGACCCCGAGGAATCTGAATCGCTCATATTATCTTATTACATTAATTGTCATCTGTAAATTTAGATGATTATACATGTACTGTTAAGAAGCTTTTTAGCAATGTAATTATTATTTGAATACACGAGTCAGGGGAAGTACATAATTGTATTGGAAAAAACTGATACAAAAGAATATTTTGACTGGCTTTATAGATGAAACTAATTTAGTAATTGCGGATTATCAATCCCAAATGAAGAAAAGACATTATATTATAACACAATAGAAAAATTTAAGACTTGGTTTAGACATTTCACGAGGAATAACAAGGTTTTGTAGCATTAACCCATATTTCTTTATAGCCATCTAGTACCACTATATCACAACACGGTTGGAAAGTTAATATAAGAAAAACAGACAGCTAAAACTAACATAAATTTTGTCATGTCATTTCTGATCGTATAAACCAAACTGAATGTTAACACTTGGTGTGATATTCAAAGGAAGCATTTTGTATATATACTTAGCAATGTTATATTGCTCAGAATAATATTTTACAAAAAAAGTGTAATGTGCACTTATTTGATTGAAAGCTTTTCCCTTCAAAATATGACTGTACAATAAAAAGTAGAGATCGTATCTTAAAGAAGAGGGTAAATACAAGTATTTTGCATTGTTATCGAATGTAGTGTAGAATCCAGATTTATTTCAACATTAACAAATTATAATACCAATTTCATGTCTTCGTAGGTTACTGATAACATTTACGGGTAGGTTTTTGCTGCTTCGGTAAATTCTCTGGTATACAAGAACCATCCTCCTCGGTGTCTATCTTAAATGAAAAAAATAATGAAACCTGCTTATGTAAGAATTGACGAAAGAAGGGGTATGATATGTCTTATAGCAGGATAGATCAAGAACCTGGGGCCCCGCGGGTTAGAATTCCCCTTTTCCTAGAGACAGACTTTTACCAAGATTGGTCTATAACCCCTCCCCTTTTCAAAATTACCGAACTAAGGGGATCAATCTCAATTTCAAAGAAAAGAAAAAACAAAGAAGACACACTGGATAATGTGATTATCGCAATGGTCCTGTCTTGGTACATGCATTTGGTACACATCATAAACCTGTTAATAATGAGCATATGTTAGCGCCATTTAACCGTGCAATTAAAGAGAGTCAAAACACTTTAAGAAAAAAAGTACGCTGCCAACCAAATGTTGAGAAAAATCAACTATTTCGTCAAATACCTGAGCGAAACTAATACAAAGGGCATAAACGGTGACACAATAGACTTTTTACATGAATCAATAAGATGGAAAGTTTATACTAGTTGCAAAACATTCGTCATACTATATTTAGAGAAAATTGATAAATAACTTTAATTCTTTCTATAAATTTCAAAAAAGGAATAAGATTGCCAACCTTCTCTGAGGAACTCGTCTAAAAAGTCATTCCATTTCCAATCATCCGGAGTCCCCGATAGTTTACAATAGTAGAGGTACTGTGAAACCAGACGATCCTTCGGGTTTCTATTCAGATATATTATTTTAGCGCCTAATTCCTTGTGTGTCTTTGGAATACATCTAAATGGGAAATGTGTGTGTAGTAATCTTCTGTGTGTTTGGCTTTCAAACGCGGAATAGTCAGAATAATACTCAAAATGAACATCTAGCATAGTTCCGCGCGAATTAAAGTCTGTTGTGTGATCTAAAAGCATTGACACAATCTGGATAAGCCAATGTGTTCCTGAAAATATATTGCCATCAAATAATTAATCTTTTAATGAGCAAACTACATTTACAAATATGTTTTCAACAAACATACTAAATGTATTTTTTAATCTGTATAAAGCTCTTTTCATTACGATGTGACTATTTGTATGGTACATTTGTTAATATACTCATGGAAAAAAGAAACTGTGCATGTCTATTGGAAATCAATTGTACTTGTACTTCTTTTAATCAGAAAATCGTAAAAAATACAGTTATCGAGTTGAAATTTTCACTGAATGTCGAGTGGACCATGCAGATCATTTTTGGGTAAAAATCCGAAAAAAAATTTATTCCAGTTTCTGAGATTCAAAAAAACACTTTTTTAACCCAAAAATTAAAAATCAAGATTTTCACTCAAAATTTAACCTGTTAACTTTCAACCACTAAAAGAAGAAACGTGTTTGGTGAAAATCAGCTGAGAAAACTTAATTTTAATTTCAAAAAATGTGCATTCTTTCCAAAGTGTGATTTTGTGAATTTCAAATTGACACTACCTGATTTCAAACTGCAAACAAAACATCTTTTAGTGGTCTAAAAAAGAAATTTTTTATCCAGATCTTGAGAAAAATGATTTTGCAATACTTTTGTGATAAAATGTATCAAATACGAATTTCAAATAAAATTTTGAATTTGTGATTTTTCAAAGTGATGCACAGTTTCTTTTTTCCATTAGTATATTTGATTGAGTTTATTTTCAATTTTACGTTCTCGTACTTATCAACCGTTCAAGTTATGCAAAGAATGCCCGATATGATTGGTCATTTTATGTCCTAATTTCTGCTTTATCTTGAAAAAAAATAAAAAAGATAACTTCGTTCTGAAATATATAAGAATCGTTGAATTCCAAGATGAATCAAAGGTAATTCGCAAAGAATTTTTTTCTGATCCAATCTATCGAGCAATTTAATTTTAACAACCCAGTCCCTCTAAATATTGTTGTTGAATGTGTTCAGAGATTTTAGTTTCTGATAGAGCTTTTGAGAGAGAAAAAAAACTTTACTTGCAATATTACCTGATTTCGAAGCTGTGCATAATAATACATCACTTCCCCTGGAATCAAAGTTTGAAAATCTTTCTAAGTGTTTCTTTGGGTCTTCTCTAATCCCTGGATATGCTGGAAGTTTCCATCCGTTGTACTCAACTAATGGGTACATAAAATCTGTCAATCTGAAAGATCCAGTTAAGGGTGTTTAATTGGTGTAACAATAGACCATAACGAGAATGATGTGGAATAGGTGAACGCGACACAACCTTCATAAACAAGTAAATTGACAATGGAAAACAGACACCTGTCTTCAATGTGACAAACAGTCGGTACTCGTCGTCTTGCATTGGCCAATTAAAATATATTACATGTATACGATTCAATACCAATCCCTAAAATTATCAGCACAAGATCACTTCTAGACACAGAACAATTATCTTATATAGGACAAGGACAACGAAATTTTTGACAAAGGTTCCTGGCTTAGGACATGCATATATATACCCAACAAAAAAGTTTACGAACAACTCAAGATTTTTTTTTCTAAAATGTTCAGATATTCACAGTCATCCTTAGAACAATATTTAGAGTGTTCCCTCGAAAATAAAAAAAAATATATCACAGTTTATTGAATTATCGCCTTTGAAGCTCCACATGTCTTGCCTTTAAAGCTCCACAAGTTAAGCGCTCTTCGGAATTTTGAAATTCGTGATTTAGATGATATGAAATGTTTAACACCTTGTTGGCATCGCCATCGGTATAACAAAGTGTCCCCTTCTTGATGTGTAGACTGTCAACTGTTCCAAAAAAGTACCCTGATGTTATGAAGAATACATGAGCGTTTTTTATGTTTCCTTGCGTTTGAACGTTCAAAAAAATAAATAGAAAAAATAAAAATTGTCGATTTACGCTAGTTGGTTTTGACAAACTGAATTTGTCAAAGATCGCCAAAAAAGCTTACACTCAGAGAGGAACTGTATATTTGTCTCGCAACCAAACGAGATTAGTTCGTACTTGCAACGGGAACTGCTGCAAAATGACTTCAGACAAAATCTAAATCACGTGTCTGATCAAAACGGTTCACATTCCGCTCCGGAGAGCCCGAAAAAAACTTTTACTTCACTGGAAATTTTTTTGTGTTATATTATTCTTTTGAAAATCATTATAAATACAGTAAAGTTTTTAGTTGCTTGAAATCGTAATTAATTTGTTATTGCTAAACTTTTTGTTGATAATATAAAATGTGGAGGTGTTAAACTAAATATACCCCCGGTTCGAAGAGGAGGGGGTATACTGTTTTACCCTTGTCCGTCTGTCCGTCCGTCCGTCCGACGTTCGTTCGTCCGTCCATCCGTCCGTCCGTAACATAATTTCCGTCACAGTTTTCTCAGCAACTATATGACGCAGAGGTATGATATTTTGTGTATAGCTGTCTCCAATAGTACCATATGGTGTTATCTGATTTCATCCTCCTAGGTCAACTACTTCCTCTTTACCGAATACTTAGGTTTTTACACATAATGTACATACATTCAAATTTTCAGTCACAGTTTTCTCAGCAAATACATGACGCAGAAATCTGATATTTTGCATACAGCTTTCTCCTTTAGTACCATATGGTGTATACTGATTTTATGTTCCTATGTCAACTACTTAATGTTTACCAAATGCTTTGATTTTTGCACATAGTGAACATGAATGCAAAATTTTCGTCAATTTTTTTCTCAGTAACTACAAGAGATAGAGGTCTGATATTTTGCATATAGCTTTATCCTATAGTCCCATATGGTGTATAGCGATATTATGTTCCTAGGTCATTACTTCCTGTTTACCGAGTATTTAAATTTGTATGCATGGCATAGTTTGGGGAGCGGGGGAATCACTAGTGATCATTAGCTCACAGATTTACTTGTTATTTGTGTCCATCCTTCCCCTATTGATTAGCACACAAAAAGGACACGGTAAAACCTAAATTGTTCATTGTTCAATTCAACAAGAGAAAACCAGACACTCAGAGAACTCAACTGACGAATGAACGTTACTTTACGTAATAAGCTAAAAAGATTATCCTTACCATAAAATATGTACTTTTAATGGACTTAGTCTAAAATCATGGAATATGTTAGAATTGCCTTATTTTGATTATGTCATTTCAAATTAATAACCCAACATCTATTTCTTAACATATGCACGGTAGGTCCCGTGTCCGGCGACAGGATTGTTTTTTCGAGAGGGATTTACAATTGTCCTGGTTTTTTCAAGAGAAAAATCAATAAAAATGTAAACTTTGGTGATATTTAGGTTTTTTAACTGAAAGCGAAGAAAAAAATGCTACCAACGGGTAGGCATATTTTAGTATTATCATATTGTATAACAACACCAATTCCTATAAAAAAATGTGATTCCTAAATAAAAATGTGGGCTGTTTTTTGAATTTTTACCTTTTTGCATGTTTCGCCCTTTAAAAGACAAATATATTGAACGAGATTGCGAACCATTATAACTGAACATCAATGTTATACTATGGCATCCTGAACATTGATGCCAAAAAGTTGCGTCTTACATATTTTTAAATTAAAATAAAATACATGTCCAGGCTTTTTCAAGAGGCGTCCAGGTTTTTGCAAGAGAGGTCCAGGTTTTTTCATACTTTAGATAGACAAGTTGTGCGTGTTGTTTACCTCTTAAATCATATTTTAAAAGACATTGTATGTTGTTAAAAAAATAAGAATACGGTACTATCATTTCAAGGGTTTTGGACAAGAATACGTCAGTTAAAGTCAAGAATTCAACCTTATATAACCTATATAAACAGGCAGGCACATATAATTGACGCCTACAACCAGAACCCATTAGTCTATTGTCTAAGCATAACTTCCAACTGTTATAAATTGAAAATAGCCTCATTGAATAATTGCCTGGAAACAAAATGTTTGTGTTGCGACAAGCAGAAAATGCTTACAGTTCCTGGGCTACCTTCTTTTAACTTGACTTGTAGTTGTTTCTTGGATGTGTTTGTTTGTATCATAGAGTCGTCTTCTTTCATGTCTGTTGTTTTATCCAGGATTATATTAGACTCGAATGCCCTTTCAGTACGTCTTAATTTTTACACATAATGTATTTTTTGTATATATTATAGTTTCAACAAAAAACTTCATAAGAGTATGCACCCGTGCGGGACCCGGAAGGCGAATGGGTTAGCAGCAGCACTAAACTTGTCGGTAAAAGTCCACTAAAGAGCGCTCAGAAACCTGTCATCTTTCCAGGCCGCTTAGCCCACAAAGCGACTGGGATGTGTGCCACAAGTGGTTGAATGGGGCAGCCCTGTCATAATAAATGCCGGTTCATCAGGCTATACTAATGCGGAAACTTGACCGTAAACCATATTGGACCAACGTGCATGGAAAGTTCCAAGGTTCATGCACATAAAATATCCCATTGTGCACCACCACAGGCTAAATTTTCCGCACCTACCCACCTCTTCCCTTTTCCAGTGATCTTCAAAATTTACAGATCCTTTGTTTCCCACTCCAACCCCGCTTCTCTCTCTCAGTGAGTATAGGTTCAAACAGGATTCAGCATTGTATTTTCGCCAGATAAAGGATGGTTATGTGAAACTGGGTAAGAGTTGGCTATATCCCACACAGGTAGATGTTCCATTTAGAATGACCTCATTTCGGGTAAGGGTTCTTCATTGTCAGTCACCATATGGAAGGGTTCCAAATTGTGCGAAACTTTTGAGGAAGGATTTCGTCACTTTCTGGATGCATTGGCCTATGGTGCGTTAATGGTACATTGGCCTATCTTGTAAGTTGGTTCGTTTTACTTCTGGTTTGTGGTCGTGCATTGGTCCTTGGGTCAGTGTCCTGGGTCGGTCTACAGAATTCATTTTGGTGTTTCAATTAGCTCTTGTCCTGCTGATTATGACTGAAACAGTGTCGACTGGACATAAAACAAACATAAGAGTATGAGATTCAAAGGCTATATAAGTTTCTGTATCTTTACATACATATGCATACGTTAAGGGGTTCCAATATCTCATATTCCCTAATGTTTTTATCAAATATCCCGTATCCAAAATAGAGTTTTTTTTTCTTATCCCATATCCTTGTAAAAAGAATAGATTTAAATATTTTATATCCCAGTTTGTTTTGCCTCAAATATCCCGTATCCGAGGAATAAATATGTAAATAAACACCCTTAAACTCTTGAAATAACAGAATGCACCATTTGAATATGCTCTTTTTGTATTTATTTGTTTCTGACATACATGTATATTTTATTGTTTCAAAGACTTGAAAAAGCACAAAAACAAGATTGTTGTGATGATTTTTGTCTGCCGGTTTTGTCTTTGTCTTTACGGTTTTATGACACTGATTACCCCTTTGGTACACCTTTGCTTCTTTGCAACTTACATTTCAAAATTTTGCCCACCGTAACAATCGCTCTTTTTGAAACCGGTAATTTATTAAAGCACATTAAGAAAGTCACAAATGTACAAATGTACCATAAAACTAATTTTGTCAAAATACTAATTTAGTCTTCAAAGATAATGCATTTGGGCAGCCTACGCATGCTTTAAAGTTAGTAACAAACTTGATATTTTGCATGTAATGTGTTTAAATGTATGTTTATTGAGTAAGAAGGATGTTAGTTTCCATTTAAGTCGTATAGTTTCCGCGAAATCCGGTGCCTCTCTTTAGTCAAAATTTTTAAAAAACCAGGACATCTCTCGAAAAAAACGGACAAGTTGTTGTGCCTCTCGAAAAAACCTGGTCAATTTTAATAAATCATTAACTGATGCTTCTTTACGGACTTTTTTGGAAGATAAGTAATACTTCGAACATTTTGAATACTTTTATTCCTCTTTTTTGTTTTGTTTCACTTACAATTGAGAATTTAAGCATTTTTTTGTAAACGAACAGGCGAAAAAACCTGGAACTCTCTCGAAAAAACTGGACAATGCCTCTCGAAAAAACATTCCTGTCGCCGGACACGGGACCTACCGTGATATGTATAAATAAAAAATAAATAAAACTACCAGAAAAAAGAAAAGTTATTTTTTTCAATATAGTCATTTATTTAACATCTCGCCGCTTAAGGACCGACCATTCTGAAGAAGGATTTCTGCCATATAAAATCACGATAATAATGAAAATGAAAAAAATGTAAAAAAAAAATATTCTGTCGCGGCGCCTTCGAAAAATAAATAATTTTCTGAACAAAACAAAAACACCAAGGCCCCCTTAAAGTTAAATGGTCCGTCCCTTAATATTTGATTCAAGTGGTAGGGTTGATTTTAATCAGACTGTACATGTAGTTTAGTTATGCTGTATATTTATGCATAAAATAACTAATAATCAACATAGGAGACACACTTGGGTTGTAAAAGTGAAAGTTTTGTGATTGAAAAATCCTTAACTGGCTTTCTTATTTTCGAATCTAACCATGAAAGGGATGTAAGCTCTACAAAAATCTTCATTGGTTTAAAGTTGTCAAATTACCCCGGATAGAAGATACTCTTGTGGCTTAAGGAGCTGGTGAACAATTCAGTCTCCTGGGACTCATTCGGGTTTCTACATCGAAACAGCTTACAATTCCGGAGCACCTGAGTTCACTCTCCAAAAAAGGGGAACGTAAGCTTAAGAAAAAGTTATAAAGTGAGGCTTTTTAGACTTATTAACATAAAAAATATTTTTGAAGTACTTATCTAAAATAGGTTTTCGGGACCCTCTAGCATCTTTAAGTAAAAAAAAAATAGATAGAGCTTAATACAATTCTTTGTGTTGTATTTATTCAGGAATCCGCCGGACTTTGCAAAATCTATTTTTTAATTATTTTCTTTTAAGTTTTCAGTATTTTCAGTTTTAATTTAGTATTAAGCATGTTTAGCATTTCTGTATTTTTGCTTATTTTTCAAAATTTGCTGAATTTCTAGGTGGGAAAAGATACTGCTTAATTGATTTGCCTGATTTGCGCACAACCCTTAAAAGTGCTCTAAAATGTTGTGCATTTTGGTTTACCAGCAGAAAGGAAGTAAAGGACCACATTAATATACACACCGTTATTGAAAAATGAATTTAAATTGATAACGAATCGCGTATTAGAGATTTCTTGACTTGCTACGTATCAAGCACGGTTGCTACGTATTGTAACCGTAACACGTTTTCGGGAGAAATTATTGATGAACTAATATTCAATTCTGTCGATAACTCGTTTAATGCTTTCATTTAACTATATATTGATGCTAAATAGATTTTATAACAGTTAATATAATCATCAAATTGTCCTGAGAAAATAATATCGAATTGTCTCAGAATTGTCCAAGACAGTAAAAATTCGAAACTAAAAATGGTTTTATTAAAAAGCAAAAAGTCGAGGATATAGACTCGTGACGATTAATTCAAGGGTATAAGCATGGACTTACATGCTATATCTTATAAAATAACTCCGTGGTATAAATATAATTGACCCTTTTATCAAGTCAAATATATATGAATGTAATATTGTACATGTAGTTTAGTTTTTAATTTATGAAATAAATATTAGGGAATAAAAATTCAAACTATAAAGTGTTCAGATAAAATAGAGAGGTGCACATATACAGTATGTCAAAAAGATTGTGTAATAGTGTGAAAATCTGTTAAAATAGTACCCTGAGGTACATATAATGGATAGACTGACGAACTCCAATTTGATCCTCAAAATACCCCCTGATTTTCAATCGGGGCTATATGATAATATGGCTTTTGGGGTTAATTGATTTACCATTTAATTTTTGACTTAGTAAATATCTGTTTTGTAGTTTTTTTTCAGTCATCTTAAAAGTTGGCCTTTTTGTAGATTTTCTTTCCTCTTTAGCTACTCTTCTAAGAAATTTATTATAATAACAAATAACTATCAAATCCACATCCACTTCTAAAATAATGGGAAATGTTTCTTATAACATGTGCGTTCGTTCGTCTGTCTCTCTATCTGTTCGTTCACAATTTTTGTAACTCATTTCCTGGGCTTCCACAGTATGGCTTTATTTCCAATTTGGTTTACAGAGTTGACGAAAAAAATTGAAAGCCAGAAGGAAAGATAAAAATATTTTAGCGGTTAGAAAGAAAACACATTCTGAAGAATTTCTGCTCACTGAGCAAGAACACAATCCCTGGCGTCCTCCGCCGAGCACAAAAAGATCAAAGTCGGCTCATTAAATTGGGAAGCCCATAAGCAACAGACCTGAAAATGCATCCCACCATACGAACCCCTACCTGAAGCTTCTTACCAAATATTGAAAGCTTACAAATAATAGTAGCCGAGAAATCTGTTACAAAATAATAGTACGACAGAACACACATACGGACGGACGCAACACATTTATAGTATTATCAATATTTTTTGGCTCGCTGCGCAAAAATAATTCGAACAAAAAAATCTATGCCCCCTCCCCCCTTTAAATTACATCTTACTTAAGGATTTTATTTTTTCTTGTGTGGTATTTTACCTGGCCGCTAAAGGGATTATCATTTTTAAGCAAACATAATCCCTGAGAAGAGTTTACTTGTCACTGTGGTACGTAACACAATCGTAACTCAACGGTTACTTTCCTAAGAACGATTCGTTGATTTAACTAAAGACCGAACATGCATTTGAGATCATTTTCTATTAAAATACACATTTTTGGCAACGATTAAAAGAGAACTCCATTAAAAAACTAAAATACATATTTAATTTTAACTTTACAACTTGAAACTCGTGCAAAATAAGATTGTTTTCGTCTTAAATTAACTACATGACCAATAACCGCTCCCCTTTCGTTGAACGGTAGCAACCGTATGAAGTTGAGAAATCTCTATTGAATCGGTAGCCGAACGGTAGGTTCCAGTTCCGAGCATTGGAATCCTCCTTTTCCTTCAAAACTTTTGTTATTTTCTTGTATAAGATTTGACCTTTAACCTCGTTCACACAAACACACACATTTTTGTTCAGGACTCTAGAAGGTGGACCCCGTTTTAAAACTTTATGGATCCGTCTAAAATAATAATTTATTAGCTTACCTTTCGTCTACCATCTTTTGTAAATGGTTTGCAAATACCTTTAAGTATTTTGTCAAGTATACGTAATCACGGTCGTTATACTTGTCCTGCGACAACATGTTTTCTACCGATTTTTCTGCTTGTTTTCTACCGATGATCCTTGTTTTCTACAGATTGTTTTTTAGAAATATGAAAAATAACGTTTATTTTTAACATTTAAATACATCCTATTTGAGAATATGCAATAAATGATCGTTTATTTGTAAAAGAGCCATTTGATTTTTCATATAACTAACAGGTTTAAAAAATTTGATATGTCCTGGTTTTCTACCGATTAGGTATGTTCTTTACTGTGTTTTCTACCGATGAGTCCTTGTTTTCTACCGATGATTTAAATTCATATAACTGCACATTTTGGTTGTTTTTAATGGCATTCATACACTATAAATGCTTGTGTTTTACAGTGAAGCTTCATCATACTGTCTTAGCCTCAATATTTCTAGATATAACAGTGAAATATGGTATATGGAGGATTATATCCCATTTTATTAAGCACTTCACAAATCTAATATAAGTGGAAGAATTGTTGATACTATCATTTTCTGATAAGCCAGCTTTAAAAAAAATACACAATAGATTTTGTAAAAGTGTTCTGGGTGTGGGCAAAACAGCATGTTATATTGCTGCAAAAACTGAACTTGGTAGATTACCATTTGACTCTTTTATTAACGTACAGGTAATTTGCTACATCTATTTTGCTAGAATAAACTCTTTAGATATAAACCCTCTTGTAAAAGAGGCATTCATTTTAAATAAAAATCTCCACATAGAGGGTGTGTATAATTGCCTTTTGCTATATCTGTAACAAATAAATTTGAAATAGATTATGAACATTTTGAGAATGTTAATAAATCTTTTAATAAAATCAAATCAAGCTTAAAAAGAGAAAACAAAAAGACTATTAAAGAAAAATATTATGAACTTATAATAAATAAAATATCCGGCTTTGATGACTCTTCAAAATTATACTTTATACTTCATAATTCAGACTATTTAAATCTTCAAAATTTAAATAGTAAAAAAATACGTACTAAACTATGATTAGTGATCATAACCTAGAGATTAAACTTGGTAGATATAAAAATATCCCAAGAGATCAAGGACTGTGTAAATCCTGTAAAATTATTGATGATGAAGCTCATTTCTTTTTCATTGTAAAATTAATAATGATATAAGAAAAACATTTATTGACTTTATACAATCAAAATATTCAAATTTTAACCAGCCTGACACTATTGAAAAATAAATTGTTGTACTTAATCCAAATATGTGGATGTTTTGCCCTTTTGTAAAGCAATCCTTTGAGTTGTGACAATTGTCAAATACATGTACACACATATTTGTAAATGCTACTGTTTCATTCTTTGGCCGTATTTGTATTATGTGTCTATAATTATATGTTCATTGTTTTTGTTTGTTCGTGTTTGTAGACCTTTGGGGTTTGTACGCAATAAAGTACTAATGGCTGTTTATAAAGGAATGGCTGCCATAAGCAAACAGAATGAACTCTCTTTCTTTCATATGACCATTGTTCATGTCACATAAGAAATTGTGTTTATGCTGTATGATAATTTTATTAACGATACGAGCCCTTAATGTTTTCGAGTATGTTTAAGATTTTAATGACCAATTTTAAGCATTTGCCGCGCGCAATTGCTTATGAACCGCCATATTCTTTTTATCATCAATATTATGTGCAATAAAATATACAGTTTTACAATTTTTAATGAACATGATGATATGTCATTTAATATATCACATCGGTAGAATACCAGGACCATCGGTAGAAAACCAGGACACATCTTTAGAAAACCAGGACCATAATGTTTTGAAAAATGATCGAAAAATCAAAATTATACCATTTGTAATAAAGAGGGAAATGTCTTTAAAAAGGTACGATAATTTAGAACATAGAGAATAATTTTCAGCCCAGTGAATGGTAATTTAAAACAGATATTCATGTTTATCTGAAAAAAGGGAAATTGTCGCTTGCGGGACAAAATAAACAATACCTTACTGTTTTTTTTATGTTTAGACTTAAACAAAAATAATGTAAATTAAATTAACTTGTTTATAAGTGCCATAATTGCCAGGTATCATTGTTTGGAAAAAATCGTCTGCCAAGTTTGTTTTTTTCATCATCACATCGGTAGAAATCTAGGACATCGGTAGAAAACAAGCAGAAACATCGGTAGAAAACATGTTGTCGCAGGACAAGTATAACGACCGTGGTAATAGTAGATAAGAAAATCATCTGAAGCGAACCATAGACCATTAAAAGATAAGCAAATTTAAAAACTTAGAATGTAAACAGGTTGTCGGTAACTTTAAACTTTGTCTACTTACAAGGCAATTTGTGTTATAAATTGTTTCAACTAGACGCTCTTGGGGCATGAAAAGCCGAATTTACCGTTAGAAACGCGATGGTTGTGTTGTAACCAGCAGGAGCTGCTTACCCTTCCGAAGCATCTGAATTCTCTTTCGTTACTCCTTGAGTTCGGGTTGCTTGCTACTCAGTTGTTTTTGTGTGATTTTATGTTGTCTGTTAATTTCGTTTTGCTATTGTCCACGTTTTCTGGTTTTGTCTTTGCCCGTTAGATTTTTGACTTCTAGATCCCCCCGACAGAACCTCCCTTCTACTTTCGTTCTCATCGTGAAATATGAAATAGTTTTCTTTTCAACAACAAAAGACATAAATAATTATTTGTTTTACCTTTAAAGAGTCCTAACCCCTAAATAGGGTCATTCGAAAACTAGAAACAAACGGACGCTTCTGTTGAGGTATTTGCCCCAAGTCTGGCCAAGATAGAAGATAATGAGATGTGGAATAAGTGTACGCTACACATCTTACAATATAAAAAATTGAACTTCCTTTTTTTTTAAATCCACAATGGAAAACAGCCAGCAGTCTTCAATGTGACCAGTGGTCGCTGCTTGCTTTTTTTTCAATTGGCCCTGGACACACATTCAATCTAATTAAAATCAGCTGTTTGATCCGTTCCGCTACTCTCCTCTCTCTAGAGAGAGGAGAGTAGCGGAACGGATCAAACAGCTGATTTTAATTAGATTGTCCTCGGGCTTCTAGGGTCAGTCAAATTTATTTGATTCCTCCGAACTCCCTGTCAAGATTTTGCCAGCTGCGATTTGATTGGTTAACCGAAAGTTCACCAGGACATGACCCCTAACCGGGTTGATTCAGATGTTAGAGAGAGGAGAGTAGCGGAACGGATCAAACAGCTGATTTTAATTAGATTGGACACACATTAAAACTCAAATCGATAGAAGTTTAATACAACACGAGAGAACCTGAGACAAAATGACGGGACTTAGAGATACACTCTTGACAACTCTCGAAGTTACCGACAGTTAAATAAGAAGCATATATCGACTGATAAAAAAAATCAAGTTAAAATCAATGTTATAGGTTAATATAGTTTTGCAATACGTATTACAGAACAAACTACATTTTTATTCACTGTTCTCATTTTTGTTCTCGTATATGAATTTAAGATTCATGTCTCCTAGTTCCTTCTCGAATAAAGCATCAAATTCGTCATTCTGTGCAACAGTAAAGTATTCTTTCCATTCTCCAATTTCACCTGCAATTAGAAAAAGTTCAAACCTAATGGTGTTTTTCATGAATGATGGAAGCCATTGGAAGCTATTGTTTCCTTTTGAACTAGTTTTCAGTTATATGTGGTAAACGGACTTATATTTATTTAATTTGTTCTATTCTGAGATTCGATCTTCTCACTGATATCACAAGCAAAGCTATTTTTTTATTTTACATGCCTGATAACTTGTTTTGAATTAATTGGAAATCCTCGGCAAAATGGAAATGGTGTAGGTGTTAAGATATGTTTTATGAGTATGTTTTTGTTTATGTTTTTTGTATCCATATTCAGAAACACATTTAACAAAACAATAAAACTAGAAACAAATAGATCACAGAAAAGTTCTGAAAACAAAAATCCAAGGCAGGGTACAGTTACAAATAGTAATTCTCAAGTTTCGTGTATGTACATATAATAACCAACTTCAAAGTAACTAGATTTTGAAGACTTTATTTACCCCTTCTCCCCCCACACACACAAGAAAAAAAAAGAATATCATATTTCAAATATTTTTAAAGTGTGATGTTATCTTTCTTCCTTTTTTTAACCTGGATACAGCTTAGGTTTCAATTTTTAATTTTAGCAAATCAAAAAAGGGAAGAGCAAATTTCAAAATGAAGGTTCTTTTCAAGCTTCAACAATAAGACTTATATTTACCTTTACGGAACACATGCGATTTTGCATCTTTAGTTATCGAAATTTTGTCATCGCGTACATTATTCTTCAGAGCTTGAAATGTTGTTTTGTCTTTAACGACATTCAAAAAGGTTTCATCCATGTCGACTTCGAGAAACTCAGCAATTCTTTTTATCTCTCTCAAGGGAAACTGAAACAAGTCCATATAATTCTAATCATAAACGCTCATATAATTTTAATAAAGTCAATTATAAATATCTATTATTATTTTTCATGCTAAAATCATGATCAACTAACCAAGCAAGCTTAATAGTTTGTCTCTGAATGCTATGTTTTACTTTGTAAGACAATAACTCCTAATATTGATAGTTTCGACGTTCTTAGGACAAATTTATACCTTTAAGGAGATAATCTTACTCTGAAAAACTGTTGGTTGATTTTGACATTTTAACCAAAAACAAACCATAACTTTGACCATGATACATATTAAATATAATATCATGTTATCTGGAAAAAGAACAAATGCTCGAAGAAGCTTGAATCACTTAACAAACCTCGATGACCAATGCACATTTTTGTGCATCAGAAGCGAAAAATTCATAGAAGGCATCATTATAAAGCATTGACTGATGGAGGCTTTCGTAGAGCACATATAACCGAAAATTAAGCAGGGAAAAGCTTTCTTTTTCTGTTAAAGTTCCAATTTACAAGGCAAAAATAAAAACCTGATCAAGTTCAACAATAGGGTTTAATGAACTAAAGGTTTAAGCAAGTAAAATATTTCTGTATCTGTAAAAGTTTTCATTCTATGAAAAAATCACCGTTTTACTCCTTCAAAGGGCAATACCCCAAATAGGGCGTCATTTGACAACTTCAATAAAAAAAAAGAATTTTTTAGAGCTTAATAAAATTAATGTTTCAGCAAGCATAAGCTTTTCTATATCTACATGTTTTCATTTTATATCTCAAAATAAGAAAAAATCTATTTTGACCTTAATAGGACCATAACCCTATAAGATTTCTACCAAATGGAAACTTTTTTAGAGCTCAATAAGGTGAAGGTTTAAGAAAAGCAACATTTTTCTCCGTCTTCAATATTTTAATTCCTTTCGTTAAAACAAGAAAACGATATTTCACCTTAAAGGGCCATAGCCTCTTTAAGGGATCATCTATCAACTAGCTTCGACCAAATTTTTCTTTTGTAAATATAAATGCGCTTAAGGTTTAAGCAAGCAATAGCTTTACTTTATATGCAATATTCTTTTCGTTCTGTAGGCCTCTATGAAATATGCTATTTTTCACCTTTAAAATGCTTTCTCTAATATCAACCTCTCAACCAGTTGTGAAAAAAATATTTCTCACCTCTAGAGAGAAATTTGTTCTCAGCGTAATTGCACGTGCAATTGATGAGCGACCTTTTGCAATTTCTTACCTGTAAACATTAGAGAAAAACCTTCTTCAACTTAATTCTCAATGATTATGGAATTTCTAACATCTCAAGAAATAAATTTGATATTTTAATCAACTCGATCGCGTTGTAGAAGCTATATTTCAGTCTTAAACTTTTTTTATTTTCATGATAAAAGACATTCTATAGCAAAGGTTTGCAATGCTTCAAGTCAATTCCATTAGTAGTTTCAAAGGAGAGATTTCTAAAGAAAATTTAACGACTGCCAACGGCAAGAGATGTTGAGCTAAAAAGTGAGAATAACGTTTTTTGTATACGCTTATCTAGATTACGAGTACATGTATATTGCGCGGGTGGAATGTTAACAAAATTCTGAATGAATGTGCAAAGAGAACCTATTTGATGGAAACGTCATGAATTATCAAAAGACTAAACGAAGGAAACAAAAAGATGGTCTCATACATTATAGGGGTTATAAATAAATAATTCTTTCGCATTTTATTGTGCATCAACCATAGGTGTGGCCGTCCACTTATTCCAACTATTAAACTTTTCAGAGTAGCTGACTTAGCAATTATAGAATTAGCTTAGCCAGTTGGTTGAACAGATACCAGATAACAAGGTAGAAGCAGTGCAGTGCATCTTACCAACTGTTCTGTATCAATGATATCATTAGATCTAGCATTGACTCTGTTATTTTTTTTAACAAATAGCCAATAACAAAACGCAATAGTATGCTAAAATATGCAACTATGTCTAATGTACGATAAAATAACATTGTGTCAGCAACTAATTATACCAGTTTCATGTCTTCGTAGGTTACTGATAACATGTTTGGGTAGGTTTTCGCTGCTTCAGTGAATTCCCTGGTAAACAAGGACCACCCTCCTCGGTATGTATCTAGAAAAATATTAAGATGGGTTCATATAAAAGCCTTTATGTACTTATGTACAAAAAAATAGTCACAAATTTCAATACCCAAGAAAATTTGTAAAATAATACAAAACTACAAAAAGTAATTGACATATTTGAAATTAACAGATAAAGAAAAAACAACTCTTAATGACCCTATTTTTCAGGATAAGATATATGTAATGATGAAAACGTGCATATCAACGTTCAAAATTTATAATATCTCGTATCCTGTTAATGTGAAAAATGACTTATAACATAAACGTGTGCCTTGAAGTCATTTTTTTAGTGGAGCGGATAAACTTGATTTTTCACCAAAATATTTCACATCGTGATAAAAGCATGAAATTTTGTACAAACATTCTTCAATATATAGTGGTTCAGAATTCAAATTTGGCCATCTTGATTTCCGCCATTTTCAAGATGGCCGCCGCGAAATTAAAATGCCGCAATTTTTCTATAATCTTTTTTTCAAAACTACTTTTTGTATTTAAATTTCTTATTTTTATCGGACAATTTACACCTAAATTAGGAAACAAATGGTAAATGTATGATAAATTAATTTATTTGATAGTGCGCATGCGCAATAAACTGTCAAAAGTATAAATATCCCAGTTTTCCGCGTGATAAAAGCATGAAATTTTGTACAAACATATATGTCAATATAATGGTTCAGAATTCACAGTTAGCCATCTTTATTTCGGCCTTTTTCAAGATGGCCGACGCGAAATTAAAATGGCGCCAGTTCTTTATTATCTTTTATGCGTAACTACCTTTTTGTTTATAAATTTGTTGTTTATATTGGTCAAGCAACACTTAGGCCTATATTAAGAAACAGATGATAATTGTTAGGTTAATAAATTTATTTGTTAGTGTGCATGCGCAAAACTGTCAAAATATAAATATTCCTGTTTTCCAAGCCGTGAGTCGCCTTTCAACTTGACTTTTCAGCAAAATATTTCACATCGTGATAATAGCATGAAATTTTGTACAAACATTCCTCAATATATAATGGTTCAGAATGCATAGTTGATTTTTTTATTTCGGCCATTTTCAATATGACTGCCGAGAAATTAATATGTTTTTTTTTGTGTGCAAAACTACTCCTTCTGTCTAAATTTCTTGTTTTTATTGAACATTTGACACCTATATCAGGAAACAAATGATTAATGTAAGGTTTATCAATTTATTTGTTAGTGTGCAGGTGCAATACTGTCAAAAGTATAAATATCTCCTTTTCCAAGCTGTGAGTTGCCTTTAATACTTTAATATGTGGAATTTATTTCTGACACTTATAATCTCCTATTCCATCCTATATAAGACTTCCTTGTCATAATGCTACTATCAGAGACAATATAATGATGTACAATGCTAATTTACATGTAAGACCAAATAAAGATTGATGTCCTTTTTACATTATGTTTATATGGTGGTAGTGACTGACTACTTTTGCCCCTGCTCTCAAAAAAAAACAACTATTAAAACTCGCAATACAAAAACAGCTTTTTATTTTAAACGCATAAATAGTTGAGTAATTTGTAAATACAATGATTTACACAAATGTCAAAAGTTGTGTTTTGTTCACGAAGTCCAGAATACATGTCATGCAATACATTAAAAAAATTAAGAAAAATAAGATAAACCAGTTGTCCAACTGAAGTTTAGTGTATCTGTAAAACAAAATCGATATGTTAATTGATGAATGTATCTTTTGTTCATGACATTGCGTTCAAACCAACATATTGCTTTAAGAACTAATGATGGTTCTGGTTTGGCTTGGCAAATGGGAAGCTGAGAATTTTGAATCTGTATTATTGATAATGTTTTTTAGGAAAACCTACAGCACTTATGCAGTTTGAAAAACCTGGACTTTATTTCTTTACCCTACACAACACTTCTTGTTGATATGTATGACTAGTAATGTACTAGTTACTCTGAGAAAAATATATGACTAGTAACATACTAGCTACTCAGAATAAAATATATGACTAGTAATGTACCAATTACTCTGAGTAGAATGTGTAACTAGTACTCTGAGTAAAATGTATGACTAGTAATGCACAAGTTACTCTGAGTAAAAAACTCATACCTTGGTTTCGATTTAAATTCAATATAATGCGCATGATTAAAACTTGAAGGTGTTGCACTAAGTCGTGCTTGGGATACCCCACTCGACCATTCGGAAAACAGAAGGAGGACGCCGGACTGACCTACAGGAATGAAGAGGCAAGTTGCAACTCCTCCTAAAGCTCTATATATATAATACCAAATTTGGAATCAATGCCTTTAGTAGAAACCACGAAATCTTACGAAAAATTGTCATTATTTTCCTTAAAAAGTCTAAGCCGGCTCGGAAAACAAGAAGCAGATGTTATATTGGCCTGAAAAGGTGTGGAACGATACAACTCATCATGCTAAAGCTGTGTACAATATATAACATTAGTTCCTTCAGGAAAAGCCCCAAAATATGTTTTGAAAGTTTCTGATAGACAGCCAGATGGACGGACAGACAGACAAGGTGATTGCAATATAGCACATTCTCTTACGAATGGTGATATAATTACTGAACATTCATCTTTGAGTCTTATTCAAGCTCCTTTAGCACTAATGAAAAGCTCATATTTCATATAATCTGGCATATTGTACAAAAGGAATATAAATGCCATAATTTAAATTTTTACGACAGCCATCTTGAAAATGGCTGTTTTTGATATCTTTAACTCTCTTATTTTAGTAAAATTAATACGAATGCTGCAAATATATTCCTTTACAACTTCTTTTCACATTTTTGTGTACACAAAAACTGTAAACACAAAACTATAAGCAATTCGTAACTCATAATGTAATATTTGTATTGTTATACCGCAATTATGGCAAAATTTAGCGCATGCGCAGCTGTTAATATTCAAAATTACTTAACATATATATCTGTTAACCTTATATAAACTTCAAAACATGAATAAATAGTTTAAATAGAAAAAATACAGTTATAGCCATGAATTGTATACAAAAGAATAATAAGAAATGACACCATTTTCAATTTCATGGCGGCCATCTTGAAAACGGCCGAAATTGAAATGGCCAACGATCTTATCTTAATGTTGATTACTTAAGGCACCATCATACCAAATTTCATGCTTTTATCACAAAGTGAAATATTTTACCCTATATCCGCTCCACTATTTTCTCACCTGGACCAAGTGAGCTATTCACTTGGCGTCCGTCTGTCGTCTGTCGTCTGTTAACAATTTTTCAAAAATCTTCTCCTCTGAAACTACTGAACAGAATTAAATGAAACTTAGTTTGATTGATCCTTAGGATGTCTTGTACAAAAGTTGTGTTTCGATTTTTGATCCGTCAAAAAAACATGGCCGCCGTGGCTAAAAATAGGACAGGGGGGTCAGACTACTGTTTTTGGCTTGTAAATCAAAAAGTATAAGAATGCACCCATCTGCTGCAGCATCAAAAGTTCTACAAAAGTCTCTATTGGGTCGAAGTTGTCAGATGATCCCTTATAGGGGTTACAACCCCTTAAAGGTGAAAAATAGCGTTTTTTCATGTTTTTGGCTTATAGAATGAAAAGTATTGCAGATAGAGAAAAGCTGTTGTTTGCTTAAATGTTCAGCTCATTTAGCTCTACAAAAGTCTCCATATGATCGAAGTTGTCAGATGACCCTTATAGGGGTTACGGCCCCTTAAAGGCAAAAAATAGTGTTTTTGGCCTATAGAATGAAAACTATTGCAAATAGAGAAAAGTTTTTGCTTGCCTAAATGTTCAGCTCATTTAGCTCTACAAAAGTTGTCATAGGGTCGTAGTTGTCACATGACCCCTTATAGGGGTTACAGCCCCTTAAAGGGGGAAAATAGTGTTTTTGGCCTATAGAATGAAAACTTGCAGATAGGGAAAAGCTGTTGCTTGCTTAAATGTTCAGCTCATTTAGCCCTACAAAAGTCTCCATAGGGTCGAAATTGTCAGATGACCCCTTATAGGGGTTAAAGCCCTTTAAAGGCGAAAAATAGTGTTTTTGGCCTATAGAATGAAAACTATTGCAGATAGAGAAAAGCTGTTGCTTGCTTAAATGTTCAGCTCATTTAGCTCTACAAAAGTCTAATAGGGTCGAAGTTGTCAGATGACCCCTTATAGCGGTTACAGTCCTTTAAAGGCGAAAAATTGTGTTTTTGGCCTATGGAATGAAAACTATTGCAGATAGAGAAAAGCTGTTGCTTGCTTAAATATTCAGCTAATTTAGCTCTACAAAAGTTTTCATAGGGTCGAAGTTGTCAGATGACCTTTTATAGGGGTTACAGCCCCTTAAAGGCGAAAATTAGTGGTTTTGGCCTAAAGCAGATAGAGAAAAGCTGTTGCTTGCTTAAATGTTCAGCCTTTTAGCTCTACAAAAGTCTCCATAGGGTTGAAGTTGTCAGATGACCCCTTATAGGGATTACAGTCCCTAAATTAACATGTTCATGTTTTGGCTTATATAATGAAAACTATAGCAGATAACGAAAAGTTGTTGCTTGCTTAAATATTCAGTTCATTAAGCTCTTAACAAAAGTCTCTATAGAGTCAAAGTGTTCAGATGGCCCTCAAAATAGCATTTTGCGCGTTTTTTGGCCTACAGGATGGCAACTTTTGCTGAAAGAGAACAACTGTTGCTTGCTTATATGTTCAGCTTATTTAGCTATACAAAGTTCTTTATAGGGTTGACATCAAGACCAGGTGAGCGATTCAGGCGATTATGTCTGTTGAATTTGCCACTAACATAAAAAAATAAAAATAGAGAAGTGGCGGCTTCTTTAATTCCCATTATCAACGAATATTCGATGTCAAACATCAGCTAGAACAATTTAATGAGAATAAAAAAAATAAATGACCAAACTTAATTATGGTTCTAATTGGCATAAATTTTCGTCATGATATGTTCTTTTGTCCATGAGTTTATACATTGAACTTTAGCACAGTGACTTGCTCCCCTCTATCAATGTGTTATGTTTGTATCCATTTGCCATACGAAAAAAAACACATGTTAAACATAACATTGATAGAAGGGAGCAAGTCCCTGTGGGTTTAGCATTGGACATGATATTCTTGTATACAAATTGTACGAAAATGTTATTTAAACAAAAAAGATTAGTAATACCGACACATACTCAGGGCAAAGCTGGTGGCAACCGTAGGCGTGCCAAATTATACAGTAACTTGCTTTGTAAAGGTTAGAAGTTATTAGAGACCGGTCATTTATAGGGGGCCTTGGTTTTATCCTTAAATATTCTGAATCTGAATTGTAATGAAAAAAGTATTTTGGAACAAGAAGTGACGAAAAATAAAAATTCTAAAGAATTTTGCTATATAAAATAATGCTTATAATGGAGAAAAAATATCATGTCGCTTTATCAAAATAGGGCCTTTTTAATATTAAATAAAATTTATGACCGCAGCAAAACACCGAGGCCTCCCATTCTAGAGTAATGGTCGGTCCCTTAATGTTTTTTGTCTGTCTAAAAAGGGTTAATATTGCCAACCTTTTCTTAGGAACTCGTCCAAAAAGTCATTCCATTTCCAATTATCCGGAGTCCCCGATAGTTTACTGTAGTAAAGATACTGTGAAACCAGACGATCCTTCGGGTTTCTATTCAGATAGATTATTTTAGCGCCTAATTCTTTGTGTTTCTTTGGAATGCATCTAAATGGGAAATGTGTGTGTAGCAGTCTCCTGTGTGTTTGGCTTTCAAACGCGGAATAGTCGGAATAATACTCAAAATGTACATCAAACATAGTTCCACGCGAATTGAAGTCGGTTGTGTGGTCTAAAAGCATTGACACTATTTGGAAAAGCCAATGTGATCCTAAAAATATATTTTCATTAAAAAATTAATATTTTATTGTAGAATATAAAGGTAATAACAAAACTACCGAACTTGGAGAATCAATCTCAAATGTCCATACGACTAGACAAAACAAGGAAGACATACTGGAAAAATTGAAGACCGCAATGGTCCTGACTTGGTACAGGCATTTCAAAAGAAATGGTGGGTTAAACCAGGTTTTAAGGCACGCCAAACCTCCCTCTTCCATTGCGGTAACTACAGTTGCATGAGTGTTTTAAACATATACAAGAATATTTTTGTGTTAAAGCTATAGATTATTCGTTTAAATTCAAAAATTGTCTTTTAACCCAAAAGATCTGCCTATCCCAAACATAGGTAGATCTTAGTTCTCTTCATAAGCTGGAACAAGTGTTTGACTTTTCAATATTTGTTTGGATAGAGCGCCACTGATGAGTCTTGAATTGACGATACGCGAGGTAGGCGTAGCCAAGTCTGTTGTCTGGAACTTTTTGTCATTTCTATTCAAAGAATTATATTTGTATCAACAACTTTTGTAGTTTATAAGTTTTGTTTTATTTGTCTTTCTTTGAGGGGGAACAAAGTTTGAAATGAACAACCACAAATGTTTTAACATTGTTTCTAAGGGAGAGTAACGAAAAAGAATGAAATATATGTTTTCCAGAAGTAAAGTCTTGTGCGCTGAACCAGCTCGATATTTTTTTTCAAAAACTTGTTTTACTAAAACACATTTCAATCTGGTTTCGTGTGCAAGTCATACTGAAAAATTAAAGGCTCTTGACTAAAATATTTAGCCTCGTAATCAATAGCCTTTAATGGGCCAAAAGGGTGCCTTATTGCAATCCATCCTTTGGTGCTGTTTCTTACCATGGTCCACAGTTTCCTAATTGATATTGAAAGTCTCTCAATTTTTTAACATGAGCACATATTTCAAAATTGTTGTGTTATGTAATATATAATATTTTTGGAGAACCTTTGTACAAAATTTCAACCTCTATCTCTCTTTGTATTTCAACACACAATATGTAACTTGATCAAGATGGAAAATAATGTACAAAATAGACCCATTTGCATGTAAATTTTATCTTGATTGTGATAAAATTTACATGCAAATGGGTCTATTTTGTACATTATTTTCCATCTTGATCAAATGCAGATGAAAGTATAATTATTTAGCTATAAAATAAGGTATAAAGTATCAGAACCGCCTCTTTTATTTTCTGCCTTTAATGGGCCAAAAAGGTGCCTTATTGCAACCCATCTCTGGTGCTGTTTCTTACCATGGTCCACAGTTTCCTCTGGGCGCCGCAAAATTCAGTCACTAAATAACAGATCTGTCCCCAGGGAAAACTATTTTCATTGTTTTTACGCAATTATGGAAAAATTATAGTAACATAGGTTATAAGATTTTGAGTGAACGACCGTATGCAGGTTATACAATGAATGTACGGATCCGAACTTGGATATTTTTTTTTCACCTTTCTAAGTGTTTTTTTTTTTTTTTTTTGTAGTTCAAGTCATCATTTTCACATTGGGTTTGTTATTATTTTTTGCATGATCTTTTTAGTATTTCTTGACTCTTTAGCAAAGCTTATAACCCATTATTTCTTTATGAATTGTTATTAAATATAAAGAGCTTTTAGATTTAAATAGAAATACAATTGTTTTTTTTTTCTAAGAAATATTACCTGATTTCGAAGCTGTGCATAATAATACATCACTTTCCCTGGAATCAAAGTTCAAAAATCTTTTTAAGTGTTTCTTTGGGTCTTCTCTAATCCCTGGAAATCCTGGAAGTTTCCAGCCGTTGTACTCAACTAATGGGAACATACAATCTGTCGATCTAAAAGTTTATTTGTGTTTACTAGTAAAACAACATCGTTCGCTTATATATAAGATCGACGAAAAACACTCCACCATGAATGTAAAAGAACGACATCATTTTGAAAAAAAATGCTTTTTATGTTTAATCTTGGAAAGTAAAAGGCGTGTAGTTTAGGATCCGTTCGTCCGTACATTCGTCCGTCCGTCCCTTTCGGGCATACCGTCAAGTTTAAGATAATTTTCAATGTTGCCACGTGGGCATTATATCTCTCAGATAAATCCTTGGTTATCTTTTTGTTTTTTAAATTATAGTTATACTTTGCTCTATACCACATAGGTACACATAAGAAGCGAAAAACAAAAACAAGTCACAATTAGCCAATATTGAAACAATTTCTTCATTCAACTTTAATAACTAAATTTAACTTCTACTTTTAAAATTGAGCTTTTGAAAGAATTGTTTGACACCGTGCAGTATTTACTATAATTGAGAGATAGATCCCTCTCAAGTGGAGTAGTACACATTTAAGTGAGTAACTTTTGTAACCAATAAAAATCCGTTTTGAACAATATAGATTTGGTCAAGAGCTTCATATGCTATTTTTTGTTAGATATAAGTTCTTTTAAATGGTAACAAAAAGTGGTGGAAATTGTTGAGTCGTCCATTCCCGTCTTTCTTAACATTTTGTTCAATGTCGTTTATGATGTCGTTTATGGGGCCAAAGACAAATATTTCCTAGACATTAGTTTTCAGGCTTATACAGGATGCCATTGTGCCTGTGCATACAATATGCACTTGTGCAACATTTTTGTCTATCGTTGAAATCAGCATAGTTTTAGGTATATACAGAGATCGTTTTAATTTTGTTTAAACATGAATACTAAAATCGGAACCACGTTTTAAAATGCTTAGACCTTTTTATAATTGGAAATGATTGAAAACACAGTTTACCAATGTCCAAGGTTTCTTACCAAAGCTAACATGAAAATGTTTATAGTTTTATATATAATTTTTCTTCTTTTAAGCTGATAGAGGGTCCTGGAATTCATTAAAAGTATAATTGAAACCTATTGTTTATACTAGCAAGCATTACAGGTGTTTGTTTGCAAAATCGTTTGAGTTTTTGATAAATATATTGATTGTGTTTCTACTAAAGTCATATTTTACATTTAAGAAAAGTCAAAAGTTTTCATTTTAGCAGATAAATAATACTTGATTTTATTCAAAAAACTTTCAAACTATACAAATGTGTGACTTAAACCATTAATCAACGCATAACTGACATCGTATCCATGGTATGGCTGACATATTTAAATCGGTTGCGATAACACCTCTTTTCAGCATACCATTAAAGTCAAAATAAAATGAGGTTACATGTAATTGTGTCGCAAAACGTCTCATTTAAAAGTTAAATGTTTATAATTTTTGAAAATTTACGCCTGTAGTATATAAACTTAATCTATATCTTAGAAAATCATGCTTCAAATGAACAACCGCAAAGTCCTATAGAAAAGTGACGAAAAGAGTGATATATATCCTTGTCAGAAATATAGTCTTGCATGCAGAACCAACCCCATATTTATTTCAAACACTTGCATTACTAATTAAACACAAATTATGTGAAAGTTTACAAGGTTGTTTTCAATTGCATGACATACTAAATATTAAAAACCACTAAAAGTTTTGCCTCATGCTCAATAGCTTTAGCATTGATATTTAAAAATTCATTGTTTTCTTTATTTTTCTCAAGATGAACACATATTTAAAATTAAAAATTGTTATTTTAAGTGATAAATATATAGGGGGAATCTGGAAAAAAAATCTTTCCTTGAGAAATTTAATACAGCATGTAATCCTTATAGAGGTATTCCTTGAAATTTTTCTGTGAATCATGATAAAATTAACATGAAATGGGCCTTTTTTGAACATGATTTTCATCTTGATCCTATGCAGAACTATTAAAGATTATGTACAATTATTTACATTAGATATCAGGCTCTGCAAAATTTCTATTTTCCGCATTTAGTTAAGACAAAAAATGGGGGCCTTATTGCAAGCCATCCTTTCGACTGCACGTATTGTACAAGTCTACCTACACCTACGAAATTGAGGGGCATATATAGTGTATATATTCATGTGTCCCTTCGTCTGCACGTCCCAAATCAGCCCTGCATCAAGGTCTAAGGTAAAAGGAGTAATGTGACTTTAAAGAACATTAATCAATTTGTTTCTAGTGTAGCGGTATGTTTGTCGGTTCCTTTGTTTGTCAATCCCAAATCAATCCTACCATCAAGTTGAAGTTGAAAGATGTATAAATGACAATTTTTAGGACAATAATCAGGTGTTTTAACGCTTTACGTTTACAATGAAAACTTTATGAATTCGGTCTAGAATAAAAATTTTTAGCTTACCTTCCGTCTACCATCTTGAGGGAATGGATGGAAAATACCTTCAAGTATTTTGTCAAGCATCACATTAATATGGCAGAAAAGAGAGGCGAACCGTAAATTATGAATAATATCAAAGCGACAATATGGATAAAATGCATAGACATGAAGACTAGATCTTTTTACTTTTTAACTCCTAAATGTGAGCATTTGAAGACTTAAAACATATGGACACTTCTGAAGAGCTTCTTCAAACAAAATCTTTCCTCTACATTGGGCAGTAATTCACAAAATGGCCATTTGAACCAAGACCGACCAAGAGACATTTTTGTATGGTTTTAAAAAAAAAACCTTACATTATTCAAGCAATAGCTTTTCTCTATCTGCAATATTTATTTTTAATTGTTATTTCATTAACTAAAAACACACATTTTAAAAATTTAAAGGTAAACCAAAAAAAACAACATCTATTTCATTAGAATAAAAATTCAACTTTCTTTGTAATTTCTCTTAACCCTAGGTGATTTATGCTGATTTAAGCGTCCGGATGTCGGGTACATCGTGTACATTATCGTTATTTGTTGATCTGAATAGTTCAGTTGGTTAAAAAAATATTGATTTTTACAGATTTTGTTGTGAATTGAAAATGGACTAAAAAGTGCATTTCTTGGACTTTAAACAATCTGTTATATCACGGACATATACTTTTTTACATGTTAAATTTGTTCAAAATCACCTTATCCACTAATATGAAACATAGAAATAAAACTTTGATTTTTAAACCTGATATTTTAAAGATCACATTCTGCAAATAGGCAAAATATAATAAAATTAAGGAACAAATTGTCAAAAAAGAACTTTTTCAAGTTGCTATAGCGAATTAAAAAAAAAGGACATATTGTTTTCTCATTAAATATGGTTTTCCCATGGTCTTAGCATTTTAAAATGAGGGAAATTTTCACCCTTTAAAAGAATACATCCTGAAGAGACAATAACACTTTTATTGTGTCATTCGATCAAAAAGAATAATTTGTAGAGCCTAGCTAAGTTAACAATATTGTAATTACAGTTTTTCTTCAGGTTAAAAAAAGAGGAAAGAATGTGGAAATGGGCAATTTCTTCTATTCTATAGGGCCTATTCTAAAACGTTTAGAGATAACAACAGTAAAAAGGCTAGAGCTCCTAGATAGGTAGTTGGGTCATTCTAAAAAAAATAGGGCAGGATGATCTTAAGTTGTTGTTACTTTTACTCTTTTGGGGGGGGCTTAATTCTGACATCTATGACCTTATTTGGGTTATTTGTAAAACACTACATATTCTTTTAGCCATGGCTGTTATGTTTTACGACCAATCTAAAATTCCAACATGATTATCATACCAAAGAACAACCATACAAAGTTTGGCTGCAATTAGACTTTTATATAGTGTCAAAGGAAGTTACGCTTGTCCAGACGATGGACCCCCTAGTGATGGCAATAGTCCACCAAGGGTGAGATGTGCTCAAAACTGTGTTCATAATATGTTTTAAAATAACCGTTTGCTAAATCTACTATATAAATTTTCCATGGCATCATTGTAGATCAAAACTTAAAGCTCACAAATGAAAACACATGGCTCCCACGAGATTTAACCGAGGAATTACCCAGTTAGAAGCCTTCCTAAAATAAGAGAATACACCAAGATGTCTACGCGGAGTACCGAATACAGAACTTAAAATAATAAGCCCCAATACAAGATTTAGCAAGACACAAAACTGAAAGTGAAGAACGGAAGGAAGGAAGCACGAAATGATATATAAACCCGCCGATTTTAAACCAGAGGTTATAAAAATATATGGGGTTTTTTTTCGTGTGTCCCCAGGTGGTTGAACGGCAGCCTTGTTTAATATATTGAATACAGGGGTCGTCAGGCTATAATGTGGAAAACCTGAACGGTGAGCTAACTTGTGTGGATAGGGTTCGCTTCAAGCAGGAAAAAGATCCCTTTGTTACCGCCAAGTAGTGCACCACCATAGGCTAAATTTTCCGCCCCTACACACCTCTGCCCTTTTCCTTCAAAATTAACTGTTCCTTTGTTTCCCATCCCACACCCATATTTCATTTCTCATCATCATTTCATGTTTATATTCATAATGTCCATTGCCTTAAAATAACCACTATATCTGTTTTTCGTGCATCGGTTAGCGTAATTATAGATTTTCCATAGTTTTCTTTTAATAATACTACCACTTTAACAGATCTAGGTCATATACACTCATATATAAACAGATGACCTGTTTACACATCTACCTGAATGAGCTAAATAAGAGACAGTATTTAAGCGTTATTTTATGGATTTAAATTTAAAATTTACGAGTTAATAAGACAGAGGCACAAACAGGGCTATAAATAGACGAAGATGGATGGAGGGTAAGCAAAATGTGTCGTTAACGTGGGAAAAAATAACAATCGAAAGAGCTCATAATAGTTTTATCTTACTACCAACACCACTCGGTGAACGTAAACGGGTCAATATTGGAGATCGGTGACCTTTATCACCCCTCATGTAAGAAAAGGGATTATTTATGCTGTACCTTACGTTGTTATCATTGCACTTGAAATTGCGTACAGAGGTGCAGTCAGATTCGATCGAAATTACCTATTTATATATTAATTTTATTGCGTAAAACCGCAAAAGGGCTAGCATGCAGTCACAAACAAACAAAAACAATTAACATATAATTATATATACATAATACAAATACAACCAAAGAATGATACAGTAAAATATACAAATATGTGTGTATTTGACCGATGTGGATCTATTATCGCAATTACTCAAATGATTGCTTTACAAAATAAATAAAAAGCTTCGCCGAGCGCAGCATGATACGACCGCAACATGTTGAACCCTGTACATTTTAGGCCCAATATGGATAGTCTATTGCTCTGGACACATGCAGCCCATGGTGGACTGACAAAGGTTTTTGACACATGCTGCTCTGGTGGACTTTGGACCCAGGGGGTAAAAATATAAATTTTCAATTTTGTATTATACTCTTGCAAAAAAATTGTCAAAATCGGACAAGAATAAAAAAAAAATCAAATTCGGCCCCTTTTGGCCCCTTATTATGTAACAGGTGAAAAAAGGGTGGGGTTGCAAAAATAATTTCTCAAATTTGGATTCACTACTTGACAAAAATAAACTTGCAAAAAAAAATTTCAAAAACAAACCAGAAATAAAAAAGTTTTGATTACGGCCCCTTTTGGCCCCTATTTACAAAACAAGTGAAAAAGGGGATGGTCACAAAAATTAATTCTCAAATTTGGATTCACTACCTGACAAGAATAAACTTGCAAAAAAAATTTTTTAAATCGGACCACAAATAAAAAAGTTTTGATTTTGGCCCCATTTGGCCCCTAATTACGTAATAGGGGAAAAAGGGGGGGTTGCAAAAATTAATTCTTAATTGTGTAAATGAGCTGAACATTTAAGCAAGCAACAGCTTCTCTCTACCTGCTATAGTTTTCATTTCATAGGCCAAAAACATGAAAAAACATTATTTTAGGGGCTGTAGCCCCTATAAGGGGTCATCTGACAACTTCGACTGTATGGAGTTTTTTGTAGAGCTAAATGAGCTGAACAATTAAGCAAGCAACAGCTTTTTGCTATCTGCAATAATTTTCATACTACATGTATAGGGCAAAAACATGAAAAAATGCAATTTTTCACCTTTAAGGGGCCGTAACCCCTATAAGGGGTCTTCTGACAACTTCGACCAAATGGAGACTTTTGTAGAACTTTTGATCCTGAAGCAGTAGGGTGGCATCAGATTTCATCTATCCCTTATACTTTTTGAATTACAAGCCAAAAACAGTAGTCTGACCCCCCTGGTCTATTTTTAGCCACGGCGGCCATGTTTTTTGATGAATCAGAAATTGAAACGTTACTATAGTGCAGGACACCCTAATGATCAATCATACCAAGTTTCATTGAATTCTGTTCAGTAGTTTCAGAGGAGAAGATTTTGAAAAAGTTATTGTAAGAAGAAACAAAAAAGTTACAATTTTGGCCCCTTTTGGCCCTTATTTCCAAACGAAAAAAGGGGGGACTCCCAAAATCAATCCCATCCATCCTTTAATGGTAAGAAATATCATTGTCAAATTTCATTGCATTTGGATAACTAGAACTAAAGTTATCGTGTATACACTAAAGTTAACGGACGACGACGACGACGACAACGACAACGACGACGACAGCATCATACCATTATACGTCCGCAAATTTTTTGCGGTCGTATAAAAACCATGGACAAAACATCCATATTTGGATCAAGTACAAAAATGATTTTTTCGATTGTGATAAAGTCAATAAATGTCTTCCTTATATTATATTGGCTGTGAAAGCCAAATCCATACAAATATGTGTTGCAAGAGACAAGCGTACAACGCATATGGGCGGTTAACTTCCGTTATAAAGGTTTAATCATGTTAATTATTCTATTGACCGGGCTTATCATGGGTCAATTGTTTCAGACATCTTCATTTAAATCCTACCTAAAAGACAGAGAAAACGACGCTCAGCCCAACTTTGTGAATAAAATACAGCAATATTTGCGGTCCAAAATTGTCTACTTTTGGGGGTGGCTATAATGTGAAAGGGTGGAAATTTCATATGTTGTATATATATGATAAGGTGTAATTGTCACAAATGTCATATATCAATAGAAAAATATATTCAGGATAATATTTGACTGGGTTGGGTATAAAATTCTTGGGCCGCACATCTGTACCCTTAATTCTTGGAGTAACCCCCCCGCCCCGTGGTACAACGACGCCATAAGCTTAAACAACTATTGTAATGAGTTCAGTTGCGGTAACGTGCATGCTTTGTTTCAGTTTAAATAATTGGATGATTTTATAACATCAAAATGGACAATAAAATATTCCGGTTATCTCATATACACGACCCATGGATAATATATATATATCATTCACATATTTTAATGCCAAAATAATAGATCGATTGCAACAGATTCCTGTCCCTTCTGTGCTGGTGAATTCTATACATCTTAAGGGTTGAAAAGCAGCAATTTTTGTGATGAGTATCTGTTATGGAGAAATTGGATGGAAACAGGAATAATGCAAACAGAATTTGCTGTTACAAATCAATTGTGGCCCTTTTCTTTCTTTCTTTGCTTTATTATAAATATTTTTTTTCTTATATGAGATTTATCCTCCAAGTTCGGTAAGTTTTGTTAATGCCTTTATTCCCCACTTTCTTCTGTATCTGGTCCCGTGCGGGGCCATTGAGGCGAGTAGGCCCGCAGAATAGCTTGGCTTGTCGTAAAAAACGACTACGGGTCTTGTGATTCTGATATTGGATTATTGCTAAGCCCACGGAGCGACCAAGTGTGTACTCTATATGACTGAATAGGGTGGTCCTCGTCCGTGGTGGTTGTCAGGTCGTTTATACGGAAACCCTGACCGCTGACCATAGTGGGCCAAGGTGTGTGGAAAATGCAACGCTTCATGCACTTAAAAGACCCCTTTGTGGACTTCAAAGCTGTGCACATTATAGGCTTAATTTTCCGCTCCTACTAAACTCTCCCCCTTTTTTCATGGTCTTCAAAATTTAATAGTCCTTTTTGTTCCAATCCATCCCCATATTTCATTTCTCATAATCATTTCATGTCCCTTTCATGTTCATCGCCTTTAAATAACTTATGTAGCGTTGTTTTAAAAACACCAACTCGCTCACTCACCTGTATCTGCCACTGGGTTTGAATGGCGGTTTCGAATCAAGATTTAGTATTGCAACAGGTAATAGAATGTTTGCGCTTATACATTTTGTGTTTACAAAAGACCTGGGTTTAGAGCATGGGTTCCATTTGTATTTAGCAATGTTAACAGCTGCAGGATTTTATTAATTGATTTACTATTTATTTCTATATTTATTTGTTTAGATCCGACCAAAAACTACCTGATGTCTACCCATTTATAGAATATAATGATTGGACGTTCCCAGCTTATCCGGGGTTCAAAGAAGACACAGGGAAGCAGTTTAACAATATACAGAATTTCGATTCTAGAGAAAGTGATGTTTTATTGTGTACATCGATGAAATCCGGTAAACTTTTTCTAAAACAAAAGTAGTAGGAGAGCGACCATTTGATTTTTATGGGGGGGGGGGGGGCTATGGTGAAATTTGAAATAAAAAGGCAAGATGGCAAATTTCCAGAAATAAAAAGACAGGACAGTGCTTTGAGTAAAAAAAAGGCAGGATGGTATTTTCGGCTCAAAATTATATAGTTGTTTTAAAAATAAAAAAAATGCGCGCGCAAGCGCGAAAAAAAAATCCAGGCTCGATTTTTTCCAAAAATAAAAAGGCAGGACGAAGAAAATATCCATAGCCCCCCCCCCTAAAAATCAAATGGTTGCTCCCTAAATGGAATAAAAATCACAGTAAAATTCCAGACAATAAATTTTGATACGTCTAACGCGCGTTTCAAATGTTCAAGAATAATCAGAGACGCTCTACCGAAAGATGAAAAGAAAAGTGCAAAACACTTTATATGAATATGAAGAATATATAACAATTAAACTAAAATGCCGAACTTGAAACCAAACTTTGACTAGGATCACCTATACTTGGGGTTGGAGCAAAGTCATTAGGAGCGGAACATGAGGGGTTTGCCAAAACAAGGGTTTTGACAATTTAAAAATATAGACGAAAATTACATAGCTTCGATGTGCTCTTCAACATAAAAGAGATAATGTTGCAGATGGATAATCTCGAAGAATTAAACTCGGATGACTCCGCCAGCAGCGCTTATAATCACGAATGCTAGAATGTTATATATATAATGTCTGAAACGTTGCTTTATTGCTTAAAACAAGAATGAACATGAATTTTCTTAAATAGTAATTTTTGCTAGTTTTAAACAACATACGAGGTAGTACGCAAATAAAGAGCTAACAACATTGAAATATTTTTGTTATTCTTATTCCAGGCACACATTGGCTTTACCAAATAGTATCAATGCTTTTAGATCACACGACAGAGTTCAACACACGTGGAACAGTCATGGATGCCCATATCGAGTTTTACACCGACTTTTCTAAATTCGAGAAAGAGACACATCGTCGCCTTCTACACACCCATTTGCCTTTTAACTACATTCCAAAGAAGCACAAAGAGCTAGGGGCTAAAATAATATACCTCAACAGAAACCCAAAGGACCGTCTTCTTTCTCAGTATAAGTTCTTCAGTAAACTAACGGGCACTCCCGAAAACTGGTCATGGGACAATTTTTTGGACGAGTTTCTACGAAATGGTAAACTAACATCATATGTATTTTATCTTCAATCCAGGGGCCAATTGAAAAACAGCGAGCAGCGACCGCTGGTCACATTGAAGGCTGCTGGCTGTTTTCCATTGTGGATATTTAAAATATACGTTTATAATGTAGGTTGTGTCGCGTACACTTATTCCACATCTCATTTTCTTCTATTATATAGTTTCAAAAGACATTAATACATAGTGTAGCTTTAATTTTCACGCATTGGGTTTTGAATTCGGGAGTTATGTATGAATTCTGTATTCTTTCATTATCTTCTTCTATTGACTATTATTTTTCCCCCGTTATTTTCATTTTTTTTTTAAATCTTACGGGGTCATTATATTTCTCTGTTCTTCATTTTGGAGGCCATTTTTGAAAATCTTAGTTTATGCCATCCGCACTCTCAGACAAGAGAAAATAAAATATCTTATGCTAAGTGTTTTAATCGATAAAAACAAATCAGATTTAATTCTGTGTTGTGTCGTTATTTCAGATAAGTTGCGGGGAGGATGGTTTTTATTTACGAAGGAATTCACCGAAGCTTTAAAAACGTATCCAAATATGTTACCGGTAACGTACGAAGATATGAAATTGGTATATATTTAGTTTATTTTAGCCTTACATTTAGCTAGCCTTTAAGAACAGGGAGGTAACTTTCTGGATATTAAGAGGGGAAGACTGAACCCTGGATACCATCTCTCACATCCCACTCTTCTGTCCCACTTCTGATCCCTTCTTCTCCATCCTCCCACCACCTCTTCTCCCTGCCCATCCCGTCCCCTCTATAGGACATATGAACCAGACACTAAAGACCGTCTTTTGGGAAAAAATGGGATGTAGAATAGGTGAAGGTGACAGAACTTACGTATGAAAACACACGGAAATTTAAAAAAAATCAGCTAAAACGACTTGCAATAATATCCGTAATGGATAAATAATACCGCGGGAGCTAAATTTCGCGGATTTCTAAAATAATGGAAGATCTATTTTTCGCGGAATTCAATTTTAGCGATTTCCCATATAAGAGTATATACTGTACATATACTATTTACGAAATTTTATTTTCGCAGGACTATATTTTCGCAAGTTGCAAACTATCGCGAAAAAAGCGAAAAGTAGATACCCGCGAAAAAAAACAACTTATACGGTATTCGATATTTCAAATTTGATAAAGTAAATGTAACGATCTAAAAGGAAGTTTTTTGGTGATACCATAAAAAAGCTTCAAGGGATTGTAGTGATTTATTTTTATACTGTCAAGTACAATGTCTAGCAAATCCGAAAATAAGTTTCCTTAGCAACTTTTAATCATAGTTTGTAAGGCTCTTGATATTTGGTATGCAGCATCAGCTAGCATGAGGTCCCATATTGTGGGATTAGATTTTGGGTATTTCGCTCAGCTATTTCCTGTTTATAACAAAATCGTTGACATTGATAGACTTTTTTCTTTCTGCTGTCTGTTTGATAGAAAATAAAGAGATGTGGAATAAGTGTACGAGACACAGCCCACAATTAAACGGCAATTTAGAAAAACCACAATGGACAACCGCCAGCAGCCTTCAACGAGGGCATTTTGCACTGCTCGCGGTTCTGCAATTGGCCCATGGTCTAAATAAGATGCATATAATTCAAATCCAGCCCTGAAATAGTCACAGATAGATCTCCTTCTTAAACAAGGAACAGAAAACATCAAAAAGACAAGTACAAACGAAAGCTTTGTCAAAGATTCTTGGCTTCGGACAGGCACATGTAATATGTGGTGGGGTTAAACTAGTTTTTTGGGCCCAACCTTCCCCCTATCAATATTCCTAGACAAAGCACAAAAACTAAACACACAATAAAAATCGAATCGATCAAAGTCTAATTCTACTAGAGAGAACCTAAGACAAAAAACAAGAACAAACAAAAGGACGGTAAAGGAACTCTGTAGACAAAAAACAAGAACAAACAAAAGGACGCTAAAGGAACTCTCTATAGAACTCTATAGGTTGATTTAAGCTAGCAAAAAGCAGCATTGAACCTAGTAACAGCTGTTTTTGTTCCTTTCCTGAAATTGAAAGGTTTGATTATGATTACATAAACTGGGTGGCTATATGCTCTGCAAGTTATGGGTTACAATTTAAATCAAAACATGCTTATACATGCAGTTTTTGGTTTTTTGCCCGATTTTATTCTGAAAAATAGAAATCTATGTTGCCATGGGGTCTTGTTTGATATATTAATTTGAGTTTGTATGTTTTTTTCCAGAATCCTTTTAAAGAGATTAAAAGAATTGCAGAATTTCTTGGTGCTAATACAGATGAATCTTTTTTGAATGCAGTAAAAGATAATACAACGTTTAATAACCTGAAAAAGAATGTGTACGATGGAACTGTGATGTTCAGCCGTGACTCGCAACCACATTTGTTCAGAAAGGGTAACTTTTCATTAGTGGTGTATTCTGGAGGTTACAGAATTTGAACGCCACTTTCCTTGGAAAATCTTGTTATTTTTCGGCAAAATTGTTCTGGACCACCCATTTTCGTTTCTGAAGAATATAGGTAGATTCCTTTTCAACCCACCTGGACCTCACCTATTGCCATCACTTGGCGTCCGTCGTCAACCTCTGTCGCCTGTCGTCCGTCAACAATTTTTGAAAAATCTTCTCCTCTGAAAATTCAATGCAACTTGGTATGGTTGATCTTTAGAGTGTCTTGCACAAAATTTGTGTTTTGATTTGTGATTTGTCAAAAAACATGGCCGTTGTTGCTAAAATAGACCAGGGGGTCAGACTACTGATTTTGGCTTGTAAATCAAAAAGTAAAAGGGATATATGAAATCTGATGCAACCCTATCTTCAGCATCAAAAGATCTACTAATGTCTCCATTTGTTCAAAGTTGTGAGATCACCCCTTATAGGGATTATGGCCCTCTAAAGGTCAAAAGTAGCGTTTTTTCATGTATTTATAGAATGAAAACTATTGCAGATAGAGAAAATCTGTTGCTTTCTTAAACTTTCAACCAATTAAGCTCTTCAAAAGTCTTCATTTGGGTCAAAGCTATCAGATGACCCTTAAAGGAGTTATTGCCCTTTGAAGAGCAAAAAAAGATTTTTTCATGTTTTTGCCCTTCAGAATTAAAACAATTGCAGATAGAGAAAAGCTGTTGTTTGGTTAAACTTTCGGCTCTTTCAGCTCTACAATAGTCTTTATTGGGTCAAAGCCGTCAGATGACCCCTTATAGGAGTTATAGCCCTTTAAAGGTCAAAAACAGCATTGTTTTTCATTTTTTTACTCTATAGAATTAAAATTATTGCATATAGAGAAAAGCTGTTGCTTGTTCAAACTTTCAGCTCATTTAAAAGTTGTCCATGGATCAAAATTACCAAATGACCCGTATGACTTAAGGACAAGGCGAGCGATTCAGGCTCCTCTTGTTAACAAAATAATCTGGATCCTTTCACAGCTTGAGGTAGTTACGAACATCTTACAAGTTATAAGTTAGCTTAGTTTATTAGTGGTTGCTTTTAAACTCCGTAGCAGTGCAAGTTCGGCATAATTCGGGAGATAAACATGAAAGGGTCGATTTAATGAACTGAAATGATGAACTGGAGGAAAGGGGGACACAAGGCCAATCGGGAAGGAGGGTTCTGACTGCCACTGGAAAATGGAATGATGAGTAGGAACGATCAATTAAGTCTAATGCATGGGTATCTTACGGGTATTGATTTAACCGATCAGCAGAGTTCTTAAGCATGCGAGGAACATGATATCGTTGTTGCAAAAAGTAACAAGAATGGTTCCAAGCTATGTTTTGATCAAATGGGTAGCTAAGATTTTTGTCTACTTTTCAAGATGTTAGTGTTTGGTTTTTAACTGAGTCTAGTGAAAAGGAGAATTATTTCTGTCTGAATTGAAAATGCATGAACAATTTGTTGAAAAATTCTTTTTATCTTAAAATAAAGATACTGAGATTAATTTTCAAATTTGATTTTTTAGGTGTGATGGGTGAATGGAAAGAACAGTTTACGGTCGCACAGAACGAAGAATTCGATTCTATGTTTGCTAAGGAACTAGGCGATCTCAACATTGAATTTATCTATGAGAATCCAAAGACTTAGATCTATTTATTTATGATTTGTTTATTTATTTATTTTACCCTTATATAATCAAATAAATATCTGTGTCGAATTAGAAATAGCTTCATAAATGAAGTAGTGTATATAATGTAGTGAATTTTATAAGGAGCCCTTCCCCCTTTTATTTGTTTCTCAGTTATTCTATTGAGTTGTGTACTTGAAGGTATAAGTTCAAGAGGTTGCATCATGTTTAATTTAGTGAAGCTAAGAATAGTAACCACATGCTGGTTAATGGTGGGATGCCATGTTATTAATCTTTCAGTTTGTACTTTTGTGTTGATTAGAATCAGATGTTGTTTAAGTTTGTAGGCAGCTCCTCGGATCCTGTAAGGTATCCTTGGGGTTTGTATACTCCTGTACATTATTGTTTGATTGGTATAGGTCCAATTTTGGTACCTTACTGTTGATCAGTATTTGATACTAGAGTCCTTAGGGGTATCTTAGTGTCCTGTTTGGTACGCAAGGGATCCAACGGCATTCTAGTAGTATTTGGTACACAGAAAACTTGTTATGAATCCTTAGGATCCTTTGAGGTATCCTTAGGTGTCCTACAAAGAGTTATGTTACTGCTTGCATCAGCAAAGATTTCATAAGATAAGTTGCATCAGATTTATTGCATCAGAAAATGGACTTGAATTGGTATAAATAGGCAGGTTAACTTTATTCTTGAGTCTAGCTAGCTCGGAATAGCTCAATATACGTTAAGCTGTAGTCAGTTCTTATTTACGTTAAGCTGTAGTCAGCCACTTTTACTTATTTTACTGCTTGGATTTTATATTAGTCCGTCCGTATTACTTCTATATACCGATCTGCGTATCGGGGTGGATTGTTAAATTGTGTACATATTTCATGCATATTTCATCAATACAAGTTTACTGAACAATGACTCTTTATCTTGTGAAAGTAAGTTGCCAGACTTCACAAGGATCCACGAAATATAAATTTATGTGACCAAGAACTCTCCTTTCTCACGCTACTGGAGATTACTTGTATAAAAGAGAGCACCAGCACTAGCATTAGTCGTCGAAGTCGTACTAAAGGGCAGTCATCATCACAACTAACTTTGTGTACATCAGACACCTTGCACTCATTCACAGACAGACTTCTTCCACACCCTCTGTGTATCTCTTTTTTTCGTCACATTGGTGGCAGCGGTGGGATCATTTGTGAGACTTGACAATTTTGCTTTATTGGAGTTCAGTGTTTCTTTTTATTTGTGCTATGGATACTCCTAGGATTAAAAGGAGAAATTCTTATCAGACTGGTATGTCACCTAAGGTAAGACAAGATTTTTCTAAGACACAATTATTCACCCCGGATTCTGGTATTGGAGGTACACCATCACCCAGGACCCCTAGAGGCGTTTACAGTGGGATTACTCCCCGGACGAATGTAAGCAGACTAGGCACGCGTTTCCAACTTGAAAGTGATGGCGAAGTAGTTACGGAGACGGAACCAAGCAGTTGGTGTATGTTTTGGCTAGTATGGATTATGATCCTAGCCTTGAGTTGCTGTTGTGTGGCATTTACCTGGGCTTACTTCCCGGAGAATAGAATTGTTCAGCTATCCCAACAGTATGTCATGAACGGGTTACTAGCGGTAATAGGAGCGACGATACTGGTGATGTTCCTGAAGTTTCTGTGGGTTTTCTGCAGAAGGACGTCCAGAGGAGCCAACCGTAACAGACACAGGACCCGTAGGAGCGACGACGAACCATGGGACGAAGACGATGGTTACTGGATGCAGGGAGAGATACCTCAGCAATTGGATGTTGCTACCAATGGTTCGAACTTGGGCCAAATGGAGACAATGACCAAAAGGTATCCAGGGACCCCAGCAGACTCAGTTAGTCTTTCAGCAGGAGAGAATGCAGCAACGGTGCGGAGACAGGATACACCATACCCGTACACCAAGGAGCAGGAGAAGGATGCCGAGAAGAGAGAAAATCAACGGATAGAAAGACAAACGGAGCCACAGAGCACCAACCATGTGTCGGAATATCCGGTTAGGAGGACATTCTCTGGCAGTAACACAGATGTATGGAATGAGTTCCTACAGTACTTTGAGAACCTGGCAGAATTAAACGCATGGGGACCTGAGAAATCAAGGCGAGTACTGCTAAGTACTTTGCGTGGCCAGGCAGAAACGTTCGCATATGGATTGCCCCTAGTATTTCAGAGAGATTATGGTAGACTAAAGCAGAAGATGGAGGAGAGATTTGGCCATACAGCCATGAAGGAGCGGTATATAGCAGATGCAAAGCTTAGAAAGAGACAGACCGGAGAATCTTTGCGAGATTTTGGACAGGCGATAGAGGACCTGTATAGGAGGGCATATCCAGGAAACCCAGATATAGTAGAAGAAAATGCAATAAAAGCATTCCTAGACAAATGTGGACATGCAGAAGAATTCAGGCTAGCGGTTAAGAGGACGAGGCCAAAAACACTGCAAGAAGCTGTAATAAACGCCATGCAGGAGGAGTGCCTGAGGGTTGGAGAGAAGGAGCTAGCTAAGGAGAAACCTATAAACAGAGGAGTTTATGAAGTCAGAGATAGATATGACGGGATGAATATGATTACAAATTCTGAGGAGTCCCCAAGGGAGGGTTCTGGAGGCAGACAATTTGATAATAATGGTGCGCGCCAATACAGAAGATATCCATCAGAGTTCGGACCAGCACCTCGAGGAAGGCCTTATTACCGCGGATATGGTCGTGGCAGAGGAGTGCCTAGGGTCCAGCAAGAAGGTCGACAGGACTCCGGGGGTCCTACAAGGATGGCCCCTGGAGGATCCAATTCAAAGCCGTTAAACTAAGATGGACCGGTACCGAGGGCCAGGTATCGGTCAGGAACAGAGGGCCTGATAGAGAAATGCAGATAGGAATGACGAGATTCCACAGGAAGTGGATCAGACGTAAAATAGGAGATGAGAATAGGCCAGAGTGCCATAAGGACATAAAAGGTCCAGAGAAGACTGAAGCATGCAAGACCACTACCGCAGAAGAAGTCTGTGCCCGTGCGAGTGTACAGGGCGACCGGAATGCTGGTACGTGGACAGATAGAAGGGGTACCAATTGAGTGGAAGATAGACACTGGTGCAAAAAGCACTTTTATTACCAAAGAGACGTTTGATATGATGTTGAGTAAACCTGAGCTTGAAGAGATGGATAGCAGTTACGTAACGGCCAGTGGACAGAAATTGACGTGTTATGGTCGTGCATGTATGAACATTATATTTGGAGACCACGTATACCCCCATGAAGTTGTAGTTGGTGGGGTGCGGAATAATTTGATAGGAGAAGACTTTATAGTTAGATACAGATGCAACTGGGAATACAAACAACATCAAAGCTCCAGACAATAAATTCCGCCACGCCCGACGCGCGTCCCGTCCACCCTAGACCCACCAGAGGCGCTCCACCAAAAATATTGAAAATGCCAAACACTGTACAAATATGAAGAGCATAGAACAGTATAACCTAAAATACCAAACTGGGGAACCAAATTACTACTAAGATAATCAACCTATGTCTGGGGTAGGAAGAACCTTAGGGTTTAGACAATTTTGAAATTTAGACGGATAATTTAAAGCTTTGATGTATTCTCCAACTCAAAAAGTGTTGGTGCCGGAGCGGGCTAACCTCGGGGAATTTACACTCCACCAGCAGTGCTAACCTTCACGTGTGTTCGAAATACAAACAACAACAAAGCTCCAGACAATAAATTCCGCCACGCCCGACGCGCGTCCCGTCCACCCAAGACCCACCAGAGACCAGGGACCACGATGAATCCAGTTTCATTATAAAGGGAAGCAGAACGCCCTTTGAGGACGGAAGCAGAGGAACCAGGGCTGCTCGAGTTGTCGCCCTGCAGACGATATTGGTACCATCGGGACATGAGGCTGTAATCAAGGCTGGCTTGGCAGGTCGAAGCCGTGGATCTGACAGTTCTAAATCAGTTGGTATTTTGACTCCCGAACGTACCTTTTTGGAGCGTCATGGGTTGGCATTGGCCCATACTTTGGTAGACGCTGCCAACGATGTAGTTTTTGCTAGAGTTTACAACCCATGTTCGCATGATGTGCAGGTTTACAAACATATGCACATAGCAATATTTATACCTGTAGCCAGGATTGGACCTTCAGTACACCTGGAAGGACTGTTAGTAGGAGATGAAATAGATGAAGTAACGGAGGGACATAGAGATAAAGAGATTCCAGATCACATGTTATCAGTTTACAAGAAAGGATGCGAACACCTTGACGAACACCAAAAAGAGAAGTTAAAACATTTTGTTATCAAGAACCAAGGTTGTTTCGCCAGACCGGGAGAAGTTGGGAGGACTAATGTAGGAGTACACAGGGTAAAGCTCAAAGATGAAAAACCTGTAAGAGAACCTCCAAGACGGATCCCTCTGTATAAGAGAGAATCTTTAGAAGAAGAGATAAAGAAGTTGGAGGATAAAGGTCTCATAGAGAAATCAACGAGTCCGTGGTCCTCACAAACCGTGATGGTCCAGAAGAAAGACGGCACGTGGAATATGTGTGGACTACCGGGCTCTGAATGAGAAGACTATCAAGGACGCCTACCCACTGACGAGGATAGATGAAAATTTGGACTCCTTAGAAGGAGCAGAGTGGTTTTCGTCCTTGGACCTTGACATGGCTTACCATCAGGTACCAATGGCTGAAGAAGACAAGAGCAAAACGGCATTCGCAACTCCAAGAGGGGGGCTATACCAATTTACGACCATGCCGTTCGGCTTGTGCAATGCAGCAAGCACATTTGAACGAATAATCGAGCGAACTCTTGCTGGATTACAATGGAATATCGCAGTGCTATATTTGGATGACATCGTGGTATTTGGAAGATCGTTTGATGACCACATCCAAAATTTAAAAAGGGTGTGTGAGAGACTCTCTGGAGCAGGTCTCAAGTTGAAGCCGAAGAAATGCCATCTTCTCCAAAAAGAAATCTCATTCCTTGGACATATTGTGTCGAAAGATGGTCTGCGAACTGACCCAGCTAAAACATCAGCATTGAAAACCATGCCTAGACCAACAAACGTGACACAAACAAGGAGCTTTCTAGGGTTAGCGTCCTATTATAGAAAGTATGTGCAATCGTTTTCGAAAATTGCCAAACCGCTATTTGATCTGACGAAGAAGGATGTTAAGTTTGCTTAGAATCAAAGTTGCGAGGAGAGCTTTCAAGAGTTGAAAAGAAGGCTAACGTCTGCTCCTATACTAGCGTTCCCACAACCAGATGGGAGTCCATTCATCCTTGATACGGACGCCAGCTCGTACGCCATTGGAGCAGTCCTGTCGCAGGTTCAAGACGGCCGTGAGAGGGTGATAGCGTATGGCAGCCGATGTCTAGACAAGCCGGAACGTAACTATTGTGTAACAAGGCGAGAAATGCTAGCCGTTGTGTATTTTACCAGATACTTTAAACACTATTTGTTAGGACGAAAATTTTTACTCCGCACGGACCATGGCTCATTGACGTGGCTGAGTAAGTTCCGAGAACCTGATGGCCAAATCCATCGCTGGATCCAGCAGTTGAGCCAGTTCCATATGGAGATTCAACATAGACCAGGATTAAAACATGGTAATGCTGATGCCCTTTCGAGATTGGTAACTCCTGCTGGAGAAATCTGTAACCAGTGCGAAATGCCTTGGGAGTATGAGTATGATGGGCCTCCGACCTCTGAAATTAAGGAGATGAAGGAGAATGAAAAGTCAGACTATGTTGATACGTTGTTAGATCAATCGGATACCGACTCCGAAACGGAGTATTGTGAAGATGCTCCTGCGGCGGACACCTTTAAGGAGTCTACCGGACCTCTGTCGGATCTCCTAATGAGTCACCATGGTGGAGACCATAATGAGTCCGTAGCTGGTCCTTCAGGAGAAGAACCAAACTTAAGGCGGGGGAGGAGACCTAACAGACCAAAGCAAGCCACCCCTCGGAAAATTCCATCAATAGATCTGAGCAATATCGAGGTAATCAGAAAAATGCAAGAAGAAGATGATACTCTGAATGAAATATTAAAATTGAAAATAGACAATGTTGCCAAACCAAGTTGGGAAGAAATAAGTGGAAAAGATCGGGAATTTAAATTTTTTATTGCCAATTGGGAACTTTTATCGGTGAAAAATAATGTACTCTGTCGCTTTTGGGAAGAACCCTGACAAAAATCCAGATGGAAGATTTGTATGCCAAAAGAAACTTTGGATTCTGTGATGTTCTACTTACATGATGCGAGGTCAGCCGGCCATTTGGGAATCAGGAAAACATTCGAAAAAGCGAAATTATCACCATTCTTTTGGAGAAATATGCAAAAGACCGTAAAAGACTATGTCAACAGTTGTGAGATTTGTGGAGAACGGAAAAACCCCTCATTTAAGAAACGACATCACCTTAAATCATACGTGGTTGGAGCACCGTTCGAGAGAATAGCTACAGATTTAGCGGGTCCTTTTCCTACGACCGACAAAGGAAATCGTTACATACTTGTTGTTGGAGACTATTTCTCAAAACTGACCGAGGCCTATGCAATACCCGATATTCGGGCAGTTACGGTTGCAGACACGCTTTTCCGTGCGTGGATCAAAAGGTATGGTGCTCCGGCGGAGCTACATTCGGATCAAGGACGCCAATATGAAAGCCAGGTGTTCCAAGAATTGTGCACATTCCTTGATATTAAGAAGACTAGGACTACCCCACTACACCCCAGGTCAGATGGGATGATTGAGCGTATGAACCGGACAATAAACAACATGCTGTCAAAATATATTAAAAATAATCAGAAAGACTGGGACGAATATCTAGACTCTGTAGTCATGGTGTACAACTCCACGCCCCATGAAAGAACCGGCATAACTCCACACAGAATTATATATGGTGAGGAAATGAGGTTCCCACTGGACATCGTCACGGAGCAAGTAAAAGATGACGGAGCGACTAAGGATCCTGAGTTTTTAACTGAGTATGTTCTTGACTTGGAAGAAAATCTCCGAAACATCCATAATTTCGTTCGGAAACAATTGGGACAGTCCGCAGAAAGGCAGAAGAAAGTTTATGATGGACAAGTTAGGAACCAAAGATATAGTGTGGGTGATCTTGTATGGAGGAACCAGAAGAAAAATATCCCTGGTAGGAAACCTAAATTAGCCAGAAATTGGAGTGGTCCTTGGATTATAGTGGAAAAATGTAGTGACTTTGTTTACAAAATCCGATTCTCTAAAAAGTCAAAACCAGCGATCGTACACGGGGATAATTTGAAACCGTATTTTGGACGTAAAAAATTAGATTTAGAGTCTTTTCAAAGTTTACCGAACAATGGATTAGGCACAGAGGAAGACTTCTACTTCTACTTCTACTTCTACAGTGTGATTGGCCGCCTTCAACATATTGAATATTCTGCCAATTTAGCACAGCGCAAGAGGAAGGTTAATAAAAAACTTATTATATTTTTTTTTTATTTTTAGCTAAGATAAAACTATGTACAAGACTTGTGGGTTTAGTGTTGGATTACTGAGACAGCTGCCTTGAATGACTCAACTGTGTCACTCAGGACAGTGTCCAGAGGAAGGTTGTTCCAGTTTCGAATTGTTCTGGGAAAGAAGGATTGTTGTCGGATTTGAAGACGTGATTGTGGAATTTGGAAGGAGAGGTGGTGCATGTGTCTAGTGAGCCGGTTTGGTTTAATAAGCCTATTTTCTGTGGGGATAGCAACTTTTTCGTTTGATATTTTATATAGCATGGTTAAACGGGAGTCTGTTCTACGGTCTGCTAGGGATCTCCAGTTTAGATCATAGATCATGTCACTAACGCTTGATGTATTATGGAAGCGATTAGTGACATACCTAGCAGCCCTGCGCTGGACTTTTTCGATTTTTTGAATATCTTCCTGTGTGTATGGGTCCCATACGCAGCAGGCATACTCCACTAAAGGTCTAACTAGTGATTTGTATGCCTGCGTTTTTACTGTGGTGGAACTAATGTTGATGTTTCTGCGTAGGAACCCTAAAGTTTTGTTAGCCTTATTGGTGATGTTGTTTATGTGACTGTCCCATTTTAAATTGGATTGAATTGTGACACCTAGGTATTTTGCAGAATCAACATGCTCAAGTTCATGGCCATGTAGGAGGTATTTGTATTTAATAGGGTTTTTGTTACGTGTTATAGATAAGACATTACATTTATTTGGGTGGAATTCCATTTTCCAGCGTTGTTCCCATTGCCCTAGTTTATTTAGATCTCTTTGTAAAGTTTCACTATCTTTGTTGGATTTAATGGCTAAATATGCAATAGTGTCATCGGCAAAAAGTCTTATTGTTGATGTTAGGCCTACTGGGATGTCGTTGATGTAAAATAGGAAAAGGCTGGGTCCCAGTACTGAGCCCTGAGGGACTCCTGACTCTACTGATACATACCCAGATGCCTCCCCTTCTAGTATGACTGCCTGTGTGCGGTTTTTGAGAAAGTTTTGAATCCAAATGTTTGTTTTTCCTTGAATGCCATAATGGTGTAATTTATGAATGAGAAGATTGTGACTTACTTTGTCAAAAGCTTTAGAAAAATCCATAATTAAAACATCAGTTTGTGTAGAGGAGTCAAGATTTTTAGTAGTGTCGTCAATAAATTCCAAAAGTTGAGTTTCACAGGATCTATTTTTTCGAAAACCATGTTGTAAAGGGTAAAGAATTTTGTGTTTGTCTGCATGATTCATGATTGAGCTGACGACAATATGTTCAAGAATTTTGCAACAAATACAAGTGAGTGATATTGGTCTGTAGTTTTCCGGATTATATTTGGAGCCCTTTTTGTATATAGGTGAGACGTGTGCGGTTCGCCAGTCGGTGGGTATGTTGCCAGTATCAAGTGATTTAGTGAAGATGAGTGTGAGTATTGGTGAAATACATTCTGCAAGTTCTTTAAGGACTCTAGGTTTGATTTGGTCTGGGCCTGCAGCTTTCGATGGATTTAGGTTAAGAAGCAGTTTTTTAATACCTTCGTTTGTGATGTAGATGTTGTTCATTGGTGGGTAGCTTTTTGTGCCTTGCATGTAGTCGTTTTGTTGAAAAACTTCCTTAGAGATGGTGCTTTTTTCTGAGAACACAGATTTGAACTGATGGTTGAGTGCAGACGCTTTTTCTTTTGTGTCTGTAATAAGTTTACCATCCTGTTTTAGTGATGAGATACCAATATAGTCGGTTTTCTTTTGTTTTATATATGACCAGAATTTTTTCATATTTTTGAAGCTGTTTTCATTTTCACTAGTGCTAGGTGTTACAATGTTTTCAATGTAACTCCAATAAGAGTTTCGTAATTGCCTTTGTACTTGGTGTTTGATTTGTTTGTATTTTTCACGCTGTTCTTTATTGCCTGATTTTTTCATCTTATTATAGAGTCGGTCTCTTCTTTTAATTAGTTTTCTAGTTTCATTATTTATCCATGGTTTTTGAGTTTTGGTACCAATTTTCTTTGTTGGGATGTTTTCTTTTACCAGTTTTTCAAGTGTTATTTTAAATTCTGTCCACAGTTTTTCTACTGAATTTGAGTCATACATGGTCATGATTTTTTCATGCAGATGTTCAATTTGTATTTTCATCGTCTCCCAATTAGCTTTTTTATAAAGAGGTATGTTTCTTGGTATCTGTTTTATTTTTGATGGTGTAATATTCATTTCAACAAAGACAATGTCATGGTCAGAAATGCCAGGCATTGTTTCTGTGCGTTGTATTTGATTCGGAAGATTAGTTATAATAAGGTCTAAGGTATTATCTTGTCTTGTGGGTTTTTCTATCATTTGTGTTAGCCCTGTGTCGTCTAAAATATTTCCGAATTCATAGTGTATTTTTTGGTGGTTCGTGTTTGGCTTCAGTACTTTCTTATTCCAATCCCAACCAGGAAGGTTAAAATCGCCCCCTATTAGGATGGCTGCATTTTTTATCTGGGTAGCTCTTTGTACCGATTTTTCAAACCCTTTGAGACTTGATTCATCTGATGTTTTTGGGTTGTAATATGACGAGATGTATAGAGTTTTATTGCCTTTGGTTTCAATTTTTGCCCATATAATTTCACACTCAGTACCAGGATGGAGCTCTTCAACTTCATCACTGATATAGTCTTTACTTATGGCTATGAGGACACCACCCCCTTGCTTACCTACTCTGTCTCTACGGTAAATTTTGAAATTATCTGTGAAGACCTCATTGTTTTTAATACTTGAATCAAGCCAGGTTTCGGTGCCTATGACAATATCAGGTTTTGTGCTATCTAACATGTTGCATATGAGATGTTGTTTATTTTTCATTGATTGAAAGTTGACGTTAATTATTCGCAGTGGTGTTGTTTTCCTGCTTTTTGACCTATTTGATTTAATTGGCGTTGACTGATGTGGTGGTCTAGGCCAATTTGTTGGTGACGTGATGCTTTCATTGTAGTTAAGTAGACTTTCAAATGGGTTTGGTGTATAAACTGAGTGTAGATCAAAAGTAAAGGTACTATAGTTGGGGTTGTTGCATACTAAGCAATGCCAGCTTATCATGCTGTCGTTTAGTTGTTCATAAGACTTGCTGTGTATGTTCTGGCAGACAATGTGGAACCACTGGTCACAAGTCTCACATACTATGCCTTTGTGTTCCCAGGTAACTGTACTGTCACAGGTGCCACACATGTACCTAGTACTATCATTACTTGGACCAGGGTTGCTTTCAATGTCATTTGATCGTGTTATTATAGTAATTATTAGATATAAAATCAACTTACTTGGTTTCAGATCTTTCTTGGTTTGCAGTGACTTGATTGAAATCATTATAGCTTGTGTTGTCATTTGGTCATTTGTATCATTTTCGTTTGAAGTATGTTGCCTTATATCAATGCTTGGTTTTGTTTGCTCAAGGTGGAATGGGGTTCTTGTTATAATGATGTTTTTTAACGCAAACATGGGGTCTTCGAGGTGCTCAAGTATATGAGTGCTCATGTGGGTGTACAAATTGTTTATATTTTCATTATAGTGACATTGATGTTCTGAAGTTGGATACAATTTCTTGGCATTTGACAATGTCTGGTTGTCAGTCACAAGTGTGGTAAATACTGTAAGAGTCAGCAATGTTATTATACACAATGATTGTACATGTAGCTGGTATGGTTTCATTGTGATGTATGTATGAGACAGATAATGCTGTGCACAGAAAGAAATAATAGTAGGAATGTTAAAAGGTAGACTCACTGTTAGGTCTTCGTCCCTTGGGCGACTCAAGGGAACAGGTACTGTCTCAGGTTAAAGCCTTGATATTTTTAACAGAATCAGAGAACACGTTTTATTTTTCTTTTGTTTACTTCCGTTTTAATGGCTGATCACGTGACCAGCTGTCAAAAGTTTTGAAAATATCAAAATTTTTGATTGGGTTTGCTTTTCAAGTTAAGATAAACAGAATGTCAAAAATATGTTTATATCACAATATTCACAAGTCTTTTGAGGTAATCTAGGATTTTACAAGGTAAAAATAGGGTTTTCGAGGGAGACCAAAAAAGACGTCCTCTTCCTCTTGACGCATGCGCAATGTCTATTCTGTGCTATTCCCTAATTTAAACGATTTAACAGAAAGTCAATCAACACCTGAACCTTCACCTTTAAATGTCAAATCTTCTGAGAACTGTTTATTTTCCCACGAAACTAATCATGAAAGATCAACGTGTGGCGGTGACGATGATTTATTGTCTAATAATCTAGGTCAGGATCCTAGCGAAAATATCACGGAGCTGCGACTCCGTAACCGTGCCGAGATTAGTGAGAACCCTAACTTGCGCAGAAAAAGTGCGCAGGAAAATACGACTTCCAGACGAAAACGAAAGCTGCCCACAAAACTTCAAGACTTTATATTGAACTCCGTGGATATTATGCCGCCAAAACTATACCACTGTGATAGCTGCAGACAGACATTTACGAATATGAAGAACCAACGTCGCCATGAGGCGGAATTTCACACACAAAATGTGAAAATAGTAAGATGCCCTGTTGCCGGTTGTGATAATTTACAACTACGTCGAGAGTATCTCACCACACACCTGGTTTCTACTCATGGGTTCAATAAAGAAGATGCAAAGACGATGGCAGGGGACTGTTATTTTGAGTACATAGTCAGAAGTTCACTGATAGACGATAACGTTAATGGCACCGGATTTAAGTTCCGAGTTGGAAACAACAACAACAACTATGAAACTGGTGCAGGCCAAGCAGAAGGATCAAAACGACGGGTTATACTGGAGGGTGACAAGGTAACTGTACAAGCAGAACCCTCAGCAGGATTCTTTCCACAGACGAGTAGTCATGATAGTGATGCGTCTAGTGATGTCAGTATACATGTAGATGACATTAGTATGGACAGCGACACAGAGGCTCCAGCCCCAAAGACAAACAGGGAAGCCCAAACTGAGACCGAACATGAAGAAAGAACTATCGAAATTATTAACATGTCGCTCATCACCAAGAGATTAAAGAAACCAGATGGGACCGACGTCACTGTCAGAGAACAGATGTTTAGTGCCACCGATGCTGTGAATATTAAAACTTTCCCCTGGAGAGACTACCTAGATTACTGGCAAGACGAAGTTTTACGACATGCCGAAAGCTTAAGAAGAGAACGCACAGGGAGCTGTACAGTGCGCACTTTCGAAGAGAATGAGACGCCTAAAAGTAACACTTGGTACATTGGATATTTTTCTATTATTATGATAAGTTGGTGTATGTAGATTTCTGGTCCAAATGTGGAACCATTGTCTGATATTATTCTGAAATTTAGGGTCCTGTAGGTATCCAATTTCAGTGTATATTCATGTATATCTATATAATTGTGTTTTTTTTTACATGTATACGAATGTATGTGGTGTTACAATACTCAGGAAGGTTATTATAACATCCAGATTGTTTGTTCTGTTTAACATTAAAATCCATATTTGGAAAGTTTATGGAATTCTATTTTATTTGTTGTTTTTTTTAAGAAAAATGTAGGTGCATTGTATAAGGTAACTAAGGATCCTTATGGTATCCTTATTTATTGCATTTTTGAAAATTCCTGCCATAAGTGTTCGTAGATGAAGGTGCTCAGTATATTTTATTTTTACATTTTTACTTTGTATTTTTGTATGCGTTTACTTTTATGAAATCCATATCAAATGTTAATGGTGCATAATATGTTTTCAAAAGGTTTTTATTATTATTATTACAAGTGTGGACTCTAATGCATATTGCCTAGCAAGCCGCTATGGACACAAAAAGCAAAGGTCTGCTTTAGTAACATAAAAAAGACTTTATTATTTCTAGGTCCTGCTAAGGTTTATTGTTGAATTCTGTATGTAGCCTTTGCTGTACACATACTATAAAATCGATCTAAATTAAGCCATGTCGATGAATCTAAGTCATGTAAGTGTTTATCCTAAACATTATTTGTTTTTAGATCCAGTATAAGCATTGTACTATTTCCTATTTAGTTTAAAATAACTGCATCAAAGTTTGGTTATGTTAGTGGAGAAAATAGGAAACTATTGCAGATAGAGAAAAGCTGTTGCTTGCTTAAACCTTCAGCTCATCAATCTGTACAAAAGTCTCCATTGGATCAAAGATGTCACAGTCTGTTGTTCATATATACTTTTAAATCAGCTTAATGTTAAAGTTTAAAAAGGTTTCAATCTTCAAATTATTCTGAGAACAAAAGCTACCAACGGGATTCTGGGAATACCGAAGAAGAAAATCAAACATATATTTTGCGCCTAGAAATTTTTATAATTTTCGTTTTATAATATTATTATTTTCAACATTTAGTTGCATTCCAAGCATGCGGAGATGTAAAAAAAATTGTACATTGTTATTTTGACTTTTTTCTAAGTGTGACCAAAAAGGAAACTGGACTCATCCTCTTTTGTATTTTTAGTCTTGGGCCAATGCAAGACGGCAAGCAGCGACTTATGGTCATGCTGAATACTGTTGGCTGTTTTCCATTGTGATTTTTAAAATTCACGTTTCTTTATGTTGGTTGTGTGGCGTACAATTATTCCACATCTAATTATCGTCTACTTTAATGGTTATCATTTGTCAGATCAGCCTATGATTTTGAAGTATATACTATTATATGAAATAAGTTTAAACCCAATTGTAGATCTCTTCATGAACATTTGCAATGTACATGTATGCCTTTAAATTTTTTACGTGTAATAGCAATAAATTATATTATAACTCAAACGGGGCCAGATCCAAAAATTTTTGAAAGGGGTTGGTCCACATAAATTCCGCTGTGGACGAAGGACGAAAAGGGGGTGGTTCTAGACGTTACTTGCGAAATTTTTGTCGGAAAGGAGGAAAATTCCAATCTCGGACCCCCCCCCCCCCCCCGCCCGGATCCGCCACTGCTCAAATATTTTTGATTGTCACCTATTCAAAGATTGTCCCTTCCTTTATGATATAGACTAAAGCAAACTTATACACGAACGTTGCAATCCATGTTCCGCACACAGGGGCTTGGATTCTGGTCATTTATATTGACTTTTAAGTCGCCCCCCTACTCTATAATCCAAGCCCCTGTGGTTTTGCACAGTTAAAATTATTTTCTGACACGTTTGTAGTTGTGGCGACATTGGTCTCTGTGTGGTGAATCGACAAAATTATCAAGCATTGATAACATTTTCGAACAACCAAACTTGTGACAAACAGTTTATTTTTCCGGATCCCGCAATAGCTTTGTGAGAAATAGATAAAATTAATTATCCTTATTAAAATGACCTAGATCAAGACAGACGAATGACCCAATGTGGCTATTTTGTCATTTTCTAAAAATCAATAAAATGCTTGAATTGTGTGTGTCTGATTGACCTATTTTGCATAAGCACTATTTCTGTCTGTGATAATAAACTTTATTCAATGAATTAATATTTTGCAGCCAAAAATTTATAAGAAAGTACGCTTAAACATGCACAACCTGATAAAGTGACTACGCCATGTACGCTACATGATCTAGTTGAATCGCATTGTTGCTTTAAAACACCGCCACATAAAAGCATGAAAAACGAAGATGCTGTGTACAACTTTTTTGCAAGATTTAACTTATTTTTGGTGTCCGAATAGTATTTTTGTCCCTTAAACTTTATTCAATTAAGTAAATTTTCGCAATCCAAAATCAAATATCCATTACGCTAAAGCTACGCAAGATATGCTACACTGACTAAAATATAATCCGAAGCGGAACACATAATCTACTGGTCGCGGCCATATTGTCTTGATGGAAATCCGAAGATTGAGAATCCGAATATAGCCCCCGAGTGAAAAGTGAAAGTATGTACATTGCAAAGAGCTTTTGTAAATATAGAAACGACGGAAACAAACGACCTAATTGGGGTATCGCTGCCTTTTTCTTTATAATAGGTAGTAATTACATGTATTATTGTTATACTGTGCCAAAATTCACTAGTCATATTATACTCAATCAAGTGTATTTTTTTTATTCTAGTCATAAAGTGTTTGAGTTTTTTTTCTAAACAGTGGAAGTTAAGAGCTAAGTGGGGGGCTGTGTAGTGAATTTTATAAGGAGCCCTTCCCCCTTTTATTTGTTTCTCAGTTATTCTATTGAGTTGTGTACTTGAAGGTATAAGTTCAAGAGGTTGCATCATGTTTAATTTAGTGAAGCTAAGAATAGTAACCACATGCTGGTTAATGGTGGGATGCCATGTTATTAATCTTTCAGTTTGTACTTTTGTGTTGATTAGAATCAGATGTTGTTTAAGTTTGTAGGCAGCTCCTCGGATCCTGTAAGGTATCCTTGGGGTTTGTATACTCCTGTACATTATTGTTTGTACTGTTGATCAGTATTTGATACTAGAGTCCTTAGGGGTATCTTAGTGTCCTGTTTGGTACGCTAGGGATCCAACGGCATTCTAGTAGTATTTGGTACACAGAAAACTTGTTATGAATCCTTAGGATCCTTTGAGGTATCCTTAGGTGTCCTACAAAGAGTTATGTTACTGCTTGCATCAGCAAAGATTTCATAAGATAAGTTGCATCAGATTTATTGCATCAGAAAATGGACTTGAATTGGTATAAATAGGCAGGTTAACTTTATTCTTGAGTCTAGCTAGCTCGGAATAGCTCAATATACGTTAAGCTGTAGTCAGTTCTTATTTACGTTAAGCTGTAGTCAGCCACTTTTACTTATTTTACTGCTTGGATTTTATATTAGTCCGTCCGTATTACTTCTATATACCGATCTGCGTATCGGGGTGGATTGTTAAATTGTGTACATATTTCATGCATATTTCATCAATACAAGTTTACTGAACATTGACTCTTTATCTTGTGAAAGTAAGTTGCCAGACTTCACAAGGATCCACGAAATATAAATTTATGTGACCAAGAACTCTCCTTTCTCACGCTACTGGAGATTACTTGTATAAAAGAGAGCACCAGCACTAGCATAAGTCGTCGAAGTCGTACTAAAGGGCAGTCATCACCACAACTAACTTTTGTGTACAACATCAGACACCTTGGACTCATTCACAGACAAGACTTCTTCCACACCCCCCTGTATCTCTCTTTTTTCGTCACAATAATATTAAATCGTTATAAAATAAATTACACGTTGGTTTTTATTGTTGATGCTACTTGCTCAACATGCATTTCCTGAGTTTTTGTAAATAAAAGTAAAAACAAAATACCGAACTTTTTAGGATCAATCTCGCTGTCCAAGACAAGAGATAAAACGAGAAAGACATAACAAAAAAAATGAAGATCGCAATGGCCCTGACTTGGTACAGGCATTTCAAAAGAAATGGTGGGTTAAAACCGGTTTTATGGCGCTTTGAAGTATAGATTTTTCTTTAGTTTTCCTTAATACTACTATTATGCATGCACTAAAATATCCTATATATAGTTTTTAAAGTTCATTGACACAGAATCTGTGAACCTGAATCAAAATAAAAAACAACCTTCTATGAAGCGTTAAATGTATGGATTTAAATGTTAAACATTCGAACCAAGTAGACTTAGGCCCAGAAGATATATAAGAAGATGGATGGAGGGTAAGCACAATATGTCTTATGTTAATGATGATTTGGATAAATCAGAAGAAATCAAAAAATGTTTTGAATTATATTTGCATTAAATTGTTATCTATAGCACTGGGCATCAGCAAATTTTAACTACACGATTCAATGTTTAAGGCTGCTGACCCCTGTCAACTTTCCAAACACTATCGTTTACTGTTGTACTGCGATGCTCATCTTATTATCCCTATTATGTTTTTCGTTGTGTGTTACTACCGGTTCCAAAGATCGCAATGGAAGAATGAGGTTTGGCGCGCCATAAAACCTGGTTTAACCCACCGTTGATATGCCTGTACCAAGTCAGGGCCCTTGCGATCTTCATTTTTTCTGTTATGTCCTAATTTGTCTCTTCTCTTGGACATTGAGATTGATCCTCCAAGTTCGGTAATTTTGTTATTACCTTTATTAAACGCATGCTTAGATGCGGGTTGGGGTCTTCATTGGAAATCAATATGGTACTGAATGCAGCCATACGTCTTTCAAATGATGATTTGTGAAATACACATGTGAATTGTTATGAAAAGACATTCTGTGGCCATTAGCTGTAACAAAAACACTAATGATTTGTGGAGCCGTAACATGCGTGTTGTGTTACCATTTACGACCAGTTACAGATTTATAGAAAATAGTTACTTTAAAGATATGAACCACTGATAAACCGGGTAGTCTAAAAACTACGATCGTGTGTTGTATTTATATGACTAATTTAACAACGTCAGAAAAAATGTATTTCAGCGGCTCTTCTGTATGTACGCCAACTTTTAAATAGTGTCCCTTTTTGATATAACCTTTATGTTTGTTGATTCTATCCACCAGATTTACTTTTATAGTAGAAATGTTAACAATGTTTTAACGACAATTAAGAGGAAATTGGCTGCGTCTAAATGGCAGTTTCAGAATAATTTTGGCTCTTTATGTTGGCCTTTCACATGGAAGGTCTTCTTCAAGATATAGAGTGCAAATATTAGTGTAAATGGGGCCTAGGTTTAATGCTTGGCTTGCCTGTATGGATTTTAAGTACCAGTGCGTCAGTGATAAATTCATTTATTTATTTGGTAGGGTATCTGTCTTTCTGTCCGTTTTTTTTTTTTTTTTTTGTTTATTTGTTTTTGAACTTCCAGATCCGAACAAGAAATACCTGACGTCTCTCCATTTATAAAATATAATGGTTGGACACTACCACCTTTCCAGGGATTTATAGAAGATGCAGGGAAGCAGTTAAACAATATACAGAATTTCGATTCTAGAGAAAGTGATGTTTTATTGTGCACATCGATGAAATCAGGTTATCACAATAAATTTAATACATGCAAAGTCTAAAAACTATGCAACTATCTTTATTTCAGGGATGTTACTTTAGTGTGTAAAAAAAAAAATGCAAAACGTTGGTACATTTTTTGACATAAGTTCTCAGAGCAGAGTACAAGGCTTTCAATAAGCTCTGTTTCAATCCTATCTTCTCAGTTCAATTTTTCATTTCGTCTCAACTCAAGAGGCCTTTCCAATAAGGTTATTTCTGTCTAACAAATATGTCTTTGAACGTTTAATATTAACATTTTTTGTCTAACCTGTCTTTGCTAGCCTGCGTTTAATATTCGAAACACTTGGCTAGCGAAGATGGGCTACAATAAATAAAACTGAAATACACCACTTTATTTTGGTGTGTTTGTTGCTTGTTGTTATTTGAAGATGATCTTTTTGTTACACCGCAAAAAAATCTGTGGACGTATAATGGAATAATGCTGTCGTCGTCGTCGTTATCGTTGTCGTCGTTGTCTGTTAACTGAAATGTTCCCACAATAGTAATAGTCGTCCGATTGCTATGATATTTAACAATGATGTTCCTTACCATTGAAGGTTGGATGGGATCGATTTTAGGGTCCTCACTTTTTTCGTTTTAGAAATTAGAGGCCAAACTGAGACCAAAAATGCTACTTTATTGTTTGTTCCCTCGATGACTTTTCTTCTGGTTAACCAAATGCTGTGAAATTATACAATAATGTTCCATGCCATTAAAGAATGAATGGGATTGATTTTGGGGTACTCCATTATTCGTTAAGAAGTTAGGGATCCAAAAGGGGCAAAAAAATCAAATTTATTATTTTAACAAAATAACTTTGGTTCTGGTAGGCCAATTCCTATAAAATTCGACAATGATATGCCATATAAGTGATTGATTTTTGGAGTCTTCCCTTTTTTCATATAGAAATAAGGGGCAAAAATGCAACTTTTTTAATTTCTGGTGCGATTTTGAATTTTTTTCGCATGTTAAGTCTTGTCAAGTAGTGGATAAATAATTAAGGATAGCCCCCTCCTTTTCCGTTTTGTAATTAGGGGCTAAAATTGGCCAAATCGAAACTTTTTTTATCTATTGAAGTTAGTTGAAACCTTAAATTAAGGACCAAAAGGGGCAATATTTATGCAGCTGTAATTTATTTTGGTCTGCTTTTGCAAAAAAAAAAAATGAAATCTCTGTGAAATGTGAGTGGAAAGTCCATCAAAGGCTGCATGTGTCAAAACACTCTGTCAGACCATCATGGGTTACATGTGTATAAGGACGGACCATTTAACTTGAAGGGGGGGGGCTTGGTTTTTTGTTTTGATCAGAATTTTTTTTGCGGACAAAATATTTATTTTTCGAAGGCGTCGCGACAGAATATTTTTTTTCATTATCAGCATTATTTTTTATAGCAAAAATCCTTCTTCAGAATATTTTTTTCTTACCCTCAGCTGCCAAAATATTTTTTTCATCAAAAATAATTTTCAGAATATTTTTTTAGGAAAAAACCAAGTTAAATGGTCGGTCCCTTAGAACAACTGAATATCCATATTGGGACTGATTGGGTACAGGTTTCAACATGTTGCGGTCGTATCATTCTTAAAAAAATATCATATCAGGTTAACGAAGCTGATTGGGACAACTCGTGTATTGTAATCGGCTATAAAGCTATTTTATATAAACATGAAATATTTATTTTGTTCTTATTACAGGATCCCATTGGCTTTACCAAATAGTGTCAATGCTTTTAGATCACACAACAGAGTTCAACACACGTGGAACACTCATGGATGCCCATATTGAGTTTTATTCTGAGTATTCTAAATTCGAGAAAGAGACCCGTGTTCGGCTACTCCACACTCATTTACCATTTAACTACATTCCAAAGAAGCACAAAGAGCTAGGGGCTAAAATAATCTACCTCAATAGAAACCCAAAGGACCGTCTTCTTTCTCAGTATAAGTTCTTCAGTAAATTAACAGGCTCTCCCGAAAACTGGCCATGGAACGATTTTTTGGATGAGTTTCTACGAAATGGTAAACTTAGTTTATCCAGTTTGAAAAGATACCTGTACATATTCTCCTACCAGGGGTTACACCTATGGATTAATATGGGGTTACACATAAATTATGAATTCTTTATTTTTCCTGGTTTTTTCTGTATACGTTTTAGTTTTTTGTTGCTGTTATAGTATTCTATAATATTCTATTGGGGTCATTATACTCTATTTTTCATTTTTGAGAGTCGATTTTATTTATCTGTATTTTTAAGGTTTTAAGCCCCATCCACGCCCTCATACTAAAGAGAAGGTAAAAATAAAATTTGTTATATGCCAAGTGTTTTAAAAACGCCTTATATTAATTTGAAAATGATATAGACTATATCTCTGTATGCGACGCTTTAGTTATGTTATGTTCATTTCCTTTTGTCAAATTATTCCAAAGCAGACATAATTCTGTTTTTGTATTGTTATTTCAGATACCTTGCGGGGAGGATGGTTTTTATTTACGAGGGAATATGCTGAAGCCTTAAAAACGTATCCAAATATGTTACCGCTAACTTTCGAAGATATGAAATTGGTATATTTTTTGTTGATTATAGCCTCACATTTTAGCAAACCTTTAAGAACAGGAACAAGGATGAACTACAATAGTCCGTCTTTGGTTTTGTAGACGAAAATGAGACTTAGAATAAGTGTACGCGACATGCAAGTCAACGCTTCCAATCCACAATGGAATACGTGTTTGTCAATTAAGAGACTGTCTCAGTAAAAATCATGCAAAAGGTGATTTACTTATTATCTTAGGTTTTAACAATTGTTTGGCTAGTTATAACAATGGACCACTTTAGCGAAAAAAATCAACTTAAGTGAAATTGGTCCATTAGACTATCTGCAAATTGACATTAAAAATTTTGGCGGGAAAATTTCCCGACCCAATCAATTTTCTTTGTCTCTTTACTCAAAAGTTCGGAAGGGTCTGTAAAAAATTGTTGATATTTACTGAAAAAGTGGGCCATTCTAGATGAATTTCAACAAAAATATCAGTCGGATACTTAAAGTGATATTTTTGGTTGGTTTGTTAAGAAAAAAAAATGGCGGGACTTTTTCCCGTACTTATTTTTATACACAATGTAACCAAATTTGTATTGTGTATTAAACGAGGACTAATGAACCGATTGGGCTAAAATTTAATTTACATTCATTTCTCATCATAAAGATCAAATTCCGATAAAAAGAACCAGTTTTCAAAAATATGCATCTGCCACTATTTTTGCGTTTTGCATGATTCTTGCAGAGACGGCTACTTAAGTAACTCCTTTGCAGAAGGCTATCCTACCCAACTGAAAGTAGTATACGGACATAGGACGGGAACTGGATCTTTAAGGAGTTTTGTTTAACAACTTACAATATTTGATATTATTCTTGGATCAAATTTCATCAAGAAAATATTATGCCCCCCCATCAACCGGAGGATAAATTAAATGAATGCCAAATAATTTCCAACAAATCTGAATATATCCCGGTTAAAATTTATACTTAATACTTTATAGTAAAAACTCAATTACATGCATTTTCTTGTTCAGGGAAAGATTATGAATTATCTGTTCAAGGAATTAAAGATAATTAATTTTCTTGTTCAAAGAAAAATATATATTTCTACCTTTTCAAAAAATTCCAGCCTATACTTTTTGTGTATTAGTTTTGAAACTGAGTTTATATGGATGCACTGCAAATTATTGGTTACAGTTAAAACCTCTACATATTGATATATGCGATTTTTAAAGTTTTTTGTCTGGTTTTATTCTGAATAATATTATAGATCCATATTTTTAGGGAGACTTATTTGAAAATTAATTTTAATGTCTTTTTAGCACCCTATAAGAGAGATTAAAAGAATTGCAGAATTTCTTGGTGTTGATGCGGATGAATCTTTTATTAATGCAGTAAAAGAAAATACCACGTTTGATAATCTGAAAAAGAATTTGTACGATGGAACGGTGATTTTTAGTCGTGACTCGAAGCCACATTTGTTTAGAAAGGGTAAGTTTTCATTAACCGTGTTTCCGAGGGTTCCAGAATTTGAACGGCACTTTCTTGAGAATATTTTGTTATTTTTCGGCAAAATTATTGTGAACCCCCTTTTTGGTTCCAAGAGGATTAAAACCATACCCACTTTTAACAAAAGAAATTGTTCTTTCACAACGTTAAATGTTTGAGGTAGTTACGAACAACCTACAAGTTACAAATGGGTTTGTTAGTTAGTTGTTTATCCCCTAGCAACGAAATTTCACTATATCCGGGAGATGGACATGAAAAGGGGTGATGCAATGAACATGAAATGATGATGAACTTAAGGAAAGGGGGATATAAAGCCAATCGTGGAGGAGAAGTTTTATGGCCACTGGAAAAAGGAATGATGGGTAGGGACGGGCAATTATGTTTCCTGCATGGAGATCTTTCCTTATCTTTCCGAGACCTGCAGGGGGGTTCCTAAACATGAAAGGAACTACACATCGTTTTTACATTCTAGTAACAAGAATGGTACCAAGATTTGTCTGTGAGATACAATTAGTTCTTAAGTTTTATTTTGTCATTTTTTCAAGACGAACACTTGTTTGGTTTTTAACTGGGACTGGCGAAATTGATAATACTTTTGGTCTGCATTGGTTAAAAAATGCATAAACATTGTGTTGAATAACTCTTTTATTTTAACCTTTAGATTAACATACTCAGATTAATTTTTAATATTGATTTTTTAGGTGTGATGGGCGAATGGAAAGACCAATTTACAGTTGCACAGAACGAAGAATTCGATGCTATGTTCGCTAAGGAACTAGGCGATCTCAACATTGAGTTCATCTATGAGAGTCCAAAGACGTAGAGTTATGCATTTAAAATATTAGTTTATTTATTTATTTTACCCTTTACTAATAAAAAATAGTTGTTTCAAATAAAGAAAAGCTTCATAATTGTAGTAGTATATATGAATAAATTACACATTGGTTTTCCATGTTTATGCTACATACATATTGGGCCGACAACATGTACTTGTTGATTTTATGTAAGTGACATTAGGAATGTCGTCAATTTTAGAGGTCCTCGTCTGTTTGCGACTGAAGTTCGAAAAAATGAGACATTCGAACCTTTTCAAAATCGTAGTTGAGAGAGGCACTTCATGTAAGAACTATTTGGCATTCAGTAATCTCTATTGTAACAAAGCACATGTTGCATATCAAGTGGTCAATTTCGATAACAATCCAGTATTCAATATATTTTCCATGTATGAAACTAAAATAACTATAACTAGACAACGTCTACATCGTTGTATAGTTAAACAGGAATTTATTTTGTATTTTGCTGTATTTTCATTTCTTCGTTGAACTTTCGGAAAGCTTTTGTCGAAATCAAGGTACTCTTTAGCTGACTGATTGGTTTGTGTAGTCGTGAATAATGGGGAATGCCGCTATGCAGCGACTATAAGACACTATATGTGTCATGGGTCGTCCAGCCTATGGCACACAACTGACAGTGTAAGCTCCTTTGTTGTCGCTGGAGCAGGGCCCGTCTTCCACCACGGGGAGGTACTGGTTGGAATTCTGGAAGACATAGACTCTCCTTTAGTGAGACACTTAAGATACTTCCTATTCGCTGAAATAGTAGTTTGATAGAAAGAATAGCAGGGAAAAAGTCTCAATTATAAGTCTATATAAAAAGTATTTTTAAAAAAATAGGCATTATGCCCATAATGTAGCAACAAACTTCTTAAATATTACTGGAGTAGAAATTCGAAATGGTGTAGACTAGTAACGACATTTCAATTTGAAGTGATATGTTAAACCAGATTTTTTGTGGCGACTAACCTTCCTCTTATGCTGCTTGTATTTAAGAATAATTCGTATAAATTAAATAAACAGTAAAGGATCGACCATTTGATATTTATGGGGGATGGACAATGGTGAAATGTAATAATAAGGCAGGATGGCAAAAACAGGAAAATAAAGGCAGGACATTGCTTTGAATTAAAAAGGGCAGGATGGTGTCTTTGGGTGAACAAAAAAACATGGATAGTAAATTTGGAAATTAAAAAGATGCGCATCAGGCTATGATCTAAGTGAATTTCGATTAAAAGAAAAATTAAGTTATTCTGAATTTTAGCTACGATCAATCTGTGGCTGCATCTGGATAATACAATTTGCTATAATTGGAGGGTGGAAAGGGAAAGAAAAGAAGTGCAGAGGAACGTTTAATTCCCCTCTTTGCAATTGAGAACTTTAAATACCATTTTGGAAAAATTACCACTTGTATTAATTGGTGAAATTGGTACTGCAATCCCACATAAAAAATATCGATTCGTACATCCTATGTGAAAACTTGCAACAAATTAATAAACACCCCTGCTCCTCAAAGAATATAAAACAATATTTAAAAAAAAAGATTCCCTGAAAATATGATTTTTTTTTTCTATAGACAAAATGTGTGTGACGGATGGAAGAAGGGAAGCACTGACTGAACTAGCCACAACTTATTGGTTTACCCACCGCTTGTAAAAAGGATTTCTTGTGCAGCGGTGGAGGGCCATCCGGCTAGTTACTACTATTAGTATGAAATAACGGAGGTCACATACACTAAAAATGTCCTATATATAGTTCATAAAGTTCAATGACACTGTGTCACAGATGATAATAACGCATCCACCTGAATCATCTAAATAAAAAGACAACCAACTTTTAAGCGTTAAATGTATGGATTTGAACTATTTAAATTAACTTAACAGAGGTACGAACAGGCCTGAGGGCTAGAAAAGACAAGAAGATGGATGGAGGGTAAGCAAAATATGTCTTTAATGAGTAAAAATTAGAAGAGGTTTTGAGTTAAGTTATCTCAAGCTGAGCATCTGCCACTGGTCAATGCCCGGATTAATATTAAAGGTTGCTGGCCCCTGTCAACCTTTCCAACAATATCGTTTAGATGTCTAGAAAATAATTATTGGCTGTAACACACGAGATAGGGATCGCTCTTTTGATAACCATGGGGTACAGGGTGCAGCCATGTCTTCGGAAATAAAACTCACTCGTGTAATGTGACGTCAGTACCATGTTTCACATATGAATTGTTATGAAAAGACATCTTTAGAGACACAAAAAGGTGGTCATAAGCTTCAAAAGATAATCATGATTGTGGTTCCATGCGTGTTGTGTTACAAATTAAAAATTTCAAGAAGTCAGTTACTTTAAAAAATGTGTAGGCTAAAAACTACGATTCTTGTATGTATGAAGCTAATTTGACACCTACTCACATCATTTAAGGAAATAAAGACCCATTTCAGCGGCACGTAAGATTTAACAGTGCATACACAGACCGTTTGTATATATGAAGCGCCCACCACATTCTATACATTCTTACTAGGATAAAAGCAATGTTAATGATGTTTTACCGACACTTATTAAAGAGGAAATGGGTTGTATCCAGAACCAAATACGGGAATGGACGTTCCCATATTATTTTAGCCCATGTTTTTTGCCTTTCCCGTGAGGAAAGTCTTCTTTAAAGACATAGAACCTATCAATTTCGCAATTTTTTACTTGAATAAAAAGTACATATATTAAAAATATACTACTTAGTATCTAAAACTTACCTTTACCAACATAAAAACTCAATATTTTACAGTTTTCTATAAAATAATCTTATTTTAATTATTCGCGTTGATTAAGTATTGTCCAGCATAAATATTTACTTTTGGTAAACTTGGTACTGTTAAACTGAGAAACGAAATGTAACCGAACGATGCGAAGAGAAAACCAAATCGGTAAATTAAGAAAAACGATTGGTGTCGGCTAAAATTGATTAAGTTTTCTTTTTTTACCAGTTTTCCTCGATTTAGTTTCCTTTCTTTACAGATTTCGGTTGCTTGTTTTACTGTTTACGTTTCTTTCTTTACCGATATCGTTTTTGTTCCGCTCCGTTTCGTTTGGTTACTTTTCGTTTCTCAGTTTACCTATACCGCAAGTGTTTACATTCTATAATTAGTTTGTCCTCTTTTTTGACACTGCGTTTTTTTCTTCAGTTTTCCGTCGAAAAGAATACTTTCTGGTAGGTTTTTTGAAAATTTAATAGTTTCTTCAAAGGTTTTACACTGTATTCTTCAAATAGTGTGAATTTCATTATTTTTTATAAATTGCCAAAATGATAGGTTCTATGTCTTTAAGGTTCATCTGTACCTTTCTTTAAAACATGGCGTTATTTTTAATCTATTTTCAGTATATGCACAGCCAAAACTGCACATAAATTTGAAATATAAAGTGTAGCTGGACCTAGATATTAAAAATTCTTACCTTTTCTCTATGAAGTGTTCCCGAAAAAATCCTTTATTTTAGAGATCTCTTTTTTCTCCGCTTTTAAAAACACCCGATTTAAGGCTAATATCACTTTCGCCCTTTCTTGTGGCCTCAAATTTCATGCAACTTTCAATAAGGGATTTAACTAAAAGTGTTCACCTCGTTTCATGAAAGAGGCACAATAGGGATAGTTTGTCCTTTTTCAATTTAAAATCTGAACAGGAAAAAAAAGAGATCTTTATTTTTAAGGAACTTAAAATGAAAAATTGATAGAAATTGAATCAGAAATTACCATATCTAGGTCCAGCTATGCTTTATTTTATTATTTCATTTGTAGTTTTTGTTCTGCATATACTAAAAAATAGGTAGAAAATTTCGCTAGTTTTAACGAAAGGTACAGATGAACCTTAAGATCTAGACCGCAAATAAGGGTATAAATGGGACCTAGGTTATGATTGCTTGCCTGTATGTGCATTTTTCAACTGGTTTCTGTTTAAATCGGTGGTATGTTCATTTTTATTGTTTTTCTGTCCGTTTGGTTTTATTGTTTTCATACTTTTAGATCTGAACAAAAACTTCCTGCAGTCTACCCATTTATAGAATTTAAAGGTTGGACACTCCCAACTTTCCAAAGTTTTTCAGAAGACGCGGGAAAGCAGTTAAACAATGTACAGAGCTTCAATTCCAGAGAAAGTGATGTTTTAATGTGCACATCGATGAAGTCCGGTAATCAGAATAAATATAGTACATGAACATGCTGAAAAACTAGGCAGCTATTTCATTCAGTGGTGTTACTTTAATGTTGTAATAAATTCAAACGTTGGGACATTTTAGACATGAGTTCCCAGAGCAGAGTACAAGGCTCCCAATAAGCTCTTATCGTTGACAAATTATTTTTAAATTGCACCTTTTTCAATCTGATCTTCTCAATTAGATTTTTCATTTTGTCTCAACTCAATCGGCCTTTAATTTGGTTTTGGTCTATCTTGTCTTTGTTTGTCCGCGTTTATTATTCGAAACCCTTGGTTAGCGAAGATGTGCCACATCAACATCACTTTATTTTGGTATGCTTTATTGCTTGCTTGTTGTTGCATGGTGATGATCTGGACATATAGACTTTTTTTATCATAAAACTAATTAAAAAGACAAAGAAATGTACAAGTAAAAACGTTTAGCATTAACATTCAGCTTTAACAACGAACTTTTCTCTAAATAGATAATTATCATCGGTAACCTTGCTATTTTAGAAAACTCGTGTGACAGCTATAAACAAAAATAATAAAATTATATTGGTCTTATTACAGGAACCCATTGGCTTTACCAAATAGTGTCAATGCTTTTAGATCACACGACAGAGTTCAACACACGAGGAACACTCATGGATGCCCATATTGAGTTTTATTCTGATTTTTCTAAGTTCGAGAAGGAGACCCATGTTCGGCTACTACACACTCATTTACCATTTAACTACATTCCAAAGAAGCACAAAGAGCTAGGAGCTAAAGTAATCTACCTCAACAGAAACCCAAAGGATCGTCTTCTTTCTCAGTATAAGTTCTTCAGTAAATTAACGGGCTATCCTAAAAACTGGCCATGGAACGATTATTTGGATGAGTTTCTACGAAATGGTAAACTTATTTAGCTTTTATAGTTTAAAGAAAACTCAATAACACGATTACACAATGTTAGCTTTACACGTATGCTTGCTTAACCTCTCTATTGTCTTACTAAGGCTTACGTGTACGGATTAATAGGGGGTAACACATATAGTCTTTTAAAAGTTTTCTTATCTTTTCTGAATACTTTTTATTTTTTTGCTGTTTCTGTACATTCTGTTTATTCTGTTGGGGTCATTATTTTCTATTTTTCACTGTTGGGTGTTGTTTTTATTCATCTTTGTATTTATGCCTTTAAGTCCCATACACACCCTCATACCAGAGAAAAGGTAAAAATAAAAAAATGCTTATGCTAAGTGTTTTAAAAGCCTTTTTATCTCAATTTGAATATGGTGTAAAATATATTACTGTATGCGACGCTTTAGCTACGTAAGGTTAATTTTTTTTTGTCAAATTATTCCACAGCAGACATAGTTCTGTTCTTGTGTTGTAATTTCAGATACCTTGCGGGGAGGATGGTTTTTATTTACGAAGGAATATGCTGAAGCCTTAAGGTTAGTGAGGACACTTGACCCCAAAAATAATGCCGAATTTAAAATGTCCAATTTTTTTATATATTAGTATTAGGTATATACTTTATCTTGTGTAAAAATATTGGACCCCCTTTCCAGACTTGATTTCCCAAAATTAAGGCTCAAAGTTTTCCCAAATTACTATAGATTATATAGGAAAGGCCAAATAATTAGCATAAAATCTTGTCGCAGAAAAAATCCACGAATTTAAATTTTATTTTTATTTGATAAAAATCAATGAAATACAATATATTTTGAAATAAAACAATAAAAACTTGGGGTCACCAGCTTACTTTTCTGTCTACAATACAAATCTTTGTAATTTTTTTGTCATTTTTCAAGTGGATTATCTCCCTTGTTTTATTTGTAAATTTTATTTATGAAGGAATAGTTGTTTTATTTGTATCAAAATTAATCTATTTTGATGAAGTTTTATTAAATGAAACTATTTAACACAAGTTTCAAGGTATTTGTGACATTTGCACTTGTTTTTTGCATTTTTAGCTGTTTTTGGTCACATGACAGGTGTCCTCACTAACCTTAAAAACGTATCCAAATATGTTACCGCTAACTTACGAAGACATGAAATTGGTATATATTTAGTTGATTATAGCCTCGCATTTTAGCAAACCTTAAAGAACAGGAACAAAGATGAACAACAACAGTCCTGTCCGTCTTTGGTCTTGTAGACGAAAATGAGGCTTAGAATAAGTGTACGCGACATGTAAATAAAGGTAATAACAAAACTACCGAACTTAAATGATCAATCCATAGTCCAGAGAAAATGACAAAAACGAATCAGTCATACCGGAGAATTGGTGGATCGCAATGGTCCTGACTTGGTACAGGCATTTCAAACGAAATAGTGGGTAAAACCATGTTTTATGGTGCCAAACCTCCCTCTTCCATTGCGATCTAAGGATCCGATAATGACCATAGAACACAACATAGTTGTGAGACACAATAGGGATATTGAGGTGATCAACTCAGTACAGCAGACCAGTCAAACACTTATTAAAACAATTAATCACCATATGTTTTAACTCAATTTTGAACTTTTCTACTAGTGGCTGATAACGAAGAAAGAATTTTTTAGGGATCGTATGAGACGTATTTTCTTATAGCCCTGCTCCAAAAGTCGGTTACGAAGAAATCGGTGTCTGATAAAAAAAAATCTGTGAAATATGTGCAAGCTCTGGCATATCGAATAAGTTGTAAAATATAAACACCGTATGCAGGGGAAGTAGGTACTAGTATATTACTCTGTAGATTAGGAATATTAATAATTTGAAAATTAAAATCGTCTCTTTTATCGTAAATTTTTGTACTGAGATGACCACCTGGGTCAAATTCGAGGTGCAAATCCAAGAAAGACGTGAAGCAATTTGATTCGGTGGTCATTTTAATCTCCGATTCTGGGGGATATATTGAAGGAATCTATCTACCAAATGAAGTGTTATTGACAGAAATGACATCATCAATATATCTGAATGTAAGATTAAATTACCTTGCCTCTTTCATCTTCTTCTGAAGAAATTCGGTCTCGTAAGAGTATAAAAACAAATCGGCAAAGACAGGAGCATAGTTTGTCAATGTGCCCATTGGAATGACGATTTGTTTTTGAAAAATCTCTCCTCCGAAGGTGACAAATATGTTGTCAATGGGGAAATCAAGCATACTGCAAACTTGTTCCAGTGTGTAACAAATAAGTCAACGCTTCTAATCCACAATGGAATACTCTTGTAAAAAAATCCTTCGCAGAAGGCTATCCTAACCAACTGAAAGTAATGTACGGATCGACGTGGGACGGGAACTGGAACTATAAGGAGTATGGTTTAACAACTGACAATATCCGATATTATTCTTGGTCAATTTTTACCAAGAAAAGGCGATGCCCCCATCAACTGACGGATAAACTGAATGAATGCTACGTTAGTTTCAAACAAATATCTTTACTTTAAAGTGAAAACCCAATTGCATGCATTTTCATGTTCAAGAAAAATTAATGAATTTTCTTGCTCAAAGAAATATAACTTTTATACGGAAGCCCTGGAGGGACATTTCGAGTTAAGAGTTAGGAGTTAAGAATTAGGAGTTACATCTTACTACTTAGCACTTATTTCTTATGACTTATTTGTTTTTTTCTTAATCCTTTTTTCAGATCTGGATTTTGCAACCTTGGGGGGGGTGCTACATTGAAACAATCTCGTCTTTTTGCTTGGTCCATCGTACATTAAAGTTTACGTGTAGGCTTTAAGCATTTTTCTCTGAAGCTGAAAATATAACGATCATTAATAGACCTTAATTTATACTGTTGTGCCAAGACTTGTATACAAGTAGCTCTAGCCTTTTAAATGATACTAAAAATTAAAATAGAAGGATATGGAGTATGTATGAATGATACAGAATCCGTTCGACAATTCATATTGATATGAGCAAATGCAAAAGAAACAGCACTTTTATATTTTTTCAACAATGATAGAACTTACACCTACAAATGTTTGGTCATTCCTACAGCGGGAGTCGAACCCATGCTGAAATATCTACGAGAATACCGTCAGCAGCAGCTGTGACGATGCATATGGCGTCTTAGACCACCTTATTAGGTTGCTATAGGCTATATAAAAAGAAGCTCTTGCTGATCAAATGATATTTTCTCGTAAATAAGATGGTCTGGGTCTAGGAATATATATTTTTATCTATTTTTAGACAGAGTGCGTATAAAAAGTCTGGCTGACTCTCACTGTGACTGTACAACTATTTCTATATACAAACGAGTATTAATTTCAGTACATGTATAGACACTTGTAACATAAAATAAGGGGATATACACCACTTTGCTAAACTGCAGGGTTCAACATAAATAAAAGCCCTAATCCTGATTTGGGTATGAAAACTATCTAAAAAATACACACGTATGCTTATAGAAAATCAAAATATAGAAAAAACATTTCATCAACACTAATTGTTGTTTATAGCACTTTATTTTTTTTATTAATTATCGGTAACGTTTCGCTAAAATCTATGATCTTTTTATCAGAACAGCGAGCCTGGTAAAAAAGGGCAAGTCGTCTTTGATCCGGATGCGAGACGCGGGGAGGACTGCCTAAAAATATACATCGAATCGACCAATCAAATTAAATATTTGTTATTACTTAATACAAATAAGTAATAACAAATAAGTATTAAGTGATAACAAATAAGTATTAAGTGATAACAAATAAGTAATTAGTAATAACAAATTACTTATAAGGAATAACAAATAAGTAATAAGTAATAAGTAATAAAAACTAAGTAATAAGTAGTAACAAATAAGTAATAAGAAATAACAAGTAAGTACTAACAAATTAGAAATAAGTAAAAACAAATAAGTAATAAGTAATAAGTATAATAACAAATATGTCTCAATTAACGTTGAATGGTCGATTGAGAGGCATTTTTTAGGCAGTAACCCCTCTGCCTCGCAAGCGAATCAAAAAACGGATGGCTCCCAGAGGGTCATTGTCCTCATAAAAATTATAGATTTTAACGAAACGTTACCGATAATTAATAAATATATAGTGTTTAACATTTTTAACAACAATCTGTATTGAAAAAAAATGTTTTGTTATAAGTTTTCATAAGAGTACATGACTTGTGGATAGTGTTCATATCCACGAATCGGTAGTAGGGCTCTCATTTATGTTAATCCATACTGTTACAGTTTAACAAAATGACGTATTTCCCTTATTTTTTAATTACTAGTGTGAATATTAAAATTTTTACTCGTCGGTATGTGGAAATGCTGGTATAGTGAGGTCAGACTTTTTATACGCAAAAAAATAATACATAAAAAATAAAGTTGTAATTTACGAGATAATAACATTTGATCAGCAAGAGCTGCTTTTTATAGCTTGCTGGAAAGGTGGTCTAAGAAGCAATATACATAGTCAAAACTGCTGTTGACTGTATTCTCATAGATATTTCAGCATGGGATCGACTCCCGCTGTAGGAATGACAAAACATTTGTAGGTGAAAGTTCTATCATTGTTGGGAAGATATATATATAAGTGATGTTTCTTTTGCTTTTGTTCAAAGTTGACATTTCAAAACCGAATTTTCAACCAAATAAGACAAAAATTGTGGTAAAGCCGGTACAATTAATTATGTTCCCCAAACGAAGTGTGGGAACATATTGTTTTTACTCCGTTTCTTATTATTATTATGTCGACCGAAACGCAGTTATTCGGTAGACATATTGTTATTGTCGCGTTTATTTTTTTTCATTATTATTATGTCGACCGAAACGCAGTTATTCGGTAGACATATTGTTATTGTCGCGTTTATTTTTTTTCATTATTATGTCGACCGAAACGCAGTTATTCGGTAGACATATTGTTATTGTCGCGTTTATTTTTTTTCATTATTATTATTATGTCGACCGAAACGCAGTTATTCGGTAGACATATTGTTATTGTCGCGTTTATTTTTTTTCATTATTCTTATTCTTATTATTAAGTCGCCCAAAACAAAGTTTTGGCGACTTATTGTTTTTACCCCGTTTCTTATTAAGTCGCCCAAAACAAAGTTTTGGCGACTTATTGTTTTTACCCCGTTTCTTATTATATCTCCCAAACACTATGTTTGGGAGATATATTGTTTTTATTCTGTTTCTTATTATTATTATTCTTCTTCTTTTTTTTTCTTCTTTCTTCCGGACATGAACTTGTCCGAGCCACATCTCATAGAAGGGCTTGATGGATCTTCATGAAATTATGTATGGTGGTAAGCTGAGTCCCAAAGGTGGTAATAGGCTATTCGGAATTTTCAAAATGGCCGCCGTTTCCATGGAAACAGCAAAAGGTCATAATATGGGACATTGAGATATCTCGGTTACCTAGGTGCTCAGGGTTCTGAAATTTTGTAGGTTAATAGAGCAAAAGGAGCTCTTTAATAATATGGAAAAAAAATTTGAAGCGATATTTACGGTTTTCGAGTTATTCACGAAAATGTGATTTTTCGGTCCCAAAAATGGGAAAATTGTCAAAATACTACGATTTCCATAAAATTTGGTATTTAGAGGTTTCAAATGATAGCGAGTTTGGGTGCGATGTCAAAATTAATGCAAGAGTGATAATATGCGTACGTTTGGGAGATATTTTTGTGTTGGGCATCCCCAACACAGTCAACACTTGTTATTATTATTTTTCTTCTTATTATTATTATTTCTCTTATCCATGAACTTTTCCGAAAGGATTGCTTGGAAGTGCTTTATAGGAGGTCTATGAAACTTGGTAGGGTCATAGAACACCAAAAGGAGTTATGCAACGTAATGTTTAAAAATTCAAGATGGCCGCCGTTTCAAAATGGCGGCCGTTCTAAAAATAGTAACAACGACTAATACTTATCGGAACATTTTGAAAATGGATTGTATGGGTAAATAGGATATCCTGAGTTCAAATATGAAATCAGATTTAAGATTGGACTTACCGTTTTCAAATGGCGGTCATTTTTATACCCCCGCCCCCTATGAAAAACTGCTAATTTTGTCCTACTATCTAGTCTGAGATGCTTTGAAGAGAGGTAATGAAACTTTGCACAGTGATTAACCTTCATTTGAAGTTTTGCAGGAAGTTTTCAGAATGTTCAAAATGGCCGCCGTTTCAAAATGGCAGCCCGTTACTTAAAATAGATGAAAAAATTAAAGTTTGTCTGATTGTCTTGAAAATGGGTTATCTGGGTGAATCTGGTATGCTGAGTTCAATGGTGCAATCAGAATTTTGATTGGACTTCCGGTTTCAAAATGGCGGCCAATTTTACTACATTCCCGTTGCGTGAAATTGGAAACTTTGTCTGATTTGTCTGAAATTTGATTTCTAGGCATATTTTATTATACTAATTTGAAAGAAATACAATCCATGGCAATTTTGGGCGACTTCTGTGTTGGCATCCCAACACAATTATACCTAGTTATTATTATTTTTCTTCTTATTATTATTATTTCTCTTATCCATGAACTTTTCCGAAAGGATTGCTCGGAAGTGCTTTGTAGGAGTTCTATGATACTTGATAGGGTCATAGAACACCAAAAGGAGTTATGCAACGTAATGTTTAAAAATTCAAAATGGCCGCCGTTTCAAAATGGCGGCTGTTCTAAAAATAGCAACAACGACTAATACTTATCGGAACATTTTGAAAATAGATTGTATTGGTAAATGGGGTATCCTGAGTTCAAATATGAAATCAGATTTCAGATTGGACTTACCGTTTTTAAATGGCGGCCATTTTTATACCCCCGCCCCCTATGAAAAACTGCTAATTTTGTCCTACTATCTAGTCCGAGATGCTTTGAAGAGAGGTAATGAAACTTTGCACAGTGATTAACCTTCATTTGAAGTTTTGCAAGAAGTTTTCAGAATGTTCAAAATGGATGCAGTTTCAAAATGGCAGCCCGTTACTAAAAATAGACGAAAAAATTAAAGTTTGTCTGATTGTCTTGAAAATGGGTTATCTGGGTAAATCTGGTATGCTGAGTTCAATGGTGCAATCAGAATTTTGATTGGACTTCCGGTTTCAAAATGGCGGCCATTTTTACTACATTCCCGTTGCGTTAAATTGGAAACTTTGTCTGATTTGTCTGAAATTTGATTTCCAGGCATATTTTATTATACTTATTTGAAAGAAATACAATCCATGGCGATTTTGGGCGACTTCTGTGTTGGCATCCCAACACAATTATACCTAGTTATTCTTATTATTCCTATTCTTATTCTTATTCTTATTGTCGCCAATTTTTGTCCTCGTCATAACTAAAGAACCGTTTTATATTGCGGATCCAAACTTGGTATGATGATACGTGATCATGATATCTGTTGCGGTAGAAATTTCCGCAACCAAGATGGCTGCCATTTCAAAGATGGCCGCCATTTTACGTAAAAAAAGTCGCGTTTTCTGATTGAAACAAAAATTTATTTTACGCAATATTATAGGATTGCGAGTTGAGGCGTGACGAAAAAAATGTCGAAAAATTCAAAATGGCCGCCATTTCCCGTAAAAATTGAACATTCTCCGATTTTAACGAAACTTCATATTTAAGGTATATGAAGGATGGCCAGTTCATACGCGGAGTAAGAAATGTCGAAATATTCAAAATGGCAGCCACTTCCTGCAAAAATGAAAAATTTTCGGATTTTGACGAAAATTTATATTTAGGTATTTCGAAGGATGCCGAGTTAAAAAAGTTCAAAAAATTCAAAATGGCCGCCACTTCCAAAAATTTTTTTTTTCAAAATTTTAACGAAATTTTATTTTTAAGAGTTTTGAAGGATGACCGATTCAAAAATTTCAAAAAATTCAAAATGGCCGCCATTTCCCGTAAAAATTGAACATTCTCCGATTTTAACGAAACTTTATAATTAAGGTATATGAAGGATGGCGAGTTCATACGCGGAGTAAGAAATGTCGATAAATTCAAAATGGCCGCCACTTCCTGTAAAAATGAAAAATTTTCCGATTTCCACGAAAATTTATATTTAGGTGTTTCAAAGGATGGCGAGTTCAAAAAGTTCAAAAAATTCAAAATGGCCGCCACTTCCAAAATTGTTTTTTTTTTTTAATTTTAACAAAATTTTATTTTTTTGAGTTTTGAAGGATGACCGATTCAAAAATTTCAAAAAATTCAAAATGGCCGCCATTTCCCGTAAAAATTGAACATTCTCCGATTTTAACGAAACTTTATATTTAAGGTATATGAAGGATGGCGAGTTCATACGCGGAGTAAGAAATGTCGATAAATTCAAAATGGCCGCCACTTCCTGTAAAAATGAAAAATTTTCCGATTTCCACGAAAATTTATATTTAGGTGTTTCAAAGGATGGCGAGTTCAAAAAGTTCAAAAAATTCAAAATGGCCGCCACTTCCAAAATTGTTTTTTTTTTTAAATTTTAACAAAATTTTATTTTTTTGAGTTTTGAAGGATGACCGATTCAAAAATTTCAAAAAATTCAAAATGGCCGCCATTTCCCGTAAAAATTGAACATTCTCCGATTTTAACGAAACTTTATATTTAAGGTATATGAAGGATGGCGAGTTCATACGCGGAGTAAGAAATGTCGATAAATTCAAAATGGCCTGTAAAAATGAAAAATTTTCCGATTTCCACGAAAATTTATATTTAGGTGTTTCAAAGGATGGCGAGTTCAAAAAGTTCAAAAAATTCAAAATGGCCGCCACTTCCAAAATTGTTTTTTTTTTTAAATTTTAACAAAATTTTATTTTTTTGAGTTTTGAAGGATGACCGATTCAAAAATTTCAAAAAATTCAAAATGGCCGCCATTTCCCGTAAAAATTGAACATTCTCCGATTTTAACGAAACTTTATATTTAAGGAATATGAAGGATGACGAGTTGATACGCGAGGTCAGAAATGTCGAAAAATTCAAAATGGCCGCCATTTTCCGTAAAAAGTGAACATTCTCCGATTTTAACAAAACTTTATATTTAGAAGTTTCAATTGATGGCGAAATCAAAAATTCCAAAAAAATCAAAATGGCCGCCACTTCCGTAATTATTGAAAATTCTCAGATTTTAACGAAACTTGATATTTTAGGTGTTTGAAGGATGGCGAGTGGGAATATGGAGTCAAATATTAAAAAAATCATTAAAATGGCTGCCGACAGTGTCAAATATGTTGTAAAAGATAAGGCAACGGTCGACATCTGCTATTGCTGGCAATGGCAATTCTAGTTATTCTTATTATTCTTATTATTATGTCGACCGAAACGCAGTTATTCGGTAGACATATTGTTATTGTCGCGTTTATTTTTTTTCATTATTCTTATTCTTATTATTCTTATTCTTATTCCTATTCTTATTCTTATTCTTATTGTCGCCAATTTTTGTCCTCGTCATAACTAAAGAACCGTTTTATATTGCGGATCCAAACTTGGTATGATGATACGTGATCATGATATCTGTTGCGGTAGAAATTTTCGCAACCAAGATGGCTGCCATTTCAAAGATGGCCGCCATTTTACGTAAAAAAAGTCGCGTTTTCTGATTGAAACAAAAATTTATTTTACGCAATATTATAGGATGGCGAGTTGAGGCGTGACGAAAAAAATGTCGAAAAATTCAAAATGGCCGCCATTTCCCGTAAAAATTGAACATTCTTCGATTTTAACGAAACTTTATATTTAAGGAATATGAAGGATGGCGAGTTGATACGCGAGGTCAGAAATGTCGAAAAATTCAAAATGGCCGCCATTTCCCGTAAAAATTGAACATTCTCCGATTTTAACGAAACTTTATATTTAAGGTATATGAAGGATGGCCAGTTCATACGCGGAGTAAGAAATGTCGAAAAATTCAAAATGGCCGCCACTTCCTGTAAAAATGAAAAATTTTCCGATTTACACGAAAATTTATATTCAGGTGTTTCAAAGGATGGCGAGTTAAAAAAGTTCAAAAAATTCAAAATGGCCGCCACTTCCAAATTTTTTTTTTTTCAAATTTTTAACGAAATTTTATTTTTAAGAGTTTTGATGGATGACCGATTCAAAAATCTCAAAAAATTCAAAATGGCCGACATTTCCCGTAAAAATTGAACATTCTTCGATTTTAACGAAACTTTATATTTAAGGAATATGAAGGATGGCGAGTTGATACGCGAGGTCAGAAATGTCGAAAAATTCAAAATGGCCGCCATTTTCCGTAAAAATTGAACATTCTCCGATTTAAACGAAACTTTATATTTAAGGTATATGAAGGATGGCGAGTTCATACGCGGCGTAAGAAATGTCGAAAAATTCAAAATGGCCGCCACTTCCTGTAAAAATGAAAAAAATTTCCGATTTCCACGAAAATTTATATTTAGATGTTTCAAAGGATGGCAAGTTCAAAAAGTTCAAAAAATTCAAAATGGCCGCCACTTCCAAAAATTTTTTTTTCTCAAAATTTTAACAAAATTTTTTTTTTAAAGTTTTGAAGGATGACCGATTCAAAAAATTCAAAATGGCCGCCATTTCCCGTAAAAATTGAACATTCTCCGATTTTAACGAAACTTTATATTTAAGGAATATGAAGGATGGCGAGTTGATACGCGAGGTCAGAAATGTCGAAAAATTCAAAATGGCCGCCATTTTCCGTAAAAAGTGAACATTCTCAGATTTTAAAGAAACTTTATATTTAAGAGTTTCAAATGATGGCGAGTTCAAAAATTCCCAAAAAATCAAAATGGCCGCCACTTCCGTAATTATTCAAAATTTTCAGATTTTAACGAAACTTGGTATTTTAGGTGTTTGAAGGATGGCGAGTGGGAATATGGAGTCAAATATTAAAAAAATCATTAAAATGGCTGCCGACAGTGTCAAATATGTCGTAAAAGATAAGGCAACGGTCGACATCTGCTATTGCTGGCAATGGCAATTCTAGTTATTCTTATTATTGTCGCCAATTGTTGTCCATACCATAACTAAAGAACCGTTTTATATTGCGGTTCCAAACTTGGTATGATGATACGTGATCATGATATCTGTTGCGGTAGAAATTTTCGCAACCAAGATGGCTGCCATTTCAAAGATGGCCGCCATTTTACGTTAAAAAAGTCGCGTTTTCTGATTTAAACAAAAAATTATTTTACGCCATATTATAGGAAGGCGAGTTGAGGCGTGACGAAAAAAATATCGAAAAATTCAAAATGGCCGCCATTTACCGTAAAAATTGAACATTATCTGATTTTAACGAAACTTTATATTTAAGGTATATGAAGGATGGCGAGTTCATACGCGGTAAGAAATGTCGAAAAATTCAAAATGGCCGCCACTTCCTGTAAAAATGGAAAATTTTCCGATTTCCACGAAAATTTATATTTAGATGTTTCAAAGGATGGCAAGTTCAAAAAGTTCAAAAAATTCAAAATGGCCGCCACTTCCAAAAATTTTTTTCTTCAAAATTTTAACGAAATTTTTTTTTAAGAGTTTTGAAGGATAACCGATTCAAAAATTTCAAAAAATTCAAAATGGCCGCCATTTCCAGTAAAAATTGAACATTCTCCGATTTTAACGAAACTTTATATTTAAGGAATATGAAGGATGGCGAGTTGATACGCGAGGTCAGAAATGTCGAAAAATTCAAAATGGCCGCCATTTTCCGTAAAAAGTGAACATTCTCAGATTTTAACGAAACTTTATATTTAGGAGTTTCAAAAGATGGCGAGTTCAAAAATTCTAAAAAATTCAAAATGGCCGCCACTTCTGTAATTATTGAAAATTCTCAGATTTTAACAAAACTTGATATTTTAGGGTGTTTGAAGGATGGCGAGTGGGAATATGGAGTCAAATATTAAAAAATCATATAAATGGCTGCCAACAGTGTCAAATATGTCGTAAAAGATAAGGCAATGGTCGACATCTGCTATTGCTGGCAATGGCAATTCTAGTTATTCTTATTATTGTTCCGACTTATATTTGTCCGACCAATAACTAATGAACCATTTCATATTACGGATCGAAACTTGGTATGTTGATACGTCATCATGAGATCTGTTGCTGTGAAACTTTTCGGAACCAAGATGGCTGCCATATCAAAGATGGCCGCCATTTTACGTAAAAAAAGTCGCGTTTTCTGATTTAAACAAAAATTTATTTTACGCCATATTATAGCATGGCGTGTTGAGGCGTGACAAAAAAAATGTCGAAAAATTCAAAATGGCCGCCATTTCCCATTTAAAAATTGAACATTCTCCGATTTTAACGAAACTTTATATTTAAGGTATATGAAGGATGGCGAGTTCATACGCGGAGTAAGAAATGTCGAAAAATTCAAAATGGCCGCCACTTCCTGTAAAAATGAAAAATTTTCCGATTTCCACGAAAATTTATATTTAGGTGTTTCAAAGGATGGCGAGTTCAAAAAGTTCAAAAAATTCAAAATGGCTGTCACTTCCAAAATTTTTTTTTTCTTCAAAATTTAACAAAATTTTATTTTTAAGAGTTTTGAAGGATGACCGATTCAAAAATTTCAAAAAATTCAAAATGGCCGCCATTTTCCGTAAAAAAGTGAACATTCTCCGATTTTAACAAAACTTTATATTTAGGAGTTTCAATTGATGGCGAGTTCAAAAATTCCAAAAAAATCAAAATGGCCGCCACTTCCGTAATTATTGAAAATTCTCAGATTTTAACCTAACTTGATATTTTAGGTGTTTGAAGGATGGCGAGTGGGAATATGGAGTCAAATATTAAAAAAATCATTAAAATGGCTGCCGACAGTGTCAAATATGTCGTAAAAGATAAGGCAACGGTCGACATCTGCTATTGCTGGCAATGGCAATTCTAGTTCTTATTCTTCTTCTTCTTCTTCTTCTTCCGCACTCTAAAAAACGCTTGTCCGGGTATAGCCGAAGAGATGTGAAGACTGAGCTTTATGAAACTTTCCACAGCGATAGGGCACATATCAGAGGTGTGCACAACGTTTTCGGAATTTTCAAAATGGCCACCGTTTCCGAGTAAACAGCGAAAGTTCATTATATAGGACATTGCTATATCTCGGTAACCTAGGTGGTCAGGACCTTGAAACTTGGTAGGATTATAGAGCTTAATAAGTACTACAAAAATATCAAAAAAAGATTTGAAGCGATATTTACGGTTTTTCCGCAAAATGCGAAAATGTGAAATTTCAAAATCCAAGATGGCCGCCAAAATTTAATAGTGCTTGGATTTTGATAAAAATTAATATTCTGGTAGATTTTGATGTTGCGAGTAATGCTCCACATCAGAGGTGTCCATAAGAACTTCGAAATTTTTTAAATAGCCGTTTTTTTTTTTAATAAATAGCAAAAGTTCATTATATAGGACATTGTCATATCTCAGTAACACAAGTGATGAGCACCTTGAAACTAAGTGGTATTATAGAGCTTGATAAGGACTACAAAAATATTTTAAAAGTTCTAATGAGATATTTACAGTTTGCTGCTTTAAGGTACATCTTGTTCGTTTGGGGAACATCTGTGACGGCTGCCGTCACAATCAGTACTCGTTATATCATGGTAGTTTTATCTTGCTTAATGCAAAACATAACAGGTCAATCAACTTAAAATATTATATGGGTCTTTATATGCTTTATAGGCAACAAAGCGCGTAACATTATTATAATAACCGACAGTTGCCAATATGTATAATTGTCGGAAGGATTCTGTGTCATTCATGCGTACTCCATATCCTTCTATTTTAATTTTAAGTACCATTTAAAAGGCTAGGGCTACTTGTGTACGAGTGTTGGCACAACAGTATAAATTAAGGTCTTATGATCTTTATATTTTCAGCTTCAGAGAAAACTGCTTAAAGCCTACACGTAAACTTTAATGTGCGTGGGACCAAGCAAAAAGACGGTATATTGTTTCAATGCAGCACCCCCCCCCCCCGTTTCAAAATCCAGACCTGAAAAAAAAGTATTAAGAAAAAAACAGATAAGTTTTAAGAAATAAGTGCTAAGTAGTAAGTTGTAACTCATAATTCTTAACTCCTAACTCTTAACTCAAAATGTCCCTCCCCAGCAGGCAAAATTGGTCGTTTTTACGTTGAAAAGACGTCTTTTTGAGACGTCAGGAAGACGTCTTTTTCTGGTTGAATTTGATATAAGGAAAGACGTCTTTTTGAGACGTCTTTTCAACGTCTTTATTAGACGTCTTTTCAACGTCTTTTTTAGACGTCTTTTCAACATACCTTTTAAGACGTCTTTTCAACGTCGTTTTTAGACGTCTATTCAACCTCTTTTTTATTCTGTACAATGTCATTTTTCATGTGTGTTTTGTTTTGTTTTTTAAATGTTTTTACAATCTTTTTAATTTAATAAGTTTGTATTACTTCGAGCAGTAAAATTGGTTTTGGATTTTTTTGAGTGGTGAATTATCTTATATGATTATTTGTACATGATTCAACAGTTAAAACTGTAATTTTAAAATTGAAAATAAGGAAGATAAAACAATAACAATTATACATTTTTATATGAGAAAATTCTACACACAGATAGGAATTCAAAATGCAGTCAGTAGTCCAAGTTTTGTTTTGTAACACTAATTCACAAGTAGTCAAATATAAAATCCAATTATTTTGATCCCATTTCAGTTGTCAAATCACATTCCATCAATGTTGTTTGTTTTTTATGTTCTTCAATTTTTCCTGATCCTGCAATAAAAACAAAGTCAGAGATTGAACAATTTAGCAGAATAATTTCTTTTGATATGGATAAGCACAGTTGATGCTGAAGCTCAAAAAGAAGTCTTTACATGTAATAGTACTCAGAATTAACTATTATAACAATGGCAAAAGATTATCCTTTATTTTGACAATTTATAGTCGATCTTTTCTAACATACAGTTATTAATCTTTATCACACATTTATTATCTATAGTCAAAAATTATTTTTATGAATATGCAAAACTCTACCTTTTTCGTGTTGTCAATTCCAATTAACAAGCTAGTGGCATCCACAATTCACATTAAATGCACAGATGTAATATGTCTATCTGGAAAAAAAAACATGCACAAGCTGTATAAAACATTTGGTCAAAGTATGAAAGTTGTGCCTTCTTATCTACAACATTATAAATACTTGTAAAATTAGTGTGCAATCAAACTGCCTTGAGATAACTGATAAAGATAAAATGTTCTAAGAATAGACATTTTATCTTAATTAGTTTGGTTGTGTGGCGTGATGCAGGAATAGGATCGTGTGTCTCTATTTTGTCTCATTTAAAACAATGGATTGTTACAAATACAATCAATATAATTTTATCAATATATTCTGAGATTGTGCTGTAGCTTTACCAGTGTGAGATATACAAACACATGATGTGTACATGTTCATTTTCTTTACGTTTTGCAAAGATGTTTTGTCAACTGAAACATAATATTTCCTACTTTCTACTTCATGTTATACTATCAATAATCTAAAAATCAAACATAAATTTAATTTGCCCACTTATTATGACATATATTTTCTAAAAAAAAATAGTTTCTTACCGAAAATTGTTTATGAATCCTTGTCAGCAGTCGATATCATCACACATTCAAAATTTCAAACTCTGGTAGTAATTTGTTGTGCGCATGTCTATCTTTTGAAACACGCGTTAGAATGACGATAAACATGATATATTAGATAATTCTTTTATTTACACATGATACATGTAAATCAAAATTAAAAGTAACACAAACTACTATTGTTATGTTGTTGTTTATAGGTAATAGATTTTCAATAAGATTTAATATCATGGATATTAGGAGGAATAATCCCCCCTTTTCACGTCGTGCTTATTAGTTGCACAATTATGAAATCATGTGTATATAAATACTAGTATAGGTATTTTCATTACATATTATTTTGTCGATTTTCACTTTAACAGTGTTTAAGAAAAACGACGAATTGAGTTAATTGTAATCATGCAATATGTTCCGATTTTGGTCTAAAACAGACGTATTAAAGACGTCCAAAAAGAAGAGTTGAACTTTAGCTACAGATAAGACGTTACATTTATGTTGTAGTTGCGACGAAACCAGAAAAAGACGTCCTTTTTAGGTCGATATTTGGTTGAATGACGTCACGACCAAAATTCAACCAAAAAAAGACGTCAGGGTGACGTCTTTTGCCTGCTGGATCCAGGGCTTCCGTACTTTTTTTTTTATACCTTATTAAAAAATTCAGTCTATTTTTTTTTTTTTTGTCTTTCAGTTTTGAAACTGCGTTTATACGGATTGCCATGCTTTGCAATTTATGGGTAACAGTTAAAACCAGTGCATGTCAAAACATGCGATTTTAAAGTTTTTGCTTGGTTTTATTGTGAAGAATATTTTAAATCCATATTACAGAGACTTATTCAAAAAATCATTTTCATGTCTTTTCAGCACCCTTTAAGAGAAATTAAAAGAATTGCAGAATTTGTTGGTGTTGATGCGGATGAATCTTTTTTTAATGTAGTAAAAGAAAATACCACGTTTGATAGTCTGAAAAAGAATGTGTACGATGGAACAGTGATTTTTAGCCGTGACTCGAAGCCACATTTGTTTAGAAAGGGTAACTGTTAAACACATAGTATGTTATAGATAATTGGGAACAACTTATTACCGGTTTTAAGATAGTTCACTGTTCTCTTTCTAAATGTGGTCGAAATACTTCTTTTCTCAAAGCTATTATAATAATTCAAGGATATAACAGTCGGGTGCGTGGTTTTTTTTTCTTTGTGGGGGGTCTTCATTCGTTTTAAAATACGAGACCAAAAATGGGTATAAAAGGGTTAATTTTAGTTATGCTGTATTTCAAGGAGTAACTGCTAATTATCAGCATTTGAATCAAAACATTGGAAGTTCAAAAACCCAAAGTATTAAATGAAAAGTATACTCTAAGCCAAATGGTTAGAACTGGCATGACTGGGAAGGCAAATCCATCACAGAGGATATCGACCATGTGTAGTACAAGAAAAGAAACCTGGTGTTTTAAACAATTCGGAAATTTCAATGACATAAATATAAGAAATTTATCGGTAAAATCGTGTCTGACAAGTCTGACGACCAGGCTTGTGATTACCCTCGGGGACCTCTGGTCCACCAGACGCAGTAATCGACCCAGTAGTTTCAAAATACAGTACCAAAAAGGTATCAACGGTTAATTTTGTTCATTTCAAATTTGTTTATTTTACACGTAACTCAGCTTAATCTTGCATATATATTTTATCAAAATTAGTTTTCATTTGAGCTTATGTGATGTAAGAGACAAATAAAATTCGGATTATATTCAATACTTTCATGCAAAAAGGAGAAAGGACAATATGGGGTAAACAACAGGGTCCTGTCTTCGTGCACATATGCTTGGCATACAGTGCTTATCACACGAACCCCTTTCTTCAGTTTGTATATTAAATAGAGTTTATATTTTTGTTGTTTACTTACTAGAAATTCAAGGATGGTACCAAGCTTTGTTATATAAAATGAGTGGCTAAGTCTTTTTGTCTCTTTTTGATTACTCGTTTGATTTTTAAATAAGAATCTAAATAAGGATTTTGTTTGTTCTGCTTTTTTAAAAAAATGCATAAGCATTAATTTTGTTGAATAATTCTTTAACTCTTTAAGATGAACGTGTTCTTATTAATTCTAAGTTTAAACATTGTAGGTGTGATGGGCGAATGGAAAGAGCAGTTTACGGTCGCACAGAGCGAAGAACTCGATTCTATGTTTGCAAAGGAACTAGGTGATCTCAACGTTGAATTTATCTACGAAAGCCCAAAGACATAAATTTATTTGTTTATTATTTAGTTGTTTATTATTTAGTTGTTTATTATGTATATCAAGATAATATTTGGATTTAATCAGAAATAGTTTCATGGTTGCAATAGTGTATCATTATAACTCGCTATAATAATTTAAATTGAATACACGTTGGTTTGCCATGTTGTTGCTACTTGCATATTTATAATTGGTCCAACAAAACCCCGCATCATCTTCGCATACCTATGTCTGTCGTAAGCCAGGAATTACAAATCATTTTGTACTTGTTAGTACTTGTTTAATGTTCAAAGGGGTCTGTTGTTGAAAATTTAATTGTAAGATTTAAATATTATGCATATATAGTGAGATTTTATGTCTGGCCAATCAGCGACAACGGGTCACATTGAAGGCTGCTGGTTGTTTTCATACTGAATTTTATGTCACTTCTGATACAATAAGTGCAGGGTTATGTTACTCCTCGATTGTTGTCTTCACTTAATAATCTAATGAAAGAAAACATGTACTTAAAAATATGGGATTTCTATCTGTCAGATTAGTACAGATGTATGTTTGTTATTGGGTTTTGTTTTGTCCTCCTTCGCCGGATTTGACAGGCTGGATTTACCATTAGCAAGGCGATAAATATGTTACAACAAGCAAAAACTGCTTACCCTTCCGGAGCATCTGATTTCACTCCTGTTGCAACTTGCCGGGTGCGCGTTGTTGATTGCTATTTCGTTGTTTTTCGTCTTTATGGTGTCTGTCTTCGTGCTATTCCCATTCGTGTTTGCTGATTTTGTCTTTACCTTCTCGGAGTTTTGACATTCTATTGCCCCATTGGTACTTATATGATGCTAATATTATGGAATTTTCCCCCTAAAAAATAATTCCGACCCGTACCTTCTCGTTGTGCAAGACGAGTATTGTTCCAGCGAAAACGATTGCATCGTATCACGTGCTTTGGAGCTGCTTACACCGGTGACGTGTCATGACCTGGGCGCCTAATGGCATACATAAATTTAAGTCTTCAATAGTCGCTACAGAGGGGACTTCCACCATAGTCACGAATCTAAAATCCACTAGTAATAGAAAAAAGGCAATCGGAAAGAAAATCGTGATTTTTTTTATACAAAAGGGTAACGGGAAAAAGTCACAATTATAAGTCTAAAGTATGATAACATAACAAATGGAAAAAAAATATGTTTTTTCTTTTAATATTACGCTTTCTCTAAAAAAATCCAATAAAAAAGTTCCTGGATGTAAGGACAGAGGATCAAAATCTAACATTATGACAGCTAAAGTGATGATTTGTTGTATTGTTACAATTCATCAGAAATTCAGATTCCTTGAACTTGATCATCATGTGAAGTTAGTACCTTGAAAGAGATAGGAGTTTTTTCGTGCGTGAAAAGCTAGTAAACTGGAAAGCTTTCGTATGCTCTTATATATTTTCGAATACTGGAATATGTGTTGGAAAGTCACTGTTTACATAAGAAAAGAAAATTTCAGAAGAAACTCTTAAAAAATAACGTTATTGATCAGCTAGAAACCTTAAATGATGATAACCCCAAATTATATTGGAAACTAATAAATGATCTACAAGACAAAGAATCTCCATCATATGTAAAAAATGTCCCTCCATCTGAATGGCTAAAACATTTTAAGGGACTAAATGAAATTAATGAAAGCTTTACCACTAGAGTACATGAACAAGAGAAGAAATTAGAAGATGCAGAGAAAAAAAAGATTTTTAATGAGCTAGATTTTTCAATAAATGATAAAGAAATAATTGATGCCATCTCTAAAATGAAAATCAATAAATCACCAGGACTAGACAATATATCTAACAATATGATTAAGTGTAGTCATTCTCTCTGAAAGTGTTATAACACTATATTCAATTCTTGCTTGAGAAATGGCATCTATCCAGAGACATGGACAGAAAGATATATTTCACCTCTGTAAAAATCTAAAGACCATCTGATCCAAACAATTACAGAGACTTATTAATTACAAGCTCCATAGGAAAATTGTTTAATCGCATTTTAAATTCTCGTCTTGCTAAATTTCTTGAAAAACATAAAATCATAGATAGTTGTCAAATTGGATTTACCAAAAAAAAAGCCAGAACCTCTGACCATATGTTTGTATTAAAAACATTGATTGATAAATATTGCATGCAGGTGGTAGACTCTTTGTCTGCTTTGTAGACTTTAAAAAGGTATTTGACACTGTGATTCATACAGGAATTAAACTGAAATTATTAGATTTAGGTGTTGGCACTTCATTTTATAATACTATTAAAAATATGTATTCAGTTAGTAAATCATGCATCAAATTTGATGATAAAATAACTGATAACTTCCCTACATTATTAGGTGTTAAACAAGGAGATAATCTTAGCCTTAATCTATTTAAAATTTTTATTAACAATTTGATAGATTACTTCAAAATGGCAGAGGATCCTGTTCTCTTGAATCAGCATCCATTGCACTGTCTTATGTATGCAGATGATGTTGTAATTTTATCCACTTCCCCCAAGGGATTACAAAACAAATTGGACATATTAAATAAATTTTGTGAAGACTGGTGCTTACATGTAAATACTGATAAAACAAAGGTCTTAATTTTTAACAAGGCAGGCAAGGTTATCTCCAATGATTTTATTTTGAATGATGTAAAACTTGAGTGTGTCAATCAGTACAAATACCAAGGATTAACTTTCAATGCATCTGGCTCTTTTTCATTTGCTCAAGAGGAATTATATAAAAAAGCTCTGAAAGCATATTTTAAATTGTCAAAGGATTTTTTGTCTGTTCAACCCTCTATTAAAACAAGTATTCATGTATTTGACTATACAATTAAACCAATACTTGTATATGGAAGTGAAGTTTGGGGTCTTTTTAACCCAACAACCGCTAAATTTAGAAATGGTTTAGATTCATTTTATCAAATTTATTCAAATATCCCAGCATAGAAACTTCACATTAAATTTTGTAAATTTATTTTAGGAGTTCCCAAAAAAAGCACAAACTTTGCAGTTTTATCAGAATTAGGTCGATTGCCACTGTATTTTAATATAGTTAAATCCATGATTAAATACTACCATAGACTAGAACAATCTGAGTGTATGTTTCCAATATTATATGATGCTTTTATTGAATCAAAAACTTTATGTGATGAAAACAAACCATCTTGGTACATGTCTATTTTAGAGTTGAACAAGCTTTGTCACCAATCAACACAATTAAATCAAAATTTTTGTGAAAAAGAATTAAGAAACTCCTTTCTTACAGAATGGAATAAACAACGCATATCAAACTCTGATGGAAAATTATGCTCTTATGTAACTTTCAAAACTAACTTTGGATGTAAAAATTATCTTAAAATTCTAAAAAATCCCAGTTTGAGACGACCTTTCACAAAATTTAGAATATCTGCACATAAATTACAAATCGAAAAAGGCAGATATCTTGGGTCCGAGTATATTGACGTCCATTCAATTTTCGTTATGACAATTAAAAATGAAAATTGAAAAACAAAGGTATTTTCGTATTCCGTTTTTCAAAATCAAAAACAAAAATTGAAAAACGGAAATGTATTCGTTTTTCGTTTTAAATAGTAAAAAACAAAAATTGAAAAACGGGTTTGTATTCGTTTTTCATTTTGCAAAATCAAAAACAAAAATTAAAAAACGGAAATGTATTCGTTTTTCGTTTTTAATATTAAAAAACCAAAATTAAAAAAGGGAAATGTATTCGTTTTTCATTTTGCAAAATCAAAAACAACAATTGAAAAACGGAAATGTTTTCGTTTTGGTTTTTAATATTAAAAAAAGAAAATTGAAAAACGGAAATGTATTCGTTTTTCATTTTGCAAAATCAAAAACAACAATTGAAAAACGGAAATGTTTTCGTTTTGGTTTTTAATATTAAAAAAAGAAAATTGAAAAACGGAAATGTATTCGTTTTTCATTTTGCAAAATCAAAAACAACAATTGAAAAACGGAAATGTTTTCGTTTTGGTTTTTAATATTAAAAAAAGAAAATTGAAAAACGGAAATTTATTCCTTTTTTTGTCATTTTGCAAAATCAAAAAATTAAAATTAAAAACAAAAATTTAAAAACGGAAATGTATTCGTTTTTGATATTAAAAAACAAAAATTGAAAAGGGAAATGTATTCGTTTTTCGTTTTGAATGTAAAAAACAATATTGGAAAACCAAAGGATTTGCTATTTCCGTTTTTCGTTTTGTTAACCCAGAATGAAATATGATAAACGAAAATGATTTCCTTTTTCATTATTAAACATACGAAAAACAAATTTAAAGTAGTTTCTTTTTGATAAAAATAAAATGGAATGGCCGCCTCTCGTTGAGAGTTTGCGTGCAATAAGTTCAGGGAAAATAAAACATATTGTCGGGTACGTTATAAATTAGGTAACATGGTCCACAGATTCGAGAAAATGTTTGATATTAAACAATATTCAGGGGCGGTGACAGGATTGACTTGGGAGGGGGCACAAGTGTAAATTTTTAAAAGGTCCTGTTCTTCATACCTCTGTATGCGTACCCATAGCCAGGGAAGGGGGTTCGAAGGATTCGGACGACCCTCCCCCTTTGAACAACAACCAAAAAAAAAAAAAAACATATAGGTAAAACCAAACTGGAATTTGTTAACCACTGTTGAAATAAGGGATATTTTGAAAATCGAACCCTCGATTGATCCGACTACATACAAAAGTGTGTGAAACAAGGTTATAAAATGTGTAGTGCTAACGTTTTCTAACTGTGGAAGCACTGGTGATGCAAAAGTGCTTATAACTTTCTAAACCTCTTGTTGCATGGGTCACACTAAAGTAAAGACCTGGAAAATAAAACCTGCCAATATTCAGTTTTGTATAACTTTTTGTTTCTTGATGGTTATGATTTAAATAAAATGATTTTGAAACAATGAAAATATACGATTTCTGACAATATTTGGTTTTAATTTATGGTAATGTTTACGACCCCAAATCTGGACCCGAACATATGGATTTGAAAAGACATGAAAATTTTACCAACTGATGTTCAATTTAACAAAACTTAATGTGTTTTGTGGTTTCTTATAACAATTCTGTCGATCAAAGATGTGCACCTCGGCATGTCCTGCATAACCGCGCAAATAGTGGTAAAATGAATTGCGATTTGTGTATTGATAATTTCAATGAATCAGTATGGACTGGTAAGCATTTTTCGTAAAGTCACCAAAAAAAAACACTTTTCGAGGTAAAGATAAGCCTCATAGATTAGATGCACTAAGTTGTGCATAAAAAAAACCCTTCTCGACCTTTCAAAAACATGAAGTAGATACCCAACTGACCTTGAAAGGGGAGGCCCGTTACAACTCATCCCACTAATTAAAAGCTGTGTACCAAATCTCTCCAGCCCCTTCAGCATGTTCAGTAAAAGCCGAGAAGTCTGTCACGAAAGTTTGCAACGGACGGACAGCCGGATGGACAAGGTAATTTGGCAATATAGCCCTTATCTTACGAGTAATATATTAATAACGATTCTAACTGAGACTTCACAGCTTCAACACAATGTTTTTTCCTGGTTCAGAAATCCTGGATCAAGTTTTTCGTATTATAAGACCCCTACCTTAAGCTGCATACCAAATATCGATGAATAGTAGCCCGAAAAAATGTGCCGGACGAACAGACAACGCATTTCTACCTTCTCGTTCCGCGTTACGGCGAGGGACAACTAGATTGATTTCGGGGGAGAAGGTCCCATAGCAAAACACATACTTAAAGCAACTGAAATTTAAACGGGGTACTCATGCATCTCTTGTCCGTAGCTAAAAAAAATCAACTCGATAAGCGTTCAATTCAGCAAAAGAGAATCTGAGACATAAAGAAAGCACGATAAAATCAGGACGTAGAGGAACTCTCTTGAGAACACTCACAGCTACTGGCAGTTAGCTTAGAAATATCTAATGACTGATGTAACAAATCAAGTAAATCGATTTGAAATCCAACACAGCACTTGCTTAATTGATACATTTCATCATATCTGTGCAAAATACATTTGTAATGATTTTAGAATATATTTACTTTTTCCTTGGAAAGATTTTAATGGCTAAAAAGATATGCACACCTTTTCCTGATTAAAAATAGCTCTACGTCTATCTGCGACTGGCATCTCGAAATTTATTTTGAAAGAAGAGGTAACAATGTGACATTAAAATCTATAAAGCCCGAAAGGTCAAAGACGAAAGAAGTAAACGCAACGAAGAAACCGCACACATAAAAAACCAGCTGAATTGCAAATAGCAACACGATCTTCCGGAAAGAAAAGCCGTTCCTGCTAGTTGAAACACGTCCGTCGCGTTGCTACAGTCAATACAACATGGCCTGTCCTGTTAAGGAAGACAAAACACAACCCTATGACAAACTAACATACGTACTTATTTGTGACTTTAAGCACATTATATAAAATTCCAGATTAAGTGACAACATCAACTGAGAAGCAGCGAAACCTTGTGCTAGCAATTTCCATGTCAGACGTGATGCCCTATATCAACGAATAAATCACAATTTTCCCCACAAAAATTGACCTGTGAACTCCGTAGGCTGGAGAAGACAGAATGTTGCTACACACGAAGGAAAGGTTGACGATTGGTACATGTTTTCCTTAAGGGTCTATTCCGATTTGTAGAACTAAGCGGTACTTATGGTGCATTCGAATGTCAAAAGTCCGAAAGGACAAAGACAAAATCAGAACACACGAACAAAGGCAGCAAGAAGAATCTTCAAAATAACTATACAAAGCAATCATCAACACGAACTCAAGTCGTAACGATTGCTCCTGCTTGCTATAGCACACCCGTATAGCATTTGCCAATTACACGGGAGGTTTTTTTTTAATGCTTGATCTGGCAAAACCTGTTTCTATGATTGCTTCCTTTTCATTCTAATAGACCTTAAAATAAAAACTCGCTCTTTCTTGTCGTTTAAGGCGTCATCTGACAAACGCAGCATATCAAATACTAACAAATCAACCATTTACCAGCTAAAAGAACATTTTAGGAAAAGCAAAAGCTAAATAATATCATTCTTTGAATTTGATGGTTTTTAATTTTTATATTTAACGAGTTGAAATATGTCATAAATAAATAACATATAGGTTTTTTAGAGTTTGATAACCTTATAGTTTTGCATTTGCTCGGCAGTTCATCTTTTGCATCCAAGCGCTATTAATTTTTTTATCAAAACAAATTAAAGGATCCACTGTGGCGGATCCAAAAATTTTCAAACGGCAGGGTGCGCCATTTAAAAAAATCTTCTCGGACCTGTAGTTTTCATACATTTTCTATCCAAATTTTATTGTCAAACGGGAGGACACGCACCCGTCACGCCGGTTCTACAAATTTTGTCATGTCTTGAAAAGGCAAGAGATAAAATGTCGGGAGAACGGCAGATGCGACAAAATGTTGGGAGATTTTGTCTCCCGGCGGGAGAATCACATTTATGCACCAGAGTATTTGCATCACCAAATCTAATTAATTAACTACATTGTGTACCTAAGGTTTTTTTGCAAACACGTCTGACTTTTAAACTACATTTAAAAGATAATTACTATTTTAAGAAGAAAGAAACATAGAGTTATCTGTCAGGAGCCTGAATCGCTCACCAGACTTCAATGGCAGATAGAATGAAAATAATTATTTGCATATTTTCAGGTAAAAAACAGCTGTAAACGAGCATTTTTTAACTTTTGAAGGTTTTTTAGAGCTCAATGACATGAAGGTTAAAGCAAGCAACAGCTTTTCTCCATCTGCAATAGTTTTCATTCTATAGGCCAAAAACATGAAAAAACACCACTTGACAATTTCGACCCAATAGAGACTTTTGTAGAGGTCCTTGGGCTTACGCAAGCTACAGCTTTTCTCCATCTGCGATAGTTTTCATTCTATAGGCCAAAAACATGATAAAAACGCAATTTTTAACCTTTAAAGGGCCATAACGTATCTGTCAAATTCGACCTAATGGAGACTTTTGTACAGCTCATTGGGCTGAAGGTTTAAGCAAGCTACAGCTTTCTCCATTGCAATAGTTTTCATTCTATAGGCCAAAAACATGAAAAACACCACTTTTCACCTTTAAAGGGCCATAACTTCTATAAGGGGTCATCTGACAACTTCGACTCATGAAGACTTTTGTAGAGATTGCTGAAGAAGAAGGTTGCTTCAGATTTTCTCTATCAATTATACTTTTTCATTTATCAGCCAAAAACTAGGGTCTGACCCCCTGTTCTATTTTTAGCAACGATGGTCATGTTTTTTGGTCGGCAGTCACCATTTGTGCAATCTCGGTAGAGGACATCCCATAAATGAAGTGTACAAAGTTTCAGAGCAATCTTTTCAGTAATTTCAGAGGAGAATATTTTCAAAGTAAAGTTAACGACGACGACGACGGCAGACGACGACGGACGACAAGTGATGACATTAGCTCACCTGACCCTTCGGGTCAGGTGAGCTAAAAAAATCATTTTTTTGTTTTTCATATTTAGTTGTTGGTACAAAACGAAAAACGTAAAAAGCAAATTCTTTGGTTTTTGTTTTTTTCGTTTTTGTTTTTTAATATTCAAAACGAAAATAAGACACATTTCCGTTTTTTTCAATTTTTGTTTTTAATTTACAAAACGGAAAACGAATATACTATTGTTTTTCAATTTTCGTTTTTGATTTGCAAAACAACAAAAAAAGTATACATGTATATGTTCGTATTTCATTTATTGTTTTTTTAATATTTAAAACGAAAAAAGAAGACATTGCCGTTTTTTAATTTTTGATTTTGATTTACAAAACGGAAAACAAAAATACTTTTGTTTTTCAATTTCTGTTTTTGATTTTGAAAACAAAAAACGAATACATTTTCGTTTTTTGTTTTTCAATTTTCATTTTAATTTTTCAAAACGAAAATACTTTTGTTTTTCAATTTTCGTTTTTGATTTTGCAAAACAAAAAACGAATGCATTTTCGTTTTTCAATTTTTGATTTTAATATCGAAAACGAAAAACGAACACATTTCCTTTTCTATTTTTTGTTTTTGATTTTACAAAACGAAAAGTAAAAATCCTTTTATTTTTCAATTTTTTATTTGATTTTACAAAACGAAAAACAAAAATTCTTTTGTTTTTCGATTTTCATTTTTAATTGTCAAAACGAAAATTGAATGGACGTCAATATACACGGACCATCTTGGTATTCCGAGAGATCAGAGAGTTTGTCCCAGAAGCTCTAACAATGAAATTGAGGACGATAAACATTTTTTGTTTACATGCACTTCTCTGACAAATGAAAGATTAGAATTACTTACAAACATAAACAGTTTATGCAAAAATTTTAATTCATCAAAGTAAGTAATAATGATAAACTTATTTGGCTGATGAATTGTGAAGATGTGATGTTACTGACAAAGCTTTGTTCATATTTGATCAAGAATGAAAATGTTTTATAATAGCTCATTTCAGAAGTATATATTTATGTTCTCTACTGATTATACTGTGTTATGCCATGCATGTACAGATAGTTTTGTTATAATATTATATTTTATAAAAATGTGCTTATTATTGGGAGATGGATCTATTGCACCTGCCCTAGGTGGCTTCCCGGGTGGCTTCTGCATTTGGAGGATAGTTAACAATCCTCCTTGTGCATTAGCCACAAGGAGAACTATCTTCCATTCAAATGTATGCATACTTACATATAACGTACATAAATAACAAATCTATAAAATTGTGTGATTGCTTGTATGCACCGTCACCTGGTGGATCCTGCATATAAACAATGCATTTGTTATATACCTTGAAACATTCTATAACTTTATCATACAAGGGGAGGCTACTCAATTATTACCTCCCATTTATATTGATTACTGATAATTATTGATTATTGACAATTTTTGTTTAATTGTTTTTTTTTCGGATGCCTTGTTTTTATGCTTGATCCACGGGAAAAGCTCTGACACACAAACATATTGTTTATTTTGTTGGGTTTTTTTTAATCTTTTTTTTTTGTTACAAAATTCTGTACATGCCTGGTTCTACATATTATTTTATATTCAAAATAATTCACATTGTTGGAATATTTTAAAACATGATTGTATTTGTTATATAAATGTCTAAATCATTGTAATATGTCTTTGTACATTTGGCTTCAAGGCCTCATGATTGGTAATAAAGAATTTCTATTTCTATTTCTATTTCTATTTCATATTTCCAGTTTTTTGACGTTCTGATCTAAAATTGTGGCTATCTCTAATGCAGTTGATAAGTTAACCTCGTTTAGTCATTGTTGTAATATTTTTGGCTTTAGTGTTTTGTTTGTTCAAATATAATGTCCTACCGGTCTTCCAATTTTCGATCATGGCCTTAGTGTGTCTGATGAAGGTTAGTCCAGAAAAGCGCTGTCATATTCCATATTCTTTCGTTTTTAATGGTGAAATTTGAATTGAAAATCTAATACTAAAAGCAGAAAAATTAAAACTAAATTGAAAAATTTTCGATGACCATTTTTAAATCAGAATTTAAAAAAAAATCTGAACCACGAAATAGCTACCACTTTCTGCTACAGATAGAAAGGTGCGAAAATGTGTCACGTGAATGGATCCGAATCGCTTATTTTCCCCAACTGTCCTAAATATAATGAAATATTTAGTACAGAATATTTCATTTCAACTCTAAATTTTTTGTATAGGTCTAATTGACTAAATTTAATCAACTCTGGTTCTTTTATCAGATTTATCGTTAAATATTGGAATTCGTTTATTACAATATAAATATAGAAAAGTCTTTTCTAATTTTGCATTTTTTGTATTTAATTTACTTTTTCCATTGGTAAATATTGCATAACAAATAGATACAGACAGGTTGATTTATAACATTGGACCAACATAATGGTGTTGGCTGGTATAGAAATATTTGGTCATCTCCGGGCGCTTTTAGGTAAAACTGAATAAGAAATGAGAAATGAGTGAAGACTACAAAATTTGAAATGATAGGCGTACAAATCAATTGAATTCTCTTATTGTATAATAAATTATTACCTTGGAAATGTTTTAATATCAGTACAGAATATACCTAAATTCGAAACTGATCTAGAAATAAAAAGCTATTTTTTGAGTCAGATTCCGCCATATTGGATAAGTAATAAGAGGTTGGGCAAATGAATTTTACGAGTAAACAGTTTAGTTTCAATGAATAATACCCCAAAGTAGCTCCTAAATGCAAAAATGAGCTGGGGCACAGAGCTTTGGGTGAGTATCAGTGTTATGATCAAACGCGATCTTTCTCAAAGTGGCCTGGAAGCTTGACTTCCAAATGTAAACAAATCCCTTTTATCTCACCAACAGGAAGAGTGATTATACACCACAAAATATTTTAAATTACAAAGATACGCATATTTAAACATATTTGTTTACAAAAGAGGTTTTATTCTGCAAGTTGTGTTCAGGAACATAAAATGTATGAAAAGATAAAACATAAAACTTGCCAGACATTGAAACATTTTGCATTGTAAAGCACACATGACTTACAAATTATAGCTATATGCTACATGTACAATTTAGAGATAATTGCTATCACTTTCTTCTAAGCCATTGTAAAAAAAATCTCATTGAATGGCAGTGCCAGACAGACAAGATGGACATTGGTGCGTCTTTTTACCACAATACACAACAGAATACCACATGTACAGAAGCCTATTTAAGCACTACAAAACAGTTTTAAATAAATAGAAAATAAACAAAATTTTACAAAATTCAAAACAGGTTCATGTTTTGCTTAAATTAATTAACGTTTTAATAATAGTTATGGGCAATACACAAGTACATTTGTACCACAGAACACCTTACTACTACACTATATGTACCAAAACCGTGTGCATTTCTACCATTGACTAGATTAAATTTCAGATCTGTGTCAGTTTTTCTTCTTTTTATTTTACATTTATTACATTTTAGTAAATAGTCTTTTATAAACAGTCTTTCATAAACATGAAATATGTTTTTCGCTATTTTTTAGTATGGATGTGCTACATATTGGATCAAGTAGTCGATTGTTTAAAAAAAATCAAACATATTTGTTTAAAATGTGAAAATTTTAAGATAATTTACGTAATATTTTATGTTTTATACAAGTCTTTAATTTATTTTATGATTTATTATTGTTTTGTGGTGTTCTGTTGTAAAATGACGCATCCACAGGGGCTGCCCTGGCCTCAAAATTTTTGTCGCCAGAAAAATCGCCAGATTTGAAATTAAGTCACCAGTTTTTATTAAGTGTAGCCAGTACAGTTTTCATTGAGGGGTCATGTTTGTGTAATGTACTATGTTTAGAAGTATATATGTTAAAAATATTGTTTTCAGTCTTTTTTTCAGGTGCATGTTGAAGGATGGTTTATACTCATTGAAAGACTTTTTAGATAATAAATGATGAATGTGGAGCCTTTTTTGTTTGATATACTTTTGAAATAAAACATACCATGATTTATTTAATTATTTATCATGTTTATTGCCATATACAAATTCAATAATAACAATACAATAAACATAACAATACACACAGAAAACCAGCATCATATGAATGAATACTCAACCTAGAGAATAAAGATCACTGAAAGCACTAAATGAGCACTATGAAAAAAGTATTATTTAACGTTAGGAATTCAAAGCAAAGATAAAATTTTGTAAAATCCATCACATTTTCATGACCAACAAAGATTGCAAAAGATCGATGTTTGACAGAGCACTAAATGAGCACTATGAAAAAAGTATTATTTAACGTTAGGAATTCAAAGCAAAGATAAAATTTTGTAAAATCCATCACATTTTCATGACCAACAAAGATTGCAAAAGATCGATGTTTGACAGACTTTTGACACATTATAAAGATTCATCAATCATGACTCACTTGGTTTCTATTGAATCCTATACATTATTAGAATGTTTTAATAAAAATTATCATGATTTTCTCAAATAAAAGCTTCTAATTCCAGTGTTGTTATCATGGTTATGTTTTTGTTTATTTATTTCATTTTGAAAACAAACAGCTGATGGTAATAGTTTGGTAAAATTATTTTTGTTCTTAAAACAACTTCTTTTCAGTTTCTTTTTTTTTTTAAATAAGGATAATAATATTAGTTTTATTTGGATTTATTTATCTTCCCTTTCTTTGTTTGCTTTCTGAAATCATTAATTGTGTTTTCCCTCAGTAACCTCATTTAAATTGTTCTAAAAATAGAATGGTTTGTTTACATGTGTATTTTCTTTCTTGTGATTATTTGAGAAACTTAATAAGGTACAGACTTCTATTCTCTTATTGTTTTGTGAATAAAAACTCATCCCAAGCTGGAGATACTTTTGATTTAACGGCAATTATTTGTTTTGACATGAGGCCATGTGTGCAATCAACACACGATACTTCTTTGTCAAAATGGCTTGGACAGTTAAAGTCATTCAGGTGTACATTAGAAATTTGTTCCTGATCACTGTTTTGACACCTTTATTGCATTATCAAAAGATGTGAACCTAATTTCTAATTAGTCGTTAATCCTTTTCTTTAACCTGCTGTGATCTACCGTTTACCTATTCAATTATCTACCTGTTCATCTGTGGCGACAGGTGGTCACACACGATAACTTACCTGTTGACATATTCAATACTGGCGATGTGTATTCAATTTCCGGTCGAAAATGATAAAACTTACTTACATGACTTAGGCGCCAGAAAAATCGCCAGCAGCCGTTTTTTGTCGCCAGCAAGAAAAAAAAATCGCAATTTGCGACATTGGCGAAGCCCAGCGCGATCCCTGATCCAATGCACATAGGTATACAGTTTCCTCCCAATCAACCCACACACTTCCCTCCCGTTTAATTATAGGCCTTTAATCTTGCTTTCTGTTGTAAAAAAAAAACGTAAAACAGAGTCATCGTGAAGTTTAGGACCTAATATGAAGGTAGTAAAGCTCATTTAGATCAATATTAAAACTATCTTAGATTCTCATTCCCTAAACTTGGCCAAATACATGTAGTTTTGGAATAGGTCAGAATTTTGGTCTGATAATGTTGTATCGCTCCAGTCCGACCAAAATGTTATCGAACTTTGATATAATCCTCTAATTCTGGAAATCATTTATGTTTTTTCCAGATTTCAACACATCATGTTACTATTTCCGATAATTTGGGCATGTGCAACCAATTTTGTGGTTAATTTCACCTGTTTGTCCATGTTTTTTGTTATTAGATAAAGTAAATTAACTGTCTGTCACAAAATATAAAGTAAAATCGTGATATGTTAGTCAAGATCAAAAGATTGGAACAAAGTTTAACATCATAGAATAATATAACAAATGCATCATGACCCTAAAAATCTGATGGTGAAAATCGCCAGACATGTCCGTATGACTGACTAATTTTAAATTTGCCAAGTGTGAAAAGATCCCCATCCCCATTTTTTCAGCCCTCTCAAAATATTTTATTTTGATTTTATGGCAAAATATATAAAAAAAGAATTATTTAGACCATGGGCCAATTGCAGAACCGTGAGCAGCGCCTACTGGCCTCGTTGAAGGCTGCTGGCGGTTGTCAATTGTGGTTTTTCTAAATTGCTGCTTGATTGTGGCCTGTGTCGCATACACTTATTCCACTTCTCATTATTTTCTATTTTAAAATGGCAAAATATTTTCTCTAAATGGATACAAAATAAAAAATTGGCTGCTTGCCCCATATAAAGTTTCAATAAATTTTGATGAGAATCTAGGAATTTTCTTTAATAGGGGTGAAAATTAAATGATACACCAGCCCTACCGTAAATTTTCTGAACTATTACATTACTTTCAATACCATGCAGTACATGGTTTAAACATATATTTATTGATAGTTGTTACTTCTTTGTATCAAATTTTTGTTCTTTTTAATTGTTTTTATCATTGCAAAGGTGGATTGAGAACCTGCATGCTTAAAGCTTTTAGAGGAAGTTTTCAGTAAGCAGGACTCATAATAATGCTGGGTGGTGCCCTCTGGTTTGACAGAAAGTAAATTTGATTTTGTTAGGAACCATATGAAACGAGGTCCCAGAAGATTGTTTTTAATTGCGCACCCTCCCGTTTGAAAATTCCTGGATCCACCACAGGGCATCAACATTACCGTCAGCCAGGCCATGACTAATATTGTGATCTCAACACTGAAGATTAACAATGGAAAAGGCTTAAATAGTCACAATCGATCACAAACACATACCAAATTGAACATTTGTGCAGTACACGGAAATTCACCAAAATACATGTACATGTACAATTATGATCCTGCTCCTTGCAATTGATGGACCATAATATAATTGAATAAAATATGTCTTATGCACCATGGATTTTCGGTACTTCATAGTGTTGTTTCACCCCTTTTGTAAAAAATACTGCCAAATTGCACAATATGATGTAAGAAAAATCATTCTGTGCATCTGTGAAAAGCTGTTGCTTGCTTAAATGTTTAGCTCATTTAGCTCTTCAAAAACATTCATAGGGTTGAAGTTGTCAGATGACCCCTTATAGGGATTTCAGCCTCTAAATAAACATGTTTTCTTGTTTTTGGCTTATACATGTAGAATGAAAACTATATATAGCATATAAAGAAAAGTGGTTGCTTGCTTAAATGTTCAGTTCATTAAGCTCTCAACAAAAGTCTCTATAGAGTCAGAATATTCAGAAGGCCTTAAAAATAACATTTTGCACATTTTTAGCTCACCAAGACCGAGGTCCATGTAAGCTATTGCCATCACTTGGGGCCGTCATCATCTTCGTTAACTTTTCTTTGAAAATCTTTTCCTCCGAAACGACAAAAGGGATTGCTTTGTAACTTTGCATACTTCATCTATGGGATGTCCACTACCAAGATTGCACAAATGGTGACCACCGTCCAATCAACATGGCTGCCGTTACTAAAATAGACCAGGGGGTCAGACTACTGTTTTTGGCTTGTAATCAAAAAGTATAAGAGATAGATGAAATCTGATGCCACGCTGCTGCTTCAGCATCAAAAGCTCTACAAAAGTCTCCATTGAGTCGAAGTTGTCAGATGACCCCTTATAGGAGTTGCAGCCCCTTAAAGGTGAACATTAGCATTTTTTCATGTTTTTGGCCAATAGAATGAAAACTATTACACAGTGTTCTCCCCAGAAATTTTGGATAGCATCACATTTTGCGTAAACAGTATCAGGTGTTAGAAAGAAAAAAAATCATGTAGATCGACGTTTCACTATCAATTTATGATTAGTTCTTGACCACGTATCATGTATACGTGTTTTATGATACCCCCCCCCCCCTTTCCCTCCCCCACCCACCCCATTTGATGTAAGTCTACCTTCAAGCTATGGATACTATAGTTCCATATTAAGATTAAGAGTTGGAGTAAAACTGATTGTAGCAATTTAACAATGGCTAAAACATCAGTTTGTCTTTTTTTGGTTATCTATGAACTCTCAGTGAACTGCATCCAGTTACCAAGGATGGAAGAGGAAAAGACAGGCCTGAAAGCCATTTGCCTGGGTTTGAAGCAATAAAAAATAATTAAATAGCTTTTTGTCTCGCCTGCGACGAATGTCGCAAAAGGCGAGACTTAGGTATGGTGATTCCGGCGGCGACGGCGACGGCGGCGGCGTCCACAATTGGTTAAAGTTTTTGCTTAAGTCTGTTTTGTGTGAACTAGTCATGTTACACCATTGATATTTGGTATGCAGTTGCATCAGCATCAGTACAGATCAGTTTTAAAAGGATTTCACCTGTATGCTCCTGCAGTCACGGTCTACTGACTTTGAAATTTTACACTGATTTGGTTGAGGTTAACCTTTTTTCTTAAGTCTGTTTAACATGAAGTAGTTATGTTACACCATTGATATTTGGTATGCAGTTGCATCAGCATCAGTACAGATCAGTTTTAAAAGAATTTAACCTGTATGCTCCTGCAGTCACGGTCTACTGACTTTGAAATTTTACACTGATTTGGCCGAGGTTAACCTTTTTTCTTAAGTCTGTTTAACATGAAGCAGTTATGGTTCACCATTGATATTGGGTATGCACTTGCATTAGCATTAGTACAGATCAATTTCAAAAGCATTTCATCTGTATGCTTCTGCAGTCACGGTCTACTGACTTTGAAATTTTACACGGATTTGGCCGAGGTTAACCTTTTTTCTTACGTCTGTTTAACATGAAGCAGTTATGGTACATCATTGATATTGGGTATGCACTTGCATTAGCATCAGTACAGATCAATTTCAAAAGTATTTTATCCATTTGCTCCTGCAGTCACGGTCTACTGACTTTGAGATTTTACTCTTTTTAACTTTTTACTTATGTCATGAGTGTTTTATATAAAGCAGTTATGGTTCACCATTTATATTTGGTATGCAGCTGCTTAAGCATCAGTTAAGATCAGTTTAAGGAGGATTTTTACTTCATTTTATACTGTGTCCAGTTGCGACAGGCGAGACATGTCTCTGTGTTAACAGTTTATTTTTTTGGCATAAATAAATTACCAATTACAAATGTTTACATTTCATTCACACTGGTTTTAGAGTCACTAAGTTGACAGAATCATATAGATGCCAATGGTTCTCCTGCCAAAAGGAGAAAATGCTAGATAAGGTAATGGGAAATTGGGAATCTATTTTAAGACTTCCTGTTTTGACAATATTTTGGAATAACAAATGTTACAAATTGGAATTAATCATGTTTCATTGAGGTAAGAAGCATTTTCATTATCTTGGGTATGGGTTATGACTGTTCATTTAGAATTCAACGGCTCATGTTCTAATAACACACCTGAATAAAAGCACGTGTGCATATGTTTGTTTTTGTTTTGGTCAAATCCTATTGGTCCTGGTTGGTTGTTCAATAGAAATAATTCACTTCACCTGCAATCTGCATGGCTAATCAGTTCAAAGATCGATATTTCCTAATTAATTGACAAAACCATGATCATTGATTTCTTTGTTAATTGGCTTGGGGTCGTAAATGTGTCAATTACTCAATGATCATCAATCAGTCAGTGGCTTCATAAGGACGTCAACTCAATACCTTTGTATTTTTAACAATTTTAAATAGCGTCTCGGTAAACAGTGCTTTTGTTTGCTTGATTTTACCTCCGAATACAGGCTGTTTCCCCTAGTAAATTTCTTTAAAATCATGCAAAATTCCCAAAATCATCAATTTACCCCCCTGTTTTGGGTTCCCAAATACCTATTTTTTATGATTTTTCTTCCAAAACATAGAGGAGGGGGCTGCTTTGAAAGAGGGCAACAAAAACACTGGTAAAGACTGATAGCATCTCGGCAAATTACGATAGCGTCTCAGTCCCGAGATGCTATAAGGGCCTGGGGAGAACACTGATTACAGATAGAGAAAAGTTGTTGCTTGCTTAAATGTTCAGCTCATTTAGCTCCATAGGGTTGAAGTTGTCAGATAACCCCTTATAGGGGTTACAGCCCCTAAAATAACGTTTTTTTCATGTTTTTGGCCTATAGCCCTTTTCAAAAAGTCACCCGGAATTCCGATTCCGATTCTTTTGTTTTCATTTTTGCAAGAGTAGTTTCCTTTTGTGGGTCGGCCTCATGGTGTAAACAACGTTGAGCTAAGGAAAAACATCAATTTATCCCTATTCGATTTTGGCGTAATTTCCCATTCCCGGTTCAAATAAACTGGTTTGGAGTGAAGCCTTGGATGTTGACGTATGTTTTAGTAATTTTAGACTTTGGCAATCAGATTTAAAATGTTTTAACAAGTTGACGAATTTAGTTAATTTCAACAGAATTTAAATGGAGAGGCCTACCCGGAAATCGTTAACCTGTAGTGCATAAGTAAAATATTTCTCAGGTCTGCACGTCCGGAAAATACTTTCTAAAAAGGACTATAGAATGCAAGCTATAGCAGATAGAGAAAAGCTGTTGCTTGCTTAAATGTTCTGTTCATTTGGCTCTACAAAAGTCTTCATAGGGTCCAAGCTGTACACTGACACAACTTTATATAGATTTAAGCAGGTGATCAGTTTGTATAAACACCAATCATAGTTTGTTTACATTACAAGATAAATAAGTATCACCTATATTGTTTATTTATTGCCATGAGATGATTGTTTATACATTGTAAGTATGTCTGATCTTACATTATAATTGTTACAGTGTAAGGATGTACATTTACAAATTCAATACATGTATGTCAATGACATCCATAGAGAAATCGTCTGGTCCTACTTCACAACAAATGATTTTTCTCTTTGGTCAGAACAGATTTATTGATGCTCTAGACACAAATCTAAAGTCATAACATTTATGATTTATGTCCCATTGAAAACTGAAGGGCATACATGTATATAGTGTTTTGGTCTGTCCCAATTTAGGTTACCTTTAGATTGACATTTTTTTCTCCTGCACAAAGCGAAGCATGGCATAGAAATGCTGGTGTCCGTCCTTCTGTAAGTTTGTCTTGATATTTGGTATGCAACTTCAGGTAGGGGTTTCATATGGTGGGATGCATTTTCAGATCTGTTGCTTATCTACAATGTACTTCCTGCTTATCGAGCTGACTTGGATTTTTTTCCACTCTAAGGGCAGGGGACCTAGAATTTGTTCTTGTTCATTTTGCAAGATGGAGATTCATGTCTTTTAAGACATATTCTTGTTCATATTCAAAACCTTATGCTTCTTTAAATCTTTCAGTTTTGTTAATTTCTTGATTATACTGTTTTATCGTGTCTGACAAAAATGTCTATCTTTTAATCAATTGTGAATTGACACATGCATGTACGTGTACTTCAAATGTTCTCAGACATGCTCTGAAATAATATGTCACTTGACAAAATTGTAGTTAAAAAAAACTTATGTTTTCTTTCATTAGGCTTACGACTCCACTTTTCATTTGAAGTGCTGAAGTCATTTTGATGGAAGTACAATATAATACTCATATTAATATAAACATAAAGCAAAAAAATCAGCTTCAGTCATCACATGCGTCACCATAGAATTAAGTGAAAACAAATGATAAATCACCTTCAACTCATGAAGTGCAGAATTATTCCTATATGTAATACAAAAAACACAAATTCGTGATGTGCTTATCACAGAAATTGATCAGAATTCTTTCAGAAAGTTCATGTTAAAATTTCATTTTTGTCTGAGAAATCAGCAATTCTGCATCTAATTAAGTCAGGGTGTTTCTTCTTAGGATTTTGCTGTAAAAAAATGTGCTAATTGCAATGTACGCCCTGTTTTATCTGTATAACAGTTTTCCTGGATGTATGCTTTACACACTTTGTTTTACTTGCCAATTATTTTTTTTCATGTTCTTTACTATGCTAAGAGCATATCCGATATCAAAGTTTTTCATTGTCAGATATCATAATGATGCAATGTCATGTACATGCATGTTCATTGTAGTGTGACAATTTTAAAAACATGTTTCATTGAAAATAATTTTCATGAATTCTTGGGAATTGAGATCTAGAAAATATCAAAATAAGGAAATTTTAAACATTTTTTGTTGTTAATTTTCCTTAACTAAAGATGAAAAGCTAATTGTCCATTTTTTGAAGTGACTATTTCATGCATTTTTGAAAATTAAAATGAATAGAAAGAAATTGAAAAAGCAAATGTAACTTCTTTCATATTTACATGTACATGTACAGTACATGTACACTGTAAATGCAAAATTTTTATATTTGAGATTTTTTATACTTGGAGTGATGTCTGTATTAAAAACAAAATATGATTGATTTAATATACAATGTAGTAAAAAATATCAAAAGAATGTCTGGAAAATATTTGCATGTATTTGAGGTGAAGGTCACTCCATTCACATGTCTAGTCATAAAGGCAATCTGTAAAATGTGATCCTTATTACATGGATACATACATTTGTAATAATTACATTGCACTATTTTTAAATCAATCAAGAATTTTAAATTGGTGCAGATTCAATTAGGGGCACACCTGGCACGTGCCCCTCAGAAATTGGAAATTTTGGGATTTTTTCAGGGTCATATCTAGATTTCCTCTAAAAATATGTATGTACCCTTAGATTTTTCAAAATATCATAACTGTGGACCCCCTTTAAAATAAAATCCTGGATACTTGCCTGATATTTACATGTTTGGGATTAAGAAATGCTTGTATTTACATGTAATCAGTAGAAAAAATATCAGTTTTACTTAGATTGAGTTATTTAGACTTATATTTTGACTTGACATCTTGGTGAAGATTTTGACAAGTTTGTGCTGTCATGTTATGTGAACTTATTAAAACAGGACATTTTTAGTGACATATTTATGAATGAAAGTGAAGTGGAAGGTTAGAGATAACACCCTCAAGGAAAATGATAACCACACTGATTTATACATGAAGTTTTGATAAAGTACAAAATGTACTATTCGTGTATGTTCGTGGTGTTATTTCATTAGAAAGTTCTTTGGATAGAAATGTTAATAGCTGTATCCCATTTTATTCTAGTGTGGTAACATTTAATTTTACCTGAACAAGTACATTATGCAAATAAAATGTACATTTAAGTGTACATATTTATATATACCGGTATATACTGTAATAAGAATGATGTACAAATGCACTACATGTGCACATGCTTGTTTGTTTGATGACAGTACATGTTATTTGTATTCAAAATGGAACACTATTTAATAATATTACAATATATAGAATCACTTTAAAAATTGTCTGACTGTATATGTCAAGTTGCAACTTTGTACATGTTGCAACATGTACAGATAAATTGTACAAGTTTAGAAAAATATTGAATGCCCTCTACATTATTAGACACTACTTATTTTTGTAATCGTAAATAAGAATGGAATGTTAGTGAACAAGTGTATCATGAAGTTCACAATCAAGTCCATAAAATAAAACAAGTTTAAAGAATTTCCATTGCATAATGATGGATATATAAGATCCTTGATGTCAGCAACAACACTTTAGAAACTTTTGTTTGTCACTTCAATAATACTATTTATTAAATATTTATTTCTTAAAATTGACATGCAGAATTTCAATAAGAATTGTAAAAACTCATATGTCTTCTTCGGGATTACATGTACTTGACGAAATACAACCGTGCCCAATTTTGTCTTAACTTGTTCAATTTATCTGTACATGTTGCAGCATGTACAATATTGCAACTTGTAAACAACATTATACATGTATGTGCATTATTTAAATAGTATTTATCATGTTTATAATTGTTTTCTTTTTTTATCTTTCTACAGGATCAATATAACAATGTGCTAGACCACACACAAAGAGGCATTGAATTCTGTGAAAAGTTTGCTAGCTTTCTCAAGGAACGGTGCCATGTAGAATTAGAGTATGCCAAAAATTTAAAGTAAGTGTTAGCTTTCTCAAAGAGCGGTGCCATGTACATTGTAGAGTTAAGGTATGCCAAAAATTTAAAATAAATGCCAGCTTTCTCAAAGAGCGGTGCTATTAGAATTAAAGAATGCCAAAAATTTAAAAGTAAGTGCTATCTTTCTCAAAAAGCGGTGACATGTAGAATTAAAGTATGCCAAAATTAAAATTTAAAGTAAGTGAGAATCACTGGTTAAAGGGGTCTTGAAGCTACAGCAAAGTCACAGTATGAAGCATAGGAGTATCCTTTCTATGACCCCTCCCCCCCTCCAGTATTCCTTGTTTTTAGTCAGCATGATCGTTATGTGGGTTTTACATTTTTGTCCTTGTATGTCTGTCCTTCTTATGTCCATCACAAAGTTTGTCAGTGCAACTTCTCTGAAACTAGTGAACTGATTTCAACAAAACTTGGTATGTAAAAGGACACCATATGTAGTTGTGCATTTGAACCTCAAATTTTTGTGGAGTTTATGGATCTTTTAAAACATAAAAGGTGAAAACAGGGGGAGACATCTTTTTTGCAGGCAAAAACAAACTTAAATTAATCATAATCTTATGAGCTTTTCCATGTCCATATAAAAATATACGAGGATACTGAAAAGCCGTTTAGCCCAAGTTCAGTATATGGTAGCATCAAAAGGTATCTCACTTAAATGCATACTGAATGTGCATTGAAAAAGATACTCAATCCAACTAATGTGTATGACCCCATTTCAGACCCCTAGAGAGATTTATGATGTCTCGTCAACATGTAAAGGTCAAGTAATGTGTAATAAAACTATTATGTTTTATTGGTTATTGACAAAAACTTAAACCCTCATACCAGCATAAAATCAAATTACCGTCAAATGAAGATATGATGCAGAATGAAGAAAGTCTAGAATATATAACAATCAATAGAAGCCATTGATCCAGTTAAGAACACTGTATATGTACATGACATCTTAGAAATGAAAAAAAATAAAATAAAAATAAGCTCCAAAACTAAGCTCTTGTACCTTCATAAAATTGAATTACTGCTGATTGAAGTTATATGCAGAATGTAGATAGTCTGGAATGTAAAGTAATCTGTAGGACTATTTATGTATTGTTTAGTAATAAAAATATGAATTTTATGTATATGACATACCAGAAAAAAAACCCACATAGATTAACTCATTTATTGCTTTGAAAACTTAACCATTATACAATTTCAAATGTAAAAATCAGTTCTAATGTATCTCTTACATGTCTAAACTGAATTTTATTTTTTTAGACGTTTAGTAAAAAAATACAACCCACAGAAAAGTGATACAGAAATTTATGGAAAGTAAGTACAAAGTAGCCTAGTACCTACTCTTGTTTTGTGTTTTTTTTCTGTTAACGTTCTCTTTGAAGCAATATACATGTGCTAGTGCAACAAACAAAAAAACAGGGGAGGGGGGGGGCTAAATTTCGCTTGCTATTTTTGTCAGATCAAAATCTTTTTTATTTTACTTTATTATTTTATTTATTTGTTTTATGGTGGGGTTGGTGTTGATAATATAATACATTTTGACCCCCCTCCCAAAGTAATAGTGAAACTAGATAAATGTGTGAAATGCATACATGTATATATGTTTTGATATTTAATCATTAAAAAATTAAGTTGTACAAATGTACTTTCTTAGTTAGAGAATTTGTTAATCTTACAAAAGAAATATAATGGGAAGGATGTAATTAAAATAACGTGGTTTTTAATGAAATGTGGTTAAATTTCTGTTTCCTGGTTTTAATTCACATCAGTTTCCCTTTTAAAATCTCATGTCACTCCTAAATATTCTCAGTAATTGATAAGATTACTAAATCAGATTAATAAAAGTGAAAACAAGATTTGGTATCTGATTTCACAAAATGTTGCTGACATTAAGTACATGTAGATGTGAACCAACTACTTTGAAATTTGATCTGGTAGATAATTTTGGTTTCCCATAGCAAATCATGGAGTTAACTTAATTGACAAGGGGGTATCCATCTCTTATCTGCAGCACCTCTAAAACCACCCAATGGAATCATGAAAGTTTTAAGAATTGAATGTTTGTATTTTTGATGTTTCATTGGCGTGTAAAACCGTTGACCGCAATACACTTTGAGTAAAGTGTACTGTTAAAAATCTGTCAAAGAAAAAAAAAGGCCAGATTGCGTTAAATAGGAAGTGAGTGAGTGACAGACCTTAAATCAAATCCCACATTATGGGACCTCGCCCTGGTGAGGTATACCAAATATCAAATGGCTGTGATAAGTAGTTGATGAGAAAACTGTATGCAAAAAATACTTTCCTGCTTGCATGCCACCGCCTACGGATATTCACCATTTTTGGTCGGAATTTTCACATCCGTGAAATCTGGCCAAAAATTGGTCAAAGACCCAAACCAAAAAATGTACCTCTTTCTCATGATAACAGAATAAATTAAATTCATTTACAATAAAGTGTCTTATATTATGTTGTAAAAGGTTTAATTTAATTTCATAATTCTTATATTGACAAAAAAATTAAATGGTCTTTATATTTTTTTGCAAGAGGAAATACTAAAAAGAAAAGCTTTCTCCTTGTGTGTTATAATTACATGTACATGTACTACAATTATATTATTTAAAACAGGAAGTATCAAATATATACATCAAAGTAGATATTAGTCATTATTTGGTTCATTCTTAGTTCATGAATGAGTTGAAAAGGTTTCTACAAATTAAACATTTCATTTCAGAATCATTCTTTTAGAACTGCAGTCTGCATGCATAATTTCTATTGAACCCTTTAGATTTTTTTAAAATCACATAACAATGGGCAGAACAGTTCAGATACCTGTACACAAATTAGGCACAAAATACACAACAGAGATTTCATATGGGAAAAAAAATTAAATAAAGTATGATGATGGTCTGGAATATTATGATGTGTATTAACAATATGGGGCAGCATTAGTTTGTCCTAATGGGTTGAGCTTAAATATGTTGGAGCCTTACCAATAAGAAATTAAACTTTTCATAGTGCAGACCAATGGTTTAAGAAATAGCCACACAGTAAACAAAACAGCTTGTCATTTTTATTTTATTTTGAATTATATTGAAACCTAGTTAAACTAGCTGTGTCCAGTTTCATAAAAGATTTCAAAGTTGAGGATTTCCTCAACTCCGAGTCTCTCCCAAGAATTCCTATATTAATTTGAAGAAAATTTCGAATTTGAGGGAATACTCAGCGTTAAGATGTTTTATGAAACCTAGGCCTGAATCCATTCAGTAGCAAAGTATATGGTCAGTTTAGACTGTTGTTCAGTCTATTTAAGTCATAAAAATGTACAGAAAAGTAAACACTTAAAAAAGCTTTTTGTTGAAGCCGGTTTCACTTAATTATAGTAATTTTATTTTCTATTTATAGTTTTACCTGGGGTCGATCTTTCTGGGATTACCTTAAGGAGCTCCATGACCTTGCAGGGCAACATGAAGTTATTGCAGAAAATACCCAAGGGAGCCTCATCAAGGAAATTAATTCACTCATTTCAGAGTTCAAACAAGACAGGAAAAAGGTTTTAAGCCAATTTCATAACAACTAGTCCATGTAGTCAACACAAATATAATATGCTCATTTATTATTACAATTTCTTAGTAGTGTAGAACTGTTACTGAAATTCTGTGGATTTTTTTTCTTTCTTTATTTTTTATTTAACCAAAGCAAACAACATAATAATTTTTTGTTCGGCTAATTTCTATTTGTTTTTGTCTTCATACATGTAGTAATAAAAAACACAAGATTTTAAAACAAAAATACAATAATAGAAACAGAAAAATTCAAGCAATCATTTTGTATTAAATGAGAACAAAAATATATTCTTTCTATAAACTCATAGCATAGAAGTAAATAACTTAAAAAGACTTTATCCTTAATATGCAAGCGATGAGTAACTCACTTATATATAGAGTCTGCCAAATTGCACGAGATCCAAAATATGATCAAAGAAATGTTGACCCGGTATACATTCAGATTTCGGAAGTTTTCCAAAAAGTCTGCACATGCATAGAAAAATGGTGGGAAATACTATCACATCGTCCCTAATTATCTTGTCCTCATCGGCTCAAATTAACTTTGCCATTGAAAGGATTTTATTTCAGTATCTTCACAAGCATTTAGGACAATACCATTATCATATTACATATGATTGTATTTCATGCAACTTAAATATCTTGATGTGGAAAAAGATATGTGAAGGAATCATTTTCTTGACAATTTTAAAAATGAACAAAACTATGCTGTTAATGCTGCAAAATGTTAAAGTATGAAATTACTAAGCTTGAAACTTTTCATCTATTAGAAATAACTTTACCTATGTTTTCTTGACTTTTGATCTGGTCTTTTTTACAGGAACAACAAGAAGGTGCTAAGATACAAGATCATCTGAAATCTTCACTTGCTCAATTAGAAAAGGTAGGAAATGATGGCATCTTCATTTAGTAAGAATTCATGAAATTATTCTTTAAAAAAGTAGTGGTCAAATGGGGCCAAAAACGTAAATTACAGGAGTTTGCCTTTCATTGGTTTAAATATGTCAGGCATGCATTTAAAGTCTACCACAGTATGCATGTGTCAAAAATCTTTGTGAGTCTGCCATGGGCTGCATGTGTCCAAAGCCATTGACTAACTGTATTTTGCCTCCAGCGAACAGGATTAAAGATGTTGCAGTCTTATCATGCTGTGCTAGGCATTGACATTTTGTATGCAGTATTGGCAATGGCATAAAGTCCTAATTGTGGAATTTTATTTTTCTATCTTTGAACCATTATTAAGTATTTATAGGCCACAATAGTATGATTAATATTAAGAGATATAAGGGACTAACCCTAATTAAATTTATTTTATTTTTCAGAGAGAAAAGCAATATGAAAAAGCTTTCAGAGAAGCAGAAAAAGCTACAGATGCCTACAGAAGGGCAGATGCTGATATTAACCTCTCTAGAGCAGAGGTAGAAAAGGTAGGTATTAAAATGCACTCTCTAGGCTGGAGGATAAAAAGACAACGCCTATCAAACAAGATATGCTACCATTTTGGTGTATCTGCAGATTGTTCATAAAAAGTTTCTGTCAGTTTCCAAATTTGTGGTTACATATTTTTGTCTCTCTTATTAAAAGCACAAATTATGGGTTTTTTTATTTAAAGGTACTTTCTGATATGAAGAGTAAACAGCAAAGTTGACCCGAAAAAATTACACGAAAGTACATTATGAATAATTTAAAACTGCATCAGATGCATGTTTTGTCTAATAAAGACTCATTAGAGATGCTTAAGAAGAAAGCTGAAAGACCAAAGGAGATGACTGACTAAAATTTATCCAAATTTTAACACTGAAGTGAATAAGACTTTATAAAAGAGTAAATAGTCTAGATTTTTTTTCTGACATATTGCAAAGAGCCTGAGCTAGATACAGCTAAATTAAATGTTGCTTTGATTTCAAAAGGATAAAAGTAAACAAATTTGCAAGTAAAATACAAGGAGTAAAACATGATTTACTGTGAGCTAAGTTTTAATAGTTTTAGAATACATCTTATCTGTTGTCCATTCTTTTTTTTTCAGCATCGGAACAACATGATGTTGAAAAACCAGCAGAGTGATGACTGTAAAAATGAGTACGCTGCACAACTACAACAAACAAATCAACATCAAAATGAACATTACCACACTGCCATGCCACAAGTGTTTCAGGTGAGGGTTCTGGTAAAAAAGGTAAAAAACAAATCAACATCAAAATGAACATTACCACACTGCCATGCCACAAGTGTTTCACGTGAGGGTTCTGGTAAAAAAGTAAAAAACAAATCAACATCAAAATGAACATTACCACACTGCCATGTCACAAGTGTTTCAGGTGAGGGTTCTGGTAAAAAAGGTAAAAAACAAATAAAAAACCCTTCAATATTACACACACAAAAACACATACAACAACTAAATTGCATTCTGCAATGTGATCATTAGTCAAAATGAGTGAATTTAATGATTAACTACAGGCCCAAGTTTCATAATTCGTCTCAAATTGAGTATTTCCTCAAATCCTTCCTCAACTTAAAATCTAACCAATCAAAAATGTTGAAATTTGAATTGAGGAGAGATTTGAGGAAATACTCAATTTTAGATGTTTTATGATCTTAAAATAATTTTGCAAGTCAGTTATAGTAATCTTATATTATCGCATGTTGAAGTGGTTTACTTAGAAATTACAGGTTGAATATAGGTTCTAAGTTTGCTCACCTGAAGGGGGTCTTAGTCATAGACTTTTCATGGGTGCTTAATATAACATAACCATTTTGTATTTTAATGACAATTTTTCTGATACTTATACTTGCTTAAGGATTTCACAAAGAGAAAGTCAGGGTTATTCAATGCTGAATGTTAGGGAGAGGGGAATTTTACACAGTTTCTTAGCATTACTTATAAAGTGAATAAGACTTTATCAAATAATAAATAGTCTAGGTTTTTTACCTGCGCTGCCGAAGGCGAAATCAGGTCTAGGAGTCGGGTCACTCCGTCCGCCCGTCTGTTCTTTTGTCTGTCCGTCTTTTGCAATAAGGGATGCCTGTCTTGTGTAATCTGAATCTCAAAAACTAAACACTTGATCTTTCTGAAATTTTACACAGTGATTACATATATATTGAAGATGTGCACCTCCCCTTTTGGGATCATTTTATCAATCTGTTTAGAAATATTCTTGTTAGATATAAGGATCTTAAATATTCATTGTCAGTCTATAAATTTGGTTGCATGTGACAAGTATACTTTGTCACATCCACCATTGTATGCAAGTGTCAAAAACTATTTACTGTCCATATTGGGCCTAGAACGTACAGGGTTCAACGTTTTGCGACGCAGGGCCAGACATCCATTGGTCTTGTTTCTTAAGATATTGCAAAGAGCCCATGCTAGGAACAGCTTTTTTGAGAATTTGATGTTGCTTTGACTTCAAATGGATAATACCCTTGTAATAATTGGTATGCAGTATCAAGCAAGAGATATGATTGCAGGTCTGTTGCTCACCTACTTCCAGTTAAACTGACCATTTTTGACAGATTTTTTTATGTCTTTATCAATTCTATTTTTCAGAGATTACAAACATTAGATGAAAATAGAATCAATAAATTGAAAGGGTTTGTCAAACAAAGTGCTGATATAGAAAGAAATGTTATCCCAATAATAAATACATGTATAGATGGCATGGTCAAAGCTGCTGATCAGATAGACTCAACAGAGGTAGGTCAATATATTGGACATTCCTGTAACAAGCACATGTAGACAACAGGTTTTAAAGCTGCTTATCCAATATGAATGAGAACAATTCACCCATTTTAAATCTCCAACAAAACACTAAGGGTATGAAAGAAGCAAACATCAAAATAATAAGGGAAAATACTTATCTATATTAAGTTTGGTTTTAAAGTACAGATAAAAAGAATAGAAACTTGCATTCACAATGCAAATGTAGTAATTTTTCGGTGTACTAATTTTTGCTATATTCATGGTCAATGAAGAGACGCAAAAAATAGCACATGTGTTGTGCAATTATTACATATACATGCAGATCAAAGTATGATATTTAAAAGCTAAAAAAAATAAATACTCGCAAAATAACCATTTGGATTGAATGGGCATAAATTAGCAACCTCGACAATTAATACGTTGACAGTAGATGGTAAGCTCTATATCTTATCATAAAACTTTTCTTATCAATGTCTATATATTTAAGAAGCATCACAACAAAAGTGTTTTTATGTAATGTTTATCCCATAATTTTTTATTATTAATGACTACAACTGCAGAAAATATATATAGAAACCATGTTTTTCTAATTATTCTATTAATAGGAATCTGAAGCAGTAGTTGCTAAATATAAACCATGATTTCCCATTATTCTATTTATAGGATTCTAGAGCAGTAGTAGATAAGTATAAATCTGGTTTCCCAATACCAGTAGACATTGCATTTAATGATTTAAGTAACTGTAATCTACCCGAAGGACACAACGGCAATCTTTTAACTCCTAAAACACAAACATTAGACAAAGGAAGTGTTCGACAGCAGACCATCAGTGGTGGTAAACCAAAGAAAAGATCCGGATTACGAGGATTGTTTAGCTCATCGAAGGTAAGGGTTATATAGGGAAAAGTGTTCATTCATGGACTGGATAGACCTTCCAGATTGTTTCAAAAGTCACCATCATATCTCAAGGCTCAGCAAAGAAATAGTTTCATTACATAAAAGGTTTTTTTTTTTATTTCAACAACACAGCAAATTGATGTTTAGGTGTCTTAAGGGCATTAATTTTTTTTGCTCATTTGATAATTTGTATAAAAATGTATAAATTAGCCTGTCTTTAGGAACATTCCAAGATAATGAAATATTTTCTATCAAATTAATAGCAATTTTGACACAAAAATTGGCATTTTAATCATTGTTTTAATTTCTTGTACTAAATCAAAGGAGCATATTTGTATAAAATGGAAAGGAAAATTTTAAATTTTTTTAAATATGTCTTAAAAAAAAATGAAAGGTGGCTCTATTTCTGTAGGTTCAGTTTTTAAAATTAGGACAAAAGTAATTTAAAAAAACTTTTTATGTAAATTTGAATTTGATTATTTGCTCAGCCGTGACCTTTCAATATTGTAAATCATTCATGTATTCCCAATCCTCCATAGCATCATATTCATTGTAATGTTTTAGATCTTGATCATTGTGATGTTTGTCAGGAGTATGGTTGTATTTCATCATCATTTCATCCAGTGCTACTTGTTATGTACAATGTATATTACATATATGATTTATCTTCAGAATTATCATGCTTTCAGCTTGTATAGACAGTAAAAGCTATACTAAAATAATTTACAGCTTGATGGAATAACAGAATTTTTTGAGCAACTTTGTCATTTTGTTGTACCATTAACTTAGTTATTATGACTGGCTTGAGGGTTTGTCAGTCAGCTTTATGTATAAAGCACTTGTAAGATCCTCATGAGACTTTGTACACTATAACACAAAGCCATAAACTAATCATTCACGATAATAGGGGGTGCTTAGAAACAACTGTTGAACGGGACTATTGTTTCTATTTGACATTATTCTTCGTCAAAAATAGAATATTTAATCTTTTGGCAAAGCATCACCTGTAGTATTAACTTTAAAAAATATAACATGGCTATAAATGGTATCTAAAGAATCTTATAGTTGTAGAATGGTATATTGCATATATCTGCATTGGTTTATCATTGTAGCATAAAACATATCATTTTCATCAGGTAATCATTTAATATTCCACCAATACTAAAAAAATATTTATAGTAATTAATATATATTTATACATTTTACTTAAGGGATGGAATCTTGTTGAAACATAGGGCTGCCAAGAATGTTTCATATAATTTTGCTATTTTGTACATACTGACATCTAAACAAAGATTTAATCAACGGAATCTAAATTTTACGAAAAATCAATTTGGCTGGTCAGGAATACTAAACGATTAATGACACTTAACACTCACTATTAAAAAAAGATTTTGAATCATGAAGTAAACTTTAAATATTTTGTTTCCACCTTATGAATTTATTGCATTGTGTAATTTTGTTATTTTCAGAGAAAATTCAGTTTTGTACGTCTTAAGATAGAAAAAATATAGCTCATTCAATGTGTGCACATTTTTTGTATTGGTTAATTTCCATACACATATGTACCAACCATCTGCCTTTTTAAGGGAATCCACCCCCTATATAATGTCCGAATCCACTCCTATCAAATACCCCTTTCATGCTCAAATGTAAAAGTACATACCCATATATCAACTCACATTGCGCCTAGGCTTTAGATTTTATATGTAGTAGCATTGTTTATTTTCAGGCGAATGTTAACCGAGTAAGTTATACACAACAAGGCTGTATGTCTTGTCGGCCTACACCACACTGTCAGACTAACTCATTAGAACTCAATTTTAACACTTACCCTTAAAAGGCTGCTCAAGAATAGCATGTTATGAATGATAAGGTTAATTTTTGGCTGATTTTACGGAGGGTTTTAGAATGATAATGCCAGTTAGTGGCCAGGCTAGGAAAAGTTTTTGATTTTCTAAGCAACTGTTTTTCACAGCCTGTTGATATTTGCTATATAGCATTAGCATGGAGTCCTTTATGGTGAGTCACTCACCTTCTTCCTCTTGAATGAAATCTGACCATTTTGACTGACCAATTTTAAGATAAACATATAAAGTATGAAAATTATTCAAAATTCATATTGTGTTTTGAAAATGCTATATTTGACTATCATTTGAAAATTGTATTATTTGTTTTTATGCAATCTTTTGGGACTGAATTTCTAACTATGCATGTTTTGAAACATTTCTTACTATCCAAAAATCTGAAATGACCCAAGGGCTGTTTCATAAAATGCTTGTTAGCATAAAGTGCACCTTGTCCCATTAAGATTTCATGGGATAATGTCAGAGCATGATAACTAGCATTTGCTTTATGAAGTGGCACCCTGGTCTAGGATTTCTCTTGAGCAGCTTTTTCAAATATAATTATTTGGGGAAAAAGAATTAATCAAAGTTGATGTAGAATAGGTTTACTTATTTTTGGTCTTTGGTGTATAAACAATACAGGTGTGGGATAGACACATTTTATTTGTTTCAGAAATCCCAGCACAATTTGGGGCTCGTTGAAACAGCTTACACAAGATAATTTATTTTATTTTTTGGATACATTTGTTCACCAATACAATATGAGTTTTATCCTTGTCACTTTTGCTTTGGAAATTATTTGTTATTACTTTTATTTAGTTTACTGCATCCTGTTTTGCTTGAGTTGTGAATGTATAGCTACAAGTTTATTTCTAGTTAACAAATTTTCTTTCTTCAAAATTTTCTAGATGTTGTGTCTTAAAATAGAAAACATAATGCCAGATGCTGTCTACTTATTTTTAACCACTCGAACACTATTATAAATGGGAAAAAAACCTTTACTGTATTCTTTTCATACTTGTAATATTTTATAAACCATCATTCATTTTCATATTTTGCAATGTTTCTCAAATTATAAAAGATCAATTTTCATCATCTGCATCACCTGGCATCTTTCATTAGTGTATTTTATTAATGTCTATATAAGCATCTGTCTGATCTGTTTCAATGCACATCACAGATTATAGGATTGTTGGTATGTATGAGCATGGGAAGTTATCTCCCTTGATCTGCAGTATGAATTATCTCCCTTGGATTATTGTTGTCATCTGCTTTATATGTTTGGGTGTTATTGTCATTGAAGACTCAACCCGTGCTTATTTTTAGTTCACTTTTTTACCCCTAATCTATTTTTAGTTCTAGGTGACATTTGACCAATGCTTCTTGCAAGCAGCCGAATGATTTTAAGCTTGCAAGTCTTGCCCCTAATAATAAATTATAGATGATTTTTTTGTATTAATTTTAATGAATATCATATCATTTTAAGATGAAATCAAATAAAGTAAGTAATAAGCATGTGTGTAGCATGTCCATGTTTATATGTAGTCATTTTTATGTTGTGAAATAATTGTGTAATGTAGAAAATAAGAAAAATAAGCATGGATATCACAAATCATCTTACCGGTAGGTAAATTTATAAAACGGTTAAATATGAGCACTGTTTAATATATCAATGTGACATTATAATAAGATAATGTAAGTGAACAGTGAACACATTTCATACTAGATTATATATTTTTGTTTGAAATCTATATACAAATAGAATGAAGAGTAATTCTTTATACATGTACATGTCCATTGCATTTTGATGATCAATATTGTCTTATAATTGTAAACTTTTTCAGACAAAAAGTAAAAAGTAATTGAAAAAAAGTTCTTTTAACATTTTTATGGTTGAAAAGATACACTGCAGATTTTACCAATCATTTTCAATATTACCAACCTTAAAGTTTCTCTTTGGCATGTTGGTTGTTAGATACATGTATTCAGACCAAGAAGTTTTTATAGAAAATTGTCCAAGAGATAAGATATAAAACAAAATATTTGACTCAATTTAAAGAAGTGATGACAGGATTTACCTTCAAGCTATTAATTTAATTTTTTTTTCAGGGTGATGATCAAAAAGAAGATTTTAGTGATTTACCTCCGAGTCAGCGACGGAAACAGTTACTCAAAAAAATAGATTCTATTAAAAAAGAAGTGGGTCGAGAAACTCTTGAAAGGTTGGCAAATATTTGTTTATAAGGAAAATAATTTTGAAGTCACATTAGTCTATAAGCTAGGTTGGATGATAATAAGATGTGGAAAAAGTGAAAAGACACAACCTACATAAACAAGGGAAACAAGCAGGATTTAAAAAATCCACAATAGAAGACAGTCGCTGTTTGTAAAAATATAATACATAAGAATCAATACATATACTAAAATTATCAGCAAAAGACCCATTCCTGGATATAGAACAATTACAGCATGAAGATGACAGAGACAACGGTTGCTTTGACAAAGATCCCTGCATATGAAATGTGGTTGCCTTAAACTAGTTTTTAAGGCCAAACCTTTTCATAATGTTGAACAAAGCACAAAAATAACTCGCAGTTAAAATCAGATCATTAAAAGTTCAATTCAACAAGAGAGAATCTATGACACAAAGACTAAAAGAAAAAATGAGAATTAGATGAACTCTCTTGACAGCCATCTCATTATTGTCTATGGCTACTGGTGATTCAAGTTAGGTGGTTAAATAATTCCACAATATTTAGTTTTATTGCCCTGCCTACAAATTTAGAGTGCATATAGTGTTTGGATCAATTTCAATTCATGATAATTTTTAAATAGCATTTAATATTAAGTTGTAAATTTACTGTTAGTGAATGAGGCATGGATGATACATGTACCTGTATTTTATATGTTTGTTATTCCAGAGAAGGAATGCTAAAAATGAAAGATGTTTATGTACAAAACCCAGCATTAGGAGATCCATCAACTTTAGATAAAAAGATTGAGGAAAATGGAGAAAAGATGGATAATCTTAAAAGAGAGTTACAAAAATTTGAGGTATAAGCCACATTGAAATTATATTGAATAGGAAGGGATGTGGAATATATATGCAAGACACAAAAATTTAAGATATTAAATGAACCAAAGCAAAAGAATGGGGCTTTTATTGTTGTTTTTCATCTTAAAGCACAAGGAGGCATTCAATCTTGAGCAAAGTCAAGTATGATGGTTTGTACCACTGGTTTTAGCAGAAGTTTTTGCTAAATATTTATAATGGTACACATGTATATAATGAAAAAACTTCTTTCTCTTCATTCTAAAATAACAGCTGAATAGCTACACAACTTTTTTTTTATGAATTTCTATTAACTGAAAAGTTATTAAGTTAGATTTCTCTTAAGGGTTTGCTTAGTTTAGTATGTCATCAAAACAGAATTGTTCTGAGTCAAATTGTCCATAATTATTACACATTTGTAGAATTATCTGGCTGATGCTGAAGGAAAGAAGAGCACTACAAGTCTAACAGTGTCAGATGACTCATTATCTCGGAGCACGTCAGACAGCAGTGTTAATCGGGATCCTAATATTATCCCACCACCACCCAATTTGCCACAGCAAAATAATGATGTCTATACGTATGTATATCTATATGGAATAATTTTTTATGTCGGATGCAAATGATATACTTATATTTTGATAATCAAGTATTTAAAAAAAAGTATATACACAAAATTATGCTTACTTTTAATTTTCTTAAGTTATATATGTATATCTTGTATATGCGTATAAATTTCTGTATCAAATTAAAAATGAAAGCATAAGCTTCAAAAGTAAGACCAGATTTGATGTTCATTGCATGAGCATGAATGTTGATATTTAGATTAGAAAGTAATCATTTTACATTATTAATTCATCTAAAACCTAAGTTCAGTTGCTTTAGTTTGTTCTCTTTTATTGTTTTTGAATAATTTAAAATTTAAAATAATTTAAAATTATTTAGCGTTTTTTTTTGCTTTAAATGTCTATGGGTCTACTTTATTTTTATGAATATATTTTTTTTCTTATTCTATATTCTGATCTTTTCTTTTTCTATCTCCAATCATTTTGTATTTACACCTAATTCATGTGTTTTTACACACTTTAGTTTATGTGTTTTATTTTTGTGTGTATTAGTATTGTGTGGCATTATTTCAGGGGTCATCGTATTAGTTACAGTCAAAATAACTGGCCCCCTCCATATAACAGGTTTGAATTAAATGTTCACTAGATGTGTAGCTCTCTTTGTAGTTGAACTTTGTTTTATAACTCAGGATAAAACTCTGTTAAATGAAGAGCATTTGAATTATTCAAAACTATAAAACAAAATTTGTTCCATGTGAGATTCTGCTATAATTTTTAAGAAAAATTAAATTCAATATTGTTTCATCACTCATAGTTACTGTGGGTTTATTATTCTTTGTGGGGTATCAATTTTCCTTGGTGGGGCAAATCCATGAAATTCAATTCCCCAGGAAAAGGAAATTTAATATTAATTTGCATGATGCAAACTTTAGAATAATGAATTTAATAACCCTCAGAACTGACATTTTTCAGCAATCAACTAAAATTAGTTCCCACAAAAATAAATTAATCCACAGTATTGGTGAATTTATAATTTTATCTTTGGTAAACATTGATAGCAAAAACTGTTACATTGGTGATAAAGGTAGAAAAATGGACTTGTCCACTGTAATATGTTGATACTAAGATTGGCAGTCACATATATTTTCATCTGTTAGAAATATGGGATGAGAGTATATTTCAATATTCATGTAAAGCAACTACGCTGATTTTATTGGAATAAACAAAACGATACATTTTGAGTTTTCATTTCAAATTCACAAATTTAACTTTAAGTGTTTTGATTTGTTTTTTTTTTGTATTTGAACATATATTTGATTTGTATGGGCAAAAACTTTTTTAATGAGATACTAAAATGAAAAAAGGAAACATTACATTCTGTTAACATTGTTTTTCCTGAGTTATGTGTGTTCTAAATTGTATTTTGTACATTTGCTTTAAAATGACCCATGACTATGCTCTATCACTTGCAGTAAGGTAACCATGCAACTCAAAAAGACCACACAAAAGATTTTTTTTTTCAGTATAATTTATCAAACTAATAACATAAAATTAATATTAATCCTCCCATAAACAGTGATAAAAAGAAAAGGTAGGATTTTTTAATATACAAGTCATGTAATATTAGGGGCATGAAGTCTAAATATCTGACCTTGGAATATTTAACATAAGGGGGATTTTCATCAGTAGCATGATCAGTAAACTAACTCAAGATAAATCAAGTATACAAATTAACACTTTCAGATAGCTTTAGGACTATAACTATAGATATATAAAATATGCATACTAACACTTGTAGTAGGCTTTAAGTCTGTAACATTTCTATAAATTTCATCATGTGCTTATGATATGATTTCTTATTAGCAAGACTCTTCCTTTTTATACGACCGCAAAAAATTTGCGGACGTATAATGGTATGATGCTGTCGTCGTCGTCTGTTAACTTTAGTGTATACACGATAACTTAAGTTCTAGTTATCCAAATGCAATGAAATTTGACAATGATGTTTCTTACCATTAAAGGATGGATGGGATTGATTTTGGGAGTCCCCCCTTTTTTCATTTGGAAATTAAGGGCCAAAAAAGGGGCCAAAATTGTAACTTTTTTGTTTGTTCTTACAATAACTTTTTCAAAATCTTCTCCTCTGAAACTACTGAACAGAATTCAATGAAACTTGGTATGATTGATCATTAGGGTGTCCTGCACTCTAGTAATGTTTCAATTTTTGATTCGTCAAAAAACATGGCCGCCGTGGCTAAAAATAGACCAGGGGGGTCAGACTACTGTTTTTGGCTTGTAATTCAAAAAGTATAAGGGATAGATGAAATCTGATGCCACCCTACTGCTTCAGGATCAAAAGTTCTACAAAAGTCTCCATATGGTCGAAGTTGTCAGAAGACCCCTTATAGGGGTTACGGCCCCTTAAAGGTGAAAAATAGCATTTTTTCATGTTTTTGCCCTATAGTATGAAAATTATTGCAGATAGCAAAAAGCTGTTGCTTGCTTAATTGTTCAGCTCATTTAGCTCTACAAAAAACTCCATACGGTCGAAGTTGTCAGATGACCCCTTATAGGGGCTACAGCCCCTAAAATAATGTTTTTTCATGTTTTTGGCCTATGAAATGAAAACTATAGCAGGTAGAGAGAAGCTGTTGCTTGCTTAAATGTTCAGCTCATTTACACAATTAAGAATTAATTTTTGTGACCCCCCCCCCTTTTTCCCCTATTGCGTAATTAGGGGCCAAATGGGGCCAAAATCAAAACTTTTTTATTTGTGGTCCGATTTTAAAATTTTTTTTTTGCAAGTTTATTCTTGTCAGGTAGTGAATCCAAATTTGAGAATTAATTTTTGTGACCATCCCCTTTTTCACTTGTTTTGTAATTAGGGGCCAAAAGGGGCCGTAATCAAAACTTTTTTATTTCTGGTTTGTTTTTGAAATTTTTTTTGCAAGTTTATTTTTGTCAAGTAGTGAATCCAAATTTGAGAAATTATTTGTGCAACCCCACCCCTTTTTCACCTGTTACATAATAAGGGGCCAAAAGGGGCCGAAATTGATTTTTTTTTAATTCTTGTCTGATTTTGACAATTTTTTTGCAAGAGTAGAATACAAAATTGAAAATTTATATTTTTACCCCCTGGGTCAAAAGGCCACCATAGCAGCATGTGTCAAAAACCTTTGTCAGTCCACCATTGGCTGCATGTGTCCAGAGCAATAGACTATCCATATTTGGCCTAAAATGTACAGGGTTCAACATGTTGCGGTCATATCATGCTGCGCTCGGCGAAGCTTTTTATTCTTTTTTGCTGTAGCAAAGCTTTATTTTTATCCCATCTTTCAACACCACATGTCAGGGGACATGAAGTTTAACTGTCCATCTGTCTGTTTTAAAATCCTTATGTCCTAAGTGACTTTCAGGCCCGTTAGACTTCTACTTCCTGTTTGGGAGTGGATTAAGATGACAATCAATGTCAAAATTTCTGTCAAGCTCATCTCAGAAACTGTACATGCAAATCATTTGAAACTTAGTTGGATGGTTCAGTATGAAAAATTGTATGTCTTACCTAACTTCTAGACCTGTCGCAATACTACTTCCTGTTTTGGGCCAGCGGGGGCATCCGTGTCCCATGAACACATTGCTTCTTTATTCTCTTCTGCTTGACATAGACTTATATACTTTCTTTACCTACCTGTTTTCTACATTATCCTTTATCTTATATAATTTTTAAAATCTATTGCTATTTGATCTATGCATCTGTAAAACTAAGTTTTTCCTTGTCTATGGAAGCATAATGAAGTTTTTAATGAAACTTTGAATGGCGTCTTTAATTTAAAAGTTCAACCATAGACTGGTTTATATTGCGTATCAAAGATGTGGAGGTAAAAATAAGACAATTTGTTCTACCTGTCTTTAAATGATTGCAAAATTTGTTGAAGTGTAATAGTATGATGTTTTGTTTTGTATTAAAGATAGACTGCTTATTCGTTAATAAACACTATTAAAAAACAGTCAGGAAACATTTTATTTTTCATAGCTTTTTGTAAAGGTGAAGTTTGTAAGCTTTAGCAAAATTGATGTAATGAAAAATCCAACCTTAAGATGTCTAGTATTGTATAGTATAAGCTTTAAAGATGATTTGTTGTTATGGTGGAGGAATATAATCAAATAAACTGGTGTGGTTATATTGCTAGTAACGCAAATGTAAATTAACAAGAGAACACTGAATCAAAAAAAGCATTTCATTTAGAGAATAAATCATTGTTTAGAAGAAGTCATGGGTGAAATTTTGTTTCTTTGAATAGAGAACATTTGTCCTCTTTCAAAGATAACCCATGCCATTATTTATTAAACCAAGTTCCGGTAAGAAGGGTTTTTTCGTCTCTAAATCCCCCCTTTCTGAATCAGAACACATTCTCAACTTGCCTAAGTAGCTGACCAAGACATGGATTAATAATTTCTGTGAAAGAGACACACTTTTGTGTCCACTCTTGTTATTGCATTGAATACCTATTATTTGATTCTTTTAATATATACTCTGGCGAATAATTTCGGTCAATAAATGTTACTCTGATATATATTATGTAACAAACCAGTTTAAAAAAAAACAATGAATGAAGTTTCAAGACCATATAGCAGGTCTCAACATTTATTCATGATGTTGCATCAATTTTGTTTGATAACGATTGAAATGTATATTCATGGATTTATGATTTCATGATTCAAACAAAGACTCAAAAGTAATGAATATAAAAAATTCATAGTTTACATGACGGACGAAAAGCCCAAAAAATTTATATTACAAAACTTCTTAATCAATTGGAATCAAATTTCAAGGTTTACATGACTAATGAAATCCACAAAAAAATTGTTACTATGAAAATAATGATATTTTTACAATGTCTTACTTAATACAGATGACGATTGATGATGATGATGACCATGATGATTTTTTCTTTCTTTTTACAGTTCTATAGCAGATGACGATGATGATGAATTCCAGGATGATCATGATGGTAATGTGGGACCTGAATTCGATGGATCAGAAGAAGAAATAAATGATGATGCCTTCCCCGTCATCGGAACATGCAGAGCAATATATTCTTTTACAGGTATCATTAGCATATACATGTAGACGGCCCGACCAAAAAAAAAAATCTTTGTATATGTTCAACTGTTCATCTACCGTATACACCTGGAAAAAAGTTAAGCACCCCTAGACTTTTTATGCTTTTCGGTGATTCGAAATATTTTATTATGTCTCCCCCCACTTTTGTGGGGAGACATATTGTTTTTGTCGTGTCCGTCCGTCTGTCCTTCACAAAGTTTGTAAGCGCAAAATCCTTATTTATCATCTTGTAACGCAACTCCTCAGAAACTACTGAACCGAATTCAACGAAACTTGGTATATAGGAAGGATACCATATGTAGTTGTGCATTATACCAGGAAATTGTGATCCTCAAATTTTTGTGGGAGTTATGGCCATTTGAACTTACGAATTTGCTGAAAATCCTCATTTATCAGCGCAACTCCTCTTAAACTACTGAACCAAATTCAACGAAACTTGGTATATAGAAAGGACACCATATTACCAGGAAAATTTGATCATCAAATTTTTGTGGAAGAAAGGGCCTTTTGAACTTAGAACTTTTTGGGGAAACGGGGGGGGAGACATCGTTTTTGTAGACAAAAACAAACTTTAATTAATTTCATGATTTTGGTCAGTTTTAATTCTTCAATATATGATTTAAAGGATGTGAGCTTTTGGTTAAAAGCACATTTTCACTTGAAAAGCGGGGGATAACTCTTCAGGAAATTAGACGCCAAACTGGCAGTATGAAACCAAGGATTTCAGTAGTCATTCATGCTAAAGGTGGACATACATGTACTAGAAATTAACCCTTTGACAATACAGTATCAATCTTTTGATTATGATTTACTTTTTCAAGTCGGATTTGACAATTTATAAAATGTTTGGAGCTTCAGGCAACCATACTTTTTGAAGACCATGTTTATGTAGTACAAAAGCCATCTTTTTTGTCATGTCATGTTATGTAAATAAGAAATGTCTTTTTGTTTGTTACAAACATGTTAAATTGTGCTTAACAGTGCACATTTTAGTTTGCAATGCAAATTCACAAAGACTATCAGTTAAATACATGAAATAAAGGTTAAAAGTGTTTTGAAAATGTATTATTTAAAAAAATCACGGGGGTGCTTAACTTTTTTCCAGGTGTATGCACCTATCTTTGGTCAATCTATCATACTTTCATTAAGCTTGGTATTTAGACTTGGTTTCAAATCATTTACATTGTTTTGTTAATTTTGGACCAACATAGTGAGCTACTGAGTGTTTTCCATTAAGGAATTTATTTGCCAATGTTTTATGTATAATTACATTTACTGTGCATATAATTAAAATACAGTAATTCTATTAGTTAATTGACACCTTGAATTGTCTTTCATACCTCAATGAAATGACACTTGTTTCACTTGGCCGTAGCGGGGTCATACCTTACTATATGCACAACTAAAATTTGTTCTTATCCAAGTAAATTCTCACAACTTGAATTCACATTTGGATATTAATGCGCAAATAGAAAATACACAAATATACACCATAAAACAAAACAAAATCAGAAACAAATAAAAAACAATAAAATGTAATTATAAGAAATGAATGTTTGTTTTTTTATGTTTCATAGGCGTGTAAAACCTCTGACCAGTCGCATATTTTTACTATGACATACGGGCTTCATTCAAAATGTGCTATGGTCAATGGTTTTACACGCCAGTGAAACATCAAAATACAAACATTCAATTCTTAAATGATCTGTCAAGTACACTTATTACACATCTTTATCTTCAATTTAAATTCATATGAAATGTTAGTCATCTTGTTGTTACTGAGCATGCATTATACATGTAAATGATGTTCACTTTATATATTTATCTTGTAGCTGAAAACGAAGGGTCAGTATCGATGGAAGAGAATGAAGAAATGAATGTATTAGAGAATGACCAAGGTGATGGATGGACAAGGGTTAGGAAGAAAAATGAATCTGAAGGTTTTGTGCCCACTTCATACATACAGATACATTTCTTTGATCAAGACGAGGTCTGATCTTTTAAAGTTCTCAAAAACACAATTAGTGCAAATTATTTAGATCAAAAGAATTCGTACTTGATTTATACAGGTCTCTTATCACAATGCATATGGGTTCAAAATGAAGGACATTTAATTAACTTTTACTTTCATTTTTATGATGCTGTTGGTTTAATAAATGCTGTTGCCTGTTTAATTCAAAAGGCAATATTTATCTTTGATATAAAAGTTTTCTCAATATATTTTAGTACAATGTACAGAATCAAATTTTGGTTTTAACTATTTATCAAAGTAAAATTTGTATGTATTTTTTGTATTATCAAAGTAAAATTTGTATGTAATATTTTGATAACATGGCCACTTTTGAAAGAATCTGTCTCAATTTTGACAAAAGTGCTTACTAAGAAGTCTTTTCTGAATGTCCTTCATTTTGATGCATTTATTGCATATGGAATAATTGGCAATGAATTATCACTAGTATTATATACAGAAATGTTCTTATTGAAGATAAAACAGATGTATATATATAGAAGACTGTCATTATATCAAGAACTGAACTTAAATTTCATATTTTAATGTATTATTATTTTTTTAAGTTTTCCTGCATTAAATGCTAAAATTTATTTTGTTGATTGTCTTCAATGATTTTAGTTTTTCAGTTCTTGAAACCATTAAGAATATTATAATAATAATGAATTCGTCGTCTCCTATGAAATATTATAATTTTTGTTTTTAATTGTAACTTAAAGTGTACTAACTTTGATTAACATGTAATCTTGATAACGATTGGAGAATTTCAATCATGTGACTTCTGACGAGATTCAATATTACCCTGAAGTGGAACCACCCTTTGCCTTGTGTGAAAATAAACTTTGAATACTTTGCCATGACATTTTGACTCATGGCGTTCAGTGCAATTTGTATATATAAATGTATACTTTTTCTATGGATAGTCATATAGTTATGTTGGTTGGGAATGTAGTGTCACAAGGGAGATAATGTAGTGTTGAAAGTAGATAACGGTTTAAATGATTGACGGAAAATATTCCTTCTTTCTATTGAAAATTTAATCGGAAATATATAGCTCAAGAAACATTAGTAGCCTGACAATCAGAAAACAAACCTAAGGGCGTGTTCAACATTCCCTCCTCGGGCACCCTGGGTAGGTTAGAAAATAAAACTGAAAGCGATGACCTCTGTTTTGTATGGGTCAATGATATGTTTAAGTCGAAGTCAGCTCGGAAAACAGGAAAAAGATGATGGACTGACCTGGAAAGGGGAGGCACTGTATAAACAAATAAAAGAGTACCTTTGGAACAATCATGGTTACATATTATATTACCCTGAATGTCCTAGTTTTGTCCCAAGTGAGTGACTTTTTCCTACCTGGGGTTCCCTTGGTTTGAATGTCCAACACAAGCTTAGTTTTAAATTTAAGCAGTACTTTATTCTCTTATTTACCTCAATCAATGTCAAGGGGAAGTAACCCTATTGGTATCATACATTCTTTCCTAGTGCGCAACAGTATACAAAAATCATACCTTATAAAGTTAACAGTGTACTTTCATTTTACTTATCAATATTTGTTAAATATTCATTATCTAATGGTTTTGATACATGTATTTTATAATTTAATTATTCCAAACAGTCAAAGTGCTTCAATGTTATAAATGTAATAATGTGAGAAGAAATTTAACTTGATTTTTTTACATTATGAAGTTAAATGATACTATTTTATAAATGGTATTGGTAACTTTTACAGTGGATATGTTGTCTTGTCATAGTAAATTATGCGTGTGTTTTTTTTTACTTTGATTTGTAACAACAAATTTATGCATGTCAAAATTATGAAACCAATAGCTGTTTTCAGAGTGTCTGGATAATCTATTGAAATAAAATTGCTAAATAATGACAATTTTATAATGTCAAGATAATTATTATCTCAAGATTTAAAAAATAATCTTGAGATGATAATTTATGTTCATTATTTTTACATTTATAGTAATTGTAGGCGATGTCACAAAAAAACAAGAATTGCTTAATTATCTCTCCCTTGTTCTTTTCTATCACATATCTGCGTCTTTCTGTTCATATCCATCTCAAGTCAGTATGATTTATAAAATTTTGTACATTTTACAAAATATCTATATTCGTCTTAATTCAGTTCTACATCTTATAAATTTTTCTACATTTTATGAAGTATTTCTATCCATTTTGATTTTCTATGTTATTTTTTGTAGTTTGGAAGTTAAGTCTAGTTTTTTTTCTACACTAGACAATGGGTAACAATATTTGTGTAAGGTTTTAAAGTATATTTAACGTTTTGGTGCTGTCATACAAGTTGCCAATATAAATAATACATAGGAAAGGTTCATTGTATAGACATACACATTTGATTTGGCATTTAGGTTTTCCCTAGTGATCTTATATATGCATTTGGCTTATGAAAGATAGTTATTGACATTCAGTCAAATTATAAAGTATAGACTTCTTGTGATCATGAATTAATTCAAATTCTGAGAAAACAATGCCATGTTTTCCAATGTGTTCTGCAAAACACTCATTTGAACCATTAAAAACAAATTTGACCTTTTATAAGAAACTTTTCATTTCTGATAATGAAATATGAATACCAAAATGATATTTTGTCCCCCAATGTGTAAGATTTAACTTTTATCAATTATATTTTAACCACAGTTATTGAGAAATTTTATCTTACATAACCATGCTGTGTGCTTATGAAACTTGTGAATGTGCATGGTCTTGCTAAGTGGTTTGTTAATCTGTAAAATGTTGTGTGCTGCAATGGCATAGTGTAAGCTATGGACTTCTGTTATTTGGAAAACCTCTGCTATGGTATTTGCTGCAATGATGTGGTGTGTATGTAAGATTTTTCTACAATGTTATGGTCTGTAGTTTTTGGTGTGTTCATTTGATCTTCATAAAGTACCTGAGGTAAAAATTTTCAAAGGGTTAAAAATCAAAATTAAATTAAATTTATTTTTTTAAATAAGGTTGCATATTACATTTAAGTAATTACCTGCAATGTGTCTGGTTCTGACCTAAATAAATAATTTTTACTTACCTTGGCTACCCTTGAAGTTTAATTTTGAACACAAGTTCTTTTCTGTGTATATGCTTCGATGGCATGCTGTGAACTATGGACATTTTTGTGTTGTTAGCTCATGGTCTGTAGCTATTTTCTGTGTATATGCTGCCATGGCATGGTGTGAAATGTGGACTTCTGTGTTAAAGCTATTAACTGTGATGAGCGATTTTTAATTTTGCTATATTTTCTCGGATCTGGATCTGTGAGCTGTTACTTCTGTGTTATTAATAATTTTTTCCTGTTTATTGTATACTTTTCTGTATATATATAGAATTATCTTCATATATAAACCTATATACTTTTAATGTATTTGTATTGTCCCCAACATTAACTTGGGAATAACTTGAAACTTTTAACATTTTGACAATTAACTGAAGTTTAAGTTATGAAAAAAAATCAAATTTGAATATTCGTAAAGCTTACATATACAATACTGTTAAAATTTCTCTTCATGTAACTTAACTTTCATATAATCAGATCTGACATAGTGTAAACAGTATAAAAAACATGCTTTCTTGTAAATGTTATTGTCAATGTTGACTATTCTAGTATTCTTCCCATTGTTCTTTATCTTTAAAGATTCCTGTGTCGTTTTTCCAATTTAATTATTGATGCAATAATCATGATTTTATAAAAACACCAATAGTAAGTCAGGTTTTAATATTTGATTGCTTGTCTGACAACATAAAAAGCTCAAATATTTCCACTATATGTATGGTACAAACGATAGAGTGAAATTTTGTGAACTTCATATAAAATGAACTAGAATTACATCTTTATTCTCAAACAACAGTCTGTCTAGCAAAGTGTCAAGTTCATCTTCATTCTGATTAATTTTGATGAGAAAAAAATTTTCATTTCATTAAAATTTTAAATTAAAATAGGTATTTTTCAAGTCACATAATTAATGCTTTCATCAAAAACCATATATTTATTTAAAAACCAATGTGGCTAGATTTTTTTCAATTGTATAATTAATACATTTTATAAATGTACCTTATTATGAAGATTATTTTTCAGTTAAAATATATTCAGCTTAATAAATGTTTGAAAGTCATGACATTTTTTGGCTTGACTAGAATGGACAGATAATTATTTTTACATTGTGGAAATAAAGCATTATTCTGTAATAACTATAATAGATACATGTTAAAATGTACCCAGTGAGTTTTTTTTGTAGAAAACTTATACAGTAAAATCTGCCCAAACAGAATCCTGAAGTACTGTGGATTCACTTATTTTCACTATTTCAAGATATTTCGTTGAATTCTTTATTTTGTTGTTTGTTCATGCTGCTTATAGGAATCAATGTAAAAAAAAAACACTTTGAAGGTTTTTTATTTTCATGGTTGACTGTTACCCACGAAAACCATGAATTTTGGTACCCCACGAATATTAATGAAACCACAGTAGCCAAAGACCGTCAAAACCAGGTCCGGTCATTACAATCCTAAACATGTTAACCTTCATTTAACAAAGAACTGTCTTAACTGACCAATTTCTGGAGGGTTCCGTTTTAAACAGGTTTCACTGTAAAATAATCATTGCAGAATTGATGAACAACCAATACAATGTATATCATTGTAATAAATTTCAATCTGATATTAGATTTTAGTTCTGCTTAATTTATTTTGTATATAAATGTGCATTTTATATGGATACCTTTAGAAATTGCTGTCTGAAGGTAGTGCCAAATTTTATTATTATCATCATCATACTAAACATTTGTTTATACAATGCAAAACTCAAAATAAAATCTGAACTTTACATTGGTTTGTTTGATTTTTGTATGGAGACCATGTACTCCCAATCATGGCAGACATACATAACATGTGCACAATTAGATACCAGATGGAACAAGCATTCTGAGAGTATTGCAAAACAATACTTAGTCCCCTACCGGCCTCATATTTCAGTCATTGGTAACAATTTGTCAAACAAATGAATACCTAAACTTAATCAGTTTATTATCTACAAGAAACAATAAAAAAGTTTAGAAAAGAAAATTGCAATAGATTTTCAAACTTCAAAGGGCCATATCTCCCATAAAAATTTGTGGACGGCACGAAACTCAAACTTGATCTGTAACTCATCAAGGTAAACTCACAGACAAAAAATCAGTTCATTATCTATAAGTTTAGAAAAAAAAAATGTGGAAAACTGAAATTTAAGTGAAATTTCAAAGTTCAAAGGGCCATAACTCCCATAAAAAATTGTGGACCTGCACAAAACTCAAACTTGATCTGTAACTCATCAAGGTAAACTTACATACCAAAAATCAGTTCATTATCTATAAGGGTTTAGAAAAAAAGTGCGGAAAACTGAAATTTTAGTGAATTTTCAAAGTTCAAAGGGCCATAACTCCCATAAAAAATTGTGGACCTGCACAAAACTCAAACTTGATCTGTAACTCATCAAGGTAAACTCACATACCAAAAATCAGTTCATTATCTATAAGCGTTTAGAAAAAAAGTGCGGAAAACTGAAATTTTAGTGAATTTTCAAAGTTCAAAGGGCCATAACTCCCATAAAAAATTGTGGACCGGCACAAAACTCAATCTTGATCTGTAACTCATCAAGGTAAACTCACATACCAAAAATCAGTTCATTATCTATAAGCGTTTAGAAAAAAAGTGCGGAAAACTGAAATTTTAGTGAATTTTCAAAGTTCAAAGGGCCATAACTCCCATAAAAAAATTGTGGACCGGCAGGAAACTTAAACCTGATCTGTAACTCATCAAGGTAAACTCACATACCAAAAATCAGTTCATTATCTATAAGCGTTTAGAAAAAAAGTGCGGAAAACTGAAATTTTAGTGAATTTTCAAAGTTCAAAGGGCCATAACTCCCATAAAAAATTGTGGACCGGCACAAAACTCAATCTTGATCTGTAACTCATCAAGGTAAACTCACATACCAAAAATCAGTTCATTATCTATAAGCGTTTAGAAAAAAAGTGCGGAAAACTGAAATTTTAGTGAATTTTCAAAGTTCAAAGGGCCATAACTCCCATAAAAAATTGTGGACCGGCAGGAAACTTAAACCTGATCTGTAACTCATCAAGGTAAACTCACATACCAAAAATCAGTTCATTATCTATAAGCGTTTAGAAAAAAAAGTGCGGAAAACTGAGGCGTGACAGACAGACGGACAGAGCGCAAACCTATAGTCCCCTTCGGCTTTTGCCGGTAGGGGACTAAAAAGTTTCAAAGCAGTCCTTGATGGAGAAAAGATCTTCGTAGATTGAGGAACTGTCACCAAGTGATAACTGTATCTTACCTCATCATTTATAATTATACCCCCGCTTTGAAGAAGAGGTGGGTATACTGGTTTACCTCTGTCCGTCCTTCCGTCCGCAACATAACTTTCGTAACAGATTTCTCAGCAACTACATATCACAGTGACTTGAAATTTGGTATATGAGTTCAGTGTGAGGTCCTTTATTGCTAGTACCAAATAAGGTCTGATGGATATCTACTTCCTGTTTACTGACTTAGTCAATTTTCAACATTACTAGTCAATTATTGAATTTTTTAAAACATTTTTCTCATCAACTACATATCACAGTGACTTGAAACTTGGTATAAGAGGTCATTGTGAGGTCTTTTATTGCGAGTATCGAAATGAGGTCTGTATAATAGCTACTTCCTGTTTACCGCATAGTTCATTTTGGGGGTAGCGGGGGTATCCTGAGTGAGCAGTAGCAAAGCCCTAGTTAATAGAATTAGCAGGCATTGTAGTCTTTGTTTACAGTGGATTCCACTTAATCGACTAACTCTTATTAGAATAATCCTCTTAATTGACTTAAAATTTTCAAAAATCACCTTGATACATGTCAAATTCATATGTTTTCTTAACGAGGTCTTTGAAGTGTGTTTGATAATAGTTATCAAAACATGTTTTTACAACCTTCATTCAAGTCACATTTGTTTTTACAAGCATTAGGATACAATAAAAGATTCAACTGACTATTCTAATTACTCAATACATTTGCTAATTAGACAAAATATATAAATTCTTTGTATTTTCTGTTTAAAATTGACATTTCACTTTATGGGGTCATTCGGTTAATTGCATAAATTTGTCTGACAAATTGACTATGCTAATAAGAGGAATCAACTGTATATTCTATGTAGAGATTGTCAGATTAGTCTTAAATAGACTTATATGTCAGCAGAGAAAAAAGAAGTACCAAAGGTACATTCAGGAGAAAATGTGGACAAAATCAGTTGACACAAAAGACACAAAACAAGAAATCTGTGAGCCAATGCTCACTAGTGATACCCCCTCATTCACAACTGTTTCTAGTATGCAATGTGCTAAATATAAACTTTACTGCAAACAGGAAGTAAATGTTTGATGGATCCAAAAATGTATCCCACATTACATCATGTCCATATCAAGCTTTTTACTAAATATCAGCAACTAAGTGGCAATAGTTGCTGAGTTATACATGTATAATTGTAAGTGAATTAAACTCATTTAGTAATATATTTTTAGTCGTCCGTTAACAACTTGGTATGAATGATCCTTATGGTGTCCTGCACTTAACTTGTGTTTTGATTTTTGATTTGTTTAAAAACATGGCCACTGTTACTAAAAATTAGACAAGGGGGGTCATGAAATCTGATGCCACCCTACTGCTTCAGCATCAAAAGTTCTATGAAAGACTCCATTTGGTTGAAGTTGTCAGATGAGCCCCTATAGGGGTTACAGCCCCTTTAAGGTGAAATATAGCGTTTTTTTTCATGTTTTTGGCTTAAAGAATGAAAACCATTGCAGATAGAGAAAAGCTGTTGCTTGTTTTTAAGTACTATTCCACATAAGAATCAGGCAGGGGGTGGCACATCGATAATTTCCAATTTCAGATTTTGGGGTATAGATGCATTCATTTTACCATAAAAACAAACCTAATGCAGTTTTTACATCTTAATATGTATTTGGTGCTTAGATATTTTTTGACTGCTTATATAGGAAAAACATATGGCGGGAAATTTTCCCGTACTTTTCACTACACAATGTAACTAAATTTTGACTATTAATATCTCCTAAACCCAAGATAGACTGAAAAATTAATTGGTCAAAACAAAGTTTACTGGGGTTGCTTTACCTAATTATGTTGAAATTTTTTTGTGTATTTATTATCGATGTGCCACCCTATTAATGGTATCTGCCTGATCCTTAGAAAAAGTAGTACTTAAATGTTCAGCTCATTTAGCTCTACAAAAGTCTCCATAGGGTCAAAGTTGTCAGATGACCCCTCATAGGGGTTACAGCCCCTTTAAGGTGAAAAATAGTGCTTTTGGCCCATAGAATGAAAACTATTGCAGATAGAGAAAAGCTGTTGCTTGCTTAAATGTTCAGCTCATTCAGCTCTACAAAAATCATCAAAGGGTTGAAGTTGTCAGATGACGCCTTATAGGGGTTACAGTCCCTTAATGGCAAAAAGTAGTGTTTTTGGCCTGTAGAATGAAAACCATTGCAGATAGAGAAAAGCTAATGCTTGCTTAAATGTTCAGCTCATCTAGCTCTACAAAAGTCTTTAAAGGGTTGAAGTTGTCAGATTACCCCTTTTAAGGGGTTGCAGCCTCTTAAAGGCGAAAAATAGTGTTTTTTGCCTATAGCAGATAGAGAAAAGCTAATGCTTGCTTAAATGTTCAGTTCATTTAGCTCTACAAAAGCATTCATAGGGTTGAAGTTGTCCGATGACCCCTTACAGGGATAACAGCCCCTAAATTAACATATTTTCATGTTTTTGGCTTATATAATGAAAAATATTAGCTGATAAAAAAATGAAAACTATTGCTGAAAGAGAAAAGCTGTTGCTTGCTTAAATGTTCAGCACATTAAGCCCTACAAATTTCTTCATATGGTTGACATCAAGACCAGGTGAGCGATTCAGGCTCCTGGGAGCTTCTTGTTTAGTAACGAGACTCAAAAAGGTTACATTAACTGGACTGATGTAGAAACTATTACTGCTCTAAATTATTTGTTAGATAACATTTACATACGTTTTGGTAAACAAATTTATCGCCAAATTCTTGGTATTCCTATGGGTACTTATTGTGTGCCACTTATAGATGACCTTTTCCTAAATGTTATGAATCATAATTTATGGCTAAATTACAAAAAGGCCCCAACAAACAAAATCTATAAAACTTTTAGATATTTAGACGACATTCTTGCACTCAACAATCCTTCATTTTCTGATTTTATTACTGATATCTATCCTTCTGAATTAAAAAAATACAAATGACAACAAAGTTCCAGACAATAAATTTTGCTACGCCTGACGCGCGTTTCGTCTATTCAAGACTCTTCAGAGGCGCTCTACCAAAAATATTGAAAATGCCAAACACTGTATGAATATGAAGAGCATAGAACAGTATAACCCAAAATACCAAACTGAGGAACCAAATTCTTACTAAGAATTAACCTTGAACAAATCTAACGTCACCATTAACAAGCATTCTGAGAGTATTGCAAAACAATACATAGTCCCCTACCGGCCTCATATTTCAGTCACTGGTAACAATTTGTCAAACAAATGAATACCTAAACTTGATCAGTTTATTATCTACAAGGTATGGCACGCCATATTTATATTTATTCCTCTTTAAAGATATCTCATAAATTTTATAAGATATCTCGTATACTTTATAAGATATCTTATTAAATATATAAGATATCTCATATAAATGGTAGTTTATAAGATATCTTATAAAACATATGAGATATCTTATAAAACATATAAGATATCTTATAAAACAAATAAGATATCTTATAAAACATATAAGATATCTCATAAAGTTTATAAGATATCTTATAAAGATTATTAGATATCTCATATAAAATAATTTATAAGAATTCTTATAAAACTTATGAGATATCTTATAAAACTAATAAGATATCTTATAAAGTTTATAAGATATCTCATAAAGTTTATTAGATATCTTATATATTTTATGAGATATCTTATAAGTTATTTTTTATAAGATATCTCATAAAGTTTACGAGATATCTTATAAAATTTATAAGATATCTTATAACTTTTATTAGATATCTTATAAATTATTTTATATAAGATATCTCATAATCTTTATAAGATATCTAATAAACTTTATGAGATATCTTATATGTTTTATAAGATATCTCATATGTTTTATGAGATATCTTATATGTTTTATAAGATATCTCATATGTTTTATAAGATATCTTATAAACTCCCATTTATATGAGATATCTTATATATTTGATAAGATATCTTATAAAGTATATGAGATATCTTATAAACTTTTTAAGATATCTTATATTTTTATAAGGCCTCTTTAAAGATATCTCATAAAAATTATAAGATATCTCATATACTTTATAAGATATCTCGTAAAGTTTATAAGATATCTGATAAACTTTATCAGATATCTTATAAACTTTATTAGATATCTTATAAAAAATAATTTATAAGATATCTCATATACTTTATAAGATATCCTATAAACATTATGAGATATCTTATAAACTTTATCAGATATCTTATAAACATCGTGTTTAGTAGATATCTCATTTTCTTTTAAAGATATCTTATATAGTAAATAAGATATCTTATAAAATTTATAAGATATCTCATAAAGTTTATAAGATATCTTATAAAGTATATGAGATATCTTATAAATTATTTTTTATAAGATATCTCATAAAGTTTATAAGATATCTTATAAAGTTTATAAGATATCTTATAAACTTTATGAGATATCTTATAAAGTATATGAGATATCTTATAAAGTTTATGAGATATCTATAAAGAGAAATAAATGTAAAAACGGCTTGCCATAACAAGGAACAATAAAAAAGTGCGGAAAACTGATATTTTATTGAATTTTCAAAGTTCAAAGGGCCATAACTCCCATAAAAATTTGTGGAACGGCACGAAACTCAAACTTGATCTGTAACTCATCAAGGTTAACTCACATACCAAAAATCAGTTCATTATCTGTAAGCGTTAAGAAAAAAAGTGTAGAAAACTGAGGCGTGACAGACGGACAGACGGACAGAGCGCAAACCTATAGTCCCCTTCGGCTTTCGCCGGTAGGGGACTAATAATTATTGTTTGAAGTGTTGTGTCGGATTTAAAATCGATATGTTAGAACTTTTTACATCAGTCGATTGATTTGAAACTTTGTACACTTAATCTTTAGGATGTCCTCTACCAAGTTTGTGAAATTTGTGAACGTCCATCAACCAACATGGCCGTCGTTACTAAAAATAGAACAGGGGGGTCAGACCATAGTTTTTAGCTTATAGCTCAAAAAAAGCTACGCCGAGCGCAGCATGATAGGACCGCAACTAGTTGAACCCTGAACGTTGGAGGCCCAGTATGGATAGTCAATTGCTTTGGTCACATGAAGCCCATGGTGGACTTAATAAGCTTTTTGACACATGCATCCTGTGGTGGACTTAAAAATTCATTTTTGACACATTTATATTTACATCAACATTTAATACAAAAAGCCTTATTTATAAACATGTATTAATTTACGATTTTGGACCTTTGACCCCTAATTTCTCAAAAACGGTAAAAATATTGCAAATCTGATTAAAAAATAAGGCACAAAAATTCACAAGGAATCCAATGAAAAAAAGATTTTGAAAATCGGACCACAAATAAAAAAGTTGATTTTATGGGCGTGGTCTGTCTTTAGCCCCTTGTATCAATGTAATGGTGAAAAACATATCAAAATCATTGACACATTTAGTAGATAGAATTAAATGATGAATTCAATAAAAAAAGAATTTTCAAAATCAAATGAATGATAAACATTCTACATCAGGTTTGTCAATACACCCGTTTTAGCCCTTTTTTCTAAAACAAAAGGGGCCACAAACCCCAAATACAAAACCAACATTCCTTTAGTGGATATAATCATCATATTAAAACTTCATAACAATTGGCAGGCCCACTACAACTTGATTTTTGGTTTAAAACTATTTGCCTCGACAAACTTTTAAAAACAGCGTTTTTGGCCCCTTTGACCCCTAATTTCTCAAAATCGGTAAGAGATATTGCAAATCTGATTGAAAAACGCAGCCAGGGATTTTCACAAGGATTCCAATGAAAAAAAGATTTTGAAAATCGGACCACAAATAAAAAAGTCGATTTTTTGGGTTTGGCCCTTTTTTGACCCCCCGTAGCAATTTAACAGTACAAGATACATCAAAGCCGTTGATACATTTTGTTAACAGAATTTAAAGAGGAATACAATAAACAAGAGGCTCCCAGGAGCCTGAATCGCTCACCTGGTCTTGATGTTGACCCAATACTTTTGTAGAGCTAAATGAGCTGAACATTTAAGCAAGCAACAGCTTTTCTCTACCTGCAACAGTTTTCATTCTATAGGCCAAAAACACCATTTTTCACCTATAAGGGGCCATAACCCCTATAAGGAGTCATCTGACAACTTCGACCCTATGGGGACTTTTGTAGAGCTAAATGAGCTGAACATTTAAGCAAGCAACAGCTAATCTCTATCTGCAATAGTTTTCATTCTGTAGGCCAAAAACATGAAAAATCCCTTTTTTCAGGGGCCGTAACCCCTATAAGGGGTCATCTGACAACTTCGACCCCATGGAGAATTTTGTACAGCTAAATGAGCTGAACATTTAAGCAAGCAACAGCTAATCTCTATCTGCAATAGTTTTCATTCTGTAGGCCAAAAACATGAAAAATCGCTATTTTTCAGGGGCCGTAACCCCTGTAAGGGGTCATCTGACAACTTCGACCCCATGGAGAATTTTGTACAGCTAAATGAGCTGAACATTTAAGCAAGCAACAGCTAATCTCTATCTGCAATAATTTTCTTTCTGAAGGACAAAAACATGAAAAAAAAAACGCTATTTTTCATGGGCCGTAACCCCTATAAGGGGTCATCTGACAACTTGGACCCTATGGAGAATTTGTAGAGCTAAATGAGCTGAACATTTAAGCAAGCAACAGCTAATCTCTGTGTGCAATAATTTTCATTCTGAAGGACAAAAACATGAAAAATCGCTATTTTTCATGGGCCGTAACCCCTATAAGGGGTCATCTGACAACTTGGACCCTATGGAGAATTTGTAGAGCTAAATGAGCTGAACATTTAAGCAAGCAACAGCTAATCTCTATGTGCAATAGTTTCCATTCTGTAGGACAAAAACATGAAAAAACGCTATTTTTCAAAGGCCGTAACCCCTGTAAGGGGTCATCTAACAACTTCGACCCTATGGAGACTTTGGTAGAGCTAAATGAGCTAAACATTTAAGCAAGCAACAGCTAATCTCTATCTGCAATAGTTTTCATTCTGTAGGCCAAAAACATTAACAAGAGGCTCCCAGGAGCCTGAATCGCTCACCTGGTCTTGATGTTGACCCTATACTTTTGTAGAGCTAAATGAGCTGAACATTTAAGCAAGCAACAGCTTTTCTCTACCTGCAATAGTTTTCATTCTATAGGCCAAAAACACCATTTTTCACCTATAAGGGGCCATAACTCCTATAAGGAGTCATCTGACAACTTCGACCCTATGGAGACTTTTGTAGAGCTAAATGAGCTGAACATTTAAGCAAGCAACAGCTAATCTCTATCTGCAATAGTTTTCATTCTGTAGGCCAAAAACATGAAAAATCGCTTTTCAGAGGCTGTAACCCCTAAAAGGGGTCACCTGACAACTTCGACCCTATGGAGAATTTTGTAGAGCTAAATGAGCTGAACATTTAAGCAAGCAACAGCTAATCTCTATCTGCAATAGTTTTCATTCTGTAGGACAAAAACATGAAAAAACGCTATTTTTCAGGGGCCGTAACCCCTATAAGGGGTTATCTGACAACTTCGTCCCTATGGAGACTTTTGTATAGCTTAATGAGCTAAACATTTAAGCAAGCAACAGCTAATCTCTATCTGCAATAGTTTTCATTCTGTAGGCCAAAAACATGAAAAATGGCTATTTTTCACCTTTAAGGGGCCGTAACCCCTACAAGAGGTCATCTGACAACTTCGACCATATAGAGACTTTTGTAGAGTTAAATGAGCTGAACATTTAAGCAAGCAACAGCTAATCTCTATCTGCAATAGTTTTCATTCTGTAGGCCAAAAACATGAAAAAATGCTATTAATCACCTTCAAGGGGCCGTAACCCCTATAAGGGGTCATCTGACAACTTTGACCAAATGGAGACTTTTGTAGAGCTTTTGATGCTGAATCAGTAGCGTGGCCTCAGATTTCCTCTATCTCTTATACTTTTTGATTTATAAGCCAAAAACAGTAGTTTGACCCCCCTAGTCTATTTTTAGTAACGGCGGCCATGTTTTTTAACGGATCAAAAATCAAAACACAAGTTTGGTGCAGGACACCCTAAGGATCATTCATACCAAGTTTCATTAAATTCTGTTCGGTAGTTTCAGAGGAGAAGATTTTTGAATAATTGTTAACAGACGACGACGACGACAGACGACAGACGACGACGACGACGACGGACGCCAAGTGATGGTAATAGCTCACATGGACCTTCGGTCCAGGTGAGCTAAAAATGGCTATTTTTCACCTTTAAGGGGCCGTAACCCCTATAAGGGGTCATCTGACAACTTCGACCCTATGGAGACTTTCGTAGAGCTAAATGAGCTAAACATTTAAGCAAGCAACAGCTAATCTCTATCTGCAATAGTTTTCATTCTGTAGGCCAAAAACATGAAAAATGGCTATTTTTCACCTTTAAGGGGCCGTAACCCCTATAAGGGGTCATCTGACAACTTTGACCTAATGGAGACTTTTGTAGAGCTTTTGATGCTGAATCAGTAGCGTGGCCTCAGATTTCCTCTATCTCTTATACTTTTTGATTTATAAGCCAAAAACAGTAGTCTGACCCCCCTAGTCTATTTTTAGTAACGGCGGCCATGTTTTTTGACAGATCAAAAATCGAAACACAAGTTTGGTGCAGGACACCCTAAGGATCAATCATACAAAGTTTCATTCAATTCTGTTCAGTAGTTTCAGAGGAGAAGATTTTTGAAAAATTGTTAACGGACGACGACGCCAAGTGATGGCAATAGCTCACATGGACCTTTGGTCCAGGTGAGCTAAAAAAGATTGATAAAAATCAGATAAAAATTAAACATTCTACAGAGGTTTTGTCAGTATACCCATTTTTGCCCCTTTTTTCTTAAACGGTAGGGGCCAGAAACCCCAAATGCAATACCAACCTTCCTTTAGTGGTTATAAACATCATAACAAAATTTTATAACAATTGGTTAACTACAACTTAAGTTATCGCACGGAAACCAAAGTGTCTACAGACGACGACAACGACAACGACGACGACGACGACAACGACAACGACATCGCCATAACATAATACGATCGCAAAAATTTTGCGTTCGTATAAAAAGTATAAGAGATAGAGAAAATCCGAAGCAACTTACCTTCTTCAGCATCAAAAGCTCTACAAAACTCTTCATTGAGTCAAAGTTGTGGGACGACTCCTTATAGGAGTTATTTCCCCTTAATCGTCAAAATTGACCACTTTCACAGTTTTTGGACTTTATCTTGAAAACTGTAAGTGCTAGAGGAAAAGTTAGCATTGCAAAATTGTTCAGCTCATTGAGATCTACAAATTGATTTCAGGGTCAAAATTGTCAGATCATCCTTTTAAGTGTTTTCAATCAATTTCAACTTAATATGTTTGTTTTTTCAAATGGAAAGCTTTGTAACTTTGTATTCTTGGTCTTAAAAAGTTTTCTATCCTAACTAGTCTCTTTAACGTTACTTACCAAGTACATGTAGACCATGTTGCACACTAGGCAAGAGGCTTTAGCGTAAGAGATCAGGTGAGCGATTCAGGCTCCTGGGAGCCTCTAGTTGTTTTGTCTAGGAATATTGATAGGGGGAAGGTTGGGCCCAAAAAACTAGTTTAACCCCACCACATTTTATATGTGCCTGTCCTAAGCCAGGAATCTTTGACAAAGATTTTCTGTTCCTTGTTTAAGAAGGGGGTCTATTTTTGACTATTTCAGGACTGGATTTGAATTATATGCATTTTATTTACACCATGGGCCAATAGCAGAACCGGGAGCAGCGCCTACTCGCCTTGTTGAAGGCTGTCCATTGTGGTTTTTCTGAATTGCTGCTTGATTGTGGGCTGTGATGCGTACACTTATTTCACATCTCATTATTTTCTATACATATATGAAAAGTGTGACCATATTTTTGATAAATCTTCGGAAAACAGGAAGTAGATGTCCAATGGATCCAAAAACATATCCCATAATATTTATATCCATATCAAGCTTGTTACCAAATATCAGCAATCTAGGAATAGTAGTTCCCAAGTTGTGAGCAAATACAAAGGGAGACGGAATTAAAGTGACCGGAAAATTAAAGTTATCAGTAAACAGGAAGTAGATGTCCGATGGATTGTTAACATATCCCACAATGCCCCATATCCATATCAAGCTTGCTTTCTAGGATTAATAGGTACCATGTTACGAGTAAATGAAAAGCGGGACAGAATTTAAGTGTGACAGAAAAAATTAGTTTTCGGTAAGTAGATGTCCAGTTGACCTAAAAACATATTTATCTATGCATCATGTTCATATAAAGCTTGTCACCAAATATGAAGAACATAAGACTAATAGTAAATGGGTTATGAGAAAACAACAAGAGGCTCCCAGGAGCCTGAATTGCTCACCTGACTTCAATGTCAGACTGATGGAATAAATATATTTTTGGGCATCTGAGGCAAAAAACTCCACTTTACGATCATTACAAGAAAACAAAGACTTTTTTCTCAATTTGTTATACTAGTTTTAATCTGCAAGGCGAAAACCCAAATTTTCACAATAAAGGGCCATATTTTTTATAAGGGGTCATCTGACAACCTCAGTCTAATGGATATTCTGAAGAGTCAAGAGCTATTCTCTATCTGCTGCAACAGACTTCATTCTATTGGCAAAAACATTAAACTAGAGGCTCCCAGGAGCCTGAATCGCTCACCTGGTCCTTAAGGCATAATGGTCTCTTCTTTAATGGGTCAAGTCCCAACTTAGACACAAGGGAGACTTTCCTGAGGCTAAATGAGCTGAACTTAAGGAGCAAACCCCAACTTTTCTCTATCTGCAATAGTTTTCATTCAATAGGGCAAAAAACATGAAAAAACGCTATTTTTGACATTAAAAGGGCCATAACTCCTATAAGAGCTTATCTGACAACTTCATCCCAATTGAGACTTTTGTAAAGCTTAATGAGCTTAACATTTAAGCAAGCAACACCTTTTCTCTATCTGCAATAGTTTTTATTCTTTAGGGCAAGAACATAAAAAAACGCTATTTTTGACCTCAATAGGGCCATAACCCCTGTTAGGGGTCATCAGACAACTTGGACCCAATGAAGACTTTTGTAGAGCTTAATGAGCTGAACATTTTAGCAGGCAACAGCTTTTCTCTATCTGCAATAGTTTTCATTCTATAGGGCAAAAACATGAAAAAACGCTTTTTTTGACCTTAAAAGGGCCATAACCGCAATTAGGGGTAATCTAACAACTTCGACCAAATGAAGACTTTTGTAGAGCTTAATGAGCTGAACATTTTAGCAGGCAACAGCTTTTCTCTATCTGCAATAGTTTTCATTCTATAGGGCAAAAACATGAAAAAAACGCTTTTTTTTCACCTTAAAAGGGCCATAACCCCTATCAGGGGTCATCTGACAACTTGGACCCAATGGAGACTTTTGTAGAGCTTAATGAGCTGAACATTTAAGCAGGCAACAGCTTTTCTCTATCTGCAATAGTTTTCAATCTATAGGGCAAAAACATGAAAAAACGCTTTTTTTGACCTTAAAAGGGCCATAACCCCAATTAGGGGTAATCTAACAACTTCGACCAAATGAAGACTTTTGTAGAGCTTAATGAGCTGAACATTTTAGCAGGCAACAGCTTTTCTCTATCTGCAATAGTTTTCATTCCATAGGGCAAAAACATGAAAAAACGCTATTTAGACCTTAAAAGGGCCATAACCCCAATTAGGGGTCATCTGACAACTTGGACCCAATGGAGACTTTTGTAGAGCTTAATGAGCTGAACATTTTAGCAGGCAACAGCTTTTCTCTATCTGCAATAGTTTTTATTCTTTAGGGCAAGAACATAAAAAAACGCTATTTTTGACCTCAATAGGGCCATAACCCCTGTTAGGGGTCATCAGACAACTTGGACCCAATGAAGACTTTTGTAGAGCTTAATGAGCTGAACATTTTAGCAGGCAACAGCTTTTCTCTATCTGCAATAGTTTTCATTCTATAGGGCAAAAACATGAAAAAACGCTTTTTTTTACCTTAAAAGGGCCATAACCGCAATTAGGGGTAATCTAACAACTTCGACCAAATGAAGACTTTTGTAGAGCTTAATGAGCTGAACATTTTAGCAGGCAACAGCTTTTCTCTATCTGCAATAGTTTTCATTCTATAGGGCAAAAACATGAAACAAGAGGCTCCCAGGAGCCTGAATCGCTCACCTGGTCTTGATGTTGACCCTATACTTTTGTAGAGCTAAATGAGCTGAACATTTAAGCAAGCAACAGCTTTTCTCTACCTGCAATAGTTTTCATTCTATAGGCCAAAAACACCATTTTTCACCTATAAGGGGCCATAACCCCTAAAAGGAGTTACTGACAACTTCAACCCTATGGAGACTTTTGTAGAGTTAAATGAGCTGAACATTTAAGCAAGCAACAGCTAATCTCTATCTGCAATAGTTTTCATTCTGTAGGCCAAAAACATGAAAAATCGCTTTTTTCAAAGGCTGTAACCCCTGTAAGGGGTCACCTGACAACTTCTACCCTATGGAGAATTTTGTAGAGCTAAATGAGCTGAACATTTAAGCAAGCAACAGCTAATCTCTATCTGCAATAGTTTTCATTCTGTAGGCTAAAAACATGAGAAATCGCTATTTTTCAGGGGCCGTAACCCCTATAAGGGGTCACCTGAAAACTTCAACCCTATGGACAATTTTGTAGAGCTAAATGAGCTGAACATTTAAGCAAGCAACAGCTAATCTCTATCTGCAATAGTTTTCATTTTATAAGACAAAAACATAAAAAATCGCTATTTTTCAGGGGCCGTAACCCCTATAAGGGATCATCTGACAACTTCGACCCTATGGAAAATTTTGTAGAGCTAAATGAGCTGAACATCTAAGCAAGCAACAGCTAATCTCTATCTGCAATAGTTTTCATTCTGTAGGACAAAAACATGAAAAAACGCTATTTTTCAGGGGCCGTAACCCCTATAAGGGGTTATCTGACAACTTCGACCCTATGGAGACTTTTGTAGAGCTAATTGAGCTAAACATTTAAGCAAGCAACAGCTAATCTCTATCTGCAATAGTTTTCATTCTGTAGGCCAAAAACATGAAAAATGGCTATTTTTCACCTTTAAGGGGCCGTAACCCCTATAAGGGGTCATCTGACAACTTCAACCCTATGGAGAATTTTGTAGAGTTAAATGAGCTGAACATTTAAGCAAGCAACAGCTAATCTCTATCTGCAATAGTTTTCATTCTGTAGGCCAAAAACATGAAAAAATGCTATTTTTCACCTTCAAGGGGCCGTAACCCCTATAAGGGGTCATCTGACAACTTTGACCAAATGGAGACTTTTGTAGAGCTTTTGATGCTGAATCAGTAGCGTGGCCTCAGATTTCCTCTATCTCTTATACTTTTTGATTTATAAGCCAAAAACAGTAGTCTGACCCCCCTAGTCTATTTTTAGTAACGGCGGCCATGTTTTTTAACGGATCAAAAATCAAAACACAAGTTTGGTGCAGGACACCCTAAGGATCATTCATACCAAGTTTCATTAAATTCTGTTTAGTAGTTTCAGAGGAGAAGATTTTTGAAAAATTGTTAACAGACGACGACGACGACGACAGACGACGACGACGACGACGGACGCCAAGTGATGGTAATAGCTCACATGGACCTTCGGTCCAGGTGAGCTAAAAAACGCTTTTTTTTCACCTTAAAAGGGCCATAACCCCTATCAGGGGTCATCTGACAACTTGGACCCAATGGAGACTTTTGTAGAGCTTAATGAGCTGAACATTTAAGCAGGCAACAGCTTTTCTCTATCTGCAATAGTTTTCAATCTATAGGGCAAAAACATGAAAAAACGCTTTTTTTGACCTTAAAAGGGCCATAACCCCAATTAGGGGTAATCTAACAACTTCGACCAAATGAAGACTTTTGTAGAGCTTAATGAGCTGAACATTTTAGCAGGCAACAGCTTTTCTCTATCTGCAATAGTTTTCATTCCATAGGGCAAAAACATGAAAAAACGCTATTTAGACCTTAAAAGGGCCATAACCCCAATTAGGGGTCATCTGACAACTTGGACCCAATGGAGACTTTTGTAGAGCTTAATGAGCTGAACATTTTAGCAGGCAACAGCTTTTCTCTATCTGCAATAGTTTCCATTCTATAGGGCAAAAACATGAAAAAACGCTATTTTTGACCTTAAAAGGGCCATAACCCCAATTAGGGGTCATCTGACAACTTCGACCTAATGAAGACTTTTGTAGAGCTTTTCATTCTGAAGAGCCTAAGATCCTTCAGATTTTTTCTATCTGTTCTAGTTTTCAAGTTATAAGTCTTTGAATGTGATTTTACCCTATGTTCTATTTTTAGTAACAGCGGCCATGTTTGTTATCAAATCATTAAGCCGAACACAATTTTTAAACATCATGCCCTGATTAATACTTGGACCAAGTTTTGAAAAATTCCATTCAGTGGTTTCAGAGAAGAAGATTTTTGAAAAAGTAACGGACGGACGACGGACCACAGACGACGGACGACGGACGGACGACGGACGGATGGCGATGACAATAGCTCACTTGACCCTTCGGGTCAGGTGAGCTAAAAAACCACTATTTTTCACCTTCAAAGGGTTATCTGACAACTTCAAACCAATTGAGACTTTTGTAGAGCTCAATCAGCAGAGGTTAAAGCAAGTATTTAAAAAGATTTTCTCTATCTGCAATAGTTTTCTATTTATAGACCAAAAACATAACCCCTTTAAGAGGTCATCTGACAACTTCAACTCAATGAAAACTTTTGTACAACCAAATCAGCTGAAAGTTTGAGCAAGCAACGGCTTTTCTTTATCTGCAACAGTTTTCCTTCTATAAGCTAAAACATGAAAAAAACATATTTTTTGCCTTTTAAGAACCATAACCCCAATAAGGGGTCACCTGACAACTTCAACCCAATGAAGACTTTTGTCGAGCCCAATCAGCTGAAGGTTTAAGCTAGCAACAGCCTTTCTCTATCTGCAATAATTTTCATTCTATATGGCAAAACATATAAAAAAACACAATTTTTCACCTTTATATGGCTGCCATGGTCATAGTTCTTGCAATTTTGGCATAGGACATCCAAAAGATGATCTGTGCCAATTTTCAAAGCAATCTCTTAAGTAGTTTTAGAGGGGAGGATTAACAAAGATGGACGACAAGTGATTGCAATAGCTCACATGAACCTTCGGGTCAGGTAAGCTAAGAAGCGGGACAGATACTTTTAAGTCAGCAATAACCACAAGAGAGATGGCTTTTTTTCCAAATTCTGAAATTTTAAAAGATATTTGAACTGAGCATTTGGAGAAGCAATATGTTTTCTATAAGCCACCTGAAAGAAGACATCTGACGACTCAAATCTAATATAGACTTTTGTAGATCTTTTCGAAATGAACATTGAAGAAAGCCACAGTTTTCTTAATTTGCAATAGTTTTCAATCTGTTAGACATGAAAAAACAAATTGTACTAAACGAAGACTATTGAAGAACTTGATTCTGGGGAGCCTTAAGTAAAATGGACAGATGAATGGATACCTATCATTTAAAGCCTTGCCACTTTGTGTGGTGGAGTTTAAAACCTGAGGCAAAAATAATGAAAAACAAATCATTAAGTTTTTTGTACAATGTAAAAAAAATAATACATTTTAAATAAAATACAGCAAGATAAAGTCATCTGCCATATCTAACATGTAGGTTTTAAGCAGTATATAATACAAGGTGCTATACACATAAAAAGAATTTAACTGTATGCAGCAGATATATATTTTTCATATTCACAATTTATCACAAAGGATACAAACTCTAATAAAGGGATTGGGAAAAAAAAAGAAAGCAATCTTTGAAATTTTAGTAACTGTAAGTCCTATGACCATGGAATGTTTCTCCACCAAGACATGAGTTTTATCAACATGGCAGCCAAAATGTGATTTCTTCAAAGGTCGAAATTAAGAAATCAATAATTGAAAAGTCATAACAAAGATTGTATAGGTATATTAAATATGGTCAGAGTTCTAATCAAATGGTTGCTTTTTTCAAATAAAAAAAAAAATAGCACTATCAAATGTAAGTAACAACTGGTAAAGGGACTATTAATAACTTACAGTACATTGCTAGATCAATGGCAAATTGAAAAACAAAAGTGACCACTATTTGTCGTTTGCAACACATTACAAGCGAAATAAAAATCATTTTCTTTTGCTACTTTATACATATAATACTGTGGTTTCATTATTATTCGTGGGGTATCAATTTTCGTGGTTTTCGTGGGTAGCCTTCACCCACGAAATTTGATACCCAACGAATAGGAAATTTAACATTGATTTGTATGTTGGAGGCATCAGAACCACGAAATTAAGAATCCACGAAATGATCCTTTTTCAACAAACCACGAAAATTGATACCCACGAAAATAAATGAATCCACAATATAGAAATATAGACAAGACAAAAAATGCAACACTTCTTCATTTTCTTTTCGTAGTTGTACATGTAGTAGCATAAAGAAATATAAACAAGACAAAAAATGCAGCACTTCTACGTTTTCTTTTGCTGCTTCATACATGTAATATTTTATAGAAATATAAACAAGACCAAAAAGCAGCACTTCTACTTCTTCTAAAGAACTTGGCAAAAACAGATTTATAATATTATTAAAGAATGACATTGTCAAAAACAAAAGTATTGTACAATGTATTCAAAGTAAACAAAACAGATATGATGAAAAACAAAACAAAATCAACAGAAAACAAAAAAATAACAAATTGATGTCATGTCCAAAACAAATTTTGAAGGTTTAAAGATAACTTAAAATGTGAAATGGAAACATTTGATAGGGAATGTTTGGTTGGCAAGGTGTTCAAACACTTAAATTACTCCTCTTTTTACAACTTGAAGAAAGGAGTAATGAAAGATTTGTTTTATTGTCCATTGGTCATTTCTCTGAAGCAACAGCTGATCTAATATTCAATGTAACATTGCTATCATTTAAATCTATCCATTGGTATAACAACTGACTCTTGCCTTGATTTTTTTCACCTTGATGGTCAAACCAATTTAATTCATCCAATAGCTTGAAAACCAAATAAGCTCATTATTTAGAGAAATGGCCAATGTCACATTATTAAATGCAAAATAATAAAATTGTAAAAAAAAAAAAAAACATGCAGTAGGGTGTTAAATGAACACTGGTTGATGTTGCAAATGCACCAATAAATTCATATGAAGTAAAAAAAAAATAACATCAGATAATCTTAAACAAAACAGAATCCTTTTAACAAAATCAATATATTAATTAAAGACATTCTCTTAGGTTCACTCACAACCAATTATATGGTATCAGCACTTTACAGTATCAGTACAAATATCAATGTTCTACTGTACATATACATGTATGGAAATATTTGTGGGGTGTTATTTTGGTGTTTTTTGTACACTAAACCTTTTGCTGGGGGGGGAATTCACATTTCCTCTAATTATTTATACTCTTTGCTTAAAGAATGGTCCAGTTTCATGGGGGACAAGTTTGCTGATATTTGTTAATCTCAAAATTAGCAAAAGTAACCACCACACCAAATTTCCAAGTTCACAGTAAAATATTAAGAAATGCCTAAGTGATCATGACCACTTTTTTGTAATTAGAACACAGACCAAAGAAAATCTTCTAAAAGAAAGAAATAGACCAAGACATAATTACATTTTACTACATGGAATGACAAGACAATAAGAGAGAATAGCACAATATTATGGACAAATATTATGCAAAAAAGAACTACTCCGGTAAATATTATGTATCAGAAATTTATCATTTTACAACATCAAAATGTGAAATAAAAGACAACATATATGAAAAATATTACCGTTTACAAAAAACCGTAATCTAGTACATGTACTGTTCTGTCAGTTAAAAGGGAAATAACTTTTCCAAGAACAATTGTAACCATTGTTAAAGCTATAGAGAATCAATTGAAGATACATATAACTTGATAAAGAATTCAATAAAGCAAAAACTTTATAATTATTTTCAATATAAAATCTTCATGAAAAGCATTATTAATTTCATAGAAATTATTTACAAAAACAATGTATATGCAATCTTCATATAAAAAATCAAATTTGAAAATAAAAATTGAGGTACTTGGTTTGTTATTTTGAAAGGCATCTGTCTAAAGAAAATGAAAATTAGAATCATTTTATACAAAAAACTTAACAAAATTATTATTCTTTTCTCATAAATTATAGATAAAGCATACAGAATTCAGATCAAACAAAATTTTAACTGATCTTTAGATATTTAAATCAAGATAATTTTAAAACAATCATTTAATTTGTATCTTTATAAATGTACATTGCACATCTTTCCAAATGTCTAATTTCACTACAAGTAAATATAAAGATTAAAAGATTACAATAATAAGTGAATTATGATACTATAATAAATACTATATCTCTAATGTTAAGCCCTTTAAAAAGAACAAATAATATTTTTTCTTCTAAATATAAATAAATAACTTACACATTATATTGCTATATTTCCATAGGATTTTAAAATGTATAAAAGGCTTGAAAGAAATGACATATGGTTGTTCTTTCATAATCTTAACTTAGGCATCTGTTAAATTGAGACAGTTTAATTGGATTACATTTCTACTTCATGGTTTAGAATAAATACCAAAATATAGTCTGTTGTCTACTAGTAAAAATAGTTTGAAACAATTTCTCTTAATTTTTTATGAATGGCAAGAAATGTAAATATCTTCATGGTAGTAAGATATAAAACCTCAACTAACATATAAATATTTTGCAACTGATATCCTTTATTATTGCAATTATCAAACATGGTGTTAAATTTCAAATTTTGTCAAATTTAACATAACAGAGTGGGATTCATCACAATTGATTCAGATTTTTTAGTGAAAACAGCAAAACAGCATCAACAACAAATCACAATCAATAGAAATTTTCTATCAAAAATATTGTGTAATACCCTCCATTTTTTTATCTTTAAACTGGTTAATCCTTCATTACATTATTAAGGCATTTAATATCATATAAATCATACAATACTAGCTATATGTCTTAACAAAGGTAAAATCAAGTAATCAACAATGTAAGAATCAATAAACAAAAACAATTCTTTTTATCATTCAATACCACATGGCTTCATCATAAATGATATAAACAATTGTGCATGAGAATACAAAATATGTTCTGAGATTTTTCCTGACAATTGATGCAAACTGTAAAATTATCTATGTACAAAGGGTACCGATTTTCATGGGCAGTTGAAGGGGAATGGTACTTACTGATATGTACCCCTGGTACTATGGTTTTGAGTGTACCAATTATAGAAGTTTCAAAGGAAGTGCTGATCCTAAAATTTAAGAACCGATTCAATATGAATGGCTTCTTCAAGTTGTAGGCATTTAAACTTGGAATACATGGAAAATAAATTCTTGCTTAATCCACAAAAGTTTAAACCAACCAATTGGACAACCCTATCACCTAATACCCCTACTTTTCAAGCTGAGGTATGAAAGTGAACTAAAAGTCTGAAGAAAAAGGAAAATATGGATTCTCCTAATCAATGATTTCTTTCAACATACACAAAAATGGTACCCACACCTTACAGTAGTACATTTTCTTCCACAGTATGCATGTGTTCATTGAATTTATAATACACCTATAATTAGTTAAAAACCTAGATTTAAGACATTTTTACACCTAAGGCTTGTCGACTTTTCTCATAGACGACATAACTTATACTAACGGCTGGTAAAACCTTTAAGAAATTAGGCGTTAGTCCTCTATAAAGTCCAAAAGGTCCCTCTTGTTTAACTATTTTCTTAACCATGGATGACATTGTATCATGATTTTCTCCTGAAAATATAGAAATAATTAAAATCAGGGAATGAAATTGAAATCTTAAGATATAAGCAAGAATTCAGTCATCATTAGATGTTATATACAGAATATTATGTACTATCCTTTTTGATACTATCTATATCTAGGTGAGTATCAGAAGAGTCCGGTAGGACGAGTCTGATACGAGACTACATGTAGATAGTATCAACAAGAGGCTCCCAGGAGCCTGAATCGCTCACCTGACATATGTGCCTGAAGTAAAGGCTATTAGGCAAAATCTATTTGACATTGAAAGGGTTATAAGTTTAATAAGTGGGCCATCTGACAATATGGTGGATCTTAAGGTGCTGATCACTTTTATCTCAATTAAAATTCAAAAATCTGTCCCCCTATTTGAGTTATTAGCAAAAAAATGCAGTTTAACCCAATGTTCTATTTTTAGCCACAGCGGCCATGTTTTACAACCAATCAAAAATCCCCACATCATTTCCATACACCTAATGCTAATAAACAACTATACCAAGTTTGGTTCCAATTGGACTTGAAGTGTCAGAGGAGATAACAAATTTCAATGTAATGAGAAAATGCTGTTAAAATGCTCAATTTTGACGTTCTAAGGGCAATAACTCCTCAAAGGAAAGGTCCTATAACGTTGACCCTATTACATATTTTGTAGATCTTGATGTGCTTAACAATATGCAATTTAAATTTCTTGAATATCTCGTAAAGTTGTCAAGATATTGAGCTAAACAGGTGCAAAATTTTCCAAAAATCCACAAAAAGGGCAATAACTCCTACATGGGTCGTTGGATTTTCTTCAAAATTTCAGAGCTGGTGGATCTTAAGGTGCTGATCACTTTTGTTCCCAATCAAAATTTTAAAATCTGTCACCGTTTTTGAGTTATTTGCAAAAAACTGCCATTTACCCTATGTTCTATTTTTAGACACAGCGGCCATATTTTACGACCAATCAAAAATCCCCACATCAGTTCTATATACCTAATGCTAATAAACAACTATACCAAGTTTGGTTCCAATTGGACTTGAACTGTCAGAGGAGTTAACGTTTTCAATGTAATGAGGAAATGCTGTTAAAATGCTCAATTTTGACGTTCTAAGGGCAATAACTCCTCAAAGGAAAGGTTCTACAACGTTGACTCTATTACATATTTTGTAGATCTTGATGTGCTTAACAATATGCAATTTAAATTTCTCGAATATCTCGTCAAGTTGTCAAGATATTGAGCTAAACAGGTGCAAAATTTTCCAAAAATCCACAAAAAGGGCAATAACTCCTACATGGGTCTTTGGATTTTCTTCAAAATTTCAGAGCTGGTAGATCTTAAGGTGCTGATCACTTTTGTTTCCAATCAAAATTTTAAAATCTGTCACTGTTTTTGAGTTATTTGCAAAAAACTGCCTTTTACCCCTATGTTCTTTTTTTAGACACAGCGACCATATTTTACGACCAATCAAAAATCCCCACATCAGTTCTATACATCTAATGCTAATAAACAACTATACCAAGTTTGGTTCCAATTGGACTTGAACTGTCAGAGGAGTTAACGTTTTCAATGTAATGAAGAAATGCTGTTAAAATGCTCAATTTTGACGTTCTAAGGGCAATAACTCCTAAAAGGAAAGGTTCTACAACGTTGACCCTATTACATATTTTGTAGATCTTGATGTGCTTAACAATATGCAATTTAAATTTCTCAAATATCTTGTATAGTTTTCAAGATATTGAGCTAAACAGGTGCAAAATTTTCCAAAAATCCACAAAAAGGGCAATAACTCCTACATGGGTCGTTGGATTTTCTTCAAAATTTCAGAGCTGGTGGATCTTAAGGTGCTGATCACTTTTGTTCCCAATCAAAATTTTAAAATCTGTCACCGTTTTTGAGTTATTTGCAAAAAACTGCCATTTACCCTATGTTCTATTTTTAGACACAGTGGCCATATTTTACGACCAATCAAAAATCCCCACATCAGTTCTATACACCTAATGCTAATAAACAACTATACCAAGTTTGGTTCCAATTGGACTTGAACTGTCAGAGGAGTTAACGTTTTCAATGTAATGAGGAAATGCTGTTAAAATGCTCAATTTTGACGTTCTAAGGGCAATAACTCCTCAAAGGAAAGGTTCTACAACGTTGACTCTATTACATATTTTGTAGATCTTGATGTGCTTAACAATATGCAATTTAAATTTCTCGAATATCTCGTCAAGTTGTCAAGATATTGAGCTAAACAGGTGCAAAATTTTCCAAAAATCCACAAAAAGGGCAATAACTCCTACATGGGTCTTTGGATTTTCTTCAAAATTTCAGAGCTGGTAGATCTTAAGGTGCTGATCACTTTTGTTTCCAATCAAAATTTTAAAATCTGTCACCGTTTTTGAGTTATTTGCAAAAAACTGCCTTTTACCCCTATGTTCTTTTTTTAGACACAGCGGCCATATTTTACGACCAATCAAAAATCCCCACATCAGTTCTATACATCTAATGCTAATAAACAACTATACCAAGTTTGGTTCCAATTGGACTTGAACTGTCAGAGGAGTTAACGTTTTCAATGTAATGAAGAAATGCTGTTAAAATGCTCAATTTTGACGTTCTAAGGGCAATAACTCCTAAAAGGAAAGGTTCTACAACGTTGACCCTATTACATATTTTGTAGATCTTGATGTGCTTAACAATATGCAATTTAAATTTCTCAAATATCTTGTATAGTTTTCAAGATATTGAGCTAAGCAGGTGCAAAATTTGCGAAAAATCCACAAAAAGGGCAATAACTCCTACATGGGTTGTTGGATTTTCTTCAAAATTTCAGGGTAGGTAGATCTTGAGGTGCTGATCACTTTTACCCTATGCCAGAATTTTGATATCTGTAGCCGTTTTTGAGTTATTTGCAAAAAACTGCATTTTACCCCTATGTTCTATTTTTAGCCACGGCGGCCATGTTTTACGACGAATCAAAAATCCCCACATCAGTTCTAAGCACCGAATGCTAATGAACAACCATACCAAGTTTGGTTTCAATTGGACTTATGGTGTCAGAGGAGTTAACGTTTTAAAAAGTTTACGGACGGACGACGGACGACGGACGCCAAGTGATGACAATAGCTCACATGACCCTTCGGGTCAGGTGAGCTAAAAAGGAAATTATATAATATTTTTTTTATCGGAAATTAAAAAATACACACATTTAACAAGTTTTCAGTAACATAACGTCACATGACATCATAAATTACCCAACATTTTATTGCATGACCTCACAGTTATCAAGTGCTCCCATCTGATATTTTCTTGTATCACGGACTGTCAATGATACCAAAAAATATCAGGAAGATGAGATCAAAGGGAAAAGCCACTAATTACCCATTAAGTATAACAAGAGGCTCCCAGGATCCTGAATCGCTCACCTGACATATGTGCCTGAAGTAAAGGTTATTAGGTAAAATCTATTTGATCACTTTTGTTCTCAATCAAAATTAAAAAATCTGTCACCCTTTTTGAGTTATTAGCAAAAAAATGCAGTTTAACCCAATCTTCTATTTTTAGCCACAGCAGCCATGTCTTACGACCAATCAAAAATCCCCACATCAGTTCTATACATCTAATGCTAATAAACAACTATACCAAGTTTTGTTCCAATTGGACTTAAAGTGTCAGAGGAGTTAACGTTTTCAATGTAATGAGGAAATGCTGTTAAAATGCTAAATTTTGACGTTCTAAGGGCAATAACTCCTAAAAGGAAAGGTCCCACAATGTTGACCCTAAACATATTTGGTAGATCTTGATGTGCTTAACAATATGCAATTAAAATTTCTCAAATATCTTGTATAGTTTTCAAGATATTGAGCTAAACAGGTGCAAAATTTGCAAAAAAAATCACAAAAAGGGCAATAACTCCTACATGGGTTGTTGAATTTTCTTCAAAATTTCAGAGCTGGTAGATCTTAAGGTGCTGATCACTTTTGTGCCTATCAAAATTTAAAAATCTGTCACCGTTTTTGAGTTATTTAAAAAAACTGCCACTTACAATATGTTCTATTTTTAGCCACAGCAGCCATGTTTTACGACCAATCAAAAATCCCCACATCAGTTCTATACACCTAATGCTAATAAACAACTATACCAAGTTTTGTTCCAATTGGACTTAAAGTGTCAGAGGAGTTACTGTTTTCAATGTAATGAGGAAATGCTGTTAAAATGCTCAATTTTGACGTTCTTAGGACAATAACTCCTAAAAGGAAAGGTCTTACAATGTTAACCCTAAACATATTTTGTAGATCTTGATGTGCTTAACAATATGCAATTTAAATTTCTCAAATATCTTGTATAGTTTTCAAAATATTGAGCTAAACATGTGCATAATTTGCAAAAAATCCACAAAAAGGGCAATAACTCCTACATGGGTTGTTGGATTTTCTTCAAAATTTCAGGGTAGCTAGATCTTGAGGTGCTGATCACTTTTAACCTGCCAGAATTTTGATATCTGTAGCCGTTTTTGAGTTATTCACAAAACTGCATTTTACCCCTATGTTCTATTTTTAGCCACAGCGGCCATGTTTTGCAACGAATCAAAAATCCCCACATCAGTTCTAAGCACCCAATGCTAATGAACAACCATACTAAGTTTGGTTGCAATTGGACTTATGGTGTCAGAGGAGTTAACGTTTTAAAAAGTTTACGGACGGACGACGGACAGACGACGGATACCAAGTGATGACAATAGCTCACATGACCCTTCGGGTCAGGTGAGCTAAAAACTACAAAGGGGCTGCTGTATTATGCTATTTTCATATAAAAGTGCCATTCCTATACTTTGATGCATTTTAATATTGATAATGTGATTGTGCATCATGCATATATACATGTATTTCATATCCCTTTTTTTTCATGGATTAAAATAATATAACCCTCATTCAATACTAGAATAGTGGTCTTGAAGACATATGTTGCCTGCATCTTAAAATATTCAGTATAAAACAGGAAGTAGATTAGTTTTTGGTATAAATTCACTTTACACCATATAGTACTAAAGAAGGAAGCTGCATGCCAAATATCAAGAGGCTGTGACATGCGGATGCCGAGAAAACTGTGACAGAAATTTTTGTGAGGGCACAGGACACAGGAGGCAGGACACAAGACGACATATAGTGTCACAGTGACTCCTAATGTCGTTTTTCAACAAGTTGCAGGCAACATAAAAATAAGACCAAATACTTACGCTGTGCTTGAAGCCTGGTGCGGACTAAAGCTAAGGGATAACTGGCTAATTGTCCACATGTACTACTGATAGTACCACAAGCTAACAGAGGGAAAATTCCTGGGTCCCCTCCACCTGTCCTTTTTGTGTAGATATTTCTCAATGTCTGTTGAAAAGAAATATAAAATTATACTCATTTTGCTATTATGTGTTACACGTATAAACTACAGAGATTTAATGATAAGCTAATTCAGGACAGCTTTCACCAATGGTATGGTTGGTTATTTTCGTGGAGGTTAGTTTTCAAAGAATTGGTGTCAAAGGGTATGTGTTAAATTGTTGCAAATTTATTTTGGTGGTTTGGGAATATATTATATATTATTGTTTGAGTAAAATGTATATTTCCATAGGATTAATTTTGTGATTTCCTTCAACTCCTGAAATTAGGGGAAATAACCCCCTAACAGTATTATCATATTATCAATTGTAGTTTTAGTTTAGGCATTGAAAAATGAAAGTGAATATGGTTAGGAGAAACAACTACTGAACATCCCATCTTAATATAATTTTAAGCTTTTATCAACAGCACAAGAACAAAATAAAAGTTTGTAAACATTGTTTTTATGTTAGTGGTTCTATATTCAATAGACAGGGTCTTTAGTTGATAACTCTAAGATTAGTTTTGTGTCATTGTAATTATGATCTGGCCCCAGTTTCATAAAACATCTCAAACTTGAGATTTCCTCAAATCTGTCCTCAACTCAAATATTGACCAATGAAATTGCAAGAAATCTCAGCTGAGGAAGGATTTGAAGAAATCTCAAATTTGAGAAGTTTTATGAAATTTGGCCCAATTTCCAGATGCTGAGTGGCAAATAATGGTCCAATTTAAGTCTACTGGCTGTTTCTATTGTGGATTTTTTTACTGCTGGTGGTTTATGTTGGTGCTGTTGCATATACTTATTCAGAATCTCACTATTTTCTATTTGATATGCTCAAATTGCAATAATTCATGAAGTTCAATTTTATGTTCAGAGTCTTTGGTAAAAAGTGACATAGTTAAGTTAAATGAATGAACATACATGTCAACTTTATAACATGACAAAACCATTCTGTTTATCCCCTTGTAATGCACATGATCAATATCTTTTGTGTGAATTGCTGCTTCCTTGTTCTAACTTTTTTGGTAGAGTATGTCACTTTTGAAACTTTTTGTTTTCTCCCTTCCAATCATTTTCATTCAAATGCTGCTAATGGGTTATTCCATGAAAGGAGTATGTTTGGAAAGGGCCAAAAACACCCCTAAATTTCAAATTCAAGACAGCTACAAAATAATGCTGCTAGAATGGTCATAAGACTCTATACTTTATAAAATGTCATGAATTGTGCTTGAACTATTTACTTTCGTGTATAACAGAGACATTTAAAATTAGTGAACTTCTTTACAAATCGCTATTTTTGACATATTTAGCCTCTTTTTCCGTAAAAAATGATGAATATTATGTTGGCCGCATATTCTGACCAAAATTATTTTTGGGTTAAAATATTCACTTTTAATAAATAAATTAATAAAGAAAAATGTATGTTGGTCAGAGCATGCGGCCACTTTTGATTTTGGCACAATAGTGCTGAAAAGGGGTAAAAAATGGACAAAAAAGAAGATTTTTCCTATTTTTTCTCATATTTAGGGTGCCAATGAAGGAAACAGCACAAATCTATCACTAGAAAACTATTATATTTGTTGATTATAGGTATTCTGTGAGTTATTTCCAAAGCATTCATTTAGATTTCTTAAAAATGAAAAATCAGCCCAATTACAGGGCCAATTATAGGCCTTTGTGAACATACTCCTTTGCATGCACAGCAGAAGGATATGGACAATTTCATTGAAAGCCACCTTTGTACTTAGTATTTCAGTATACAATACTATTGACTTACTTCATAGACAGCAAGATCAATGCCTGCGTAAGGAAGAATTCCCAAGATGTTTGGTATATAACCACGGTAAAAGACTTTGGCTCCTTCAGCCTTGTAGACTTTCATGGCACAATCGGCAATGCCATTAAACTGTCCCGTCTTGCGTAAGGCTAATCTGGTTTTCAAAACCTTATAATGATAATTAATTGTTAATTAATTAAAATTTTGAAAAAGAGATCTTTTTCCCCATACTGTGTCATATAATAAAATAACACAGATTTGTATATACATGTAGGTTACAAGTTTTTGTTGATTTACACTTTTAGGAGGAGAGAAAGAGAGATTGATAATAGATTTGACATGGTTTTTTTTTTAACATTTGCTGATTATCAAAAAGTTATTTTTGTTGTTTCTGAAACAACCCTCTAAAGTGCCATCTTGGTCATACGTTTATGTCAATGAATAAAGATATCACTCTGTTTTTGTTTCAAATTGAAAGCCACTGATATAGGTCCAAAAATCTGTTTCTAAAAGACTGTCATGACTATTTCAACATTTTATGGCATTTATTTGAGATAGAGTTTCTTTGACATTTTCAGGATTGGCATCAAATGTATGCATTATATTTTTTATCTAGGGCCAATTTGCAAAATGGTAAGCTGCAAACAATGGTTACATTGAAGGCTGCTGGCTGTGTTTCATTGTTCATCTTTAAATTACTATTGATATAGGTTGTTTCAAATACACTTATTCCACATCTCATTATCATCTATAGTATTCAGCACTTTGATGCCTAAAATCCAAATTATATAGAAAAATATCATACCTCCATAGGATAAATGATAGTTTGAGCAGTAGCTCCTGCCAAGGAACCAGACATCAATCTTTCTATTGTTGTTATTTCCTTTTTATCACCTTTAAAAAGTCTTTTGTACTGGAATATAAAATTATATTCATTTTGCTATTATGTGTTATAAACTACAGAGATTTAATGATAAGCTAATTCAAGACAGATTTCACCAATGGTATAGTTGGTTATTTTCGTGGAGGTTAGTTTTCAAAGAATTTGTGTCATAGGGTATGTGTCAAACTATTGTAAGTTTTATTTTGACAGTTTGATAATATATTATATATTATTGTTTGAGTAAAATGTATATTTCCATAGGATTAATTTTGTGATTTCCTTTAACTTCTGAAATTAGGGGAAATTACCCCAATGTAGTATTATCATATTATCAATTTTAGGTTTTTTTTTAAGGTATTGAAAAATGAAAGTGAACATGGTAAAGAGAAACAATTACTAAACATCCTGCAAAAAGTAAAAGTAAATATCTCTAGATGTATCTGAAATAACTAAATAAAATTGGTATCTGATGATTCTTAAAAAAATTTACAGTGCACTTGTCTTGGGGTTCTAAACCCTTTTGGACTCAGGGCAGTCAGTTTTAATGGTGGAGGAACTGGGAGTACTTAAGAGAAAACCATTGAACATGGGCAGGTACCTGACAAACCTAATTATAAACAGCCTCTCAAGATGTTTTTGTTAATTACAAAGTAGGACTAAGACACCTACATAAGTAATTGACTAGTAATATTGTAGATGGAATGAAAGAAGAAAAAAATACTGAATGGGCTACCACAGCTAAGTTAAGGCACCTTGGTCCTCATAAAACTGTATGAATTTGACTTACTTGTTCATATGCCATAAATTTGATCGCTGATTCTGGTGCTATTTTGATGACATTTATGAAATTTCCTCGCCACAAGGATTTGACTCCTCCTTCTTTTAACATGTACTGTAATCCATTGACCACACCATAGTTGGAATTCTTACTGCCATGTACCTTGAAAAGGAACATTTAAAATTAAGTAATGACCACAATAATTTTTTCTGTCTTTAATATAGATAAAATATCATAAAATGTTAATTTTGATGTTATTTTGAATAGTCAGAAAACATATTGTAGTAATTTCTAATACATCAATTTCAATTACCCGATACATCATAGGATTGGAGAAAATAATTTCAATGACCAATTCATAAATTTAAATTCCATAATTGGAGCCCAAAAAACTTTATTTATACATTGAATGTAATATTTTTTAGTTTTAATAGTGTGTAAAAGCGTGGACCTAAGCACATTTTTAATGAAGCACGGTAGCGCTTCATGTTGAAAATGTGCGCAAGGTCCACGCTTTAACACACCAATAAAACTCAAAAATATTGCATTCAATGTATATAATTACATTCCAATAAAATATATTAAATATTTGCAAAGAAAATTGCACGAAATGCATGGTTTATCTATTTTTAAATTAATCCGTGCAAGTCGTTGTTAAGGTGGCACGTGCCAGTGAGTTTTATCGAGAAATAAAACTGCATTATTAACCAATCGAAATTGTCGTTATAAATTAGAATGTAATTATTGATTGGAAAAATCAAAATGGCAAAAATTTTGATGTTGTAAACAATCATCTAAATGTCTTATCTTTAGCAAGCTTTAAGCATCTAATTTATCATGAATTAAAATTAATTTATCATAAAATAATTGCAATATTGGTACGAGTATATTGTAAACATTGAAGTATGCCAAAAGATATATGACATTCATGTTTAATTTTCTAACTTGGTGAAAAATGCATGAACTTGTATTCTCTAATTTTCATCCGATTTATCAACCTCTCAACCAGTTGTGAAAAAATATTTCTAACCTCTAGAGAGAAATTTGTTCTCAGCGTAATTGCACGTGCAATTGATGAGCGACCTTTTGCAATTTCTTACCTGTAAACATTAGAGAAAAACCTTCTACAACTTAATTCTGTGGATAATGGAATTTCTAACATCTCGAGAAATAAATTTGATATTTTAATCGCTCGGCAAGCCTCGCCATTAAAATAATCAAATTTATTTCTCTCGATGTTAGAAATTCCACAATGAACTCGATCGCGTTGTAGAAGCTATATATATTTGCTTGTAATGAATGTAAAGTATACTTTAAATATTTAAAATGTATAAATAAACGTATTGTAATATACATGTAATTGTAGCATCTTTCTTAGTTGAACATGATGTACAAAAAAATGTATGTGTTCTTGCTTTTAACCCTTTAATTTAATTCAACTGATTATCTTTTTTTCATTTCTAACATCTGATACTAGTAAGTTTCTATGAGGAATTACTGAATCTAGATTTGGATGCATGCTTTTGTTGAAATTTTGTTAAATTTTCTTACTACAATTTTCCATTTTCAAGAAAAATATTTTGTACCCTAATGAATTTACATGAAAAGTCAAATCGTTTCTCGCATACAAGTGCCACATTGCTACATTGTTTATTTAGAAAATAACATCCATTTGCTAAATAATTCAGAATCACCAACAGAGAAACTCATGTCAACTTAAGATTATATTGATTAACTATATGCACAATATAATGCAAGGTAATTAAACCTGAAGAAAGATTTTAATTCTGTCTAATGGTGCTGTAGCTGTCCTGGATACTGCTCCTGCAAATCCTCCTGCCACTAGGTGACGCCACCACATCCCCGTCTGCATTTCCTTTTCTGTGAAGTCATCTGGCACAACTGCATTTTCACCAATATCAATAATCTACAATGTACAGGTAGGTAGGAAATTCAAATGATGCTAAAATCAATTACAGAATATTGCATTGAAGGGATCTGTCCAGTCTTACCTGCTAGCACTCAAAATTTCATGTTAAATAGCAACAAGAGACTCCAAGGAGCCTGAATCACTCACCTGGTCCTTAAACTACCAGGGTCTCTTCTACGAGCTATTACCCCTATTAGGGGTCTTCTGACAACTGACCAAATGCAGACTTAGGTAGAACTTAATGAGCTTACTGTTAAAGCAAGCTACAGCTGTTATCTATCTAAAACACTTTTCATTATATACATTTGCTTCACAAACACATTTCAGGACAGAAATCGTAAAATTTCCAAATTCCAAAAGGGGAGCACTAATGGGTCATGCTTCAATGATTTCCTATATATCCAACCTTTTTTTCCACAAAAAGGGGGCCCAGGCCCCCTGCCCCCTCCAGAAACTGGATCTGCCTTTATCAAAACCACTTACAAATATTCTTTTTTACAGTAGTTCAACATCATTTCATCTCTAATACAGGTGTTACGTCTAACAAAATTTGTCAGAACAAAAAAATTAAATATTCAATCACTATGAACAATATATTTCAACCTTGGTTTTGAAACATTTACATTTCTATATTTAGGGATGAGGAGCAGGGACCACCAAATTATGTTAAAAGCTAGTGGCTGTTTCCCAAGGCAGGTTCTCAAATTGCCCTAGTTTTAAAGAGTTGTTCTTTTATGTACAAATAGACTTACTCCACATTTTTATTTCATAAGCTGTAAAATAATTAATCGTCAGCATTTGTACAGATTGTCTTTAGGGTGTAGATGTACTGGGTTATTATAAATTAAAACATAAAATGAAGTTATTCTTAATTTATCAAAACTTACATGTACAAAAATTTGAATTAATAAGATCACTAAAAATTTTGTGTCCTAGCTATTGCCACTGAATAATATAAACAAATATTTAACATTTTAAATGAAAAAAAAATTACCTGGCAGTTTATAGTGAGGTCAAGTTCATGCATATTGCATTACAATGGTACATGAGTACCATTTTAAAGTGAAGCATTAAAAGGGTCAGTTTTGTACTATTAATCTAATACAAAGATAAAATTTCTTGTCTTAACCGAATGAAACTGGTCAAACTGTTACATGTAACTGGTACATTTATACTAAGGTTCAAACAAGGATAAATTTAAAACACAAAGTTCAAACAATGGAATCATAGTTATGAGTAATAAAATTATATCAAATCTAAGAAATCACTTTTACCGGTAATCAAATTAAACAATTTTATCTTCTTTTTTGTTATCTAAAAATTGCCTTCAACCATTTTGGGTGAAAGTCAATGTATCAAAACATACAATAAACTAGAAAATGTGTCTATAGGCCACAGGATGGCCCTCCCGTTCTCGAAATATCACTGACCCTCATTGTGTATTACCTAAGATATGGACCGTGTTACCAAGACTCATCTAGTAGTAAAATATTATTGACCCCTAACATGTAGTATTCAAGATATGGACCTTAACCAAAGTCATTCATGCGTAAAATATAGGTGACCTTATTTCTAGTGGGTGGTGTCACCTTACCCAAAACACATCTAGTGGTGAAATATCATTGACCCCCAATACATGTATCTAGTATCCAAGTTTAATGGACCTAAACCAAGAAATTAACTTAAGACATTCATGCATAAAATATAGGTCACAGTGACCTAATTTCCAGTGGGTGGTGTAGCCCTACCCAAGACCCATCTGGTGGTCAAATATCACATCTATTATCCGAGTAATGGACCTTAACTAAGAACTTAACCAAAATGTTACAGACAGACGGACGGAAGGACAAGGGTAAAACTATATGGCTGATCCAAATATGTGATCGGGCCATAAAAACACCCTGAATTAGGTTGAAATTTTGTTGAATCTTCAGCAAAAATAAGGCAATAAAATAATTCCTATTAAAATTTCTTGAAAATATAAGCGAGCAGGGAATTTTTACTTTTTTATCCATTTTGATAAAATTTTCTGCCATTTAAAAGGCAATTGACCAAAAATGAACCTAATTTGAAAAAAAAATCACAGACAGCTGAAAATAATCAAAGCGGGAGGATATTGACCTAAATAGTTAAGTTAATAAAAAAAATAAAGTATACTTTACTTTTGTGACTTTAAAATTATCTTTCAAAATAGAAATTGTATATAAAAAGGTTTCAATAACTGAAAGTCATTGTTGTTAAATCTTGAACATTTAATTGTATCCGGAAATTTTATACTTCAACATACAAATACAAACAGCTGAGCGAAGATTTACGATTGTTATTAAACTTTTACCTGCCACTTTCTCAATATATTAATCCAAGTTTTATTCATACGACTTAAAACTTTGTCACTTGGCTGAACAGCTTATCCTTAAAAGCTACAAGTAAAGACTGTCTAACTGCCTAATAGATTCATCCTTTACATTAATATTGAACGAGCTTCACATCCCAACTGCATGACAATACTATATGTTTAGCACTCCCCTTAATTAATCTTAACACATATTACCTTAATAAGCTAATTTTCAATGGAAACTTTTGTTTATACATTGTACATGTATATATGAATGCCCTTTTAGTAATACCACTTCAGGTATTAGGCATTAACAGCTTAATTGACAGAATCATACTCGATAATTCAATATTTCTCATCACTGCTCAAGGTCAAGATGACCTAAAATGATATTCTGCTGAGACAGAAATTAGATAATTTTACAAAGCATTAGGTCATTTTATCATGTACCTAATGTACTTGATTTGAAAATATCAATCAGTCAATCTGCCATATTCCACAGATATCATGGGTATCTTGTATTGATTTTCTATCCTTACAAGTAATTTTATCTCTAGAGGTTTCCCGCGCCAATAAATCATCAGATACATGACCATATATGCATTACATGTAGCTTTTCATTAGTTTTTGCCTTTTATTACTTGAAACATGATTAAAGGCTAAATTATCAGATTCTTCTATAGAAATTAAGTCCCAAAGAACATGTACATGTAACATGTGTAAACTAAAACCTTGCCATTTCATAAAGCAATGGTGTAAAAATGGCATTGATATAATATTGCTGAGGTTGCTGAGTTACATTGATAGGCTAATGTCTTCTAAAATGAGTTATCATGTGAAATCAAAGTTGTCTTATGTTGAAAAGCAGTGGTGAATCGAAAATTTTCCTAAAAGTCATGCTTTGATTTTGCATTTCCGAAGAGAGGGGGACTGAAACTCATGGAAATGCCCCTGGTAGCCAGAATGGTGAGGAGTGTTTTATGCAATCACACCTCCTTATAAGATATGTCTAAATTCCTAAGGATTTTTCAGTAAAAATCATGCACCTGTGTTTAGCTTCCATTGAATTGCTTACATCTTCCTTCCCTTTAATCTGCTTGTTTTCTTAATTGTGTCAAAAGAATTGTTATCATGAAAAAGTATTATCAAGTGTTATCCAATATGACCTTTATCCATCTTAATGCTTATTTTCAAAATAGTTAATTTTCACAAGAGGCCCCTAGGTTCTTAGGGCTCAACTCCATCCTTCCTTTTACCGGGGTATTGTACATGTACAGTGTAAGTAACATTAATGAAAAATAGAAGGGACACCCAAAATCAAACCAATTTATTTTTTTATGGTCAGCAACATTACTGTAAAGTTTTAAAGCATTTGGTCAACAAGAACAAAAGTAATTAGCATTTGGTCAACCAGAACAAAAGTTATGAAAATAAAAAATAAAAAAGTTACTTTTTGGCCCCTTTAGGGCCCCTTATTTCTAAAAAGAATTATAAAATGACCTAAAAAGGAGAGGTGCATATCTCCAATTTATCTGTAATCACTGTGTAAAATTTCAGCAAGATCTAGTGTTTGGTTTTTGAGATTCAGACTACACAAGTCAGGCATCCCTATAGCATGAGGGATGGACAGATGGACGGACGGAATAGACTCTTAGAGGGTGAGTGATGTATTCTACAAATTTTCTTGAAAGCATTGAGATTTCAGTCTTCATATGTTTCTAACCTATATTAGTGTTACATGGTGTCGATGACAAGTTTTGAAAAATTACTTGCCAGCTCTGCCTAGAAGATTATAAATTTGAGGAGTAGGAATTTGAAAATGTTCCTTTTTTTTTTCTTACAACTAGCTGCAATGGTGAGCTAAAAAAGTTGTTCCCTACACTCAAACGGAGGAAAAGACTAAATGACAGAGATAAACCTTTATCCCCACTCTTCTTTGAAATATAAAGGGTTTAAGAGGGAATCTGTGACCCACTGCTCACTCAGTATACTATGCTATCCCCTCAAATTAACTATGTCAGTAAACAGGAAGTAGTAATCTGACAGAGCAAATTTTGGTACTCTCTTTACAGGACCTCATACTGAATTCATCATGCTCATATACCAAATATCAAGCCCCTGTGATAAAAAGTTGCCTGGAAAAATGTTATGAAAATTTTCAACATAAACTGATATCCATTGCAGTCAGTTTCATTGACAAAATTAGCTGTCCTTGAAAAGATGATGTAACAGACAAACTTTAATGTTTACAGTTATACTAGCCATTTAATATTAAATTTTATACTGGGGAGGATTAAATATATCTATTTTTTCCCCTGAATAATATTTGAGGCTAATGAGTTTTAATGATAAGTTAGTACATTCTAATTTTGTTCAATTGTTTTTAAAAACTTTCTTATTATTTATAATGACTGTGTTTTCAAGCCTATTCTATATATACATTAGGAATACCAATAAGTGTTTTTGATGTACATGCAGAATTATGCATAGAAATATACATGATGATACACTTTAAAAACACTTTTATTTAAGACAAATCAAAAGCATTAATTAAGTTGCTTCTACATGAATAGCTTACAGTATGACTTTAAAATGCAATCTTTCAAATAAAGATCAAGATGCCAAAGTTTTTCCTTTTTAAAATATATCCGTTTTTTAAGTCTTCCTAGACAAATGAAGCTCTGAGACTGCTGTAAAGCATGCAAATCCCCATTTCTACAGTCTTATAACAAAGGTCCAAATGACATGATGCCTTACAATTTGACATGTAATTTTTCTACAATCAATAAACCATGAACTTAATGTGAAAGACATAATTCTATGCTATGATTTTTGTTTTTATCATGATGGTTTTTTTTTTTTTTTAGGTAAACCTGATTTGAGATTAACCATGATAGACAAAGTGACAAACAGACTTAATCACTTTATGCCCAAATACATGTTCTTTCATAGACAGGGCATAATAGCGAGCACAGCTCTTAGCGGAGAGCTCTACGGCAAGTTCCCGTGAAAATTTGCCTAATGCTGATATTCATTTTTTCGTCCTGATATGCTTCTCAAAATAACAGTTCCGCCATTAATATATTCATAATAATATAGCTTCTAAAAATATATTTTGAGTTTTAAAACATTGAAGAAAGTTTGAAAAATAAAATAAAATAACGTTGTTTATTTGCGCTTTTGGTAAATTTTTGAACATTGAATATAATTATCAATGACGTAAATATTATCTACGTAATTATTCAGAATTTGGACTGAAACTTCACACACTCATAGGCGCCTTTTCAGAATCAACCACAGAATTCACATTGTCGTTCGTTAAAATTTAATATAGAGTATTAAAAGAAGTTTTTATGATTATCAAGTTATATAAACATTTCTTCTTTTCTTTTCTTTCAAATGAAGAAATTTAAATAATTATGCTGTGCTCGCAGCTAAGCAATGCCTAAATCTTATTATCCCGTTTTTTGCATGTTGAACATTCTAGCTAAAGTGTTCTGGCATTTTTCATAATTTATGATTGTGGTCAAAATTTAGTAGGCGTTATTTTCTTTTGAAAAGTGTCCAAAGGTTTTAATTTTGTGAAATACCTGATGTCGAAAAAAAATGTAAAATATGGATATCAAGTTTTGTGTGTTTTAATTTCATGAATATATTGATCAGGCCAAATCAGTAAAAATAGCATGATTAAGCCCTCAGTGTTCACAGGGGGCCTGCCTGGCCCATGCAAGATCACAAAGGGGGCCCTGGATGGGATTTGGGGGTCACTGTTAAGTTTTAAAAATTTTATCATATGAGATACTAAGGATCCATCCATGTAATACTACTTATTTCAAGACAACAGACACAAAGTAATGGCATCTTTAAAGATAGTACTAGAGAACAACTAGACACAATCATGCCATTATTCACGAGATGACATCTTTGCTAAATAGAGACAACAAATACAAAGTGGTGGCATTTAAAAGAAGACTATAGCTCATTATTGAGTAAAGGGGTTCTCTCGCTTACTTTTAATGCAAAAGGAACAAGTTATATGATTTTTCTCCTCATCATACAAAAGTCAATCTTTATATTTAATTCCGTCAGCCAAGTCTTTTGAAAAGGCTTCGTGGGGCATTGGGGTTTGTGGCCGATTGAGGCTGATCTGCCGACTTTTCTTGAGCCTTGTCACCGACGCCGTCACTTGTGCTGTCATCCGTTTCATGACTACCGCTGGCCAAAGGTTTTGGGCGTTTTTCCCTACCGACGACTGCGAAATATGACAATATTCGCTTCATATTTTGACAATTTCTTGACAATGATCGTTGTCAAAAACTACGATAATTTTTTCACTGGTATTCAAAAAGACAGTGACTTTAAACACTCTAAAGATTCCGACTACACACCAGTACCGGACTGGAATGAAATACCGTATTTTGACGATCTAATATAGTGCCCCCGGAGAGGCCCGCGGAACATTTTCTATTGCGCCAAATAGAAAAAAATGAGGTAATGGCGCAGCCTAGATTGAACACTGAGCCCTTTGTGAAAATTTCCCCTTTTACACTATCTTGTGACAGATATGTGAATACTGTACATGTTTGTTCACCCCTTGAATGTCAGTGTTAATAGCTGTACTTCCATCAAAGGTCTGATTTACATTTTACAACCCGTCCGATTTCAATATGGATTTTCGATTAAAGTGTGCAAACCAAGCAATGATTATTTACGTCGTCATGGACCGGTAACAAAAACTGCAAATCGTCACCGTAGGAAAACCCAATTAGATGGAAGCTGCATGCAAGTCAGTCAGACCATTCATCAATATCCAATCAGATTTAATGTTTGCATGACCCATTCATCAGGTCCAAGAAACGTCTTTATGGAAAACCACATGATTTTAAAAGGACATAAATTTTCATTGTTGTGTTTGCACACTTCACTTTACGCTACAATCGAAAGTTCATAGTTAAATCGGACAGTTTGTACATTGTAAGTAGGACAAAAAGGTGAAATATCATACTGCAATGACTTACTGTTGCATGTCTCCAGATATTCAGGATATCCTCTAATTTATTGATTTCAGAGGAAAGGATGAGAAAATCTCGCCATTCATGCCAGTTTATTTTCAAGGAACCATCCTTATCCATCCTAAAATAGATGGTCAAAGACTCAAAGTTCAATAAGTGGGATGTCATATGGAAAACATATGTGAGGTACATGATAATATAAAAGGAAGTATATCTAAATGCAAAATTGTTCAATTAATATAAAAGCTTGAATCTTTGAATCTTTTATTCTCCTCAATGCATGCAATATTGACTACATATATAGATTTAAAAATGTTTTGACTTTTTTATTGAAAAACATGAGAAGGGAGAGAGTTTTTCATTTACTTTTAAAACAACTCCAAACAAACAGCTTTCATGACCATTATGGTGTTTTCCTAGTTATCTTTCTATTTTGAAGAATTAGGAGTCAATACAATCATTACAAATATTAATATAAAAGACAACTTTAATCAAATTGTTCATGTAGGAGTTATCATCTTCATGTAATACTAGGAGAATGTTGAGAAACAAACCTTTTCAAGAGTCTTTCAGCTTCTTCCATCCCAATGTTGACACCAAGTTTCTTAAAACTCTGCATGATTTCAGAGACATCAATAGAACCTGAAAAATTTGCAAACATATAGTCAAATGTAACTAATTTATATAACAACATGAATGTACATTTGTATATTTAAAAGGAAGTTGAAATTTCCTCTATTTCTCATTTTTCCTTGTTTCCTTTTTGTATCCAGTCCCTCTTTTTGAATTAAAACTTTTTTCAACACTGGATTTGAATTGCATACATGTGACGGAATCTTCATGACAAAGCTGGAGATTTTGATTTTTCTAGCTGGAGATTGGACAAAAAAGCGGGAGATTTTCAAGGCTCTTTAAAATTACATTTCAATGTTGATTTGTGTGTGCCAAATACACCTGGCTTCACTGATTAATCTCCAACTGTTTATACAATTATCAGATTATGGCAATAAACCTTTAATTAACACCTTTTACCTGTGTAATTAACGTCTCGACTAATTGACAAACCCCTAAATCACCGGAAATGTTTTATGATTGAACAATAAAATGTCTATAAAATATAATTTTGTCAAGTCTTCAAAAAGCGGGAGATTCCACAAAAAGTCAGGAGAACGGGAGATGGGTTTAAAAGTCGGGAGATTTTGTCTCCCGGCGGGAGAATCACATGTATGGAATTGTATGAATTTAATTGACCTTGGGCCAAACACAAAACAGCAAACAGCGCTTACTAGCCTCATTGAAGGCTGCTAGGTGTTTTTCATTGTGGTCTTTCTAAAACTGCTTGTTTATGTGAGCTGTGTCACGTACACTTATTCACCATCTCATTATTTTCCATTTTATTTATTGGATTTTTACTGTGCGTTATTTTGTGCTTTGTTATTAATTTATCAATAAAAGGAAGGAAGGGCCTAAAAACATTTTTAGGATCGGTTTTGAATCATATGCATTTCATTTTTAATTTAGAGCCAATTTCAAAACAGTGAGCTGTGACCACTGATTACATTCACATTGAAGCCTGCTGGCTGTTTTTCATTGTAGGTTGTGTAGAGTACACTTATTCATATATTATTATCTTCTATTAGAGAAACACTTAAAAATTATATTTTTTTTTATCTTATTTTAATCTGGTGGTATTGCATTTGAAAATAATACAATATCTCCTGTCATCAGTCTCTTATAAAGTACACATGTCTATAATAATCATACCATCTTGGTTGACATCAATCTTCTTGAAGTAGCCATGAAGCTTCTTTTCATGATCTGTAATGAACTCCACAAATTCCTTAAATGTTATCTGTCCATCCTTATTTGTGTCGTGTCTTGCAAAAAAGTCCTACAAGGAAAAGGCGAAATAAAGAAACATATGTTGATTATTCACAACCACTTGTTTGAGTGAGTGAGTGAGTGAGTTGGTGTTTTACGCCCGTGCAACGCTATATAGGTTATTTACAGGCGATGAACATGAAAGGATGATAAAATGAACATGAAATGATGATGATAAATGAAATATGGAGATGGGGTGGGAAACAAAGGACCGGTAAATTTTGACGTCCACAGGAAAAAGGGGAGAGGTGGGTAGGGGCGGAAAATTTAGCCTATGTGGTGCACTACTGGGCGGTCCACAAAGGGGTCTTTTACGTGCATGAAGCGTGGCACTCTTCACACACGTTGGCCCACTATGGTCGGCGGTCAGGGTTTCCGTATTATAGACCTGACAACCCCCGCGGACGAGGGCCACCCTATTCAGCCACCTAGGGTACACACTTGGTCGCTCTGTGGGCTGAGCACTGACCCGACGTCAGAATCCCAAGACCCTTAGTCGCCTCTTACGACAAGCTAGGCTCTGCTGCGGGCCTATTCGCCACCCGGGCCCCGCACGGGACACCACTTGTTTGAAACATTTATTTTAGACCAAGTTGTACAATTTTGAACTATTTGGTTAGAGGGAAAGAATTCACCTTATGTACCAAAATTGTGGTCCCATGAAGTTTATGTACATGTACAGAGATGCAAGAGGAATATCGCAATACATATTGTTAGCCAGAAAAATGTATTGTTACATCCCTAGGCTACAATTTTTTAGGGGGGATCAGGGGACATATTTTTATCAGCATGTTCAGTGACAGTTCCAACATGACAGTAAAATCGTAAAGATAGGATGAAACAATAAAAGGTCAGTGTCTCAGTGAGGAGGCTGAATACATAGTACAGACATACACATACGTGTAGAAATGTACATATTCATTGTTTTATTCAGCCTGTGCATCTGCAGTAAGTCTGGGTTTCTGAGACTTTAAGCTCACTATTATCACTTATTTATATATTGTTGATTATTTTAGTGGGTGCATTGTGATTTTATTACCAAAAGTTGAATATATGGAGTTTAAACCCCAAAATTCTAGATGAGCACCTTAGCATGACCAGGTAGCTGAGCAACTCTCATCTCGGACAACGCAGTTCTTAAGTCCTTTATGTCTATTTTACCATCTCTATTCTTATCTATCCTATTAAATAGTTCCTTCAGCTTGACCTCCTCCATTGGAGTAAGCGTATGTTCATACTCTTCGTCGTTGGACATGACGAAAAGCCTCCAAAAAGTTTAGTAGACGATTTTTCCCAATGGTGTTCGATCAGAATGTAAAACTTGCCGCGATTGGTTTAAAATGTAATCTAACTAAGGACCAAAATTTATTTTTTGCAAACAAAGAAGAGAAAGGACATTGATTGATTGATTGATTGATTGATTGATTGATTGATTGATTGATTGATTGATTGATTGATTGATTGATTGATTGATTGATTGATTGATTGATTGATTGATTGATTGATTGATTGATTGATTGATTGATTGATTGATTGATTGATTGGTCCAGAAGTTTTCGAAAGGGGGGTTCCACATACTGGCCCCTCTTGATCCGCCACTGTAGATGTGAGTTTGGGCTGATTGGAGAGATTGACTTCCGTTGTAGCACGTTCAATGGGAGGATTGAGTACGGGGGCTCCGGGGTGCCTTGGTGAGTCCCTGTTCAGCTTGGGGTAATTTAACATTTTATTAGCTATAATAGACTGAGAAATGGTGTAAAGTCTTGATCAATAAGATACATGTTGGGATCGAATTCAGTTTAATTGTGGCCTTGCTATAAAGCAAAGTACAAAAAAAAACTCTGCTAAAGAAAGCAAAGTTAAAGTGAAATCAGAGAGGCACAATAATCATTAAAACTAAATGATATTTATTTATGAATTTAATGATTTTAACAACTCTTTTACATTTATTTGGCACATTTTCTTTTGTATAAATACCAATTTTGAGCTGTTTTGCCAATGTGAAATTTTCAACAGGTAAGTCTTTTATACTAGGATTATTTTTCCTTCATAAAACAAAATAATCTCCTCTCAATAGATGTGAGTTTGGGCTGATCGGAAAGATTGGCTTCCGTTGTAGCACATTTAGTGGGAGGATTGGGTACGGGGGCTCCGGGGTGCCTTGGTGGGTCCCTGTTCAGCTTGGGGTAATTGGACATTTTATTAGCTATAATAGACTCAGAAATGGTGTAAAGTCTTGATCAATAAAATACATGTTGGGATCGAAATCAAATTAATTGCGGCCTTGCTAAAAAGCAAAGTACAAAAAAAACTCTGCTTAAGAAAGCAAAGTTAAAGTGAAATCAGAGAGGCACAATAATCACAAAGTACAAAAAAACTCTGCTAAAGAAAGCAAAGTTAAAGTGAAATCAGAGAGGCACAATAATCATTAAAACTAAATGATATTTATTTATGAATTTAATGATTTTAACAACTCTTTTACATTTATTTGGCACATTTTCTTTTGTATAAATACCAATTTTGAGCTGTTTTGCCAATGTGAAATTTTCAACAGGTAAGTCTTTTATACTAGGATTATTTTTCCTTCATAAAACAAAATAATCTCCTCTCAATAGATGTGAGTTTGGGCTGATCGGAAAGATTGGCTTCCGTTGTAGCACATTTAGTGGGAGGATTGGGTACGGGGGCTCCGGGGTGCCTTGGTGGGTCCCTGTTCAGCTTGGGGTAATTGGACATTTTATTAGCTATAATAGACTCAGAAATGGTGTAAAGTCTTGATCAATAAAATACATGTTGGGATCGAAATCAAATTAATTGCGGCCTTGCTAAAAAGCAAAGTACAAAAAAAACTCTGCTTAAGAAAGCAAAGTTAAAGTGAAATCAGAGAGGCACAATAATCACAAAGTACAAAAAAACTCTGCTAAAGAAAGCAAAGTTAAAGTGAAATCAGAGAGGCACAATAATCATTAAAACTAAATAATATTTATTTATGAATTTAATGATTTTAACAACTCTTTTACATTTATTTGGCACATTTTCTTTTGTATAAATACCAATTTTGAGCTGTTTTGCCAATGTGAAATTTTCAACAGGTAAGTCTTTTATACTACTAGGAAATTTTTTCCTTCATAAAACAAGATAATCTCCTCTCAATACTGTGAGTTTGGGCTTATCGGAGAGATTGACTTCCGTTTGTTCATTATAAATCAAGCTCTTGTGTAGTGAAACAAACAAACAAAAATTGCATATATATGTTGTTCATATACACTTTCCAGTTTTATAAAATCTGTACACATTGCGTTTTTATACTGTTTATTAAATAAAAATAAATTTTAAATTCGTGGATTTTTTCTGCGACAAGAATTAATGGTAATTATTTTGCCTTTCTTATATAATCTATAGTAATTTGGGAAAACTTCGAGCATGAATTTTGGGAAAACAAGCCTGGAAAGGGGGTCTAATATTTTTACACAAGCTAAAGTATATACTTAATACTAAAATATCAAAAAATTTGACATTTTAAATTCGGCATTATTTTTGGGGTCAGGTGTCCTCACTAATGCATATTTGCATTTATTTTGGATTTATTTTTGTTTTATGGACGTCTACTCTCTCGATGATGGAAAACTTGGGACTGTTGGTCGACTTCCATACTGGTTCACATTGAATACTATGGAATGTCGGACAGAACTCTCATTTACATGATGTCTGTGGGGTCTGGTTGTTCCCCTGACAGTTCGGTGGTTTCTTTCGGAGATCGGCAATTGCAGGTTTTCCGCTTTCCTCCACCTTTAACACAACTGAGCAACGTCATCGGTTTGGATAGAGTATTGTCCTAACCGGTTCTCGTTCTGCCTTGGCTTTTAGGGGGGACTGCTTACCTAGAGTGCATTTTATTTTGTATTTTATTCTTATGTTTTTCACAGTTTGAGAGTGAGCGAGTGTTGTTGTGTGTTTATTTTCACTGTATTTATTTGCATTATGTTCGTACCCCTTAGGTAAATTTAGGTCCAACTCCTGCCAGGTTAGGGAACTGGGGAAGGCAATGCTCACATTAATTGCACTGGTGCAATTTGTTAAATGTTCCACTCTACGCCTATATATTACGCTATATGGTGGTGCTCCTAATTAGAGGAGGAACATACGAAACAAACAAACAAACATGCGGGTCATGACACGGGGCCCCCTCCCCGTGGTTCATGATCATGTACATATGGTGTGGTGGAGAACCCAATTCATTTAGATAGAATATTTTTTTACAATGTTACTGGTGGCCCTCATTTCTAAATATAAGTTTTTTTTTCAAAAAGAAGTACAAAACTATTTTTAGATAAATTTGATTGCTGTACACAAGTTGCATGGGTAAACGGTTGTGATGTTCTGATTTATTTATCATTTTGGTATTTAGCTGGGTTTAAAAACCGGAAGGCACAATGAATCAATGAAAACATGGAATGTTAATTTTGACAGTCAGAAAGTTAAGAAAACTGTCCTTTTTATGGTAACAAATGAATAAATATGAAATAATTTAGAAAGACAAAATAAGACAATAATGCCATCACCAGGCTTGACAGTGAATGAAACGGACATAGTTCGTCTAGTGCTTGAATTTCTTCAAAATAGAGAACTGAACATTTCCATGTTGTCTGTCGAGAGAGAGACTGGAATCATTAATGGGGTTTTCTCAGACGATCTTTTATTTCTAAGACAACTTATCCTTGATGGACAGTGGGATGATGTCATTGAATTTTTACAACCTTTAGGGTCTATTGATGGGTTCAACATAAATAAAGTTCAATATATTGTGATGAAACACAAATATCTCGAGCTTCTTTGCATAAAATCTGAACCAAATGCTTTACAAAACTATGAAGTTACAGTTGATGAAGTTGTTAAATGTCTGAATAGTTTAGAAACACTTTGCCCATCTAAAGAAGAGTATAATGTACTATGTTTACTCTTAACTGTACCAAAATTGTCTGATCACCCAGAGTATGCAAGTTGGAATCCAAGTAATGCAAGGGTTAAGTGCTTTAAGGATGTTCATCCTTATGTTGAAAAGTTTTTGCCATGTGAAAAGAAAAACACTTTGGCTGAAAATGATCGCCTCATGCAGTTAATTTTGAAGGGCATGTTATATGAATCATGCGTAGAATTTTGTCAAACTCAAGCAACTAGTACTGAAGACATCAATGAACTGGAAATATCATTCTCTTCTGTGTTTAGTAATGCAGGCTTTAGTGATGCAGACTTAAGTTTATTGTCTTGGTTACAATATATACCAGCAGAAACATTTTCATGCCCATTTGAGCAGAAGCCGTTAAAAGTGGATGTCAACCCTTTGGTTAAACCATCATTGGAAGCATCATGGTCAGAACAAATTTTAGTTACTCCAATCAAACCGAAGATGTTCCCACATTCTGCTGTTCCAACATCAAGACCTCGATCTGCTGATTTTATGACAAGATCACTTAACCCTCAATTTGATGGTCTTGCTTTTGGACTTTTGAAAAGACCTGGTTTAACACAGTCAATGCATTCACCAAATATTTTGTCTCAGTCAGTGGCCCCAGGAATGGGACTTGATAATGCAAAGAAAAATCCAATGTTGATGTCAATTGACAGATTATTTTCGCATGGTGAAGTGATTGACACTGAATCCTCAATAAGTATTGCAGAGGAACCCAAATCGCCATTGATAAAGGCTTCTCCTGTTAGTCCATCATCCCTTAAAAAAGGCTCAACTGAAGTTCTGTCTGGAAGGAAAACTCCACCAAGAGTGGCAACACCACCAATATCTCAAGTTAAGAGAAAAAGTTTGAGTGGTGAATCTGGCTCACCTAGGTCACATTCTCCAGCTTTCTCATTGCCTGCACAGAATCCTCCAAAAGAAGTCTCCGCAAGCACTGAACTACTGCAAGAGTACCAGAAACAAAAACAGAGGCTGAAAGAGAAACTTGATCAACAAGATAGACAGAGAGAACAGATGCAAAAAGAATTGATGGAGATTATGAGACGACAAGATGAAATCGTTATCCAAAGTCAAGAAAGACCTTTTACCTCTACAGGTAAATTACTCACTTCACAAAAGATATAAGATCAATTACATATACATGTATACATGTATTCATGCATAAAATTCTGACTTGTTAAGTACTGTTCATGATGCACCACTGCAAAAAAAAAATAATTATACTTTAGTAAACAAGCTTTAAGGTTAAACATGTATACAAGCACATGTAGGGATTGCCCCGTCTGTCAGTCCACATATCTGGTAAGCATTACTCCTTTTAAACTGCTTGATGGATTTTGATGGAACTTAAGTCCAATATAAAAATATCGTAGATTTTCATCCCCCTCAAAAAATTTTATTTCAATTTTTTTGGCAAATTGTGTTCATTTTTGGTCAGTTTCCTTCAAAATGATAGAAAATACATGTATCATCAAAAGCGATAAAAAATAAAATCATTTTATTATGGCCTTACATCAGATATACAAATGTGTCAGATGGAGATGTGCATGAATAAATTTCGTTGCTCTCAGATATCATTCAAGGGAAATAATCAGACCTTTTTTTCCCAAGTTACATGTACAATATAGAGTTCAATATGAAGCTGGGTATCCTTTTGTGAATACGCTCTCGCTATTCCTTATTTCAACCTAATAAAATACATTGTAAATGAAGCAGTGATCTGTTTGAACCAACAATAATTCACAAGTTTTTTAAATGTTTTTCTTCTTATCTGTTGTATGTAGATGTTTTCTTTTGGCTTACTGTTGTAAAATGTGATGATACCATTCTTTGAATCTCTGTCATTCATATTTTTAATTACTTTATAGATGTTGTGCAACTACTTGTACATATTACTATAGTTTTATGTTTATACTTTACTTTCTTAGTTTCATGACTTTTAAATGTAAAGATGTTTTGTTTTTATTTTTCTATTCAGATGATTTATGTTTAGATACACCCCACAGAGCAGCCATGCAAAACGGTGCTGTTTCCGCTCCAGTGACTCCTTACTTACACGATAGATACAATGTTATGGAAACTCCCGACTTTACACCCTTTGTGCCACATGCAAATGATAAAACATCTGTGCCTAAAACTCCTGTCATGAACTTGGCCTCTAAAATATCAGAAGAGGACACAAGTACTAATGAAAATGACACTAATCAAAACAATGTTTCAATACCATGTAAAAATGCCAAGTCCCTTGCAAATGAAGAGAAAAAGACTAAAGTGCCAAATAAAGCTGCAGATGACAGTATGAAAACAGATAAACAATCAGAACTCCAAAACAAAAGAAACAAGGCCATTTCATACAATATATCAACTGAAAAAGCTGACCCAAATAAAATTGGTGAGTTTTCAAACAAGAATAATTAAAACAATTTTACATTAGCAAAAGAAATTCTACTAACCTTTGGTTTCGAGATGTTGTACTAACAAAATATACAGATTTTTAGTCTATTTATCATACATATATACAATGTTGATGAATTTTCTTTTTTGCCAAGCATACATGTATACAAGATTATAACTAGCCAGAACATGTAAAATTGTAAAAATGACTTCAAATTTAACCCATTTTGTAGTTTGTTTATTTCCAATAGTATTTCAAGAACTGTAAAGATAATTCTTTTGTTCAATGATGAAAGCTAAGGACAAATTCAAATTTTGTGTCAGTTCTTTTGTTGTTGGTAAATGTTTTCTTATTTTAAATTCAATTTTTAAGACTAAACCCCATTTTAATCTGTAATAGGTGCTAGTGCCACTCTTCCAAGGAGAAATGTCACGAAAACAAAAACAAGTACAGGTGACGGCACAGCAACCTTGTGTCGCCCCAAAACAACTTCACCTAAAAAACAAACTCCATCATCAGCACCTTGTACTCCTAAAAGCAGTCCATCTAAAACCAAAATGTCACCAACAAGACCAAATTCTCTGAGGGTACCTAATAAAACAAGTCGACCAAACACAGGATTGTCCCCCTTGCCAGGAAAAGGTATAATGCATGATAGCACCTTGGTCATGCATTTCTATCCAAAATTTTAATGGTTTATTTATTTATTTATTTTGCTTTTGTTTCAATGTATTAATTTGGCATGGATTATTTTCTTGTTCTGTTGAGATTTTTCTGTAATTTATTATACCCCCCGCAAACAAAGTTTGGGGGGTATATAGGAAACACCCTGTCTGTCTGTCTGTCCGTCCGTCCGTCCGTCCGTACGTCCGTCCGTCCGTCCGTCTGTCTGTCCACATAACTGGTAAGCGCTTCTTCTCCTAAACCGCTCGGAGGATTTTCCTGAAACTTTAGATAAAGGAAGTACATCATATGAAGATGTGCATGAAGAATTTTCATCGCACTCGGACATCATTCAGGGGAGATAATTGGACTTAGACTTCTTAAAATACATTATTCAATGGGAGACCTCGTAAGCGCAACTCCTAAACTGCTGGAAGGATTTTGATGAAACTTTACATAAAAGAAGTACATCATATGTAGATGTGCATGAGGAATTTTCATTGCAATCAGACATCATTCAGGGGAAATAACTGGACTTAGACTTTTTAAATACATTATTCAATGGGAGACCTCGTAAGCGCAACTCCTCCTAAACTGCTTGATGGATTTTGATGAAACTTTACATGAAAGAAGTGCATCATCTGTAGATGTGCATGAAGAATTTGTATTGCTCTTGGTTATTATTGAGGGGAGATAACTGGACTTGAGATTTTTTTTTTACAATACAGAGTCCAATATGAAGCGGGGGGTATCCTTTTGTGAGCTTGCTCACAGTATTACTTGTTTCGGCAGGTTTTTTTTATATTCATACTTTACCGTTTATTCATATTTATGCCTTTAGTTTCTTAATCTCTATAGACTATATACAGGAATTTAAAAGATTTCTTCTGTTTTTTTTTACATATTAAATAACATTATTAACATAATAGATTTGAAACAAGCAGTCATATAAATTGTTATTTATATACATGTATTCTTCAGATTTATTTATTTAGCATTAACATATTGCTAATACAGATTCTTTCTGTTTTTAAAAAAGATAATCCACTGATCATGAAATCCAGCTTTTCTGAAATACCTTAAGAAAGTTTCCATGCTTATTAAAATCTTTGAACTATAAAAATAGCATGTTCTTAGTCTCTAACTGACTGTAGAAAACTGAAATGCATAATACATGTCTTACAATTCATTGTGCCAATTTATAAATATTGATATATGTACTGGTAGGTGCATTGCCTTAATTTGCATTATGAGAATTTTTAAAACTTTTTTATATAATTTATGAAAGGATATGCCTTCATACACTTATTTTAGATTGTTCAACTTGTACAATTTATCCATTAGCTTTCATTGTGGTTTTCAGATTCCAGCGGCAAATCTAGAGGGTAGACAGTTCAAGAATTGTAACCCCCTTTAATAGAAAACAATAACCATAATGTTTTCTTTGAAATTGTATTAAAATAGTGGTAATGCTATACATGTAGATTATCCCATATCATTCCGAGACTCCCATATTAGGTCGAGGCGGCAGCCGATACCTAATATGGATCGAGGAATGATATGGGTCCTGATATGGAAAACCCTGTGTCATAATCTTTTTATCATACATTTTCAGCAAATAAAAATAAATAGCAAATGATATAAATATACTCCGGCATCAAATTTCAAAGTGAGGCTCTAGACCTTGATATGGCATATTAGCCCACTTTTGTGCATGCAAGGTCTTGATATGGCCATATTTGCCCACTTTTGTGCACACGAGGACTTGATATGGCAAAAAAAGTCCCTTGTCAAGATATGGCTTGTAAATTTACGGCTGTTACACACGGACAAATTTAAAGGTATCAAAGCTAAATGTATGATAAATATATTTTATGTTGAAAAAATTGATATGGCATCTAAGAAAAATAACCACATATAAAATTAATGCACAAAATTATTATGAAAAAGCAAGCAGGTATAAAAACTAATACTATTTTAGATAATAAGATCCAGAAAGGTAGTCCTGCTGTTACAAGAAAACCCAGTCCTAAACCAACAATAGAACCCATAACTGCTAGTCCAAGACGATCACCAAGACAGGTACTTTGCATTTTGTATTTGATATATTCATAGTACATGTATATAGGGTTTAAGAAATGTTTGAAACATTACCAATGATGTAAAATAATTTAAAAAATATACAGATATTTCGGACATTGTTTGTCCTTCATCAGTATAATAAAGAAAATTCTGCAGATACTGTGACGTAATCATTTTTATGTCGCCTGCAACATGTTGCAGAAGCGACATATAGGGGTTACTTTAGCACCATGCGTCGTCATGCTGCAGCATCACAAAAATTTCCGTCACAGTTTTCTAGGCAACTACATGCCACAGCTTCTTGATATTTGGTATGAAGCTTCATCCCATAGTACTATAAGGTGTAAAGCAATTTTATGCCCGAAAAATCATTACTTCCTGTTTACCAAATACTTAAGATTTTATGTATTATAACCATATATATGCAAAATTTTCGTCGCAGTTTTCTGGGTAACTACATGCCACAGCTTCTTGATATTTGGCATGTACCTTCATCCAATAGTACTATAAGATGTAAAGCAATTTTATGCCCAAAACATTGCTACTTCCTGTTTACCAAATATTTTAAGACGCAGGCCACATGCATCTTCCATGGAATACTGCCATTCTAGTTCTCAAAACAGGTTATATTATGCTAAAGCTATTCATGTACATGTAGTTTTTAAAATTGATCCAACCTGCTTTAACAAGAAAAATCATTGTCAGTGGAATCCCTCACCTCAGTCCAAAACAGATTTTTTTAACTACATGTTTTGTGCACTTTAAAGGGCTGAATTTCTGATGTATTAATGGTGGGTTTCAGGTTTCATAATTCAATATATTTTTGATTAAGGATTACAGAGAAAAGAGACTCTGGAAATGTCAATTGGCCTTTCAGAAAAAAGTAAAAACTAGAACAATTCCGAAATGAGCAACAACAAAATAGAAATGACAACAAAGTTCCAGACAATAAATTTTGATACGACTGACACGAGTTTCGTCTATTCAAGACTCATCAGAGGCACCTCCCAAAAATAATGAAAATGCCAAACCTATATGATTAAAGAAGAAATTGTTTACTTTTTCCTTGTACTACTTATACTGTTTGTCATCATTGTTAAGGATATTCAAATCTAATATCTACTTTGGTAATTTTATTTTCATGTCTGTTTTCTAAGGTTGACAATAAGAACAATAAAGGTCGATTTGTACCAGTCACCAGTGTAGAAGACAGCCAGGCCATCAGGACTGTTGCTTTCCACCCATCAGGAAACCTCTATTGTGTGGGATCTAATTCTAAAGTTCTCAGAATATGTGAATTCCCTGATACTTCAAATTTAAGGTGAGACTTCTTAGGTAGAATACATGTATGTGAATTCCCTGATACTTCTCATCTAACATGTCTAAGGTGAGACTGTAGATAGAATATGTGATATCCCTGATACTTCTAATTTAAGGTGAGACTTTTTAGGTAGAAGATTAGGTTAGGTTTTAGAAATTAGCCGGATTAATTTTATACGTGCTCGGTAATATAAAAGTTTTAACAGTAAACAGAAAAAAAGTGTGCTTGCAAAGTTCAAAGGAAGATGACAGAAGAGATGGTTACATACAGTGCTGTTTTGACTTTATGGCTGTTGTATGCCCAAAGCTTGCATCTTTCTTCAGACAGAGTTGTTGTCATCACTAACTGACTGAACTATGTATCAACAAAAGCATTTGGCACCTTCATGTAAAATGAAACAAACATACAAACATTTACGATTTTTACTTAGATAGGGTGTTGTTGAACAAACATGTATGTTTTCTTGAGAATGTGGCCAGTGAAATTAAAATTATGCATATTGTAGAGTCGTTTTAATAATTCCTTCCCCATGAAAGCCGAGTCATTCATAACGAACCAATCATATTCAAAATAATTTTTACACACGCTATCTTTAATTGCATTACAGTATTATCCAATAATAGTGATTTTATGATTAAATCAAGTTGTGATTGGTCAATTTTAGATCGTAACTTGCAACAGGTGTGTTATGAAGTGCCATTTAATAAAAGTCATAGAAAAATTTCTCATGTGCTTAGGTATTTAAAATTTTGTCATTGTCAAACTTTTGATTGTTACAAAGATAGAGTGGGGAGGGTATTATTGCAGACCCAGTACTTTCATTTTCTTTTATTTATCACTTGCATATAATTTTATTTCGTATAAAAATTTACATCTTGTAAATTGATTCATATATTCATCAACATCACACAGGGATCCCACGTCATCCCTGAATTCAAGGAAACTTGGAAAAGTCCTTGAATTTCATTTCAATGTAAAAAAACCTGGAAAAATCCTTGAATTTTATCAAATATCCTGGAAAAACCCTGGAATTTTGTTATATGCAGATTTGTTGATCATTTGATAAAAAAAGGGGGAAAAATATTGGATTTAAAAAAAAAATTTGCAAACTATTTTTATCCTTGAAAATGACCTCAATACCCTTGAAAGGTCATTGAAAAACCCTCGAATTTTGTGTCCAAAAAATAGTGGGAACCCTGAATTCACATATTGATTCACATTTTTTTTATTTTCTTTAGTGAAGACACTGTAATAGAAGAAGCAACAGTTGTGTTCAAGAAAGACAAGCATCACAAAGGATCTATATACTGCTCTGGCTGGAGTCCTTTAGGGGACATTGTCGCTACAGGGTCCAATGATAAAACTATCAAAATGTTCAAGTTTGATGCTGAAAACTGTACTGATGGTAATGTATCTATGGGTACATATATATTTTTACTTTTGATTATAATGTATAATGACATGTAATTATTGATTTTTAAGTAACAAAATTTGATAGCAATCTTCTTGTGATTATTAGGACAATGTTTTACATGTACATGTCTTGTGAAAAACTACTTTTGCTTAATATTGATATAAGATTCATCAGTGTTTTGTTTTTCCGAGCTACTAGACTTGACAACGGAGAACGAAATGGTCCAAAACAAAACCTAGCAGTTTCTTATAAAAATATAAATGGGCAGATGCTCTGAACAGACTGAGGTCTTTTAAAACTAAATTTTGCCAAAATAAGAGCTTCCCATTTTAAATTATACTGCAAATTTTTCCACACACCAAAAAAAAACAAACCCCACTTTCAACATGTGTAATATGGTATTTTAGAAATTTTTATGTCATTCTTTGAAGAATTTAGTTTGTAGTATATATTATGATTGATTTATGTTTTTTTATTTTTTATATGTATGAACATGGTGAATTAAATTTTGTTATGCAATGACAACATCTTTTTAATTGGAAAAAATGTACTGTGTCCTTATATCCACAATTGTATTTTACAGGACCAGAACTTGAATTGACCTGCCATGATGGTACTATTAGAGATTTAGTCTTCATGCAGGACACCATTAACAGATCATCCTTACTAGTCAGTGGAGGGGCAGGGGACTGTAAGATCTATGTAACAGACTGTGAGACTGGGATGCCCGTCAGAGCTATGATGGGCCATTCAGGTAAGAAAAAAATTCTTATATAACTATCATTTTGTGGTTGGAAATGTATTATGAAGTTATATGAAGCCCTTGCACAAGATTAAGTACATGTATTTTTTTGAAAATGAATCTTTTTTTTTTAAATTAATTTTTTTATTACTGCATTTTGTGTATTTAGAATTAGGTTAAATTCGTGTAGGTAGGCTTTGTAAGTATTTTTATGTACATGTACATATGTAATAGCTGGGCCAGTGTTTTATCTTTCAATTGGCTGGATTCTTTATGATTGTACAAATCTGTTGTGTGCTGGTCCATTAAAGATAGAATGTATAAAAATTTGTTCTATCATTTTTATCCTGGAAAAACATCACTTTGAGTAATGAAATGTTCTTATAAGGCATGAAAGGATTTTCAACTTTATTCAATTATTTTACAACTTTGCACCATGATTATATTTGTTTTGACAATTTATTATTGTTAGTCTTCTCTTTTACTATTTAATTTTAACCTGCACGAGCAGGATTGTCTCAAAAAGTGGATTTTTATGTAATTTAGGTATCCAATACCATGTAATTCTGGGTTGAAATTGTTTGTAGTAAAAGTTCTTGAAACAACATTCAAAGTGTAGAAAATACTAATATTTTCAAAATTGTACATTATTATTACTTTATTTGAAAACTACAATGTATTTGATAATGTACTTTGATTTATCAATTAAAGATTTTAATTTTTAGATTGATTGTAGGCATAATCTAACCAAAAGTTTTACATATTAATATTTCAAGGGAGATAACTTGACATGTCAATCTCAACTTCTTATCATCAATTTAGATAATGAGTCATGATGAGCAACTGTTGTTTTCATATAGCAAAAACTAAAAACGCATATAAAATACATAATCATGTTCTACTAATATGCATTATTTGGGGTAATCACAGTAGTAATATTAATGTTTCCTTAAAGTTTTTTTTTTTTTTTTATTAAAATATTTTTTTAAATACTGTTATAATATTCTAAATTATTAGATGAAAGTCGATTTACCAAGTAGTGTAGGCATTCAGAACAAATCCTATACTTAAAAATTCATATTAAGTAATGGTCTCAAAGGGAAATGAAATTGACAGTTTATTGAGCAAATAATTGCAAACAATTAATGTTTCACACTTATTAACTTGTGTAACTTGTTTTAAGTATAACTTTGAATTTAAGATTGTTTGAATGAAATGTTGGTCTTGAATTAATCCTTATTTTGATTATAAGTAATTTGATAAGAGTGCAAAGGGGAAATAAATAAAAGTATTTTGTAGATTTATCCGTAACTCTGTTTTAGCAAAATGAATGATATGTTTTCAACACCACATGAAAAGTTATATTTTGTGTTTGCAGGTCATGTTTATTCCCTACACACCATTGGAGGTTGTATGTTTGTGAGTGGATCACAAGATAAAACAGCTAGATTCTGGGATCTGAGAGCATCTACTGCTATTACAGTTGTACCAAGTGCTACAGGTAATCGTCATTAGTAAACTCAAAATATTATTCATTTAAAAAATTAAACTCAAATTTCTACTACTTTTACAGTTGTACAAAGTTATACAGATAGTCAGCATTTGCAAATAAAACATGGCCTAACTTGTTTTAAAATTTTTCAGTGAGTTCTTAAAACCTGTAGGTTTCTTCAGCAATACATAGATTACAAGCTTTGTAGATTTGTATGAGAAATTATCATTAATGAAGGATCTTTCTAATGATCTTTTGACATTTCAATGGAATCTTAATGAAATAATTTGTTAAATCAAACAACAAAAATCTTTGTACATTTGATTTTGTTCTATTGCTTTATCGGACATGATTTGATATATTTTCAATCCTTCTACAGTTAAAGCAATTTCACTTTTTATGAAAAAAGGAAGAATTACAACTCATTAAATATATTTATAGCTTTTGATATATGTGATAAGCTGTTATATCAATGATCTAGTTATAACTATTTAACTAAAGACATATGATAGAGAGCAAGACAAATTCTATGTAATGTTATATTGAAACATTTTTTTATGCATTGATAATTGATAAATTTTAATTGATTGAAATTTCAAATTTGCCTGAAAATTAATTAAAAATGCCAAAATATATGACAAAGTTACAATTTAACAATGCACTTAATTGTATTTCAAATGCATCTTTTTAACAGGTAGTGCTTTTGCCTCTGTCTGTTTTGACCCTTCAGGACGTCTGCTTTCCTCTGGACATGAAGATGGAAGCATAATGTTGTATGATATACGAGGGTCTCGAGGGATACAAAATTTCAAACCACACAAGGGAGAGTGTCGTTCAGCAAGGTTCTCCATGAATGCTTATTATCTGCTGTCAACTTCTTATGATCAGAAAGTTGTTCTTACAGACTTACATGGTATAGAAGAGAAGTTAAAATAAAACAAAACATTAAACAAAACAAAATTACTTATTAACAAAAATAGAACAATATTTTAATACATGTAGTTTAATTGTCCAAGTAAATATCTAATTAAAAAATTAAATATTTTCAACTTTTTTGTATGACAAAAATTATGTTCATTCACAATTTTAATCATGTGTAAAGGTGTTTTCAGTCAATTTTCACAAACTCTGTTCAGAGCCATTTTAGCTATGAATCATGCAAAAGGTAAAATAAAAAACAAAAATTGAAAATTATACTTGATTCAAAGATATAGGCATGTCATAATCATTTCTTTGTTGTAGGAGACCTTCTAAAACCACTTCCAAGTGTGGTAGTAGCTGAACATGAAGATAAAGCTTTGCAGTGTAGATGGCATCCTTCACAGCTAGCATTCATCAGTACAAGTGCAGATAAAACAGCTGTATGCTGGGGACTTCCTGTCATGTGATCAACTTTTGTTAGAATGATTGCTATTGACTGTAGATGGTCACATGACTGTATAATGGCTGAAATGTGTTGATCATTGTAGAAGATATTTGTAGTAAAAACCTTTCTTATCTAAACCTTGAATAAATTGAAATCCTGTCCAAACCAAACTTTTATAAACTGAACATCTTCTGTTCTGAGTAAATAGTTCAATCTTAAAGGGTTCAGTTAAGACACATGAACTGTATAGTGAAAGCTGCCTAAACCAAACCAAATAGATCAAAACCTGTTTAAAGCGACCTGTTTTTCATTTCCCTTCATTTCTATACCTGTTTAATCTGTATAAAGCAAAACCTGTTTGACTTTCATGAATTATTCAATACTAATGGGGTTTAATTTAGACAGGTTTTTACTGTACTTGTATGGTTTCTTTTATGTCTTTGTCTTCCTATAAGTTAAGTTTTAATAAGATAATCAGATTTAGCTGTGTAAAGCTATAAAGCAGATTTAGATGTAAAGCTTTAAATGTTGTAAGAACTGTATCAATCATAAATTGAATTTGTGTTAATTGAGCTTATAATATCTTTCATGTGTTCCTTTATTTAAGTTCCATGTTAACATTTTTGTAACATTTTCAAAAGTAAACCAATTAAAAAAAATCAAAAGTTTATATTAATTTCATCAAATACAAATAATGTTTTGATTTATGATATTCCTTGTAAATTTATTTGTACAGAAATTTTGACACCAATAGTCAGCAAAAGAAGATAAGTAATGTTTACAAACTTTAACATAAATAATTTTGCATGATTTTAGTCTTTAAGTTAAAAGATTCATTTATATTTAAAAATACATCTACATGTGTGTTGTGCCTTTGTAGAATGCAACTAAGGTAATCATTTGCTCATAAATAAATGTGATTTTGAACATTTCTGTCTTAAAATATACAATGTTTATTTATTTTTCATTGATCTCGGTTAAATGGCTTTATTGATATCACATGTAAAGTGTATACACATGCTTTTGTTTGTACTTAATTTCTATATTTAAATTGATACTGGATTGGGGAACAAGCTACGTGTATATGTTTATGTCAGTTCCTCTACAGTTGGCAGTGTGTGAGTGGCCTTTGTCACATGTCTCATTGAGCCTACTTTTAACTTCTACAAAGGGGTCTTCTTTTACATACTTTGGATTTATTTATTTTTTGTCGGTGGTTTCCTCCGGGTACTCCGGTTTCCTCCGGGTACTCCAGTTTCCTCCACCATTAAGACTGACCGCCCTACATGGTCCAGGTGCATCGATAAAGGGCGTAAAACACCAACACACACACACACACATTTATTTTCATGGGTACCAATTTTTGTGTATTGCTTCTTAATTTCATTGGTCTGAAGTATTCAGGATGCAAAGTAATGTTGAATTTCCTTTTCATGGGGAACCAAATTTCATTGATCAGTCCCACCCATGAATACCTCAAAAAATGATACCCCCAGGAAAAATAATGAATCCACAGTACTTGATTTGTATTTATTAAATGCAGCGTTGTTGACCAAGTATAAGGATATTATTATCTGATTTTACATGAATGAGCTTCAGAGTATTTTTCAAATTATAAAATAATTATTATTAAAAATAAATCATGTTTCTACTAGTGCTATTATAAACAATTTTGCACAAAAATCACAGCTCTGTAAAAAACATCATTATTTATTGAAAAAAACTTCTATATTTTATATTTATTTATTTATTTATTATAGTTATTATTATCTTACTATAATTACTATCTTATATTCTGTTTTAATTTATAAATCCTGTTATTACATGTATTGTTTGAAGGTAATATATTAGCTAATGTGCTAATGAAGCAAACCTTTAGTTTGTAAAATGCCTTTACTTTGAACATTTGGACAATCATTGTGATGATGTTTTTGGTTATTACATGCATAAGTATAACTTTCCATAATTTATTTGACAAAAGCTGTCTCTTGCCTACTCATTAACCAATGTGTTGTATTCATGGGGGCTCCCGCAGGGTACCCCCCTCAGGTCATAAGGTCGATTTTTAATGGGGCCTGAGGTCGCAAGGTCTCTTTTAAAAGGCATATTTTGGCGGAGGTCGCAGGTCGTTTTTTGGCATAGGTCGATTTTATGAAGTGTAGGTCGGAAGTCGCCCTTAAAAAGCCCTCAGGTCGCAGGTCGTTTTTAACACTGCGGGAGCCACTTCATGCATAATTTCAGCAACATTGTAATGGAATTACATATACCATTTATTGTAAAATATTATGAATACAGTAATTATTGTCTCCTGTGTGAGTGAACCAAAGCATTAGAAGCATCTTTATGTAAAATATTTTGCTTGCAAGTTTATTGTAACGATTTGACAGATAGCTTTGATATAAAAGATTATTGTATTATAAAAGGGGTAATAATTTTGTGAATTTCATGTCATTGACATACATGTAGTTGTGAAAATTAACACAAGTGAACATTATTTGTTATGTTAAATACCAATATAAAATAAGATATTTGGCGAAAATTAAACCACATGAACACATTTACTACAAGAAACATGAAATCTTAAAAACATGAAAATAACCCCTTTTAGATTTTTGTCTACTATTTGTGCATACTGCATCACACTATATAACCATTTTGATAGGTCTTGACAAGTTTGTAAAACTTCGTCAATTTGGTGATTTAACTGCTGAAAGTGTCTTCATTTTTCTTGCCCCTTTTACAATTTTTGCAAAAGTGTACATTTCAGAGCAGTATGATGATATTTTATGTCACAAGTTACCAGGTTTGCATAGTTTAAAATCATTTGTATTCAGTTAAAAGGTGGACTAGAAATGTACTGATTCATTATCATAAAAGAAATTTATGTAAATGCTTCCACCATTATTCTGATCTTTTGACTTTCATATACCCTATAATTAATACTAGGTATCTTTCTAAATGTTTGTAATAAAGCATTACTGAAATGGCTGTATTTTGTCTGAAGGTACAGTAGAAACATTGCTTTAATCTGTGGTGTCCATTTTTTGTTGCTCTCAAATGCTTCAATCTGTGTTGTCCATTTTTTTTGCTCTCAAATAAGATGAGTATGAATTTAAAGGCATATTGTCTACGAAAAAATATTTTTTTGTAAAACCAAAAAATTGCCGTCAGACTATTCGTTTTGTTTATTTAGAAAGATACAAACTTTCAAAATACCACTAGGGTTCTTTATTTCTTCATAAATTGAAAAATAAATAATATTTGTAAAGCTTTACAAAAATTCATATTCATGAGATGTAGATGAGCTGTAAGCATGCGCACTATACTTTCTTTGATTGAAAACTTCAATAGTTCTTGCACGTGGTGCATAATCTGTTTCTCGAAGTTTTAGCTCGGAAGAAAATTTAAACGGCAACCGAATATTAGAGCTACTTAATGAAGTAAACTGACAATTTTGCCTGTATTAATTTTTGAATGTTATTTAAAAGGTAAACACGAAAAATATCGGTATTTTTTCAACATCTCAATGTATTCGGGGACAAAACTCGAGATTCCGCTTAGTGTCCGTGTTAAAACTACTCAGTCTAAATCTGTGTCAATGTGACGTAGTGCAGGTAAATAAAATATCAATCAATATTGTCGAGCTATTTTGATCAATATAAACTACTTTTGAGGCAAAATTTGTAGCAAATTTGTTTTTCAATATTCATTTTATTGCATTTCGGTCTAATTGACACCAAAAAATTGAGGGGTAAAAAAAATGAGTTTGCCGTAGACAATATGCCTTTAAAACATTGCATAATGATATATATATATATATATATACCACTTGATCTGATTATTTATTTTTCCTAGAAACTTCTAAAACACAAATGTATATGTAGACAAATGTTAAGCAATGAACAAAAGCTAATTACAAATTGTACAGTAGATTCATAGGATCTTTTTTGGTCCATTTGAAGAAACATGAAAAAAAGTTGCTTAGATTATAATTTTTAAATAGACTGAAATCTGTTAAGACCAACAAACTGAGAGTCAAGAATAGTTTTTGAAAAAAAAATAAACATGATTGGAAAGAAACTTGCTCACACTTCAATGTTAAGAGACTGGATTCTTTGAAGACCAACAAACTTATAATCAACAAAGAACAGTTCTATAATAACACCTCTCAATTGAATGAAAGGCTCTAGCTTTAATGTGGAAAACAGTTTAAGAGAAATTGAAATGGCTTATCTGGATCTTTTGAATCTATTTGCATACCTATTTTTAATTGATAATCATTTGTAGGTTTGGTAAATGATATAAAATGTTATTTTTATTTATTATTCAAATTGTTATACATTTTGTAGTTTATTTAAAAGATCTGTCCCAATTTCATTGCGTCCAAATTTTGTCTCTTTTTTTTTTTTTTTGCTTTCTTTTTTTGTTTTGTTTCTTGTATTTATATTAAGATTTAGCAAACTATAGTATTATTTTGAAAATTATAATTACAATGTACATGTATTCACCAAAGATTATGTATTATTTTGAAATATTAAGTGATTTAATAACATGACAAATAAGCTCAATCTCTTACTTAAATATTATTTTCCATAAATAATATTTTTCCTTTTGCTACCAGAAAATGTGAACGTAAGAATTTCAGAGTATTGAGGTTTGATTGGGATTTTAATGTGATAAGTTGGTTTAGTAAAAACTCAACCTGTCACTAGAATTTCCAAATCTTGTAAAAAAAATCCAGTAGCTTTCATAACTTGTATGCTGATTAAATTCATTTTGAAAATGTGCTCTCCCTATTGGAGAAGAAGGTAAAAGTATTTTGTATAAAGAATTGCATGTTGGAGTTAATCATTCTCAACTAAAAATTGTCCAAATATGTAATGCCTTATCTGGAAGTCTCAACCAATTCAAATAGAATTTATGTCATTTGTTCTAGACATTGCTATGAGTGAATATAAACATTTAAGAAAATAATACTGAACACAATTCTTTAAATCATATATTTTATTTAGAAGACCTTTGCAGACCTAGAAATGCAGGGTTTGTGTTTTGTTTTGTTTCTACATTTTGGTGCTTGTTTACTCGTAAAGTTTTACAATTGCTTATTTGCCATGTTTTTTTGTCTTCACAGACCATGCTTTGTGTATTGAAATATATTGTTGCAAAATATTAAACAAAATATAAAAACTAGATGTGTTGTTAGAAAAGAAAAAAGATCAACCAAGGCATCACATGACATTCCAAGCTTCTTTTACCAATCTTCCTATCCCCTCAATCCCTGGTTTCTACACATTGGTCTATTTTACATGCTTTTCTGTGTTGTTTCTGCTAACCCTTCCCATTTCATGTCCTTTTTAAAATCCCTTCATTACCCTGACCCCACTATTTCCAACCCCTCTGTGTCCCCCTTTACACATGAGACAGTATAGTGAATAACATTTAATCAAACAATAAACAAAACTTAACTTAAAAGCACAACAAACTCACTAGCAATGACACAACCACACAATGCTTAAAACACATGCAATAAGAACTAAACACAATGAAAACATGCAATGAGAACAAAACACAATGAACACATTAAATAACAAAAGCAAACTAACCAACAAAATAATACAATGACAGCTAAACACAACAAACAAACGCAATAACTAAACAACTCAACAAGCAAACACAATGACACAACTTAAACACTCAACAAACACCTGCAATAAAACAACTAAACAATTAAAAAAAACATGCAACAACAAAACTTAACAACTCGACACACACACTTGCCATGGCACAACTAAACATAACTAACATATGTTATGGAACAACTTGACCCAACACATGCAATAATACTTAAACACATGCCATGACCGCTAAACACAACCAACACATGCAATGACATAAGCTAACAACACAACTATCACATGCAATGACAAAACCAAACAACTCAACAAAAACATGCAATGACAACAAAACACAATAAACAAATGCAATAACAAAAATTAACTCAAATGCATGCAATTGCACATGCAATATAACAACTAAACAACTTAACATACATTTGCAGAGGCACAACAAACACATGCTACGGCACAATTAAACACAACATAAATGCAATGTCACAACTAAATACAAGAAGCACATGCCATAACAACAAAACGCAACCAATACAGGCATTAACACAACTAGACAAATCAACAAACATTTGCTTTACAGGCATTAACACAACTAAACAACATGCAATGGCACACCCTGGGCCGGTTGGCCGAGTGTTATAAGGCTACAATCAATGACATAACGAAACAATACAACAAACGCATGCAATAGCACAACATAATGCCAAACGAAAACACGCACTGGCACAACTAAAGAACACAACAGATACATGCACTGACAAAACAAAACAACACAAACATCACTTATGCAACACAAATACACTCGCAATGACACTAACTAAACAGCATAATAAACATGTACAATGTTACAACCAGATAATACAACAAAAATATGCAATTCTGGGGAACACATCTTAACAACACAACCATCACTCATGTAATAATAAAACCTTACAACAACTAACACACAATCAATGACACAACGAAACAATACAACACACACATGCAATGACACAACCAGACTACACATGAAATAACACAATTTAACGACAAACCAACACATGCAATGGCACAACTAAAACAACAATTACATGTTAGTACACAACCATACAACACAACTAACACATGCAATGACAAATCCAAAGCACAACACACCTGCAACATCATAAAGAACACAACATACATATGCAACGAAACCACTTACCACAACAAAAACGTGAAATGACAACAACAAACACATGCAATTGCACAACAAACACTAACTTACAATGACACAACCAAACATCACCACTAACTTAAGCAAACACATGCAGTGACAATAGTAAAAGCAACATACACATGCGATGACACAACAGCGTAACAAACACATTCAATGATAGTGTGACCAAACAACACAACCGACACATTCACGAACACAGCCAAATAACACAACTGACACATGCAATGACACGATAAAACAACACAAATAACACGCGCAATGACACTACATAACAACACTATAGACCGATTTAATGATAAAATCAACATAATCTCAGGCGATGCCACAACTAAACAATACAACAAGCATGCATGCGATGAATTTTCCAATTGTCTCAATAGGACAAAAAAAATGAATGTGAGTGAAATGATTAAAACAATAATTCCCCCTGCAATTTACATTCAAAGACAAAATTTCCTACTAACGACAGGCATGTTAAAAACGCATACCGTCATATTAGTGGATTTTTTCGCGTGTGGCAAATTTCGCGTTTTTCTTGATTAACGGTGTGCTTTTATTTTTGCGTTATATAATTTTCGCGATTTCATATCCAAGCTGTAACTAGATATATAAACTTATGTTTCGCGTGTTCTAATTTTCGCGTCTCGATGTGTGCGGCGAATAGAGCGAAAATTAAATCACCGCGATTAAAACTCTTACACGGTATACTTCCATGTTTAGTCATATTGACTGAAAAGGATATTTTGTTTCTTCTATGCAACGAAGGAGATGAATATAATTTCTATAAATATTATGTAATACTTATACAAATGTGTATAATTGTAAGTCTTCGGTTCGTTTCCAGCACTTTTCTTTTCAAAAACACCCGCCATGGTTGCATTGATATCAAATTTAAAAAGATTGATTCGTCGGTGAACTTTCGTTATCAGTTAATTTGACCTACCAGATTTAATGAACAATAATAAATAGTTTCTTAAGTAGCTAGTGTATTGAGACGGTTGAACGAGTAAGTACTTTATATCATTATTTGTGTAGTTAACATTTGTGTATTCATTATTTTAGAGTTAAAACTTTTTCACAGGGATTTCTCCACGTGGTATTCTTTTGATGCAATGTATATTCGTACTACATGTACTAAGTTCTTACATGTAAGTGTTAACGCTGGTTTGCAACAGACGCATGCCATCGTGCAGGTATCCCCTCTTCTTCTTCGTGGATTGCATAAGGCAAAACAAAAGCAACCTATGGCCGCATTCTCTCAAAGACCACATAAAAGGAATTTTGGCCATTCGATTATACTGAATGTAAGTCAGATTATTTTACTTTAAACCGGATATTTAACAGACCTCTTAGAAACTCTTAGGGCCACAGACAAACTCTCTATGTTTAAGATGGCTTTCTAATGTTTCTGTTTACAGAATTTACTGAATTTTGTGACTGCAGGGCTTTTCCATTTTTAATTATAAAATTATAATAAAACAATTTACAGACAGCGGTAGAATTTCAACATATATTAACTAGTACCGAATTATTTGTTAACAAAATGTTGATAATGCTTCACCTGCACATTGAGGTTCCCAAGTGCGTGGTGATAAACATCTTTCAAAGAAATCTAACAATGTCAAAACTGGGGTTGTTCCCAGTTTCTGGTATTACTTTGGTCTTCGTTTTCTTGTTTTAGTCATATTTGCAAACTTGGTTTTCCCTAAGTGAAAATTTTGTGCCTTGTTGAAATGTTGCATTGATTATTAGTATTTTTTCCTTTTGCCATCATTTTTCATGTTCATGTTTTTGCTATTAATTGGGTTCATGAGAATTTTCCTGGCAACTTAGTCTATTTTGTTTACAAAGGCTACTCTTCGAAATACGCCTATCCAGTATAGCTAATTTAATTGTTTTTAATTGCACCAAAGCAGCGGTACCTATGGGGCATTCGAATGTCCAAAGTCCGAAATAGAAAAGACAAAATCTGACAGTCAATACAATGGAGAACAATACTTTTACTTAACTTAGGCCTTTTGTACCTAGGTGGTACATAGGCCACTGATGAAACGCCTCAATTCTGTTCTGTTTTGGGCCAGTCTGACTAGGTCTTGCCATTTAAATCCTTCAGCTTCCATCTCTTGGGTAGTCTTTCTCCTCCATGTATTTCTAGGTCTTCCAACTCTTCTTTTGCCCTGTGGATTCCATTGCAAAGCTTGCCGTGTGATGGAACTGGTGGGTTTTCTCAGTGTATGGCCTATCCATCTCTATTTCCTTTTCTTGATGTCCTGTTCCACAGGGATCTGGTTGGTTCTTTCCCATAGATCAATGTTCTTGATCTTTTCTGGCCATCTGATGTTTATTATTCGTCACAGGCAGTTGTTTATGAAAACCTGCAGCTTGTTAAGTAGGCTTTTTGTTGTTTTCCAGGTTTCACATCCATAGAGCAAGATGGTTTTTACATTAGAGTTAAAAAGCCTTATCTTTGTATTGCGTAAGATGTTGCCAGCTCTCCAGATGGTTCCCATCATTTTGAAAGCAGTTCTTGCTTTCCCAATCCTGGCCTTAATGTCAAGCTCTGAGCCACCTATGCTGTCCACGATACTTCCAAGATAGACAAAGGACTCTACTTCTTCTAATGATGTTGTGTTAACATGCAACCTGGTTTGGTTATTAGTGTTTGCTTTACGCACTTTGGTTTTCTTTGTGCTGATAACAAGTCCTGTTTCTGCAGCTCTTCTTACTACTTGGGTCAGTTTATCCTGCAATACTAGGAAACAAAGGACACAAAAACAACCAAACACTAATTTTGGTACTGTATTATTTGTTTGCTTTTTTATTGTTCATGTTATAGTTTTTGTCCTAGAACAGAATCCCTACCTCTGCAATGATGAGCAACACCACTAAAAGAAAGATTATAATTGACACTGATGCTGGTCTTGATGATGCCCAGGCGATTCTTATGGCTTTGTCGTCTGCAGATGTTGAAGTGGTTGCCATAACAACGGTCATGGGTAACACCCTTGCCAGACAGAGTGCAAAAAATGTCTTAAGGATTCTCAAGCTTGACAATAGATTGGAGGTATAGTTCAACCTTTGTAGCAAATGCTTATTGCTGTTAAAATATAATTTTAATATTGCTATCCTGTTATTGCGAACAAATATGAAAGCAAATATAATAAACCTAATGTTGACCATGTACTGTCCATGTTTTGTGCGAATCTTCTAGATTAAGAAGTCTAAGAAAAGTAAAAGAACTGACTATATTGAAAATATATTTAAAAACATATGGTCATGAGAGCATATGTGATTCATTTTTGTAACACTTACGCTGGGTATTCGAACAGGATTGGAAACAGGACTGAGATTAGTTAAAGATATGCACTAATTTTAGTTGAATCTGTACCCCTATCTTTTGTGTCCCTACTTGTTCCATGTAGCTTATGTAAAAAAACGAACTCAACAAGGTGGTAACATTCCACGGAAAGAATAACCACGGAAGGCCTGTCCTCTTGTAAATGCAAGTAAAAGATTATAAAGTTAAACCAGGTTTAATGGCGTTAAACCTCTTTCTTTGAATTTAACTATCCCGTGGGTTATTCCTGAACAATTAAAACTTCAACCTCATCTTTTAATCTTTATCTGTAGGTACCCGTGTTTGTCGGTTGTGAGAAAGCTTTGAATGGCTACATTGTCGAAGGATGTCAAGGATACCATGGACATGACGGATTTGGTGATTGCCCTGATCCTGAAGCTCCCGATCCTAGTTTGATAAAGGATGAAGATGGAATTAGTGCTCTCATCCGCCTTTCTAAGCAACACGAGGGTAGGAATAATCATTAGTTAATAATTTTTACACGTTTAAGAAGCAATACCTTTTGAAAGAAATTCTTTGTTTTAGATCATTTTAGGCTATAATTTTGTTAATTCTGACTCTTTTTAAGTCTTTGGTCTTTGGCTTTTTTGATTGATGATACGTTTTTCCAATGTTAACTTTGGTACGTGGAACTACCAAACTATAATGATCGTCCTGAAATGTGCATGAAGAAAGACAAAACTAGACAGACATGCTGGAGTAAGTGAAGATCACAATTGTCCTGACTTAGTACAAGCATATTTTATGGCGTTAAACCTACTTCTTCATTGCAATATTAGAGACCCATTGTTTGCTATGTTTAATTTCTTCTTTGTCTGCAGTTTTTCTGTGGAAAGATGTAGCGGTGTTTAGTATAATTCTGTCTTACACAACTCAAACTTTTAAAATAATTAATCTTTTTATGTAATGATATCTGATTTTATGTTAAAAATATTTACATTATAACTATGATAACTATCGTTCGTTTTTATATGTCAGGATTTTTGCAATTATGACTTCTTCAGTTATAAAATGAAAGAACCTTAGTGAGCACGCTCACATACCCCACGCGTCCACATTATGGACAGAGATTATCTATTTCAAGTTAGGAATAAAAAAGTCTTAGTTGTTGTCTTTCCAAGACGGCTCATTAAACAGGAAATGAATGAGTGACAGAGCTGAAAATGTATCCCACCATATGGGATCCCTCTCTGAAGCCACGTACAAAATATCAAAAGTCTATGATTAATAGTTGCTGAGAAATCTGTCACAAAAATTTTTAACCCTGAAAATTTTGTGAAAAAAGTCTAAGTAGGCTTGTGAAAAACAGGAAGTAGAAAATCGACAGACCTAATAAAGAATCCCACCATATTGGACTCCAACCTGAAGCTAAATACCAAATATCAAATACCTACGATCAATAGATGCTGAGAAATCTGTTACGAAAATTTTCAAATCTGAAAATTTAGTGAAAAAAGTTAAAGTCGACTATTTAAATAGGAAGTAGATGATTGACAGACCTGAAAACGAATCCCACCATATGGGACCCCCACCTGAAGCTTCATACCAAATATCAAAAGCCTACGATTAATAATAGCTGAGATATCTGTTACGAAAATTTTGATCACGGACAGACGGACTGACGGACGGACGGACGGACAGACGGACCAGTCAAAAACATTATACCCTTCGCAACTTCGTTGTGTGGGGTATAATAACCACCTGTTGTTTTAATCTTTTTTTATACGACCGCAAAAAAATTGCGGACGTATAATGGTATGATGCTGTCGTCGTCGTCGTCGTCGTCGTCGTTGTCTGTTAACTTTAGTGTATACTCGATAACTTTAGTTCTAGTCATCCAAATGCAATGATATTTGACAGTAATATTTCTTACCATTAAAGGATGGATGGGATTGATTTTGGGAGTCCCCCCTTTTTTCGTTTAAAAATAAAGGCCAAAAGGGGTCAAATTGCACCTTTTTTGTTTGTTCTTACAATAACTTTTTAATAAATATTCTCCTCTGAAACTACTGAACAGAATTCAATGAAACTTGGTATGATTGATCATTAGGGTGTCCTGCACTAAAGTTGTGTTTCGATTTATGATTCGTCAAAAAAATGGCCACCGTGGCTTAAAATAGACCAGGGGGTCAACCTACTGTTTTGGCTTGTAATTCAAAAAGTATAAGAGATAGATGAAATCTGATGCCATCCTACTGCTTCAGGATCAAAAGTTCTACAAAAGTCTCCATTTGGTCGAAGTTGTCAGATGACGCCTTATAGGGGTTACGGCCCCTTTAAGGTGAAAAATAGCATTTTTTTCATGTTTTTGCCCTATAGTATGAAAACTTTTGCAGATAGCAAAAAGCTGTTGCTTGCTTAAATGTTCAGCTAATTTAGCTATCATAAGTCTTCATTGGGTCGAAGTTGTCAGATGACCCTTTATAGGGGTTACGGCCCCTAAATTAAGTTTTATTTTTATTTTTTTGGCCTATGGAAAGAAAACTATAGCAGGTAAAGAGAAACTGTTGCTTGCTTAAATGTTAAGCTCATTTAGCTCTACAAAAGTCTCCATAGGGTTGAAGTTGTCAGATAGGGGTAAGGACCCCTTAAAAGCGAAAAAAAGTGTTTTTGGCTTTTAGAATGAAAGCTATTGCAGATAGGAAAAAGCTGTTGCTTGCTTAAACATTCAACTCATTTAGCTCTACAAAAGTCTTTCTAAGGTCTAAGTTTTCAGATGAATATATTTTTGCAACCCCCCCTTTTTTCCCCTATTATGTAATTAGGGGCCAAAGGGGCAATTCTGAAACTATTATTTGTGGTCCAATTTTTAAAATTTATTTTTTTCCATTTGCTTTAAAAATAGTTAAAATCTAATGAATTCCTTGTAAAATGTGGGTAGAAAGTCCACCAAAGAAGGCATGCGTCAAAAACCTTTGTCAGTCAACCATGGGCTGCATGTGTCCAGAGCAATGGACTATCCATATTGGGCCTAAAAGGTACAGGGTTCAACGTGTTGCGGTCGTATCATGCTACGCTCGGCGAAGCTTTTTATTCTTAGATGTTCTCGTTCATTGGTATTTGCTTCATCTCTTATTTTGTAAAGTCGTATATCCTGTTTTAGGTGAACTGACATTAGTATGTATTGGACCATTGACAAACATTGCTACTGCTGTAAACAAGGACAGTGAGTTTTGCAATCGATTGAAGAACTGTTTCATCATGGGTGGAAATTATTATGGTAAATAGAACTTACATCGTTTGACTTCAACTTCTTCGTATATGATAAATCTTACAAAGATTCCTATAAAGTTTTATGATATTTTTTCTCTTAAGAGGGCCATGAGTTTGGTATATGGAGATAACTTAGGTTTGGCAATAGTGAGGTTCCACAATATTCAATAGCGTCCAACGCAGAGACCTTTACAGATCTTTACGAACAAACATAAAACTAGCCCCGCCACATTCTATTTGTGCTTGTCGTCTTATGTTTGTAATAGTCGTCTTGATTTATTTATTCTTTGTTCAAAATGGGACCTTTCTGTATTCTTTTTAGATTTTTTTTAAACGTATGCATTTAAATTATCAATCTAGCGCAACTGCAAAACCAGTGGTCATGGCTCTTTTCCAATGTGGAGTTTATAATTGCTGCGTAAAATGCATAATACATTGTGTAATGAATCTTGCAGGTAAAGGAAACATGACCATGTCATCTGAGTATAATTTCTACGTTGATCCAGAGGCTGCACGAGAGGTTCTTCAGAAATTGCAATGTCCGAAATATATACTTGGTTGGGAAGTTTGCTTAGATAACGCATTTAGTTGGGTAAGTATTTTTATTAACACGTATATACTTATAAGAAACTTTCCACCATAAAAATGTTTGTCTGAGCTATTTGTAAAGGTGTAACAACGACCGTTGCAAACTATGCTGGGGGCTAGTGGAAGCTTCAATTGCAAAATTAGAATCGTCTTTTGTTAAAGAACGCTTATTTTGCTCCTAAAGAGTATATAAGCTCTTTCAATTGCAGATACATTCGTCTAAAATTTATGCAACCAGAGAGACGGTCTCGGAAACAACCTTTTGTGAATTTGTCTAAAACAAATACCAGGCATCCGAATTTCAAAACCGCCATAAAGACAAGCAAAAACCGTAAATAATGTACTAATATGACCATGCAAACCTAAAAAACCTGGAAGCAATATGAAAAAAAATGTTTGCCCTCTATATTTATGGCCAGTAGAAAAATCAATTAACAAGGCCTAAATCATACAGACTGATGCTTTTGTTTCAGGAATGGTATAGTGATTTTTGGAAGACTGATTCGACGAAAACGAAATATCTAGAAAAACTAGAACAATATCCACTACAGAAATATTACATTCCTAGTAGAGAGAAAGACATTTCACATGAATATCAATTTGCGGACCAGTTCATCATGGCCGCCATGTTGGACAGCCGGGTCATTCTGGAATCCAAAACACTTTTCGTTGATGTCGAAACTAAAGGCGAGCTAACACGTGGTCAGATGGTAGTGGATTGGCTAAATATGTCAAAGAAGGACCCAAATGTTACAATTATTACGAAAGTTGATAAGAATTTAGTAGATTCTATATTGAGAAAGGCGATGCGTTAATTTTTATAGTCGAAATATAAATAGAATAAGGGGTGGTATACACTTTATAGACGAGATGTTGTTTGACATTTATCATTTTACTTCATTAACCTTTGGTAACATGGAGTAAGCATTTGGGTCTGTTGGTTCTTTACAAACTATCAGTCAACTTCAGTGGACTATCACGGTTTTAATACCCTTTTTTTACAAACCAGTTCTATCTTGTTTCTATTTTTATAAACAATGAAGTCAAGTTGTTACATTGTTTGATTTCAAGGTATTTGTATTTTGTATATTTTCCTTAAGAACTGTCTAGCTATTTATCAAGAATCACATTTGTGTTAAAGGGAAAATGGGCCGCCAAGTCTTTTGAAAAAGAGAGTATAGGCTGTGCTACTGTTTGGTCAATCAAAGACCCATGCAAAAACTAATTCTAAGGCAAAAATAAATCAACGAAGATTTAGGATAAAAATAAATATTTCCAAACTAGCAGGCTTAGTCTATTATACGTCTACCAGGCATGTATGTAACGCATATTTTTCCTATTGAAAACTCGAAGCAATGTGTCGTAGACGGCACTGAAATAAGAAAACATAACATGGGTTAAGTAGTGACCACAAATGTATTGGCTTTGTCATAGTAGCTAGCAGAGAATTAGAAAACTGGGTGCACCTACTGAAGGAAAACAAAATGAACATGAAACCATTATAAACATCTTTCATTTATTTGGTGTATCAAAAACAGCAAAAGGGCTATCCGAAATAACGCAGACAAGTCAAATGATATGTACTTTTCAATGAATACATTAATTAACGTTATTGTACTATTAACATTATGTAAAACGACTTTTTTTCAAAAGCTTGTTCATACATCTAGTCACGTTATGTTGAAAAAGAGAGTTGCATATAGAAAATGTTTTATTAAATTACATGTAGAATGTTCATATGAAAAAAAGGGAGTTAAGAGATTGTGATGTACAAACAAAGTAAGATACTTACTATCGGGACAGCAGACATCATATTTTACATTACATGTATAACTGGGAGGACATGCTCCATTATCACATTTAGCTACACTGTAGAAACTTTGTCTAAATGGAGGACCAAATGGACAGGCAGCACCAGGGATAACTTTATTCCCTATCTGTGTATCTGAAATTCAATAGAAAGATGTTAATATTAGTATCTAGAGAAAGAATCTTGATATTGTTTCCAGTTTACTCGAATGTTCAGATTCATTCTGAAACCCAGAAAGTTGTGAACAAGTCACCTTTCCTGATATTGCTGTTAAAAATTCAGGCCCTACAAAAAAAATCTAAGATTTTATTTGTTTGCATTTTTTTAATCTAGATAAAACACTAGATGCAGGTATGTCTATATATATATAGCTCCTAATGTCCGTTTGGAAAGTAAGAGCTCCATGGTTCTAGAAAACAGAAAATAACGAAGATCTACGGAAGGCCACTTGATCTATAAAACAAGATTTATGCGCGCCGTGTGCAAAATGTTCAGCCTCCTCATTATAACCATGTGACATGAGATATTTACCAGAACTAAACAAACCTTAAAATTTATTCAATCTCAGTGTGTAACGGTCTTTTTACTAACCTGGATTAGTAACTCTAGAAACTCTAAATAAGAAGGAATCTTTTCCACAAGATCCAGCAACATAGTAACCCGCCTCTCTTAGAACATCACTGAATAATAACTGTTCTTCTTCTTTGTAGAAAAAAACTTTATCGTTACCATTTATATGTAAAATCTGCAATGACAATATTCAAATATTTTATGTTTACGCATTGCATGACACAAAAATTACATCATAAATATTCTAATGAAACAAAGCAAAGAGATAGCATTTTATTTGTTATTTATATCTTATTTTCAACGTGGAACAAACGCTCGAACCTCATTGCAAGTTTGTAAGGACAGCCTAGATATTGGATCCGTTAAAAGCGGTATTCTTTGATCTGGTTATGCATTAAAATATGGTGCATGACCATAAGTCTTCTAACAGCATGTTTTAAAGTGTATTCTTTGGTAAAAAAGAATAAATGTGAAACCAAAATTTGCTATTACATTGAATTATCAGTCGTGATATTTTTGCAATAAAGTAATGTTCATTCAAATGTGTCTCCTTTCATGGTGACGTTCCTCTCTGATTCGCGCTGCGATGGAGTAAAACAGTAGCTTACTAGCTCAAGCAAAAACAAATCGCACTTACATCAACCTGTTTTGTTTTATTCACTACATCTCTAAAGGAACCTGTGACATCGTCGTCCAAAAAGCCAGCATAACAAATATCTTTTATAATCTTAGACCTTAATGCAAATGTTCCCTGAAAGTACAAAAAAAAAACAAGTTGCTTGTTAGAGTCCCTAGAACCAAAGGAACTTAAGCATTTGTTTCTATAAAGGCATTAAGGACTTGTCCATATGCTAGTTACAAAATTCAGTGGTGATGACAACTGATTTTATCAAAAAATGGATAACAACATTTTTTCTCAGCTAGTATTATTATACCCCCCCTTTTTTACCTTTCTTTTATAAAATCTTCTCCAAAGAATTCATGAACAGAAGGCCAACTGAGGCTTTCAAACCATGGAGTTATCAAGACTCCATGTTCAAACAAACAGGCAATAGATCAGCAAATCTGATGTTTCCTATCGCATTTTGTTTCTTCTGTCTTACTTTAATATTTCCATGATTTCATGCTTGAAAAAGTTTCTGAGTCGTTAGCAGCCTAAATTGTACATACCCGATTTCTGTCAAAAAGGATATAGGCTGTCATTCGCTTCAATAGAAGGTGTGGCACGGTTGTCATAGAAACAATTCTTTGGACTCTTGATGCAACTAGAGTATAAACTTCGTCTGTCACAGAACCATCTGCATGTGTAACGCCATACTTCAACTTTAAAAAGAAAAAAAGCACGAATATTTCAAAGCAATATTTTCATGATTTGAAGGCTCGATTACAAGTACTCTTTAAAGTGAATTAAGATAGCTTGGAAGTAATATTTCCTTATAAAAAGATACATTTCTTTCTAAACTACTTTCCCCCTTAGAATCGGCCAAAATATATCAAACTGAATAGGTTATATTTGAACTTTAAAATATCTAAATATATTTGACTATTACCTTTAACCTGTGCTTGAACTAAATTTATTTTACAACGTAAAATCTGATTTGGCGTCTTGAGTGCTTTAAACACAACATTTACTCAAAGTAACAAATGACCTGGCGTTTTCTATTACAAAATATAAAGGCTTAGGAGCCGACCATTTAACATGGGGTTTTCCAAAAAAACATATTTTAATGATTTTTGCCGGAAAAAAATGAGAGCAGAAGAGGTTCAGAAAAAAATGCCGGAAGAAGGATCTCTGTCGCATAGAATAATGGAAATATTTGGGGGGAAATATCCACACGCCTTGAAAAAACTTTAAAATTCTTATCAGAACCTAAACCCCCCTTTTCAAATTTCTAGTAAATAGTCGGTCCAATTACATCAGTATTACTGAATATTGTTCAATATAATAAAATTTGTATCTTTTTCCTTTAAACTTACTGTAGGCGGCGTTAGTCCTGTCGCGTTATTTGCCGCTGTTACGGGTGGTCCTAATTGAGGTGATACGCCTGCATTTGTCGTCGGATTAGAAACCATTTGAGCCAATTGTAGAAGTTCTTGGGGTGACAAAGCGGCAAGCAAGGATGGTTCGATGTTCATAAGCATTAACTCCGCAGGAATTGAGGTTGTTCCGATCAGCGGAAGCTGAGTTGTAGTCACGGTAGTAGTCGAAGGTTGGATAGGATTTGGAACCGGTACATGTTGAATATGCAGTTGCGGTGATGGGCCTGTTTGATGTGGCAGTGTGTGTAGGGGTTCATGCCGTAGAGTATGTGGAGGTCCTTGTTGGTGATTTACTGGCCAAACAGGTGGGTTGTGCGACGCGTCGGTGAGATATCTCTGTACTCTTACGCTTGGGTCACTGGTCGCCGTCTCTGGTGGCCCGAGTTGAGCTTGAATGTAATGGGAATACTGAGGAGGAGCGGGAGTTGTAGATTGTATAAAGATGGTTTGGTTTCGGTAAGGGGGTGAATACTGAGGAGAATGTTTTGCTAATGTCGCTGAAGAGTTCGGATATGTTCTGAATGCGGGTCTATGTGGCTTAGGTCGTGGGTGATGGTGTACTTGTTCATGTCGCGGTGGTTGTCTGTATACAGGTGGATGGTCGTGAACTGTGAGTGAATGTCTAGGATGCTGCAGATGAACTGACTGTTCACCCTGCGGCAGATGCGAACGTCTTTCCGGTGGATGATGAGGATCAGAAACTGTTTGTGGGTGATGTGAATGTCTTTCTGGTGGTTGTCGGGGTTGTTGTACATGCCTTGGTTGTTCCCGCGTTTGGCTAGGAACAGGTACCTCATGTGGTGCTGATTGAGGCTCATGGTAATGAGTGGCATGTTCTACTTGCTGATGTGGATTATTTGGTGTTGGGTCTTGATGCTCTGGCAATTTAACTCTCTGACTCGTTCTTGGTCTTACATTTGGTTCCGGGTAATGCGGTTGAGGTTCGCGCTGATTAGGGTCTCGGTATGGCGGTTGAGGTTCATGCTGATTAGGATCACGATATGGCGTTGGAGGTTCGTGCTGATTTGGGTCTCGGTATGGCGGTTGAGGTTCGTGCTGATTAGGGTCACGATATGGCGGTTGAGGTTCGTGCTGATTAGGATCATGGTATGGTGGTTGAGGTTCATGCTGATTAGGATCACGATATTGCGGTAGAGGTTCGTGTTGATTAGGGTCTTGATAATGAATTGGAGGTTCGTGCTGGTTAGGATCTCCGGAAGAAGGCGGGGGTTCATGTTGATTAGGATCTTGGTATGGAGGCGCAGGGTCATGTTGGATAGGGGCTCTGTGTTGAGTAATTGGTTCAGGGTAATGTGGTTCGTGTGGATCTACTGGTACTTGTTTTTGTTGTTGATGATGTCCTCCTGGATCTTGAGGAGGGAGATTTGGCTCAAGGACATGTTGCTCTTGATGTAATATTCGAGCTTGATGGGGATCATAATGGGGGTCATACGGTAACCTAGGTTGTTCAGCCGTGTGTGTTTGGGGTTCTGGATGCTGAAAACTTTGCTCATGTTGTGTTGGAACTTGGTTATGTTGCATTTCGTGTTGCATTGTTGGTACTTGGTTAAGTTGCATTTCGTGTTGCATTGTCGGTACTTGATTATTCCTCATCATATGTGCGGCGTGACTTTGACTACGTTGTCTATTTTGAGGCATTGTTTGCATATGCTGAGAGTTTACGTGCTGTTGGAAACGTTGTACATTTTCGTGTCTCATTTGATTGTGTTGAGGTTGACGAAGTTGTTGTGGCTCTTGAAGAATTATGCTGTGGTCTTGTTGAGGACCCTGAAAGTTCCTTTGTCCAAGCATGTTCTGACTTTGCTGGAATGTCGACTGCTGACCTAAATGTGGAGTATCAGCACCTCTTTGCCATGGCGACCGTTGGTTATTGTGCACCCATTGTAATTGGCCAGAATTTTGCCAAGGCCGTCGTGCTTGATTTGCTTGTTGTTGTTGTTGATTTAGTCTGCCTGGTCCTCCCCACAAGGCAGATTGTTGCATTTGTGAAGGATTGAGATTTGGTTGTTGTCCCCATTGCTGATGTGGTCCGTTACCCATACCTCCCCACATCGTAGATCCTTGTGTAAGTCCCATTCCAGGTTGGGCGTTGTTTTGAGGAAACAATCCACCACTTTGCCATTGACCGGGAATCTGTGGTGCATGAACCACTACAACCTTAGCAGGTGGGGAATCGGGTGGTTCGGTTGTAGGAGCAGTTTGAACTATCATGGTCGGTCTTGCTGAAGGAATATTCCACAATGGCTGAGCTGCATTTGCACCCCATGGTTGTAATGGATTATTCCAATAAGGCGACGGATTGTTCCATGTTTGTTGTTGTGGACCTCCCGTTTGTGGAGGGTGGGTAGGCCACGCGTGTTGTCTGGCATTGTTCCATTGTGCTGTTATTATAGAGATTTTCACCTAAAACGAATAATTTTGTATCGATTTGTTTGACAAATTTACAAGTTTGAATTTAGGAGTATAAAATATAAATATTTTAGCCTTTGTAGTACGCACAATTACAGAAACTAATGAAATATAATTTTACAGCACTCTCTGTCTAATGGCCAATGATCACATCTGTTTTCAAACAGTATTTCGAATTTGAATTACACATTTTTCTGCTTATCTAATTTCAGAAAAAACAGTGTCAAATTGACAAAAACAAATCAACATTTGGTCGTGTGCAATAAATATGTCAAGACGGTAGTTAATAATTTTATTTTTAATGTATTTTAAAACGACAAAAACAAAGACAAACCCTCGACACATACCTGATTATGAAAATCTTTATTGTATGTCACGATTACAGGAAAGAAATTATTCATCAAAATGTTATGAACCTAACCTCTGGTCATCCTTTTACTCCAATAGCAGGACGATTTGGCAAATATCTACCAAGAAAATGGATACATCTTACAGATATAAGTTCTTACCGTAAAATAAAGAAACCAGGATTTCATTTTCTTTCATAATGAGCATGTGTAGTCAAATTAATTAATTATACATACGTAGCTTGTAAAACACTAAGTTTAAAAGTTTAATGAATTTAATTAAGTAGCATAAATGGTTTTTTTGTTAAGGCTTTTGTTTGACATCACGGAATGTCAGTGAGTGTGTATGCTTGGAAATTGATTCGTAATATGGAACCTGTGAATTAATATGATTTGGTTTCAAATTTATTGCAATTCTCCTGAAACTGTCGAAAATTCAGTTTTATCTATATAATATACAGGTCTATGGTTTTATCTATATTTTCTAGTAAATAGTAAATCAGATATTAAAAATGCGAATTCTAAAAGTTTTTTTATACGCGTAACAAAAAAATTACATGGTCATTTATAACCTAAGTTTAATCTAAGATGAAAATCGCACTGGTCAATATCAACCTGAGATAAACTTGAAAAAAAAACAAGCCACACTGACCAGTCATTTACTGACCAGTCTTTATTTAGGAATGTAAAGTTGAAAAAAAAACAAGCCACATTCACCTGTTATAAATGTAAGGTTGAAAAAAGACAAGCCACACTGACCAGTCATTAATTAAAGAATGTAAAGCAAACTCCATACAGTTCCAGTTCCCGTCCGTAACGGTCCGTACACTAATCCTGACCTATTTTTGTCGGGAAGGATAAGCCTACTGCGAAGAAGTTTGGAATGTAAAGTTGAAAAAAAAACCAAGCCACTTTGACCAGTCATTTATTTAAGAATGTAAAGTTGAAAAACAAGTCACATTGACCAGTCATTTATTTCAGAATGTAAAGTTGAACACAAAAAAGAGCCACACTGACAAGTCATTCATTTAGAATGTAAAGTTGAAAAAACCAAGCCACTTGACAAGTCATTTATTTAAGAATGTAAAGTTGAAAAAGACTAGCCACACTGACCAGTCATTTATTTAAGAATGTAAAGTTGAAAGAAAGACAAGCCACACCGACCAGTCATTTATTTAAGAATGCAAAATTGAAAAAAGACAAGCCACTTTGACCAGTCATTTATTTAAGAATGTAAAGTTAAAAAAACAAGCCACTTGACCAGTCATTTATCTAAGAATATAAAGTTGAAAAAAAAACACATTGGTTATTAATTCAAGGATAATTACCACACTGGCTTGCAATGCCAAGATCTCAAATTATGGAAAGCAATATCGCATTTTCAACGAGAGATGTACTTTAGAATTCATGGATTGGCCTGTTCCTACCTATTACTTAATATGAGGTGGGTGCCACATTGGCTTCTTTCAGTAGTGGTTAAAATCTAATTTAAGCCAATATGGAAGCCACCATGACTGTTTCAAACTAAGATTCCAAATCACATTGGCCTGTTCAAACATTTGTTTAAGATTCAATTTAAGCAGGATAGAAGCCACCCTGGATGTTTCAACCACGTTGGCTTGTTTAAACCTACTTTAAATGGAAACCACATTGGCTTGTTTCAACCGAAAATTCAATTTAAGAGGGAAGCACATTGGTCTGTTTCAGACGAAAATTCAATTTAAGAGGGAAGCACAATGGTCTGTTTCAGACGAAAATTCAATTTATTGGGACAACACATTTGCCTTTTTCAACCCGATTCAATTTAAGATGGAAGCACATTGGCTGTTTCAACCTAAGATTCAATTTAAGACGGAAGCATAATGGTCTGTTTCAACCTAAGATTCAATTTGAAATGGAAGCCACACTAGTCTGTTCCAAACTAAAGATTCAATTTAAGATGGAAGCATATTGGCTGTTTCAACCTAGTAAGATTCAATTTAAGATGGAAGCACATTGGCTGTTTCTACCTAAGATTCAATTTGAGATGGAATCCAAACTGGTCTGTTCCAACCTAAGATTCAATTTAAGATGGAAGTCACACTGGTCTGTTCCAACCAAAGATTCAATTTGAGATGGAATCTTAACTGGTCTGTTCCAACCAAAGATATAATTTGAGATGGAAGCCACACTGGTCTGTTTCAACCTAAGATTCAATTTAAGATGGAATTAAGTCACACTGGTATGTTCCAACCAAAGATTCAGTTTATGATTGAAGCACATTGACTATTTCAACCTAAGGGGGGGGGACAATGGCTGTCAATACAAAGATTGAGTTTAAATGGAAGCAAAACTGGTCTGTTCCGGCCAAAGATTCAATTTAAGATGGAAGTCACACTGGTCTGATTCAACTTTTTAAGATTAATCCTTACAAATTTGCCATTTAACAAAACCACGGCATTTTTCTGTTCAAAGCCTAATATTTAATTAAAATTTATCGCAAATTACTATAACATTTACGTTGTCAGTAAGGGTTTGCAATTGCTTTCCTGGAACCATATGATAGGTGCTCCGCCAAGTGTCTCGAAAATTTCCCTTTACAACGCACTATTGCAATTTTCTGAATTTAAAAACAAACCTTTAGAAATAAGAACAAAGATCTGATTGACTTTCGACATTAATGATAATTCAAAAAATGGTTTAGCTTTATGTATATATGCGTATTGTACTATTTTGTTGTCATGTCATCTTTTTGTCAATGTGAAGCTAGACTAGTTGTATGTCATCTTTAAAAAACACAATATTCGCAGCAATGCGATTTGAGTCAAGCAGAACAAGCAATTATGATTCAGTTTATCAAGAGCTTAATAGATGATCACGCATAGATCAAATTGTACATGTATCTATGATCAGATATAAGCGGTCTTAAGTCAGTGAGTACTAAAATATTTTTTCTGCTATGTTTTTCATATAGATCCACATTTATTTTCATTTAGAATGACTCTTTTATTTTTAATCAAACACGAGAATATGAGTGAAATGTACTAAAAAAATAAGAAAATAGAAATAAGAAATAAAATGAAAATGAAAACCACCCCCAAGCACAAACATTTTTTTTAAACTTTTAGTTTAAAAAAAACACCCACCCCCTCTTGAAAAAATACGGCTTAGTACTTCTTCATTTTTTTATAGAAATAATTATATGAAAAAAGTCACACTCTAAACATCAAGATATTTCGATATTTAAACAAAAATATATTTGAACTTTGGTAAAACAGAAGAAGTATTTTTTGTTTAATAGTTTGGAGTTGGTTTCGGGATTGCTCGTTCATAATTTGTTAAATTCAAAATTTGCCGGCAAGAATTCTGTCCCTTATATTTTTTCCAAGCCACGTCGACTTTCCATACGAAAACATAATTTTAGATGATTTGAAAATGACAGGTCATAAAAAGAACAAACGAGTAGTTAACATAGTAGTTATAGGTGTATTTTGTTCCGTGGTATTGCTCCTAAGCGCCGTAAGTGCACACGAACATAGCCACAATGAGGATCCATCTTTCAAATATTCAAAACAGGCAAATGAAGAATTAAAACAAGAACCACATGGACATGGCCACTCACATGATCATGGTCATGGACACACTCATGATGCACCAAAACAAAGCGGGAAAACAAGCCAAAAAACAACTGGTCTTGTCTTGTGGATGCAAGCATGTGGGGCCACACTTTTGATCAGCGTCTCTCCAGTAATTATTCTTCTTTTTATACCATTGGAAAATGCACAGGAGCATCAGTCTCTCTTGAAGATCTTGCTGAGCTTTGCATCTGGTGGATTGTTAGGGGATGCTTTCCTGCATTTGATTCCACATGCCGTTTCGCCTCACTCTCACGGAGAAGATGGACACACACACTCACACTCCCACAGCCATTCTGATGAGGAAGGTCACAGTCATGGACATGATATGTCAGTAGGATTGTGGGTATTGGCAGGAATAGTTGTTTTTCTTATGGTTGAGAAATTTGTACGCTATGTTAAAGGAGGACATACCCATTCACACAGTCATGCTCCAGCTAAGAAAGATACAGGTAAAGGTGAAGGAGACAAGAAGACTAAAGAACCAAAAGGGAAAAGTGATAAAACAGGTACATGTTTGATAAAATAGGAATTGTAAACAACAAGATGATGTAACTTATGCTTTGGCAGTGTACACGCTATTGGTAGTTGCTTTTCACATAATTTGAAAATGTTCATGTACATAAATACATACATGTACATGTATGTGTATGTTATTTTGTAAATGCATATATGTTTGTCACAAATGCTGGACTCCATCACTCCAAAAAAGATTACCTTTAGAAAAAATAAGTTTTGTCATAACAATTTTAATTTAAAAAAGAGTTTACACATGTTATTGGCATGTACATTTGTATTAAAATACATTGTAGTAACGTTGTGTATGTCATTATTTGTATTCATACACATTTCACACTTGCATGCATATATATATATGTACCATTGTACCTTAACTATAGCTACATCTATATATTCAATTTGTAAGTTTAGATTTTAAATGAAATAAATAAATAATATAATCATGATGATAATAAATAAATAAATAAATAAATCTTTATTTCCAATCATAGGGCCCTATATAGAGCATGACAATCACAATGTATATCAATGATTACAATGAAACAAAACATAAAAAAAATACACAAGTATTGTAACAAAAGACAATTACATATGACACCATGATGTTAAATTACACATACATCTCTATTTGTTAATGTTATCTCTTTTTTCATATAATATTTGTAAAAACTCAGCCAGTTTATAGTTAAAATCATAGTCTTCGTTTGTCATTATCCAACAGAATAAGCTAATAGAGTTAAGCGATACCAATGAAGGGAATTTATTTTGTAAAGTGTTTAGAAAATCTGATCTTAAACTAGAGTATAAAGGACATGTTAACAAAAAATGAATTTCATCTTCTATATTTCCTGTATTACAATAAAGACAAATTCTGTCTGTTCTTGCTAATTTTTCTAATTTTCCAGAATTAATGTTTGGTCTTCGTTCGTGTCTACCAAGCTCAATACGTAGTTTATGATTGCTTAATCTGAATCTAGTAATAATTTTTCTTTTATCAAAATTACTAATATTTAAATATTCTTCAAAGGAAAAAATACTTTTGAATCCAAAATAAGTATCTAGTTTTCCAGAATCATTTATGGTACTGTTCCTTATATTATTCCAACTACACAAAAAATTATTCCTTAAACATTTTAATAGTGGTAATTTAAATTTATTTTTACTCATTTCTCTACATACATTTAAATCCAGGTTAAGTTTATTACAATATAATAATAATGTGGAGTACCAGCTACTACCTGTCTTAAGAATGTTTTTGTACTCATTGTATGCAGATTGTAGTAACTCACTGGGGTTGTGTTCTAGCTTATACCAATATAACAAAAAATGTTTGATAATATCTACATATAAGGGGTATTTTCCTAACTCACTTAAAACACCAATATTTGTACATTGTTTTGAAACCCCTAAAACATATTTGCAGAATTTTATATTTAGCTTTTCTGCTTCCCAGTCTTTAAAAATGTCATACAATGATAAGGATTTCCTTTTTTCAGTTATATACATTGTACATGTACATATGTACACATGAAACTGAGATCAATACCAAACAAACTACATTTTGTAAAATGATAATTACCTTTACATTTTGTATATTAAATTTCAATATAAAGTCTTCATAACATTACATTTATATCATGTTCATTCTTTTTAATTTATTTAACAGAGGAACCAAAGGAGGATATCAAAGTTGCTGGTTACTTAAATTTAGCTGCTGATGCTGCACATAACTTCACAGATGGTTTAGCCATTGGTGCCTCATTCCTGGCTGGTACAAACTTGGGAATTATAACAACCATTACTATATTTCTACATGAAATTCCACATGAGATTGGAGATTTTGCTATACTAGTGCAATCAGGCTGTACAAAGAAAAAGGTACACATATTTTGTTTAATAAACTATTCGACAATTCCATTTACTAGTTTTTGTCTCGCCTGCGAAGCAGAGCGGGACATAGGTATTACTTTACCGGCGGCGGCGGCGGCGACGGCGACGGCGGCGGCGGCGACGGCGGCGTTAACTTTTTGAAAAAGTTTTATGAGCACCTCCATATCTCAAGAACTATTGGTCCTGGGTTGATGAAACTTGGTATGCATATGCCCCAGTAGTAGCTTAGCACAGTTGCATCCCCATCTTTTGACCTTGACCTTGATTTTCCGGTTGAGTGACTTTGACAATTTTCAATACATATAATAGCAATGAAAAAGTTTTGCGAGCACCTCCATATCTCAAGAACTATAGGTCCTGGGTTGATGAAACTTGGTATGCATATGCCCCAGTAGTGGCTTAGCACAGTTGCATCCCCATCTTTTGACCTTGACCTTGATTTTCCGGTTGAGTGACTTTGACAATTTTCAATACATATAATAGCAATGAAAAAGTTTTGCGAGCACCTCCATATCTCAAGAACTATTGGTCCTGGGTTGATGAAACTTGGTATGCATATGCCCCAGTAGTAGCTTAGCACAGTTGCATCCCCATCTTTTGACCTTGACCTTGATTTTCCGGTTGAGTGACTTTGACAATTTTCAATACATATAATAGCAATGAAAAAGTTTTGCGAGCACCTCCATATCTCAAGAACTATAGGTCCTAGGTTGATGAAACTTGGTATGCATATGCCTCAGTAGTAGCTTAGCACAGTTGCATCCCCATCTTTTGACCTTGACCTTGATTTTTCGGTTGAGTGACTTTGACAATTTTTAATACATATAATAGCAATGGAAAAGTTTTGCGAGCACCTCCATATCTCAAACACTATAGGTCCTAGGTTGATGAAACTTGGTATGCATATTCCCCAGTAGTAGCTTAGCACAGTTGCATCCCCATCTTTTGACCTTGACCTTGATTTTCCGGTTGAGTGACTTTGATTATTTTTATTGCATATATTTGCAATGTTTAAGTTCTATAAACATCTTTTGATCTCAGAAACTGAAAATCCATGTAAATTCAAAATATAGTGGAAGTAAGAAAGAATAATTGTTTCTGATGGTGCCGGCAGGCGAGACATACTTTAGTGTTAACTCTTGTCTTTGACAAATCTCTGTACAAATTTATATTAACTATATTACACATATCTAAACATCAAGTAAAAGCAAATATGAAAAAGTAAAGTTCTGTTTTTGACTTCTATTACTGTAAGTGAATGTCAGATTAACACCTGTACATGTAGTTGTAAATAGTAGATTTATGCTTAAGGATATTACAGGCAATTTTTAGTCATGGCAATTGCTAATTGTCATATTGCCAGATTGACAAAATCTTTTGTTACTTGTTCTAAACACAAAATCAAACAAATGCATCACATACATGTAATAAAAATTATATATAATTACTTTTATCATGATACATGTACATGTACATCTACATGTTTCATCATCTTTAGAGCATTAAAAATTAATCTATCAAACTGGACAATTTGATCAGTTTAAAACTGTTAATTCAAAAATTCATAGTTAGAAGATAATGTGATGTGGAATAAGTGTACGGGATATAACCTACGATATTAACGATAATTTAAAAACCACAACAGAATATGTTTGAAATTTGCAATACAGCATGAAATAGCACCTTGAAACATCTACAGTAGAATAATGAACAATGCATTTACCCACTATTTTCAGGCCATGTTGTTACAGTTCACAACAGCTGGTGGTGCTATGCTAGGAACAGTCTGTAGCCTTCTTGCCGAGGGTGTCGGAGATGCCGCAGTGGCATGGATTCTGCCATTTACAGCTGGGGGATTTATCTACATAGCCACAGTTTCAGTCATTCCTGAATTATTAGAAGATACAAAACTAGGACAATCTGTTAAAGAAATAGGAGCTTTATTGATAGGTGTATATATGATGTATCTTATTGGGTTGTATGAGTAATTTAATTGTGTGTGTGTATTTATCAGTGTATGTTGTAAGGCCTTTTGCATTGAGCATGTTGAGAGTAGATGATGGAAGATATTTTTTATTGCTGAAGACTTAGTTGTTATTTTTGGTATAAGATGGGCTCAAGAGTTAATAAACAGAAGAGGTGCTATATTCTTCTGTGTACTAAGTAACAGAATTGGTTACAGATTTTTTTTTATTGTTCTTCTCTTACACAGAAGATCTGCATTGTTGTACATTTGTACATGTAGTTAAAATTTATCACCCTTAAACGGAAGAAAGGTTGGATTTTGAAAACAGTTTTGTTGTAGAGCTAGAATGACAGATTGTTTAAACCCCAACTTGTATCATCAACATTTGTATCTTATTAATGTACATGATGTATAACTTATGAGAAAATAATGTTGTGTGTGTGAGATATGCTGCTATTAAATTACATTCATGACATTCCTGAAGTAATTATAAATCATGTATGTAAATAATTATTTTTCAATGTAAAATTGTTTTAGAGCACATTAAAAAAAACTTTTTATTGTATACTGTGTAATTTTGATTTTCATTGTAAGCTCAGGCTATTTTATTGTTTGTGCATCCACTCACCCCAATTTCCTAACAAATAGTATTCAAACATTTATATTAACTTTGATTATTATTTAAATTTGATTGATTATTTTTTTAAAGAAAATATCACCACTGGAACTTGTTTTACTTCAGTTGATTTTTTTATCTGGGTACCGTAAATTTTTTCCTCTCTAAATTTTAGATTTGCTCAGAATCTCATTCTACAAACAATATCAATTTTATCAAATTAGTTGGCATTTTTCTATATATTGATGATAAAATGTAACATATTTTAAATAGCAACATATTGTAATTTATTTTCTACCATGTCTACCACCTTGAAGTCTTCACAGCTGTTTAGTGTTAGTATAATAATTTCTCTGATGCTGTGCGAAAAATATGGAAAGAATATTTTTTTTACAAAGGCTGTGGAAAATCATGTTTGTACATATAGTCTATGTACATGGTAAATGCAGTACAGCATAAAATGAAATGAAAAGTTTGTATGTATTCTATGTACATATGCAGTATGACATAAAATAGTTAAGAAATTCAGTTAATCTTATTTACATGAAAAGTTATTTACATTTACAAATATGAATACCTTTAAAGCTCTTGAAAGAAATGTGAAAATTTATTTTAAAAAAAGCTTTTTATTATATAATTTGTCTATGGAAGGTTGTAAAGAAAGTACTTTACTCTCTTATATCAAGAACTTAAAGTACATTTGAACTTGTTAAATCATAATTCAGTGCTATTCTCTTAACAAGAAATACATTTTAAGTTTTTTTAAAACTCAAACAGCAACTGGGGTATATGAATACAATCAACATAAACTTTACATGAAATGTAAATCAATTCCTCTATTTTAGAAAAATCATTTGTGTGCATATGCCTCTCAGTAATTCTTGTATTAGATATTGTACCAAATGTACATCCTGTTGAGTGAAGATCTTGTCAATGAACATATATTTTACTTTTCTATCTTTTCTTATTTGTACATATTCGAGGATTACTTTGTAATAAGACCTTTGTTAAATCAATTCAAGTAAAAAAAAATCAATCTGAAAACAATTTGTACCATTCTTTTCACTTGAAAAATTGTAATGTTGAATTTCTTTAAAAGTTTAATTTTCAAGGATTTTAATTTCATGGTTATTTACACTTTAAATAAACACTGAAGAAATTTTCTAGTCAACAATTACTTTAATATTTTTTTATTGTTTAACAGATACAATGTAAAGATTTCTAGTGTTTAGTTTTAGAAATAAAAAGAAAGGGAAGGTTTTACATCTTTTATCCTATTTAATTGGCATTAATAATTATCATGGCGGGAGACATATTATTTTGTCCAACCTTTCTGTCCATCACTGGGTTAATCCGCTCAACTCTTCTTAAACAACTCAACAGAATCAATGAAACTTGGTATGTAGCTAGTACACCATATGTAGTAGTGCATATCACCAGAAAATTCATATCCACATGGCCCTTTAAACATTGAAATTTTCAAAATACCCTCATTAATCATTGGTTTCTGCTCCACTCCTATGAAACTACTCAACCTAATTATACAAATCTTGGTACTTTTTTTGTACCATATGTTGGCTGTACATCATATTGTAGTTGTGCATATATCAGGAAATTATAATCGTCAAGTTTATTGGAGTTGCAGACCTTTGAACTTCAAAATTTGGGGAAAACAGGGGAACCATTGTTTTGCAGGCAAAAAACAAACTTCATTAAAGCAAGTTACTCATTTGTATATCCACCTCTTATAAGCAAAAGAGTAAGGTTGTTTAAATTTAGAATTTGTCATTTCATTCATCTGTTAAAAAAGTTTTCCACTGCAAGAGCAAGTGAGACATCTATTGCTGGTGATTTTGAGGTCATATGTTCAAAAGTCATGATCACATGTTATTTGATGAACAAAGCAAATCACACAGCAATGGGGCATTTGAATCACCAAGACAAAGCTTCCATAACATGGATATAGCACAGAATACATGTATATAATAAAACATTAAACAACAACACTGATTTTATATGAAGGTTGGAACTTTTAAATTCCAAAAGATCTTAAAAGGTCATAGACAAAGATCACAGCTTAACTCACTAAGATTGATGTCAGGGTGTGAGTAAAAAACTGTCTTTCAGTATGTTGGAGTCTTTTTATACATGTACATGTTTCAATACAAAGTCATATGTATTTAATTCAGGAAATAAGTTGACTAAAAATTTGACGACGAGTAACCTTAAAAGCCCATCAATATTCTCCATACACATAAATTAAAATTATCTTGTAATTATCAGGGCTGTCATGTTTAATGAGCTGTATGTTGAGATTTGGGATTGATAGATCAAAGGAAAAATTAAAACTTCAAAGAATTTTACCGCCGTATGGAAGTCTCATGCAACTTGAGTGAAAATTTACATATCTGAATTATAAACAATACTAGAGTTTCCAATGAAAAACACTATTCTGGTTATAAAACAAATCACAAGAGCTACAATTAGTACCAACTAAAACTGAAAGCATGCACACCAAGGGAAGACTCGGCTCTATATTAAAAAAAAAATCTTGATTATCTCCCCTTAATTAGCAAGAAATTTTACACCCCTGCAATGAAAGAATTTGACATTTATCTGATCACACGTCTCTTAAGTGCAACTCTTTCTAAATCACTAGATATATTTTATTGAAACTTAATGTGAAGGAAGTACATCATATGGAGATGTGCATAATGAATTTCTATTGCTCCAAGATATGATTAAAGGGAGATAATTGGAAATAAAGTTTTTTCTTTTAAGCAGAGTTCAATATCCTTGCCCCACAAAGTATTCCTCAAGTTTAAGCTCTCCTGACCTGAACGATGTCTTTAGGATGTCCTCTACCTACATGTAGTTTTAGAAATTAATGCAAGCAAACTAACCAAAAAATTGGCTGTAGTTGCTAAAAATAGATAAGCTGAAGCAACTTACCGTCTTCTACAAAACTCTCTGAGTATTGAACAACTCCTTATATGAGTAATTTCTCCTTATTTCACAGTTTTTGGACTTAAAATTGAGAACTTAAGTGCTATATGAATATGAAAGTTAGCATTGCAAAATTGTTATTCTCTTTGAGATTTACAACAAGAGTTTACAATAAAGAATATCTTTCCTGCCAGCACCATTGGAATACCTAGCTATTTCAATTTTATTAAATTATGAATTGTTCTTAAAAAAAGATTCTTAACTCAAATCCCCCCAGAAAAATATAAATGAAAATTAAAGTTTGTTTTGCCTACAAAAATGATGTCTCCCCCTGTTTCCTCAAAAAGATCTAGGTTCAAAGGGCCATTACTCCCACAAAAATTTGAGGATCAAAATTTCCTGGTCATATGCACAACTACATAGGGTGTCCTAAATACATGTACCATGTTTCATTGAATTCGTTCAGTAGTTTCAGAGGAGTTGCGCTGACAAGATGATAAATGAGGATTTTCAGCAAATTCCTAAGTTCAAAGGGCCATTAGATTACTCCCACCAAAATTTGAGGATTCAAATTTCCTGGTAATATGCACAACTACGGTACATATGTTGTACGAATTTCGTTGAATTAGGTTCAGTAGTTTCTGAGACAAACTTTGTGAAGGACAGACGGACGGCAGATGGACACGACAAAAACAATATGTCTCCCCACAAAGGTGGGGGGAGACATAATTATCAAAAAGGTTACTCTTGTATGCTCTTTTATATTTTCATGATGGTATACTTGTACACGAGATAGCTTTCATATTTGAATCTCCCTTCCATTGACCTTCAACTTTTGTTTATGTTTGTTGTGGTGTACACTTATTCCACATCTCAATATCGTCTATCAACTGGAAATTCAAAGGTCAAGGTCAAAGGATGGATATGCAACTTTGCTAAGCTACTACTGGTACATATGCAAACAAAGTTTCATCAATCTACAACTTACAGTTCCTGAGATATGGAGGTGCTCATAAGAATTTAACATTGAAAGTTAAGATCACAGCCTCTTGTAACTTAACACCTATGTCTTGCTCCGCAAACACCAAAAATCATTTCTAGGTAAAAAATGTCAGATTAACCTTTTAAGAGTAATCTTCCTTTAACTGTCTTCAATAGTTGTAACAAATGCTTGAAAATCTTCTGTTTTGAAATCTTTGTAACCTTTTTAAATCATGTAAATGATTTTAGAGCATTTTCAATACTATAATTTAGTCTCTTTAATATTACTTTAAAATGTACAAAGTACATGTAGACCATGTTGCACACTAGGTAAAATGCTTTAGATATCATGTGAACAATTCAGGCTCCTAGAAGACTCTAGTTTCATACTTATATTTAACAATGTATCTCCTTCATGCAAAGTTTTATCCACTTCTAACATGCAATACTGAGTATTGATAAAATCTGAATCCAGCTGCTGTTAATAGAACCCATGATTGAAAAGAAAAGGATATGGGATAAAAAATCAAAATTTAAAACATTGAAATGAAACAAATCAAAATCAAATGGTCAAATTGAAGGCGGTTGATTGTTTTCCATTGTGGATTTTGCTGTTGGTTTAATATGTACATTGTGTTGCATACATTTCTTCTTCCTGGCTAAAGACAGGATTCCTTCCTGAATGTAATCTGGAATGAGACGTGGAATGTTATTCGACATCTCATTATCTCCTATAAATACTTATATATTACTATCCACAATGGTCCCTCACTTGTAGTTGTGAAAATCATTTACACTGTAATTGAAAATTTTACCAAAGGCTCTATGACAGGAAGAAAATGGAATTAAGAATGACCTTATTTACGTTAAAATTGAAACGTAAGACTTATTCCTACCTCATTTATTCCATCAACTGGAAAAATGGTAAACTAGTAGCCAATTGTTTTAATACAATGTATGTATGGTGTGCAGTGTATCTTTTCATGAATGAGAAAATCAGTGGCGGATCCAGAGGTGGGTGGAGGGGTATAAGCCCCCTCTTTAATTGAGAAATTTTGTTGTAAGCTCACCTGGACCAAAGGTCCTTGTCGTCGTCGTCTGTAAACTTTTTCAAACTTCTTCTCCTCTGAAACTACTGAACAGATTCAAACCAAATTTGGTCTGGTGGTACTTTAGGGTATCCTGCACAAAACTTGCGTGGGGATTTTTGATTCGTCGAAAAACATGGCCGCTGTTGCTAAAAATAGACCAGGGGGGTCAGACTACTGTTTTTGGCTTATAAATCAAAAAGTATAAGAGATAGATGAAATCTGTTGCCACCCTACTGCTTCAGCATCAAAAGTTCTACAAAAGTCTCCATTTGGTCCAAGTTGTCAGATAACCCCTTATAGGGGTTACAGCCCTTTAAAGGTGAAAAATAGCATTTTTTCATGTTTTTGTCCTATAGTATGAAAACTATTGCAGATAGAGAAAAGCTGTTGCTTGCTTAAATGGTCAGCTCATTTAGCTCTACAAAAGTCTCCATAGGGTCGAAGTTGTCAGATGACCCCTTCTAGGGGTTACGGCCCCTTAAATAATGTTATTTCATGTTTTTGGCCTATGGAATGAAAACTATTGCAGATAGAGAGAAGCTGTTGCCTGCTTAAATGTTCAGCTAATTTAGCTGTACAAAAGTCTCCATAGGGTCGAAGTTGTCAGATGACCCCTAATAGGGGTTGATGTTTTTTCATGTTTTTGGCCTATAGAAAGAAAACTATAGCAAATAGAGAAAAGCTGTTGCTTGCTTAAATGTTCAGTTCATCTAGCTCTACAAAAGTCTCAATAGGATCGCAGTTGTCAGATGACCCTTAAAAGGGGTTACGGCCCCTAAAATAACCTTTTTCATGTTTTTGGCCTATAGAATGAAAACTATAGCAGATAGAGAAAAGCTGTTGCTTGCTTAAATGTTCAGTTTATTTAGCTCTACAAAAGTCTCAAAAGGATCGCAGTTGTCAGATGACCCTTAATAGGGGTTATGGCCCCTAAAATAACCTTTTTCATGTTTTTGGCCTTTAGAATGAAAATTATAGCAGATAGAGAAAAGCTGTTGCTTGCTTAAATGTTCAGCGCATAAAGCTCTACAAAAGTCTCCATAGGGTCGAAGTAGTCAGATGACCATATAAGGGTTTACTGCCCTTAAAATTTTGTGTTTTTGGCCTATAGAATGAAAACTATAGTAGATAAAGAAAAACTGTTGCTTGCTTAAATGTTCAGCTCATTTACCTCTACAAAATATAGGAATGACATCAAGACCAGGTGAGCGATTTAGGCTCTTGGGAGCCTCTTGTTTGTTTAACATCTACCAAGTAACTTCAAATTTTTAACACAATTTTGACATTTTTAGCTATTATGCCCCCTCTTTTGGGGACCTCTGGATCCGCCCCTGAAAATGTATAATGTTTTCTTTGCTTTAATGATGATGTGGTGGAGAATTTAATGTACTGGAATAAAATGTACCGGAACATGATGCAACATTTTATACAGAACATGTAAAACAGTTCATGCATTGATGTTTTTTGTGCAAAGTTTCTTGACAATGTCGACTTAAAACTCAGAGAAATTAGCACTGGCCCACCTGCCTCTGGCCAGTAAAAGTCCTTTTGGGCAAGTGAATTTCAGAAGAATTTTGTAATGGATAAATAGAAACAAAAACAAAAATTCTCAATTCCTAATTTTCTAGACTGACTAATATTAATTACATAATAGTATTGAATAAATCAATACAACCAAAACATCAGGCCATTACTGAATAAATTATGAATATCACAGTATTTTAATAAAAAAAAATAAGACTAGGAAGACTAAACATCTTTTTGTCTTTCTTCTAAAATCTTTTTCAAACAAAACCGAGCTTGACCTTGTGCATATTTATTTTTCTTTTCTTTAGCTTTTTCCAGACCCAAAGTACAGTTTTTTTCTGCATCATCTAAGTTGCTTGTCCTTAAATAAAGTGCACCTAGGTTAGAATATAATGCTGGTAATTCAGGAGCGTCAGCAACTGTCCCAACTTCTAATGCTTGGGTTAGTGTCTTTTCAGCCTCTGTATAATTTTCGCTCATTATCTGAACTGATGCAATGTCATTTAACAAGACAATTCTTTGTGGATGGTCTTTACCTAAGATCTTTGTTGCAATTGTTTCAGCTTTTACAAAAATTGGTTCAGCATCTTTTAAATGTTTTTGGACAATCAAATATCGACCATAGCTTTCTAAAGCTAATCCATACAATGCATATGTATTTTGGTCACTTTCTGGATTCTTTTTAATCTTATTTTCCATAATGTCGACAGCTTCTTGATAACCTCGCTGAGCAAAGTCAGATTTTTTCTGCATGGCATAGATTGTTGCCAGTTTAATGTTAAGTTCTACCATAGCATTACTCGTCAATTCTTTTCCATCTTGTAAAAGAGCTTTCATAGTCTCTTTGTATAATTTTTCAGCTTTATTAAATTGTTGTTGACTGAAAGCCAAGTTTGCCATGTCATCATAAATGCTCAGCTTTGCTTTAATATATTTCTCTTTTTCCATTTCTTTGTTTTTAAATTTGTCCTCAGCAGCATAAAGAGCCATGTGAAAGTACCTATCTGCATTGTCATATTCATGTCGTGCAGTTGAAAGTCTTCCACGCTTAATGTTCCATATAATTGGGTCATCTTCGTCTTTGTTCTTGGCTGAAAACCCAAGGTAACATCTAGACACACCAAGAAGCCCTACAGTGGAATACCATCCTATATGTCTGAAAAATAATATAATAATGTCTTTAAATTTATGAACTACATGTATTTATATCTAATTTTTAGTGTCTCATAACTAGACTTGGCCAAATTATTTTGTCCTATGGCATGTAATGATGTATGAACATAGACATGACCAGTGATTTTTATCATTGGTCCAACCAAATTCATTGTTGTACCCAACCAGATGTCTGTCCTATTTTCAGGGGTTCAAATTAGCACTGGTCGGAGACCGAGATCCAGGACCTTCAATTTATTATTCAGGACCTTTTAAGTTTTAATTAAAAAGTCCTGGACCTGCTTTTATTTATAGCACTCCTGTTGAGGACTTTTTAATGTCATCTGGTGGACCTTCAACTTATAACTAAGAAAGGTCCTTGGCCATAGCTCATAAATGTTAATTCAAAGCAAAGTTGTTGTTTTTTAAACACCCCCCCCCCCTATATTTTAGGATGGTTATGGTTTTTATTGTAATTTTTGTTGTTGTTCAACTTTGTTCCAATCTTTCCATTTGGCCTAAAACATAACCATTTGACTCATTTTGTGCAAATGTTTCGACAGACAATATATTTTGCATTCAATTTACCACAAATTGATGAAATTGCCAACAGGTATGGCCTACACAACTAATTTGGGCAGGAATAGTTTTCTAAACTTTACTAGCCAGCTTGTACATGTTGTACATGTAATTTAATTGTACATAAAAAAATTTACAGAGCATTGATATTTTTTACCCCTGACTTTTAATTATGAACTTCAATATTAAACACAAATGTAGCATTTTCGAAATTTAGCAAAGAATTCCAATTAAACAAGTTCTTGAGCCTATTGAGGCCTTTCTAAACTTGTAGTGAACCCACTAGTACTGTTAACTTCATGTTTTGCTTCAAGTTGAATGTATGATTCCTTTGCTCATCTTTTAATATTGTACATGTAGCTTCAACTACTGGAATTCAAAAGTTTAAAGATAATTATTATGCCCTTGGTATTGAACTACTATAATTAAAAGACCTGTGTATTGGAATTGATTTGCAAATTGGTGAATTCTTGACATATCTGTTGTTTATAAATGAGATTTTATATAAATTCCACATTAGCAGAGGTTTTGAAATATGTTTATTTTGCTGGACCTCAACAAATTCTGCTGTACAAATAGGCAGGTCCACCACATTTCAAATGCATTCAGGCATTTGAAAAGTATTATTTTAAACTGTAATAACTTAAAAGCTACCAATGATTACTTTCAAAGAAATTTAAGTTCAACTTAAAAAAGAAGTTTGAAAAATTAAACAAATTTCATTCATGTCATTCATATTAGGCACAGGATACGGTTACGGCAAATTTGGGCAAAACCGTAACAATAAGAAAATCTTATTGTTACGGCAAAGACGAAAATCGGGAACGGATGACGGGACGGAGACCGAATCATTTACGACCGTAACAATAAGAATTTTCTTATTGTTACGGCGCTTATTATTACGGCAAAAAGATATAGATCCATATAGTGACGATATGAAATAAAGAGCGGCATTTTTTAAATTTATGCAATCCAAGCGGGCAAAAAATTCTAATAATCTAAATTTAACTCAAAGTTATTTTGAAAACTTATTGCACATGCGACACATGCAACTAATAAGTGGCTTTCGGCTTTTGTTTTAATCCTGTGCATTTCTGGTGAAACCATTCAAGGCATCCATCACAAACAATGGTAACGATTTATAACAAGTTGTACGTCTACATCTATCTTCAGTTTCAAAGCTCGGACTATCATTTAAATTTTTCCCCCAAACAAAAATTTTGTTCCGGTCCGTCCATTCTTTACAATTTAAGTGTTAGATATTTCTAAAGAACATAGGAATGTATGCAGAAGAGATCGGGTTCTCTTTAGCCGGTACACTCACTACGGCAAAAAGATTTGTTCAACAAAAAGAAGAGCCCGGAGAATGAATTCCAATACCATCTACCGATGAACTGAATTTATTCTTTTATTGTTTCTTAATTAAATTATTGGTAGTAATAACGAAAGAAGTTAACTATAAAAAATCTTATCTTTGGTAAATCTTTTATGCCAATTGTATCGTCCATGCCGTAATAATAAGTGCCGTAATAATAAGAAAATTCTTATTGTTACGGTCATAAATGATTCGGTGTCCGTCCCGTCATCCGTTCCCGATTTTCGTCTTTGCCGTAACAATAAGAATTTCTTATTGTTACGGTTTTGCCGTAATCGTATCCTGTGCCTTCATATTAAACCAGTGATATTTTAACACACAATAAACAATTAAAAAGTTGCCAATATATCTAAAAATACAGGTCAAGGACTTAATAATATGAAGGTTATATAATTTTTTTATCAAGGGTGAACTCTTCAACTACTGTAATTAATTTCTAGTAGTTTTAATAAAACTTATTTTTAAGATAATCAACTATATAGCATCTCACTTATTATTCTTATTTTGGCTTTTACTGCTGGAATTAGATGACAATTGTCTTGAAATTTGTCTGGTTCTGCCAATTTTTGCTACAATTCTGAAACTTGCATTTCTGAACATTTTGTGTCTGGTAACCTATGTTTTTACTCTCCATGAGCAAAGTGAGAAAATTAGTAAACCAGTAGAAAATCCTAAGTTCTTGAGTTTTGCTTTCTCAATAAATCATTTTTATCTTATTTTTAGATTACTTATTGTTGAATAGTATTTGTTAATATCCTTAAAAAATTAATATTATTTCTTTCCATTATTTGTATAAGGTCTGTTATTGGTAAAACCTTCAAATAATGGTCCCAAAATCCTTATCGGGATAGAAGATATTTTTTAGCCATTAAGCACATGGATGACAGAAAATTTGATAGATCGGCGCGAATGAAAGACTAAAATTTTACCAATAAGAATCGCCCAAATAAGTCAAAATGACTGAAATGACAAACAAGAGGCAAGAAATTGCCAAAGAAATCAGGGCATTGCTTATGTCAAGTCCCGCAGCCCTTACAATAGAAGAATTGAGGCGTGATTTTCATCAGTTTATGGAGAAACCTATTCCTTTTCGGGACCTTGGATATTCTTGTCTTGAAGACATGTTGCATGATATGAAAGATGTTCTTTACATTACTTACAAGAAGGGAATGATGTGTCTCGAAGTAATTCCAGATGACACTACTCGTCATATAGCTAAATTGGTATCCAAGCAGAAAATCTCCAATCCAAATAAATATGCAACAATGCGAAGAGGTCCTCCTCCTCGTAATCAGAAAAGGCCTTTACAGTCTGTTCTTCCACATTATATAAGAAAGAACATTGCTGAACTATTTAAATCCTACCCAAATGGTCTTCCATTAACACATTTTGACACTGCTTATTCTAAACGGTTTGGATCAATGTTTTCGTTTGCCAGATTAGGATTTGTATCAATGAAAGAGCTTTTGTATATTATACCAGAAATTGTTAACCTCAAGGAATTTCAGGGAGGAGAATGGAGGGTTTTGCCAGCACACATGAAAGCCCCAGAGAACAATTGGCGAAACACAAGGTTAGAAGAACCCCAACACAATGACAGAACAAATACTCATGGAATACAGCATCAGCAACAAGGTTGGGGTCATCAACAGGAATCTTGTCAATCATTTCCATCAAAAGATGTACAATATCAGAATCTTTTACCATATAGACCTGATGCTTCTAAGAAGGAGTCAACAGATGCACAGAAAAGAGCTGGTGGAAGAGGCAGAGGTATAATTTTATAAAGAATATGTGTAAAAGACGTTATACATGTAATGCCCCATTTGCAACAATTGGGATAGATGGATGAACAAACAGACCCGACCACTTTATGCTCCCTACTTACTTACATGTAGATGTGGCATAAAAGTGAGACTCATACATATGTATTGAGTCCATTGTCTCTAACTTGTAACGTTTGTCCCAAGAAATATACCACTGTAGATCATGTCAAGTCACTAGAAATAGGGATTTTCTTTTGTTTCTTCATGCATTTCATGTTTTGAAAATAAACCTAGAGTATTAGACATGCACATGAAATTGAGGAACATGTAATATAAATGTATTTAAATTGTAATTTTTTATGTGTACATTGAAATCCTGAGATGTGAATAATAGCTGAGTGACAATAGTAGAAAATATTAAGGGCTATTCCAGAATAAATTGTATTTGGGGTTGGAAGGCACTATAAGTAAGATTGTATGGGTGGTGATATTTTTAGCTCACCTGGACTGAAGGTCCATGTGAGCTATTGCCATCACTTTGCGTCCGTCGTCGTTAACTTTTCTTGGAAAATCTTCTCCTCTGAAACGACTGAAGGGATTGCTTTGAAACTTTGCACGCTTCATCTATGGGATGTCCTCTACCAAGATTGCACAAATGGTGACCGCCCTCTAAACAACATGGCTGCCGTTACTAAAAATAGACCAAGGGGGTCAGACTACTGTTTTTGGCTTGTAAATCAAAAAGTATAAGAGATAGAAGAAATCTGATGCCACGCTACTGCTTCAGCATCAAAAGCTCTACAAAAGTCCTCATTGAGTCGAAGTTGTCAGATGACCCCTTATAGGAGTGATGGCCCCTTAAAGGTGAAAAATAGCATTTTTTCATGTTTTTGGCTTATAAAATGAAAACTATGACAGATAGAGAAAAGTTGTTGCTTGCATAAATGTTCAGCTCATGTAGCCCTACAAAAGTCTGCATAGGGTCGAAGTTGTCAGATGACCCCTTAAAGGGGTTACTGCCCCTAAAATAACGTTTTTTTATATTTTTGGCCTATGGAATGAAAACTATAGCAGATAGAGAGAAGCTGTTGCTTGCTTAAATGATCAGCTTATTTAGTTCTACAAAAGTCTCCATAGGGTCGAAGTTGTCAGATGTCTCCTTATAGGGGTTTCGGCCCCTAAAATGATGTTTTTTCATGTTTTTGGCCTATAGAATGAAAACTATAGCAGATAGAGAAAAGCTGTTGCTTGCTTAAATGTTGAGTTCATTTAGCTCTACAAAAGTTACATAGGGTGATAGTTGTCAGATTACGGAATAGCTTAACACTTTTTTGTTTAGTAGTACATTGTATCATTTAACTTCAAGTAGGCATAATTACAACTGCTTATTTCTCTAGAAAAAACAAGAAAACTCCAATGTAAAAAAAAGATAAAACTTACATACATTGTAAGAAAAAAAGAAATATTTTAAAATAACAAAATCAAAACTATTCTTTCGTATTTAATATTAGAAGATGCGATCACCAGTGCTCTAAATATTTTCACTTAAAGCAATGTTGTACAACCTAGTTTGTACAACATGTAATATAATGAACTGATTCAAGTATTGATTATTTCAGGAATGAAAAGAAGTGCTGTTGGTGCAGAGCAAGAAGCTTCAGTGGGTAGAGGAAGTGACTCCAGTTTTAACTCAAATCTTTCCAATGAACCAGAGGTTGACCATGATGACTTTTCTGAATTTAGTGAAGGCTCAAGACAGCTTCAAAAAGAAATAAGAGATGTATGTCTAGTCAATAAGGCCGTCCTTAAAAAATTGTTGGTTTGCTGTTTTTCGACCGACTCACTGTAAAACCTACTGACTCAACAAAAATTTATCAACCTCTCTGGGAATAATTTTTTTATTCTATTTTTAGCATACTTTCTTTAAAAATAAGGCACTTTTTTTTTCAGAAAAAAAAAATAATTCACCTACCTACTGTGAGTAGATAAACAGCAAACAAATAATTTTTTAAGGATGGCCTAACATATATTACCTGTAATTGATATATTTTTCTGTATAAAAAGATCAGTACGATGTACTGCCCACTTTGTTGCCAACAGAAAACATGGCTTTTGTGCATAAGTACATGTAACAGTCATGAGAGCCGTTAGTTGATTTTCAAAACAAAAACAAACAGCCCAAAAATCAAACAAACAAGCAAAACAAAGTCATGATATAAACTAGGGATGACAAACTGTTCAAAATATACTAACTGGTTAATCTTAAGATCTTCTGACCCATTAACCCGTTGATAACATATTAACTACCAAAAAGTCACGAAGTCGAGACAAAATAAATTGCAGAAAAAGAAAAACATGTTAGAGTGTAACTTATTTCTTGTTTATTATTAAACAAATTTGTCCTAACTTCATGAACTTATTCCATGGCTTTGAGTAATATGCTAGTTATCAATTTCAATCAAATTTCTTTGTGTTTCTGATTATTAATTAAGCCCTTTTTAGTTGAGTTTTAAATGGTCAATGAAAGAGTAACAAAATAATAAGTTTTCTGTTAATATTAAACGATTACTCGATTACTGAAATTTGTAACCTGTTTCTATCTTTTGACCGAATAACCGGTTAAGCGGTCGCTGCCATTGTTACCATCCCTAATATAAACTAAACAACCGTGTTACAATGGAAAAGCTCTTAAATATTTACAGAGCTATCTGTATGACTATCCTGCTATCCTGCTATCCAGCTCATACTTACATGTATATACATTCTAGTTGTATTTTGATTAGTTATTACAATTGACGAAAACAAGCAATTAAAATATACATGTATGTACAAAAGGTGACAGGTCCAAGTTTCATAAGACAAATGTGCTTGCTTATCATGTTTATATTATTTGAAACTTAATATGTATATGAAACAACGATGACAAATAAAACATTATGTTTTAAATATATTTAAATTCTTATAATACTTTTATTACTCGAACAAAACAGATGTTAGCAGAAAAGCCAGAAGGTGTTTGGGCAAGCCAGCTTCCTTTCCTCTATAAGGTATGTGAAACTTACTTACACCAAATCTTTTAAGTTTAGCAAAAGTATACTTGATGATATGTTGTATTTGCTCTAACATAAATTGAATGTAAAGGTGTGATAGATTAATTTTATTTTCATTCAATCACCAAACATAAGAGTAAAGTTGGGCATTCAGACATGTCATATGCGATATAGAGTCAGATATTAAGGCCAAAACAAACACCAAGAACTACTAGTATTTGATGAAAGCAATATTTGACCACAAGTTAGAAAATCATTACATTGCATACATGTACCCTATAAAAAGTTGGAAATGTGTTTTTTTAATATTTGTTTACATTTGTTAAATAATCTTGGTAAAACCCACGAAACAAAACAAAATAAACCTTTGATCTTTGAACATTGATAAAATACAGTTTATTTATCTGCCAATATGAAGTGGGGGGGGGGGGGTATCCTTTTGTGAGCTCAGTCACTTTGTTACTTGATATTTTCTGTTTTGTTTTAGGTTACATACAAAAAATTGTTAAATTTTAAAGACCAAGGTTTTATGAGTGTGATCGAGCTGTGTAATGCATACCCAGATGCCATTAGAATAGAGAGACCATCATCTAAAGGAGACTGGATGTTATATGATGCCAGAATACCCAGAAAATCACCTGTAAAGGGTAAAAAGATGAGAATTTCTAACATGCATGACATGCATAATTGTTATTGTAATGGGTCATACACCTTCTATACAGTTTTCCAAAAAGATTACTGTGGTTTCATTAATATTCATTGGGTATCAATTTTTGTGGTTTTTGTGTGTGACCTTGACCCACGAAATTTGATACCCTTCGGAAGGGAAATTAATCAATGGTCTGTATGTTGCAGACTTCAGAACTATAAATTTAAGATTCCATGAAATGGTCCTTTCTTAATCAAAACCCATGAAAATAAATGATTTCAAAGTATAAAATTACTTTTTGGGAAATTCAGCGGTGTAATTGCCTTTGAGAGTTTCTTTTCATAGGGGTGTTCATTTTAATGTCTTGAATCTATTATGGACTAAAAAGACCAAGATGTGTGAAATTTCAGTTTTTGATCTTGTTTTTTAAAACATTTAAAGATGGAACAAACCTGAATTTGCTTGATTTCTTGTATAAAGTGCATGTCCTTATAAAATATTTTTATTTTTTAGATGAAAAACAAGAGTCTGAAAGAAAGCGTCATGCTAGTCAGAAATGTGCTGACACAGATTTGAAAGAGAAGATACGACAAGTTGTCATGTGTAAGAAGGATGGTATTCCACTAGGAGAATTTCTGTCTTATTACCAGGTTTGTTAATTAAAACAAAAAAAGATATGCAGTTTATATGCATAAAACCAAATAAAATAAAGGAACTGTTCTAATTGATGACCCTAGCTATTAGAACTTACGTGGCCTTCAATTTGGAACAAAAGCCTCTTTGAACCAGTTGCATTATTTCCACATATAATAACAGCTAGAAATTTATATAATTAATCATCTTAAATGTTAGACCACATCATTCAACATGATGGTTAACTTAAGGTCTTCATTTATCAATTTAAAGAAATGTAGTATAAGAGACAGTAATTGAAAGAAGCAAAGAGGTACATTGTCATCTTCTTATGGCTGCAATAGCACCGAGAGGACCAAAACCAAACAGCAATTAATCAACCAATAGGGTGTTCAAATGTCAAAAGTTCAAATGACCAAAGACCACATTAGTATACACAAACAAGAACAGCACCGAAAAAAAAACCCCTAGACAACTTAAAAACACTCAAAAACTTGTGAACTTTTTCAGAAATTTGTTGGAGATTCATTATCTGTGGAAGAGCTTGGGTTCACCTCTGTGGAGAAATTCTTGTTGTCCCTGACAGACACTTTGCTGAGGTTTAAATACCAAGGGAATGGTTAGTAGTGTAATTCTATATTGGGTAATTTAGTAGTACAGTAGACTCCGCCAAATCGGATATCGAATTTGTCAGGAAAAAATATCCGATTACCCAGGATATCCGATTTGCCATTTCAGGAGATCGAATATCAGTTTTGGTGTTGTAACTCCAAGTCTTGTCCATGTGTTCCATGTTGAGGATGCCATCATATTATATATTTGTTGTATCATGCAAGAATAAAGGATTTAGTGAATAGCTATTGTTATTTTATTAATTAATAAAGAATTTTCATCAATTTGTGTACTTATATTCGCTCCATAACATGTGTTTTACTGAGGTCGTCCATCTTTGTTGTTTACATTGTTGAAAATTTATTAATCTCTAACAAGAATCAACATTTGTTCTCTATCAATGTACGAGATTTAAAAAGCTGATATTCATTCATATAACATCTTAATCGTAAAATTATGTGTTTCAGGATCATATTTTCATAAAGCTGTCAAAATTTGCCTACATTTGTCAATCAAATATGAGATTATAGCAGCTCATGAATATTCAAAATGGCGACTAGTGATTTATAAAATGTTGATTAGCCATGTGGTTGTCCACACATCTCTTGGATAATGATTTTATTTCAAATCTATTGAGACATCCTTTTCAAGATTGGCATCATAGTGGAGGAATATTAATGTTTCAAAATTGAAAACCTTCAATAAAGGAAGTCAGTTGAAATGTTAGCATTACACAGCTCACATGATATGTTTACAGTCATGACGTAATAAGTACACCTGTAATTTCAATGACCTACGTGTTACCCACACACTAAATATACACAGACTTCACCACTAATAAATTTATTTTGTACCAACACAATATCATTTTGAAATATATTTTATTAGCTGTGCCAACATATAAAGATTTCAGAATAACAAATTGAAAGGTTTTAAAACATTTATATTTTGACTTCCGGCATGTACGATGATCATGATTGACAGGTGTGCAAGAAAATAAACACACAGAAGATATATCTTTTATTGCTTAAATAAAAACAAGTGTTTGAATTAAAAACATCTTTATTAGTAAATACAATATACATTGTTTATTAAAAATCATAAACAGAGAGTTGAATACAAATGTTGGTGAAAACATATGTCAAACTTCCGGTCATCACGATCTTCTGAAATACAAAAATATCCGATTTTAATACAAAATGGCTACATTTTGGAGGAATATTCTATCCTATTTGCCGATATATCCAATGTTCCGATATCCTATTTCCCGATAAAAAATATATAGAAAGAATAGGAAATGGTTTGGTGTTTTGATATTCTATCCCATTTGCCGATATATCCAAGTAGCCGATATCCGATTTCGTGGAGTCTACTGTAATGATAAAGTGTTCTCTCCATTTCTTTATAATGGCATCATGGCAATGTGATCCTCTCTGGGTAAATGTAATGGTTTCATTATATTCCATAGGCATTCAAAACAGAAGATATTGTTTGGAATTTTAAAGATGCATTTATAGGTGCCTTTGCAGAACACTAACACATTCTATTTGAATATGTTTTTATGCCCCATCTACAAAAGTAGAGGGGCATATAGTGTTTGGGTCTGTTTGTCCGTCCGTCCGTTCGGATGTCCGTCCCAAATCCCATATTTCCAAATTTGCACTTACTGACAAATGCCACATCAATCATATTGGTATGGTAGGTGCATCTAGTGATGATAAGAACATTGCATGCTTCGGATGCTGGATGTGACCTATATTTTCTGCATGAATGATCATGTACAGAAAAATGGTTAAAGTCTATTCCCTCTAATTGACAAGTGCTACATCAACCATATTGGTATGGTATGTGCACCTAGTGATGCTAAGCACAATGCATGCTTCGGATGCTGGCAGTGACCTATATTTTCCGCATGAATGACCACTTATAGAAGAATGGTTAAAGTCCATTCCTTCTTACTGACAAATGCCATAGTAACCAAATTGGTATGGTAGGTGCACCTAGTGATGCTTAACACAATGCATGCTTCAGATGCTGGATGTGACCTATATTTTCCCCATGAATGACCACTTATAGAAGAATGATTCAAGTCCATTCCTCCTTACTGACAAGTGCCATACCAACCAAATAGGTATGGTAGGTGCACCTAGTGAAGCTTAGCACAATGCATGCTTCGGATGCTGGATGTGACTTATATTTTCCACATGGATGGCCTCTTAAAGAAGACTGGTTAAAGTCCATTCCCACTTACTGACATGTGCCACATCTACTCTATTGTTATGATAGGTGCATCTAGTGATGCTAAGCACAATGCATGCTTCGGATGCTGGCTGTGACCTATAATTTCCACATGAATGACCACTTATAGAAGAATGGATAAAGACCATTCCTTTTTTACTGACATGTGCCACATCTACTATATTGGTATGGTAGGTGCATCTAGTGATGCTTAGCACAATGCACGCTTCAGATGCTGGCAGTGACCTATATTTTCCGCATGAATGACCACTTATAGAAGAATGGTTAAGTTAAAGTCCATTCCTTCTGACTGACAAGTGCTTTAATAGCAACCATGATGCTTTAGTGATTGTGGAAAAAAATATATGTTGCGAGATGGGGCATTATGTCTTTTGGACATATTCTTGTTAAGTCATTATTCCTTGTCTATAGCATCTGTTACTGAGAGAATTGTTATGAAAATTTCTACCCAGCCTGCCCACCGCCCAACATTCACCATTTTATAACCTGGATTTTTTACTCTGTGAAATCTGCCCAACTTTTGCATAAATAGATATTTTATAATCAGCATCATGCTGGGGTCCCATAATGGGGATTGGATTTCTGGTATGTGGCTTACCTACTCCCCATTTAATAAAATCTTGCAATTTTTCACTTTGACAGATTTTCATAACAGTTTTCGTAGCAACTACACAGACTATTGATTTTGGAAATGCAAGATCAACATGGAATTGCATATTGAGTGATTTGATTTCTGGTATGTTGCTCATATATTTTCTGTTTGATTCAAAATTTCTAATTTTTGGCCAGATTTTATTTCACGGAGTGAAAAATCTGGGTTATAAAATGGTGAATGTCGGGAGGGCGGCAGGCGGCAACAGTTTTCTCAGCAACTACTAAGCACAGCCACTTGATATTTGGTATACAGCATCAGGGTGGGGTCCCATAACGTGTGATACGATTTCAGGTCTGTCGCTCACCTACTTCCTGTTTAACAAAATCTGGCCATTTTTGACTTTGACAGATTTTTATCTTTGACTTGTTTTACAGGTATCATAATGGTTCTTCCCCTTGATACCTCAGCTCCCCTGAGAACAGATAAACTCCTACATGTTCCTGAACCAGAGGTAATAATTACCGTATAGCGGGAAATTTTCGCAAGGTTCTAAAATCAACATAAAATTGTATTGAGAAAATTACTAAATCAAGAAAATAAATGTCTGCGTATAAAAAAACTTAGTCATTAGGTATGAAATCGCGAAATTTGCACGCAGCGAAAATTACCCGCTATTGGGTACAATGCTACAAAATACTAATGAAGTTGGTTGTCAGTTTTGGTGAATTTGTAAAACTTTACACTGTTAACCAACTATTTTTTTTTGAGTGAATTATCCAATCATTTTGTAAATAAATCATCGTGAACAGCATCATTCATTCTTATAAACAAAACATGTCTACCAGTGACAAGTAACCATGTACTTTTCTTGTTAGTTAGTAGTTCCAGAAATAAATAACCCAAACAGAACCAGTAAGAATTTTTTTTTGCATTAGTAGTGACTGTCATATATCCAAATTGATTATACCCCAGCTTGGAAGAAGAGTTATACCCCTGCTTCAAATGAAGAGGTGTTATACTGGTTTACCTCCGTTCATCCTTCCTTACGTTCGTCCGTCCACAACATAACTTTCCTAACAGTTTTCTCAGCAAGATCAGCAAGTACATATCACAGTGACTTGAAAATTTGGTGTATGAGTTCAGTATGAAGTCTTTTATAGCGAGTACCGAAATTAGATCTGTTGGATATCTACTTCCTTTTAACCAACTTAGTCAATTTTTAACATTACTGGTCAATTGTTGAAAATTTTTGTATCATTTTTCTCAGCAACTACATATCACAGTGACTTGAAATTTGGTATATGACTTCAGCATGAGGTCCTTTATTGCCAGTATCAAAATTAGGTGTGTCTAATATCTACTTCCTGTTTACCGACATAGTTCATTTTTGGGGGTAGCAGGGGTATACCCAATGAGCAGTAGCTCACAGATAGAAGTAGCTCACAGATTCATTGTTTCTTTTGATTATAACACTTTCATTTAAAAGTAGTATTATAAAATATCTTGTATCTTTTACTAAAACAGTAGTAATTGTCAGCTATATAACTCCCAAAATAATGTTAGACTAAATTCCAAGTGGTACACATGTGTATCCAAAGTAAAAAAACATAAAATGTTTATTTTACATGACCTTTTATGATTCAGGTAGAAATAAAGAGTGCTTTCCCAGAAGATGCCATTTTACCAGGGGCTTGTTACAGGCAGCTAGCGTTACCTGTCATCGGAGATTACTTTGAAACCTATGTTTCCAATATCGTGTCACCTGGCTTATTCTGGTTCCAAGTCAGAGCAAAACATACCACCAATGCCTTGGAGAAATTGATGAACCAGTTAGAGTAAGTTTGAAATGGGTGTTTGGTAGCAATGTCAATATAAAGCAAAGAATTTCACTAAAACTTCTGTCGGGGTCATTTTAAACTTGCAGTGAAGTTCAAGCTTTGAAACATGTTGAAGGCCTCCCTGTGTCTTCTGGATGAAGATCAGCTTTATAAGTGCTGTTCCTTTGCTTTGTTTTGATTCCCATCATGCATTTATAATATGATTTTTGTCATGTGTATATATTCCACACCCCTTTCTTTTTTGAAAATCAGGATATGACACAATTTTTACTCCTATTTCATGGAGTGAAATATTCAGGTTACAAAATGGTGAATGCCAGGCCACGGGCAGGAAAGAAATTTTGATGACAGTATTCTCAGCATCTACCTTATGGCTGCAACGACAACATTAGAAGTGTAGGAAATTTATCTAGCCCTAGATGCAGTGATGTTAATGTGATGAATCTCTTTGAAAAAACGGAGAGACGGAAACGCAGTCATGGACATAGAAAATACAACACACCAAAGCTTTGCGATGTATCAATTAGTGGATTGCTTCCGTTTGTCCAAAAACCACTAGGGATTCATCACATTCGAACTAAACTGTATTCTATTCCCCTTTCTAAACTCAATATTTTGTACAAGGAATGTCTAGAAAATCCGGTCACTGACCCTACGTCTAACATCTATAGACTCACTGCTATCGTTCTTGATATCGGTTACAACCGCTTATTCAAACCTGTTGGAGTTCCACACGAAAACAGTAAAGACAATCGTTCCTTTCTTTCACTTCCATTTTTAAACAAGGGGTTAGATGCTATTAATTTAGGTAATATTTTACACCACAAATCTGTTACGGAACATAGTCCTCCTTACTTCAAAGATAAAAGCATTCCCATTATCTCTTATTCCTACACTTCCACCATTGCACCTAAGGTTTTCAACTATAAACAAGTGTTGCGAGATTTCCAAATCAATGACCTCAAAGCTAAACCTCCTGACTGCACCTGTGAAAAGTCCCCATTCAAATATGGTCCCTCTGGCCACGTTATCACTGGTGACCTCAACATCGTGGAAAATGACTTACTTCGCGATGTTTTGGCTATAGGACCTAAATATCGTGAGCCAAGACGAATCAACTGGAGCTATAATTTCAAAACAATTATGGATTCAGTTGAGGACTATGCCAGAAAATGGGCCAAAAAAGAACAGGAGAAAGAATGTGACGTTTTGTCAGAATGGGTAAAAGCTGTGAGGTCATTGGTTTTGAAAAGAATCAATTCTTTGAAAGGCTCAATGAGCACTAAGGCAACATCCATTTTCAGCAACGCTGATGTTGCCAAAACATTGTCCACCTTACATGACAAATATGTTGTCGTACCTGCAGACAAAGCACCAAATAACATCATTTTTGTGTGCAAGAAACACTATATTGACTGTTTGACAGCTGAATTGGGGGTTGGTTGTACCAGCAACAGCACCACATACAAGGCTACAACACTGTCTAAGGAGGAAATCATTGACAATCACAAATCTGTCATTTCCTCCTTCGGCCTTTCTGTTGGTGGCAGTAATGATGACATTCCATCCCTGTATTGGATTCCCAAATTACATAAAAATCCATACAAACAGCGCTTCATTGCAGGGTCATCCAAATGTACAACTAAACCTCTTTCAGTTTTGTTGACTTCTATACTTACGGCAGTAAAATCCGGCCTCCAGAAATATTACGATTGTTGTTATTCTAGAAATGGTGTCAATCAAATGTGGATCCTGAAGAATTCGAAAGAACTGATGGAGATTCTTAACTCTAAATCAGTTTCATCTTGTAACAGCATCAAAACATTCGATTTCTCCACACTTTACATTTCTATTCCACATGAACAACTGAAATCGCGATTGGCACAGCTGATTAAACGCAGCTTTTTCAAAAAAGAATGGAAAACGCAGGTACAAATTTCTTGTAGTCGATTATACCAAGACTTACTTTGTCATCAATGAGTCTAAGAAAAAGAACAAATTTACAGAAGACCAAATAATTGACATGCTCAACTTTCTTATTGACAACATATTTGTTCAGTTTGGTGGACGTGTTTTTCAGCAAACAATAGGGATTCCAATGGGCACTAATTGTGCACCTTTGCTTGCTGATTTGTTTCTTCATTCATATGAAGCAGACTTCTTGCAATCTCTTCTAGACAAAAAAGACCGTAGACTAGCTCTCTCTTTCAACCTCACGTTCCGTTATATTGATGATGTCCTTTCACTAAACAATTCTCGATTTGGTGACTTTCTCCATCTCATATATCCACAGGAGCTTGAGATAAAGGACACAACGGATTCTAGGAAGTCTGCTTCATATTTAGATCTACATCTCGAAATTGACTCTCAAGGAAGACTTTCAACAAGGCTCTATGACAAACGTGATGACTTCAACTTTCCAATCGTCAACTTCCCCTTCTTGTGTAGCAACATACCGTCCGCTCCAGCTTATGGAGTTTACGTATCTCAATTGATTCGTTACTCCAGAGCGTGCAGGACTTACATCGATTTCCTTAGCAGAGCGACACGTCTGACGCAAAAATTGCTCACACAGGGTTATGTTGCTCCTCGGTTGCTGTCTTCACTCAAGAAATTTTACGGAAGACATCATGCACTTATAGACAAATATGGGATTCCGATCTCTCAGATGAGTGCAGATGTTGGTTTGTCATAGGGTGTTGTTTTGTCTTCCTTTACCGGATTTGACACGCTGAATGGACTATTGGCAACACGACGGGTGTGCTATAGCAAGCAGGAACTGCTTACTCTTCCGGAGCACCTGAGTTCACTCTGGTTTCGACTAGAGTTCGCGTTGTTGATTGATATTCAGTTGTTTTGTGTTTCCATGTTTTACATGTTGTCTGTTTTTGTCCCGTTCTTGTTGGTGTTTGCTGGTTTTGTCTCTGCCCTTTCGGACTTTTGATATTCGGATACCCCATTGGTACCTCTGCTTCTTTCTATCTACTAATCACAGCCACTTGATATTTGGTTTACAGCATCATGATAGGGTGTTGTAAGATGGGATGTTAGTTCAGGTCTGTCATTTAAATTATTTAAATTATCCGTCTAAATTTCAAAATTGTCTAAACCCTAAGGTTCTTCCTACCCCAGACATAGGTTGATTATCTTAGTAATAATTTGGTTCCCCAGTTTGGTATTTTTGGTTTTACTGTTCTATGCTCTTCATATTCATACAGGGTTTGGCATTTTCAATATATTTTTGGTAGAACGCCTCTCATGAGTCTTGAATAGATGAAACGCACGTCAGGCGTAGCAAAATTTATTGTCTGGAACTTTGTTGTCATTTGTATTACCTACTTCCTGGTAAATGAAATCCAGCCATTTTTGACTGACAATTTTTTTCAATGATGTGTATGTGATCATGTGACAAAGATTTAATGTAATAAACTTTTATATAACATTATTTTGCAGTATAATTTTGTTAAACTTGCAGAATTATCTATGCATCTGGCATCATTAACACTTTAAAAACAAGTTCAAACAAAACCTTGTACAAAGTCATGTAAAAAAGGCATTCATTGTTGCAGTAAAGGACAATTTTTACTTTCATAATGGTGAAAAAATCATTACAAAATATGGAATAAAGTTTTAGTTTCAATAGAAAATAATGAGATGTGGAATAAGTGTACGCAACACAATGCACAATCAAGCGGCAATTCAGAAAAACAACAATGGACAACCGCCAGCAGCCTTCAACTGGGGCCAGTAGGCGCTGCTCTCGGTTCTACAATTGGCCCATGGTCTTAATAAAATGCATATAATTCAATTCCAGTCCTGAAATAGTCGCAGATAGTTAGTTTCAACCCCCGTTGATTATAACATATTTCTGGACTATTGTACATTTAAGGTAGAAATACAAATGCTTGAGATATATTTATACCCCCTGCAAACAAAGTTTGGGGGGTATATAGGAAACACCCTGTCTGTCTGTCTGTCCGTCTGTCTGTCCATCTGTCCACATAACTCGTAAGCGCTTCTCCTCCTAAACCACCTGAAGGATTTTGATGAAACTTTACCTAAAGGAAGTACATCATATGTAGATGTGCATGAATAATTTTCATTGCTCTTGGATATCAATCAGGGGAGATAATTGGACTTAGACTTTTTAAATACATTATTCAATGGGAGACCTCGTAAGCGCAACTCCTCCTAAACCACTCAAAGGATTTTGATGAAACTTTACATGAAGGAACTACATCATATGTAGATGTGCATGAAGATTTTTCATCGCAATCAGACATCATTCAGGGGAGATAATTGGACTTAGACTTTTTAAATGCATTATACAATGGGAAACCTCGTAAGCGCTTCTCCTCCTAAAACGCCTGAAGGATTTTGATGAAACTTAACCTTAAGGAAGAACATCATATGTAGATGTGCATGAAGAATTTTCATCGCAATCAGACATCATTCAGGGGAGATAATTGGACTTAGACTTTTTAAATACATTATTCAATGGGAGACCTCGTAAGCGCAACTCCTCCTAAACCACTCAAAGGATTTTGATGAAACTTTACATGAAGGAACTACATCATATGTAGATGTGCATGAAGATTTTTCATCGCAATCAGACATCATTCAGGGGAGATAATTATACCCCCCGCAAACAAAGTTTGGGGGGGTATATAGGAATCACCCTGTCTGTCTGTCCGTCTGTCCGTCTGTCTGTCTGTCCGTCTGTCCGTCTGTCCACATACCTCGTAAGCACAACTCCTCCTAAACCCCTTGATGGATATTGATGAAACTTTACACAAAGGATGTATACCATATGGAGATGTGCATGAAGAATTTTGGTTGCTATCAGATATCATTCAAGGGAAATAATTGGACTTAGACTTTTTAAACTTGGTGTTCAATGGGAGACCTCGTAAGCGCAACTCCTCCTAAACCGCTCGATGGATTTTGATGACATTTTACATGAAGGATGTACACTATATGGAGATGTGCATGAAGAATTTTGGTTGCTGTAGGATATCATTCAAGGGAGATAATTGGACTTAGACTTTTTAAACTTGGTGTTCAATGGGAGACCTTGTAAGCGCAACTTCTCCTAAACCGCTTGATGGATTTTGATGAAACTTTACACAAATGATGTACACCATATGGAGATGTGCATGAAGAATTTTGGTTGCTGTCAGATATCATTCAAGGGAGATAATTGGACTTAGACTTTTTAAACTTGGTGTTCAATGGGAGACCTCGTAAGCGCAACTCCTCCTAAACCGCTCGATGCATTTTGATGGCATTTTACATGAAGGATGTACAATATATGGAGATGTGCATGAAGAATTTTGGTTGCTGTAGGATATCATTCAAGGGAGATAATTGGACTTAGAATTGTTAAAGCGGGGGGTATCCTCCGTGAGCTCGCTCACAGTATTCCTTGTTGGACTTAGACTTTTTAAATACATTATTCAATTGGAAACCTCGTAAGGGCAACTCCTCTTAAACTGTTGGATGGATTTTGTTGAAACTTTACATGAAGATAGTACATCATCTGTAGACGTGCATGAAGAATTGGTATTGCTCTCCGCTATCATCGAGGGGAGATAACTGGACTTGAGATTTTTCTTTACAGTACAGAGTCCAATATGAAGCGGGGGGTATCCTTTTGTGAGCTCGCTCACAGTATTACTTGTTTATTTTTCAGATATTGTTACAAAACAGCTGAAGGTAACCAGTATTTCATACCAGATGAGATTTTATGTGTTGGATTAGTCGTGGCCGCGGTCTTCCCAGAAGATGATAACTATCACAGATGTGTTGTCACTAAACTGGAAACTGGACATCGTGCACAGGTAAACATGATGACTTTCATGTGTTTATACTGTATGATAATTGTAATACCCTCTAGTTTTGCTAATTGTATTAATTTTGAGAGAGCTCTGCAATTAAGCTATTTTCTCATATAGATGTCCATGTTTCTTTTATTCATGAGCTAAAATGTATAAAGTTTGTTATTCTCATGCGTAACTATAGCAGATGTATATAATTGCTTCATTTTCTTTTATCTATAAAATGTATAATAATTTTTGTACCTGTAAATGTCTTGAAAGGGCATCAAAAAGCTAAGTGTCACACAAAAAGAACTCATTGTGAATATTTTAATAAATTTTTCAGGTATATTTTGTTGATTATGGAAACACATGTAGTGTGCACAAGAGCAAACTCAGATTTCTAAGGTTAGTTAAAGTTTGTATCCTTAATCCTGTATCATTAGTTTGTTATGGCCCACCTACAAAAAGTAGTGGTGCATACAAAGTTTTGGTCTATTTTTAGGCAAGCGCAGCAAAGCCTTATGGAGTCTATAGAGTAGTGATGATTTTCACGTTTTTTTTCAGTCTAGACGGAGTGATCTTCCTGCATCCAGTCTTGGAAAAATGCTTTATTTTCTTTATTACTTTTCAATATTTGTTAACATGATACACACTTTAATAAATCTCAATTTTTATTGGCGTTTTATAGGATTGGCACAAGTTTTATTTATTCCTTTGCATTTTACTGACAAACTATTTGGTTTAAGGCGATAGAATGTATACATCTATTACTTGATTGGTTTGTGTAAAAATTTCTCTTATATGATTGGTCAGCGCAAGGATACGGTCTTGTTCATTCATAAATTCAGTACCTAATACACATCAATGGGACGAGTGCATTTAAATTGAAGGGGTGTTTCAATCGATACCATCTACACACGATACCTGTCTTGTGCGTGTAATTGTGTTCATTAACTTTGAGAGCATATGCATGACGATCCTTTCTTCGCTCACCAAAATTATTATTTCGCAAACATTATGAACAAGAATTATACTTAAACAGAGGATAAATCTTTTACAGTACTTATATAAATCGCTTGTCTATAAACGCTTTAGCGCTTTGATTGTTTGTCTGTCCTTAATCAGGTTTACCTTTAGATTGAAGGTAGTTTTATTCTTTTTATATTTCGTATGCAGTGTTCTCAAGAACATCAATTTTATTGATTAGTTAAACACATAGTTTTTCCCCCCAAAAATTGTAAAACATACATGGATTTTCAATAGAGGATTCGTTAGAAAAATAAAACAATGTGCTCTTCATTTCTAGTAATTTTGGATTAACAACTTCTTGTTTTTAACACGGCAGAGGAATCTTGAATAAATGACTCTTTCATCAGACACAGTTTTAAGTGATTTAGCTGGGAATTGAAGCAGAAATCTGATTGTTTATTTCTAGGTCCAAGTTCCTAAAGCTGCCAATCCAAGCCATACAAGGAAGATTAGCTAATGTACAGCCTGTTGGGCCAGAAGGACAGGTAATTTGGAATGAAACCCCCATTATAACTAGTATGTTCTTAAAAGAATTAATTGTTTTATGTCCCATCTACAACAGAAGGGGCAGAAAGTGTTCAGTTCTGTTTGTCTGTTCGTTCGTCTGTCCATCATTATACTGACCGTCCCAAATGTTGCAAGATGGGGCATTATGTCTTTGGGACATATTCTTGTTTTCTCTTGATATCCAGGTTAGGATCTTGCAAGTGCTTTTAACAAAAACAGAACACTGGAGCCATTCAGGCCATTGGGGAGGGTGAGCGAATTCCATATGGCTTTAAAAACATCTCAAAAAGTGGGCATCTTTTGGTTCTGAATGGCAAATTAGATTTTGAAGAAATAAAATAGAAATAATAAATTGTTTTAGCAGGTGATGTTGTGCTTGATTCTTGATTGCTCAGGCTAAATTTGATATTTTTCAGACATGGACTATGAATTCCAGGAACAAATTGCTCTCATTGTGTATCAACAAACCTTTGGTTGCCATGGCTACTGCAGAAAAGGTACGGGATGATATTGTCAGAAATATTGCAGCATGCAATTATTTTTTTTTCATACAAGAAATGACTGTAAAAGCATAGTGAATCACTTTAGTTTTCTTTTCTAAATTTTTATTTCTTCTGTATGTTGAAAAACTTCAAATAATTCGTAAAGCTAAAAATTGTTTTTAATGATCAGAACTTCTGCAAGTAAAAAAATTGATGCATGTATGTCATGAAATTTTTACTATTCAAAATTTGCAGTTTTGAAGATGAAATACCATGTACATATAAGTATGTACATGAATATAAATTGTCAAGAACACATAATGAAGAGAATCACAATATTTTAGCAACATGTTTTAAGAAGTATGCCTCATTGGCATAACATACATCATGTTCATATTGTTTCATAGGATCGAGTTATGTCTCTAGTTTTGATTGACACATCAGGCAATGATGATCGGTGCTACAATGATGAGCTTATCAATGAAGGTTATGCCATATTCAAGCCAGACGACCATACAACTGTGTTGACAGGGCCTGTTGGAGCTCCAGAGGTAGGCTTTTACATTTGAATTTAAGGAGGTCGTAAATTGTATATCACAATCCATTTGTATTAGGCCAGGCCCCGATTTCATAAAACATCTCAAATTGAGTATTTCCTCAAATCTCTCCTCAACTCAAATTTCTGATTTGTTAGATGTTGAGTTGAGGAAGAATTTGACGAAATACTCAATTTTAGATGTTGCATGAAACCAGGGCCTGGGATATAATAAGTTTTTCTTGTGTTCATCCATAGTAAGTTTTTTCTGTCACATTGATCGGACTGACATAGTGTTCATTGTGCATTTCACAGGTTGATGGTAAAGTAGGTTCTTCTGCCCATGTCTTTGACATCATATTTACTTCTGGTTTATTATCTTGGATCTTGGCATCCATTTTTCTGCCATCATGATATGATGCTACCTACTGTTATTTTAGGAAAGATAATTTCATAAGGTACTGAGATTCAAGATGAGACAGAGCTGCCAAGAAGAGGCAAATCTTCAATACCTCTTATGTTTTTCTCAGAAACAGGAAATGAGAATATTTTGAAATTTAGTGGTATTGCTAAGTAAAACTAACTATATTTTCTATTCAGTCTTACTTCCTGTTTGTAGTTCATTGAGTTTAGCTTTTGAACTTGATATTACAGTGGCGGATCCAGAGGGGGGTTTCGGGGGTCGGAACCCTCCCTTTCCTCCGAAAATTTTATTTTTTTGTGTAGATTTTCAGCAGAATTGGTCTGGAACCCCCCCCCCTTTGGTCCACAGAACCCAGTATGTGGACCCCCCCTATCGAAAATTTCTGGATCCGCCCCTGTATTATATTACAAAAAAATATTTTAGACCCTTGTATAAGTTTAGGCTTGTCATTTTACCTGTTGGTGGTTTCCTAAGGATACGTTTTTTTTAAGATTAATAGCAACTGCCATGTAAAGCTCATTTATGTCCAAAAGGTCCAAGGACTTCTCCACCTACATGTAATTAGGTTTGTCAGTTACCTGCCTATGGGCGATGTTCCTTAGCTTTTGAACTTTTCTCCCCCATTAAAAATGTACCACCATATATAAACCAGGTGTGTCAAAAAGGGTGTTAAACCCTAACACACATACACATACTCATTCCAACATATTTGTTTTAAAATTGTCTAGTATTGTAGAAATTTCTCAATCCATCAGGGGTAAGGCTATATAAAGCAATACAGTATGAATATAGGAGTAATTGTGAGATTTTTGTTTTGCAATTATCTCCCTTTGGCTGTTTTTTTATGTCGCCTGCAACGTGTTGCAGAAGCGACATATAGGGGTTACTTTGGCACTATCCGTCGTCTTGCGTCGTCGTTCGCGTCGTCCTGCGGCGTCACAAAAATTTCTGTCGCAGTTTTCCAGGCAACTACATGCCACAGCCTCTTGATATTTGGTATGTAGCTTCATTGCATAGTACTATAAGGTGTAAAGCGATTTTATGCCGGAAAAATAACTACTTCCTGTTAAACGAATACTTAACGTTTTTTTATGTAATAGACATAGGTGCAAAATTTTCGTCGCAGTTTTCCAGGCAACTACATGCCACAGCCTCTTGATATTTGGTATGTAGCTTCATCGCATAGTACTATAAAGTGTAAAGCGATTTTATGCCGGAAAAATAACTACTTCCTGTTTGACGAATACTTAACGTTTTATATATAATGGACATTGATGCCAAATTTTGGTCGCAGTTTACCAGGCAACCACATGCCACAGCCTCTTTATATTTGGTATGTAGCTTTATCGTATAGTACTAAAAAGTGTAAAGCGATTTTATGCCCGAAAAATAACTACTTCCTGTTTTATGAATACTTACTGTTTTATATATAATGGACATAGATGCCAAATTTTCGTCGCAGTTTTCCAGGCAACTACATGCCACAGCCTCTTGATATTTGGTATGTAGCTTCATCGCATAGTATTTTAAGGTGTAAAGCCATTTCATGCCGAAAAAATAACTACTTCCTGTTTGACGAATACTTAATGTTTTATATATAATGGACATTGATGCCAAATTTTGGTCGCAGTTTTCCAGGCAACTACATGCCACAGCCTCTTGATATTTGGTATGTAGCTTCATTGCCTAGTACTATAAAGTGTAAAGCGATTTTATGCCTGAAAAATAACTACTTCCTGTTTGACGAATACTTTACGTTTTATATATAATGGACATTGATGCCAAATTTTGGTCGCAGTTTACCAGGCAACCACATGCCACAGCCTCTTTATATTTGGTATGTAGCTTTATCGCATAGTACTAAAAAGTGTAAAGCGATTTTATGCCCAAAAAATAACTACTTCCTGTTTTATGAATACTTACTGTTTTATATATAATGGACATAGATGCCAAATTTTCGTTGCAGTTTTCCAGGCAACTACATGCCACAGCCTCTTGATATTTGGTATGTAGCTTCATCGCATAGTATTATAAGGTGTAAAGCCATTTCATGCCAAAAAAATAACTACTTCCTGTTTGACGAATACTTAATGTTTTATATATAATGGACATTGATGCCAAATTTTGGTCGCAGTTTTCCAGGCAACTACTTGCCACAGCCTCTTGATATTTGGTATGTAGCTTCATTGCGTAGTACTTAAAGGTGTAAGGCGATTTTATGCCCGAAAAATTAACAACTTCCTGTTTTGTGAATAAACATAGATACGCAGGCGACATATGCCTTCCGGGGAAGGCTCCATCTAGTTTTTAAATTTACATGATTTAAGGAAACAATTTTCTATGTCTAAAAATGTTCACTTATTCTGGATCATAGTATATCTTTTCTTCTAAGATTTAAGAAAAGAATAAGCTCCTGTTGTGTGAATTTATGTACCTTTTTAGCCAATGTTAATAGAGTAAAAATCTGAAGTCCTGTAACAAGAGAAGTTATGAAATTTAGCATAAATTCACACAAGTCATTGTTAAAATAAAAACTGGTGCCTTTTAAAAACAGTAAAACTTTTTTAACTAGTAACAACTTTATTAAAACTAAATATTTAAATAAAAAACAACTAAAAAATGAGTTATTTCACAACAAAGTTATCACATTCAGATCCCTGATGTAGAGAGCAACAAACATAGATAAAAATTGATAGCTGGCCTTGGATGCAGTGCAGATTTCTTTTACTTTGAGTTCATTTATTTAGACTTAAATCTGTGTTGTGATAAAAAGGATAATATTTTAGAAAACCTCTTGATGCAGAGAGAGGATTTCTATGATATATTTTGATATGAACATGTATGTTTGGCATTTTCTAATTTGCATTATTGGGTGGTTGTGGGAGGGGTCATATGGGGGATTTTTTTAAAGTTGAATTTTTTGTTTCCAAATAAATGATAAATCTATAGGGAATGGTCCGTAAAGTTACATTTACCTGTCAGATACTGTTTTAAGTATATAAATGTAATCAATAAATTAATTACAAGATTCATCATAATGTGGTCCAGATTATGTTTCCAATCAATATTTTACCAAGTTCTAGGTTAATTACAGGTGTTTATAAGCCAGGTATGGTGTTAGTTTCATTATCGTGAGACATATATCGTAAAATTTCACATAAAAATATTTCCCTTACATTTTTATAGTGTTGATTAATTTATTTTTGGTACGAAAAAAAAAAGTTCATTAATGGAAAGTATAGACTTCATATCATGTTTCTAAAATCTTTTTTCTCAAGCAAGAATGAACCTATAATCAATTGCATGCCTTTGGATGCTTTTTAACTTAAATTAGTTGTTAAATTCGATAAATTATCATAAATATGGAAAAAGAATTTATTAATAACAGAAAATAAGATATAAAACTTAGTACATGTCATGTTGTTCTAGTTCAAGCATATATAGACTTTACCAATTTTATCCCTTTTAACCATATATTGAATATTCTTTAATTTTAACTCTGTAGTGATTGTAAAAAAAGATTGATGAATGATTGATTTTGAGGACAGCGCTCTGAGAAGAGTCTCCTTGTTTTTTTTTTTGTGTTTTTTTTTATCTGTTAAACAGAGCAGAACAATTACATTATTGATTCACTATATTATGACTATCTGTTATTGAATTATTTTTATAATTTGATAGAGACCATCATTTTGTAAATTCATAAAAATATGCTTTTATGCATAGACTTTATCTAATGGGTTAAAGGTCGCAGTAACATTTTGAACCACTAGGCATGTTGATGAGCAGTGAAACCGGTCTCAGCTGAATCCCCTTTAGGAATAAAGCATAGGTGTTTGATTTATACAGGTAAAAAATGTATAGAATAATAAGAAGATATTTGAAAAAAAAACATTTGGATAAAGATAGGATCTTGATTTGTTCAGGGTTCTTTTAAGGCAGGTTTTACTGTATTGCCATGAATGTGTCACAACCAACAATAAAGGGACAAAAATATAAAAACTTTTACTTTGCATGACATCTTAACATAAATTGTGTTTTATAAACTATTCTCTATTCCCTTTTTGTCTCAAGAACAAAATTGATTTTCTACTAGGAAAAGATAAATATCATTTGCATTCTTAACTCTTTTGTAAAATAAAAAATAATGGACTTATACATAGAACTTTTGTAAGATTTTAAAAAAATATTTAGCTGTGAATATAATAGACTCAATTGTATGTATATCTTGTGGCATTTAAAAGTTGTCCATTCATATGGAAAATTGGATCAATTTAATATTAAAGTTAATATGACCTGTATAAACATTTGATTACAATGGTTGGTAGTGTTAACTTGAATGGCTGGCGTAAAGATTGAAGCCAGATAAATGCATGTACCTGTCTCAAATTCTTGTAAAACTTAGCTCTGCCAATTTTTTCATTGTAAATATGTTTTGAGAAATATAGAATTCAAGCTCTGCCAAAAATATATAAACATGTTATAGTTATATTGTAACCTATGGTTTATCTAAAAAGGGGGTGCCTTATACACAGAAACACAGCTTGCTTTATTAAGGATAAGATTTGAAATTTCTCTGAAGATCAGCCCTGCAGTTTAAAGTCCAAAGCATTTTCATCATCAGGAAAATATGATATTAACATAATTGATGTTAAAAATTCATTCAAATTACTCGTTTTGATTTTTTCAAGAAAAAGTTTACTAAATATACCTTTCAGTAAGAAATTAAGACGGGTTAACCCACTTCATTACCAGTAGACTGTATTTTTTCATGTTCATAAGATATAAAGGGTAATTGTTTAATAACTGTATATAGAAACATACCTCCTACAACATTATATTGATTTAAATCTAGACATATTTTGTTTTATTTCAGAAATTTTGACTAGGAATGTAAAGTTATTTTAACTTGTAGTAGCTTGAAGGGGCATTGGGGCACACAGGTTTCAAGTTATATTTACTATGGTAAAGTACATCTTCGCTAGCCAAGGGTTACGATCCGCTATCTCTCATCTTCACGTGGATCGTAACCCTTGGCTAGCAAAGATGTATAAAGTAATGATCACAATATCGAACAGAAAAAAGTAAAAAAATTGAAAGAATTTCTTATTCCATGAGATTGATTATGAATATGAAATGGTAAAATAATGATCACAATAACTAAACAGAAAAAATGTTTTATAATATGTAAAAATAACTTTGTGTACATACATCTAAGTTATAAATCTTAAGCAGAAATATCATCTCAACAAAATGAAAGACAGAATGTGTTTAACAATGACTAAGTGCTGTAAATAACTTGTGTCTAACAGATTAAAAAGAAGTTTGTTGTTATGAAGATAATTCTTTGAATTTGCACTATTTGAAAATTGTAATTGAGGATTTTACACTTGTAATTGTCAGGTTTGCAGATATCATACTAAATATAGATGTGGTAAACTGCAAATCAATTTGTTTGATACTTTGGACAATTGTATTTAGATTTCAAAATCCATTTAATAGATAATTTTGTATAAAAATTATTGAGAAGGAAGAATCTTGTTTACTGGGTAGTCTAAGAATCTTATCTAGTCGAATCATATCACAAGATAATTTAAGACATAAATAGCATATCTTCTTTACATCTAACTCCAGCCCCTCACTAAATATTAGTAACAATCTATACTACATTGACGACAGTTCCACAACAAGAAAGACACTAATCCTTCGATGAAAGACAAAAGAATGGCACAAACAAGCAAATCAAAGATAAAATCTTTCATTCATAGGTATTCATAGTACTTCATTAGTCCCTCTGGCATCACAATAACCAACAGTTTGTCTGGTAATGTCCCTACGAACCGTGGAATATCGTCCAGGAGTAGTGATTTCTTCAAATGACCTTTGCTACTTAGAATGTCAATTCGCCCCTCTCGTTTGTCAGTTATAATAATGTTTCCAAACTTGTCAATGCTGACCAAGTCGGGTCCCTGGTAGATTTCACCATCTACATCAGAATTTCCGTATTCAAAAAGCAGTTCTCCCTTCATGTTAAATGCTATGACAGTATTACTTCCTGGGTCAATGACCACCAGGAGGTTGTGTTTGTTGTCAACGGCAACACTTTGAGGCTTTTCTAATAAGTATAGGTCTGAATCACTAAAGTCTTCATTTGTTATGCGCTTGGTCAGAAGGCCATCTTTACTGTAAAATGCAATGTTGCCTCCAGACTTGGCTGATTTTCCATGGTTACTTCTCAGCTTGCCATATCTGTTTGATGTGACTATGATATTTCCTTTATTGTCAGATGTGACAAAATTCAAACCAAAGCTTTCAATGTTACTGTCAGAAAGAACATGGCCGGTACCATCATTTTCCAGGACGCGCACTTTGAACCGGTTATCTCCTCTCGGTATCGTCATGGCAACCTTTCCATCACTTGACACAGAATGAATGTTCCAACCATTGTTGACTGGTACTGTTCCTTTTACTATTCCCCTTTTCTCTAAAACATAAATCATCTGGGACCCTGTAGAAGTTGTCCCTACAATCATGTCTCCCTTGCTGTTAATTCCGATGCCTTTGATGCACTCTCTTTGAATGACAGCTGGGAGCTCAATCTCTTTCTTTGGCTCTCCCAGTTCATAACAATTTTCCAACTCATACTCTGCCTTTTCGATTGCCTCGTTGAATTTAACATTCTTAATGTCATCACTGTTATTACTTGCACTGAACATGTCTGTATCGGACCCACTATTGTATTGGCTGTCGTGAGCCTGGTTGAATATCTCCACTAGTTCAGGGTCATTGTGATCCGTAGTTTCAGCTCCAGGAACGTGATCATTTTTTGTGTTGAATTGATATTCATTATCATTATCATCTGTATGACCATCAATCTGTTCTGAACCTCCTTCTATCAATTCACCGAACATGTTACAGATGGTTTCTACTGTAACATTTGGTTTTGACAACTTCACTGTTAGTGTTTCTACTTCATCAGTTGCTAAGGATTCCTCGCACAGTTCTCGAATTCTGTACCCAACCTTTTTACGTAGGAAAACCTTTTCCTCATATGATCCATAACTCAATAAGTTTTCAGTGAATTCTTTCACTCCATTGATGGATTGCAAGTGCATCTGAATGTCATATCTCCTATTAGCTATTTCATCCTTTTTCATGGTATTTCTCCTGCTAATTTCATGTATCAACATCCTTTCGTATTCCTCGATTAAATTTGTCAAGAATTTGGTCCGATTTTTCACAACTTCATGTAACTGTTTCGTCTGATTTTGAATGATTTTCTCACTTTCGTCCAGATGAGCCAAAGTGGCATTTAGCTCGGCCTCATCATTACTTAATTCATCTAAAGGGTCTTTAATTTTGTTTTCGAAATGTCCAGCCACTGCTGTAAGCTCAGCACACCGATGGTCACCATGGTGGTTCACATGGCAATCTGCACATATAAGTGTGTCACAGTCAACACAAAACATAGCACCAATATCCATAGCATCATAAAGTTCACAGCAATGACGAATTACATGTTCTTTTTTAGCCAGTGTCTCTTCTTGCTTTTCCTCGACCTGAATGTCATATTGGTCAATAGAGATGAGGGAATGCTCTTGTGTTTCAACTGCAGTCTTGTGCGATTCTACACAAGGTGCACACAATGCATTTTCACATTTCTCACAAAATGCCACAGCATCGATAAAATTTCCTGCATTCTTACAAAACCAACAAAGAGTCTGAGGTTTTAAGTTTGTTGAGCTTGAAACAGATGACAATCTCCTTGCCAGAATATTTTCCGGTAGTGGTGCAGTGTCTTGATCGTTTCTTATCTCCGTCGCACAGACCGGACAGGGGAAGTAATTATCCTCATCTATTGTCTTGTCAATATGATTGGTGATACAACCATCACAAAAAGTGTGTAAACATGGTAGAAACCTGGGAGACTTGAATTCCTCGTCACAGATACGACAACAGAGGTACTGCTGGGGTATCACCAGCTCTGTCTGTTCCAACTCCATTACTTCTGTAAGAAAAAAGATAAAAAAATATGAAACAGTTTGTAATGTCCACAGCATGGTTTCATCCTCAAAGAATGTTTTGAAACAGAAAATAATCTGATGTGAAAAGCTTTATATATTCCTTAGATTTAAAGAAGCAGAGGTACCAATGGGGTATCCGAATGTCAAAAGTCCGAAAGGGCAGAGACAAAACCAGTAAACACCAACAGGAACGGGACAAAAACAGACAACATGTAAAACATGGAAACACAGAACAACTGAATATCAATCAACAACGCGAACTCCAGTCGAAACAAGAGTGAACTCAGGTGCTCCGGAAGAGTAAGAGTAAAGGATGGGTTCAGTGCCATAAGGCCTTCTTTTGACACAAATAAAGTTTAGCAAAGCCTACTAAGATTCTACTACTATACATCTAATTTTGTAGCTAATTAATGGATTGGATGTTCAGTAACTCAGTAAATGTTAACTTTCAATATCTATGCATGGGGAACTGTTGGATTATTTGATTGTAACACATACATCTGTTATTAGTTGGAAGATTTTTAAAAACAGAGTAAGCTCATTTCTTGTCAAACTTTAAGATTTCCGTAACATTTTTTAACTAACTATAATTACTCTTTATTACCAGTATATTATAAAGTAATAATGTAAATTTCTCATTCTTTATAGAAGATAAATATTGATATAAAGCGTATGGGGGCTTGACCATGAAATGTTTGACTTGTTGCCATAAATATTTCTCTGTAGGAATGTCCAACACTTTGGATTTGTTTTAAGCTCCATACCTTCCATGGATTCATTAAATATTGACCTAACATTCGTACACCTTTTAGGTACTTAAGCTCAAGGTTATTTATTCTGTTATGGAATATAATGTAAATATTAGTAGTGCTTGTAAAATGTTTTACTACAGAGCATTTTAAACTTTTTTTTAAATATATAAGAGTACTGCCTACCTGTATTGGATGAGGACTGAATGACTTGTGTGGGAAAACATGATATACTAGAAAGTTTATTTACTGAAACTGTTAATGAATTGGATGGTCGCTAATACATGTACTATGAAAACCCACCTGCCCTAAATAAAAAAAAACAAAAAAAAAACTCAAAGGTGTTAAATGGGGTTCTTTGACTTGTGATCAATGGCAATTTAAGAATTCCCGTAGTATATGTATGCTACTATCATGTCAAATGGGTAACATAAAAATCAATACAAAAAATTTGACAAGGTGATAGTATTTATATTTAAACATATTTTTAAAACGATTATAGTAACATTTTCTAAAGGTTTTCCAAATTTAAAATTCACATCAATTGAAATGTTCAGGTCAAAGTTTTCTAAAAAGTAGAATTCAAAGGTAAAAAAAGAGACATTATTATTAAATGTAAAATATATCAATGGTACATCTCTAAATACTTTAAAAAAAAAATTATGTTTTGCCAAGTTGTTCAAGTTACTAGACATCCTAGTAAAATCTTATGATATTCATTCCAGTAAAATTTTTGAATATTTTTTTGCCTTTCAATAGTCCAAAGCATTTTACAGGAAAGTAGCTCCTTATTTCCAAAATTTTATATTGATGAAAAAACATGAATTAAGGTCATGAATGTTGATGGGGCAGCTATTTGTTGTGTCTGCATTCATCTGTTTTAACTCTTAGAAATAGAAAAAGATGTATAATTCAATATGTCACAGCTCTTTAGTATGGGTAAAGCACTTTACCAAAAAAACATAGAAGTTTTTACTATTTTGGATCCTTTTTGACAAATCTTTTATATATGCTATATTTGCAGTATATTCTTTTGATTATGGAGAATAGATAAGTAATTTTTGCAATATTAGTAATTGTCACACAACACTTGACCGTCAATGGGCAGCATTTGCAGTATTTTCTTTCCATTATTGAAAATGGAAGTAATTTTTGCAATAATTAGCAAGTCTCATAAAACATTTTATTGAGTTTTGTGTAGGTATTTATTAAAGTTTCTACAAGTATAAAAAGATAAAGGGAATCTTGTTTATTAACACCTACACCTTATAGAATAGAAATTATCATACAGGAGAATATTAAAGTAATTGAGGATTTTTGAAGTAATTTGTATACTGAAAAAGTTGTATGAAAATTTTAAAAGTTATTGAATTATTTAACATTTTCTTCATCAGGCCATATATGTAATAAAATAATTCCTAGCTCTTAATAATATGGGGCGGGCAGGCAAATTTATCTTAATTTTTTATCCATTTTGATAAAATATTCAGCCAATTTAAAAGAAATTGACAAAAAATCAAAAGGAAGCTGAAAAAATTTGGGCAGGAGGGGATAAGAATCTAGAGAAATTAAAAAAAAAATCTTGCTGAGTTGTAAAAAATTGTAAATTTCTTTTAGAATATATAACTTATACAAGCTTTTGTCATGAGTTCATTTCTATACTTTTCATTGAAGAATTGAATTAATATTATAATATTCCTACCTTTTTCTTAGTCAGATGCATAAAAGAGTTTGTCCCCGAGTCCTACGCCAAGAGAACTTATCAAGTGAAAGTCTTATAAACAGTGTTTACTCTGTCATTTAAATCTACGTCAAGTTTTTATGTTTATAAGAAAAGATTTTGGCAATCTGTCAATTGTATTGATATGACCGTTACCGGTTAAACATTGGATCAGGATTAAGTTGTCGATGAGGTGTTATTATGTTATTACCTACGTTCCTTTGTATCATGGGCAATAACTCTTACATAAGGTTAGGGGATTAGGATATTAGATTAGTTAAATAAACAATGGCTCTGATTTTACACTATATTGTCTTCTGAGAGCTTTGTTCTTGTGACAATGAAGTTCTAATTATCTTTCATTATCAATATTGCTTTGATGGGGTCCAATTTTGTTTCTAATTTTGGAGGTTATTGTATTTTCTTTCAATTATTGAGAATGGAAGTAATTTTTGAAATAATTACCAATTGTCACACTACTATTTATTGAATCTTTGTGTTTTTCACAAGTTTTAATAGGATAAAGACAATCTTGTTGGTCACACCTACACTTTTATAGGGAAAGCTGATTAACTGTGTCGTCTTATTTCATCTGAAAATTTTTATGTCTTTTTCAAAAGATTTTGAAGATAAAGACCCGAAAATAGTGACAACTTAAGTTTGATTCTGTGTCACTTTTAATTACAATATTCAATAAATCCATATATTCATTTGTTAAACAAGTAAAAAATCAATTTGAAATTTTCTCACTCTTGCTTGACCATTTGGGAAAATTCCACATGGCTATGTTTAATATTTGAAGGTTATGAAAATAACAAACTCCATTTCAAGGAAAAGTATAATTTGTTATTGAAAATTACTTGTAATAGTTCAGAACCAGTAATAGGATTTAATAAAGATAATTTAATTAAAGCTAGATTGATTTTTATTTCAATGTATAAAGGAATTAGGCTTACTGTATACAGAGTATAAAGCTTTACAAATATTTATTTAATATTTTATTTGATTTCCTTGATACAAGACTTATTCATACTTCAATGATATAATGACAAAACAATGCACAATTGAAATTGCCAACTGAGGCTGAAACTTTTTTGAAAACAAAGATAATTATTTTTAATTGAAACCATTATTTTTAAACTTTGTCCATATAAACAAGGCCCTTTGAATCAAAAGGAGTTTTATTTCTGTTGTTGAATGCAACATGTTTTTATGTGGTTTGTTGTAAGGCAATGCAGATGGTAGATTTTTTAGATGTAAAAAAATGAAATACATGTACATGTATATTTCTTGATGGTCTTGTTAGTGAATAGGTTACAAGAGCTTGGCAAGGGGTATTTATTATGAGCCTTATCACACTTTCATTATTGTATGAAACATACAAAAAATTGTAAGAATATTTTCTTCAGAAATTAACTTTTAAAATTTTTAAACAGAAATAGCTATGCTTAAAAGATTTTGTTGAAAACTCAATGTTTGAATCATCTTATATTTAGCAATTCCTGCCACAACTTCTAATTGCTGTAAAAGCAAATCATGTGGAACTTGTTTGAGAATGGTGTACTCTTTCAAAGCATCCTTCAAAGCATTAATGCAAAAATTGTAGTTTCATTAAAAAGAAGTTTTTACCAAAGATTTACCTTTTCTGAAATTATATTTATCATTCCATTTTGATCATCAAAGTCTCTAATTAAAAAGTCACCTGTCCCAGGTAGAGTGATTTTACCTGAAGTTGATCAGGCGATAGAATATAGTGGCATAACTATCCATTAATATCCTAATCATGTCAGCGACAGTAAAAATGTAACGGATTATCAATAGCCTTACCTGTCATAGCGGTCGTTTGGGTCGCCATGCATGCACAGATTGTGAAAAAATGACAAATTAAGATGCAGACCACACCACGGAACCTGTGAATCAACGATTTAAAGCCTAGCCTCTAAATATATTAAATGTTCTATAGATTTTGAATAGCCTGAATATAAAGCTATTGATCTGTAAAGCTCATGTTAAAAGAACTTTTCAAATCCATCAATACAATCTACTAAATGGATTAATACATGAAAAATTCATACATACATGTATAGGTATTAAAATTAGAATTTAGTATTTAAACAGCGGGAATTTTTCTGCCTACTAAGAGAAAATTTGTCAAATGTAAAATTATTCCTCTTCTGTTATTGAATTAAATCTTTATATTAGATTTATACACATTTGTTATAAACCTGTTGAGTTCTAAATCTGTTTAAACTTAGGGTACTATTGTGCTGATATTAAGATTGTGGACTCAGAGTCTCAGTTACACATATTTATGTTTCAAATCCCAAAATAGGAAATTTTGTAGACATTCTCCTTAAACTAATGAACATATTTTGATAAAGTTTCCACAATATGCTATCTTATTGAAATGCTGTTTTGTTTCTGAAAACTTACAGGAGTTCTTGGACTTGTTTTGTGCATTATATGTCAAAGGAATACTTTAGGATGAAAATCCTAAAATTGATTAAAGATTTGCAGAAAGTTACTATTTCACGGTCACCTTATGCAGTTAATTATATTAAAAACTTTTTGATTCAGCACATTTTATAGGAGTTATGGTACTTATTTGGCTTTGTGAAATCTTGGCCATAAGTACACTTAAATGTTAGGCTAATTTTGCAGACACATTATTACCATTAGGGCCCTACATTTAGGATGATGAAGCCCATTTTGGGGAGATAATAAAACATATAAAAACTAAAGAAGATTACTGTGATCTAAAATTTTACTCAGTAATAAGTTATTATTTGAGATAAGCAGAGGCACCAAAGGGGCATTCGAGTGTCAAAAGTCCGAAAAGGCAACGACAAAACCGGTAAACATGAACAAGAACAGCACAAGGAAACACAAAACATAAAAACAACCGAACAGAAATCAACAACGCGAACTCAAGTCGTAACAAGAGTGAACTCGGGTGCTCCGGAAGAGTAAGCGGTTCCTGCCTGCTATAGCACACCCGCCGCGCTGCCAATTTCCAATTCAGTGTGTCAAATCCGGTAAAGGAAGACAAAACAAAACCCTATGACAAACCGACGTCTGCACTCATCTGAGAGATAGAAATCCCATATTTATCTATGAGTACATGGTGTCTACCGTAAAATTTCTTGAGTGAAGACAGCAACCGAGGAGCAACATAACCCTGTGTTAGCAATTTCTGTGTCAAACGTGACGCTCTGCCAAGGAAATCGATGTAACTCCCACAAGCTCTGGAGTAACGAATCAATTGTGATACGTAAACTCCATAAGCTGGAGCGGACGGAATGTTGCTACACACGAAGGGAAAGTTGACGATTGGGAAGTTGAAGTCATCACGTTTGTCATAGAGCTTTGTTGATAGTTTTCCTTGAGAGTCTATTTCGAGATGTAGATCTAAATATGAAGCAGACTTCCTAGAATGCGTTGTGTCCTTTATCTCAAGTTCCGGGGGATATATGAGATAAAGAAAGTCACCAAATCGAGAATTGTTTAGTGAAAGGACATCATCAATATAACGGAACGTGAGGTTGAAAGAGGATTTGAATATTAGAATTTTATCTTAGTCTGTCAAATGTTTTTTGAAAAACTTGAATTTTTTCCAATGGGACTTTTTCTGACCATCAGTCTAATTTAATGCATTGTGAACAAATTCAAGTTTTAATAGAAAATTGTTGTATTATGAACTAGTAATAGTAATAAGTACTTTATATATTAATTCTAGATTCATTAATATTTTATATATTAATTCTAAATTAATTAATATTAGATATATTAATTTTTAATTTACAACTTACTGTAATTTGACCTATGCATTTGATCCTAACAAATATTTACTAGAAGAAGCAATATTTATCGATTTTAATTGCACATCGTATCTAATTAATTGATCGCTGACTTGGTCATACTTGATCAACCATTGTGTATGGGATATATATCAGGAATCTGATGGAATGGAAAGCACTTTATCTGGAAATCTTTAATTAATCGTTATATAGTACCATAGTACTATGGGAATCTTTGTATCTTGGTCTTACTCTGTAGAACTGAAGCTTTGTAAGACACAGGATCTTAAGCTTTTCTTAAGTCTTCCACAAGAGCTGGAAAGGAAATGGTAATGCTACCATTTTCTAAGCCATCATATGAATTTTCAAACCCACCTGATCATTGATTTAGCTTGATCGAGCAGTGTAACTACTAATTCTGGTATAAATATATGTGGCTTTACTTCTAAAAATTTGTACATTGCATATAGAGCAAAAAAGAATTTCTGTCTAATCAATTCTGACTTTCGTTAAAAAAGTTAAAAAATTGTCGTTTTCATAAAGCTCTTTACGGTTTCCGGAATGAACATTTGTAAGTAAAAAGTTTTTATGATGCTCAAAAGGACAATTTTTTAGGGACCAACCATTCAACTTGAAGGGTGGCCTTGGGTAGTCAGAAATTTTTGGGAGCAAAAAGAATAATTTATTTTCATTATTGCATTGTATTTTATTTTATAAAGCAGAAAATCTTCTTAAGAATTTTTTATAAAGACCTTCTCCTTCAAGTTAAAGGGTCAGTCTTTTAGAGATTAAAGACACCAGAGATTCTACCTGTTCAGATTTACATCTACGATTTGATTCAAGTACAAAAATATATGACAATGTTTTTTTTTATGCCCCCGCGACGACATGTCGGGGGGCATTAAGTTTTACTCATGTCCGTCCGTACGAAATTTCCGTCAAGCTTTTCTCAGAAACCGTAAATGGGAATAACTTGAAACTTGGTAGGATGGTTTAGTATGACATACTATATGTCCTAAGCAAATTTTAGACCTGTCGGACATCTACTTCCTGTTTAGGGCTGGATCAAACCAAAATCGACATGAAAATTTCCGTCAAGCTTTTCTCAGAAACTGTTCATGGGATTGATTTGAAACTTGGTAGGATGGTTTAGTATGATAAACTATGTGTCCTAAGCGACTTTCAGACCTGTTGCACTTCAACTTTTTATTTGAGGCCAGCAGGGGCATCCGTGTCCCATGGACACATTCTTTCTTTATTTCTTCTTCAAATTATAGATAAATAATTGATATCATCAACAATAGACTTTGATTCCTTGGCTTGAATTGATTCCTCAAATCTTCATTCAAAGAAAATAACAATGAACATGCAAACCAACAATTAAAATAAATCTATTTAAATGCTTTGTTTGTAATATTATAGCCCTATTCAGATGACCCTGACCGTCTTATGAACTGATTAATTACACTGACGTCATGCAATGTTTATGTTTGTTTTATAATCTTGCCAAATTTTGGCAGATTATGACTGTGATTCCAATAATGTTATGGTCACAAGACAAAATATTTTGTTCCCTAGACATCAAGGGTTTTGTAGTTTGAGATTTGGGTACCAAATTGAATAAATCTCTACTTGTTTATGGGAAAACTATACACAATAGGTGTTTGTGCTTGAGAAATGTCTTGTTAACATGTATTATCAATAGTTAAATGTCTTTTAGATATCCCCTATAAATTCAATCATTGTCGCTTTATAGAACGGTCAATGTTTTCTGCTGGAGTTACTTCCCTTTATCCATAAATATCTTCCAGCAATAATAATGCAGATTTTGATTGATTAAGAAACATGGCATAAAAAAAATGTTGCTTTGAAACAGGCTTCTCGACTTGATTGTCTTACTTATACTGTTGAAGTATTGTTGATTGTTTGTTTGTTGAAGAGAACCAATTTTACCTTATACGTTTAGCACACAACACAAACAATCAACAAAAAGCAAAAATTGGGATTAAGTTCAAAAACTTACACAAAGGGAGTCTAAATAATGTATGCATAAATCTATTTTCTTAGGTTAGAGGGTCTGACTTGTCTGTTCTCACATGATGCGAATTCATCAAAAATCTTAAGATAACTTCATTTTTAGCTCACCTGGACCGAAGGTCCATGTGAGCTATTGCCATCACTTGGCGTCCGTCGTTGTCGTCCGTCGTCGTCGTTAACTTTTTAGCTCACCTTGCAATGTGAGCTTTTGCCATCACTTGGCGTCCGTCGTCTGTCGTCCATCGTTCAACTTTTCAAAAATCTTCTTCTCTGAAACCGCTTAGTCAAATGTAATGAAACTTGGTAGGGGTGTTCTGTAGTTTGTCCTCTATAAAACTATCGTTCGAATTTTTGATTCGACAAAAAACATGGCCGCCATGGCTAAAAATAGAACATAGGGGTAAATTGCAGTTTTTTGCAAATTACTCAAAAACCGTAACAGAAATCAAAATTCTGGCATAGGGTAAAAGTGATCAGCACCTCAAGATCTACCTGCCTAGAAATTTTCAAGAAGATCCAACAACTGATGTAGGAGTTATTGCCCTTTTTCTGGATTTTTTTCAAAATTTTTACTTATTAAGCCCTATATCTTGAAAACTATACAAGATATTCCAAAAATATAAATTGCATATGACTAAGCACATCAAGATCTACAAAAGTTGTAACAGAGTCAAAGTTGTAGGATCGTTCCTTTAGGAGTTATACCCCTTGGATTGTAAAAATTGACCATTTTCACAGCTTTTTGTTCAACTTTTCAAAAATCCTCTTCTCTGAAACCGCTTGGCCTAATGAAATGAAACTTGGTAAGGTTGTTCTGTATTATGTGGTCTACAAAAGTATTGTTCGAAATTTTGATTCGACAAAAAACATGGCCGCCATGGCTAAAAATAGGACATAAGGGAAAATTGCATTTTTTTGCAAATTGCTCAAAAATGGTAACAGATAACTTAAAACTTAAAATTTTGTTTAGGTAATAATGATCAGCACATCAAGATCTACCTTCCATGAAGTTTTGAAGAAGATCTGACAATGGTTGTAGGAGTTATTGCCCTTTTTCTTGTTTTTTTTCTTCAAATTTTGCTCTTTTTAGACTAATATCTTGAAAACTATACAAGATATTTGAAAAATTTAAATTGCATATGGTTAAGCACATAAAGATCTAAAAATTATGTAACGGGGGGTCAAAGTTGTAAGACCTTTGTTGATAGGAGTTGTTTCCCTTAGAATATTAAAATTGATAATTCCACAGAGTAGCAGTCCTTTGTTAAAATATCCAGCTTATAAGTATCATCGAATACAAGGTGAGCGATTCAGGCTCCTGGGAGCCTCTAGTCTTTGAAAATCTTCTCCTCCGAAACGAATGAAGAGATTGCTTTGAAACTTTGCACACTTCATCTATGGGATGTCCTCTACCAAGATTGCACAAATGGTGACCGCTGTCCAAACAACATGGCCGCCGTTACTAAAAATAGACTAGGGGGGTCAGACGACTGTTTTTGGCTTGTAAATCAAAAAGTATAAGAGATAGATGAAATCTGATGCCACGCTACTTCTTCAGCATCAAAAGCTCCACAAAAGTCTCCATTGAGTCGAAGTTGTCAGATGACCCCTTATAGGAGTTACAGCCCCTTAAAGGTGAAAAATAGCATTTTTTAATGTTTTTGGCCTATAGAATGAAAACTATTACAGATAGAGAAAAGTTGTTGCTTGCTTAAATGTTCAGCTCATTCAGCTTTGCAAAAGTCTCCATAGGGTTGAAGTTGTCAGATGAATCCTTATAGGGGTTACAGCCCCTAAAATAACGTTTTTTCATAATTTTGGCCTATGGAATGAAAACTATAGCAGATAGAGAGAAGCTGTTGCTTGCTTAAATGTTCAGCTCATTAAGCTCTACAAAAGTCTACATAGGATCGAAGTTGTCAGATGACCCCTAATAGGGGTTACGCCCCGTAAAATGATGTTTTTTCATGTTTTTGGCCTATTAGAATGAAAACTATAGCAGATAGAGAAAAGCTGTTGCTTGCTTAAATGTTTAGTTCATTTGGCTATACAAAAGTCTTCATAGGGTCAAAGTTGTCAGGTGACCCCTTATAGAGGTAACGGCCACTAAAATGACGTTTTTTCATGTTTTTGGCCTAGTGAATGAAAACTACAGCAGATAGAGAAAAGCTGTTGCTTGCTTAAATGTTTAGTTCATTTAGCTCTACAAAAGTTTTCATTGGGTCAAAGTTGTCAGATGACCCCTTATAGGGGTTATGGCCCCTTAAATAACGTTTTTTCATGTTTTTGGCCTATAGAATGAAACTATAGTAGATAGAGAAAAGCTGTTGCTTGCTTAAATGTTCAGCTCATTTAGCTCTAGAAAAGTGTTTACATGTTTAGGGTTGACTCAAGACCAGGTGAGCGATTCAGGCTCCTGGGAGCCTCTTGTTTAGTATTTTAGATTCAGACTATAATTGTGTATAGCCAAGTCTAGGGTTCCTAATCTTTACAAGGCTTTCCACGCATAATTATATCTTATATGATCCTATTTTCTATATTGGATTCCACATGATTGCAATATATGTATGAACTGGTGGAAGGCCATATCTGTGACAAGCCTTTCCTTGAGTAAAGACTTTTTTTCTTTTTTTAGATTCCAGACCACAACTATGTTTATGGCCAGGTTGAGAGTTCCCAATCTTATCTTGATACTGCCTCTGTGATAGGTGTTTCCTTAAGTATGAAATGCTATTCAAAATCATTCTATACCTGTCTTTTTTCAGATCCCAGACTACAACTATGTGTATGGCCAGGTTGAGGGTTCCCAATCTTTTCCAGATACTTCCTCTGTGACCGGCCTTTCCTCACATGAAACAGAGTTATCTGAGATAAAGCAGAAATTTGTAAAAGAGTAAGTTAAGTTTCACTGTATATGCATTCAGATCAAGGCTCTGGAAACAGTTGGAGTCCTATGCAAATATTTGCTGGTCTTGACCAAAATTTTGTCCAAAGTGACTGAAAAAAAAAATCACCAAATCGTACATTTCATTTTTTTTGCGCATTTGTTATTTCATCAGTCTGTCATAATTTCATTATTTGCATTGCTAAGCATCCAATGGGGTGGTCATTTGTTAAGTCTGCCTACAACCTTTGAAAACATGATCTTGATATCATGTTCAGGTTATTAGAAAACATTTCATGTGAGTAAGTACTTGTGTAGGTAATATCTGACTGACACATTATTCAAAGAGCAAAAAGGGGGGGTGCATAGTGTTTAACATGAGGCAGAAAACAGTTAAATGGCATAAGCATTAAACATTGAATAAATTAGGAAAAATGACTGAAAATCAACTGAAAATATTTTGCATTGCCTTGATTTAGATTGTTGTCAAACTTCTTTGAAAACTTGTAAAATGTGAAAAATCTAAAAGTAGACCATAGACCAATTGCGAGTTCATCCATTCCGGAACATTCCGGATATTAGAATGTCCATATGTCAAAGGTCAACTGAGGTAAGATCTGACGTCAGAACATTGTGAGCAATGGAAGCAACATGTTTTATCGATTTATTTCAAGAAAAAATGAAAGAAAATTGAATAAAAAGTCTTGTTCTTCAATTTGTAATGGTTGAAGAAATATAAAAACAAACATTTCCAAGGAATTGGAGAGAAAGGAACAGGTTTCCCTGTTTCATTCATCAGAGAGTAGGTACAAGTATTCCAGTAAAATCGGGGTAAAATGGCAGCTTATTTTGAACGCGCGATCCGGGTATTTTTTGTTCATAAGCATCTTGATTAGACTTGTCACAGACATGACATAATACATAAAAATCAAAAAGCTAGAGATGCATCTCAACAATGTATTATTTGTGAATTCATGTACTGTAAATCATCATATTTTCGTGACTACTTAATTTTGCATTTCTGTGAAAGAGGACAATTTTGTGGTTATATATTTCCAAGATTCTTTGTAAAAACAATAATATTACCATGAAATGAATTAATTTGTGACGATTTATTTCTTTTCCTTGGAAATCTGTTAAATTAAATCACCAGCCGAAATATGTTGGGTCACAGTATTAGAAATTTCTAAGGTCTTCAGTTCTATTGGAGGCATAGCTATATAAACATAGAAATTTATTAAATAAAAAAATTAAGATTTTCAAAGTGTGTTCCTTTGTTTACTTAATTTATTATTCTATTTTAAGATACAAGTTGTCAACTGATCAGAAGATACATGTGATTAACATCGATGGTGTCGGGCGAGTGCCGTCACAGGATATCTCATCCTTCCTGTTTGACAATGATGATGTTCTCACTGGAATGGTATGTCACGGTCAAAGTTGATTTTCTTGAGTTTTGTGGTAACAGTGAACAAAGTAACTCTTCTAACAATTGGGCAACCAAAAAAAACAGGCAAAGAATTTTGAATTAAGAATGCTCTGGCCATACAGTTTTGAGTAAATGTTGAATTTTTTTTCATATTTTAAGGGCCCCACCTTGAGGATATTGAAACCATATAGTTGTCTGTCATTCCACATTACATTAACTCTAAATCTATGTAACCGTCCCCACCTGTTTGTGATTAGGTTTGTCAGTTACCTGCCAAAGGTTGGTGGTTTCTTCTACCATTAAAACTCACCGCCCTTTATGGCCAAGGGGCTAAGGTGCATCAAAAAGGGTGTAAAAACCTAACACACTAATTAGAAAAAGCTTTCTAAAACAACTGAAACTGGTTAGAGTACAAGAAATACTGTCTTAAACATATGATGTGCTCTTTTGTTCTCAGTTACTTAACAGTGTTTTGACACTTGTCATTTTAGCTCCAACAGAAGAGGAAGAGCTTTAACAAGATAGAGATTTCAATGGACGAGTACCCACAGGTGTTCATTGAACTACAAGAGTAAGTTTGGAATCTGGCAAAACAATGTTTTGTAAGGATGGTAATTCATGAATTATATTACATGTACCTAGAAAGAAGCAAAGAGGCACCAATTGGGCATTTGAGTGTCAAATGACAGAGGGCAATGACAAAACCAGTAAACACAAGCAAGAACAGCATGAAGAAACTCAAAACATAAAAACACAAAATCAACCTAACAGAAATCAACAACATGAACTTAAGTCATAACCAGTAAGCAGTTCCTGCTTGCTGTAGCACACCCATCATGCTGCCAATTTCCAATTCAGTGTTTCAAATCCAGTGAAGGAAGACAAAACAAACCCCCATGACAAACTAACATTTGCACTCATCTAAGATATAGAAATCCCATATTTATCTATGAATGCATGAAGTCTTCCCAAAAATGTCTTGAGTAAAGAATTTATGAATTATGATGGAAATTGATTTAATATTTTTAATAACTTAACAAATAGAACACCATAGGTCAGTGTGTTCATTTGTGAGATATATTTTGTCAAAAATATGGAGGGAAACCCTTCTCAATGATGAAGAGTGACTATCCTTGATGATCGAGAAAAACGTCTAGTTCATATGTAGAAAAGTGTCAGATCAATAATATTAAAACGTCTCTAAAGGCAATACTTAGGTATGGTGATTCTGACAGTACTGACTGTTAAGCTTTTTCATACTGATTTAGGTGAACCAGTTATAGTACACAATTGATAATTGGTGGGCAACAGCATATTAAAGCATCAATACAAATCAATTTAAAAAGCCATTTTTAATTGATAAATTGCCAGTACTGCATGTTTCAACATTGGCATTTTTAACTTCATTTTGTGTCCAACAGCATGAGGCAAGACATATATATTAAAAGGTTATTATAAAGGAAGATTAAGCATGTAGGGTAGATAGTTTCTGAACTGGATGTTCTAAAAACTAAGCAGCAAGGAAAATAATAAGCTGTTTGAAAAGCCTGAAAATATAAGTTTCCGCATAATAAAGACATAGAATAGATTTGGTAAGTTACCTTGGTTTCCAACCGAAAAAAAAATCTCTAAACTTGATGTTTTTATTTTTGATGTCCTAATGTTCTTATTATAAAATATTGTATTGAGCCTGAAATAAATAATTGATTTTTTATACCCCGCCACACGAAGTGGCAGGGTATTATGTTATACCCTCAGTTTTTTTCGGTGTCTGTCCGTCCATCCGTCTGTCCGTCCCCCGAAGGTTTCCGACCAATAACTTGAAAACGCGTCAAAGGATTTGAATGATATTTTGCACAGCTGTTTAATACAATAAAATACAGGTCAAGTTCGATTTCCAGCATGATTCAAAAAACAGTTTTCGAGATGGGCCACTTTGAAAAATCAAATTTCATGAAATTTTGAGTTTCCGACTAATAACTTGAAAACGCGTCAAAGGATTTGAATGATATTTTGCACAGCTGTTTAGTACAATAAAATACAGGTCAAGTTCGATTTCCAGCATGATCCAAAAAATATTTTTGGAGATAGGCCACTTTGAAAAATCAAATTTCATGAAATTTTGAGTTTCCGACCAATAACTTGAAAACGCGTCAAAGGATTTGAATGATATTATGCACAACTGTTTAGTACAATAAAATACAGGTCAAGTTCAATTTCCAGCATGATCAAAAAAAAGGTTTTTGAGATAGGCCACTTTGAAAAATCAAATTTCATGAAATTTTGAGTTTCCGACCAATAACTTGAAAACGCGTCATGGGATTCAAATGATATTTTGTACAGCTATTGAGTACAATAAAATGCAGGTCAAGTTCAATTTCCAGCGTGATTCGAAAAACAGTTTTCAAGATAGGCCACTTTGAAATCAAATTTTATAAACTTTTGATATTATAACGTGGCGGGGTATCATTTAATGTCCCATTACATGCCCTATTTTTTTTCTCACAGATATGGAGTGATTCCTGCAAACATCAAATGTCTGAGTCTATATGAGCTGAATAGGTATGTGTATTTCATACATACAGGGCTGTCAGATATTCTAGTAACAGGAAAGAAACCTTGAATTTTATGTTGATGCCCCAGTCCAAGGAACTGTAATTTTACAGTTAAACAATCAATAGGTTGGAATTCACCAATGAGAATTTTGTTGACAATTGTTTTCCCTGATAAATTTTATATATTCGTTGATTTCATGTCATTTTCATAAGGCCTTAAAGACCATGCCACTTTGTATCAACTTAATCAGTTGTATTTAAGTAGGAAATCCTCACACAAGATATCTAAAATGTATGTAGCTTGCATTTGGAATTCAAACTCAGGTAAAACCAAGTATGTAAACAGTCCCACTCTTCAAGCAGAACAAGACCATCTAGAGTAATACAGTATTCCACCTAGCTTGTTACAAATGTACACTTTCATTTGTTGAGTAGATCATATACCAATACCATACAGAGCTCATCCACTTTCTATGGGGTTTGACCGTGAAAAAGATATTCTTCCGTAAATGACTCATTGCAGTGTAAGATGACCAGGTTGAGATGCGAGCACTTGCAGCGATCTCACACTGGTCAATTAACCAATTATAACCGTCGGTACTGATATTGATTGATGATGTCGACCAATAAAATGCAATGTTACTTTAAACTTTCGGTTTTTAGAATGAAGTAACCAAAGGCTTCAGAATATAAAAATTTGATTTTTACGGAAGAAATAGGTACTTACACGCGTCCTTGGAAAACCGGCAATGATCTTTCACTCTTAATAGAATTTTTTGGGTCTTTTGACTCGTTCCGCTGCGCTCCACTCGCAAAAAGACTGAAAAATTCCATCACTCGTGAAAGATCAGCCGGTCTTTTCCAAGAACCTATAAATCTTCCCAGGGTACTCTAGGAGGGAATTTCAAATGCACCAAAAATAACACAAGGCTGAAGAAACAGTAATAAACTTTCAGACAGTAGAAAGCCTTATCCAAATTCAAATGTTAAACACATTGTCACTGTTAACAACTACAGGTAGATTGCATTTAGTATTGGTTTATAAATGTAAACTCTATAGAACCCCAAAAAAAACAATGAACAAGGAACGAAAGGAGAGTTTTAGGCCATGTCCTTTTTAGCTCACCTGGACCGAAGGTCCATGTGAGCTATTACCATCACTTGGCGTCCGTCGTCGTCGTCGTCTGTCGTCGTCGTCGTCTGTCGTCGTCGTCTGTCGTCGTCGTCTGTTAACAATTTTTCAAAAATCTTCTCCTCTGAAACTACCGAACAGAATTTAATGAAACTTGGTATGAATGATCCTTAGGGTGTCCTGCACCAAACTTGTGTTTTGATTTTTAATCTGTTAAAAAACATGGCCGCCGTTACTAAAAATAGACTAGGGGGGTCAGACTACTGTTTTTTGCTTATAAATCAAAAAGTATAAGAGATAGAGGAAATCTGAGGCCACGCTACTGATTCAGCATCAAAAGCTCTACAAAAATCTCCATTTGGTCAAAGTTGTCAGATGACCCCTTATAGGGGTTACGGCCCCTTAAAGGTGAAAAATAGCATTTTTTCATGTTTTTGGCCTACAGAATGAAAACTATTGCAAATAGAGATTAGCTGTTGCTTGCTTAAATGTTCAGCTCATTTAACTCTACAAAAGTCTCCATAGGGTCGAAGTTGTCAGATGACCCCTTATAGGGGTTACGGCCCCTTAAAGGTGAAAAATAGCCATTTTTCATGTTTTTGGCCTACAGAATGAAAACTATTGCAGATAGAGATTAGCTGTTGCTTGCTTAAATGTTTAGCTCATTTAGCTCTACGAAAGTCTCAATAGGATCGAAGTTGTCCGATAACCCCTTATAGGGGTTACGGCCCTTGAAAAATGGCATTTTTTCATGTTTTTGGCCTACAGAATGAAAACTATTGCAGATAGAGATTAGCTGTTGCTTGCTTAAATGTTCAGCTCATTGAGCTCTACAAAATTCTCCATAGGGTCGAAGTTGTCAGATGACCCCTTATAGGGGTTACGGCCCCTGAAAAATAGCGATTTTTCATGTTTTTGTCCTACAGAATGAAAACTATTACAGATAGACATTAGCTGTTGCTTGCTTAAATGTTCAGCTCATTTAGCTTTACAAAATTCTCCATAGGGTCGAAGTTGGCAGATGACCCCTTATAGGGGTTACGGCCCCTGAAAAATAGCGATTTTTCATGTTTTTGGCCTACAGAATGAAAACTATTGCAGATAGAGATTAGCTGTTGCTTGCTTAAATGTTCAGCTCATTTAGCTTTACAAAATTCTCCTTAGGGTTGAAGTTGTCAGATGACCCCTTATAGGGGTTACGGCCCCTGAAAAATAGCCATTTTTCATGTTTTTGGCCTACAGAATGAAAACTATTGCAGATAGAGATTAGCTGTTGGTTGCTTAAATGTTCAGCTCATTTAGCTCTACAAAAGTCTTCATAGGGTCGAAGTTGTCAGATGACTCCTTATAGGGGTTATGGCCCCTTACAGGTGAAAAATGGTGTTTTTGGCCTATAGAATGAAAACTATTGCAGGTAGAGAAAAGCTGTTGCTTGCTTAAATGTTCAGCTCATTTAGCTCTACAAAAGTATAGGGTCAACATCAAGACCAGGTGAGCGATTCAGGCTCCTGGGAGCCTCTTGTTTCCATTAATTTACACTGATTTTCAAAAATCTTCTTCTCTAAAACCACTGAAGGGATTGCATTGATACTTGGTATACTTGATCTTTAGGATGTCCTCTACCAAGTTTGTGAATTATATACATGTCGACCAACCAACATGGCGGCCATTGCTAAAAATAGAACAGGGGGGTCAGACCATTGTTTTTGGCTTATAACTCAAAAAGTATAAGAGATAAAGAAAATCGGAAGCAAATTTTCTTGTTCAGCATCTAAAGGTCCTTACGGTAGTTAATTTCCTTTAACTGTTTTTTCTATTAATTTAAACTGATTTCCAAAAATCTTCCCTGAAACCACTGAAAGGATTGTTTTGCAACTTTGTATACTTGAAAGTTTTTGAAATTTATTCAAACTTTGGCATAAGAGATCAGGTGAGCGATTCAGGCTCCTGGGAGCCTCTAGTTATGCCAGTCAGTTTTCCAAATGAAAGATGCATTATTTTTGGGCAGTGAAGTGAATTGTCAGTATGTTTGTTGAGGTTAAGAATAGATCATTTATCTGTATTTCAGTGTTCCATCTATTCTACATGTTTTCAATGTGATATCAGGAGAGTTGGTGATCAGTATTAAAGATGTTATCAAGAAGTTTGACCCTGAAGAAGCTTACTGGAAGGTTTGTCTTACAACATTCTTCTTCAGAATATAGCATTAACTGTACTGCTTGGGAGTAAAGCAATAACTAACTACAACATTCACATTTTTATACAACTGCTAAAGTTTTGCAAAGAAATGATTTTAGGGTATATTGTAGTTGTTGGTGTTGCATTGTCTATCTATAAACACTTTGGTAACTACCGGTATGTATTAAAAAGAAAAATCTGCATTATGGTTAGTGATTGTCTTTCACTTTCTCTCGCTCTCTCTTGCAAGTTATATTTTTACCAATGGAGAGGACATATCAGGTTCCATCTATTTTATGTGTTCATATGTGCTTTTGCCCATCCCAAATGAGGTTTGTTTACAATCATGAAATTTTAAACACAAATGCAGTTGGATATGAATAAAATAACATATCGTAAAAATTCTACTTGTGTAGTCAACTTTTCAAACAAAAAGTTAAATAAGCTCCAAACAGAAAGTGCAAATTTTAAACCACATGGAATATTCCCTTTTCTTTACACTGTTGACATGTTTTCCAGGGAGATGTGGAGGATGAGGCAGACACTGAGAGTGTTGACACAGAATATACAGATATGGACCAAGATAAGATAACTCTTACGATTGATACTCTGCAATATAAAAGGTAAAAGTTGTAGATTTACCCCTGCTCCAGTGAAGAGGGATGTATTGTTTTACTGTGTATTAAGTTCTGAATTCAGTAGGTGTGTTATACTTGGCATAGCACAGGCATCCCCTGTGAGCCTATGCTAACACAAAAGCTCAAAGATTTACATTTTTTGAAGTTTTTACATAAGATCTTGTTAAAGGCAGGCTGACTTTTCAAGAATGATAGAATTTTTATATCCCCACTTCAACTTGTCGTAGTTCTGAGGTTCCATAGAACTTATTAGGTCAATCTTACATCTTCTTCGTGTTTGCCAAAAACTTTAATTTATTTCTGTCACTTTTTGTTTACTGATAACTATATTATCATATTTATACCTTTAACAAACAAAGTTGGGGTATTATATAGGAATCACCCTGTCTGTGCATCCTTTTGTCTGTCCTGTCCGTCTGTCCACATACTTGGACTTTTAAAATACAGTATTTAATGGGAGTACACGTAATTGCAAAATCTCCTTTTAAATTGCTCAACAGTTTTATTGAATATTTACACAAAGGAAGTACAGTACATCATATGTAGTTGTTCATAGAGAATTTTCATCGCTCTCGGATATCATGGGACTTAGACTTTTTAAAAAAAGTATTTAATGGGATACTTCATAAGTGCAAGTTCTCCTAAACACCATGACAGATTTTTACTAAACTTCACATGAAGGAATTGCATCATATGTAGATATGCATGAAGAATTTTCATCACTTACTAATATCATTCAGGGGAGATAATTTGACAGAGGGTTTTTTTTGCCAGTAAAGAATCCAATATGTAGCTGGGGGCATCCTTTTCTGAGCTGGCTCACAGTATTATTTGCTATTCATGAGATTGAGCATACTGCTGGAAATTTGTAATTATTAAAGTAAATGGGAATTATTGTTCTTCGAATTTTTAGTAGTTTATTATTCAGTGTGGTTTATTTTTCTATTAAGGAAGAGAATTTTACAGTCACTGATGGACGTTACAGTTAGCCAAAGCGAGGAAGTTGTTAATGAGTTAAACATGATAGAACATCAAATATCTCAGCTGAAGCTGGCTCTGGAGAAAGCAAGTAAGAAGGGCTCTGGAATTTTATGTTTGAAAGAGGAGTTTTTAAAGAAAGACCATGAGGATATTTTAGGTCCATAAATAAAATAAAAGAACTAAGAGACACTAAAAAAAAACATACACAAGTCAAAAATAATCAACACAACTTTAACATTACAACAGAACTAGACATACAGCTAAATATTGATCAAAGATGTCTTATTATTGGTTTAATCCCAGTAAAAGAAACATCATTAAGTTTGTTTGAGCAATTTTGCAATTCAGAAATTGTTTGGAACATCTTCAGTTTTATACATATGAAAAGCAGGAAAATAGCATAGAAAATAAAATAAATAAAGTTTTATTTATTGAAATATTTAAGAAAAATACATCGTTTGTCATAAAATAAAAGAATAACAACAAGATATTTAATGCAGAGCTATATGATTTGGATAAAGCTTAACATGGAGACAATATCATTTGTATTGTTAGCAGCCCAACGGTATCAAGCAATGAACTGTTGATCAAATTACCACAATTTCGGAACATATGGTAAATGGTTTCCCCTAAAACTTGGGAGCCATCTTTTTTGCAGGCAAAAACAAACTTTAAATTTTAAGAATAATAAGGGAAATTTTTAAGGGCAGGAAGTTAGTGAAGTTAATAAACCTTATGTTGCATTAAATTCTACAGAACCAGCAGTTGAGAGAGATCAGTTTGAGGATGCTGCAAATGAGACCCTGAAAGCCACCAAAGAGGAGGCAACTCTTGCAGCCAAGGTAAAAAAGTAATATAGATTACTGAACACAATAGACAAATGGACTAAATGCTTATAAGATTTAAAGAATGAAAAAATAGCACACTGGTATTAATATCTCCAGATCTTATCAACAACACCATTTTACCATCCAAGACAACATGAGTGAAAATGTTACAAATATTAAGCACAAAACTCTATCAATGTTGATACAACATTATGGGTGTAATTTTAACTTCATAAATAAGTAGCTGTAACAATGTGTAAGTTTATAATGAGTGGTCAAAGTGGTCATTTGAAAGTTTTTTTTTCAATATTTTCAACTTCTATGGATGACTTTATAGAAAAAAAAATTATTTGAATGAAGTGTTTTTCATTTGTTTATTAAGTACAAAATGTACTAATTTCTAAGGCCAATATTAAAAAAAAATATCCTAGATTCTCATCCCCTCCTGGTCAATTTTTTTGAGCCATCTGAAGATTTATTTTGATATTTTGGCAAATTATGCTTATTTTTGGCCACTTCCTTGGAAACGACAGAAAAGTTTATCAGAATGAATAAAAAAATAAATCATAAAATTAGCCCATCCGCCCCATGATAATTGAAAGATATTTGGATGGGAATCTAGGAACTATTTTATTGTGGCCTAAAGAACCAACAAACTGATCTTTTTAAGCCTACCATGTGAAATATGATGCATTTATGTACCTTCTTACAGATTTACATTGCATACACTTTATTTAGAAGTTGATGTGGAACAAGTGTAAGTGACACAACCTACCTATATAAATGTCAATTTAAAAATTTTCAACAGAAATCTGCAAGCAGCTTCTTCATGACCATTTGTTGCTGCTTGATGTTTTGCAATTAGCCCAAGATGAAAAATATAATGCGTACAATTCAAAGCCAATCTTAAAAATGTCAAAGAAAGACCCCCATCTTGACATCAAACACCTAACATAAAGACGACAAGTACAAACATAAGATTTGACAGAGATTCCTGGCTTAGCAATTTTATTATGTTGACTGCAACATATTGCAAAGCGACATATAGGAGTCACCTCGACACTTTTTGTTTTCCTGTGGTGTCACAAAAATCTCCATCACAGTTTTCCTAGCAACTACATGTCACAGCCTCTTGGTATTTGGCATGTGGCTTCCTGCTATATTACTATATGGTGTAAAGCAATTTATTACCTGTAACTCATCTACTTCCTATTTAATGAATATTTTAAGATGCAGGCCATGGAAGACCACCATTCTAGATTAAAATATTTATCACTTTCAGCCTGTAGTATCAGCATCAAGTCCCGTCAAGATGACAAATGTTGTAATGCCCATGAAGAACACCAGCCAGCCCAATCCTGTCAAGCCTACTGCTACTCAACCCCCATCTCAGAATCTGACTCCTCAGCAGATGCTCTATAGTCAGTTATTAATCAACCAGATGAACCAGCAAGCTTTGATGAACCCATTCATGTCTCAGTTCATGTTAGGACAGATGGGAAATTTGTTAGCAGGGCAAGGTGCAGAGAGTATGAACCCAGGTCCTGGTATGCCTCCCATGCCTGGCACACTCCCACAGGTTAGGTCCTCAGTTCCACCTCCAAATTTACCTAACACTCTTCCCCAGATGGCTGGGTCAATGATACCACCACCAATTGGACTTTTCAATATGCCTAATATGCAACCCCAATTAGGTAGAGGTGCAGCTACTTCCATGGCTTCGGACCGACCTTCAGCACCTGGAAACCAAACTGGGCTGGGTGAATGCCCTTTGTTGCCTGGATTACTTCCCTTGTTACAGTCACTCAGTATTGGTCGTGGTGATGGCAGAAACAAGAACAATTCTTGATCATAGTGACACACTTTGAATGTGTTTCTTAAAGCATTTAAGTGACCTGCAATTATGTCTTATCGGTGCTATGTAAATTGTGTTCATGTTTAGAATTTCAAAAAGTGATATTTGATTTTAGTATTATTTTAGTTTGTTGATTTTTAATGTTTAACATTTCAGTTGTATATTTGCAAAGAAGCAATACTCTGTCATACTTGAATTGTTCATAAAAAAAATTATTATTTTTGTTTTTTTTCATTTTTTGTAGTTCTGTTCTGATGAATAGTTAGTCAGCTAGCACAGTTATTATAATTGACAATTTCTTTTTAGTTTTTTTTTACCTTATTAATATAATAATTTCATCTTTGGTGATATTCACAGTTAAGATTTGAATTAAAACATTAAATACAATTTGAAAAGAAATATACTTGGATTCAAATATTCATAGATGAAATCCTTAGACCCTAGTCTTTCAATGTATTGTTGTCGATATGAATGTTTTGGTGTGTTCCTAGGTTTCAAAGCTTTACAGCTATTTTTTCCTAATCTTGATAAAATAACAATTGACATTGTTTTAAGTTGAAGAAATACAAGTTTCTCAATCTTTAAACTGCATTTATGATAATGGTTATTCTTGTGTAAGTAACAAATTTAATGAGATGATTTTTACATATTGTAACAAGATATCTCACAAATAATAAACATTTACTGAACAATGTAAAAAGTTTTATAACATTCTGAACAAAATTGTTACTTCTCATTGCCATGACTGCCATGTTTCTTTTAAACAAATACTGATTTGTACACAATTGTTTTTAAAGACTGCTTGTATAGTGCTTATAACTTTTTTTTTCACAAAGTTGTGTATCATGTTTATACTGTTTTATTTTTTATGATTGTGCTATTGTTTTTTATGCAACGGAGCATTTGTTTTTACATATCTTATTTGTTTTTATGAATAAAATGTAATTCAGATTTTTTTTTTTTACAAGATTTTATCTGTCAAGTCTTATAGTGCATCTACTCTACAAATACCCCTAGAAAAAATGGAATACCCCTAGTGATATTCCATTGTTGGAAGATTAAGAGTACAATCAATCAATACAATAGGTGTTCAACTCACTTGTCCAGATTTGTAAATACCACCAATGGGGCTATTTATTCTTTTCAGCTATGAGAAATATATCATTTTGATTGAATCAATAATGCCAAACAAAAAAATATTTAGGCCTGGTAAAAGATAAAAGAATGTACATTACTGTATGTAATGTGAAATGGAAATATAGTACCGGTATTTGACACAAAATTAATGTTGTATATACATAAATTATTACTTATGATTAACTTCAAGAAAGCAGTTGTCTATTTTAAACATTGTCGTCATGCAGATTATTATGACTTGAGTATCTCCTCATGCTCTTTTGGGATTGATTTAAGTAACAAATAATGAAATTTTAATGCCCCTGTATACTATGTGTTTTTTTTACTTTGTCATATGTAAGATATTGTGAATTAAAAGCTATATTGGCTTAAACTAGAAGATAAATTATTAGAAAACAAAAAGACAGGGAATTTTCTATATTCAAATTATATATATATATGTTATAGTTTCGTCAACATAAAAAAATATAGTTAAATTTATATATATCATATATCACATAGAAATAAACTTTTTATAAGGTATAATGAAATCTGCCATCTTGCTACAACTTTAAGGACAACTTATTGCTTGATCAGTTTTAATTAAGTTTTTTTGAAAGAAGTGGCTAAGAAATTTCCTTTTTCTTCATATCAATTTACAAGGGAAAAAATTCCCTTCAGTATAGCTTCCTAGACTGAAACTTAAAGGGGTATTATAAATATGCTGGTTGGAAATAGGTGCTATTTCTCTTTGTATGTATTTTTGAGAAACAGGTTGCACATTATGCACCCTCAATAGATAAATCTATCAGTTATAAAACAACAGACCCCATTTGTTTTGCAATAAATCATACATGTAAGCAAATACCGATTGCTATTTCTTTCATAACATCAAATAATGTTTTACAATTATCATCAAACAAACTTGTGAATAGTGTTCACTAAGGATTTTAATATAATTGATATATTTCTCCCAGCAGTATGAAGAGTAGATGCGCTATAAATGAGAGGTTTAAACAATGTCTATCCTAAAAATCAAATGGTTTGTTATTGTGGGTGAAGCGAGCTACTCTGAAGATACATGTGGTAATTTATCCCAACATTTAAGAAAAAAACAAAACTGTTTTTTAACGTTATAGGCTTTCTTCGTTTTTGTCTCGCCTGCGACTTTAGTCGCTGAAGGCGAGACATAGGTATTACTTTCCGGCGGCGACGGCGGCGATGGCGACGGCGTAAACTTTTTTGTAAGACTTTTGTGGAAAATGAATTACAAGAAAAGTATAATAGCTAGGCATCTGATATTTGGTATACAGACAGTTCAGGTTATGGTCTACGCAACTGGCACCATGCCGTTTGACCCTGACCCAAATTTCATGGTTCAGTGACTCTGTGAACTTAGATGTTTTTTCGGGCCAAAAAACCCCTTTGTAAGACTTTTGTGGAAAATGAATTACAAGAAAAGTTTAATAGCTAGGCATCTGATATTTGTTATACAGACAGTTCAGGTTATGGTCTACGCAACTGGCACCATGCCGTTTGACCCTGACCCAAATTTCATGGTTCAGTGACTCTGCGAACTTAGATGTTTTTTCAGGCCAAAAAAACCCTTTGTAAGGCTTTTGTGGAAAATGAATTACAAGAAAAGTATAATAGCTAGGCATCTGATATTTGGTATACGGACAGTCGGGGTTATGGTCTACACAACTGGCACCATGCCATTTGACCTTGACCCCAATTTCATGGTTCATTGACTCTGTTAACTTTGATGTTTTTTCAGGCTAAAAAACCCCTTTGTAAGACTTTAGTGGAAAATGAATAAAGTGAAAAGTATAATAGCTAGGCATTTGATATCTGGTATACAGACACTTTGGGTTATGGTCTATGCAACTGGCGCCATGCCATTTGACCTTGACTCCATTTTTATGGTTCAGTGACTCTGTGGACTTGGATGATTTTGGGGGCCAAAAAACCTCTATGTAGGACTTTTGTGGAAAATGAATTAAGTGAAAAGTATAATAGCTAGGCATCTGATATCTGGTATACAGACACCTGGAGTTATGGTCTATGCAACTGACACAATGTCCTGTGACCTTGACACAATTTCCATGGTTCAGTGACTCTGTGGACTTAGATGATTTTTTTGACAATTAAAATTTTTGTCGAAAATAAATTAAGTTAAAAGTATAATAGCTAGGCATCTGATATTTGACATTCAGACATTTGGGGTTTCGGTCTAAACAACTGACACCATGTGGTGTGACCCTGACCCCACTTTCATGGTTCAATGACTTAGTGAATGTTGTTTTTTTTTCATAGTTTCTCAATAACTATGGTATCTATAACAAACTTCAGACATTTTTGTGATGGATAGGAATTCTGTCATCTGTCTGTCACATGACCTTGACCTTAACTTTTCTGAAGGCCCAGCTAGACCTTCAATGAGTTCTGTGATGGTGCCGACAGGCGAGACACACTTTAGTGTCAACTCTTGTTTTCATGTAATCAGTTAGCTTCTTTATTAGTTTTTGATTGGGAAATGGTACAGCACACCAGCAGCATCAAGTCTGGGGTCTGCCTCATTTCTCAAGACAACAAAAAAGTTTTCAGATTTTTTTTTATTCAGATTAAAACATATCAAACCTTTATCAATATATAAAAAACTGCCATTTAACCAACATCAACATTTCCAACTATATATAAATAAATAGAAAATCCCTTTAAAAGTAAACATCACAAACTCTGGAATGTATCAGCAATATACATTTAACTAAGAATTGTTGATCAATATCTAAAATCAATTACTAGTTACAAACAGCTATAGCATTACTAATTCAATACAAAAAATAACTAAGGATATTTACACATGTTTCAATCTAAGACAAATGATTATGACATTAATGTAAAAGCAGTTTCATTTATAGTGGAAGGTATCCAAATAATTTTTTTTTATGTATCACTTTTTTACGGTCAGGGAAGATGAGAAAACATTAGTCTGAGAGTGGTATTAGATTGAGCTGGGCTGAAACAAAATTTGCCTTGCTATGCAGGTATGGCAATATTAGGTTGAATCTTAATTCAGCTCTAAAGGCTCAAATATTTGAAAACTAAATCATAGAACTGACAAAAATATATTTCATAATGAAAGAAAAAAGATGAATAAATTAAATTAAGGAAATATTTCAATAACAGCACTACACATTAATTTTTAAAACAATGCATATATAATGATTTTACTTATTTATTTATATTTTGTTACACAACAAAACTAAGGAAACAAAAAAAAAATAGGATTTTACAAAACATTAGAGAGGCCAAAGATATATTTATGACTTTACCTAGCATTATCAAAATATTTTTTTATCACAGTATTGCTCGGACAAAGCACTTCAAACATGGCAAGGCACTCTTTAGGACTAGAAATTGAGACAAAAAGTTATATCTGTATAAAATATATTATGAAAATATTTACAATTTTTACTATCTATACAAACTAAAGTATGAAATATAAAACTTTTTCTATTTTGTTTCTAATGTAACAAATATATACAGTACAATTAGATCTTAGAAAACAATAACATAGAAAAACTAACAACATTCAGCAAATAAATTAAGTCAATACTTTTCAAAGTACTTACACGTTTAATGATTCTGACTCATTTACAAGTAGATAAAAATTCATGAACAAACTTATATTATTGAGTCCTGCTTTATGATTGTTAAATACACAATTTGAGCATTTTATCATTAATGGAATGGTCTGAAAAGGCACATGGTCAATGTGTAAAAGAAAAAGAACTACATAAAGTCATTAGTTTTTTCTGGTCAGACTTCACAATTTAAAAATCCAAGTTAAAAAAATGAGTCATGCAGCGGGTTGACCAACATAATTTTTGTTTTCTCGAAGCCTCTTGCTGTTTGGTATGCTGCATCAGTATGGGGAATGGATTTAATGTCTTTAGTACATTTATTTCCTGTTTAATGAAATCCTGCCATCATTACCTTGACAGATTTTTTTCAAGCTTTGAATCTCTTCTAACCTAAGATTATTTGATAGTAAAAAAAGTTGTTCTTGAGGATAATAGCTCTTAAGGATAACTACACAGGGTTTTTCATATTGGGTCCCATATTTTATGACAAAAGCTAAATGTGTCATAGACAGTGCTACAAATAGGTGATGCACCAGTAAGTAAAATATCATCAACATTTGATAAATGTTTTTTAAACATAACTTTCAAAAGGCAATAAATATTTAACACTAGACACAGTGTGGAGCTATTTCCTTAGGCTCCCCTGATTGATGGTAAAATTTTAATTAAACGCTTAAATTAAAAGCCTAACATTCTAACAAGCAAATCAATTTCTGTATTTTAAGCTTTACCTTTAAAACTGTCTAGAGAATATTATTTTGATGAATTATTAATAATGACTTTCAACATCTGTCAATACGTGTCTGTTAAAATGTCAGTTTTTATACTTTCTGTTGTATATGTTTTCTATCATAGGAAAAATTGATAGTCTTGTTTTGGGAGCACTATGAATTGAACTTAAAGGTAGATTGTTAGGGGAAACTGACATTTAATGGCCGAAAATATCAGATTACAGGAATTTATAACAAGAATGGCCAGATTTCATTTACGCCAATATAAGAAATATCCAAGATTCTCATAAGAGGTATAAACATATTTTCCTCGCATGATATTCATCATTTTCTAAACTGGAAAATGGTCAAAATTGTTGTGGAAGTTCAAAAAATTAGTTTTAAATACAATGGTTCATATTTTTGAAATCAAATGACATCATTCATTCTTGCAAAAATATATGAACCCCTACTTTAAAATGTTTGAAAAAAAAGTATACTTTTATAAGGAAGTAAAAGTACTGCTAAATAAAACAGGGAAAAAAATAAACTTTTTTTAGTTTCACTTCCCTTTGTGAGAGGGTTCTGATTGTTTCAGAGGAAAACATTAAGGATATTTATGATAAAAGAACAATAGACCTCTTGAAAAAATGTTAGTTAAAATTATGAATTCCAAGTTGACAAATTTACAAATGAAAGCAGATAATAGATTGTTAACATTTTCTGGATTTATATAACCGATAAAGAATTATTTTTAGAAGTAAGGATACATTAATATGAAAATCTATACATTGAACATATTGATTTCACTTAAATAAATAATGTATCTTGATAAGAACTACATATGGATTATGAACATTAAAAATTAACAATGTCAAAAATCCAATACTTTAGAGCTGATATATTTTTGTACAAATTTACAATAAGTTTATTGAACTTTTCATTTATTTTCATACAAACTGGCAAGAATATAATTGAGATCACTTACACTGTGAAAGATTCATTATTTGTAGGGTAACAAGTTGTTATTTTGCAAGGTCTTTATTGTAAAGGAGGGTTGGCCTTCATATTTTGGAGTAAGTCTGTCTGATCCTCTGGTTTTGCCAGATTTTGCTTTTTTTTGATAATATGTTCATTTTCACTGAAATTGATGCAACTTTACCTTATTTGCTTTAAGATAGACGGGCAAATCTTCTTAAAGAAAATTTAAATTGATCTGTAAACAAATTTGAAAAACCCATAATCGAATCTGAATCAGCAAATTATAGAAATTCGACAAAACCCTTAAAAAGTAGTACCCTCAAATAAAGTTCTCTCACAGTATACAAATTTAAAGCTGAGTATACATATATTTAAATTCCCTGTTTTGACTAGTTATGTCTCTCCAAGCCTTTATACCATAGCCAGCATCTTCATTCTTTATTCATTGACAACTTGTTGGATCATTGACTTTCTCCTCCAAAGGGAATTCAGGAAACATTTCTCTCATTTTCAATTTAAAGAATTCCTCAGTTTCAATTCCAGCTTGATAAGTTTCAGTCCCTTTCTAAAAAGTGAAAATAGATTGATATGCTTGATGGTTCACATTAAATGCCAGAAGACAGTATAAATGTAAAGAGTTTTTAATATGACTAAGAGATAGGATGATAGATGAAAGGTTTAATACAGGCAATATTTTGGATATAAAGTTTTTATGTTTTTCTAGTCAAAGCTGCTATCTCTGCAGGTTTTCATGAAATGTGTACATGTTAGCAGTTTTGAAATTAAGGCAATATGAATGAAATACATATAGTGCAGGGCTGCAACCTTTTGAAATTTTTATATCAGGTTTTCAATTATCTCCGTGATGTTTCTTTCATATTCATTTTAAAATAAAGACATGAAATTCAGGAAAATCTGTGAAAATGGGGTAGGTTAGCAGCCCTTGTGTTCAGTCCTTTTAAGTCTTTCTCAAATCCGGTCTACTTTTAATTTCATGTTGCAAGTAGAGGCATCGCACCTTTTGGACAAACTCTTGTTTGTCTTAAAATGATAAATGGATGTATTTTTACTTTTTGCATTTTCTGTATCAAATGGGTTATAGATCTTAAACTCATCATCATGTGTAAAGTACCTGATGATACTGGTAACAGTTGGTAAAGACAAGCTTCATATCATCTGTAAACTCTTCCAACTTGTGGTAGATACTGTTCCGTAGTTTGTGGGCGATAACATCAAAGCACATCCCCCTTTTGATTATTTTATAGTAGTCTGGGACCTTAGAAGAGAAAACATCGTTATTACTAAATTTTTTCTACTTAGTTTGATTCCGTATTTTATGATTTTTAACAAAAAATAATAATAAGAGTAATATATTGGTATAATAAATCTATCTATCTTGATATCTATAAATGAAGCTATCACTTTAAGATGATATTTGCCATTTCAGGGTGTTGTTCTTAAATACTTTTTTATGAAAGTTCTATTTTCAGAATGAGAAAGTTTCAAGAAATATTTAACATTTACAGAAAACTTATTTTTACGACATAATCATGTTAACAAAATATTTTGCCCAGTTAGGAATCTTCCTACAAAGCCTGTTTTATATATTGGATTTAGCGATTTCATAAGTTAAACAATTCATGACAATTACATGTTTATAAGTTCAAAGCAAAAAGAAATTTTAAATACCAGTACTTCACTATTACACTATAAACTTGAAATTCAAAAACTATTATTATGAATGCATGCATCTTTTTTTCATTCTACATGTCAAAATGTACTTTTAACATTATACCTACATTTATTTGAACCTTAAATTGCTACATGTCAAAACCACTTTATCATTAATTTCTTTTATATTTATCCATAAATTGATAAAGTTTCCTCCAAAATTACTATCCTACTTTCATGTAGACATTGTTTTTAAAAAGTACAACAAAGTTTGGCAAGTCTGTACTCACAACAAAATCAATATTAAAAGCTTCTTTTCATATATTATTTATACAAGACTTGTATTTGTTGATATTTGAAAATAATCTATGGTAAAGATCAATGCTAGCTATTACTTCTCCCTAGGGGAATATGTTTAGTTATTATCCTAATCCATTTTATAAATCTACATCCCATTATTGCTTTTCTAATGTGATGTTTAGTTCTAGAACATCTGTTTGAATGCCATTTGTTTACTCTAATAGGCAACATCTGATTAATTGAATAAATTGACACATTTCAAAGTTTCATTCAGATTTAGGTTTGTAAAAAACCATTATTGTTATATTTTGATCTAAATGGTTGAAAATTCTTTTCATTTGGTTTAGTAGCAATAGAGGAATCATTTCAATGAAACTTCTTTTGACATTTAGAATATCTGTAACATCCTAACCTGGCCTACTAAGATATAATAGTTTTGAACTAAAATGTAATATTTTTGTACAAAAATTGATAATTGCATACTTACATCTTTAGATTTAATTTCCTGTCTAAATGGTTCACTCTTATCATGGTTGTAAACTTTGTCTAAAACAGCAAAGCATTCCTTGAAAAAAACAAAAATTATTCATTTATTTCTCTAGCTAAGACCCATCATTTGGAAAATTTATTTTGTTTGTCTTTAAATTACATTTAAGTTCATTGAATAGAGGTTAAAAAAAAATAATGATATTTACTATTTACAGAGCAAGCTTGTAGGGTTCATACTTTTTTAACGGTTTCAGAATTCATTGCAGTTTCCTTAAATACATAATCATATTCTACTGTAGTTGATAAGTCTTTTGATATAACAATTTAGCTCACCTAGACAAATACAATTTGCCAAAAATGTAAAGAGGTCTTATTAGATCTCTCAAAATCAATCCATCTTGGGAATATATAACTTTTTGAATAGAGCCAATATATTCTTCAAGTAAATTACAGACTTTTACAAAAACTTTATTAACACTGACCTTGACACAAGTTAATCCCCTGACTTTAGGTTGAGGAATTACTTCTAAATCTGTGTGGTTAGCACTGAGCATTTCATCTCGTGTTCCTACACTTTTTGATCTTTCCTTTCTGTAACCATCGCCTACAGAGGTAAGAAATTCCTGGGGTGAATACACTTGTGGAGCTTTGCTCCTAATGATGATTTTCTCTTGTCTATCCCATCTCTTCTTTGGTTTGGTTTTCTTTGGCTTCTCTGTAAGATAACTGAAATCTGTGACGGTCCTGGCATCATCATCATCGCTCATGTCTTCACTATCTAAGGATGGGGCTGATGACAATACATCTGAAATTTCACAAGTATTGAGATTAAAGTTACCATGGTAACAGTGTACTTAAACGTTCTTCATGAGGTCTGTGATGAAACTGACATTGCTGGCTTTAATGGGATGGTTTATTTCAACCCATCAAAGGCTTGCTACCAAGTGCATATATACGATTTTAAAAGTGTTGGTATTGTGCAATTTTATTATATTGCTCTTGAATTTTCTATTTTTTTTTCTGGCTCAGAAACAATTCATCTCAATTTTATATGATATGGAATGCCTTTTTTAAAACAATACTAGTATTACTCTATTTTATTCACAAGGTTGGGCGGAGCTTAATTTTCTCGGTCGTTTAGGAAGGATTTAAATGAAGACTCCCGAAATAATTGACCCATGACCAACCCGGTCAATAAAATAGAGTAATACTTTATAAAATTATTCTTCGTGTGAATGGTTGAAATGTTAAAATTAAAGTTTTAATTTTCTCAGTTTAAATGCATTTAGAAAATAAATCTTTTTCAAAAAGTTCATTTCAATGAACTATCAAAACCATTCTAAGAGTCAAAACGTTTCCTTCTCAATAGACATAATAGTCCAATTCTTTTACTAAGACTTCATAGGTTCTCCACCAATATGTAAATATTCAAAAAATATCAGTAAAATACCTCTAATAATACTTTGGACCTCCTTTTGTGTGTTAACGTCCATTCGATGACACCTGATGTGTGATGTTTTCCTTTTCTTTGAAGGAGAAACCAGAGTTGGCAACAAGTCATCTCCATATTCAGAGCAAAAGGCTAAAGGTGAAAACCGATCAGTTTCCTCCACGTGAATGTCATGTCCCATTTCTGTAATAATAAAAACATATAGATGTTTTAATTAATCCGTGACTTTAATTATAAAAACATGTCTGAAGATATTCAGAAATGTGGACCAATGTTTTTTTTTTCTAATTTACACGTTTATAAAACATATTTACTTGAAAACTATGATACACGATTTTATCACTCTAAGTGCAGAAATTCTTTAGATCAAAATTATGTTGAGTTTATATTGCTGATCGAATACTCAAGAATATCAGATGATATATACTACTGAATATTTAAACTCTAGAACCATTTTTACAATGTTAACCATTATTTCATTCAGATATAAAATGGACAACAAGCTTGAAACAATTCTTTTTCTAGTATCTTCGATTTGTGTCTGAATCTTGTTGGTAAATATTTGACCAGTTTCTCTGGATTTTAGAGGTTTTTTAGTAATAAAATCGTTTGTTTTAAATATGATTGCAGTTCGGTTATTTGTATGTCTTTTTAACCTAATCTCTTTTTCATCGATTTTGTTTTCGTATCATCTGATTTTGTCTTTGAAAAAGTTTCGTTTTGTTTTGACACTTGAATAACCAATTCGTACTCTTTTTTTCCTCTTTAGAAACATTACTAAGAGTTGAATATGTCTATGTTCACATTTTGATTAAAGTAACAATCCTACATTTTCATAATCTTACCTAAATCTTCTTCATCGCTAGAAGACAAAGGAAAACTGTGGAACACTAGGTTGTCAGACGACTTAGAATCACCAGGAGGATTGGTGTGTGGAATTTCATCTAAGGTATTCTGTTGGCAATCTAATGGGTCTGGATGTGTATCGCCTCTTGTTGGTGACCCATCACCTTTAATGTTTTCGTTTGTTGGTAACCTATCACTATTACTGTTTTCGTCGGTTTGTGACGTATCACCATTCATGTTTTCATCGGTTGGTGAAGTATTGCCATTCATGTTTCCTCCATTTGATGTTCTTTCACCACCCTCGATACCTTCGGTTGGTGACCTATCACCATACTTGTTTTCTTCGGTTGGTGACCTGTCACCATTTCTGTTTCCTTCAATTGGCGACTTTTCACCATAACTGATGTTTTCAGTTGGTGACTTGTCACAATGTGTTCCATTACTACTTCTGTAGTGGGGGATTTCTTGCACCCGCACCGGATTACCATTTCCATCAGAGGTCTTTACTTCAGTGCACTTTCCCTCTTCCCCAAGAGGAAACTTCAAATATTGCACCTCCCCTACACTTTCTTCTCCTTGTTGGTGACAGTTGTTCATGGGTTGTTGGGCAGAAAAATTCTTGTTCAAATCACACTCGAATAAGTAACTTGTCTCTTCACCATTTTGATCTATGTATGATTTTGATCGATAATATTTTCTAAATTTGGCATATCCTTCGAATTTTCGTTTGGTTGAATATCGTTTAATAAGATCAAGTGTTGCTGATTTTCGTTTGTCTGTACATGACACAGTTAAACTATTGTTTACCGAATTATTTTCCTTCGATTTTTCAATATCATCCACTTTTTCTGAGTATGTCATACTATTGCTGCTACTTGAAATATTTTGTTTGTTCGATATTGAAATTTCTGTTGAATTACTGTAACCACTATCTGGTGTGAATGTAGCAATTTCTAATTCTGAAGTGTCTGCTTGAGAAGTGGCATTGCATGTACTCGTCTTACAAAGAGCAATTTCTTTCTCTTTTGATTTACCGTCATTCAAAGCAGTTCCTTGAATTTGAGAAAAAGGCGGACTCTTTGGTTTATCAGCAGTGGAATTTTGATTTGAAGCAGAACATTCTTCATCTCTTGTTCTGTCCATTTTTATACGTTCACTTGTTCCAGTGCATTCAGTTTGTTCAATACCATTTGTATCTTGCTTAGAGGAGGCACCGTTACTATTGTTATGACCAAATTTCTCTTTTAAACTCGATAGTATGTTTTTAACAAGTTTCTGGTCTTGGCACTTTGAAACAGTGTATGCATTATGTACTAAGCTATCAATGCATTCATTTTCTAACAGAGATACAGTTCGTTCAAAGACAGATTGTTCGACATTTCTTTTGTGTTTATGCTCTTCATTTTTCGTACCCTTTGTCTGATCTCCATTTTGTTTTGACAGTGTTCTTTCTATATGCTTTATCTTCCTATCATGTCTGTGTTTGTACTTATGTTGCTTGGATATATCATTCCCGCTCTTGCTCTCAACGTCGCGGCTCTTTGAGTCATGCTTATCTGATTTAGATATCTTACTTTTGTGACATGCCGCTTTGTCCATAATTGCTAGCTGCTCTTCAAATGACAATTTCCTTTGAGTACGACTACTTAATACCAAGCCGGATTTAGAACTAGTTTTATGTGAATGTATACGTCCTTTTTCACTTTCACTTAATAAATAATTCTCCTTATTCCCGCCATTATTTTCTGAAGTGTTCCCTTTACAAACAGGACTCGTATTGTTAGATTTATAACTATCTTTTCGTTCTACAGATATCGTGTTCGTATCTTTGTCTGTTGACCAAGAATAAGTGTCTTTGTTGTCACTTGTCTCTATTTGCTCTTTTGGAGATTTAACAGTATTCACAAGTGGTATGTCTTCATTTTCTGAAAGTGAGGAATGAGTGGACGGTTTTGCAGTTTCTGTTATTGGCGGCTCGACAAAACACTTATCAACAGTGTGAATTTGAACTGATTGCTTTTCATCTTCAACATTACTTTCCTTTTCTATTTCACAATTGTCATTTTTCTCCTCTTTGTTTCTTTCCATAGCTGTCTGTTTGTAATTTTCACTGATTTGCTTCCAGTCGTTTGTTATGTTATTTGAAGACTCGGTCCTTTTATCTGACTTTCCATCTACATTTTTTACTATATCGCCATCAGAAGCACTTCTACATAGTTTAGGTTTTGATTGAAAGGTTGGTGTGCGTTCTGACCAATCTTTATTATGTAACACTGCTGTCGACTGGTCCAATGGAGTTCTAGTCAAAACCACATGACAACAGAATCTATTTGCCTCTTCGTAATTGAGCACGATCGAACTAGGTAATTTCAACCCTTGAAGAATTTCCTTCGATCCGAATTCACATATATCCTGCTTCAGTTTCTTACACGACAAAGATGTTTTAATGTCAGCTGTTCGTGGATTTCGGTAGTCGAACATATTTCTCTCAAAATGTTGAAAACGGTGGTGAACAGTGTTTTTAAGTCTTTTAACTTTCCGTCTTTGCATAAATTTGATGTATTTTTGTCGACGGCTTTCATTCTGTCGGGGTCTTGAAGAAAAGGTATGTGATGGTGGAATCGAAATGGTAGCGGTTTGTTTACGTTGTGACATTGCTTTACTACTATTGCGGTGGATATTGATAGAGTCAAAGCGTTTTCCCGCAGAATTTGTTACACTGGAACAACACGAACACGTTGTGTTTCGAACTTTCCTTCTCTTTGAAGATTGTGTTAATTTTGTCTCTGTATTAACATTTCCTTGAAAGATCACATCATTAACAGTTCTGTTATGTAGATGTGTGTCCTTTGAGATGTGATTTGCAAGAGCACTTGACTCATTTTGATTTCGAACAGAATTTTCATTGCCGTCATTTAGACTCGTTTCATTTAATGAAAGTTCACTATCACATATACTTATGTCTGGGGTTTCTGGTACAAGAACATGCTTTTTAAAGCTATTTTGATATATACTGGTAGAATCATTAGAAAGACTGTTGCTTGATTCGAATTTATTTTCTGTTGAAGTTTTTCTCTTTTTATACAGAACAATGCCAATTTTACCGCTATTGATCACCTGGCTTGAAGAATAAACATCATTGGAATCATTGGAATCAAATTTTCTAGTCATGGATACATGTTCTTTCTGAGATGTATTGTCATTCTGCAAACTCTTATTTACCGAATTATGATGGTTAATCTCAGTTTCGGTAACGACAGTGACTGTTTTGTTTGAAACCTCTTCAAAGGAAACAACATTGTCCGTATTTTCATCAGCTGAAACTTCTTCTTCCATCACGGAATCGTCTTCGTCGGTTGTGTTTTCATTTATGGTGACACGATTACAGGTTACACTTGATTTGTTTTGTTCGGTGGGTAAGTCTACATTCTGAGTATCGTCTTTAACTGACACAGAATTCGAATCGTCAGTCATAAACACAACATTACTATTAATCCTGGTAGATTCAGTGACTAATGACTGTAAGTATTCGTAGTTGCTGGTTTGTTTTTCGGCTATATCATTTTGTTCTTGTTCAGTTGAAGAGTCTGTCAATTCCAAACAGCCAGACTCCGTCACCGAAGGAACGTCTGTCTCATCAGGGGAGTAGTAGTTTGTAATTTTGTGCAGACTTTCATTGGTGATTTCTATTGCATTGCCCTTTTTGGATGACAAACTTTCATTTGTTGTTTGAACGACTGCCAGTTCACTGTTATCTGCCATTTGTGGTTCATTTTCATCAGAGTTTTGGACTTCGATTGGCGCTTCACTTTCATTCTTATTGTCCAAACTACATTCCCTTATCAGTACAGGTACAGAATCTAAGTCAATCGATGAAATTTTATCATCTGTAGAATGAGTTGATGCCTCTAGAATATTGGGCATGTCACTGTTGCCATTTTCGCCGTTTGAATTCTTGCAAGATTCATTTTCTCTTTTGTCTATTGGCTCAAAAAATAAGTCGTCGCTGATGCTGGAGGCCATCGACGAAGCGATAGACGACTGTTTGAAAAGAATAGTCAATGAATCGATAAACATATCGGGGTAAAATCCAAGCTGGTTATTGACCGTTTGTCCAACCAACGACTTCAGTCTGTCGACCGCCACTTGAGACAGAATCATACAGGAACCACATAGTTGCATAATATCCCATATAACATTCCGAGAATGAGACAGGGGTCGCTCATTTGCCGGAGCCGCTTCTATTTTCTCTGTCAAAATATCTAAATTACGTTTGATTTGAGCTATATCGATAAGATCAACCGTTTGAGGTGGCGATTGACCAACGATGTCAATAGTCTTTTGAAGGTGTTGGAGAATGTTTTCCTCAAATGGCGTGTGACCTTTAACTGATGGTGGCATTTTGTCATCGAGTGCTCTACTCGAAGACGTTGATGGCACTGAGTGGAAGTTATCTTGATCGCTTTCGTTCGTACAAATATTTGACACCTCTAAATTACTTGAAGATTCTTCGTGTTCTATGCACGTACGAAACAAGGTGTTTTCACTAGTGTCGATGCAGTCATAAAACGTATCATCACCGACCTTTCCGTCGCAACGAACTTCGATATTAGCAGAGACCAATTCAGCACAAGCCTCACCATCGCAACGCACCTGAACGTCAGCAGATATCGAATCATTGGAAACTTTTCCATCACAATGCATTTCGGCGTTATCAACGAGCAAAGTATCCTTTATTGTAGAATTGTTGTTGGTAGGGTTTGACAAGTTTGCAGTGTCATTTATTTCTTCTTCACTACTTGTTTCCTTTGTATTAGTTTGGTTTTCCAGTCTTTCATCAGATATTTGTGTAGATCCACACGCTTTGTCAATTTTTTCGTCTTGTTGCGTTTTTTCCTCGGGTGTTAGCTCGGTTGCAGTATTATTTTCACAATTGTTTCCTATAGAAGTAGCCATATATACTTTCTCCGCTACATTTTCATTTGAATTGATATTCTGGACTGGAGAACAGTCCAATACTTCATTTGTCTTGTTTTGTGAGTTAACTATCAGATTTGTTTCAACTATGTCACCTTGATCGGATCGGCTGGAACACTTTCCAGAGGTAACATCACACCGATCAGAGGGAGCGGTCATCGGGCATGGCGCTGCATTGCTATTGAGACCCAAATTTACGATTTCATTTTGGGATTTATCGGAATATTGTTCGCTTTCATTCGTGTAAATAGGGTTCAAGTCTGATTCTTGAATATTTGCAAGCATAAGGGATTCTTGCAATGGGTCCATTACATGCGACTCGGCATGCAGTGGTACCGGATTTTCGCATAAATCATCCGCACCAGTTGGCTCGTTCATTATGTAGTACGTTACTGTTTCCCCGTCTTCAATAGTTTCAATAGCAGTATAAGTCACCAACTCGTTGTTTTCATCAAACATTTGACCAACAGTTTCATTTACTACAGATTTTCCCATTATGTCCGACACAGATTCTGCAACAACTACTGAATTATCGGGAGAACTAGCATCGTCAGTGGATGATAAAGAGTCATTGACTAATGTCAGGGGCATTTGAACGATATGTTCTTGAACAGAACCTGGGCGTCCGGTAGTATAAATAGAGTCGCCTGCCTCAGATGGAACTTTAAGGGGAATTACAGGTTCGCTAATACTGTTCATCATTTCGATTTGATGGGTAGCTCGTGCAAGCTCATCAACAGGTTCATTCTGATCATTTAGTTGACGTTTATTATATTTTTTGTTTGAAACGCCAATAGTCTTTTTCTGATTTTTCCGAGTCGAGGCGTATTGCAATTTAGTCCCCCGACTTGGAGACAAATCCAATAGTTCCTCGTTACTGCTCTTCGGGGACCACATAGGGTCTTTAGTGCGGTTGAGCCTTTTATCTTTTTGGTACGTTATGTTCGGGTTGGTCGGTTTGTTGCATTGCACTGAATTTATTTGGGCTTCAAATTGCGATTGAGCTACAGTAACATTTATGTCATGTGTTAATGCATTTGAGCAGTTAGATGCCGTGCTAGGAATAGAAACAACAGTCTGAGGTAAAAATGGTCCTCTTTCAAATACACCCATGTTTGTTGGTACCATAAAATGTCTATGATCAATAAGGCGTTGTCTTACTCTAGGGTCGATTTCCATTCCGCCAAAAGCAATATTGCTTGCAGCTGGAATAATTCTTGAGGGAACTTGTCTTTCGATATTAGCTTCACTTCGGAACCTTTCAAGAACTTTTTGCTTCGGTGAAAATTGTTTCTCAACATTCGCATGGTTCGTATTCGGTGAATGGTGTGCTGAAATAGGAATTGCTTGGTAAATCGATGTTACATTATTCGGAACATTAGATGCTTTTGAGTTTTCGTTCATTATTTGGTGAGCTATAGTCTGGTTTTGTATACTATTCAAATTTGCTTTATTTGAGTTTGTGTCTTTCGGTTCAAAAAGATGGGCTGCTTTTGATTGCTGGGAAGATTCGACCACATGACTTCTTTGAAGCTGTCTATACGGTAAGGATGTGTTCATGTTGTGTATTCTCTGCATTTCTATTATGTTTGATCTCGGAACATTTTGTACATCTCTTGGTTGATTGTCTACATAAGGCATTTCTGTTTGCCTGAATGCACTCTCATTCTTCGACATAATTTGAGCACCGTCGGACACACTAATATTACCATGTGGTCTAGCGAAAGGACTCATCATATGCCTTGGAAAATTCTGGATCGGATGACCACGTGGTTGCATTTGGTTTGGAACAAAACTGTGGCTAGGAAAGGGAATGAAATTCGGGGTTCCGTTCATTTGCATCATTCGGGGGATTGGGTGTCTCGGTGCAAAACACATTTGAGGGTTATTCTTGTTTAGAAATTCAGCTTTCGAATACTCCATCATCCGTTGTCGTTCGAATGCCATTTTGGCATTTTCACGAAATCTCACATCTGCTCGCAAATCTTCTGGTAGTTTAGCTTTACTAGATTTTGAACTGTTTCCTTTTGGGTTTGATTTTGCTTTCTTTTGTGCACGCTGAACAGAATCTGGCGTGATTTCTTGGTTTTGAGGATAAAACTGTGTTGATGTTCTAATGTCACCCAACATTGCCCTATGGTATCCGATGTTTGTATTTGTGTGGTTACCCACAACAGGGAATCCTTGCTGTCTGAATTGTTCCATATTTCCATTTGGAACGTAGACGTCGGACGGAGCTCTCATGTTGCCCCAGTTTGACACTGAATTCGGAGCGAAGGGTGAAGTCACACAATCACTACGAGGGTCCTCATAAAGGTCATTCAAAAACACACTTGTTTGCTGTCTTAAATGTTCACTTTGTGATTGGCTTATTTCACTGTCATCCGGGGTACTGGTTTGAACGTTGGGTTCTGGGCTTTCCTTATTTTCTGTTACCGCCTCCTTTCCTGGGAGAACCTGTTCGTTTTCAATTGGGATTTCTAGATCTACTTCGGTAATTGTTTCCGTTGGTGTTGACATAACGCTTAACAGTTATCTCGAAGATATTGCTGACGGTTGTCCATGCTAGCTGACATCTTTACACCTTAAAACGAAAAAAAAAAACAAATCTTATGCTTGAATTTCATGTGTTTTATATCAATTGATAAAATGTGATTTAAGCATCAAGAAGCTAGGTAGTATATATACATGTGCATGCTACCTTTATAAAACAATATTCATATAGGGCTGTTTTGTTATAAATAATTGTATATATATGAAATGAATGTCAGATTTTGTTTGAGAGTTAAACGGTCCTGAAAATTTTTTTTAATAACTTTTTGTGTGTAATACATGTCGTGATCGTGTTACGTTGTTCAGTTTTTGCTTTTCTAAGGCCAAGAAGCCTTGTCAAAAAGATGCAAGGAAAATTTTGTCGTAAGAAATTTTTTTAAAGGTGACATTCGTCAGATTACCTTGCCTAGATCGACCGGGTGAAGGTTAAAAGGGTGACATTATAGACTAAATATAGCAGATGAGTGAAGGGTACATCGAACTCGGGAGATCATGAGATGGGTTATAATGAAGGTGGTTCCTAACACCATATTGACCTAGATATCATCACATTTGTTTAAAAATTATGGATGTAATGAATTCATAAAAGTATGATATTTCATTGTATGCATTTTATTAGGTAAAGATGTGCGTTCTTTAATCAAAATTAACACTTTTTATTTGGTCGATATCTAGGTTGGTGTTGGGAACCCCCTTAAACGGTTCATTTTATAAAGTGCCATAAAAGATGTATTTTGATCAAATCATCAAAACTTGGAACTTTTAAAGATGCAGTGAAAGGTCAATAAATGTGAAATTATGGCGAGGAATACCTCGAATAAAACATTCTTTTCTTGTGTCATAGTTTCACGTAATACCCCCTTCACATATACGAGATTTCCTTACGAGTTCTTACGAGTTTTCAACTCGTATTCGATCGCAAAGACTCGTAAATCACTCTTTGTTACTCGCAAACAGGTCTTTCTAGCTCGTGTGAAATCGTAAAAACTCGTGAAAGTTTTACGAGGATTTTTGACATGTCAAAAATCCTCGTAAGACTTTTACGAGTTGAAAAAAACAACAATGTCATAATTTAACTCGTAACCACATCGCAAGTAACTCGTAAAGAACTCGTAGAGATCGTAAATGACTCGCCTTTACTCGTAACTAAGTCGGGAAGACCTCGCAAAGGAATTCTTTTACGAGTGGTTTGCGAGTTAATTACGATATCATTTCCAATATCGCAAATCACTCGTAAAGACGTCGTAAAGGCACCGTAACATACTCGTAAACACTTTAAAAATAAAATCCATATCGTCTCTGGACGGGAGTGCGAAAAAATTCCGCACAACTGACGAAATCGTGACAACTCGGAAATAGATCGTAAAAGGTTGGCAGAAAATCTCGCAAGAACTCGTAAAACTATAAATTTTGAAAATCGTAATAACTCGTAAGAGAATATCGTATATGTGAAGGGGGTATTAGAGAAAAACTTTCGGCAACTGGTAAAGTATTTCAAAAATGTATAAAACATACTCCATATAAAAAAAACAATTTAAGTCCCATTCAAGACATATCTCGTTTATATAAAAGGAGGTTAACAATCTACATGTATGCATATACAAAAGGACATGGTCATGCATATCTTAATTGCAACTAAAACAGTTGTGAACAATGGTTACTTATTAGCTATCCCCACTTATAATGTTTGAAGTAAATTCAAGTAGCACCCTTGTACACAGCAGTACCAAATTTCCCAGATTGACTTTCTCAACAATAGGCTAAAGAAAACAAGAAACTTAAAAAAAAAACACTCCATAAATATCACCGCTTCCTGAAAACTCAATTCTAAAATTGCAAAAGTGCAATTTTACATTTTTCAAAAATATGTGTAGAAGTTTCGTGAAGATGATGTTGTAGCATATAGCACACGCCGTGACTGGTTGCGACAAAATTGAGAAATTTAAAGCAGTCGTTATCACGGTCGTTATACTTGTCCTGCGACAACATGTTTTCTACCAATTTTATGCTTGTTTTCTACCGATTGTTTTTTTTTTAGAAATAGAAAAATTACGCTTATTTTTAATATTTGAATACATCCTCTGGGAGAATATGCAATAAATGATCGTTTTTTTGTAAAAGAGCCATTTGCTTTTTCATATAACTAACAGGTTTTAAAAAATTGATATGTCCTGGTTCAGCAACTATTCGTCGCAGGCGAGACAAGGCGAGACATAGGTATTACTTTCCGGTGGCGACGGCGGCGGCGTAAACTTTTTTGTAAGACTTTTGTGGACAATGAATTACTTGAAAAGTATAATAGCTAGGCATCTGATATTTGGTATACAGACAGTTCAGGTTATGGTCTACACAACTGTCACCATGCCGTGTGACCTTGACCCCATTTTCACGCTCCAGTGACTCTGTGAACTTAGGTCTTTTTTTCAGGCCGTTAACTTTTTTGTGAGACTTTTGTGGACGATGAATTGCTGGAAAAGTATAATAGCTAGGCATCTGATATTTGGTATACAGACAGTTCAGGTTATGGCCTTCAAAAACTGCCACATGCCTTGTGACCCTGACCTCAATTTCACGCTCCAGTTACTCTGTGAATTAAGGTCTTTTTTCAGGCCATAAACTATTTTGTAAGACTTTTGTGGACGATGAATTGCTGTAAAAGTAAAATAGCTAGGCATCTGATATTTGGTATACTACTACGTTATGGTCTACGCAACTGTCAACGCGCCTTGTGACCCTGACCCCATTTTCACACTCCAGTGACTAAGTGAACTTGGGTCTTTTTTCAGGCCGTAAACTTTTTTGTAAGACTTTTGTGGATGATGAATTGCTGGAAAAGTATAATAACTAGGCATCTGATATTTCTTATACAGACAGTTCAGGTTATGGTCTACGAAACTGTTACCATGCCGTGTGACCTTGACCCCATTTTCACGCTTCAGTGACTCAGTGAACTTATGTTTTTTTTTTAAGCCGTAAACTTTTTTGTAAGACTTTTGTGGACGATGAATTGCTGGAAAAGTATAATAGCTAGGCATCTGATATTGGGTACTAGTATACAGACAGTTGAGGTTATGGTCTACGCAACTGTCACCATGCCATGTGACCCTGACCCCATTTTTACTAATACACAACATTACAAAGCTAAGCTTTCAATGAATTATTTTTGAAAACTCTTAATTGTTTTCAGATGACCCTTTTTAAGGGTTTTGACCTAAAAGGGTAAAAAAAATCATGGTTTTCTCTTATTGAATGAAACAATAGCAGGAGTTTTTGTGGTACCCATGGGATAGCTGATAGGAAACCATCAGTTACCTGAAATAACTCTTAATACATTTTGTACCTGATGTAATTATAAGTTTCGCTCTGAAAACCCCCAGATAGCTGCCAGTAAACCCAGTTATCTGAGGTATCCTATAATAGATAGCGTGTCATACTGTTGTATATGTAAAGATCAATCTCATCCCAAGAAATCCATGTCTCAGCCTCAGCAATTCTAGATATAACAGTGAAATCTGGTAAATGGAGGATCATTTCCCAATAAATATATATATAGAGCCTTTCACAAATCTAATAAAGTGGAAGAAATGTTGATATACTATCATTTTCTGATAAACCAACTTTTGAGAAAATACACATTAAATTTTGTAAAAGTGTTCTGGGTGTGCGCAAAACAGTTTTTGCTCATGAATCTCAATTTTCTTTTTATTATCAATATTATACAGTTTTACAATTTGTCATGAAATGTCATTTAATATATCACATCGGTAGAATGCCCATAGGCGGATCCAGGGGGCCTGGGGGGGGGGGGGGCGGGTCCCCCCTTTTGGCGGAAAAAATTGGTTGAATATATAGGAAATCATTGAAGCATGACCAAAGCGGGCCCCCTCTTAGGCCAATCTTTTTAGAATTGCTGGATCCGCCTCTGAATTGCCACGACCATCGGTAGAAAGTCAGGACACATCTTTAGAAAACCAGGACTACATTTTTTTTAAAAATGATCGTAAAATCAAAATTACGCCATTTGTAATGATAAGGGATATGTCTTTAAAAATGTACGATTTTTAGAACATAGAGCATAATTTTCAGCCCAGTACATGGTAATTTAAAACAGATATTCATGATTATCTGAAAGGAAATTGTCTCTTGCTGGACATGCTAAGTGGCAAAAGTAATTGTTTTCATGTCTTGTAGTTCGGACTAAAGTGTTTTAAGGGAGTTTGACACGGTACGGACGAACAACTTGTTATGTATTCTCCGTTTTTTTTTTGTGTTTTTTTTTTTGTTTTTTTTTGGGGGGGGGGGGTGGGGGGGTGTAAGTGGGAATTAATATTAGAAATGATTGTTTTTAAGGTTCTGAAACGGTCCATTAGAATATATGCAAAGGAAATTTATAACCTTCAATGTGTTTTTCAAAATAATATTGGTCTAGCAATTATCTATCATATCTACATTAAAATGATTCAAATGATTGTTTTCCTTTGAACAAAATTAAAATTGGCCTATTTACTATACAAAAACAAATGTATGAAGTGATTCTCTTCGTTATTGATCGTTTGAATTAGCTGTTAATTTGCTGTTCTAGTTTTAAGTATAATTTACTACAGTTTAAGCTTATACTCTTTGCATAATTTAAAAACGTCCCAGCATATAGTCTCGATCATAAATTGTCGGGGTCCATTGTTGAAATTTTGTTAACGTTCAATTATTGGGATCACCCTTTTTGATGAAAGGAGGGGGTAGGGGTTTTAAGAACAATTTCAATTGAATAGTGTAACTTTCAATAAAATATTGCTTTAATTCTGTTTTGTTCATTTGTACGTGTAAAAACAAAACGATAGTTTTACTCGGATACCATGCTCAGTTAGAGATAGCAAGTCCAGACTACGTTGAACAAACCAGAACAAACTGAATCGCTATATGGACAAAGGTCAAAGAATCTTAGAAAGGCTTTAATTTCAATGATTTCAATCTAAGGATTTTAAGACATTTTAACATTTAAGACAAAGGATAATATTTATTAGCGAACTCATTTGCATAAAATGGACTTTGCCAACAAAGTTAAAAAGTACATACAAACAAAAGCTACTGATAACAATACTATTGACGGTGGGAGCTAAGATTTTTCAACTAAATTCTCCTCAAATTGATAAATAGTAAATTCTTTAATGGCGATAATTAATCTCTTATACACATTTACAGTAAAAATTTAAACAGAAAATAAATATTTTTGTGCGTAGATACATGCATGACATGGTTCTATTAAAAGCAACAAAAAATGTAACAGGAAAATATACTTTCTTTTTAATAAAAACATACTATTAGTTATATATATTCTAAAACATATTAAAACTTTAATGAGCTCTGGCATAACAAGACTACGTGTCGTAATGACAACCGCTTTTAAGCCTTTATAGTAAAACTGCGAGTATTTTAAGGGTATAAAAAGTGAAAGAACTTACTGTCAAATTGCTAGGCAAGACACCTATATTAGCTACATGTCAAATTTCCCTCTTCCGGTTGTTAAAATTATTTTACACGTAAACATGTAACTCCATTATAGGAAGTAAACATTTGATATTTATATTTAGTGTATATATAGCTACATATACATGTGTGTATTACCTTTACCGGTAATATATAGATTTAGATATGACAAGTCAATACACAATCGCTAATAACCATTTTACATGTTCAGGTGAAACAAAAGTTTACCGTTAAACGGCTAATTATTAGAACAATTGATTTTTCGTTCTCAAAAGTAAAACTATGAATTGGAAAATTTAAATTGGTTAGAAAACAAAGAGCAAATCCTTTCGTAAATATCTATATCAAGAAATATAGTTCAAAGTTACTGACATGAAACGGATTTAGTAGCAACAAAACAATGTCTTGTTTTAAAACCAATATGGAAGTAATTGATCTTTGTAACATAGGAATAGAGGGCTAGTATAAACTTGCTTTCATATATGTATGTATATGAGCCCGAAGCACGAAAAGATAATGTTTTCAGAGTCACTGACATAATCAGGACTTAAAAAAACTATTTTATTTCATATTTTTGATGGCAAAAATCTTATCAAACAAAATTAGTCGGATAGTTCGAAATCAAATAAAGACGGTTTCAATGTTCAATTAAGATGTTGATTATTTGATAATTTGCGCAAGATAACTTACGTAATCGCTGCTATGCGGATGATATCTGAATTTATATGATAACTAAACGATAAACTGATATATTTCGTTTTTCCAGGTTGTATTTTTTAGGCGTAAAAACAATGCAGCATTGGAATATAACATCGATGGAATGTGGACAAATGTGACCGGATTGATGCAAGGAAGTTTGGGAAAGGGACACTCCTCCATTAATAATCAGTTTTTGTGGAATACATGTACTAGTAGTTAATATAGTACAATGTGGTATAGTTTTGTACTAACCCTAACCCTAAATGTATCTTTATATACCCTAATCCTAATTGTGTGGATTTAAATTCATTTTAAATGAATTTTCAAGTTTGCCAAGATTTACAATGCGGCTTTCTGTTTTTTTTTTTAGTCCGTGAAGGCATCCCTGTATAGTATGCAAATACATTATCTCCCTTATGAACATTTTTGGAATTTTCATAAGGTTCAGTTTAACTGAACTTTCTGTGTCTATAACAGAGAGAAAAAATGCAATTTGCTTCAAGATATGAAGTTCTGTAGTTCGCTTTCAGATGTCCAGAAAAATACTTTCATTCTTTTCCATGTAAATTTGTATTATATTCATTCCAGTTTGATAAAATATAGTTTCATAATAGAATCTTAATCTGATAAAATGTTGCAAGGAACATATGTGCGATTTAATCAATCAGAAACGTCATGTGTCTGGGCATTTGTTAAAAGTACTTTATGATTATAATGTATGGTCGATCATGCAACGAATATTGAATATATACAGTTTTGAGAGATATACTGGTCCTTATAACCTTAAAACCAACAACCAACAACGAAGATATTCACATAAACTATAAAAAACGGTAAGCCGCAACTCGTAAAAAAATTAACGGCTTGACATATTGATCAGGAGATGCTTACAAATTATGTCACAAATATTGACAGTTTCATTAAAATCCGTCGAGTGTAGGGTTGGTTCCAGATATTTTTCTTTCAAAGGGGGTCAATTTTGCCGAAAATATCTCCCCCCAAAAAATCCTATGAAACAGAAGTTCCAACCCGTGAGTTTCCCCCTGGAACCGCCACTGGAGTGATATAAGCAGTAGGTGAGGGTGGATAAACTGAGATGTGATAGATACAGGTTCCCCCTGGGTCCGCCACTAGAATGATATAAGCAGTAAGTGAAGGTAGATAAACTGAGGTGTGATAGATGCAGGTTCCCCCCTGGGTCCGCCACTAGAGTGATATAAGCAGTAGATGAGGGGATAAAGTTGTGTGTGATAGACGCAGGTCCCCCCTGGAACCGCCTCTAGAGTTATATAAGCAGTAGATGAGGGGATAAAGTTGTGTGTGATAGACACAGGTTCCTCCTGGGTCCATCACTAGAGTGATATCGGCTGTGGGTGAGGGGGTTAACTGAGGTGTAATAGACACACAGATTGAGCACTCCTGTCACAAAATATACTCTTGTTTCACAAGGATTGATTTTAGGAACGCCCTCGTTTACCGAGAAAAATAATAATACCAATGTCAAATTTGGCCAGACAATAATTCATTCAAAGAGAATGAACTTTGTGAGCCAATGGTTAAGTGGCTATTGTCACCAAGATCCAACGTTCTCTCCTCATCAGGGTTGGAAAGTCATGGACCAATTTTCCGATTGTTTCTGTGCACTTTTTCCTAGAATGGTCTCAGTGAACTTGTACCTGTCCCTCGGAAGGGACAAAGTAATGCTGATCCTTATATTGGGACAGAAATACTCCGCCGGTGCATGTTATGTAAAGATCGATCAGTAGGCTCAATTGTAGCCGCTACAAATATACCAACATCCCTCCTTTATTAGACAAGACGCCACCAGAACCAATTAATTTCTTAATATGATTAATACCCATAAATCGAGTCTGAGAACTTAGCAAAAAAAGTTGTTTAACCTTAGAAATTGGTATTGCATACCTATATGACTATTTAAATTACTATTCTAAACCCGCTGGTTTGACTTCATATTGTTTACCCTTTTGACCTTGGTCTTAATTTTGCCTGAGCCCCTTTTAATCAATGAAGTAGAGGTATCAATGGAGCACCCGAATGTCAAAGTCCGAAAGGGCAGAGACAAAACCAGCTAACACAAACAAGGACAAGACAACAAAAAAACAGACAACATACAAAACACGGAAACACAAAAACTACTGAAGATCAATAAACAACGCGAACTCTAGTCGTTACGAGAGTGAACTCATGTGCTCCGGAAGAGTAAGCGGTTCCTGTCTGCAAAAGCTCACTCGTCTGGCTGCTAGTTTCCAATTCAGTGTGTCAAATCCGGTAAATGAAGACAAAACAAAAACAAAAAATTATAGGAACATCCACTTTCTGAATAGTTCTAACTTTGAGCTATTAAAAATATATTAACCCCATGGATATTTCTTTATTTCAATAAAAAGCTACGCCGAGCGCAGCATGATACGACCGCAACATGTTGAACCCTGTACGTTTAAGGCCCAATATGGGTAGTCAATTGTTCTGGACACATGCAGCCCATGGTGGACTGACAAAGGTTTTTGACACATGCAGCTTTAAGTGGACTTTCCACTCACATATTAAAAGCATATTGTGGATTGATGAGCAAAACAAATTTTCAAAATCAGACTATACAAATAAAAAAGTATCGATTTTGGTCCCTAATTACGTAATAGTGGAAAAAAGGGGGGCACAAAAATTAATTCTCAATTTTGTATTCGCTATTAGACAAGAACAAACATGCAAAAAATGTTCAAAATCGTACCACAAATAAAAAAGTTTCGATTTTGGCCCCTAATTATGTAATAAGGGGAAAAAGGGGGGGGTCGCAAAAATTAATTCTTAATTTTGTATCCGCTATTTGACAAGAACAAACATGCAAAAAAAAAAATCAAAATCGGACCACAAATTGAAAAGTTTCAATTTTGGCCCCTTTTGACCCCAAATTACATAACGGGGAAAAAGGGGGGGGCACGAAAATTCATCATTCAATCTTTTATTGTAAGAAACATTCTTGACAAATTTCACAGTAATAGGCCAACTAGGATTAAAGTTATAGTGGAAACAAATATAATATTTGATCTTTTTTTCCCCTTTGGGCCCCTAATTTCAAAGGAAACAAGGAGGGACCCCCAAAAACAATCCCATACATTCTTTTATGGTAAGGAACATCATTTTCAAATTTCATAGCAATCGGATAACTAGAACTAAAGTTATCGTGTATACACTAAAGTTAACGTGACAGACGCCGCGGACGACGACAACGACGACGACGACGACAGCATCATACCATTATACGTCCGCAATTTTTTTGCGGTCGTATAAAAAAGGGTAATTTTACCAATTTTGATATTGTACAAAATTCAATCAGGGTGATTTTTTTTCTGACATAATCTAATAAAAAATCTTGGAAATTGAAACCCTAGTATTAAGTTAATGTATTTTATTTCCTCATGCTTTTTAGCTCACCTGGCCAAAGTCCATGTGAGCTATTGCCATCACTTGGCGTCCGTCGTCGTCGTCCGTCGTCGTCTGTCGTCGTCGTCGTTAACTTTTCTTCAAACTTCTCCTCTGAAACGGCTGCACAGATTCAAACCAAATTTGGTCTGGTGGTACTATAGGGTATCCCCCACAGAACTGATGTGGGGATTTTTGATTCGTCGAAAAACATGGCCGCCGTTGCTAAAAATAGACCAGGGGGTCAGACTACTGTTTTTGGCTTGTAAATCAAAAAGTATAAGAGATAGATGAAATCTGATGCCACCTTACTGCTTCAGCATCAAAAGTTCTACAAAAGTCTCCATTTGGTCCAAGTTGTCAGATGACCCCTTATAGGGGTTACAGCCCCTTTAAGGTGAAAAATAGCGTTTTTTCATGTTTTTGCCCTATAGTATGAAAACTATTGCAGATAGAGAAAAGCTGTTGCTTGCTTAAATGTTCAGCTCATTTAGCTCTACAAAAGTGTCCATAGGGTCGAAGTTGTCAGATGACCCCTTATAGGGGTTACGGCCCCTGAAATGATGTTTTTTTCATGTTTTTGCCCTATAGTATGAAAACTTTTGCAGATAGAGTAAAGCTGTTGCTTGCTTAAATGTTCAGCTCATTTAGCTCTACAAAAGTCTCCATAGGGTCGAAGTTGTCAGATGAACCCTTATAGGGGTTACGGCCCCTGAAATAATGTTTTTTCATGTTTTTGGTCTATAGAATGAAAACTATTGCAGATAGAGAGAAGCTGTTGCTTGCTTAAATGTTCAGCTATTTTAGCTGTACAAAAGTCTCCATAGGGTCGAAGTTGTCAGATGACTCCTTATAGGGGTTATGGCCCCTAAAATGATATTTTTTCATGTTTTTGGCCTATAGAAAGAAAACTATAGCAGATAGAGAAAAGCTGTTGCTTGCTTAAATGTTCAGCTCATTTAGCTCTACAAAAGTCTCAATAGGATCGAAGTTGTCAGATGACCCTTAATAGGGGTTACGGCCCCTAAAATAACCTTTTTCATGTTTTTGGTCTGTAGAATGAAAACTATAATAGCAGATAGAGAAAAGCTGTTGCTTGCTTAAATGTTCAGCTCATAATAGCTCTACAAAAGTCTCAATAGGATCAAAGTTGTCAGATGACCCTATAAGGGTTTACGGCCCCTAAAATAACGGTTTTTCGTGTGTTTGGCCTATAGAATGAAAACTTTAGTAGATAAAGAAAAACTGTTGCTTGCTTAAATGTTCAGCTCAATTAGCTCTACAAAATATAGGGTTGACATCAAGACCAGGTGAGCGATTTAGGCTCCTGTGAGCCTCTTGTTTTAGTACATTTCCCAGCTTGAAAAAAATGAACATACCAATGTATTTTGGGTGAGGGGGGTTGAAATTAGTATGTTTTCTTTTATGACCCAACTACATAGGAACCAAGTATATGTATCATGAACATTTACACTAACATATAGACAAGGTCTGCGATAGTTTCAATTTAAAAGAAAATTGCTCACAATGCTACCCTTAAACATGTAATTTATCCAGATGATCTACAAAAGCAAAACTATTGTCACATAAAATGAGAGATACATAAAAGATTTGCCTGATGTGTTTTCTCGTTATTCCGAAGTAACAGCTGGTAAAGAAGGAAAAATCATAGCAATTTATGTCCGTATCAATACCAGAGACTAATCTGATGGCAGTTAACAATTTTTATACCACTTTGAATGGAAAGGAATATCATTGGTATTGATATATGATTCGATGTAAATTATTAGGTCGCATTTCATACATGTACATGGTACATGAGTTGCATTAATTATCAATACGCAAATTAAAAAATCGGGACAGAAATAAAAAAAGAAAAGAAATAGTAGAAAGAAAGATGAAACAAGCATTCTCTGACTTGACACAATTCTTAGTTTTTCTTAATAGAATATTTTTGCATATTGTGGTCACTTGTTGTTAGTGATGTTTCGTTTGATTTTGCCCGTACATTGAAACATGCGTCGTTTGCTCAGAGCCTTGAAAGATCCAGCCTAACAGCTGTCAAATGGCTGCAGGGTAAATAACATAAAATGACCAAATTGCCGAATTCCATAAATTATAGCGAGCATAGCTCGCAAGCGGGCACAAAGTGCCCGCTCGAGCGGTGAGCTCTACGGTATTTGTTTCCGCGAGAAATTTGCTAATGATGATTTAGATTTTTTATGGTCCGGAAAGGGTTATTATTTTTACAGGACCGGAGTGAATGTTAAAATAATTTATAAGAAAAGAAAAAATGCTTTAAAAAATAATGAATTTTTACAAGAAAATAATATTCCTACAATAATAATTACACATAAGCTGCTCGTTTAGTCTTGGTTATGTGCACGTACGAAACTAACGTGTCTCGAAGCCTAATCGCCCCATACCATCTCGCCCCAAAATAAGCAAATGGAAATATTGGAAATTAAATGATAGCGATAGCCCTGAATGTCGACATTTAGAACAAAATATGAATAAAAAATATATATGAAAAAAATTGGTAGAAATGGAAAAACTTGTTTACCAAATAAACTTATGCACCATTTGATTGCATTAATTATGATCATCATTATATAAACAAAACGTAGTCACTTTTAGCTATGCTCGCATTTAGGCAATGCCTACTCCATATTATGTCTCAAATGCTTTAAGCAATTGTCCAACCATTATCATTCATTTATTTTACTTTTCAATTAATGATTATGAGCGCACAGTTCTAGATGAGCTACGACTATTTTTGTACACTTACAAAAACGCATGTATAATTCTTTTTTAAAATTAACCCCTACATATAAAGAAGGGAACTGTCAACTAGAGGTTAAATCTTTAAAAACTGTAAAAAAAAATTGTCGCAGTCTGACTCCTTTTTGGCATAAATGTGTCTTAATCATATGCCTTTTTGCCTTCTTTTGACAGTTGAGTAAGAACTATTAGCTCATTATTTTTCATATCAGATACAGAGTGTCGACTAGAAAGTAAAAGTCCAACAAGTGTGAATTGGCACACATGTTGCTTTTTTTTTTATACCCAACAACCCTGGCTTATTGTCAATTTCAAATCATCGCCATTGAGTGTCTGAGAAACGCTTATAATGTTAACAATAATATCGGTCCATAACCACAAATAGGTTCTTAAAATTGGCTTCATACATATAGTTTAAGTATTAAACCACCCTGCTATATTTCAAATCAACCTAATTTAGGGTTTCTGAGAAAAGCTTGGCACAAAAATTTCCTATCGATCAAGTCTGAAACGGATTTTGAAGTCTGAAAGGTTGTTAGCCGAGTCACCCTGCGAAATTTCAGTTCATTCATTTTTGAGAAATTCAATGGTCGATAATTTCGTGCCAACGGACATGACTTAAAATAAGTATACCCCTCCTCGACAAGTCGTGGTGGCATAGATATAAATACCCAAAGTATTGGTCTCTCCTGCATGGCTTTCCATAGTGATACTTAACCAATGCATGTTCATGGTGCTTTTAATTCAAATAAAGAAATTATAAATGCCAAATTCAACACTTCAGATAAACCATAAGTGATATACATATATACATGTCAACCTTCATTGAACATCTTACTATTGAACGTATAATTTATTTGATAACGGCAGCAGGTGAGAGACGACAGACTTTACGTGGTGACGAATAACCCCCGAGATAATTATCACTTTGGTACATCATGTACATCTGGCTATAATTCTTCGTTATTGTTATAATAACATTACAAATTCTTTAACAGTCTATGTATTTTAAAAACGAAATCAAATAAATTTGTACTACTTTTCTAAACTTGAGAAATAGACTATCAGTTGATTTTTTTTTATTTGGGGTTTCTTGCTCTTCAAAGTGTTAACTCTAAATGAAATTGGAATAAATTCACAACATGGCACTTAATGTTAAAAACAAAACGTGAATCTTTAAAAGTTGCTTGTGTTAGATAGAAACCTTATTCATAGAGCAATGCAAACCCAAAAGCGATCGCCAAAAGAGTGTTCGTGCTTGATAAATTGCACCGACAACTGAAAATTAGAAAATATTGTTGTTGATTCAGAATAAACCGATTGTCAGAGTACTTTAATAACATTCTACTGAAATCGAAGTTTGTTTTTTTGTTAACATTTTTTACTGTGGTTAGCGTATTCCACTGTTCAATTCTTGAACCATGCTTGCAATGGTAAGATGATACAAATGGACTAACATGATGTTAAGAGTTTATGCAAATAAGCCAAACTAGCTCCCGAATAAATCGTATCCACGTCCCACTAAAGACTTCATAGTATACCTATTGAGGTGGTATTTATGTACTTGAGTAAGCAAAATTAAAATAAAGTCAATTAAAACACAAAAAAGTAGACTTACCCGTAACACATTGATGCAAAATAGATCCCATTACACGTGGTGAAAGGTATATTTAGTTTTAAGCATTGTAGTATATCATGTAAATATCATTGTAAAATGCTGGTGACATATCAACTAATATTGATTGTTTCACGTGGAAAGATACATCCAGAAATAAATTCTAAATGCGAGAAATACCTAAAACCAAATATGATATTCAATATAAATTAATAAGTACTTTTCAATCAATATAGAAAATATATATTGATATATAGGAAATGTAAAAGGATAAGACGTAGAAAATGTCAATTGTCAATTTTTAATACGTAAATCGTGAAAGATGAAACTACCTGGAAAAGAAGCCGAAACGACAGAAGGTCTATTGAAAAGAAGACAAGGGTACAAGTATCGACATGGTACATGCTACAGGAAATGCTAGCAGACAGACAGAGATGGAGGTCCTCGGTTGAGGCCATGGCAGCACGAAGAGGACTAAGTAAGTAACCGTGAGAGATCTGGTGTAAGCTTTATAATATGTTACCGGCATAAGCAAAATCATGCATTAAGCCTATTTCCTAGGCAATAAGCTAATACCTAGTCATTTACTAATTGCCTAAATTTTTGGGGTCATTAGGCTTATTTCCTGAAATTATAATGGCCAAATTCTATATCTATCCTATAGGCAATAACAAAATAAAGAAAGTTCTGAAAGATAATGAAGAAATTACATTTTTATGAATGTTTTTGGATTTTTATTATTATTTAGAACACTTTGACATAAGAGAACATCAAATCGTTCTCTTACCAAATATTGCCCAAGTTAACTGATTGTTATTGTATTATCATTTTGCGTCTGTCGTTCGTCTGTTCAAATTAAAATACAAAAATATTACCAAAAGACATAAAGCCCCATCTCGCAACATTTGGGGCGGACGGACGAACAGACCTAAACACTTTATGCCCCCTACTTTGGTAGATGGAGCATAACAAAATCTGCACCTCAGAAACCACTGAATTAAGTGCTATACAAAATTTTGTTTAAACGTTTAAGGTGTATTGTAATAAAATGTTTTTGGGATTTTTTATTCGACGAAAACCTGGCCATTGTTGCTAAACATAATACTAAGGATAATAAAACCAAGCTTGAAGGCTTATCACTAAAACATATGTATACCTGATGGATTTTAGGGCCAATAATATTAACCAATTGAGACAGAAGGTCCCTTTAAAGCATCATTGCTCTTTTTAGATCACAAATTGCGTTTTTCATGTTTTTTTTTGCAAAATAAAAACTCCTCAAAAGTCTACAAAGGAATGAAGTTGCCAAATGACTCCTACATGTATTACCGGTAGGTATTATTGCCCTTAAAAATGGGGAAAATAATGGTTTTTCGTGTTGTATAATACATGTACATTGTAGTATTCGTAAAAAAAATATTGCATATTGGGGCTTGTTTAGGGGGGTACCAATATCCCATATCCCCATAAATTTTTAATCAAATATCCTGTATCCCAAAAAGTGTTTTTCCAGTATCCCATATCCCTGTAAATAATATTGACAAAAATATCCCATATCCCAGTAAATTTTGCCTCAAATATCCCGTATCCCACTAAGAAAATGTGTGAATATCCCATATCCCAATATATATATATATACTCTATACAAGCCTCCATATTGCATTCAGTAGCGCATCAAATTCGACCTATGATCTTTACATTCAAAGATTTGAAGAATCAATGAAAAACTCTTTTTTTTTTAAAGAAAGTTGGGTTAGGGACCGATCATTTAACTTGAACGAAAACCTTGGTTTTTTCCTAACAAAATATTTTGAAAATGATTTTTTCCTAAAAAAATATTTTGAAAACGATTTTTTATGAAAAAAATATTTGGGTTCGGAGGGTAAGAAAGCAATTTGAAAAAGAACTTCTGCTATAAATCAATTCTAATAGTCAAAAAAATTTTGTCGCGACGTCACGCCTTCGAAAAATTAAAATTCTGTTACGACGGATTCAAAAATTTAATAGGAGAAATCGGAGCTGAAATGATAAATCGGTATAAAATGGGAAACAAGAAATATATTTTTTGAAATATATGCATTTTGGAAATGTTAAAAGCAGCACAAGCACTAAAAATAATCTTAAGCACATTACAATTATAAGACCAAATTTGATGTTTCTGTTGGCATCAAATCAGACGTTGTACCAGAATACACGTAGAAGACCAGAACTTTGACAATATACATCATTTAGGTTAAATCTAATTTTTATTTATAAATTTGATTTATATTTAAAGTAGCTTCATAAATAAAGTCTTATTGTAAAGCCAATAGCCAGAGGCGGATCCAGAGATTCTGAAAAGAGGGGGCCCACTGACTGGCCTAAGAGGGGTCCCGCTTTGGTCACGCTTCAATGATTTCCTATATATTCAACCAAATTTTTCCGCCAAAAGGGGGGGGCGGGCCCCCCAGCCCCCCCCCCCCCTGGATCCGCCTATGATAGCTATCAAAATCAAAATATGTAACTATTTCTTAACAAATGACGTGGGGCAATAAGCTTAATGCCGGCCTCTATTTTTCAGGCATTAGGCTTATTTCCTAGTCTATTAACTTAATGCCTGGTTCAATTCTGGCAATAACCTTAGTGACTAGGCACTAGCTTATTGCCTAGACATTAGGCTAACTGCCTGATTTTGCTTATTGCCGCTAACATATACATGTTAATTTAGATCAACATATTCAGCAAAAAGGTTTTTTGCACATATTGAAATCTGAAATCGGTTAAAAGCTTACCCTCGGTCATGCATAAATACATGCAGCAAACCACATGGTGAATTGTATATAAAAGCATGAAATTGATCACATGTGAAGAGAGCTACTCTGCAAATGAAACCACTATCTTTGTATTTTACAATGTATATGCACGTGGTCTTGTTGATAATAAAGTCATGCCTGTAATGCCCCAACTTTCATATACCCGACGAATTAATGTATTGTAGAGAAAAAAAATACGTTGCTTGCTTTTTAAAAACCTTAAGCATAGTTAAGCTTCACAAAATCGTTCATTGGGTCAAGTTGCCAGATGACCCCTTACAAAGAGATCCTTATGGCTTAAGGACCAGGTCCCGGTTTTATGAAACAACTCAAATTTTGAGGAGTTCTTCCACTCAAATTCTCTCGCAGAATTCCTATACATGTATATATGAATTTGAGGAAAAACTGAAAGTTAAAATCTTGTATGAAACCCAGGCCAGATAACCGATTCAGGCCTCCTGAGAGCCTCTTGTTCTGAAAATCATCGTATTATATAGACCACCACCCCATGGATATGTGAACTCACCTACCTAACTGCGGTTTATGTATCTGTACGTATATCTGAACAATTATTGAGACAAAATGTCCATTATATGACCATAATAATCTAAAGTTTCAATTTTTATTATTTTTATGAGTAATCGGCTTATCTTAAAGATTAAAAAAAATAATTATTCTGAGAATTAAAGAATTTACCTTTATGTCAGCTGCATCAGACTCCCGATGACACAGATCAAGCTATGCTTATCTAATTAAAATAAAAAATCAATCAGAAGAATTACAGATACAAGGCGATAGGTAGGTTTAGGGATAAATTACTTGGACGATATTGCTGTATTTTAAACCTTGGAAAACCAAAAGTTTCAATCGATAGAACTTAGAATTTTGATGCAATAAGAACAAGACTGTATATAGACACAATGATTCATAATTCATTATAGTACTAATCTAACAGACTCATTATTACAGAGAGGTAATGTTTATAGAATAAAAGAGATGTATTGTTTCTGAATATAGTTTTATGTTCCATCGCATTTTGAATTCCATCAGCCCCTGAATGAGCTTGAACGAACTGGTACTGCTTGCATTAATATTTAACGTTCCAGTACGTTGCTCAAAAAGATTCGATCGACTAAAAATAAGAATTTCAATTTCAAAGAACGGGATGCGATAAAGACCCCGTAACAGCTCACCATTGAAGAGAACTAAAGTTTATTTGTGGTAAATTAATTATACCACAAATATTAAATGTCTCATTTGAAAGTTGATATATATTATATATTTTATTTAGAACTACCCCTTTACAACGGGGGCACCAACCACCAGGGTAGTCAGTGACGATGCGTCTAAAACATGATAATTTACAATATTTACAAATAACAAAATAAAGACAGACAAGGTTATAAAATGTAAGACAAGCTACATAATTCATTAATAAAACATCTTCCATTTCACAACACTAACATTTAAAATGTCTTTCTATACTTATCTTAAAAATTAGTCATTAATTAAAATATTTCTCACTTCATAACACTTATGTAAAAATTGCTTTCCATACATATCATAAAAATCCCCTATTTGAGTATTAAAAGCATATCCTATATCACAAATTAAAAACTGCAGTTTCGCAGTAGTCGACAGTTCATTAAAATTGATATTGAATTCATTTAGAACAGGGTAGTTGGTAAACATATCAAAAAAGTTATATCGGATGTCACTTAAAATCGGACATTGTAGTAAAAAATGTACAAGATCTTCTGTGGCATTATTACATAGTGGACATAATTCATTATTCGCTAAATGCATTCTTTGCAAATATGCTTGGAGAGGGGTCGTTTTTGTTTTTGCAAGAAGCTTAAGACGCGCTGATACAAAATCTTTCCCGTTCGTTGAATGTTTATTTTTGCGTAGTTTACATGTATCAGTCTATTATATTTAGAAAAAAAACGGTGCTTGAAATGAACAAGTGCAACAAAAAGTATTTATACTAAAACAAGTTGTGAAAGTTTCAATCTGGTTCTGCGTTTACTTTAAAAAAAGTTTTCTAATCCAAACGGCAATATCATAAGCGGATTATTATATATACATTCTTTTTAAGAGTTTATTATATATACATTCTTTTTAAGAGTAAGCTCATTTGCACCAATATTCTATGGATTCAAATGCACCACTCATGTTGAGTCTAAGATAAACACGATTTTAATCTCTGCAAACTTGTTATCCCCTTTCCTCCTCAATGATAAGTAGGGGTTACTAGCATATTGTTTTACCCCCCATTTGTCAGTCCGTCTGTCCTGCAAGTATTCCTGGCTAGAATAACTTTCGACATGATTGCAGATATTGAGCTGACTTTTGGTGTGTGAGTCTATCATGATGAATTCGCGGAAGTCCCGGCCGCGGGTGTAGTCGGGGAAATAAATTTCTGCGCGGAAGTACCGACCGCGGGTGTTGTCGGGGGAATAAATTTATGTGCAAAGTTCACCTTTCGTTCTGGTCCATTGATTTTCATCGAAATTATTACCTTTTGACATCTATAGATATCCTCTTCTCAGTGATAGGAAAAATAACAGTTTTTTGGACGATCACCGATTGGTGCTTCATTTTTCAAAATATAAATTAAATACCGTGATGTTAAGATTCGTGAAACATTTTTTACCTTTTGCCTATTTCTCAATTAGGACTGTGAATAAATCTGCACCACCCGACTTTTCATGTCCACCAAATATATAAACGTTTTTTTCAAGTTTGAATTTTAGCGCGCTAAAAACTCTGAACCATCCTTCGTCCAATCAAATAAGCTGACCTTTGGATGACCTAAAATGTCTGCTCCCACGAAGCAGATTTTCTGATGTCAAAAACTTGTCTTTTGCCTTTTAACACAATGAAAAATGTTATAATTGATTAATTTCTTGACTGAAATGATTTATTTTGTTGCTTTTGTTCGTCGTGGTACTCAGTTTTTCAGGTAACAGACCCTTTTGCCAATTTTCGTATTAACAACGATTAACCCCAAAATTATTCGTACGTACATTTGTACAATTATTTCGTACAGAATTTTGCATACAAGTAACGTGCACAAAAAAGTAATTGTTATTTTTTTTTACCTAATTTTACCCGTTCTACAAATTGTCTTTGTCAATTGAAAGTTTTCAATCTGGTCTGGTCAATAAAAGAACCAAAGAATATAATAGGCACAGGATACAGTTACGGCAAATTTGGACAAAACCGTAACAATAAGAAATTCTTATTGTTACGGCAAAGACGAAAACCGGGAACCGATGACGGGACGGAGACCGAATCATTTACGACCGTAACAATAATATTTTTTTTAATTATTACGGCACTTATAATTACGGCAAATCGATAATGTGATTATGTGAAATAAAGAGTGACATAACATCTTTAATTCATATAATACAAGCGGGCGAAAAATTCTAATAATCCAAATTTAACTCAAAGTAATTTTGATAACTTATGGCACATGCGACACAACCAATATGTTGTTCTCGGGTTTTATTTTATTCTGGGTGAAACCATTCGTGGCATCCATCTCAGACTATGGATGCCGCAGTGTGGACATGCGTGGAACAAAGTCTAATTCTGCATTTTTTCCTAAGATCAACACGAATTGTCGAGTTCCTTCCATCCTTCGGGGTAAAACCACTTCACTCGACTTATGTAAATGTTTTTTGTCAAAGATTTGTGTCGGCAAGTCACTTGCCTCAGTTTGAGTTATGTTTTCGGTAATGGTTTTATTACCACCATCGAACAAGCGATACTTCTGCATTTGTTTTAAGTATCCTATTAAGCATAAAAAGTTAAAAAGTTGCGGAAGAATTTAATTGTAAAAATGTATTTATAAAATGTTTGGTAAATCTCTAACGCGAGATTTGCCGTAATAATAAGAAAATTCTTATTGTTACTGTCGTAAATGATTCAGTCTCTGTCCCGTCATCCGTTCCCGGTTTTCATCTTTGCCGTAACAATAAGAATTTCTTATTGTTACGGTTTTGCCTTAATCGTATCCTGTGCCAAGAATATATGCATCAATCAAGAAATTACAATTGATTAGAAATTAGGTACCCTAAAATGTCAGATTTCACTATAAATACCATTTTTATTACGGCTTAAAACTTATTTTTTTTCCACATTGTCAAGTGTCCAATGTCGGTTTCCGCCATAATTGTTGTTTTCTACTATCTGTTATTGGTGGTGACTAAAACGAGTTGCCCTGGCCCACATACGCTAACCCAAATATTTCAAAATGCTCTTAAAACGTTATTTCTTAATATTTTCGATAAAATTTGGAAATAATTTGCTAAATAATAATATCTTATTGACCTGATGAAAACTCGTTTAACTGATTTTCGAGGCAATTTTCGATTTTTAGGTGACTAATATGTGTACCCGAAGAAAAGAAGAAAAACTTGATTTACTCATCTAAAACATTTATAATACGAAAGAGAAGAGTATATAGGAGTGTTCGCCAAGCTCAGTAGTGATGTCATATTCACTAATTTGCATCTCATTAAGTGTCAAATTGGATGGCAATAAACAAACATCGATTGATAGGATAATTTTCCCAAATTTCAAATCCTCATAACTTTTTTAATTGAGCCTAATATAAAATGGTTGTGTAAATGGTTCTTGAAAGAAGAATTTATTAATTAATTTTGAAAATAGGACTTAAAAAATAAATTTTCTACAAAATTGATTCTGAACCAAGTAAAATTTTAAATCAACCAAATTTTCAATCTTTAGAACCACTGAATAATTATTTTTAAAATGCACTACAAAAACGATCTTTTTCTCAAAATTGTAGAACCAAAAGAATGTTTCAATTATCTTAAAAAACAAAAAAGTTATGACAATTTAAAGATGTTTTCCTACACAGTTTTATTGTCTTTTTGCCCTCCAAAAATATTCCACAGGTAAGCGGTGACGTCACGGCGAACATTCCTATAATGGAAGTAATGGGTTGAGCTAAAAGAAGTGGTACAGTACCAAGAATACATGTATAACCATTTTCATTAATAATAATAATAAAAGTAAAAACTAAGAATGCAAAGTTTAAAAGCAATTCTTGAGGGTCACTTGAACTAAAAAACTATTGCAGAAAGAAAAGCTGTTAAGTTTGATTATATTTTAAAGCATTTTCAAAGGGATCATCATCATGTACATGTACTACAAAAGTAGTGCAATTCAAACAAATTTCTGCCCAGAAGTTTATCAGTACACAAAATGTATCTTAAGAGACACATTTGCTTGTTTTGCTAAGCTTATGAATGTAATATATTCATACATGTATCTAACAGTGAAAAATTTCATTGACAGATTAAACAGACTCAGAGCTTGAATTGGGGTTCCAGTTAAAAGATGCAGCCTTCTGGAAGAATTGTTTTTATGTGTCAAAAGTCAAGATGTCAGCATTTCTTAAATCTAGCCAAGCAAAAGGTCTTTGTTAACAGAATGTTCTTTAGTACTACAACCTGTAGGAGGAAACAGTCTGCTTTGTTTACAAAACGAGAAAGTAAGATCGACCAAACTTTAATTCCAGTTGAACTTGACCTAGACATTAAAGAGAAATTGGAAGATAAAAATAGACTAATGTCTGAACTTACTGCAAGAAATATCTGTGGCATAGATATTCATCAATTGGTAGGTTTTTTCATTAGCTGAATATTTGAGTTAACTGAATTTTTGACTCTCTCCCATGTTTGGAAAGTTTTTGATAGAATTCAGCAATAATAGAAGATAATGAGATGTGTATGGCACGCGATAATAACAAAAACCTGATAAACCACATTTATCGACCGTAAACTATAGTTTGCTGTTGATAAACTGGGTTTATCGCACGCTAAGTATACTTTACATTCGTGAAACCAAGTTTATCAGCGATAACGTTAGTTTGCGCGGTGCAAATGCTATTTTATCAACGCAAAACAGCATTTATTGACCGTAAACTATAGTTTGCGGTTGATAAACTCAGTTTATCGCCGATAAACTCAGTTTATCATCGATAAATTCTGTTTATCACTGAGAAACCCTAATTAGCATTTGAAAACCCCATTATCGACCGCTAATGATAAATTTCAAACAACTGAAATTATCATTAGCATCAGCAAACTATAGTTAGCGAGTGTTAAACCCAGTTTATCGACCGCTAACTACAGTTTACGGTCGATAAACTCAGTTTATGGGGTTTTGTGACTGTCGCATGCCATGCAGTTCAGCACCCAGGAACCCTAATAAGCATTGAAAATTTCCATAGTCAACAGCTAATGTTAATTAAACAAACTTGGTTTATCAGGGTTTTATAACCTACAATGCACAGTTGTTTTTGACTGACTCGAGCGTCAGCCCATCCCACCCGTCTGTTATCTTATTTTATGGACGCAAATCCTCTGAAACTACTTAGCAGAAATAAATGAATCTTGGTATGAAAGAAGTACACTTCGTAAAGTTGTGCATATAATTATGACTTTTTTTCTTTTTTTTCTGTATTTTTTTTATAAAAGGTGTGACCCTTTTGACTAAGAAAATCTTGAATTCTGCATTTCATATTTCTAAGTTTAACAGAATCTTGTTATGGCATTCATATGCATGCAAATTATATTTACAATGCTTTTTGTACCTCAATAGGTATTCCTCAGGGATAATATTAATTGAACTCGTAGGGTATGAAGGCACGCTTACTTAGTTTCTGTTATTGATACTTTCCAAACCACATGACATATTCATAGCATGCAATAGCAACCGCATAATAAACTATTTTATAGAACGTAAACCATAGTTCACTCGGTTACTTTAGTTTGTGCGGCGCAAATGCTACTTTATCAACGCAATACAACATTTATCGACCGTAAACTATAGTTTGCGGTTGATAAACTGAGTTTATCGCCGATAATCTCAGTTTATCACCGATAAACTCAGTTTATCACCGATAAACTCAGTTTATCACCGATAAATTCGGTTTATTACCGAGAAACTCTAATTAGCATTTGAAACCCCCATTATCGACCGCTAATGATAAATTTCAAACAACTGAAATTATCATTAGCATCAGCAAACTATAGTTAGCGAGTGATAAACCCAGTTTATCGACCGCTAACTATAGTTTACGGTCAATAAACTCAGTTTATGGGGTTTTTGTGACTGTCGCGTGCCATAGATGTGGAATAAGTATGCGCGATACAAATCACATCAACAAGCTCCAGTTTGAAAAAGATTACGATGAAAAAACAGCCAGCAGCCTTCAAAAAGGCCAGTAGGCACAGCTGGCTTTTTTGCCACTGGGCAAAGGTTAAACAAAATGCATACATTTCATATATATCCAGTCTTGAAATAGTCAAAGAAAGACTTCCTTCTTACACAAGGAACAGAAAACATCAAATCAGCAAGTACATGTACAACCAAGATTTGTATTTTTTCCCATGTTACCGGTATTGGTAAAGCTAATTTGGTTTGAACTATGAGAGAAATAATGTCTTGATGACTCTTGAATAATAATTTACTACAAACTTTTCATACAGAATGAAAATATGCTTTTATTGAAACGCAAAGCCAAAAGATAACATTGGACTGTTCACAAAATTTCAAATCAATTTGTAATTCAGAACTATAAAAAGATCATTAATAACTAATAATTTGATGAAATTTACCATGCTTATATGCTGCTTTTACAACACAGAAGTCAACTGATGATCTCAAAACAGTTCACACTACTATTAGTAAATTAATGAGCCATACAAACTAAATAATTTTCAACTCCCAATGGAGTAGTATATATGCTGTCATTGTACATGTTGTATATATTCATAAAATCATAATTGTGTTTTAATAGCCCCCTCTGGGACTGTAATGTGCATAATTGAAATCAGGCGCTTCCATTTACATGATTTATGTGAGCTTGTTATTACATGTATTAACATTTAACATTTCAAATACTAACATACCACATACCAGTACATTACACTAATTTTGGGGCCTGGATGGCCAATTGGTCTACGGCACTGGTTTAAATATGACACTATTGATTACTAGCTGATCACCACTCACTAAGTTCTGCTTGTAATTTACAAAAATGGAAATTCCTCACCTGTGTCAGTTATCTGCCCAAGGTTGGTGGTTTTTGCCCTGTGCTCTGGTTTCCTCCACCATTTAAACTGACCGCCCTTTATTGCCCAGGTTGGTCGAAAGCAATTAAACCCTATCACACACACACACCACATAATAATTTACAGCTTTGTCCACAGAAACAAATTTATATATAGAAAATGATATAAAACAGTGCATGTGAACTGATATGAACCTGTTATCCTTAAATCCCCAGTCAAACCCCTTTTACCATGTACATGTACTATAAGAAATTCTGAGTTCCTTTCATTATTACATTTAGATGAATACGTCCTATGCCATCTTATTGAAAAATTAGATTTGACAAAATTTGTCTCTTTCTTGACAGGAGAAGGACTATCACAGAAGCCATGAACTTGTAGCAAGGAAGAAAGATCTTGAAGGAAAGAGAGATACCCTGGTGGAACAGCTGAAGAGTCTTCAAAATAATCAGGCAGGTTTATAGTCTATATGATCAAAGATGTTATAATGATGTGGAATAATGTTCATGACACAAATGACCAAATCTATAGGTGAAAAACGGTTTTAGAATGTGAAAAAGAATTTTCATTTGCCTTAAAATGTATGTACCAGTATTCACTTACAAAAAATATCAGTCATGATGATAAATGACCATTCACATATGATTATGATAATTAGATTAAACACTGTTGAAATGTGGTTAATTCATGGCTGCTGTTTGAACCATCCATGTAGGTTTGTAGCTTATTTGACTGAATTTGTAGGTATTTGTGCACGTACTTTGAAACTTTAGCAAAACTGTCAATAGTCATACATTGTTATAGGACCATTGTTAAATGATTAAAAATTAATTATCTAATGACTGCCATTTAGTTTGAATAAATATTTAATTGTAGATTATTATATTAGATATTTTAAATGGTACTTAAAGGTCACCTTTAATTCCCTTAACATGTAGAACAAGTAAAATCTGAATCATTGTTTCCCTGTTAGAACATATCTTTAATGAATATCACTGTTTATTGGTTTGTGATTAATTGCGATTCTTTATGCTATAGAAAAAGAATAATTAACTATAGAAAAAAATAAAGTTTTGATGTTATTTTAGTACCAGTACCTGCAATCAAGTTCACTAAAATCAAATATTTTAACATCTTGTACAAGAGCAATATTTAATTCTGTAAGAGACAATATTCCTCACTATTCATGCATTAACCTTTTCTGACATTGAATCTTGCATAAAAGTCTGTCTTATCCTTGGTGACATCACAAGTTTTGTAATCATATTTGCACTAGTGCAATATGAAAATATATTGCACGCTGTTGTCTCATTGCTTTTTATAGGGAAAATATATCGCTATACAATAAAATATTTTTTTTGTATCTTTGAAAGCTTTTAAAGCAAAGCATTTCTCATATTTTGTATAAAATAATGAATGAAAGGTTAAGATCTTTTTGATAGAATTTGAGTATCACTGTCTGTGTGTCTTGTTTAATATGTGTATTTTCTATGTTATTTGTAGAAGGAGAATCCTACCTTGTTTTCTGCCGATGACGAAGAAAAATTGAAGAGCCTCAGGCAACAGTTTCAAGAAACCAAATCACTGATCAAAGAGATTTCTGTATGTTTCTAAAACTCTAGACAGGTGAAATACATGTATATGTAAACTGTAGCAATAAGCAACCTAAAGGGGTCACTTCAGAATATATGCTGTCTCATGACCTGCATTGTCTTCAAGTGTCACACAAATTTTCTGTCAAAATTTTCCCGGCATCCACTTTTCACAGCACAGGGGTTCAAGTTAAAACATTTGAGAGTTAAAGGTCATTGCTTTTTGAAGTTATAGGTGAAAAGTCCACTGAATGCTATTAAAATTCCTCAGTATTAGCCACTGTAAATGTATGCATATCCAGGACTATTTTAATAAAAACTTCAAAGGTACTGAATTTTAACACTGCGTGAACTAGTGCTTATGTGAAGCCCTGTACAGCGACTTGATTATTTGCATGCAGCATCATCCCATTGTATTTTATAGTTAATATTGACGTTATGCCCTCATATCATTTATGAAATATTTTGATATGTAGACAATAGCATTTTCCATGGAAGACGGCTATTTTGGTTTATTAGAGGTATTTAGTTTTGTATTCATGAAGTTTTTAAATTATATAGCACTCATATTAACCAAATTGCATATAGGTGCACCTATACTTTACTCTTTAGGGAACATAAATAAAAAAAATTGATAGAATGCAATATGAGACCTCATAAGTACAACTCCTCCTTATTCACATTATGGATTTTGATGAAACTTTACTTGAAGTTAGTATCTACATCGTATGGAGATGTACAGGAAGAAATTTCATTGTTCTCATATATCATTCAGGAAACTTGGCATATGACTTGCACTGGGTTCTTTGGCAAGGTTGATTCAATATGAATCAAGGGGTATCCATATGTGAGCTCAATCAAAGTATTTCAATTTTATTTGTTATTATATTTTTGTTATAGGCTGATTTCAGTGATACAGAAGAACGATTGATATTAACAGGTCTATCGTTACCTAACAGACTACATCCTGACACTGTGAGTTTTCAAGATCAAATCTGTTATCTTTGTTATCTTGTCGATAAATGTCAAATATCAATTTAATTTGACCTCCCAAACTTGCAATAAAGCAGTATTTTTTAAATTTTAAATCTCTGATGAAGAAAAATTTATAGGGACATACAAAAAAAATGTGAGGACATTGTGACCTATTAACAAGACAAACAAAATATTGAGATGCTTATAATATTTAAGATGGAAAATACCATAAAAATTTATTTAAAAAGCATGAATTAGATAAAAAAGTAAAACCAATGTCACCAGTTGACATGATTGATACAAACTCAGTTAAAACATTTTACAATGTGAAAGATTTTGAAAGGGTATTGGTTCTTGATTTTGCATTGCCAACTTGTTGCCTTGCATAATGTGTAATGGGAAAATTAAAACTTTTTGTCTCTTAGTACATTTTGGTGTATTTTATGACTTAAAAAAAATGAAAACTTCACCTTAAGATTTTATCTGAAATATTTGAATTTTGATAAATTTCACCTTTTTCAGCCATTAGAGAATGACAGGGTTGAAGTTCAGAATGGACCAGGTAGGTTACAAAAGGAGTATGTTCACAAAGGCATATAATTGGCCTTGTAATTGGGCTGATTTTTTATTTTCAAAAAATCTAAATGAATGCTTTGGAAATAACTCACAGAATACCTATATTTAACAAATGAAATAGTTTTCTAGTGATTATATTGTGCTGTTTCCTTCGATGACACCCTAAATATGAGATAGAATAGGAAAATCTTCTTTTTAGTCGAATTTTTACCCCTTTTCACCACTATTGGACCAAAATCAAAAGTGGCCACATGCTCTGACCAGCATAGATTTTTGTTTATTAATTTATTACTTAAAAGTGAATATTTAAACCAAAAAATAATTTTGGTCAGAATATGCAGCCAACATTATATTCATCATTTTTTACAGAAAAAGAGGCTAAATATGTCAGAATTACCGATTTTTAAAGAAGTTCACTTACTTTAAAGGTCTCTGTTATACACGAAAGTTAATAATTCATGCACAATTTATGACATTTTATAAAGTATAGAGTTTTACTACCATTCTAGAAGCTTTATTTTGTAGCTGTCTCGAATTTGAAATTTAAGGCCGTTTTTTGCCCTATCCGAACATACTCCTTTACAGTTACATTTTCAAGTTTACATTACATTAGTTGCTAGACAGCAGGCAGTGACCACTGGTCATATTAAAGGCCACTAGACATTTTCTGTTATGACTTTGAAATTTCTGTTGATTTATATAGGTTGTGTCATGTACCCTTATTCAACATCTCATTATCCCTGCAATTGTAATTGTCTTGTGCTCAGTGTGTTACAATGTATGTTATTATACCTTACTGAATTCTTAATTGATTTAATTGGATGAAATAAGGTCACGTGACATGAAATAATCTGGGTATTTTTCTTAAAAATTCGCACAAAAGTTGAATATCCTTTTCAAATACCCATGTCCATTGAATAACCCTTGAAATTTAAAATTTCAAATACACAGCATATGATATTCCAGTCCACTGTTTGTTCGGTATAATAAAACAGTTACGGCCCTTGAAATCAGTGAATATCAAAATTGTCAACCTCGCTGGGATTATTTCCCCCGGGCTAAAGCCCTCAGGGAAATAACCCCACCTCTGGTTGACAATTTAATATATTCAAATCTTCCAAAGGCTGTAATTGTATAATAATTTGTACCTATGTTTGTTTTATTAAGTATTGGTTAAGCTGCATAATCTAGTTCGTATTTGTTTTTAAAATGTTAACATATTTTATCTATGTATATTTTTCAGAGCTTGAACCATTCGCTTCCCATATAGATATTGGTCAACAGTACAATTTGTTAAAACTCAGGTATGCAGTTCTTATAGAATGTTTGGTCCTACTGTTCATTAAAAAGAAAACTTGATTGGACATTGATTCAATACACACTTTATTATAGATAACAATAACAAAAATAACTTAAATTAAATTTTAATACAATTACAATTACATTTGTTTCACTGTCATGTTGAAATCAGATTATGGTAAGCATTTCTCATGTTTCATGCCAAGCAATGTACATGCTACCTGCATCAGTTTAATGTATTAATTCACAATCAGTTTAATTTTTGTCTCAAGGATAGCAAGTTCTTTACATAACTTAACACACCACCCAATCCTTCAACATCACTTTGAAACCTGTGAAGGAAATTGCCTATTGATTTTAGGGTCAGAAGTTAGGAGACCTTGAGCCATGCTCTTGTTTTCATTCTGATACATGTACAATTTAGCCATTTATTTGTTACCAAATTTCACTATTTTAGTAAAATTTCTGTAAGAGCTTTCTCAGCCTCTACTCATCACAACCCTTTAATGTTTAGTTTACAGCATCAGCATAAGGTCTTATATCCTAGTAATCAATTTCAGGTATGTGGCTCATCTACTTCTTGTTGAACAATTGAAGAACATTTTTTTCTAAGACCCATTTTAATTTTTCAGCAATATAGGTGACAAGGCCTATTATTTCCATGATAGTCTAGCCTTACTAGAGCAAGCCTTGATTAGTTACTTCAGTGACAAATTCAGACATGATGGCTATATACAACTGGCCTCTCCAGAGTTCTTTAAACAGCTTACAGTGGTATGATATGACTAGTTATTATACCCCCCACTTGAAAAGGGGGGTATATAGTGATAGGGGTGTCTGTCCGTCCCTCCGTCAGTCCTGAGTCTGTCCTTCCCTGACGCCTAAGGGTACCCATCTCTTATCGGAAACACCTCCTAAACCCCTTGATAGATTTTCATGAAACTTTCACACATTCTTTGTCACATAATGTAGATGTGCACCTATTATTTTAAAATTTGATCAGAATGATTTTTGGGGTTTCCCATAGCAAAACATGGACTTAGCCATGTGGGTTCCCATCTCTTATCCGCAACTCCTCCTTAACCCCTTGATGGATTTTCATGACAATTTCACACAATCTTTGTAACATAATGAAGATTTGCACCTCTTATTTTAAAATTTAATCTAAATGATTTTTGGGGGTTTCCCATAGCAAAACATAGACTTGGCCATTTGAGAATAAGGGTAACCCATCTCTTATCGGCAACTCCTCCTAAACCTCTTGATGGATTTTCATGAAACTTTCACACAATCTTTGTGACATAATGTAGATGTGCACTACCTATTTTAAAATTTGATCTGATTAATTTTTTTGGGAGGTGGGGGGGGGATATTTATTTGTGAGCTGCTGCTCACAGTTTTTCTACTTTTTAGTTTACCATAGTTAAGATTTTTTTTTTCAGTTTAAGATATGAAAACATAATCACCTCAAAGTACTTTGCAAACAATTTTAGATAACTACTGACACATTTTGTTTCTATTATAATCAGGATTCATCAGAGATGTAGTGGCCAAAAGTTAAAAGCCCCCAAATGAACTAGAATATCAAGAGCACAATTAAGCCATGAACATGGTTTAACTACATATTTTTGAATCTCAAATTTTTCTAAATGTTTTGTCATCACATGTTACATTAACCACTTACCACATTGATCGGTGCTGCTACATGTAGCGTTCAGGCTTTGAATCTGTCATCAAAATTCCTATTTTTGTTTCAAACTATTTTACATTAAAAATTACATGCTTTTATAAATAGCAGATTTATTTATCCATTTCAGATTTTTTTTAGGGTTTTGAATCACTTATACATGTACTTGTCTTTTTTTTAGGAAGGCTGTGGAATTGACTGGGAACAGGTAATCTATATACAGTTATCTACAACACTTGTAAATAACTATTGTGTCTAGGTGGTCATAATGAATTTGGAACCTAAAGGACCAGTTTTAGAGGCCTCTTTAGAATTTGACAGTCTAAAACTTTTGCAAACACATACACTGGAAACTTATGTTTTGTCATAGGTAGTCTTTTTGTGGAACTATGTGTTTAATTTCAGTTAAAAGTAGTTGTATTAGTTGTAATGTCTTGAACAAAGTGCCTTTTACACCTTTTTTCCTGGAATTGTCCTTATTAAAATATGTATATTTATATAAATATTCAATTTAGTTGATTTACCAAGCAAATCTCTATCTCATTTAACTTTTTTTGTGAAACAATAATCACACAATATGTTGTTATATTTTGCTTATAATGTTTTTTAAACCATATATATTTAATTGTTAAAACCATTGATGTTTTTTTTTAAAGCTTTTAGCGCTAGAAAGTAAAAGTTCTAAAGAAACTGCAAACTATTTGGTTGGATCTTCTATAATGTCATTTATTGGTAAGTTTTACATAACTGTTAGTACAAACTATACAAGTAAGTTATAACTTGATCTATAGGTGACAAATGAAAAACCAATTATATTTTATACATATTACTTAGAAAAGTGAAAGTTATTTAGAGAAAAGAGTATGTCCCTTCTGTTTGTCTGTATGTCCATTTTAAGGGTACTCATCTTTTATTTGCAACTTCTTCAAAACCCTCATCATACATGTGTAATCTTTATTAAAACTGTAGATGTTTAACTCTGATCTGCTTTTAAACTATGCAATTGTAATATACATTATGAAGATGTTCATCTATTATCAGAACAATATTTATTATGAGATTTTGCATGCTTAACTAAATCTTTCTCAGCAGAAAATGGAAAGACATCAACAAAGGTTCATACATGTGAATGGTCATTAAAAGAAAAATTATATCTCATCGATAAATGAAAAAAAACAAAAACAAAGATAGTAAATAAATTATTTATAATGGTACAAATATGAACTAGTATTTCAAAACATTTATATTCAATTTTGACATGTTGAAAGTCTACCTTTTAACTGTTAATTAAACGACATTTGCAAGTAAATGTTTTTTTAAAAATTAATCTGAACATAATTTTTTTATACAGCATACCTAGCCAAAAGTACTTTGACTTTGACAGAAGATCCGTCACAATACTTCACCTGTGGCAGAAACTATAGACTAGGTATTTATTTTTAATACCTCCACATGAAGTGGCAATATATCAAATTCCTATAGTGTTCATTTGTCTGTCTGTTGGTATTCTGATGGTATTCTGATGATAACTTGGAAACATTTAAAGGGATATGATTAAAATTATGTTCAGCTGTTAAGTACAATAAAATGAAAAGCAATGTCAGTTTCCAGAAAAATGAACTTTTGATATGCTTAAATCAATGAAACAATTTGAAAAGTTGATTTTAAGTCAACCTAGCAATTCTTTTTGGCTGGATTTCACGAAGTGAAAAATCAGGGTTATAAAATAGTGAATGTCAGGTGGCGGGCGGGCGGGGAAGAAATTCATGTAACAGCTTTTTCAGGAAATACTAATCACAGCCACTTGATATTTGGTATACAGCATCTTTGTTGGGTCTCATAACAGGGGATTGGAATTCAAGTCTGTTGCTCACATACTTCCTGTTTAACGAAATCGGGGCATTTTGAACTTTGACAGATTTTTTCAAAATGTGAAGACATTCATGCAGGTCACTTTTCAATTTTCCAAGTTTTAATCAAACAATATAGATTTACTGTGAGCTTTGAGCTAGTGCTATAGTTAAGTTTTATTGAGTTTGTGCAATGGTATTGAGAAATTTACAAGTTATATGGATTTTCATTTAATAAGAAATTAATATTGCTGCAGACTACTGTAACAAACTTTCAAAGCTTTTTTGGCAGAGTGATTATATAGTTTAGTAAAAGTTGAATTAATTAATTTCATATTTTGTAGCCACAAAGAAAGATTACCCAGGACTTTTTGATGCAACTCAAACAGTAAAAGTAAGTAAGATTAAATACTGTGGTTTCATTATTTTTTGTGGGGTATCAATTTTCGTGGTTTTCGTGGGTGGCCTTGACCCACAAATTTGATACACCACAAAAAGGAAATTTAACATTGATCTGTATGCTGCAGATTTAAGAACCATGAATTTAAGATTCCACAAAATGGTTATTTTTCATCAAACCACGGAAATAAATGAATCCACAGTATCTGAATAAGATTATTAAAATCCATATTAAAAAAAACCATGCAGATATAGGTTACATATTTAGAATCAGCATTCATTACATTCTCACACTTATAAAACAATATATTTATTCACATTATTTGATAGATACTCTAAAGTAAAACAAACACAGATGCATGTATGTTAGAAATTAGGCTAACACATATCACTGAGGTGCAATATCTATAAAATGTTGGGTATGATTGATTCTTGCAATGGCCATATCAGTCATGTAGCTTTTTATAGCAATTTTGTTAAATAACAAATTAGCCAGGCATTTTCTTCTTCTATTTCAACATTAAATTAGTATGTTTTTATGGCCCGACCACGTATGTGGATCGGACATATAGTTTTACCCTTGTCCGTCCATCCGTACGTCCGTACGTCTGTACGTCCGTCCGTAACACTTTGGTTAAGTTCTTGGTTAAGGTCCATTACTCGGATACTAGATGTTGGGGGTCAATGATATTTCACCACCAGATAGGTCTTGGGTAGGGTTACACCACCCACTAGAAATTAGGTCACTGTGACCTATATTTTATGCATGAATGACTTTGGTTAAGTTCTTGGTTAAGGTCCATTACTCGGATACTAGATGTTGGGGGTCAATGATATTTCACCACCAGATGCGTCTTGGGTAGGGCTACACCACCCACTAGAAATTAGGTGACTGTGACCTATATTTTATGCATGAACGACTTTGGTTAAGTTCTTGGTTAAGGTCCATAACTTAAATACTAGATGTTGGGGGTCAATGATATTTCACTACTAGATGTGTCTTAGGTAAGATGACACCACCTACTAGAAATTAGGTCACTGCGACCTATATTTTACGCATGAATGACTTTGGTTAAGTTCTTGGTAAAGGTCCATATCCCAGGTAATACACATTGATGGTCAATGATATTTCAAGAACGGGAGGGCCATCCTGTGGTTCATAGACACATTTTCTAGTTTTTTATCTGTTGCAGTTGAATACAATGTCTGTATGTCAGACTCCTGAGATGTGTTATGAGGTTTTGGAGTATGAGACTGACAGACTATGGCAGATATACAACAAGTTTGATATTCCTTGTCGGTAAGATCTAATATGTTCAAAATGTACTGCATCACTTCCAAAATATTGTAAACAAGCAAAAAATTCAAATCAATCTGAAATAAGATCAGAAGTCTGTTTCCTCCGTTTTTGTCCTCAGCACAAAAGTTGAACATGTGTTATTTCATCTATTAATCAAAATCTTAGTACTTGATCTTTCTGACATTTTGCACAGTCCGTCAGTGATTACAGACACAGGTGTTATTTATGCATAATCTATGAAACAGAAAATAATGAGATGTGGAATAAGTGTATGTGACACAGCCCACAATCAAGCGGCAATTCAGAAAAAAAACACAATGGACAACCGCCACTTGCCTTCAACGAGGCCATTAGGCGCTGCTTGCGGTTCTGCAATTGGTCCATGGTCTAAATTAAATGCATACAATCCAAATCCAGTCCTGATATAGTCACAGATAGACCCCATTCTTCAACAAGGAACAGAAAACATCAAAAAGACAAGTACAAGTAAAAGCTTTGTCATAGATTCCTGGCTTAGGACAGGCACAGTAGGGTTGCATATATTGTAAGGGTCTGTTTGTCTGTCCATTCATCCATCCATCCCAAATGTTGAGAGATGGGGCATAATGTCTTTTGGACATATACTTGTTTTTGAGATAAATTTTTATGAAATTTTAATTTGGTGGCATGTTGAACTTTCATTTCTGTGTCCATTATTTACACATGTAATACAGGGCTAAAAGGTGACAAGAACACTTTTCAAGACGTCCATTGGTCCTTTAAATCTATAAATATGTCATTTGAAACTCGTTCACCAGTATATGTTTATTTAAAAATAATAAGGGTTCTGAACCTGTTTAACTGTTGCTTGCAATGAGTGGCATAAAGCTACATAAAGGGGCACTATTTGCTGTTTTGCATCTTTTGGTGTCACAAAAAATTCCATTAGTTTTCGGAAAACTACATCCATGTACCTCAGTATCTTGGTAACTAGCATAGAGTATATATCCTAAAGTATTGTCTGGTTATTAAGAAATTTTATTTCCATTATTCATCTACTTCATCTATATCTTCAATGGAAAACAACAATTCTGCTTGAATTTTCTTGGTCCAGCTCTGATAAACATTTTATATGTTATTGTTTTAGAATAATTACAAAGGCAGCACCATCTTTACACCATTCAGAAGAATTAAGAACAGAGATTCAGTTGTGGGCAAGATCAATACAACAATATATCAAGGTTTGCTTTTATCTTACATGCTTGATGAAAATGAGGTCTGGAATAAGTGGACATGATATACCATCCAAAAACTAACAGGGTTCTTATTTATATTCTGTAAATCTGCATTTGAAAATGACCAGCAGTTGTTGGTACTTCCTGACATTTAATTTGCTCTTGATGAAATATCAAGTAAATGATTCAAAATCTAATTCAGAATTACAAAAAAAATGACTCCACTTCTGAATTTACAATGATTAGCATTAAAAGAACTAGTAGAAATCTTTGACAAAGAATCCTGACTAAGGACAGGTTCATATAAAGTAATGCACTATTAACTAGTTTTTGTCTCGACTGCCAAGCATAGCGTGACATACATGTTGGTGTTATTTACTTGCTGACTCAGCGGTGTCGACTATCAATGTTAATAGTTTAATGAACACCTCCACATCTCAAGAACTGTAGGTTTTATATTTATAAAACTTGTATGCATATGCCTCATAAGTAGGTCAGCATAGTTGCCATTGATCCTGGCTTTAAAATTCTGGTTGAGTGAAAATTTTCAATGTATATGATAGCAATGTAAAGTTTAATGAGTACCTTTATATCTAAGGAACTATATCTATTATAAGTCCTAGGTAAATGAAATTTCACACAGTGAAATTTTGCTTTTGTACATTTATCAAAATCATTTCAATATGTGGATCATGTCTTTCTGGCACATATTCCATATTCTTTCGTTTTTAATATTGATATGTTTTGCATCAGAGCTAGTCATTGTTAAAGCTGCATGGTCATCTTTTGACCATGACCTGAGGTTTTCAGTTCAGTGACATATATAATTTTCTTAGGTATTTTCAGATATGTTAGAATTCAAGTTGGATGTTTCAAAATGAAAGTTCATATATTTTTAGCTCACCTGACCCGAAGGGTCATGTGAGCTATTGTCATCGTTAGGCGTCCGTCGTCCGTCGTCCGTCGTCCGTCGTCCGTCGTTAACTTTTCTTCAAAGATCTTCTTCTCTGAAACCACTGATGGGATTGCTTTGAAACTTTGTACACTTGATCTTTAGGATGTCCTCTACCAAGTTTGTGAATTATATACAGGTCGACCAACCAACATGGCCGCCGTTGCTAAAAATAGAACAGGGGGGTCAGACCATTGTTTTTGGCTTATAACTCGAAAAGTATAAGAGATAGAAAAAATCCGAAGCAACCTTCCATGTTCAGCATCAAAAGCTCTACAAATCTCTCCATTGAGTCGAAGTTGTAAAACGACTCCTTATAGGAGTTATTGCCCTTTAATCATCAAAATTGACCATTTTAGCAGTTTTTGGACTATATCTTGAAAACCATTAGAGCTAGAGGAAAAGTTAGTATTGCAAAATTGTTAGGCTCATTGAGATCTACAAAAATCATTTCAGGGTAAAAATTGTCAGATCAGCCGTTTAAGAGTTATTCCCCTTTAAATGTTTTTTCCATTAATTTTAACTGATTTTCAAAAATCTTCTTCTCTGAAACCACTGAAGGGATTGCATAGATACTTGGTATACTTGATCTTTAGGATGTCCTCTACCAAGTTTGTGAATTATATACAGGTCGACCAATCAACATGGCCGCCGTTGCTAAAAATAGAACAGGGGGGTCAGACCATTGTTTTTGGCTTATAACTCGAAAAGTATAAGAGATAGAAAAAATCCGAAGCAACCTTCCATGTTCAGCATCAAAAGCTCTACAAATCTCTCCATTGAGTCGAAGTTGTAAAACGACTCCTTATAGGAGTTATTGCCCTTTAATCATCAAAATTGACCATTTTAGCAGTTTTTGGACTATATCTTAAAAACCGTTAGAGCTAGAGGAAAAGTTAGCATCGCAGAATTGTTAAGCTCATTGAGATCTACAAAAATTATTCAGGGTCAAAATTGTCAGATCAGGCGTTTAAGAGTTATTCCCCTTTAACTGGTTTTTATTAATATTAACTCATTTTCAAAAATCTTCTTCTCTGACACCACTGAAGGGATTGCATTGATGCTTGGTATACTTGATCTTTAGGATGTCCTCTACCAAGTTTGTGAATTATATACATGTCGATCAACCAACATGGCCACCGTTGCTAAAAATAGATCAGGGGTGTCAGACCATTGTTTTTTGCTTATTACTCGAAAAGTATAAGAGATAGAGAAAAACTGAAGCAACTTTTCTTATTCAGCATCAAAAGGTCCTTACATGAGTTATTGCCCTTGAACTGTTTTTTCTATTAATTTAAACTGATTTTCAAAAATTTTCTCTGAAACCACTGAAGGGATTGTTTGCAACTTTGTATACTTGAAAGTTTGTGAAATTTATTCAAACTTTGGCATAAGAGATCAGGTGAGCGATTCAGGCTCCTGGGAGCCTCTAGTTTAATTTATATTTCTTGTATTTTCTGATTGTGCCAGCAGGCAAGACATACTTTAGTTTTAAAACTCTTGTTCAAACCCAACCAAACATGTGGAATAGATGTAGATGACACAGAATCCAACAGTAAACAGTTGTAAAACAGTAATTGAATTAACTGCAAGTTGCTTTACAACTGTGTAAACTTCTAAAATCTTTTCTTGGTTACAGAAAGCAAAAGCTAGAGGGGTTTTGCAATACTAGTACATGTACTTGCTTCACGCATGCATAAAGGATCTTTCTGTAAACTTCTTCATCCCAATGTACATTTTATGTGAAATTTATGAAAAAAAATAACCCAAGTCCACCAATACAGCATGGTTACTTCATTTAATTTCATGTACCTTTATTTTCTAGGTAGCCTCATCCTCTCTCTGTAGTGATTATATCAGTAGAAGGTTAATGATACGACACAATAATGGAAAGGACAATGCTAACATGGTAAATTGTCTTAAATATTTCTTGTTAGATGGAAGTGCTCTAACAAATGTATTTTTGTTAAAAACATTATAGAGTATTGAAATTGAATGAAACTGGGCCACCATCAGGATGTTCCATGACCCAATTTTAAAGACCATCTGTGGTTTGTATGAAAAACCAAAGATTGCAGAACCAATATATAAATAGGTGATCTTTTGAATGAAGAACAAGTGCATATTGAATATTAATGAAATGTAACACGTAAGGGAAGTTTACATATCACAACAGGGGCCTGTGATGCCAAGTGTTCAAATGTGCTGGTTTAAATACCCACAAGTAATTACCTTGTACAGGTAGAGGATAGAGTCCTGCTTAGTGATTTACATAAACAAGACTTTCCTGGCCCACCTGTATGTAATTACGTTTGTCAGTTACCTGTCCAAGGGCATAAGTCTCATCCATCTTCTACTGACCCTCCTATATGGCCGAGGTGTGAAAAAAAATACCAGCCCAGCACAAACACAAACACACATACACAAACATCACATCTTTTATAGTGAATCAAATGTTTCATTCCCCAAAGATGAACAGAAACTCATCAAGGTTCTTTGGAGCACTTGTGCTTAATCTATCTATAGAATGTTGTAATAATAAAAGCTAATCTTTTAAAATGAAAACTACTCATAGGTAGATGATTTTTACCTGAAGGAAAAAAACTCCTATCTCTGAGAGATATTGCTTATATCTATGATTTTTGCAACTTAATAATCTAATGTTTAAAACAACTCTTTGACATTTATTTTGCACATTTTCTTATGTATAAATACCACTTTTGAGCTGTTAATATGAAGTTTTCAACAGGTAAGTCTTTTATACTAGGAAAAATTGTTCCTTCATACAACAAGATAATCTCCTCTCTGTAGATGTGAGTTAGTTTAAACTGATCAGAGAGATCAACTTCCATTGTAACACATTCAATAGGAGGATTAAGTACAGGTTGATGAGTCCCTGTTCAGCTTGGGATAATTATACATTTTATTAGCTATAAGTCACACCATTATTCAAACTAGGAAAGGTAATGCCCTGCTGCCAAGTATACAATGTTTAAAGTAAAAGACTTATTCATCACCATTATAAAACTACATCATGTACAGGCAGCTAAGATGTTTGTGTCTGTAAGAAACAGTTGATGCCCCTGTGATTTATGAAAAAAATTAAGGCAAAACTTGTAGAAAAAAAGTCCAAAAAAACAGTCATGTTCATAAGAGTCCAAGGGCCATAATTTTGGTGAAAATCAACAGACTGGAACTACATGCAAACTTGATCTGTAACTCATCATGATAGGCTCATACACCAAAATTCAGCTCAATATCTGCAAGCATTTGGGAAAAAAGTCTGGAAAACTGTTAATGTCATGAAATTTCTAAGTCCAAGGGCCATGATTTCGGTGAAAATCAATGAACCCAAAGGAAATGCGAACATGATATGTTACTCATCATGATAGACTCACACACACACCAAAAATCAGCTCAATATCTGCAAGCATGTGAAAATTAAGTCCGGAAAACGTGCCTGACGGACAAGGGTAAAACAATTTACCCCCCAACTATAGTTGCCGGGGCATAAACATGTCAGTTGTATATTTTGAATGAGCAAGTGATTACTTTTAGTCTATATTAAGAGCTGACTGTTGCATTGTGTCTGACATTTTTTTTTTGCATGTTGGTTGATAAAATTATTAGTTTTGTTTTATAGAAAATAGAGAAAGATATCAGTCAAGTAAAATATGGGACTTTAATTCCCTTACATAACATGACAACACTACTTGCTACACACATTGTCTATTTTATTTCAGGTTTACACAGAAGCTTTGGATGTCACCAGACTGGTGGCAATTATTCTGGAATATGGAAATATTCAGGAGGTATAATAAAATATTTATATTATTTTGAATCACAAGTCATACTTTTTTCTATTGATCTAAATTTATGGAAAACTGGGACATAAGTTTAAACTGCATTGTTTCTGAATAAACAAGGAGAAATTAAGAAATAATTCATGGCCGCCCGTGGTTTATTGGAGATTTAACCATGGGTGCCCATTATCTTCGTGGATATTTTATCCAGAGCCTAGCGCAGCGGAGCGAGGGGTTAAATACACGAAAATAATGGGCACCCATGGTTAAATCGAAAATAAACCACGATTTCTATTCTAATAAGACAATTTTGTGTTTTCAAAGACCTATAGTATACAATGCTACAGAAGCCATTTTGTTGTTTCTTGCTACGTTTATGTGAAAATGATCCTTTATGACGTCGGCAATTTCAGTGTAAAATTATATAATGACGTCGCAAAATGAACTGTGACGTCGACCTGTGTTTTATTGGAATTTAAACATGGCTTGTCGCCATGGTTTCTATTGTTCTTTCCGGGGATCCATATTAGAATAACTGATAAAGTATAACACTATGACATTCTTAAACTAGAAAACTGTGATCTTCAGCTCACTAACAAATAAAATCTCCTTGCCTCCCTCCTCCCCCAAAAAATCAATTGGATTAAATTTTGAAATAGGAAGTGTACATCTGCATTACAAACATGACAAAAGTTGTGTGAATGTTTTGTGAAAATCCATCTTATGTTTGAAACTGTATTGCCAGGTTGCAATAGGAGGCAGTTGCCTACATGATTTCATAAAATTTATGGCCCTGTGTGCTCTTAACAGTCAAAGCAAATATGTGAAACTTTTGACCAATCTGGGCGTTGCTACAGGTTACACATTTGTAGTTAAGAGCTATGGTACTTTGACTGATGGAATACCCTATCAATATATACCTTGCTCTCTCAAAATTTTAAGCAGGGGTATAACAAGTATTAAAATGATGAATTCTTGTATTTTACAGAACACCTATCAACTTCCAGTCTTGGAATTTCTCAACAAGTTTTATATACAAAAGGAAGTAAATACACATTGATCGAAATAGGATGAAAACTATAAAAAAAATATTTGAAGTCTGAGTTGAAAGAAAAGATACAAGATACAACAAGTTATATCCTGGTAACAAGGAAACTCTAGCTGGATTCTATCATTGTGGAAGTTTAATTGTTAGTAATAAAACTGACTTCCAAGGATGACAAACATTTTGTAGATGAAGAATGTGAAAATTCCAAATCCATACATAGAATATGAATAAACCAATGTAAAAATTAATTTTATTTCTTACAAAACAAAACAAAAATATACATTGTAAATCTTCATCAATAAATAAGCCCCCCAAAATCATGTTAAAGCTAAAATCCCTGTCAAACATAAAAAGCTGAGTTTAACGTCTTTTTGAGATTGTCAGGTACATTCTTCTGTCCATATGGGCACTGAAAAAAAAATGATAAAAATATTGAATGTTAAATGCACAAAAACAATGCTCAAGATCCCCCAGCTGGCAAATATGTGACCCTGACCTTTCACATATTGACCCAAAATCAATGGAAATCTTTCTTACTTAACAATCTTTAATGCAAAGCCTATTGACTATTGGTTCTAAGGTCAAGGTATCTTTTTAGCAAAACCTTGAAGTCTCAAATTACTTTTAATTATGAAGTAAGAATGAAGCTTGGAGTCAAGGTCACAAGTTTTGCCAGATGGGTCTCCAGACATAATCTTGTTAAATATTACATTTGATGTAACAGATGCTGTGTCAAAGCAAATTAGTTTAAATGGTTTCTATAATGTGTAACAAAGAAATAAAACAAGAGTTAACACTAAAGTATGTCTCGCCTGCCGGCACCATTAGAAACAATTATTCTTTCTTACTTCCACTATATTTTGAATTTACATGGATTTTCAGTTTCTGAGATCAAAAGATGTTTATAGAACCTAAACATTGCAAATATATGCAATAAAAATAATCAAAGTCACTCAACCAGAAAATTAAGGTCAAGGTCAAAAGATGAGGATGTAACTGTGCGTAGCTACTACTGGGACATATGCATACCAAGATTCATCAACCTAGGACTTATAGTTCTTGAGATATGGAGGTGCTCGCAAAACTTTTCCATTGCTATTATATGTATTGAAAATTGTCAAAGTCACTCAACCGAAAAATCAAGGTTAAGGTCAAAAGATGGGGATGCAACTGTGCTAAGCTACTACTGGGGCATACCCATACCAAGTTTCATCAACCTAGGACCTATAGTTCTTGAGATATGGAGGTGCTCGCAAAACTTTTCCATTGCTATTATATGTATTGAAAATTGTCAAAGTCACTCAACCAAAAAATCAAGGTCAAGGTCAAAAGATGGGGATGCAACTGTGCTAAGCTACTACTGGGGCATATGCATACCAAGTTTCATCAACCTAGGACTTATAGTTCTTGAGATATGGAGGTGCTCGCAAAACTTTTTCATTGCTATTATATGTATTGAAAATTGTCAAAGTCACTCAACCGGAAAATCAAGGTCAAGGTCAAAAGATGGGGATGCAACTGTGCTAAGCTACTACTGGGGCATATGCATACCAAGTTTCATCAACCCAGGACCTATAGTTCTTGAGATATGGAGGTGCTCATAAAACTTTTCCAAAAAGTTAACGCCGCCGTCGCCGCCGCCGGTAAAGTAACACCTATGTCCCGCTCTGCTTCGCAGGCGAGACAAAAATCAGATGCAATATCTAGATTGTTTAAAATAAGACAATCCAAATCTTGGGCATAGGCTAATCTTTATTTTACTGAAAAAAATTGACATTCTTTTTGGTAAATTTTGGTTTTATTTTGTTCTCTAGTGTATTTGGCTTTGCAACTTTTGTTTTGGCTTCAGCATCTCTGATGAGTCTGATAGATGAAATACACATCAGAAGCAGGTTTTATCTTTAGAACTTGTCGCAATTTTCTTTTGATATTGTACATTGCTCTTCATATTCTGGTATATTTTGACACTTTAACTTTTGGCTAAAGCTTTTTTGAAAAGTTTATGTTTATAAATGAAATGCCTAGTTGACATAATTTTAATTAATTTGTATAAATTTTTCGGTCTTTTCCATTTTTTTTAATGACTATACATACATGTCTACAAGCATTCCTACAGCAGTTATACATACATGTCTACAAGCATTCCCACAACAGTCCCCACGTGCTAGATGTGAAAGTCTGGTCATTACCATGTAGCCTGTCCTGGGATCTGTGTACGATATATTTTTGTTCTAAAATGGTAGAAAATATCAAAATGTAAAAAAAATGCTAAAGAGCTTCATTTAAACTTTGTTGGGACAACATTACTGTGATCTATAGATAAATGTTCTTTCACATCGGGATTTCTTGGGAAGAAATAATCATGCAACATATTGTACCAAAATGCACATCTTTTTAACCACCAGTATTTCACAGTTACTTGTATATATCAGTATCTAGTGTTTGTAATTTGGACTTTGCATCCTTGTGAGTAAAGAATCTTTGATAAGAGTTTCAATCGACAAAGCACAAGTTTGACATACAAGTACATGTGTGTGTTTATGATGCACCTTGGCCACATAAGGTGATCATTTTAATGGTGTAGGAAACCAGAGTGCCTGGAAGAAATTTCTGCCCTTGGGCAGGTAACCAACAAACCTAATAACATACAGGTTAGGGAAGTCCTGTTTTTAGCTCTTCGGGTCATGTGAGCTATTGTCATCGTTAAGAGTCCGTCGTCCGTCCGTCCGTTAACTTTTCTTCAAAGATCTTCTTCTCTGAAACCACTGAAGGGATTGCATTGAAACTTGGTATACTTGATCTTTAGGATGTCCTCTACCAAGTTTGTGAATTATATACATGTCGACAAACCAACATGGCCACAGTTGCTAAAAATAGAACAGAGGGGTCAGACCATTGTTTTTGGCTTATAACTCGAAAAGTATAAGAGATAGAGAAAATCCGAATCAACCTTCCTTGTTCAGCATCAAAAGCTCTACAAATCTCTCCATTGAGTCGAAGTTGTGAATTGACTCCTTATAGGAGTAATTGCCCTTTAATCATCAAAATTGACCATTTTTTCAGTTTTTAGCTCACCTGACCCGAAGGGTCATGTGAGCTATTGTCATCGTTAAGCGTCCGTCGTCCGTCCGTCTGTCGTCCGTTAACTTTTCTTCAAAGATCTTCTTCTCTGAAACCACTGAAGGGATTTCATTGATACTTGGTATGCATGATCTTTAGGATGTCCTCTATCAAGTTTGTGAATTATATACATGTCGACCAACCAACATGGCCGCCGTTGCTAAAAATAGAACAGGGGGGTCAGACCATTGTTTTTGGCTTATAACTCAAAAAGTATAAGAGATAGAGACAATCCGAAGCAACCTTCCTTGTTAAGCATCAAAAGCTCTACAAATCTCTCGAAGTTGTGAAACGACTCCTTATAGGAGTTATTGCCCTTTAATCATCAAAATTGACCATTTTTGCAGTTTTTGGACTATATCTTGAAAACCTTTAAAGCTAGAGGAAAAGTTAGCATTGCAGAATTGTTCAGCTCATTGAGATCTACAAAAATGATTCCAGGGTCTAAATTGTCAGATCAGCCGTTTAAGAGTTATTCCCCTTTAACTGTTTTTTTCCATTAATTTACACTGATTTTCAAAAATCTTCTTCTCTAAAACCACTGAAGGGATTGCATTGATACTTGGTATACATGATCTTTAGGATGTCCTCTACCAAGTTTGTGAATTATATACATGTTGACCAACCAACATGGCCGCTGTTGCTAAAAATAGAACAGGGGGGTCAGACCATTGTTTTTGGCTTATAACTCAAAAAGTATAAGAGATAGAGACAATCCGAAGCAACCTTCCTTGTTAAGCATCAAAAGCTCTACAAATCTCTCCATAGAGTCGAAGTTGTGAAACGACTCCTTATAGGAGTTATTGCCCTTTAATCATCAAAATTGACCATTTTTGCAGTTTTTGGACTATATCTTGAAAACTGTTAGAGCTAGAGGAAAAGATAGCATTGCAGAATTGTTAAGCTCATTGAGATCTACAAAAATGATTTCAGGGTCTAAATTGTCAGATCAGCACTTTAAGAGTTATTCCCCTTTAACTGTTTTTTTTCCATTAATTTACACTGATTTTCAAAAATCTTCTTCTCTAAAACCACTGAAGGGATTGCATTGATACTTGGTATACATGATCTTTAGGATGTCCTCTACTAAGTTTGTGAATTAAATACATGTCGACCAACCAACATGGCCACCGTTGCTAAAAATAGAACAGGGGGGTCAGACCATTGTTTTTGGCTTTTAACTCAAAAAGTATAAGAGATAGAGAAAATCTGAAGCAAATTTTCTTGTTCAGCATCAATAGGTCCTTACAGGAGTTATAGCCCTTTAACTGTTTTTTTTTTAATTTAAACTGATTTCCAAAAATCTTCTCTGAAACCACTGAAAGGATTGTTTTGCAACTTTGTATACTTGAAAGTTTGTGAAATTTATTCAAACTTTGGCATAAGAGATCAGGTGAGCATTTCAGGCTCCTGGGAGCCTCTAGTTTGTTTGTATCCACAATAAATTTAGTTCTAGTTATCCAATTGGTATGAAATTTGACAGTGATGTTCCTTACCATACAAGGATGAATGGGATTGATTTTGGGGGTCCCCCCTTTTTTTTGTTTCGAAATTAGGGGCCCAAAAGGGGCAAAAAATTCAAATATTTTACTTGTTTCCACCATAACTTTGGTCCTAGTTGGCCTATTGCTATGAAATTTGTCAAGAATGTTTCTTACAATAAAAGAATGAACCTGATGAATTTTTGTGCCCCCTTTTTCCGTTGTGTAATTAGGGGCCAAAAGGGGCCAAAATAAAAACTTTTTTATTTGTGGTCTGATTTTGAAATTTTTTTTGCATGTTTGTTCTTGTCAAACAGCGGATACGAAATTAAGAATTAATTTTTGCGACCCCCCCCTTTTTCCCCCTATTACGTAATTAGGGGCCAAATGGGGCCAAAATCGAAACTTTTTATTTGTGGTCCGATTTTGAAATTTTTTTTGCAAGTTTATTTTTGTCAAGTAGCGAATCCAAATTTGAGAATTTATTTTTGCGCCCCCCACCCCTTTTTCTTCTGTTACGTAATAAGGGGCCAAAAGGGGCCGAAATAGAAACTTTTTTAATTCTTTTCCGATTTTGATAATTTTTTTTGCAAGTTTATTCTTGTCAAGTAGCAGATATATTTTTGTGTCCCCTTTTTTTACTGTTACGTTATTAGGGGCCAAAATTGTAACTTTTTTATTTCTGGTCTGATTTTGAAATTTTTTTTTTTGCATGTTTGTTCTTGTCAAATAGCGAATACAAAATTAAGAATTAATTTTTGCGACCCCCCCTTTTTCCCCCTATTACGTAATTAGGGGCCAAATGGGGCTTTTTTATTTGTGGTCCGATTTTGAAAATTTTTTTTGCAAATTTATTCTTGTCAGGTAGCGATTCTAAATTTAAGAATAAATTTTTGGGGCTATAATCATAATTTTAAAAAATTCTGGTTCGATTTTTAATTTTTTCCACAAACATTATTCTTTTAAAGAGTAGAATACAACATTCAAAATTTATATTTTTACCCCCTGGGTCGAAAGTCCATCAGAGATGCTTGTGTCAAAAACCTTTGTCAGTCCACCATGGGCTGCATGTGTCCAGAACAAAAGACTATCCATATTAGGCCTAAAACATACAGGGTTCAACATGTTGCGGTCGTATCATGCTGCGCTCGGCGAAGCTTTTGATTGGACAATATCTTGAAAACCGTAAGAGCTAGAGGAAAAGTTAGCATTGCAGAATTGTTAAGCTCATTTAGATCTACAAAAATGATTTCAGGGTCAAAATTGTCAGATCAGCCATTTAAGAGTTATTCCCCTTTAACTGTTTTTTTTTCCATTAATTTTAACTGATTTCCAAAATCTTCTTCTCTGAAACCACTGAAGGGATTGCTTTGAAACTTGGTACACTTGATCTTTAGGATGTCCTCTACCAAGTTTGTGAATTATATACATGTTGTCCAACCAACATGGCCACCATTGCTATGGTCCTTATAGGAGTTATTGCCCTTTAACTGTTTTTTTTTTTTTCTATTTGTTTAAACTGATTTCCAAAAATCTTCTCTGAAACTACTGAAAGGATTGTTTTGCAACTTTGTATTCTTGAAAGTTTGTGAAATTAATTCATAACTTTGGCATAAGAGATCAGGTGAGCGATTCAGGCTCCTGGGAGCCTCTAGTTGTAAATTACAAGTGGTGTACATGTACCTTTATGGCCTCTACATGTCTTTCATGTATCTTAATTTCATCAGGTGAGAGTCTGGAATAATCAACTAGTGCTTCCCAGGCAAGACTGTCCTCAACACTTTCCACAGTTTGTTGTGTTACATCACTATATGCTCTATGATGGGTAAGAGGCAAGTTTCTTTTACTCAAGCATGTTAACAGTCTTCTTGTTTTAAGCAGTGATTTGATTCTCCATGTCAGTGGTATTTGTTTACATTGGTATAACATGCCTGCAAATAAACATATCAAAGTGCTAAAGTGACAAAAGGCAAGCGAAATATGTTAGCACTAAAATAGCAGATATTTTCAAAGTTGATGAACACTCTACCACCCCCCCCCCCCATTTTTGGCACAGAAGATTATTCAATCTATAAACAATCATATTTTAAATAAAAATTATATAAACTTTTTGGATGCAAGTAATGGTATCGCTTCAAAAACCCCTTCGATAAAAATGAACTCGTCCATTGTATTATTGTGTATTGAATTTTATGAATGAATCGGAAATTAACCTGCACTAAACCAATGAAATAACAGCAATATAAATAACAGAATGTTGATCGACCGTTCACATCCATTTGGAAATCAACAAATCCTCATGCTCCACATAATCAAAGAGGGAAGAAAGTGTATAAAAAATTAACTTACAATTATAGAAGAAATATTTGGAATAGATATGTTTCAAGCTTGTATTAGTTGTACACTCAAGGAGGATTTTGTGTAAATAATATGCTCATAAAACAGGTATATTGTTTTTGACTTGTCAATTTTTTCACCAAATTTCTAAAGATTATTTCTTATCCTATATATCCATCAATAACTAGAGGCTCCCAGGAGCCTGAATCGCTCACCTGATCTCTTATGCCAAAGTTTGAATTAAATTTCACAAACTTTCAATAATACAAAGTTGCAAAACAATCCTTTCAGTGGTTTCATAGAAGATTTTTGGAAATCAGTTTAAATTAGTAGAAAAAAACAGTTAAAGGGCAATAACTCCTATAAGGACCATAGCAATGGCAGCCATGTTGGTTGGCAGACACGTATATAATTCACAATCTTGGTAGAGGACATCCTAAAGATCAAGTGATACAAGTTTCAAAGCAGTCCCTTCAGTGGTTTCAGAGAAGAAGATTTTTGAAAATCAGTTAAAATTAATGGAAAAAAACAGATAAAGGGGAATAACTCTTAAATGGCTGATCTGACAATTTTGACCTTGAAATCATTTTTGTAGATCTCAATGAGCTTAACAATTCTGCAATGCTAACTTTTCCTCTAGCTCTAACGGTTTTCAAGATATTGTCCAAAAACTGCAAAAATGGTCAATTTTGACGATTAGAGGGCAGTAACTCCTATAAGGAGTCGTTTCACAATTTTGACTCAATGGAGAGATTTGTAGAGCTTTTGATGCTGAACAAGGTAGGTTGCTTCGGATTTTCTTTATCTCTTATACTTTTCGAGTTATAAGCCAAAAACAATGGTCTGACCCCCCTGTTCTATTTTTAGCAACAGCGGCCATGCTGGTTGGTCGATGTGTATATAATTCACAAACTTGGTAGAGGACATCCTAAAAATCAAGTATACCAAGTATCAATGCAATCCCTTCAGTGGTTTCAGAGAAGAAGATTTTTGAAAATCAGTGTAAATTAATGGAAAAAAACAGTTAAAGGGGAATAACTCTTAAACGGTTGATCTGACAATTTTGACCCTGAAATCATTTTCGAAGATCTCGATGAGCTTAACAAATCTGCAATGCTAACTTTTCCTCTAGCTCTAACGGTTTTCAAGATATGGTCCAAAAACTGAAAAAATGGTCAATTTTGATGATTAAAGGGCAATAACTCCTATAAGGAGCCGTTTCACAACTTCGACTCAATGGAGAGATTTGTAGAGCTTTTGATGCTGAACAAGGTAGGTTGCTTCGGATTTTCTCTATCTCTTATACTTTTCGAGTTATAAGCCAAAAACAATGGTCTGACCCCCCTGTTCTATTTTTAGCAACGGCGGCCATGTTGGTTTGTCGACTTGTATATAATTCACAAACTTGGTAGAGGACATCCTAAAGATCAAGTATACCAAGCTTCAATGCAATCCCTTCAGTGGTTTCAGAGAAGAAGATTTTTGAAAATCAGTGTAAATTAATGGAAAAAAACAGTTAAAGGGGAATAACTCTTAAACGGTTGATCTGACAATTTTGACCCTGAAAATCATTTTCGTACATCTCGATGAGCTTAACAAATCTGCAATGCTAACTTTTCCTCTAGCTCTAACGGTTTTCAAGATATAGTCCAAAAACTGAAAAAATGGTCAATTTTGATGATTAAAGGGCAATAACTCCTATAAGGAGCCGTTTCACAACTTCAACTCAATGGAGAGATTTGTAGAGCTTTTGATGCTGAACAAGGTAGGTTGCTTCGGATTTTCTCTATCTCTTATACTTTTCGAGTTATAAGCCAAAAACAATGGTCTGACCCCCCTGTTCTATTTTTAGCAACGGCGGCCATGTTGGTTTGTCGACTTGTATATAATTCACAAACTTGGTAGAGGACATCCTAAAGATCAAGTATACCAAGCTTCAATGCAATCCCTTCAGTGGTTTCAGAGAAGAAGATCTTTGAAGAAAAGTTAACGGACGGACGGACGGACGACGGACGCTTAACCATGACAATAGCTCACATGACCCTTCGGGTCAGGTGAGCTAATTAGTAGAATACACATACTCTATTTCTCTGTCAAGTCATGCAAGTTAGATAAAAACCACAGGCATGTGTTTACAATAATACCATGCTGACTGCTATTTATAATTGATAACAAAGATAAGCCACTCCCATTGCCTTATTAGCTTAATTGCTCTCCCACCAGATTTTTATGTAGGCCAGCCTTGGCCTTTAAAGGTAGAGTGCACGACCAACCAAGTTACAGATAAATATTTATGTATGTTCTGGCGCCGATCATCATATAGTTCGTTATGAAAATTGCAAAGGAGTTAATAACACATGGAGATATTTAAAACATGCATTAAATTCTAACATATTTGACCATATTTTCAAAAGTTATATAGAAGATAAAGAATTACAGTGGGCAGATTACTCCGTCTAGACAGAAAAAAAACGCGAAAGCCAGCAGTAACCTTATGACTACATAAGGCAGCTAACGCTTGCCTAATAAAAAGTCAGTAAGAATTGAATAATGTTCAAATGCAGTTCTGAGGATGATCATTGTGTCCTTTTTAGCTCACCTGGACCGAAGGTCCATGTGAGCTTTTGCCATCACTTGGCGTCCATCATCGTCTGTCGTCGTCATTGTTGTCTGTTAACAATTTTTCAAAAATCTTCTCCTAACAGAATACAATGAAACTTGGTATGATTGATCCTTAGGGTGTCCTGCACCAAACTTGTTTTCGATTTTTGATTCGTCAAAAAACATGGCCACCGTTACTAAAAATAGACAAGGGGGGTCAGACTACTGTTTTTAGCTAGTAATTCAAAAAGTTTAAGAGATAGATGAAATCTGATGCCACCTTACTGCTTCAGGATCAAAAGTTTTACAAAAGTCTCCATTTGGTGGAAGTTGTCAGATGACCCCTTATAGGGGTTACGGCCCCTTAAAGGTGAAAAATAGCATTTTTTCATGTTTTTGGCGTATAGAATGAAAACTATTGCAGATAGAGAAAAGCTGTTGCTTGCTTAAATGTTCAGCTCATTTAGCTCTACAAAAGTCTCCATGGGGTCCAAAGTGTCAGATGACCCCTTATAGGGGTTTCCGCCCCTGAAAGGCCAAAAATAGTGTTTTTGGCCTATAGAATGAAAACTATTGCAGATAGAGAAAAGCTGTTGCTTGCTTTAATGTTCAGCTCATTTAGCTCTACAAAAGTCTTCATAGGGTCGAAGTTGTCAGATGACACTTCTAGGGGTTACAGCCCCTAAATGGTCAATAATAGTGTTATTTGCCTATACATTTTTAGATTGAAAACTAATGCAGATCGAGAAAAGCTGTTGCTTGCTCAAATGTTCAGCTTATTCAGCTCTACAAAGTTCTTCATAGGGTTGACATCAAGACCACGTGAGCGATTCAGGCTCCTGAGAGCCTCTTGTTCAGAAGCTGCAGACAAAAAGACAAGTTGGCATAATTATAGTTGGAGAACCTATTCATAAAGATAGATGCTTACATGACTTTTGATACATGTGTTACAGTTTATAAAAATGCCCAGCCAAAAGTGGCCGCATGCTCTGACCAACATAGATTTTTGTTTAATCTATTACTTAAAACGGAATAATTTTACCAGAAAATAATTTAGGTCAGAATATGCGGCCAACATTATATTCATCATTTTTTACAGAAAAAGAGGCTAAATATGTCAAAAAAGCGATTTTTACAGAAGTTCACTAATTTGCAAGGTCTCTGTTGTTCACACTTAAAGAGCAAACAATTCATGCACAATTTTTGATATTTTATAAATTATAGAGTCTTATGATCATTCTTGCAGCATTATTTTGTAGCTGTCTCGAATTTGAAATTTAGGGCCGTTTTTTGGCAGATATCTGTGGAGGCATCAATCACAGATCTGACATGTGAAATTATTTTAGCCAAGAACACTTCACAGACATTGTGCCCCCATCACAGTTCACAAACAATTGTTTGCCTGAATCACAGTTCACACAAAATTCAAATGGACAATCATGCTTCACGAAATTACCCAATCGGACCCTTTATAATTGAAAGGCATCATGATAACCTACAATTGTAGACTAAATCACTGCACTCTGAATACCAAAATCTTCCAACCTGGCAAACATGCAAGGGCGTTAACAGTCATTAATCTTGCTGACAGTAAAAAGATTTTCAAAGCTTATGTTAGCTGATGTGTATTCACCAATGTTAAACAAAATCTAACCTTTAACTTATAATAAGACATAATGATAAATACATGTTCAGCCTCAGTCGAGAACAATTGAACCTGACCCTGAACACGACCCTGTTTTTCAAACGTAAGAAAATTTAATTTGATAGTTTTTGTAACTACAAATGTTATTACAATATAGCACAAGCACTAGAAACAAGTCCCTTTCCTGCTTTGTAAAATAAACAGTGTCAGTAAAACAGCAGCTTTAATAATTTTAAGCAACAAGGATCATAAATTTTAAATAAAACTTTTTTTCATAATGAAAATTCATTAAAAACAGACTTAGGCAGCTTAATAAGAACAGAGGGACTATGTGACAGTTTATACTGTATATTGTACTTTCAACTTCAAGTGAAAGTGAAACTTACTTCACCATTCCTGACCTTGACATTGTTCTCGGGCGTTATCGATCATTTACCGTAAGAGTCAGAGTGTCCCGAAAGGCAAATGGTGGACTGCCTCACAACTTCCTGTCTGTTATCGAATATTTTGATCCTGTTTGATAAGTTTAAGACATTTTCCATGGCCTAGACGGGCTCAATTGGAAGATGAAGTCTGTGTGATTAAGAAAAACGAAATGGGATCGAGATTAAGGTGAACAGTAACATTCAATTTTGACAGCTCATTTTCACAACTCCTTCAGATAGGTTCAATCCTATAGAAACTTCAAAAGGGTCAATGTTCAAATACTTTTAGGCTTACTTGTTTCTTTTCACTTAATGCTTTCCATCTATCCTTGCAAAATACAATATAATAGGCAAATTCCGACTTCATTTTAGTAGTAATAATGTCTTGATCCATCAAAATTATTTACAGAGCAGTTTGACAGCTCAAGGTGTCACTCAAATGATAATATTAAACATCGACTGCCGTACGGGTATTCTTTAACACTTTTTTCAGTTATCCAATTTACATGATAAAAGTAGTTCAAGATAAAAAGGATCTTGACACAGATGTAACAACAGACATGAAACACAATACAAAATCGAAACTGTCACCACTGTGGACATCCATGCGATTCTCCCACCATTTCCTATTATTCCGACTTTTGTGTAATCTCCAGCTTTATCAAGACACCAAAAACTAAGTATTTTATAGACATTTTTATTGTTCAGTCTTAAAACATTGCTGGTGTTTTATGGGTTTGTCAATAAGTAAGACGTTAATTCACAGGTAATGCTGTAAATTGCAGAATTGACCTACTGTTTGTATAAACACTAAAACAGTGGAGATTAATCAGTGAAGCCATGTTTCTTTGGCACATTCGTGTGCCTTCAATTAAGATTGAAATGCAATTTTTAAAGAGCATTGAAAATCTCCTACTAATCAGAGATGCAGTTAATTATTTTATTCTGTCAGGCATTGGGTCCTACAAGATAGTAAAATTTGCCGACCTAAAAAAGTTTGCCAGACCTTTCAACTTGTATAAGGCCAAACAAAAATATATGTGTGTTTCCGGTTTCCCGACCGACCCTATTTTTAGCACCCTGTTTTTCCGACCCTAACTTTTTTTTTCGTAAATTTTCGGGTTTAAACGTCTGTTTCCGACATATTTTTATTTTTCAATTTGATTTTAAAGTTTGCTTCATTCCCCTGAAAAAGATATCCCCTAAAAATAAAAATGGGTCACAGAGTAGAACTTGCCATTTTGACGATCATTTTGTTATTTTTCCGGTAATATTGACACCCAATAGCTCATTTAAAGGCATTTTTATCATATATTAAGATAAAGGTTCATTTACGGAACTGACTATCCAATCAACTTCACAATAAACGTTTAAAAGTCGGATGGCAGGGGGTAGGAGAAATGTTATTCTTATTTTTAAACTTTAAGGTATTTCAATTTTTGTTGGTAACAGAGTTGGGGTGTATGATTCATGGCATGTATAAATGAATCTGGCCAGCACCCTTGAACAAGTTCATTCCCGTGGTATCAAAAGTGAATGAAATTTCTGTACCCCTTCATAATGGATGAGGTCTTGACCATTAACAAAATGTAAAATTGTCAGAAAAAGTTTGGAATTCCACCTATTTAGACAACCACAAGTTAAAACAAAAACCACAAAATGTTTTGAATTCTGGACTCTTCCATAGGGGGAGCCCAATGCATACCCCTATCCCTAGAGAAAATGCAGCGGTAACAACAGTACAATCTATTGTCAAATTAAACAGCAATATCAGAATCTAATTTCAATGTTAATGTGCATCAAGACAAAGAAAATCTTAGTATATGTACAGCTTATACGCAGGGTAGGAAATTCGCTGAAAAAGTACCCAGCCCTGAATTGAAATTCTACCTGTTTTTTGTTATATAGCCAGTCAAATTTTCATGAATTTTAGCCAGCCCTGCCCAAAAGTTACCAGTCTCGGGCTGGCGGGCAGGCTGTTATTTCCAACTCTGTTATACGACACATTATGTCAGGTTAAAATAAATAAAGTATACTTATAGGCATGGACATACCTTATCATATTGGCACATCTATAAGTATAATGTTTAATATCCCGTTCTTTTTTTCAATGTGATATATTTATCATCAAAACTATTCATCTTACATTTACAAGACCATTCAAGCCTGCCTTAGCGGCTACCTCTTATACCAAGCCATCACCTGCTTAAGACAGCCTTGGTGTTTTGTCCCCTTCTTTAATAAATCAACAAAATAAACCTGGATTATTAATGTGTTCAAAAACTGAAAAAAAGCAGAACTAAAAAATAACAGGTTTACCATGAAAATACATGTATTATAAAATATTATTAATGAATTATTATACATGTATCTAGGCCCTGCTACACTTAATATATAATTTATTAAATATTTGTTCATTTGATATGCAGAATGATGCAGTTTTTGCTGTAAACATACTGAATATTAAATTTAAAAGTTGGCTATTTTAAGGTTATAGTATAGATAAACCTTAATGCCTTGAAATTTTATATACAGCTGGTATACTAGAAGAGTGCAAGTTTATTAGGTTACATTACCCAAACATATAAACTACTGGTGTACCTTTTAAAAATTCAAAATTCTGAGAACCATGCAGGCTGATTTGCAAAGTAAACATGTATTTCTAGCATGTCTACATGGTTCAAAAGCTATCTACCTATGTCTGTTGTGTGAGATTTCCAAATACAAATGTAATTTAAAACTACATGTACACATCCATTATAAAGAACAACTTTGTTATATAATACCAAAGCTAATAGTGTCAGAGTGATCCTGTGTTATAGTCTATTAAACAGGTACTATTTATGGTAATAATCAAATAAGAGTCACCAGTAAAATGTTTAATGACTTTATTTGAAATTTTCAAAAGGCTTAATTTAACAACATTTAGGTCTTCAGAACATACATTTCTTCGAGAAAAAAAAAAAAAAAAAAAAGCCTACCTACCTACCCTATTTTTTTTTAGCATGAAACAGGAAACACACATATTTTTTTTTGGCCTAAGTCTAACTCTTTAGAAACTTTGCCAGACTGAGGTCCTGCAAAATGGTTTCACTTGCGGGACCTGCTGAAATTTTGCCCGATCTCTCTGACAGGTCCAAGGATTAGCTGCATCTCTGCTACTTTTTCGTCCAATCTCCAGCTAAAAAAATAAAAAATCTCCAGCTTTGACATGACGGATCCGTCACATGAATGTGTGGATGAAACCTGGCTTGTCCCAGTGACAAGACAATATGACTATGCTACTGATTCAGATGTGGATTTAATTCTTAGAATAATGATAACTATTACATACCAATCAGAGTTTTGATACCTACATGTAGCATTATCACTTCAATATTTTCTACCTTCGTCCTTGGGTATTATGTGACACCCTAAGGTGACTGACTATCCATCCATCTGCCCTTGATGGGTTCAGGGTGATATCAGGGATTAGAAAAATAATTTTCTTTCTTTTACAGTCAAGGTACATTTGTAAGTTGCCTGCCAAATTGTAATATCGAGTAAAAATTTTCATTCAAAATCAGGTTCTGTTATTGTTTGTTGCAGGGAAAATCCAGAGAAATTATTTGAAGTTTTTCTAGAAATAGCGAAGCCAGAAGGAGAAGGTATTATCGTTTATAAGCCATAATGATATAATTTTGTAAACTTTTTGTTTGCTAAATTTTGTTACATACATGTATGATAAAATTTAATTGTGGTGATAAGGAAATGTGGAATAAGTGTACGGGACACAACCAACATAAAGAAACGGCTTTAAAAAAGACATACAAGAATTATAAGACTGAGACTGTAAAACATCAAACTGTGCAACTTTCCAAGCACTCCTGATTTAAATTACCGACACCTTCTGTATTTTTACTATTAGCTGTTTCAGAATAAAGTGTGAGGAGGGTCAATACTACTCAATAGGAACTTATATTACGGTGTTGGGTTTCAGGGAAGATATTTGTGAAGATAAAATCATGGGAGTAAGAAAATATGTTATTAATTTGTATAGTTGGTTGGGTATTTAAAATGTGTTTTATGACCTCTGAAACATAAAATTCTGGAACATCCCATAGTAAAGTATAGGCATGATAGGAGATGCATGGTTTAATTTGAATCAGGAGTGCTCAGGAAGTTAAAAGACAGACAGGAAATTAAGTCATATTTCACTTATTTTGTTGGTATCTCTTGATCTATTTTATGAATAATATAAGTGTATAAATAATCCTCATCACATGTACATTCTTCTAGGAAAATTTGATGATGGTATAGTATAAATCCCTTTAACATGTTTGAACATGTTTCCTATCTTGCACATGTCTTTCCATTATTTTTTTTCTATTTTGAATTTGACATACCGTAGCTTATATTTCTGATCTTATACTTTTACCTTGGTCAATTTTCCATCCTGCAGAAATTTTATAAGTCTTTTTTGAGGGAACTTAATATCCCTGGTTAAATTGATAGACAATCTTTCCTTATTTACATACTTTTGAATGGTACGTATCATTATATTAATACTTTTTCATGCATAGTCATTTACTTTTCAGGATATGTACTTTCTTTGGCTTAATGCAACCTAACATGATATTTAAATGTAAGGGTTTATGTTGAAATCCCAGGTACCTGGTAAATTGATTGTCAGATCTTGATGAAAGTTTGTGCACTTATTTTATTATGTTGTTACATCATTGAGATTGATGTGATGAACCAATCACACATTTTTTGGTCGGATTTCACAGAGTGAAAAATCCAGGTCATTGGATGGTGAATGTCAGGCGGCGGATGGTTTGGGGGAGGTGTATATATGTGGAAGAAATTTGCGCAACAGTTTTCTCAGAAACTACTAATCACAGCCACTTGATATTTGGTATACTGCATCAGGGTTGGATCTGATTTCAGGCTTGTCGCTTACCTACTTCCTGTTTAAACCAAATCTGACCATTTTTTTACTTTGAGAGATTTTTTATGTTTTAATTCAAAGCTTTGAAAATATTAATGTGTATTTGCAAGTTTTCAAACTAAATTCTCATCTGTTTTAGATTATTTAAAATAAGCGATCTTTGCATATTGACATGGTAAGTTTGTGTATAATTTCAGATAGCATTTTCCTACAGAAGTATCCTGCAGATTTCAATGAAGAGGTTTGTATTGAGATTCAGAGTTAAGTTAGAATGGTTGGGGCTTTAGGAAGGTACCCCTCAATTTTAAAAGTTGCTTTTAAAATGTTTATACCATGTAGATTGGTTTTTAATTCAAATTTTCACTAAAACCTTAGGCCGTTTTTTAACATATGAAGTTTCCATAGAAATCCTTGAGGTCACATATCTGGGTTGGAGCTTCATGTATTTATAAACATCAATCGATTAAATATTATAACTGTCACAATCTTTAAATAACTTTTAATATGTATTATACAAGAAAAATAGCACCTGCTATAGAATGTTGTTTTCTGATAATATTGGAAGCTTTTATTATGTATATAGAAGTTAATTTGCTGTTGGTTTTTAAAATATTTGTGTATTTTATGTCATAAATGTCAATGACTCGGTTAGTCATTTCATTGTCAATCAATGCATTTCTGTTATATGAAATCATTGCCTTCAAAAGTATAAGTTTAACATTGTTAAACATGTTAACTATGCTAACTTTTTGTATTTGGTAACTTAACAATGTTGTTTATTGTTGTAACAGTAATGAAATACAATTGTAGTAAATTTCACAAAAGTTTCATATGGACTTGGAAAAAAATAAGATGGCGCAGAGATGAAATTTTCATCACAGTTATATTTGAACTATTGGTCAAAGCCTTTTGATATACATGATATATAGTGTACAGTATATGAATGGGGTGCCGTACCAGATTCTATTCCAAGCCTGCTGCTCGCTACTTAAGGATTTCCAGCCATTTTTAATTTAATAACAGATCTGTTTTTTAATTGCAGTTCATGATAATGTAAAGAAATATTCAATTTTAATAGCATATGCTTACTTTCAATAAATGGTAAATCATATATTTTGTCTTGTACAATGTATTGACCTCTTTTTACTATTTTAACAGTTAGTTTTAAAACCTATACCAAAGTTTGCATTTCCATGCGCCAGTGAAAGGTACACGTAAGTTTACTATAAGGCAGCCAGCAGCTTTAATCTTTTTCTTTTTTAACGACTTTCCTGTGGTTTGTGTCACATGAGGACTTTTCATCTTCAATACCCTGAAATGTCTCATAGAATTTCTAGGTCATATATAAAAAAGGTTCTGAACTAGCTGTTGTTGGTCATTGCATTATTGATTGTCTAAATCATGGAATAAAAGAATCTTTTAGTATTTTCTGGGCAACTTTTTTTCAGCAATCTTTTGAAATATGTACATGTATGTAGAATGCAACTTCATGCTTTAGTTCTATGTACATGTAGAGATGAGGGTTTTAACCTTTTGACTGATCTACTTCCTGTTTGTCCTGAACAAGATTATGTTTCATTCTCATGTGACATAAATACACATTGTATGGTTAACAAAAAACTAACAAAGCAGTACATCAACAACTCTTAATAAGCAATGTACATGATGTATAAGTTGTTGTCTCAAAACTTAATATTTTCTTTACACAACTGAAAATTGGAAACCTCTTTTGTGTGATCTATACTCAGAAAGCACCATTTTTGTGTGTTTTCTATACTAACAAAATATATCCAACTATCTTTTTAACACAGTATAAAATTTAAAGAATTAAACCACTTAACTTGCACTCTATATAGTCTATAAATCTTAAGACTGATTTAATCTCTCTATAAAAGTTCTTAGTTTCTGGCTAAAATGTAAAGGCTGTGTTGAGCTAGCTTTAGAAATTAGAATACATGTACTGAACTTGTATGATATGTAAACTGCTTTGAAAAATGCAAATTTAATAGCTTGTGTGAAAAATTATCTAATACATGGGGTCATATAAAGCTCTTAAAACTGAAATATTTGCAACCAAGTAATGAAAAAATGAAAATGCTTTCAGAAAAAGAAATTCAAATCTAACAAATGTAAATTAAATGGTATTTTAATCGCTAACTTCTTGTATTCATTTGATAAGGAATGATTTTTAAATGTAGTCATAAATTCTCATCAAATTAAGATTTAACAAATGAAGTGATTTATCATCATACCTTAACACTCAAAAAAGGTATCTTAATCTGATTGATCAAAGCTAATTGACATATAGGTGCTAAATTTATGCATGCATTTCTACTTCATTTTCATAGAAATCGACAAACAGTTCTTGAATTATTCCATTTCTTTTTATAGAACAAAAGTAGATCATTTCACCTTTGTGTTGACTGATTTAGAAAGTAAATACAAGTTTGGATATTGCCGTCATGCCCAGGGAAACCACACTTGTTTGTGTATTGTTAGGTATGTAGAAATAAAATTTACAACTAAGTTCAAGGCAATCAATTTTGCTACCCCTGATGCATATTTCTTCTATCCAAAACTCATCAGACGTTCTCTACCCAAGATATTGAATTTGTCAAATTCTGTATGCATATGAAGATCATAGAACAAAAAGCCAAAATATGCAAAAATGGAATTTGAATTATGACTAAGATCAACCTATGCTTGATACTGATCCAGTTTATGCATAATTAAAACACACATCAGGGGTTCAAATGAACATTTAACAGCAAAAGTTGAATTGCAAGCTTCAAAAATTGACATTTGTCAATTAAACTGTGATCTGTGGAATATGGACCAATGTCAACTTTATTTTCCCTTTTTGGATCACTAAGTAGTGTGCCACATAGGCTTACCATCCTCTCCCCTTTTCCTGTGGTTATTCAAAATTGCTTCCTTTATTTCCCACCCCACCTTCAAAATTCTTATCATCATTTTCTGTTCATTTTATCATCCTTTTAATGTTCATCATCTTTATATAACATACATGTATATGATGTGTTGCAAGGGAGTAAAACACCAACTCACTTGCTCAATATTTAAATCTCTTTATTTGATATTTAACATTTGTTTTTCAGTTGTCTCCCTTGGTTTGATGTATTCTACACCATACTTAATAAACTGGCTGAGATGATCAACACAGACATCAATGATAACAACGTGACAGAACTACTACGTGTCATCTATGCTAATGGCGTACCTACACCAGGAGTGCCTGTACAACTTATTGTTGGGCAAGACGTAAGATTGGGTTATTAAGTGTGATCTTTGTTAATTATATGCTTTTTTATTTATTTTGGCCTGTACCACTCATTGCTGGAAAAGACAAAAGTTAATCCAAATTTGTGGAATGGATTTGTATACTTGTCTTTAATGTTACATGTACTTTGAAATATCATCATGACAATTGGAAACATCCAGTTGATAGAACAAATGAATAATAAAAATGTAGTTAAAAGCAAAGAAATGCATGTACCAAACAAAGACAAAACCAAAAGACATGCACACAATAGAACTTATAGTTACAAAGAAACACACAAAACAATCTGTGATCAGAGAACGCAAATGATTGTAAAAAGGAAAATAGACTAGTGCTATTGTGAGGTAAGCAGTTTCTGCTTGTTTCAACACACCTGTCATAAAAGTCAATGATTCATTATCATTAAGGGTACAGTCTCTTTTGCTGCATGCAAGTGATAACTTCATAATGTTTTTTGGGTTTCAGATGTTAAATTTCACAGCTCCAGATTTAAGTAAACTTCCAAGCATTCCTTCAAATGTAAGTACTCAGTGAGAAAATAGAACCAAGAGTTTGTCTTTTTCAGTTTTAGCTAACAAAAGAAAACAAATCAATAAACATTTTGTTTCTTTATTTTTGTTAAAAGCCAACTAAAAATCTTTGAAAATAAATCTCATACAGTGCAGATTTTCTTTTTTAGGAGTGAGAACTCAAATTGGCGTATAAGATTTTATAATTAAATGATTTTTTGCTATACATCTGTATCACATTTGAAAATGCATAATATAGCAACATTTAAGCACATGTATAAGGTTAGGTTTGGAAATGTAAGAATGATCTTCGAATTTTTTCCAGAGAAATCTTACAGAATATTACAGTGCTGTAGACACAGAAAATATGACCAAAGTCTTTGCTAGGTAACATTTTATGAATTCTTTAGTTTAATTGTTGGTTATTGTAATTAAACATGTACTCTGTTTAAAAAAATGAAATTATGGCTGAAAATCAAAGTATATATGTATTTAACTTCTTTGTTAAACCAGCTTACCTTTAATAGTAAATGTGGGGGTTAGTTTTGCTTAAATTACAGTCACAAAAAAATCCACTATGATATTCATCACTCAAATAATTAGTTCTTTCAGAAAAGTATGAATAGTGAGAAATATAGCAAAGGATGAGTGGCATTAAGACCCATAATTCGCCCAAAAAACTGTAGTTGGTTCAAATGTTATGAAAGAAATATCTGCTAATATGTGGTTACAAAGAAAGCACATCAGATATGGCAATTTCACTTCATTGTGACGTAACTATGACATCATATTTAGTGGTCTTATTTGACAAAATAGAGAAACTCTGCAATTTTGAATGGTTTCTGTGCATATTTTCCTTCAGAAAACATTGGGCGCATGAAAACAACAACTCCAAACTTTCAGAAATGATAGATTTCATCATTTTACGCGTCAGGCGTACCAAAATTTATTGTCTGGAACTTTGTTGTCATTTGTATTTACACATTTTTGCCAGGTATGAAGTTGTTGTTTTGATGCGCCCACTTTCTTTCAGACCAAAAAGTGTGTGAAAATCAGCAAAAATCAATGAAATAAGGACAATTTCTTTAATACATACATGTAGCTTTTCCAGTTAACTTATTGGCATGACAGCTTAACAGATATGGCCATAGCTTTATATTTTCTTTAAGCCTAACAATGTATCAATGTTTCAGCAACTTAAGGCATCTGTATGCTCAGGTTTATTTTCTTGGTAAATGTTTGGCCAAAAATGGGTCTTATTGCCACTCATCCTTTATCCCCCACACGAAAAATCAACTAAACAAAACCATGAAAATTTGTATGTTTCCAATAGTTGTAATGTAAAGACATCTTTTTTCTGTCATTTAAGATTAAATTAATTTATGCTGCTTTATTTGATCATGAAGGCATAAGGATAAGTCTAAATTTGAGAAATTCCATCTGCATCTTTAACTTTTCAAAAAGTTAATCATAAAAACATACATGTATATCTGAAAATGAGTAAAAATATTTCTACTTTTGGTACATGCTTGTTTCTTATTTTATCATGTATTTTACATTATAGTATGTTACATGAAAGAAGAATACTGTTTGTATCGAAGAAATTAAGTCGACTGACAGCCTGTATCCACGCCTCTACAAACCTACTCTATCCCATGCATTGGTAAGTAATCTGGTGCTCTTTTTCTATACACATTGTTTAGGGAAGTTCTCTCAAAGCAAAGAAATAACATGATTGCTACGCGTAGCCATGTGTCCCCCGCTGCCGCATAAAAGTTGTGTGGTATGTCAATTCAAGCGATATATTCTCTGAGAAACGATAGAAATTGGTTGTCAAAATATGGGATGATCACCTACTAACAGTACCCTATCAGTGTGTAAAGTTTCAGCAACATCCATTCAGTAGTATCTGAGGAGTTGCACCCACAAAAATGTTAGACATGACAAAGTCCCATTTTTCGGACTGAAAAATCACAAATTCGTAAATAACTCGAAAACCGTAAATATTGCTTCAATTTTTTTTTCTCATATTATTATAGAGTACCTTATGCTTTATCAGCCTACAAAATTTCAGAACCCTGTGCACCTAGGTAACTGAAATATTGAATGTCCTATATTTTGACCTTTCTTCCCTGTTTCCATTGAAACGGCGGCCAAATTTAAAATTTCAAATATGGGATGATCATCTACTAATTGTACCCTATCATTGTGTAAAGTTTCAGCAACATCCGTTCAGTAGTGTCCGAGGAGTTGCACCCACAAAAAACGTGATGGATGGACGGAGACCATTACTAAGTCCCTCTGACGCGTTGCGGCGGGGGACAACAAAAGAGCATTCAAATCCAAATGACAATTACAATGTAACAAAAAGACTTAAGTCAGGAAACATTACGGACAAATACAACTTAATTGCCTATGGTAAAAAAAAATGTCTGTTACCAGGGGGTCCAATGTAATTGGTAAGTGCGCAGCATAATTTGGTAAGTGACTATAAAGATGGCGGAAAAACCTCGCTTCGATCCACAACGGTCAGTTTTCTCTTCGTGTTTACCAAAGCTATACACATCTTATGAATAAAACCATGTTGCCTTTCGGCAATTATGAGTTATGAGAAATAGTACATAACAAAAATTTAATGCTTGATTTGCTTATCAAAAAGCTATTGAAGAAAAACCGGCCACTTGACAGCAATTTTTTTGTCATGCCGAAAAAAACAGGCTTTGTTTCAGGTACTCTGATCACAAACGTTAGGTTTTATGGTGTTTTGTGGTTCGTCAACAAGCATGGATATTCCCAAAATATTTGTTTCTGTAAAAGAAACATGTATTTGTTGACATATTTACAATTATTTAATTGTTTGGTAAGTGCAAGTTAGTGTACTAAAAAAATTGGTAATGTATATTATTACAGTGCAAAAACTTTTGAAAGCACTTCTTTTAAATACTTTGCATAATATTTCTTTTGTTATCGATTTTTTTTTTGGGGGGGGGTTCTAATCTTGATGTGTTTGATTGCTTTCTTATTAAGAGTAATAAGAGTCCTGGCCTTGATAATATTAGTAATGAAATGCTCCAGGCATCACAATCCTATATTAACCCAAGTCTGTTGAAGCTGTTCAATGCTGTCTTTAGGTCAGGTCAGTACCCGGAACAATGGTCCAAAAGTTATATATGTCCAATTTATAAAAGTGAAAATCCACTAAAGCCAGAAAACTATAGAGGTATAGCTATTGATAATAGTATTGGGAAACTCTTTAATATAATACTTTGTAATCGCTTTGACAAGGGAATAAAAGATTATATGCTTGCTTCTTGGATTTTCGCAAGGCATTTGATAGAGTTATCCATGTTGGAATTATGTTCAAACTTCTTGAAAGAAATGTTAGTGGTTATGTTAGTGGTTATTTTTATAGAAAACTAAAAAATATGTACCTAAATGATACTTTATGCATCAAAGTGGGCAACAAAATGACAATTTTTTTCACTGCCAAGGTTGGTGTATGACAGGGCGACGTACCTAGCCCTAACTTGTTCAAATTTTTCATAAATGATTTACCACAAAAATTGTTAGATCAGTCAGAATCAGTTACTTTAGATAACAGGAAAATCCCTTGCTTGTTGTATGCAGACGACTTAGTCTTGATGGCCGATTCTAAAAGATGTGACTGTCTACAAAATAAACTCGATATTTTGCAGGAGTATTGTAAAACATGGTGTCTAGATAAAGATATTAACAAAACCAAAGTTGTTGTATTTAATAACTCTGGTAAATTATTAACCCTTAGCCTGCTACGCGCGACAATTGTCGTTCCGATTATTCAAACTGGCATTGCTACGCGCGACTATTGTCGTTTCTCGGACCCACGTGTTTATCGTAGTTTCTAAGCAACAAAGGGAAATCCTTATCGGAAATGACGTATGTTAATTCTTTTAACGGTTGTGATTGGATAAAATTTCAATTATTTTCGGGTTTCTCAGGTGTTTTTACTGTTTATCATGAAAAATAAAAAGTAAATAAATGTGATTGAAAAATGTCTCAAAATGGCGGATGTAAATTAGAGTGATGACGAAGAAGTCGTCAATTTTATGAACGGTTGTGATGTCAAAGAGGGTTTTTACAGGATTTAAATCTGAAGATTTGATGATTAACAATCGAAAATTATTTGTAACTTTATTCCTGAGTGATTTTTTGCCAAATACTGACAGGGATTTTCCAGACGATGTTCAATTTTTTTTCTCGAAATAATTTGATCTCTCTGAGATGACTGATGTTTTCAATGCCCTGTGCAGCCGTGAAACAAAAGATGTTCGGCAGAAAGGACGACCATTGGACTGATTAAAACGATATATGATAAATATTTTAGTCAATGAAGCAGACAGGACGCTTTTTCTCGTAAAAAATTCCGAAAATGTTGGACTGAAAAAACTACGTAGGTCTTTATGGGATTGACTTTTGCTATGGGACTACTGGAAAAAGAATGTTTTCAGCAATATTTGTCAATGTTTGAAGTAGGGGACACCCATATTTCCTAATTAGAAGAGATGTGACATAATTTTATTGGTCCTTATGTGTTTAGACTGCAGTTTTGCTCTATGATCCTCTGTGCATGCCAAAATGCTTTGATTGGATAACACCATATACAATTATAGGGTAGTTTTTTTTACCTGATGTTGAAAATGAACAACCTGAATCAGATTGAACAAATATATAGTCATAACATGTGTTATTATGATGTTTCAACTAAAAAGTTATTATTTTTTTCGACCAGTTTTACCATTTTCACAGTTAACGAGTTTTTGACATACCTGTGCCTTACCTGTAGATATACCTGGGATTTTTATGAACTTTTTTAGCATAAAAATGTTTTCTGAAGATTAATAATGGCTAAAGTAACATTGTTACAAATTTTTATTCTTGTTCAATGGTTTAAACCATTAAATTTAAAACCTTATATATTTTCACCTTTATTTGCACCTGTACAGGTAAAACTTGCTCGTAAACACCAACACACAAGAAAAATGAAAACTAGAGAATCCAACAATACACATACATATAACTTTTATTGGTCTATGATAAAAAATAACAGAAATATGCTCAATTGAATCAAGTAACACATTTAGTCAATTATGATATTTTTTATTCAGCATTACATAATAAAACAATAGAAATTATGTTGGCAGCTGAAGGGTTAAATGAAGAATTTCTAATTGGCATTTAAAAGATTAAATGTGTAAAAAGCTATAAATATCTTGGTATAGTGTCGACAAAACTCGCCATTCTACGAAAGCTAAGTTATATGAAAAGGCATTAAAAGCCAGTTTTAAACTATATAGAGACATGAAGGTGGTATCTCCATCAATTAAGTTTCTCCTTCACATTTTTGATCATACTATAAAACCCATTTGTTTATATGGGTGCGAGAACGGGGGATTACAAACGTAACGCCAAAAAAGAAAGCAATTGAATTTGTATGAAATATACAAAGATTGGGAACAAGAAAAGCTTAAGATGAAATTTTGTAAGTTTCTGTCAGGGGTCTCTAAACAGACTACAAATTTAGCAGTTCTATCAGAACTAGGGAGATTCCCATTGTATTGTGACATTATAGTCCAAATGTTTATGTACTGGCATCGGTTGGAAAACCAGCCATCTGGGCTAATGCCATTTTCCTTGGTTTCGGTGGTCAAAGCTGAACTATATTATTAAAAGAGCACCTTCTTTGCCTCAAACATATTTCGTAAGTAATACTTTCAAACTCTTTTTAAATACAAAAAGCTCGAAAAATTAGTTACATTTAATTGGTATAGGTTTTCACATTGATCATAAACTTATTTGTATTAGTATGCCTTTTAAAATAAAACTTAGAGTGTTAATTTAACACAATACCATACTCATCATAGCAAGGTGACCGAATTGGCAATGTGAAATTAACATAACCGGAAAATATGTACATGTTCACGTACTTTGTCGGAAAAATCAAAGTCATTTGATTCAGCCTGCTAAACAGATTCATGTAGTAGAATAGAAATGAATTTGAAATAAAAAAAACATCTATCTCATTAAAACGTTAACGCAATGAATAAAGATGTTTGCACTGTGATAATATTCATTACCAATTTTGTTTAGTACACCGACTTGCACTTACCAAAAAATAAAATAATTGTAAATATGTCAACAAATACATGTTTCTTTTACAGAAACAAATATTTGGGAATATCCATGCTTGTTGACGAACCACAAAACACCATCAAACCTTACGTTTGTGATCAGAGTACCTGAAACAAAGCCTGTTTTTTCGGCATGACAAAAAAAAATGCTGTCAAGTGGCCGGTTTTTCTTCAATAGCTTTTTAATAAGCAAATCAAGCATTAAATTTTTGTAATGTACTATTTCTCATAACTCATAATTGCCGAAAGGCAACATGGTTTTATTCATAAGATGTGTATAGCTTTTGTAAACACGAAGAGAAAACTGATCGTTGTCGATCGAAGCAAGGTTTTTCCGCCATCTTTATAGTCACTTACCAAATTATGCTACGCACTTACCAATTACATTGGACCCCCTGGTTACTGACCTACATGTACCCATATTTCTGTCCCCCACCGCAACGCGTTGGAGGGACTTCGTAATGGTCTCCATCCGTCCGTCCGTCCGTCCGTCACGTTTTTTGTGGGTGCAACTCCTCTGACACTACTGAACGGATGTTGCTGAAACTTTACACACTGATAGGGTACTATTAGTAGGTGATCATCCCATATTTGAAATTTTCAAAATGGCCGCTGTTTCCATGGAAAGGGGGGGAAGAAAGGTTAGAAAGGTCAAAATATAGGACATTCAATATCTCGGTTACCTAGGTGCACAGGGTTCTGAAATTTTGTAGGCTGATAGAGCAAAAGGTACTCTATAATCATTCGAAAAAAAATTTGGAGCGATATTTACGGTTTTCAAGTTATTTACAAATTTGTGATTTTTCAGTCCGAAAAATGGGACTTTGTCAAACGTGTTTGTGGGTGCAACTCCTCAGATACTACTGAACAGATGTTGCTGAAACTTTACACACTGATAGGGTACTATTATTAGGTGATCATCCCATATTTGAAATTTTAAATTTGGCCCCCGTTTCCATGAAAACGGGAAAGAAAGGTAAAAATATAGGACATTCAATATGTCGGTTACCTAAGTGCACAGGGTTCTGAAACTGTGTAGGCTGATAGAGCGAAAGGTACTCTATAATAATACACACACAAAAAATTTGAAGCAATATTTACAGTTTTAGCGTAATTTACGAATTTGAGATTTTCTGGTCCAGAAAATGGGACTTTGTCAAAAATTTTTTATTTCACTGGTTTCCTTCCTTGATTTGACTGAATGATTTTGATATATCGATCAAATTCATACCATACAACTTTTATGCGGCGGTGGGGGACACATGGCTACGCGAAGCAATCTTGTTCTGCCTAACCTGCCACATTTAATTAGAATAATAGTAGGAAATGCAAGTAAATTTTTTAACCTTTTAGCTTGCGTTTGTTACTTGTGATTCATTTATTTTCGTAGGTATCAATTCCTTGGGTTAGATGAAAAAGGACTGTTTCGTGAACTCTTAAAGTCTTTTATACATTTCAACGTTAAATATCCTTTTCTGGGTATTAAATTTTATTGGTCAAGGATATCCAGGAAAACCATGAAAATTGGTACCTAACCAATAATAATGAAACAGCAGTATTGCTTAAATTACAGCATTTCAAAACATATTTGACAGAAATTTCAATAAGTTTCCTCTGAGCTCTGAGTTGAAAGTTTGGGCCAATATTGGTTCTAACCGACCTACTTCTTTTTCTCTTGTGCACATATTATTGTTTTCTATGCAGTAAATGTTTATCATTTTAGGGGGAAGATTGTACATGCACATGTATTTTTATACCCTGCCACACGAAGTGGCAGTGTATAATGTTATACCCTCAATTTTTTCGGTGTCTGTCTGTCCGTCCCCTGAAGGTTTCCGACCAATAACTTGAAAACGCATCAAAGGATTTGAATGATATTTTGCACAGCCGTTTATTACAATAAAAAACAGGTCAAGTTTGATTTCCAGCATGATCCAAAAAATAGTTTTCGAGATAGGCCACTTTGAAAAATCAAATTTCATGAAATTTTGAGTTTCCCACCAATAACTTGAAAACGCATCATGGGATTCAAATGATATTTTGTACAGCTATTGAGTACAATAAAATACAGGTCAGGTTCAATTTCCAGCATGATTCGAAGAACAGTTTTCGAGATAGGCCACTTTGAAATCAAATTTTATGAACTTTTGATATTATAACGTGGCGGGGTATCATTTAATGTCCCATTGCATGCCCTATTTTTTTTCAATTTCCAGGCAGCACCTGTTTATCCCTATTTTACCTCCTCAGATGTTAGACTATGTTACAGCCCCCATGCCATATGTCATGGGAATTCACTCTTCAGTTTTTGAGGTAAGGAAAACACCAATATTTCAAAATTATTCTTATTGCATAATTGCCAAATTTATGCCAGAAGTTAATATATGAGTGAAACAGTTGATAATTTTAATGACTTATGTTCAGTTCTGCACATCAAGAGGTATTCACCGTTTATGTATAAAACTTACCATTAGCTTTGCATACACACCTAGAAAACAATTATAAATATTTTTTTTCTAAAGCACAAGTTTGAATGTAAACAATTTTCGTAGAGATACATTTGTGGTTTGTAACAATTTTACTTTACTTTTTGTTAAAAAAACCCTTTGATGGGTGTAGGAAGGCTTTTCATTCAAAACCCCAAGTACCCAAAAAAATATAAATGTGGTAGGGCCTTGAAATATTAAGGCCTTCCAACACCCAATGCATCTTTTTCTACAATAGCTTTAAAAAAAATAATAAAAAAATGCAACATAGGAATTGTTTTTTAATTACCAGGAAGCCAAAAGAAATGATCTCACAGACGCTGTGATACTAGATGTTGACACTAACACCTTAACATCAGAATATGATGATCTCGACCACCTTCCATCAGAAGTTGTAAGGATTCTTTTAGAAATCAGAATTATTATCAAGTTCTTGGGAGAATTCAATCACAAAAACCAATGCTTGTTTTGTATTATTTTAGATTCTCCTTAGTCAGATTTTGCATCATGTTACTTGTATCTAGTACATTGTATAAGTAAAGGATAATTTCATAAATGGTTTTGTCTGTTAAATTCATGTAGTAAGAATTTTAACGACCTTCATGAAAAAAGATGACAAAAATTCTAATGAAGCAACATTTTTGAACATCTGTTATTTGATATTTCTGCTAAATACATCAGATATGTGTATAATATACATGACATGATTATATTTACAAAAAATATGCAAAATGTATATCATAATTCTGCATAAAAAATATTTTTCCAGGCCTCTTATTTAAAACGTCATTTGAAGAAAGATAAAGTGATGACACAGATGTCAGTGAGTGGTGATGTTATACCCAAAGCTTTCATGCAGGCATTGATAAGATTGATAGGTATGTTTATCGTAGGACTTCACCACAAAGAGAAACTCTTTTTAAAGAAATTCAACTCATAGAAATCTGTAAAAAGATCACAAATACCTGTTAGAGAATTTTGTATTTGCCTTGCATTTTCCAAAGACACAAGTAAAATTTGCATGCAAAAATGTTACCTAAAAGGGTGTTGCTGCTTTATTAACACAAGCTATGAAAGTAAATTCACATAAAGGCTAATTCAAAAAAAAATAATATGAAATTAAATTAACAGTTTTGATTAGAAGTTAATTTTTATATGGTTTCGTTGACATACTCAATTTTGTAAATATGTTCCCAGAATGTTTAAAATGTTCAATATTCATATATTTTATGGTTAGATCATATTTGTTTTAGGTGGCTACAGAGATGCATTAAAATTTCATCCTGGAGAGCCCATAACCTTTGACCCGGAAGCATTTGTTCAATCTAGACCAGCTTCAATGCAGCCATTTTTGGAATCCATGTTTGAGTTACAGATTTTTCAACAAGTAAGTTTGGTGTGCCATTTTTTTTGAAAAACCAAACACAAATTCCTTTCTTAGGTTTATTTATTTTATTTAAAAAAATACATATTATATCTTGTAGAAATCGAGAATACATTTTCTTTAAAAATAATACAAATTCTGCATAAGTCAATATAACCCGTGATAATGAAATATACCTTTCAAGTTTTGTGAAGTAATTAGATCCCCACATCAAAGAAGAGGGGGTATACTGTTTTACCTGTGTCCGTCTTTAATTCCATGGTTCTGTAGTTTTATAGTTCTGTCACACTTGTTTATATTTTAACACAAGGCATAGTTCCGAAAGCGAGGATATCACTAGTGAGCATTGATCACATATTACTTGTTTATTTGAATTTCTGTGTTGTAAAACAGGAAAATGTTTTTTATATATTTATCTTGTGATTTTGTTATAGTCCAGTCTCATAACTTTCATAATGTGAACATCAAATCATATTTCTTTACATTGATAAACAAAACTTGTGCATTTCTGTTTCAGTTTATTAACGACAGATTAGACATGCTGAACTTAGGTAAAGGTTTCAGTGATATATTTGAAATGGAAGCCATGCAGTCAGCAGATAAATATAATAATACCAGTTCTAAATATAAAGAATGGATGTCCAATATGAAGGTATGGGGATAAAAACCACTTCTGTCTGTTTATTTCAAATCAAATGGTAAAAAAGTTTGTCCTAGAAACAGGCTAAGGATAGGTTGTTCAATGAAGCTATTTGTTTTTTTTAAATTTTTGTACACAATTTAGAAGTTTTTAGTCGAGACTATTGGGTTGAACCCTCCGCAGCAGCTGTTAAATAGAGGCTTCTTGTGTGCTATGAGCTGTCCAGCCCATGACACACCAATGTGCGAGTTAGCTGCTCCAATTACAGATAAATCAGAGACAGTAGCTGCTCCAATTACAGATAAATCAGAGACAGTAACTATCTCCCACTATGTTGAGGTCTTGGTCATAATTATGGAGACCTTTTTGTATGCACTGCTACCTGTATTTTTATACTGCCACAAAAATGTAGCTGTATAATGTTATGGTTATTCTCCCTTACCACAACAGATGCATGTAGCTGTGACCTAGAAATGCTGTATGATGATTTATGTTGGTATGGAAATTTTGTGCTATCCAAATTTAGTTAAAGTTTCTATTCCTTTTATGGCTGGAAATATGAAGTTACTCATTATGTTTGTTTTGTATATTTTAGAAACAGGGTAAACAGTTTCAGAAAAATTCTAAAACCTATTTGAAAGATTTTAAAGATAAGGTAAGATATTGTTCAGTATAAGACAGTTGTCAGAAATATTTAGGAGGTAAAATAACGACTTTCTTTAGAAAGATGTATTTCCACATTACAATTAAGATATTTAATTTGAAAATTACATGGTAATGGAACCAGTGGCGGTTCCAGGATGTTTGAAAAGGGGGGGTCCTTGGTAGAAAAGGGGGGGTCCAAATCTATAATTTGATGATTTTTGCCCATATTTTGCATGAAAATCACAGAATTTTCCGACGAAAGGGGGGTTCAGACCCCCTGGACCCCCCCTCTGGATCCGCCACTGGGAACAGTTGTGTGCATTCACTGCATTGATATTAAATTTGAATCTCTTGCTGGAAATTTATTCTCAAAAGACAAATTTACCATTTTTTTCTTAAAGCTTTTCTAGGAATAAAGATATGGGGGATTGGAAGACACTTTTATATATTGAAAGATGAGTGATGGGGTGCCCGAAGAAATTATACACTCTTTTGCATAATGTATTGGTGGTGGGGTCTGAAAAATGTGCCTTCCAAGCCCACATACATTTATTTTTGGAATAGCCATTTATTAAGTTGTTTTTATGCTTCTTTGCTGTGTTTTGTCAATGGCTTCTGCTGGGTTTAAGGAACTGAAAATCAATGGTATCATCTATCTTAAATTCATTTTCATTTACATTCTCAGCTTTTTGTAGCATTTCATGAATCATTGTTTCTTTTGTCTAATTGTAAATAATGCACGTATACAATGCTGAGGATAAAGCAAACAAAAATATAAATTTTAAAAATTTTTCAAAATTTTTAGAATGCGCATGTGTATACAATGTCAAAAATCATTTGTAAATTTTGTAAAAGGAGAATATTTCGTGAACAAGTTATGTTTTTGCATCTCCCATAATTGATTCACAAAAAATAAACCCATGCAAAGGTTGATTTCATTGTTAAATTCTAGTACACATAGAAGATCAGATAATTCATAAAGAGCTACATCTTGTATAAAAAAATTAGAATTACTTAAATATTACTTTTGCAGTATTTCAAATTAAAGTTCATCTTTTGTGCACTTACAGAAATTTTTTGGAATAAAGAGATTATTGTCAGTCTTTCTATGTTTTATGCACATCACTGCACCTGTTTTTACCAAAAGTTGTTTTAATCCTGTCAGGTCTGAATAAGGCAATTACCAGGCAGAGTTCTTTTATATGTATTTCCTTCACAGGTTTCAGGTCATCTACTTGTCACAGCCTTTTGATATTTGGCATGTAGTTTCCTTCAATAGTACTATAAAGCAATTTGATGACTTAACCTGTTTACCGAATATTTTTAGACGCAGTTGAAGCCAGACATTCTTGTTTATTAACAGATTTTGCATTAGAAATTAATAATAACCTTTATTATATTGGTCACTTCAGATCAAAGATATGGACTTTTCTCATAAACAAATTTACAATGTGGCAACCAAGGTTGGTACGGCCTCACTAGAATTCTCACATCGCCATATAAACAATATGCGTACTAAGGTTGGTACAGGCATGCTATATTGCTTGTTACCGTCATATATACCTTACTAAAATCTAACAATTTCTTAGTTTTCAATTTAAATTCTTATTTTTGTCAGGTTTAATAACATTTTGTCCACTTTTCCCAGGTTAACAATAAATTTTTTGAGGTTGTTTCCTTTACTATAAAAGAATGTTAATTTTTGTTTACCTTGGTGATAGTTACATAATGTAATTTTTGTGATACGCAATTCAGTAATGTCAAAGCATGATCTTTGGATTCTTTCAAGATTTTTTTCTTGGTTTAATACTAATCTGTGAAAAGTTGTGAAAGGTTTTTCTAGATACGAACAAAGTTTGCAGGTGCATGGAGATAGAAAATTTCCCTTATGTTCTATGACTAACATAACACTAAGCATTAGAAGCTTAATAATAACAATAAGTGTATTTATAGTCATATGAAATCATGAAAGAAGGAATATTGACTTCAAGCTTACCAATACATGTAACTATGAATATCATTATAGTTGCTTTGTGTATACTTGTACATCTATTTTAAAATATTAAGCTTCTACTTACACTTTATTTAAAAAGAATGTAAATTTATTAATTTAAATGGAAATCTTGAAACTTAACTATGCAACTGAAAGTTACATGTTCATTAAAGTAATAAAAACTTTAAACTGAAAAAAAATCAGAGCATCCCATTCCACAATTTCTTATCAAACTGAAACATAAATATTCACCTACAAAGGAGTTTTCAAGCACAAGTGAGGATTGAATCATTGATACAAATTTTAGACCTGTATGTAATTTTTGATAGAGAAGAATTTGTTGGTGATATTATTTCCTGTGGCAAACAAACTTATTTTCATGTTAAATGTAAGCGAGATAGTATTCTTTTTGTAGATTTGGTATTTATTTTCCCTATCGCTACATGATTCACCTATTGAAGATGCATTAGCTACGAAAATATATTGATATTAACTTGACAATGAAAATTCAAAACTTCAAAAAATGTTGAAATCCAGCTAATGCACTTTAAACATTGAACAAAAAAAAACATTGGCCTCTACCGAAACTAGACATTCACGACATTGGTTCACCTATTTCGAGTTATTGAACAAAAAATTTATGAATTAAACAAAGAAACAGTTCTCTCTCTGATAAGGGAGCATTTTTATAAACATGATCTTTCTTGACAGGCAGCACCAGTGGTCTCTAGTGCCATGCACCATGTAAGTCTCATTTGCATGTCGTCATAGCAACAGGTGTCAAGCATGATTGTATCCATGTGAATGACATCTATCCCATCATCCTCTTGTCATAAATGCTTTTTTGCTGATTTCTCCAAGAAGATTTGTTTAATGTATATTTATTTTTTTGGTTTTGTTATTTTGAATGTAAACTTTTATTTATGTTTTTACTTTGTTTATACTTTATGAAGCTCATGATGATTGAACCTTTTCAGAGACAAAATAATAAAAGAAGTTGCACTGTGGCTCATATAAAAGTAAATAAAAGAATTGTTAAGTAGGTAAACCACATTTATTTTTTTTATTAATTTTAAACTTTTTATTTGGATTTATTTATTCGATCTGGTTTACTAACTTAATAATTCTTTTATTTACTTTTCAGAAACAATATACATGTACAACCACTACAACCTCAAGTTTCTTTTCAGTCAGAAAGTTTTCATATAAATATATGTTGGCACACAAACATTTGAATTAATGAAATTAATAACTTTTTGAGAAAGTTCATCAGTCAGGGAGATCATCAAAATAAGTTATAATTTTTATAACTGATTTAGGTTATCTGAATTTAAAAAGATAACCATTTTCAGTTACTTTTGTAAAATTGGTCACTTTCAAACCTACAAATTTTCATAGTTAGTGTATTTTCCCCCACTAGGTTAAATTTTTTCTGCATTGATTGAACTTTAAACTGTGTAGTTCAGCTATGAGTTTGAAATTGCAAGCTTATCTTATTGGTACGCAAGCCTCTCAAAAATGATGCCCATGGGAAATTAAAATGTCATTATCACAGCACCAGTGCTTAAATAATGATTTCCAATTAATAAACCTTGTAAAGTCATTGATAATCTATCAATTAAGATCAAAACTTTAGATTTAAGATTAGAATTAAAAGAAAATTTAACACTTTTGTAAAATTAGTCATTTTAAGCAAGAAAATAGAAAAATAACTGAAACTGGTTACATTATTAAAAAAATCAAGGGAAGTAACTCAAATTGGACTAGAAAAGTACAAATAAGTAACCTAGAATGGTTATAAAAAAATTATAACTGTTTTTGATGATCTCCCTGACTGTTCATTACATCAGTATTCCTCTTAGTAGTTATGCTAGAATATCAATAATTTCCTTGGTTTGAATTTTATGTTTTATTTGAAAGTGGCTTTTTGTTTCTAAAATGTGTTCAGTAGAAAGAATAATTAGAGCAGTTCCGCAGTTCCAGGACAGTATTTTCTTAAATTCTACTTCAACTATATGATGAAAAATTATGAGCACCCTACACAGAACTTTTCCCCTGCTATACATGTTTACAATATAAGATAATAAATTGTCTTTCATTAGGAAGTGAAAAGCAGTATTTTCTGAAACAGGTTTAAGGAAATTAAGACTTGTTTGTGTGTGCTTTTGTTTATTTTTGAACAGTGTCAAATTTTTCAAAGCATGTTTTAACATAAAATAACTTACTGGTAATCATTGTTCTTGCGCCCCTCCCCCACATTACTTTTTCAGGGGCATATTGGTCTACTAATGTCTTTGCATGTCTGTTCATATTGAATTCAAAATATTCTGCTGCTGTTATGCAGGATTTTAAGATATTTGGTATAGTTATTTGTATGTTAATTTCATATTTACAAATGCAGGATTTTAAGATATTTGGTATAGTTATTTGTATGTATTTTTCATATGTTTGTGTTAAGTATTGGTAATAAGACTTTTGAATTTTGTTGCATGTATAGATAATATTGAGATGTGGGAATAGTGTACTTGACACAACATTTGTAAAATAAGGTTAATGGAAGAGGAATTTTTGGTGCCATAAAACATGGCTTAACCTATCATTTCTTTCGAAATGCCTGTACCAAGTCAGGACCATTGAGATCTTCAATTTCTCCAGTGTGTCTTCCTTGTTTTGTCTTTTCTCTTGTCCATTTGAGACTGATTATCCACGTTCTGTAATTACCCTTATTTAATAATATGTAAATCCACAATCATACAATTTATTAAATGCATTATAAGTGGTCATACTTATAGATTTTCGGCTGGATTTCATGGCGTGAAAAATCCATGTTATAAATGGTGAATGTTGGGCCGCAGGCAGGGAGGGAAAAATTGAGTAACAGTCTCAGCAATACTTATCACAGCCACTTGATATTTGGTATACAGCATTGAGTTGGGGGCCCATAATGTGGGATTGGATTTCAGGTCTATTGCCCACCTACTTCCTGTTAAACAAAATCCAGCCATTTTTTCCTTTGACAGATTTTTAGAAAACTGTTTGGCTGTTTTGTAATTTTGTTTTGACAATTGTACCTTATGCTAGAACTACAAATGACCCAGAGATGCAAGCAAATCATACAGACCAAAGCTGCTCTCACTCAACCCTTTCATTTCAATGCCAAACAAATCACTGCCAAATAAAAACCTTTATATATCAGACACAAGCAGCACTGCAGCATTGGTTATTTAACGGTATATTATGTAATGATAAAATTATATAGCTCAATTTCATCATCATATTCTATTAATCAGACTGAAAAGGTATGATATGCTTTGAATATATATAGGATATTGGAGTTTTTGTCAGCCACCTTTCTGTAAAAGTGACTGATAGAATTAAGAATATATTTCTTCAGTTGATTTTGTATCACGTTTTTGTCTGACCTTCGAAGCAGAACAGAACATACACAGGCAATTTTGGTTAATGTTAATTTAACGTTAAAAAATAACATTAAATTAGTGTTAATCGAGCTTCGATTGTTAATTTCATGTTAAAGTTTAACATTTGACGTCACATAAATCAACAGGAAAATTAACGTTAAAAAGTTTAACACTAAATAAGTGTTAATATTTATCACTAAATTAACGTTAAAAAATTTAACGTTAAGTTAACGTTAATTTAATGTTAAATTAGTGTTACATTAACGTTAAATTAATGTTAATCGAGCTTAACGTTAATTTAACGTTAAGACAAATTGCCTGTGTAGGTTTTACTTTACCCGCAGCGGTACTAGAATCTTTGTTGTATATTGTATGATGTATTGTTATAACATGTAAATGTGCATGCATATACTGAAATTTTAAATGGTATTTAGAATATTTATGTATTTAGAATGTATGGGGTATTGTGAGTTGTAAAATCAGATTTTAAACTTTTTTTTACCTGCAGATGAAGAAGGAAGGAAAGAAGTTTTACAAAGGTGTCCGTAAGCAGGTGGATGATATTCGACAGGACATGAAAAAGGTGAGTGACGATTCTGCCTATTGCATGAAGGGTATTTTCTTGTTGTCTAAAGAAATCCTTGCATCTGTGTCTTTTTTTCTGTGTTTCGAAGATTTAGTATTGTCCTGTGCCAAGTTTTATTATTAACTAAACAAATAGTTATTGACAAAAAACATGTTTATATGCTACAACTGGGTATACTGTGGTATATTAAAAAAGAGAGGATAATTTGGTTTTTATCATAGATCATTCATTGTAATACATAGTATGGAAGAATCACCCCTTACATTAATTTTATTCTATTTGTTCTGTTTATCTTTAGTTTATTGTATAAAAGCTACTTACTTTTGCATTTAACTAATGATATATTCCTGCCTGTTATGTACCAGATATTTATTTGTGGGCATTGCTCATTGTGTAGAGCAGGCTTAACCCTTACATATTATATTTTGTTTGCATGATAAAGTTTTAACAATGTGTTACCACTATCAGCTTATTGTAAGATTGGTTTGCCATATGAATTGAATCTGAAGCATCATGCAATCTTTAAAAATTACTAGTATACTTTTCTCTTAGAAATTTGGATGCATTTTTAGGGATATAACATTTCTAGAACAAAACTTATATGCATTGTCCTTTTCAGGAATGCATGTAAACTTTTTTAATAAAAAGAAAATATCTCTTTATCCAATGATTATTTTATCATGGTTAAAACTAAATTAGATTTCATGCTTAAACAAATCTTGATATTAAAACCAGTACAATTATGCTGCTATGCTAATGCTGATGAGTATCACTTTGTTTTGACTTGTCCATTTTGCTTGTATCTCTTGGAATATTACAGGATGAGGACCACCATAGAACAAAAAGTGTGAAACATTCAAGGCCTGATTCTAAAGCATTAACACGTAACAGGCCCGCCACTGTAATTCACGGGGCAGAACTAAAAACCTTGAGAGTAAGTCCCTGCAGTAGTAGAACAAAGAAATCTAGCTAGCTAGCTAACAAATGTTTTTAAGCAACTTTTTGAAAAAGTCCAACAATTTTAATAATTATCAAAATTGTTTTTTGATTTGTAGGTTCGTTTAATTTATTGCATTATTCATAAGATTGAGTCTTCTTATTTTGTTTGTTCAATGTACATGGGAATTTGAAATTGCTCACAAAATTTATTTGATATTTGGTTTATCGTGTGCTCAAAAACCATGTTCACATTTTGCAGACCAAGATTAATACTATTACACTGTATCTTGATAAATGCTTGACAGAAATATTTCATTCTTTTCCATCTACATTTGACAGATAACTTACAAGCGGTGCATGTCTTCGATTCTACAATCTTTCATGAAAAACCATGAAGAATAAAACTTTACCCTTCAGATAAAAATAACGACAGTTCTCATCGTTATCATGCTTAGAAAAACATTAACTCTATCATTTTTGCTCATGATCTAGTATTAACAAACTGACTAATTTTGAGTGATCATTTTAAGCAATTTACTAATACATACACTACACAAATACCATGCTTACCTGTGAATTGATTATCTCCCTTTCTACCATTTAACAGGAAGAGGTAATGATGAAAAACATTAGTAAAAAATACATAGCTAGTAGATTTTTCACTGACTCACTTACACATGTTACATTAATGAATCATATTTTGTTCGTTTTTAAAATTCCTTGCTTTATTAATCAATTTACACTGATCAGCAATGCTTATATAATGTCCTTGTTATATTTTTATTTTAGTTGTCCCCCTTGATTGTTTGTTGTTTATTTTAGTGCATGGCATGTTTGATTGATCATATGAATGTTAGTTGTACTTTAACACTGGGCATTGTTGTTTGTAGATTGTATTCTATTATTCTTGAAGCAATGTTAAAACTAAAAAATCAAGTTATGTCGTTTATGTTGAACTGAGAATATAGTATTTTGGGAGTGATATGGTTAATCTAATATTCCAATCATCATAATTTTACTTGCATCTAGAAGTAAGGTCACTCAATATGTCATAAAAGAAAATAAGATGTGGAATAAGTGTTCACAACTCGTATACATATCGGTCTTTTTCATTACAATTTTGAGTTTATAACTGTATTGTATTCAGCTGAAAAAAGTTTCTTTTCTTTTCAAGAAATAAATTTTATATGTAACATAAGATTAACTTCTTATTTTGCCAAGTAAGATTTTGAACTAGAAGGATTAGTGTTATGAAAATTATTTAAGGCTTTTGAGAAATGGATATGAGGATAGGATGAATTTATTCAAATATTGATTCAACTGTAACTTAAATCATATGCACCAGCTTTTTAGCACATATTTATTTAAAAAAGGAAGATATGCAAAATATTAATGCAGTACACTGAAAATGATTACCTGTGATGAGTATAATTTGTATAGCAAAGATGCTAGTAAGGAATTTTACTTTAGATTTAGATATTATGAAACAAAATAAACACTTATATTCTGTGCACATTTCCTTGGATAACAAGTATATTGAAAATTTTTAGTTTGATGCTTTTATATGATCAATTTTTATTTCGTCATCAATGGTGAAAGCAATATTATCTTCCATTGCCTTAGTTCAAAGCACCTTCCTAAATGAAAGTACATGCACATATAGTCTGGGTATTTAAGCCATGACTTTTCAACTTTGTGTGAGGAAAGTGCTGCTTAAATATTTAAGACTTTGAATTTTTCCCCAGCTTTTCCTAAAAAGTGAGGGATTTGCTTCTGTCCTTTGCTCATTTCATTCAAAATTGGCTTCTGCGAATTTAAACTTTCACGTGCTTTGATTGAATTTCATGTTTGGCGCTCTAATTCCTGTTGTGGAAGAGTGTGGGGCAAAATGATATAGGTAAAAGTTAAATCAACATAGAGAAATATGCAGGATGGTAAATTTTAGAACTGATTATATTTGAATTTTGTGTAATTATTTCTAGTAAAATATGTAAAAACAGGAAAGCTTTTGGTTTAAGATTTCTTGAGAAAAAACCCACAATATTTCTATATGATTGACATGAAACTTTATATGTTTACAGCCACCTCGTCCAGGGACACAGCCAGTTATACAAATCACTGGTGCAGACGATAAGTAAGTCCTTTTTCATTTTTGTCTTAACTTTTTGTTACTTTTTTAAGGTCAAGATTAAGAACTTAATTTTTCATAGGACTGCAATTGCAATAAATTTGCAAATATCCTGCATTTAAGTTTTCCAATAATAACTTTCATTATAGTTTTCGAATTAATTTGAAATTTTTACATTGATGTTCCTTATCATGTATGGATGGATTGGATTGATTTTTGGGTCCCCCTTCTGATATTTAGGGACGCCCTATAGTTTTCACTTTGTCCGTCTGTCCGTCCGTCAACAATTCTTGTGAACACTTAAACTCAAAAACTATTAACACCACAGTCTTGAAACTTTGCACAGCTGCTAAGTATCATGTCATGATGTGCAAATTAAAATTTCGTGCAAATCTGCTTAAAAATTTTGTAAAAAACTTCATTTTTTATCTAAAATCACAGATTTTTAGAATTGGACTTTGTGAACACTAAAACTTAAAAACTGTTAACAATACAGTTCTGAAACTTTGCACAGCTGCTAAGTAGCATGTCATGATGTGCATATTAAAATTTCGTGCAAATCTGTTTAATATATTTGGAAAAAACTTCATTTTTTATCTAAAATCACAGATTTTGAGAATTGGACTTTGTGAACACTAAAACTCAAAAACTGTTAACAATACAGTTCTGAAACTTAGTTCAGCTGCTAAGTATCATGTCCTGATTTGCATATTAAAATTTCGTGCAAATCTGATTAATATTTTTGGAAAAAACTTCATTTTTTATCGAAAATCACAGATTTTGAGAATTGGACTTTGTGAACACTAAAACTCAAAAACTGTTAACAATACAGTCCTGAAACTTTGTACAGCTGCTAAGTAGCATGTCTTGATTTGCATAATAAAATTTCATGCAAATCTGTTAAATGTTTTTGGAAAAAACTTCATTTTTTATCGAAAATCAAAGATTTTGAGAATAGGAATTTTAACAATAAAACTCAAAGGCTATTAACAATACAGCTCTGAAGTTTCATATGCATTCCATGAAACATGCCTTAGTGGTTATAATTAAAGTTCTTATGATTTTGAAAACACTTAGATATTTTGCCGCGGGGCCCTTTCTGACTTTGTCAGTATTCTAGTTTTTTTTAATAATTGTGACTATACATGCTATTGTGGAATGCCCCTCTTCAGCGACTATTTTTAGCTGGCATGGATTGTTCAGCCCATGACACACCACTGCCAGTGTTAGCTGCTACAAATATCCTTTGTAATTGCTGGAGCAGTGCCCGTCTCCCACCAGAAGGAGGTACTGGTCGGAATTCTGAAGACCAAAAATACCATGCTTACCTCTTTATTTAGAGTCTTTTTTATTGTTTAAATAATCATCAAAAATGTTCTCCCATGGACCAAACTTATTCAATCTTTACCTTTATTTAGATTTTTAAATACAATTTTCAGGGTGTCAAAGTACAAACTTATAAGTCTGGCAGATGAACACAGTGTGGATGATTCTGAGGCGGAGTTGTCTTATAACCGAGTAAGTGTTAATCTCTTGTCTGACCCTGACATCCAGGTGGCGCTCAACAAGTCAAAATCAATCAGTGCTGAGGATCTTGGGACTTCACCTTTTCATCATTCTTTCGTAAGTTTCTTTCTTCTGCTTTCACTGCTAACTTTGCTTGTTTGTGTTTGGTTTGGATCATAGTCTTTGTTTTTTATTTCTCATCCTTAGATTCCACCATTCCATACCTCTCTAGCTACCACTCCTTTTCAATTTAGTAGAAACTTCATGTATATAAGGGTTTCAGTTTCTAACTGAAAAATTAAGAACAAAAGTCTGGAATAAGAATTTCTCCATATAATTTATTAAAAGCATATTTTGGAGATTTGAAATATAGGCATAAAAGAATAATATTTTAAGCATCCATTTTTAGAAACATATTTTGTTTTTAGAAAAAAAAAAGACTTACCTATTTTATGTTGCCAGCAATGTATTGCAAAGCGACATAAAGGGGTTACTTTGACACTACCCGTCTTCTTGCATTGTCGTCCTGTGGCATCACAAAATTTATCACGTTTTTTGGGGCAACTACAAGTCACAGCCTCTTGATATTTGGCATGCAGCTTCCTTCTATAGCCCTTTTCAAAAAGTCACCCGGAATTCCGATTCCGATTCTTTTGTTTTCATTTTTGCAAGAGTAGTTTCCCTTTGTGGGTCGGCCTCATGGTGTGAACAACGTTGAGCTAAGGAAAAACATCAATTTATCCCTATCCGATTTTGGCGTAATTTCCCAGTCTCGGTTCAAATAAACTGGTTTGGAGTGAAGCCTTGGATGTTAACGTATGTTTTAGTAATTTTAGACTTTGGCAATCAGATTTAAAATGTTTTAACAAGTTGACAAATTTAGTTAATTTCAACAGATTTTCAATGGAGAGGCCTACCCGGAAGTCGTTAACCTGTAGTGCATAAGCAAAAGATTTCTCAAGTCTGCATGTCCAGAAAATACTTTCTAAAAAGGACTATAGTACTATATAGTGTATTGTGTATCAGCTACTGGTATTTCCTGTTTAAAGGATATTTCAGACCCAGGCGACTTATGTCCTCCTTGGAAGAACACCATTTTAGTTTTTATGCCCCATCTACGAAAGTAGAGGGGCATATAGTGTTTGGGTCCGTTCGTTCGTCCGTTTGTCCGTCCGTCCCAAATTCTGACAAATGCCAAATCAATGATATAGGTTTAGTAGGTGCACCTAGTAATGCTAAGCACAATGCATGCTACGGATGCTGAATGTGACCTATATTTTCCGCATGGATGACCTCTTACAGAAAAATGGTTAAATTCCATCCCCTCTTACTGACAAGTGCCACATCAAGTATATTGGTATGGTAGGTGCATCTAGTGATGCTAAGCACAATGCATGCTTCGGATGCTGGATGTGACCTATATTTTCTGCTTGAATGACCACTTACAGAAGAATGGTTAAAGTCTATTCCGACTTACTGACAAGTGCCACATCAACTATATTGGTATGGTAGGTGCATCTAGTGATGCTAAGCACAATGCATGCTTCGAATGCTAGATGTGACCTATATTTTCTGCATGAATGACCACTTACTGACAAGTGCCATAGCAACCATATTGGTGTCGTAGGTGCACATAGTGATGCTTTAGTGATTGCTGAATAAAAAAATAAATGTTGCGAGATGGGGCATTATGTCTTTTGGACATATTCTTGTTTATTTTTGCAAAAGGGTTTGTAATGCCCAATTTTTCAAAATACATTCATATGTATAAACAGTTTGCATTTTCCTCCCTTTTTGAATAAAAAATTTGGGAAATTTATTCATTATCTTTCATATTCTCTGCTTTGGCTAACATTCTTTCCTATTTTCTTGATATACATCTTATCTGAAAGCACAACCCCTGGATTTCGGTGATTCTTAATATAGTTCCAAGCCTCAAAGCAAGCTTGCAAATATTATAGTGTACTATGTATAATGCTTGATTTATGATTGAGAAAAAAATAAAAAATAAAAAATGTTTGTTTTTACCATTAGATATTATGATATTCTTTTAAGTGCAAAGATTTGAAAAGAAAACAATTTACTGCTTTTTTATTTTCATCAAGAATTAAAGACTTTTATTATGAACATTTATTCAAGTGTGAAATTGAAAAAAGAATTATTTTAGAAAAATAATTTTATCAAAAATTTTGATGTTAATTGACTTTATTTGTTGCTTCTAGAATTAGGTGAGAATCCAATGAATAATATTGCTTTTATTTATGAAGAAGGGGTAAATTATCCAATTTGGATGCTTTGGGTCAGAAAAAGCATGTTATTGGTATAAAAAAATTGGGTATATCCAGAAAAAAGGTGTAGGCTTGATCATGGTCAGGGAAGAATGAAAATAAAAAGAGCATGCTTGATAAAGTATTATTGCTGATACTTTAAATAATGATTTTTATAGTTCACCAAGGAAAAAGGGGTACATGTACTTTTTCAATCTGTCTATTTATAATCCCTCCCCTGTCACATCAGATGTTAACTTTTGTGATTAAGCTGTTTTCTGCTAATCTATATCTGAGTTCATGTGATTTTGAAAACTTATTAAATCAGAACAAGGACTACCGTACAAATAGCAGAAAAAAAACACCAAAAAAATCAACAAATATAGATTGACCAAGATCCTTATAAGACACAGTTTGTTTGTTCTGAATTCAATTCTACATATCTTTTTACAATGGCCAAACCTGTTTTATATATTAAATCACTGTTAGAAACAAAGTGTTGTGATCAGAAAATGCTAGGCCTCATCTGTAGAACTTATGTATGCAATCTCATGTCTGCTATTAAAAAAAGTATTTTGGTAAATTAAATGTTTAAGCATGTATCTTATATTTATATTACAGCTCATGTCGGACAGTGAGGTATCATCAATCGATTCTTATAATATAAGTGGACGTGCATCGCCAGCACAACATGAAACATCCTATAGTACTAAAGAAGAGACTAGCTCAATTTCCTCAACTTCAACTTTTGACAGTGCAAATATTCCATACATAGATACTTCAGATGGAGGACCAGTGGCTCCACCTCGTAAAAATAAACGGCATAAACCTGCAGCTCAAGTTGCTGACCGACTTATTGGTGGTAGACCATCAAAGCCTCCACCGGAAATACCAAAGAAACTCGAAAACATCGGCAAACCTAATGTTGCACCAAAACCTGCTCCTCGTAAAAGTTTGTCGAAAGATTCAGAAAGTCAAAAAGAACTGTCTCCCGGATCTTTGATAGATTTTGATTCACCAGAATATGTGGATGTATTTGATCCATTTAGTACTAGTAATGTGTCGACAGTTGGAAGGGAAGACCTCTTTTCTAGTCCCGAAAATTCTCCTTTTAAACAAGGTTCGCTTAGTGAAGCCAATGAGGAGCAGAAAAAATTTCATGACCTCAATCGGACTCCTGCTTTCAGGAAAGCAGCTTTTGAAACACCCAAAAGGGATTTCTGTAAGCCAGATATTTCACCATCACCAGAAAAAGGAAGTAATTCCCCAGCGAATCAATTGAATAGCGGTGGAGGTGGAGGTTTATTTGATACTTTTGATCCTCTTATTTCAGAGAGTGAAAAATTAAACATTTCAGGAAATCCTCAAGAAAACTCCAGTAATTCACAAGACATGGACCTTTTTCATAGTTGGAACATTAATCATTTGAAGCCGGCTTCAATGAATACATCCTCACAACTCATTGCTGGAGGAAGAAATTCACCCGGGTGTAGACAGCCTGTAGGGGTAACCACTAATCCAATTTATGGGTCTGGTCCAGTACAAAAACCAGCAACCCTCCCTAGACCAAAAACTATAATTGGGAACACAGTCCATAGACACAATTTGAAACCTGCCGTTGTATCAAATCCAAATTTTACTGCCAAAAATTCTAGTTCAGGACCGTCGTTGTCAGAAGTTAAAATGAGAAACAGCGACCCTTTTAGTGATTTACATGAAATTTCTATAACAAATAGAAAAAGTCAAGAAGAGGCTCAAAAGAGATGGGAAAAGTTTGATGATACATAGCTAATAGATTTTTTTTAGCTCACCTGACCCGAAGGGTCATGTGAGCTATTGTCATCGTTAAGCGTCCGTCGTCCGTCGTCCGTCGTCCGTCGTCCGTCGTCCGTCCGTTAACTTTTCTTCAAAGATCTTCTTCTCTGAAACCACTGAAGGGATTGCATTGATACTTGGTATACATGATCTTTAGGATGTCCTCTACCAAGTTTGTGAATTATATACATGTCGACCAACCAACATGGCCGCCGTTGCTAAAAATAGAACAGGGGGGTCAGACCATTGTTTTTGGCTTATAACTCAAAAAGTATAAGAGATAGAGAAAATCCGAAGCAACCTTCCTTGTTCAGCATCAAAAGCTCTACGAACCTCTCCATTGAGTCGAAGTTGTGAAACGACTCCTTATAGGAGTTATTGCCCTTTAATCATCAAAATTGACCATTTTTGCAGTTTTTGGACCATATCTTGAAAACTGTTAGAGCTAGAGGAAAAGTTAGCATTGCAGAATTTTTTAGCTCATTGAGATCTACAAAAATGATTTCAGGGTCTAAATTGTCAGATCAGCCGTTTAAGAGTTATTCCCCTTTAACTGTTTTTTTCCATTAATTTACACTGATTTTCAAAATTCTTCTTCTCTAAAACCACTGAAGGGATTGCATTGATACTTGGTATACATGATCTTTAGGATGTCCTCTACCAAGTTTGTGAATTATATACATGTCGACCAACCAACATGGCCGCCATTGCTAAAAATAGAACAGGGGGGTCAGATGATTGTTTTTGGCTTATAACTCAAAAAGTATAAGAGATAGAGAAAATCCGAAGCAACCTTCCTTGTTCAGCATCAAAAGCTCTACAAATCTCTCCATTGAGTCGAAGTAGTGAAACAACTCCTTATAGGAGTTATTGCCCTTTAATCATCAAAATTGACCATTTTTGCAGTTTTTGGACAATATCTTGAAAACCATTAGAGCTAGAGGAAAAGTTAGCATTGCAGAATTGTTTAGCTCATTGAGATCTTCAAAAATGAATTCAGGGTCTAAATTGTCAGATCAGTCATTTAAGAGTTATTCCCCTTTAACTGTTTTTTTCCATTAATTTACACTGATTTTCAAAAATCTTCTTCTCTAAAACCACTAAAGGGATTGCATTGATACTTGGTATACTTGATCTTTAGGATGTCCTCTACCAAGTTTGTGAATTATATACATGTCAACCAACCAACATGGCGGCCGTTGCTAAAAATAGAACAGGGGGGTCAGACCATTGTTTTTGGCTTGTTAGTTATAACTCAAAAAGTATAAGAGATAAAGAAAATCGGAAGCAAATTTTCTTGTTCAGCATCTAAAGGTCCTTACGGTAGTTAATTCCCTTTAACTGTTTTTTCTATTAATTTAAACTGATTTCCAAAAATCTTCTCTGAAACCACTGAAAGGATTGTTTTGCAACTTTGTATAAGTTTTTGAAATTTATTCAAACTTTGGCATAAGAGATCAGGTGAGCGATTCAGGCTCCTGGGAGCCTCTAGTTTAACAAATTTTAATGGTTGGTTTTGGAAAAAGAAAATTATTTTTAATAAGAGCTTTTTTTGTTATGTTTTTGTTTCATTTGATTTTGAAATTTATTTACAAATTCATTAATTCAAGAAAATGGTGATAAAAATATTATTAGAGCATCAGTTATTTTAGAAATAAAGATTATTTCTGTAATTAATACAATGATCTTTTGATTTGTTCAATTGTATATAAATGATTAATATATATTTTTTATTCTGTTTGTTAAAGCATTTTTATCAGGGTTTATGAAATTTACCTTAAAAGTAAATGTATCAATTATATGTCAAATAAATATTTTTACAATGTAGGTTAAATTCAAGTTACAGTGACGCAACAAAAATACATGTTACTCTTTTTAGGGTCTCTGAAGAATTTATAAAAGAAAAACTATAAGTAAATTAAAGTAAGGTTTTAGTATAATTGTAAGCTTGATTTTGTTTCAATGCATAGGGATACGAAAAAATGTTAAAATTATTATATTTAAGAATTGATTGTAAAAACAATGCAATGTTCATTCATTTTCCCATTGAATGACTGTTTATCATCTTTGCTTCATTTTTCAAATGGTATGAATTGTGTGGAATTTTTTTTCTTGTTCAGAGTTAGAAAAAAATTTCAGAAGAATGAAGACACACTAATTTATTCTCAAGATTCATCTTTTAACAGGTTGATTTATTTTTTCATCATAATTTTGATTGACAGATTTGATTTTAATAATAATTTTAACATATAAATTAATATCACTTATCATGATTTTCCAAAATTTGATCAAATAATATATGTATGCATAATCTGCATTTGTTAATTATATACATTTAAGAGTCATTTTTGCTTTTACAAATTTGTCTATTTATACATGTACATAAGAGCTGTTTTAGAATTAAATGTGGGGTGAGGTCGGAAGCACTCTTTTTACTACCTTATTTTTTATTTAATATCTCCCTATTAATTCTTCACAAAAATCTTCCCTGAAACCCACCATCCATATAAATTAATCCATCTGAACCCCCCGTGTCTGACCCCTCCCCCCTCACATTTAATTCTGAAGCAGGCCTTAAAATATACTGCTTACTGCACATTCCATTATTTATCAAATGTGTTGCATTATTAAAGTACTGAAAACCAGGAAATTGCTAGTGAAAAAAATTAATTGGCGTGAATGTGTTCGTGTTCCATTGTAGTCTATGGACAATAATATTACTGTGTGAATTTAAAACTGCATGAACCAAAATTCAGTTGTCCTACTGCAAAAAAAAAATGTGGCATGAAAATTTCCAGGTTTACAGTATTGCAGAGAGAATGCTATGTAATGGAATAGGTTTTATAAATAATTTTAAAGGATGTGTTGCTATAAGGCCTAATTTTGGCTCATTTCAAAATAAGTTTTTCAAAGCTTTTTTCCATAGACCTTTTTAAAAAATAAAATGTACTTTCGTAGTTAAGTTTTTCTTTGTAAAAACGAGTTTGGAAATTTGGTTCAAAAGCGACTATTTTTTCACATACTGGTAATTGGAATCTAGATTTAGCAAAAATCCTTCTGTGGACATTAAGAAAGTTGATTCTTAAAGCTTCATCACTTGTAGACTCATTTGATTTTGTCAGTTCTTTACACAACAATCTTAAATTTAAAACATAGGTTAATCTTCAACAACAACAACAAAGAAGACATTGAGGATATCTAGAAAACTATTAGGCCATTAACTATGACATGAAAAAGGTAGTGCTTTTTATTTGCAAGTAAAAAAAGGGAATACTTAGAATTAATTTGAAAATTAGTTCCCATCAACTAAATACTTTAACTGTATTGTGTTTTTGAACTGACTTAAATATATTTGTGCAATACTTTTAATTTAGAAATTTTTATAACGGGCCACAGGGTCTTGACAAATGAAGGGAAACTTTCAATAGTCCATGAATGTACATATTAAATGTGCAGAATGGTATGCTCAAATATTCACAAAAAGATTTAAATTTGCAAGTATGATACTTTTCAGCTTTTAACTCTGTGAACACATCAAGCTATGAAAATATACACCTTGATTTATCTAATCAAAAGCATGCACATGCTTATAAAAGTAAAAGTATTAAAGTATATGTGGAGTGAAAAATAAGCACTACAGAAAAGGACATTCCATGATTTTGCACCAACATAACAGGGCAGATGGTTAAGTATTTATTGTGTATATTTTTAAATTTCAAAATGAAAAAATCAACAAAATAAACTAAGCATATATAGAGATATCAAGTTACAAAAAACAGTGGATTCCACTTATTCAACTAAAGAGGATTTGACTAATCCTCTTGATTGAATAAGATTTTTCTTATACTTTTAATGTAAAAAATTTCATTTAATTGCATTGAAATTATGAGAAAAAGTATAAAATTCCTGTTAATTATGTCTCCCAAACGAAGTTTGGAGACATGTTGTTTTTGCTCAGTTCTTATTATTCTTATTATTATTAAGTCCCCCAAACAACGTTTGGGGACTTATTGTTTTTGCACCGTTTCTTATTATTATTATTAAGTCCCCCAAACAAAGTTTGGGGACTTATTGTTTTTGCACCGTTTCTTATTATATCTCCCAAACACTATGTTTGGGAGATATATTGTTTTTACTCCGTTTCTTATTATGTCTCCCAAACGAAAGTTTGGAGACATATTGTTTTTACTCTGTTTCTTATTCTTTTTTTTATTATTATTTTTTTTCTTCTTTCTTCCCATGAACGTGTCCGGTAGTTTTCTTGGAAATGACTTGAAGGATTTTCACGAAACATTGTACGATGATAGAAGGGTTATTGAAGGTGTGCACAGACATTTCGAAAATTTCAAAATGGCCGCCGATTCCGTGTTATTAGCTAAAGTTCATAATATAGGACATTGCAATATCTCGGTAACCTAGGTGCGTAGGAGGCTAAAATTTTGTAGGTGAATAGAGCAAATGAATATCTTCAATAATACGAAAAAAAATTTTGAAGCGATGTTTACGGTTTTCGAGTTATTTGCGAAAATGTGATTTTTCGGTCCCAAAAATGCATAAATCGTCAAAATGCTATATCTCAGTAACCTAGGTGCGTAGGTGGCTGAAATTTTGTAGGTGAATAGAGCAAAAGGAGCTCTTCAATAATACGAAAAAGTTATTTGCGAAAATGCGAAAATGTGATTTTTCGGTCCCAAAAATGCATAAATCGTCAAAATGCTATATCTCAGTAACCTAGGTGCGTAGGTGGCTGAAATTTTGTAGGTGAATAGAGCAAAAGGAGCTCTTCAATAATACGAAAAAGTTATTTGCGAAAATGTGATTTTTCGTTTACGGTTTTCGAGTTATTTACGGAAATGTGATTTTTAAGGATGGCAGATTAGAATAAATGTGATTTTTAAGGATGGCAGATTAGAATATGATGTCAAATAATACAACTTATTTACGAAAAATTCAAGTTTCATGATATTAATTTGAGCAACGGATTTACACTACAGATTTCCAGGAGGTATATGTATATATAGAATATTTTCAACAGTTAAATCCCTACCGTGCAGTACCCGGTAAAAGAATTGGCCTGCAGCAGAGCTCAGCTTGTCGTAAAAGGCGACTTAGAGCAGGGAATATGACAAATAGTCAATATTCTGATTATTGGAATTTCATAACAATCGCTACCTACAACCCATCCGATTTAACTATGGACTTTCAATTGTAACGTAAAGTGAAGTGTGCAAACACAACAATGAAAATTTACGTCGTCATGAACAAGCCAATCGGTAACAAAAACCGCAAATCGTCACAGTAGGAAAACCCCCAATTTATCAATATCCAATCAGATTGAATGTTTGCACGATCCATTCATTCAATCAATGTATTTTTATGTAATAAAATGTAACGATTTGTTGTTTTTTTTCACGATTGGCTTTGTTCATGACAACGTAAATTTTCATTGTTGTGATTGCTCTTTTCACTTTACGCTACAATCGGAAGTCCATAGTTAAATCAGACGGGTTGTAAATTGGTATTAAAATTTCATAACAATTGCTACACCCAGAATTAATTATTTACAGGCAACTTCACATCATTTAAGAAACAATAACAGTTTCACATATTTAAACAAAATAACATTTTAAGCACCGATATGATTATATTATTTTGTCTCCCAGATTTTGTTGCGTTGCTTATTAGGCAAGGACCATTTGATATTTGATTTTTTTTTTTGGGGGGGGGGCTGAAATTTTTTGAAAAAATTTCCCGGCCCTGATTGTTGTATAAAAAAAATTAATCTGGCCAGCACCTAGGTTGAAAAAAATACAATACCCATACAGTGCAGCAATTTCAAATTTATAGGCTTGTCACTTGTCACTACTCATCACTACTTTAGATTTTTTCAACAGCTGCTTACAGACTAGTGCATGGTGGCCATAACATGGTGGCAAACTTTTTATGACAGGATATAACCTTTAATTATGTTGGTTTTTCTAACATATTTTGCATTTTTCAGACTCTGAAATAGTAAAGAAGAATACTGAACAATTGATATACTAAGAAGGGTAAACTATCAGTTACGATTTTAAATGGAGAATTCATAACATACAAAACAAAATTGCCAAAAAACAAAAAACAAAACAAATTCAAATTTTGTTGAAATAAACTATGCAACTATAGCACTTCATATAACAATGAAATAAATATGAAAGTGACAAAATCATTTCCAACAAATAACAAAAATAAATTATTTCCAGCAAATAACAAAAATAAATTATTTTCATAGACACAAGTAATACTTTACCAATATTTATTTTTATTTGGAACTTGTAGGATTTCTTTTAATTAAACCATGGCAAGATCAAGATTAAGTACTCGAAAGAGAAAGCTTGCAGACAGAGATAGAAAAAGGCAACAAAGGTTGCAGGTAATTACAATTTGAAACTTTATGGACTTACTTTAAAGGGACCTGGTTGGCCAAGTGGTCTAACGCGCAGGTTTAAATACCACACTATTGATCACTAGTTAATTACCTCTACAGGTTGTTGGACCAATTTTGGGTTTGTTATTTTCAAAAACAGGACTTCCCAGTTGTATGTAATAGGTTCCTCCGAGAACTCCGGTTTCCTCCACCATTTAACTGGCCACCCTATATGGCCCAAAAAAGGTGTTAAACACCAACACACACACACACACACTTAAAAAAAAACACAAATGACACAATCCATCAAACATACTATCTCAATAAAATTCTTATAAACAATTATATTTATTTTTATTTCAGGTTCAAGTAGCATTTGTTTTCTCACCTCCTAGTGAAGCTTGGAAAGTTCTAAAAGTGCAACAATTACATCTGCCTGTACAACAAATATTGATGTTACCTGCTAATGAAAACATTGTGGTACCATTAACAATGCCTACAACATTTAGGAGAATCGTTGGTGATGGAAATTGTTACTTTCGATGTATTTCATTTGCTATAACTGGAAGTGAACAATACCATCATATCATTAGAGAAAGTGTTTGCCAATATTTGCGTAGTCATCCTGAGGACATAAGAGGTTTTTTGCACCCTGAAATGCAGGGAAATGTGCAATTGTATTTACAGACTTCTAAAATGGAAGTAAATGCTACATGGGCCACCGAAGTGGAAATTTTTGCCACTGCATACCTCTTGCAAACTAACATTTACGTATATGCAAAACATGGTGTTCACTGGACCTGGGTGAAACATTCACCTCCAGGAAATGATTCCAATACAGGAATATACATAGTAAACCGTAACCAAAACCACTATGACATTGTGTTAGGTGTTCAAAATTCAGTGCAAATTAATAGAACTGAAGATCCTGATCAGATATACAATATATCTCAACCTGCAGATTTAACCAAACAGCAAAGGAGACAGAAAAAGCGCAAAACCCAGTCTGAGATGTACAAAAAGGATTTACAATATAGGTCCAAAAAGAAAACTTACTCAAGATTGAAACAAAAGACCAAATATGCAACAGATTCTAATTATGCACAACGAAAGCGACAGGCTGATAAATTGAGATATAAACTAAACAGGCAATATAAGTTAAAGAAAAAGTTAGCAGCTATATGTCGCTATACTTCAAACAATGCACTCCGTGCCAAAATCAAAAGGTTATCAAAAGTTAGATACATGCAGGACTCAAAGTTCAGACAACAGAGATTAGATGAGAGTATTCACAAGTACAGGTCAAATGTCAACTTAAGAAAAAAAGTTAAAACTTACAGCAAAACAAAGTATGCTAAAAAAAGTTCATTCCGTGATAACGTTAAAGCTAACAGCAAAACAAAGTATGCTAAAAACAGCTCATTCCGGGATAAAGTGAAAGCTTACAACAAAAGGAAATATGCTACAAACAGTTCATTCCGTGATAACCTGAAGGCTTACAACAAAAGAAAATATGCCACAAACAGTTCATTCCGTGATAACCTGAAGGCTTACAGCAAAAGAAAATATGCCAGATTCCATTCATTTCGCAATCAAGTGAAACTGTCTTCTGTGAAGAAATATGCAAGGAATCCTTTGTTCAGACATATGCTTAAAACATCGCTAAAGGAAATGTATCACAAAGATAAAACCATAAGAGAATTAAAGAAGAAGAGAGTTATTAAAGCTAGAAAGTCTATTCAGAAAGCTGTGGAATCATTTCACAAGAAAATTCAAAGTTCTCCTACTTGTGTATGTACTGTGTGCATCAGGCTGTTGTACAGGAATCAAGTGAAGAAGTGTATAAGGAGTAAATACATGGAAGGAGATGGTGCTAACATTGCTGAGCAGTGTCTGACTGGAAAATATGTCCAGGAATGCTCGCCTGATGACGTAGATATCAAAACAGACAAACAGACTGAATGGATCTGTTACAATTGTCATAGATATTTGAGCAAAGGAGACATGCCACCTCAAGCTTTAGCCAACAACTTGATGTTACCGGAGGTTCCAAGTGTGTTACAAAAACTTAATGTTTTAGAGAGACAGCTGATTGCAATGCGCATACCATTCATGAAGTTGTTATCATTACCCAGAGGTGGTCAAAAGGGTGTTAAAGGCCCTGTTGTTAATGTCCCGACCGATCTGTCAACTGTCACTACATCGTTGCCAAGAACCATTGAAGATGCCCACTTGATAAAAGTTAAACTCAAGAGAAAGTTGTCTTATAAAGGGTACTACAATTACCAATGGATAAACCCTTCTAATGTCATTGATGCCTTGATATACTTGAAGGAACACAACAAGTGGTACAAAGATGTGAAAATTGATAGTGATTGGATTCATGAAATTGGGAATAGTGAATTGGTACAACAATCAAATGTCAGTGAAAATGGAGATAATCGAAGTGAGTATGATATGGACACTGATGTAGCAGACAATAGTGACAAGGACAATCAGTATGACATGGAAACTGACATTGAGGAAACTCATCACAGTGACAATTCCAATGGTATGGAAAGTGAAATAGAGGAGATTCATTCAAGTAATAATTCTGTTGGCATGGAATCTGAAACTGGCAGTTTTGTTGAACTCCTAAGAAACATCAATAGTGTTGAACAAATTAGTACAGATATGTCTCAAGAAGGTGAGTCTCTTATCTCAGACAATAAGAATGAAGGAGAGGAGGAAAATGTTCCAGTTGAGACTTGTTTTCAGCCAGTCGATATAGGTCAGGACTATCTTGATACAAACAGGACACTCTGCTTAGCTCCCGGGGAAAATCAGAGTCCCCAAAACATCTTTGAAGAGAATGGTGCAGATGCCATGGCCTTTCCAACTCTACTCTGTGATGGAAATTTTGTTATATCACATGAAAGAGCAATAAAGCTTTCACCGGCAAAGTATTTCAACGCCCGACTCTTTTCAGCGGATACTAGATTTTCTACCAATAAAGAGTTTGTCTTTTTCGCACAATACATGACAGAGTTGAATTACATCCGGTCACATATTTCACTAGCACTTAGGAAAGGCCAACCTGTTACAAATGAGGGACGAAAGGTTACAGCAGCCATGATAGTTCAGTCAGAAAATCTGTCCAACATATTAAAATCAGATCTTGGGTACAGATTCTTACAACCAGTTCGTGGAACGCCTCCATATTGGCAGCGGACCCTCAAAGATCTCTACGCCATGATACGCCAACTTGGAATACCCACATGGTTTGTGACATTCTCTGCTGCTGAAATGAGGTGGAAAGAAGTAACTGTGACATTACTAGACATCAGTGGTGACACCAGATTGGTAGATGAGTTGGAATGGGCAGACAAGTCTTCCCTGGTAATGGACAATCCAGTTATGTGTGCCAGAATGTTTGACCACAGAGTCAAAGCATTGTTCACAGAACTAATACTATCTAAGGCTGCACCAGTAGGAAATGTGGTTGACTTTTTTTATCGCACCGAGTTTCAGCAGCGGGGGTCACCACACATCCACTGCTTGCTATGGGTTCAGGATGCTCCGAAACTCAATGAGAACTCTGATGAGGAGGTATGCAGATTCATTGACCAATATGTTACATGTGTGTTGCCAAACCAGGAGGAGGACCCCGAATTATTTGACATCATTTCCTCTGTACAAATACACAACAAAAACCATGGCAAATCATGTACAAAGTATCAAACAGCATGCAGATTTGGATTCCCTAGACCTCCTATAGATCAGACATTTATTGCCAGAACAGATACAGAAGAGGAAGATGAACTTAAGAACAACAACAATGAAGAGATTGATGAAGAATTAGATTTGGAAAAATTTAATGAATTGACGAAGAAAGCTGATAGAAACCCAAAACGGATATTACGTAGAATTTGGGAACTTGTATCTAATGCCGAGGATTCACATATGTCATTCCATGAAATTCTAGAACATGTTGGAATCTCATATGAGGAGTACACTAAGTTCCTAACTCAAGTGGCAACTCGGAATACCATCCATGTCAAGAGAAGTCTAAATGACATCTGGGTGAATAACTACAATGCAGACTTATCACGTGCATGGAATGCAAACCTGGATATACAGTATGTAACTGACTGTTATGCCTGTGTTGCTTACATACTAAGCTATATCAGTAAAGCAGAAACCGAAATGGGAGACCTCCTACAGAATGCCAAGAAAGAAGCCGAGGAGGGAAATAAAGATGCTGTTACTGCCATGAGGCAGATAGGAAATGTTTACCTTCAGAATCGAGAGGTATCGGCTCAAGAGGCCATTTATAGAGTTTGTGGGCTTCACCTCAAGGAGAGTTCCCGAGATGTTATCTTTGCACCAGCAGGGAAAAATATCACAAAGATGAGTCTTCCGATTAGCGTTATTCAGGCAAGATCTCGAGGAGGTGATGATGAAAATATCTGGATGACGTCGATCCATGAAAGATACTATGCCAGACCCAACTCACTGGACTTTGAAAAGGTATGCTTGGCAGAATTTTGCTCCAAGTTTAGAATATTACCAGTATCTCAAAGACCAAAGCAATCAACAAGAAAAACTCTACCAGTATATGAACTCCAGAATGGTCTTGGCTTCATTAAGCAATGCAAAGCTGGAAAAGAGGCAGTTGTACGTTACCCTAGGTTTGATGTCACCAAAAATCCTGACGACTTTTATCTGAGTATGCTACAGCTGTTTGTTCCTCATAGAACACCTGTGACGCTGCCAGAGGACATATCAAACTTTGAGGAATATGTACGAATCGGCATGTTGGGTGACACACCATTTCGGCAGATAATTGACGAAAATAGACACCATTTTGAAATTGAGGCCGAAAGTCTTGAAAAAGCCTGGAAAGATCTACAAGAAGGAAATGTTCATGATAATGCCTGGGGATACATGGCACCAGAGGCTGAAGCCGAACGAATTGAGATTGAAATGGATAGAGTCCCACAAGACAATGACGGAGAAGTGGAGGAAATACCTGAATTATACATGACCAACAATAGAACAACAGGAACATACTCAATCGAGTTCACGAGTCCACAAATTTCTAAACATAAACTCCAGGAAGATTTACGGAGTATGAACACTGCACAGTGCCAAGTATTTTACAAAATAAGGCATTGGTGTCGACAAGTATTCTGGAAACAACAACCAGACCCTTTTCATCTCTTTCTAACTGGAGGTGCCGGAACCGGCAAGTCACACCTGATCAGATGCATTTATCATACTGCATGTGGAATTTTGAAGTGTATTGAATCACCGGACTCTCATACTGTGTTATTGACAGCTCCAACAGGGACTGCTGCTTTCAATATTGACGGTGCTACCTTACACTCAGCCTTCAATATCAGCAGAGACATTAAACTTCCCTACCAACCATTGACAGAAGATAGCCTGAATGCTCTTCGAAACAAGCTAGATGGTCTGCAGATCCTTATAATAGACGAAGTTTCAATGGTTAGTCGCAAGATATTGGCGTACGTTCATGGTAGGCTGTGTCAACTGAAGCATAGCAAAAAGCCCTTTGGAGGTGTTTCCATACTAGCAGTTGGAGATTTTTTCCAACTCTCACCAGTAGGAGGACAACCTCTCTATAAAACAAAAGAATCAGATTTCTTTGACTTGTGGAAAGACAATTTCACTGTAGCAACATTGGATGAAATTATGAGACAGAAGAATGATAAAGATTTTGCTGCTATGCTGAATCGTTTGAGAACCCATAAGAAGGAAGAAGACCTACTGGAAGAAGACAAAGAAGTTCTGTTGAATGCAAGTCATCAAGATACGCCACAAGATGCTGTTGATGCACTTCACATATTTGCACGAAACGTTGATGTCAACAAGCACAACAACAGAATGATACTCTTGAAGTGCAATCCCATTATCACTTCAGTAGCCAGAGATTTCGACCGTGACCAAGTTACAGGTATATATAAGAATAAATTATTAAACATAAGTGTCAAATAAGTCATCACCACAAAATGTGTAAGTACGGTATAACAGAGATAAAATATTAAGTCATAGAATAATATATTATTATCTTATATATCTAAATTATGAAACACTTTGTAAAACTATCCAAATGATAAACTAGATAAAAAAATAAATGTATTATATGCTGGTACACTTCACAAAATGATATATTTGAAAATAACAAAATTTCAAAATATTAATGAAATAAAACTGGCAAGGCATGAATGGCCCAAGTTTAATTTGTCATCAACAAAGCCTTCAGATCACAAAATCAACAGGATGTGTCTCATTTTTTCCTTAATATTGTTTGACAAATTCATTTTAGTAGGTTCATACTTTAGTTTTTGTATGATAGGTTATAATGTTTCAACTGCAATCATTTACTAGTATCACATGTTAATTCTTACAGGTCAGTCACGGGAAAGAGAAAAACCATACCAACAGTGTGCAAGAGATGATCTTCAAACAGCCATCAAGCTTGGAGTTGGTGCCCGTATCATGCTGACAAGAAACATCGATACTGATGACGGTCTTGTTAATGGTGCGTTTGGAGTTATAACAGCAATAGAAAGTGAAGCACCAAGTAGAGTTAAAGCTGTGTATGTCAAATTCGACAATGATAAAGTTGGAAGACAGTACTTCAAGAAAACATCAACAACTGACCCAAAGAAGAAAGACTCAGTGAAGATCGAGCCAGTTGATGCCACTTTGAAGGGTAAACGTGCTACCAGAAAGCAACTTCCCCTCAGGCTTGGGTATGCATCCACTATCCATAAAGTACAAGGGATGACTTCAAGTAACATTGTAGTTTCTCTCAAGAATATACACCAGGCAGGTATGGCCTATGTTGGGTTGAGTCGTGCCACATCTCTCCAAGGCCTACACATACTGGACTTTGATCCAGATGTTATATTTGCTTCAGAGGATATTATTCATGCTATTCTACAAATGCCATCTTTTCTATCCACTGATACAATGCACCACGAAAGCCAAACTATATTGACAATTTTACACCACAATACAGAGGGACTGCTACCACACCTACCAGATGTCCTGAAATTGAAACCGGCTGATGTCATGTGCTTCACAGAGACATGGTTTGAAAATTCCATGACAATACCAGCATCATTACTGCCAGATCACACCCCAGAGATGTTGTCTCGAGAAGATGCTTTTAAAGACCATGAAGCACTTTCCAGAAAGCTTACAAATAGAGGAGGTGTTTGTATATTTACAAAGGAATCAGTTACTGGTAAACATGAAAAATATATTTTCCAAACCACTGGCTTAGAAGCTGTAGCGGTTATAATACGACAACCATTCAGATTTATTTTGACAACTGTGTACAGATCACAGAACTATCCTCTACAGCAGTGTATTCCCAAACTAAGAGAAATGCTACACGAAATTCAGTTGCTTGATATTCCATCAGTCATAGTGGGCGATTTTAATGACAATGCCTTACATCCTGACAACTGCAAGATCATCCCTGAAGTATGCGCTTTTGGTTACTCACAGCTAGTGAACCAACCAACAACAGATTCAGGAAGTTGTCTGGATTTGGTGTTTGTGAAGGGCTTGAACACTGAGAACATCAAAGTCTCACTGCAACAAACGTACTACAGTGTTCATGATGGAATAAGAGTTTCTTTCACAAGTTAAACTTGTTAAGACAAATATGTAAAGAGATCAGATTTTAATTTTTCATGTATTATTATAAAGGCTACTAGTGTTCTTTTATACATATGTGATGTAATATAAATGATTGAAATCCATATTTACATCATCATATGCAATATTTTCACTTTCAATTTTAAAGACAAAAGTCTTCATTTTTGTTGTTGTCGTCTTATTTAGTGCACAGTTTTATTGATCAAATATTTCAAATTTTGAACAGGTGAAAGTTCAAGATATTTATTAGTCTTAATAACTTCAGTACCGGTGACTGGGAATTGTCCCGCTCGCTGATCTAATTATTTCATGATTTTGAATTAAATATTATTTTCAGTAAAACTGTGCATGGTACAAATACTGTAAATATCCCTAAATTCACCCTTTCCGATATCCTTTCAAGGTTTTTTATTTAAGATTTCATTGCTCATATGATTCCTTGTGACAACTTATATAAGCTATCATCTCCTTTATTTGTAGTTTTTATAGGTGTTTTGCACATAGCTACAATATTTTTCTCATCTGTATACACATTGTTTACCTATTCATAGTTAATAGTTAGCTTATTTAAAAATATTGACTAATATTTGTTAGTCAAGTTTAAACTTCATTACATTTTCATCCCCTTCATTTGTAGTCAGCATGGGTTTTCTGTGCTAAACTACAATCATTCACTCATCTGTACATATTACTTATTCAAAGTTAACAGTTTAAAGTTAAATGATTTTTTCAATATTTTTTTACATTTTTATCTCTTTCATTTGTAGTCAGCATGGGTTTTCTGTGCTAAACTACAATCATTCACTCATTTGTACATATTACTTATTCACAGTTAAAGTTAAATGATTTTTTCAATATTTTTTACATTTTCATCCCCTTCATTTGTAGTCAGCATGGGTTTTCTGTGCTAAACTACAATCATTCACTCATCTGTACATATTACTTATTCACAGTTACCAGTTAATTTTAAATGATTTTTTCAATATTTTTTACATTTTCATCCCCTTCATTTGTAGTCAGCGTGGGTTTTCTGTGCTAAACTACAATCATTTACTCATCTGTACATATTACTTATTCACAGTTAAAGTTAAATGATTTTTTTAATATTTTTTACATTTTCATCCCCTTCATTTGCAGTCAGCATGGGATTTCTGTGCTAAGCTACAATCATTTACTCATCAGTGTACATATTATTTATTTATGGTTAACAGTTAAATTAAAGTGATTTTTTTAAAATATTTTTTAATAATTCCAGTTACAATTTTGCTGCTTTCAGTGCAGCCAGAATAAAATTCCTGCCTATTAAGATATTATTTTGATGTCAGTTAAAATCGCTTTCAAAATATGGACCTGTTAAAAAAATCATCATTTTTTTTTATTAAATATTAATAACCTAGTAAAAACCTATTAACCAATTTAATAATTCAAAAAACACTTTAATTCTAATTTGTAAATTTTATAGGAGTTTTATCATTCTCACTTGCAAATTTTATACCAGTTCTATAAGCAAATTTTATAGGAGTTACAGCAAATTTTATAGGAGTTACAGCAAATTTTATAGGAGTTACAGCAAATTTTATAGGAGTAATGTTATTCTTATTTGCAAATTTTATAGGAGTTAGAGCAAATTTTATAGGAGTAATGTTATTCTTATTTGCAAATTTTATAGGAGTTAGAGCAAATTTTATAGGAGTCTATATTGTATGTTATAATGTTTGTCATTATAATAATACTTAATGATGGGTGTATTGAATGTACTTGCCATCATTTTTTTAAAGGGAGAGGTTAGAGATGGCTTAAGGGGAGGAGGAGGCCATCATTTAAAATGGAGAGGTATGGAATGGCTGTAGGGGAGGAGGAGGCCATCCTTTTTATAGGGTTAGGTTAGGAAAAGTCAGCGATTTGAAAAAACTGACTCATTTATGAAAGAGAAACAGCATGCATTCGTTTGGGAGACATTTTTGTGTTGGGCATCCCCAACACAGTCAGCACTTGTTATTATTATTCTTCTTTTTTTTCTTCCGGACATGAACGTGTCCAAGCTGGATCTCGAAAACTACTGAATGAATCTTCATGAAATTTTGTATGATGGTAGAGTGGGTCCCAAAGGTGTGCCATCAAGAATTGGAATTTTCAAAATGGCCGTCGTTTCCATGGAAATGATATAAGGTCATAATATAGGACATTGCGATATCTCGGTTACCTAGGTGCGCAGGGTTCTGAAATTTTGCAGGTTAATAGAGCAAAAGGAGCTCTTTAATAATACGAAAAAAAATTCTGAAGCGATATTTACGGTTTTCGAGTTATTCACGAAAATGTGATTTTTCGGTCCCAAAAATGGGAAAATTGTCAAAATGCTACGATATGGACAAAATTTGGTATCTAGAGGTTTTAGATGATGGCGAGTTTAGGGGTGATGTCATAATTTATGCAAGAGTGACAGTATGCGTACGTTTGGGAGATATTTTTGTGTTGGGCATCCCCAACACAGTCAACACTAGTTATTATTAAGTCCCCCAAACAACGTTTGGGGACTTATTGTTTTTGCACCGTTTCTTATTATTTTTATTCTTCTTCTTCCGATTCTTCCGCTTAGTCGTGAACTTGTCCGGAGATCCCAGAGAAAACGACTCCACATATCAATATGAAACTTGGCAGGATAATAGATTGTAAAGAAAGGAAGCTTCGGTGACAATCGGACTTTTCAAAATGGCCGCCGTTTCCATGGAAACAGGAAAATGGACTAAATATTGGACATTGCAATATCTCGGTAACCTAGGTGCACAGGGTTCTGAAATTTTGTAGGTTGATAGAGCAAAAGGTACTCTATAATAATATGGAAAAAAATTTTGAAGCGATATTTACGGTTTTCGAGATAAAAATAAAAATGTGATTTCTCAAGGGAGGTAATCGGGTCGAAATTTTCAAAGTGCTCCGATTTACATCAAAATTGATATTTAGGTTTTTTTTGACATGCTGAAGAGAATAGTGGCAAATACGGGTCGTTTGGGGGACTTTGTGACTTGCTTGCAATCACAGTTAATACTTGTTATTCTTCTTCTTCCGATTCTTCCGCTTAGTCGTGAACTTGTCCGGAGATCCTAGCAAAAACGACTCAACATATCAATATGAAACTTGGCAGGATAATAGATTGTAAAGAAAGGAAGCTTAGTTGACAATCAGAATTTTCAAAATGGCCGCCGTTTCCATGGAAACAGGAAAATGGACTAAATATTGGACATTGCAATATCTCGGTAACCTAGGTGCGTAGGGTTCTGAAATTTTGTAGGTTGATAGAGCAAAACATTCTCTTTAATAATATGAAAAAAAATTTTGAAGCGATATTTACGGTTTTCGAAATATAAATAAAAATGTGATTTCTCAAGGGAGATAATCGGGTCGAAATTTTCAAAGTGCTCGGATTTACATGAAAATTTATATTCAGGGGTTTTTTGACATGCTGAAGAGAATAGTGGCAAATACGGGTCGTTTGGGGGACTTTGTGACTTGCTTGCAATCACAGTTAATACTTGTTCTTCTTCTTCTTCTTCTTCTTCCGATTCTTCCACTTAGTCGTGAACTTGTCCGGAGATCCTAGAAAAAACGACTCAACATATTAAAATGAAACTTGGCAGGATAATAGATTGTAAAGAAAGGAAGCTTCGTTGATAATCGGAATTTTCAAAATGGCCGCCGTTTCCATGGAAACAGGAAAATGGACTAAATATTGGACATTGCAATATCTCGGTAACCTAGGTGCGCAGGGTTCTGAAATTTTGTAGGTTGATAGAGCAAAACATTCTCTTTAATAATATGAGAAAAAATTTTGAAGCCATATTTACGGTTTTCGAGATATAAATAAAAATGTGCTTTCAGGGGAGGTAATCGGGTCAAAATTTTCAAAGTGCTCCGATTTACATGAAAATTGATATTTAGGGTTTTTTTTTGACATGCTGAAGAGATAAGGGGCAAATACGGGTCGTTTGGGGGACTTTGTGACTTGCTTGCAATCACAGTTAATACTTGTTATTATTATTATTATTATTTTTCTTCTTTCCGGGCGCGTTTTTTCGAACACTTGTCTGCGGCGTTTCTCAGAAACCAATAGACGGAATCGCTTGATATCATATGACTTGAAAGGCCAATATTCCTAGATGATCCTCCCGAAAATTTTTTTTCAATATGTTTGAGGGAACATATATTTTGGGGGTCTCAAAAGGGGGTGGGGTTTTGCAAAATTTTACTATAGAATTCTATGGGAAAATTGATATAACTTGATAATGTGTGATCTTAAACTTGGAAATACTGTGTTACCTCAGATATTAAAATTTTCATACCTGGCCACATTTAGTGGTGAGGTATTATGTGATACCCTCCGCTTCATTGTCTTAAGGGGGGTCATGCCCCGCCCCCTCAAATGACAAAAAACTCAATATTCTGAAAACCATTGAGATCCCAACCCTATAACCATATATATTATTACTCCTTATGATAAGACGAACCATTTGGTACCAGAGGGGGTCTGAGGGGGGGGGGGGGGTTTATGCCCCGCCCCCTCAAATGACAAAATACTAAATATTCTGAAAACCATTGAGATCTCCACCCTATAACCATATATATTATTACTCCTTATGATAAGACGAATTATTTGGTACCAGAGGGGGTCTGAGGGGTGGGTCATGCCCCACCCCTCAAATGATAGAATACTAAATAACTTGAGTTATTAGGGGAACCCCTGCCCAAATTTTTTTCATGAGGTTCTAAAAATGCATTTAAAGGCATTTCCAGGATTTTGCTTTTGCCTGGGACTTCTGTAAAACTTGCATTTTTAGGGAAACCCCTGTCCAATTTTTTTCCAGGAGGTTTTAAAAATGCATTTAAAGGCATTTCCAGGATTTTGCTTACTTGTGGGACTTCAGTAAAACTTTGATTTACAGGGGAACCCCTGCCAAAATTTTTCCCATGAGGTTCTAAAAATGCATTTAAAGGCATTTTCAGGATTTTGCTTACCCCGGGACTTCTGTAAAACTTGTTTTATACATGTAGGTAAACACCCTGCGCAAATTTTTCTCATGTGATTAATGGGACTTCGTTTGGGAGACATTCGAAACTGCATCCAGTTTCAATTATACCTTGTTGACTTAAAATTTTCAGAAATTGCCCTTTTACCTGTCAAAATTATGTGTTTTCTCAATGAGGTGTTTAAAGTGTGATCAAAATCTGTTTTTACAATCTTCTTTTGGGTCACATTTGTTTTTACAAGCACTTGTATACAATAGAAGTGTCATCTAAGTGTTGTAAATACACAACACAATTGCTAAATTAGATCAATTCATTATATTTTCTGTTTGAAATTGACATTTCACTTTATTGGGCCATTTGGTTAATTGCATAAATTTCTCTGACAAATTGGTTATGCCATTAAGAGGAATCCACTTAATATCAATCATATCTTGTTTAATAAAGATAAAAGTTTTATAGGGTTTTCTGGTAACATGTAATTTGCAATAATTTGAAATAATTACATTGAATTTTGAAAATATTACAGAAAATTATGTAAAGAATTTTCCATAACAGGTGTGAATCCCCTAAAAGATACAGGCAAAGTGATATGTAAATTTTTTTCTCTGTTCTGTAAATGATGGCGATAAGTCATAGTGTGTCTTTCTCTGTACTGTATATGATACACAGACTGCTGAGCGGTGCTAGATTTTTATTTGTTGTTACTGTGATAGATAGCTTAATACTCTTATGATGGCTTGTTACATTCATGTCAAATAAAAACATTTAAAAAAGGTGTTGTTCCTTAGTAAGTATTTTCATTTCTGGCACTTCAATATCTCCCTTTATCTTCTTGATAAAAAAACATTCATGAAAGGAACTAAATGCCATTAAAATCCAAGAAAAATATGCTGATGGTTTGTTGTTGTTGATTTAAGAGTTATTTATAACATTCATGTAAAAAATATTCAAACCTACAGTTGTTTCTCCAGTTTTTAGCTCCATGTGAGCTATTGCCATTACTTGGCTTCAGTGATTGCCATAAACTTTTCTTTAAAAAAATCTGTAAGGGATTGTTTGAAACTTTGCACACATCATCTTTGGGATGTTCTCTACCAGGATTGCACAAATGGTGACTGCAGACCAAACAACCTGGCTGTTGTTGCTAGAAATAGAAGGAGGTGTCTGATGGCAGTTTTGTCTTATAAACCAAATAGTTTAAGAATAAAACAGTAAATTTGGTTATGCTGTATATGCATATTTCACGGAGTAACTTCTCATCAGCTGCATTTGAATCAAAACTATGGAAGGTAAAAAACCTAAGGTATTGAATGAAAAGTACTCAAAACTAAAAAAAGTTTTAACAGGGAAGCAAAATCCAGCACCCAGGACCATGTGCAGTACAAGCGTTGTGCACTTATTTTTTCTTTTATCTCAAGAACTATATAAAATATTGAAGTTATTTTAATTGCATAGTATTCAGCAAAGTAAGCTCAACAAAATTGTTCATTGGGTTGAAATTGTCAGATGACCCCTTATAGGGGTTATGGCCCCTAAAATGCCCAAAATAGTGGTTTTTGCCTTATACATTGTGAACGATAGGAGATAGGGAAAGGGTTTTTCTTGCTTAAATGTTCAGCTAATTGAGCTCTACAAAATTGTCTATTAGGTTGAAATTGTCAGATGACCCCCTATAGGGGCTATGGCCCCTTAAATGCCAAAATAGTGATTATAGCTTTATAAAATGTGAACAATTGTAGATAGGGAAGAAGGTTTGCTTAATTAAATGTTCAACTACTAAAGTAATTGAGCTCGACAATATTGTCCATTAGATTGAAATTGTTAGATGGCCCCTTATAGGGGTTATGGCCCCTTAAACTCCAAAAATAGAGGTTTTGGCCTGTTAGATTGTGAACCATCAAAGATAGGGAAAAGGTTTTGCTTGCTTAAATGTTCAGCTAATTGAGCTCTACAAAATTGTCTATTAGGTTGAAATTGTCAGATGACCCCCTATAGGGGCTATGGCCCCTTAAATGCCAAAATAGTGATTATAGCTTTATAAAATGTGAACAATTGTAGATAGGGAAGAAGGTTTGCTTAATTAAATGTTCAACTACTAAAGTAATTGAGCTCGACAATATTGTCCATTAGATTGAAATTGTTAGATGGCCCCTTATAGGGGTTATGGCCCCTTAAACTCCAAAAATAGAGGTTTTGGCCTGTTAGATTGTGAACCATCAAAGATAGGGAAAAGGTTTTGCTTGCTTAAATGTTCAGCTCATTGACCTCTACAAAATTATTCATTACGCCAAGATTGTAAGATGACCATTATAGCAGTTATTGTCCCTTAAGGTTAATACAGACAGGTGTCACATGACTTTTGTACATTTAAAAATGCAAAATGTAAGACCAGTGTCTATAAAGTCAATAATAAAAAATAGAATATTTGAATTGATTGAAATGAGTAATAGATATTAACAATTGCATCATTCGTTACTTGAATAACGCAATTTTTGACAAAAACAAGGGAGATAACTCACTCCAAAATACCCCAAATTTACAATGGAATTGAATAGTAGACAAAAATCTAAGCTAGTGACCCCCTGTTTTCTTTGTTTTATTTTAATATATAGGTAAAAATATAACTTTTGACAAAATAAAAACAAAGGAATTTTTCTGAGACATGATTTTATGCCTAAAATTTGGCCTTTCCTATATCACACGGCAGAACCATTAAGACGAGAAATGATGTTGACGGACGGGACATAGACGTAAAATCCTTGAAACGGAATAAAACACAGGTAAAATACACAATTTGGGATGGAAATAGTCAGAAAAGGTAAGACATTTTATTTGTTAACAAATGATAATAGAAAAACTGAAGCGTACAGTATAAAGAAAAATGAACTAGCTAAATATTTATGTTTGAAACATTGAAATCGGCCATGTAGTTTTCGAGAACATTAACAAACCAATAGCCTACCCTCGTACTATAGCACACTTTCAATACGAGCAACGTGTAGCAAAAACCACTTTTTTGTGTTTTTTTAAAGTTTTGTGCTCTTTTAATGATTTTTGAAATTGTATAGGCTGTTCATCAATTCATTCACGAAGCCATGGACTGCAAAGCATGTCGCTGTCCAAGAAAAGGGGGTACATGCTAATAATCTACGATACGGACGAATACATGCATGATTTATAATGTATCAGACAAATGGTGCGTGTATATACTTTGTCAGCGACTGTCTTATGAACGTCGTGTCTTAACTGCAAACGACAGTCTGAGTTAAATTTATTAATATTAAATAAAAAATGTATCAATATCAGTTCTGGTGCCGCCAGGTGGATGCAACAACCTTCTCCTTTCTTGTAATTGTAAGATGGGGTGTGTTCGTTCGTATGAAGCTTCATGTACGTAATGGTTTTAGTTATTCAAATGCTGCAGAACCATATACATTTATCTAAAAGGTAAGGGGTATGTACATCTGTAATGGTTGTCAGCATGACTTAATACATTGCCACATAAATGACTCAAGTTAAAGTTTTTAGATGGTTCAAATGTCGTCATCTGCAAGTGAATTGTCTAATCATGATTTAAGATTGGATAGAAAATAAATAATTTTGCGTTTTCTGTTTATTTCGATAAGTCGTCAATCGTACATGTATCCAAAGTGTTACTAGTGTGTGTTATGTAGGTCACCTGTTTGTTCCATTTGTTAAAAGCCAAAAGGTAAAATAATTTTCAAACATTAAAGTTAGGTAGTTTTGTTTTTAGGCCAAAGTTGAGTTTTTCTTTGTTTTGCGTTCACGTGCTGGTAGGTGTTTGTCCATATTATGACAAAAACAAACACAAATATTTTTTGTATTGGTGAAAAATCGGACAATTTGATTACATTTCTTTTAAAAATTTGTTTTTATGGAATGATTGTTGACTGCATTTTGTCAGTTCCTTTATAAAACCCAAGCGTCTCTGCAATGTGAAAATAAACAAGTTACAGAATGAATGATATCAGCCTGTTGTGCAGGACTATGGTGCCTAAATAACAAAGGATATGTCTGAATAAGCATATACAAATGATTTGTGTTTTTGTCTTTCTGTGTGTTTCTTTGCCTTGCTGGCTGGTAGGTTTTCACAGAAAGAGTTGACGCAAAACAAAGAAAAAACAATATATATTTTGCAACTTGTACCGATAAATAATATGAATGAGGGAGGTTTTGGTGCATTAAAACCAAGTTCAACCATATTTTTAAAGGCCTGTTCTAAATCAAGACCATTGCGATCTGTTATTTCTCCGGCGTGTCTGCGTTGTTTTGTTTTTTCAGTTCCACGTTTCAGATTGATTCTTCAAGTTCGGTCGTTTTGTTATTACCTTTTTATTATATTTGAATTATTGGTTTGGATTAAGTTGTTGTTTTAAACTTTGTAATATGCATTCCAGAATTTATTCTCCGTCTGAACGCTGACATTTTGATGTTGTGGTAAATAGAGCATTAGGTGAAAAAGTTTTTTTTCCAATGATTTTTTATGTTTTGTGTTTACTATGAATTTTTAATATTAACGATGACATTATGTATTACTTTTTGCAGTCAACATAACAAGAGTGACCTGTCTAGTATTTCTATCATCAGAACACTGTCAAATTATGTACCTCTTAATTGTATTTTAGTTACACCTGTTGACTGCAACGCAATTATTTTGCATGTATCGGTCCGTTACCAAGTTTTATTGCATGTATTTAGAGTCATTTTGTTATGCTTGAAATATATAAAAAATTATTGAACGTTATTATTGGATATTGATATTTTCATTAAAACAAAACTTTATTAACTTCTTTTACTTATATAGAAGCATAACTTACCAGATTATTACTCTATACAGGCCTGTTTATATTAACCAGTTTGAATTGTCCGTGTCAATGTAATCAATTCGAGCACACTGTTCGTGAATGATTTAAAAATATACCATTGTGTTCGACAAAAAGAAATTAAATCCTTATACAATATGTTCTTCTTTATATACTGGGCATGTTTTTAAAGTTTATTACATTCATATTTTTGATATTTTCGAGATTAAAAGTTGAAAATTGACATAAACCGTGAAAACATCGCATGTATCGTCCGTCAACAATGTTTATCTCCATAATGGTTATGCCGTGTGTATATAATCTATTGTAATTCAGGCATACTTTAACCACTTATATTGCAAAAACGAGCATGGTGACCTATCCTTAATTCTATTTTAAATAAAGGATATTAATAACATGTTTCATTTTAGACCATAAAATCAAATGTTTAATGACAGATTTTTTTTTCAGTATAGGTGTCCACATTAACCTTAAATGCCAAAAATATTGGATTGTACATGAAAGATTGTGTACCATAGAAAATTGTGCCACACAGTTGCTTGCTCAAGTGCTCAGCTTTATATAGCTTACCAATGGTTTTATGTCAGGACGGGCTGTTGGCAACATGTTATTGCAAGCACAATATTATAGGATGTGGCGGTCTGAAAAAAAAAATGTAATGCCGAGCTATGATGGTGTACTCTTTAGCGCTACACCTGAGCTATTAGGGAGTTCACAGTTGAACGATAAACTATTGATAGTTTTATTGTGGCATATCATACTGCAAGCGTACGTACTCGAAAAATCCAGGACGTCACTTTTTGGCGTCGCCGCCCGAAAAAGAAGATATCGTGTGATGCCGAGCGGTCTTGCGCGCTACGCGCTTCGGCGATGGTGTACTACCTAGCGCTACATCTCAGCTATAAGGGGGTACACATGCAGTTGAACAATATACTATTGATAGTTTTATTGTAGCACATCATATTGCAAGCGTTCTCGAAAAATCTAGGCGTCATTTTTTGGCGTCGCAGCCCGAAAAAAAAAAGAAGAAGATAACGTGTAATGCCGAGCGGTCTTGCGCGTTACGCGCTTTTGTGATGGTGAACTACCTAGTGCTACGTCTCAGCTATTAGGGGAAACACAGTTGGACGATATACTATTCATAGATTTATTGTAGGATATCATAATGCAAGCGTACTCGAAAAATCTAGGACGTCATTGTTTGGCGTCGCGGCGCCCCCCCAAAAAAAACAAGTTGAAAAAAGAAGATATCGCGTAATGCCGAGCAGTCTTGCGCGCTACGCGCTTTGGTAATGGTGTACTACCTAGCGCTACATCTCAACTAATAGGGGATACACACCTGAACGATATACTATTTATAGTTTTATTGTAGCACATCATATTACAAGCGTACCCGAAAAATCTAGGACGTCATTTTTTTGGCGTCGCAGCCCGATAAAAAAACAATTTGAAAAAAGAATATATCGTGCAATGCCGAACGGTCATACGCGCTATGCGCTTCGGTGATAGTGTACTACCTAGCGCTATATCTCAGCTATTAGGGGATACACAGTTGAACGATATACTATTTATAGTTTTATTCTGGCACTTGATATTGCAACCGTACTCGAAAAATCTACGACGTCATTTTTTGGCGTCGCGGCCCAATAAAAAAACCAATTTGAAGTAGAAGATATCATGTAATGCCGAGCAGCCTTGGGCGCTTCGATGATGGTGTACTACCTAGCTCTACATCTCAGCTATTAGGGGATACACAGTTGAACGATATACTGTTTATAGTTTTATTGGAGCATATCATATTGTAAGCATACTCGAAAAATCTAGGACCTCATTTTTCGACGTCGCGGCCCGAAAAAAAAACGAGTTGATCAGGCGCGGATCCAGGATTTTGTGTTAGGGGGGCGTAAACAAATCGGCAGGGGTTATGGGGGCCGCTCAAGGCCCCCAGAAGCTCTGGGGGTAAATGATGCAAAATCCTGAATTCTGGCGTTTTCCCGACACTTATTTTGTGAAAACAAAACTCAAGATTATGAGCAACAAATGTAAGCAAATGTAGTTTTTTTCCAATTTTATAATGTGAAATCAGTTAACATGAACAAAGTACGCTTTTATACCAAAATGCACCTAAATATTTACATAGGCTAGCTTATGGCTTCTTAATTAACCAACTATCAACAAGTGTCTTTTCTTTTAAATACTAATCTATTTTATATTAGTTCAAATTTGACATTGTTCGCTTATAACATATATCAATTCAATGGTCAGCTGAAAAACCTCAACCACTGAGAGGGTTAAATAAGATCATTCGTCGCTGATGCCTTTGAGCGTACATGTCTATGATCTTTTTCAAAGTTCAGTTTGATATCCTTGTGGACATATAGAAGAATGAGGGCATTAAACCTGTCCTCTCCCATGATGCTTCGAAAGGAAGTTTTAATAAACTTCAAAGCTGAGTTAGCCCTTTCAACTCCAGCGGCTGTAACTGAAGTAAGAAGAAGTAAAGTTAGGATCTTGCGTATATTCGGAAACATAATACCACATGTTTTGGAATTGCTTAGAGTTTCGTGAATAGTTGATGGCTTCTCCTCAGATCCATGCCACATTTGTCTCCACAGTCGGATTTCCTGATGAAATGACTGTTGTTCTGGTAGATCATCCTTGTAAAATGACAGAATAGCCTCTTCCGTTTGTGTATCTGCTCGAAGATTGTGTGACGGAAGTAGACAAATTGCTTGATTTGCTTGACTTGTTAAATGAGAAAAGCGGGTGTTGAATTGCTGCAGGAGCGAATCTAAATACGGGATAAATATTGCCCGTTTGAAATATAGCAAAGGTGTATCCCCTGGAGTGTTGTTCCTCTGTGTTTGTCTACCACACCTTCTTGGTGGACTTAAAGAAGATAATCCTGCAATTTCAGCCATATGCTCCATGTTCTTAAAAACCTCCTCAAACACTTTATCATCGCTTCGGGTACTCAAAAGAACAGTTTTCAAATTATCAACCATCGCAAATCCTTCAACAATGTCAATTGAAGAGCCTTGTAATTTTTTACTGAGGCCTTTGGTATATCCAAAGAAATAAAGAACTGTCTGAAAGGCGCAAATAAATGTAGGATCAGATATCCTTTTCATCAACCCAAACGCATCTCCAACTGTTTTGGCGTCCCAGTTAGCTTCTATAGTAGATATAATATCCAAGCATGAAAAAAATGCTTCGTTCATCAAGTCAAAGTCAGACAAAGTGGTGTGCTTTTCAGACCATCTTGTTTCACAAAACATGCTGAATTTTGATTTTGTAATTTTGTTGTCGTTTCTACTTTCATTAATTGTTTCTATGACTTTCTCTAGCCTTCTACTGCGTTATGGTGAGTACTTAATTGAAGATTCCCAATTGTTTAATACTATCCAACATTATGTGTATCTCCTTTACTTGACAACTTTTACATAAAGCTAAGTTTAAGTCATGACTTGAGCAATAATGGTGTACTGCTTTTGGAAACTGTTGGTTAAACCGAGCAGCGCATCCATTTTGGCGTCCTGCCATATTTCCAGCACCATCCATCGTCATTGCTCTGCACATACCAGGGTCCAATCCTAGTTTACGAAGACAGTCAATGATATGTTGGCAGATTGCTTCGCCTGTTATGCATTCACATGGAACAAACTCGAGCAGTTTCTCAACCGGTTTGTTATCTTGTATATACCGAATTACGATACCTAATTGTTCCCAGTGGCTTGCGTCACTGACCTCGTCGCATTGAAATCCAAAGTATGGTCCCTGTATTTGATTTCTAATATCATTTACTATGTTTTCCTGCAAGAAATCCTTCATACACCCCAGCAGATCATTTTGGGCGGTTTTTGATGTATAAACCATGTTTCGTTTACATGTTTGCAGATGATTTGCCAAAGTTGTGTCACCTGCATCAACTCGAAGTTTGATCAAACTCTTAAAATTACCTTTGTTAAAGCTACTTTCACTGCTACCTTCTAGTGGATTACCATCATCTCTGTGACCTCGCAGTGATATACCTTGTCGTCCACAAAATTCAAGACACTTTAAAATTGACGTAAGGATTTCACGGTTTCGTTTAATTCGTACAACACTATCATCACGAATTGTTAAATCGACTCGGGCATTAGGTGTTTTGTATGTACGCTGAAACGCTTGCAGTCGGGTCATCGAATCGATATGATAATCATTAGTGGCATGGTTTTTCATGTCATGTAACGCATCCTTCCAATTTTGATATGGTTCGATTATCAGTTTTTTTGGTCTGCGATGTGCTGTATCTGGAAACAATACACATGCCAAGCAAAAAAGACCATCTGTTTTCTTAGAATATGACAGAAATGCAAATTTGAACAACCAATCTCGAGAACATGTTCTACTTATAAATCCGTCTTTACTTCTCTTATCTTTGTACCTCTTTGGTGGATATTTGAAGGATGCTTCTGGTATTCGAGTTTGTAATAGTGTTTCTTTTATTAAATCAGTAGTATTTTGTCTACAATAGTCACTTATGTCCAAAACTAAGGAACTGCTTTCTTCCTATAAAATATATAAACCATAGCTTGAATAGATTAGTTATCAGAAAAAAAAGGGAAAAGATACCATTTACATTTAAAAACAGACAAACAAGGAGACACTGAATGTAACCACACTGTAAAGAAACACAGACTAATGGTACTTTTGCACTAAAAAGTGGCAAAACAATATTTATGAACATAAGTAGGGGTAGCTTTGCTAAGGTGACTGGTTATATCGGATAAACTTGTGACAATGTAATTACTCCTTGGACGGATAGACAGACAGACGATAACTAGTAGGAGTTGCCGACAATAATAGTTATATGCTCATCACATAAACAGTGCTCACCTCATGTACTGATGCAGAATCAGGTCCAACACACGGGTGATGTGGTGTCACGATCAACATATAGGGATTCAGTCACGGGATCATCTCTGGAGGAAAGGATGTCAGGATCAACATATGGGGATTCCGTGTCGGGATCATCTCTGGGGGAAAGGATGTCAGGATCAACACAGTCGTTGGTGGAAGGCGTGTCTGGATCAATCCTTGGTGCTGCCGTGTCAAGATCTATCCTGGATTCTGCTATGTAAGGATCAACACTTGGGTAAGTATCAGTTCGAAGTAATGCTGGGTGAGGGTCAACAATCAGTGGTGATATTGCTTCTCCCGAACTTGGTCGGTTTGGATTTGAAAGACAGGATTCATCAAGCCTTGGTTTCTTATACTGTATATCAAGTAAAAAAATTAAATAAGTACAAACTAATAAGTTGTTTGCTTTAACTTAATTTTGCATTAATGTATATCAGGAAAAAAAACAGTGACCATCTATAAAAAGTTTCACTGGTCTATCGATAGATTTGTGAACCTAGAAAGTGTCACACACTAATGCGGTAAATAAAAGTTTTGACACAGGGCAATGTTTTAACAGATAGGTCGACCTAGCAGAAGAAAATTAAAACATAACAGCTGAGCAAACCCCCATAATAGTTCCAATTATAATATTAAAATAATTTTAATATTGTGGGTGGATATAATATACTTACAAAAAGAGAACTTTGGTTACATGTTTCATCTTCCCTGCAGTATGAGTCTGATCTGGGTCTATATCTGTTTTCATCATCAGAAGTACGGTGCTCTCTGTAAGACCAATATGAATACTTTTCGTTTTCAATAGTTAAGGTATTTGACCTTCCAATGTTTTGATTTAAATGCTACTGATGAGAGGTTACTCCTTGGAATATCGATATATAGCATATCCAAATTAACCGTTTATACCCGTTTTGGTATTTGTAATTATTATGAAAGGACTATAAGGAAGCCCCATATATCATTCATTAATAGTTGCTTGACCCATGTTTTTTTCTCCTATAGGACTATTTTGAAATTTCTAATGGAAGCGACCATAGTGTCGATGATAAATTATGACAAAACACCCTGAATGTCCGATACTATTTACTTTATACTGCCTCTCGTTACGTTTAAAACTCACGTTGTCGGTTGTTGTGCAGTTTCAGGTTCACCTTAATCGAACAAAGCTGCAAGCGGGGTATCCGTCTCGTTCTGACACATCCTTGTTTAATGCTTTTTTCGGTTGAGTTTGCTGGTTTCACCTACGCTCTTTGACTTTTTATTGTCTCATTGGTACCTCTTGTCTTCTTTTAATGGTCGTTATTTTATTTCAACACAACCACTCACTGAATGACCCCCGAATATTAAATTTGATTTGCGAGTGCGATTTCAGACACACTGTAGTTTTTCTATCTCTTGTTTTTGTTTGTTTGTTTTGTTTTTTTTATGGGGGGGGGGTTTGAGGGACGCTGAGCATCTTCTGTAGACGCCGTGACGGGTAAGAGTATGTTAGGGGACCGAATACCTTGGTTACGACAAAGAAAATAATCAACTAAGCTGGCGTGGCGTTGGTGGCCTAGCTGATGATAAAGGTTGCAGTGTAATATACTTTTTACCTGTTTATCTGCTTTGAGAATGACACTGGAGTGAATTCGAATGGTAAATCTGGTAATGAGGAAACGGATTTACACATATCTTTAATGAATGCCACAAGACTCGACATATTGCTGACTTGAATGATAACTGCTTTCCCGTCGGAACAGCATCTTGCTAGTCTGTCTCTACTGTGTGAATCAAGTATGTTTATCGTGTTATTTTCCATTTTTATCCCCACTGTTACTGCTGGGTTGTAACCAATTGTCAAAAAACATGTCTTTGAATCCTTTAAACATTTCTCTAAAGCAGACCCTAATTCAAAAGTTAACTGTTCGTTGTTGTCAACTGTTTGTGACATAAGTCCACTTCTCGGTTCTCTGTAATCAACCCTTATCAAACAATTTTCTAGCTTAATTTCTCCTGGTAATTCTGTTATAAGTAACGCTTGACCCTTATTTATTAATGAAAAAAGATCTGTTCCTTGCTGAAGAAAATTGTCAACGTCCAGTGATACTTCATCAAAGATAATGGATGCTAAATACACCAATACAACGCAAGTGCACTGCTGACCTCCATTTTCTAATTCCCCTTGGTCACAGGTAGTAATGTGTCATATCGTACAATGTTTGGTAAAGGGATTTTGTCATGGTATGGTAAAGGGAGGTCATGGCCAGTTTGTACAAGGGATTTGTTTCTAAAATATGTAAAAATACCTTTATTTTAGTAACAAATAGTGAGGAGAGCTGAAAGGAATTGAACATGACGATAAAGGTTTACTGTGTTAGCTTTAAATCTGCTTAGTTGTGCTTATTAACCAAATTTAAATTTTGTCATGGTTTGGTAAAGGGAACAGAAAATTGTCATGGTTTATACCATTATGTCATGGTTTGTCACATTTTCTAAACTTAGGAGATCGGACAAGTTATTAGGTATTTTCTGCTGTTTTATTGTGTTTGACGACATATTGTGTTTCCGTGTTTCTTAATACGCATCTTTAACCCCCGAAAAAATCATTGGTTCGTTTCTTGGAATTTATAAATCGTTACCTTCAGTAATAGCATATAAAAGATATATATTTTATATATATAATTTAAATCCTTTTAATTGCTCTAGACCGTCACTAAGCCAACAACATATACTAACCATCAGGATTACCATTGAACAATCAAATATGAATATGGTTATTGTACAATGTATAAGCTTCTAAAAACAGTACACGCTACTCCTGTATGATAATATACAAATGCTATGGATAAAGCAAACGTTTCTCTAATAGTAGTACTATAAGCACTGCTGTTGCACTGACTAATATCATCATGGATGAAGCAACATATTCCCTGAGATATGCAAGAAGCAGAGGTACATGTACCAATGGGGTATCCATAACTGAATGTCAATCAACAACGCGAACGCAAGTCGAAACAAAAATGAACCCAGGTGCTCCGTAATAGTAAGCAGTTCCTGCTTGCTATAGCACACTCGTCGCGTTACCAACAGTCAATTCAGTGCGGCAAATCCGATAAAGGAAGACAAAAACAAAATCCTATGACAAACCAACGTCTGCACTCGTCTGATGCCCTTTGCAATAGTTCAGTTGTGTCCTTCTATTAATACTGAAAGGAAAAGCTTCATTGATAGGGAGTAGAGAGTGTTTAGTATAATTATATTAGCGGCAATAAGCAAAATCATGCATTAAACCTAATGCCTAGTCAGTGTTTTCCTGTATACCTTTGTATCTATTTTGACTTTGAGTTTCCATATTACATGTAAATCCCATATCATTTCTCGAGCGATGTTATTGTCTCAGCTTATGCCTACATCTAATATGGGAGTCTCGAAATGATATGGAACATGATATAGCAATTTCTATATAATGATAATTATCTCATGATTACTCTAACATGTCTTATGAATGGCATACAAATTATACTGTTATAATTTTTTTTCCAGGAGCGGTTGATATGTATATTTGTAGTATGCATTATTTTGGTAATATATGACCGGTTTAAGGTTTAAAACATAATTGTTAGCTCATATGATTGAATAAGATTTAAAATATCATTTTTAAATATCCCTTGACCAAACCATGACCACCCTACACTAAACCATGACGTCCCTTGTACAAACCATGACAATTAAAAAAATATATTTTTGCGATGCATGCTTTGTAAGTGTTTAATTACGCTGAAAAATGTGTCAAAAGATTGTATGCACAGTTAATTAATGATTGTTTTTTAGCAACACCTGGCTTTTACTTTTGCTTGGAACATAAAATGATGTTATTTTATCAATTGAACAAAACTATTTTTCCTGAATGATTTAGCGAGCATATTCCATCATTTACATGTGCCATATTTTAGTATAAATATATCTTGCCCTTATAAATGCCCGAAAACGCCTTTTATGCCCGGAAAAATTATGATTTCATTTTTGCAGACGACATTATGCAAATATCCCTTGTACAAACCATGACGCCCTTGACTAAACCATGACAAAATCCCTTTACCAAACGTTTTACCATATGACACATTACTACATGTGTTGGTGGTGGCTGCCTACAGCTATACATCTTCTTCTAAAATATGATTTATTTTTTTCAAAACCCTATTATTTTAACTTTTACAATTCAAAAATACTCAAACCTTGGCCTTAATTTTGTGTTCATTGTTTAATTATATGCCATTCATCACTTACTACTTAGTATATATCTATTGTTATATTTTTTTCTTTTTCTTTTTCTTTGTTTTTTGTTTTTTGTTTTTGTTTTGTTTTTGTTTTTTGTTTTTTTTTGTTTCTCGCGTTTTGTGTTTGTTTTTCCCCTTGTTATTTGTTTTAGGGAGGGGGTGTTTTGTGCTTTTTTGATTTGTTTTATTTCTTTCGTTTAACTTCTTTTTTTCCTGTAAAATGCACTCCTGGCTGGTTTAACTAGTTGAAGACTGAGAAGACTGTTTTTAAGGAGAAAAATCAGTTGACGCGCGCCAAGACAATTCCAACAGTTACTCAGTTTGTTTGCAATAATATTGTACATAATGCAATATCATATGGCTTGACAGTGGTGAATCCAAGGGTGGAGGGTCCCCCTGTAAAGTTTTGTTGCAAAAATTTGTGATTTTCGTGCAAAACATTGACTTAATTCGTCATAGCTTTGGACCCCTTGAAATCTTCTTCCGAGGGCCCCCATGTAAAAAAAAATTCTGAACTCAGATGAACTGACCGTTTCATTTTTTATGGTGCCGACTCGTCACTGAAATACATATTCTATTACACCTCCTTCACTCGGCTAACTGAGAACTCGGTCAGTTGGTTTTATTTAACATGGAGGCTATATGGGAAATGGGTCTGTTGAAGAGTCGGCTAAAGTCTGTTGGTCAAATACTATCGAGAAAAACATAGCAAGGTCAATATATTTTACTAAATATTTCTTTTTTACTTACTTTAATAAAAAAAAATTATGTTGGGCAAAACAATATTGAATACTGAACGTATTCATATATTGTTTTTCTCTGTAGCTTACATTGGTAAGCTACAAAATGGAAAGGCGTGTTACTCATCGAGATATTGCTATCAATTTTGTCATTCAAAAATGTAAACATAACAGCGTTTTGCTAAAATTAAGTCGAAAGCATTACGAAAAACGCAACTTAAATTGTATATCATGTATGTTTGACATATAACTGTACGTATAAGAAAGAAAAACCGACAGACATGCGTTTTTGTGGCATTAATTGTGTTTTTGCCTTAAATTGGGTCTGTTGGTGAGTCGGCTATAATGAACTCAGTCTGTTGGTCAGTCTGTTGAGAGTAAATTATTCAACTGATATCATACTATATTTGTGCCATAACACACATTTTGTACAAATAGAAATATCTTACAAAGTGACATAAAGCGTATATATTCGTAGTGATGATTGTTTAGTCATAGATTAGACGTAAAATTAATATAAATCGCGTTATAACAAGCACATCAGTCTGTTTGATCAAGCTTACCATTAATTTTTCAGTATGAAAAGAAAAAGAATGAATTTTTCCAACAGAAAGCATGGAAAGAAAAAAAATAAAGAATTAAAAAATCAAAGAGGAAGACGTTTAACAAGAGACGCTTATCCCTAAAATACTAATAAAAATTTGTAACACTAGTCTTAGAAAGAGAGTGAAGAAGATTACAACTAATTATAAACTATGCCAACTGATTTTGTATTGCAAACATGGCCAAAAACCATCATAACCTCCAAAGTATAATGTATCATATATATATATGGCAATCGTTTTAAAGCATACATGATACGTGCATTAAAAAAATCGAGAATTTAAACAGTCTGTTACTACCCGGGTGGGTTGGGGGATGGGATGTTCGTTCGGTCTGTTTATTTCCATATGATAAAAGTGATTGAATCCATAAATCAGATCGGTTCTAATTTATGCATTTTGAAGCCCTTATAAATGTGTACAAGTAAAAAGTACTAATTCAAAATCAACAATTTTAAAGCCATATTATTATCCCCGCGCTAGCGAAAGCGCGGGGAAAATGTTTTGCTGTTCGATGTACGTACGTACGTATGGCGTTAATGTCCAGGATAATCTCTGTAACCACTGGGAGTAGAAAGATGAAACTTGGGTTATTAATTGCATTGTGGGTGGGGTCTGTGCCGAAGGTTTTGGAATTTTGATAATTCCCTTAGGGGCTGGGCTGCATAGGTAGCCTAAGGGCACATTCTTTCGTCACGCAACTCCTCCTAGGTTATTTGGAATATGGAACTGAAACTTGGCTTGTTAGTTGCACTATGGAGTATGGATGTAGATTCTGCCAAAGGTCTCGGAATTTTGATAATGCCCCTAGGGGCTGGGCTGCATAGATTGCCGAAGGGCTCATTATTCCTTCGTCATGCATAATTCATTACATGACTATCACTCCCACTACCAGCGTGACCAGGGAAAAGTCTCATATTAATACATACACATTTGATAGTACTAGTAATGCTTATTATAGTCATAGTTTGTTTCTTTTAATTATTTGCCCTTATACCATCAAACACCAGAGTAGCGCGGGGGTATGCAGCGTGGCTGCTTCGACTAGTTAAATACTTATAATTATGCCCTCGCTTTTAAGAAGAGGGGTATACTGTTTAACCCTTATCCATATGTCCGTCCGTTCGTTCGTACGTGACATAATTTCCGTCGCAGTTATTCAAGCAACTACATAAGGTAAAGGTCTGGTATTTTGCTTTGTCTTAAAGTGTCATATGGTGTATTTCGATTTTACGCCCCTAGGTCATCTACCTCTTGTTAACCGAAAACTTAGGTTTTTAGATGTATTGTACATACATGCAAAATTTTCCTCACAGTTTTCTCGACACTTCATGACATAGAAGTTGGGGTATAATACCTTGTATACAGCCTTATCCTATAGTACCATATAGTGTGTACTGATTTCGTGCTTTAAGGTTTCTTTTCCTGTACATACACGCAAAATTAGAGATAATTTCACTCTTGATTTAATACAATATAAAATGTTAATCCTAAAAGTTTTTAAAAATTCAAAATATGCCTCGCTTGCAATCATTCTGTCTCGGCTAATTAACTCTCAACAGACTTTAATTTAATTTGCCGACTCACCAACAGACTTTAGCCGGCATTTTTTTTAAGAAAAACTCATTTTTTATAACATTTTAACATTGAATCACTTTTTGTTGTTTGAATATTTTATTTTTAAACTGAAGATTACTTTCCGAATCGCTAATTATATTTCAAAAGTATAAAAATTTTGTTTATTTGTAAAAAAAATCATTCATAGTTGCCAAATTTGAGCATACCGCTGTCTCGCCTTTTCGTTTTATCGAACACTGGTATAACTAATTGACTCTGTTGCAAGTTGAAAATGTGCTCAAATGAATATCATTTTGGTTGAAAGATTTTGTATTTTGACAATTAATTGTCATTTTGCCAAAATAACATCTTTTTCACAAAATTTCATGACCATCCATTGGATTTTACTCTCAACAGACCTATAGCCGACTCTTCAACAGACCCATTTCCCATATAGCCTCCATGTTAAATAAAACCAACTGACCGAGTTCTCAGTTAGCCGAGTGAAGGAGGTGTATTAATACCACTATTAAAAAAAATCTATTAAACCGATCCTTCTAATACAAGGGTGGTAATTAATACCACTATTAAAAAAAATCTATTAAACCGATCCTTCTAATACAAGGGTGGTAAAGAAAGGTGGGGAAAGGGTGAACTTATTTTGAATTTCGTGCAACGTTATCGTTTTTGTTTTACGTGTTTTGTGATTTTAATTTATCATTTCTCGTGCAACTTCAATTATTGTGTATGGCGAATTTTATTTATCACGTTTCCTTTTTCAATCTTGCGTTTTTCAATGATGGGGATCGCCCCTTTACCACCCCTTATTAAAGCGGGAATCCCCCTTTCGTGAAATCACACCAAAGTTGAACAAGTTTAAAATACTCACTATAGTCCATCAGCCAGGTCTGGAAAAAAATAATTTGAGTGGATACCCCTGTAGACCGATTTTTTATTGCAGATATCAAAAGACAAACATGTGACCTTTATTTTTCAACTTGTTATACTTTGCAAAAAGATGCGGAAACTGGTATAACAGAGGCCCCTTTATGGGGTACCATACACTGTCAAAAATTTTCAACCCTTTTAAAACATTCTATTATACTAAGTTTACTACAATATTATTAAAAAGAGAACTTCAAACATATTAAATGTTATCTAGACAACCAAAGACAGACAAAAGTTAGTAAAGATTTTCACTCAAAGAAGTCTTAAGGTTCATCTGTACCTTTCGTCAAAACAAGTGAAATTTTCTACCTATTTTTTAGTATATGCAGAACAAAAACTACAAATAAAATTATAAAATAAAGCATAGCTGGACCTAGATATGGTAATTTCCGATTCAATTTCTATTAATTTTTCATTTTAAGTTTCTTAAAAATAAAGATCTCTTTTTTTTCCTGTTCAGATTTTAAATTGAAAAAGGACAAACTATCCCTATTGTGCCTCTTACATGAAACGAGGTGAACACTTTTAGTTAAATCCCTTATTGAAAGTTGCATGAAATTTGAGGCATCAAGAAAGGGTGAAAGTGATATTAGCCTTAAATTGGGTGTTTTTAAAAGCGGAGAAAAAAGAGATCTCTTAAATAAAGGATTTTTTCGGGATGAATTCATAGAGAAAAGGTAAGAATTTCTAATATCTAGGTCCAGCTACACTTTATATTTCAATTTTATGAGCAGTTTTGGCTGTGCATATACTGTAAATTGATTTAAAATAACGCCATGTTTTAAAGAAAGGTACAGATGAACCTTAAAGGGAGATAATACATGGAATGACTAAAAATGAGGTTTTTTCATTTTCTTTTCTTATTTCCTAAAAAATTAAGATAGCTAGGTGGAATATTTTGTGGAGAGAATCTACCTACAACATTACAAATTAAATAAAACAATCCATTAAAATATTTGTGGTACCGGTTGAAAGTTTTCGGTATTTTATGAATGTGGTCCCAGTCAGCTGAAATCTATATTTTTTCCATGATTAAATACAAATGATCAAAATAATGTGTCTCATTATATTTTTTTTCAATTTTAGTTTATATATTTGACCATTTTGAAACTATAGTATCAGAACATAAGAACTTTAGTCTTTATTGACGTTTAAAAGTTGCCATAATTACACGTACATGTGCATTTTGGATCATTTTGCAAGGCAGCATACAACATATACAATTATGGTGCTGCTTGTTTAACCGTTTGTTGTACGTAGTTACAAAAGGGATACAAAGTAACTGTAATCGAGGAAATCTGCTAGCCAATTAATTAAGTTTCCATATATAACTTTTTTTTTCAATTTATTTGACGCTCTGTTTTGTTTGGTTTGCCTTTTGAATTTACAACTATAGTATATTTGTAAATACTTTGAAGATCCATCTTTAGTTTCTTCATTGTGGCAGTTGTTTCCGTAACCGTATTCTAACTCGCATTCCAATCTGCTTAAAATATATTTTGAAAAAGAGGCCTTTTTATTGTGAACGTTTTTATGTTGCTGAGCAATAACGTAGAGTTTGGTCAATTTTTCCCAAAATGAAGATTACAAAACGAAGTTGAAATCACCAGACCATTGAAGTTAGAGATTGTGCTAACCGACGAATGAATTGAAAGAAGCAAAGATGCACCAATGGCGCATTCGAGTGCCAAAAGTCCGAAAGGGCAACGTCAAAAACAGTAAACATGAACAAGAACAGCACGAAGAAACACAAAACACAAAATCAACCGAACGGAAATCAACAACGCAAACTCAAGTCGTAACAAGAGTGAACTCAGGTGCTCCGGAAGAGTAAAAGGCGGTTTCTGTCTGCTATAGCACACCCGTCGTGTTACTCATTTCCAATTCAGTGTGTCAAATCCGGTAAAGGAAGACAAAACAAATTTCTTAGACAAACCAACATCTACACTCATTTGAGAGGTTGTCTATACGAGTGCACGGTGTCTACCGTACAATTTCTTGTGTGAAGACAGCAACCGTGGAGCAACATAACCCTGTGTTAGCCATTTCTACATGTCTAACGTGACGCTCTATCAAGGAATCTATCTATCTATCGATGTAAATGCCGCAAGCTCTGGAGTAACGAATCAACTGTGATACGAAGACTTCATAAGCTAGAGCGGACGGAATGTTGCTACACAAAAAGGGAAAGTTGACGATTGGAAAGTTGAAGTCATCACGTTTGTCATAGAGCTTTGTTGAAGTCTTCCTTGACAGTCAATTACGAGATGTAGAAATACATATGATGCAGACTTCCTAGAATCCGTTATGTCCCTTATCTCAGGTTCCTGACGATATATGAGATGGAGAAAGTCACCAAATCGAGAATTGTACAGTGAAAGGACATTATCAATACTAGTATGACGGAACATGAGGTTTAAAGAGATAGCTAGTCTAGTTCTCCACGAGTACAATATGTCCCAGTACTCCCTTGATCAGCATAAAAAAAGATTAAGCATGGTGGGGGTTTAATCTGCGAGCATTGCTCCAAGGTCTTTCTCAGTAGGGTCCCGTCTTATACTTCATTCAAAATTTCTGAAAATTCAAAGAAAACTACTTGTCCTGATTTTGTGTTAATATGCAAATACTGTAAGCTTACTAATTGTGTGGTTTTTAACTTAACTGATTTCAGTGTTTCCCCATTTTTCGTGAAATTACAAAAAAAGAAATAATTTTACACTAATGATATAAAATTCTTTAGACCTGAACTACTAGTATTCTATGCGTGTTGCCAGTAACATTAGACAGAAGCGACATACATAGGCTCACTTTTTTATTGTTCGTCTTCTTGAATCGAACGTCGCTCTGTTATTAAGTATTCCGTCTCAATTTTTATGTAACTGAACTCTATATTTCTAAAAGAGTTAAGGAATTACTCAACTACTTCCTGTTAACAGAATACTTTATAGACAAAATTACAAAATTCTGACATCGTTCGGGACAAAGTTACTGAACAAAAGGATACGGAACTTTATATGGGAACTTACACTTCAAGGTTAAGAGCATATGCAGGTACATGAAGATCCACACGCCCTTTGCAATAGAAAAAGCTACAGCGTATATTTCTATTTATTTAGATACAGATGACCAGTACCGGTATTGCCACGAAATGGGGGTTGTTCTGATCAGACAATTATTTTTTTCATAAAGGTGTCTCGAGACAAATTAACATTATTTTACATGGCAGAAATCCTTCTTCAGAATATTTCTAACCTCTGTTACTAAAATAATGTTCATTAAAATGCAGATTCATAATATTATTTTAGAAAAACACCAACCCCCTCACCCATTCTTTGATTACTACCTATTATAAAGAAAAAGGCAGCGATACCCCAATTAGGTCGTTTGTTTCCGTCGTTTTTATATTTACAAAAGCTCTTTGCAATGTGCATACTTTCACTTTTCACTCGGGGGCTATATTCGGATTCTCAATCTTCGGATTTCCATCAAGACAATATGGCCGCGACCAGTAGATTATGTGTTCCGCTTCGGATTATATTTTAGTCAGTGTAGCATATCTTGCGTAGCTTTAGCGTAATGGATATTTGATTTTGGATTGCGAAAATTTACTTAATTGAATAAAGTTTAAGGGACAAAAGTACTATTCGGACGCCAAAAATAAGTTAAATCTTGCAAAAAAGTTGTACACAGCATCTTCGTTTTTCATGCTTTTATGTGGCGGTGTTTTAAAGCAACAATGCGATTCAACTAGATCATGTAGCGTACATGGCGTAGTCACTTTATCAGGTTGTGCATGTTTAAGCGTACTTTCTTATAAATTTTTGGCTGCAAAATATTAATTCATTGAATAAAGTTTAATTATCACAGACAGAAATAGTGCTTATGCAAAATAGGTCAATCAGACACACACAATTCAAGCATTTTATTGATTTTTAGAAAATGACAAAATAGCCACGTTGGGTCATTCGTCTGTCTTGATCTAGGTCATTTTAATGAGGATAATTAATTTTATCTATTTCTCACAAAGCTATTGCGGGATCCGGAAAAATAAACTTATTTGTCACAAGTTTGGTTGTTCGAAAATGTTATCAATGCTTGATAATTTTGTCGATTCACCACACAGAGACCAATGTCGCCACAACTACAAACGTGTCAGAAAATAATTTTAACTGTGCAAAACCACAGGGGCTTGGATTATAGAGTAGGGGGGGGGGGGGCGACTTAAAAGTCAATATAAATGACCAAATACAAATACAAATACAAATACAAATATTTATTAGCACAAACTCATAGATCAGTACATGGTTAAGGCACAAAGTAATAAATGAAACATACAAATGTAAAATAAATTTTTACGTTATAAACTATAGTTATAATTATATAGTGATATAATAAGCAAATTAAAGCAAACAATACAGCCAATTGCAATAAGTTTTGTCAGTATGACATATATATATCATTTTCTTAGTTCAAAGCATTCTAAAATAAATGCAGATGTAAGAATGACCAGAATCCAAGCCCCTGTGTGCGGAACATGGATTGCAACGTTCGTGTATAAGTTTGCTTTAGTCTATATCATAAAGGAAGGGACAATCTTTGAATAGGTGACAATCAAAAATATTTGAGCAGTGGCGGATCCGGGGGGGGGGGGTCCGAGATTGGAATTTTCCTCCTTTCCGACAAAAATTTCGCAAGTAACGTCTAGAACCACCCCCTTTTCGTCCTTCGTCCACAGCGGAATTTATGTGGACCAACCCCTTTCAAAAATTTCTGGATCTGGCCCCGTTTGAGTTATAATATAATTTATTGCTATTACACGTAAAAAATTTAAAGGCATACATGTCACAGTACATTGCAAATGTTCATGAAGAGATCTACAATTGGGTTTAAACTTATTTCATATAATATTATATACTTCAAAATCATAGGCTGATCTGACAAATGATAACCATTAAAGTAGACGATAATTAGATGTGGAATAATTGTACGCCACACAACCAACATAAAGAAACGTGAATTTTAAAAATCACAATGGAAAACAGCCAACAGTCTTCAGCATGACCATAAGTCGCTGCTTGCCGTCTTGCATTGGCCCAAGACTAAAAATACAGTTTCCTTTTTGGTCACACTTAGAAAAAAGTCAAAATAACAATGTACAATTTTTTTTACATCTCCGCATGCTTGGAATGCAACTAAATGTTGAAAATAATAATATTATAAAACGAAAATTATAAAAATTTCTTGGCGCAAAATATATGTTTGATTTTCTTCTTCGGTATTCCCAGAATCCCGTTGGTAGCTTTTGTTCTCAGAATAATTTGAAGATTGAAACCTTTTTAAACTTTAACATTAAGCTGATTTAAAAGTATATATGAACAACAGACTGTGACATCTTTGATCCAATGGAGACTTTTGTACAGCTCGATGAGCTGAAGGTTTAAGCAAGCAACAGCTTTTCTCTATCTGCAATAGTTTCCTATTTTCTCCACTAACATAACCAAACTTTGATGCAGTTATTTTAAACTAAATAGGAAATAGTACAATGCTTATACTGGATCTAAAAACAAATAATGTTTAGGATAAACACTTACATGACTTAGATTCATCGACATGGCTTAATTTTAGATCGATTTTATAGTAGTATGTGTACAGCAAAGGCTACATATAGAATTCAACAATAAACCTTAGCAGGACCTAGAAATAATAAAGTCTTTTTTATGTTACTAAAGCAGACCTTTGCTTTTTGTGTCCATAGCGGCTTGCTAGGCAATATGCATTAGAGTCCAAACTTGTTTAATAAAAATAGAATTGGAAAAAACAAAATTTACAAAACGACACCGTTACATTGTTTTAAGGCGACAGCACGATATAAATTGTCGACTGAAATAAAAAATAAATAAGTTTTAAGTAAAAAGTAATGTACATATTTCATATAAGTTTAAATAAAAAAGTCAAACACACCTGACCTAAAGTAAAGTCTAACAGGCCTTAAACAAGAAAACGTGATTAATTGGTTATAACTTTGTTTTTAATCATGTAAAGATTCTCTTTTTCTGTCTTAAAACTTCTTTTATGTTGTTTTTAAAAAAATACCATTGAAATGACTTAAAATCATAAAAAATATTGATTCTAAAAATAGAAAAGTGACCATTACATTTAATAATTTTTAAAAACAAAACCATATCGGTCAAACCATTACAATCCGCACATGGATTTTAAAACTGGAATTTTTTGTAAAACGCTGTTTTTATTAAATCCTAGTGGTTTTAATATTTTTAATCGTTGACCATTGTATGCAGGTGGATAATGTCGAGTAAATTTTACCTGTGATACGTGCGAAGTCATAGGAAGACATTCGCAAATTGTAAAAATAAGGAAATTTTGAACGTCATAATTAGCAATTTTAATTCTAAAAAATATCTTTTAAAGACATTTTTATGATACAAACTCTTTTTCTAAGTCAATAATCCTTATGCATACTATAGATTTATAAAACAGTCATTGATGTTTTCAACCCCATATTCAATTTATTGAAAATAAATGAATGACTACTTTTCAATTGCTCACCAGAGGGTCCAGAAAAATGATTTTTAACCTATTTTCCGCATATTTTATACAAGTATAACATTTGGAATTATGAAGCTTAGATGTAATACTTAATTTTTGTACCATAAAAAATCGGTCTACGGGGGTATCCACTCAACTTTTAAATATGACGTCTTTTCAGAGTTGGCTGATGGACTATAATTTCTTTCTAAATTCTTCTCACTTTTTTTTACAAATTCTATTTTGATCTTTTTGTCTTAAAAATGTCATTATGAGCCAAGAAAATAATCGGCTGGCAATGTTACTCTATATTTGCCAATAGGGATACCGGTTGACTTACAAGCCTATCAGTATTATATATGTGTTGTCTATTAAAAAGTTAAGCATTTTGATTATTTCCTGTTTTGTATTTAAAATGTAGCAAAGAGACCATGTGGCCATCATATATTTATTAGTTTCCTCTTAACCATTTAAATTCCTCATAGTTAAATATCTTTACAATACATGTACATAAGCTTTAATTTTGCAATTTATGTTTTGATTTCCCTCAAATCTAGTGTAAAGAATATGTAAAGATCTTACAGTTTTCGATCATCTCTCTTCCGTACTGACTACAAGTATGCTTTCACACCTTCAGACAAGTCTTTTGTATGAAAAGCTCATTACTACAATTGACCGAATGAAGAACTAGGCATTGAAAAAAAGGCTTCAGCTAGTGCTACATACTCTCGGACTAAGATGAGACAATTGTAAACTATTTCCTTCATGTCATCTCTTAATATTCAAATTAAAGAAGGAACAAAAGCAGTTATCAATTTTGTATTGGATACCTTAACTTAAAAAAAAATCCACAAAAAGAAAGTTATATACATTTTTGTAGCTAAAGAAGAAGAATGTGTTTTGTGTTATTTCCAGACCCTAAAGATCGCAAAAGAGGAGATTGGCGCCATGAAACTTGGTTTATTCCACTATTTCTAATAAAATGCCTGTACCCAGTCAGGACCATTGCAATCTTAATTGTCCGCGTGTGTCTTTGTCTAATTTTATGTGTTCTTCTTGGACATTAGAGATTTATCATACCAGTTTCTTGGCATGAAAAACATACTTTTAATAAGACGAAAACACATAAAAAAATAAATAAAAATCTTTTTTTACATCTTAAATCAAGAGTTTAATTAACAAAGCGTTGGTTTATAATAACATATCTATTTAACAGTGTAGTTAAAACGAATAATTCGAAGTTATTCATTTCAATTTTTCGCTATTTTGGGTAAGCGGCAGTAATGAAAAGGTACATGAGACATGATTTAATGTAACATAATGTTCAATTACAACATGCAGGTAGATTATTAAACATATGGTTGATTCCTGCTGGGTATTATATTAAACTATAAACATATTTGTTGTTTTCGTCTTTGATGTTCTTTATTAACAGGTCTCTGTCTACCAAGACGCTACCAAGATTTTGAAGATGAAATATTTTGCTGTTTTCGCTGTTGTGTTTTATGGCTTTTTAAAAGGTAAGGCTGGTTCAGATAAGATAGCGACGTTATCGTTCTAACTTTTTAAGCTCTAAACGAAAGATAACTGGCAAGATATTTGAGTTTTAACCTGCATATTTTAACACATCTGCAATGATGAATTGACATCATAATCACAATTGTTAAAACCTTTAGCCCTTTAAATTAAAAATTAGAGGAAACAAATGTCCAGATTTTAATGAAAGTTGGCAGACGATATGCATTCATATAATATGAAATAAAGAATGGGGGTTCTGGACCTCGTTTTAAAAATATATGTTTTTAAAATCTGCAATTTTTGCGGGAAAATACCAAAGACCTTTAGACTGACGTTTACTTACATACGGATTTTACTTAATTTTATAATGAAGACTGTAAAAAGGTAGCAAAGATGCTTTTATAACATAGATAACTACTAGTTAAATTGAGCTATTAAAAATTATCCATATGATCCCAGGTGTTTGAAGACCTCATATAGGAAATATGAACTTAAATTAAATCTAAATGATAAAATTTTAAAACAAAATTACCTAAACGGGATATTCAGTCTTATATCTCCCACGTCCAAAAAGAACAGACAAGACACCCCAAAACAGAAGCGTCAAGTTGGTTACTTATTCCCTATTCCTTATTTAAATAAGGAATAAGTAACTGGCCACTTATCCCTTATTCTAAAAACACTAAATAGGGAAAAATTAACTGGCTACTTATTTCTTATTCTAAAAAACACTAAATAGGGAGAAGCAAAGGTGGACCAAAGGGGTTATCAGTATCATAAAACCGTAAAGACAAAGACAACAACGGCAGACAAAAAATCATCACAACAAAACAAACCACATAACAACATAAAACACACATAACAACAAAACCGCATTCAGCAACGCGAACTCAAGTCGAAGTAACTGGTTACTTATTCCCTATTCCATATTTTTTAAATAATTTATTCTTTTGTCCCGAAATGTAAAATAGTAAATTAGTAACTGGTGACCTTTTCCTTATTTTTTCAACTGGATTCTCCCCCAAAACATACCAAAGTAATAGAAGATCACAGCTAATTATAAAATTAACAACTTAGGTATCAAACGCAGGTGAGCGACTCAGTTTCATAGGAACCGTTTTTTAGGTGGGCTTTTACTATCAATTGGCGTCTGTCGTCGCCGTCGTCTATCGTCCGTTAACAATTTTTCATATCTTCTCCTCTGAAACTACTGAACAGAATTTTATGAAACTTGGTATGAATGATCTATAGAGTACCTTGCACAAAAGATGATTCGATTTATGATTCGTCAAAAAGCATGGCCATCGTTGCAAAATAAAAACCCAGTTGGGATCAGACTACTTTTTTGGCTTGTAAATCAAGTAAAGTATAAGAGATGTAGAAAATCTTATGCAAATTCCCTTTTTAAGCATCAAAAGCTCTACAAAAGTTTCCATAAAGCCGAAGCTGTCAGATGATCCCTAATATGGGTTATGACCCTTTGAAGGTGAAAATAGCAATTTTCATGTTTTTGTCCATTAGAATTAAAACTATTGCAGATAGAGAAAAAAAGCTGTTGCTTGCTTAAACCTTCGGCTCATCGAGCTTTACAAAAGTCTCCTTTAGGATTGAAGCTGTCAGATGACCCCTAATAGCTTATGGTTATGGCCCATTAAAGGTAAAAGACATTTTTTTTTATGTTTTTGCTTGATCGAATGAAAACTATTGCAGATAGAGAAAAGCTTTCGCTTGCTTAAACCTTCAGCTCATTGAGCTCTGCAAAACTCTCCATAGAGTCAATGACAGATGACACATTGTAGGGGAAATAGTTCTTAAAGGGTGAAAAAAACACTTTTTTTTATGTTTTTGCTCTGTAAAATGAAAACTATTGCAGTTATAGGAAAGCTGTTGCTTTGCTTTACCTTTAGCTCATAGAGCTTTATATAAACCCAATGTTTTTTCTTCGTGTTTTTGTCCTGTAGATTGAAACAATTGGAGGTAAAGAAAAGTGGTTGCTTGCCTAACCCTTCAACTCATATAAGCTTTACAAAATTTTTCATCGAGTCAAAGATTTCAGATGACCCTCTATAGGGGTTATGGCCCTTAAAAGGTAAAATAAACAGTTCTCTATGAATCTGTCCTACAGAATAAAAAACTATTGCAGGTATAGAGAAAAGTATTACAAAAGGTAACCTTGGTTTAATATTACCAGATGACCATTTATAGTGGTAACTGTTCATAGAAAAAACCCTTATTGCTTGAGGACCAGGTGAGCGATTCAGGCTCCTGGGAGCCCCTTGTTCATTACTTCTAGAACAATGTTAAGATAAAAGTGTCCTCTTTACAACAATTTATCATACTCCCGATCAGCATGATAAATTTTTGATATTTGCAGAAAATATACAAGCTTTGTCAGTAGATTATAAAGGGTTTTGTGCCTATCCATGCCTAATGCAGAATCGATTTTATCAAAGAGTATTGAATTTCGTTGGAGCACAAGGAATTCGTAACAGTTCAGATCCTACACTTCTAAAGTTGATATATAATGGCACGACTGAGGAGCACCAATGCATGGCGAGGTCTGGGCAGTTCATTATGACAAGGTACATGACATTCATAAAAGTAAATGCAGCATTTAAGAACCATTATTGGGAATTCATATATCACAAGAATGAAAACGCCATGACAAAAATAATATACACAAATGACAAAACGAATAAAACGCACATCAACTGCAATCAGTCATGTAATCACAGACCATTGCAACATCAGCTTATTTGGTATGGTAGTGAAACTTGGGGATGCAAAGTAGGATGTATGCTTGTAATGTTTGTTGTGATATAATTCTTTGTTACGCAATTTTTTTTTACTGCATTTCATTTTGATTTACTATTATGATATCTAAAATGCACATTGTCTTGAAAATGTCTAATTGCGGCCGAAATAAATTCTTGCCTTTTTTTGACATCCTTCTAGTAATTTACTAGGTTGTAATTTATTACAGATTGGCAATCGAAGGAAACGCTACACATGCACTTTATAGGTGCTCAAAATATATCTGGGATGACGAAAATTGGGATATCTTTACCGTTTTCAGATATGAATTTGGTATGAAGAATAAAACAATAGGTTGCATTTCAATTAATGCTTTTTTGTCCAGTTTAAAATGCAAAATTGTTTAAAACACCATGTTTCTTTCTTTGTACTGCACATGGTCGATATCCTAGGTGCTGGATATGGCTTCCCTTCCAATGTTTTGATTCAAATGATGATGATGAGAGGTAACTCCTTAAAATATCGATGCACAACATAACAAAATCAACCGTTTTTATACCCGTTTTGGGTATTAGTATTTTAAAGTCGCAAAATACGGTTATGATACGTAGCAACCGCGCCCGATACGAAGCAAGTCGAGAAATCTCTAATAAGTCGGTATTTTAACGTTCTGTCTCTTTTTTATAAACCTAAATACACGGCCACTAGACGGTCAAACGAGCAAAAGTCTGTTAATTTACCTGTAGCATGGAGAAAAATGCGCCAGAAGTCTGTTACACGTACTCTAGTTGGTCAAAGAATGGTAATTAAATGTTATCGAGAAAATACACACAGGTAAGTTACATTTGTTATTATTATCATTTTTTATAGAATCTTATTTGTAAAACAAAATATGTTTGACAAAATGGTTGTTCGTTTTGTATTGAGAAACAAAATTGCGTTTTGATTGGATTTAAACGAAAGGAGAAATTCAAGAAGGCGTCTGATTCAATCGAATTGGTATATGTGTACACAATATTCCGACATAACAATTTTATCATTTTCTATTGTTTTTTTCAGTAATTTTACACAAAATGATTGTGTTATCGTTTGTAATGTGTGAAATACAAATGACAATATAGTTCCAGACAATAAATTTTGCTACGCCTGACGCGCGTTTCGTCTATTCAAGACTCATCAGAGGCGCTCTACCAAAAATATTGAAAATGCCAAACTTTGTATGATTATGAAGAGCATAGAACAGTATAACCAAAAATACCAAACTGGGGAACAAAATTATTACTAAGATATTCAACCTATGTCTGGGGTAGGAAGAACCTTAGGGTTTAGACAATTTTGAAATTTAGACGGATAATTTAAAGCTTTGATGTATTCTCCAACTCAAAAGTGTTGGTGCCGGAGCGGGCTAACCTCAGGGAATTTAAACTCCACCAGCAGTCCTAACCTTCACGTGTGTTCGAAATACAAATGACAACAAAGTTCCAGACAATAAATTTTGCTACGCCTGACGCGCGTTTCGTCTATTCAAGACTCATCAGAGGCGCTCTACCAAAAATATTGAAAATGCCAAACTTTGTATGATTATGAAGAGCAAAGAACAGTATAACCAAAAATACCAAACTGGGGAACCAAATTATTACTAAGATATTCAACCTATGTCTGGGGTAGGAAGAACCTTAGGGTTTAGACAATTTTGAAATTTAGACGGATAATTTAAAGCTTTGATGTATTCTCCAACTCAAAAGTGTTGGTGCCGGAGCGGGCTAACCTCAGGGAATTTAAACTCCACCAGCAGTGCTAACCTTCACGTGTGTTCGAAATACAAATGACAACAAAGTTCCAGACAATAAATTTTGCTACCCCTGACGCGCGTTTCGTCTATCAAGACTCATCAGAGGCGCCCTACCAAAAATATTGAAAATGCCAAACTTTGTTTCTAACCTCAAATTATTGTATGTTTTCGTGTCTTATCAATGAAAATATCTAATGTTATTGAAAATTCGGTCGGTTTATGAGTCATGTAAATTGAATTTTGGTCTGTTAAGGGGTCGGTTAAGAGTAAATCAATATAGATTATTGCATCTAGCGATCGGTTCTTTAAGGTCACAAAAATCTTAGGGTTCCTAACTTTATTCCATTCCACATTACCATGTAATTCCTTAACATGTTCTCTATTTCCACTTCTCGATACCTTATGTGAAAGGTCAGAAACATATTTCTTTGATTTGTTTTCTGTTTTTTGTCTTATTCATCAAAATGCAATTTTAAAATGCAACTGTTTTTTTTTATTTTTCCAGAATAGAAAATGAAAAGAAAAAGAATATCGAATTATGGAAAAAGAAAGTACCTATGAAAAAAGAAATCCCAGAATGAAAGCGTCAATGAATATGATGGGAAAGAAAATGAAGAGGCTGACAGCCAATCAAACGGAACAACAGAACGAACCGTCATTATAAGATGCAGTGTCACAGTTATTTTTGATGCTACCTACTGTTGTTGAGCAATTCAAGCGTGATTGCAAAGTTATCTTTTAATACTGTTCTTTTCCTTGGTCGTTTCGGGGACATTCCAATTTTCAAATATCTGCTTTTAGCTATTTTGTGACTTGCTACGTTTTTGTTTTTGTTTGGCCTAATATATTGGCATCCAATTACAAACGCTCTAAGGTATATGGAAAACAAGCCACATTTTCGTTTTAACATAATGAAGAAATCTGATAAATTACTCGCATACATGCGCATTATATTTAAAACGAATTGGGATAATAAAACTCATAACAGACAGGTTTTACTTTGACTTACTCTTTAACCGACATTATCTTTAGAGTTTACTGAAAATCCTGTTTTAAAAAGGACGGAATGATATAAATATCTCCAAATGTATCCAGCATTATTATGGGGTGCAAGATTAACAATTATGAAACTGATATTTCCGCTTTTCTGAGTAAATAAATTTGAAAAACTCAGAAATTCTGTTTTTGAACATGTTTTTGTTTTGTTTTACCTCTCCTATCGCCTTTTCATTATACCCCCACTTCAAAAGTGGGGGGTATATAGTGATAGGGGTGTCCGTCCTTCCGTCCGTCCGTCCTTACGTTACACTTCAGGGTACCCATCTCTTATCCGCAACTCCTCCTAAACCCCTTGGTGGATTTTCATAAAACTTACACACAATCTTTATTACATAATGTAGATGTGCACCTACTATTTTAAAATTTGATCAGAATGAGTTTTGGGGTTTCCCATAGCAAAACATGGACTTAGCCATTCGACTACATGCGGGTACCCATCTCTTATCCGCAACTCCTCCTAAACCCCTTGACGGATTTTCATGAAACTTACACACAATCTCTGTGACATAATGTAGATGTGCACCTACTATTTTAAACTTTGATCAGAATAATTTTTGGGGTTTCCTATACCAAAACATGGACTTAGCCATTGACTACATGGGGGTACCAATCTCTTATCCGCAACTCCTCCTAAACCCCTTGATGGATTTTCATGAAACCTACACACAATCTTTGTGACATAATGTAGATGTGCATCTCCTATTCTAAATTTTATCTGATTAATTTTTTTGGGGGGTGGGGGGTATTTATTTATATATATGTCCGTTGACTAAAATTTTACTACTTGTGTCCGTTCAATCCGCTAATGATAATCATTTGAACAAACAGTTTTTGTTTTGGCCAAAAACAAATAATTATTTCAAAAAGGTAATGATTTTGTACATAAAAGACTTTTAAAACTAATTTTTACTATTAACAGTCATAGAACCGACTCGAGTAACAGACTTCTGGCGCATTTATCTCCATGCTACAGTTAAATTAACAGACTTTTACTCGTTTGACCGTTTGGTGGCCGTGAAATACGTTAACATTTACTTATCTTAACCATGATCGTATTTAAATATAAAAAAAACTTGATATATCACACAAACGTTAATCTTTTTAAAGTCCTAAATGCAGCTTCAAGACAATGCGATTCACAAAACTTTTCTTCTCAAATGGTCTCCTGAAAAAAAGTTCTTATTGCAACCCTTCATCTATTGAGAATCATTCATGAAAAGTAACAAGGCAATTCTAGGTAAATTTTCAGCATTTCAGTGAGAGTAAATATATTTTTTGGCCAAAAAATATAAATTATTAGATATCTACAAAAAAAAAGGTATTATGCATAAGCGTATAAAAAGAATAAAGACAGATTTGCACATCAAATGAAAGTTTTCAGTGTTGAGGAAATGTATAAGTTAAAAGAAAATGCATTTTTATTCTGACCTGTTTTCACTTGCCAGTGGTTTTTGAGGATTACCCATCTATTTGTGATGTTTGTAATGGTGAAGGATTAACAGAAACATTTGTTATTAAAGGTAAGTCAATATTATCAGTTAAAATATATATACTTATTGTGTTACACGAATCAATGTATGGAAGGTGCGTTGTGTAAAAACGATTGAGAAGTACATACGTCATAGTTGACTTGTGCAACCTAGAAAACCGTCTGCATATTTTTTGGCTTTTTCCATAAAAAAGACTTGTAAGCAGTCATTCCTTTGAATTTAATTGGCACTTTTTTTTACTTTACTTTACATTGTCCTATGAAATGACATTCGTTTTTAACTAAAATCAATGGCCGTCAAGTAAGAATAAAAAAGTCGAACGTTTTGTTCATTTTTTGAAATAAAGTAGCCGCTGCATGAAAATGGGCTAAAAAACAAAATAAAACATGTATATATTGTATACTTTAAACAATTTCCTCAATAAACATATAATAAAATAGATGAAATAAAGGTATTAAGCAATGCTACAAATCTATCTTTCAAAGCAAGTAAAATATTTCATGTTATAGTTGTGAAGTACAACTTTTTTGAGAGTGCACTAGTTGAATAGTACACAAGCACAAGTTGAATAGTACATAAGCTAAAGTTTATCAGTGCAACAGTGTACTTTGTTTATACACATTTTAACACGAAAAATACTAAATTTATATAAAAATCGGCAATCACCCTAAACAAGAAATTTACTTAAGGATGTATTCTTTGAAAGGGTCATACTCAATATTTCCCGACCCGACAATACAGGGGGTCAATACAGAGCGCTGCGAGAACTTTGCATACAATTCGATTGAAAACAGATATTTTGCAAGAGCGCCTCTGATAAGTTATGAATAAAGGAAACGCATGTCAGGCGTAGCAAGGTCACTTACCTTGTTTTCCCAGTATCAGGGTTCAAAGTGTGTCTAATTTATACAAGAACCGTCAAAATATTTGCATAAAATATGTTCTCAAGAAAAATTCTATCAATATGACCTTTTTCAACAAGTTCTGATTTAAAACTATAAAAAGTGGGTCACTTGCTTAAAATTTGGCCAACATTATAATCATTTGAAATTTTTGCCAGTTTTTGTATGAATTATTTCCCTTGAAAAAAAAATGTATTTACATGTATATTCGTTTGATTGAAGAGTTTGATAATAATTCAAAAGTATTCCTAAACTTTTAATATAAAAAAACTGTTTAGCCTAAATTTCATTCATATTTAATGACAATTGCACATATTGTTGCACTTTTTGCTTTTCGCGGTCACATGACCAGTGTCACCCTCCATCTTAAAAATATATGAATTCGAAATTTTGTTGATGATGACGATTTTAGATAAAAAAAGAAAGATAAAGAAAGAATGTGTCCATGGGACGCGGATGCCCCCGTTGGCCCCAAATAAAAAGTTGAAAGTCCTACAGATCTGAGAGTCGCTTATGGCTTAGGATGCATTGTTTGTCAAACTGAACCTTCCTACCAAGTTTTACGGTTTCTAAGAAAAGCTTTGCGGAATTATACATATACGTACGGACGTACGAGCATAAGTAAAACCTAGAGTCCCCGACATGGCGTCGCGGGTGGCATAAATGACAATTTTCGCATTTTTGCAACCATAAAAATCACTTTATTTTACAAATACATGTACCTTGAAAACCGTATATATTCCTACAAAATTTTGTCTTGCAGTTTGCGAGCGTGAACGTTGTAGCGGCACAATTGAGCCTCCTCTTATCGAACTATACAAGAAGACAAGAGACACCAATCGGGCAGTCCGAAGCCAAAAGTCAAGAAGAGCGAAATCGGTCATTACATAACAAAACAAGCACGAACAAACAAGAGAGGACTTTAAAGTTTTATAGAACTTTTTAAGCGAGCATAACATATTCCTCTCACCATATTAAAAAAGGACATCTTTTTGCCCATTTCGAAGGACTTGGCATCGTTCCTCGAAACCACTATCACAAATGGTGTTGAGAAGAGAGTCGGAAAATTGGTTCATGAAACTTTCACCTCAGACGAGGATGGAACCACGAGACTCAGTGTTGTTAACAACTTTACCGCCGACTCCCTTTTATTTGATCAATGATCAAATCATATGGTCCAAACATGAATAAACTAATGATTTATGGACAGTTGTTTTTTTTTTTTGTTGAAAATTGACTTTTTCATTTGGATTTCGTCTGGAAATATTATTATTAAAACAAAAAGTCGCATTTGCAGATGTAAAAATGGGTATCTCAGAAAGATCAAAGACGAATCTAGCAAACATAATCGGATAACAAAAACAAAAAAAACACACTTACAAAACTGAACCATGAGAAATTGAAAATCCACTAATGTGACTTAAATCGTAACGAGGTAAAGCAAAAAAAATCTACCTATTGGTACTTTCAATTCTTCTTTGTACTTCTCAACTAAAGCAGTTGTACATCTCAACTGTCGCATTTGCACATCTCAACTTTCGCCAATCGTTTAAAGATGTACAATTCAACTTGTGCGGATGTACTAAAAAACTTTCGCATATGTACTTCACAACTTGTGCACCGATGTCGTGTTTTATCATTAAAGGGCACAATAAAACGACTCTCTACCCTTCAATAGATTGTTATTTAGGTAGCTTATCTTTAGGATAAGAAATAATATTTGAAATACTTATGATGTTTTATATACGTGATTTTCGGAATATTTATGTATGAAAGTATTTAATTTGTATTTTTAAGAACTAAATTAAAGTCAATTTTAAGTCATTAGTAACATAAATGCCTTAATAATAGTTTCCAGTTAAAAAACATTACTATTAGGCATATTTCTGACATTTTAGATGTAAATTCCCTTTTTCGGGTGTCTTTTTCGTCTGATTTACCCACAAGCCACCATAAAAGCACTAATCAATTATAGCGGGTGTACTTCTCAATCGTTTTTACGCAGCGCACCTTCCATACATTGCGAATGAACATGTACCGATATTGAATAAGGAAAACAGAATTATAACTAAATGTAACTCTTAAAGAAACAGCATCGTTTTAGACAAAGTGGTTAAGTGAGTTTAAATAAAGATTTTCTATAAATAACATTGACCTTATGAACTTGAGGTTTTTCAAGATGTAGCTACCAAATATTGGTAGCAAGGTACCAAATAGGTACGTGTGTGAAGTCATCGCCTGTGAAGGGAAGATACAATACAGGAGTAAATACATGGCTTTTTACGTGTGGTTATAAATGAAAAATGATTTTTGGTAGAAATATTGTACAGTGAGTTACGTCTTTATTACACATATGAAACGTGATTTAATCATGTTAATATTATTGTTAAAACGCATTTTATTTTTCCGCAATTTCTAAAGAAAAAAGCATGAATTTTCAGGTACATACTAAAACATAAATTTTTGTCCCGTAAAAGCCACGGGACCATATAGTTTCGTACCCGGTAAAAATGTCAATATATATTTTACTTTCTTCTGAATGGAAATTAAAACCCAAAATTTTTATTTTGAGACATACAGAAAATTATGAATTTTGACAGGAAAGCATTGTTTTCAATGGGAAAATCTTTGGTACTTTGCACTCTACATCGAAAATAGAAAAAGTAAAAATATCACCAAATGTACCATTTAAACAGCATTTTTTCTCAAATTTGAGAGGAAAAAAATACATCTAGCACATTTTTATCATTCTGAATATTGATATTTCAAATTTCTATAGTCTTTTTCAAAATAAACGTAAAAAGGCCGATTTTAGGGGGTACCCAGCCTTATATTTTTTTGATAAAAAATGTTCAACTTTTAGAAATTTGTAGTCATGCCAGGGTTTTAGGGGGGTTAATGGGGTTTCCAACTAAAAATATTTTGATTTTTTATTTAATGCCAGTTTTCGGAAATTAAAATTCAAAGAAATAGCCTTTTTTCACATAAACGGCCGAAATTCGGCCTTGAAAATCAGTTTGCTTCAACGAGTATGAGCCATTATAATGTGACATTTTCACTTAAAATGACGAATATACAGGCGGATCTTTAGGAAAACCAACACCAGTCTATCATATTTGTACTTTTCTGTACCTATAGTCTGTTTCAAAAATGTTGGTATTTATTCAATTAAATTTGTCCGTATTTTCGGCCACATTTTTCGGACTCAAATGACAAATTTTCGTATGTGAGATTATTTTTGCAAAATCAATATCTTGGACTGTAGAATAAAACTAAAAGTAGGATTATATGCCTAAAACTTCTCAGAAAAAAGACCTGAAAATGCGATTTTTTGTTATCGAAAAGTTCGCTTTTTTGGGGTGGGGGTGGCCTCTGGAAAAAAATTCTGTAGAATTTATTTCATATCGAAATGGTATGGAGCTTACTTATTCCTGGTCCAAAGATGTCCGCGCAAGTTTTGGCCAAGAGTTGATAGATTCTGATTGCGCATGCGCGCAGTATAGGTAGCAAGGTACCAAATAGGTACGTGTGTGAAGTCATCGCCTGTGAAGGGAAGATACAATACAGGAGTAAATACATGGCTTTTTACGTGTGGTTATAAATGAAAAATGATTTTTGGTAGAAATATTGTACAGTGAGTTACGTCTTTATTACACATATGAAACGTGATTTAATCATGTTAATATTATTGTTAAAACGCATTTTATTTTTCCGCAATTTCTAAAGAAAAAAGCATGAATTTTCAGGTACATACTAAAACATAAATTTTTGTCCCGTAAAAGCCACGGGACCATATAGTTTCGTACCCGGTAAAAATGTCAATATATATTTTACTTTCTTCTGAATGGAAATTAAAACCCAAAATTTTTATTTTGAGACATACAGAAAATTATGAATTTTGACAGGAAAGCATTGTTTTCAATGGGAAAATCTTTGGTACTTTGCACTCTACATCGAAAATAGAAAAAGTAAAAATATCACCAAATGTACCATTTAAACAGCATTTTTTCTCAAATTTGAGAGGAAAAAAATACATCTAGCACATTTTTATCATTCTGAATATTGATATTTCAAATTTCTATAGTCTTTTTCAAAATAAACGTAAAAAGGCCGATTTTAGGGGGTACCCAGCCTTATATTTTTTTGATAAAAAATGTTCAACTTTTAGAAATTTGTAGTCATGCCAGGGTTTTAGGGGGGTTAATGGGGTTTCCAACTAAAAATATTTTGATTTTTTATTTAATGCCAGTTTTCGGAAATTAAAATTCAAAGAAATAGCCTTTTTTCACATAAACGGCCGAAATTCGGCCTTGAAAATCAGTTTGCTTCAACGAGTATGAGCCATTATAATGTGACATTTTCACTTAAAATGACGAATATACAGGCGGATCTTTAGGAAAACCAACACCAGTCTATCATATTTGTACTTTTCTGTACCTATAGTCTGTTTCAAAAATGTTGGTATTTATTCAATTAAATTTGTCCGTATTTTCGGCCACATTTTTCGGACTCAAATGACAAATTTTCGTATGTGAGATTATTTTTGCAAAATCAATATCTTGGACTGTAGAATAAAACTAAAAGTAGGATTATATGCCTAAAACTTCTCAGAAAAAAGACCTGAAAATGCGATTTTTTGTTATCGAAAAGTTCGCTTTTTTGGGGTGGGGGTGGCCTCTGGAAAAAAATTCTGTAGAATTTATTTCATATCGAAATGGTATGGAGCTTACTTATTCCTGGTCCAAAGATGTCCGCGCAAGTTTTGGCCAAGAGTTGATAGATTCTGATTGCGCATGCGCGCAGTATAGGTAGCAAGGTACCAAATAGGTACGTGTGTGAAGTCATCGCCTGTGAAGGGAAGATACAATACAGGAGTAAATACATGGCTTTTTACGTGTGGTTATAAATGAAAAATGATTTTTGGTAGAAATATTGTACAGTGAGTTACGTCTTTATTACACATATGAAACGTGATTTAATCATGTTAATATTATTGTTAAAACGCATTTTATTTTTCCGCAATTTCTAAAGAAAAAAGCATGAATTTTCAGGTACATACTAAAACATAAATTTTTGTCCCGTAAAAGCCACGGGACCATATAGTTTCGTACCCGGTAAAAATGTCAATATATATTTTACTTTCTTCTGAATGGAAATTAAAACCCAAAATTTTTATTTTGAGACATACAGAAAATTATGAATTTTGACAGGAAAGCATTGTTTTCAATGGGAAAATCTTTGGTACTTTGCACTCTACATCGAAAATAGAAAAAGTAAAAATATCACCAAATGTACCATTTAAACAGCATTTTTTCTCAAATTTGAGAGGAAAAAAATACATCTAGCACATTTTTATCATTCTGAATATTGATATTTCAAATTTCTATAGTCTTTTTCAAAATAAACGTAAAAAGGCCGATTTTAGGGGGTACCCAGCCTTATATTTTTTTGATAAAAAATGTTCAACTTTTAGAAATTTGTAGTCATGCCAGGGTTTTAGGGGGGTTAATGGGGTTTCCAACTAAAAATATTTTGATTTTTTATTTAATGCCAGTTTTCGGAAATTAAAATTCAAAGAAATAGCCTTTTTTCACATAAACGGCCGAAATTCGGCCTTGAAAATCAGTTTGCTTCAACGAGTATGAGCCATTATAATGTGACATTTTCACTTAAAATGACGAATATACAGGCGGATCTTTAGGAAAACCAACACCAGTCTATCATATTTGTACTTTTCTGTACCTATAGTCTGTTTCAAAAATGTTGGTATTTATTCAATTAAATTTGTCCGTATTTTCGGCCACATTTTTCGGACTCAAATGACAAATTTTCGTATGTGAGATTATTTTTGCAAAATCAATATCTTGGACTGTAGAATAAAACTAAAAGTAGGATTATATGCCTAAAACTTCTCAGAAAAAAGACCTGAAAATGCGATTTTTTGTTATCGAAAAGTTCGCTTTTTTGGGGTGGGGGTGGCCTCTGGAAAAAAATTCTGTAGAATTTATTTCATATCGAAATGGTATGGAGCTTACTTATTCCTGGTCCAAAGATGTCCGCGCAAGTTTTGGCCAAGAGTTGATAGATTCTGATTGCGCATGCGCGCAGTATAGGTAGCAAGGTACCAAATAGGTACGTGTGTGAAGTCATCGCCTGTGAAGGGAAGATACAATACAGGAGTAAATACATGGCTTTTTACGTGTGGTTATAAATGAAAAATGATTTTTGGTAGAAATATTGTACAGTGAGTTACGTCTTTATTACACATATGAAACGTGATTTAATCATGTTAATATTATTGTTAAAACGCATTTTATTTTTCCGCAATTTCTAAAGAAAAAAGCATGAATTTTCAGGTACATACTAAAACATAAATTTTTGTCCCGTAAAAGCCACGGGACCATATAGTTTCGTACCCGGTAAAAATGTCAATATATATTTTACTTTCTTCTGAATGGAAATTAAAACCCAAAATTTTTATTTTGAGACATACAGAAAATTATGAATTTTGACAGGAAAGCATTGTTTTCAATGGGAAAATCTTTGGTACTTTGCACTCTACATCGAAAATAGAAAAAGTAAAAATATCACCAAATGTACCATTTAAACAGCATTTTTTCTCAAATTTGAGAGGAAAAAAATACATCTAGCACATTTTTATCATTCTGAATATTGATATTTCAAATTTCTATAGTCTTTTTCAAAATAAACGTAAAAAGGCCGATTTTAGGGGGTACCCAGCCTTATATTTTTTTGATAAAAAATGTTCAACTTTTAGAAATTTGTAGTCATGCCAGGGTTTTAGGGGGGTTAATGGGGTTTCCAACTAAAAATATTTTGATTTTTTATTTAATGCCAGTTTTCGGAAATTAAAATTCAAAGAAATAGCCTTTTTTCACATAAACGGCCGAAATTCGGCCTTGAAAATCAGTTTGCTTCAACGAGTATGAGCCATTATAATGTGACATTTTCACTTAAAATGACGAATATACAGGCGGATCTTTAGGAAAACCAACACCAGTCTATCATATTTGTACTTTTCTGTACCTATAGTCTGTTTCAAAAATGTTGGTATTTATTCAATTAAATTTGTCCGTATTTTCGGCCACATTTTTCGGACTCAAATGACAAATTTTCGTATGTGAGATTATTTTTGCAAAATCAATATCTTGGACTGTAGAATAAAACTAAAAGTAGGATTATATGCCTAAAACTTCTCAGAAAAAAGACCTGAAAATGCGATTTTTTGTTATCGAAAAGTTCGCTTTTTTGGGGTGGGGGTGGCCTCTGGAAAAAAATTCTGTAGAATTTATTTCATATCGAAATGGTATGGAGCTTACTTATTCCTGGTCCAAAGATGTCCGCGCAAGTTTTGGCCAAGAGTTGATAGATTCTGATTGCGCATGCGCGCAGTATAGGTAGCAAGGTACCAAATAGGTACGTGTGTGAAGTCATCGCCTGTGAAGGGAAGATACAATACAGGAGTAAATACATGGCTTTTTACGTGTGGTTATAAATGAAAAATGATTTTTGGTAGAAATATTGTACAGTGAGTTACGTCTTTATTACACATATGAAACGTGATTTAATCATGTTAATATTATTGTTAAAACGCATTTTATTTTTCCGCAATTTCTAAAGAAAAAAGCATGAATTTTCAGGTACATACTAAAACATAAATTTTTGTCCCGTAAAAGCCACGGGACCATATAGTTTCGTACCCGGTAAAAATGTCAATATATATTTTACTTTCTTCTGAATGGAAATTAAAACCCAAAATTTTTATTTTGAGACATACAGAAAATTATGAATTTTGACAGGAAAGCATTGTTTTCAATGGGAAAATCTTTGGTACTTTGCACTCTACATCGAAAATAGAAAAAGTAAAAATATCACCAAATGTACCATTTAAACAGCATTTTTTCTCAAATTTGAGAGGAAAAAAATACATCTAGCACATTTTTATCATTCTGAATATTGATATTTCAAATTTCTATAGTCTTTTTCAAAATAAACGTAAAAAGGCCGATTTTAGGGGGTACCCAGCCTTATATTTTTTTGATAAAAAATGTTCAACTTTTAGAAATTTGTAGTCATGCCAGGGTTTTAGGGGGGTTAATGGGGTTTCCAACTAAAAATATTTTGATTTTTTATTTAATGCCAGTTTTCGGAAATTAAAATTCAAAGAAATAGCCTTTTTTCACATAAACGGCCGAAATTCGGCCTTGAAAATCAGTTTGCTTCAACGAGTATGAGCCATTATAATGTGACATTTTCACTTAAAATGACGAATATACAGGCGGATCTTTAGGAAAACCAACACCAGTCTATCATATTTGTACTTTTCTGTACCTATAGTCTGTTTCAAAAATGTTGGTATTTATTCAATTAAATTTGTCCGTATTTTCGGCCACATTTTTCGGACTCAAATGACAAATTTTCGTATGTGAGATTATTTTTGCAAAATCAATATCTTGGACTGTAGAATAAAACTAAAAGTAGGATTATATGCCTAAAACTTCTCAGAAAAAAGACCTGAAAATGCGATTTTTTGTTATCGAAAAGTTCGCTTTTTTGGGGTGGGGGTGGCCTCTGGAAAAAAATTCTGTAGAATTTATTTCATATCGAAATGGTATGGAGCTTACTTATTCCTGGTCCAAAGATGTCCGCGCAAGTTTTGGCCAAGAGTTGATAGATTCTGATTGCGCATGCGCGCAGTATAGGTAGCAAGGTACCAAATAGGTACGTGTGTGAAGTCATCGCCTGTGAAGGGAAGATACAATACAGGAGTAAATACATGGCTTTTTACGTGTGGTTATAAATGAAAAATGATTTTTGGTAGAAATATTGTACAGTGAGTTACGTCTTTATTACACATATGAAACGTGATTTAATCATGTTAATATTATTGTTAAAACGCATTTTATTTTTCCGCAATTTCTAAAGAAAAAAGCATGAATTTTCAGGTACATACTAAAACATAAATTTTTGTCCCGTAAAAGCCACGGGACCATATAGTTTCGTACCCGGTAAAAATGTCAATATATATTTTACTTTCTTCTGAATGGAAATTAAAACCCAAAATTTTTATTTTGAGACATACAGAAAATTATGAATTTTGACAGGAAAGCATTGTTTTCAATGGGAAAATCTTTGGTACTTTGCACTCTACATCGAAAATAGAAAAAGTAAAAATATCACCAAATGTACCATTTAAACAGCATTTTTTCTCAAATTTGAGAGGAAAAAAATACATCTAGCACATTTTTATCATTCTGAATATTGATATTTCAAATTTCTATAGTCTTTTTCAAAATAAACGTAAAAAGGCCGATTTTAGGGGGTACCCAGCCTTATATTTTTTTGATAAAAAATGTTCAACTTTTAGAAATTTGTAGTCATGCCAGGGTTTTAGGGGGGTTAATGGGGTTTCCAACTAAAAATATTTTGATTTTTTATTTAATGCCAGTTTTCGGAAATTAAAATTCAAAGAAATAGCCTTTTTTCACATAAACGGCCGAAATTCGGCCTTGAAAATCAGTTTGCTTCAACGAGTATGAGCCATTATAATGTGACATTTTCACTTAAAATGACGAATATACAGGCGGATCTTTAGGAAAACCAACACCAGTCTATCATATTTGTACTTTTCTGTACCTATAGTCTGTTTCAAAAATGTTGGTATTTATTCAATTAAATTTGTCCGTATTTTCGGCCACATTTTTCGGACTCAAATGACAAATTTTCGTATGTGAGATTATTTTTGCAAAATCAATATCTTGGACTGTAGAATAAAACTAAAAGTAGGATTATATGCCTAAAACTTCTCAGAAAAAAGACCTGAAAATGCGATTTTTTGTTATCGAAAAGTTCGCTTTTTTGGGGTGGGGGTGGCCTCTGGAAAAAAATTCTGTAGAATTTATTTCATATCGAAATGGTATGGAGCTTACTTATTCCTGGTCCAAAGATGTCCGCGCAAGTTTTGGCCAAGAGTTGATAGATTCTGATTGCGCATGCGCGCAGTATAGGTAGCAAGGTACCAAATAGGTACGTGTGTGAAGTCATCGCCTGTGAAGGGAAGATACAATACAGGAGTAAATACATGGCTTTTTACGTGTGGTTATAAATGAAAAATGATTTTTGGTAGAAATATTGTACAGTGAGTTACGTCTTTATTACACATATGAAACGTGATTTAATCATGTTAATATTATTGTTAAAACGCATTTTATTTTTCCGCAATTTCTAAAGAAAAAAGCATGAATTTTCAGGTACATACTAAAACATAAATTTTTGTCCCGTAAAAGCCACGGGACCATATAGTTTCGTACCCGGTAAAAATGTCAATATATATTTTACTTTCTTCTGAATGGAAATTAAAACCCAAAATTTTTATTTTGAGACATACAGAAAATTATGAATTTTGACAGGAAAGCATTGTTTTCAATGGGAAAATCTTTGGTACTTTGCACTCTACATCGAAAATAGAAAAAGTAAAAATATCACCAAATGTACCATTTAAACAGCATTTTTTCTCAAATTTGAGAGGAAAAAAATACATCTAGCACATTTTTATCATTCTGAATATTGATATTTCAAATTTCTATAGTCTTTTTCAAAATAAACGTAAAAAGGCCGATTTTAGGGGGTACCCAGCCTTATATTTTTTTGATAAAAAATGTTCAACTTTTAGAAATTTGTAGTCATGCCAGGGTTTTAGGGGGGTTAATGGGGTTTCCAACTAAAAATATTTTGATTTTTTATTTAATGCCAGTTTTCGGAAATTAAAATTCAAAGAAATAGCCTTTTTTCACATAAACGGCCGAAATTCGGCCTTGAAAATCAGTTTGCTTCAACGAGTATGAGCCATTATAATGTGACATTTTCACTTAAAATGACGAATATACAGGCGGATCTTTAGGAAAACCAACACCAGTCTATCATATTTGTACTTTTCTGTACCTATAGTCTGTTTCAAAAATGTTGGTATTTATTCAATTAAATTTGTCCGTATTTTCGGCCACATTTTTCGGACTCAAATGACAAATTTTCGTATGTGAGATTATTTTTGCAAAATCAATATCTTGGACTGTAGAATAAAACTAAAAGTAGGATTATATGCCTAAAACTTCTCAGAAAAAAGACCTGAAAATGCGATTTTTTGTTATCGAAAAGTTCGCTTTTTTGGGGTGGGGGTGGCCTCTGGAAAAAAATTCTGTAGAATTTATTTCATATCGAAATGGTATGGAGTTTACTTATTCCTGGTCCAAAGATGTCCGCGCAAGTTTTGGCCAAGAGTTGATAGATTCTGATTGCGCATGCGCGCAGTATAGGTAGCAAGGTACCAAATAGGTACGTGTGTGAAGTCATCGCCTGTGAAGGGAAGATACAATACAGGAGTAAATACATGGCTTTTTACGTGTGGTTATAAATGAAAAATGATTTTTGGTAGAAATATTGTACAGTGAGTTACGTCTTTATTACACATATGAAACGTGATTTAATCATGTTAATATTATTGTTAAAACGCATTTTATTTTTCCGCAATTTCTAAAGAAAAAAGCATGAATTTTCAGGTACATACTAAAACATAAATTTTTGTCCCGTAAAAGCCACGGGACCATATAGTTTCGTACCCGGTAAAAATGTCAATATATATTTTACTTTCTTCTGAATGGAAATTAAAACCCAAAATTTTTATTTTGAGACATACAGAAAATTATGAATTTTGACAGGAAAGCATTGTTTTCAATGGGAAAATCTTTGGTACTTTGCACTCTACATCGAAAATAGAAAAAGTAAAAATATCACCAAATGTACCATTTAAACAGCATTTTTTCTCAAATTTGAGAGGAAAAAAATACATCTAGCACATTTTTATCATTCTGAATATTGATATTTCAAATTTCTATAGTCTTTTTCAAAATAAACGTAAAAAGGCCGATTTTAGGGGGTACCCAGCCTTATATTTTTTTGATAAAAAATGTTCAACTTTTAGAAATTTGTAGTCATGCCAGGGTTTTAGGGGGGTTAATGGGGTTTCCAACTAAAAATATTTTGATTTTTTATTTAATGCCAGTTTTCGGAAATTAAAATTCAAAGAAATAGCCTTTTTTCACATAAACGGCCGAAATTCGGCCTTGAAAATCAGTTTGCTTCAACGAGTATGAGCCATTATAATGTGACATTTTCACTTAAAATGACGAATATACAGGCGGATCTTTAGGAAAACCAACACCAGTCTATCATATTTGTACTTTTCTGTACCTATAGTCTGTTTCAAAAATGTTGGTATTTATTCAATTAAATTTGTCCGTATTTTCGGCCACATTTTTCGGACTCAAATGACAAATTTTCGTATGTGAGATTATTTTTGCAAAATCAATATCTTGGACTGTAGAATAAAACTAAAAGTAGGATTATATGCCTAAAACTTCTCAGAAAAAAGACCTGAAAATGCGATTTTTTGTTATCGAAAAGTTCGCTTTTTTGGGGTGGGGGTGGCCTCTGGAAAAAAATTCTGTAGAATTTATTTCATATCGAAATGGTATGGAGCTTACTTATTCCTGGTCCAAAGATGTCCGCGCAAGTTTTGGCCAAGAGTTGATAGATTCTGATTGCGCATGCGCGCAGTATATCGAAAATAGAAAAAGTAAAAATATCACCAAATGTACCATTTAAACAGCATTTTTTCTCAAATTTGAGAGGAAAAAAATACATCTAGCACATTTTTATCATTCTGAATATTGATATTTCAAATTTCTATAGTCTTTTTCAAAATAAACGTAAAAAGGCCGATTTTAGGGGGTACCCAGCCTTATATTTTTTTGATAAAAAATGTTCAACTTTTAGAAATTTGTAGTCATGCCAGGGTTTTAGGGGGGTTAATGGGGTTTCCAACTAAAAATATTTTGATTTTTTATTTAATGCCAGTTTTCGGAAATTAAAATTCAAAGAAATAGCCTTTTTTCACATAAACGGCCGAAATTCGGCCTTGAAAATCAGTTTGCTTCAACGAGTATGAGCCATTATAATGTGACATTTTCACTTAAAATGACGAATATACAGGCGGATCTTTAGGAAAACCAACACCAGTCTATCATATTTGTACTTTTCTGTACCTATAGTCTGTTTCAAAAATGTTGGTATTTATTCAATTAAATTTGTCCGTATTTTCGGCCACATTTTTCGGACTCAAATGACAAATTTTCGTATGTGAGATTATTTTTGCAAAATCAATATCTTGGACTGTAGAATAAAACTAAAAGTAGGATTATATGCCTAAAACTTCTCAGAAAAAAGACCTGAAAATGCGATTTTTTGTTATCGAAAAGTTCGCTTTTTTGGGGTGGGGGTGGCCTCTGGAAAAAAATTCTGTAGAATTTATTTCATATCGAAATGGTATGGAGTTTACTTATTCCTGGTCCAAAGATGTCCGCGCAAGTTTTGGCCAAGAGTTGATAGATTCTGATTGCGCATGCGCGCAGTATAGGTAGCAAGGTACCAAATAGGTACGTGTGTGAAGTCATCGCCTGTGAAGGGAAGATACAATACAGGAGTAAATACATGGCTTTTTACGTGTGGTTATAAATGAAAAATGATTTTTGGTAGAAATATTGTACAGTGAGTTACGTCTTTATTACACATATGAAACGTGATTTAATCATGTTAATATTATTGTTAAAACGCATTTTATTTTTCCGCAATTTCTAAAGAAAAAAGCATGAATTTTCAGGTACATACTAAAACATAAATTTTTGTCCCGTAAAAGCCACGGGACCATATAGTTTCGTACCCGGTAAAAATGTCAATATATATTTTACTTTCTTCTGAATGGAAATTAAAACCCAAAATTTTTATTTTGAGACATACAGAAAATTATGAATTTTGACAGGAAAGCATTGTTTTCAATGGGAAAATCTTTGGTACTTTGCACTCTACATCGAAAATAGAAAAAGTAAAAATATCACCAAATGTACCATTTAAACAGCATTTTTTCTCAAATTTGAGAGGAAAAAAATACATCTAGCACATTTTTATCATTCTGAATATTGATATTTCAAATTTCTATAGTCTTTTTCAAAATAAACGTAAAAAGGCCGATTTTAGGGGGTACCCAGCCTTATATTTTTTTGATAAAAAATGTTCAACTTTTAGAAATTTGTAGTCATGCCAGGGTTTTAGGGGGGTTAATGGGGTTTCCAACTAAAAATATTTTGATTTTTTATTTAATGCCAGTTTTCGGAAATTAAAATTCAAAGAAATAGCCTTTTTTCACATAAACGGCCGAAATTCGGCCTTGAAAATCAGTTTGCTTCAACGAGTATGAGCCATTATAATGTGACATTTTCACTTAAAATGACGAATATACAGGCGGATCTTTAGGAAAACCAACACCAGTCTATCATATTTGTACTTTTCTGTACCTATAGTCTGTTTCAAAAATGTTGGTATTTATTCAATTAAATTTGTCCGTATTTTCGGCCACATTTTTCGGACTCAAATGACAAATTTTCGTATGTGAGATTATTTTTGCAAAATCAATATCTTGGACTGTAGAATAAAACTAAAAGTAGGATTATATGCCTAAAACTTCTCAGAAAAAAGACCTGAAAATGCGATTTTTTGTTATCGAAAAGTTCGCTTTTTTGGGGTGGGGGTGGCCTCTGGAAAAAAATTCTGTAGAATTTATTTCATATCGAAATGGTATGGAGTTTACTTATTCCTGGTCCAAAGATGTCCGCGCAAGTTTTGGCCAAGAGTTGATAGATTCTGATTGCGCATGCGCGCAGTATAGGTAGCAAGGTACCAAATAGGTACGTGTGTGAAGTCATCGCCTGTGAAGGGAAGATACAATACAGGAGTAAATACATGGCTTTTTACGTGTGGTTATAAATGAAAAATGATTTTTGGTAGAAATATTGTACAGTGAGTTACGTCTTTATTACACATATGAAACGTGATTTAATCATGTTAATATTATTGTTAAAACGCATTTTATTTTTCCGCAATTTCTAAAGAAAAAAGCATGAATTTTCAGGTACATACTAAAACATAAATTTTTGTCCCGTAAAAGCCACGGGACCATATAGTTTCGTACCCGGTAAAAATGTCAATATATATTTTACTTTCTTCTGAATGGAAATTAAAACCCAAAATTTTTATTTTGAGACATACAGAAAATTATGAATTTTGACAGGAAAGCATTGTTTTCAATGGGAAAATCTTTGGTACTTTGCACTCTACATCGAAAATAGAAAAAGTAAAAATATCACCAAATGTACCATTTAAACAGCATTTTTTCTCAAATTTGAGAGGAAAAAAATACATCTAGCACATTTTTATCATTCTGAATATTGATATTTCAAATTTCTATAGTCTTTTTCAAAATAAACGTAAAAAGGCCGATTTTAGGGGGTACCCAGCCTTATATTTTTTTGATAAAAAATGTTCAACTTTTAGAAATTTGTAGTCATGCCAGGGTTTTAGGGGGGTTAATGGGGTTTCCAACTAAAAATATTTTGATTTTTTATTTAATGCCAGTTTTCGGAAATTAAAATTCAAAGAAATAGCCTTTTTTCACATAAACGGCCGAAATTCGGCCTTGAAAATCAGTTTGCTTCAACGAGTATGAGCCATTATAATGTGACATTTTCACTTAAAATGACGAATATACAGGCGGATCTTTAGGAAAACCAACACCAGTCTATCATATTTGTACTTTTCTGTACCTATAGTCTGTTTCAAAAATGTTGGTATTTATTCAATTAAATTTGTCCGTATTTTCGGCCACATTTTTCGGACTCAAATGACAAATTTTCGTATGTGAGATTATTTTTGCAAAATCAATATCTTGGACTGTAGAATAAAACTAAAAGTAGGATTATATGCCTAAAACTTCTCAGAAAAAAGACCTGAAAATGCGATTTTTTGTTATCGAAAAGTTCGCTTTTTTGGGGTGGGGGTGGCCTCTGGAAAAAAATTCTGTAGAATTTATTTCATATCGAAATGGTATGGAGTTTACTTATTCCTGGTCCAAAGATGTCCGCGCAAGTTTTGGCCAAGAGTTGATAGATTCTGATTGCGCATGCGCGCAGTATAGGTAGCAAGGTACCAAATAGGTACGTGTGTGAAGTCATCGCCTGTGAAGGGAAGATACAATACAGGAGTAAATACATGGCTTTTTACGTGTGGTTATAAATGAAAAATGATTTTTGGTAGAAATATTGTACAGTGAGTTACGTCTTTATTACACATATGAAACGTGATTTAATCATGTTAATATTATTGTTAAAACGCATTTTATTTTTCCGCAATTTCTAAAGAAAAAAGCATGAATTTTCAGGTACATACTAAAACATAAATTTTTGTCCCGTAAAAGCCACGGGACCATATAGTTTCGTACCCGGTAAAAATGTCAATATATATTTTACTTTCTTCTGAATGGAAATTAAAACCCAAAATTTTTATTTTGAGACATACAGAAAATTATGAATTTTGACAGGAAAGCATTGTTTTCAATGGGAAAATCTTTGGTACTTTGCACTCTACATCGAAAATAGAAAAAGTAAAAATATCACCAAATGTACCATTTAAACAGCATTTTTTCTCAAATTTGAGAGGAAAAAAATACATCTAGCACATTTTTATCATTCTGAATATTGATATTTCAAATTTCTATAGTCTTTTTCAAAATAAACGTAAAAAGGCCGATTTTAGGGGGTACCCAGCCTTATATTTTTTTGATAAAAAATGTTCAACTTTTAGAAATTTGTAGTCATGCCAGGGTTTTAGGGGGGTTAATGGGGTTTCCAACTAAAAATATTTTGATTTTTTATTTAATGCCAGTTTTCGGAAATTAAAATTCAAAGAAATAGCCTTTTTTCACATAAACGGCCGAAATTCGGCCTTGAAAATCAGTTTGCTTCAACGAGTATGAGCCATTATAATGTGACATTTTCACTTAAAATGACGAATATACAGGCGGATCTTTAGGAAAACCAACACCAGTCTATCATATTTGTACTTTTCTGTACCTATAGTCTGTTTCAAAAATGTTGGTATTTATTCAATTAAATTTGTCCGTATTTTCGGCCACATTTTTCGGACTCAAATGACAAATTTTCGTATGTGAGATTATTTTTGCAAAATCAATATCTTGGACTGTAGAATAAAACTAAAAGTAGGATTATATGCCTAAAACTTCTCAGAAAAAAGACCTGAAAATGCGATTTTTTGTTATCGAAAAGTTCGCTTTTTTGGGGTGGGGGTGGCCTCTGGAAAAAAATTCTGTAGAATTTATTTCATATCGAAATGGTATGGAGTTTACTTATTCCTGGTCCAAAGATGTCCGCGCAAGTTTTGGCCAAGAGTTGATAGATTCTGATTGCGCATGCGCGCAGTATAGGTAGCAAGGTACCAAATAGGTACGTGTGTGAAGTCATCGCCTGTGAAGGGAAGATACAATACAGGAGTAAATACATGGCTTTTTACGTGTGGTTATAAATGAAAAATGATTTTTGGTAGAAATATTGTACAGTGAGTTACGTCTTTATTACACATATGAAACGTGATTTAATCATGTTAATATTATTGTTAAAACGCATTTTATTTTTCCGCAATTTCTAAAGAAAAAAGCATGAATTTTCAGGTACATACTAAAACATAAATTTTTGTCCCGTAAAAGCCACGGGACCATATAGTTTCGTACCCGGTAAAAATGTCAATATATATTTTACTTTCTTCTGAATGGAAATTAAAACCCAAAATTTTTATTTTGAGACATACAGAAAATTATGAATTTTGACAGGAAAGCATTGTTTTCAATGGGAAAATCTTTGGTACTTTGCACTCTACATCGAAAATAGAAAAAGTAAAAATATCACCAAATGTACCATTTAAACAGCATTTTTTCTCAAATTTGAGAGGAAAAAAATACATCTAGCACATTTTTATCATTCTGAATATTGATATTTCAAATTTCTATAGTCTTTTTCAAAATAAACGTAAAAAGGCCGATTTTAGGGGGTACCCAGCCTTATATTTTTTTGATAAAAAATGTTCAACTTTTAGAAATTTGTAGTCATGCCAGGGTTTTAGGGGGGTTAATGGGGTTTCCAACTAAAAATATTTTGATTTTTTATTTAATGCCAGTTTTCGGAAATTAAAATTCAAAGAAATAGCCTTTTTTCACATAAACGGCCGAAATTCGGCCTTGAAAATCAGTTTGCTTCAACGAGTATGAGCCATTATAATGTGACATTTTCACTTAAAATGACGAATATACAGGCGGATCTTTAGGAAAACCAACACCAGTCTATCATATTTGTACTTTTCTGTACCTATAGTCTGTTTCAAAAATGTTGGTATTTATTCAATTAAATTTGTCCGTATTTTCGGCCACATTTTTCGGACTCAAATGACAAATTTTCGTATGTGAGATTATTTTTGCAAAATCAATATCTTGGACTGTAGAATAAAACTAAAAGTAGGATTATATGCCTAAAACTTCTCAGAAAAAAGACCTGAAAATGCGATTTTTTGTTATCGAAAAGTTCGCTTTTTTGGGGTGGGGGTGGCCTCTGGAAAAAAATTCTGTAGAATTTATTTCATATCGAAATGGTATGGAGTTTACTTATTCCTGGTCCAAAGATGTCCGCGCAAGTTTTGGCCAAGAGTTGATAGATTCTGATTGCGCATGCGCGCAGTATATCGAAAATAGAAAAAGTAAAAATATCACCAAATGTACCATTTAAACAGCATTTTTTCTCAAATTTGAGAGGAAAAAAATACATCTAGCACATTTTTATCATTCTGAATATTGATATTTCAAATTTCTATAGTCTTTTTCAAAATAAACGTAAAAAGGCCGATTTTAGGGGGTACCCAGCCTTATATTTTTTTGATAAAAAATGTTCAACTTTTAGAAATTTGTAGTCATGCCAGGGTTTTAGGGGGGTTAATGGGGTTTCCAACTAAAAATATTTTGATTTTTTATTTAATGCCAGTTTTCGGAAATTAAAATTCAAAGAAATAGCCTTTTTTCACATAAACGGCCGAAATTCGGCCTTGAAAATCAGTTTGCTTCAACGAGTATGAGCCATTATAATGTGACATTTTCACTTAAAATGACGAATATACAGGCGGATCTTTAGGAAAACCAACACCAGTCTATCATATTTGTACTTTTCTGTACCTATAGTCTGTTTCAAAAATGTTGGTATTTATTCAATTAAATTTGTCCGTATTTTCGGCCACATTTTTCGGACTCAAATGACAAATTTTCGTATGTGAGATTATTTTTGCAAAATCAATATCTTGGACTGTAGAATAAAACTAAAAGTAGGATTATATGCCTAAAACTTCTCAGAAAAAAGACCTGAAAATGCGATTTTTTGTTATCGAAAAGTTCGCTTTTTTGGGGTGGGGGTGGCCTCTGGAAAAAAATTCTGTAGAATTTATTTCATATCGAAATGGTATGGAGTTTACTTATTCCTGGTCCAAAGATGTCCGCGCAAGTTTTGGCCAAGAGTTGATAGATTCTGATTGCGCATGCGCGCAGTATAGGTAGCAAGGTACCAAATAGGTACGTGTGTGAAGTCATCGCCTGTGAAGGGAAGATACAATACAGGAGTAAATACATGGCTTTTTACGTGTGGTTATAAATGAAAAATGATTTTTGGTAGAAATATTGTACAGTGAGTTACGTCTTTATTACACATATGAAACGTGATTTAATCATGTTAATATTATTGTTAAAACGCATTTTATTTTTCCGCAATTTCTAAAGAAAAAAGCATGAATTTTCAGGTACATACTAAAACATAAATTTTTGTCCCGTAAAAGCCACGGGACCATATAGTTTCGTACCCGGTAAAAATGTCAATATATATTTTACTTTCTTCTGAATGGAAATTAAAACCCAAAATTTTTATTTTGAGACATACAGAAAATTATGAATTTTGACAGGAAAGCATTGTTTTCAATGGGAAAATCTTTGGTACTTTGCACTCTACATCGAAAATAGAAAAAGTAAAAATATCACCAAATGTACCATTTAAACAGCATTTTTTCTCAAATTTGAGAGGAAAAAAATACATCTAGCACATTTTTATCATTCTGAATATTGATATTTCAAATTTCTATAGTCTTTTTCAAAATAAACGTAAAAAGGCCGATTTTAGGGGGTACCCAGCCTTATATTTTTTTGATAAAAAATGTTCAACTTTTAGAAATTTGTAGTCATGCCAGGGTTTTAGGGGGGTTAATGGGGTTTCCAACTAAAAATATTTTGATTTTTTATTTAATGCCAGTTTTCGGAAATTAAAATTCAAAGAAATAGCCTTTTTTCACATAAACGGCCGAAATTCGGCCTTGAAAATCAGTTTGCTTCAACGAGTATGAGCCATTATAATGTGACATTTTCACTTAAAATGACGAATATACAGGCGGATCTTTAGGAAAACCAACACCAGTCTATCATATTTGTACTTTTCTGTACCTATAGTCTGTTTCAAAAATGTTGGTATTTATTCAATTAAATTTGTCCGTATTTTCGGCCACATTTTTCGGACTCAAATGACAAATTTTCGTATGTGAGATTATTTTTGCAAAATCAATATCTTGGACTGTAGAATAAAACTAAAAGTAGGATTATATGCCTAAAACTTCTCAGAAAAAAGACCTGAAAATGCGATTTTTTGTTATCGAAAAGTTCGCTTTTTTGGGGTGGGGGTGGCCTCTGGAAAAAAATTCTGTAGAATTTATTTCATATCGAAATGGTATGGAGTTTACTTATTCCTGGTCCAAAGATGTCCGCGCAAGTTTTGGCCAAGAGTTGATAGATTCTGATTGCGCATGCGCGCAGTATAGGTAGCAAGGTACCAAATAGGTACGTGTGTGAAGTCATCGCCTGTGAAGGGAAGATACAATACAGGAGTAAATACATGGCTTTTTACGTGTGGTTATAAATGAAAAATGATTTTTGGTAGAAATATTGTACAGTGAGTTACGTCTTTATTACACATATGAAACGTGATTTAATCATGTTAATATTATTGTTAAAACGCATTTTATTTTTCCGCAATTTCTAAAGAAAAAAGCATGAATTTTCAGGTACATACTAAAACATAAATTTTTGTCCCGTAAAAGCCACGGGACCATATAGTTTCGTACCCGGTAAAAATGTCAATATATATTTTACTTTCTTCTGAATGGAAATTAAAACCCAAAATTTTTATTTTGAGACATACAGAAAATTATGAATTTTGACAGGAAAGCATTGTTTTCAATGGGAAAATCTTTGGTACTTTGCACTCTACATCGAAAATAGAAAAAGTAAAAATATCACCAAATGTACCATTTAAACAGCATTTTTTCTCAAATTTGAGAGGAAAAAAATACATCTAGCACATTTTTATCATTCTGAATATTGATATTTCAAATTTCTATAGTCTTTTTCAAAATAAACGTAAAAAGGCCGATTTTAGGGGGTACCCAGCCTTATATTTTTTTGATAAAAAATGTTCAACTTTTAGAAATTTGTAGTCATGCCAGGGTTTTAGGGGGGTTAATGGGGTTTCCAACTAAAAATATTTTGATTTTTTATTTAATGCCAGTTTTCGGAAATTAAAATTCAAAGAAATAGCCTTTTTTCACATAAACGGCCGAAATTCGGCCTTGAAAATCAGTTTGCTTCAACGAGTATGAGCCATTATAATGTGACATTTTCACTTAAAATGACGAATATACAGGCGGATCTTTAGGAAAACCAACACCAGTCTATCATATTTGTACTTTTCTGTACCTATAGTCTGTTTCAAAAATGTTGGTATTTATTCAATTAAATTTGTCCGTATTTTCGGCCACATTTTTCGGACTCAAATGACAAATTTTCGTATGTGAGATTATTTTTGCAAAATCAATATCTTGGACTGTAGAATAAAACTAAAAGTAGGATTATATGCCTAAAACTTCTCAGAAAAAAGACCTGAAAATGCGATTTTTTGTTATCGAAAAGTTCGCTTTTTTGGGGTGGGGGTGGCCTCTGGAAAAAAATTCTGTAGAATTTATTTCATATCGAAATGGTATGGAGTTTACTTATTCCTGGTCCAAAGATGTCCGCGCAAGTTTTGGCCAAGAGTTGATAGATTCTGATTGCGCATGCGCGCAGTATAGGTAGCAAGGTACCAAATAGGTACGTGTGTGAAGTCATCGCCTGTGAAGGGAAGATACAATACAGGAGTAAATACATGGCTTTTTACGTGTGGTTATAAATGAAAAATGATTTTTGGTAGAAATATTGTACAGTGAGTTACGTCTTTATTACACATATGAAACGTGATTTAATCATGTTAATATTATTGTTAAAACGCATTTTATTTTTCCGCAATTTCTAAAGAAAAAAGCATGAATTTTCAGGTACATACTAAAACATAAATTTTTGTCCCGTAAAAGCCACGGGACCATATAGTTTCGTACCCGGTAAAAATGTCAATATATATTTTACTTTCTTCTGAATGGAAATTAAAACCCAAAATTTTTATTTTGAGACATACAGAAAATTATGAATTTTGACAGGAAAGCATTGTTTTCAATGGGAAAATCTTTGGTACTTTGCACTCTACATCGAAAATAGAAAAAGTAAAAATATCACCAAATGTACCATTTAAACAGCATTTTTTCTCAAATTTGAGAGGAAAAAAATACATCTAGCACATTTTTATCATTCTGAATATTGATATTTCAAATTTCTATAGTCTTTTTCAAAATAAACGTAAAAAGGCCGATTTTAGGGGGTACCCAGCCTTATATTTTTTTGATAAAAAATGTTCAACTTTTAGAAATTTGTAGTCATGCCAGGGTTTTAGGGGGGTTAATGGGGTTTCCAACTAAAAATATTTTGATTTTTTATTTAATGCCAGTTTTCGGAAATTAAAATTCAAAGAAATAGCCTTTTTTCACATAAACGGCCGAAATTCGGCCTTGAAAATCAGTTTGCTTCAACGAGTATGAGCCATTATAATGTGACATTTTCACTTAAAATGACGAATATACAGGCGGATCTTTAGGAAAACCAACACCAGTCTATCATATTTGTACTTTTCTGTACCTATAGTCTGTTTCAAAAATGTTGGTATTTATTCAATTAAATTTGTCCGTATTTTCGGCCACATTTTTCGGACTCAAATGACAAATTTTCGTATGTGAGATTATTTTTGCAAAATCAATATCTTGGACTGTAGAATAAAACTAAAAGTAGGATTATATGCCTAAAACTTCTCAGAAAAAAGACCTGAAAATGCGATTTTTTGTTATCGAAAAGTTCGCTTTTTTGGGGTGGGGGTGGCCTCTGGAAAAAAATTCTGTAGAATTTATTTCATATCGAAATGGTATGGAGTTTACTTATTCCTGGTCCAAAGATGTCCGCGCAAGTTTTGGCCAAGAGTTGATAGATTCTGATTGCGCATGCGCGCAGTATAGGTAGCAAGGTACCAAATAGGTACGTGTGTGAAGTCATCGCCTGTGAAGGGAAGATACAATACAGGAGTAAATACATGGCTTTTTACGTGTGGTTATAAATGAAAAATGATTTTTGGTAGAAATATTGTACAGTGAGTTACGTCTTTATTACACATATGAAACGTGATTTAATCATGTTAATATTATTGTTAAAACGCATTTTATTTTTCCGCAATTTCTAAAGAAAAAAGCATGAATTTTCAGGTACATACTAAAACATAAATTTTTGTCCCGTAAAAGCCACGGGACCATATAGTTTCGTACCCGGTAAAAATGTCAATATATATTTTACTTTCTTCTGAATGGAAATTAAAACCCAAAATTTTTATTTTGAGACATACAGAAAATTATGAATTTTGACAGGAAAGCATTGTTTTCAATGGGAAAATCTTTGGTACTTTGCACTCTACATCGAAAATAGAAAAAGTAAAAATATCACCAAATGTACCATTTAAACAGCATTTTTTCTCAAATTTGAGAGGAAAAAAATACATCTAGCACATTTTTATCATTCTGAATATTGATATTTCAAATTTCTATAGTCTTTTTCAAAATAAACGTAAAAAGGCCGATTTTAGGGGGTACCCAGCCTTATATTTTTTTGATAAAAAATGTTCAACTTTTAGAAATTTGTAGTCATGCCAGGGTTTTAGGGGGGTTAATGGGGTTTCCAACTAAAAATATTTTGATTTTTTATTTAATGCCAGTTTTCGGAAATTAAAATTCAAAGAAATAGCCTTTTTTCACATAAACGGCCGAAATTCGGCCTTGAAAATCAGTTTGCTTCAACGAGTATGAGCCATTATAATGTGACATTTTCACTTAAAATGACGAATATACAGGCGGATCTTTAGGAAAACCAACACCAGTCTATCATATTTGTACTTTTCTGTACCTATAGTCTGTTTCAAAAATGTTGGTATTTATTCAATTAAATTTGTCCGTATTTTCGGCCACATTTTTCGGACTCAAATGACAAATTTTCGTATGTGAGATTATTTTTGCAAAATCAATATCTTGGACTGTAGAATAAAACTAAAAGTAGGATTATATGCCTAAAACTTCTCAGAAAAAAGACCTGAAAATGCGATTTTTTGTTATCGAAAAGTTCGCTTTTTTGGGGTGGGGGTGGCCTCTGGAAAAAAATTCTGTAGAATTTATTTCATATCGAAATGGTATGGAGTTTACTTATTCCTGGTCCAAAGATGTCCGCGCAAGTTTTGGCCAAGAGTTGATAGATTCTGATTGCGCATGCGCGCAGTATAGGTAGCAAGGTACCAAATAGGTACGTGTGTGAAGTCATCGCCTGTGAAGGGAAGATACAATACAGGAGTAAATACATGGCTTTTTACGTGTGGTTATAAATGAAAAATGATTTTTGGTAGAAATATTGTACAGTGAGTTACGTCTTTATTACACATATGAAACGTGATTTAATCATGTTAATATTATTGTTAAAACGCATTTTATTTTTCCGCAATTTCTAAAGAAAAAAGCATGAATTTTCAGGTACATACTAAAACATAAATTTTTGTCCCGTAAAAGCCACGGGACCATATAGTTTCGTACCCGGTAAAAATGTCAATATATATTTTACTTTCTTCTGAATGGAAATTAAAACCCAAAATTTTTATTTTGAGACATACAGAAAATTATGAATTTTGACAGGAAAGCATTGTTTTCAATGGGAAAATCTTTGGTACTTTGCACTCTACATCGAAAATAGAAAAAGTAAAAATATCACCAAATGTACCATTTAAACAGCATTTTTTCTCAAATTTGAGAGGAAAAAAATACATCTAGCACATTTTTATCATTCTGAATATTGATATTTCAAATTTCTATAGTCTTTTTCAAAATAAACGTAAAAAGGCCGATTTTAGGGGGTACCCAGCCTTATATTTTTTTGATAAAAAATGTTCAACTTTTAGAAATTTGTAGTCATGCCAGGGTTTTAGGGGGGTTAATGGGGTTTCCAACTAAAAATATTTTGATTTTTTATTTAATGCCAGTTTTCGGAAATTAAAATTCAAAGAAATAGCCTTTTTTCACATAAACGGCCGAAATTCGGCCTTGAAAATCAGTTTGCTTCAACGAGCATGAGCCATTATAATGTGACATTTTCACTTAAAATGACGAATATACAGGCGGATCTTTAGGAAAACCAACACCAGTCTATCATATTTGTACTTTTCTGTACCTATAGTCTGTTTCAAAAATGTTGGTATTTATTCAATTAAATTTGTCCGTATTTTCGGCCACATTTTTCGGACTCAAATGACAAATTTTCGTATGTGAGATTATTTTTGCAAAATCAATATCTTGGACTGTAGAATAAAACTAAAAGTAGGATTATATGCCTAAAACTTCTCAGAAAAAAGACCTGAAAATGCGATTTTTTGTTATCGAAAAGTTCGCTTTTTTGGGGTGGGGGTGGCCTCTGGAAAAAAATTCTGTAGAATTTATTTCATATCGAAATGGTATGGAGTTTACTTATTCCTGGTCCAAAGATGTCCGCGCAAGTTTTGGCCAAGAGTTGATAGATTCTGATTGCGCATGCGCGCAGTATAGGTAGCAAGGTACCAAATAGGTACGTGTGTGAAGTCATCGCCTGTGAAGGGAAGATACAATACAGGAGTAAATACATGGCTTTTTACGTGTGGTTATAAATGAAAAATGATTTTTGGTAGAAATATTGTACAGTGAGTTACGTCTTTATTACACATATGAAACGTGATTTAATCATGTTAATATTATTGTTAAAACGCATTTTATTTTTCCGCAATTTCTAAAGAAAAAAGCATGAATTTTCAGGTACATACTAAAACATAAATTTTTGTCCCGTAAAAGCCACGGGACCATATAGTTTCGTACCCGGTAAAAATGTCAATATATATTTTACTTTCTTCTGAATGGAAATTAAAACCCAAAATTTTTATTTTGAGACATACAGAAAATTATGAATTTTGACAGGAAAGCATTGTTTTCAATGGGAAAATCTTTGGTACTTTGCACTCTACATCGAAAATAGAAAAAGTAAAAATATCACCAAATGTACCATTTAAACAGCATTTTTTCTCAAATTTGAGAGGAAAAAAATACATCTAGCACATTTTTATCATTCTGAATATTGATATTTCAAATTTCTATAGTCTTTTTCAAAATAAACGTAAAAAGGCCGATTTTAGGGGGTACCCAGCCTTATATTTTTTTGATAAAAAATGTTCAACTTTTAGAAATTTGTAGTCATGCCAGGGTTTTAGGGGGGTTAATGGGGTTTCCAACTAAAAATATTTTGATTTTTTATTTAATGCCAGTTTTCGGAAATTAAAATTCAAAGAAATAGCCTTTTTTCACATAAACGGCCGAAATTCGGCCTTGAAAATCAGTTTGCTTCAACGAGTATGAGCCATTATAATGTGACATTTTCACTTAAAATGACGAATATACAGGCGGATCTTTAGGAAAACCAACACCAGTCTATCATATTTGTACTTTTCTGTACCTATAGTCTGTTTCAAAAATGTTGGTATTTATTCAATTAAATTTGTCCGTATTTTCGGCCACATTTTTCGGACTCAAATGACAAATTTTCGTATGTGAGATTATTTTTGCAAAATCAATATCTTGGACTGTAGAATAAAACTAAAAGTAGGATTATATGCCTAAAACTTCTCAGAAAAAAGACCTGAAAATGCGATTTTTTGTTATCGAAAAGTTCGCTTTTTTGGGGTGGGGGTGGCCTCTGGAAAAAAATTCTGTAGAATTTATTTCATATCGAAATGGTATGGAGTTTACTTATTCCTGGTCCAAAGATGTCCGCGCAAGTTTTGGCCAAGAGTTGATAGATTCTGATTGCGCATGCGCGCAGTATAGGTAGCAAGGTACCAAATAGGTACGTGTGTGAAGTCATCGCCTGTGAAGGGAAGATACAATACAGGAGTAAATACATGGCTTTTTACGTGTGGTTATAAATGAAAAATGATTTTTGGTAGAAATATTGTACAGTGAGTTACGTCTTTATTACACATATGAAACGTGATTTAATCATGTTAATATTATTGTTAAAACGCATTTTATTTTTCCGCAATTTCTAAAGAAAAAAGCATGAATTTTCAGGTACATACTAAAACATAAATTTTTGTCCCGTAAAAGCCACGGGACCATATAGTTTCGTACCCGGTAAAAATGTCAATATATATTTTACTTTCTTCTGAATGGAAATTAAAACCCAAAATTTTTATTTTGAGACATACAGAAAATTATGAATTTTGACAGGAAAGCATTGTTTTCAATGGGAAAATCTTTGGTACTTTGCACTCTACATCGAAAATAGAAAAAGTAAAAATATCACCAAATGTACCATTTAAACAGCATTTTTTCTCAAATTTGAGAGGAAAAAAATACATCTAGCACATTTTTATCATTCTGAATATTGATATTTCAAATTTCTATAGTCTTTTTCAAAATAAACGTAAAAAGGCCGATTTTAGGGGGTACCCAGCCTTATATTTTTTTGATAAAAAATGTTCAACTTTTAGAAATTTGTAGTCATGCCAGGGTTTTAGGGGGGTTAATGGGGTTTCCAACTAAAAATATTTTGATTTTTTATTTAATGCCAGTTTTCGGAAATTAAAATTCAAAGAAATAGCCTTTTTTCACATAAACGGCCGAAATTCGGCCTTGAAAATCAGTTTGCTTCAACGAGTATGAGCCATTATAATGTGACATTTTCACTTAAAATGACGAATATACAGGCGGATCTTTAGGAAAACCAACACCAGTCTATCATATTTGTACTTTTCTGTACCTATAGTCTGTTTCAAAAATGTTGGTATTTATTCAATTAAATTTGTCCGTATTTTCGGCCACATTTTTCGGACTCAAATGACAAATTTTCGTATGTGAGATTATTTTTGCAAAATCAATATCTTGGACTGTAGAATAAAACTAAAAGTAGGATTATATGCCTAAAACTTCTCAGAAAAAAGACCTGAAAATGCGATTTTTTGTTATCGAAAAGTTCGCTTTTTTGGGGTGGGGGTGGCCTCTGGAAAAAAATTCTGTAGAATTTATTTCATATCGAAATGGTATGGAGTTTACTTATTCCTGGTCCAAAGATGTCCGCGCAAGTTTTGGCCAAGAGTTGATAGATTCTGATTGCGCATGCGCGCAGTATAGGTAGCAAGGTACCAAATAGGTACGTGTGTGAAGTCATCGCCTGTGAAGGGAAGATACAATACAGGAGTAAATACATGGCTTTTTACGTGTGGTTATAAATGAAAAATGATTTTTGGTAGAAATATTGTACAGTGAGTTACGTCTTTATTACACATATGAAACGTGATTTAATCATGTTAATATTATTGTTAAAACGCATTTTATTTTTCCGCAATTTCTAAAGAAAAAAGCATGAATTTTCAGGTACATACTAAAACATAAATTTTTGTCCCGTAAAAGCCACGGGACCATATAGTTTCGTACCCGGTAAAAATGTCAATATATATTTTACTTTCTTCTGAATGGAAATTAAAACCCAAAATTTTTATTTTGAGACATACAGAAAATTATGAATTTTGACAGGAAAGCATTGTTTTCAATGGGAAAATCTTTGGTACTTTGCACTCTACATCGAAAATAGAAAAAGTAAAAATATCACCAAATGTACCATTTAAACAGCATTTTTTCTCAAATTTGAGAGGAAAAAAATACATCTAGCACATTTTTATCATTCTGAATATTGATATTTCAAATTTCTATAGTCTTTTTCAAAATAAACGTAAAAAGGCCGATTTTAGGGGGTACCCAGCCTTATATTTTTTTGATAAAAAATGTTCAACTTTTAGAAATTTGTAGTCATGCCAGGGTTTTAGGGGGGTTAATGGGGTTTCCAACTAAAAATATTTTGATTTTTTATTTAATGCCAGTTTTCGGAAATTAAAATTCAAAGAAATAGCCTTTTTTCACATAAACGGCCGAAATTCGGCCTTGAAAATCAGTTTGCTTCAACGAGTATGAGCCATTATAATGTGACATTTTCACTTAAAATGACGAATATACAGGCGGATCTTTAGGAAAACCAACACCAGTCTATCATATTTGTACTTTTCTGTACCTATAGTCTGTTTCAAAAATGTTGGTATTTATTCAATTAAATTTGTCCGTATTTTCGGCCACATTTTTCGGACTCAAATGACAAATTTTCGTATGTGAGATTATTTTTGCAAAATCAATATCTTGGACTGTAGAATAAAACTAAAAGTAGGATTATATGCCTAAAACTTCTCAGAAAAAAGACCTGAAAATGCGATTTTTTGTTATCGAAAAGTTCGCTTTTTTGGGGTGGGGGTGGCCTCTGGAAAAAAATTCTGTAGAATTTATTTCATATCGAAATGGTATGGAGTTTACTTATTCCTGGTCCAAAGATGTCCGCGCAAGTTTTGGCCAAGAGTTGATAGATTCTGATTGCGCATGCGCGCAGTATAGGTAGCAAGGTACCAAATAGGTACGTGTGTGAAGTCATCGCCTGTGAAGGGAAGATACAATACAGGAGTAAATACATGGCTTTTTACGTGTGGTTATAAATGAAAAATGATTTTTGGTAGAAATATTGTACAGTGAGTTACGTCTTTATTACACATATGAAACGTGATTTAATCATGTTAATATTATTGTTAAAACGCATTTTATTTTTCCGCAATTTCTAAAGAAAAAAGCATGAATTTTCAGGTACATACTAAAACATAAATTTTTGTCCCGTAAAAGCCACGGGACCATATAGTTTCGTACCCGGTAAAAATGTCAATATATATTTTACTTTCTTCTGAATGGAAATTAAAACCCAAAATTTTTATTTTGAGACATACAGAAAATTATGAATTTTGACAGGAAAGCATTGTTTTCAATGGGAAAATCTTTGGTACTTTGCACTCTACATCGAAAATAGAAAAAGTAAAAATATCACCAAATGTACCATTTAAACAGCATTTTTTCTCAAATTTGAGAGGAAAAAAATACATCTAGCACATTTTTATCATTCTGAATATTGATATTTCAAATTTCTATAGTCTTTTTCAAAATAAACGTAAAAAGGCCGATTTTAGGGGGTACCCAGCCTTATATTTTTTTGATAAAAAATGTTCAACTTTTAGAAATTTGTAGTCATGCCAGGGTTTTAGGGGGGTTAATGGGGTTTCCAACTAAAAATATTTTGATTTTTTATTTAATGCCAGTTTTCGGAAATTAAAATTCAAAGAAATAGCCTTTTTTCACATAAACGGCCGAAATTCGGCCTTGAAAATCAGTTTGCTTCAACGAGTATGAGCCATTATAATGTGACATTTTCACTTAAAATGACGAATATACAGGCGGATCTTTAGGAAAACCAACACCAGTCTATCATATTTGTACTTTTCTGTACCTATAGTCTGTTTCAAAAATGTTGGTATTTATTCAATTAAATTTGTCCGTATTTTCGGCCACATTTTTCGGACTCAAATGACAAATTTTCGTATGTGAGATTATTTTTGCAAAATCAATATCTTGGACTGTAGAATAAAACTAAAAGTAGGATTATATGCCTAAAACTTCTCAGAAAAAAGACCTGAAAATGCGATTTTTTGTTATCGAAAAGTTCGCTTTTTTGGGGTGGGGGTGGCCTCTGGAAAAAAATTCTGTAGAATTTATTTCATATCGAAATGGTATGGAGTTTACTTATTCCTGGTCCAAAGATGTCCGCGCAAGTTTTGGCCAAGAGTTGATAGATTCTGATTGCGCATGCGCGCAGTATAGGTAGCAAGGTACCAAATAGGTACGTGTGTGAAGTCATCGCCTGTGAAGGGAAGATACAATACAGGAGTAAATACATGGCTTTTTACGTGTGGTTATAAATGAAAAATGATTTTTGGTAGAAATATTGTACAGTGAGTTACGTCTTTATTACACATATGAAACGTGATTTAATCATGTTAATATTATTGTTAAAACGCATTTTATTTTTCCGCAATTTCTAAAGAAAAAAGCATGAATTTTCAGGTACATACTAAAACATAAATTTTTGTCCCGTAAAAGCCACGGGACCATATAGTTTCGTACCCGGTAAAAATGTCAATATATATTTTACTTTCTTCTGAATGGAAATTAAAACCCAAAATTTTTATTTTGAGACATACAGAAAATTATGAATTTTGACAGGAAAGCATTGTTTTCAATGGGAAAATCTTTGGTACTTTGCACTCTACATCGAAAATAGAAAAAGTAAAAATATCACCAAATGTACCATTTAAACAGCATTTTTTCTCAAATTTGAGAGGAAAAAAATACATCTAGCACATTTTTATCATTCTGAATATTGATATTTCAAATTTCTATAGTCTTTTTCAAAATAAACGTAAAAAGGCCGATTTTAGGGGGTACCCAGCCTTATATTTTTTTGATAAAAAATGTTCAACTTTTAGAAATTTGTAGTCATGCCAGGGTTTTAGGGGGGTTAATGGGGTTTCCAACTAAAAATATTTTGATTTTTTATTTAATGCCAGTTTTCGGAAATTAAAATTCAAAGAAATAGCCTTTTTTCACATAAACGGCCGAAATTCGGCCTTGAAAATCAGTTTGCTTCAACGAGTATGAGCCATTATAATGTGACATTTTCACTTAAAATGACGAATATACAGGCGGATCTTTAGGAAAACCAACACCAGTCTATCATATTTGTACTTTTCTGTACCTATAGTCTGTTTCAAAAATGTTGGTATTTATTCAATTAAATTTGTCCGTATTTTCGGCCACATTTTTCGGACTCAAATGACAAATTTTCGTATGTGAGATTATTTTTGCAAAATCAATATCTTGGACTGTAGAATAAAACTAAAAGTAGGATTATATGCCTAAAACTTCTCAGAAAAAAGACCTGAAAATGCGATTTTTTGTTATCGAAAAGTTCGCTTTTTTGGGGTGGGGGTGGCCTCTGGAAAAAAATTCTGTAGAATTTATTTCATATCGAAATGGTATGGAGTTTACTTATTCCTGGTCCAAAGATGTCCGCGCAAGTTTTGGCCAAGAGTTGATAGATTCTGATTGCGCATGCGCGCAGTATAGGTAGCAAGGTACCAAATAGGTACGTGTGTGAAGTCATCGCCTGTGAAGGGAAGATACAATACAGGAGTAAATACATGGCTTTTTACGTGTGGTTATAAATGAAAAATGATTTTTGGTAGAAATATTGTACAGTGAGTTACGTCTTTATTACACATATGAAACGTGATTTAATCATGTTAATATTATTGTTAAAACGCATTTTATTTTTCCGCAATTTCTAAAGAAAAAAGCATGAATTTTCAGGTACATACTAAAACATAAATTTTTGTCCCGTAAAAGCCACGGGACCATATAGTTTCGTACCCGGTAAAAATGTCAATATATATTTTACTTTCTTCTGAATGGAAATTAAAACCCAAAATTTTTATTTTGAGACATACAGAAAATTATGAATTTTGACAGGAAAGCATTGTTTTCAATGGGAAAATCTTTGGTACTTTGCACTCTACATCGAAAATAGAAAAAGTAAAAATATCACCAAATGTACCATTTAAACAGCATTTTTTCTCAAATTTGAGAGGAAAAAAATACATCTAGCACATTTTTATCATTCTGAATATTGATATTTCAAATTTCTATAGTCTTTTTCAAAATAAACGTAAAAAGGCCGATTTTAGGGGGTACCCAGCCTTATATTTTTTTGATAAAAAATGTTCAACTTTTAGAAATTTGTAGTCATGCCAGGGTTTTAGGGGGGTTAATGGGGTTTCCAACTAAAAATATTTTGATTTTTTATTTAATGCCAGTTTTCGGAAATTAAAATTCAAAGAAATAGCCTTTTTTCACATAAACGGCCGAAATTCGGCCTTGAAAATCAGTTTGCTTCAACGAGTATGAGCCATTATAATGTGACATTTTCACTTAAAATGACGAATATACAGGCGGATCTTTAGGAAAACCAACACCAGTCTATCATATTTGTACTTTTCTGTACCTATAGTCTGTTTCAAAAATGTTGGTATTTATTCAATTAAATTTGTCCGTATTTTCGGCCACATTTTTCGGACTCAAATGACAAATTTTCGTATGTGAGATTATTTTTGCAAAATCAATATCTTGGACTGTAGAATAAAACTAAAAGTAGGATTATATGCCTAAAACTTCTCAGAAAAAAGACCTGAAAATGCGATTTTTTGTTATCGAAAAGTTCGCTTTTTTGGGGTGGGGGTGGCCTCTGGAAAAAAATTCTGTAGAATTTATTTCATATCGAAATGGTATGGAGTTTACTTATTCCTGGTCCAAAGATGTCCGCGCAAGTTTTGGCCAAGAGTTGATAGATTCTGATTGCGCATGCGCGCAGTACATCGAAAATAGAAAAAGTAAAAATATCACCAAATGTACCATTTAAACAGCATTTTTTCTCAAATTTGAGAGGAAAAAAATACATCTAGCACATTTTTATCATTCTGAATATTGATATTTCAAATTTCTATAGTCTTTTTCAAAATAAACGTAAAAAGGCCGATTTTAGGGGGTACCCAGCCTTATATTTTTTTGATAAAAAATGTTCAACTTTTAGAAATTTGTAGTCATGCCAGGGTTTTAGGGGGGTTAATGGGGTTTCCAACTAAAAATATTTTGATTTTTTATTTAATGCCAGTTTTCGGAAATTAAAATTCAAAGAAATAGCCTTTTTTCACATAAACGGCCGAAATTCGGCCTTGAAAATCAGTTTGCTTCAACGAGTATGAGCCATTATAATGTGACATTTTCACTTAAAATGACGAATATACAGGCGGATCTTTAGGAAAACCAACACCAGTCTATCATATTTGTACTTTTCTGTACCTATAGTCTGTTTCAAAAATGTTGGTATTTATTCAATTAAATTTGTCCGTATTTTCGGCCACATTTTTCGGACTCAAATGACAAATTTTCGTATGTGAGATTATTTTTGCAAAATCAATATCTTGGACTGTAGAATAAAACTAAAAGTAGGATTATATGCCTAAAACTTCTCAGAAAAAAGACCTGAAAATGCGATTTTTTGTTATCGAAAAGTTCGCTTTTTTGGGGTGGGGGTGGCCTCTGGAAAAAAATTCTGTAGAATTTATTTCATATCGAAATGGTATGGAGTTTACTTATTCCTGGTCCAAAGATGTCCGCGCAAGTTTTGGCCAAGAGTTGATAGATTCTGATTGCGCATGCGCGCAGTACATCGAAAATAGAAAAAGTAAAAATATCACCAAATGTACCATTTAAACAGCATTTTTTCTCAAATTTGAGAGGAAAAAAATACATCTAGCACATTTTTATCATTCTGAATATTGATATTTCAAATTTCTATAGTCTTTTTCAAAATAAACGTAAAAAGGCCGATTTTAGGGGGTACCCAGCCTTATATTTTTTTGATAAAAAATGTTCAACTTTTAGAAATTTGTAGTCATGCCAGGGTTTTAGGGGGGTTAATGGGGTTTCCAACTAAAAATATTTTGATTTTTTATTTAATGCCAGTTTTCGGAAATTAAAATTCAAAGAAATAGCCTTTTTTCACATAAACGGCCGAAATTCGGCCTTGAAAATCAGTTTGCTTCAACGAGTATGAGCCATTATAATGTGACATTTTCACTTAAAATGACGAATATACAGGCGGATCTTTAGGAAAACCAACACCAGTCTATCATATTTGTACTTTTCTGTACCTATAGTCTGTTTCAAAAATGTTGGTATTTATTCAATTAAATTTGTCCGTATTTTCGGCCACATTTTTCGGACTCAAATGACAAATTTTCGTATGTGAGATTATTTTTGCAAAATCAATATCTTGGACTGTAGAATAAAACTAAAAGTAGGATTATATGCCTAAAACTTCTCAGAAAAAAGACCTGAAAATGCGATTTTTTGTTATCGAAAAGTTCGCTTTTTTGGGGTGGGGGTGGCCTCTGGAAAAAAATTCTGTAGAATTTATTTCATATCGAAATGGTATGGAGTTTACTTATTCCTGGTCCAAAGATGTCCGCGCAAGTTTTGGCCAAGAGTTGATAGATTCTGATTGCGCATGCGCGCAGTATATCGAAAATAGAAAAAGTAAAAATATCACCAAATGTACCATTTAAACAGCATTTTTTCTCAAATTTGAGAGGAAAAAAATACATCTAGCACATTTTTATCATTCTGAATATTGATATTTCAAATTTCTATAGTCTTTTTCAAAATAAACGTAAAAAGGCCGATTTTAGGGGGTACCCAGCCTTATATTTTTTTGATAAAAAATGTTCAACTTTTAGAAATTTGTAGTCATGCCAGGGTTTTAGGGGGGTTAATGGGGTTTCCAACTAAAAATATTTTGATTTTTTATTTAATGCCAGTTTTCGGAAATTAAAATTCAAAGAAATAGCCTTTTTTCACATAAACGGCCGAAATTCGGCCTTGAAAATCAGTTTGCTTCAACGAGTATGAGCCATTATAATGTGACATTTTCACTTAAAATGACGAATATACAGGCGGATCTTTAGGAAAACCAACACCAGTCTATCATATTTGTACTTTTCTGTACCTATAGTCTGTTTCAAAAATGTTGGTATTTATTCAATTAAATTTGTCCGTATTTTCGGCCACATTTTTCGGACTCAAATGACAAATTTTCGTATGTGAGATTATTTTTGCAAAATCAATATCTTGGACTGTAGAATAAAACTAAAAGTAGGATTATATGCCTAAAACTTCTCAGAAAAAAGACCTGAAAATGCGATTTTTTGTTATCGAAAAGTTCGCTTTTTTGGGGTGGGGGTGGCCTCTGGAAAAAAATTCTGTAGAATTTATTTCATATCGAAATGGTATGGAGTTTACTTATTCCTGGTCCAAAGATGTCCGCGCAAGTTTTGGCCAAGAGTTGATAGATTCTGATTGCGCATGCGCGCAGTACATCGAAAATAGAAAAAGTAAAAATATCACCAAATGTACCATTTAAACAGCATTTTTTCTCAAATTTGAGAGGAAAAAAATACATCTAGCACATTTTTATCATTCTGAATATTGATATTTCAAATTTCTATAGTCTTTTTCAAAATAAACGTAAAAAGGCCGATTTTAGGGGGTACCCAGCCTTATATTTTTTTGATAAAAAATGTTCAACTTTTAGAAATTTGTAGTCATGCCAGGGTTTTAGGGGGGTTAATGGGGTTTCCAACTAAAAATATTTTGATTTTTTATTTAATGCCAGTTTTCGGAAATTAAAATTCAAAGAAATAGCCTTTTTTCACATAAACGGCCGAAATTCGGCCTTGAAAATCAGTTTGCTTCAACGAGTATGAGCCATTATAATGTGACATTTTCACTTAAAATGACGAATATACAGGCGGATCTTTAGGAAAACCAACACCAGTCTATCATATTTGTACTTTTCTGTACCTATAGTCTGTTTCAAAAATGTTGGTATTTATTCAATTAAATTTGTCCGTATTTTCGGCCACATTTTTCGGACTCAAATGACAAATTTTCGTATGTGAGATTATTTTTGCAAAATCAATATCTTGGACTGTAGAATAAAACTAAAAGTAGGATTATATGCCTAAAACTTCTCAGAAAAAAGACCTGAAAATGCGATTTTTTGTTATCGAAAAGTTCGCTTTTTTGGGGTGGGGGTGGCCTCTGGAAAAAAATTCTGTAGAATTTATTTCATATCGAAATGGTATGGAGTTTACTTATTCCTGGTCCAAAGATGTCCGCGCAAGTTTTGGCCAAGAGTTGATAGATTCTGATTGCGCATGCGCGCAGTATATCGAAAATAGAAAAAGTAAAAATATCACCAAATGTACCATTTAAACAGCATTTTTTCTCAAATTTGAGAGGAAAAAAATACATCTAGCACATTTTTATCATTCTGAATATTGATATTTCAAATTTCTATAGTCTTTTTCAAAATAAACGTAAAAAGGCCGATTTTAGGGGGTACCCAGCCTTATATTTTTTTGATAAAAAATGTTCAACTTTTAGAAATTTGTAGTCATGCCAGGGTTTTAGGGGGGTTAATGGGGTTTCCAACTAAAAATATTTTGATTTTTTATTTAATGCCAGTTTTCGGAAATTAAAATTCAAAGAAATAGCCTTTTTTCACATAAACGGCCGAAATTCGGCCTTGAAAATCAGTTTGCTTCAACGAGTATGAGCCATTATAATGTGACATTTTCACTTAAAATGACGAATATACAGGCGGATCTTTAGGAAAACCAACACCAGTCTATCATATTTGTACTTTTCTGTACCTATAGTCTGTTTCAAAAATGTTGGTATTTATTCAATTAAATTTGTCCGTATTTTCGGCCACATTTTTCGGACTCAAATGACAAATTTTCGTATGTGAGATTATTTTTGCAAAATCAATATCTTGGACTGTAGAATAAAACTAAAAGTAGGATTATATGCCTAAAACTTCTCAGAAAAAAGACCTGAAAATGCGATTTTTTGTTATCGAAAAGTTCGCTTTTTTGGGGTGGGGGTGGCCTCTGGAAAAAAATTCTGTAGAATTTATTTCATATCGAAATGGTATGGAGTTTACTTATTCCTGGTCCAAAGATGTCCGCGCAAGTTTTGGCCAAGAGTTGATAGATTCTGATTGCGCATGCGCGCAGTATATCGAAAATAGAAAAAGTAAAAATATCACCAAATGTACCATTTAAACAGCATTTTTTCTCAAATTTGAGAGGAAAAAAATACATCTAGCACATTTTTATCATTCTGAATATTGATATTTCAAATTTCTATAGTCTTTTTCAAAATAAACGTAAAAAGGCCGATTTTAGGGGGTACCCAGCCTTATATTTTTTTGATAAAAAATGTTCAACTTTTAGAAATTTGTAGTCATGCCAGGGTTTTAGGGGGGTTAATGGGGTTTCCAACTAAAAATATTTTGATTTTTTATTTAATGCCAGTTTTCGGAAATTAAAATTCAAAGAAATAGCCTTTTTTCACATAAACGGCCGAAATTCGGCCTTGAAAATCAGTTTGCTTCAACGAGTATGAGCCATTATAATGTGACATTTTCACTTAAAATGACGAATATACAGGCGGATCTTTAGGAAAACCAACACCAGTCTATCATATTTGTACTTTTCTGTACCTATAGTCTGTTTCAAAAATGTTGGTATTTATTCAATTAAATTTGTCCGTATTTTCGGCCACATTTTTCGGACTCAAATGACAAATTTTCGTATGTGAGATTATTTTTGCAAAATCAATATCTTGGACTGTAGAATAAAACTAAAAGTAGGATTATATGCCTAAAACTTCTCAGAAAAAAGACCTGAAAATGCGATTTTTTGTTATCGAAAAGTTCGCTTTTTTGGGGTGGGGGTGGCCTCTGGAAAAAAATTCTGTAGAATTTATTTCATATCGAAATGGTATGGAGTTTACTTATTCCTGGTCCAAAGATGTCCGCGCAAGTTTTGGCCAAGAGTTGATAGATTCTGATTGCGCATGCGCGCAGTACATCGAAAATAGAAAAAGTAAAAATATCACCAAATGTACCATTTAAACAGCATTTTTTCTCAAATTTGAGAGGAAAAAAATACATCTAGCACATTTTTATCATTCTGAATATTGATATTTCAAATTTCTATAGTCTTTTTCAAAATAAACGTAAAAAGGCCGATTTTAGGGGGTACCCAGCCTTATATTTTTTTGATAAAAAATGTTCAACTTTTAGAAATTTGTAGTCATGCCAGGGTTTTAGGGGGGTTAATGGGGTTTCCAACTAAAAATATTTTGATTTTTTATTTAATGCCAGTTTTCGGAAATTAAAATTCAAAGAAATAGCCTTTTTTCACATAAACGGCCGAAATTCGGCCTTGAAAATCAGTTTGCTTCAACGAGTATGAGCCATTATAATGTGACATTTTCACTTAAAATGACGAATATACAGGCGGATCTTTAGGAAAACCAACACCAGTCTATCATATTTGTACTTTTCTGTACCTATAGTCTGTTTCAAAAATGTTGGTATTTATTCAATTAAATTTGTCCGTATTTTCGGCCACATTTTTCGGACTCAAATGACAAATTTTCGTATGTGAGATTATTTTTGCAAAATCAATATCTTGGACTGTAGAATAAAACTAAAAGTAGGATTATATGCCTAAAACTTCTCAGAAAAAAGACCTGAAAATGCGATTTTTTGTTATCGAAAAGTTCGCTTTTTTGGGGTGGGGGTGGCCTCTGGAAAAAAATTCTGTAGAATTTATTTCATATCGAAATGGTATGGAGTTTACTTATTCCTGGTCCAAAGATGTCCGCGCAAGTTTTGGCCAAGAGTTGATAGATTCTGATTGCGCATGCGCGCAGTATAGGTAGCAAGGTACCAAATAGGTACGTGTGTGAAGTCATCGCCTGTGAAGGGAAGATACAATACAGGAGTAAATACATGGCTTTTTACGTGTGGTTATAAATGAAAAATGATTTTTGGTAGAAATATTGTACAGTGAGTTACGTCTTTATTACACATATGAAACGTGATTTAATCATGTTAATATTATTGTTAAAACGCATTTTATTTTTCCGCAATTTCTAAAGAAAAAAGCATGAATTTTCAGGTACATACTAAAACATAAATTTTTGTCCCGTAAAAGCCACGGGACCATATAGTTTCGTACCCGGTAAAAATGTCAATATATATTTTACTTTCTTCTGAATGGAAATTAAAACCCAAAATTTTTATTTTGAGACATACAGAAAATTATGAATTTTGACAGGAAAGCATTGTTTTCAATGGGAAAATCTTTGGTACTTTGCACTCTACATCGAAAATAGAAAAAGTAAAAATATCACCAAATGTACCATTTAAACAGCATTTTTTCTCAAATTTGAGAGGAAAAAAATACATCTAGCACATTTTTATCATTCTGAATATTGATATTTCAAATTTCTATAGTCTTTTTCAAAATAAACGTAAAAAGGCCGATTTTAGGGGGTACCCAGCCTTATATTTTTTTGATAAAAAATGTTCAACTTTTAGAAATTTGTAGTCATGCCAGGGTTTTAGGGGGGTTAATGGGGTTTCCAACTAAAAATATTTTGATTTTTTATTTAATGCCAGTTTTCGGAAATTAAAATTCAAAGAAATAGCCTTTTTTCACATAAACGGCCGAAATTCGGCCTTGAAAATCAGTTTGCTTCAACGAGTATGAGCCATTATAATGTGACATTTTCACTTAAAATGACGAATATACAGGCGGATCTTTAGGAAAACCAACACCAGTCTATCATATTTGTACTTTTCTGTACCTATAGTCTGTTTCAAAAATGTTGGTATTTATTCAATTAAATTTGTCCGTATTTTCGGCCACATTTTTCGGACTCAAATGACAAATTTTCGTATGTGAGATTATTTTTGCAAAATCAATATCTTGGACTGTAGAATAAAACTAAAAGTAGGATTATATGCCTAAAACTTCTCAGAAAAAAGACCTGAAAATGCGATTTTTTGTTATCGAAAAGTTCGCTTTTTTGGGGTGGGGGTGGCCTCTGGAAAAAAATTCTGTAGAATTTATTTCATATCGAAATGGTATGGAGTTTACTTATTCCTGGTCCAAAGATGTCCGCGCAAGTTTTGGCCAAGAGTTGATAGATTCTGATTGCGCATGCGCGCAGTACATCGAAAATAGAAAAAGTAAAAATATCACCAAATGTACCATTTAAACAGCATTTTTTCTCAAATTTGAGAGGAAAAAAATACATCTAGCACATTTTTATCATTCTGAATATTGATATTTCAAATTTCTATAGTCTTTTTCAAAATAAACGTAAAAAGGCCGATTTTAGGGGGTACCCAGCCTTATATTTTTTTGATAAAAAATGTTCAACTTTTAGAAATTTGTAGTCATGCCAGGGTTTTAGGGGGGTTAATGGGGTTTCCAACTAAAAATATTTTGATTTTTTATTTAATGCCAGTTTTCGGAAATTAAAATTCAAAGAAATAGCCTTTTTTCACATAAACGGCCGAAATTCGGCCTTGAAAATCAGTTTGCTTCAACGAGTATGAGCCATTATAATGTGACATTTTCACTTAAAATGACGAATATACAGGCGGATCTTTAGGAAAACCAACACCAGTCTATCATATTTGTACTTTTCTGTACCTATAGTCTGTTTCAAAAATGTTGGTATTTATTCAATTAAATTTGTCCGTATTTTCGGCCACATTTTTCGGACTCAAATGACAAATTTTCGTATGTGAGATTATTTTTGCAAAATCAATATCTTGGACTGTAGAATAAAACTAAAAGTAGGATTATATGCCTAAAACTTCTCAGAAAAAAGACCTGAAAATGCGATTTTTTGTTATCGAAAAGTTCGCTTTTTTGGGGTGGGGGTGGCCTCTGGAAAAAAATTCTGTAGAATTTATTTCATATCGAAATGGTATGGAGTTTACTTATTCCTGGTCCAAAGATGTCCGCGCAAGTTTTGGCCAAGAGTTGATAGATTCTGATTGCGCATGCGCGCAGTACATCGAAAATAGAAAAAGTAAAAATATCACCAAATGTACCATTTAAACAGCATTTTTTCTCAAATTTGAGAGGAAAAAAATACATCTAGCACATTTTTATCATTCTGAATATTGATATTTCAAATTTCTATAGTCTTTTTCAAAATAAACGTAAAAAGGCCGATTTTAGGGGGTACCCAGCCTTATATTTTTTTGATAAAAAATGTTCAACTTTTAGAAATTTGTAGTCATGCCAGGGTTTTAGGGGGGTTAATGGGGTTTCCAACTAAAAATATTTTGATTTTTTATTTAATGCCAGTTTTCGGAAATTAAAATTCAAAGAAATAGCCTTTTTTCACATAAACGGCCGAAATTCGGCCTTGAAAATCAGTTTGCTTCAACGAGTATGAGCCATTATAATGTGACATTTTCACTTAAAATGACGAATATACAGGCGGATCTTTAGGAAAACCAACACCAGTCTATCATATTTGTACTTTTCTGTACCTATAGTCTGTTTCAAAAATGTTGGTATTTATTCAATTAAATTTGTCCGTATTTTCGGCCACATTTTTCGGACTCAAATGACAAATTTTCGTATGTGAGATTATTTTTGCAAAATCAATATCTTGGACTGTAGAATAAAACTAAAAGTAGGATTATATGCCTAAAACTTCTCAGAAAAAAGACCTGAAAATGCGATTTTTTGTTATCGAAAAGTTCGCTTTTTTGGGGTGGGGGTGGCCTCTGGAAAAAAATTCTGTAGAATTTATTTCATATCGAAATGGTATGGAGTTTACTTATTCCTGGTCCAAAGATGTCCGCGCAAGTTTTGGCCAAGAGTTGATAGATTCTGATTGCGCATGCGCGCAGTATATCGAAAATAGAAAAAGTAAAAATATCACCAAATGTACCATTTAAACAGCATTTTTTCTCAAATTTGAGAGGAAAAAAATACATCTAGCACATTTTTATCATTCTGAATATTGATATTTCAAATTTCTATAGTCTTTTTCAAAATAAACGTAAAAAGGCCGATTTTAGGGGGTACCCAGCCTTATATTTTTTTGATAAAAAATGTTCAACTTTTAGAAATTTGTAGTCATGCCAGGGTTTTAGGGGGGTTAATGGGGTTTCCAACTAAAAATATTTTGATTTTTTATTTAATGCCAGTTTTCGGAAATTAAAATTCAAAGAAATAGCCTTTTTTCACATAAACGGCCGAAATTCGGCCTTGAAAATCAGTTTGCTTCAACGAGTATGAGCCATTATAATGTGACATTTTCACTTAAAATGACGAATATACAGGCGGATCTTTAGGAAAACCAACACCAGTCTATCATATTTGTACTTTTCTGTACCTATAGTCTGTTTCAAAAATGTTGGTATTTATTCAATTAAATTTGTCCGTATTTTCGGCCACATTTTTCGGACTCAAATGACAAATTTTCGTATGTGAGATTATTTTTGCAAAATCAATATCTTGGACTGTAGAATAAAACTAAAAGTAGGATTATATGCCTAAAACTTCTCAGAAAAAAGACCTGAAAATGCGATTTTTTGTTATCGAAAAGTTCGCTTTTTTGGGGTGGGGGTGGCCTCTGGAAAAAAATTCTGTAGAATTTATTTCATATCGAAATGGTATGGAGTTTACTTATTCCTGGTCCAAAGATGTCCGCGCAAGTTTTGGCCAAGAGTTGATAGATTCTGATTGCGCATGCGCGCAGTACATCGAAAATAGAAAAAGTAAAAATATCACCAAATGTACCATTTAAACAGCATTTTTTCTCAAATTTGAGAGGAAAAAAATACATCTAGCACATTTTTATCATTCTGAATATTGATATTTCAAATTTCTATAGTCTTTTTCAAAATAAACGTAAAAAGGCCGATTTTAGGGGGTACCCAGCCTTATATTTTTTTGATAAAAAATGTTCAACTTTTAGAAATTTGTAGTCATGCCAGGGTTTTAGGGGGGTTAATGGGGTTTCCAACTAAAAATATTTTGATTTTTTATTTAATGCCAGTTTTCGGAAATTAAAATTCAAAGAAATAGCCTTTTTTCACATAAACGGCCGAAATTCGGCCTTGAAAATCAGTTTGCTTCAACGAGTATGAGCCATTATAATGTGACATTTTCACTTAAAATGACGAATATACAGGCGGATCTTTAGGAAAACCAACACCAGTCTATCATATTTGTACTTTTCTGTACCTATAGTCTGTTTCAAAAATGTTGGTATTTATTCAATTAAATTTGTCCGTATTTTCGGCCACATTTTTCGGACTCAAATGACAAATTTTCGTATGTGAGATTATTTTTGCAAAATCAATATCTTGGACTGTAGAATAAAACTAAAAGTAGGATTATATGCCTAAAACTTCTCAGAAAAAAGACCTGAAAATGCGATTTTTTGTTATCGAAAAGTTCGCTTTTTTGGGGTGGGGGTGGCCTCTGGAAAAAAATTCTGTAGAATTTATTTCATATCGAAATGGTATGGAGTTTACTTATTCCTGGTCCAAAGATGTCCGCGCAAGTTTTGGCCAAGAGTTGATAGATTCTGATTGCGCATGCGCGCAGTATAGGTAGCAAGGTACCAAATAGGTACGTGTGTGAAGTCATCGCCTGTGAAGGGAAGATACAATACAGGAGTAAATACATGGCTTTTTACGTGTGGTTATAAATGAAAAATGATTTTTGGTAGAAATATTGTACAGTGAGTTACGTCTTTATTACACATATGAAACGTGATTTAATCATGTTAATATTATTGTTAAAACGCATTTTATTTTTCCGCAATTTCTAAAGAAAAAAGCATGAATTTTCAGGTACATACTAAAACATAAATTTTTGTCCCGTAAAAGCCACGGGACCATATAGTTTCGTACCCGGTAAAAATGTCAATATATATTTTACTTTCTTCTGAATGGAAATTAAAACCCAAAATTTTTATTTTGAGACATACAGAAAATTATGAATTTTGACAGGAAAGCATTGTTTTCAATGGGAAAATCTTTGGTACTTTGCACTCTACATCGAAAATAGAAAAAGTAAAAATATCACCAAATGTACCATTTAAACAGCATTTTTTCTCAAATTTGAGAGGAAAAAAATACATCTAGCACATTTTTATCATTCTGAATATTGATATTTCAAATTTCTATAGTCTTTTTCAAAATAAACGTAAAAAGGCCGATTTTAGGGGGTACCCAGCCTTATATTTTTTTGATAAAAAATGTTCAACTTTTAGAAATTTGTAGTCATGCCAGGGTTTTAGGGGGGTTAATGGGGTTTCCAACTAAAAATATTTTGATTTTTTATTTAATGCCAGTTTTCGGAAATTAAAATTCAAAGAAATAGCCTTTTTTCACATAAACGGCCGAAATTCGGCCTTGAAAATCAGTTTGCTTCAACGAGTATGAGCCATTATAATGTGACATTTTCACTTAAAATGACGAATATACAGGCGGATCTTTAGGAAAACCAACACCAGTCTATCATATTTGTACTTTTCTGTACCTATAGTCTGTTTCAAAAATGTTGGTATTTATTCAATTAAATTTGTCCGTATTTTCGGCCACATTTTTCGGACTCAAATGACAAATTTTCGTATGTGAGATTATTTTTGCAAAATCAATATCTTGGACTGTAGAATAAAACTAAAAGTAGGATTATATGCCTAAAACTTCTCAGAAAAAAGACCTGAAAATGCGATTTTTTGTTATCGAAAAGTTCGCTTTTTTGGGGTGGGGGTGGCCTCTGGAAAAAAATTCTGTAGAATTTATTTCATATCGAAATGGTATGGAGTTTACTTATTCCTGGTCCAAAGATGTCCGCGCAAGTTTTGGCCAAGAGTTGATAGATTCTGATTGCGCATGCGCGCAGTACATCGAAAATAGAAAAAGTAAAAATATCACCAAATGTACCATTTAAACAGCATTTTTTCTCAAATTTGAGAGGAAAAAAATACATCTAGCACATTTTTATCATTCTGAATATTGATATTTCAAATTTCTATAGTCTTTTTCAAAATAAACGTAAAAAGGCCGATTTTAGGGGGTACCCAGCCTTATATTTTTTTGATAAAAAATGTTCAACTTTTAGAAATTTGTAGTCATGCCAGGGTTTTAGGGGGGTTAATGGGGTTTCCAACTAAAAATATTTTGATTTTTTATTTAATGCCAGTTTTCGGAAATTAAAATTCAAAGAAATAGCCTTTTTTCACATAAACGGCCGAAATTCGGCCTTGAAAATCAGTTTGCTTCAACGAGTATGAGCCATTATAATGTGACATTTTCACTTAAAATGACGAATATACAGGCGGATCTTTAGGAAAACCAACACCAGTCTATCATATTTGTACTTTTCTGTACCTATAGTCTGTTTCAAAAATGTTGGTATTTATTCAATTAAATTTGTCCGTATTTTCGGCCACATTTTTCGGACTCAAATGACAAATTTTCGTATGTGAGATTATTTTTGCAAAATCAATATCTTGGACTGTAGAATAAAACTAAAAGTAGGATTATATGCCTAAAACTTCTCAGAAAAAAGACCTGAAAATGCGATTTTTTGTTATCGAAAAGTTCGCTTTTTTGGGGTGGGGGTGGCCTCTGGAAAAAAATTCTGTAGAATTTATTTCATATCGAAATGGTATGGAGTTTACTTATTCCTGGTCCAAAGATGTCCGCGCAAGTTTTGGCCAAGAGTTGATAGATTCTGATTGCGCATGCGCGCAGTATAGGTAGCAAGGTACCAAATAGGTACGTGTGTGAAGTCATCGCCTGTGAAGGGAAGATACAATACAGGAGTAAATACATGGCTTTTTACGTGTGGTTATAAATGAAAAATGATTTTTGGTAGAAATATTGTACAGTGAGTTACGTCTTTATTACACATATGAAACGTGATTTAATCATGTTAATATTATTGTTAAAACGCATTTTATTTTTCCGCAATTTCTAAAGAAAAAAGCATGAATTTTCAGGTACATACTAAAACATAAATTTTTGTCCCGTAAAAGCCACGGGACCATATAGTTTCGTACCCGGTAAAAATGTCAATATATATTTTACTTTCTTCTGAATGGAAATTAAAACCCAAAATTTTTATTTTGAGACATACAGAAAATTATGAATTTTGACAGGAAAGCATTGTTTTCAATGGGAAAATCTTTGGTACTTTGCACTCTACATCGAAAATAGAAAAAGTAAAAATATCACCAAATGTACCATTTAAACAGCATTTTTTCTCAAATTTGAGAGGAAAAAAATACATCTAGCACATTTTTATCATTCTGAATATTGATATTTCAAATTTCTATAGTCTTTTTCAAAATAAACGTAAAAAGGCCGATTTTAGGGGGTACCCAGCCTTATATTTTTTTGATAAAAAATGTTCAACTTTTAGAAATTTGTAGTCATGCCAGGGTTTTAGGGGGGTTAATGGGGTTTCCAACTAAAAATATTTTGATTTTTTATTTAATGCCAGTTTTCGGAAATTAAAATTCAAAGAAATAGCCTTTTTTCACATAAACGGCCGAAATTCGGCCTTGAAAATCAGTTTGCTTCAACGAGTATGAGCCATTATAATGTGACATTTTCACTTAAAATGACGAATATACAGGCGGATCTTTAGGAAAACCAACACCAGTCTATCATATTTGTACTTTTCTGTACCTATAGTCTGTTTCAAAAATGTTGGTATTTATTCAATTAAATTTGTCCGTATTTTCGGCCACATTTTTCGGACTCAAATGACAAATTTTCGTATGTGAGATTATTTTTGCAAAATCAATATCTTGGACTGTAGAATAAAACTAAAAGTAGGATTATATGCCTAAAACTTCTCAGAAAAAAGACCTGAAAATGCGATTTTTTGTTATCGAAAAGTTCGCTTTTTTGGGGTGGGGGTGGCCTCTGGAAAAAAATTCTGTAGAATTTATTTCATATCGAAATGGTATGGAGTTTACTTATTCCTGGTCCAAAGATGTCCGCGCAAGTTTTGGCCAAGAGTTGATAGATTCTGATTGCGCATGCGCGCAGTACATCGAAAATAGAAAAAGTAAAAATATCACCAAATGTACCATTTAAACAGCATTTTTTCTCAAATTTGAGAGGAAAAAAATACATCTAGCACATTTTTATCATTCTGAATATTGATATTTCAAATTTCTATAGTCTTTTTCAAAATAAACGTAAAAAGGCCGATTTTAGGGGGTACCCAGCCTTATATTTTTTTGATAAAAAATGTTCAACTTTTAGAAATTTGTAGTCATGCCAGGGTTTTAGGGGGGTTAATGGGGTTTCCAACTAAAAATATTTTGATTTTTTATTTAATGCCAGTTTTCGGAAATTAAAATTCAAAGAAATAGCCTTTTTTCACATAAACGGCCGAAATTCGGCCTTGAAAATCAGTTTGCTTCAACGAGTATGAGCCATTATAATGTGACATTTTCACTTAAAATGACGAATATACAGGCGGATCTTTAGGAAAACCAACACCAGTCTATCATATTTGTACTTTTCTGTACCTATAGTCTGTTTCAAAAATGTTGGTATTTATTCAATTAAATTTGTCCGTATTTTCGGCCACATTTTTCGGACTCAAATGACAAATTTTCGTATGTGAGATTATTTTTGCAAAATCAATATCTTGGACTGTAGAATAAAACTAAAAGTAGGATTATATGCCTAAAACTTCTCAGAAAAAAGACCTGAAAATGCGATTTTTTGTTATCGAAAAGTTCGCTTTTTTGGGGTGGGGGTGGCCTCTGGAAAAAAATTCTGTAGAATTTATTTCATATCGAAATGGTATGGAGTTTACTTATTCCTGGTCCAAAGATGTCCGCGCAAGTTTTGGCCAAGAGTTGATAGATTCTGATTGCGCATGCGCGCAGTATAGGTAGCAAGGTACCAAATAGGTACGTGTGTGAAGTCATCGCCTGTGAAGGGAAGATACAATACAGGAGTAAATACATGGCTTTTTACGTGTGGTTATAAATGAAAAATGATTTTTGGTAGAAATATTGTACAGTGAGTTACGTCTTTATTACACATATGAAACGTGATTTAATCATGTTAATATTATTGTTAAAACGCATTTTATTTTTCCGCAATTTCTAAAGAAAAAAGCATGAATTTTCAGGTACATACTAAAACATAAATTTTTGTCCCGTAAAAGCCACGGGACCATATAGTTTCGTACCCGGTAAAAATGTCAATATATATTTTACTTTCTTCTGAATGGAAATTAAAACCCAAAATTTTTATTTTGAGACATACAGAAAATTATGAATTTTGACAGGAAAGCATTGTTTTCAATGGGAAAATCTTTGGTACTTTGCACTCTATAAGTAATAAGGAAAAGTAGCGCAACAAGAATTGAGAAATTATTCCCCGATATTATTCAGTAAGTAAAGAGACATTCTAAAATGTTGATTTATAGAAATGTTATAATTAAGGGATCGAAATAGAAGAATGCTATAATAATGATGCTTATTAATATACTATAGTCCATTTGAGTTCTATAAATCAACGAAAAATCTTTTAAATTTTTTTGTCTCTCAAATAAAATTTATTTTTTAAACACAAATAAACTTTTCATTAGTATACGAACTCTGTTAACAAAAACCAAGATGTTAAGTTCTAAAACAAAAAAGTTTTCCATATGGTCTAATGCTAGATAATTCACCAATTTTGATAAAACCTAAAATGGTGTGTTTATCTGACGGAACAGCCAGGTGTTGGACCCACCTGAACATAATTGAAAGGACTAACAATAAGAGATTAGATGACCAAGAAGGTCCACAAAGGATTTTTAAAGGTAAACGGAGCAAATGCTGTTCCTGGTCACTAAGTTGTACTCCCATGGATTTTTATGAATTTTTGGTCCATTTTTACTATTAAGGTCTATAGAAAACATTCTTATTAATCATGCAAAAAATTTGAAATTTTTTGCCTGAGTTCGTATGCCATTAAAAAGTCATGACATACTAAAATAGTTAAATTATCTTGCAAGACGTAAATTTACAAGCCATTTTTCGTTGATTTATGAAACTCGAACGGACTATAGAAGACCCCCACGAATTCGGGGGAAAAGTTACCTGAGAACATGAACATTTGTCATGTTTCGTGAAATCTTGCAGATTTTTATTACTTGTGCTTGTTTTCGGCATTTACTAAGCACGTGTTTTCGTGTTGGTAACCTCCCCCTTTTCACCCTCGTGAAACCTATAAAGTATCCCCTAAATATTCATCGCTTATGCTGCCAGGGGGTTAACACAATCAGCTCGCTATAACATTATTGTACAACTTTTTGCTCATTTAATCGTACCGGTTCTGTTTTATTTTCGATTTTGTATAACATAAAAATAAAATTCAACTCCATATATTTCTTATTTAATCATTATTTCATGTTCATTTTATCATCTCCTTAATGTTCATCGCCCATATATTACCCATTCAATTTCGCCTAACATAAAAAAGTAAAGTAGACAAAATAAGAATAATTTTTTTTTTAAATGTTAACCTGGTTATACGATGTTTTAATCTTCTGGCAATCAACATTTCCATCATGCTAAAACATGTACAGCTTATAAGCTCCAGAACAGAAACGGTTTTCGGAATCGGTAATTTTCAAAAACATCGACACTTAGTAAGAAAAGAATGGTGTTTTTAAAGTCAAAATTAGGAAGAACAAAACACAATTTGTATGAGTATGATATGATCACTGAGGATATGAGGTTAAAAAAATTCATTCTCTTATTAAATTAAGTGTTATAGATGTATATATATATTTTTTTCAGAAGAGAACGTTGGTATGTATCGAAAATATGAAATTGATAAGTTATATATAGCAAGCTAATTTCAATGTGTATTACTTTAAGAATAAAGGTAACTATTCAAGAAGGTGCATCATTCGTCATCTATGTTGTCAATTCGAATACTGATAAAAGGTTTTTTAAAATTTTTATATGCAGAACGACCAGAAACAAAAATATCAAAGCAACTTTTACTGGAGTACTGGAATATGTGTTGGAAAGACACAGTTTACATCTTCCCAAAATTTGACAACGTTTGGCTATTTCTTTAAAAAATGATGAATTTATCTCTTGGTCGTTGTTGTAATATTTTGGCTTCGGTTTTTTGTTTTATCAAATCTAATATTCTACCAGTTTTCCAAGTTTTTTACTCCTAGCGTGTCTGATGAAGGTTATTCCAGAAAAGTGCTCCACACGCAGCAAAATTTTGCTTTTGTACATTTATCCAAATCATTTCAATATGTTGATCGTATCTTTCTGGCACATATTCCATATTCTTTCGTTTTTAATTTTACAAGACTCAGTATTGCAATTATTGTTGCAGATAAAACGAAAGATAAAGCTTTAGTAGTATTTGTATAATTGATTATTTTTTTCAGACTGTAGAGTTGGTGAGTTTGATTTTAATCTAAGTCTATCATGTTTATAAAACAAGCTATAATTATATGAGAAAAGCTGATATTTTCAGTCAAAAGCCTTATATCGAATCTCTCTATAAGTAAGGTCTGTTACCTCGGTGTGTTCACGTTTCTCCAACATTTGACAACATTCAATTAATGGTGGGGATTAGGGGGCCAACTAAAGGATAGCCAAGTTATTTATTACCTGTTAAAAATATATAAAATATTAAAAGAAAAAATATTTTATTTTATTTTTGTAATGTTTCTGCTTATAGTTAGGGTTCCTTCCCAAACCAGTTCGGTGCTTCTGCATTTTCTAAATAATTTGATATTATTAAATTAATACTAATAAAGTTCATTTGAAGAATGCTTAGAATATTGTTTTTCCCTAATTCCTTGATTTTGAATTTATTTTTATATGAAAAAAATAATTTTAATGTTTTGCTATCTTTTCCATTTTTATGTTGACTTTTAAGGATATTGACTTATACTAAGGTCTTTTGCAGAATATTTTTTCTGAATCCTTGTACTCTGTCGTGTACTTTTTTCACCTTTACGGGGCCGTAACCCCTATATGGGTCATCTGACAACTTCAACCAAATGGAGACTTTTGTAAAACTTTTGATCCAGAAGCAGTAGTGTGGCTTCAGATTCCATCTATCTCTTATACTTTTTAGCTCACCTTGCCGAAGGCAATGTGAGCTTTTGTCATCACTTGGCGTCCGTCGTCCGTCGTTCGACTTTTCAAAAATCTCCTTCTCTGAAACCACTTTGTCAAATGTAATGAAACTTGTTACTACATTAATATTACTATCGTTCGAAATTTTGATTCGATAAAAAACACGACCGCCATGGCTAAAAATAGAACATAGGGAAAATTGTAGTTTTTTTTTGCAAATTACTCAAAAACCGTTACAGATATCAAAATTCTGGCGTAAGGTAAAAGTGATCAGCACATCAAGATCTACCTGCCCTGAAATTTTGAAGAAGGCCAAATCAAAAGCGACAAATAAATTGCATGTCGAACGTTTTGGTTTTGAGTACTTTTCGTTTTCAACTGTTTTGGATTTTGACCTTCCAATGTTTTGGTTTAATGCTATTGATGAGAGGTTACTCCTTGAAATATCAATATATAGCATATCAAAATTAACCGTTTATACCCGCGTTTTGGTATTTGTAATCTTCAAATTATAAGCCGTTTTTTTTTCCTTCTTTTTAGCCACCGCTTAGAATTGTGGTATATAATGGTGCCGTAAGGGTGTTTGTCCGTGTGTCCATCCTTCCATTACACATCAGGGTATACATCTTATATCCGCAGCTCTTCCTACAGCCCTTGATGGTTTTTCATGAAGCTTTTTCACTATCTTTATATATAAAATTGTGTAGATGTGCACCTCTTTTTTCAAAATTTGATCGGATGATTTTTAGGGGTTTTCCATATCAAAACATGGTCATGATGCGGTCCCATTATTTTCTGTCTTTTAAGCCCTCTTCTAGTGTCTTTTAGTTTGCATTATAAATTCTTGAATTACAATGAAGTTTTCTGAGTTCACAATATCAGAAAGAGTACTGTCACCATATATAAGCTTATCTACAGTAATGGGATCATACGACAGGCGGTCTAACATATGACGCCTCTGAATATCATATTGGGCACAATTTAAGAAAAAATGTTCAGGACTTTCAACTTGACCACAGATACAAAACGGATTTTCAACTATGTTTTTGGAAAATAGGTGGGCATTTAGGCCACTACTCTGGGTTCTAATTCTAGTATGAAAAATCTGACCCATCCTCTTACCAACATAAAAATATTTGGGAACAGGATGAGTTTTTCGAATATGGCTCTTAAAACAAGATAAAGATAAATTTCTAGTATCTACCGGAAGCTGATTCCCCAATCTAACAGATGATGGTAGAAAACTGTTGTGATAATAGCTAGTTCTAGTATGTATGTTGATCAGATTGGCCGCATTACGGGTACGATAATTATGCAAATCACCGAAAGATGGTGGTACTAAATTTGATAAATACATTGGAGCGTTGTTGTTGACCATCTGATGAAATAAAACAAGCTTATGATTTGTCCGTCTGTCTCTCAAAGTCTCCCACCCCGTCTCTAGTATAAGAATATTTAAACTAGTCAGTTTTGAGGCACCTGTTACTATTCGTGCAGTCTCATAGTTCTATCCTTCATATATTCTGTACAATTGCCCCAGATAACATCTGCATACTCGAGAGTAGGACGAACAAATGAAAAGTACATGGTCTCAAGAGATCTCCTGTCAACTATGTACTTCAGACGTCGTAAAAGATTTAAACGGACAGAAGCCTTCTTGATAATCTCATTAATATGAGTAAACCAGCCGCCATCGCTAGAAAAAGTAAGACCGAGATGCTTATGGGACTGGACAGAAGAAATAACTGTACCATCCATAAGCAACCGGTGGTGGTAATCTGGATCAACCTTCCTAGAAATTATCAAGGTTTCAGTGTTCTTAGGATTAAATGAAACTAACCATCTCTTGGCCCATCCACTAATTCTTTGCATATCTCTTCTGTCGCTTTTCCATCAACATCGTGGAGTTATTATATCTTTTTATGTAAAATATGATAACTCCATGTATGCACTGAGTGTAGTGAAAAAAGTAGCCCTGCCGGGTGATGTTTTTTTAAAGGGCTCAACGTGCAGCATAACGCTCATCTTCGCTGGCCAAGGGTAACGATCCGCTATCCATCAAGATGTGAGATAGCAAATCGTAAGCCTTGGCTAGAGAAGATGCATAACGCTTAGCAGTTTCAAAGTCAGTGAAAAAGACAGGATTTTTTAAGATACTAAAAATATATTTCATCTTTAACAGTTATATGCTGAATGTTAAAGTAAATATTTTTAAACGATTTCTTTTTTGTTACTTCAAGTCTTTCAAGAATTTACAGGTAAATTACAGGTAAGAAAATTTTTAGCAATCCTTATGAAGGCCCCTTAATCCCGACCCTTAATTGGATGTTGTTATTGCCAATTATCAAATGTTGGAGAAACGTGAATAAACCGTTACCTCAAATCTAGTTTAATTACCTTTCAACAGAAAACGCTTTGATATAGAAAGTTGTTTTGATTACAAATATGTAGTGCACACTGTCACGACTGTCACATAGAATGTAAAAGAAAGTGGGGAAATTCTTTTTATCATAAAGTGCAGGGGACGCTTCTTAATGCTGATAGATATGTAATTATTTTGAAAGATTATTTCACGGACTCAACTAAAAAATAAATTTTTCTGTGAATCACGATGTACACACTTAAAGTACTTAAGTATGGTGGCGAGATGAGATGATAAAATTACTTTAGAAATTTAATAAAAATAATTATAATACCTTACTGAATTAGTAATTGATTTGATTGGATGAAATAATGTCACATGACGTTTAATTATCTGGGTATTTTTATTCAAATTCGTACAAAAGTTGAATAACCCTTTCAAATACCCATGTCCATTGAATAACCCTATTATTCACCGGTGAATAACCCTTGAAATTTAAAATGGCCATATGATATTCCAGTCCACTGTTTGTTCGGTATAATAAAACAGCCCTTGAAATCAGTGAATATCAAAATTGTCAACCTTGCTGGGATTAATTCCCTCGTACTAAAGCCCTCAGGGAAATAACCCCTCCTCTGGTTGACAATTTTAGATATTCACCTCTTCCAAGGGCCGTAATTGTATATTATTTGTTTTTTAAGGTTTTATCTTTTGTAATTGTATTTGAATAACATGGCCTGCCTAAGGTCGGTAGTTTCCTCCTGGTACTCCGGTTTCCTCCACCTTTTACACTGTCCGCCCTTAATGGCCCAGGTGCGTTGATAAAGGGTGTTAAACACACACACACACACACCCACCCTCACACACACACACACACACTTGAATTACATGGCACACAAATATTATTTAATTCAAAATATGAATGATGCATTCATTTAGAATCCCCAAATGGAATAAGAACCAATAAATATTAAGAAAAAGTGTTATTCTCGTTCCTTTTTTATAAAGAATATTAGCACGTGTCATAATTAAGAAAACGTAATTAAAAACTGTATTTGAGTTTCATTGCAACTAATAATTAATTATCTGTTTGAATTTTGCAGTGATAGTGCCAGGTAGGTTATTAATCAAATCTGAACTAAAAGCTAGAAGATAAGATCAAACTAATGACATTCCTATCACAAGTATAACACCCATTCCACCAAAAACCTACAAATCTACATTGTGGAGATACACAAAAACAATATTCAAAACAAACCTCCCCTAACACTCATCTTCTGTTATGCGAAAGTCAGTTTAAAAATATTTATTTTTCATGGATTAGGAAACAAGCTTAATGCTTATGTGAATCCATCTCCAGCTAGCAGTTTGCTAGAGTGTTGTTTTATTCCTCTTTGGTACTTTAAGTAATAAGGTAGTAAAAAAATTTAAATGGATTGTTAGAAAAAAAATGATACAATAATAATATATAAAACAAATGTTTCCATTTGTCGCTTATATTTATTCTTAATGTTTAAAAATTATATATATTATGCAGAAAAGATTTTACAAATTCTTAAAAGACATTTTTACTCATTGCTATCTATATGAAATATAAAAACTAAATGAAGCAAAAATCAATTAATCAAGATTTTTCTTAAATTTTATATTTTTTCATAATTTTTTTTTTCAGATATGGGCTGCAACCTTCCACTTGTGTGTCCTGTGACAAACCCAGAAGTACAGGTTCAGTGCACATGTGCTGATGAAACTTATGACAGCGGATTCTGCTGTTCATAATTTAAGTCATTATTATTAGTATTATCATCAGATGCTTTATTTGAAAATCAAATAAATCTTAAGACCTTAATGTGTAAATATAAAATAGACCTAGTTTAGAAATAGGTTATTTGATATTAATAGGTTTTGTTACGACAACAAATAATTGCGGACGTTATATGGTATGCTGTCGTTGTCGCTTTTGTTGTTGTCGTTGTCGTTATGGTCTGTTAACGTTGAGTGTTCCATCAAATACTTTAGTTTAGGTAACCGATTGCTGCAAAAATTGACAATGATGTGCCTTACCATAAAAGGATGAACTAAGTTTTTTTTATTATTTCCACAATAACTTTGGTTCTAGTCGGCCTATTGCTATGAAATTAAACAATGATATGCCTTATCATTGGACTATTTAGAGGATTAAATTTCGGATCCCCTTTTCTCATTTAGAAATAAGGGACCCAAAAAGGGGCAAAACTTCTATTTTTGTTATTCTTGTACATATAATGACATTTTTTTTGCAAGTTAAGTCTTATCAAGTAGTGGATACATAGTGGAGGATTTATTATTGCAACCCCCTTTTCCGTCATAAAAATAGTGGCCAAAAGGAGTCAAAAACGAATATTTGGTTTTTGTCTCGCCTGCGACGAATAGTCGCGGAAGGCGAGACATAGGTATTACTTTCCGGCGGCGGCGGCGGCGTAAACTTTTTTGTAAGACTTTTGTGGACAATGAATTGCTTGAAAAGTATTATAGCTAGGCATCTGATATTTGGTATACAGACAGTTCAGGTTATGGTCTACGCAACTGTCACCAATGCCATGTGACCTTGACCCCATTTTCACACTCCAGTGACTCTGTGAACTTAGGTCTTTTTTCAGGCCGTAAACTTTTTTGTAAGACTTTTGTGGACAATGAATTGCTTGAAAAGTATAATAGGTAGGCATCTGATATTTGGTATACAGACAGTTCAGGTTATGGTCTACGCAACTGTTACCATGCCATGTGACCCTGACCCCATTTTCACGCTCCAGTGACTCTGTGAACTTAGGTCTTTTTTTCAGGCCGTAAACAATTTTGTAAGACTTTTGTGGACGATGAATTGCTGGAAAAGTATATTAGCTAGGCATCTGATATTGGGTATACAGACAGTTCAGGTTATGGTCTACACAACTGTCACCATGTTTTGTGACCCTGACCCCATTTTCACGCTCCAGTGACTCTGTGAACTTAGGTCATTTTTCAGGCCGTAAACTTTTTTGTAAGACTTTTGTGGACGATGAATTGCTTGAAAAGTATAATAGGTAGGCATCTGATATTGGGTAAACAGACAGTTGCGGTTATGGACAACGCACCTGTCACCATGCCATGTGACCATGACCTCATTTTACGCTCTGACTCTGTGAACTTAGGGCTTTTTTTTCAGACAGAAAACTTTTTGTAATACTTGTGTGGACAATTGATTGCTTGAATAGTATAATAACTAGGCATCTGTTTTTAGGTATACAGACACTTTTTGTGTTTATATCAAGAAATGAAAGCTTAGGTAGTTGATTTTAGTGATGGTGCCGGCAGGCGAGACATACTTTTAGTGGCCACACTTGTTTTTGCTTATTATTTTTGTCCGATAGAGAATTTACAAAATTGAGAATGAATTTTGTGACACTTCCCTTCACCCCAATTGCCGTAAAGGGCTAAAAGGGGCGAAAAATAAATGTAGCAGATATCCCTAATAAGAGACCAAAGGGCCTAGGGTTTTATTTCTGTAACTGAAATTCATTTTGGTCTGCTTTTGAAAAAATGAAAACTTTTTTAAATGAGAGTGGAAACTTCTAGAGCTGCGTCTGTCGAAATACTTTGTCAGTTCACCATTGGTGCTTTAGTCCAGCAAAGTGTACTGCCATATTAGTTCTAAACCTTACAGGGCTCGACATTTCGCAAACGTATCAATCTGCGCTCGGTGAAGATTTTCTATTTTTCATAACATCATGCATGTATATCGTAAGCTAGATACTATGTTTTTATAGCTTTGTTGAAAGTCTTTGTTGATTTCGAAGTGAAGATCTAAGATAAAATCAGACTTCCAAGATATCTGTAGTTCTTTGTGATAAATGAGATTGAGAAAATTACCCAGTTGAGAATTGTACATCAATTAAAAACATCATGAATGTCTAGTATATAATCAAACAATGTTACTGTAATTTTAACCCTGAAAATCATCTGACAAACAGATTTTGATTCAACAAGGATCGAACTCACAACACTTGAGACATGTACGGCGTACGCACCTAGTGAACGGAACAGGGGTTGTAACCTATGCTCCTCAAAAGAAAAGCTTTCGTTTGGGTAGTGTTATTTTTCCCTGCGAAAAACAATTATAACTTATTCTGCTAACACAATGCATGAAGCGTCGCAAGGTTTTTATTACAGATCTATTGATTTGAATGTAAACACGGATTCATTAAAGACAGCACGAATATACAAATTCCAAAAACGGTAATGAAACAATTAATTTAGTTATCCTTTACATGTATTTACATGTTTTAAGGAGTAACCTCTCATCAGCAGCATTTGAATATAAGCCTTGGGAGGTCAAAAACCAAAAGTATTGAACGGATGGTAGTTCAAACAAAAAAGTCAAATAGGAAAGTCAAATCCAGCATCATGTGTAGAACAAGAAATCTGGAGCACCTGAATTCACTCTTGTTACAACTTGAGTTCGCGTTGTTTATTTCCGTTCGGTTGATTTTGTGTTTTGTGTTTGTTCGTGCTGTTTTTGTTTCGTCGTTACCCTTTCGGACTTTTGACACTCGAATGCCCCATTGGTTGCTCTTTGCTTCTTTTAAACAATTTTGAATTTAATGATCGAAAATTTCAATGCAAAAGGAATACAATTTATTGGTAAATTCGTCTCAAACAAGTCTGACGAGCAGGCTTTTGAGTTCCCTCGGGGACCTATGGTCCACAAGCAGAAGTTATCAACAAAGGGGTTTCAAATTCAATTCCTAAAATGTAATATATTTACATTCAATAATGAAAACTACCTTCAAATCAACGGCATTGCAATGGGAACAAAAATGGCACCATCGTATGCTAACATCTTGATGGGCAACCTTAAAAAGCATATTTTTTCAGCGGCTGTAATCAGTCCTCTATCCTTACACCGCTTTATTGACGACATTGACATGAAATTGAAGAACTCTCAAAACAATTGATGACTTTTATGATGCCAACAACGCCCATCCCACAATAAAGTTCACTTATGAAATTTCTGACTCTAAAATGTCATTTCTCCACACTACCTCAACAATATCAGACAGGATAATATTTACGATTTTTTTACAAGCACCAGTATATATTCCCTAACAGCTGCCATTCAAAACATTGCACGAAAGGTATCTCCTACAACTTGGCTTTTAGGATCAGGCTTAACTAACCTTGAAAGTACCTTTAAGTCATTTATGAAATTCAAGGTCGCACAAATTATAAGTAGAGTTTGTACTTGTTTCGGTTGAACATGACCTTAACATTATTTAGCTTGAGTTTGTTGTCTTTGTAAATGAGAAAAAAAAATGATAGCATATGTTCTTAGGATGATCAATAAATGTATTTAAATTGTTAAATAAAGGTAATAACAAAACTACCGAACTTGAATGATCAATCTCATAGTCCAGAGAAAATGACAAAAACGAATCAGTCATACCGATCGCAATGGTCCTGACTTGGTACAGGTTTTTCAAACGAAATGGTGGGTTAAACCAGGTTTTATGGCGCCAAACCTCCCTCTTCCATTGCGATCTTAGGATCCGGTAATGACCATAGAACACAACATAGTTGTGAGACACAATAGGGATATTGAGGTGATCTAATGATATTAGCTAAAATAGAACAATCCTTTGATAAAAGTTCTAATTTTAACAGTTTTTTATAGATCGTCATGAACTTTAATCACTCTAAAATGGCCATTTCAAAAGATAAATGTTTTATAGTGCCTGTGTTATATAATGGCAAATGCCACTCTAAGATATTGCTTATAATAAAATGATAGTTAGAATTAAAATGCCGTGCTTATCTTATACGTCAAGGTCAACTAAAAAATATTCTTTCCTGTAAAATCCTTATAAAATTTCCAATTTTCGTGAGCTTGAGCTTCTCGTTTATGACTGTGAAGAACTTTCCATACCTATTAATGGTATGATGCTCTTATTTGACTTGTGCTTTAGAATCTGTACCTCAAAATATGGTGACCTTCCTATTTTATAGCGTTTAGGTAAAAAAGTATGTTCTAACTGGTTACCATGGCGACCAATTATAGTGCCACTTTCCCTTAAACTAAAACCAAAGCTAAAAGAAGGTGTTTCAATGCTGAAGTACTTTTGCTCATCTATATCGCTATAACAAAAACACTGAAGTCTACAGTTGGTTTTATGTAATTTACCTGTAAAAAATGGATAACATGCAATGAAAAAATACACATTAGAAATGTGCACTGCATAATCAGCTATATAAACATATAACTAATATATTAAATTCAGAAATTTAATACCTAAGGTTATAAAAATTTTCGATTTGGCATTTTTTCATTTTTTATAAAAATTCTAATTAAAAGTAGCTTATTTAAGGGTATTTATGTCACAGTTCAAAATATGATTACCATGGCATCGGTAATCTATCAAGATCAACTAAGAAAAAATTGTTATTGCTTTTATCAAAGTTGAAAAAAAAACTTTGTAGAATAAAAATCATCAAATCTGTGACCTACGATGTCCCTGCATGGGCCAACTTTTTGGATCTTTTCAGAGAATTGTTCTTAAGAGTCAGATGAGTGACCTATGATCCTGTATAGATTTAAGATTTTGTTTGAAATATAAACGCCCAATCAATTCGTAGTTCGTAAATAGACCATTGCGCTTTTCTGAAGAGATATATATATAGCATTAACATAAGGATTCTTGTGTAAAACTGTTATCTCGTGCATGCAAAAAATTGATTTGACATACCTTAAGCAATATCATTTTATTTTTCACCGATTTTGTTTGTGATGCAATTAATTCATTACCGGATTAATACAAACAAGTTCCGTTTTTAATTATTCATTTCTAACAATAATACATAACGTAATGGTAAAAAGTTATTAAAAAAAAACAACCAAATATGGGGGAGACATATGGCCATATTTAAATAAGCGTTTATTTTTTCAACATGTGTTGACAGAAACTGATTACATTCATTAACTTTTTAAAACTAAAGAAAGATTTATTGAACAATTTTGATACTTTCATACAACGGCAAAGAAAATGAGACTTAGAGTTGTTGCCATTGTGCTGATGTATGTTAAGTTTAAAGGTAGGACGTAAAAGATATAGGACTGGGGGTTACGACCTGAGTTTTTTTTGGCTTGGATTCTTAAATGGCTGGTTTTCTTAAGCATAAGTTTCTTTAAAAAATTCATTTAATATAAATAGGTTTTAAGCTTTGCTTTTTGAAGGTTTAATTTGCACATAGATTTGAATTATGGTATTTTACAGAAATTGTCCAAAACAATCAAAAACTTAAAGGTTTTGCAAAATGTATATTTGTATGATTGGTTTGAATAAGGTCTTTTGTCTGCAAGTATCAAATTAAAAAAAATAAAATTACGTAATTGTGTTCCAAAATAAATTTTAAAACGAACCTAGCAAAATGAATACCACTTTTAGAGCTATTATCATCATTAAATACGCAGGCCTTCAACGTGATGCAAAAACTCGATACTCCCTTTCACTTATTAAAATAGTCATCTATGCTAGATGTCGGTAACACAACACCTGCCTAGTTTAGCTTATAATTTAGGGGGTTTAACAAGTCACCAAATCGCAAACACATATTTCAAATAAATCTTTAAAAAAATACTATGAGATATCCGGACATTTGACATTGTATCTGTGGGAAAGGGCCTTAAAAAGAGATGTACATCTCTTTTGGAAGAAAAGCCTTGCACAAGATCTCAATAGGATGAGTTCTGTTCGATAAGGCCTTATTTTGGTCCTTATAAAGATGCTAGTTGCAAAACATACTACTTTATACCTTACGCTGTTGCTAAATTGCTTTCAATTCATAAAGAGTCAATCATGCAAAATTCTTTAGCGATACAAACTAGAAAATGGGCGTTTACAGTTTTGTATATATTCTGAATTTAAAATCTTTTATATGTTCCTCTTAATCTTTGATGTACCACACATAAAAAAACTCTGAAATTTAAAATGTTTTGATTTGAGGAAAATGAAGGAAACATTGAGATTTTTGGAATTTTATTTAGCTATTTGACTACAAGGATAAAAACTATACTCATATTTCATTTTGCTCACCATACGAGGATTAAACATGGTACATTTTTAAAAAGAAACTGGGCCTTATTTTCGAAGCTTTCTCATGACTAAATGACAGCTAAGCAGTCTCCTGAACCACATCTTAGTTCTTAGTCAAACTTTCGTATCTGTCTTAAATTTGCAAATTTCCTAAGGATTATCCAAAATTTAGGAAAATAGATTAGGTGACTTATGAAGTTCCTAATATTTTAGAATACCAATTTTGTAAAAAATTATGTCTTCAAGTAATTCTTTCTGTCTATGTTGCCAGTCTATTATTATATTTTTGCATAAACTTTCGAAAATTATTGATCTCAAGACTTCAATAGAAAGTCTTGAGATCAAGTTGATTTGTTTATACAAATCTCATCATTATTTTCTACATTTCAAATACTTATAATTAATTTGCATTTTTTTTTCGAACAAAATTGGGCTACATTTCTTACATGATATTTTGTATGGAAAGCCGGAGTGGACCCTCCCGAAGTTACTAATTTTTCCATTGCTTTCAACGGAAAATTGTAACTCCGGCAATTTAAAGATTTGCCGAAGTTACAAATTTTTATACCCCGGAAATACTAATTTCATCCCCGAACTTACAATTTCGTTCCCGGAGTTACAAATTTTCATTGCCGGAGTTACTAATTAGTAACTTCGGTACTAAAATTTTTACCGAAGTTACAAATAAAAAACTTCGGCAATGACAATTTGTACCCGGAGTTACATTTTTAAAATTATTTCCGAAGTTGCTTATTATTTTGGACCGAAGTTACAAATTAGTAACTCCGGCAATTTTAAATAATGCCGGAGTTACAAATTTACATCATCAATACAAGTTACATAATCCCCGAAGTAAATTAGTAACTCCGGCAATTTTCAATAATGCCGGAGATTCTAATTTTCGACTGGTTTTACAGCAAGAGCATGCAAACAAATAACTTCGGGTAACCCAGTCATTTATATGCCGGAGATTCTAATTTTCGACTGGTTTTACAGCAAGAGCATGCAAACAAATAACTTCGGGTAACCCAGTCCCAGTCATTCAATCCCCGGAGTTACTAATTTTGTAGAGCCAACTGCTATTGCGCATGTGTCAAGATGTACTTTCGTTTTGATTTTTGAAGTCGACGTATGTAGGGCGACTATCCCCAAAAATCGACTATCCCCAAAATTTTGGGTTTAGTCGCAACAGAAAAATATCATCGACTAACCTCAAAAACAAAACTTGCGCTTATCCCCCAAAAGCAAGACGTTCATTACTAGTAAAAAAAAAAATGAGCGCATAACACATGTAATACATGTGTTTATCATTTTACGATATTATAAACCGACCTATTAAACCAAGCCAGATTTTCTTCTCATTTGAACCTGCTTTGTCGTCTATTTTACTGTTACCCCAAAAAATACGCTAATACTATAATTGAAATCTGATCTAGTATAAAATTACACAAAGTGGGTGCTTAACCTGGGGTACCGACATTCAGGGTAGAGGCCATAGCAAATTCAGTCTTGAAAAATACCTCACAGCAAGGCTAATTGAAAGGTCATTGTCTAAATGGAGTTTGAATAATCAGATTTTATTGAAATCATTAAGTTAACGTAGTAATCGGTTTCTTTATGTCTATTTACTTTTAACAATCTGTCAGTCTTGGTGTTAACATCTGGCAATATGAGATTATGGATGATTCATATGGATAAGCTGAAGACGTTCATATACATTCAAATTGAATTTATTAAAAATAAAGAAATGTCGAAAATATCTTCAAATCATAATGTATATACTAATCCTTTGATGCGTATATGCACTTTTGCCTATGCGCCTGTGAGAGTGTTTAAGATCGATCCTATAAATTTTCCACTTCATAAAATATGTTCTTTTGACTTACAATTATGAAGTTTGAACATAGAAGTTGTATTTATGTTTTTACTGAAAACCCTCAACCCAAACCAAAAATAAAGAAGTGAATAATTTAATTAATATTAAGATAATAAAAAAAATCTAAATCATAAATAAATAAACAAGGAAAATATACAGACTATTTTACTAAAACATATTTGTATTTCGATAACCACTGCTAACAAATATGACGACAAGTTTCATAATTTAGATTCAGTTGAATTGAATGAATATTGTTCTGAAACGGCCTCTGCATCAGACCTTTAAAAAAGACATAATTAAATAACACATATATAATACTATGTAATTATTAATTTATTAAGATACAAGTTTGTATCATCTCAGTTGATGATAAGACCCTGTTAGCTGAGGCATACATTATCCACAAAGTCCATGCCTAAAATACCTGTAATAAAGAGTTAAGGACATTATGGTACCCCTGTATCAAAAAGATACATTGTACTTAAACCAACATCTTAACCTAGAATATTTCAAAAGGAACCATTACGATTTATATCTTGTCATATAATAAATAATAAAATCAGATCTAACTCATTCCTCGCGAAAGGACCCGCGACCGCCACTTCCGCGGAGAAAACTCTTTTCCCCAATATGACCTGCAGAAAACATTAAGATTGAAATTAAATAAATATATAAAAAAAACTTCTTTAATGGTGAGAAAAAGCCAGGTATGGGAAAAAAGTATAAACCAACAACCTTTAATTATGGATCATCATTTGCAATAAAGAACAAAAAAAATATTTATTATTAAAGTTCAGTGACCACCCCCTTGAAATTGAAAATTTAAGAGTCGTCTTTATCAAAGATGCAATATGCAATTTATGGAAAACAAATTTAGAAGATGAAAAGCATTTCATATTCGAATGTTCTTCTTGAAATGGAGATAGAAAAATCTTTATAAAACACAAATAAAAAGTATAATTTATATGTATTATCTGTAATGGGTCCACTTGCCATGGGTCTATCTTGTCCGAGAGGGGTCCAAGAGTAAGGCGTTATGTGTCAGTACAGTAAGGTTTGGCCCCCCTAGAACCAAAGATTGGTCAATGAAAAAATAAAAGACCACTAAGGTTGTGTAGTTGGGTCCCTGCCCTGTCGCACCCTAGAGTAAGATGGGTCCACTTGCCATGGGTCTATCTTGTCCGAGAGGGTCCAAGAGTAAGGCGTTATGTGTCAGTACAGTAAGGTTTGGCCCCCCTAGAACCAAAGATTGGTCAATGAAAAAATAAAAGACCACTAAGGTTGTGTAGTTGGGTCCCTGCCCTGTCGCACCCTAGAGTAAGATGGGTCCACTTGCCATGGGTCTATCTTGTCCGAGAGGGGTCCAAGAGTAAGACGTTATGTGTCAGTACAGTAAGGTTTGGCCCCCTAGAACCAAAGATTGGTCCATGAAAAAATAAAAGACCACTAAGGTTGTGTAGTTGGGTCCCTGCCCTGTCGCACCCTAGAGTAAGATGGGTCCACTTGCCATGGGTCTATCTTGTCAGAGAGGGGTCAAAGAGTAAGGCGTTATGTGTCAGTACAGTAAGGTTTGCCCCCCCTAGAACCAAAGATTGGTCCATGAAAAATAAAAGACCACTAAGGTTGTGTAGTTGGGTCCCTGCCCTGTCGCACCCTAGAGTAAGATGGGTCCACTTGCCATGGGTCTATCTTGTCCGAGAGGGGTCCAAGAGTAAGGCGTTATGTGTCAGTACAATAAGGTTTGGCCCCCCTAGAACCAAAGATTGGTCCATGAAAAAATAAAAGACCACTAAGGTTGTGTAGTTGGGTCCCTGCCCTGTCGCACCCTAGAGTAAGATGGGTCCACTTGCCATGGGTCTATCTTGTCGGAGAGGGTCCAAGAGTAAGGCGTTATGTGTCAGTACAGTAAGGTTTGGCCCACCTAGAACCAAAGATTGGTCCATGAAAAAATAAAAGACCACTAAGGTTGTGTAGTTGGGTACCTGCCCTGTCGAACCCTAGAGTAAGATGGGTCCACTTGCCATGGGTCTATCTTGTCCGAGAGGGGTCCAAGATAAAGGCGATATGTGTCAGTACAATAAAGTTTGGCCCCCCTAGAACCAAAGATTGGTCCATGAAAAAATAAAAGACCACTAAGGTTGTGTAGTTGGGTCCCTGCCCTGTCGCACCCTAGAGTAAGATGGGTCCACTTGCCATGGGTCTATCTTGTCCGAGAGGGGTCCAAGAGTAAGGCGTTATGTGTCAGTACAGTAAGGTTTGGCCCCCTAGAACCAAAGATTGGTCCATGAAAAAATAAAAGACAACTAAGGTTGTGTAGTTGGGTCCCTGCCCTGTCGCACCCTAGAGTAAGATGGGTCCACTTGCCATGGGTCTATCTTGTCCGAGAGGGGTCCAAGAGTAAGGCGTTATGTGTCAGTACAGTAAGGTTTGGCCCCCCTAGAACCAAAGATTGGTCCATGAAAAAATAAAAGACCACTAAGGTTGTGTAGTTGGGTCCCTGCCCTGTCGCACCCTAGAGTAAGATGGGTCCACTTGCCATGGGTCTATCTTGTCAGAGAGGGGTCCAAGAGTAAGGCGTTATGTGTCAGTACAGTAAGGTTTGGCCCCCCTAGAACCAAAGATTGGTCCATGAAAAAATAAAAGACCACTAAGGTTGTGTAGTTGGGTACCTGCCCTGTCGCACCCTAGAGTAAGATGGGTCCACTTACCATGGGTCTATCTTGTCCGAGAGGGGTCCAAGATTAAGGCGATATGTGTCAGTACAATAAAGTTTGGCCCCCCTAGAACCAAAGATTGGTCCATGAAAAAATAAAAGACCACTAAGGTTGTGTAGTTGGGTCCCTGCCCTGTCACACCCTAGAGTAAGATGGGTCCACCTGCCATGGGTCTATCTTGTCCGAGAGGGGTCCAAGAGTAAGGCGTTATGTGTCAGTACAGTAAGGTTTGGCCCCCCTAGAACCAAAGATTGGTCCATGAAAAAATAAAAGACCACTAAGGTTGTGTAGTTGGGTCCCTGCCCTGTCGCACCCTAGAGTAAGATGGGTCCACTTGCCATGGGTCTATCTTGTCAGAGAGGGGTCCAAGAGTAAGGCGTTATGTGTCAGTACAGTAAGGTTTGGCCCCCCTAGAACCAAAGATTGGTCCATGAAAAAATAAAAGACCACTAAGGTTGTGTAGTTGGGTCCCTGCCCTGTCGCACCCTAGAGTAAGATGGGTCCACTTGCCGTGGGTCTATCTTGTCCGAGAGGGGTCCAAGAGTAAGGCGTTATGTGTCAGTACAGTAAGGTTTGGCCCCCCTAGAACCAAAGATTGGTCCATGAAAAAATAAAAGACCACTAAGGTTGTGTAGTTGGGTCCCTGCCCTGTCGCACCTTAGAGTAAGATGGGTCCACTTGCCATGGGTCTATCTTGTCAGAGAGGGGTCCAAGAATAAGGCGTTATGTGTCAGTACAGTAAGGTTTGGCCCCCTAGAACCAAAGATTGGTCCATGAAAAAATAAAAGACCACTAAGGTTGTGTAGTTGGGTCCCTGCCCTGTCACACCCTAGAGTAAGATGGGTCCACCTGCCATGGGTCTATCTTGTCCGAGAGGGGTCCAAGAGTAAGGCGTTATGTGTCAGTACAGTAAAGTTTGGCCCCCCCTAGAACCAAAGATTGGTCCATGAAAAAATAAAAGACCACTAAGGTTGTGTAGTTGGGTCCCTGCCCTATCGCACCCTAGAGTAAGATGGGTCCACCTGCCATGGGTCTATCTTGTCCGAGAGGGGTCCAAGAGTAAGGCGTTATGTGTCAGTACGGTAAGGTTTGGCCCCCCTAGAACTAAAGATTGGTCCATGAAAAATAAAATACCACTAAGGTTGTGTAGTTGGGTCCCTGCCCTGTTGCACCCTAGAGTAAGATGGGTCCACCTGCCATGGGTCTATCTTGTCCGAGAGGGGTCCAAGAGTAAGGCGTTATGTGTCAGTACAGTAAGGTTTGGCCCCCCCTAGAACCAAAGATTGGTCCAAGAGTAAGGCGTTATGTGTCAGTATGTTTAAGAGAGTGACCTCTATATGAAACATATAATGTATTGTCATATGTCTTTATTTCAGAATCAGAAACGGGAAAGATGCCCAGTGTTTACGGAAGAGGAGTACGCTCTTGCATTGAAACTGTTGACAAGATCTCAGACTATACCTGTAGATGCTAGGTCGAAACTGCTAGCCAAGATGTATCAAAAGATAAGCTTGTTTAAGTTACAACAGGCAGTTATCCACGATCCATATCTGGGAAGAGAAGAAAGGCGCATACTTATTGGTGGGAAAATATTGCTGCCAAGTATCCAAATTAAAGAGTGCATAAACACTTTTTATAAAAGCAGTAAATGCGATGGTGCTAAACAACTTTGTCATCTAATCAAGAAGTCGTTTTATGGCATAGGAGAAAAACTTATACAAAAGCAACTAAATGAAATGGAAAGTCATCGGACAATCAACCCAAGGTTCGACAATAGAGCTCCCCTAAAGCCAGTTGAAGCATTAAATATCATGGACAGACATCAAATAGATATTGTCGATCTTACTTCGATAGCTGTTACAATCTACGATAGGAAATTTCGTTATGTTTTATCGGTTATCGATGTTTTCAGCAGATTCCTTTGGTTACGGGCAATATCAGACAAAAGTGCAAATACAGTTGCAAATGAATTGTATAATATATATGTCATTTTGGACCACCAAGAATAATCCAAAGTGATCAAGGGAGCGAGTTCAAAGGGCATGTGAAGGAACTATGCAATCTTCTTGGTACCAAATTGATATACAGTAGGAGTTAGTCACCCTCAAAGCCAGGGAAAAGATGAAAGATCCCATCAGACTTGGAAGGCAAAAATTCATCAAGATCTGCTAAAGACACAAAATGAAGGAGTTTGTAATTGGGTGATTTCCTTACCGGCTTTGCAAAGAATCTACAACGAAGGACTACACAGGTCAATAGGAATGTCACCTTATGAATGTATGTTTGGCATACATTCAAATCATATAAAAAATAGGATCGCTGGAAATGGTGGCTGCAATGAAGCAATGAAGAAACAGAAGAATCTGAAGTAACCGAGACGGACGATGCAGCTATTATTGAGCAACACCTCAGCATAATAAAAGAGATCCGAACAAAAGCAAAGAAAAAATCGGACGATGTAAATCAGCCACTAAATGGATACCTGTTAGTGACATTACATCTAAGGTTCACGCGGAAGAGGCAACACAGAAAAAGCTTGTAAGATCAAATTCTGAAAAGGGCGTAAAGATAACTTCTGGGTTAAAAAACAAACAGCCTGAAAGAGGATTATTTGGGAGAAATGCAATAGAAAAATTACAGACATGATTTTAGAGTCCATTAGAATGTCAAAGACAAATGATGTAAGAAATCAGCAACTGATGCAAAATGCGAAACAAAATGGCCTTGAGCTTCATTCGGACAATATTGGAGATGGCAATTGTATGTTCATGGCTCTATCGCACCAACTGTTGACTCATGGAATCGAAATTGACCATGGTAATTTACGCCAACAATTGGTCGATTATATGAGAGATAATCCCGTACTAAGATCTATGGATGGTTCTATAAACTTGTCTGATTTTATTTATGGCTATGAGAACATCGACGATTATCTTAATCAAATGCTTCTTGACAGAACTTGGGGTGACAATCTTGTTCTAATTGCGGCAGCTAATGTTTTTAATGCGAGAATTATCATTGTTTCTAGCCTACCAAACGCGGACAATATTGTAAATGAACCTTCAAACAGACAAGCCGGCATTGAATTGTTTCTTGGTCATTTGCATGAGTTACATTATGTAAGCCTCATGCAAATGGAAACAGAATGTAATGATTACTTGTGTGATGAATACTTGTGTGATGCCTGCGGAAAAACTACAAACAGAACAAAGGGTCATAACTGTGTTACCATGAATACCAACTCAATCAACACAATGTCATCATTTCCATTGACAGACGAAGAAGTTGAATTTTTCAAACACCGTATTGTATCTATGATATCAGATCTTCAAAAAGAAGCAGAATCAAACGAAAGCCAGGGGGATATTGTACCGCTTGCAAAAGACCACATTTCATTGGTGTTCGTTACATTTTTAAATGAAACGGGTTTTACTTTCGAGGAAACCATTATCGATTGCGAATATTTCTTCAAGGTGCCAGGTACCATAATGGACATGTTTCTGGAATTTCGAAAGAAACTTGTCGATATATGTGGAATGGTGACTTTAATTGTCTTGACAGAAAGAGTAAAGCAATGGTTGCGGGAAGTTGAGGGATTCAATGAAGAGATTCAGCAAGTGTGGTTTCCGCTGATGTATTTGACAACTAGGCGGGCGAAAGACTGTCTTTCTGAATGGTTAGATAGAAATGGATCCCATTTTGGAGGAGAAAGGGTACAAGAAGTTGAAAATGAAGATTAGATTGATGAATTGGTATTTAGAAATGTAAAAATTCGAAGTTTAACCGTTGTTGCAAGCTAATGTTTTTTTCGATGTGTATGTTATTTGGTGTTAATTGCTTGATACAATACACTTGTATTTGCTCGTTATATTTGTCTTTTATAATTAGATCAAAGTTATTAACTATAGAACCACTAGCACATCTAGCATATAAACGGGGAGTATAGATGTAGAACCAGAAACTTATCTGGAGGTCCAAAAGTATAAAAATGTACTTTGATTATTATGAGAAAAGTGTACTTGGTATGAAAGTTATGCTCTTCTATACTAAATTTTTTTGGCGGTATATGTTGTTCTGTTTTATTCGTATATTTGTTTAGGGGTTGCAAATATTTGCACAGGAAATTTCATTGCTAAACTTAGAAATAATCAAAGAGGCACCAATTGGGCAATCAAGTATCTAAAGTCCGAACGGGCAAAGACAAAACCAGTAAAGATGAACGAAAGCAACACGAAGAAACAGAACAGACAACACAAAAATGCCACAAAAACTGAACAGAAATCAACAATTAATGCGACTTTAAGTCAAGTAGTTCCTGCTTGCTATTAGGTTACCTGTCGTACTGCCAAAATTTAGGCTAATATGCAATATAAATTGATAAATTATTATATTTCGTTAGGTTTTTTCCTAACAAATTTTAATTGAATAATTCGATCTATCATGACATTTTTCAAAAACAAAAGCCATGGGGGTAAATTATCATCCCAACGGGTGACTTCTTTTTATATATCACCCTCGCGGGTGATATTTTTTATCTATCGCCCTCTGGTGCGCCGAGCTCGTTCACAGCCTCTATTTGTCATTCTTAATCAGTTGTAAAATTGATAGTATTTAGAACTAACAATTTTTCGTGTACTACTAACAAAAATAACCGCCTGAACAAATAAAAAAGTGATTTCATAAGTTATTTCACAAAGCAACATTTAATTTCAGTTTAAGGAAAACAAATAAAAAGAAAATTGAAATCCGTGCGTAAACGTACTTAAATGATTCAGTATAATAAGTGTTAGTTATTCCCCTGAGGGCGGATGCCCGATGGGGGATAACTGATTTATACCACAGGACTGTAGAGGGTGCTAAATGAAAATTTATGATAATTAATGGGGGGGGGTCTTTCAGGAATTTAGCCTTATCTACTGATAAAGCATGATTAATTCAGGGTATCTCGTTACATTTTATGACATAGTGGTATAAATTAAATAACCTATTGCTGAGATGGTGATAGAGTAGATTGCTACCCTTCTAAAAGACACTTTCAACCTCGGCTGTGCCTCAGTTGACGGGGTATCAATCTACTCTATCACCCTCTTAGCTATAATAGTTTATGATGTTGATATGTGACGTGTTGTTATTTCTATGAGATTTTTTACAACAATCGTAAAAGAAAGTTTTCACCCATTAAAAAGGTCAGTAAGCATCTAAAACCTCCAAAAAGCACACATAACACCACAAATAAACCGAATACAACTTACATGCTATCAACAGCACATTCATTTGGAAACGAGAGTGTTCTCATGTGATCCGAAATGGTAAACAGTTCCTGCTTGTTGGAAGCGCTTTTTATGATTTGTCCCTTCTATTGAGAATTGAGGAACTGCGTTACCTGCTTTAATGTCAAGCTCAAGTAGCTATTCAAGTCGTTTTTAGTTTTAAGGTGTCATGTGATCCGTTCTAGAGGTTATGAAATAGCTTTGTTCATGTCTTGTGCAGGTTTGGTGCCAGGAAAATGATTGTAACAAGTCAGGACCATTGCTTCATTTCATTAAGCTTTACAAAAGTATCAATTTGGTAAATGTTGTTACAAAACAGGGATTGTGGTCCTATGAAATTCTAAAATACTAGTACCTCTTTTTCATGTCTCCTGCTAAAGCGTAAAAGCTTTTGTAGAGAAAAGATGATTCTGCCTTAAACACTCTTCTTTGGATCGAAGTTGAGAGATACATGTAACCTCTTAAAAGCTAGGTCAACATTTTGCTTATAGAATGAGTATTGTTACAGACAGAAAGGCTGTTGCTAAATAAGTCTATTTTTGGTGATTAAATTGGTCCCTTTATGGATTGATGTTTCTGGAGTAGAAAATCATGCTATTTATTGATAAATTAAAATGAACCCTTATAGGCGTCACTCTCATTTGTTGTCCTAAAAAGTTGTTGTTGCCTTTAATCAAATTTTGCCATTCGTGCAATTTAAGTGATAAGGGGTCCCGGGGTCATGGGGGTTGATACATGTAGTCTGTTTTGTTTATTTGCTTTAGACACGAGGAGGAGTACTATTTTTAATCATTCTATATTTTATAAAGTATCTCCTTAAGCACCGCCCCTTGGTGTCTATAGCACTTAGACAAATAATTTGATATCTAATTAAAAGTTTGTCTCTCTGCTTTGGACACGAGGAGGAACACTATTTGTTTAAAAAAAAATAAAAGTGTTTCCTTAAGCACAGTCCCTTGGTGTCTTCGTCAACAAGCCACACCTTATTGTTAAAAGTATTGTCATTATTTGAATATATACATTGTATGTTTCAGTCTGTGCTCCAATATTTTGTCTCCTTATCTTCAAAGAAGTGTTTTCTGCAACAAGAATAGTATCAGAATCCACATATTTAGAACCTGTGTCAGACAAAGGAGAACTAGATGATGTTTTTCTCTTATTGGCTGGACTATCACACTCGTCAAAACTGATGGTGCATTTTTTTGTTTCTCATCTGAAATTCAGGATATTTGGTAGATAAAAGTACTCAGCAGACTTCTCGTTAAGACAAACATGCTTCTTGAAGTTTTGAATAGTCAGTGAATAGTTGTGTTGATGAAACCACACATTCTGAAAAAAATATAAATTTTCAAAAATTTCACAATCTAGAACATGTACAAAAGTTCTTTCCATATCAAACATTATTCTCAAGTATGCTCAACACCTTGCAAAAGCATGTGTTGTTTGTGTGTGTTGATGCTGAAAACCCTTTAAGGTACTTACTACTTAATCAAACCACTCTGCCACCCAGGTCAAACTTGCAAATGCAAATTCAAATTCATACTAAATTATAACACTTTTAATGCCCCCATGGCCACCACACATGCCAGAGAATAATTTGACTTAGTTCAGTTCTGTGACTGTCTGTCTGTTCCCTAATGGTTTCAGGGGGCCTGGGTGGCCGAGTGGTCTAAGGCGCTGGTTTAAATACCACACTATTGATCACTAGGTGATCACATCTCAGTTGGTGTTCAAGTCCGTTTGTATTTAACAAAAGGGACTTTCCCAACTGTATGTGATTTGGTTTGTCAGTTACCTGCCCAAGGTCGGTGGTTTCCTGGGCACTCCGGTTTTCTTCACCATTAAAACTGAACGCCCTACATGGCCCAGGTGCGTGGCTAAAGGGCGTTAAACACCAACACGCATACACACACCTAATGGTTTCAAAAATGATCAAAAGACCCTTTCATGGTTATCTGTGCCATATTGGATAGGGGGCAAATTTCTTGAAAGGAGGAGAGAATAATATACAAAATCGGGAAAATATATGTGTGTTGCTAAGCAATAGAGCTTTTTTCATGACATTTTCCAGTGTTTTTGCCCCCTATCCAATATGGCTCCAATAACCGTGAAAAGGTCTATTGAAAATGCTGTAACAGCTTTTTAAACCAATGGCAAATTATACATAGCTGTTCAGTACAATAAGGGACCGAACATTTGATTTTTATGGGGAGGCTATGGTGAAATTTGAAATAAAAAGGCAAGATGGCAAAAATCCAGAAATAAAAAGGCAGGACAGTGCTTTGAATTAAAAAAAAAAGGCAGGATGGTAGTTTTGGCTGAAAATTTTATGATAGCTTTTTTTTTAAAAAATGGCGCGCAGAAGCGCGCAAAAAAAATCCAGACTCAGCTTTTTCCAAAAATAAAAAGGCAGGACGAAGAAAATATCCATAGCCCCGCATAAAAATCAAATGGTTGCTCCCTAAGATGAAGGCCATATATGTTGAATTTTCAGCAAAATTTTGAAAATAATTGTGTTTACCATGTAACAAATTCAACTAATAAAAAAATCATGTATTTCTTCTTGACTATAGTAGTGCGCGTCTATAGTTTATTTTCATGTTGTCTTCCATGTTTACTGATTTTGTCTTGTAATGACCCCGGGAGCAGGCCCTGTGGTTAACATTTCCACTGTAATTTGACATACCCTCAATGGCTCATGCACCTGTTAATATTTATACATAAAAGACTCTATACGTGCATGTTAATCCAACTATACAGTGTTGTATCATCGAAAAACCTTACCTTACAAGTTGAGCGGCGACTGCAGAGGACAGATTGTGTCGCTGACTTATTTCCTAAGGGAATATCCAAACCGGATACTCTAAAAATAACTTAATAAACATGGCAAATCTTCCTCATGATATAGTCCCTTGCGAAAAATTTTGAAATGGCTATTTATAGGATAGTGTGTAATGAATGATAAAACGTAATATCTAATTCTGGAATAAGAGGATGCATTCAAGTGGTACGTATGTTAATAATTTTTCAACCCGAACACGTGCGTTCAAAATTAAAAACACGACGTTAATTACAATTTATAGTTATAAGAGTTAGTATTATCTCATGTATTATACATGTATGTTTTAAGTAAATCGGATTTTAACTAACTAAATACTTTTTTGTTCTGCCTAAGCAATAAACAAGCCTTACCGACAACACAAAAGTTTGAATTCCCCCAGGGAATATAACTGTACTTTTACTTTAATTTACAACATAACCGTTAAATGTAAATAAAATTTACGTTTGTATTTCCCTCAGGGAATATAAATGTACTTCACTATATAACATGACGTAAATATAGCTAAAGTTTTCTCCCTCTACATGATTATTAAAGTTACTATTCCCTAAAGGAATATCAATTTACTTCACTCTGATTATGACATCACTACAGTTCCCTCAGGGCATATCAATCTTCACACTATATAACATGCTACAGTTTGTATTCCCCCAAGGGATATAAATTTATTTCACTATATAGCCTGATATAGATATTATCCCGACATATGGCTTTTGTAATAAAAATACTCAAATGGCGGTACTTGGCCATAGCCTTTACTATAAATAAAATATTACAATGCAATAAATGATATAAATGACAATGATATAAATGAGTAAAATGACAATGATAGAAAATGACGGTTACCGCAAAATAATGGCAACCAATGAAATCAGAAATGTATACGAGCGTGGGATACACAGCTCTTATGGAATTTTTTAGAGTTGCCGTGGGATACACAGACAACAACACCGAAAGGTTCCCTATTTAAAGTTATATATGCATAAATCTGTATACAAGATGCAGCGAATAATCACAGGCTACTAGACGAAAATAATTGGTCCAGAGTTGTAGATCATCTACATGTGATACGGTAACGAAATTCCATTGAAACGATTTTTCGTGTAAATCTACATGTAGTTTATGAAGGTTCCAATAACATAAACAGTACTTGAATGTTCCATTAACACAATTAAGGTAGATGACTTCATTGTGACATTAAAATTGTAGATTCACACCGAAGTTAGCGATTTATAGAACAATCAGTTTCCATGGCTTGTTTAAAATTTCCAGAGGTTAATTGAAAATAACTTTCAAATTAATGTCATGATCAGTTCAGTAGATGAAGTAGATGCGCATCTGAGTCCTTTCAACCTGATCCTTCCAATATGTTTCGACAAGTCCATTCATATCAATCTGAAAACCAGTTGTAATCTGGGAATACACAGCAAACAACCAACCTGGAAAATAAAATAAAAAAAGCCCAGCAAAGCCCATTCATATTCATTAATCGTAATGCTTCATTGATTTCAAACTAAAACACTTGTTAACTTGGGCTGCTAACAACGAACCTGTAAAATAAAATAAAAAACACAGCAGAGCACATTCAACTAAGCATTGGCATTGCTTCATTCATTTCAAACTAAAACACAACTGGGGCTGCATACAATCAACCTGTAAAATAAAATCAAAAAGCAGTAGACCACATACACATTAACCTTTGTTTACACCAAGCTAAAACCACTTGTCAACTGGGATTGAAACCTGCAAACAACTAACCTATAAAAAAATTTAAAAACAGCAAAAACATATTCATAAATCATTGTTTATTCCAAATAAGCTAAAAAGAAAACTTGACAACTGGGTTTGCAAGCTGAAAACAATCAACCTGATTAATTCATATAAGAAAATCAAACATTCATATTAATTAATCATTGTTTTAAATGGGATGGTGGGAGGGTTTTTTGGTGCGAAATAATTGTCATACCTTGCCGATGAAATTAGCCGAAAGAAGGAGGTATTTATCTCCCTTGTGCAATTAAATAAGTAAAGGACTTCTGTCACGAAGAAATAAGTAATAATAGATAAATGATACAACCATATACGATAACTTGATTTAAGTTCTAACGACTTAAATCATATTATCCCGACATATGGCTTTTGTAATAAAAATACTCAAATGGCGGTACTTGGCCATAGCCTTTACTATAAATAAAATATTACAATGCAATAAATGATATAAATGACAATGATATAAATGAGTAAAATGACAATGATAGAAAATGACGGTTACCGCAAAATAATGGCAACCAATGAAATTAGAAATGTATACGAGCGTGGGATACACAGCTCTTATGGAATTTTTTAGAGTTGCCGTGGGATACACAGACAACAACACCGAAAGGTTCCCTATTTAAAGTTATATATGCATAAATCTGTATACAAGATGCAGCGAATAATGCCAAATTGACTGTAAACAAATCGAAATGAGTTTACAGTCAACCGCCATAACAATGGGGGAATGAGCTGAATCTTAAATGGACCAAGTACCGCAAATAAAATTAAAAACAAATGCTCAACTAGGGTAAAATATTCAAGATAACCAATTAAATGCAAAATCATAAATGAATAAATGGTAACCATGACTGCAAAAATAAAAATGTAGTAGTTTCAATCAAATCATACAATGCAGATCTTGGTAATGCACTAGTTAAGGTGACTTGTATAATATGTTTGGCACACATGTCAAAGAATGTAAACCATCTCTTAGGAGGCATTCAAACTAATCAAAGGGGGTTATTGAACTATATTCTTGGTAAACATTTGCCAAACATAGTATGCATATAGGTCAGCATAGTTGTAATCTGAATAAGATTTAGACATTTTCAACAAGTGTCAAACCCTGAAACGAGTTAAACAACAGCATTAAATAATTAAAGTAAATTGAAAATTTTTTAATAAGCCACACAATGAACTAAACAAATAAGAACTGTATTTATAAATCAGCAAAACCAAATCCCGATAATGTAAATTAAATGGAATACTTTTGCTCATATCACAAAAAAACCAAAGAACCCTTTTATCTTTGTTTAGACTAAATAATCTCGAACTAATGACTGAGAATTTGGCATGCATAGAAAAACCTCCCAGCGAACAAACAGTTTAACACTATGTGCTAAATGTAACAGCCTTGACAACGAGTCACACCTCTTACTAGAATCATGAGAATGTTAAAAGAAAAATTAAATAACCTCAACACTTGAACTGTCCTTTTGCAACAATTTACAACATTTACGAATCAAATAATAAATAAAACAGAAAAAAATAACAAAAATCTACATCTAACTACAACTAAGAAAACCAAACGGTCATTAGACATGTTAGGACTGAGAGGAGACCCACCACAAACATTCCAGTTGTATTGAAAAACTCAGCTCCCCTCCATGTTCTATGTCCTACGTTTATATCACCATGTTCTGTCAAAATATAACCTATATCCCCCGATGAGATAAAATGCATTTAAACATAATAATGTATAAATTATGGCTAAAATATTGAAACTGTAACAAATAAGTTCCTAAGGACATATGCATGGATTTTTGTTTTGTATCAGCACAAAGCAAGACCTATTCAAAAAGGAATATATTATAGTTTGTAAAACAGGTCTCCTGTGAGTATGTATATACGAGTGTATGTTGTACAAACCTGTTATAAAATATTTTGCAAATCAGGCCTCGATTTTATAACCAATATACCTTTTAAATAATATCAGTAAAAGCAATATAATGAATTGGTGTGTGTGTGTGTGTGGTGGTGGTGTGTGTTTGTGTGTGTGTGGTGAGGGTGTGTGTGTTTGTGTGTATGTGTGTGTGCGATGCAAATCAGTGTAGGTTGCCTTTTCAATTAAACTAGATCTGAAATTTTTCAAATACATTCATGTGAATATGATTAACTCAAATAAGTTATTCTAATAATGTAATTTTCAATTCGATTCGCCTGGATAGTCTAAACTTAGAAATGTGTTGTGATCTCAGATGTGTACATGCCTGTGTGTGGACATATGTGTTTGTGTTACATATATTAGAATTTAGTTCCATAAAAAATAAACCTTTTATCAAATACCAGTCAAAGCAATATACTGAATTGTTTGCTTTGTTTGTGTGTGCGTGTGTGTGTGTGTATATGTATGCGTGTGTGTGGCAAGAATCAATGTAGGTAGGCTCCCTCTTCAATTATACCTGATGTGAAATATCTCAAATGCAGTCATGTTATAAACTGCTTTAACTCAAATAAGTTATTTTAAAAAAAATGTAATTCAATTCCTTGGATAGTCTTAACTTGTCTTTAGATCCTTTTAAAAATGCAAATTCTATGTCTTAGATCATATTTGAGTTGTTATTTAATGATAATCTTTTATGAATAATACTCATTAGCTTGCTTAATTTGATTTCATAAGGCATAAGCATAGTATATTTCATTCATCCTGTTCTAAGTTACATTACCTTTTGTCTTTTTAACATTACACCTTAAATTTGGGTTCCTGTAGTTGCAGACTACTGTCTGTTTTGATCTCCTTCACATAACTAAACAGTGCCACTGAAACTCAGAATAAACAGAAAATGAAGTAATAAAATGTCGAATTTATCATAATGGCACATGCACAAATATTTATATATAGAAATAAGCATACAACTACTGTACATGCACTTTTAAATGTGTTTTAAGAACCTAAAATGCTTAATAACTCTTGTTAATATGTGAATTACAAACTTCATTTAATTGACTTATTTATTTTCAATCAATATAAGCCTAGTTATCTTAAAGTAACGGACTGAGTTATCAGTAACCAAGCCTTTAACAAGCAGAGGATAAATTATCTTAAAAGATTACAATGACGACAGATTAAAACAGATAACAATTATGCGTATTGAGTACTTCACTTGCTATCGGTTAACTGACCGAGTATTGTGCAACTCATCCATTAACGGACAGATGATTGATTAGCCATACATACCTTTATAAGGTTATATTCATTTGAAAACCATGAATTTTTCTAATTTTATCCATGTCACAGAAAGTAAAACCAAATTAACATAATCAAACCTAAAATATTCTAATAAAAGTTTCTGTTGCCTATGACAACTCACAAAGTGGTTGTTACATTGTAAAAAGAAACTGTTTTAGGTGCACATGTACATGCTATTTTCATTGGCATTAACAAAATATACCTTCTTCTTATATAACATTATTGTAGTTGGGTATTTTTTTTTTTTTTACTTTTAATGTCAACACTATGAAATTAACTGTAAGTGTACTAAATATATAGGTGTTTGCCATATAATAACACCTTCAACTATTAAAGTGAAAATTGATTACATACTGTAAATATGAAAAATTAGCAATGTTTGCAAAATTATTAAAAGACATTATAAATATTTTATTTTGTAAGATGAGCAGGATTGCATTCAAAACATTACCTTTAACAAACTATAATACTGCGTCTGCATGTCTTGTATATCTAGGATTCAAGCTGACACTTATGATCACTTATGTTGTACTTGTATTAGGCAAACATACACTCTTGGTCAATGTAAAATATTGCTTTCATGTTCTTTACAAATCACATAAAAGGAGTGCTAAATTTCATAGATACAATGTATTTCTCCTGCCCTTTAGATGTTTGAACAATGTGCAACTGTAGCTTATGCTCCAAAATCACAGGACATCAACTTTCAGCATGCACAGGCTGATACAGGCAATTCCACTTTTGCCCTTCGACTGGATCCATGTGCACAGCATTTTAACTGAAACTCAGGCAAATAAATATTTGTTTTAATAGGCATTCAAACAATTTGATCAACATGTTTTACAAAATGTACATGTAAACTGTATTTTGAAAGTACAAATTGTATGTGACATGTGTGATGTGTATGATTTTAGACCATTTTAATACAATAAACCTGCATATATGCAATTTGCATATATATATATCATACTCTTCAACCACACCGCAAGACTGTGTTTGATATGTTTCAAAGAGCTGATCTAAGCAAATACATGCATGTACCTATGTGACTTGTCTAGAAATTTAAATTTCTATATGTTGTTCAAATGTATTAGCATCTTGTTACACCATATATATACATGTACATGTAATGTCTGACAGTACATGAAAATATCTTGAGTGACAAAATCATGTAATAAATAAAATAATGTTGCATTGTTGCAATGGAAAAGCTTCGACAAATGAAAATGTATGCATAGAAGAACACGAATATAGGCTATGACCGCTATTTAAATTTGCATGTAAACAAAACTACAAAAATAGAAACTCAAAATCCAGGAAGTAAAAATGCTGCTTATCACTGACATACTAGTACGTCTACATGAATAACAATGTAAAAAATTATCAGTCCATAGAGCAAAAAATTAAATTAGAAAAAACAAAGGATCATCATTGACCAAGTATGAACTGACAGCATGGAAAAAAAGGGGGGGGGTAAAAAACAAAGACAATCCGCAAATCATTTGAATAAAAATTCAGTGCTTCGGCTTTAAGAACAAAATTGATAAAATGCAGCAATAATCATTTCGGAAATACGTTCGAACATCTAAATATTTCAAACAACATTACAATGCTGTACATGCATGACATGTGGACAAACGCATTGCTCATCTAATTTTTAAAATTCTCATCAAGGACGTTTGAACAACAATCAAGCAAAAATGTATCAATACTGCATATTTTTAACCTTTGTATGCTAAAATTGACACAATGGCTATAAATTTAACACTCTCAATTTTTCGCTACTCCGTTTGGATGATTTCAGCACACCAAAAGTAGTTAAATGCTTAAACTATGTATTTTCTTCTATTATTTTACTCACCAGACCCAAATGCTATAATTCCGACCTGCTGTATGCTGGATTCTGTATTATTTGTAAAAGTTTTGTTTTTCATGTCCGTATGCTAGCATTCCGACCTGCTGTATGCTGGATTCTGTATTATTTGTAAACTTTTTGTTTTTCATGTCCATATGCTAGCATTCAGACCTGGTGTATGCTGGATTCTGTATTATTATTTGCATCATATTGGTTTTTCAATCCGTATGCTAGCATTCCGGACTGGTGTATGCTGGATTCTGTATTTTTTGCATGATTTTGGTTTTTCAGGTCCGTATGCTATATTCCGAACTGGTGTTTGCTGGATTCTGTATTAATTGTATGTTTTAGGTTTTTCAGGTCTGACCTGGAGTATGCCTGATTCTGTGTTATTTGCATGATTTTGTTTTTTTAGGTCCGTGGGCTGCATGTAGCATTCCGACCTTGCATAAGCTGGATTCTGTATTATTTATTTAATTTTGGTTTTCGGGTGCGTATACGAATTGCCAGCCTTCAGATCTGGTTTGCTAGATGCTATATAATACTACATACATGTATTTGGGGCTTACATTCCGGTTAGGTGTTTAAATATTTGCTGGATTCTGTGTTATTTGTAAAATTTAGGGGTCTCAAGTCCGAATGCTATCATCCCAACATGGTGAATGCTGATGTCAATGTACATATTCTTGTTAATATAGATCTGAGTGCTGGCATTCCGAATTTGGTATGAGCAGATTTTGTTTTAGTACTGTAGAGTCACATTAAATCTGATAAATATAGATTATGTATAAAGACTTAACACTCTCACATTGTTTTATTATTTTTTTTTATCTGCAATTTGTTACAAAATATATCAATGAAATACAGCCAATAGTTTCATTTTGAATTCAGTCTCTTGTTGAACTTGTACAATGTATATGTACTGCAGTAGCGGATCCAGGGGGGTGTCACCCGGTGCACGTGACACCCCCCTATGGTTTCACTGGCACACTTTCTATATAAATCGGTCACACACTGGCTAGCTACATGTAAATTGCTAAATAAACATGCCAAAGGTTAATTACAATGTACGCTTGTGACAACACTCATTTTACCTTTTGTTAATTAAGTTCTTTTGATCAGTGATTTGATAGATAACATTAAAAATCTACGTTTTCAATAATGACATAAAGAATCTCTTCAAATTATATAATTTGTAAAAATCCACATATATATGGAGAAATAACGGCGTAAAGTACTCGCATATGAAAAGTTCTGCATAAATTCTAATTTTTTCCGGAATTATATTTGAGCCATGTTTATACTGTTCAGAAATTTTAGGAATTATAAATTCATTAGTTGCATTTATGCATAAAAATTTGGACGAAACCTTGCCCCTAAAACATTATATTCTTATTTGTACGTGTTCACGGGCATGAAACGCAATGAGAGTCGATATTTTTGTTCAACCATCATCTGTCTATTAATGACCCTTTTTCGAATCTTTGGCAACGTGACGGGTGTGCTCAGGGATGTCCAAAACAATCAGTTTTATTTAATCCCTGGTGTGCTATATAGCAAGCAGGAACTGCTTACTCTTCCGGAGCACATGATTTCACTTTCGTTTCGACTTGAGTTGGCGTTGCTGAATTATGCGGTTTTGTTGTTATGTGTGTGTGTTTTAGTTTGTTTTGTTGTGATGATTTTTTGTCTGCCGGTTTTGTCTTTGTCTTAATGGTTTTATGATACTGATTACCCCTTTGGTACACCTTTGCTTTTTTCGCGAGGCACCGACTTTCTGGTTGTCAAAAGCCCGTTCAGTTTCCGCTGGAAAATAGGCCCACAGCAGCGCTAAGTCTTGTCGGTAAAAGTCCACTAATAAGCGCTCAGAAACCTTACTGGGATGTGTGAACCAGGTAATTGAATGAGACATGCAGCCCTGCATGTCATATTAAATACCGTCGACTCGTAAGGCTATAATACGGAAAACCTGACGGCTAACCATAGTGGTGCACCGTGTTGGGGAACATTCTTGCACATTAAAGAACCCTGTTGCAGGTTTCGCTAATAGTAGGATATGTAGGATCCTCATACATGAAGCTGATTTGCACGTTCGTATCCATCAATCCTAAGTTTTCCAGAGGAAAACAAAACTTTCTTCCTTGATTGCCCTTGACTTCGTATTTCCTCCATCACCATTTCATGTTCGTTGTGTCATCCATTTCATGTTTATCTCACTGATATAGCCGCCGAAATCGTACTTCTTGGGAGTTTTGAAAGAATTTCGCAACGTGCTTCAGTATAAACGAATGATAAATTTATCACCATAGAAAGATCTACATATGACATTTGATGGCCTCTTGAATACGTCTTAGTTTGCTTTTCCTTGCTCTTTTTCCATATTGCCACTTTTTAAGCTTGGCTCATGACAATCCAACACACAGTTTGACATTTTTCCCGTTTGGGCTGAAAGGGGCCGCTTCGGAGGTTGCACGTGCGACTGCACGGACTTAAATTATACTCTAACAAAAGAACTATATTACCGACTTTACAAAGGTAAAATTCTATTTTGTTTAATGCTAAGCATGTTAGTTAATAAGGGAGATCACCATCTTAATAGAATGATTTTGTTTCTTAATCTTGAACTTTTTGACTTTTTGTCATTTGGTGACACTCCCCTGACGAAATCCTGGATCCGCCCCTGTGTAGTACAGATTCACACACAAATTGTACACAAAAATACAGTAACTGTTTCTTTTATCCAAATCTAAATCAACTAGGTGGCATTTTTGCACAGGTCGGTAAATTTCTTCGACTTTCTTATAATATTTCCCTTTTAAAGATATTCCGGACCATCGATAGAATCATGTTGGTTATTGCTGTTTGTTTCTTTAAACATCCACATTTTTCTCTGTCTCTAAAATCCAGATGGAAGGGCCTGGACCTACTTGACTTTCGTCTTCTTTAGTGGTCTGAAAAAATATATAGATATTTTTAAATAGAATTATGATCAACTTATTGTATATGTATGATGTACTGAAAATGATTTATGTAATAGAGTTAATAGTGATATACGTATTATAACAATGCATATAATGAAGTAACTGTACAGCTAGGGACAAGAACATGTACCTGTTGTGGTGCTCATTTTAAAAGGCAGCCTCCAACAGTGAGTTCGAAAGATGAAAATCGAATTCAAACTGTTCAAAAAGTTGAGAATTATAAATGGTAAAGTATTTCAGGCTTTATTTTTTCTCTCTATGTATTTAATTATTTAATTTCATATTTTACATTTAAAAAGAAAATAATTATCAAACCATTTTTTATAACCTAAATTTTGTTAACAGTTCGTTATTTATTGCTTTACCGACTAAAAGCAGAAAGATTTCGGCTATATCAGGAAGATGAACATGAAATAGGGTGATAAAAACAAACATAACGAGTGTTAGATGAAATGGAGGAACTAGGGACACGAGCCACATGAAAAAGAAAGTTTGGGTTGGATCGGGCAATTTAGCTCCCCCCCAGAGGATCCTACGTGTCCTACTCTAATTGATATCTGCAGCAGGGTTCTTTAACGTGTGTTGACATTTTCACATCACGGTGACCACTTTCATTAGCCGTCAGGTTTTCCGCATTTTATCTTGAAGACACCGGCTTTCATTTTGACAGTTACACTCCAATCCATTCAAGACCATTCAACCACCTGGAGCACATACCCCATGTTTTGAGCGCTCTTTAGTTTACTTTTACTGCAACTTAACGCTGTAGTGGGTCTATCTACAGATATGTGCAAAAGTATTCGGTCACCTAATTTTTTTTTCTATTGACTTCTATGTTAAATTAAAAAATATATATTCTGAAGTCATTTCTAAACGTATTTTAAAAGTTTTTGCACCAAAATATCAAAAAATATTTTTGTTTCATGTCCTTATTTGATGTTTATTGTATGGTTGCACTATGAAATGGTCTCTGTTCAAAGATGAATAAAGTTTTTATTAAAATTATTTTCATAGAAACATAACTTAATATTGAATGAAAAAGTAAAATTATTATGACGTCTCGCACAAAGTTGACTCCATAAACGTAGTTCGTCTTGAATCGTGAATGCGTTCAATAAATATTGACGTTTTGCACGGTGCCCGAATCTCCTTACAATGTATCTATATGTATGTGTCTTCAAAAAAGTCATCTGTACTCTAGATATAATTAACAAGTGAATTATCGCCGGGAGCATCTATATTTCGTATATGCAAATCGTTAGGAAGTTTCTGGAAATAATTTTAAATCACTTTTTCTAGTCAAGGTGTCAAAAACATTAAAAGCAACAACTGTGACTGCGTCTTTCAGTAACAGAAATGAATATAATATTAGTAATTTTACTGTTTTAATACTTGAAGTAAACAAATTCGTAAAATTATGGTTTCTCAAGCGCCTTTTACGACAGGGACCAGCCATTTAACTTGAAAGGGAGGGCTTGGTTTTTTCCTAAATAATATATTCTGAAAATAATTTTTAATGAAACAAATATTTTGGCAGCTCGGGGTAAGAAAAAAAATCTGAAGAAGGATTTTTGCCATATAAAATAATGCTAATAATAAAAAAAATATTCTGTAACAATGCCTTCGAAATATAAATATCGCGCAGAAACAAAATTTTCTGACCAAAACAAAAAACCAACCCCCCCTTCTCAAGTTAAATGGTCTGTCCCTAATGTAACCTGTGCGTTGGCAATTTTTCATCATTTTCACTTTGAATTTCGCATAGTCACAGTGAAAACCATTTAAAATTTTAAAGGAAATCAGAAGAACTTTCGAGAATTTATGAATTAAAAACTATATTTTTTTCTTGTTACATTAAGTTACACATGCATATTTTGCGATTAACAGCATAATAACCTTGGAGTACAGATCTATAATTTGTGAAAAGAGAACCCAATTTTATTTGAATCACGGGTGGGGGGGGGTAATTCCAAGTGATTAAGCCCAGAAATTTTATATCCACCATATTCATATACCGGTATTGGCCTGCTTAAAAAAAGCCATTCATATATTTTTAATGCATTTGAAATTACACAGAATATGCTTAAACTTGACATGTTTTTTTAGATATTCTATTGAATTAAAAGTTTGAATGGTAAAAGTTATCAGGGTCTTATCACATGCGTGTACAGTTAGGGTAACAAGGAGGCAAAACGTGGATGCCCGGTCACTCTTTTTCTATTGATATATGACATTTGTTAAAAGTAAACCTTATCATATAATTATACAATATCTGAAATTTCCACCCTTTTTACATATTGAGCACCCCAAAAAGCAGATCTTTAGAGCCGCACATATGTACCTACCTTTATAATGGAAGTTACTTCCACCCCCGTGATTTGAATTTGTTGATGTTAGTTATTCAAACACGAAACAAATTACTTTTGAAATAATATAATTGGTAAAGGCATTTTCTACCATATTGAGTTCAACATAATATCCTTAAATAATCTGCGTGTTGCAATTACTTCACACACACAACAAAAAACCCACCCTTTCTCCCCCCAGAAACACGTTACAGGTGCCAATTAAAAGTACACTGACCCGATGTCAACGTTGTGTACAAGGATGGTGTCCAGTAAAAAGTTACATTTATGTTTCACAATGACGTGTATTGGCATCAGTAGGACAGCATCAAAAGTTTATTCATAATATTTCTTACCTTTTGACTTCATATGTTGTTTGTGTGCTGAATAATCGGTTACAAAATCCATCCGTTTTCAAAACAATCTTCCGTGTTTGTAAACGAAGTACTAATGGCGTAATGTATAAATAGTAGCTCGTTGAATTTCTACGCACTATTTTATCAATTCATTTATTTACTATCATTAAAGAACAACAAACACAATTTTCTTGATCTCTTAAACGTAAATTTTCTAATATACAAAGAGTTTGATAGTTTAAAATTCTGTAACTACGAGAAGAATTTGCACTATATTTTGAAAACTCGTGTTATATGTAATCGGCCGGGTGGCAGCACGTGGAGCACGAGCTGCTGGTTGACCGTCTTCCACTCTGACCACACAAGAAAAGCGTGCATGGGTACCTGTATTCAATGCTGTCCTGTCTGACAACACTCGTTGACAACAATCTTGCGGGTAAGCGTATATTTTTTTTAGTTTCGTTACCATGTAACATTAGTTGGGTTGGGGGGGGGGGGCATCGGTGCCAGCAGTTTTTTGTCATTTCATTTGTGACTGACACATAAACTTAATACGATAAATAATAATTCTGTCCGGATTCTTCTTTAATTATTTACACTTGAAAGTATTTTCTTTATATTTGGGACAAATTAATCTGGATTCCGACCAGCTGACCAAATTGCACCACCCCGCAAAGAGAAGGAATCAACAAATTAGTGGTCACCCCACTACTTTGCTTTTCAGCCTATGACAACTATAAAAGAGTAGAATTGTATAGTTAAGCTATGGCCCTGATAATTTTAATTTTAATGTGAAAGATGTAAAGTACTCAACTTGACACAGATTATTAAAAAAATATATTATACGATGTCAACGTCGTCTGGGAATATTTCTGTCATAAAAAGCATAAAAATTATCTATATTTATAGTCCATTTGAGTTCTATAAATCAACGAAAATTCTTTTAATTTTTTTTGTCTCTCAAATGAAATTTATTTTTTAAACACAAATTAACTTTTTATTCTTTTAACTCTGATAACAAAAATCAAGATGTTATCTTCTAAAACAAAAAAGTTTTCCTTATGGTCTAATGCTAAATATTTCACCACTTTTAATAATACCTAAAATGGCGTGTTTATCTGACGGAACAGCCAGGTGTTGAGCCCACCTGAACATAATTGAAAGAACTAACAATAGGAGATCAGATGACCAATTAGCTCCACAAAGGATTTTTAAAGGTATACGGAGCAAATGCTGTTCCTTATCACTAGGTTGTACTCCCATCAATCGGGATTTCTATGAAGTTTTGGTCCATTTTTACTATTAAGGTCTATGTAAAACATTTTTATTAATCATGCAAAAATTTTGAAATTTTTTGCCTGAGTTCGTATGCCATTAAAAAGTTATGACATACTAAAATAGTTAAAATATGTTGCAAGACGTAAATTTACAAGCCATTTTTCGTTGATTTATAAAACTCAAACGGACTATAGTATGAGGAAGAAATTTGTACATTTATTTTAAACCAAAATATGTGATTGTATTATTTGTTTGTTATGTAATTGCAGCTTTTACACTATAAAATAGGAGCGTTTGCAACTATTCATACTGCCTACTGTGAAAATTATAATAATGTTTTTCCCTTTTCATTTCAGTCCGTATGTGACTACGACGCTAGGCTATGTCATTCACCTGCAATATATATTCATTGGTTAAAAAAGAAAAGAAGCAAAATGATATCGTATAGGAATCCATGGATTTCCATGGATAGAAGCCGCTCTTCCAAGATTTTAAAAAGACTGCACTTAATTATAATCCAAGTATTAAAAGTGGGAAGACTTTTGTAGCACAGACATCTTATCAATATTAAGAAAATAGAAGGATCACGTGTCTGAACATGTTTGCATTGGTGTTTCCATATTCTGACATAATGAATTTAGCTAACCTCCATTTGTGGACACGGTGTTTGTTATTTTTTTAAAATCTCAACCAGTTATATTTTTAACATTAATGACTTTTGTACCGTTAGAATTAATTGTAGCAAACTCTAAATAGTTTCGTTTTAAATGGCAGTGTTATATACTAACTTTATGTATCCCTCAATCTCACTAATGCTATACTTCCAGACTGAGACAGACACTAATATACGATCTCAATAGAAAAGGGAGGTTTTAAAGCCATAAAAGTTTGTGAATATACCATTTCTTTTGAAATGTCAGGACCATTGCGAGCTTCAATTTCTCCGTCGTGTCTTTGCTATGCATTGTCTTTTCGTCTTGGACATTTGAGATTGTATATCCCATGCCAGTTCGGTAGTTTTGGTATTTTCTTTATTTTACTTTATTTTAAGTAAGAGTTTTGATGAAATTGAAAAAAAGAGAGTAAAATTTATTGCCAGGTTCGGATACCAAAAGCGCTATCTCGTTGCTTGAAATTGAATATTGTTTTATGTTCTAACAAACTCATATACATCCATTCATCTTTAAAAAGGACCACTGGCATTGGTTACTCTAGGTGGTTCAGACCTCCTTATGCATGTTGAAACTTTGCTGTACCACGTCAAATACTAGTAGATCATTGAGTCCGTATGTAAGCTATTCACTTATCATTTTAAGATCTAGAGTTCCTTACTGTATATATAAATGTTGAAAATGATCTACATGCAAGTTCTCTCGTGATTTTGCACACGCCTAAAACAATATCACGTACATGTACATGTACTTCTGTGTGTACAAGGTTGGAATGCTACATATGTAGAGACCAAACATAAACTGTTTTCGCGTGATTCAGCATACAGGACCTGACAAACAAAAGTTCAATGTCTTTAAGAGGATTCTACATACACCAGGTCGGAATGCTAGCATACAGACCTGGGAAACAAAATTTCAACATATTTAAAAGGATTCTGCATACACCAGGTCTGAATGCAGGTATATGGCCCTGAGAAACCAAATTTCAACAAATTTAAAAGGATTCTGAATGCATCAGGTTGGAATGCTAGCATACGGACATGAAAAACAAAGTTTCAACATATTTAATATGATTCTGCATCCACCTGGTCGGAATGCTAACATACGGAATTGAAAATAAAAAAATCCAACTATTACTTTCAAATCTGCATAAAAAATTACGAAAAATGCTGACTCGGGTTTCATTTACACATATCGTGTCCTCAATATTTTTTAGCCACTAAAACACATCACTTTTGCATACAATGTCCAAACAAATGCTAAGTCATCGTACTTCTTGGTAGGCAAAAAAGGGACATCTGGAAACAAAATTACAATTTTATTCAAAAGAGTGTGTTTTTGTCTTGATTATTTGCTCAGCTAAGCAATTTTGGCAAGAATTGATGGAAAAAAGCTAAAAAATGTGCATGAGAATTTTAAAAATTAGATGAGAACGCATTTTTACAATGCCGTGAATGCCGATGGCTCAACATAAAATATGAACGATTTAAATGGCATCTCATTATAAATCATACCAAACAAATGCATATGCATTAAACTAATGCATTTCTTGACCGATTTAAGGTCAGATGTTAAAGGATGCAAATTCATTTTTTGGTGCGAAATAATTGTCATACCTTGCCGATGAAATTAGCCGAAAGAAGGAGGTATTTATCTCCCTTGTGCAATTAAATAAGTAAAGGACTTCTGTCACGAAGAAATAAGTAATAATAGATAAATGATACAACCATATACGATAACTTGATTTAAGTTCTAACGACTTAAATCATATTACTACAGCTTGTATTCCCTCAGGAAATTTGATTGTACATTTCTATATAACATAATATATATATATTATAAAGGTAATTATTACCTACATCGCTCATCACTACAGTATCTTTAGGAATATAAATCATGGTACAGTTTGCATTCCCCCAAGGAATATTAATGTATTTCACTATATAACATGCTACAGTTTGTATTCGATCAGGAAATATAAAGCTACATGACTGTATAACATGACGTAGATATCACCATATTTTGTATTCCCCTCAGGGAATATACATGTACTTCACTATACAACATGACGTAAATATTACTACAGTTTGTATTCCCTCAGGGAATATGATTGTACATATCTATATAACATAAATATATATATTATATTATTTAAATTACCATTCCCTGAATAAGGAATATCAATTTACTTCACACTAATTATGACATCACTACAGTTCTCTCAGGGCATATAAATCTTCATTACTATATAACATGCTACCGTAACAGTTTGTATTCCCTGAGGGAATTTGATTGTACATTTCTATATAACATAATATATATATATTAAGGAATATCAACTTAATGACATCACTAGCGCACATCACTACAGTTACAGTTACCTTCAGGAATATAAATCATGCTACAGTTTGCATTCCCCCAAGGAATATTAATGTATTTCACTATATAACATGCTACTATTTGTATTCCCTCAGGAAATATAAAGCTACATCTTAATATAACTTGCTACATTTTCTATTCCCTCAGGGAATATTATTGTATATCACTGTATAACATGACGTAGATATTACCATATTTTGTATTCCCCTCAGGGAATATAAATGTACTTCACTATATATTGCTACAGTTTGTATTCCTTAAGGGAATATGATTGTACATATATATATATTATGTTACTATTCCCTCAAGGAATATAAATTTACTTCACTCTAATTATGACATCACTACAGTTCTCTCAGGGCATATAAATCTTCATCACTATATAACATGCTGCAATTTGTATTTCATCAGGGCATATAAATATACATCTTTATATAGCATGCAACAGTTTCTATTCCCTCAGGGAATATAATTGTTCATCACTGTATAAAATGACGTATATATCACCATATTTTGTATTCCCCTCAGGGAATATACATGCACTTCACTATATAACATGACGTAGATATTACTACAGAGATAACGGTGTCCGCTCAAAAATCTGAAAAATAGTTCAAGCCCTGGCATATCGTATAAGTTGTGAAATGCTACAGTTTGGATTCTCTCAAGGAATATAAATCTACATAACAAGCTACCGTGTTTATTACCTCAGGTAATATTAATCTTCATCACTAAGTATATAACAAGCTACAGTGTGTATTCCTTCTGGAAATATAAATCTTCATCACTATTTAACAATTTCCCTCATAGATTTAAAATATAAATCTACCTCACTGTATAACTTGCCACAGTTTGTATTAGCTCAGGATATATAAATCTACATACAACATGCTACAATTTGTATTCTTCAAGGGAATATAAATGTACATTTTATATTTCCTCAGGGAATATGATTGTACAAACATATATATTAAAAACGTTACTATTCCTTCAAGGAATATCAATTTACTTCAATTTATAATATGAAATCACTACTGATCCCTTAGGAAATATAAATTTACACCACTATATAAAATGCTTTATGTTGTATTACCTCAGGAAATATAAATCTATTTCACTATACAAGCTACACTTTGTATTCTTCAGGAAATATAAATGTACGTCACTATATAACATGTTCAAGTTTGTATTCCCTCAGTTAAATATAAATATAATATAAATGTACAAGTCTGTATATATTTATTCAGGGAATATGATTGTACATCTCTATTCAACAAAACAATATATGTAAATATTATGAAAGTTACTATCCCACCAAGGCATATCAATTTACTTCACTTTATAATATCACTGCTGTTCCCCCAGGGAATACAAATCTTTATCACTATATATAACAAGCTACAGTTTGTATTTCCGCAGGAAATATAAATCTACATCACAATATATAACAAGCTACAGTTTGCATTTTCTCAGGAAATATAAATCTACTTCACTATATATGCTACATGACGTAGATGTTACCATATTTTGTATTTCCCTCAGGGAATATAAATGTACTTCACTATAAAACATGACGTAGATCTATATTACTACAATTTATATTCCCTCAGGGAATACGATTGTACATCTCTATATATTATTAAAGTAACTATTCCCTCAAGGAATATCAATTTACTTCACTATATTTATGACTTCACTACTGTTCCCTGAGGGCATATCTTTATCACTGTAAACATGCTACAAATTGTATTCCCTCAAGGAATATAAATCTTTATCACTATATGACACGCTACAGTTTGTATTCCTTTAGGAAATCTAAATCTACTTCACTTTATATGATACACTTTGTATTCCCTTCGGGAATATAAATCTATAAGACTGTATAACATAATGTGGATACTACAATATTTTGTATTTCCCCCAGGTGATATAAATGTTCTTCACTATAAAATGACGTAGATATTACCAAAGTTTGTATTCCCTCAGGAAATATGCTTGTACATGTACATCTCTATTTGTATTATAATAGTTACTATTATACCTTTTATATTTATATTTTTCATTAATAAATGCATACACAATATTTCACTATATTTTTTGTTTGTTAGCTTTGAACTATTGACCGGTCAATAGTTTCCGAACTATTGCCCTCACCACAACTATTTGCCCTCTGACGTCATTAAGCTCCGCCTTTAGCCAATCGTTTTCTTTGTTACATTTGGATTGGTATATTTTATTCATGTTACGTCACACTACAGATAATTAAATGCACGAGTTTTCCGTGTTAAACTTAAGTACTTTCCATGCAACTTTTTAGTACCCTTTAAATTGATTGATTTTTTAAAAAAATTATTAAATATGCATATTTAAATAGTTAAATATTCTAAACATTCTTGTCTTATTATAAAACACTTACTGACTGGGTATTCGGGAAAAAGATAGATTATTGTCCCTTGGAGACAACTATTGCCTTCGGCTACGCCTCAGACAATAGTTGCACCTCGGGGAAATCCCTCATACCCAGTCAATAAGTATAACTATTCCCTCAAGGAATATCTAATTATGACATCACTACAGTTCCCTCAGGAAATATAATCTACTTTACTATATCTATGCTACACTTTGTATTCCCGCGGGGAATATAAATCTTCATCACTATATGGCAAGTACAGTCTCTATTTCCTCAGGGAATATAAATCTTCATCACTATATAACATGCTACATTCTGTATTTCCTCAGGGAATATAAATCTTCATCACTATATAACATGCTACAGTCTGTATTTCCTCAGGAAATATAAATCTACATCACAATATAACAAGCTACAGTGTGTATTCCCTCAAATGGAAGACATGTATATTCCCGAAGGAAACACTAGTTTTAGTGATCTCTTGTATTATATAATGGAGGACAGGTATATTCCCTAAGGGAACACTAGTTTTAGTGGTGTCTTGTCGTGATATATAATGGAGGACGTGTATATTCCCTAAGGGAACACCAGTTTAATGCTGTCTTATGTCGTATAATTAAGGACATGTATATTCCCTAAGGGAAGACTAGTTATAATGATGTCTTGTGATATATAGCGAATGTTATGAATATGCCCCAAGGGAACACTAGTTATTCTGATGTCTTGTCGTGATATACCGGTATAATGAAGGTTATGAATATGCCCTAAGGGAACACTAGTTATGGTGATGTCTTGGCGTGTTATGTAGTTAAGGACATGTATATTTCCTACGGGAACACTAGTTTAATGCTGTTTTGTCGCGTTATATAATTAAGGACGTGTATATTCCCTAAGGGAACACTAGTTTAAGTGATGTCTTGTTGTGTTATATAATGAAGGACATTTATATTCCCTAAGGGAGCACTAGTTTAAGTGATGTCTTGTCGTGTTATATAAAGAAGGACATGTATATTCCCCAAGGGAACACTAGTTTTAGTGATGTCTTGTCGTGTTATATAAAGGAGGACATGTATATTACCTAAGGGAACACTAGTTTAATGATGTCTTGTCGTATTATATAATTAAGGACATGTATACTCCCTAAGGGAACACTAGTTATAGTGATGTCTTGTCGTGTTATATAATGGACATGTATATTTCCTGAGGGAACACCAGTTTAAAGCTGTCTTATCATGTCATATAATTATAAGGACATGTATATTCCCGGAGGGAACACTAGGTATGTTGATGTCTTGTCGTGGTATATAATGAAGGTTATGAATATGCCCTGAGTGAACACTAGTTATAGTGATGTCTCGTCGTGTAATATAGTAAAAGACATGTATATTCCCTAAGGGAACACTAGTTTAATGTTGTCTTGTCGTGTTATATAATGAAGGACATGTATATTTCCTAAGGGATCACCAGTTTAATGCCGTCTTGTCATGTTATATAATGAAGGCCATCTATATTCCCCAAGGGAACACTAGTTATTCTGATGTCTTGTTGTGATATATAATGAAGGTTATGAATAGGCCCTAAGGGAACCGTGACTAGCTATAGCGATTTCTTTTCATGTTATATAATGAATGTGTATTCCCCAAGGGAACACTAGTTATACTGAGAGGTCAGAATAAATACACCTAGCTGTTTGGTTAATGGTGAACTTGGAAGATATCCATTATATATTACAATTAAATGCTATGTTTCTGGAGTAGACTATTGTCGACTGATAAACTTTCATCTAAAGTTTATAAACTTATGTTAAGTATATCCAGGGATGGTCACTATGAGTTCCCATACATTAAGACTATTTCAAATACTGTTGATGAAATTGGAATGAGTTTTATTATTTCAAAGTCAAATTTCTGTTAATATAACATGGATAAAGACATGTGTGAAACAAGTACTAATTGATCAGTTTTGCCAAAAGTGGCGGCATGATATAGCTAATTCTTCTCGGGATCAATTTTACACCCTGTTTAAGCAAGATTTTAGTCTCGAAGGTTACCAGTAAATTTTAGACAGTATAATATTATAAAATTGAGACTATCAAACTTAAAAATTCCAATAGAAACGGGCATATGGAATAACATTAGCCGTGAAAGTCGTAGGTGTACAAAATGTTTAGAAGAGTATGTAGGTGACGAATTTCATTATTTCTTTATTTGTTCTCATCCAGAAATCCAGGTTCTTAGATTAAATTATATATCTAAATATTACATTAACTATAGCAGTATTGAAAAAATGGCAGGAATGTTGTCTATATGTAATGTACGTTTACCTCAAAATGTATCGCTCTTTATTAGAGGTTTATGTAAGTTGTTTGATTAAGCTGTCAATCTCCATCTGCTATGGTTTTTTTTCCTCTTACCTTGTATTAGTTGTTCCTTTGTTGTTAAATTGTATATATGTTGTATTGTTTGCATTTTTGTATGCTCATGTTGCACACTGTGCCCGAGTTTATTAATAAAATCTTGAATCTTGATATATAAAGAAGGTTATGAATATGCCCTAAGGGATCAATATTTATACTTATGTCTTGTGATATATATAATGAGGAAGGGAAAAACGAATCTATGGCGGAAAAATCCCTAAAAACAAACCCAAATTAATCTATTGATATGCCGATTAAATACCCAAATTTATGCAATTAACAAAAATACTATCCGTATCGATGCGACAAAGTATTTAAGCCAATTAAGGTCTAAACTTTTAACAATACTGTCTTTAATAACAACATTAATAATTTTCTATAAAAAATAAAATCTCTTAAGTTTTTTTTTTTATTTTTATTACCGTTTTCAAAGGTAGACACAATTCAAGTTAATGAGCAAATTAATTCATAAAACAGTATGTACGCAAACATATGGGGAATGCAGAGATGTAAAGCATTCTAAATAAGCCCCGAGGAAACAGCCAACAGTTGTTGTCAAATTAGACGATTTATAAATGGTGTTTATTTATATGTTAATTGGATAAAACACATGGCCCAAGACAATTTATGACCAGCTTCTGCTCTTGAATAAAAACATGTTTCCACAAAATACTGGTATATATATTTGGATATGAAATATCAGGCCATTTATTTAATTGTTACTCAATAAACTCTTTGTTATGCCATAGTGGTAATACAAGATCCTCTACCATTAATTTTTCAATGTAAAAAACTGGATCTTCATTTGACAATGTTTTTTTGTATAATTAGACATCAGTGCAATTACATATTCCATCCACAAATAATACTTTATTTCATTGTTTACTACACTCAATATACAACAACACTGACTGATGCACGCTCTGGGGCACTCCAATAGTTCATGGATAGGGAGGTGCCGCTCGGAGTTTGAAACCCCACCCTTTTCATATATTTTGAAATTGAAAATTGGATACCTCATTATATATTTTACCCTAAAAAGGCACCATTATCCCATATATAAGAACTGATGATATAGGTTGATATCAGGTGTTCATTTACACTTTAACACTTGTATGAATATAAGAAAAGAATAAGAAAAGAAAATGTATTTATTTTCTTATTCCTAGAAAATGCCCGGACTTGTTTTATATTAAGCAAGTAAATATTATTGACCTTATCATATAATTATTTTCGTTTTCCCAACCTAATTACATATTCTCAACCTCAAAAATGGTACCTATTCCACCGGCAGGTCCTATCACCTTCTATATAGGGAGTGCCCCCTCCTAATAAACTTATTGATGTAACCTATTTGATTCAACCATGAAAACTAATTATAGCAATTTCTTACTTCATTTGCCATGATCTATGACCCAAATTTATGGCACCTTTGACACCCATGTCTATGTTAGACAATGAGTACAAAATCTATGTGTATTAGTAAAAAAACATACCTAAATCTATGCAAGACAACCTATAAAAATGCACACCCCGTATATTGTTATATATGTAGTACCCCCCCTTCCGGTAGTGTTAAATCATTTGATTTGAAGGGCAGGGCATGACCCCCCCCCCTTTAGGACTCCAATATGGTATTAAATGATTCGTCTTGCTAATATGATAATACCTGCACTAAAATTTACTTACTCAGATACTTTTCTTATTTACCAAGCTGCTGTCAAAAAAAAAAATCAGATACTTTTCTTATTCAGCTGTCAAAAAAAACGGCGTGAAATTAAAGATGAAAACGCGTGGTTCGATTCCCTTAGGGAACCTAGAAAAAAATAGTTCTCATGTGCGTAGAAATTTTGTGAAAAAACAGTGAAATTCCCTCAGGGAATTAGTCAGCGTAACAAACTGTCTTCTGCGCGGCGACTTCAAAAATCAAAACGAAAGTACATCTTGACACATGCGCAATAGCAGGAAATTAGAATCTCCGGCTATACAAAATTGGGATTGAATGACTGGGTTACCCGGAGTTATTTGTTTGCTTGCTCTTGCTTTAAAACCAGTCGAAAATTAGAATCTCCGGCATATAAATGACTGGGTTACCCGAAGTTATTTGTTTGCATGCTCTTGCTGTAAAACCAGTCGAAAATTAGAATCTCCGGCATATAAATGACTGGGTCACCCGAAGTTATTTGTTTGCATGCTCTTGCTGTAAAACCAGTCGAAAATTAGTAACTCCGGGGATTGAAAACGATGCAAATTTGTATCTCCGGCATTATTGAAAATTGCCGGAGTTAATAATTTACTCTGTGGATTGAATATGTAACCTGTATTGATGATGTAAATTTGTAACTCCGGCATCATTTAAAATTGCCGGAGTTATTAATTAGTAACTTCGGTACTATTTTTTTTTACCGAAGTTACAAATAAAAAACTTCGGAAATAAAAATTTGTAACTCCGGGTACAAATTTTCATTGCCGAAGTTTTTGATTTGTAACTTCGGTAAAAAGTTTTAGCACCGAAGTTACTAATTAGTAACTCCGGCAATGAAAATTTGTAACTCCGGGGACGAAATTGTAAGATCGAGGATGAAATTAGTAACTCCGGGGTATAAAAATTTGTAACTTAGGCAAATCGTTGAATTGCCGGAGTTACAATTTTCCATTGAAAGCAATGGAAAAATTAGTAACTTCGGGAGGGTCCACTCCGGCTTTCCATAATATCTCACCTTTCTATTTTTTTTCGCAGATGTAGAAGTTGTGATCAAATGATTATTTTTCTAAAGCAATCAGGTATGGTAGATTTCTGCTGGGCCGTTATTTATGGAAGGTAATCTCCGCCACCTTCAAAAATTTTATATTTTAAATTCTTATTTTCTGTTTCATTTATTTTATATTCTTTATTTCTTATTTTACATTCAAGTTCTCTATTCTATTTTGACAATTCTATATTTTATATTTCATATTTTATATCTAAAAATACATTTCATTAATTTTGTATTCCTCATCTCTTATTCTTTAATTTGTATAATGCCAATGCGGGTATTCTGTATTTTACATTTCAATTCTGAAGAATCATTCAAACAAAATACATTTATCTTTGTTCCTCTTTCCTTTCTTCATTATTCTTTCGTCTCATTTCGAATATTTTAATAAAAAAATAATCCAATCTACATTCTATTCGTTCATGCAACCTACAAACATTACTATTTCTCGCTTTTCTACATTTTGTTTCTTTATATTGATGCATTGTAACAGGTGGCGGATTTTACGCATTTGTTAAATTTGTTAAATTATGACGACAGATGGCGCTGTTAACATAATAATGCTGACACGGATCGAGTTACTGCGTTGTGAAACAAAATTGAAACGAAAATTTAATCGATGAGGCACAATTTGTGATGATAGAAGGGACTAATATATTGAGAGCTATATGTTTATGGGTTCGGATGTCCATGCATGGGACCCCTTCCCAACAAAAAGGTAATAGGAGTCTGAGGTGTCTGAAAATCGCTATAAGAGGATACCGTTTGTTAAATCTACCGGTCAAATTTCAATTGATTATCATGTTGCTCGCCGAAATTTTTCATATCGGCTCATGTCCTAACAGGAAGTAGGAGTCCGACAGGTCTTACGCAATCAACTTGAGTTAGCATTAAAAATGCCATATTATACAAAATTTGGTTTGTCACGACGTTACATATGATTTAATGTTCCCTCTCAACATTTGTTTGAACGGATGTTTAATTATTATTGTAAAGTTTCACTTTAGGGTTGTTAGTACATGTAAGTAAGTTATTATTTCTGGCCAGTCAGGCTTTCCGTATCAGTATGTTCTCGTCCGCGAGGGTTGTCAGGTCTATAATTCGAAAACCAAGACCGCTGACCATAGTGGGCCAACGTGTGTGGAAAGTGCCACGCTTTAAGCACGTCTAAGACCCCTTTGTGGACCGCCAAATAGTGTACCACAAAGGGGTCTTAGACGTGCATAAAGCGTGGCACTCTCCACACACGTTGGCCCACTATGGTCAGCGGTCATGGTTTTCGAATTTTAGACCTGACAACCCTCGCGGACGAGGGCCACCTAATTCAGCTACCTAGGGTATACACCTTGGTCACTCAGTGGGCTGAGCACTGACCTGTATTCAGAATCCCAAGACCCTTAGTCGCCTCTTGCGACAAGCTAGGCTCTGCTGCGGGCCTATTCTCCACCAGGGCCCCGCACAGAATATAGAACTATATACAAATGGGTCTTAATTTAAGTGTACCTTAGGGGTCTTTAAGGCACATAAGGTATTGTTCCCCCATAGATGTACACGGGACAATTCGATAATTCCGAATAACTAGAATCGTTTCTTGAGACCAGCCTCGCAAATGGTGTCAGAAGAGAGAGGGAGTCGAACTATTGGTCCATGAGTTTTTCACCCCTGAGGTGGATCGAACCAACGGATTATGGTGTATCCCGACTCGCTAATAACTTCTGTATCGCAATTCCCTTAATTGCATAACATATAAGACTTATTTTTTAAATTCATTTTGCATCGTCCGAAAATAATGAAACTTCGATCTCTTTATATTTCAAGCTGAAGATGTGATGAATATTAATAATCTACTAGAAAAATGCGAGTCGCGGCTTACAAAGAAAGCTTGCAAAAAAATGCCCGGTCCCACAACAATGGTCGAGTTAAATCAAATTATGAAATAGAAGATGCATATGTATGTACATCGATATAAGAATGATTTAGAAATATTTGGAAAATCCACCAAGGCGTTGGAGACAGAGAGTTTGACGGACGGGAGGAAGAGTGGATCGAGTCTACGAACAGAACTTACGGTAACACTGCTTGTAAACAGAGCTTTAAAATTAGGTTTGACAAACTATTTATCTGAGGCTTGTCAGTAAAAGTTACCTTAAAACGTAACTCTGATTTTCCATTAGATCAACTGGGGTGTGTGACACATGCAAGTAGTTCAATATCATCAGAACATAATACGGAAAGCCTGACTGGCCAGAAATAATAACTTACTTACATGTACTAACAACCCTAAAGTGAAACTTTACGATAATAATTAAACATCCGTTCAAACAAATGTTGAGAGGGAACATTAAATCATAACGTCGTGACAAACCAAATTTTGTATAATATGGCATTTTTAATGCTAACTCAAGTTGATTGCTTAAGACCTGTCGGACTCCTACTTCCTGTTAGGATCTGAGCCGATATGAAAAATTTCGGCGAGCAACATGATAATCAATTGAAATTTGACCGGCAGATTTAACAAACGGTATGCTCTTACACCTCAGACTCCTATTACCTTTTTGTTGGGAAGGGGTCCCATGCATGGACATCCGAACCCATAAACACATAGCTCTCAATAAATTAGTCCCTTATATCATCACAAATTGTGTCTCATCGATTAAATTTTCGTTTCAATTTTGTTTCACAACGCAGTAACTCGATCCGTGTCAGCATTATTATGTTAACAGCGCCATCTGTCGTCATAATTTAACAAATTTAACAAATGCGTAAAATCCGCCACCTGTTACAATGCATCAATATAAAGAAACAAAATGTAGAAAAGCGAGAAATAGTAATGTTTGTAGGTTGCATGAACGAATGGATTATTTTTTTATTAAAATATTCGAAATAAGACGAAAGAATAATGAAGAAAGGAAAGAGGAACAAAGATAAATGTATTTTGTTTGAATGATTCTTCAGAATTGAAATGTAAAATACAGAATACCCGCATTGGCATTATACAAATTAAAGAATAAGAGATAAGGAATACAAAATTAATGAAATGTAATTTAAGATATAAAATATGAAATATAAAATATAGAATTGTCAAAATAGAATAGAGAAAATGTAAAATAAGAAATAAAGAATATAAAATAAATGAAACAGAAAATAAGAATTTAGAATATAAAATTTTTGAAGGTGGCGGAGATTACCTTCCATAGTTATTAACCTTTATAATCATGTTTTTTTCTTTTAATAAAAATTCTTTTTTTTATGTCTTTTATATAACAATCACGAATCACATCCTTTGATATAACGGTTATTTGTTAAAATAGTTTTTATTTCAATGGCTCAGGGATGATATCGAATAAAACTTTTGACAGATGATATGAAAGGTAAGTTTTCAAAATCCTAGCATAGAAAGCGGAATTCGATGAAAGAATAAAAAAATAATTTAACAATACTCTACTATATCGTTTGAGCTATAAACTATACACATTGCCACGTTCCGGTGTATGGAAGGTAATCTCCGCCACCTTCAAAAATTTTATATTTTAAATTCTTATTTTCTCTTTCATTTATTTTGTATTCTTTATTTCTTATTTTACATTTTCTCTATTCCATTTTGACAATTCTATATTTTATATTTCATATTTAATATCTTAAATAACATTTTGTTAATTTTGTATTCCTCATCTCTTATTCTATAATTTGTATAATGCCAATGCGGGTATTCTGTATTTTACATTTCAATTCTGAAGAATCATTCAAACAAAATGCATTTATTTTTGTTCCTCTTTCCTTTCTTCATTATTCTTTCGTCTTATTTCTAATATTTTAATAAAAAATAATCCATTCTACATTCTATTCGTTCATGCAACCTACAAACATTACTATTTTTCGCTTTTCTATATTTTGTTTCTTTATTTGATATATTCATATTGATGCATTGTAACAGGTGGCGGATTTTACGCATTTGTTAAATTTGTTAAATTATGACGACAGATGGCGCTGTTAACATAATAATGCTGACACGGATCGAGTTACTGCGTTGTGAAACAAAATTGAAACGAAATTTTAATCGACGAGGCACAGTTTGTGATGATATAAGGTACTAATTTATTGAGAGCTATATTTTTATGGGATCGGATGTCCATGCATGGGACCCCTTCCCAACAAAAAGGTAATAGGAGTCTGGGGTGTCTGAGAATCCCGTTTGTCAAATCTGCCGGTCAAATTTCAATTGATTATCATGTTACTTGCCGAAATTTTTCATATCGGCTCAGATCCTAACAGGAAGTAGGAGTCCGACAGGTCTTAAGCAATCAACTTGAGTTAGCAAAACCCCCCAATCATTAGAGGTGACCAAGAATCCCCACCAGAGTTGGCCAGTTGGTAATAAATTCATTAAATAAGTAAATTTATGTAACTAATCTGTGTTTCACTTCATCGATTGTCAAATCATTTCGACCCACTGACCGAATGGAAAAGAGTAACTTACCAGTCACACCCTTATTTGATTCGTGCGTGTATGTGTTGGTGTTTAACGCCCTTTATCGACGCACCTGGGCCATGAAGGGCGGTCATTTTAATTGTGGAGGAAACCGGAGTACCCGGAGGAAACCACCGACCTTGCTTTAGTTGATTAGTTTAAACGTATTTAAATAATCATATATTTTAGATTGGAAAACAACCTTATTGCTTCTATTAATCTCTCTCTAGTTTGCAGTTTGCGAGTGTGCCTTTGTAGCGGCTATCATAAAAAGATTTAAACTACTGTGTTATCGAACTGCAGTGAGTGCGTAGGTGTTTTACGCCCTCGCAACACTATATTATAGGTTAATTACTGTGGATTCATTTATTTACGTGGGTATCAATTTTCGTAGTTTATCCAACAAGGACATTTCATTGAATTCTTAATTTCGTGGTTTGTTCGTGTTGCTCATAGGAATCAATGTAAAAAGAACAGATCGTTGGATTCTTATTTTCGTGGAAGGCGATGAACATGAAAGAATGATACAAGAGTTAACACTAAAGTATGTCTCGCCTACCGGTACCACCAGAAACAATAAAATGCTTTCTTACTTCCACTATATTTCGCAGTTATAAGGATTTTCAGTTTCTCAGATCAAAAGGTGTTTATAGAACTTAAACATTTCTAATATATGCAATAAAATAATCAAAGTCACTCAACCAGAAAATCAAGGTCAAAAGATGGGGATGCAACTGTGCTAAGCTACTACTAGGGCATATGCATACCGAGTTTCATTAATCTTGGACCTATAGTTCTTGAGATATGGAGGTGCTCATAAAACCTTACCCAAAAATTCGACACCGCCGCCGGTAAAGTAACACCTATATGTCCCGCTCTGCTTCGAAGGTAAGGCAAAAATGAACATGAAATGATAAAGATGATGATGATATAAAACAAAGGAAATGGCAAATTTGAAGAACCACGGGAAAAAAGGGAGATGAGGGTAGGGGCAAAAAATTTAGGTACACTATTTGGCGGTCCACAAATGGGGTCTTAGACGTGCATAAAGCGTGGCACTCTCCACACACGTTGGCCCACTATGGTCAGCAGTCATGGTTTTCGAATTATAGACCTGACAACCCTCGCGGACGAGGGCCACCTAATTCAGCTACCTAGGGTATACACCTTGGTCACTCTGTGGGCTGAGCACTGACCCGTAATCAGAATCCCAAGACCCTTAGTCGCCTCTTGCGACAAGCTAGGCTCTGCTGCGGGCCTATTCTCCACCAGGGCCCCGCACAGAATATAGAACTATATACAAAGGGGTCTTAATTTAAGTGTACCTTAAGGGTCTTTAAGGCACAGAAGATATTGTCCCCCCATAGATGTACATGGGACAATTCGATAATTCCGAATAACTAGAATCGTTTCTTGAGACCAGCCTCGCAAATGGTGTCAGAAGAGAGAGGGAGTCGAACTATTGGTCCATGAGTTTTTCACCCCTGAGGTGGATCGAACCAACGGATTATGATGTTGCCCGACTCGCTTATAAGTTCTGTATCGAAATTCCCTTAATTGCATAACATATAAGACTTATTTTTTAAATTCATTTTGCATCGTCCGAAAATAATAAAACTTCGATCTCTTTATATTTCTTAAAAGATGTGATGAATATTAATGATCTACTAGAAAAATGCGAGTCGCAGCTTACAATGAAAGCTTGCAAAAAAAAATGCCCGGTCCCACAACAATGAGTTAAATCAAATTATAAAATAGAAGATGCATAATATGTATGTTATTGCCCCTTGAGGGCCCATGATTGGTCAAATAAACTTGTATTCTTGTATTCTTGTATGTACATCGATATAAGAATGATTTAGAAATATTTGGAAAATTCACCAAGGCGTTGGAGACGGAGAGTTTGACGGACGGGAGGAAGAGCGGATCGAGTCTACGAACGGTAACACTGCTTGTAAGGCACGAACCATTTTCTTTTTGGGGGGGGGCTGGGATTTTTTCCCCAAAAAATATTAATTCCAATTTTTAGAGAAAAAAATAAAAATGCTCCTAATCGAGCTGAAAAAAAAATAAATATTCATAAATTTCCAAAATAAATATAATATACATCCTTTGAACTCAAATGATAAAAGCCTGGTTTTTTTCTGGCTCGTTTCGCTCGGCATACATCACCTCATTCATCACCGCCTTTTGCAAAAGTTTCAAATTTTGAAATTATAATGTGCTACAAAATAGTATCACTTTTAATATGTTTAGTACATGCATACATCGATAGTTTTGTTCTGTTATGGTATGAACCTGTTGTCCAGCTTGGCAAATAAAATTATATATATTTTAAAAACTTCCCCATCCCACTGGTAGATCCAGAAATGTCTATAAGACGGCATTGGTCAATCTCCACAGATTTCTTATATCTCCAACTGCATTCTTGTGTTGTTTTGTAGTTCATATGATGATTTTTTAAAAATAATTATGAAATCTAAATATCATGATTAGCTTTCAGGAAATCACAAGAATGGATGATTTTGCATCATTTACCCAAAAGCTTTTGAGGCCTTCAGCGATCCCCATGTCTGTTTAGTATGCTTGTTACGCAGGATCTTTAACCAAATCAAAAGGCTTGTTTTTCTATGATCCCTTATTGGCTTCTTTGTCTTATTTCAATCCCTAGTTGACTTGCTGTTTCAGGGAAATTAACTTTTGAAAACTTTGAAGCCAAAAGGTGAACCTAAAAGGTAACCATGTGATAAGTCCCCTATGTGACAAGGTTACCAGGGCAATTACAAATGAATATTGCTTTAACTTCAAGTTTTGATAAGTTTTAGAATAAGATTTCACATATTGAAAAAAAATGTATATTTATAAAAGAAACAAATTTTGAACTTTGGACACCCAGCTATTTGACTTTGTCTATTGTCCATTTAGATTAATATTGCTATATACTGAATGTTTATTTTGGGGGATTCTGATTTTTAATTTTTTTTTTTACTTCGTGCTTTCAATAGAGGTTGGCTGACATATTTGCCACGTCTCCCTTTTTCCCATTTTCCTATAAATATATGTATGTTTTGAATATGCATGTATTCAGAATCAAAATACAATTGTCCAATGCATATTTATCTCCTTGTTTGACTTATTCCACATAACCCATTTGTCTTTAAAATATGAATGTTACTTACAATGAGAATAAATTAGTCCAAAAACCTGGCCTAATTCACACAATTGATAAACGACCTGTAAACTTACGAATAGAAAGAAAAACAAATGTAAAAAAAAATAAAAATTTTCTGAATTGGTCTGGAAAAAAAATTATGATTTTGCTTTGGGTAGAAAAAAAATTGTAACTTTGATTTGGACAGAAAAATAAATAATATCAGGTTACAAAATACCAGCCCCCCCCCCCACTGTATGAAAATGGTTCGTGCCTAAACTGAGCTTTAAAATTAGGTTTGACAAACTATTTATCTGAGGCTTGTCAGTAAAAGTTACCTAAAGAGGTAACTCTGATTTTCCCATAGATCAACTGGGGTGTGTGACACTGACATGCAAGTAGTTCAATATCATCAGAACATTATACGAAAATCCTGACTGGCCAGAAATTATAACTTACTTACATGTACTAACAACCCTAAAGTGAAACTTTACGATAATAATTAAACATCCGTACAAATAAATGTTGAGAGGGAACATTAAATCATAACGTGACAAACCGAATTTGGTATAATAAGGCATTTTTAATGCTAACTGAAGTTGATTGCTTAAGACCTGTCGGACTCCTACTTCCTGTTAGGATCTGAGCCGATATGAAAAATTTCGGCAAGTAACATGATAATCAATTGAAATTTGACCGGCAGATTTGACAAACGGTATGCTCTTATAGCGATTTTCAGACACCACAGACTCCTACAGTATTACCTTTTTGTTGGGAAGGGGTCCCATGCATGGACATCCGATCCCATAAAAATATAGCTCTCAATAAATTAGTACATTATATCATCACAAACTGTGCCTCGTCGATTAAATTTTCGTTTCAATTTTGTTTCACAACGCAGTAACTCGATCCGTGTCAGCATTATTATGTTAACAGCGCCATCTGTCGTCATAATTTAACAAATTTAACAAATGCGTAAAATCCGCCACCTGTTACAATGCATCAATATGAATATATCAAATAAAGAAACAAAATATAGAAAAGCGAAAAATAGTAATGTTTGTAGGTTGCATGAACGAATAGAATGTAGAATGGATTATTTTTTATTAAAATATTAGAAATAAGACGAAAGAATAATGAAGAAAGGAAAGAGGAACAAAAATAAATGCATTTTGTTTGAATGATTCTTCAGAATTGAAATGTAAAATACAGAATACTCGCATTGGCATTATACAAATTATAGAATAAGAGATGAGGAATACAAAATTAATAAAATGTAATTTAAGATATAAAATATGAAATATAAAATATAGAATTGTCAAAATGGAATAGAGAAAATGTAAAATAAGAAATAAAGAATATAAAATAAATGAAACAGAAAATAAGAATTTAAAATATAAAATTTTTGAAGGTGGCGGAGATTACCTTCCATATTTATGCTTCTTTCAAAATAAGAAAAAAAGCAAACATTTTTAAACTAATTTTTAAACTAAATATTGCCTGTATGGTATATATTATGCTTTGAACTGTGATGGCCACCAAAGTCTTTGATATGCAAATAAACATGACGTCGAGCAACTAAGGGTATTTTTTTCACCTCGAACTCTGAAGATTAGTAAACGAAGCATCTTAGTTAAAGAGAACATTATCAATATGATTAATATTAAGATGAGAAGACATTGCATCATCTTAACTTACTTTTAATGAAGACCAGTGTTACGTTATGACATATATAAGCCGTGGCTAATCGTTTTCCTGATGACACTGACTGAAGGAGATATGATCTGTGGTTTTGAATATTTTGAATAACTTCTGCCTTTATCAATTAAATGTAAGGAAATTATTAACCCATTGACCACCTGTTTTCTTATCATTATTTCTAATATCATGTCTAAATAATTACATACAACAAATTTCATCAAGATTTTATTATAATTTCCATGCTTAATAGGTCAAAAACTGTTTAAGTGTTATTCCAATAAAAATTCCAGAGGAGTCTGATTTCCTGCCATTTTTTAAAACTCTTATATCTTTGAAACCAACTTGTGTACATATGATATTTTTTTTTGATTTAACTGTATTAAAGTTTTTCTATCAAGAGAGACCATATTTAGGAACATTTTATTACTTTTATTTTCAGGCGCGTATCTCCTTATTGAAAGATCCAACTGTACACATCGATTTTTTTATTTTAAAAGGAATATCACACCCTGAGTTTTATGGAAATGTTGTTTATAAGGCACGGAAATTTAAAAAAAAATCCTCTGGAAATGGTAAATTGGCTCAAAAACTTATTAAAGAAAGGATACGAGTTGGAAGTTTTAGTAAAATCTTGAATTTCGGTGTTTTTGGTAGAAATATTGATAATTTAATTGTAACTTTAAAACGTTAATATATCACCGTTTGACTACTGTAATGTTTTTTGGCATTACAGCGATCAAATATGTCGGTTTTGTGTGATGATATGACACCGAATCATTAGTTGGTTGAAGTGTTATGTCTGATTTAGAATCGAAATGTTTGATTTTTTTACAAGCCGATAAATGCTTGTTAGCTAGCTGTCAGTAACTGCGAGTGTTCTTAAGAGAGTTCCTCTACGTCTCATTACTCTCGTATAGTGCTCTTGTCTAAGGTTCCCTCTTGGTGAATTGAACTTTTATCGGTATGTTATTTTTATGCTTTGTACCAGGCTAGCAATAGGGGATATTGGGTCCAAAAAACTAGTTTAACCCCGCCACACTTTATATATGAATGCCCTAGACCAGGAATCATTGTCAAAGCTTTTGTTTGTCTCTGTCATCTATCTATTTTATGTTCTATGTCCAGAAATAGGTCTTTCGTTGATAGTTTAGGGATTGGTTTTAAATCTTTTGTATTTTATTTGTAGTCTTCGGCCAATGCAAGAAAGCAAGCAGCAACCTCTGGTCATGTTAAAAAACTGCTGGCTGTTTTCCGTTGTGGTTTTTCAAATTGCCGTTGCTTTATGTTGGTTGTGTCGCGCACACTTATTCCACATTTCTTTATCGCCTATTTTAACAATTTTCGCGATTGTAGACTAGCAATTGCTACATGATAACGAGGAGAAAAACAGAAACATAGGTATTACATGCAAAGCTACGCGGTCTTAATTGTTCATGTGTTTTGCTCACAGACTGCATTTGTACAAAAAAGCACCGCAAGATCGAAAGCCCTAAAACCCTACAAGGATTCAGGTTAGTTTAATTGTTTATTTTATCTTGTAGTTTATCTCAATTTCTGAACAATACATATTGGCATTGCATCTGCTTTTCGGATTTATTTTTGGATGAGTCAATTCGCTTATTTGATGATCCTGGATCAGGATGCATTAATACAATACACAACTACATTTTTGTCACAAATTGGCCACAGCTTTATAAAGATATAAACGCATGATACAATCATAAATTTATACAATCAACAAACAGAAATCAAATAAAAATAAAAAACTTGAAATCAAAGTCATATCGACTAAAAATACTTTGTGTCTTTACAATAATATAACCACAGTTTATGGTTCTCAGATAATAAATAGGTGCCGGCAGCTCGTCGTTTAAGGCAACCAATTAAAGTGTCATACGAATTCCAACCGGTAAATTGTAGGACAAATAAAAGAAAAAATTTAGATCACCGTGGGAACACAGGTGGTGGGCTAATAGGTATAATCCCTTACAATAGTAACAAATTTAATAAAACAATAGTACAAGCCAATATGGCCGATTTGATATAGCACAAGAAGTAGCCAAAATGGTCTTTCAGTGATAAAAAAAGCACGTTGTTTAAAAAATGTTCAGATCCAGTGATAAAAACCAATGCCGACACGGTTTGTAAATGTCAATCTTCGATGATATCATACAAACAACAAAGTTTAATAATAAATGTCCATCTTTAGTGATAGAAAACGAATGTAAATGTCCTTCGTTAGTGAATAACGGTAATAACAAAACTACCGAACTTGAATGATCAATCTCATAGTCCAGAGAAAATGACAAAAACGAATCAGTCATACTGGAGAACTGGTGGATCGCAATGGTCCTGACTTGGTACAGGCATTTCAAACGAAATGGTGGGTTAAACCAGGTTTTATGGCGACGAATAAAGACGAATAAAATCAGTGTTGTTAAATTTCTATCTTCAGTGACAAAAAAAAATGAACGATAGCACGAATTAAAATTGTCCGTCTTAAGTGATCAATATAAACAAATGACAACATCATTGGTAGTATTCATCTTCAGTGATGAAATAGATTGAAACAATGCTGGTAAATGTTCATCTTCCAGGACGCCGAAGAGATAAGAATTAAGTAGACTTCAATTTTGGCGGAAGTCCCAAGACTTTTGAACATTTGTGTCGTAAACTATGGTGTTCATGTACAGGAAGTTCAGTCAAAACAGCAGAGATACATCATCTGAAAAATACATACAAGGTGCAGTAACATATTTCTACATATAATCACGATAATATACACCTGGAAAAAAGTTAAGCATCCCGAGACTTTTTAAGCTTTTCGAGTATTTGAAATATTTTTTTTAATTTTCATGACTTTGATCAGTTTTAATTCTTCAATATGTGACTGAAAGGGTGTTAGCTTTCGGTAAAAACACATTTTTGCCTTGAAAAGCGGGAGATAACACTTCAGGAAATAAGACGCCAAACTTGTTGTAAAAAAAACAAGGATTCCAGCAGTCATTCATTCTAAAGGTGGACATACTCGAAATTGACTCTTTGACGATACAGTATCCATCTTTTGATTATGATTTATCTTTTCAAGTGCAATTTGACAACTAATTAAAACTTTCGAGCTTCAGAGGACCATACTTTTTGAAGGCCATGTTCATGTACAAAAGCCATCTTTTTTTCCATACCGTGTTATGTACATAAAAATGTTTGGTTTTTTTTGTTTGTTACAAACATGTTGAATTGTGCTTAACAGTGCATATTTTAGTTTGCAATAATACAAATTTACAAAGACCATCAGTTAATAAATGGTTAAAAAGTGTTTTGAAAATGTATGATTTTTAAAAAATCATGGGGTGCTTAACTTTTTTCAAGGTGTATATTTGAATGGTGAAAACTAATAAATATAAACTTTCAAATACACTATTTTCATACTTCTGGGATGACTGATTATTTTAGTCCTTCTCAACACTTTTTAGAGAGTTATCTTTTTCTGAGTAGGACAAACAAAAAAATATTGCATCAATAAGGTCAGAATAAACTTGATTTTGTAATGTTTTCTTACAAAATTTTCATTGTAATCTTGATGGATTTGAACTAAAAAATAAGGATAGATTTGGAACTATTTTAAGCTTAAAATAAGTTTAAAAAGGCATTTGGTCATTCTACCTGAACTTTTTGCTCTATGACATATTTGCATTCAGAAAGACAGTAACGAATCCTCTTTAGACATATTTTTTTGCTAAAACCAATAATTTCAATAATTTTAATCTAGATTTCCTAAAATAATGTATTAAAACTTTACTATTTTTCCTTTGCTCAATTATACAAAAAATGGTAAACCAGTCCATGTCGGGTCAGGTTCAGTAAAAAAAATACTAAATTGTTCAGCAGTCCCTGAAATATGAAAATGGTTTATTGTTTGGAGGGGGTAGGTTTTTTCTGTCGAATCTATTCCCCTTCTGTCATGCCTGAACTGAACCGACGCAAGTTTAAAAGAAAAATGACGTACACATGACGTATTTCATGTCTATGAATAGATTATATGACTAAATACCAAATTTAAATGAAAATAAGCAACGCACCATGATAAACATATTTAAGCGTGAAGCGCTTATATTTTCTTATTCGTTAGAACATTTTTCATCTGTGGATGTATTGAGTCGTAGACTGCATAACAATATCTTCAAAGTTAAATATGTTACTCTACAATGTTTATGAAATAATTATGTTTGTTTACTAAGCATGATTAGGCAAAGAAAACATCATATGATTATTTGATGTTTAATCAAAAAATATCTTTTCTAATTATGTTGTTTACCAGAAAAAGCAAGCTGTGTCTATGTTTAGTTAAAATTATATGACGTATCTACTTCCATACAGATGCTGCAAAATAACTTACCGTAACTGAAAAAATAATAAATAATTTTTAACAAATGAAACGAAGATTACAATTAAAGCAGTAGGTTTGGCACCATTGTGTTCGAACACTTAATTTAATCTACTACTTCGAGTAGAGTATAGTTTTGTTTGTCTTTCTTTACCGGATTTTATGCACTGAATTGGAAATGAGCAGCACAACGGGTGTGCTATAGCAGGCAGGAACCGTTCACTCTTCCAGAGCACCTGATTACACTCTTGTTACGCCTTAATTTCTGTTCGGTTGATTTTGTGGTTTGTGTTTTTGGTGCTGTTCTTGTTCGTGTTTATCGGTTTTGTCGTTGCTGCTTCGGACTTTTGACACTTGAATGCCCCATGATTGGTGACTCTTTGCTTCTTATAATTCCGTACTAAAGGTTACAACAAAACTAACCGAACTGGGATTATCAATCTCATGTTACCAACAAGAAAAGACAAAACAATGCAAAGAGCAAACTGTAGATAATAATGATCCTTGGCACAAGCATTTCTAAAGAAATGGTGGGTTAAACCTGGTTTATGACACCACAACTCCCTCTTTTGATAAAAATGATAAAAAAAAATATAAAAAGAATGAAATTAAGCACCTAGGGATCAGATAAAGCCAGGGAATTAAAATATCTAAAATAGAAAATACAACTTTACGAAGAGAAACAAATAGCTATAGCATTCAATAATAGCATTCAACAATAATGTTAAATGGAGTGGTGGAAGAAGCAGGGATACCAAAGGAGCATCCAATATCAAAAGTCCGAAATGGCAAAGGCAAAACTAGTAGGCATCACAAGAACAGCACGAAAGAACAGACAACACAAAAACAACTGAATGGCAATAAACAACGCGAACTCAAGTCAGGTTTTCTGGAAATATAAGTTTGTGCATCAACCAGTAACCACTTGATCCAGCATACGTTCCTTGTTAGTAACTGTTTACTTTATTTACTGCATGTAAATTGTTATATTTATACTATTAGTTTTCTAAATATTTGATTTGTTTGAGATTCTGTCAATTTAGCAAATGTTAAGTTCAGTACCTGTTAACGTTTAGTTCCTTTTCAGTGGTAAATGTTCTCTAGATGACACGTCACGTTTGCCTAAGTCTACGATCAGTTTAGAACATATTCTAAATCTCTACACATAAAGAGAGCAATATAGTTCTTGGTTAGCAATTGTTGAATCACACGCAAAGATCTTTAATAACATCATGCTATCCAACTAGCTCTAGAAAATTGTAAGGGTTGCAAAAAGTAAATATAATATGCAGAAGCAGACGGAAGGATCAATGCATTTTTCCCTCTGTCGACACAAATCCACCTTTTCTTTTATCTAAACGTTCAGTAATTGATCATCTTCGTTCTAAAATTGTAATGTTAACACTCTGCATAGATTTCCCCCATGATAATCAAATGTCTGGTCTTCAGACTTGTATGACAAGAATTTATCAGTTTATTATTTATTTCATTTTTGATGTTTCCGATTGTTTAATTTCAAAATGTTCAAATCGTTTAGATCATTGCGATCTTCAATTCCTTCTCTGTCTTCTTTCTGTGTATATGTATGGCACGCCATTTTAACCAAAACCCTGGTATCTATAGGATACCTCAGAAAACTGGGGGTTAACGGGCAGCTATATGGGGTTTTCTGGACGACCCTCTCAATTACATCAGGTATTAAGAGTTATTGTGGTAACTGGGGGTTTGCTGTCAGCTATTACATAGATACATAATTAAACCCCTTCTACCTACAGATATTGCAAGTTAATGCTATTTAACTCATTGAAAGCAGAATTTATCAATGTTAAGCTGAGGACTATCAATACCTCAAAAACTTATACAAAGCTAAGACTTCAAGGAATTATTTTTGAAAACTTTTAATAGCAGGAGTTTTTGTGGTATCCATGGGATAGCTTATAGAAAACCCACAGTTACCTGAAATAACTATCAATTCCTGATGCAATTAAAGTAATAATAAATCAAAAAGTCATAAAATTTCAAATAATCTATATGAGCCGGAAAAATGTTTATTGTTATTCAAAACTTTTATAAAACACTACAAAAATGTCAACCAGCAATGGGATTTTGATAAAAATTGACAAAAAGTATATGTAATCAATTATTTGCTTCCCGAGTCTTATCATGCAAATGAGATGCATAAAATCCCAGTCAACTTTACTCGGAAAAGCCCGCGCATGGCATTTAAATGGGAAGTAAACATTTTCCCCAATTAAGGCCACGTGTTATTAAACGAATCGAGTTTTAAATTTGAAAAGGATATTTAGCACTCGTCTAAGATACAATGTACAGATGTTTTTGTTCTATTAAACAGCTTTTATTTTACTATTTCTTAATATGACACGATAGAAAGGATTTTCAGTCAAATAAAGTTAAGAATATATAAAGGTATGTTTAACCTAGAATAAACACAGGCGTTTGGGTCCAGGATTTTATTTTATTATAATTAACGTGTGTATAAATATTTTCATCTCGTCTATATACTATGTCCACGTGGAAATAGTATATAGACGAGATGAAAATTTTTATATACACGTTATTTATAATACAATAAAATCCTGGACCCAAACGCCTGTGAGAATAAAGCATGATTCATATTTGTTTATTTATGTATACTCGGTAAACATCGGAATGGTGTCCCCGAAAGTTAATAAGCGACCATTAGTATAAAAAAATCTTAAAAGTTGAGCCGAATTTCATGCCGTTTGTGCAGAATCGCAAATTAAGCGCAGAAGTTCAAATTTCATCATTGAGAAGCAGTTACATCAATTTTTTCATGATGCAATTTTTGGTCCAAAATTGGTTTATTATTACTTTAAGAGTTTCGCTCTGAAAACCCCCAGATAGCTGCCAATAAACCCCCAGTTATCTGAAGTATTCTATAGATACCAGGGTTTTGGTTAAAATGGCGTGCCATATTTATGAGATTGATAATCCCAGTTCCCTTTAAAGTCACCTTAATATGGAAGTCCATTAGTGCCAAGTATGACATGTATGAATGAAATACTTTTATTACCTTTTTTTGTTTTATTGATTTTAAACATTTTACTGAGGTTTATTGATTCATAATTAACCTTTTAAATATGATTAACCTATCAAACAATTCTTTCATAAGCATCTCAGTCCGATTTCCACCGTTAAAAAATTATCTGCCCTATTTTTTCACTCTCCTGTAAAAAGGTTAAAAATAGTACCTTAAAAATACATGACGCTAAGGTGAGATGCACTCTTATACAATGTGCGATTAAAAATCAGGTGTTGGATTAAGCGACTTGTAATTTAAAAGGTAAGGTCTAGACATATTTTTGCCTCTATGAATACAATCTAAATCACCATACCTAATGATAGAGATTCATATTTTTAACACAAACACGTCGTTAAGGCCAAGCGGAACTGATACTCTATTTTTGTAAAAAAATTCCAATGTATTTATTTCCATGGGTGCCACCTACACATTCGGTTTACTAATTGCGAATACAAAAAGACACAAAATCAACTAGTTGGAAAAATTCTATGTACACGGGCAAAAAAGTGTAACACTTTTGAATAGCCCGTAGTCAAGTAATTTCAGGGGAATTAATGTTATATTTGACCAAGTACAAGTGGTGCGTTTGATAGGTTTTTATAGATATGTAACATTGCGCAAAAGAAATAACAGATATTTTGAAGTGCAGACTTACTACCTCCATCTAAATTCTTATTTATGCATCGTCTTTCTTTTAATTTTAACATTTGTATAGGAAAACTTTTGTTGCAGGGACAGATCCAGAATTGATTCACAGCGGGGGGGGGTACCGCTTATAGTCTACCGAGGACAAGAGGAGGGTTCAGGGTCAATTTCGCAAACTTATTCAATGGAAAGGGGATTAAAAACCCCGATAATCCCTCCTCTGGATCCGACATTGCCATGATAAAAGATAATATATATTGTTCAGATTTTAAATTTGTGCGACTGTTTTCCTTGAAATTATGAAGATGTTGAGGCAAATTGAAACGTCCACTGTTAATCTTGAAAAGAAAACTTGTTAATTGCATGGAAGTTTTGAAATTACTTTGAAAAGGGGGAGGCGTGGAATATACAAAAGCCGTCAAATTTGTACAGCTTCAATACATTTAAACAAATAAACTTATTTATAATATTACTATCCAATTCATTTATATTTTATATATAAAACAGTTTGTGTTGCTACTCAAGCGATACACATTGTTTTTGTTTTCTTAACGGGTACTTATCATTCAATTTGTTTATCAATCTTATATAAAACCGGTTCTCTATTAATTTGGATAAAGCGATCAAAGATCAACAAGAATTGGCTTCGTATTTTGATTTGTATTTAAGTAGGTCAAATCCTCGTGACTCAAAATAAAATTAAATATCCTTTTGATTCTTTTAATGAAAATATGTTTTATTTTTTCAATTTTCATACAAATTTAATGAAACTATTTTTATAAAGTTAACGAAAAATGTTTTAGTGAATAGATAGCATTTTTTTTTTGGTTACTTATCGCAATGTCAAGGACGGGTGTGTTCGTTTGGGTAAATAGTTATAACACAGGCACTAAAAAAGAACCAACTTTAGAATTACGTATCTCTTCAAATGTTTGAGGTGCCACCTTGACAGTAGCATCAATTTATAAGAAAATATTTACTGTGTAATTGGAATTTTTTGTAGATTTTTCATGTTACGGGCAAAAAAGTGTAACAGTAAATAACAACACCCCCCATTTGACACAAAAGTGAAAATATTTGTAAACGTAAACCATTTTCGGTCGTAATATTTCGTATGTAAGTTAAAAAATAAATGTTTAATCCTTATTTAAGAACAATTTTGTCTAAAAATGTCGTTTAATAGCTTTTTAAAGGTCTTGACAACAGCGTAAACAACCCAATAGCACTTTTCTACCTCGTTTGATAGAAGAGTTAAATTCTTTTGTTCTCTTTTCGGTGGAAATCGGACTGATCTTAACTTGAACAGCTAATGATTTTTACTTAATTTTGGGACAGTATATGAAGATGCTTCAAAGGCAAATTTTAAACATTTTGGTTTTTTTTTTCATTTATTTTATCCACGATATTTTGTAAAATAAAGAAAAAAAGATTATTTGAGATCTTATTTTGTAAAAATAGATATTACAATGCTTTGTTATAAACACATAATGTATTAACATATGGGTTTATAATTATTCCTTTGAAAAATGAAACATTTGATGAAAAGCAAGTTATTTTCCCAACATGTGGCTTATTCCAGATGAGTCTATAACATATTATAATTGACAATAATTTCAATTTGTATTCAGAAAACAAGATGAGGTCTTTTGCTGTTACTGCTTTCATAATTAATGCTATATTTACAGGTAAGCAATTTGTCCTGTTGGTGGTTGCAATGTCCCCGTGAGAACATTTAGGAAACACAATCAACCAAAAAAGGTAAGCGCATTAATGTTGTGGTTGTTCGTCTATTCAAGACTCATCAGAGGCACTCTACCAAAAGTTGAAAATGCTAAACATTATATGAATGTGAAAGGCAAAGATCAATAATACGAAAAAATGTCGAATGAGAAGCCAAATTATGACTAAGAAAAACTTATGTCTGGGGTAGGCAGAATCTTAGGGTTTTGACAATTTTGTAATTCAAACGGATAATTTATAGCTTTGATGTGTTTGTCATCACAAAAGTGTTGATGCCGGAGCAGGCTAGTCTCGGGGAATTAAAACTCCACCAGCAGCGCTAACCATCACAGATGATTGATACATATCTATTAATATCTATATCTATTGATAGATAGAAAAGTCTAAAGTAAAAAAATATTTAAGTAGCCCTAGCAGTGATTTGATTTAAGCATATTTTATTCAATAAAAAAGGATTGGATAGCAGTGATATATTATATTCATATGTATAGCTGATGAAGACTGGCAGACGATATCTATAAAATGATCATTTAAGGCATTGTATTCAGCTGCTCTATTTGTTATACATCGCAGTTAAGCCAAATATTGACGAAATGTGTCATTTCTCTAACATCCTGCACTCAATTCCCTTAATAATGAATTTTTAGGTTGGATTTTTTTAAGGCAAATTTTGAAACAACTTTTTCTTGGGACTAGAATTTCTTATATTTTGCGGCGCCAACAGTCTGCTTGGTATCAAAATCATATGATTAGCCTATTAGTCACCAGGTAGACTCGGACCCACTAATTTGAACAAAATATACAATATTAAAACGGGTATAAAAATGGTTAATTTGGTTAGACTGTATATCGATATTTCAAAGAGTACCTTCTCATCAGCAGTATTTTGAATCAAAACATTGGAAGGTAAAAAACCAAGAGTATTTGATGAAAAGAACTCAAAGCCAAATCAAGCACCGAAGATACCGACCATGTGCAGTACAATGTTTTAAACAATTTTGAATTTAACAATCGGGAATTGACTACCATGCTTGTGATTACCCTCAGGGAACTCTTGTACACCAGCAGCGATTATCGACCCAGTGATTTCAAAATACAATACCAAAACGAATTGAAAAAAATCAAAATGCCATTTCAAAAAATCAAAGCACGGCCATATTTTGTTAGAAAATACATAAAGATTTAAAGCTACGACCCAGGCTTGCCGCAGAACTTGAACGTCGAAAATTTCGTCCTAGGACCTTTCCCTGTGTCCCTAAAATTTGTCATCCCATGTCAACATGAGACAAATTGACATCAATTTCACATAAGTTACGTAATTGATTTTGATGAGTTACACTAATCTTCACATCTGGTTAATGCTGGCGTCACACTGTCCCGATTTGGACATATGATGGACACATGAATGTGAAAATTTCAACTTCGTGCGAAGTTAGTCCCGAACTTGCTAAAATCAAAATCAAAACCGAAGGGTATACGATTAGAACCGATGGCTTAGCGATCGGAAAAGTAGCACATACGAATAGCTGCAAACCGATTACGAAGTTGTTACGATGTTATGAAGATTAGTCGAGAATTAGATCCGAAGGAGACACGAATTTATACGACGGCTGTACGACGTCGTGTTTAGCATACGATAGGTCTACGGCGCATCACGATGGGTCTACGAAGTATGAAATATAATAACGCGATTTGCAATAAGATTCTATATAAATTGTCCTTTGCAGCCTCTAATTAGTATTTATGGATAACAAGTTAAAACGATGGCTCTGCAAGCAAACCCCTGCTGTCCCTTATGTCGATCAGTAAGAGTTGATAAGACATTTGATCTAAAGCTAATATGTAGAGCCTGTTAAGATAGAACAAAAAAGATGGCGCTACTTTATCTTGTTTTGTTCGTGTGAGTTGACCGAAGCATACATAATCTGAAAATAAGAAGAATATGTTGTAACTATGTAGAAAGTTCAACAATTTTAGTTGTTGCGAACGATTCTTGAACAAAACGCGTCAACCTTATAATACATAACTTCGTTACCGGTCCTATACCGGTATCTAAGTCCAAAGGTCCCGTAAATATTTGCAGACCGGAATGTAAACTTGATCTCAGTAACCCGTAATGGTGGACTGGCATACAGTACATACCAAAAAGCAGTTTAATAACTATAATTAAGGGTTTATAAAAGAGTGTGGGAAACTGATATTTCAGTGAAATTCCAAAGTTCAAAGGGTCCTTACTCTGTAAAAAATTGCGGACCGGAACAACGCGTTAACTTGATCTTTAACTCATCATGGTAAGACTCACACATCAAAAATCAGTTTAAATGTAGATTATTACACAGGGTTTTCCATATCAAGTCCCATATCATTTCGAGACTCCCATATTAGGTCGAGGCGTAAGCCGAGACCTACTATGGGTCGAGGAATGATATTGGACCTGATATGGAAAACCCTGTGTCATAATTTTTTTATCATACATTTTCAGCAAACAAATAAAGATACAAATATACTATTTATATACTGTGACGTCAAATTTTAAAGTGAGGCTCTAGAATTAGCCCACTTTTGTGCACGCGAGGTCTTGATATGGCCATATTTGCCCACTTTTGTGCACGCGATGGTTTGATATGGCAAAAAAGGTCCCTTGTCAAGATATGGTTTATAAATTTCCGTCTGTTACACACGGACAAATTTAAAGGTATCAAAGCTAATTGATTATTTCACAGGGTTTTCCATATCAAGTACCATATCATTCCGAGACTCCCATATTAGGTCTCGGCTACCGCCTCGACCTAATATGGGTCGAGGAATGATATGGGACCTGCTATGGAAAACCATGTGTCATAAACTTTTTATCATACATTTTCAGCAAACAAAATAAAGATATAAATATACTTTGACGTCAAATTTCAAAGTGAGGCTCTAGACCTTGATATGGCATTTTAGCCCACTTTTGTCCACGCGAGGTCTTGATATGGCCATGTTTGCCCACTTTTGTGCACGCGAGGGCTTGATATGGCAAAACAAGTCCCTTTTCAAGATATGGCTCGTAAATTTACGGCTGTTACACACGTAAAAACTTAAAGGTAGCAAAGCTAAATGTATGATAAAGTTTAATATCTATTACTCTATTTTATTTACAAGGTTGGGCGGAGCTTAACTTTCTCGGTCTTTTAGGTAGGATTTAAATGAAGAAGACCGAAATGATTGACCCGTGACCAGCCCGGTCAAGAAAATAGAGTAATATATATATATAACGTTAATTTAAAAAAAAAGGGCGAAAAAGTTATTGTGACAGCGAGACGGCGGGGCCGGACAGCCACACAAACGGGCAGACGGAGTGCAAACCTAAAGCCCCCTTCGGCTTTTGTCGGTAGGGACTGATAAAAACTAAAGTAAGTTTAAATGTTTAAACCTTTATTTCTGATATTGAAATTTAAGTATTAAAAGGTGCCATAAAAGCCTGGACGAGGACGCGAAAGACGGAAGCGCTTGGCTGGAAAGAACAGGACGAAAAGAAAAGCGTCAGAAGATTCTAGATCCAGACTGTCTTCGCTTTGTTTTGTCTTTTCTTCTTGTACTTTTGAGACTGACCATTCTAGTTTCATTTTTTAAATTTCCTTTATCAATTTTTCGAAACTCAAAAAATTATGAATAAAGAATTAATGAGGATACTTGTATCATAAGCTGCTGTCTTGTAAGTCTTCCTCTTGCTGCATTTTAATTATGAGGGAAAAAACAGAGCTATATACATGTACTAACTTTTCTTTTTCTAAACGATTTATTGTAACACGCCCCTAACTGAAATGGATTAATTAATGTCCCTATAAGGCACTTTTGACACGTTTGATATTTTTTTACTTCAGAAATCGTACTGCTTTGACCAGTGCCGTGTTTCCATCTCCATGCCATTACTCTATGCCATTACATTAGTTACGACGGATATACGAATACAAAGCGAGGTCTTTGAGACGCCGTGTTTCCTTCGCACCACCTTCGGAGAGCTTCTTGTTTTATTCGTGCCGCCATCGTAAGATAAATTAAGCCGATGACACTTAGAAGGCAACACGAAATCAGAAGATGCTTTCACGAAGGCATTACGATAGAAAGGATGGATTAACGAACACAACACGAACAAGGACCTTCGCACGAACCTTCGGGAGTTTTTTAACATGTTAAAAAATTAGGAAGGCATTACGAAGTTGCTCCCGAAGTTGGAATATTTCAGCCGATGGTGCTACGATGGTAAAAGGTGGCAGCACGAATAACGCGATTTGAATACGATCACTCCCGATTTTGAAAATATCCATAATCGTGTTTCAGTCGGGGTCAAAATCGGGATAGTCTGACGCCAGCATAATGCCTTCCTAATTTTTTAACATGTTCAAAAACTCCCGAAGGTTCGTGCGAAGGTCCTTGTTCGTGTTGTGTTCTTATTTTCAGATTATGTATGCTTCGGTCAACTCACATGAACAAAACAAGATAAAGTAGCGCCATCTTTTTGTTCTATCTTAACAGGCTCTACATATTAGCTTTAGATCAAATGTCTTATCAACTCTTACTGATCGACATAAGGGACAGCAGGGGTTTGCTTGCAGAGCCATCGTTTTAACTTGTTATCCATAAATACTAATTAGAGGCTGCAAAGGACAATTTATATAGAATCTTATTGCAAATCGCGTTATTATATTTCATACTTCGTATACCCATCGTGATGCGCCGTAGACCTATCGTATGCTAAACACGACGTCGTACAGCCGTCGTATAAATTCGTGTCTCCTTCGGATCTAATTCTCGACTAATCTTCATAACATCATAACAACTTCGTAATCGGTTCGCAGCTATTCGTATGTGCTACTTTTCCGATCGCTTAGCCGTCGGTTCTAATCGTATACCCTTCGGTTTTGATTTTGATTTTTAGCAAGTTCGGGACTAACTTCGCACGAAGTTGAAATTTTCACATTCGTGTGTTCATCGTATGTCCAAATCTGGACAGTGTTACGAAGTTGCTCCCGAAGTTTGAATATTTCAGCCGATGGTGCTACGGTGGTAAAAGGTGGCAACACGAATAACGCGAATGGAATACGATCACTCCCGATTTTGAAAATATCCATAATCGTGTTTCCATCGGGGTCAAAATCGGGATAGTGTGACGCCAGCATAATAGAAATAGTTTTAGAATTAAATTTTGTCATATTCTGCTGTAAATGCGATGTGTATTATTACAGGTATATATTAATTAAAGATATATCTGTCATACTTTTAACTATTGAACGTTTTACCAGGGTTACAAGTATTTATCTTTGCAGAAAAAAATCAAGCTCAATCCGGAGAAATTGGCAATCCAGCCCCATCAGTAGATTATAGAGGATTTTGTGCTTACCCATGTTTTTTGCAGGACAGTTTTTTACAACAAGTAAACGAAAATCCTAACGCAACCTACGTCTCAAACATGTCGGATCCTACAGTTTTTTCTTATTATAACAATGGTATATTTGAAATGGATATTGAATGCTATATGAGATCTGGTCCATTCTTCGTGTCAAGGTACATGTTTCAAGTACACAATATTTATTTTCAAAAAGACATTAACCTGTAATTTTATATTTATTCGATAATCTCTGCCTTTATTTATTGAAATAAATGTTAATAAATTTACCTATTGATCCCCTATCTTCGTTTCATTATCTATTACATAATTCTAAAAACTAAACTAAGAGAAATCATCATTTCAATACTTTGTAGTTTGTCTCAATTGTCATCTTACGAAAAGTGCAGATACTGGATCACTATTTTGCTTGATAGAGCTTTTAATTTATTACAGGGAGGGTATTGGAATCAACGAGACCCATGCAGTTTATAGGTGTACAAAATATATAATAAATGACGAAAATGATGATATTTTTATCGCGTATGTAGAAAGAAGTATGTATACAGATATGATTTATTTGAATATATTTAGACAATTCAACAAATAGATAAGCAAATCCACACTTAAGTCATCATCACATTTCTTTGTTGGATATTGCACAGAATTTACATTTATGGTTCATCAGGACAGTTTGAACTTTTTTTAGCTCACCTGGCCAAAGGTCATGTGAGCTTATGCCATCACTATGCGTCCGTCGTCCGTATCCGTTAACGATTTCAAAAATCTTCTTCTCTGAAACCACTGAACCAATTTAGCTCGATCTTTGCAGGATTGATATATGACATGTTGGCAACAAAAAATCCTCATTTTAAAATGAGACCATAAAAAACATGGCCGCTGTTACTAAAAATATAACATAGGGTAAAATCACTTAAAATGGCTAATAACTCAGCAACCATAACATATAGCAAAAATATGAAGGATCTTAGGCTCTTCAGAATCAAAAGCTCTACAAAAGTCTCCATAAGGTCGAAGTTGTCAGATGACCGTTGATAGGCGTTATGGCCCTTTTAAGGTCAAAAATGGCGTTTTTTCATGTTTTTGGCCTATAGAATGAAAACTATTGCAGATAGAAAACAGCTGTTGCTTGCTTAAATGTTCAGCTCATTAATCTCTACAAAAGTCTTTATTGGATCGAAGTTGTCAGATGACCTCTTATAGGGGTAACAGCCCTTTAAAAGCAAAAACTAGTGTTTTTGGCCTATAGAATGAAAACTATTGCAATTAGAGAAAGCTGTTGCTTGCTTAAATGTTCAGCTCATTTAGCTCTACAAAAGTCTTCATAGGGTCGAAGTTGTCAGATGACCCCTTATAGGGGTTACAGCCCCTTAAAGGCGAAAAATAGTGTTTTTGGCCTATAGAAAGAAAACTATTGCAGATAGAGAAAACTGTTGCTTGCTTAAATGTTCAGCTCATTAATCTCTACAAAAGTCTTCATTGGGTCGAAGTTGTCAGATGACCCCTTATAGGGGTTACAGCCCTTTAAAAGCAAAAAATAGTTTTTTTGGCCTATAGAATGAAAACTATTGCAGATAGAGAAAACTGTTGCTTGCTTAAATGTTCAGGTCAATTAGCTCTACAAAAGTTGTCATAGGGTTGAAGTTGTCAGATGATCCCTTATAGGGGTTACAGCCCTTTAAAAGGTGAATAATAGTGTTTTTTGCTTATTTAGAATGAAAACTATTACAGATAGAGAAAAGCTGTTTTCTTGTTTAACCATTCAGCTCATTTAGCTATACAAAAGTCTTCATAGGGTTGACATCAAGACCAGATGAGCGATTCAGGCTCCTGGGAGCCTCTTGTTGAAGAAAATCGTAGTATATGTACAGCTCAAACAGCATATTATCAGGACAAATAAAGTATAGTAGAACCTAGATATAGACACACCTTATTACACTAACGCATTTATTTAGTTGAAGATAGCAGGTTTTTTGCGGTATGAATTTTTTGCGTTCAAAATCACCCTTAGTAAGGTGGATTCACGACGATCAGGAAAGTCCAGTGAAGGATTCACGTAAAGTTGTATTTGGTAAGACGATTCAGTTTTGTCGGGTTAAATAAAAAAGTAAACAACTTTGTTTTGTTGCAAAATTAATGTCTTTCGAAGGGTAAATGATCAATTTAGTCCCGTCTCTTTATTTGTACCACAAAAAACCAAAAAGTCGTAAAAGCATATACGAATCTGCTTTTAAATAAAGTTACAATTCACGAAAAACGTGAAGGTTGAGTTATGTTCATGACGAAAACTATAAAATCAAATAGTTGTGTTTTTGTTTGCTTAAAGTGTCTATATTTTTCATCAAAGCAAGACTATTAAACGTACTAGAGACAAGTTGAAAATTTGTATTGAAAAAAATAAGTATACCTTAAAAAAATAGATGTAAAAATTGGCGGATAATGTTCTGGTAATAAGAGGATTCTGTTTTGGTAATGCACGGAGTTCGGTTCAGTATCGGTTTAAAACATTTAAATTTATATGTATTAATATCTGTGGGCAAATGCTGTATAACTAAAGATAATCATAGTCATACTTAAAATGTTAAGTTAAATATCCACATTAAGAAACTAAATTATTGTTAAATATAGGATGCTTATTATTAGCAAAAATAATACAATCAATATACATCAATCAAGGCTTTGCATATTTGGTTGAATTTCTAGACATACTCGAAAGCGAAGAAGATCATTAAGAGTTTATTATCCCTATACCAACGGTTATAGAAAATTTTAAAAATTCTACAATTTCATCTTAGAATTTATTGTCTTACAAGCGAATGCAAAATGATTTGATACATTTCTCATTTCCTGGTTGAGTTTTCTCTTACTCATATCCATCTGAAATAAAAATTACAGCAAAGTTCCAGAAAATAAATTTTGCTACGCCTGATGAGAAATGAGATACAAATTTCTGGAAACCTTAAGGTTTTGTAAGTTTTTAAAAAATTGTTTCATGAACGCTTTTGTAGTTTATGGACGGTCCTAAATGTCACGGCCAACTAGTCGAAGGGACGAGAATCTCTCTTTGTTTTGAGGATAAACTTTTGTGTTTCAACTAAACCCGATCTTGTGCAAGAACTTCTATTAAATTCTAAAACAAAACCAAAGCTACTTTACTGGAGCATATGCATACCAAGTTTCGTCACCATAAAGTGCTCATATAACTCCAACACTGAAACATTGATAGCATTAATCGCCGCCGCTGGCAAAGTAACAGTTATTGCCCGCCCTGCCACGCAGGTCACCCCCCCCCCCGAAAAAGTGCACCTCAGATATTAAGCATGGGTCTCAAATTACAGAAGCACCAACCCATTTATCTATAAATAAACACCCCATCTCGTTTTTTTTAAATTCGTTAGTTAGTTAGTTATTTAGTTTTGCCTTTACTCCAAGCAGCACGATTTCGGATATATTCGGGAGATGTACATAAAAAGCGTGAAATGATGATGAAGTGGAGGAAATGGGGACATCGGGCCAATCAGTGAGGATAGTTTTTGACTGCCATTGGAAAAAGGTAGCTTGGACGGATAGTTAAGCCTCCTACATGGGGATCCTTCTGCAGCTGGGTTTTTTTTCAAACACGGTGCACCACTATGGTTTGCGGTCAGGTTTTCCGCATTATAGTCTGACGACCCCGGCATTCAGTATGACAGGTCTGTGCCATTCATCCACTCGGGGCACACATACCTGTCGCTATTTGGGCAAAGCGGCCTGACGCGACGAAAGGTCTCTGAGCGATTTTAAGTGGACGTTTACCGATAAGATAAAGCGCTGCCGCAGGCCTATTTGCCATCCGGGATCTGCACGGAGGTTTTGCAATTCGAAAATAGTAAATACTGTATCGAAATGAAATGTTCCCGTTTGCAGGAATATAAACAGATAAAGGCAACCAATTCACATTCATTGCTAATGCAGTTCGTTTCAAAAATGAGACTGCATGTAGATGCACCCTCTTCCAGATCTAAAAAAATCTGAGATGAGGCATTTAATTCCAATTGATGCAAACATGTAATTAAGATACGTTTTAGGAGCATTTTAAGATATTTTAGGGTCATATTGATTTAATTCCTACTTATAAGTATTTGCAAAAACTCCAAGTATTTTGACAAAATCAAGTGGGGCATTCGAGTGTTAAAAGTCAAAATGGGCAACGACAAAACCAGTTAACATGAACGTGAACAGCACAAAGAACCACAAAACATAAAACAAACACAAAATCAACAAAACAGTTATCAACGACGCAGAAAATGAACTCGTGTACTCCGGAAAAGTAAGCAGTTCCTGTATGCATGCTATTTGACACCCGTCGCGCTGCCAATTTCAAATTCCGTGTGTTAATTCCAGTAAAGGAAGATAAAACAAAACCCTATGACAAACCAACATCTGCACTCATCTGAAAGATAGAAATCCCATATTTGTCTATGTGCTCATGATGTCTTCCTTAAATTTTTTTATGTCAAGACAGCAATCTAAGAGCAACATAACCCTGTGTTAGCGCATTTTGTGTCATATGTGTGACGCTCTGCCAAGGAAATTGATGTAATATTACCGCAAGCTCAGGAGTAATGAATCAATTGTGGAACTTGAACTCAATTAGCTGGAGTAAACGGAATTTTGCTACACAAGGAGTATAAAAGTTGACGATTTGAATATTTATTGAAGTCATCACGTTTTTTATAGAGATTTGTTAAAAGTTTTCCTTTGGAATTTATTTCGAGAAATTTAGATCTAAATATGAAGCAGCCTTTTGAGAATCTGTTGTGTCCTTTATCTTAAGTTTCTGACGATAAATGAGTATTGAGAATCGTTCAGAGAAAGGACATCATCAATATAACGGAAAGTGAAGTTAAAAGAGAGAGCTAGTCTACGATCCTTTTTTGTCTAGAAGTGATTGTAAGAAGTCTGCTTCATATGAATGAAGACATTAATCTATTATAGCGAGCACAGCTCGGAAGCGGAGAGCTCTACGGTATTTGTTCCCGCAAAAAAATTGCCTAATGCTGATATTGATTTTTCATGGTCCGGAAAGGCTCTCAAATTTTTACTGGAACGGAGTGAATTTGAAAATAATTACCCATTTTGCTAGTCGCATTCCAAAAATTATCTATATAATAATGTAAAAAGAGAAAAATATTCTGATGACGACGAGTTGCTACATTTTTTGTAGTAACCAAATTTTAATCGATTTTTTCTTACTTTTCTATTTAACGTTCAATCGCCCCTAGGATCTCGTCCCAAATTGAACGTTCTAGAAAATTAACCAAAACAAAAATAATTACGATGGTTTCAGATCTTATTTGACTGTATCGATTCGAAATCATTTTTTTTATTTAACAGAATTATGCTGTGCTCGCATTTAGGCACTGCCTATTTCATATTAGCTTTATTAAATGCGAATTTTACCCAAAAGGTTGTAAGCATATAACAAGTACAAAATATTTAAAATTTGGAATGTAAGCATGCATGATATCCGAATCAACGAATTCTGTTAGTTCCTGGATAACACGAAATGAGTTTGAGTAAAATAGGTCATATATGCAACTTATAATTACGCAATCGTTTGTAAATAACCATAAAAATGTATGATATAACCCGACAAAACAGTATTCACAATTTACCAAAACAGAAGTCTATAACTGAACAAAACTGAATCCTCTAAAATGGGGATACAAATTACCAGTTTGATGTGTCAACAAATTTGATTTTCTTAAACAGTTGGCAGTTCTCTCCTTGCATGTTTTAATTTAAAATGATTTTAAAAGAACGTGGGTACACATTGCATGCTTTATCATAAGTTTGAAATGTGTTGTTTACTTTGAATTTAGAGTTATAAAATGTATAACCTTTTTAATCATAACTTTTAAACCATTGATCATAGATTCACCAAACTTTCACATTTTATTGAAATCAATACAAAAATGTAAATTATAAAGAAATATAAATAATACATAGGTTAATGTTTATTTACAATGCTCAGGTGTGCATTTTATGTGCGTTTTGTAAACAATATCGATCGAAAAAGGGACGAATTCAACCCACCAAATACAACATTACGTGAATCCTTCACTGGACTTTCCTGATCGTCGTGAATTCACCTTACTAGGGGTGAAAATGCATTTTGAATAAGAACAAACTATCATAATTGTTCCCCTCATCTGACATTTAGGTGAACCCTTATAAGTAAAATGTGATTAAATGTCGCATGAGATTTGAGGCCACCTGCAAGGGTGTTAGTGATATTTACCTAAAATCGACTGTGTACAAAAAAGGGAAAAAGCAGAACAAAAAAATAACGGTACTTATCATAAAAATATTAATAAAAAATAATAAGAAATTGATATATCTAGGTCCTGCTACGGTTTATTTTTTAATGTTAAATGCAGACTTTGTTGTGCATATACTGAAAAATCGATAAAAAATAAAGCCATTTTGAGGAAAATGTATACATGAACCTTAAAGACTGAATAAGGACACATGTACAAAATACAAATACCAAAACGGGTATAAAAATGGTCAATATGGTTATGCTGTATATCGATCTATATTTCAAGCAGTAATCTCTAATCAGCAGAATTCGAATTAAAATGCTGGAAGGTCAAAAACCTAAAGTATTTAATGAAAAGTACTCAAAGCAAAACGATTCGAATAGGGAAGTCAAATCCAGCATCGAAGAAATCGTCTATGTGCAGTACTAGGAAAGAAACATTGTGTTTTAAACAATTTTGAATTTAACATTGATAGGAAATTTCAATGACAAAAAAAAATAGAAATATTGGTAAATCGTGTCAGACAAGTCTGACTACCAGCTTTGGGATAACTCTCGGGGACCTCTGATCCATCAGCAGCGGTTATCGACCCAGTGGTTTCAAAATACATGAACCCAACTGTATTATAACTCTTTTTCCACAGATTTGGCTAGGTTGAAAATATAGTTGCTATTAATATGTAATATTTTAACCGTATTTCTTTTAAATCTTGTGTATGGTACTTCCCAAAAATTTTGAGACATAATTTAGTTTTGCTAGCTTTAACTATAGACAACATTTTGGCATGAAACAGAAAGTAGAAGTTTATCTTTAGCTAAAATTAAGAAACAGAAAGTAGAAGTTTATCTTTAGCTAAAATTAACTGTTTGAATAGCGAAGAAAGACCATGGTCAAAACTGTTTTTACAAAATTTCACCATGGGCTCTACAGGAAACTTTAATAAAATGTTGACATATTTTTGAAGATTGCTGTTCAAATTGCTCGTAGAAAAATGAATGTTGACAGTAATATTTTTTTACATTTTGTAGCAAGTTATCGCTATTTCCATGGTAACAGCATAATGCAAAATTATATTGTTATACATGATGACCCCTTTTCACAAAGTTTGTTTATATGCATGCGTTTTGATATAAACATGTTGCTATGTAAGAAAAATAGTTAATTTCAGTGACGATAAAGCGGCGCTATCTGCGGACTGCTGGCATACATTCAAATTGTCTATGAAGTATGGATGTTTATTTAGATATTTGCTCAAAACTGTTTCTTCCAATTTTAGAGGTTTTTAAGAATTATCCTTCTATCTGTGACGTCTGTAAAGGAGAAGGATTCACGTCACTATTTGTACTAAAAAGTAAGTGAGGTCTATGAGCACATTAATAAGTGGTACATGAAATTAGATTTAGGAATAGGAAAAATATATTAAATACATGTACAGTGCCTGATGAAGGCATTTACACCCGAATTACAATATAATCTCAGACAATTAGGATGAAGCAAGATTCGTCTATATATTTTCAACAACCATTCAACTGCACATGGTTTATAAATTACAAATACCAAAACGCGGGTATAAACGGTTAATTTGGATATGCTATATATCGATATTTCAAGGAGTAACCTCTCATCAGTAGCATTTAAACCAAAACATTGGAAGATCAAATTCCAAAACAGTTGAAAACGAAAAGTACTCAAAACCAAAACGTTCGAACAAGGAAGCCAAATCCAGCACCGAGGATATCGACCATGTGCATTACAAGGAAAGAAACCTGGTGTTTTCATCAATTTTGAATTTAACAATCGGAAATTTCAGCGACAATATATTAGAAATTTTATGGTAATTCGTGTCAGACAAGTCTGACTACCATTTATAGTTTATCAATTATAGCATTTTATTCTTATTTCATCATTTTGTTTCCCCCTGGTATTAATATTATCAAGTAAGATTTAATGAAACAAGACATCCTTATTCGGTTTGCATACTTTAATATGTCGTCTTCTGCATGTAAAACAAAGACTTTGGTGTTTAAAAATAGCAGCATTACAACCGAAATTGGACACTTTTGTTATGTATAATAATGCAACATCAGTTCATGTCTTGTTTCAAATGTACTTATTTATTTTCGTGTGCATCAATTTTCGTGGTTTACTCAAAAAAGACATTTCGTTGGATTTTTAATTTCGTGCTTGTAGGAATCAATGTAAAAATAACACTTCGTTGGAATCTTTCTTTCATGGTTGACTTTTACCCACGAAAACCACAAAAATTGGTACCCCACAAATAATAATGAAACCGCAGTGTGCAAACCGTTTATATTTGTACTCTTTAAAATTATAAGTAAAGATGTATTCTTAACTGTCTATTTGTCGGATGGGAAGGGGTTATAAAGATGCCAATGTTCTCTCTTGGTGAATTTAACGTTTAACAATTTTCTCCTTATTGTGTTCTAATTATGTGCTTTTCAGGGATCATTGGTTTGGGGAGGTTTGGTGCAACCGCCATACTTTTTTGTGCGCCAGTCCCTAGCCAGTAATCTTTGACAAAGCTTTTGTTTGTACTTGTTATGTCTCCCCCCACTTTTGTGGAGAGACATATTGTATTTGTCGTGTCCGTCCGTCCGTCTGTCCGTCTGGCCGTCACAAAGTTTGTTAGCGCAACTCTTCTTAAACTACTGAACCGAATTCAACGAAACTTGGTATATAGGAAGGACATCATATGTAGTTGTGCATATTACCAGGAAATTTTGATCCTCACATTTTTGTGGGAGTTATGGCCCTTTGAACTTAGAAATTTGCTGAAAATCCTCATTTATCATCTTGTCAGCGCAACTACTCTGAAACTACTGAACCGAATTCAACCAAACTTGGTATATAGGAAGGACACCATATGTAGTTGTGCATATTACCAGGAAATTTTGATCCTCAATTTTTTGTGGGAGTTATGGCCCTTTGAACTTAGAAATTTGCTGAAAATCCTCATTTATCATCTTGTCAGCGCAACTACTCTGAAACTACTTAACCGAATTCAACGAAACTTGGTATATAGGAAGGACATCATATGTAGTTGTGCATATTACCAGGAAAATTTGATCATCAAATTTTTGTGGAAGTAGGGGCCTTTTGAACTTAGAACTTTTTGGGGAAACGGGGGAGACATCGTTTTTGTAGGCAAAAACAAACTTTAATAATTTTAATGTTTTTGTTCCATTTGTAAAAGGGAGGGGTCTTTCTGTGACTATTTAAAGACTTGATATGCATTTTATTTTGACATTGGGTCAATCGTAAAACAGCGCGCAGCACCTACTGACATTATTGAAGGCTGCTGGGAGTTTTTCATTTTGGTCTTTTAAAATAAGCGCTTGTTCATGCGAACTGTGTTGCGTACACTTATTTCACATCTCCTTATCCTGTTATTAGGTGAACGTTGTGTTTTATTTTCAGAGCCTAGTGTTGGTATGTATAAAACAATCTAGTACTATTTGAAACTTATAAGGATAAGCTTATTATAAAGCAAGAAAATAAATGAATTAATAAAACAACTTATTATTATCATCTTATATTGTCTCGTTTGAGATACAAGTAAGGGCTTTTGAATATTTTCAAGTTACAAATAGATATAGTTATTTACAGAATCTAAAAAAAGAACTTTTAACAACGATTAGTTCCAAACATTTGAAGGCATATTTAACAACTGTTAAATATAATCACACATTATAATGTCATTTTTTTTCAAGTGTCAAAGATAGGAACAGAGATAAATTTTCACAGAAAAAATGATTTTATAAATGATAGTTAAAATTTGAATACATCTTTTTCATCTTTAAATTGTTTTGTAGACTGCAGAGTTGGTGAGTTTATTATGTTCCGAAAATGTTGGTTTTGGTAGATATTTAATATACAAATGACAACAAAGTTCCAGACAATAAATTTTGCTACGCCTGACGCGCGTTTCGTCTATTCAAGACTCATCAGAGGCGCTCTACCAAAAATATTGAAAATGCCAAACACTGTATGAATATGAAGAGCATAGAGCAATATAACCAAAAATACCAAACTGGGGAACCAAATTATTACTAAGATATTCAACCTATGTCTGGGGTAGGAAGAACCTTAGGGTTTAGACAATTTTGTAATTTAGACGGATAATTTAAAGCTTTGATGTATTCTCCAACTCAAAAGTGTTGGTGCCGGAGCGGGCTAACCTCGGGGAATTTAAACTCCACCAGCAGTGCTAACCTTCACGTGTGTTCGAAATACAAATGACAACAAAGTTCCAGACAATAAATTTTGCTACGCCTGACGCGCGTTTCGTCTATTCAAGACTCATCAGAGGCGCTCTACCAAAAATATTGAAAATGCCAAACACTGTATGAATATGAAGAGCATAGAGCAATATAACCAAAAATACCAAACTGGGGAACCAAATTATTACTAAGATATTCAACCTATGTCTGGGGTAGGAAGAACCTTAGGGTTTAGACAATTTTGTAATTTAGACGGATAATTTAAAGCTTTGATGTATTCTCCAACTCAAAAGTGTTGGTGCCGGAGCGGGCTAACCTCGGGGAATTTAAACTCCACCAGCAGTGCTAACCTTCACGTGTGTTCGAAATACAAATGACAACAAAGTTCCAGACAATAAATTTTGCTACGCCTGACGCGCGTTTCGTCTATTCAAGACTCATCAGAGGCGCTCTACCAAAAATATTGAAAATGCCAAACACTGTATGAATATGAAGAGCATAGAGCAATATAACCAAAAATACCAAACTGGGGAACCAAATTATTACTAAGATATTCAACCTATGTCTGGGGTAGGAAGAACCTTAGGGTTCTGGGAACAAATGTTAACACTTGTTTAACCCCACCGCATTTCAAATTTGTCTGTCCCAAGCCAAGAATCTCTATCAGCTGATGTTCACACGGCAGAACCATTATGGAGAAAAACATTGTTAACGGACGATACATGCAAATTTTTCACGGTTTATGTCAATTTTCAACTTTTAATCTCGAAAATATCAAAAATATGAATGTAATAAACTTTAAAAACATGCCCAGTATATAAACAAGAACATATTGTATAAGGATTTAATTTCTTTTTGTCGAACACAATGGCATATTTTTAAATCATTCACGAACGGTGTGCTCGATGTGATTACATTGACACGGACAATTCAAACTGGTTATATAAACAGGCCTGTATAGAGTAATAATCTTGTAAGTTATGCTTCTATATAAGTAAAAGAAGTTAATAAAGTTTTGTTTTAATGAAAATATCAATATCCAATAATAACGTTCAATAATTTTTTATATATTTCAAGCATAGCAAAATGACTCTGAATACATGCAATAAAACTTGGTAACGGACCGATACATGCAAAATAATTGCGTTGCAGTCAACAGGTGTAACTGAAATACAATTAAGAGGTACATAATTTAACAGTGTTCTGATGAAACAAATACAAGACAGGTCACTCTTGTTATGTTGACTGCAAAAAGTAATACATAATGTCATCGTTAATATTAAAAATTCATAGTAACACAAAACATCAAAATTCATTGGAAAAAAACTATTTTGCCTAATGCTCTATTTACCACAACATCAAAATGTCAGCGTTCAGACGGGGAATAAATTCTGTAATGCATATTACAAAGTTTAAAACAACAACTTAATCCCAACCAATAATTCAAATATAATAAAAGGTAATAACAAAACTACCGAACTTGAAGAATCAATCTGAAACGTGGAACTGAAAAAACAAAACAACGCAGACACACCGGATAAATAAAAGATCGCAATGGTCTTGATTTAGAACAGGCCTTTAAAAATATGGTTGAACTTGGTTTTAATGGATTTGCATGAAATATGTTTTAATATACTAATCATGACATGCTACACTGAACCTTACCTGCAACTTTATCAGAAGGATATTGTAAATAGTTTTGGCGTTAAAGTGTTCACAAAGCCCGATTTCAAAATCTATCAAAATTATATAAGTTTTTCCAACTGTACAGAACTGTATTGTTAGTAGTTTTTAGTTTAAGGTATATTTTTCACAAGAGTTGTAGACGGGCAATAGGACGGACGGACAACGTGAAAACTTTAGTGCGACCACTCTCTACCACTTGCAGATTCTTAGCTATAGACATTTACCAAATTATATACTCATGGAAAAAAAGAAACTGTGCATGTCTATTGGAAATAAATTGTACCCATATTTCTCTTAATCAGAAAATCGTAAAAAAATACAGTTATCGAGTTAAATTTTTCACTGAATGTCTAGTGGACCATGCAGATACTTTTGGAGTAAAAATCCGATTTTTTTTTAAAATCCAGTTTCTGAGATTCAAAAAACCACTTTTTTAACCCAAAAATGAAAAATCAAGATTTTCACTCAAAATTAAACCTGTTAACTTTCAACCAACGTTTTTTGGAGAAAATCAGCCGAGAAAACTTAATTTCAAAAATGTGCATTGTTTCTAAAGTGTGATTTTATGAATTTCAAATTTACACTACCTGATTTAAAACTGCAAACAAACATCTTTTAGGGGTCTAAAAATGTTTTTTTTTGTCCAGATCTTTAGAAAAATGATTTTGCAATACTTTTGTGATAAAATGTATCAATTACTTAATAAAATGTTGAAGTTGTGATTTTTCAAAGTGATGCACAGTTTCTTTTTTCCATTAATATACATGCTGAAAATGTAAGTCAAGATGAATTTATTTTTAAATGCAAATGCATAATATTGTTATTTACGACAAATGGAACAAACAGGTGACCTACATAACACATATTAGTAACACTTTGGATACATGTACGATTGACGACTTATCCAAATAAACAGAAAACGCAAAATTATTTATTTTCTATCCAATCTTAAATCATGATTAGCCAATTCACTTGCAGTTGAAGACATTTGAACCATCTAAAAAACTTTAACTTGAGTCATTTATGTGGCAATGTATTAAGTCATGCTGACAACCATTACAAATGTACATACCCCAGACCTTTAAGACACATGTATATAGTTCTGCAGCTTTTGACATAACTAAAACCATTACGTACATGAAGCTTCATACGAACGAACACACCAATATATATAGCCATCTTACAATTACAAGAAAGGAGAAGGTTGTTGCATCCACCTGGCGGTACCAGAACTGATATTGATACATTTTTATTTAATATTAATAAATTTAGCTCAGACTGTCGTTTGCAGTTAAGACAAGACGTTCATACGACAGTCGCTGACAAAGTATATACACGCACCATTTGTCTGATACATTATAAATCATGCATGTATTCGTCCGTAACGTAGATTATTTGCATGTACCCCTTTTTCTTGAACAGCGACATGCATTGCAGTCCATGACTTCGTGAATAAATTGATGAACAGCCTATACAATTTCAAAAATCATTAAAAGAGCACAAAGCTTTAAAAAAAAACACAAAAAAGGGTTTTTTGCTACACGTTGCTCGTATTGAAAGTGTGCTATAGTACGAAGGTAGGCTATTGGTTTGTTAATGTTCTCGAAAACTACATGGCCGATTAAATTGTTTCAAACATAAATATTTAGCTAGTTCATTTTTCTTTATACTGTACGCTTCAGTTTTTCTATTATCATTTGTAAACAAATAAAATGTCTTACCTTTTCTGACTATATCCATCCCAAATTGTGTATTTTACCTGTTTTTTAATCCGTTTCAAGGATTTTACGTCTATGTCCCGTCCGTCAACATTATTTCTCGTCTTAATGGTTCTGCCGTGTGATGTTTGTATTCGTCGAATTTAGGCTTATAGTTTTTTGTAAAGAAGAGGGTTCTTTTATTGACACTTTTAGATTTGGCTTAAATCGTATAATATCAAGATGTGGGTCGTGTCTTTCTTGCACATATTCCATATTCTTTCGTTTGTAATTTTAAATCCAGGGCCAATTGAAAAGCAGCGAGTAGCGACCGCTGATCACATTCAGCTGAAGAATGTTTACATACAATTTTCTCCGGTGTTAATGAAAATTTCATCCTTGTTTAAAAAATCACCCCCAAAAATTATCCATCATGTGGAAAATTTTATTCTTATTTTATTAAACTACATTCATTTAAAATCTTGAAAACAAACATTGATAATCCAGTCTTGATAATATAATCCAATCATAGTCCAGCAAAGTTTTAATATCTGGCTTTAAGCTCTGACACAGTCTGACTTCCGGTTGCGCCATACTTAATTCCTGTAATGTTTCAAATGTCGCGTACATTTATTTCACAATTTATTATCTATCATTCGGAATACTGAGGAATTTCCTGTTAGAATAAAACTAATAACGTCACATTACGTTAAAATGAAGGGACAAGGAGTAACTTACTATACATGACACAAAATCACCTTATTAATATTGAGGGGAAAAAAGCAAAGTTCACTTCTTTTATTATTTTTTTTTTCATTGTATAATCACATGGAGGTCTTCAACGTGGAGCTAACGCGTGTAACTCACTGCTAACGATGCACTAGAATTGAAAGATTTGACACGTTAAATATTTCACAAATGAATTTGCCCATTAAGAAACATCAGTGCTACAAATTACAAAAATCCACCATAACAGTATTTAATACAGTTCTACACAATGGTTGCACAGATTTCTAGTGTTTCGAAGATATATTGATACTTATTTATGCAAGTGTTCGTATGTCCTTCATGAACCTTCGTTAGTGTGTGTGCTTGTCAAAATGCAACGAAAGAATGTTTATCGTATGGATCAAAACAAATATTTTATCTTATATACTTCTTTTATTTAATAATGAAAAATTAAGTATTATGTTTTAGGTGGTTCGGGGGTATAAGCAAAATCTCAAATTTTGCATTATTGAACCTTCATAAATGGACATTGAAAATGCACAGACAAAAATTAGGGACCTATTTACAGATTTACGACCTTGCGAAGTTGGTGACCTAAACTTTTAAACTTTTGAGTTGGAGAATACATCAAAGCTCTAAATTATCTGTCTAAATTTCAAAATTGTCTAAACCCTAAGGTTCTTCCTACCCCAGACATAGGTTGAATATCTTAGTAATAATTTGATTCCCCAGTTTGGTATTTTTGGTTATACTGTTCTATGCTCTTCATATTCATACAGTGTTTGGCATTTTCAATATTTTTGGTAGAGCGCCTCTGATGAGTCTTGAATAGACGAAACGCGCGTCAGGCGTAGCAAAATTTATTGTCTGGAACTTTGTTGTCATTTGTATTTCGAACACACGTGAAGGTTAGCACTGCTGGTGGAGTTTAAATTCCCCGAGGTTAGCCCGCTCCGGCACCAACACTTTTGAGTTGGAGAATACATCAAAGCTCTAAATTATTTGTCTAAATTTCAAAATTGTCTAAACCCTAAGGTTCATCCTACCCCAGACATAGGTTGAATATCTTAGTAATAATTTGATTCCCCAGTTTGGTATTTTTGGTTATACTGTTCTATGCTCTTCATATTCATACAGTGTTTGGCATTTTCAATATTTTTGGTAGAGCGCCTCTGATGAGTCTTGAATAGACGAAACGCGCGTCAGGCGTAGCAAAATTTATTGTCTGGAACTTTGTCGCATTTGTATTTCGAACACACGTGAATGTTAGCACTGCTGGTGGAGTTTAAATTCCCCGAGGTTAGCCCGCTCCGGCACCAACACTTTTGAGTTGGAGAATACATCAAAGCTCTAAATTATCTGTCTAAATTTCAAAATTGTCTAAACCCTAAGGTTCTTCCTACCCCAGACATAGGTTGAATATCTTAGTAATAATTTGATTCCCCAGTTTGGTATTTTTGGTTATACTGTTCTATGCTCTTCATATTCATACAGTGTTTGGCATTTTCAATATTTTTGGTAGAGCGCCTCTGATGAGTCTTGAATAGACGAAACGCGCGTCAGGCGTAGCAAAATTTATTGTCTGGAACTTTGTTGTCATTTGTATTTCGATAGATTATAAATTTAGCAGCATTTAGATCACATGCGTTTGGGTCAAGGAATTTTTTTAATTCATAATTAACATGTATATCATATATATATATATATATATAATTTCCTACTCGTCTATGTATATCATATATATAAAAAAAAATTCCTACTCGTCTATGTATATCATATATATATACTATTTCCGCAAGGTAAGAATGTTAGACATTTAAAAATAGAACCTCAGGAAATCTCCATATTTTGTTTTAGAAGTGGTTGTCCATCGAAATAAATTGGGTATTTACTGATTTATTTTAGTCTAATTATCTCTCTTATGGGCTCAAAATTGTCTTGTAACAATGTGTATAAACCTCATATCGAGTCGTCTTTCCTACGAATTGGAGCTAAAAATCATCACAGACGGAAGTAGATAGATATCTTCAAGGGAAACAATATTCCGCCAAACAAGAGGACTTTCGGGTGACGCTACAGTAGGGTAAAATCTAGGTGAGTTCGAACAAAATCATTTGGCGGAAAAATGCGATCGTGATTTATTTGAAATATTCTTACTTCAGAATTAATAGCCTAAACGCACATATTATGTTTAGACCCTTAATGTGTACCATGGTTTTACACACAAAAAAGGCGATATAGGATAAAACAAAAAAACATTCTTGCCTTGTGGAAATAGTATGTAGACGAGTATGAAAATGAAAGAACCTTAGTGAGCACGCTCACATACCCCACGCGTCCACATTATGGACAGAGATTATCTATTTCGAGTTAGGAATAAAAAAAGTCAGAGTTGTTGCCTTTCCAAGTCGGCTTGTTTAACAGGATGTTGTTGATCGACAGACCTGAAAACATATCCCGACATATGGGACCCCTTTCTGGAGCTACATACCAAATATCAAAAGCCTATAATTAATAGTTGCTGAGGAATCTGTGACGAAAATTTTCATCCCTGAAAGTTTAGTGAAAAAGGTCTAAGTCGGCTCGTTAAACAGGAAGTTGATGATCGACAGACCTGAAAACGTATCCCACCATATGGGATCCCCAACCTGAAATTACATACCAAATATCAAAAGCCTACAATTAATAATAGCTGAGATATCTGTTACGAAAATTTTGATCACGGACAGACTGACGGACGGACCAGTCAAAAACATTATACCGTTTGCAACTTCGTTGCATGGGGTATAATTATTATATACACGTTATTGATAATATAAAAAATCCACGACTCAAACGCTTGTGATTTTGATCTGGAAACCTATCAGATTTTAGTTATATTGCACAAATGTCTTGAAAAACACGAAAAAATCACTGTCATGGACCTTTTATCGAGATATCTAAGAAAAACTTATTTTTGTAACATATTCTGATATAAAAAAATCATCACACATTTTCCCCCCAATAATCTCCCCTGAAGATAGAACTTTTCAGAAAAAGCTAAATTATTTTTATATAAATAATGTTATATTTGTTTCATTAGTAAAATAACATAAAGCATTAGATTTTGCAAATTTTGTGTTCGAAAAAGATGCTCAGTTTTATACATGTACCTTCTTATAGATAACAGTGGTAGCTTGATTTATATCATATGACTTAGGCATTGCCTAGCTGCGAGCACAGCATAATTATTCAATTTACTTCGTTTGATAGGAGGAAAAAGCTTTAAACTTGATAATCATAAAAACTTCTTTCAAATATTTCAATTTTAATTTTAGCAAAAGACGCTGTGAGTTCTGTTGTTGAATAGAGATATGGCGCCTTTGAGAGCATGATGTTTCGCTATAAATTTTGAATAAATTACTTTATGGATATGCAATGTACAAAATAAATAATTTGCCCCAATAATATTTTTAATCTGTTTTCCATGTTTTAAAACACAAAATATATTTTTAGAAGTGATATTATTATTATTCACGCCGCACCTGCAACTTTCAGAACCATATCCGGACAGAAAGAATCATATTAGGCATTTTTATTTCGCGGGAACTTGCCGTAGAGCTATTCTCGGGCACTACGAACTGTGCTTGCCATAAAGTATATAAAAGTGAGTTTAACATTTTAAAGATTGTAGTGTTGATAGATTCAAATCTGTGTTTTACCTGTTCTTTTTTTCAGTTATAGTACCAGGTAAGTTCTTCATCAATTCATTAACTAAACGCTAGGAAAGAATAGACACTCAAATCGCAAAATCCAACTAATTACACAATATAAATAAAGAGAAACTAAATACTTTATCCTTATACCAATCAAAACCCTGCCACACCAATTAGAATTAAGGAAAAGAGAAAAGAAAATAATAGAATTTAAGTACTGATACTTAAATTCGTTTATCGCCGAGGCCGTTGTTGTGCTTTGTAGGTTAAATTACATAATTTGTGGTTGTTAGTTGAAACAATTTAAGGTTCCGGTTATTATTAGAATTTCTGGTCACGAACACATCGACATGTCTGGAAATTTATTGTAATCTGCATTGAGAATCGATCTAAATGCTGAAGGAAAGTATTTGATTATTTAAAATTGATATCAGTCTTTCATTTTAACATAATTTCAAAAATGGATGGATCGATTTCACCTTTATTTGAATGTTCAAGCTACAGGTGTTTGTGAAATGGTAAACATCACAAAATTGCCGATAATATCCTAATTCAATAACATATGCACACATTTTAAACACAATAACAGATTATAATCATTTAGGAAGGTGGATTTGCGTTTGTTGAAACATAAATGATTTTGAATATAAATTACACCCAATGTGACCCTGCTGAACTTTACGTGACTGACATGCACATGTACACAAGAGCTACATTAGTAGTTCATACATTGTATGTAGTTGCGCTGTGATGTTAGGCAGTGAAGCTTTGGTCTACAATTTTTTACGATTTGTGCTTAATGTACTTTACATTCCTTTTATTATTAGGTCGCAGCAATAAAAGAAATAAATAAAAATATCTATAAATGCATTTATGTATTTTATACTTATGGTAAATCAAAGTCTTGTAGCCTTGTAGGAGCTAATGTCAGTTGAAGAGGTAAGGTCCATGTTTACAAGCTAGATGACAGCTTACTATGTCATGTATGTCCAAACAGTTGACAGGGGCAGGAGCCAGGAGGCCTAGCTACCCAAGTTTTATTTTGTCACCTCACACACACAGACAAAGAACTACCAAAAGAAGGACATTTTAGCAGGTAATGTTTTGAATGAATTCTTGGATTACATTAAAGCCTTGTAAGTCAAAAAAAACCAACAAAACCTTTAATGTCCATCAGTCATAACCATAAAAACAGGCAACTCATTCAAAGTTGGTATGCAATCTTGCACAACATAATATAAAACATTAACAGGCCTAAGGCACAACTGGTATTAGCAAATTTACATGTCAAAATGCATAATTTGTTATCATCAATTAGGAATGTCATTAGTCAAAATCAAAGGCAGGTGCGATTGTTTATAATTATTGAAGGATCACATCAGTAACAGTTTTATTAAAAATTTCATTTAATGTTATAATAAATAAATCTGAATTGTCATTTTCATAATAATCCAATTTGCATTTTTCATTCCTATTTAAATTGTCCTTATAAAGGTATGTATGGTTATTTAATTTTATGTCTGTTAAGTGTAGTGTTAATTAGTACACTGTCTGTGAACTCATAATTAGTGGTTGGCTCAGTAATGAAGGGATCACTACTCAATGCTCTTTTCTTCAAGGATTCACATGCTGATTGTTTCTCTGATAGTTAAAGCCCTGGTGATTGAGTGCTCGGTCTGTTCTGTTAAGGGGTACGCGTGCTTTTAAATAATGCATGTTGTCTTTAATTTATGAACAAGCAAGTCAATTAAATAAGTTAAATCAATACATACACATACTTGTACAAATTATATCAAACTTAGTAATCAAGCCAAGCAAATAAATAAGGCAACAGTCCCTTACTTACGTAAATGCTAAATTTCTAGATATGGGTACACACACATGTATATTTGCATACATGTACATGTATGAGCCAGTAAAAAATAAGATATATTTGTTATATTACACGCTTTGGTTTTCTGGTTTTGTTATTCATTCTGAGTTTCAGCTACACTAATTGTTGGAGTTAAAATAGGAGACAGTCTGGACTGGCAAGCCTTGTACTCAAATCAAGAAGCAAAGTTAAAGAGACAAAAGGTAATGCAATTACATGGAACAGGGAAAAATACAAAAACCAAATCAAACAAACTTAATGATAAAAGATCCTTACCAAAAACTTTATGGTATAAGGTTAGATAAAAAAGATACAGTTAAAGATTATTATCAAATAGCAACTCATATTATGATGATCTAAGGCATGCATGTAAAAAAAAAAGGGGGGGGTTCTATATATATATGTAGTACAATTCAATTTGTAAATAAAGGTTTTTCAAAAGGAAAGGCAATCACATTGCTCTAAATAGCACAGTTATATCATTAAACATGACTTCTTAATTCAGAAAATTTAGATCTGATATTGGAAGGAAACTATATTAATTTTGATCTGAAATTGAACAGAAAACTAAATTAGTGTTATTAATTTATTTTTATAAAATTTTCACTGATATTGGAGAAGAAGCTCAACTTAATTTATACATGTAATTTAGAAATTTCAGATCTTGAATTATACTGAAGAAGAAACTACACAAATGTATTTAGATATTTCATATTAAGCAATTATAAATGATTTACACATCTGATGTCCATGTTGAAATATTTAATTATTTATCTTGTCTGAAGTTATGGTTGCCATAAGTTGTGGTAACCAAATAACCAAATAAGAAACAAAATTAATCTTTTATTTAATTTAGAAATTTCTAATTTAAATTTTAAGAGGGAAATTAGATAATGATCAATTTATTTTCATTAAATCAGTTGTGATATTGAAGCAAGAACTAAATTTATGTTTTATTCAATTTCAATGTATCATATTTGTTGCTGAAGGAGAAACTAAAACTAATTAATGTAATAGTTAATTAGATGTTTCAAATCAAGTTACATGTATTTTATAATATTTTTACCTGTGATGCCCACGGTGAAATTATCTATCTATCTACCGATATACCTTATCTTAAGTTTTGGTTGCCATAATCTGAGGTATCCAAATTATTGAAGAGTAGAATTAAACTCTTATTATTTTCATTAAATCAGTTGTGATATTGAAGCAAGAACTAAAGTTATGTTTTACTCAATTTCAATACATCATAATTGTTGCTGAAGGAGAAACTAAAACTAATTAATGTAATAGTTAATTAGATGTTTCAAATCAAGTTACAAGTATTTTATAATATTTTTACCTGTGATGCCCACGGTGAAATTATCTATCTATCTATCTATCTATCTACTGATATACCTTATCTTAAGTTGTGGTTGCCATAATCTGAGGTAGCCAAATTATTGAAGAATAAAATTAAACTCTTATTATATTAAATTTTGATATTTCAAATAAAGAGGGTAGCTAACTCTAATTGGATAATTTACAGATTTTAAATTTGGTTAAAAGACAGAAGCCAAACTTATGTTATATGGAATTAAGCTGTGTCACAGTTGAAGTAAAGGGGAAGCCTTATTTATACTCGATTTACATATTTCAGAATTTACCATGCAGTAAACTATACTAATATTTTACTTATTAGATATTTCAGGTTAATTTTGAAGAAGGAACCCAAATTATTGTTTATATTATTTAAGATATTTCAAATCTGAATCTGAAGTGCAATAAGAACTATGTGTTATTTAGATACTAACATTTATCAATGATTTATTTCAGCCAGGTTTTACTTTACAGAATGAAACCAAACAACTGTTTCATTTATTTCAAAAATTAAATATTGTTTTTCAACTATCTAAGAATTTACTTCATTTCAGGTGTGGTTGCCATAGAAGAAATTAAACTGTTTCATGTTTGTTTCAGATATTTCAGATATGAGATGAAGAGGGATTCAAATTAAGTTATATTCAATTTCAAATATTTTGAATCTGGTGTTAAAGGAAGCTAAACTATTTTTGACTTTGATGTTATATATACTTTGGATACCCTTCATGCTGGAGAACTCAGATGCATTCTATTTAATATAAGTCATACTTACATATTTGAAATTATTTAACAATGCTAATTATGTAAAGTCATAAGTGTAAGGTACAAAATTATGATTCATTTCAGCTAAAAGGATTTTGATAAGAAAAGGGAGGGTTAGCACACGCACACACACACACACACACACACGCATACACATAAGTGTTAGGTACAATTTATGATTCATTTCAGCTGAAACGAGTTTGATAATAAAAGAAGAGGATTAGTACACACACACACACACCCTCACATAACACACAACACACACACACACCTACATACACTCATACGCCAGTATAGTTGGTTTATCCTTGCAATTGCAAATTTATGCAGCTAATTACTAATTGCCGAGCTATCATTCTCAAAAAATTGAGTTGCATTTGTACACTGTGATCATGACATCCAAATACAATGATAGACCCTAACTGGGTACATATTGTTATAGGGCAATTTTGGAGATTAGCAATTACACGATTTGTATTGTTTTTCAAATTAAGCAGCCAGCATCAATTGAAGATGTCACACACAATCCCATTTCTACAATGTATGTTATGCAAAAAACATTGGGATTTTCAAGTAATTACACATACACAAAAACAAACACTAACACTAAGTTTATGTCCAGTTCCTGATAAATGCTAAGCCACAAGTCATTGGTATCTCATAAACTTAGATTTAGTAAAAACTAAATGAACATACACAGAAATTATGCGAATTTTAATTGTGATTAGAATATTACTTTTGGTTGGTGACTTAAGGCATGAGGGATGGACACATTGAGAAACTATTATATCCTTTTATTGTCTGTTAGTTATTTCCATTTATCTAGTGCATGTGTATCTTTAATACAAATGACAACAAAGTTAAATGAAGGATCTGTGAATAAGTTATTTTATCTAAGTAATGTATTCCTCACAAATAAGACACTTTTCGCAGCATTAACAAATTAATTGGATTTACATAATACATGTAAGAAAGCCCTTGTCCAGTTAATTTAACATACACATGCATGCAGGTTAATCCTTGTGTGATACCTTTTGGAAACGTTTTTCATATGGAGTAAAGGTTATTCTTTATGATATCTGATTCAAGACAGGTGTACAAAGTCTAATAAATTTTAGAGGGGCATAAATGATTTTATATATTTGGCCGTCAGCTCCTGCAGCGAACCCCCATTTAATGGCGGTTGTCTGGGCTCTGCCCAGCCAATGTGGCGATTTTCGCTGCTTAAGTTTCAATTTCTTAGTTTTCATAGAAATACTTGACTTCTGTTACTAACAGTCAAGCATTTATAAATTATTTACACCTGTGATACCCACGGTGAAATAATATCTTAACCATTTAAGTTGTGGTTGCCATAAGTTCCGGTAACCAATTTATATATTTGAACAATTTAAAGTTTTTGTAAATATACATATCTATATACATATATGCATGTAATTATTTATTTCATAATACAGCTGCGGCCAAATACGCCAATACCTTATTATCTAGTTTTTATTTAAATTATAGGGCCTTTATGAGATAATAGAATTTAAGTACTGATACTTAAATTCGTTTATCGCCGAGGCCGTTGTTGTGCTTTGTAGGTTAAATTACATAATTTGTGGTTGTTAGTTGAAACAATTTAAGGTTCCGGTTATTATTAGAATTTCTGGTCACGAACACATCGACATGTCTGGAAATTTATCCAACTAATTACACAATATAAATAAAGAGAAACTAAATACTTTATCCTTATACCAATCAAAACCCTGCCACACCAATTAGAATTAAGGAAAAGAGAAAAGAAAATAATTAGATAGAGGTAATAAAAAGTTACCTAACTTGGATGATCAATCTAAAATGTCCATAAAGAAATACAAAACAAGGAAAATATACCGCCAAATTGAAGACCGCAATTGTCCTTACATGGCATTTTAAAACGAACTCTTTTAATCATCTATGAATCTGCCACTAACTATTGATATACTATATAAAAAGTTTCATCATTATTGGTGGCCTTTTGATTAAAAGCTGAGAATTATGCAAGTTTTGTATCGTTAAAATAGAAAATATGGGAACACCTTTTTTTAAAAATGCCCAGAGGATATGACTTAAATAGCGTCACATAAAACATTTTTCTAGCAGAGCTTAAAAATGTTGAGTCGTGATAGGAGTCTTTATTTTTACAGATGTAGGATGCAATCTACCAATGGTGTGTCCTGTCACAAATCCAGAGGTACAGGTTCAGTGTCCATGTACTGATGCCTTTGACAGTGGATTCTGTTGTCCTTAAATTCAATAAAGGCAAAGTCTTTTACTTTGTGAAAGACGTATGTTTAATTCACTAGACTTAGTTTTCACTGTCATTATTTCATAAGTACTTTTCAATATAACTAGGAAAAACCCGCGAATTCGCGGGAAAATCAATCGTTACGTGCTTTATAAATAGACCACACAACAAAAACATAGGATTTGAATGACCTTACATGGTTGTGCTAATCACGAATTAAAAGTTCTAAGGTATATTTATCTGTAAGTAAGTTTTTAGTATATTGTCTCGTCGGCGAAGCAGTGCGGGGCATAGATGTTACTTTACCGTCGTCGGCGGCGTTAACTTTTTTTGTGTCAGGTTTTATGGGAGCACATTCATATCTCAAGAACTATAGGTCGTAGGTCGATGAAACTTGATATGCATATGCCCTAGTAGTAGCTTAGTATCGTTGCATCCCCATCTTTTGACCTTGACCTTGATTTTCCGGTTGAGTAACTGACAATTTTTAATATATATATAAAAGCAGGGGTAAGGTTTTGCGAGCACCTCCATATCTCAAGAACTATAATTTTTAGGTTGATAAAACTTGGTATAAATATGCCCCAGTAGCAGCCTAGCACAGTTGCATACCCATCTTTTGACCTATACCTTGAAATTTCGGTTGATTGACTTTGATTATTGTTATTGCATATATTAGCAATATTTAAGTTCTATAACACCTTTTGATCTGAGAAACTGAACATCCCTATAATTGCAAAGTATAGTGGAAGTAAGAAAGAATGATTGTTTCTGATGATGCCGCCAGGCGAGACAAATTTTTTAGGTGTTATATCTTGTTATCTTGTTTTTGTTACCCCATCTGCTCTTATAACAAATGTTCGATGGCAGGGTCAGTTTTAATCAATCGCTTCGCAGATTTGTTATTAAACTTGTTGATGTCGTGTCAACAGGCTGTAAGCCTCTGCAGCGACTGTTACCAGTAAAAAACTATAAAAAAAAACTCACTATGTGCCATGGGCCGTTAACTTCAACATGTTTATATTTTTCTATCAAGCTGCAATTTTTAACAATAAAACATTTTTTGCATACATTTTTAAAGTGAATTTACCAATATAACCTATTATATAAAATATTTTTAATATATAGCAAAATTAATGGAAAAGTTTTGTGGGATTTTTTTTTTGTAATTGTCAGAAAACAGGGGAAATAATTTCCAGCTTTCTAATGCCGGAACGATGACGGCTAAAGGTTTTCCGGATTAATTAATTAGGTTAATTAGCAAATTGCAGACATAATTGCACATGCGCTAATTAAATTTTTAAAGGGTACGACCATCCCCTGTTTTTGATATTTGAAGCTTGGTCGTAGCATTTGTTGTCTAGGCTGCAACCAGGCTAGAAAAAAATGCTTCGTTATTTTAGTAGTATAGATATTATGCTTGTTAAAGGCACGGTACCGAACTTTCTTTTAATCAATATCACAATCGAAAACAGTAACAACGAAAGTGTAACACAAAATATTGTCCGCTGTGAAATATTGTCTTGAGTGGCATTCACTCCTATGATGAAGTCCAAGGACGGAATAAAACTCTTAAGAGATACGAGGTACAGTAAGGGCCATATTTGGCCCCCCTATTTAAAGAAAATCAAACTCAAAGTAAATGATTTAGATATCATTAAGGTTTCAAGTAAGATGATTAAACTTTTTGACAATGGTAAACATTTTCCATCATCTACTCTAATTTCAATTTTATAGAGGCTTAAAGTAGTCCAAAAGAATCAAAATCGTGGAAATATGTCATTTTTCATTCTTATTTTGTTATTTTTAATGACCAGCGACAACGTAGACCATGGATTTCTCAACTGATTTATAACCATTTTATAGTGCAAATTAAAGTTCATAAACGATAACTGTGGTCTAAGTAGTCGCTGGCATCTAAAAATTGAAAATATTACCCAAATATTGTCCATTTGCCGCGAATTTGAAAGAAATCATACATATTCACCATGTTTTGACAAGCAATTTCAAATAATAAACATGAACAATTCTGATAGATTTATTTGTTTTATCTTCTTCATTCATTTGACTTAATAAACAACAAAAGGACTTTTCTCTAGATCAGTTTTCTATTTTCCAGTTTTAGAGGGGGCCAAATACGGGCCTCACCGTACCTTGTCCTTTTGACCTCTAAATTTTTCAGTGTTAAGTATGGCAGGGTGGACAAAATTCATAGGACACTATTTTGCTTTACAAAAGTACCGAACTGGGATAATCAATCTCATATATATCATATATCAAAGAAGAAAATCCTCTAAATTATTCATAAGAGGTATTGCTTTAAATATATTGGAAGCTGCAATCTGATTCGGATTGTTAAATTCAGAAGGTCATCAGGACAGAAAGTAGAATGTGATGTCTTCTGATCTACCAGGCAGTGACAGAAGAGAACAATTGAAAGATCTTGTTTTGATCAGATTGGCAGCTGTGTAGAGTTTTATATAAATCTCTTTAAGTGACTTGAATAAGGATAACAACAAACCTAAATAAATTGGATGATCTATATTATATGTCATAGAAAAAGTCAAAAAAGGCAAACACTACACGGAGAAATAAAGGATCGCAATAGTTCCGATTTGGTTTATGCAATTCAAAAGAAATAATGGATCATAATTCAATTTGTATGGTCCCAAATCTGGCTGTTCCATAGCGATATTAGGGTCTGACAAAACTAAAGACACCACGAAGGGGAAACAAAATAGGGTGTTTAAGTGATCATCTAAATACAACATAAACCAATTAAAACAATCGCAAATCATTTCGTCTTGCATAATATTAAATTTTCGTACAAGTGGCAGATTCCAAAATAAATTCTTTACAGAAAACATTTCTTTAAACCGTCATCTAATAGCAGATTACACAGATAACAATGTCTGGTAAAAGAATCAGAAAATTTGTACCGTAAACCTAGCATATTGAATAAGATCTGATATATACACACCACAGGCCGGTGAGGTGGTTTTGTTACTTTCAAGATAAAAAAAACGAATAATTTGGGTGGAAAATCGTCTGTTTATGTACTGAATTGACAACCTGAGTAGAATTCGAGATAGACAATAATGAAATGTGAAACAATACTACGCTACACAACCAACATAAACAAACAGCAATTTAAAAAAACCACAATGGAATAAAGGGAGCGGTCAAACGGAGGTCGCTGCTCACCGTCTTGTATTGACCAAAGACTAAAAAAACATTACACAAGATTCAATACCTATCCACAAGTTATCAACAGAAGACCCATTTCTGGACATAGAACAATAAATATAAAGATGACAAGGACAAAAAAAAAGCTTTCACAAAGATTTATGGCACAGGACAGGCACATATAAAATGTCGCGAGGTCAAACGAGTTTTTGTTAGGCCCAACCTTCCTTGCACAAACGTAAAAGTAACACACTCTTAAATTCAAATCGATAAATGTTCAATTCAACAAGAGAAAACCTGACACAAAAACACTATACAAAAACAACGAGATGCAGAAAACTCTCTTGAGAACACTCGCAGTTACTGACAGCTATATAAAAAGCATTTATCGACAGATGTAAATAAATCTTTCGATTTTAAATTAGACACTTCAAACAATTAATAATTTAGTGTTATATTATCACATAAAACCGTAATATGTATTTAATAGCTGTCATACTTAGAAATAATGCAATGGTCAAAAGGCAATGAATTAACATTTAATGTTAATATTAAATTATTAATATTTTTTACCAAAAAACCACCAAAATTAGAGATTTTCAAATTCTTTTCTTTAATAAGTTTTTCAGCCAATGTTCCAGAGGATTGTTCTGATTTTGTTGTTGTTGCTCTATAATTATCATTTCCATATAACTCAAGATGAGATATTCCTTTTACAATAAAAAAAATCGACATGTACATCTAATTTTTCAATAAGATCGCCTTCAAGAAAAAGATATTAACAGTTGGGAATAAAAATTTATCAGGTTTATTATATATTTCAGTGTCGAATTTTCCATTAAAAATGCTCAAATCTTAATTTTATAAAAATATATATTCTTCCGAAAAACATCTGGAGCGGTGTTCTCGAAAGTATCCTAAAATTTGTCTAAAGACGCGTCTTAAGTCAAATTTTGAGACCTAGTTTGGACCATCTTTAGACCATCCTAATCTGTTTCTCGAAACTATCTTAGACGCGTCTTTTGTTAGGAGGTCTCAATATAGATTTTATACAATTTTTATTCAAACAAAATTTAATAATTTACTTTTTTAAGAATATATTCCTCTGTATGAACACCAAAAGGGCTACGATTTGAATGCGAAAGCTAAAAGTCAACACTTCATTAGCTACAGTTTTTATTTTAAATTCATAACCACGTTGTCCTAAAATAATTAAAACATCATACAGGGTCATCGAAGTGTGTGAAAATAAGTTCAAAGTTTAAAATCATGCATGATGCGCGCCTTGAATACAAGTTAATCGATGATTAAATGTCATTAGGTGAACACTTGGACAAAATATAGTGAGTTATAGTGTATAAAATAAGTAAAATTTAAGATTGGATGGTCTAAAGACATCAAATTTGGTGTCTTAGTTTTTATCCTAAAATAAGACAAGAGCTTAAACTAGGACTGCTTCGAGAACACCACTTAAGACTATGACGAGTCTTTAGATGGTCTATAGACACGTCTTAGTCCTAAGATAGCTTCGAGAACACCGCCCCTGGAACGGAGGGTATTTAGAACATGAACACTGCAAGACAGGTTAATTTTTTGTAAAGGATGAAGTTTCAATATACGTCTGGGAATCATTTCCTTTTTTTAAATTTTTTAAAATGTTAGAATTAAAACACATAATTTAATGCTAGATATTCATCTCTCGAGATTAATTTCAACACAATGAAGTCAGCATCATGGATTTCATGGCCATGTTTACAATAACAAGCTACTTATTAAAATTTTAATATAAAGCTGCTTTTGCAAAACTGATTTCATTTTTTGTAAGAAACATTAATTATTCTTTAAAAAAGAAAAAAAAAACAATTACACACTTCAAATTTGAAGTTAAGACTTCCATAAGTAGAATTTTGATATCAGTTTTTTGAAATACTTCTGTTTTTTAGTTATTCACTTCTTTTCCAAAAATATTTCTATTTTGAGGACAAGTCATACCTTGACATTGTAAGGGTCTTTTAACCTATTTAAGTCCATTTTGCAAAAATTCAAATATAGAACACAATTTGTGTTTTTTTGTTTTCGTTTTAAAACAGCAGAAGAAACAACACACCTTTACGGTCTAAACCAGTTGAAAACCCCATCTGAAAATCAAACAAACTCAAAGAAATTTAGTCATCCAATGGTCTGTACTTATTAGGATATTTGTATGGTGGTAAACAGGAAAATTACACAATTATGATATTAAAATGTAGCACACAAATTTTTTGTTTGATATTATTATAGTGCAGATCATCATATATAGCTAATAGAACATTAATTGTTTCAACTTGACTACAAAACCTGGCTATTTTTTATGTTTTACACAAAAGTATGCAAACAACTAGTTTTCATTCTCATATCTATATATTCTCCCAACCCATGTATTTGTTTTTTTATTAGATTTTAAGGATTGTATCGATTTAAACGTTCTTGAAATATTAGAACTATTAAAATACAAATGCATCTATAAAAAGAAGACCATAGCAGATTTCAGTATTTTTTTTATTTTAATTTTTACTTCATAATTTTTACACTTCATAAACTAAATTCAAGAAGTATAACCTTTCATCGTAAGCAGTTGAATCAAAATAAATGAGAAATAGAAATTAAGAAATGTCGATAGAGGAAAAGCACAAAAATGTCCACGATGTCGAATAGAACACCGTTTTAAAGGATTTATAATTCTAAACAATAAAAAAATCGATTGCTATGCGAAAAACAAAAATATAATTAAATGTAAATACTTTACATTTACCCCTCTATCGATAAAGATAATATTTATTTAAAGTCGATATAGGTTAATAACAAATAAACACAAGCTCTGAAGAGCTTTTGATCGACATACATGACATAAAAACATACATAAAAACAGGAATCTTGGACATTACATAGACACACATAGATATAGACACAAATATCAATCAATGAGCATGCAAGACATACACAATTAAATATAAATACATACATAAAAGTAAGACAAAAAGTTAAATGAAGCATAGCATAAAACTAAAGCAAATAATAAAACTGATTAGCACAGCTGCAAAAAGGCATGCAAAGCACTAGCAACGTAATAGTAAAATGCAAAAAGACAGAAGCATTAAATTTCATATGGTGAGCCCAGTTCAAACACACCAGATCAGGTTATTGAGTACACATAAAGCACTGACAGGTTTTTCCATTCCAAGATTGAAGCAAATTTTTGAACTGGCCAAAATTACCTTCTGATCTGATGTGTTCGGGGAGCTCATTCCACAAAACAGCAGCACTATACCTGAGGGACTGTTTCCCAAATTTTTCTGTTCTTATTCTAGGAACATCTACAATATTCGAGTATCGAAAACTATATTTAGTATTTTTAAATTGTACAATATCATGTAAGCAAGGTGGGGCAGTTCTATACAGAATCTTAAAGGTTTCAATAGCCATGGTACGCATACGTCTTATATAAAGTGATGGAACATTTGCAATAATCAGAAGTTGTTCGTAAGTGCTGTCATAATCGTTATAAATAAATCGAAGCGCTCGTTCCTGAATTTTTTCGAGCTTTTTTGTGTTTGTTTTTGAACAAAAGTGCCAAGCCAAAGGGCAAAAATTGAAATTTGATAAAATGAAGGTGTGGAAAATAGTTATTTTATTAAGCCGAGATAGATAGGAGCCAATTCGTTTGAGAACATTTAGCTGTTGGGACGCCTTACGACACAAACTTTTGATATGACAGTCAAAATTTAACTGATAGTCTATATCTATACCTAATAGTTTAACAACATCGTCACATGTAATATTTGCATTGTCTATACTAAATACAGGTGTCTTATCATGTGTTTTGTTCCCAACAGCCAACGCCTGAAATTTGTCAGGGTTGGCTTGCATACAGTTAGATTTGAACCACTCAATTAAAAGTACACTTTCTTCTTCTAGAGTATTAATAACAGTATTGTAATCAGGATGACAAAAAGATAAGGTGTTGTCGTCAGCGTAGTTATACAAGGTGCCTTTTTGAATAAAATAAAAAATATCGTTTATAAAAACGTTGAATAGAAGCGGACCTAAAATAGAGCCCTGTGGCACACCTTTGTTTATATTTGCCCATTGACTTACGATGCCTTCAACTTTGATTTGTTGTTTTCTATTAGATAAATAGTCCTGTAAAAGTTTAACTGATTGGTCTGATAAGCCATAAGCTGAAAGTTTACAAAGTAAAATGTTATGTGGAAGGCAATCAAATGCTTTTGCTAAATCCATAAGGATTGCTGCTATAAAGTAATTTTTGTCCAATGCAATTTTCCAATCTTCTAACAGTCTGATTAGAGTGGTTTGACAACCATGACCCTTTCTAAATGCACATAAAAAATTATCGAAAATATTTTCAAAATAATCTGACAATTGATTTGATAAAATTTTCTCGAATACCTTTGACATTATAGGTAAAATACTAACTGGTCTATAATTATTTACCTCTAGTGGATTCTGTTTTTTGAAAAGGGGTGTTACTTGAGCTAGTTTCAGTTTGTCAGGAAACACACTACTCTTTATTGATGAGTTGACAAGTTTAGTAATATGAGTATTCAAAATTGGGGCACTTGCCTGCAAAAGTTTTGCCGAAATATTGTCAACTCCAGTGGCTTTTTTAATGTTTATTTTGGTAATGACTTTGGTCACAGCTTCCTCAGTTGTAGGAGCAAATTCAAATATGGGAATATCAGGTTTATTTTCTTTAATTTCGATAATGCTTCGGTGTGTTTCTGGACAAAATGAGACCCCCTTTCCAATATCTTTAGCCACATTGACAAAAAAATCATTAAAAGTATCACACACCTCTTTAGTGTTATTTACAATTTTATTTTCAGTCTGTAAAATGATTTTCTGTTGTCCTGTTTTACACTTTTTGGACAAAAAAGGTTTAATGGTAGGCCAGAAGTCCTTAGACTTCTGTCCACCAGTACATCTCTCTAAGAAATATGTTCTAATAGATTTTCTTTTCAATGTTGTTACTAGATTTCTTTGTTTTCTATATAATTCCCAGTTTTTATCTGAACTAAATTTATCAAATTTGTTTTTCAACATTTGTTTGTGAAAAATAGCTTTTCTTAGTTCGGAATTCATATATGGTACTGGCTGTTTCTTGTGTTGCCTAGATTTAAATGGCGCATGATTATCTATAACCTGTGTAAATTCATCAGAAAATTTATCATACAAGGTGTTAACATTTGTATTTTCATTATTATCTGGAATAGTATTAATACTTTCAAGGTCTCTTTGAAAAGATTCAATTTCAAAATTTTTAAAGCTTCTATACATACATTTCTTTGGTTTTAGTGTTGGCAAGTTTGACTTAATACATACTGAAATAAGATTGTGAAAATCACTTATCCCTGTATTCATATTCAATGGTTTGTACAACATTTCTGATTTATTTGTCAAGATTACATCAACTATAGATGGGACATTAATGTTCTTGAAGCATGTAGGATCTGAAATCAAGTTTTCCATATCAAAAATATCACAAAGATCTTCCAGTGTGTGTGACTTATCTTTTGATTTCATATCATAATTCAAATCACCAACAACTAAATAATTATCACAGTACTGTGAGCCTTTATCTAACATTTTGGTACTCTCAGATATAAATGTCTCATTTGATAGCGATGGAGGTCTATATATGCTATATATTAACCATTTACAATTGTCAAGTAATACCTCAAATACTATAAATTCGAGTTGGTCACTTTCCAAGTCACTTCTTCTGCGGGCAGCAATGTCTTCTCTAATCCAGACTGCTAAGCCACCACCTTCTGCATTTCTGTCTCTTCTTTGGAGCTTGAAACCCTCAGACTGGAATAAGGTGTCCCTGAAAGAGTCGTCTAGTTTTGTCTCTGAAATCACCAGGAAATCTACTAGATTATCATTTAAGATTGGGTGAACTTCATCAAACTTGTACCTTATGCTATTTATATTTAGTTGAGCTAGTCTGAACTTTGTTAATGTCTTTATTCTGTCATTCCTCAACTTTTCAAATACACAACTTTTCTCATTTATATCATTTACTGAAGTCTGATCATTGTTTACATTTTGCAAACTCGACGTCCTAGATAATGAACCTGTGTTGGTCAGTTTGGTCTTATAGCCTATCAAATGTTTAATTACCCGAAGCTGAACAGGGACTCATCAATGTACTTTGGAGTACCTGTACTTAATCCTCCTATTGAATGTGTTACAATGGAAGTTGATCTCTCTAATCAGTTTAAACTAACATCTATGGAGAGGAGATTATCTTGTTGTATGAAGGAAAAAATTTCCTAGTATAAAAGATAACCTGTTGAAAATTTCATATTGGCAAAATAGCTCCTCAAAAATGGTATTTATACAAAAGAAAATGTGCAAAATAAATGTCAAAGGGTTGTTCAAAACATTAGATTCATAAAAGAAAATTATTTAGTTGGAAAAATCATAGTTAATAGCAATTTTTCTCAGAGATAGGAGTTTTTTCCTTCAGGTAAAAATCATCTACCTATGAGTAGTTTTCATTTTCAATGAAGGTACGAGTTAAACTGATCAAAGAGATTAGCTCCTATTATTACAAAATTCTATAGATAGATTTAGCACCAGTTCCCCAAAGTACCTTAATGAGCTCCTGTTCAACTTTGGGGAATGAAGCATTTAATTGGCTATAAAATGAATTCCCGTATAAGCGGATTAGCTGATGTCGACGATATTGAGTAGAGCACTCAGATCCAAACAACGTATTTTCTCATAAAGCAAGGACAAAAGAAAACGCAGAATAAAATTAAATGAATACGATATTAATTCATGAAGAAGAAAAAAACACTGTGATTTATAACTTAAATTTATTACAGGTGAAATAATAATTGAAAGATTTAATGGTTATTATAAAAATTAAAGTAGTTATTTCTGAAATTACAAATACATTTCTAGATATTAAATTAAGACAATAATTCTATTTGAATTAGTTGCAGAATAAGAGAAAATTGCATTGATTTTTAAATATTTGTATTTTAAAGCAAAATTAATAATAGAAGCATATTTTTTTGCAAGATACCGCCAGAAAGTTATAAGGAAATAAATGTTTCAATTACCCTCAATGTTAACATTTTGGGCTATCACTCACGAAATTGGCCTCTTGGTTACCACCAAGCACACTTCATCATATCTGGATGTCATATCTCCTATTATTTTTTTAATGTTAAATTGCTCATCTTTTCAAGTTAACTTGTTTCATTTTCTTTTATAATTTAAAAAAAAAATAAAGCCACTTTCACTTCCATCGTTCATCCTAGGTGTAAAATTCATTTGGTGAAAGCTCGGAAATGCCTCAGATTTTCAAATACGCTTGTGTTTACCTTTCTTTCTTTTACTTTGGTTCCAATGCAAAGTTACAGAATGATCAGAATAGAGAAATTAAATAAACATCTACTTAATAAGGCTATGCAGCCAAATATAATTTGTTGATTGCAAGCTACATGAAAACAAAGGAGGATATGTAGCAATAATTTTCATGACATGTAGGCCATTCAGTGACTTATATCAATCATAATACCAACAAAACATGAAAAACATATCACAAGGAATAAGGTGTATTTCTAAAATTTGCCTTCCTCTAATGTTTGTCGAGTGCAAACACTCTTATTTTAGTATTTTCATGGGGGGGGGTACATGTTTGTTGATAAATTTTTGTAAGAAATAAAATAACACTTTACACTAAAAAACTGCTTTAAAATTTGATATATTTCATTATTTCAAATAGTAAATATAAACCATAAAATTCAGATACAAATGTGTAATAGTCTTTTGTTGAAATCTTTGTTCAACTTACAGAAATGACCATGAGTAAATAAACATATTTTCTGGTAATAAAAGGTAGTAAAATGTTACAGTCATCTGAAAAATGCAAGTTTTCACTTTTACAAGATGAAAAACACTCATTTAAACTTTATTTCCCTGCCAAAATATCTGATTGAATGGTCAGTTAAAGAGCAAAGATTTTTTACACACCTTTGATAAGATATTTTGTTGGTAACCGTAAGGTTGAAAATTCAATTGGTTTTAATGACACAGTATTCCTTGTTTCTGTTCTCATTTAATAGCTCCTTCATTTTTCTAGCTGCTGTGTGTCTCTGATCTTCATAACAAAAGCATTGTAATAATTTTGACATGTATCAAATAGTATGTTGGATATTCTCCGCCAAAGATGAACCGTTATAGTCGGTATGTGTAATGATTTTATGCATTTCCAAAGCAAGCTGTCCTTTATACATTCCCGCTGTTCTTTTGGTAAGTTTTTAGATACTAAGTAGTCTAGAAGATTTGTAACTTATGTAATGGCATTCAGTTACAGCTCAAATTTTCCAAATATGGAAATTTCCTTCTAAATTCTTCTATTTATTCAAATTTGCAAATTTTATTGTTATAATTTTGTTTAAATGAATCTGTGAAAAATTATAGTTTTCTCAGGTGATATGTTTATTTTTTCAATAAAATTACTTGAAAAAATCCCAGCGGGGCCGCGACCCCCTTTCCCACATCATGAGAAAATGTTTGGTGCCTCAGGATGTCGAAACAAAATTTGTTTTTCATTATTAGCATTATTTGATATCTTTAGAATATTGTCTTCTTCATGTGATACTTCATTCTCCATGATGTAATATTTTTATATTATTTGTTACACTTACCTGATATCCTTATACATTATGGATAATCGTTTCGGTTATAGGTCACACCTCGCCAAACACTTAACTGATTCATAATCAAACACCACACTGAATCAGACTAAGTATAATTCCTTCAGTTATTGTTTCGGCGAAACACTGAACGGTCAAGTTTTTATTATCGTCAATTTTTTATCATAGTTTGATCATTTCTTTCGTATTTTAATGCGAACTGTAATGGCTGAAGCCATAATTAATCACTCCGATAGCGAGGATGATGGAGAATTAACAAATTCTACGACAACGAGTTTAAAATTGGGAACGACGGCAGTTGGTGAAACTCGTGAAAAAATGGCCGACGGTAAACAAAGTTCTAAAAAGTCAACAAGAACTTCCAGTCGGCACTCGAAAAGGAAAGACGAAATGGAGGAACTAGAACAAAGGGTAGACCTCCGTTTTGCCCAGATGGATGAGAGGTTTGATATATTATTTATTTATTGTCAAATTCTCAATCTCAAAGTCAAAACACTAACAATAATGGTAGTAACGATAGTGTTAATGTTCAAAACAATGATACTGTCACCGAGGGTGAGCAGAGACCTTGTTGTAGTTATCAATCACAGAATATATATAGTGACTCAGGAATGTGGATAACTCAACTCTCACAAATCATTTTCCAAATGAAGAATGTAGGGTGGAAAATGAACAAACTGATGTAATATCTTTGGCACCTGGTCATGAAGAACAACAAGACATCGGTTTATTGTCAGATTACGAGTCAAACTCTGTGTTAGTCAGGAGTGACTCTGAAAAACAAACATGTAAGAAATCATCTAGGTTTAGCAAGTATGTGAAAAGTGCTGGTTCAAATAATACTGACAAAAATAAAAACAATGAATTACAAAATCTGTTTGGTGAAGATGCCAAGACTAAAAGCAGATAGTAATTCTGTTGGTTTGATTTTAGACGACAGTCAAATAGATATTTTGTCTGGTTCTTGGAGGTGTAAACATCCAGAGAGAATGTCCGCATTTAACGAGGAATACAGGTCTAGTTTTCCAGTACATGACAATTCACTAGAACAACTTGAGGTTCCGACTCTAGATTCAGTTGTTTCTGATTTGTTAGTTAAAAGACATGGGTCTAAAGCTTTTAATAACAAGAAAAACTGCCTGTTTTCTCCTTGCATAAAAAGCGTAGAGAAATTAGCCTATCAAGGCCAAGTCTCATCTCGAATGGGTATTATTACTACCGCATATACACAACAAGCACAAGGTACATTGTTAGAAACTTTAACCAGTGATGAGGTCAACATAGATAAATGTGTGCAGTTGACTCGTGACATATTTGCTATGACCACTAAATTTTTGGACCAAGTTTCCAGATCTGGTTCTTTCCATCATTTGGTTAGACGAAAGGTAGCTTTGGAAGATACAGGTCTAGGTGGTATAAAAGAATTTAAAGATTCTATTTTATCACTACTGTTATCAAACTCTGGTGTTTTTGGTTCTGAGTTAGAACAAACATTAAAAGACACAGTTGACAAGAATGAACAAATTCAAAAGTTGTTACCTGAACTTAATTTACAAGCTCCTAAACCTGCTGCAGGTAAAAGGAAAGCAGGGAATACAGCTTCTAATACAAATGATTATTCCAAAAAAAAAACATAAAGTGGAAATTACTAATTCTGTCAATAACTCTTACAGTAAGACTAGTACAGCTAGAAACATTCCGAGAGCAAATATGACAAAAGATAGAGAGCCTAAAGTGACTACAGGGGCTGCTAATTTTCGTTCCTTTGGTGCAAAGAAGGGGCAGCAGAAAAAATGACTACAAGGTAAGCAATGTAGCCACAAAAATGTTGTTTCCGAAAGTACCTGTAGGAGGCTGATTAAGATTTTTTCCAAATCAATGGCAAAAGATAACCAAGGACAAATGCGTTATATCTATAATACAAGAAGGTTACAAACTGGAATTTCAGAATTTTCCTCCCAGAACAGGAATAAAGATAACAAATGTTCCTGCAAAAGATTTAGATTTTTTTACAAAAAGAAGTTCAGGAACTTATTGGAAAAGGAGCTGTAGAAACTGTTCCAGAAAGAGAAATTCAGAACGGAATCTACAGTACTTTTTTCCTTGTCCCAAAGAAAACAGGGGACATGAGACCAGTGATAAACTTAAAACCACTGAACAGGTACCTTCGAAACCAACATTTCAAAATGGATTCATTAACAACAGTGTTAAACGTAGTGAAACAAGGAGATTAGGCAGTATTTCTCGATCTCAAAGATGCATACATGCATATTCCAATATTCCCAAAACATCGACAATATCTACGGTTCTGTGTAAAGGGTACACCTTGTCTGCAGTTCACTGCACTACCGCCTGGTCCAACATCAGCCCCAAGTGTGTTTACCAAGGTAGTGTCAGTGGTTGCAGCTTACCTACGAACACTGAAAATTCGTCTAATTGTTTATCTGGACGATTGGTTACTGATAAATCAAAATCAATGCATGTTAATCAAAGATCGAGAAACAGTGCTCAACCTCCTTGTCAATTTAGGTTTCATAATAAACCTAACAAAATCTGCTCTAATTCCAACACAGAAAATAGCTTACATAGGGGCAATGTTTCACCTAGACTTGGGCTTTGTTACTCCAACACAAGAGAGAGTTGTGAAGTTGTTAGACACAGTAAAAAAGATAAACAACTTCAAATATAAGCCAGAGAGTTTCTTCATCTTCTGGGTATAATGGCGTCTTGTATAGAGTTAATTCCCTTAGCAACCCTCCACATGAGACCAATTCAAATTCATTTATTACATTTTTGGCGACCAGCGTCAAAGAAATTAGAAAAGATGGTCCCCATTACAAAACATCTGAGATCTCATCTCCTGTGGTGGTCAGATTTAGCAAACATTATGCAGGGCAGATCTTTGCTTCCCTGGGAGACCCAAGTGACCATAACGACAGATGCTTCTACATCGATCGGATGGGGGGTCACATGGGATCTCAAACAGTCCAAGGAATTTGGTCGGAGGCACAAAAAGCAAAACACATCAATCTCTTAGAAATGGAGGCAGTGTTGAAAACAGTTCAACACTTCCTTCCACAATTGAAACAGAAGAATGTCCTGTTATGATGCGACAACTCAACAGTTGTCATATACATCAACAAACAGGGGGGACCAAATCCATCCCACTTTGCCTGAAAACATGGGAGTTGTGGAATCTTCTAGTTTCCAACAAAATTCAAATAAAAGCAGCCCACATTGCAGGGAAAGCCAATATATTGGCAGATCTCTTGAGCAGAGCAAAAAATTTGCCACACAGAGTGGTCATTTCAAGAGACTCTGACTCAGCAGATCTTTGTCAAAATGGGAAAACCAATGATAGATCTATTTGCGTCAGCTCAAAACAAAAAACTTCAAATATTTTGTTCTTGGTTTACCCACCCAGAAGCATATGCAATAGACGCTCTGTCAATTCATTGGAACAATCTGATAGGGTATGCATATCCACCAATATGTCTGATACCGAAAATTCTGGTACACATGTAGCGCTACAGGTGTCAAATCCTTCAAGTAGCTCCACATTGGCCAAGAGGACCATTGTATCCAGAACTTCTAAATCTAATAACAGACTTTCCAAGAAAGATTCCAAATCTAAAAAATCTCCTACATCAGCCAGGGACAAAGATTTACCATCCAAATCCGGAAATATTCAATCTGGTTGTATGGCCTCTATCAACCGTATTTTCAGAAAGAGAGGTTTTTCTAAAGAAACTAGAAAACTTTTGTCTGCTTTTGGCGATCAGGCACACAAAGAGATTATTCCGGAAAATTTAGAAAGTTCAATGGCTGGTGTAGTGAGAGGGAAATTGATCCCTATTCTGCCTCTCTGACAGAAGTGGCAGATTTTTTGACAAGTCTGTATACTAGTGGTCTTCAATACCGAACAATTGCAGGGTATCATTCCATGTTGTCTAGTGTTTTACCTCCTGTAGAGAAAATACCAGTGGGACAACATCCTTATATTATTCGCCTTTTAAAAGGGGTATTTAATTCAAGACCACCCAAAGTTAAGCTCTTGACAGAATGGGACTTAGATAAGGTTCTAGACATGTTGAAAAAAAAACCTTTGAACCTATGAAAAAAGCTGATTTAAAATTTGTTACTTATAAAACAATATTTTTAATAGCAATTACTACTTTCAGACGTTGTAGTGACTTGCAAGGCCTAAGACTTGGAGAAGGGAACATTTCAGTGTTAAAGAGAGGAATTTTCTTCATAAGGGAAGGACTGTCAAAACAAGATAGACCTGGACATTGTGGGATGAAAATTTTTGTTCCATCTTTTGAAGACAAACTTTTAGACCCTAAAAGAGCTTTAACATACTATTTAAAGAAAACAGATAGTTTTCGTGGGGTTGATAGACAAGGTAGTAGAATTTTTCTAGCTATTTGTAATCCACATAAACCTGTTACATGTCAGACCATTGCGTCATGGATTGTAAATACTATATAGATGGCGTACATTGAGAAAAAGAAAGTGCATGCACATTCCACTTGGGCAATTGGACCCTCATGGGCCTTATACAAAGGCGCTTCCATGAAAAATATTATGGAATCTGCAGATTGGAGCAGAAAATCTACTTTTACCAAATTTTATTTACGAAATTTGGAGCCTCACGTTTTGTCTTGTTGATCAGTTGTTGATGTTTTTATCCTAAGGAAAATTTAAAAAAAAAAGATTGAATGTGTACAGTATTGTTGAGAATTCATCTTTTTCATCATAGCCACATAACAGTTGTCATGTTTATATTACATTCATGTTTGGAACGACATCTTCATTATTCTCATTGAAGTTCATGATTATACTACATTCATGTTTGGAAAGACATCTTCATCATTTGCATTGAAATTCATGTTTATACTACATTTATGTTGGAATTGTATATAGAATTTCAAAAATGAACGACAGTTACTTTGGAAAGAAGAATTACTGTCAAACCCTAAATGGAGGATTGCTTTGGAATCTGGGATATCCATAATGTATAAGGATATCAGGTAAGTGTAACAAATAATATTAAATTATTCAATTTGGTTCACAAATTGGAATTTTGTGAACGCAGTTACACTTACCTGATATACTACCCAGCCCACCCTTCAGTAATTCTCAAGTGAGACCGTCAGGTTTCGCCGAGGATAACTGAGGGAATGATACTTAGTTTGATTCGGTGTTGTGTTTGAATCTGAATCAGTTAAGTGTTTCGCGAGGTGTGACCTATAACCGAAACGATTATCCATAATGTATAAGGATATCAGGTAAGTGTAACTGCGTTCACAAAATTCCAATTTGTGAACCAAATTGAATTTTTTTTTTTTTTATTTTGATATCCTAATATTGTTTGTGTAAAGATGTTTTAATATGCATATTGATGAATAGTCCATATTTTTATTACATGTATATTTACAGATTTCTGTTTAAGATTGATACATTGTAGTCAGACACCTTTTTGTATTGCTATAAGCCACATGCACTCACCATTTTTTTACAACCTTGATCATTCCAAACTGTTTTCATAAAAAAATCATTTGTTGTGCTCAGGGACGATATGTCGGGATATTACGTCTATACTTACTGATTTTTATCAGACTTTTTTCAGAAACTGTATATGAAAATGATTTGGAATTAAGCAGGTGCATGTGGTTTAGTAACTGACTGATGGGTTTTAATAGTCGTGACTATAGGCTTAAGAGCCTCAGCAGCGACTTTTTTTTAGACCAGTGCTGGTGGACTAGAGGTCCTCAAGGTAAATCACAAGCCTGGTCGTCAGACTTGTCTGACACGATTTTACCAATCAATTTCTAATAATTTTGTCATTGAAATTTCCGATTGTTAAATTCAAAATTGTTTAAAACGCCAGGTTTCTTTCCTTGTATTGCACATAGACGATATCCTCGGTGCTGGACTTGGCTTTCATGTTCGAACTTCTTGGTTTTGAGAACTTTTCATTCAATGTTTTTGGTTTGTGATCTCCCAATGTTTTTATTCAAATGCTGCTGATTAGAGGTTACTCCTTGAAATATCGATATACAGAATAACCAAAATTAACCATTTTCTACCTGTTTTTGGTATTTCTTTTCATTCCTATTGATGAGTTCCAATTACATTCAATTTATTTTGAAACTTTTTTTACTCTGCTGTCATGAAAAGGGACGAAACTCACACTCATAAAATTGTTTCTTAAAACACTTTTTCAGATCAGCTTTTCAAAGAATGGCCACAAAAGCCTTGGGAGTCTAGGCACATCAGCCCCAACAGTTAAAAAAAATAAATTAAACTGAATAAAATCAATAATTTCTTTAAAAAAAACATTAACCTTCAAATTCGTCATAAAAACCCAATCAATTAAATATATTTCTACAGGAAAAGGAAAACAACTTCCGTTATCATGATGCGCGTCAGGCGTAGCAAAATTTATTGTCTGGAACTTTGTTGTCATTTGTATTTCGAACACACGTGAAGGTTAGCACTGCTGGTGGAGTTTTAATTCCCCGAGGTTAGCCCGCTCCGGCACCAACACTTTTGTGTTGGAGAACACATCAAAGCTTTAAATTACCCGTTTAAATTTCAAAATTGTCTAAACCCTAAGGCTCTTCCTACCCCAGACATAGGTTGATCATCTTAGTAATAATTTGGTTCCCATTTTGGTATTTTTGGTTTAATGTCCTATGCTCTTAATAATCATATAGTGTTTGGCATTTTCAATATTTTTGGTAGAGCGCCTCTGATGAGTCTTGAATAGACGAAACGCGCGTCAGGCGTAGCAAAATTTATTGTCTGGAACTTTGTTGTCATTTGTATCTCTTATTTCTTCAACTGATGCAATAAATAAAATAATTTCAAGTTTAATTAGCTAGCATAAATAAATTATAATCTCTATTGCTTTCCTCCTAGTGTCCTTGTTCTAGCTATCAACATGCTAACGGAACGTGAAAAATTATTTTTGAAATTTTCAACCGATACCTTATCGTAATTTTGTTCTATTTCGGGATCGACTACGTAATAATTCAATTTCAATGGTAATAATGATGAAAATTTATACTCTTAATTGTCTGGAATGTTATAACATTTTGCATAACAACAAGGAAATGCTTTTCCGTTTTTCATTAAATTTAATTCAAAAACTAAGCATCAACTTTAAAATTAAATCTAAGACTATAAATATAAGGATCTCGCTTTGTCTCTCTTGGGAATAACATTGACCAGAGTTGTCAGGGAGTGAGTCAGATTTATAGAAAAAACGAAAATCATGCAATTTTCGAACCAAAAGCGTGTTTTCTTCTGTTTTATATTAATAGCTTTGTTTGAAGATTTAGTCAAAAGCACAAACTTAACCGAATCAAACATTACTAGGCCGTCAGAACTATCCGAAAATTTTAAGCAACATACAAATACATCAAAGAAACTTCCGAAGGACGTGTGCAGTGAAAATGTCAAATATTGTACACGAAAAGATGAAATTGAATTTGGGTACTGCTACTGTGATGCCAAATGCAGAGTTTTCAATGATTGCTGTCATGACTATAATGGAACTGGTGCTGATATAGCAACTACAGACGTAACTAGTCAGCAATGTTTTCCTTCGGTTTACACACATGACAAATTTATCCATGATGAACAGTTTAGATTAGGATTTTATGCCATTGATAAATGCCCATTAGAGTACCAACATAAAAGCATAAACCATAAATGCAGAGAGGATGATATTATAAATAATGGAATATTTGTTGTTGCCAACAAACACTTGGTTTTTAAAAACAGATACTGTGCAATTTGCAACAATATATTTGATTATAATTTTTTTAACCTAACATTTTTTAACTTCAAAACTGATTTTCAGATCGATGAATTTTCGGAATTAACCAGGCGGGAAAAGCTAGAGTCCCTGCTTAACAATGCTGATTACCACTTCAGTGCTCCGGGGGATATTAACCTACGTTACTGCGTGCCAAATCTAGCAAAGGTCTCTAAGCCATACTGTGAAGACTATATTCACCCCGTCCAAGTAAAAGGCAATAACACAATCTACAGAAACTACCATTGCCTTCCTGAAGATACTGTTATCGACCGAAACGAAGTTGCATGCCTAAAAGAAGGGCGTTGGTTTCGCTTTGTGCCGATATATTCAATGTCAGTTCTATTCTCTTTTGAAAAAAATGAGAATGAATGTTATAATGCGGTAAGTATGACAGCTTATTCATGACAAAAAGACAAAAAATATTTTGTAGAATTCTAAAAATCGTTCATATGATTTTAAAAATTTATTTGTTTTATTTAGAAATCCGTTTAATCATTTGTACGATTTGTAATGGATGGGTTGGTATAAGTACCTATTAGGCCCATTTAAAGGCAAAAAATGATAAGTATAGAAACTAGCTACTTTAAACCTTTTTTGTAGCTGAATAGTTGTTATTAGAAATAATCTTTAGTTATCTTGCAGAAGAACAAGAACAAAAATTGTGCTCAAAATTGACCCATTTTGCATGAAAACTGTAACCAGACTAAAAGAACATCTCAATGTAGACCTTTGCTAAAAGATTTATAGGTTCTTACATAAGTACTTGGAAAAGACCGGCTGAACTTTCACAAGTAATATAATTTTTCAGTCTTTTTGCAAGTGGATTGCAGCGGAACGAGCCAAAAAAAAAATTCTATCACGAGTGAAAGACCATTGATTGTTTACCAAGAACGCGTGTAAGTACCTATTTCTTCCGTAAAAAATCAAATTCCAATACTGAAATCTTTGGTGGCTTTATTCTAAAAACCGAAAGTTTTAAATAACATTGTATTTCATTGGTCGACATCATCGAACAATATCAGTACAGGGGGTTATTATTGGTTAATTGACCAGTGTGAAATCGCTGTTCGTGCTCGCATTTCAAGCTGGTCATCTCACACTGAAAATAGTCATTTATGGAAGAATTAATTTTCTAGCTCCATAACTCGAAAGTTTAACAACTATATTAAAGTTAAGAAGAATTAAGATTTCTAGTACCATTATACCATTGACTACGAGGCTAAAAATATATAGTCTATTTAAATTTTTTTTCAGTATGTCTTGCACGCGGAACAAGATTCATTTTTTTGCAAAAAAAAAATGTGTTAAAGTAGTACAATTTCTTATGAAAAAAAATTATGGAACTTGTTTCGTGTGGAAGACATCACTCTTAGATTGAATATATATCACACTCTATATCGTCATTTTCCCATAGGCACAATGTTAAATGTTAAAATATTTTCGGTTGTATTTTATTTTTTATTAAAAGCATCATTTTCTAAAAACAAACGGACTTTTATTTTAAAAAAATCATATCCCACCTTAATTTGAAAATTTATTTGATGGACGATTTAAACATTCGTTTCTACGAGCTAATTTTGTTTTAATCGTACAAATAAGTTTTTTCACCGTCTGATTGAACGCCTACTAGACTATAAACATCTCAATGATATATGGGACTGTCTTCGACAAGCTGAGATACCAATGGGGCATTCAAATGTCAAAAGTCCGAAAGGCAAGGGACAAAACAAGTAAACAGAAACGAAAACAGGACAGAAACAGACAAGATAAAGCACAAAAATACAAAATCAACTGAAAAGCAGTCAAAAACGCGAACTCAAGTCGAGAGTTGAAGAGTAAGCAGTTCCTACTTGCTATAGCACATCCGTCGCGCTGCCAACCGTCAAATTCAGTGTGTCGTATTTGGTAAAGAAGACAAAACAAAAATCTCTGACAAACCAACATCTGCACTCATCTGAGAGATTGAAATACCATATTGTCTAAGATGTCTTTGGTAAAATTTCTTTAGTGAAGACAGCGACCGAGGGGCAACATAACCCTGTGCAAGCATTTTTTGTGTCAGACGTGACGCTATGCCAAGGAAATTGATATAGTTCTCGCAAGCTCTGAAATAACTTATCAATTGGGGCATGTTAACTTCTTTAGCTGCATAACGAAATGTTGCTACACATGCAAGAAGGGAAAGGTTGACGATTGGAGAGCTGAAGTATCACGTTTTTTCATAGCGTTAGAGTCTATTTCGAGGTGTAGATCTTAATATGAAGCAGGCTTCCTAGAATCCGTTTTGTCCTTTATCTCAAGTTCCTGAGGATATATAAGATGAAGAAAGTCACCAAAAGCGACAATTGTTTAGTGAAAGGACATCATCAATATAACGAAGTTTAAACAGAGAGCTAGTATACGATCCTTTTTATCTAGAAGTGATTGTAATAAGTCTGCTTCATATGCATGAACAAACAAATCAGCAAGCAAAGGTGTACAATTAATGCCCATTGAAATCCCTATTGTTTGTCGAAAAACACGTCCACAAAACTAAACAAATAGGTTGTTTATAAGAAAGTTGCATGTCGATTATTTGGTCTTCTGTAAGTTTGTTCTTTTTCATAGACTGAGTCACTCGTTGATGTCAAAGTAAGTCTGCGTTTGATCAGCCAGTGATGATTTGAGTTGGCACGAGAAATAAAAGTGCAAAGTGTTGATAAATCGAAAGTTTTTATGCTGTTGCAAGATGAAACTGATTTACAGTAAAGCATATCCATAAGTGCTTTTGAATTCTTCATAATCAACATTCGATTGACACCATTTCTAGAATAAGAACAATCGTAATTTTTCTTGATGCTGGATTTTATTGCCGTCAGTATTGAAGACAACAAAATTGAAAGGGGTTTAATTGTGGTACATTTGGGTGACACCGCAATGGATGCTTCAAGGCTTCCTCATGCAAAAATTGAGAGAGTTTAATGGTTAAATAAAAGAATCGTGGCGTCAGTTTTTAATCCGGTGGTGCTTAACCTTTTTCGGAGTGTATATTTTGTGTTTCAGAATACAAGCTTTAATTCGGATAACTCCATGGTGCTATTTTTAAGAAATATAGGGGTCTTGTTTATTAAACACCCCCTTTATATATACTTTATTCATTACGAGATGTTACGGTATTCAAACTTTATAGTATTATGAGTTCTTACGATATGTTCTTTAAACTTTTCACGAGCTACTTCCGAACTGTCACGATTTCTTGAGATGCGACGATTAAACCTTCTCCTATGTCACATAGAGTGTTGCTAAAAGGTGGAATGGAAAATAGTACGAAAAATGGAACGGAACAGCGGAATTAGAAATTAATAATTGTATATTAGTTTAACTTCGCAATTTTCTATATTTTTATGTCGTTTCTCATTACTTAACACCAGAAGTTTTAACATTTCAATGTCGTATTTAGATATTTATTTAAGTAATATATTGTTGTACCGTTTATGGGGAAAGGTGTACCTTAACTACGCTAAACACCTCTATGTAGTTTTAAGTTAAAGTAAACTCAATAGGAACAGGTACATGTAGAAATGTTATACCCACACACTGAGAACCGGAGAGGGAAATATAGAATTATTTACGGAAGACATTATGCACTTATAGACAAATATGGGATTTCGATCTCTCAGATGAGTGCAGATGTTGGTTTGTCATAGGGTGTTGTTTTGTCTTCCTTTACCGGATTTGACACGCTGAATGGACTATCGGCAACGCGACGGGTGTGCTATAGCAAGCAGGAACTGCTTACTCTTCCGGAGCACCTGAGTTCACTCTTGTTTCGACTGGAGTTGGCGTTGTTGATTGATATTCAATTGTTTTGTGTTTCCATGTTTTACGTGTTGTCTGTTTTTTGTCCCGTTCTTGTTGGTGTTTACTGGTTTAGTCTCTGCCCTTTCGGACTTTTGACATTCGGATACCCCATTGGTACCTCTGCTTCTTACTATTCTGGAAATCTCATTTATATAAAAGGATATTAAAACTTTAGTCTCGAGTTGTTAACGATCTTTTTACGGTGTCTTTACGAAGTCTTAACGAGTGAATTACGATATTGGATATGAAATTTCGTTACTAATTGCAAACCACTCGCAACCGAAGTCCTCTGCGATGTCTTCCCAAGCTTGCTACGAGAAAAACGCTTGATTTACGATCGCCATGAGTTCCTTATGAGTGATAAGCGATGTGTTTATAAGTTAAATTATGACATTATGATTTTAAACATCCTCTTAAAGTGTTCACGAGTTCAGGATTCCGATTATTTGCGATTGAATGAGAACTCGAAGGGAAATCTTTGTGAAAGGGGTATGAACTACAGTTTTAGCCCAAAACTCTATTGTAATGCCGGTGCATATAACGTAGCAATACTCTTCGTCTTTAAATAAAAACCTTTGATCTTGTTTCTTTGCAAATTAAAATCTTTCCATAGAATTGAGAAAAAAGAAAGTTTCTGTTTATAACATACATCTTCTGTTTGATTATAGGATTGTGAACTGTATTCGAATATCGAGGAAACTCACCAGATCTATTGGTACAGCACTAAAAACCTTACAAGTGATGTTGTACGCAAACTGCTTCCATTAGCCTGTTGGTTCTTCAAAGGCAATGAATATGAAACAAGAAATGATAATTTTTATCAGATTGATTCAACAAAGAGAATAATTCGAATGTACTTGAGGTTAACATTCATTAAACGTTCATACATATCGCACATTAGAAGCATGATGGCAGAAATGACAAATCGGAAAGTTACAGTTCATATAGAGAAAAGCTCTCGTCAAATACAAAGAGTAGATCTTCAAAGTTTTATTCCAATTCCATTAGACAACTTTACTTTCAGCAACTTGGAGTGGTTTGGCTTGCTTGATTTTCGAAAACCTACCAAACTATTATTAGAAAACTATGACATATATGTTAATGATAACAGTGTTGATTTTGGCTGTTCAAGTCTGTCTGTTTTTCTGCTTTTCGTCAATGAAAGTGCGTTTGTTAGGTCAACCACGTGCAATCGAGCTGAATTGATAGACAGAAAAATTATCCAAAAAGTGCTTACTTATGTAAGTTTTTCGGTATCTACCATAGCTTTGTTGACTTTGATAATTCTACAACGAAAATTCAGCCTTATTAATAACCTTTCATCTTCAAATATTGAAAATATGGCTATTGCTCTACTTGCGTCAAACCTGTTGTTTATGTTTGGTATCGGTGTTGAGAACCTGTATAATCTTTGTTATATAATCGGGGTATGTCTACATTACCTTTGGTTATCTGTATTTTCGTTTACGACTGTCTCAGTCATCTACATCGCACGGACATTAACAAAATTAAAGACCAACAACTATCTGAATGACGGATTGCCCACGCTACAAAGAATAAAACTAACCCTCGTTGGTTGGACGATTCCGTTAATTTTCGTTATTCCGACGATTTTTCTCGATAAATTTGGACCATCCAGTCTTTCTGCAAATTATGGCAAAAATGCATGTTTTCCCGACGCTTATCCCATTAATATTATCTTTTTTACTGGACCGGTCTTATTTTCTCTTGCGTTTAATTTCATTTGTCTGTGTTACTTGATATGCAGTGTATGTAAAGTTCGACTGGCGACAGCTAACATCCGGAAAATGAATCCGTATATGGACATGATGATGTATTTTCGGATCGTTATTATTTCAGGAATCCCTTGGTTATCAGTTTTGTTCTTTATTCTTACAGGCAGTGAAAGTAGTGAGATTTTCTTTATTGTATTGTGTGGGTTCCACGGTCTTTTTATGGCTATAGTAGTTTTGACATCAAGCAAAGTAAGATCTTTATTGCGACCAAAACATAAAACTATAACCGAAGCCATCAATAGCCCCGTTACGTCGAAATTCTAAGCCATGTTTATTATCTAAAGGCAATGTGCTTGTTTTCTGTTGTGGGTTTGTCTAATTTGCTATAAAAGAACTTGAGATTAAGGGCACAACGGATTCTGGGAAGTCTGCTTCATATTAAGATATATATCTCGAAATAGACACTCTTAAGATAATGTATAAAAAACTGTTTCGATATTCTAGAGTTTGTAGAACTTACATTGATGTCTTTGATAGAGTGCCGCGTCAAACAAAAAGTTGTAAGTACATCATGTGCTTGTATGCAAATACGGGATTTCTATCTCTCAGATGAGCACAGATGTTGGTTTGACATAGAGTTTTGTAATGCCATCCTTTCCGGATTTGACCAACACTTAATCGATCTTTGGCAACGTGACGGGTGTGCTATAGCAAGCAGGAACTGCTTACTCTTCCGGAGCACCTGAGTTCACTCTCGTTTCGACTTGAGTTCGCGTTGCTGAATGCGGTTTTGTTGTTATGTGTGTGTGTATAAGTTAAAATGATTCAATTTTCTCATTTCAAAAAGCTATTATGGTCAACGCTTGGTGTCATATCTTCAATTATAGCCAAAAGTTAGGGAAAAATCATGCAAATAAATGCTGCAAACGACCCAGAAAAGAGGCATGATAACTTAATAGCCTCCATTTTTAGCTCACCTGGACCGAAGGTCCATGTGAGCTTATACCATCACTTGGCGTCCGTCGTCGTCGTCGTCTGTCGTCGTCGTCGTCGTCTGTTAACAATTTTTCAAACGTTAACTTGTCCGACACCATAAGTCCAATTGCAACCAAACTTTATACAATTGTTTAGTAGCATTATGTGTACAAAACTATCGTTCGGATATTTGATTCGTAAAAAAACATGACTGTCATGGCTAAAAATAGAACATAGGGGTAAATTGCAGTTTTTTGCTAATAACTCAAAAACCGTACACGATATAAAAATTCTGGCATAGGGTAAAAGTAATCAGCACCTCAAGATCTACCTGCCAAGAAATTTTCAAGAAGATCAAACAACCTATGTAGGAGTTATTGCCCTTTTTCTGGATTTTTTCAAAATTTTGCACTTATTTAGCCCTTTATCTTGATTAAGCACATCAAGATCTACATTTCATGTAATGAGGTCAAAGCTGTAGAACCATTTCTTTTAGGAGTTATGGCCCTTTAAGCGTCAAAATTTACCATTTTTCAATACTTTTCCCCTGAATTTTCAAGATTTACTTGTCTGACACTATACATCCAACTTCAACCAAACTTGGCACAGTTGTTTAATAGCATAAATGCTACAATTCTGTTGTTCGGAATTTTGATTCGTCAAAAAATGTGGCCTCAATGCCTTAAAATAGAACATAGTGATAAATTGCAGTTTTTTTGCTAATTACTCAAAAATAGTTACAGATATAAAAAATCTGATGGAGACAAAAGTGATAAGCATCTCAAGATCTACCTGCTCTGAAATTTTCAAGAAGATCCAACAATCGACATAGGAGTTATTGCCCTTTTTCTGGATTTTTTCAAAAATTTTCACTTATTTAGCCCTATATCTTGAAAACTATACAAGATATTTCAAAAATTCAAATTGCATATGATTTAGCACATCAAGATCTACATTTCATATAATTAGGTCAAAGCTGTAGAACCATTTCTTTTAGGAGTTATGGCCCTTAAAGCATCAAAATTTACCATTTTTCAATACTTTTCCCCTGAATTTCAAAGATTAACTTGTCTGAAACGGTAAGACCAACTGCATCTTAACAAGGCACACTGTTTGATAGCTTATATGCTACAACTCTATCTTTCAGATTTTTTATTCATAAAAAAACATGGCCGCCATGGCTAAAAATAGCACATAGGGGTAAATTGCATTTTTTTGCTAATAACTCAAAAATGGTTTCAGATATCAAAATTGTGCAAGAATCAAAGTGATCAGCATATTAAGATCTACCTGTCATGAAATTTCGGAAAAGATCAGAATGCTGATGTGGGAGTTATTGTTCTTTTTCCTAATTTTTGCCAAATTTGCACTTATAAAGCCCAATATCTTGAAAACTAACCAAGATATTTCAGAAATTTAAATCGCATATGGTTGAGCACAATAATATCTACAAATATATGTATCTGTGTAGTTCAGGTGAGCGATTCAGGCTCTTGGGAGCCTGTTGTTTTTTTTCTGCACGCGCAAAAAAAACTATACAAAACTTGTATTTATTAGGATCGATGATTAAATAACTGTTGTTTTTTCTATTTCTTTATACACTTTTCAGTAACTTTTTAGCTCACCTGGCCAAAGGCCAGGTGAGCTATTGCCATCACTTGGCGTCCGTCGTCGTCGTCGTTAACTTTTCTTCAAACTTCTTCTCCTCTGAAACGGCTGCACAGATTCAAACCAAATTTGGTCTGGTGGTACTTTAGGGTATCCCTCACAGAACTGATGTAGGGATTTTTGATTCGTCGAAAAACATGGCCGCCGTTGCTAAAAATAGACCAGGGGGGCAGACTACGGTTTTTGGCTCGTAAATCAAAAAGTATAAGAGATAGATGAAATCTGATGCCACCTTACTGCTTCAGCATCAAGTTCTACAAAAGTCTCCATTTGGTCCAAGTTGTCAGATGACCCCGTGTAGGGGTTACAGCCCCTTGAAGGTGAAAAATAGCGTTTTTTCATGTTTTTGCCTTCTAGTATGAAAACTATTGCAGATAGAGAAAAGCTGTTGCTTGCTTAAATGTTCAGCTCATTTAGCTCTACAAAAGTCTCCATAGGGTCGAAGTTGTCAGATGATCCCTTATAGGGGTTACGGCCCCTGAAGTAATGTTTTTTTTTCATGTTTTTGGCCTATGGAATGAAAACTATAGCAGATAGAGAGAAGCTGTTGCTTGCTTAAATGTTCAGCTCATTTAGCTCTACAAAAGTCTCCATAGGGTCGAAGTTGTTAGATGACCCCTTATAGGGGTTATGGCCCCTAAAATAACAGTTTTTCGTGTTTTTGGCCTATAGAATGAAAACTATAGTAGAAAGAAAAACTGTTGCTTGCTTAAATGTTCAGCTCATTTAGCTCTACAAAATATAGGGTTGACATCAAGACCAGGTGAGCGATTTAGGCTCCTGGGAGCCTCTTGTTTTTATATCATAACCATTTTTTTTTATGTTTTCTTTTACCATTTCAATTCTAAAATAGTACTTTCTTCAAGGTTTTTAGCAATTTTTGTCTTTATTGACTTAAAATGAACACTTTTAGGTTCTGTCATTGTTGAGTTATATTCAAATAGAATGACTGATGAGTTGATGTGATTCCAATGATACCTTAGTAATGCTTTGGTATAATGAGAGCAAAATATTCTCTTATTGGGGGTTTTCTGTTCCTCAAGTATAAAAAAAATAAATGCTTCAATACAACTTTTGTTAAATTTTTTGTTTCAATAAAGGAAGAGTTAAAAACATTTTAAGGGTAAGCTTAAAAAAGTCAAAATGAGATTAGCACAGCACAGGAGGTTGGACTAAAAAAAATAATTGATTCTACTTTCTAATTTAACTTCAATTACAAATTTTATTGAATAATATGATTTTCTCATTTATTTTTTTTTCTAAAGTTATTAAGTCAAGGTTTGGCGTCTAACCTTCAGTTACATGTTTAGCAAAAAGTTAGAATCCTTAGTACCTTTTCTTCTTTCAATTTATATATTGAATTCGCTTGGTATATGTGTTTGTTAGTTAAATTTATATTATGCAGCTGTATATATATTTTACATTTATTATATATCAAAGCGTTCTCATACTTTTTGTGTGAACAAATGTTCATTTCGTTTGTTCATAAATGTAAATAGGTAATAATTCATAATGTGTTGTGTACTATATGCCTGTATGTCCTTTGATATAAATCAAATTACTAAATGGTAAATTTTCTCATTTCTTATTGCATGGATTTACCTTAGTGTAAACAGCGTACTATCAAATGCATGGGTTTAACTTTCGCCATTTAACTCCGATTCTGTTACAAAACTGGATTGAATAAAATCATTTAACATTGACTAGTGCATTAGGGGATTAACTTCAATTATAACGGTAGGTCAATATGTGCGGCCCAAAAGGGTCTAATGTTTGGGGTTTTCAATATCTGAAAAAAGGTGGAAATATCAGTTGTTGTATTTATAATAATGTGTACTTTAAGGTTCTTAACCCTAAGGTTCTTCCTAGCAAGACATAGGTTGATCATCTTCGTTCTAGTTTGGTTCCCTCGTTCGATATTTTTGGTTTCATTTTGGTTCTATGCTCTTATAGTTTGGCTTTTTCAATGCTTTTGGAAGAGCGCCTCTGATGAGTCTTAGATAGACGAAACGTGCTTCAAGCGTAGCAAAATTTATTGTCTGGAACTTTGTTGCCGTTTTAATTTCACAAATGTCATATATCAATATAAAAGAAATGACTCTGTATCCACGTTGAATCGTTTTACCTCAATGTGACCCTAACTTTATATGCATTTTTATGATTTTTACCACAATATTACAAAATACCCATATACCCAAAAATGCTTGCGTTGACTCGTGTCTTTAATATGTAGGAAGTTATTGGGTTTTTTTTTTACCAACAATAAAATTTTTCATTTTCCTGCAATTTTTCTAGAAATAAACAACAAATCGTCATTCTTCCGTTGCTCCAGTGTTTGTTGACGTCTTCTTTACCTCCTCTTGACCTTTGACATAAGAAAATTTAAACATCCGAAATTATCGGAATCAATGGTTATGATAAGCAACTTGTGTATTGCATAGAAACAGGTAAAATAATAAAGAAGCATTTGTATCATCCTGCCAACAAAAATAAAACCAAATAAACTAGTTCATTGTACGCTCACAAAACAAAGCACAAAGGTCATCTCGTGTACTCAGGGTTGCGTATAGTCCTGAATCAGATCCAAATTTGTTGCGCTTCCTCAGATTAACAACAAAGCAGACAGCTAACAATTTACATGTAGCCGATCACGGTACATTCAAATATCATGTTATTACCAAATAAAAGGAACTTTCTTACACTCATTTCTCTTTGATACATATGTATTTACTTAGACGTAACATGGTAAAATGCTACAGATAAAAATATAACATGATAAAAAAATGCTGAGCATTATACTGCATAAACATATTACATGTATGTCAAACATGGGTGCAGAAAGTTTTCGACAGGAATTTTACCTGCATGAATACGAAATTTTGTCATTGTTCTGAAAATCATGTTTCGCTGTGACTTTTTAATAGGACATGGTACAGTAAGGTCCACATTTGGCTACTTCTATGACTAGAAATTACAAATTATTATGGAAAAGACTTCCTTTGCTATTTAGAAGTTTATATGAAGGAGCAAACTTGCTCTAATATATTTTTAAAATATCATCTGACATTGATGACAAAACAGGATTTTAAAACAAACCAAATATGTACAATTCCTGTCAAAATGGCTGATTTAGAACAAATTTTAGGTCTTTTTTCCAATTTTTAAATGCCTCCACCTAATTTTCCCTGAAATTTGGTTACTGAATTCTAACATTCACTTTAATTAATGTTTAGACAAGTTAAGAAATTCATAGATCATGTAGCGGAGGCCTTTGAAAATAACAATTTAAGCTCTGAAAATCAACGTTTTTTCACGATTTTGTTGATTTTACCCTGTTGTAAGTGTCTATAAAATTGAAAAACTGAAAGGTTTATCAGAAACTGAAAGCATACTCCTTAATTTGAACCATTTTATTCCATATATGAAGTACCTTAACATAAATTACTTAAGATTTATTTTTCATAAGATAGGGGCCCAAATATGGCCCTTATCGTAGCATGTCCTTTGCAATGAAATATACAAATAATAAAATCATGCCCATGTAAAAAAAAACGTTCATTATTAATGTGTTCCCCATTCACATTGTTTGAAATAAAACAAGAGGCTCCCAGGAGCCTAAATCGCTCACCTGGTCTTGATGTCAACCCTATATTTTGTAGAGCTAAATGAGCTGAACATTTAAGCAAGCAACAGTTTCTTTATCTACTATAGTTTTCATTCTATAGGCCAAAAACACGAAAAACCGTAATTTAGGGGCCGTAACCCCTATAAGGGGTCATCTGACAACTTCAACCCTATGGAGACTTTTGTAGAGCTTTATGCGCTGAACATTTAAGCAAGCTATCTGCTATAGTTTTCATTCTATAGGCCAAAAACATGAAAAAGGTTATTTTAGGGGCCGTAACCCCTATTAAGGGTCATCAGACGACTTCCATCCTATGGAGACTTTTGTAGAGCTAAATGAGCTGAACATTTAAGCAAGCAACAGCTTTTCTCTATCTGCTATAGTTTTCTTTCTATAGGCCAAAAACATGAAAAAAAAACATCATTTTAGGGGCCGTAACCCCTATAAGGGGTCATTTGACAACTTTGACCCTATGGAGACTTTTGTACAGCTAAATTAGCTGAACATTTAAGCAAGCAACAGCTTCTCTCTATCTGCAATAGTTTTCATTCCATAGGCCAAAAACATGGAAAAAAAACATTATTTCAGGGGCCGTAACCCCTATAAGAGGTCATCTGACAACTTCGACACTATGTAGACTTTTGAAGAGCTAAATGAGCTGAACATTTAAGCAAGCAACAGCTTTTCTCTATCTGCAATAGTTTTCTTTCTATAGGCCAAAAACATGAAAAAACATAATTTTAGGGGCCGTAACCCCTATAAGGGGTCATCTGACAACTTCAACCCTATGGAGACTTTTGTACAGCTAAATCAGCTGAACATTTAAGCAAGCAACAGCTTCTCTCTATCTGCAATAGTTTTCATTCGATAGGCCAAAAACATGAAAAAACATTATTTCAGGGGCCGTAACCCCTATATCTGACAACTTTAACCCTATGGAGACTTTTGTAGAGCTAAATGAGCTGAACATTTAAGCAAGCAACAGCTTTTCTCTATCTGCAATAGTTTTCATACTATAGGACAAAAACATGAAAAAACGCTTATTTTCACCTTTAAGGGGTTGTAACCCCTATAAGGGGTCATCTGACAACTTGGACCAAATGGAGACTTTTGTAGAGCAGTAGGGTGGCATCAGATTTCGTCTATCTCTTATACTTATCAAAAATCCCCATATCAGTTCTGTGGGAGATACCCTAAGGTACCATCAGACCAAATTTGGTTTGAATCTGTTCAGCCGTTTCAGAGGAGAAGAAGTTTGAAGAAAAGTTAACGACGACGACGACGGACGACGACGACGGACGCCAAGTGATGGCAATAGCTCACATGGCCTTTGGCCAGGTGAGCTGAAAAAATAGCCGATATCAAATACAAATCTAGTGAAAATCAATTCAAATGTTACAGGATCATGTATGCCTTAACACCTTCTGTGACAAAAATCATAATTTCCTGTTTTATAAACTAACCACCTATCAAAACATAGTTCATACATAGCTTTAATGGCTTTCATGGTCCTTAACCATGATGATAAGGTCGATTCCGTAAAGGGAATCATTTGACAACTATGACCCAATGGAGAGTTTCTCATAACCCAATGAGATATAATAGATTGAGATATCATTCTATAACATAAAAACACTATATTTGACCTTCATAAGCCTTAACCCCTATAAGATGTCATCTGGCAACTTCGACACAATGGAAGCTTTTTCAGAGCTAAAGAAAATGAAGGTTTTAGCAAGAAACATCTTTTCTCTATGTGGAAGAGACCACAAACATGAAAAATTCATTTTACCTTCAAAAAGCAAAGTCCCTTTAAGGGGTAAGATTAAAACATCGACCCACCAAATAAAGACTGTTGTAGTGCTCAATGACCAAGCAAGCAAGACCTTTAGAGTATCTCGATAAGTGTTATTTTTACACAGTTGCTGCTCTTGCTTGACAGGCTGCTATATGAAAAAGAGAAAGCTCCCTGGACCTATTGATCACACCGGAAACGTATACTAGTATACTTTTTTGGCAAACTTGCCTGTCTGGGAGGAATTTGCATGATGACTCAGGAATATGCTAAAGCGAAAAACAAAATACGCCGAAGAATTCACAAAAAACCAACCTTCTGATTTCCAAGTCCAACCTTCACATACATATTTGATGATATTGATAATGGAGAATGCATTGTAACATATATTGTTAATAAAAGTAATAACAAAATTACAGAACTTATAGAACCCATCTCAAATTTCCAAGAGAAAAGACAAAACAAGGCATACATATGAGAGAGGTACTGACTCGGTTTAGGCATATCAACAGAAAACAGTAAACCGGGTTTTATGGCGCTAAACCTTCTTCTTCCTTTGCGACCTTTGGGCCCGGAAGTTACACAAGACGGTTGAGAAGATATAATAGGGAAATTTAGGTGATTATCTCAGTACAAAAACCAGCAGAACTCATCGAAACAATCCCAACCCCTTCGTCTGACATAATTTTGAAGTTTTCTAGTAGTGGCTAAATGTAATAGCGAAGGAAGATTTGTTTTAGATCGTAAGACACGTATTATCACATGTAAATTACATTAGCACTAATGGAGAGACAGAATACATGCTTGAAATGGACTTGGTATTAGAATGAACTCTTCGATTCCTCTAGCACATCTATATAAAGTAACACAACATGATGAGCTATTGCCTTACAGCAGTGATTTATTTGGACAAAGACACCGATCGAAAACCAACACATATGTCAACATGAGAAAACAAATCGAACTACACCATTCATTATGGCACGTCAAACGTTTCAATATTCAAAACAAATATCGATTCAAAAGAAAATAATTTATATTCAATATTTATACATATATATGCAATTTTTTTCTATTTATATTCAAAAATTAAAATATATGTTCAAAACTTACAAATATATGGTTGAAAAACCAAAAAATATGTTAAAAACTAATAAATATATTATGCAACATTCTTCTATTTATATATTCAAAAATTAAAATATATGTTCAAAACTTACAAATATATATTCAAAAATTAAAAATATATGTTCAAAACTTACAAATATATATTCAAAAACTTACAAATATATATTCAAAAACTTACAAATATATATTCAAAAACTTGTAGAAAATACATTCAAAACATGTTTCATAGATATATTCAATAATATTGCATTCTGGGTAATATTTGTAATGACCTTGCAATTCAATGTAGCACATGCGTCCACCGTTGTGTGAAATAACACGCTTTTTCGTGGAGAAAAAAATGGGTACTCCCTTCTTTTTATTGCTTTTATAAAGTTAGAACCACGAGAAACGATCCAAGCACCACGGGGCATGTGGACTCCGGGGATGCTCCAATTGTCTTGAAATTTTGTACATCCCTCTTCCATAGTGGTCCGGGTAGTAACTCAAAACACAACACAATTGTGAGACATAATGGGTATATTGAGGTAATTACTTCCTGCAACAAACAGCCAGACACTTATAAAGTCAATCAATAACAATTAAGTGATTGGGGTGTCCTTCCGTCCATTCGCGGATAAGAAATAAGTAAATGTACTACGTACCCTAAGGTGTGACGGACACACTGACAATCGGTTTCTGTGTGATGATACTTAACCAAGCATTAAGTGTTTAAAGTATTGTGTTGGATTTAAAATCGATATACTTTTTTGAATCAGTCGATAGTAGCGTGCTGTTCTCAAAAGAGTTCCTCTACGTCCCGTTATTTTTAGACAGAGCATTATGTAGTCGATTTTTGTGGGGTTTTTTTATTGTCTAGACAGGGTAAATTGGTCAGACAATTCTCCTACCACAGAATCATTTAAAGAACATTAATCGTCTATTTTAATTGTTTCAATGTATTAATGTACCAAGTCAGGACCATTGCGATCTTAATTTTTCTGGTACGTATTCTTTGTTTTGTGTCGTCTTATGGACATTTGAGATTGATTCTCCAAGTTCGGTAATTTTGTTATTACCTTTAATAAATGTTATACAGATTGAACTGAGCAACAGATATATGCGTAGATAAAGTTGAAAGTTTAAGAAAGCTTAGTTATGCATCAACTTGTGTATTGATACATGACATATGGTGCAGATTTATATCGTTGGTGTATAGTTGAACCTATTAGTTCAATAAAAAAAACGCGAAAATCGACTGCATAAGGCTCTGTCTAAAAATAACAGATTGTAGTGGAACTCTCTTGAGAAGAGCTTAGACGTATCTATCGACTGATTTTTAAAAAATCAAGTATATTGATTTTAAATCAAACACAACACTTTAAACACTAAATGCTTGGTTAAGTATCATCACACAAAAACCGATTGTCAGCGTGTCCGTCACACCTTAGGGTACGTAGTACATTTACTTATTTCTTATCCGCGAATAGACGGAAGGACACCCCATTGTTATTTGTTAGTGATTGACTTTATAAGTGTCTGGCTGTTTGTTGTAGGAAGTAATTACCTCAATATACACATAATGTCTCAAAATTGTGTTGTGTTTTGTGTTATTACCCGGACCACAATGGAAGAGGAAGGTACAAAATTTCAAGACAATTGGAGCATCCCCGGAGTCCACATGCCCCGTGGTGCTTGGATCATTTCTCGTGGTTCTTATACTTTATAAAAGCCATTAAAGAAGGGCGTCCTCATTTTTTTTTCTCCACGAAAAAGCGTGTTATTTCATGCACACAACGGTGGACGCATGTGCTACATTGAATTGCAAGGTCATTACAAATATTACCAAGAATGCAATATTATTGAATATATCTATTAAACATGTTTTGAATGTATTTTCTACAAGTTTTTGAATATATATTTGTAAGTTTTTGAATATACATTTGTAAGTTTTGAACATATATTTTTAATTTTGGAATATATATTTGTAAGTTTTGAACATACATTTTAATTTTTGAATATATAAATAGAAGAATGTTGCATAATATATTTGTAAGTTTTGAACATATATTTTAATTTTTGAATATAAATAGAAAAATATTGCATATATATGTTTAAATATTGAATATAAATTATTTTCTTTTGAATCAATATTTGTTTTGAATATTGAAACGTTTGACGTGCCATAATGGATTGTTATTTTAAATGTATGTTTGATAGATGATTTCTCAATAAGAATTATCAAACTTATTGCTTTTGTTTTTATACCCCGCCACACGAAGTGGCAGGGTATTATGTTATACCCTCAGTTTTTTTCGGTGTCTGTCCGTCTGTCCGCCCGTCTGTCCGTCTGTCCGTCTGTCCGTCCCCCGAAGGTTTCCGACCAATAACTTAAAAACGCGTCAAAGGATTTCAATGATATTTTGCACAGCTGTTTAGTACAATAAAATACAGGTCAAGTTCGATTTCCAGCATGATCCAAAAAACAGTTTTCGAGATAGGCCACTTTGAAAAATCAAATTTCATGAAATTTTGAGTTTCCGACAAATAACTTGAAAACGCGTCAAAGGATTTGAATGATATTTTGCACATCTGTTTAGTACAATAAAATACAGGTCAAGTTCGATTTCCAGCATGATCCAATAAATAGTTTTTGAGATAGGCCACTTTGAAAAATCAAATTTTATGAAGTTTTGAGTTTCTGACCAATAACTTGAAAACGCGTCATGGGATTCAATTGATATTTTGTGTAGCTATTGAGTACAATAAAATACAGGTCAAGTTTAATTTCCAGCATGATCCGAAAACCAGTTTTCAAGATAGGCCACTTTGAAATCAAATTTTATGAACTTTTGATATTATAACGTGGCGGGGTATCATTTAATGTCCCATTACATGCCCTATTTTTTAATCTAATATAAGATATATATGCTTATAAAATGAAACTTGGTATGTACCTTTATATGGAGAAATGTTTCCCATTTCTCGAAGGAAGAGATGATTTGATTTCATAAAACTTATGCATCTTATAAAGGTGACTCAGGTACTTAATGCTTGGTATGTTTTTTCTATTATTATACATATGTACACAGTTACATATGGTTCTTGTTCAGTTCTGTAGTATGATATACAGTCTCAATCTATATATGGCATGTGTACATGAAACTTATGCATTAAAATTCAATACTTGTCTATGATTAAATGAACAAATACACAACACATGGTTTAAACTTCCAGCTTCAGACAGGACAGTCTGGGTTGATCCATATTAACTGCAAATATATCAATCATATTCATACAATTTACAAATACAAAGGTATAGCAACACATAGACATTGCAGAAAATCTGAGAATGCAGACAAGATTAAATAAATGAATTTATTTTGAAACTTGCCGATATCTTAATGAAACTTGATATGAAGCACAGAAACATAGAAATGAAACTAGATATGAAGCTATGAGTTCTCTATAAAACACATAAAGTAAGAGAACACATGTTCAGGGAATACACATAACCACTGGCAGCTTAGGATCAGTTTGCAACATAAAACTCTGATATATTGAAAGGACTACTGTTGTTAAACTCGTTGTCTTATAATCAGTTTTTATTGATGTCTTATGCTCATATAGGTTTTTTTGTTTCTTTAGTGTTTTACACCTTAAATATTTGAAATTGTGCATTATTTTGCAAAAAAAAAATTCATAAATAAAAAATACATTTGGTATAGAAACATTCAATAGGTCTAAAAAGCTTAAATTAATACTGCATTTAAAAAGAATTGTTAAACAAAGCAATGTCATATTGTTGTTGTTGTTTATTTTTATAAGACTTGGGTTGCAATCTACCAATTGTTTGTCCTGTAACAAACCCAGAGGTTCAGATTCAGTACACATGTGCTGATGACAAGTATGACAGTGGATTCTGCTGTTCCTAAATTTATTAATAAAGTCGCATTCTTTCACTTGATGAAAAAAAGCATGTTGAATGCGTCATATATATTGTTTTTTAATCATGGCTCTGAATGATTATGTGTTTAATAAGAGAAGTCACAAAACGAAAATGATACCTGGCTTTTCACATGACACTAAAATGACAATGTCTTTGTTTTGACATGTTAGAGATACACAATTTGAAAAGCATAATTAAGGCCTCACCTCAGCTCACATATGAAAATCAAAAAAAAGATAACGATACTTGTGCCGCAAAATGTTTCATTAGAAAGATTAATATTTGTAATTTTAGAAATTTTAACATTCTTTGCAATCGATTATTGTGTGTGCAAACATGAGACTTAAAATGAACCCTTTTCGTTATTAATTTTTTTTTAAAAGACTGATTTTTATACCTAAAGTCAAAAGTTCAAAATGAAAAGTAAAACAAAGTTGCAGACAATAAATCTTGCTACGCCTGACGCGCGTTTCGTCTATTCTAGACTCATCAGAGGCGATCTACCTAAAATATTTGAAAAGCCAAACATTACATCCAGATTATAAAGTCTTAGAGCGAAACAATAAAAAAAAATACCGAACAAGAAAACCAATATATGACTAAGATCAACACATGTCTGGGATAGGCTAAACCTTAGGGTTTTTACATTTTTAAAATTTAAACGAATAATTTATAGCTTTGATGTATTCTTCAAGATAAAAGTGTTGATGCCAGATCGGATTAACCTCGGGAAATTTAAACTCCACCAGCAGCGCTAACCTTAACGGGTGTTAGAAATACAAATTACAACATAGTTCCAGAGAATAAATTTTGCTACTCTGATGCACGTTTCTTCTATTCAATACTCAACAGATGCGTTCTACCTAAAATGTTTCAAAAGCTTAACATTAAAATATTGAAAAAAAAATCTTTGTTTTCGTAATTTTCTCAAGATTACAACTTATTTCTGATTCCAAATTATTGTTCGATGAAACTTTTATACAAAAAGGACCTTCAACAGAATTGTCAAACTTTGTTTCCGTGATTAAGGACAGGAAATAAATTTTGTAGAAGTTTACCGTAAGAAGTTTGCCATGAAATTTAGACACCATAACAAGAAGGCTGACAAAAGCAAGAATAAAAAGCACACAGCAAGATTCAACCTCGACGATTTTCTCAAAGTGCAAATGTTTTTATTTGGGGGGATGTCAGGCTTTGTTTCAGTTTTAATCCTTTTGATAAGTATAAGTTCCCTTTAAGTCAAGCACATGGGTGTATTAAAAAAATGATTTTTTTATGCTGGCTCAATAGACAGGGCCTCAATCATATTATGAATATGAAAATCATAGAACAATAAAATCACAAATGCCGAACTGGAAACTAACACTGAAGTGTTTTGTCACATTACCTGAATGTTCCTATTTCTTCTTTCCAAAGACCTTATAATTAGCTGTAGAATACAACGGTATCTGATAAGCGTTAAGGAAAACATGTTCAACATAGCAATTTAAATGGTCTGGGGCTTTTTTAATTGACTCTCAAAGTCACACATTGATATTTTGTGTAAAATTTATTTTATTTTTCGCTTTAGCATATTCCTGAGTCATCATGCAAATTCCTCCCAGACAGGCAAGTTTGCCAAAAAAGTATACTTGTATACGTTTCCGGTGTGATCAATAGGTCCAGGGAGCTTTCTCTTTTCATATAGCAGTCTGTCAAGCAAGAGCAGCAACTGTGTAAAAATGACACACATCGAGATACTCTAAAGGTCTTGCTTGCTAGGTCATTGAGCACTACAATAGTCTTCATTTGGTGGGTCGATGTTTTAATCTTACCCCTTAAAGGGACTTTGCTTTTTGAAGGTAAAATGAATTTTTCATGTTTGTGGTCTATTGAAAGATAACTCTTCCACATAGAGAAAAAATGTTTCTTGCTAAAACATTTATTTTATTTAGCTCTGAAAAAGCTTCCATTGTGTCGAAGTTGCCAGATGACATCTTATAGGGGTTAAGGCTTATGAAGGTCAAATATAGTGTTTTTATGTTTTACCTTATAGAATGATTATTATTGCAGATAGAGATAAATGATATCTCAATCTATTAACCCACTAGCTTATAAGAAACTCTCCATCGGGTCATAGTTGTCCAATGATTCCCTTTACAGAAAAGACCTTATTATCATGGTTAAGGCAAATTTTGAGTAGCAACTCATATATATATTTATTAATAATATTAATAACACTCATTGTTGTAGCTTGAGGTATTAACTATTAATCTCTATTTATATCCATGCTCCCATCTATATATTTTATATGGCTTCATTACCCACTACAAAAAATGTATATATTGTCACAATCATACCTTAATTTTGTATACTTTATTATTTTTTTGTTGTTGCTTTACTGTTATTTATAATTAATCATTGTAATGATCCTGCCCCTTGAGGGACCTTTATTGGTAATAAAATATGTCTTATATGTCTTATGTCTATATATATGTCGAAATGGTCCCAAAATAAACAAGATCAAACATATTTTGTAACAGTGAATTTGTAAAAGTTTTGTGAAATCCATGAAGAGGTTTCAGAGGTTTGTGAATATAAGCCATCTTAGTTTGAAACACGAGTTAAATTACGGAACGACACACATATCACAACAGAACAAAAATTTTCAAACGGTATGTATCAAGTTTTATCATTTAGGTCTTCTCTGTGTCCAATATCTTAATTTTGGTTAAAAAATGAAGTTTTTATTCAATAAGGTTTGCTGAATAGAAAATAATGAGATGTGGAATATAAGTGTACGCGACAAAGCCCAAAATCAAGCGGCAATTCATAAAAACCACAATGGACAACCGCCAGCAGCCTTCAACGAGGCCATTTGGCACTGCTCGCGGTTCTGCAATTTGCCCATGGTCTAAATAAAATGCATATAATTCAAATCCAGTCCTGAAATAACCACAGATAGACCCCCTTCTTAAACAAAGAACAGAAAACATCAAAAAGACAAGTACAAACGAAAGCTTTGTCAAAGATTCCTGGCTTAGGAATCATCTTTTTCCGCGAGTACCAAAAAAGTGGACGTAAAATTGAAAGAGTGTCGGTAAGGAAGGGATCAACTATGTTTTAAAATAACCATAAACCTGTCAGAATTTTCAATGTACAGAAACACATTAAACCATATTGCAACTTTTGATAAGATTTGATAACCTTTCATTCCAATAAAATCTGATTATAACGATACGATTGAAACGTTTTTATTTTTTTTAATGTTACCAAAACAAAGTTCGTTTAGTCAAATCTTTTTTATAATTCGTACTTCAATAACAATATCTTGTAAAAAAAAACTTGATTGTCCACATCAGTTTTGATTTTACAAGAAGTATCATATCCAAATTTCAGGGTAATGTTGCTTTACAAAGCAATTAAATCCCAAAACTATTCCCTGATGACTTTCCACAGATAGCTCTTGATTTATAATGGAAATAGATATAGATATAAAATTTTGTGTATCAAGAATGTAAATAGCATTTTAGAATTAAAGTTGTTATTTTTAGGTAGTATTAACAGTTATAAAATGGAAACCTTTATCGTCATTATAATAGCAAAAAAAAAGTAAACACGCTTTGTGGCTACTTTTCTGAAAATTGGCTAATTGCTCTACAGGATAGTGTACATAAATCTTAACATATTTTGGAAAAATGATTGTTCAGACTGATTTTCGTGATTATTAAAGCATTTTTTTTCTTTCCATGGTAATAGTAAAATGACAAATGACTGATCCTATTTACACACATAAAAATAGTTTGTTTATTTGGGAACCACTTGATCTATTATATAGCTATCCCAGAAAAAAAACAGTTTATTCGTTATTCGCTTCAGAACATTATATTTAAGTATAGGAAGTCTAGAGTCTCGCAAGAAAAGACCAAAAAAGCAGGGCTACCTGCAGAGCGTTGATTACATAACAATACGGATTGAAATTTTTAGTTAAATCTTTACATTTGGTATTTGTTCAAAATATTGATAATTTGATGGTTACTTTAAAATTTTAATTAACCTTTTAACCACTGCTTTATACTTAAGCACAAGAATTAAGATGCTTATTAACCAGTTGAAGTCTTTATGTCTCTTATTGATTTGATTTCTTTCATGTATTATTGGCCAGATTTCACTAGTGAAAATCCGGGTTATAAAATGGTGAATGTCGGGCGGGCGAGCGTGAAAATTACTTCCGTAACAGTTTGCTCAGCATTTACTTATCACCGCCTCTTGATATTTGGTATGCAGCATTAACATGAACTCCAATAACGTGGGATTTGATTTCAGGTCTATTGCTCAACAACTTCCTGTTTACCGACCTATTATGTAATTTTTGACATTTATGTTCAATAATAGAAAATTTTCGTAACAGTTTTCTCAGGAACTACTAATCACAGCCTCTTGATATTTGGTATGGCATAATGCAGCCTCAGCATGAGCTCCAATAACGTGGGATTTGATTTAAGGTCTATTACTCACCTACTTCCTGTTTACCGACTTAGTTAATTTTTTTACATTAATGTTCAATATACAAGAAAATTTTCGTAACAGTTTTCTCGGCACTATCAATCACAGCCTGTTGATATTTAGTACGCAGTATGAGCTCCTATAACGTGGGGTTTGAATTCAGGTCTGTGGCTCATTAACTTCCTGTTTAACGAAATCCGGCCATTTCTGTCTTTGATCCATTTTTTGTGTGTTCTGTTCTGTGTTCGGCCAAAATCTAGTTTAATCTGCAACATGGAACATTTTTGATCTAATTAATGACATGTGTACTTTATCGTTGAGTAGCTGCATTTTGGCAGAAAAACTGTGTTCAGTTTAAAAAAAAATTACTCGTGTTCCTCATGGATTTGATTATTTATGGTATCTCCTAGCAAAAACCTGCTCAATGGAAATTGTTATATGTTCCATTTTGACCGAGTCATATCGTTAAGTGTGCCATTGGGTCTTTGTGTGGCTGTGAAAACCTGAAATGAGAGATTTATCTTTTATTTAAATAGATAATTTCTTCTGTATGAATACAATGCATGAATGAATTTTGCAAAATAACCCCTGACTTAATGGCCCTGTCACACTATAACGTTTTAGCCAACGTGTGCCGAACGCTCGAATAATGTTCTAAAACGTTGGAACACGTTGGCAGTCGCTGTAAAAAGTTTGAAAAAAAATATCTCGGTGAACGACCACAGAGCGTCAGATTAACTACCTGCAACGCACGACAAACTTATTCAAAACTTATCTATAGCGTTTGTCCGGCGTACTTGAAGTTTGCCTAGCGCATTTGTGACGACTGCAGAACGCATTCATAGGGTTAGTCTAACTTATATTTTTTTCTCTCGGTGGGGAGACCTAGGATTTCTGTTCTTTTCTTTAGTATTATTTCACAATAACCCAAATAGATCTATTATCTGGCTTAAATGTATTATACATTTAAGCCAGATAATAGATCTATTTGACTATTGTTGGATTAATTAATAATTATAGATACATCATGTAAATTTAGTTTCGTTATAAAAATATTGGTTTTCAGCGTTCTGGTAATATGAACGTATAATTATTCTAAAGCCGTTTTTTAACCAATAGATGATTTTGGCAGTATTTTCACACGTATACACTGGACAATAAACAAGTTGCAAATATTTTTGATATACAGGTCTATGATTTTGTATATTTCAGTTGAAATGCACAGTATTATTGAGTGATGCACTGATCATGAACTGAAATCATCCACTTAATCTTTTAACTAATAAAAGAAGGTCTGACTGTTTATTTTCAACTCTAGGTGGTATTTTTGTTTTAAATAATTTTCTGTTTTTTTGTTTTTGTTTTATCTTTATTCTATTTCAATATATTTTTTTTATTCGTGTGTAAGCCAGGTTTTAGTTTGGTGTTACTATCTTTGTTTTTACGGTTTTTCCAATGTTGTTTGCTATTCACTCTGTAACATTGAACGAACACAGTCATGCTATCTGGGTTTCCAGAGTTTAAGCGTTCTCAATATCGTTTCTATCCCCTACACAATACTACCCCTCAAAACTCAAAATGTCAAACCAAAGTAGATTTGCTGAAAAAATAGCCTATTTTGCTGATTTGATCAGACCTGCAGTCCTCAAATCTTATACATTCTTTGATACTACACGAACTTATCAAATGGATGAACCAAGACTGATACCGTTGAAATTTAAGATCTGCAATGCTGGGTACCCGTGGTCATTTTCTGAAGCATTTATTCAATACACAAAATACGTGGGGCCGAATTTCATGTTAGATTCGTGGCATAAACATCATATCTTTAAATTGATGGATGTATTGGGAGGAGTTGAAGAAATGAGAAACTTTGATCGAAAGTCTTTTGAATGTCTTTTTGATCTTGAAGGTATTAAACTGTTTTAACAGGTTGGGAATAACCCCAATTGGGATAATATATCTCAATTGGGATATATTATCCCAATTGGGATAAGTGAAGTTATCCCAATTGGGATAATTGACCAGTTTTTCAAGCATTATTTTGAAATGGAATTTTGGTGCATAACAAATTATGAACAATTGAAAAGTTGATAATTTCAGGGATATGAAGATGTATTGCAATAGTGTGTGTGATGCTGCGTTTTTGCGACAATTCATTTTAGTAATTGCAGCATCATTCAGTTTTTATTGCTACAATCTAACAAAATCGAACAAGGTATTGACTCAATGATTGCATAACATGACAAAACTTGATACTAAAATATACGAAAGATTAAATCTTCAGCTCTAGTTGTTATATTTTCACAGAAAATGTTCAGTGGTAAACGTCAAATATTCAGTTGATTTTTCAATATTTTTTACCTTGGTCAAAGAAAGATAACTGCAACTTAAAATAATAATTTGACTGTCAGGATTTTTTTCTAAGATTTAAAAAAAATAATTCAAATCTATGCAAGTTCCAAAAATATTTGAAATTGCACAACTACAGAGGGAACATACGTTATTGTAGAAAAATACATACAAAAGAACTTTTAACAATACTGAAATGTTGTTAATTCACATTAAAAACGACTAACTTTTTAGACGAAAATTATGATCTGTGCATAAAATGCAGCATCCCTTATGTAATCCATGTATATTGTAATGAAGCATTTACATCTGGGTATAATCTCTGAAATGCATTTTTATGCACCATTCAGCCAGTAAATTTTTATATCTAAAAAACCTGTCTTTTATCCCAATTGGGATAAGTCCATTTATCCCAATTGGGATAATATATCCCAATTGGGATATATTATCCCAATTGGGGTTATTCCCAACCTGTTTAAATCATCGGTTCACAGTAGCATAGGCGGATCCAGGGGGGCCTAGGGGGCCCAGGCCCCCCCTTTTGGTGGAAAAATTTGGTTGAATATATAGGAAATCATTGAAGCATGACCAAAGGGGCCCCCTCTTAGGTCAGTCAGTGGGCCCCCTCTTTTCAGAATTTCTGGATCCGCCTCTGAGTAGTTTTTATACTGAGACAATAATTAAAGAGATATGTCTCCACGATAAACCCAAAATAACAGTGTCTCCGCGCTATATTTGTAAATTCAGATTTGGCCTTTTGAAATAGGCACTTGCATTACAAGCGAGTAAACTTTTTCATAATGAATCCTACATATGAAATTTATACATCAATGTTGGAAAGAGTATATTTTGCTGCTTTGTTTAGGCTATTTTTCTTTTGATTTTTATCACACATTTTTCCAAAGGAACAGTTTAAAGTCAATCATACATTTTTTTCCAAATTCAAACTTAGAAATAAACCTCTTGGAAATCTAATACATTTCATATCAAATCTTACCTTATAGTATCTTATTTAGTACTGTTAAATAGCAAAATGATTCGAGAATATTCAGGTGAAATTTGAAGGTTATTTGATAAATTCAGGTCAACTAATTAACAGTTTGAAATTGGTCAATTTCCTGTTTAAACAGGACACCCGCCGGCCGATAACTCTCGATAAGGAAATTTGTTTATTGTGACAAATATCAGTCTGTTAGCGAGGTGTCTGATTTTTCACCATCCTCCAGATTTTATTAAATTACAAACAAAATGATAAATAAAACGCTACGCAAATAATATAACACAATGTACGAGAAATTCAGCTTTATAAAGATATTTTTATATTTGAATATACTGTAGAAACACCAAAGTTGAATCAAGAGGATCCTAGATCTTCACAAGAACGACACTATTATTTTCAGCCATTTCATATGTTTAATAGGATGATTCGATTCTCTTCGATATGATTTTCTCAGTTTTATATGATTGAAAATTTCTCTTTGTTCTACAATTTTCAGAAAAAGATCATTTTAGTAATGCATTTTGAAAATAAATATTCAATAAATGGTTCAAAAGATAAAAAAATTGTTAATTTATAAAATTTTCAGTAAAAATTTGATTGGTTCAGAAACAATTTTGCAGAAAATTTATTATATGTTTATATTATATTATATTATATTATGCATTTATATGGTAAATACATGTATGAAAAAATCTACTTCCCAGGAATGTTTACAGAACTATTTTATCTTATAGGAGGATCTGAAATGGGAAATTATCCTATATAATGATGTTTGTTCACTGTACTGTTAATTGCTATCCAATTTGACAAATAAGCATATATGACCATGATGACATCACTTGCAGGGATGTCCAAAACAATCAGTTTTTGTCTCGCCTGCGACGAATAGTCGCGGAAGGCGAGACATAGGTATTACTTTCCGGCGGCAGCGACGGCGGCGGCGGCGTCGTAAAGTTTTTTGTAAGACTTTTGTGGACAATGAATTGCTTGAAAAGTATAATAGCTAGGCATCTGATATTTGGTATACAGACAGTTCAGGTTATGGTCTACGCAACTGTCACCATGCCGTGTGACCCTGACCCCATTTTCACGCTCCAGTGACTCTGTGAACTTAGGTCTTTTTTCAGGCCGTAAACTTTTTTGTAAGACTTTTGTGGACGATGAATTGCTGGAAAAGTATATTAGCTAGGCATCTGATATTTGGTATACAGACAGTTCAGGTTATGGTCTACGCAACTGTCACCATGCCGTGTGACCCTGACCCCATTTTCACGCTCCAGTGACTCTGTGAACTTAGGTCTTTTTTCAGGCCGTAAACTTTTTTGTAAGACTTTTGTGGACGATGAATTGCTGGAAAAGTATATTAGCTAGGCATCTGATATTTGGTATACAGACAGTTCAGGTTATGGTCTACGCAACTGTCACCATGCCGTGTGACCCTGACCCCATTTTCACGCTCCAGTGACTCTGTGAACTTAGGTCTTTTTTCAGGCCGTAAACTTTTTTGTAAGACTTTTGTGGACGATGAATTGCTGGAAAAGTATATTAGCTAGGCATCTGATATTTGTTATACAGACAGTTCAGGTTATGGTCTACGCAACTGTCACCATGCCGTGTGACCCTGACCCCATTTTCACGCTCCAGTGACTCTGTGAACTTAGGTCTTTTTTCAGGCCGTAAACTTTTTTGTAAGACTTTTGTGGACGATGAATTGCTGGAAAAGTATATTAGCTAGGCATCTGATATTTGTTATACAGACAGTTCAGGTTATGGTCTACGCAACTGTCACCATGCCGTGTGACCCTGAACCCATTTTCACGCTCCAGTGACTTTGTGAACTTAGGTCTTTTTTCAGGCCTTTAACTTTTTTGTAAGACTTTTGTGGACGATGAATTGCTGGAAAAGTATATTAGCTAGGCATCTGATATTAGGTATACAGACAGTTTAAGTTATGGTCTCCGCAACTGTTACCATGCTGCGTGACCCTGACCCCATTTTCACGCTCTAGTGACTCTGTGAACTTAGGTCTTTTTCAGGCTGAAAAACTTTTTTGTAAGATTTTTGTGGATGATGAATTGCTGGAAAGTTATAATAGCTAGGCATCTGATATTGGGTAAACAGACAGTTGCGGTTATGGACAATGCAACTGTCACCATGCCATGTGACCATGACCCCATTTTTACGCTCCAGTGACTCTGTGAACTTAGGTCTTTTTTTCAGACAGAAAACTTTTTGTAATTCATGTGTGGACAATGGATTGCTTGAATAGTATAATAACTAGGCATCTCTTATTAGGTATATGAGCTGGTACAATCTCTCGGAAAAGCTTCTAAGCACATATAAAATGACTCCAACACTTATTTCGAGTTGGAATACTAAGAAGCGGTTCACGAGTTGTATGATTGTCCAGAATTAAGGCTGCTTAATATCTCAGGGGGCTATTACAAATATAAACAGTCATGATTTTAAACCATACATATACATAAAAAGAGCTGTAATGAGACATATAGACAACATACACTTTTTGTGTTTATATCAAGAAATGAAAGCTTAGGTAGTTGATTTTAGTGATGGTGCCGGCAGGCGAGACATACTTTTAGTGGCCACACTTGTATTTAATCCCTGATCACTTGTGAGATAGGCAAACTCTCCTATAAATAAACCAAAGGCCTTCATCAGTTTCAGAAAATATTTTTCACCACCATATTTTGGATTGTTTTGTCAGCTTGACAACTGCAAAAAGTCAATAGTTGATTTATCATTCATGTGATGTATTATGTCTGACACATAAAATGATATTTCATTCAATCACTTTTATGTTTTAATATATTCTTGTAAACACCTTTTGGTTGCCCTTATTTGGGTTTAATAAACTTATGAACTAATGTTCATAGTACTTTTTGTTGCAGAAAATCATGTGAAATGCTTAAGGACACTACTATCCAGAAACAATAATAAGCTTGATATTGCAGCAGTTATGGCTCATCATTACTTTAAACCTTTGTTGCCTGACAGTACTTATGTTCTAGACACCTCATACACCAACAAGCCAACCAAGTGTAAACAGTGTCAACAAGAACTTGTTTATGGAGATACAACTGTTGGTTAGTAGACATATATAACCCACTTTTACCACTTTTTATAAGAATCATGCAAAGAGCAATTCATGGGTGGAAAGCCTACACCAATTTATTTTTGATGTGTTACTCCTACTAGCATCCTGTTTTGATCTTTTGTGCTCTTTTTCCAAATTAGCCCTGGTCCTGAGAAAAAAAATATATAGAATGCATTGGAAATATGTAAGAAAGGGAGATAACTCTTAAAATTGTCAATAATTTCAATAGAAACCATTGTAACAAAATGGCAAGATTTCTTCCAGGACCAGGCAGTTATGAGCAAATTGTTATTTATTTCTTATTTTTATATACTTTGAACTATCTTTCGTTAAAAATAAACCACTGTAGTCTTTTTATCGATGAATCACTTTTCTTCAATTTTGCATGATTCTTAGGTGGACTACTACTTAAAAGAAGATGGGGCCAACGAGTAATGTGCCTTTGTGTATATTTTGTAGTTCTGTCACAATTTTCTGAGCAGGTTATATGTATATGTAGGTGTATACATGTATATTCCCTTGACAGTGTTTGAAGGAACATTCATGTACATTTATTCAGAAATCACAGCCGATTTTAAAAAGTAAAAATAAAGGTACTATGATCACACCACAAAAACACAAAATGAAAAAGGCATTCATAAGTGAGTTGCTCAAAAAGGCAGACAAAACTAGTTGACAACAAAGACAACAACAACAAATTTAAAAAAAAAAAAAATTACCCCCTCTCCCCTCTGGATCCACCACTGTTGATTAATTAAAAATTCCAATATCATGAATATGTGATGTAATTGTTTATTTCAGGGAACAAAAAAGTATGGCATGGAAAAGTGGACATCCTTCTTAAAACACATGATTTCCAGACTAGTATTAAAGTAAACTCGGAAGAAGAATTTTCAAAATCTGATACAGCTGAACCATTTTTACCTGATCATGATGAGGAAGATGCACATGAAGATAATGTAATTCCTTTTAGGGAAGTTGAAGAAAGAAGAGAAAATAAGAAAAAGATCAAATCACAGTTTTTGGCTGAAGCAATTGTTAATGCATTTTATTTTGCAAAGTATCAATCTAAAAGTGATCAGTTCATTCCATCTTTTCTTATAACAGAAAAATACATTAGAATGGTATTTTACAATGTTAAATTAGATATATTATTAAAATGCACAAAAATGAACATTTGGGAAGATGAAAATACCTTGAATTTCATGACATTAATTCGTGTTTGGTTGGTACTAAATTATTCCTGTACCATGCCTGCAAATGATATGTATGAATATCTTCTCCTGCAAACTGGAAAATGTTATTTTAAAGATCTGCTATTGCCAGAGAGTTACCAAATTTATTTGAATGAAATACAACAGCCATGTAAAATAGATGATAATCTTAATCCAAAAGTCAAAGATAATGATAATGATGATGATGTTAATATGGAGGCTGCAGAATGTGACAGAGAAGAACTAATCTCTTTTTACCAATATGTAAGGAAAAGATTGAAGTTGTCAGGATGATGATGATCATAAACATTTCTTGAAACTGAATAAAATGAGGAGTAACATGGGTAGTGGACATATTTTGTATTACAAGAAGATTTTACTACAATTGAGTTATGTACTATAAATCTACAAATGTATGCTTGTAATGAATTGTGGTATTTTACTTTTTAGCTAACTTTGCCAAAGGCCATATATGTAAATGTATGAGATATTGATATTGCTATCACTTCAATGAGTCTGTCATCTATCCATTTATTCAACTTTTAATTGATCTTCTCTGAAACCATTTTTACCAAATATGCTATCAAACAAGTGTTGTTATCTATATGTGAGTGCACATTTACTATACAAAAAATGCTTGGATATTTGATTATCAGACATGATAAATGACAAGTTGGCTACAATCGATCCTCATTTTGAAACATTCTATACAAAACATAATTGTTGTTACTAAGAATAGAACATAGGTAACAGACCGTAAAAAACACTTGGCTTATACCTCTCAGCAACTTTAACAGATAGATAAAATCTGGATTAGGCTCTTTAGAACCAAAAGCTCTACAAAAGTCTCCATTGAGTCAAAGTTGTCTGACGATCCTGAATAGGGGTTTTAGCCCTTTTAAGATCAAGCGTGATTTTTTCCTATAAGATGATAAATTGTGCAGATAGAAATAAGTTTTTGCCTACAGTCTCTATTGAGTTATGACCCATTTAGGTGAGCTATTGTCATCACAAGGCAGTCGTCCATTAACTTTTCTTCAAAGATCATCTTCTCTTGAAATCACTGAAGGGGTTGCTTACAAACTTTGTACACTTGGTCTCCAGGATGTCCTCTTCCAAGTTTGTGGAATTCATGCATACTGTCCTACCAACATAGCCGCATTAACAAAAATAAAACAGGGAGTGTCAGTCGGAGTCAGACCAAAGTTTTTAGCTTATATCTCAACAAGTACTATAAGAGATAGAGAAAATCCGAAACTCTCTATTAAATGGAAGTTGTGGGACAACTCCTTGTAATAGTTATATCCCCTTATTCGCCAAAATTGACCACTTTTTACAGTTTACTATACATTTTAGCTCACCTGGATGGTCAAGGTGAGCTAATGCAATCACTTGGCGTCCGCCGTCGTTGTCGTCGTGTCTGTCCTCTGTTAACAGTCTTTCAATAATCTTCTCCTCTGAAACTTCTGAACAGAATTTAATGAAACTTGGTATGATTGATCCTTAGGATGTCTTGTACAAAAGTTGTGTTTAGATTTTTGATCCGTCAAAAAACATTGCCGCTGTGGCTTAAAATAGACCAAGGCGGTCAGACTACTGTTTTTGGCTTGTAAATCAAAAAGTATAAGAGATAGATCTACTGCTTCGGAATCAAAATGCCTACAAAAGTCTACTATTGGTCGAAGTTGACAGATGGTCCCTTATAGGGGTTACAGCCCCTTAAAGGTGCAAAATCTATCAAGTCAAAAATGGTCGGATTTCGTTAAACAGGAAGTAGGTGAGCGACAGACCTAAAATGGAATCCCACGTTATGGGACTCCACCCTGATGCTGTTTACCAAATATCAAGTGGCTGTGATAAGTAGTTGCTGAGAAAACTGCCACAAGTTTTTTCCCCGCCCGCCCGCCTGACATTCACCATTTTATAACCCGGATTTTTCACTCCATGAAATCCGACAAAAAATAGTTTTTTTTCTTCATGTTTTTGGCTTATAAAAAAAGAGAAAAGTTGTTGCTTGCTTAAATATTCAGCTCATTTAGCTTTATAAAAGTCTCCATAGGATCGAAGTTGTCAGATTACCCCTTATATGTTTTTATACGACCGCAAAAAATTGCGGACGTATATTGGTATGATGCTGTCATCGTTGTCATTGTCGTTGTCGTCGTCGTTGTCGTCTGGGGACATTTGGTTTCCGTGCGATAACTTGAGTAAATATTGACCAATTGTTATGAAATTTTTATATGATGTTTGTAACCATTAGAGGAAGGTTCCTATTGTATTTGGGGTTGGTGGCCCTTACCGTTTTGGAAAAAAGGGCCAAAAGGGGTTAATACGGTGTTGTAGAATGTTTATTATTCATTTGATTTTGAAAATTCTTTTTTTATTGAATTCCTTATTAAATTCTGTCAACAAAATGTGTCAATGGTTTTGATGTATATTGAACTGTTACATTGCTACAGGGGGCCAAAGACGGGCCACACCCAAAAAATCAACTTTTTTATTTGTGGTCCGATTTTCAAAATCTTTTTTTCATTGGAATCCTTGTGAAAATCCCTGCCTGCTGTGTTAATCAGATTTGGAATATCTCTTACTGTTTTTGAGATATAAGGGGTCGAAGGGGCAAAAACCGCCATTTTTAAAAGTTGGTCAAGGCAAATGGTTTTACACAAGATATTTAGCTGTAGCTATAGTAATAATATTAGGAAGGGTGTTAAAATTCTAAATCATGGAAATTCAGAATATCAATGGCTTAAACTGTGTAAAAAATTTTTCAACTTTGAAAAAGATATATTTTTATGTCTAATATATTTTGCTCCTAGACAAAACATTGACATTATAGAGGAAGTCGAAAAAGATGTAACTGATAAGTATGGTTTATTAGGAGACATTATACTTTTGGGGGATTTTAACGCCCGCACGGGTGTAGAAAAGGATTTTATTGTAAATGATGACATCTCACATGTTCCTATTTATTCTGAATATTATACCATTGACAATGTTGTACATAAAAGAACTAGTTGTGATAATGTTATTGATTCAAGAGGGAAAGATTTATTAGAGTTATGTATCTCAAACAAAATAAGAATTTTAAATGGAAGGATATTTGGAAATACCACTGGTAAATATACTTGTTATAAGCCGAATGGCTGTAGTGTTGTAGATTATGTACTTGCATCTGAGTGTTTGTTATCTAATATTTTATACATGTCTGTTTCAGATTTCAAAGCAAACTTTTCAGATTGTCACTGCAAACTTTCATTTAAAATTTTAGCTAGTTTTGAATATAACAAAAATACGGACAACGACATGCAAGATTTTCCAAGTCGCTATATTTGGAACAGTGAATCAATTCAAAAATTTCAAGAATCACTAAATCATCCTGTTATTCAAAATGATATTAAATCTTTCTTAAATACTGAAATCAACCCAGATGAGACAAGCATTACTCAAGCAGCAAATAAAATTCAAAATATTCTAGATAATGTATGTAAACTATCTCTTCGAAAAAAAGTCAAAGAAAAAGTTGAAAAATAAAACAGCAAATAAAGAATGGTTTGACTCTGATTTAGAAAAAATGAAAAAATGGTAGATGATAAAGCAAAACTCATGAACAAATATCCTAAAGATCCACTGGTTAGAGGGTCTTTCTTTAAATTGAACAAGAAATATGCAAAATTAAGAAAAACTAAAAAAAGGGAATTTAAAACACAAATAATGCAGCGTCTTGAAACGATGAATTCAAATAATCCAAAAGAATATTGGACTCTTGTGAATCATCTGCGAAACAACTCTAAGGAAACACCAGAGAATAATATAGAAGGAAAAGAATGGTTTGAATACTTTTCCAATCTGGCAAGTGTTAAACCAAACTTTGATACTAAACTTACAGAAATAGAAGAAAAAATAAAATCTCTACAAAATAAAGAGATTATTAATTCACTTCTTGACAGAAAAATATCTAACCAAGAACTGGATAAGGCTCTTAAGAAACTAAAAAATGGCAAGAGTTCTGGATTAGACAGCATCAGTAACGAAATGCTGATAACATCAAAACCAGTCTTACAGGGATCAATTTTAAAATTATTTAATGCTGTATTTACATCAGGTTTATATCCTGATCTTTGGTCTTGTAGCTATATAAGACCAATCTTCAAGTCAGGAGATAAATTGAAACCAGAAAATTATCGTGGAATAGCTATAAATAATAGTCTAGGAAAACTATTTAATATAGTATTAAATAATCGATTTAATGAATATATAGAAGAAAATAATCTTATTCATGAGACTCAAATTGGCTTTTGTAAAAAGGCAAGCACAGCTGACCATATATTTGTTTTAAGATGTATAATAGAAAAATACCTAAAGATTGGTAGTAAGAAACTCTTCGCATGCTTTGTAGACTTTCGCAAAGCATTCGACACAGTTATTCATTCAGGGATTTTTTACAAACTTTTACTGAATAAAATTAATAGCAAATTTTATAACATCATAAAATCTATGTATTCCAAAGATATGCTGTGTGTAAAAATAGGTGATAAAATAACAAATTTTTTCTCCTCAAAAGTAGGGGTGAGGCAAGGTGATGTTCTTAGCCCCAACCTGTTTAAATTTTTCTTGAACGATTTACCTTTTGAGCTAGAGCGAAACACAAACTCTATATTGATAGACAATAAAAAGATTCCCTGTTTGTTATACGCGGATGATTTAGTGCTTCTGTCAGATACAAAAGATGGTCTACAGAGCAAACTAGATTTATTGAATGAATATTGTAAAGAATGGTGCCTAGAAATTAACTTTACTAAATCTAAAGTCATAATATTCAATAATAATGGAAAAGTTATAAAAGATAGTTTCCGTATAGGAGACAATTTTATTGAATGTGTTAAAGAGTATAAATACCTTGGTTTAATTATTGAAAACACAGGGAAATTTAATGAAGCCAGAAAACAACTTTATAAGAAAGGTATGAAGGCATGTTTTAAAATGTACAGTGATTTAAAATCTGCTACTTCCAATGTTAAACTTTATCTTCATTTATTTGACCATTGTATTAAACCTATTTTGCTGTATGGTTGTGAAAATTGGGGTGTTGTAAATGTAACTGAAAAAAGGAAATCCTTATCATTGTATGACATTTTTAAAGACTGGGAAGCAGAAAAGCTAAATATAAAATTCTGCAAATATGTTTTAGGGGTTTCAAAACAATGTACAAATATTGGTGTTTTAAGTGAGTTAGGAAAATACCCCTTATATGTAGATATTATCAAACATTTTTTGTTATATTGGTATAAGCTAGAACACAACCCCAGTGAGTTACTACAATCTGCATACAATGAGTACAAAAACAATCTTAAGACAGGTAGTAGCTGGTACTCCACATTATTATTATATTGTAATAAACTTAACCTGGATTTAAATGTATGTAGAGAAATGAGTAAAAATAAATTTAAATTATCACTATTAAAATGTTTAAGGAATAATTTTTTGTGTAGTTGGAATAATATAAGGAACAGTACCATAAATGATTCTGGAAAACTAGATACTTATTTTGGATTCAAAAGTATTTTTTCCTTTGAAGAATATTTAAATATAAGTAATTTTGATAAAAGAAAAATTATTGCTAGATTCAGATTAAGCAATCATAAACTACGTATTGAGCTTGGTAGACACGAACGAAGACTAAACATTAATTCTGGAAAATTAGAAAAATTAGCAAGAACAGACAGAATGTGTCTTTATTGTAATACAGGAAATATAGAAGATGAAATTCATTTTTTGTTAACATGTCCTTTATACTCTAGTTTGAGATCAGATTTTCTAAACACTTTACAAAATAAATTCCCTTCATTGATATCGCTTAACTCTATTAGCTTATTCTGTTGGATAATGACAAACGAAGACTATGATTTTAACTATAAACTGGCTGAATTTTTACAAATATTATATGAAAAAAGAGATAACATTAACAAATAGAGATGTATGTGTAATTTAACATTAATTGTCTTTTGTTACAATACTTGTGTATTTTTTATGTTTTGTTTCATTGTAATCATTGATATACATTGTGATTGTCATGCTCTATATAGGGCCCTATGATTGGAAATAAAGATTTATTTATTATTATTATTATTATAGTGGGCCAGCAAATTGTTGTGAAGTTTCAATATGATGATAATATACACTGAAGGAAGCTTTTTACAAAATAATGTATTGCATTTTGTGGTCCTAACCTTTTTTAAAAAAGGGCCAAAAGGGGCTTAATCGTGTCAATGAATATAGAAATATTTTTTTTTTCTATTAAATGTTATTGTAAATATATATGTGTCAAATATGCATTTTAAAGTCCACCATAGGTTGCATGTGTAAAAAAGCTTTGTAAGTCCACCATGGGCTGCATGTGACCAAATCAATAGACTATCCATATTGGGCCTCCAATGTACAGGGTTCAACTTGTTGCGGTGTATCATGCTGCGCTCGGCGTAGCTTTTTATTGGCCTATAGAATGAAAACTATTGCAGATAGAGAAAAGCTGTTGCTTGCTTAAATGTTCAGCTCATAAAGTTTTAGAAAAGCTTTTATAGTTGTCAGATGACCCCTCTTAGGGATAACAGCTCTTAAATTAACATGTTTTCTTGTTTTGGGCCTATAGAATGAAAACTATAGTAGATAGAGATTGCTTGCTTAAATGTTCAGCTCATTAAACTCTAAAAAAGTTTCCATAGAGTCAAAGTTGTCAGATGACTCCTTTAAGGGGTAACGGAAGGCCTCTAAAATATCATTTTACATGTTTTTGGCCTATAGTATGAAAACTATTGCAGTTAGGGAAAAGCTGTTTTTGCTTACATTCAGCTCATTAAGCTATACAAAAGTTTTCATAGCGTCGTAATTTGCAGATGATCCCTTGAAGGGGCTATGGCCCTTTAAAGGTGAAAAATAGTGTTTTTTGCTTAAAGAATGAAAATTGGCATCAATCTATACTAATAAAATAACGAAGCATTTTTGTCAGCCGGGTTGCACCCTAACAACAAATGCTAAGACTAAGCTTCATATATCAAAATAGGGGATGGTTGCGCCATTTGAACATTTCATTAGCACATATGCAATTATGTCTGTTTGCTAATTTACCTAATTAACTGATCCAGAAACGCTATAGCCGGCCGTCATTGTTCTGGAATTACCCCCGCTATTGCAGATAGAGTAAAGTACTATCTTGCTTAAACATTCAGCTCATTTAGCTCTAAAAAAAGTCTTCATAGGGTTGACATCAAGACCAGGTGAGCGATTCAGGTTTCTGAGAGCCTCTTGTCAACAGAAAGTTAAGGAAATGTTATCATTGGAGAATTGTTAAGCTCGTTTAGATATAAAATAATGTTTCAGGGTCAAAATTGTCTGATCAACCATTTAAGAGCTATCTCTCTTTTACTGTTTTTTGTCAATTTAGTTTAAACATATTTATTTATTCTGGATCGGGAAACAAGCTTAATGCTTTTATAAATCCCTCTCCAGTTTGCAGTTTGCGAATGTAGCCTTTGTAAACGGCCCCCATTTTAAGTCTCCTCTTATCGAACTCTACAAAGGGGTCTTTAACGTATACAGGGTATTGCTTTGCCTTCTCATGGGGTTTTAGATTACATGATTCCCAGGCCATTTTAAAGGTGATTACTTGATTACAAGAGCCAATAATTAATGATTATTTGATTACCAAGGATTGAATTATTGATTATTTGATTACCGAAATTACCAGGTTTTTGATTACATTTCTAAAAACTATATGATTATTTGATTACTTTGGCAAAAACATGCTGATTACTTGATTCCTGGTACCCCCCCCCCCCCCCCATGAGGAGCACCATTGCTCTCCCCATACACCTTTTTTCATCCCTTCCGAATGACTAGCATCGTTTCTTGAGATCTCCTCGCAAATGGTGTCAAAAGAGAGTCGGGTAATCGTGAAATTTTCACCCCTGACGAGGATCGAACCACGAACCTCGGTGTTATTAGCCCGACATGTTAACCACTACACCACCGGCTCTCTGAGTGAATTTAACTGAAAGTTTTTTTAAAGCTTTTTAACTATACGTACTTGATCTTTAAAGTGTTTTATTTCCTAACTAGTTAGCTCACCTAGCCAAAGGCCATGTGAGCTATTGCCATCACTTGGCGTCCGTCGTCGTCGTCGTCCGTCGTCGTCGTCGTTAACTTTTCTTCAAACTTCTTCTCCTCTGAAACGGCTGCTCAGATTCAAACCAAATTTGGTCTGGTGGTACTTTAGGGTATCCCCCACAGAACTGTGGGGATTTTTGATTCGTCGAAAAACATGGCCGCCGTTGCTAAAAAATAGACCGGGGGGGGGGGGTCAGACTACTGTTTTTGGCTTGAAAATCAAAAAGTATAAGAGATAGATGAAATCTGATGCCACGTTACTGCTTCAGCATCAAAAGCTCTACAAAAGTCTCCATTGAGTCGAAGTTGTCAGATGACCCCTTATGGGAGTTACGGCCCCTTAAAGGTGAAAAATAGCATTTTTTCAGGTTTTTTGTCTATAGAATGAAAATTATTGCAAATAGAGAGAAGCTGTTGCTTGCTTAAATGTTCAGCTCATATAGCTCTACAAAAGTCTCCATAGGGTCAAAGTTGTCAGATGACCCCTTATAGGGGTTATGGCCCCTTAAAGGCAAAAAATGGTGTTTTTTGCCTATAGAATGAAAACTATTGCAGATAAAGAAAAGCTATTGCTTGCTTAAATGTTCAGCTCGTTTAGCTCTACACAAGCCTCCATAGGGTCGAAGTTGTCAGATGACACCTTATAGGGGTTATGGCCCCTTAAAGGCAAAAAATGGTGTTTTTTGCTTTGGAATGAAAACTATTGCAGATAGAGAAAAGCTTTTTCATTCAGCTCATTTAGCTATACCAAAGTTTTCAAAGGGTTGACATTAAGACCAGGTGAGCGATTCAGGCTCCTGGGAGCCTCTTGTTTTTTAATGTTACTTACCAGGTACATGTAGACCATGTTGCACACTGGGTATAAGAAGCTTTAGCATTAGAGATCAGGTGAGTGATTCAGGCTCCTAAGAGCCTTAAGTTTTCATGTTTTCCTCGAAAGATAGAATGAAAACTATTGCAAATAGAGAAAAGATGTGCTTGCTTAAACCTTCGGCTAATTAACTCTTCAAAATTCTACATTTGGTCGAAGTTGTCTAGAAGACACCCATATGGGGACATGTGGCTAACGGCGGCGGCGGCGGCTTCGTAAACTTTTTTGTAAGACTTTTGTGGACAATGAATTGCTTGAAAAGTATAATAGCTAGGCATCTGATATTTGGTATACAGACAGTTTAGGTTATGGTCTATGCAACTGTTACCATGCCTTGTGACCCTGTCCCATTTTCACGCTCCGGTGACTCTGTGAACTTAGGTCTTTTTTCAGACAGTACACTTTTTTGTAAGACTTTTGTGGACGATGAATGGCTGAAAAAGTATGATAGCTAGGCATCTGATATTTGGTATACAGACAGTTCAGGTTATGGTTAACGCAACTGTCACCATGCCGTGTGACCCTGACCCCATTTTCACGCTCCAGTGACTCTGTGAACCTGGATCTTTTTCAGGCCCAAAACTTTTTGTAAGACTTCTGTGGACGAAGAATTGCTAGAAAAGTATGATAGCTAGGCATCTGATATTTGGTATAAAGACAGTTCAGGTTATGGTAAATGCAACTGTCACCATGCCATGTGACCTTGACCCCATTTTTGCGCTCCAGTGACTCTTTGAACTTGTGTCTTTTTTCAGGCAGATTTATTTTTGTAATACTTATGTGGACAATGAATAGCTTGAAAAGTATAATAGCTAGGCAACTGATATTGGGTTTACAGACACTTTTTGTGTTTATATCAAGAAATAAAAGCTTAGGTAGTTGATTTTAGTGATGGTGCCGGCAGGCGAGACATACTTTTAGTGGCCACACTTGTTCAAAAGTGTTAAGATGAACTTTTAAATAAAATCATGATAACTACATGCCCTTGCCTTATAGAAATAAAAACTACCGCTGTTAGAGACCGATTGTTGTTTGGTGAAATTTTTAAAGCTCTATCAGGCCTCTATTTAGCTCATCTAGAACGTTCATTTACACAGTACCATGTGAGCCGACTGGCCATCACTTGTTCTTCATCATCATCATAGAACAAAGTATTCCTATTGACTAACCAACAAAGTCGACAAATAGTTTTTGCTCGTTTTAATATTAAGCGGAAAAGAAGCAAAGAGGCACCAATGGGGCATTCGAGTGTCAAAAGTCCGAAAAGGCAACGACGAAACCGGTAAACACGAACAAAAACAGCACAAAGAAACACAAAGTCAACCGAACGGAAATCAACAACGCTAACTCAAGTCGTAACAAGAGTGAACTCGTGTACTCCGGAAGAGCAAGTGGTTCCTGCCTGCTATAGCACACCTTCTATTAAATACAATTCAAGAAGCCTTTAGGTAGAATGGCTCTGTAGATGGTTGTCAATTTCAATTAGGCAATTTCATATATAAAGTCTGTAATCATGGTATTGACAACATTCTAATCTATTGTGTAACAAAACAATGAAGACGTTTGACATGATTGAAATAGAGATGATAATCTTAAAACAACAGGCAACATAAAACTAATTAAAGCAATCTTCTCTTTGAAGACGTTATAATTGTGACTCGTAATAGAAAAAAATGTACCTTTTCATGTTTTTGCATATTAGAATGTGACCTATTCAGTATTGCTGAAAAGCAATAACTATTTCTGGCATAAATGTTCAGTATGCTGCTACGCTTATTAAAAGTTTCAATTTGGGTAATGTTTTTATCTATTTTTGTTGTAAAGAATGAAACTATTGTAGATACAGAATAGTTGTCTGCGTATTGTGTATTTATACTATCTGAGTTGAAACATAAGAGACCATAAATGATTACAAGACTCCACTACAAATACTTGTAATGATGTTCATTACAGAGCAAAATATGCCACTCTTTAATGTCATTTTCATCTCTTTCAGTCAATCGTTGTTGTCTCGTCGTTGTTTAACTTTTCTGAAGAAGTCTCTTATAATGGGTTAAGAAGAAGAAGTTAAAATGAGTGTATTTTGTATTATTCTTTTCATTTTTCATCCGATTTTGACTTTTTTGTAATCCTGTCAACTACAAATAATTAATGCATGTTTAAATGGATTTGATGTACCAGAATTAGAGGGAGTTAAAATTGGAACAGGTTCAAAAACTTAGCTTTTGGTGTCATATTTTCAGAGTGTTTTCATGGAAATCCTTGTAAGAAGCAAGAAGCCCCGCCTGCTTTTTACAATCAGATTTGCAATAGCTTTTACCTATTAAGAGAAAAAAAATGGGTCAAAAGGACCAAAAACGCCAATTATAAGAGTTTGTCTTCGCCACTAAATAGTGCTATGCGAAATTTACCAACTCAATTTGAAATGAGAGTGGAGTCAGGTGCTCCGGAAGAGTTAACAGCCCCTGTTTGTTATAGTAAACCCCCTCCCCTGGGCTGGAAATATTCCGATTTTGTTCATTTTTTCATTGACTACCAGTAAAAACTGACTTGCAAGAGGTAGTTGCACGAGCAATTACGCTTGTAACAAAATTTTCTCTTAGGCCTAGAGGAGAGAAATATTTTTCCACAATGACTAGTAAGACAGATCGTGTGTTCTACAATTGTTGGATGTTATGAAGGGCTGGTCTAAATACACAGAAAATGAGAATGACTGGGATACTCTTTATCTTGACTTTGCTAAGGCCTTTGATAAAGTGGCTCATCAAAGATTGATAAAAAAAACTGTTCTCATATGGTATAAGAGGATCTGTATTAAAATGGATAACCGATTTTCTGACAGGACGTAGACAACAGGTAGCTGTCAAAGGTTGTAAATCTGAGTGGATAGATGTCGTTAGTGGTGTCCCACAAGGCAGTGTATTGGGTCCTACTCTTGTCATCATTTTCATAAATGATTTACCAGATGTTGCTAACGGTATAACTAAAACCTTTGCAGATGACACCAAAATTTATGCATCAGTTTCTCAATCTGATGTTCTGCAACATGACCTAGATGCACTTTACAAAAAATTGGTCACAGCTATATATGAAGTTTAATGTTAACAAATGTAAATGCATTCACTACGGGCGAGCAAATCCTAATAATATGTTTACAATGAACAACACAGAAATCGTTGAAGACAGTCAAGAAACAGACCTAGGAATCATTTTTCAAAGCGACTTAAAATTTACTCAGCATATTTCTAGTAAGATCAATAAATCCAATAGTATACTTGGACTGATTAGTAGAAGCTTCAGTCATTTAGACCAAACAACATGTCTAAGACTTTATACTGCTCTTGTCCGTCCTCACCTGGAGTATGGTAATACAATATGGTATCCTCATCTCAAGAAAGATATTAACTCTGTCGAAAAGGTGCAACAAAGAGCCACAAAATTAGTGCCAAATTTAAGACATCTATCTTATGAAGAAAGACTGAAACTAAAACTGCCATCACTTGTACACAGAAGGCGCCGAGGTGATATGATTCATACTTTTAAAATTATAAAAGGTTTTGAAGACATTCCATCAGCACGATTTTTTACAACTTCAAGCACTAACACCCGTGGACACATCTACAAGTTGTTGAAACCCCGTTGTAATACCTCTTTTAGATTAAGGCAATTTTCACAACGTGTGATAAATGATTGGAACAACCTACCTGAAGATGTAATTACCTCAAAAACTGTTGATGCATTCAAAGTAAACCTTGACCATGTAATGCACAAGTTTAAGGAATACTATAGCAACTAGATACCAACATTAAATTAATTTACAATAGACTGAATGGATACAACGACGACAACTCATAACTATATTGATGCTTGTCTAAGTAAATTGCAAAATTGCCATAGGAGGGTGGGCTGAAAAGGATTTTTTTCCTTCCCGACGAGCCCCGCAACCATCATACAGGTTTCATACAGGTAAGAGGGTGTGGATGGGGTTAACAGAATAGAGAATAATGGCAAAAAGAGTTTACAGATACAGAACAATGGCCAGAAATAACTAAAGAATGGAGAACTATATGACTTTTAAAAAATAAAGAATAATGTAAAAATTGCAAAAATCTTTAACGAATAGAGAATAAAGGCCTTATTAAAGGGCAAAAAATTGACAGAATACAGAATTGCGGTCACACTAATTAGCGCCCGGGAGCGCCCGGGGAGGGATTTAGCGCCCGGGGAAAATATTTAGCGCCCGGGGAGTACTAAATAGCACCCGGGAACAGATTTAGCGCCCGAGGAATGCATCTTCATTTATTATACGAAGGTTGATCAAACCATTTAAAAACCATACCATCTTTCCAAAAGTATTTTTGTGATTATGTTACGTTACTGAGGACTCATGTTTGGGAGCCAGCAAGAAAAAGCATCATACCTATAAATTGGGAAAACAACGCATGTGAAAGCATGAACCACATTTTAAAACTCTCAACCAACTGGAAAGTTGTAAAATTGCCCGATTTAATTGAAAAGTTGTACAGAATTGTGCAAATTCAATTTCGAGATGTGCAAAGAGCGTAGCACGGCCAAGGGAATTACACTCTTGTCCCATGGACAAAGAAATTCCAAGTGTTGCAGGTTGTATGGGAATCGAAAACTGAAAAAGAGAAATCTAAGCTGTTTCAAAAGTTCATGAACTATACGCACAAGAGAACTGAGAATGTTATTGAATCAACAGACGGGGCATTACGGATACCGAAAACTCCAACCACAGCGCGGAAACCAAACCAAAAGAAACGTGTACGTAGCAACCGAACACTCACCCTGAATTTTCAGAATTAAGACATTGTTTCCTTATATTGTTACCATCAAACATAACCTTATTATTTCAGATGTCTCAGGAACTGTAATTGATATGCCGATTGTATTTTATTTTTGCATATATGTGTGATATATGTTTTATGTCTGTTGTTCAAAGTTTTATATGGATTAGAGTAATTCTTTTATGTAGATTTGAATAATTCTTTTATGTGGATTAGAGTAATTCTTTTATGTAGATTTGAATAATTCTTTTATGTGGATTTTCATTTTAATAAGTGTTATTCCCTTTTTTATAAAGATACCTTTTTATAAAGTTATACGGTTTTGTGTCTTTTTCATCTTACTCATTTAAAACATATTCAGCTCTTACATATTCTTTTAAAAATAAGTCATGTTCTAATCATCAAATTCTTTGTTCCCCGGGCGCTAAATCTGTTCCCGGGCGCTATTTAGTACTCCCCGGGCGCTAAATATTTCCCCCGGGCGCTAAATCCTTCCTCGGGCGCTCCCGGGCGCTAATTAGTGCGACCCAGAATTGAGGACCCTCCATCCACACCCTCTAGTAACACGGACGTAATTTTTCCGATAATTGTTCCTGAAAGTAGTTCTTTCCGTTAACTTCCTTTCCACGAAAAATGCAAGGAGCCCTAGCTGCTGGAAAAGAAGACTCTTATCATTCTTTTTCTCAATCCTTTTCACGACCTCCCGAAGTCCCCGAAGGAGCATCGTGTGTCCCTTTCTCTTATAAACGTGAAAATGGCTATGACGACAACTTCAACTATCCTTACTGCCAAGATATCAGCAAATATGAGAAACTTTGTAAAATTGGACAAGGAACTTTTGGGTATAAATAGAATTACACAGGAAAACTAAAAACAATTTGATTCAAAAGTTGGGAAAATGGATTCCTTTATATTATAACTAGTGCCAGCTACTGTTATTTTGATGAAAAATGTATTTAAATAATAAGAAGAAAAATTGTGTTTGACTTTTGTCAGATTGTACAAAATGTAAATTGTTATGAATAATTATCCATTTTTGCTTCATAGAAGTGAATTTTTTTCTCAAAATATCAATACCTTGCACTAGATATTATAACTAAAACTCCATTTCTATAGTCATGGATTTAAATATTGCCTTTACCTTACCTGTGTATTTATTAAAGGACAAGATATGATAAGTGCTTAATTTGGCCCCCTAATTTACCATTTTTTTAAAATAATTAAACTGAAGTTAAATTATTCTAGATCAGTTCTTGGATGAACAAGGTATAGTAAAATAACCGGTGCACTTCATTTGAGCGAATTGGCATTTCAATTGAGCGAAAAAAAAGTTTCATTTGAGCGAAACAAAATTTTCATTTGAGCAAATTTTTTTACAGATAAATCTTGTTTTTACAGGTAATTATTACGATTATTTTCTTTTGAACCATAAAGTTATTCATACATAGATAGAACAAATATGCAAACAATATGTTTTTTAAAATAATATTTCACATGCTATAAAAAGAATTAAACATTGTCAGACACCAACTGAAATAAAAGTTCAGGGATAAAACATTAAAATATGAGCACTGTGCAATTAAAAACTAACGATTTGCGCTTTACATGTCAACCCTAGCACCAAATTTGTATCATAGTAGCTTTATAAATTCGAATCTTGTAATTTGATCGCTAAGGTACTTCTGATAAGTGTCCATCAAGAAGTCCATCTTCTCCTTCTCACTTCGCCTAACCACAGCTTTGTTATCCGGTGCCCTGATCTTTATGTAGGTTGTGGTTTGTAGTTCTTTCAGCACATCAACGAAAATAAATATGGACGGATGAAGACTGTAGAACTGATCTATAAGGTGGGAATGGAAGGATTCTGGGCCATTATTGGTGCGTCTACAATCTACTTGAGGAACTGCCGCCCACATGCCTGGAGGATGTCTTCCGACACTAGAGACATAATGCTCCAAAATATAATCTGCAAATTCGGAGCATTGGTTTCTGTCAGCTTCAAATCCATGTTCAATCTTTTTCATGTCTTTGAATACGGGTACATGTATATAAGAACGACAAGTAGTGAACTTTTTTCAAGTATAATAATAGATAGACAGAAAGAATAAAAAGAAATCAAGGTATTGAACCTGTAAATCGATTGTTTTGTTGTAAATCGATTGTTTGTTTCGCAACCACTACAGCTGATTTTGATATGTTTTATGTAAAGTTATATTTTCAGTTATGATTTTTTAAAATATATCTGTATTCCGTTTATGGCTACAAAATCGAGTTTTTATTCATAGTCTGTCTTATTTTTTGTATAATTTTTATAGCCATTTTCCTTTATTAGTCCCCTACCGGCGAAAGCCGAAGGGAACTAGGTTTGCGCTCTGTCCGTCTGTCTGTCCGTCTGTCACGCCTCAGTTTTCCGCACTTTTTTTCTAAACGCTTATAGATAATGAACTGATTTTTGGTATGTGAGTTAACCTTGATGAGTTACAGATCAAGTTTGAGTTTCGTGCCGGTCCACAATTTTCTATGGGAGTTATGGCCCTTTGAACATTGAAAATTCACTAAAATACCAGTTTTCCGCACTTTTTTAGCTCACCTGGACCGAAGGTCCATGTGAGCTTATGCCATCACTATGCGTCCGTCGTCGTCCGTCGTCGTCTGTCGTCGTCTGTCGTCCGTTAACAATTTCAAAAATCTTCTCCTCTGAAACCACTGAACCAATTTAACAGAAACTTGGCAGGAATGATATATGACATGTTGGCAACAAACGATCCTCATTTTGAAATGCTTTGATAAAAAACATGGCTGCCGTTACTAAAAATAGACTAGGGGGGTCAGACTACTGTTTTTGGCTTATAAATCAAAAAGTATAAGAGATAGAGGAAATCTGAGGCCACGCTACTGATTCAGCATCAAAAGCTCTACAAAAGTCTCCATTTGGTCAAAGTTGTCAGATGACCCCTTATAGAGGTTACGGCCCTTTAAAGGTGAAAAATAACATTTTTTCATGTTTTTGGCCTACAGAATGAAAACTATTGCAGATAGAGATTAGCTGTTGCTTGCTTAAATGTTCAGCTCATTTAACTCTACAAAAGTCTCCATAGGGTCGAAGTTGTCAGATGACCCCTTATAGGGGTTACGGCCCCTTAAAGGTGAAAAATAGCCATTTTTCATGTTTTTGGCCTACAGAATGAAAACTATTGCAGATAGAGATTAGCTGTTGCTTGCTTAAATGTTCAGCTCATTTAGCTCTACGAAATTCTCCATAGGGTCGAAGTTGTCAGATGACCCCTTATAGGGGTTACGGCCCCTGAAAAATAGCCATTTTTCATGTTTTTGGCCTACAGAATGAAAACTATTGCAGATAGAGATTAGCTGTTGCTTGCTTAAATGTTCAGCCCATTTAGCTCTACAAAATTCTTCATAGGGTCGAAGTTGTCAGATGACCCCTTATATGGGTTACGGCCCCTGAAAAATAGCCATTTTTCATGTTTTTGGCCTACAGAATGAAAACTATTGCAGATAGAGATTAGCTGTTGCTTGCTTAAATGTTCAGCTCATTTAGCTCTACAAAATTCTCCACAGGGTCGAAGTTGTTAGATGACCCCTTATAGGGGTTACGGCCCCTGAAAAAAGTGATTTTTCATGTTTTTGGCCTACAGAATGAAAACTATTGCAGATAGAGATTAGCTCTACAAAAGTATAGGGTCAACATCAAGACCAGGTGAGCGATTCAGGCTCCTGGGAGCCTCTTGTTTCTAAACGTGTATAGATAATGAACTGATTTTTGGTATGTAAGTTTACCTTGATGAGTTACAGATCAAGTTTGAGTTTTGTGCCGGTCCACAATTTCTTATGGGAGTTATGGCCCTTTGAACTTTGAAAATTCACTAAAATTTCAGTTTTCCGCACTTTTTTTCTAAACTCTTTTAGATAATGAACTGATTTTTGGTATGTGAGTTAACCTTGATGAGTTACAGATCAAGTTTGAGTTTTGTGCCGATCCACAAATTTTTATGGGAGTTATGGCTCTTTGAACTTTGAAAATTCACTAAATTTTCAGTTTTCCCTCACTTTTTTTCTAAACGCTTATAGATAATGAACTGATTTTTGGTATGTGAGTTAACCTTGATGAGTTACAGATCAAGTTTGAGTTTCGTGCCGTTCCACAATATGGAAGATATGGCCCTTTGAACTTTGAAAATCTATTGCATTTTTCTTTTCTAAACTTTTTTTATTGTTCCTTGATAATAATAAACTGATCAAGTTTAGGTATTCATTTGTTTGACAAATTGTTACCAGTGACTGAAATATGAGGCCGGTAGGGGACTAAGTATTGTTTTGCAATACTCTCAGAATGCTTGTTTACCTGTATTTACCTGGAAAAAATATTTGCTCAATTGAAATAGAAAAATTCGCTCAAATGAAAGGTCGGGTCATTTTCAAATTCGCTCAATTGAAATGCGCCCAAAATAACATTAATTTTAAATAAATCTTGTTTATTACGTCACAGTGATGTCATCAAATTATGTGAAAATGGCATTTTTGTGAAAAAGTGTAAAAATCATGCAAATTTTGAGTAGTTTTTGGCAAATTTAACTATGAGCCACACGGAGTACCACAAAGATATTTTTGTGGTCTGTTTCTATATTAAAAATGATTATCCACATAAATTATTGTAGTGGTACTCTGTGTGGCTCATAGTTAAATTTGCTGAAAACCACTTCAAAATTGCAGTTTTTTTTTAGTTTTTCACCAAATCACGATTTTTAAGCCACTTTGGGTAATTTTTTCAACATCATAATGGACCACTTTAAAAAAAAAAATGCTGATAAAGTAAAGTTTAACTAATTTAAAGTATGTATCGCATACTTTTAGCTCATTTTAATAATTTCAAAATTGGGGGCATTATTGGGCCCTTATCATATCTTGTCCTTTACATAGGAAATGCATGTCCCTAATTTTGACTTGAGTGGAACATTAACACTCCAGTTTGATTTAAAGTTCAAAAGTTACTAATTCATGTGATTGTCCTGTCAGGAGACAAATCATCTCCTGTTCTATTTGTGTAATCTCCCACTTTTTCAAGACTTTGACCAAATTTTCATTCATAAATTAAATGTTTTAATTGTTCAGTCATCAAATATTTCTAGTGTTTTATAAATGTGAAAGTTTTTTTTTCAAATCAATTTGGATGTATATGTTACAATAAATAGGTGAAACCAGGAATTATGTGTAATTACTAAGCAAATCAGTAAATACCTGTAATTAGGGAATTGCATGTATTTACTAAATATTTAGGAATTACAGGTAATTACTGAAATTTTTTAACATTTTTTCAGCTATTTACTGACTTGAAAAAACAAACAAACTATTCATAAAGATATGGGAACATTGACAAAATAAACAGTCAGGGGCCTTACTTAAATCAGTGATTTTTTAATCACTTGTTTAAGTATTGTTAAGTTATTTTCCTTTCAAAGCTAGAGTTACCTCTCTTTTAAAATCACTTGTTCGAGTATTACAAATGAACTACTTATAACAGTGATTTTATTATAATGTCCTTCATTTTAAATGTTATGGAGAGAAGTCTGAGTCTTATTGTATAATTAAAGATAGAACACCCCTGTCTACATAATGGAATGTCCAGTCATGGCAGGACATGACCCTGAACTGAATTTTGGATAATTACCCTCCAAATCACTTGTTTAAGTATCATATTAATTTTTAACTGTAAAAAATCCCTTTTTTAAGTAACGTTTTGTTAGGTAACCCCTGCTATCTTCAGGCATCGCGAACATGAAGATTTTGATCGCGAACATGGGTAATTAATTACATAATCAGAAACCTAAGATATTGAAGTTAATGGGAAAATTATTGCCACAGCTGGGAAAATTCAGAAAGTGAAGTAATGGGATGTTACATTTGGTCTTTCTTTTATCAGAAAATCACATATTTTGGGGAAAAACTGATAACAGGTGGCAGCAAAATCTATAATTTTGTAATTTTAAAGAAGCTTACTAAATCTTTTTCCAATATTTATTAATTAATATAAATTTTCTTAAACTGTTCTTTTGTAAATTAGATTTTTGGAAATATCTTAAGCATTTTGAAATGCTACTTGAATAAGTGATTTAAAAATCACTGATTTAAGTAATGCCCCTGACTGATAAAGAAGGCAAATGTTGCTGCAAAATTTATAAATATTATTTCAATATATTAAAGCCAGATTGCAATCCTTTTCATAATTTCTTTACATATTAAAGTCTGATAATAGACTTGACATTATTATTAAAATGATACCAATTTAAAGGTAAGATTTGAAAAGTTTATATTCAAACATACCTTAATTTTTTTAAAGTCTTCATAAACATGATAAAATGGTTCATGTAGTTTATGAATTTGTAAGTATTCTTTTCTATTGTGTATGCCCCAGAGGGGCCAAAGAGGGGCCATGTTAGGGACATTAATTCAAAATAACAACAAAGTTCCAGGCAATTAAGTTTGCTAAGCCTGAGCAGCGTTAAGTCTATTTAAGACTCACCAGAAGCTCTGTACCCAAAGCACTGAAAATGTCAAACAGTATATGAATATGAAGAGCATAGAACAGTACAATGTTTTACCAAAATATGCATGACTGGAATCCAAATTATCACTGAGATCAACCTATGACACGATAGGAAGAACATTAGTGCTAAAAGTTTTACTTGTGTCCATCTGACCAAATGTACGTACATTCAAATTAACGGACGTCAAGCTTTTCTCAGAAATCATACATGATAATGATTTAAAACTTGCCAGGATTGTTCAGTATGACAAATTGTACATGATTATCAAATTTCAGATATGTCCGATCTCTCCTTGCCTTGGGACTGGGCCAATTCTAAAAAATTTATATGAAATTTTCGAACTTGGACCCTGCCACAGTCATGTTGATGCATAGATAGGCTACATACATGAAAAAATTTTGATTATTTTTTTTCTGTCAAAGGGGACAACAGATGCCCAATGATTCTCAAAATCAGCCATAAATAATGTTACCAGCTATCATTTACCATGGACTAATGGTTTTCTTTCTGTCATTAAATTACACTGTATATACATGTATAAGTGGACAATTATTTATCATTTACTTTGCTAATTTTAAAATCATAAAATGTTTGATATAAAAACATTCAGAAGTGTCCATCCATAAGTGAAATATTTTATTTGATATATATACGATGTTACATCTATTTTAACTTTTTAACCCTTTGTATTTTTCAGAGAAGTGTTTAAAGCTAGAGATAAAAACAATAGGAAACTGATGGTTGCCATGAAAAAAGTTTTAATGGAAAATGAGAAAGAAGGGGTAAGTCCAGAAGAGTAAGTACTGTTTGATGTTTTATAGCTATGAAATAGAATATTTTGAGAGAAGCAGAGGTACCAATGCGGGCATCCGAATGTCAAAAGTCAAAAAGGGCAATGACAAAACCAGTAAACACCAACAAGAAAAGGACAAAATAACAGACAAAATATAAAACATTTTATTCTAAGTTTCATAAAGATAGGAGACTTCATTTATTGAAAACTTACTTACCTGATAGTAAAATATGTAATGTATCCCCTTTTACTGTCATAAATCTACCACTTAGATTGGTTAAGTTGGACAAAGTTTTAAATATTATACTGTATCTGATTGGTATATTTTGGGGTACATGTGTACATACATATGTATGTTAAAAGATAGTTTGTTTCTATTTTGTAGTTTCCAATTACAGCTCTAAGAGAAATTAAAATTCTTCAACTATTGAAGCATGACAATGTTGTAAACCTGATTGAAATTTGTAGGACCAAAGGTATGATTTCCTTTGTAGTAATGTTTTTGCCAGGTTTAAAAAGTGAAAATTTGGGTTTCAAACAGTGAATATTGATCAACAGGCAAAAAAAAATTGTAAAGGTTTCTAAAAAACTACTTAGTATAGTCTCTGCATACTTGAAATGTCCATAAACATGATAAATAATCATGATAATGTCCCATATCATGGGATTTCAAGTCTGTCACTTATTTATAATAACCTGTTTTACTATATCTGGTCACTTGTATACTCAGACAGATTTTTTTCTTGTTAGCTCCAGGTTAGCAAAACCTGGTATTGGTTGTATGCATATTCTTTAGAACCTTACCACACAAAGTCATGTACATACAGAACAGCTGCATCCCCACACATTTGCCACACTTGACCTTAAATTTCCATATGTACACTTATTCCACATCTCATTATCATTATGCATTTTATTGCTTGTGTAATTGTGCAATTGCATAAAATATACACAATGTAGTTTCTTTATGATCTTTTAACATTAATTGAAATAAATTAATTGTTTAAATGGTAAGGGTTTTGGAGCTATTGAAATATCAAACTTGTTTCCTAAGAAGTTAGAAATCCCATCATGAAACTGCTTAATCCTTTGCAAGCCAAGTTATATTATTTTATCAATTGAAAGAGGCATTTATGATTGCAGTGAGTATTTTTGGCCCCACAACTATAGTTAAGGGTATATTGTTCCATCCATTCATTTTTCTTTCAATCTGTCCATCTCACAAGTTTTCCATCTACTTTGAGATAGAAAGCTGATTTTTCTTATGTGAGTCTATTATAATGAGTTACAGATCATGCAGATTGATCCAATCTGTTGATTAAAATGGAAATTATGGCCCTTGGACTTAAAATCTTCAAGAAAATAACAGTTATCCTGACTTTTTTTCTTTTTATGCTTGCAGATATTGCTTTTCGTTCTGGTTCATTGATTTTCATTGAAATTATGGCCCTTTAGAAAATTTTATGAAAAAAAAAAACAGTTTTCCAGACTTTCTTCTACTATTTTGCAAAGTTGAGTATACTGGGCAGCAGGGGGGATTACCTTTTCTACTTTACTTTGTATGACAAACAAAATGTTATACATGTAGTATCTTTTTAAAATACGTGTACATGTTTTAAGACTTCTTACTTTATTTTCTTATAGCAACACCTTACAACAGAAACAAGGCCACCTTCTATCTTATATTTGAATTCTGTGAACATGATCTAGCTGGATTACTCAGTAATTTCAATGTCAAATTTACTCTTGGAGAAATCAAGATGGTCATGAAACAGCTATTGAATGGGTTGTATTATATTCATACAAGTAACATCTTACACCGCGATATGAAAGCTGCAAACATTCTAATAACTAAAGGTGGAATTTTGAAATTAGCGGATTTTGGATTAGCTAGGGCTTTTAGCGTTAGAATAGGAAGTGATAAACAGCAGAAGTTGACAAACAGGGTTGTTACACTTTGGTATCGTCCACCAGAGTTGCTATTGGGTTCTAAAGATTATGGTCCTGTGATTGATCTATGGGGTGCAGGATGTATCATGGCTGAGATGTGGACCCGTACACCCATCATGCAAGGAAAGGCTGAGGCCCATCAACTGATGCTGATCACGCACCTTTGTGGCTCCATATGTAAAGAGGTGTGGCCAAATGTTCATCAGCTTGACCTTTTCAATGAAATGGAATTACCTCAAGGTCATAAGAGGAAGGTCAGAGAACGTCTGAAGCCATATGTCAAAGATGTGCACGCAATTGATCTCCTTGACAAGTTGTTGGTTCTAGATCCCTCCAAAAGATTGGATGCTGACATGGCGTTAAATCATGACTTTTTCTGGTCTGAACCAGAGGCAGTCGATCTGGGAAAAATGCTCTCCCACCACAGTACCTCCATGTTTGAATACCTTGCCCCACCAAGGAGACAGGGCCAGGCCATGCCTCAACAGCAAAGAAGGCCACAAAATAATGACCAACATTTCGAAAGAATTTTCTGAAGGTTACCTTATCACATCTGTAATCATACTCATTTGTTGTTATGAGTGAAAAATTTTATGGATATTAAAGTTAAATGTTGTGTTTTTGTTAAAAATTTTGCAAGAAGCCATTATTTGTGTTGAACTGCTGTATATGTAGACTCTTTAATTCTAATTTATCAGTGGGAGATTATGGAAGTATGTGTATATTATGATTGTGAAAGTATATGTGTATAAAGATAAAAATTTAAATACTGTTTACCATCATATGTAAATGTCAGCTCTTGGTCAAATGAAACTTGTTTCCCTACTTACCCTATAGTTTTTCATGTGGATCCTAGCCTTTTTATCACTATTTTTGCCTTAGCACTGTTAAACTCGATTCTAAAACATATCTATTCCCCATTTACTAAATGTAAAAAAAAATGAAATAAAAATAATGCCCACCTACATGTACCTATCCTATTATTTTCAACCATGAAACCAGTTTATATGTATATGATGATTTGTGGATAGAAATAGTATTCATTTTACTTTTTACACATCTTACTAGATGTTTACAATGTAAGTTCCAGTAACGCTTCTTTAGAAATAACATTATATGCAAATTTTTCATGTACATACATGTATTTAATACCACTTTTCGAGGAATTTCAATGGATTAGTTCTAGTTCCTTTTCATTCTATATCATATGTTCCCAAAGGGAGTGATAATGGTAGAAATGCCAATATTTTAGTTGTACTATGATCTAAATTTTTCATCAATGTCCGGTTTAACACGCTTGTTTTGCTGAACTTTTGGTGTCTATTTAACGCTGTTTTCTTTTGAAATTTTCTACGTCATTTAAGCGCAAATTTGACTCACAAGCTAGTTTGTTTTTATTTACAAATATAAAATATTTCATTACAGCGAAGTATAAACATTTTTAAATCCATTTAAGCCTCAGAAATATTTAAAAATACTATGTACATTGCAACTTCAGGAGCGTCACAGGTTTAACCTGCCTCATATATAATCAAAGAAGACAATTCAGGGGCAAAGCCAGAAAAGGGGACTACCCAGATTCCAGAACCAAAATTAGTAGATCCAAGTAAATTTTAGCTAAAACTCTGAACAAATACCTTAATAAATATCTAGGAAAAAGGGGACATTAATACTTTTCCAGCTCATAAGACATACGTATATGAGAAGAATTTTTTTTAAGTAGTACAAATATATTTCTTCAAAAGTTTGGAAATATTTTAGGTTTTAGTTCGTTTGTATTTTAATATCTGTTTTCTGCCATTTATCTGTATTAGTTCAAATGATATCAAATGATATCTGTACTAAGTTGAATATCTTTAATGTTTTAATTTAATATAAAGTAAAAGTAAAGTCAAATACTATAAAAATGGAACATGTTGTACATTGGTATACCTGGTATGTATGAATGTAAAATATTTTTTTATTTACTAAAATAGAATATGCTGATAAGTTGTAATACATGTATGTTGTACTTTATTTGGAAATGTTAATATAATGGTATACTTGGTGCATATGCAATTATTAAATAGTCTTTCATGTTAGTTTATTATGTAAGAACATAATTGTTCATGGTGCTTTCTATTAGAGAAGGTTTTATATTATTCAAGTTACGAACAAGAAGGTGCGATTGTTCTATGTTACATGCTATTGTAATGATAAGCTTTATTAATAATGTGAATCAAATATTATGCAATGCTCATTTTGGTGCTTAAATAAAACTTTGGCCAAAACAATTGTTTGTGAAGTTTACATGTGTAATTGTTTAAGATTAATGTGGTCATTATCTGTTTACAAAGTTTTTGTCTTTCACTTTAATTTTTTACATGTTATTTTTGTTACAAGAATAAAATTCTAAAATTACTTTTGTATCTTTCTTTCTTATAAGTTCACAGGATTGTCTTTGTCCAATTCCAAAATGGCAGGATTTCATTTAACAGGAAGTAGGTGAGCAACAAATCTGAAATCCAATCCTACTTTATGGGACCCCACCCTTATGCAGTATACCAAATATCAAGAAGCTGTGTTTAGTTGTTGCTGAAAAAAACTGTTACGAAAATTTCTTCCCCCGTTCCCGCCCATTTGGCCAACATTAACCATTTTATAACCCAGATTTTTCACTCCATGAAATACGGACAAAAATCTGTGAGAGTAAAGCAAATTGCTGAATTATGTCTCCCCCCACAATATGTGGGAAGACATATTGTTTTTGTCGTGTCCCTCCGTCTGTCCGTCACAAAGTTTGTCAGCGCAACTCCTCCGAAACTACTGAACCAAATTCAACAAAACTTGGTATGTAGGAAGGACACCATATGTAGTTGTGCATGTTACCAGGAAATTTTGATCCTCAAATTTTTGTTGGAGTTATGGCCCTTTGAACTTAGAAAATTGCTGAAAATCCTCATTTATCATCTTGTCAGCGCAACTCCTCTGAAACTACTGAACCAAATTCAACGAAACTTGGTATATAAGAAGGACACCATATGTAGTTGTGCATATCACCAGGAAATTATGATCCTTTTGATTTTTGTCTCGCCTGCGAAGCAGAGCGGGACATAGGTGTTACTTTACCGGCGGCGACGGCGGCGTTAACTTTTTGAAAAAGTTTTATGAGCACCTCCATATCTCAAGAACTATAGGTCCTGGGTTGATGAAACTTGGTATGCATATGCCCCAGTAGTAGCTTAGCACAGTTGCATCCCCATCTTTTGACCTTGACCTTGATTTTCCGGTTGAGTGACTTTGACAATTTTCAATACATATAATAGCAATGAAAAAGTTTTGCGAGCACCTCCATATCTCAAGAACTATAGGTCCTAGGTTGATGAAACTTGGTATGCATATGCCTCAGTAGTAGCTTAGCACAGTTGCATCCCCATCTTTTGACCTTGACCTTGATTTTTCGGTTGAGTGACTGACAATTTTCAATACATATAATAGCAATGGAAAAGTTTTGCGAGCACCTCCATATCTCAAATACTATAGGTCCTAGGTTGATGAAACTTGGTATGCATATTCCCCAGTAGTAGCTTAGCACAGTTGCATCCCCATCTTTTGACCTTGACCTTGATTTTCCGGTTGAGTGACTGATTATTTTTATTGCATATATTTGCAATGTTTAAGTTCTATAAACATCTTTTGATCTCAGAAACTGAAAATCCATGTAAATTCAAAATATAGTGGAAGTAAGAAAGAATAATTGTTTCTGATGGTGCCGGCAGGCGAGACATACTTTAGTGTTAACTCTTGATTTTTAATTTTTGTGGGAGTTCTGGTCCTTAAAACTTAAGAGCCTGTTCATGAGAAAACCATGCAAAATCGTCCAATAGCAATGTTTTCATTTTGGTGAAAGGTATAGTGCAACTGAAAGACCATCCTATAAGATTTATTCAGGCAAATTTTTTCCTTCGAAAAATCAAAGATGGCCGCCCTACATGCCTTAATAGCTATATATAGCATTCATTTGATTTTTCAGTGATTTCAATATTTTTTTTTATGAAAATAAGACATTTTCATTGTGATTTTTTTTAGTTTACGTATATTGAATGACAATTGTAACAATATTTTTTGAAATAGTGATGTTTTGTCTTTTAAATACAGTGCAATTTTCGTAATTCATAATTTTGGTTCCTCTTGTACCTTTAGGTAGGACTTGGGCAGTCTTCCAGTCCGTTCAAAAATGCTGAAATTTGTTATTTTTAAGGGTACTTATCGTCCAAGGTAACGCTTTTTTATCCTTATCTTTTAATAATTCCAAAACAATAACATATCAAGACAAACATATTAAAAAGCCAAGCTGGGACTTTACATTATGACTTAGCCACAGCCCCGACAAACAATGACATGTTTTGATAATTCTACATAAAATCCACTTTTTGGAGGATTCAGTTACAAACTCTGAATGTGTTTGCTATGAAATAAAATACATATAGAACATTTGATACAACAGATATTCACAATACAAGCACCATTTAAGGGTCGAGAAAGACATATACTTGGCGATTAAGGGTGAAAGATGGGAATATCTTGTGTATTTTGAAGAAATGTACAGACATGGCAAACTTTAGGGGACTATTTTTCATGAATGAAGGGTTGGACTATTAATATGGAATATCTTTCCAAAAGACTGTTATATGGTTACACAAGATATTCCCAACTTTCACCCTTAATCCCCAAGTATATGTGACAGACAGACAGAACTAACCAACACTATATATTTGTCATTTGTGGAGATTGAAAATATGACCTGGGACCTAAATGAGGATATGCCTTAAAATCAATCTTGAAATGTTTTTAAAGCAACCTTATGACTTAATGGGGAACCATGTGCTAAATATTTTTGGTTTGTACCTTTAGGTACATAAACTAGTAAAATACATTTTTCAAATCAGATTTTCAAATTGTTTGTTTATGAAGGTTCTGTCTAGACACTTATTTCGCATTTCAATTGGTTTTATCAATAACAAGAAAATTCACAACAATTGGAAAACTGCATCTGACACATGTTTTGTCTTTAAACAAGAGTTATCAGAAATGCTCCACTCAAAATCTGTGATGTAAAAGAAAACTTAGATTATGAAAAGCAATGAATGAAAAGAAAAGTAGACTTTCAAGGCCTTCAACAGATTTGCTGCAGAAATGAATATAAAGCCTTATATTCCCAAGAATGAAGGAGCATGAAGCCTTGCCCTTCGACCTTAAAAAAATCCCTTAAGAATTACATTGTGTGTATCTTCAATGAATTCATTAGGGGATTTTAATCTAAAAGTTGAGACTCAAGGAACAAACTTTCACCTTAAATTGTAGGTAATTGCAACATTTTAACCTTTGACCTAATAACCCCAATTGGCTAGCTACCAGTTGATTGTTTGTGATTTCTTCCTGAAGACTAAGAAAATTTGGCTAAAACAAACAACATAACCTTTCAATGTATGAAGTTCATGAAATTCTATGAAAGGTTGAATAGTTTTACTCTAAAAATAAATTATTATTGACCGACAGATAAAATGCAAAATACAATTTGAAAAAAAAGGTAGACATGTATTATAAAAGATTTATTTATATCACATTGCTTTAAAAGAATATTCTTTGTAAAAACATAATACATGAACAAACTGATACCCATGCAAAACAGTAATTAGGTCTAGGAATAAGTTTTTAAAAGTCATTCTTTAACATTTATTTAGTTATAAACCTTTACATGATAATTTTTTTAGCTTCTCAAGCCATTTTTTTTAAAAACAAATCAGGGAGGAGGCTTCTACTTTTCTTATTGGTCTTATTTATAAATTGTAAACACTAAAAATGTAAAGACACGAATGAGGCAGTTGGTTTTTTTTTATAAAATAAAAAGAGACAATGGGCCGCCTCAGAACAGATTTTATGGGTCTTGGCAATTTTTTATTGTTGCAAATTTGAAAACTAAATAGTATATTTTTGAGTTTTACACATGTTTATTGCAAGAAATTAACCAAGATTTTTTTCTGTGATTTCCTTAATAGTATCATTAAACAAAACATTTCAGAACAGAATTGCACCAGATTACTGAATGATGTTATCATGACGTTCAAATGTTAAAATATGCTTGAAACTGGCATCATCTGAATTATTTCAATGATAAATCATAAAAATAATTCTATTCAATTATACTTGTAAAAAATACCAAGTAAAATTAACAGGTCTGCATTTAGTTTTTAGATGAAAACTGCAGGATTGGCAAATATTTATGTCTTGCACAGAAAAAGTAATGGTTTTAAAAACTCATTCATCTTGAAAGCTTTTCAGCTACCTAAAAAACCAACACCTCAATAAGATGGCAAATGATTTAGAATGTGTGAGTAGCCAATTACCCATATGGAATAAATATCTAACTTAAGAAATAACATTTTGAAATAAATCAATAACTTTCAAAATCTTAATCAAATATATAATAAAAACATTTATATCCTTTTCACACACCATTCATGCATCCTAAATGAACTTAATACAGTTCAGCTTTTAATACTTTGTAGAAAACACAATTGCACCAAAATCCACTGTGACATTAACAACTAATTGCAAAATATTTAAATGAAATAAAGGTCTAAACAAACATATCACCAAAACATAGACAGACTGGATTTGATGATGATCAAATAATTAAGTCAAGGTTTTGACAAAACAAACATTCTGACATACAAACAAATGAAATGAAAATGGATTTTGATTTGTCAAATGTACTAGGTACAAGATACATGTACAAACATTACATTTCAAATGTTTCTCGTATAAACTTTACATTGCCATATCCATGATATCATTCATAAATAAATAATAAAATATCCTATAAAATTTCTTCTGCACAACATTTTGAGTGTACTCATATACATGTATATTACATGTTTATTCTTTTTTAACAAAAAATAGAGACATTTTAAAAGCAGTTAAATGACAGTTTTAAGCACTTTTGTTTTATTTATAAAAACTGTTAGTGTTGTGGTAAAACTTACAGAAGTCATTTCTATTGTTGTTTTTTTTGTAAATGATGATCAAAAATGTGTTGTTTGTGAAGAAATAGAATTATCTGGAACAGACTTAACCATTACATATATTCATGAACCTCTTCCAAAATTATTTGGAAACAAAGCATTATCAAAATTGTACATGCATCTCATTCTTGTCATTATTCAGAAACTTCTATAACTAAATATTCATACTTTTAAAACTTACAGTGCATAACAAATAAGAGATATAAGTTTTTAAACATTACAATCCAAATTTAAGAGATTAAGATATCTAAAAAATTTAATTGTACACATTGATTTTGATGAAGAATGGAATATCACTTCCTGAACTTTATGGTAATGTTGTTTATGAAGCAGTAAAAGCACATTTTTGAACAGTCTTAATCATAACAAATATATGAACCTCTACCAAAATTATTTGATACTAAAACATTATTAAAATTGTACATGAATCTCATTCTTGTCATTATTCGGAAACTTCTATAGCTAAATACTCATACTTTTACAACTAACAATGCATGACAAATAAATGTGGTCAGTTTTTAAATATCACATTCCATCCAGACTTAAGAGGTTTTTTTCATCCCTGAGTAATTCCTTTGGCAATCTATCCTTAAATAAAAGCTAAAAAGTTCTATATGTTTTGTAATTATTTTTCTCTAACTGTTGTGTAATAATATCTAGTTCTCGGGAGATGAGACTATTTTGTGTATCACACTCCGCACGATGTGATATTCAATTTCAAGAAAGGAGTATGTTCACAAAGGCCTATAATTGGCCTTGTAATTGGGCTGATTTTTCATGTTCAAGAAATCTAAATGAAGGCTATGGAAATAACTCACCGATACCTATATTTAACAAATGTAATAGTTTTCTAGTGATAAAATTGTGCTGTTTCCTTTGGTAACCCCCTAAATATGAGAAAAATTAGGAAAATCTTCATTTTTGGTGATTTTTTACCACTTTTCACCACTATTGAGCCAAAATCAAAAGTGGCCGCATGCTCTGACCAACATAGATTTTTGTTCATTAATTCATTACTCAAAAGTAAATATTTTAACCAAAAAATAATTTTGGTCAGAATATGCGGCCAACATTAAATTCATCATTTTTTACAGAAAAAGAGGCTAAATACGCCAAAAATAGCAATTTTTAAAGAAGTTCGCTAACTTCAAAGGTCTCTGTTGTTCATGAAAGAAAACAATTCATGCACAATTTATAATATTTTATAAATTACAGAGTCTCATGACCATTCTAGCAGCATTATTTTATAGTTGTCTCCAATTTAAAATTTAGGGCCGTTTTGGGCCTTTTCCGAACATACTCCTTTGATTGGCTGTCCACGCGAGACACCACAGTTAGATATGCATCGTGTAAACTATATACACAAAGGATTATTTTCCTATGAGTTATAATCAAATAAGTAACTTAGGGCCTATATTTACACGTAAGACAGTTAGAGAAAAAGGTTTCACAACTACAAGTGATGAGATACAAATTTTTATCACACTCGTTAGATATTTGTCAAAGGATACTTGCAAATGCTCGTTTCCTAATTTGAAAAATATCTAACATGATGTGATAAAAATCTGTATCTCATCACGTATAGTTGTGAAACCTGTATTTATCTAATAAATATATGAAGCTTTGAAGATTTTTTGTACATTTGAAAGATACATGTAAGAATTTCTAGACAAGGATTTTTTATTTACATTTAAATAATGAATTAGAATACAAGGTGCTTTTCTCTTAAGTTTAATCTTAAATACATTGTTTCCTACTTGTTTTAATGCCATGATTTGAATAAACTATTTGTATTATGTGGGAAATTTAACACCTAATTTTTTCCTACTTAACTATATGAGAGTTTTTGTAATGACTGCAAGTTAATAATATCTAAATACATTTGTGTAACAGGTACATATGTGCAGCAACTATAAGAACACATATAAATTAATACTCAAGAGGTACAACTAATTTACAATCATTCATTAACAATCAAATGTTATATTCAATCAATTCAGTACCTAATCACATTTATTCTCCCCTCACAAAAAAATAATTTCTATAAATTACTCAATCAAACATTTAACAAACACAAACAATCAAAAATTAAAAACTATCATTCTGAATAGATTGGAAATGGATGAGCTTCTGTATTGAAAACAAATTTATCAAAGGGCAACAACTCTACAGAATCTTCAAATAACAAATATAAATATTTCAATGTTTCAGCTAAGAAAAAACTTTCTAATTTGTCTCTAAAACCTGGGTTTCCTATACTTCTGACATTGTTTATAGAGGAGAACCCAGCTCCTTCTACTTTGGTATATTTCAAGAATGCTTGGAATATCTGCCAGCCCCAATCCTGGTAAATCTTGTCTCCAGTAATACGGCGTAGGTACAGCAGGCTTTCTACTGTTTCTGGTCGGAGCAAGTTATGAGAATCAGCAGGCTAAAAGAAAGAACAACAATGCTTTCAGAAATAAAAGTATTTGGGTGATGTGGGATGGGTGGAAGGGATTTTTATCAGACCCCTAATCCTTACAATTATATATTAAGTCCCATACTACCACCCAAATCCAAATATATTTTTCCTGGAATAGCCATATTTTAGAAAAAGTTAAAATTTTTGCTGTCAACTATTAATTTACATTATAAATTATCTAAATTTTAATATTTTTACACTTATTTCATGTATTTATTAAAGGCTGCAAGCTGTTTACTATTGTGTTTTTTAATTTGCTGCGTATTTATATATGTTCCCACACATACACTTATTCCCCATCATATTATCTTCTACACAATGTACTCATTTATAAAAACAAAACTTAAACAGTTTAACATACGAGTTCTCAATTTTTTGGGTCAATTTTGTTAGCTTCAGTTTTCTTTGTTTGGTACTTTGTTCATTTTTCTTTTCTGTGATTGCATATTCCAATAGCTCAGTAACAATTTTTTTAAACTGTGCCTACTCAATGTATGCTACTAAAAATACAAGAGGCTCCCAGGAGCCTGAATCGCTCACCTGGTCTTGAAGTTGACCCTATACTTTTGTAGAGCTAAATGAGCTGGACATTTAAGCAAGCAACAGCTTTTCTCTACCTGCAATAGTTTTCATTCTATAGGCCAAAAACACCATTTTTCACCTATAAGGGGCCATAACCCCTATAAGGAGTCATCTGACAACTTCGACCCTATGGAGACTTTTGTAGAGCTAAATGAGCTGAACATTTAAGCAAGCAACAGCTAATCTCTATCTGCAATAGTTTTCATTCTGTAGGCCAAAAACATGAAAAATCGCTATTTTTCAGGGGCCTTAACCCCTATAAGGGGTCATCTGACAACTTCGACCCTATGTACAATTTTGTAGAGCTAAATGAGCTGAACATTTAAGCAAGCAACAGCTAATCTCTATCTGCAATAGTTTTCATTCTGTAGGACAAAAACATGAAAAATAAAAAGGGGTCATCTGACAACTTCGACCCTATGGACAATTTTGTAGAGCTAAATGAGCTGAACATTTAAGCAAGCAACAGCTAATCTCTATCTGCAATAGTTTTCATTCTGTAGGACAAAAACATGAAAAATTGTTATTTTTCAGGGGCCGTAACCCCTATAAGGGGTCATCTGACAACTTTGACCCTATGGACAATTTTGTAGAGCTAAATGAGCTGAACATTTAAGCAAGCAACAGCTAATCTCTATGTGCAATAGTTTTCATTCTGTAGGACAAAAATATGAAAAAAACGCTAGTTTTAAGGGGCCGTAACCCCTATAAGGGATTGTCTGACAACTTTGACCCTATGGAGACTTTCGTAGAGCTAAAAGAGCTAAACATTTAAGCAAGCAACAGCTAATCTCTATCTGCAATAGTTTGCATTCTGTAGGCCAAAAACATGAAAAATGGCTATTTTTTACCTTTAAGGGGCCGTAACCCCTATAAGGGGTCATCTGACAACTTCGACCCTATAGAGACTTTTGTAGAGTTAAATGAGCTGAAAATTTAAGCAAGCAACAGCTAATCTCTTTCTGCAATAGTTTTCATTCTGTAGGCCAAAAACATGAAAAAATGCTATTTTTCACCTTTAAGGGGCCGTAACCCCTATAAGGGGTCATCTGACAACTTTGACCAAATGGAGACTTTTGTAGAGCTTTTGATGCTGAATCAGTAGCGTGGCCTCAGATTTCCTCTATCTCTTATACTTTTTGATTTATAAGCCAAAAACAGTAGTCTGACTCCCCCTAGTCTATTTTTAGTAACGGCGGCCATGTTTTTTAACGGATCAAAAATCAAAACACAAGTTTGGTGCAGGACACCCTAAGGATCATTCATACCAAGTTTCATTAAATTCTGTTTGGTAGTTTCAGAGGAGAAGATTTTTGAAAAATTGTTAACAGACGACGACGACGACAGACGACAGACGACAGACGACGACGGACGCCAAGTGATGGTAATAGCTCACATGGACCTTCGGTCCAGGTGAGCTAATAATACTACCTTAACAATTAAATCATCTTTGCTTCTCTGAGCCTGATTAAAATACACAATCTCAGGGCTGAGTTTGGTTGGCATCTTATTGTACATTTCATAGCACGTCTTCATAAGTTCTTTGGCAAGCTCTAAATGTGATTCTGGCATACCATTCATATATCCAAGAGCTAAAGTTCCTGGTAGGAAACATACTAGATGATCCTAGAAAGATAAAAAAATATTCTTTTAAAATCTATATGAAAAAGTTCCTCTTAGAGAAAAGACTTGTACAACATGTAATTATGTAAAAGTTCCTCTTTGTTCCTCTTTGAAAAAAGAGTTGTTCTACATGTTAATGTAAGTTTAAGCATAACAAAGATCTTATTTAGTATTAATATATATTGAAGTGTTTAAAGCAAATGAGAACAAACATACTGCTGATTTATTAGCCATAACGTTCTGAAACTGTGTTCACTATAACATACCTCATTTGTATATATGTTTGGTTGCAGATCTTATTTCAAACACCACACCAAATCAATTTAATTCAAGATAATAGCTCCTAATTGTTTGGTGTATATTAGCTGTACTTATAACACAACATAAAGCATTCTTAAATCTTTCAAAAATTTCTTTTATATGCTTTGTATTACTTTTTATTTAGAGACAAATTTACATTTACTAGTATTCTAAGGGGAACTCTTTGAGAACACAACATATTACATTTTGAATTCTAATAACAATATTTTTGAAATATGATTTTCTTTCATTTATCCTTCTAGCAACGATCAATTACATTTTAAAAGCATGTGTATGTATGCACGATTAAATATTTTCTTGATGGAAACTTGACTAGGAAACATTTTAGTGGATAAAATACAAACCATTTTGGGACTGAATGACCTTCCACCCAGTAGTTCCCCTACATAAGTTAATTTATTAGGTTCGGATTTCCTTAAAAGTTTTGATTTTATTCCCTCTATAGCTTCTTCATAGTCGTCTTTGTACCTTCAAGACAATAGTTCATAAATCATAAAAATATACAAATCATATGCAAAGGTTACAAAATGCTAAAGAAGTATACTAATATTTACAAAATTAATGTCATTTCAGACCTTTGACATTCTTCTGATGCCCCATTGGTACCTCTTCTTCTTTCTTTAAACATATTGGACCGAGAGTATCATTTCTCTAAACTGTAGTATTAATAGCTGGATTACTTTTTTAATTCAATTTTAATAAACCCAACTTGACAATTTTTCAGAAATTACGCCAATACACTTTATTACCCCAAAAAAAGCTAGACACACTTAAAGAAAATAAATGTTACCAGCAAAGTATTCACAATACATTTCACTATGCTTAACTATAAACTTACATGTACAAGTACAACATGAGACTTAACTTACATAGTGTGTTTCTTGCCAGTTTGTATCCACTGTTTAAGTAAATATTCATAATAACTATCACCTCTGGCCCCTAACGTTATGGTAGCAGAGTTACGAAACTGTCCTGTGTTTGCATTGATAAAAATAGGGACCAGTCCATTATGTTTTGGTAACCCATGAACATGGTTTGACACTGTATCCACAGCTTTCTGAAAATAAATAAATTTTCCAACTTAGTTTATGCACGTTCATGTAGTACCCAATTCTTCAAATCTTAATGAAAAAATAATTATTATAAGCATGATAGGCATTATTATAGAAATTTAAAAAACAATTATACATAATTTTGAATTTCATAACAAGAGGCTCCCAGGAGCCTGAATCGCTCACCTGGTCTTGATGTTGACCCTCTACTTTTGTAGAGCTAAATGAGCTGAACATTTAAGCAAGCAACAGCTTTTCTCTACCTGCAATAGTTTTCATTCTATAGGCCAAAAACACAATTTTTCACCTATAAGGGGCCATAACCCCTATAAGGGGTCATCTGACAACTTTGACCCTATGTGGAATTTTGTAGAGCTCAATGAGCTGAACATTTAAGCAAGCAACAGCTAATCTCTATCTGCAATAGTTTCCATTCTGTAGGACAAAAACATGAAATATCACTATTTTTCAGGGGTCGTAACCCCTATAAGGGGTCATCTGACAACTTCAACCTTATGGAGAATTTTGTAGAGCTAAATGAGCTAAACATTTAAGCAAGCAACAGCTAATCTCTATCTGCAATAGTTTTCATTCTGTAGGCCAAGAACATAAAAAATGGCTATTTTTCACCTTTCAGGGGCCGTAACCCCTATAAGGGGTCATCTGACAACTTTGACCCTATGAAGACTTTTGTAGAGTTAAATGAGCTGAACATTTTAGCAAGCAACAGCTAATCTCTATCTGCAATAGTTTTCATTCTGTAGGCCAAAAACATGAAAAAATGCTATTTTTCACCTTTAAGGGGCCGTATCCCCTATAAGGGGTCATCTGACAACTTTGACCAAATGGAGACTTTTGTAGAGCTTTTGATGCTGAATCAGTAGCGTGGCCTCAGATTTCCTCTATCTCTTATACTTTTTGATTTATAAGCCAAAAACAGTAGTCTGACCCCCCTGGTCTATTTTTAGTAACGGTGGCCATCTTTTTTGACGGATCAAAAATTGAAACACAAGTTTGGTGCAGGACACCCTAAGGATCATTCACAACAAGTTTCATTAAATTCTGTTCAGTAGTTTCAGAGGAGAAGATTTTTGAAAAATTGTTAACAGACGACGACGACAGACGACGACCACGACAGACGACAACGACAGACGACGACGACGGACGCCAAGTGATGGTAATAGCTCACATGGACCTTCGGTCCAGGTGAGCTAAAAATGTACAAGACAAAAAGACACCTTCTAATACTTCTATCCCATAAGGGCTTTACATCTGTTCAGTTATCTTACATCATATTTAGGATCTCCAGTTACACGAGAAAGGTCCCTGAATTCTAACTGTATTGTGGTCACTTCTGAGGTACTGCTGTCAGGTCCCCACCGTGGGGCATGGGCCTGGCCTGTCTGGAGGTTAATGTCAGAATAGGGAACTTTTGAGGGAGAATTGAAACATGGAAGCATCCTGTTACCCAAATCAGTCTACAATGGAGAAAGTTTAAATCATTAGATGAAGATGTGTATTGTAAGCTTACAATTTAACTCTGTTTGAATATTGTGAGATTGGTAACCCCTGTTCAGTAAATTATTTCTACATTCATCTTACTGATTTTATAATCATATGAGTAACTGCATACTGTTCACTTAAGTTACCTTTGTGGTGAACTTACTTTCTATATATTTGTGGTAAGGGCTATTCCAGAAATAAATGTATGGGGGGGGGTCGGAAGGCACTTTTTTTATACCCACCATGCATATTTTTTTCCCTTTATGTTGCATTTGAGAAATATCTAAAAATACCACCACCCATACAATTTTAATTAATATAGTGCCTTACAACCCCCCATACAATTAATTCTGGAATAGCCCTAATTGAAAATCTGTGAAAAGAAGTACATACTTTACTCAGCAACACAAATAAGGCACCACTTCTTTCCTTCCAGGATTCTTTTAAAATTTTGAAAATTCTATGAATTCTTTTATGCTAAATGATAACTAAAAACAAAATTCAATAAAAAAACCAAGGCATTATTTCTGAAATTGGCACCAGTGCGCTTTTGGCTTGAACTTTTGATATAGAAGTCGAAAAAACAAAGTCTGAGATTGATCAAAAATGCATGTTTCTGCAAAGTTTGTGAAATTTAAGCTTTGTCCCCCATTTTCTGGTTACAATTTTGATTAAGCATCAAATTCTCAAAAAAAATTGTGATTTTTTTCTTTTTTGGAAAAAAAACTCATTTTTTAGAAATTTTAAAAATCAGAATTGTTTTTAATTGGCAGAAAATGGTCTTAAGGACCCCACACATGCTGTGCAGAAATCTCCGATCATTCTGACAACTGCTTTAAGAGATGTTTGCTATTAAACTTTAAAGTCAAAGGAAATGAATGGAAGTGGTGCATTTCTTATGTTGTTTAGTATATATGCATTATTAATGTGCTAATCAATTTATGGTATTGGAAAAATGAAAATGAATACCCCTCAAAAGTCATCAAGATTAAATGCAAGAAAGTTAACAGCCATGAAAAATAATATGTTTACAGATATAAATGTAAATTTTCAAGTATTTTTTTTCTCTATTGCTAAGTTCAAAAACATGCATAAAATATCCTCAACATGAAAATGTTTGATAATACAAATGAATATCTTCTTACAGCTTTTTCTTTGAATACAGTATCCCCAGTTAAATGGTAAGCACTCAGTAACCCTCCTAAGATACGAATGGTAGTTTCAAACAAGTTGATATCTCTGTCATGAGTAAATACTAAACTGTTGGCAATCCATTCTCTTGCTTCTTCATATTCTGAAATTTGAAAAAAAATAGTTAAAGAAAGAAGCAGAGGTACCAATGGGGTATCCGAATGTCAAAAGTCTGAAAAGGCAGAGACAAAACCAGTAAACATCAACAAGAATGGGACAAAAACAGACAACATGTAAAACATGGAAACACAAAATAACTGAATATCAATCAACAATGCGAACTCCAGTCGAAACAAGAGTGAACTCAGGTGCTCCGGAAGAGTAAGCAGTTCCTGCTTGCTATAGCACACCCGTAGCATTGCCAATAGTCCATTCAGCGTGTCAAATCTGGTAAAGGAAGACAAAACAAAACCCTATGACAAACCAACATCTGCACTCATCTGAGAGATCGAAATCCCATATTTGTCTATAAGTGCATGATGCAGTTAAAGAAATACTGTGGAATCATTTATTTTCATGGGTACCAATTTTTGTTGTTTAATGATAAAAGAACAGCTCATAGATCCTTAGTTTGTGGTTCTGAAGTTTGCAGCGTACAGATCAATGTTAAATATGCATTTGTGGAATATTAAAAATCATGGGTCAAAGCCAACTATGAAAACCACGAAAAATTGATATCCAATGAATAATTAGGAAACCAGAGTATCTAAAAGGAAGTTAATTTCACAACAATCATGATATTATGCAAGCTTAACTTTCTTTCAAAAATAGAGCATCTCTATCTTATTACCTTTGAGGTTTGTGTGGGCTTTTAAAATCTACTCTTTTTAAAGAATTATAATTTTACAAACATCTCCAAAACAACCTTAAATATATATATGTTAAAACATAATACAACAAGAATGGAATTCCAGGGTCCCCCACTGGTGAAGCAAAAATTATTGAACACGGCTGATTTTTTAACTTGACCAAGGTATTAGTGGTTTTAACATTTGGTATAAATTTCATGAAAATTGGTCTACATCTGTAGGGATGACAGCGCTTACAAGATCTGTTTGCAAGAAAACAGAGTCGTTTTTATGGTCAAAGTCCCCTAACTCCTACAAAAATTATCGAAAAAAGCTGATTGTCGAACTTGACCAAGGTATTAGTAATTTAAATATTTGAGATAAATTTCATGAAAATCAGTCAACATCTGTAGAGATGAGAGCACTTACAAGGTCTGTTTTGCCAAAAAAAGTCTTTTTTTATGGTGAAAGTCCCATAACTCCTAAAAAAATTATCAAAAAATGCTGATATTTGAACTTGACCAAGGTATTAGTGATATAAACATTTGGTATAAATTCAATGAAAATCCAACAAAATTTGTAGCCTTGATAGCGCTTACAAAAAGTGTGACGGACGGACAGACGCCCGGCATTTCTATGTCCCCGCTCTGCGCTGCAGCAGGGGACAATAAAGGGTTTTGAATTATTGATTATCATTATTAAGATAATTTCATGACATACGTTGGGGATTATAAAGAATGGTCACTGTTTTAAATAGCTCAAATAACCAAAGTATTCAAATCTATTTTCCCCCTTCATATGTAGTTTATCAACCATATACCTGTTTTAAGCCCCATTATAATAGCAGTATCAATCCCATCAACTATTGTGAGTCCAAGTTGGAACCATTCAGAATGTGTTTTACTTATGGGATGGAACTCGTCATGGCCCCAGGCATATTTCTTGTACGATGACCAGGCAAACTTGAAGGCATCAATTACTGCTTGTTGTTTGGCTGTATGTTTTCTAGACACTGAAAATAAAGATAAATCTTAAATACATTGTATATTGAAGTAAAAGCTACACAGGGAGCAACATTATGAAATTGCAACATGTTCAACCCTTGCACTTGCAGCCCATGGTGGACTCAAATCAGCTTTTTGACACATGCCGTCTATGGTGGAATTTCAATGCATATTTGAATTTCTTTACATTTTTATATGTTTATACCAACTTTTAAGGAAAACTCTTATAATTGGAGTTTTTGGTCCCTTTGACCCGTAATTTCTTGAAAATGGTAGATATTTCAAATCTGACTAAAAATATGCACGCAAGGATTTTAATAAGGATCCCAATAACAATTAAAGTGCCATTTGTTCAGAGAACAAATGAAAGGTCTTTCCCGTTAAGTTGACCTATGACCTCTGACCTTTGTTTTAAAGTCAAGCTCTTTAATTACTGATGATAAATATATATATTTTTACTATATTATCTGTAACCGTTTAAATGTTATATACAAGTAAATAATGCATAGGATGATGTTTTTGGCCGCCATTTTGAAACCACTCAATCGTAACATGAACTTCCTGGGTGGGCTTAAATGGTAGGTCTTGTCAAGACGGTCATTCTTTATACACATGTCTATTATACTATCTGTTAAGGTTTTCAAGTTATTGGCAAAAAACGTATTTCGCGAAAACCTGTTTCGGCCGCCATTTCGAAACCACTCAACCGAATCAAGCACTTCTTGGACTCAAATTGTAGGTCTTTTCAAGACAATCATTTTTTGTTCATATATTGTCTATACTATCTCTAACGGTTTTCGAGTTATAAGCAAAAAACCGTTTGACGGCTGCCATTTTGGCAATGGTAAACGCAAAAAAGTTATCGATTGCATATTCGTAATCAGGACCCTCTAATCTACTTGGAAACTAAATTTCATCAAAATCGGACAACATTGACATTTTGCGCCAAGTTTGCGCCATATGCACCCAACCAGGCAGTAAAATAAACAAATATTTTTTCTAAGGAGTCTTAGAACAGTTTCCACTGTTAAGATTTTAGATATCTGTTACTACCTAGGAGAAGATCTGATAACAAGGGTAAACAGCGTTTTGCGCTATTGCGCCAAAACTATATAGAGCTGGCGCTCACGGGGTTAACATTGTCTATTCCTGGCAGTGCTGAATAAGTGTGCCAAATTTCGTTAAGATCGGTTAAGTAACTTTTTTCACACGGACGGCAGAAAAAAACAAGAGGCTCCCAGGAGCCTGAATTGCTCACCTGGTCTTGATGTCCACCCTATGAAGGACTTTGTAGAGCTAAATAAGCTGAACATTTAAGCAAGCAACAGCTTTACTCTTTTAGCAATAGTTTTCATTTTGTAGGCCAAAAACATGAAAATGTGTTAATTTAGGGGCAGTAATCCCTGTAAGGGATCATCTAACAATGTTGTTGTGAAAATGAGCTGAACATATAAGCAAGCAACAGCTTTTCTCTATCTGCTATAGGCCAAAAACACTTTTTTTTGCCTTTAAGGGGCTGTAACCCCCATATGGGGTCATCTGACAACTTCGACCCTACGAAGACTTTAATAGAGCTAAATGAGCTGAACATTTCAGCAAGCAACAGCTTTTCTCTATCTGCAATAGTTTTCATTCTATAGGCCAAAAACACTATTTTTCGGCTTAAAGGGGCTGTAATCCCTAGAAGGGGTCATCTGACAACTTCAACCTTATGAAGACATTTGTAGAGCTAAATGAGTTGAACAATTAAGCAAGCAACAGCTTTTCTCTATCTGCAATTATTTTCATTCTGTAAGCCAAAAACACTATTTTTTGCCTTTAAGGGGTCATCTGACAACTTCGACCCTATGATGACTTTTGTAGAGCTAAATGAGCTGAACATTTAAGCAAGCAACAGCTTTTCTCTATCTGCAAAAGTTTTCATTCTATAGGCCAACAATGAAATGTGTCAAGATGACACTGATGCCCCGCTGGCAAATAAAATAAAACTGTTATTTTTACCAAATTTGCTAAGTCCAAGGGCCCTAATTTGGGTCAAAATCAGTGGACCGGAACGAAACTTGAACTTGACCTGTAACTCATCATGGTAGACTCACATACCAAAAATCTTTTGAATATATGCAAGGATGTGGAAAAAAAGTGCGGAAAACTTTTTTTTTTACAAAATTTGCTAAGTTCAAGGGCCGTAATTTAGGTCAAAATCAGTGGACCGGAACGAAACTTGAACTTGACCTGTAACTCATCATGGTAGACTCACATACCAAAAATCTTTTGAATATATGCAAGGATGTGGAAAAAAAGTGCGGAAAACTTATTTTTACAAAATTTGCTAAGTTCAAGGGCCGTAATTTAGGTCAAAATCAGTGGACCGGAACGAAACTCGAACTTGACCTGTAACTCATCATGGTAGACTCACATACCAAAAATCTTTTGAATATATGCAAGGATGTCGAAAAAAAGTGCGGAAAACTAAAGTGTGACGGACGGACGGAAGGACGAACGGACCGAAAAACTATATGCCCCCCAACAAAGTTGGCGGGGCATAAAAACACTATTTTTCTCCTTTAAGGGGCTGTAATCCCTATAAGGGGTCATCTGACAACTTTGACCTTATGAAGAATTTTGTAGAGCTAAAATGAGCTGAACATTTAAGCAAGCAACAGCTTTTCTCTATCTGCAATTATTTTCATTCTATAGGCCAAAAACACTATTTTCCGCCTTTAAGGGGCTATAACTCCTATAAGGGGTCATCTGACAACTTCGACCCTATGAAGACTTTTGTAGAGCTAAATGAGCTGAACATTTAAGCAAGCAACAGCTTTTCTCTATCTGCAATAGTTTTCATTCTATAAGCCAAAAACATTAAAAAACGCTATTTTTCACCTTTAAGGGGCTGTAACCCCTATAAGGGATCATCTGACACTTTTGACCAAATGGAGACTTTTGTAGAACTTTTGATGCTGAAGCAGTAGGGTGGCATCAAATTTCATCTATCTCTTATACTTTTTGATTTACAAGCCAAAAACAGTAGTCTGACCCCCCTGGTCTATTTTTAGTAACAGCAGCCATGTTATTTGACGGATCAAAAATCAAAACACAAGTTTGGTGCAGGACACACTTAGGATCATTCATACCAAGTTTCAATAAATTCTGTTCAGTAGTTTCAGAGGAGAAGATTTTTGAAAAATTGTTAACGGACGACAGACGAGAGACGCCAGACGACAGACGATTGACGGACGCCAAGTGATGGCAATAGCTCACATGGACCTTTGGTCCAGGTGAGCTAAAAAAAGAATAATAATAATAATAGGCATAACGAAAACAATAAGGTCTTTCCTACGGAAGGGAAAGACCTTAATTAAAGATTTTCAGAATCATACCACAAATTAATAAAAAGCTTCGCGGAGCGCAGCATAATACGACTGCAACATGTTGAACCCTGTACGTTTTAGGCCCAATATGGATAGTCAATTGCTCTGGACACATGCAACCCATGGTGGACTGACAAAGGTTTTTGACACATGCAGCTTTTGGTGGACTTTCCAAATACATTTTAAAAGGAATTTTTTTTTTCCAAAGGAGATCAAAATTAGACCACAAATTTTCCATTCCATTTTGTATCCACTATTTGACAAGAACAAACATGCAAAAAAAAATTTCAAAATCAGATGATGAGTAAAAAAGTTTCAATTTTGGTCCCTTTTGGCCCTTAATTACATAATAAGGGGAAAAAGGGGGGGGCCGCAAAAATTGATTCTCAATTTTGTATCGCTATTTGACAAGAACAAACATGCTAAACAAAATTCAAAATTTCAAAATAAGACCACTTATATAAAAGTTTTGATTATGGCCCCTTTTGGCCCCTAATTACATAACAGGGAAAAAGGGAGCCCGCAAAAGCTCATCAGGTTCATTCTTTTTTGTAAGAACATTCTTCACAAATTTCACAGCAATAAGCCAACTAGAAACAAAGTTATGGTGGAAATAATAAAATATTTGAATATTTTGCCTCTTTTGGGCCCCTTATTTTGAAACAAAACAAGAGGCTCCCAGGAGCCTGAATCGCTCACCTGGTCTTCAAAACACAAGTTTGGTGCAGGACACCCTAAGGATCATTCATACCAAGTTTCATTAAATTCTGTTTGGTAGTTTCAGAGGAGAAGATTTTTGAAAAATTGTTAACAGAGGACAGACGACAGACGACGACGGACGCCAAGTGATGGTAATAGCTCACATGGACCTTCGGTCCAGGTGAGCTAAAAAGGGGGGACCCCCAAAATAAATCCCATTCACCCTTTTTTGGTAAGGAACATTATTACCAAAGTACAAAGCAATCCAATGACTAGAACTAAAGTTATCGTGGCAACAAACATCATTTCGGCCCCTTTTTGGCCCCAAATTTCAAAACTACAACAAGAGGGACCCCGAAAATCAATCCCATCCATCCTTTAATAGTAAGGAATATCATTGTGAAATTTCATTGCATTCAGATTACTAGAACTTAAGTTATCGTGTATACACTAAAGTTAACAGACAACGACAACGACAACGACGACGACAGCATCATACCATTATTATTGTAACGTCCGCAAATTTTTTGCAGTCGTATAAAAAGTTGAATATTTGGGCATGGCTGTACTTTGACTCCCGTTGAAAAATATACATACTAAAGCAGTTTTGTTAAACCACTAGTTAGCTCTTTTTCGTGTCTTTTTCTAAAACAGTCAGGGCCATAAACATCAAATACATTTGGAAGCTTCCTTTAGTTACATCATATTATAATTTCATAATTAGTTGGGCAACTTTACAACTTTAAAATTAATTTGAATAAACCCTTTTGCCAGACAAAAACTTTACTAACTAGCTATAATTTGTGTTGGGATGCCAACACACAAGTCGCCCAAAATTGCCTTGGATACTATTTCTTCCCATTCAGTACAATAAAATATGTATAGAAATCAAATTTCATTGAAATCGGACAAAGTTCACATTTTCAAGAGGGCGGGTGTAGTAAAATGGCCGCCATTTTCAAACCATAAGTCAGATTTCAAATCCGGTCACAGATTTGAACTCAGCATACCCGCTTCACCCAGATGACTAATTTTCAAGACAATACGATGAAAAAAATAATTCCGCCCACTTTTTCAAATGGCCGCCATTTTGAAACGGAGGCCATGTTGAAAAAATCCAATGCACATGTAAAACTTCATATGATGTTCTATCATTGTTCCAAGTTTCATTAATGTTTCTCAAAAATCCTAGGACTAGTTCTTTGGACAAGTTCAAGGAGTATAATAAAAGGAATAATAATAAGAATAATAAGAAACGGGGTAAAAACAATAAGTCGCCAAAACTTTGTTTTGGGCGACTTAATTATTGAAGATTTTGGCCTTTTTAACCTCGTATATCTCAGGTTGATTGATATTCAGTTATTTTGTGTTTCCAATGTTTTACATGTTGTCCGTTTTCGTACTGTTCTTGTTGGTGTTTACTGGTTTTGTCTCTGCCCTTTCGGACTTTTGACATTCGGATACCCCATTGGTACCTCTGCTTCTCTCAAAAATGGTAAAAAATTATGCAAATCTGATTGAAAAATTCAGGCAGGAATTTTTCACAAGGTTTCCAATTTAAAAAGAGTTTGAAAATTGGAAAACATATAACATAGTTAATGGGGTGGGGTGTGGACCAAATTTGACCCTCTGTTACAATGATGCAATGAACAATTGTCACAATTAGTTGACAAAAATTTATGGATGAATTCAATTAAAATATAATGATCAAAATCAGACATAAAATAAACATTCTTCAGAAGTTCTGTCAATACATCTATTTTAGCCCCTATTAATCCTTTTCTCTGAAACAGTAGAGGTGTCAGAAATACAAAACCTTCTTTTAGTCGCAACAAACACCATATCAAAAATTAAATAACAAATGGCTAACTACAACTATTTTATCAAATAGAAACCAGAGTGTCCACAGACAACATACTGATGACAACATTGCCATAACAAAACACAATCACAAAAAAATTTGCAGTTATATAAAAATAACAGAATTATATGGTTTTTATTATAAATATTTCCTTTCAAAATTTCAAATTTCACAATTTTTTGTAAACAAAAATTGTAATCATGGTAGTAGTTTAATAACTTAGCAACATTAATGTTTCAAATACACAATTTTAAAAAAATTAAAAGTTAAAAAAATAAGACACCCATGTCCCAAAATCCATATAATTCCTATACCAACAAACCACATTTTTACTGAAAGTGTAAACATCACACAATTTAATATTTCCATGGTAATTTTTTTTTTTGTTAAAATATATTCAGCTTCACATGTATATAAATGTATATTACTTACAATCAAAAAAGTCCTTTACTGGTTCATCTTTCATGACATGGAAGTCATTTTCTTCTGGCTTGTCTGGATTCTATTAAAAAGCATTTTGGATATTTAATTTGTTATTTTATGTTTGTATGCCTCTAGTACATGTCTAGTGGAAGACCTTGCACCAGAAAAAAACCCAACAGAAAGTAGAACCTGGAGAGTTAACTTTTAAACCTACTTAACCTTTAGCAGACAGTTTTAAAATTTTACATGTACTTTAAAAAACTAACTTATATTATCAAATATAGTCCAACAACTTAAAATAGAATAAAAATGCTTTTCCGAAGATTTTTCTAATCCAGCCCTTTTAAATATGTGTATTCAACTAATCAATATTTCAGTATAGGAGTTAAAAAAATATGTACATGTACTTCTATCATATCATTGGAAAAAAAAAACTATTTAAAGAAATGTAAACAATTTATCTTCAAACTATGTCTATGAGCCACAGATGGCCCGCCTGTTCTTGAAAATACATTGACTACAACATGTACCGGTATCCAAGACATGGACGTAAACTAAAGATGTCCAATCGTAATATTTACTAGCTCTGTCAGTGACCTACTTTCTAGTAAATGGTGTCACACTACCCAAGACACAACTAGTGGTGAAATATCATTGACCCCCAATTGCAACATGTTGTACCCAAGATATGAACCTTTACCAAGAACTTAACCAAAGTGTTATGCACATATGGAAAGACATGGGGAAAACTTTTAGTTCGACCAACATAAGTTGGCAGGGCATAAAAGATAATTGATTTGTTCCAACCATTGAATGTAGCATTAGATGTTGAATTTTTGGGGAAATATGGCATGAAAATAGGATTTTCTTGGGAATGGAGCATATGATAATAATGAAGGAAAGGCAGTGGATTCAACTTACATATTCCTCCTCCTACAAGAACAATACACTATGAAGAATGTTAAATGATGAGTGTAAAATAACATCCAATTAATCTCCTGTTTTTTTTTAAAATTTCTTTAAATGACTAAAGCTGGAGAATACAAGCCAGTTGGTCGTTTTTGTACCGGTAGGCAATTGAATTATGCAATTCTATTGGAACTAATGCTTGATAGTTTATAAATGCAGAATTTACAATAAATCAAAAGCTCATGAAAAATTGTTGATTAAACAATGTACATGATGGAGGACATGTATATTGTGTGTTGTGTATTGAACTGTTTAGTATATAACATAACTGTATACATAACATATCAATTGTACCTACAATTTGACCATCACCATCATAGTCCTTGCCATTGTCTTCATCTTCATTGCCATGATCAAGACGAGGATCATTGTCCGCCGGTTTTTCATCAGGAAGAGGTAACACATTGTCTTCAGCTTTTTGTCTGTCTTTCGGAACATGAACATTTGGGACCGGGATATTCCCAACTGGAACCTTATTCTTATTTTTCATTTTATTCTGAAACAAAAATTCAATAAACTCTTTGGTTGGTGATAATAACTGATAATAAAAAGCTACGCTGAGCGCAGCATGATACGACCGCAACAAGTTGAACCCTGTACGTTGGAGACCCAATATGGATAGTCCATTGCTTTGGTCACATGAAGCCCATGGTGGACTTACAAAGCTTTTTGACACATGCATCCTGTGGTGGACTTATAGAAATGCATTTTTGACTAATATATTTACATCAACATCTTATACAAAAAGCCTTATTTCCATCCATGTATTAATTTACAATTTTGGCCCTTTGACCCCTAATTCCTCAAAAACGGTAAAAGATATTGCTAATCCTATAAAAAATAATAGGAAATTGTGTACATGGAATCCGATGAAAAAAAGATTTTGAAAATCGGACCACAAATAAAAAAGTTGATTTTATGGGCATGGCCTGTCTTTAGCCCCCTGTAACAATGTAATGGTGAAAAACATATCAAAATCATTGACACATTTTGTTGACAGAATTTAATGATGAATTCAACAAAGAAAGAATTTTCAAAATCTAATGAATAATAAACATTCTACAACAGTTTTGTCAATACACCCGTTTTAGCCCTTTTTGGCCCTTTTTTTCTAAAACAGTAGGGGCCACAAACCCCAAATACAAAACCAAGATTCCTTTAGTGGATATAATCATCATATATAAACTTCATAACAATTGGCAGGCCCACTATAACTTGATTTTTGGTATAAAACTATTTGCATTGACAAACTTTTAAAAATGGCATTTTTGGCCCCTTTGACCCCTAATTTCTCAAAAACGGTAAGAGATATTGAAAATCTGATTGAAAAACACAGGCAGGGATTTTCACAAGGATTCCAATGAAAAAAAGATTTTGAAAATCGGACCACAAATAAAAAAGTCGATTTTTGGGGTGTGGCCCCTTTTTGACCCCCTGTAGCAATGTAACGGTGCAATAAATATCAAAATCATTGACACATTTAGTTGACAGAATTTAATGAGGAATTCATTAAAAAAAAGAATTTTCAAAATCGAATGAATAACAAACATTTTACAACAGTTTTGTCAATACACCCGTTTTAGCCCCTTTTGGCCCTTTTTTCTAAAACGGTAGGGCCACAAACCCCAAATACAAAACCAAGATTCCTTTAGTGGATATAATCATCATATATAAACTTCATAACAATTGGCAGGCCCACTATAACTTGATTTTTGGTATAAAACTATTTGCATTGACAAACTTTTAAAAATGGCATTTTTGGCCCCTTTGACCCCTAATTTCTCAAAAACGGTAAGAGATATTGAAAATCTGATTGAAAAACGCAGGCAGGGATTTTCACAAGGATTCCAATGAAAAAAAGATTTTGAAAATCGGACCACAAATAAAAAAGTCGATTTTTGGGGTGTGGCCCCTTTTTGACCCCCTGTAGCAATGTAACGGTGCAATAAATATCAAAATCATTGACACATTTAGTTGACAGAATTTAATGAGGAATTCATTAAAAAAAAGAATTTTCAAAATCGAATGAATAACAAACATTTTACAACAGTTTTGTCAATACACCCGTTTTAGCCCCTTTTGGCCCTTTTTTCTAAAACGGTAGGGGCTACAAACCCCAAATACAATACCAACCTTCCTTTAGTGGTAACAAACATCATATCAAAATTTTAAAACAATTGGTCAACATTTACTCAAGTTATCGCACGGAAACCAAATGTTCCCAGACGACAACGACGACGACGACATCGCCATAACATTATACGATCGCAAAATTTTGCGGTCGTATAAAAAGAAAAGACACTTCATATATTCATAATTTAAAAGCTGATGAAATCACATATACAATTTTCATTCTATATACTTTTTCCTCCAAGTCTTTTTCATATCTCAAGCATTAGAATTCGAAAAGTTAAATCAAATGTTTTAATTTTATTATAAGTTATAAATGATTCTTTAAAGCATTTCTATTACTTATACCAATTGATCAAATCAAAGATTTAATACATTATTCATGTTATTGTTTGCACCTTAAAAAATGTTCATTGGTCAATTTTGATACTTTTGTAAGATTTTTAGTATCATCTGGATTTTACAATTTAAAAAGAAATATAACTTTTTGAGTGGTTGACCCCTATTTTCTTTTAACATTGAGTGGGTTTTTTTAATCATTATGAGCTGATTTACAAAGTTATGCAAACGTCTTATTTATTTCTTCAGTGGTCCCAAAATCAAAGTCAGAGTTATAGATTATAACATGCCATTTTTCATATCAGACCTATTATCAGCCCCAGGTCATGATATTAGCCCGAGAGCCGTAGCATTATTCATGTTATTGTTTGCACCTTAAAAAATGTTCATTTGGTCAATTTTGATACTTTTGTAAGATTTTCAGTATCATCTGGATTTTACAATTTAAAAAGAAATATAACTTTTTGAGCGGTTGACCCCTATTTTCTTTTAACATTAGTGGGTTTTTTTAATCATTATGAGCTGATTTACAAAGTTATGCAAACGTCTTATTTATTTCTTCAGTGGTCCCAAAATCAAAGTCAGAGTTATAGATTATAACATGCCATTTTTCATATTAGACCTATTATCAGCCCCAGGTCATGATATTAGCCCGAGAGCCGTAGGCTCGAGGGATGATAATGACCGCGGGCTGATTTTGGTCTGATGTGAAAAATGACATGTTATGATCTTTTTATCATATACTTCAATATCAGTGTAAAATATATTTTGAAATGGCATTTGGATACAGCATCTGATTAAAATTTGTATTTTGTCATTGTAAACAAACAAAACATAATATCGTGGCACGTAGCTACGTAGAAACAGTGACGTCACAATTAAATATTTGGTTGGAATGAACGTAATTTATACCACCGAGAAATGAAACCCACGGAGAAGTGGGAAGGGGGTATAATTCACACAAAAATTGCACTCTTTTAGATGTATCTGTGTCGTCTGCCATAAGTTTTGAAAATGTCTATAACTTAAATCGACTACGGTCAAGTCTGTAATACAATTCCGATTTTGGCATTTGATAATACAAGAGGCTCCCAAGAGCCTGAATCGCTCACCTGACCTACACAGATACATATATTTGTAGATATTATTGTGCTTAACCATATGCGATTTAAATTTATGAAATATCTTGGTTAGTTTTCAAGATATTGGGCTTAATAAGTGCAAATTTGGCAAAAATTAGGAAAAAGAACAATAACTCCCACATCAGCAGTCAGATCTTTTCCGAAATTTCAGGACAGGTAAATCTTACTATGCTGATCACTTTTGATTCTTGCACAATTTTGATATCTGAAACCAGTTTTGAGTTATTAGCAAAAAAATGAAATTTGCCCCTATGTCATGTATGTTCTATTTTTAGCCATGGTGGCCATGTTTTTTTACGAATCAAAAATTTGAACGATAGTGTTGTAGCATATAAGCTATCAAACAGTGTGCCATGTCAAGATGCAGTTGGTCTTACTGTTTCAGACAAGTCGGGGGGAAAAGTAATGAACAATGGTATATATTGACGCTTTAAGGGCCATAACTTCTAAAAGAAATGGTTCTACAGCTTTGACTTAATTACATGAATTGTAGATCTTGATGTGCTTAATCATATGCAATTTGAATTTTTGAAATATCTTGTATAGTTTTCAAGATATAGGGCTAAATAAGTGAAAAATTTTGAAAAAATCCAGAAAAAGGGCAATAACTCCTATGTCGTTTGTTGGATCTTCCTGAAAATTTCACAGCAGGTAGATCTTGAGATGCTTATCACTTTTGTTTCCCATCATAATTTTGATATCTGTTACCGTTTTTGAGTTATTTGCAAAAAACTGTAATTTGACCCCTATGTTCTATTTTAAGCCATAGAGGCCATATTTTTTGACGAATCAAAAATCCGAACGATAGAATTGTAGCATTAATGCTATTAAACAACTGTGCCAAGTTTGGTTGAAGTTGGATGTATGGTGTCAGACAAGTTAATCTTTGAAATTCAGGGTAAAAGTAATGAAAAATGGTAAATTTTGACGCTTTAAGGGCCATAACTCCTAAAAGAAATGGTTATACAGCTTTGACCTAATTACATGAAATGTAGATCTTGATGTGCTTAATCATATGCAATTTGAATTTTTAAAATATCTTGTATAGTTTTCAAGATATAGGGCTAAATAAGTGCAAAATTTTGAAAAAATCCAGAAAAAGGGCAATAACTCCTACATCGGTTGTTGGATCTTCTTGAAAATTTCAGGGCAGGTAGATCTTGAGGTGCTGATCACTTTTACCCTATGCCAGAATTTTGATATCTGTTACCGTTTTTGAGTTATTTGCAAAAAACTGCAATTTACCCCCATGTTCTATTTTTAGCCATGGCGGCCATGTTTTTCAACGAATCAAAAATCCCCACGCTAGATTTATACTACCTATGCTAATTAACAACTGTGCCAAATTTAAAAGCCATTGGACTTATGGTGTTAGAGGAGTTAACGTTTGAAAAATGTTAACAAGGACGATGACGGACGACGACGGACGCCAAGTGATGGCAATAGCTCACATGGACCTTTGGTCCAGGTGAGCTAAAAACGGAAGCAGTTGATAATAACCTGAACCAGTTGATAATGAAAGTGATTATCACACGGTGAAGGTGTTTTTGGAAAAAAATCAAATTCTCTTTAAAAATTACTCTATTATCATATTGTTAAATTTAAGCATTATTATGTCTAAGTATATGATAAAAAGACTTTTCAAGCAAAAATTAAAAATTTATTATCTCGAACAAGAATATGTTTAAAAGACATAATTCCCCATCTTGTAAAATTTGGGACAGACAGACAAGGAACAGACCCCGACACTATATGCTCCTAGTTTTGTAGATGCCTACAAATCTTATCTTATTTTGTACATTTACCTTTGCATCAAAGATATTAATTTAAATACATTGCAAACATCATAAGTTTCATACAAAGGAAAGGCTAAGTTTGCAAGAAGATAGGAAATGGTGTACATGTATTTATACAAAAACTACTACCATAATCTCATTTATCTGCTTTTGAGCATGCTTTCTTTTTAAATCAGCAATAAACTGATCTTTCTCTTTGTCTATTTTGTTTTTCTCTCTGGTGTCTATGGCATCCTTCTGGAGTTTAAAAGTCTCTTTGTCTGTTGACCTGTTGGCAGGTGCATGAATGTTGGGTAGAATATAAAGGGCAGATAATCCACACAAGACTAGAACAAGGCAGATCAAACTTCTCTGTAAACTGGATAATCTTTTCCATATCTACAAGCATGATGATAAAACAGAAGATATATAGCTTCTATTCCAAAATCAAGTTGATAATGGAATTTCTAACATCAAGGGAAATAAATTTGTGATTAAAATATCAAATTCATTTCATGAGATGTAAGAAATTCCATAATCATCGAGAATTAGGTTTTCTCTCATGTCTAAAGGTAAAAAATTGCAAAAGGTTGGTCATCTGTTGCACATGCAATTACGCTTGGAACAAAATTTTCTCTAGAGGTGAAAAATATTTTTCCACAACTGCATGGTTGAGAGGTTGATAGATAAGAATAAATATTTTAACTCTTGTAGTGTAATGACTAACATTTTTATATTCAGAGCAAATGACAGTTGGGGAGCAGCTTAGTACAAGTGAATGTTAGTCTTCACTTGTTCATGGATGTTGTGTAATGTACACTATTATCATCTATACTGTAAACATGAAATTCTCGAGTCGTCTTTTTTTCCGTGGTGTGACGACTAACTGTTAGTTTGTTCAGATTTAAATTTGCGCTGTAATGTTACTGCCCATAGACAACAATGGAATACAAATATATTTGCATTGTTTTATTTTCACACTAGCAATGTCAACGCGAAAATAAATGGCCACAAAAGTTTCCTGGTTTACAGTATCAAATAAGTTAATTTTGGACAAAGTAGGAGACTACATGTAGAACTACATGTAAGTCATATGCTCTATCCACCCCAGACTCATTCATTAATAATTTTTTCTTTTCTTTATTAGAAATTAATTACCGTATTTTGCCGTGTATAGTGCGCATTTATGTACAATGCGCACCCCCTTTTCATGATGAAAATCTGGGGAAAAAACGGAGTTTTGTGTAAAATGCACGATCATTTTCTATGACAGAGAACCCTGAAAATTTGTCTCTTTTTTTCAGGTAGAAAGACTACAGATGAAGATTTTTTAATGAAAATAAAATTGTTTTGTAATTATTTGTGAAAATAAAAATAAACTGTTATATTATTTGTGTATTTAACTATGACAGCAAGATCGTAAATCCCGGTAATGGTCCCCCTTTTCAATTAACAAACAACAAGTGCTAACCCAAGCTCACATCTTTTGATGAAAACAATAAAGGTGTCAAAACAGTGATGATCAACAAATTACTATTCAAACAATCCTGAAGTATTACAACTGAATGGCTTTGTTAATTGTCCAAGCAAGTTTGACAAAATATCGATGTTGTATGCAAATTAGCCTCAGTGTCAAAACAAATAATTTCCAGTAAATCTAAATTGTCTCCAGCTTGGGATGAGTATTTATTCACAAAACAATAAGAAAATGGTTATCTCTTGCTCAAGTTGCTCAAATAATTACATGAAAGAAAATACACAATCATGTAAACAAACCATTCTATTATTAGAATAATTCAAATGAAGTTACTGGGGGGAAAACACAATATTGATTGAGAAAGGAAACAAGTAAAGGGAGAATAAATAAATAAATAAAAATCATATTTTATTATTCTTATTTTGAATAAAGAAATTAGATAGAAGTATTTTTTTAAGAACACAAATATTAGATACCAAACTAAACATATCCAAAATGGCGGACGATATGAAAATGAAATTAATAAACAAACACATGAAGACACTTCAATTAAGTTTTTTATTTGATAAAAGCATGATCAATTTTATTTAGAGATACTAATAATGAACAGGATTCAATAGAAATCATGTGAGTTATGATTCTTGTGTTCAATCATGGATGAATCTTCTGTCCAAAGTCTGACAAACATCGATCTTTTGCCGTTGCCGATGTTCATGAAAATGTATGAAAATCTCATATAGGGATGTACTGTGCGCACCCCTATGTTAGATTCTGGAAATTATTGTAAAAAACTGCGCACTATACACGGCAAAATACGGTAGCATTTTAATACTCTGGTGAACAAAGCTAAATGTAATTATACCCTATAAGCAGATTGGTTTTTTCTGTCATATCCACTTTTATCATCTAATCCCAGAGATATTGACAATCCCTCATGTCTGTTCGTCTTTCCTATCATCTCTGTCTCTTCATCTACTGATGTCTTAATAAAACCAAGCAGCTAGACATTCTCTGTATCTGAAAAGATATTCTAAATGTAAACCAATTTAAGTTATGCTGCAGGTTAAACAAATAAAAATGTTAATGTCATTAAGATGAATGCAAAATTCATTTCCCATACACTGGTAAATGATTATTTTATAATTCATCTGTCAATTCTATATTTGCATACATGCTTGGCATATACATGTGAGTATGATAAAGACTTAATAAATTTGTATATTTTCTTTGAGAATACATGTAGGAACATTCACTGATAAAATCTAGTGTGAAATAATTACTTGTTATACATTTTTGTTATACAAGCAACCTGTTCCGTTTAACATATTTAATAAATAAACTAGATAATGTGTCTATGAGCCACAGGATGGCCCTCCCGTTCTTGAAATATCATTGACCCTCAATGTGTATTACCCGGGATATGGACTTTTACAAAGAAATTTATCAAAAGTGTTCATGTGTAAAATATAGGCCGCTGTGACCTTATTTCTGGTGGGTGGTGCCATGGACCAAGACTCATCGAGTAGTGAAATATTATTGACCCCTAACATGTAGTATTCAAGATATGGACCTTAACCAAAGTCATTCATGCATAAAATATAGGTCACAGTGACCTCATTTCTATTGGATGGTGTCATCTTACCCAAGACACATCTAGTGGTGAAATATCATTGACCCCCAACATCTAGTATCCAAGTTATAGACCTTAACCAAAGAACTTAACCGAAGTCATTCATGCATAAAATATAGATCACAGTGATCTAATTTTTATTGGGTGGTGTCATGTTACCCAAGACACATCTAGTGGTGAAATACCATTGACCATCAACATGTAGTATCTGAGATATGGACCTTAACCAAGAACTTAACCACAGTCGTTCATGCATAAAATATAGGTCACAGTGACTTAATTTCTAGTGGGTGGTGTAGCCCTAACCAAGACCCATCAGGTGGTGAAATATCATTAACCCCCAACATCTAGTATCCAAGTTATGGACCTTAACCAAGAACTTAACCGAAGTCGTTCATGCATAAAATATAGCTCACAGTGACCTAATTTCTAGTGGGTGGTGTAGCCCTACCCAAGACCCATCTGGTGGTGAAATATCATTGACCCCAACATCTAGTATCCAAGTTATGGACCTTAACCAAGAACTTAACCGAAGTCGTTCATGCATAAAATATAGGTCACAGTGACCTAATTTCTAGAGGGTGGTGTAGCCCTACCCAAGACCCATCTGGTGGTGAAATATCATTGACCCACAACATTTAGTATCTGTGTAATGGACCTTAACCAAGAACTTAACCAAAGTGTTACTGACGGACGTACGTACGGACGGACGGACAAGGGTAAAACTATATGTCCGATCCACATACGTGGTCGGGCCATAAAAATACTATAGAGTGATGAAAGTTTATTTTATCTTGTTTAATTTGTACCATGTATGATTTTCAGATTATTGTCAAAACCAACCTGAAATACTGTGACACAGCCTACAAAAGGACATCTACCACTCAATATTGAAACTAGAAAATGTGTCTATGAGCAACATGGCCCTCCCGTTCTTGAAAATCATTGACCCCGGGTATGTATTACCTGGGATATGGACCTTTACCAAGAAATAATCAAAAGTGTTCATGCCTAAAAAATAGGTCATAGTGACACAATTTCTATTGGGTGGTATATTGTTACCCAAGACACAGTGATGAAATACCATTGACCCCTTAAATGTAATATCCGAAATTTGGACCTTAACTAAGAACTTAATCAAAGTTATTCATGCTTAAAATATACATGTAGGTCACAGTGACCTACTTTTAGTGGGTGGTGTCACGTTACCCAGGACACATCTAGTGGTGAAATACCATTGACCCCCAACATCTAGTATCCAAGTTATGGACCTTAACAAAGAACTTAACCAGTGACATTGATTTGTAAAATATAGGTCACAGTGACATTACTTCTAGTAGGTGGAGTCACATTACCCAAGACACATCTAGTGGTGAAAAATCATTGACCCACAACATCTAGCTAGTATCCAAAATATGGACTTTAACCAAATTCATTTATGCGAAAAATATAGGTCGCAGTGACCTTATTCCTAGTGGGTGGTATCACGATACCCAACCCCCAAAATCAATCCCATCCATTCTCTTATGGTAAAGAACATCATTGTCAAATTTCATAGCAATCGGATAACTACATGTATAACTAGAGCTCATAGCAATCGGATAACTTCATGTATGACTAAAGCTATCGTGGTTACACTTAAGTTAACAGAGTTAACAGACATCGTGGTGAGGACAACAACTATGACGACAGCATCATACCATTATACGTCCTCTTTTTTTTGTGGTCATATAAAAACCATGGAGAAGTTGGAAGGGATAATCCGATTATAATGAATTTGAGTAAGTATAGGTTCATTCAAATCTATGTTTCTTCTCCTTCTTCCAGTAAGGAGTTGAACTCAATTGTTGAGTGTTTGTAAACTCTACTTGGTAAAACAGGAGGCTTTTGACATAAAAAAGGTTTCAAAAAATGAATGCTGTTCATATTTACAAAGGTATATGCTAGTGGTGGTCGGATCAGTGCTGCAGTGGACTGGAGCAGGGTCCACTGGATAATCTGGCCCTCAACTCCTCCAGTGTTGGTGCTGCAGTTACTGACTCTGGCAGGCTATTCCACTCTCTGACTGATCAGAGGGTAGAACGAGTTGTGGTACACTTCTTTGGTGGCCCTTGGTTGTCTGTACCTGTGTCCTCCTCTGGTTCTGCTGTCCCCTGGAGTGTAATATAGGTCTAGGTCGATGTCTACCAGATTGTGTCTGATCTTATAATACATGATTGCTGTTTGCTGGGCTCTTCTGTCTATTAATGACTCCCACTTCAGTTGGTCAATGAGGGAGGTTACACATCCTGGAGAAGTGTCGGTGTATTGGTTGAAGACAAAGCGGGCCGCCCTCCTTTAAACTTGCTCAATGTCTCTATTAAGTGTGGATTGGTGGGGATTCCATACTGTTGATGCATACTCGATTGATGGTCGGACCAGTGTACAGTATGCTGTTGCTTTAACAGATGGTGTGCAACGGCCAAGATTTCTTCGGAGGAAGTCCAATTTTCTCTGTGATTTCCCGGTGGTGGTGGAAATGTGCTTTGTCCATTGTAGGTCTTGGCTGATCGTGATGCCCAAGTATTTCCCGCTGTCTATTACTTCTAGCTGATGTCCGTGTAACATATACTTAGTTTCTATTGGCTGGTGTTTGTTGGTTACCCTGATTACAGTGCACTTCTCTGGATGGAAGCTCATCTGCCACTTTTGTTCCCAGGCTTCTAAGGCGGTCAGGTCTTGTTGTAGTTTGGACGCTTCACCTATGTTCCTTATCTCTCTGTAGACTTAACAGTCATCAGCAAATAGTCTGGCATCTGATGATGTGCAGTCTGATAATGTTTCCATGAATACCCGACCAATGCAAGGACTGTGAGGTTCTAGAGGTGTATCTGCTAGAGACACTAATTGTGTTAAACAATTTCTTTTATCACCAATTATACTAACAGTGACAAGACTTTATTAAAGGAAGTGTCTGCGCGTCCACGCCGCGTGGACAAATAGACTACAGGCTGCGCGTCCACGCTTCCGGTATTTGCATTTCGGCATGCACATTTCGCATCTAATGTGAACTTTGAAATTTCCAGGTAGAAATAATGACAAAGAATTCAATTTCAAACTACAATGAATGGAAGTTCAGTAAATGAAAGTTCTAATTTATATAAACTTTAATAACGAGAACAAGTAGCCAAAATCTTTAAAAAAAGGAGAATATTCGGCAAAAAATAACAACAGAATGCAGAATTTCAGACATCCCAGCAACGTCCTAACAGAAAACAAAACAAAACCCAACAAAATGGGGTTTTTTTTGTTTGTATGCACATTGACTCTTAAAATATATCAAATATTGATAGAGACTGATTGTTCAAGCTATAGATTTTTAGTACCAACTTTTATCATTTGAATCCTGGCATAATATTGATAGATGTGGGCAAGTCCTCGTTCTATCATAAGTATATGTAGTAGTGTATGCCGTAAGCTTAAAATTCCTGTGGAAAGATTCTTTCCGTGTCCGACTGATAGCTTAACTGTTACATGTATACGATTTTAATCATGTAGATATCTTCACTGCAATTATTTTTATGCAGTCTGCATTAAAACGGTTCAGTAAGAGTTTTCTGGTTTCTTTTAGACCATAATTACGTTTTTATATCATTCTTTATATTTTTTTTCGAATTCCCAAAGAATTATTGTAAACACTGCATTCCCTTTGATGATTTATAAAAATTAATATAAACAATTATGAAATTCTAGCAGTTTTCGCTAATTTTCACTTATTTAATACTTAAATTATATATCAGTGAATATTAAAATACATTTTTTTGTTTAAATATTAATTACTTTATTGCTCTACGCATTGGGAAGTTTATAAAAATTACGAAATAATGGAAATTGTCCGGAAAAAATCCTTAATTACTCGTTATATCGGAAGCCTGGACGCGCAGCCTGTGGACTATTGATCCACGCGGCGTGGACGCGCAGACACTGCCTTATTTAAACAGATTACATACATGACATATAGATAGGCTAAAGCCTACGTATACTGACTGCGACACAAAGCCACACTACCAAAAGACTAAACCAAGGAAATGCTATGTATTCTCCAAAGCAAATTGGGAGGAACTCAACAAGGCCATGGAACAACTATAGACACTTCCAAAAAGAAGTTAAGCACCAAGTAAGAAAAGCAGAATGGGAATACATTAACAGGCAAATACTCAAAGGGCTAGAAGAAAACAATCCAAAGCCATTTTGGAAATATGTAAAATCCAAGAAAAATGACAACATTGGAGTATCACCCCTGAAAAACAAAGGGAAATTATTCAGCGACAGCAAGACAAAAGCCGAGATCCTGGTTCAACAGTTTAGATCAGTATTCACCAAGGACAACAACCACCCAATGCCAGACACAACAAAGTATGTGGACCAATCCATATCTCCACTACTCATAACAACCAATGGTATAGAAAAACTACTAAAGGCAGTCAACCCAGCCAAAGCTTCAGGACCTGACGGCATACCAAACCGTATCCTAAAAGAATGTGCAACCACCATTGCTCCAGGACTGCGGGCCATCTTTCAACGGTCAGTAGACACAGGCATTGGCTAACAGCAAACATCTCCTGCATCTTCAAAAAAGGCGACAAACACCTCGCCGAGAACTACCGCCCTGTATCACTTACATCAGTCCCAAGTAAATTATTAGAGCACATCATATGCAGACATCTCCTAAAACATCTAGAGAAACATAAGGTATTGACATCTTTAAATCATGGCTTCCGATCAGGATATTCCTGCGAAACTCAACTGCTCGTCACTATAAACGACTTCATGCAAGCCTATGACAAAAGGGTCCAAACAGATGTCGCGATACTAGATTTCTCCAAGGCATTTGACACTGTCCCACATAACAGACTACTGCATAAGATAGACAGTTATGGAATAAGAGGACCCATTAACAACTGGCTACGAATGTTCCTGACCAAAAGATCAATGAAGGTAGTAGTGGAAGGAGAAAACTCAGAAGAGGTGAAAGTTGACTCAGGCGTACCACAGGGAACTGTTCTAGGACCCATTCTCTTCCTTTGCCACATCAACGACCTGCCTGACTCTGTAAAATCATCAGTCCGCCTTTTTGCAGATGACTGCCTGCTTTATCGGAACATCAAAACAGCAGAAGACCACACCATCTTACAATCGGACCTGCAGAAACTACAAGAATGGGCGGAAAACTGGGGAATGAGGTTTAATGCAAAAAAGTGTTACATTATGAGCATACGAAACAAAAGCCAGAGATTCTATACCCTCAACAACCACATCCTTCAACAGGTACAGAACAACCCGTACCTTGGACTACAGATCTCTGAAGACTTGAAATGGACCACCCACATAGCCAATGTAACCAAAAAGGCCAGCTCAACCTTAGGCTTTCTACGAAGAAACCTGAAATACTGCCCCCAGGAGTGCAAGAAACAAGCATATATTTCAATGGTAAGATCAACCATGGAATATGGAGCGATCATATGGGACCCCTACAACACCGGAGACATCAACAAGCTAGAAAGAGTCCAACGACAAGCTGCCCGGTTCATCACCAATGACTATAGATCCAGAGATGAAGGCTGTGTTACATCCATGCTGGCCAAACTACAACTCCAGGAACTTAGAGACCGGAGAACCAGCCAGAGGCTTATTTTCTTGTACAAGGTGGTTGAGGGACTGGTACCAGCCATAGAAGCCGAGGAATATCTAAAACCAGTCAAACAGAAACGCCAAATAAGACCAAAGGCATATAGTGACTTTATTACTACCAACATAGTTGATAAACAAACAAGGAACAATTCGAAGTGCTTCGAAGTACCTACAAGCAAATCGGCCCAGTATTCCAATTCATTCTTTATAAGAACTGTGATCGACTGGAACCACCTGGACAACACCACTGTTTCCGCAAAGAGCGTAGAGAGCTTCAAAACAGCTCTAAACAATAGACAATAACGCTGCTCTCTCCCCGTCGAGTTAAAGCCAGAATTGGTACCTTCGACGTATCAGATTCAGATTCAGCCTACAGTAAACATGAGACTGTTCACGACACAATAGAGACACAAGCTACACCTGGCAACAATTTATCAAAGTGTCTTATGGGCATACAATTACATATCAATTAAACATTCCGGGAAGAAAAAAATATCGACTTTTAAACCAGTACCAATCATGTAGAGCTCACAGCATGCGACTGGGCTGGGAAACTTTTTCGATGTTTACGATTTCAAAGTCTGACCTATGACCAAAATGAGAAAATTCTAAATCACAGCGCACAGCAATGCCAGTTGATTGGATATAATGTATCCATCAAAATTATACATTTTCAATTTTCGAATCAACGCAACGTTTTGAAGTACTTAAATTACAACATTTATCTAAATAGAAAAGAACATAACATCATAAAAATAAATATTGTTATTTTAGTAAAAGTTAATTACCGTGCTTTGCATTTTTTCATTAATTTGGTTATCAGATGTACTTAAAGAAGCATGGATGCGAGACTCAGACTCTGCAACAAAAAGAAGATTTGAATAGTTTTCCTACAATTTGCATGTAGGTTTTAGTGTTCTTTTGGAAGACATACACGAAAAGGTAACATCTATTACGATGTCACTTATTATGATTCATTTTCTCAGCCGAATAAACAAGAAATATTTTGTATCTTGTACAAGGGAGGTAATTTTGTATGCGCCAAAAAAGTAATTGATATTATTTCTAATTATCCATGTTGTCGAGACTTGACAGTCATATTTGCTGAGTTTAAATTTGTGCGAAAGCTTTCTTTGTCTTATAAACACATGTGTAATACTTGAAAACAAAGCAGTGAATGCATGTGCAAGCAGTTTTAATTACGTCTGGTCCGACTCAAAATGTTTCCCATGATACATGTATAGATGCCATAAGATGCCCTGCAGACCTGGGGTCAATTACATACTAAAGTAATTAATTACAATTCAATTACAATTACATTTTTTTCAGTTAAATTACACATTACATTGTCCAAAATCTGAAAAGTAATTAATTACAATTACTTTGGTAATGTAATTAATTACTTTTGAATTACTTTTTATGTGATAAGAAAAACGCATTTAAAAGACACTTACATGAAAAGTTTTGTCAAATGAATGTACTGTACATAAGGCTACGATCGCCAGATGCATATACCATCCAAAATAAATTTACTTCCTTTAACTACAGTGTAGCCTAATTGGTTGTACAGGAAATCATTTTGGACATCTTTGTTCAAAAACTTTCCTAAAATTAGGATCTGTCCAACTAATTTTAAAAGCTGGATTAGAATTAAATGGTGGCTAAAATATAGCTTAGGGACCAACCATTTAACTTGAAGGGGGGCCTTGGTTTTTTCCTAAAAAAATATTCTGAATATTATTTTGTATGAAAAAAAAATTTTAGAAGGACTTCTGCCGTATAAAATAATGCCGATAATGAAAAAAAATATTCTGTTGCAATGACTTAGCGCGGAAGAAAAATTCTGACCAAAACAAAAAACCAAGGGCCTCCCCTTCAAGTTAAATGGTCCATACCTTACAATTCCTAGCAGTGATAAACATGGAACATAAATTAATTTTGTTGTTGTTCAATTTTCAAGTGCTATTTCTTTTTTATGAACCAGCTTTTTGATATTGAATTTTCCATTCCAAAAGTTAATGTTTAGCTTAAAATATTTTAATTTATTATTCAATAATTATGTGACATTACAATAAGACAACTGCCAAAACAGTGTTCTATTAAGAAGCAGAGTTGGAAATAACAGCCTGCCCGCCAGCCCGAGACTGGTAACATTTAGACAGGGCTGGCTAAAATTCATGAAATTTTGACTGGCTATACAGTAAAAACAGGTAGAATTTCTATTCAGGGCTGGTTACTTTTTCAGCGAATTTCCTACCCTGTAAGAAGCCATGTTTGACATTCACTTGACAAAATATAATGGTTTGTTGTTTTAGCTAATTGAACATTGAAAAGGTTTTGTTTTTCTCTATATGAATGAAGTTTATTCTCACAAAAAAAAAAGATGATCCAATTGAGTGCCCAGGGTTTGGTGGTATGTTGTTTTAGTGGTTAGAAGGCTTTGGTGTAAATCAAATGAACTGTTTATTTTAAGGAACATACTTATTTACTTACACAATATTTGAAATACACATTTATCTATTTGTCATTTTCTTAATTTACTTTGAAAGAGTAAGCATGTATTTAATGTTCATTTACAAAAAGAGGTCATTTTCAGTGAACTTTTGGTTTTTTTTTTGTTAAAGTACAAACATACTATGAATTCATGAAAATGTATTATGCTTATTTTATTCATATTCATTCTGCAGTGCTATAATTTTGTAAGTAATGTAATGGTACATTGTATGTAATTGAAATGTAATTGGCATTACATGCAAAATATGAAAAGTAATGCATTACTTTCAATTACAAGTAATTAAAATTTGCCTCAATTACACATTACTTTCAATTACATTGAAAACATGTAATTAATTACAGCTACTTACAATTACATTTTTAATTACCCCAGGTCTGATGCCCTGTAATAATTTATTGACGATATCAATCAACTTTTTATATTTAATGTTAGTTTATATTTCATTCTGTCCAAACTAATTGAAAAAATATTTAGGTATATAAAAACAAGTCTGAAATCATAATATGATACAGGTTAAACCTGATAAGCAGGAAAGTAACTTTCCTTTATATACCCATAATTTTGAAAAAAGAACAAACCTGCAAACAGAACAAGGAAGTGGATTGCTTCGAACGCGTACCTCGCAGAACGCACCCCTTTTTGAGAATATTTCTATTTTCATTTTCGAATGCAGAAAATAACAAAATCAAATTTGTTTACTGAGGACAAAGTAAATATAATGGCTTCTGGGAATAAAATTTGTGCGCTGAAGTATTCAAGTTATTTGTTTGGTTCACAATGCACTGCTTTTATTGGAAGGTCTTGTTTCGCGAAAATTAGAATGACACACTAGTAGACCTAAATCCTAAAAATCCGCAAAAAAGTCATGCTTTTCCGGAAAATCCTTACTTTCCGCAAATAAATCCTAAAAATATGGATTTTCATAACAATTCTCGTATTTTTATAGCTTTCCCGTGTTGTAGAGACTTTTTCGTATTTTTGGAAAAACCATCCGGAAATTTGATATTTGACACAGTAGTCTGTGTATTGTGGATTACACGAATTTCGGAAAGTAGACAAATTGCCCATTCATGCCATTGGTCTGTGTATTGTGGATTACAATTGTCACGTGACAATCGTAAATTATAGAATGATCAATTCGAATAGGTTGTACTGAGGATCATCTGTGATTTAATAAATGGTACTACCAAGAGATTGAACAAAATCTATTTTCAACTATTTTTCCGATATATTTATATTTAGGCTACCCAGAATTCACCCAAAAAGTTTGTTCTGTTGTTTCCATTGTTCCGGTTTTTTTGTTTTTTTGAATGAAATTATTATTTTAAAACAATAAAGAATAAGTTTAAAAAAAACATTTCTTTAAGAAATTCTAGTAAATGATTGCTCTCTAATCCACAATGAAGACTAAAGAGAGAAGGTTACGTTCTTTGGAAGTAACTTCCATTTATTAAAATATACGGGACGTGGCGCGTCCGTGAGAACTGTGGAGAGTTTGGGTCTATATAATATTTCTGCATTTACTTGATATTCTTACTTTAAACTTTCTGGAGATTTGTATTATATAATGCATGTACGAATCACAAGACTTTGGTCCTATAGAAATTTAATTTATGTAAAATTGCAAATGTACAAGACACAAAATAGGTAAGTTGGTGTCCGTGGTGGATGTCAATAAATTATGAATGATTTCAGGTCCTTATTCAAGTCGTCGGTATAATAATATTTGTAGATAATTTGTGGATATAATTTTAAGAAATGAAACCCCTTGTATTTTCATGTTCAAGTCAACCCCACCCCAACCATGAGTTTACGGTGGCAGATTTGTCTAATCAGGACCCGAAAGTTTGTTATCCTTTATATATCTTATTGTCTACTAGACTCCTCTTTGTGCAATATTTGCGGGGCATACTGGTTTGAAGACTGCGTTATTTTAGATGTATGTGACGTTGGTTAAAATATTTATTAAGTTGTATCATAAACAATTATACTTTTTACAATACTAAAAGTCAGGTACTTTTTTGACACAGACAATTCCGTAGAAGTTAGAACAGCTAAAATAATTCCACTTTGTACATGAATAAAGAAATAGTTTTGTGGCCTTTCTTTTTCCTTTAGTTTTAACAATAAAGAAAGAATGTTTCCCTGGGACAGGGATGCCCCCGCTTCCCCTAAACAGAAAGTTGAAGTCCAACAGGTTTTGAAAGTCGCTAGGGACGTATAGTTTGTCATACTGAACCATCTTATATAGTTTCAAATCATTCCAATGTACGGTTTCTGAGAAAACCTTCACCGAAATTTGTATCTACGCAAAGTTTAATTTCAGATCAGTGCATCATAAAATAGGAAGTAGAAGTTCGACAGGTCTTAAAGTCAATAAGGACAAATAGTTTGTCATACTGAACCAGCCTACCAAGTTTCAAATAATTCTCATTTACGGTTTCTGAGAAAATCTTGTCGGAAATTCGTACGGACGGACCGTGATGGACACGAGTAAACCTTAATGTCTCCGACATGTCGTCACAGCGCGGGGGCATAAAAATGCATTAGAAAATAAAACATAGCGTGTATGTTCTAGATATACTAGTAACAGAAAAAGATGTAACAGTAAACTTGGGATCGAAAGAAAAAGATTATATTTAAACTCTTTTCCAATTCAAGATTTATACAAAAGAAACTATACGAAAAACGCATATAGTATTGGGATTTATGTGTTTATTTATCTAAATATGTTCGAAGTATTCTTTGAATTGTACTTCTTCACTGGATTTGACACGCTGACCACTATCAACGCGATGGGCGCGTTGCAATGGACAGGAGCTGCGTATTCTTTCGAGGCCGTGATCGGAGTCCAATCTCGTACCGACTTGAACTTGTCGGACCGTTTTCTTTTTTACTTTTGTTGTTTTTATGCACGTTTTGTGCTGCTGGTTTATTTTGTGTTTGCTGGTAACCTTTCGCCTATAATTTGGTCTTTTGAACTTTTGAGTTTGGAATGCCCCATTGGTACATCTTTGCTTCTTTTTGCAAGGAATTTCTACCTGTGCATGCATATTAATTAGCTGTTGTTTATTGTCAAAATAATATTGTTCATTGAATTTTACAATAAACATGAACTTTCTAACACCTGAGTTGAATATTGTACTCAATATTTCTGCTAAGTACAGTGGGGCAACGATAGAGCGATACCTGATACCTGCAGTGTTCAACACAGGCGATGGCATGCCGATGAGCTGGACGACTAAGAATATAAATAGTATCATACCTGTCTATTAAAATGGTTGAACATCGCTGCAGAGGGTACTATCACGACATTATATGTATAGAAATAATAAGATGTGGAATAAGTGTACGCGACATATGTCACTTTATGAATCAATTGCATTTTGAAATCATGCACTTATGGGCCCTAGATGGGATCTAATAAATCTGTTTTATATGATTAGTTTAATAGTATTAATTACCTTAGGGACCGACCATTTAACTTGAAGTGGGGACTAGTTTTTTTTTTTTTCTAAAAAAAATATTCTGAAAATTATTTTTGATAAAAAAAATACTTTGACAGCAGAGGGTTAGAAAAAATATTCTGAAGAAGAATTTCTGCCATGTAAAATCTTGCCAATAATGAAAAAAATATTCTGTGGCGACGCCTTGTTCTATTCTATTCCAGAGCTTGTGGAAATTACATCGATTTCCTTAGAAATTTTTGACACAAGGTTATGTTGTCTTCGCTTAAGTAATATTACAGGAGACATCATGAGCTCATAGATAAATACAGGATTTCTATCTCACAGATGAGTGTAGATGTTGGATTGTCATAGGGCTTTGTTGTATTTTCTTTCTTCGCCGGATTTGACTTACTGAATGGACAATTGGCGACACGATGGGTGTGCAATAGCAGGCATGAACCGCTCTGAGTTCACTCTTGTTACAACTTGAGTTTGTGTCAGTAGTTGTCATTCAGCTGTTTCTGTTTTGTGATTTTATGTTGTTTCTTTGTGTGGTCTTCGTCGTTTTCGTTCTCTGGTTCTCTTCGATATTTCGGACTTTTGATATTCGGATGCCCCTTTGGTACCCCATTGCTTCTTACTATATAATATATTTATCATTTCATATCATATTCCTTGCAATTGAAAATATTAAAATATATAAAGACATGACAGACCAACATGCATCTCAAAACCAGCATGGATACGATGATCGTTGGACCATCAGTAGGCCATGCAGTGAATAATATATATGTGCTGTCAGCGTTTCTTACTTTTATTTTATTTTATTCTTTGGTTGTTGTTATATCATGATTATTTTTCTTCCGCATGGTCTTGTGTATAGTGCAAGCTGACCAGTCTATATGTCTTGGGTGCATGTATAAGATTTCCCGAATGAACCTCGTTTAGCTAATCCAGATAATCATGACGTCTTTCTGGTTTTTTTGTCATTTGGACTTTTTTAAAGATCCCCATCGTCAAACGTCAAAAATTGTAAAAGGCTTCCAAGACGGCATAATTGTTTGGACCATTGTTTAGAATGCAGCGAAGTTTACAATTTATTGTCTCGCCTGCGACGAAAGTCGCGAAAAGCGAGACTTAGGTATGGTGTTTCCGACGGCGTCCACAATGTTAAAGTTTTTGGTCAAGTCTGTTTTAAGTGATCAAGTTATGCTATGGATGATGACCTGATTGGCCAAGACTCAAAGTAGTCGGACTTTTTACTGTGAGAGTGGGGAAGGGATGACTTTTTAAAAAAAAAATCCTGGCTCTGGATTTCGTAGAAAAAAATGTAATGTAGAATGTAAAAAAAATCTGGCTAATCAAATATTGGCAGTTGCAAAAAAAAAAAAAATGGCACGCGAAGCAAACAAAAAAAAATCCAGGAAAAAAGGTTATATTCAAGCCCCTCTCCCCCTCCCCCCCCCGAAAATTAAATGGTCAGTGTCGCATCGCTGGGGTAGATACGGAAGGGGTTCCACATACTGGCTACTGTGGATCAAAAGAGGGGTTACAAGCCAATTTTTCTAAAAATCAACATGAAAATTTAAATTCCCTTCTCCATAAGTTGATTTCTCATGCATTTGCCGTGTCCATGCAGTCGATTTGATTTCCTCGTATGTTGCAGCTGAATTATGTAGGCCTGAATAATTGACATATTCCAAGCCCAGTCAACAGGTACAAAAATTGATGACGATTATACACACTTCTTCACCAACTACAATTTTACAAATAAAAGGTTGACAGTTGATCAAAGATTGTAAAATTCACTGTGTACATACCTGAACAAAACATTTACAAATCATAAAGTAAACTTTGTTACTATTTTATTTTTGTTTTTGTTTCAAAAAGAAAATCAATCGCTTCATCCTCAACTGATGGATACTTTGTGTATTTTAAATGGCCGACAGGTAGCAGACCTGTCAAGTGTCACGCAACTCGCGTGAGACTCACGCATCTAGCCGGCAATTTGGCGGCAAATTTCTTTGATCTTTTAATTTTTTTCCTTTGATCTTTCAATTTTTCATCGAATCTCACGCATGCAGCTCGTAAAAACTTGACAGCCCTGAGGTAGCACACATCAACACGCGACAATACACAGGTAAATTTTATGGGGAACAATTAGGAGAATTGAAAATCACGATGTAATGCGCATGTGACAATATCTAAAGATTGGGTCCATATTTCTGCATTTGTTTAAAAGATATTCCCTCTATAAAATATATGTTTGAAATTGTGATCGCCGTATACAAAATTATTTTCAGGTATATTGCCTTGCCTGAATAATTTCGGTTTTGCCGAGATAGGGTGAAATTTAATAGAAGTAAAAAGACGGGATACCAAAAATCAAAATTAAAACGGCAGAATATAGTTTTAACTGAAAAATATGGTCAATAAAAAAAGAAATCCAGGCTCCAAATTGCGAAAATATAAAGGCAGGATGCTATAAACATCCTTATAGCCCCATTCCCTTTTCCCCCATAAAAATCAAATGGTCGCCTGGCCGTAAGGTAAAGCACCCGCTGTATTTCATATTTCCCATCCCCTCCTTTAAGCAGAATACCCCGATGACTTACAAAAAAATCCAGGCTCCAATTTTTCTGAAAAATAGAAAGGCAGGACGAAAAAAAATATCCATAGCCACCCCCCCCCCCCCCCCCCCCCATAAAAATCAACTGGTTGCTCCCATAGGTTATAAAAGCTTCATAAAAAGTATATAATCGGCTAACGAAGTTCTATAAGCATCATTAAATAGCAACGGAAACAGCAAACAATTTAACAATTAGCCATTGTACTCGATCTACATCCAATACAAAAGCATGCAGTTGTGATGGAAATGGTCAAATCATTCTACCTTTTATTACCGATTTTCTTTCTTTCTTTCTTTTTGACAAGTTTTTTGTATAGCCTTTTTAGAGGTTTGCTGGACTTTTTAGCTAATTAGTTACACCAGATCAAATAAAATAAACCTAGATTAAGGATAAAAACAAATTATCACCTAACTCTTCTTTCGTGCCGTCGGATCATAGCACGTATTTTATATGTACTAAATTTTTCAATTACATTTTTATAATAATCATTTATTTGCACAACTTACATCTTACAATGTACAATACTGATATATCAGACGTCTTCTTCAAAGTATTCTTTACAAAAAAGATTTATAAAAAAAATATACATACAGGAATCTTATATAGGACAAGGGTATCGCCGCTACCAACTAAATAAGAAGTTGTCTCATATCGTAACCCGTACACTTGGGGAGGCAGTGGTGTAGCAACAGTCCCTTTGAAAACGAACACATACTATTAAACATACTCTGGGACAATTACAATTAAAAACGAAAGAATATGGAACAAGTGGACACTTCGAATAAACTTACACTACCTTATAGATCCCTGTATGATTAAATTTGCATCCATTTCATTTAAACATATTTATTTACCGTGGATTGGGAAGCTAGCTTAATGCTACTATTTAAACATATATATTTACGGTGGATTGGGAAGCTAGCTTAATGCTACTATTTAACCTCTCCAGCCGTGTGGCCTTTGTAGCGGCCCCCTTTGAGCGTAATCTTATCGAACTCTACAAAGAGGTCTTTATCGTTCACAGGGTGGTGTTGAAACTGATTATCTTTGAAAAGTTGTCAGACTGTTCGTATTATTGTGCTTTAATGAAACATTACAAAAAGAACATGCCGATATTTTACTAATAGTTGAAGATGCCTACGGAACCGGCCGCAGGCAAATATCCTCCTCCAATCTTCGTATCATCTGCTATAACGGCTAGTTCTTCTAGCCTTACATATTCAATGATAAAAACATAATTCATTAGAAATAATTAAAATACGACAAGCTTTACTAAAACCCAGCGGTAATAAACAATTCCTTTTCCTAAAACACCAAAGTCTCCACAACAAAGGAAAGCTATGAAAATACGAGGACTGTTATGGAAATCCTGCCTGCATACATAGTAATAATAAATAAACAGGACAATTATTTTTTAAAGTATGAATATGGTATATATAGACATTTACACCTACTAGCTCGCAATGCTCAGTCTTTCTATTCTTTCATTCTTCTCAGACTCTTCAGTTCTAACACAATTACAACGAAATAATAAAAAAACAACAAAGCATTATGACACGTATCTATCATGTCATGTATGTATTAACAACAAACAGATTAATTTGAAATTATTTTTATTTAATTTATTCAATCCCTCCAAACATACATACTAACATTTTAAACGGCAGGATTGACGATAGTCACGTGATGATGGTAATCCACAATACACAGACCAATGGCATGAATGGACAATTTGTCTACTTTCCGAAATTCGTGTAATCCACAATACACAGACTACTGTGTCAAATGTCAAATTTCCAGATGATTTTTCCAAAAATACGAAAAAGTCTCTACAACATGGGAAAGCTATAAAAATACGAGAATTGATATGAAAATCCATATTTTTAAGATTTATTTGCGGAAAGTAAGGATTTTCCGGAAAAGCATGACTTTTTTGCGGATTTTTAGGATTTAGGTCTACTAGTGACAGGTTCCCGCTCTTCCGTCATTTTGTTTTGATGGACGCGACCTCTAGTGATAGAATAGACGCCAATAATTAAAATATGCATGAAGTCCTGATTTTTTATTCAAATTCTTTACATTTAAAGCATTTCATACATGTAGCTGGAAATACTTGAAATAATTTATATTAATACAATAACTATGTTTATTATATTTTGAATTGAAAATTCCAAAAAAGGAATTTAATTTTGCATTCCGTGTTATTGGGTGTGGATATCTGACTAGCTTATACGTCTTCCGGTTTAAGGCATCATACTCAGTCTATTTAGCTCCTGCTATGCGGGAGCTTATTATTTAGCATTTATTACTTATATATATATTAAGGTCTATGTCACGGTCACATTTAAAAAAAATCTTCATCAATACTTAAAAAGGTCAGTTCTTTAAGAAAAAAAATAGGAAATACTTTAATATTCAAGAATGTGAGATTGACCGGAAAATTAAAATTAACACTCATAAACATTATAAACAGTCAGAGATCCCACTTGTACAAGTAAACAGATTTTAACTTCTATAGGAAAACTTTTAAGAGTTAAAATTGTCTCCCTTTTTTTGACTTTCACTAATTTACTTATACAAGTAAAATGATAGAAAAGCATTCTTTTCTTAATTATCTTTATCTGGCCATGAAATTTACTTTCATTCACGATTATTTATATGGCTTATAGCATGTATAGTATCAGTTACCTTTACCAGACTGAGATTATCTGTTATTTTCATGTGATTGACAAATATTCAACATTTATTGTCCCAAGGGGGCAATTTTCAAAGGCTGTGTGCACCATGAAGACAGCCATGCACATCAGAAATTTTTAATGGACCATAGAGCAGATGATGTAAACATTTCAATAAAATTATCTGTTTGATTGTGAAAATAGTGTAACAAGTAAATTGAGCTCAAAGTTTTTCAAATTTACTTGTATAGGTAAATTTTTGCTAAGAGAAAAACACTTTACACTAACAAGTAAATTTTTGTTTACTTAAAGAAGTAAAATTCTGTTTACTTGTTTAAGTGGGATCTCTTACTGATAAAAGGGACAGTAGATGGAGAAAATGAAAACAAAACTTTTTAAAATTCTAAATTAATTTTAAGCAGTCTGGCGCCACATTATTTGATACTTACATTTTCCCTATGTTCATATTATCATAATAGTAATATCTTGATGACTGTTCTTTTCTTTTTAATAATCATGTTGACACCTCATCAGACATAACTGTTATTTCAAACAGCTTGACATGTATGCTTTGTAGAAGTTAAATAAACAAAAGGGGCAATTAACTTCTCTTAACTACCTGATGAAATGTCAAAATTAACTTGTAGAAGACAATGTAGAATACCGAAAATCAGAGACAGATAATATATTTTTTTATGATTTTTTTTTCTAATTTCAGCATGTTCAGCTGAGTTCCACTTATTGTATTTTTCTTTTGGACAAATGAAGGGGAATGAAATCAACTTATGTAGAAAAAATAAAGATTATTATTTCATTAATTTATACTTACCTGTCAAAGTTACTAACAGGATTATATTCTTTGCGCACCGCTCACTTCTCGCAATAAAACATACAGATGATTTCAAATATCTACTTAATCATCATCTGTATGTCACGTGATTTACAATAACAATTCAGTTCTATTTTTTGCGTGCTCGAAGTAACATCGTTCACCTCTCGAACCTGAGAATTTATTGAGTTCTCTTTACTTTATTTCTTACGAGTTTTAATTTGATATCATGGATTCTAGCCATGTTTCAGAAGACGATGAATCGCATCATGGTTCTCCTGTTAAAATAAATAAACTTCCGCCAGCTGATTTTGACAAGGACAAGGTCGCAGTCGACAACGTGGGTCGTGAAAAAATGGCGAGAGTAAAAAATTTATCGTCAACAGGTAAAAAGAAACGCTCCTCAAAGACGGCGGAGTTAGAACTGAGAATTAATGGTATGGAAGAGAAGATTGACAGTCGTTTTGAGCAAATGATGACTTTATTAGGTACGTTAAAACAAGATTTTGACCAGAATAAGTCGGAACCTTCTCGTACTGGTGGGCATGCCACGCAGAGGGAGAAAGGTGTAGTGGATAACGGCCCACAAGGGGCGCGTAGACCACTTATTCCGCTAGAACCTAATCTGGAAGAAGAATTAGGTAGTCCACGTATTTCTAGAGTCAATTTGGACTTCGATGAAATATCCTTACAACCCAACAGGCAAGAAAGAGCCGATGTATTGGGGTTGATTTCAGACCAAGAGGATGATAATAGTGACTCTCTTTCTGTGAGTAGTTTAGTAAATAAGACAAATGGTAATAAACATGACCGTTTTAGTAGGTTTGTCTGTACATCCAATACAAACCCTGAAATGTGTAACAATGACACTGAAAAGGTACAAGAAATTACAGAAAAATCTACATGTAAGGTAGATAAGTTGTCTCAAATGTTTAAAGAGGAACTTCCTACTGACAATAATGAGTCGAAAGATACAGGTCTCATTCTAGATGAGGCTCAAATTAGAATGCTCAATCAATCATGGAGAATTCAACGGCCAGACCGTTTAACTGCTTTTAAAGATGAATATCGTTCATGCTTTCCTTTACATGAACAGTCATTATCTTATTTAAATGTTCCTAGCTTAGATGATTTGTTAGAACCCATGCTAAGAGAAGTTCACGGTCTAAATGCAGTTAAAAATTGGGACAAAATTAAACAATTGTCTACACAACCTTTAAAACAACTTGAAAGGTTAGCTTTCCAAGGGCAAGTTGCTGCCAGAATGGGGTTGATTTCTATTCTTTATTTACAACAAATGCTTGGTACATTTCTCAGTAAATTACAAGAAGAAGGTGTTAGTGACGAACACTGTAATATGGTTAAAGATTTATTTGCTATTTCTACAAAGTCTCTTGATCAGATGGGTAGAGCTGGGGCTTATGCTCACATGATTCGTCGAAAATGTGCAGCATCAGACGCTGGAATTAGTAATTTGAATGACATTCAGGCAAAGGTTTTGTCATTACCATTAACCGGAGATGGGGTCTTCGGGAAAGGGCTGGAAGACAAATTAGAGAAAAGGAAAGAACAAAGGGAGCAAATTAAGGATTTAATTCCTGAATTTAACAAAGAAAATTCACATAAGAGGAAGTTGAATTATGATAGTAGAGAGAATTATTCTGAAAAAAATCAGAGAATAAACTCTAACAATGCTAAGAACTATTCAAACTATACTGACAAATACAAGAAAAGTGGTTCAAATAGTTACAACTACAACAAACCTAAGTATGGTTCTAATAAGTCTTTTCAGAAAGATAGAGCAGGTGGTTTCTTCCAGAACAAGAAAGATGGTGACTCAAGGTCTTCAAACACAGCATCCCTTGGAGGTTTTCGTATACCACGGAAAGGCTCCAGATGACTCAGATTTGCAGGTAATTTTAAATCAGAATCAGTTGGAGATACCTGTTGGGGGACGTCTCAAATTTTTTCTTCAGAAATGGCAACAAATAACCAACGATCAGTGGGTATTGTCAATAGTGGAACAGGGTTACAAACTGGAGTTCATTCAGAAACCTCCTTGGTTGGGAGTAAAACAAACTTCAGTTGCCAAAAAGAACATGGAAATCTTACTTCAAGAGGTAGATACCCTTTTAGAAAAAGACGCTATAGAAATCGTTCCAATGAATAAAATTCAAACAGGTTTCTACAGCACATTTTTTCTAGTACCCAAGAAAAACGGGAAAATGAGACCCGTAATAAATTTGAGACCCCTCAACAGTTATCTCCAAAAGAAACATTTCAAAATGGACACATTAGCAAAAGTATTGAACTTGGTGAAGCCAGGAGATTGGGCCATAAGTCTAGATCTAAGCGATGCTTATCTCCACATTCCGATTTTTCCAGGCCATCAAAAATTTCTAAGATTTTTTATAAACGGCAAAGCATACCAATTTCGGGCACTGTGCTTCGGCCCAACGTCTGCCCCAAGGGTATTCACGAAAGTGGTGTCAGTGGTGGCAGCCTTTCTGAGAGCTCGGAATGTGAGATTAATTGTTTATCTAGACGACTGGCTCATTGTAAATCAAAACAGAAAACAACTTCTCTTAGATCGAGAAGAATGTCTCAATCTCCTGGTAGAACTGGGATTTTTAGTAAACAAAGAAAAATCAAACCTACATCCAACTCAGAATCTTGTGTATCTAGGGGGCCTTTTCAATCTGCAAAAAGGCCTAGTATTTCCGACTCAAGAACGAATCGACAAGTTGAATTTGGCTATAGACAAAATGAAAAGGGTTGTCAGAATGCCAGCACTGGATTTTCTTCACCTATTGGGTTTGATGGCCTCATGCATAGAACTAATACCAAATGCACGTCTATTCATGAGGCCAATCCAACTTCATCTGCTTTCTTTTTGGAGGCCAACAAGTCACAAGTTGCATCAATTAGTCCCAGTCACCAGTCACTTAATTGCACATCTACCATACACCCTCAAAAAACTTGCATGACCATAACGACAGACGCTTCGAAAGTAGGGTATGGGGCTGTTATGGACAAGAAAGTTTTTCAGGGCAAATGGTCCATAACAGAGAGCAAGAAACACATCAACTGCTTAGAAATGGAAGCAGTAATCCGTACAGTCAAGCATTTTCTAAAGTTTCTGAAAGGTCGAACAGTACTGATAAGGTCGGACAATACGACAGTTGTTCAGTACATTCTAAAACAAGGTGGGACCAGGTCACCCCAACTGTGTTATCAAACATGGGAACTTTGGAATGTAGCAATCAAGAACAACATTACGCTCAAAGCAACACATGTGTTAGGTTCCTTGAATCAGACTGCAGACCATCTGAGCCGTTACACAATTCGGCCCACAGAATGGTCCCTGAACAAACAAATAGTTCAGAAGCTATTTCTCAGGTGGTCCAGCCCCTTGATGGATCTATTTGCGTCAGCCGAGAACAAACAAACGGAAATATTTTGTTCTTGGATCCCTCATCCTCAGTCATTTGCATTGGATGCCCTGACGATTTCATGGGACAACATGTATGCCTACGCGTACCCTCCCCTATGCCTTATACCCAAAGTGCTTCAGTATATGAGGCAGTTCAAGTGCCAAATTCTCCTGATTGCCCCAATGTGGCCACGGAGACATTGGTACCCAGAGCTGCTTCACCTTCTGATAGACTTTCCAGTCAGGTTGCCAAATGTCCCGGATCTCCTGCATCAACCGAAATCAATGTTTTATCACCCAAATCCGGAGATATTCAGCCTGACTGCATGGCTTCTATCAACCGATCCTTCCAAGCAGAAGGATTTTCAGATGAAGCTAAACAGTTATTATCGGCGTCATGGCGGAAAGGAACGCAACGCGATTATAGCGCCAAGTTCAAACAGTACTGTAGCTGGTGTCAGGAGAGGCAAATTGATCCCCATAATGCAACTTTGACTCAGGTAGCAGATTTTCTTACATTTCTGTTTAATAAAGGGCTTCAATATCGAACTATTGCAGGGTATAGATCGATGATTTCCAATGTATTGCCATCGGTTGACAATGTACCGGTAGGACAACATCCTTCAATAGTCAGGTTAATTAAAGGGATTTTTAATAGAAGACCCCCTAGTACAAAGTTAGTTCCAGAGTGGGACTTGCAACGCGTTCTTAGGATGTTACAAAATACTCCTTTTGAACCTATAGCTGATGTAGATTTGAAACATTTGACTTTAAAGACAGTCTTTTTAATCTCTATTACTACTTTCAGGAGATGCAGTGACTTACAGTCTCTCAGAGTAAATACTCCATTGATGAGGGTTCAACAGCAAGGCATATCATTTGTAAGATGTGGACTGGCAAAACAAGACCGTCAAAATCATAAAATTTCAAAAAATTTTGTTCCGGCATTCAGTGAAAATGAAAAGTTAGATCCTAAGCGACATCTTCTTTCTTATTTAGATAAAACAAGTGAATTTAGAAAACAGTTGAACAATGATCAACGGGGGAAACTCTTTTTGTCTTTTTCGGAACCTCACAAACCTGTAACTACACAGACAATTTCACGTTGGATATTACAGGTTATTAAAATGGCTTATCCAGACGATTCATTAGGCAATGTCAAAGCCCATTCTACAAGAGCGATTGGCCCGTCGTGGGCACTTTATAAAGGTGCATCTTTACATTCAATTCTGGAAGCAGCAGATTGGAGCTGTGAATCCACATTTGGACGATTTTATCTGAGAGATTTGTCAGTTGATGTTTTAGATACATGTACTTTGTAAATATGTTACAGATTTTCAAGTTTTCATATTGCAGTTGTTTTGTTACTGTTAACATTATCATGATTATTCATTATGTGGTGGATGGATTTTTAAAATTATTGTGCAGAGAGACAAGACTCTTATTTTACTCAATATAATTGGTTCATACTGGGAAATGGTTAGAAGAAATTCAACTTCACCGCCAGATGGACATTGCTTCACAATCTGTACTATCCTGTTAGTAACTTTGACAGGTAAGTATAAATTAATGAAATAATAATTGAAAAATTTGTAACTCAAGTTACAATTTTATGAGTTAATTTATACTTACCTGTCAAAGTACCCACCTCCACCCCTAGTTTTGAATTTCTTTTCTAGGTGTGTTTTTAGAGCACGCCAAAAGAACTGAATTGTTATTGTAAATCACGTGACATACAGATGATGATTAAGTAGTTATTTGAAATCATCTGTATGTTTTATTGCGAGAAGTGAGCGGTGCGCAAAGAATATAATCCTGTTAGTAACTTTGACAGGTAAGTATAAATTAACTCATAAAATTGTAACTTGAGTTACAAATTTTTCAATTTTAATGAACAAAAAATGAATGAGTACTCTTCATGCAATACTTTTGGTTTTTGACCTTCCTATGTTTTGGTTCAAATGCTGCTGATCATGCTGATGAGAATCCTTGAAATATCGATAAACAGCATAACCAAATTAACCATTTTTATTCTGGTTTTGGTATTTTGAATTTTGAGCTACATGTTGTACGAATCATTGCTATTTTGTATTTTTAGCTACATGAAGGTAGGTATCAGCAATTGAAAAGTGACTTATTTTTTCTGAAATCTTTTTTTTTTCATTTTTGATTTTTGAAAATATGTTAGAATACAATGTATAATATTAATGAACATTCTAATATATTTTTATTGATATTATCTATAATTTTGCAGTCTTCGAAATTGGCCACAGGCCACATGCCATGGCTAGTGAAAATGCTTGAGGGCCTGTAGAAATGGCAACAACAAGCCAATGTTGTCTATACAAAATTTTTCAATAATAAGTTGTCGGGCCTGTGGACCAAAATTTATAGCCTGAAGACTGAATTTTTGTTCCGACTGCCCATTGTTTGTCCTGACTTCATTTTAATGCCGGTGGTCAACAAATTGAATCAAAAGTTTAATTGTGGGCTGTGTCACATACACTTATTCCACATCTCATTATTTTCTATTATTTTTTAATAAAACAAAAAACAAAAATTAATTCTTTTTGAAAAAAAACTTTTTTATACATGTTGTATAAATACCACAATATTAAAGAATTTTCATAAAAAACTCACATTTTTAGGGGGGAATCTTTGGACATGATTGGGCATCTACGAGCATCACTGGGCATCATTTAGAGCCGCCCGGAATATAATGCAACAAAACCACTCCTGTTTTTGGAAGAGATGCCTGACAAATGATAGGATGGGGCCAACTCATTTATGTGTAGTGAGAGATAGAATTGAATAGTTTCTACTATTTACATGTATCAATTCAAGTACATCCAACATATTATTATAGACTGATGTAAACCCTAACCTTTTAAAGATTCTAAATTATGTGCTGGTGCATATCAACTTTACTCTTGACATTTAACTAAACATAAATTCCCAAATATATTTATCATCACTTGATAATTAAATTTGATGCTGTCCGGCCAATAGTTCAATAATGCTGACTTGATTGTTTATCTAACTGTCAATTACTACATGGTGTGCATGCATGTTTCTACAATGATCTCAAATTACAAAAAAATGGTACAGTAAGTTGGACAGGATCATCAGAAAAATACTCTTATAAAGTTTATTAATGTATTATGTCTTCTTTGTACTAATATTGGCTTAAAAATATAATAAATTCAGGTGCATATCAAAACAGAATCAAATGCCTTTCCCAAAAGAAATTTTGCCTGTCATGACAGGCAGTCTGGCAGATTTCATGAAGACTGTTATGTAAAACCAAGGTATTGCTAGGACAAAGGGCTATTATTTGCCTCAATGTTCATTTATTTTTCATGTGTCATGTGTGTATGGCTGCAGTAATAAAATGTACAATTAGGCCAAGGTTAAAAAATATGTGTGTTTCCTTTTACATGTCTCATACATGTGACGGATCCGTGATGACAAAGCTGGAGATTTTGATTTTTATACCCCGCCACACGAAGAGGCAGGGTACTATGTTATACCCTCAGTGTCTTTCGGTGTCTGTCCGTCCATCCGTCTGTCCGTCTGTCCCTCGAAGGTTGTCGACCAATAACTCGAAATGCTTCAAAGGATTTGAATGATATTTGCACAGCTGTTTAGTACAATGAAATACAGGTCAAGTTCGATTTCCAGCATGATCCAAAAAATAGTTTTCGAGATAGGTCACTTTGAAAAATCAAATTTCATGAAATTTTGAGTTTCTGACCAATAACTTGAAAACGCGTCATGGGATTCAAACGATATTTTTGTACAGCTATTGAGTACCATAAAATACAGGTCAAGTTCAATTTCCAGCATGATCCAAAAAACAGTTTTGGAGATATGCCACTTTGAAATCAAATTTTATGAACTTTTGATTTATAACGTGGTGGGTATAATTTAATGTCCCATTACATGCCCTATTTTTTATACCCCCAGCGGGGGGGGGGTATATAGGAAACACCCTGTCTGTCTGTCCGTCTGTCTGTCCGTCCGTCTGTCCACATAACTTGTAAGCGCTTCTCCTCCTAAACCGCTTGAAGGATTTTGCTGAAACTTAACATGGAGGAAGTACATCATATGTAGATGTGCATGTAGAATTTTCATTGCACTCTGACTTCATTCAGGGGAGATAATTGGACTTAGACTTTTTAAATACATTATTCAAAGAAGACCCCGTAAGCGCAACTCCTCCTAAACCGCTTGATGGATTTTGATGAAACTTTACATGAATGAAGTACATCATATGTAGATGTGCATGAAGAATTTTCATTGCACTCTGACATCATTCAGGGGAGATAATTGGACTTAGACTTTTTAAATACATTATTCAAAGGAAGACCCCGTAAGCGCAACTCCTCCTAAACCACTTGATGGATTTTGATGAAACTTTACATGAAGGAAGTACATCATATGTAGATGTGCATGAAGAATTTTCATCGCACTCTGACATTATTCAGGGGAGATAATTGGACTTGAGATTTGAGTCCAATATGAAGCGGGGGGTATCCTTTTATGAGCTCGCTCACAGTATTACTTGTTATACCCCCCGCAAACAAAGTTTGGGGGGGTATATAGGAATCACCCTGTCTGTCTGTCCGTCTGTCTGTCCGTCCGTCTGTCCGTCTGTCCACATACCTCGTAAGCGCAACTCCTTCTAAACCCCTTGATGGATTTTGATGAAACTATACACAAAGGATGTACACCATATGGAGATGTGCATGAAGAATTTTGGTTGCTATCAGATATCATTCAAGGGAGATAATTGGACTTAGACTTTTTAAACTTGGTGTTCAATGGGAGACCTCGTAAGCGCAACTCCTCCTAAACCGCTTGATGGATTTTGATGACACTTTACATGAAGGATGTACACTATATGGAGATGTGCATGAAGAATTTTGGTTGCTGTCGGATATCATTCAAGGGAGATAATTGGACTTAGACTTTTTAAACTTGGTGTTCAATGGGAGACCTTGTAAGCGCAACTTCTCCTAAACCGCTTGATGGATTTTGATGAAACTTTACACAAATGATGTACACCATATGGAGATGTGCTTGAAGAATTTTGGTTGCTGTCGGATATCATTCAAGGGAGATAATTGGACTTAGACTTTTTAAACTTGGTGTTCAATGGGAGAGCTTGTAAGCGCAACTCCTCCTAAACCGCTTGATGGATTTTGATGGCATTTTACATGAAGGATGTACAATATATGGAGATGTGCATGAAGAATTTTGGTTGCTGTCGGATATCATTCAAGGGAGATAATTGGACTTAGAATTGTTAAAGCGGGGGGTATCCTCCGTGAGCTCGCTCACAGTATTCCTTGTTTTTGGCTGGAGATAGGACAAAAAAGCGAGGGATTTCAATGCTCATTAAAATTGCATTTCAATGCCAATTAAGGAAAATACGGTGTGCCAAATACACCTGGCTTCACTGATATATCTTCAACTGTTTATACAATTATCAGGTCAATTATGGCAATAAACCTTCAATTAACACCTTTACCTGTTGAATTAACGTCTGCCTAATTGACAAACCCCTTAAACACTGGAAATGTTTTATGACTGAACAACTAGAATGTCTATAAAACTAAAATTTTGTCATGCCTTGAAAAAGCGGGAGATTATACTAAAATTCGGGGGAACGGGAGATTGGTAAAAAAGTCTGGAGATAAATATCTCCTGGCGGGAGAATCACTTGTATGATGTCTGAAAAAAAAATAATAAGTAGGTAGGTTGGCATTAATTTTTTTTATACCCCCCGCAAACAAAGTTTGGGGGGGTATATAGGAATCACCTTGTCTGTCTGTCTGTCCGTCTGTCCACATACCTCGTAAGCGCAACTCCTCCTAAACCGCTCAACAGATTTTGATGAAACTTAAAATGAAGGAAGTACATCATATGTAGATGTGCATGAAGAATTTTCATTGCTCTCGGATATCATTCAGGGGAGATAATTGGACTTAGACTTTTTAAATATAGTATTCAATGGGAGACCTCGTAAGCGCAACTCCTCCTAAACTGCCTGACAGATTTTGATGAAACTTAATATGAAGGAAGTACATCATATGTAGATGTGCATGAAGAATTTTCATCGTTCTCAGATATCATTCAGGGGAGATAATTGGACTTAGACTTTTAAATATAGTATTCAATGGGAGACCTCGTAAGCGCAACTCCTCCTAAACTGCTTGACAGATTTTGATGAAACTTTACATGAAGAAAGTACATCATATGTAGATGTGCATGAAGATTTTTCATTGCTCTTTGATATCATTCAGGGGAGATAATTGGACTTAAGATATTTTTGGCAGTACAAGAGTCCAATATGTAGCGGGGGGTATCCTTTTGTGAGCTCGCTCACAGTATTACTTGTTACAATTTTATTTTACCTCGCGTAAATGGAGAGTGGAGTTAAAGTTTAATGGTGCTTAAGCAAACATGGCGATAAAAATGTTAGGTAGGGTAGGGTAAATAAAGGAAGCACACAAAATTTTTTTGGCCTTATAAAATTTATTTAAATGCACATTACATTTTGTCTCTTTCAGATTCGATATGAAGAAATAGGAGATGTAATAATCATCAATATGGAGGAGCCAAAGAAACCTGTCCTTCCCTTTGGATGGGTTGTAAAGCAGTCCAAGTCTTACCCTGATAGAGTATACTACTTTAATGTAAACACAGGGAATAGCACATGGGAAGTTCCTTCTCTCAGTTCACAACAGCCAGGGCATGTACCAGTGAGTCATTTCATATATGCATGATGTAACCAAAAATTACTATATTTCATGTCCATGTTAATAGTGAAATTAATAGGAAGCTCTATAGCTTTCACTTTTGTCCACCCATTAGTCTCTCAGTTCATACACAACTTTTTATGGAGGCTTAAACTCTGAGTTTTCTAGTCAAATTAATGAAAGATTTATAAATGGATAAAAAAGAATAGAAGGGTACATGTTTTTTATGCTGTTATATATGTTAAAATGTATATATAGCTATCTACATGCACATGTACATGTGTTCTTAACTTATTTTATCAATATCGTCATTGTGTAGATCTCATAAAGGGATTATGTGGTTGTCAAAGTGTCACCTAAATAAATGTATACAATATAGACATTGAATAGTTTTAAAAGTCACATGATTGTTTATTTTTAGAATGTTCAAAATCTGCCAGCTGCCACTACTAAGTCCTGCTTGTCTAAGCCATCTGCACCAAGACATACAACAACACCACATAAAAAGTCTGTTAAAATAGCACCAGACCCTCAGTTCAGTCCAGAAATTGATGAGGACGATGATGACATGTTGGACTTGACAGACGATGGTGCCACAAGTCTGGGTCATAAACATCACATGGAAATTTTAAACCAAGAAGGAATTTCAAACATTAACCCTTTTGAAATTAATGAGACTGTCCCAAATGATTATGGCTCCCAGCTTGAACCCATGCAAGATGTAGATATGCGACGGCATCCTTCAAATACAGTTGTGGGAGAAAAACCTGGTTATAGTCATGTAAATCCTCACAGTTTTGATTCTAGTCTTCAAGAGTTTCAACCTCAAACTCCTGCATATTCTTCAGATGAAAATACTCAGACAATCATCAAATCTCATTTCAATTCATCAACTTTGCCAGTTTCTAGCTCAAAATTTTATAATGATAGGACATTAGTAAGTGACCAAAGACAAAACTTGTTAAAATTGCCAGTGGTATCAGTTGATAAAGGTAGACAATTTTCCCCACTGATCATAAAAGAACAGCTGTCCTGCTCAAACAAAGACTTATCTTCAAGTCTTCAGACTCTTCCTTCTGTAGACAGCAGTGCCTTGCCAAAGTTTCAGAAGTTTTCATCTACACCTATAGACAAAAGGTTTTCTGATATGAATCGAAATGGTGCCAAATTTCCACCACATAACACTGTCAATATTGATGAAAATTTAAGAATTACCAGAATTGTTAAAAATGAAGCTGATGACATTGGGAGAAAGCGTAGATTAAGTGAGTTGTGGAATTCTCAAAAAGGTGCTAAAAAGGTGAAAAATGAAAGTCCACAAGAAATTGTTGTTAATTGTGGCATCGGTAGTGTTAGTGATAAATCTAGTCAAAAACAGAAAAAACTTAGTGCTAACGACTTACGACATAAAGTGCAGAAAAAACAGGAAGGTTCACAATCAAAAGTTGTTCTTCACCCACAGTCAAGTTCTTCAAATGTTTCTCAAAGTCATAGAAACAGAATAGATTCAGGGAATGATATTAGAAAAGTAGTGTCAGATGTTGAAGGTTGTGAATTTTACACTGATGAGTTAATGCAACGAGATTTATCTCCTGATGATAACTTTAAAGAAGAGGTAAAAATAGATCCTGATAAACTGTTATCCATTCAGACGTGGATTGACAATCTAGAACCTGGCCACACTATTGAGGATGAAGATGCAGCGTCCAAACGGACATCTCCTGATTCTGCCATTCTGAGTGTCACATACAGTAATGATTCTGACAACAGGAGAATTGTCGTAGAAAAGGGAGGTCATCCTCAAAGGGCTAAAGATAGTGGTATTTCATCTGTCAGTAACTTTACAGCTTTTCATTCTGTTGCTCCAAATTGGAAACAACCACAGATACAGCCAAATACTAGCTGGAAAGGTATGGGTTTATTTTAAAGATAATTATTTGATGACAGAAAGTAAAAAAAAAAGTAAAAAATGTATATGGTCATAAAATACATGTACATAGGAATTATTGCTTTGCATCCAATAGTGTACTAGTACATGTGTGTATTCTTGTAACATTACCATTGACATCTATTTGCATGTATTTCTAATCATTTGAATAATGCATCTCATAATATCTATAAAAACCAATAGATATCTCTATTAAACATGTTAAATATAAAAATCTATCTTAAATTTTGTTGGATAATTTAGAGGTCTAAAAAATCTTTTCTAATGTACTGTTTACCACAAATGTACCAGTAATTGTAGAAATTGAATACCTTATCAGTCCTTACTTGAAACATGAATTTTAACCCCCAAAAATTTAGGCTAGGGCAAGTTGTGCCAAACAGTCTCTTCTTTTGCACTAAGAAAGAACAATTTGGTTTACTTAATAACTTAACAACTTGGGTATATATTAGACAGCTTGTTTCTTTATTGAACTACAAATTTCTCGTTACAGGTGTACATGCAGTGAGTCCTGTTGTTGACCATACCAGAGAAGTCATGGATATGGAGATAGATGAAGTACAACAGAGTCTCAATGTTGTTGATGATCGAGACATCGAGGACATGGAAGTCATCAACATTGTGGTAGGATGAAAATTAAAGTTGAATTTAAATTAAAATTAAAATATTAAATGGTTTTGTGGAATAAATGAACAAAATACAAGACATATTGAAATATCTTTTATTGCAAACCTGCCCTATTGTTTTACCATGCATTAATTTACATAATACATTTTGTACACAGAGGGTAAGTTGACCCATTCAGGTAAATTCTTGATGTTATATTGCACCTATATCAATGGTCTAGAGGAGTAAAATCGACGACAACAATCAGGCTTGCAAATGAAGTTGGAAGGATTGAATATTTGTTTGATCAATATTTATGGGCCCAATAAAGAAAAATGCATTTCCAACAGAATGAACATGTTGAAGACATTACTAGTAATCAAATTTCAATTATTTTCATTCAACAACAAATTTGAACCAGTTTTCTAGCAATATCTTTTGTAAGCTTTCTGCCAAATTGGTCCATTTTAAAGACAACATGTGTATTTTGCACCTGAAACTGGCATACATCCCACTTGACCAAAACTGAAGTAGAAGAGAACAAACTCAATGTTTACTTTTACATTATATGTGTTAAATACTTCATATTACACATGTTACACATTGTGCTGCTTTTTAAAAGGGGCTTTATCATATACACACATGTATATTCTATATCTCATCATAATCTTTTTAGGCTAAAGAAGTACGTGCTAAGTTCCCTACAGATTGTAACTATTCTGATGTCTTAGGAGACTTGACTAAGATACTGTCAGAAGACACAGCTCTTACTACCTCCTATTCACATCACCAGGTTTGTCTCAAGTTAACTGCAGTGTCATCCGCAACATGATGCAAAGCAACATATGGGAGTCACTTGGGCATTATGTATTGTCTTGCAAGGTCCTTCATCCATTGTCTTGGGATTTCACAAAAATTCTATCACAGAAAACAAGGCTTCCTTCTATAGTACTTTATGGTGTTAAGTAATTTTATGCCTGTATCTCTGACAGAATATTTTAAAAGAAGCAGGCAAAATATGTCTTTCATAGAAGACTCACAATCTAGTTTTAATTTTTATATTGTAATTTTTAAAGTATTCATATTAACATGATTAAGATTACATGTATATGCATTAACTGATTTAAATTTCATGTGGTATAGGAGTTCAATATTGAGCAATTTATGTACTGTAATGGCATTTAGGAATCATAGCATAATTTCCATTTTCAAAACATTTTTTTTTCTAATTCATATGAATGTCTTGGATTTCAGTAGGCCCACAGTGTCTTAGGAGACCAATTTGTGGTTTACAACAATCAGAGCACTTGTATTTGTTGTACAAGTGTGGACAAAATTTGACGCATATTTTATTTAGGAAATATATTATTATTACTTTTGTTAAAATCATCTGAGGTTGTCTTTCAATGTAACTCTGCTATATTTCAGGGCCTGCTAATTGTGGTAGACACCAATATCTTAATAAGCCATCTGAATTTTATACAAGATCTGAGAGATACTGTTATCCAGCGTAAGTAATATAATGCTGGAAAGCTTAAAACATGTAAAAAACAATTGTAGAATTTATTGATTGAATTAAAAAATATGAAAGTTACAAATAAATGTGCATGAAACTATATTTGAAAGAAAAATTTTATTTCAAAACTTTAAAAATGGTGAGTTTAGAATAAAACTGTAAAAGAATTTGAAAAGCTCATCTTTACGATATGTCACCCACAGCAAGGGTAACACTCATGGCTATGCAACTTCATTGTTATTTTTAAAATGAAAAAGAAACAATTGACTATAGTGATAGTTTTATTTGTTGTGTAATATATAAAATCAATAGTTTTGTTTTCCTCTTATTTAGCTCACGGAAGACCTATACTTGTATTTCCCTGGGTGGTGATGCAGGAGTTAGATTATCTCAAGTCAGGAAAAGCTATGTCTGCAGCTTTAGTAAGTTAGAATAAAAAATATTAACCAAGGGAAAATTTAAAAACTCCAAAAAAAAACAAGAGTCATTGAAGTATGTTCTTTAAAAAAATCGAACAAAATACGAATAGGTTATTGTTTAGAATTGATATTAAGTTAATTTCAAATGTTTGCCTGTTTCTTCTGTCTAGTTTACAAAACTTAAACCCATTTGAATTACAATTTAAACAGCTGATTTAGCATGTATATGATATAAACCTTTAAATGTCTAGCTAACTTTGTTATTGTTATAGGTGAATCTTAAACATATATTTATTGAATCGAACATAATCCTTTAGATACAACCAAAGCTTGCAATTAAGTTTGCAAAGTTTTACCTAACATTGTTGCTAAAATTAACTGTAAACATATAAATGTATTGTTGTATGATATCTTAAAATGTTATTTTTACAGTCCTTAGCTACAGCCACAAAGGCAAGATAGGCAGTTCAGTATCTGCATCATTGTCTTCAATCTAGTCATCCAATGCCTTAATACTTTGTTTTTCAGTCCTTAGCTACAGCCAGTAAGGCACGGCAGGCAGTCCAGTATCTGCATCACTGTCTACAATCTAGTCATCCAATGCCTTGATATTTTGTTTTTCAGTCCTTAGCAACAGCCAGTAAGTCACGGCAGGCAGTTCAGTATCTGCATCACTGTCTTCAATCTAGTCATCCAATGCCTTGATATTTTGTTTTTCAGTCCTTAGCTACAGCCAGTAAGTCACGGCAGGCAGTTCAGTATCTTTATCATTGTCTTCAATCTAGTCACCCAAGAATCGTAGGACAGACACCTGCTCAGGTATAACTACATGTAGAAAAGTTTTACATCAAATGAATAAAGGCAAAAACAAGTTTCTTTTATATCAGTAAAACATATTTGTTTGTGATTATAATTGTTGAAAACGGCCTAAGAATAATTATTTGTAGAACTTGTATCAATTGATTTATATCAAAAGTACTAATTGTCTGTTATCTGCCCAAAATCTTTTTTCTATCAAAAATTGTATGTTTGACTTTACTCTCTCATTGTTTTTTTTTAGGCTAGCATGGCCATGGCAGAGTTTAGGATAGAGAACAACGATGATAGAGTATTACAATGTTGTAAACAGTTCCAGTATATGAGTAGGTTTATTTCTGAATAAATTTATTTAGATCAAGATCAATCTGAATACTTAAAAACTGATATACTGTGGATTCATTTATATTCGTGCGTACCAATTTACGTGGTTTGATGAAAATTTACAACTTGGTGGATTCTTAAATTTATGATTTTGAGATCTGTAGCTTACACATCAATGTTAAATTTCCTTTTCATTGGGTATCAAATTTCCTGACTCAAGGCCACCCATGAAATCCACAAAAATTGATATTCCGTGTATAATAATGAAACCACAGTAGATAATAACAATTATAAAACGTTTGAATGATATGTTTACAAATTGAAACTCACATTATTTTTCAATGGATGAAATTTTTTTTATTAGGTTGGGCTCCAATTAAATTTAAAAATTGCTTTAAAATTATTTTTCTCCTATCATTTGATTTTTATTGAGAAAATCTGTAATTGAACTTAATTTATAAGAAAAAAAAATTACAACAAAGTTCCAGACAATGAAAGACCATGAAACCCAGAATAAAGCCTCTTTTGCAGGGATCATATATGATCTATAAGTGGTATTGAAAACTTTGTAATTAAATCACCAGGGTATTAAATAAACTTTGTTAAGGTAAATCTATATGCATTTTTCATGATGTACACCAGCATTGGATGACACAGTTTTAGACCCAATCACCCATAAACTTACTTTTAACATTGGTGACTGATTAGGTGTAGTGTTCATTCATAAGAACTTTTTAATTTAAAGGGCAATTCAAATACTTTTTTGATGTTGCTGTGAAAATTTACAACAGCATTTAAAAAATCATACATGATTCAAGGAATATCCTGTTTCGCTACTTTATTACCTGCGTCGCCGAAGGCGAAAGCAGGTCTAGTAGTCGGGTCACTCCGTCCGTCCGTCCATCCGTCCGGCTATGGGGTGCCTGTCTTGTGTAATCTAAATCTAAATCTCAAAAACCAAACACTAGATCTTTCTGAAATTTTACACAGTGATTACAGATATATTGAAGATGTGCACCTCCCCTTTTGGAGTCATTATATAATTTCGTTTAGAAATTAGGGGCCCAAAAGGGGCCAAAAAAGCGACTTTTTTATTTGTTTCCACAATAACTTTTGTTTTGGTTGGCCAAATGCTATGAAACTTTACAGTAATGTTACTACCATAAAAGGAAGAGTTGGGCTGATTTTGGGTGTCCATGCTTTTTTCGTTTAGAAATTAGGGGCCCTAAAGGGACCAAAAAAGCAACTTTTTTTATTTGTTTCCACAATAACTTTTGTTCTGGTTGACCAAATGCTATGAAACTTTACAGTAATATTACTTACCATAAAAGGAAAGGCATGGCTGATTTTGGGTGTCCCCACTTTTTTCGTTTAGAAATAAGGGGCCCAAAAGGGGCAAAAAAAGCGACTTATTTGTTTCCACAATAACGTTTGTTCTGGTTGACCAAATGCTATGAAACTTTACAGTAATGTTACTTACCATAAAAGGAAGGGTGGGGCTGATTTAGGGTGTCCCCTCTCTTTTTGTTAAGGAATGAGGGGCCCAAAAGGGGCAAAAATATTACTTTTTTTTATTTACGGTGCAATTAATAATTTTTTTAAGGGGAAATTAGAAACTTTAATTTTTTTTTTTTTTTTTAATATTGGGTTGCATGTGACAAATATGCTTTGTAAGTCCACCATAGGATGCAAGTGTCAAAAATTATTGACTGTCCATATTGGGCCTAAAACGTACATGGTTCAACGTTTTGCCATGCGACGCAGGGCCAGACATCGATTGGTCTTGTTTTTGTTTTGTAGACCAAGATTGTGTTGTGGTTCTGCTAACAGATGACAGAAACTTGTGCAATAAATCACTGATCATGGGCATCAAAGCATTCACTCACCAGGTATGATCATTCATTTTCACAACACCTAGCTTGTACCTATAGTAATAGTACTTGTTTTAAATTGCCTACTGTAAACCAGGAAATTTTTGCTGCAGTTTTATTTTAACCATTTTTGCATTGCCATTGCTATCAAAAAAATTAAACAGGGTGAAGATATTTTTCTTCTATTGTAGTTTATGGACAATAACATTATGGCACGAATTTAAAACTGCATGAACAAAAATTCAGTTGCCCACAGTGAAACAAAGATGGCACGAAAATTTCCTGATTTACAATATATTGTAAACAAAAAGAACTTACACTGAGGAGTAATCAGTTCCCAATTTCAAGGACCATTCAAAGATGAAAGAATGTTTATTTACTGAATAAAATGTATTATGTGTTCATATTAGACACTGCACATTACGTTCAAGATATTTTTTTTTTTTTAAATTGCCTAAAACAAGTGTTTGCAAGACACACAAGATGTACAAACAAAAAAAAAGGCATGACATAAATGCAGTAAGCAAGGTGAAGTCAAGTCAGAAGAGTAGGCAGAATTATGATTTCATTCATACTTAGTACATGTATTGAGGTTGAAAGTTGACGTCACCAAATCTCCTTTTGTTTTGCAGTTTATGTATTATGTTGTTAAAACATTAGAACATATAAAAATCATTGATGTATGTTGTAGAACTACCTTTTCTGTCAGCTGGTTGATTCCTCATTAACCTAAAGTTTTTATTTCAGCTTATCTTGACCCAACTGCCTACAATGGAAGGCATCATGTCCAACAGGGAAGACTTCACTGAATGTAAGTTTTAGTTTTTGATCTTCTCTAAATATACCCCCTGCACACAAAGTTTAGTGGCGTATGCAGGAGTCACCCTGTCTTCTTTCCATCCATGTGTCTAAATACTCCTTGTAAACTGCTTGATTGATTTGAATGAAACTGTACATGAAGTACATCATATGGAAATATGCATGAAGAAATTCCATTGTGCTTGTTTATAATTGGAATTTAATTCTATTTGGTAACGCAGTAAAATATGGAGCTATGGATATCCTTTTGTTAGCTTTCTCACAGTATTCCTGGTTTCCATCTGATTTATCCATTAGAAAATAAACTAACATCTCTAGAGAAAATATAGATTCAAGCAAGATTTGTAATAATTTCTATTTCCAGTCATTGGAGCCAAGCATTTTTAATGTGGCAGCAGTAAATTTGTTGCTTTCCCATGCATGCTGTGTTTAAATGACTTAACAACATATGGTCATACATTTTAATAGGTGTATATGTTGTGTGATTGATTATACTCTTTATAAAAAAAGGTGAATCTGTTAATTCAGTATCCTGTTGTTATCTGATCAAAAATTGTTTTACAGCTATTCCATCTCATAACAAAATGGTTTCACCAAAAGGATTACCTGTACCTCCTAACAATGTCCCATCAGCCACACTTAATGTACAGCGATCACCAGAATTATCATCCATAGCTAATCTGACACCAACATGGCAGAAAACAGAAGAAGCTAGCATGGTAAGTATTTTTGCTCTCTGTAGCATCTATAATTGATAAGCATCCATTCTGTCACACTTTTTCAGGCCTACTACATGTGTATCTTAACTGATTTTCCTAGAATTTATGCTTATTAATGTTCATTCAAACTTTAGATACCATTGACTTGAGCAATATTTGCTACTAGTTGACAATATCTGTGGAACATTTGCCAAGCTGTTCATTATAAAATCAATTTAGTGTAAGGAAACTTTGGAAATAAAGTTTAATTTTACAGTTATTCATTTGATTATGCTCCAAGCAGGACAGTAAATCAGCATTTATTAGTCAGGTCTGTCAATCTATCCATGATCAGGTTTACCATCAGATTGAATTTTTCTGTGATCTTTTTTTATACCCCCCCCCCCTCTTGAAAAGTGGGGGGTATATAGTGATGCCCGTCCGTCCGCCCTTCCATCGTTCATCGTATCCATCTCTTATCCACAACTCCCCCTAAACCCCTTGATGGATTTTCATGCCATTCGTCACATTGGGGTACCCATCTCTTATCCACAACTCGTCCTAAACCCCTTGATGGATTTTCATGAAACTTTCACACAATCTTTGTGGCATAATGTAGATGTGCACCTACTATTTTAAAATTTGATCAGAATGATTTTTGGGGTTTCCCATAGCAAAATGGACTTAGCCATTGGATTACAAGGGGGTATCCATCTCTTATCCACAACTCCTCCTAAACCCCTTAATGGATTTTCATAAAACTTTCACACAATCTTTGTGACATAATGTAGATGTGCACCTATTATTTTTAAATTTGATCAGAATGATTTTTGGGGTTTCCCGTAGCAAAACATGGACTTAGCCATTTGACTACATGGGGGAACCCATCTCTTATCCGCAACTCCTCCTAAACCCCTTGATGGATTTTCATGAAACTTTCACGTAATCTTTGTGACATAATGGAAATGTGCATCTGCTATTTCAAAATTTGATCAGAATGATTTTTGGGGGTTCTCATAGCAAAACATGGACTTGGTGATTTGACAACAAGGGTTGCCCATCTCTTATCCGCAACTCCTCCTAAACCCCTTGTTATGGATTTTCATGAAATTTTCATACAATCTTTGTGACAAAATGGAGATGTGCACCTACATTTTTAAAATTTTAACTAAGTGGTATCTTGGGGAGGCGGAGGGTATTTATTTGTGAGCTGCTGCTCACAGTTTTCCTAGTTTATCTTTTACCATCTGATGTAAGATTTTGACCTAATTAGATATGGGACTTGAAAGTATGTAAATGCTTACCTTGAAAAATAAGATTATCATGGATATGTTGATTTGTTTGTTTACAGATTGATGACATGTACTGTAAACTGAAGACTGTTATTAAGCTATCCTTATCCTACATACTAGAGAGAGAGATGAAGAAGACATTTGAAGATATATGGTATGTTCATTATTGGAATTGCCTTTTCTTGCAAGATTTCTCAAAGTAAAAATCCTGATTATAAAATGGTGAATGTGTTGGGGTTACAACAGTTTTTTTTACATTTTTATCTGAAACTACTCATCAGATGCTCTTGAAATTTGGTATGCAGCAACAGTATGAGGTCCTATATCATAGGATGGTGTTTAAGATCTATAACTCACATACTTTCTGTTGTATGAGAACCAGCCATTGCTTTCTTTGGCCCACTGTACAATATCTTTTTATCAGTCTGGAGTGCAACTTTCTTACATGTATAAGGATGTTTTATCTATTAAATTATGTCAAAGTACATACATGTCAGGTAAGATTAACTTTAATTAAGTCTTTAAAAAATTTAGGATTTACACATGTATTTATTTTTTTTTTCAGGCTGACCATTGTATACAGAAAACCACCATGGACGTTGTTAGATGTCCTTGAATGTATTAAAAAGTAAGTTATTATTAACTATGAACTCTATTTCTTTTTCCAAAATCAAGCTTGATGACCTGTTTAATATGTTGAAAACGAACATTAAATAAAAAATAACAAACAAGTTATCATTATTGTAGTTAAATTGTTTATTGGTTTAGGGTGACTTACTTTTTTATTCTGCTTTCACACTTTGATTTACTCAAATATAAGATATATGGTAATGAAACTTGGTACACTTGTAAACAAAACAATTTAGGGGAAATAGTAAGGTATAGCAAACAAATAAATTTTGAACGTAGGAAAATGAAAAACTGTCAAGATAACAATTTAAGATTGAACTGTCGAACCTTTAGAATGCTGTTATATCTTTCTTTGGTAGACATTGGATTGCAGTTTTTGGTCAGATATACAGAAGAGACCTAGAAAAATGTGTACAACAGATTCTGGATGTTGTGAAGAAAGGTAAATGACTGCTGTGTGTATCAATATCAGTTGATAAATTTTAAGCCAAATACAAACCAATAGGAAGAGTGATCAGAATAAATCAGTTTGAGCTTCCGTAATCAGAAATATAAATGTCAAAATAAATGTAATAACTAATACAGTCAAACCTGTTTTAAGAGGCCACCCTTGGGATGAGAAAAAATTGACCACTTAAGACAGGTGGCTGCTTAATCCAGGTTTGTTATTGTTGATTTATTAAAGAAAGGGACAAAAAATATGTGGCTGTCTAATTTGCGCAGCGATTTTTCGTAAAAAACATTTAAAACCACCTGAAACTTGTTGTTTTCAATAATATAAATTAATATTCTTTAGTTTTCTGTTATCAGAATTTAAAAAGATGGGCGATTTTTTACAAAACATTGATTGATCTATTTGTGGTTATTTTTAGAAAAAAATGTGTCACACAAAGGGGTTTTCCACGTTTGTAATCGTAAATAAAACTTTAGGAAGACTGTCGACTGATCATAATTGGATCAAAAAGTAATCTACAATCATACTTAAATGGGTTCATATCAATAATAATCAATATGAAAGACACAGAACAGTCTTAGACCGTTTTGTAATGAAATGCGCTCAAACCCGTCTATAGACGGGACCCGCACTGAGAACGACGTCATCAATCCCGTCTAAAGACGGGAGCCGCATGGTAAGGGTTAATAAATGAAGTGATTTTCTATTGACTTTACTTCATAGAAATACAATCCATTCCTGGTAATTGCAAATTTTTGACAATTCAAATTTTTCTGTGGTATAATTTTTTTAGTGTTCCAATATCTTTCATAAATATTCAGACAATAACTGCATTTTTAAGAGTATAATTTTTCAAGGATTTTCACACAAGTCAACATAAATATAGCGAAAGTTACCATGTCAAAATATAGGTGAAGTCTTTAATTGAATCATTTTAACAGCTAAGCATTTTTGCATTGATGATAAATTCAGAATAAGCAAACATTAAAATAAAATGTTCATCATTTCAATGCAAACAAAACTGCAGTTAAACAATCTAAAGATATTTATTTCCAGCTGGTAATATTTATTTATTTTGCTGGTAGAGGTGGCCGCTAAGGCAGGTTTGACTGTATATTATTTTAAATGAGGTGTGTACAAAAGGAGAGATCCAAACAAGTAAGTTTGGGAAAGAAGTCTTTTTCTGTTTCTGTGTTACATACAGATTTACAATATAACAAGCTGGAACATATGGAAGGTGATCTAAAAATTTATGTGCTGATTAAATTTCATTGTTTTAGATGCTCCTATGACCTGGACCTCCATGAAGGAACTAATCCGTAATGTTAATGATCTGTTTGAAGCTGATCTTGCTCATATGAGGTAACTATTGATTAGCCACAGATATTTTGTCTCTTTAGACAAATACTTAAAACTAATTCTTATTAAATGAAACTGCCTAATTAGATCCACATTTGCCACATGTAACATTATTGGAAAAATCTATATTTGAAGGAGTTGTGAGTCATAAAATTCTGTTCTTAAAAACTTCTATGTCAGACAATTACTCTTAGAATAAAATACACTTATCACCTGCCCTCATAGCTTATTTTTATATTCATGAGTTTTTTTATAACATTTTACAGACCCAACCCTGAGATTGTCAAATATAAGGGGACGCTACTCTCCTTCAACAGTAGTATCCCTCGCCTGTCATGCAATGATGTAAGTATTTGGACACAGCTTTAAGTATTTAGAGCTTTGTTTAATGGAGAATGTTCATTCTACCACTAATACTACCTAAGAGCTACCATATAAGTTTAGTTTTTTCGCGGGAGCTAAATTTCGCGGATTTCTAAAAAACTTGAATGATCTTTTTTTCACGGTTTTTAATTTTAGGGATTACTTATATGCATGTATATATTTTATTTATAGCTATCTCTAACGTTTTTACGTTCATGCTCCATAGGATTCCATAGCAGAATAAGTTGTAATTGTACTTCGCAGGGAAAAGTAACACTACCCAAACGAAAGCTCTTCCTTTGAGGAGCCTTGGATGGTGTAGTGGTTACAATCCCTGTTCTGTTAGCCAGGCATGTACGCTGTAGATGTCCCTAATGTTGTAAGTTCTATCCTCACTGAGGGTACTCAAAAAATCAAATCTGTTTGTCAGATGATTTTCAGGGTTAAAATTACAGTAACATTGTTTGATTATATACTATGTATCTATTTTACATATACATGTACTATTTACAGGATTAAATTTCGGGGGTTTATATTTTCGCGAGGTGCAAACTTCACGGAAAAAGCGAAAATTAGATTCCTGTGAAAAACAACTTATACTGTATTTGATTAAAATTCATGCAGTGATCCATTACCATTTTAGAATTTTTCTTGTTTATATAAGATATTAGATTAATACATGCTGTATTTTTGAAGTTTGAATGTGCACTGTTCTACAATTTGAAATCCCTTTTTGGTACCCCTGTGGCGTAACACTCCTTTCGTGATAATTTTCATAGAATAACCATTTTATACAATAGAAAAATTGTTATTGGAAGAGATTATTCTAACCTTATCAGGCAAAGCATAATCTATTACTTTAACTCATTTTAGATGCCCACTTTCAGTATCAATTGTAAGAGTTCTTATAAGATATCACATTAACTTGAAATTTCTGAAAGCTTGTTTTTTGTAATTTTTAAACCAAGCCATTAAAAGAAATGAGGTATTAGAATTCCAGCATTTCATTTGATGTTTGTGTGTCCTTGAAGGTTTTCTTTTAGTAACATGGAAACAAAACAGATTTATATTTGCACAGTTGTTAAGTACAATAAAATGAAAGTCAAGACCAATTTTCCTCACAAACCATATAATATATTTTGATTTTTTTTGGTACATGTAGCAGCTTCAGGTGATATTCCATTAGATGTCTTATTTTTATTTTTAACAGAGAAACCTTTCTGAATCTCAACAAAACCAGCAGCAAGAAAGAGTTATTCCCCCTCTGATGTCAAATACTCATCAGTGTTTACCTTACAGCAGACGACAGAAAAGTATATCTCCAAAAAACTTTAACAATTCCAACAGATACAACAACGGAGGTAACCAGCAGAATAAATTTCACCATAACAGGAAAAGGAACAAATCAGGTGATTTCAGGCATCAGACAAAAATCGCAAGGAAGTCCCCAGAGGTCAAACAAGAGCTTGCATCAGAGATCAAGTTTAAGGCAGTGTTAAACACTATTAGGAAGATCTGGTAAGATAATAGTACTTGTGTTATTGTTTTTTACCCTTGTCTGTCCATATATTTGTTTTAAATAAGGTTAATTTATTCTTGGTTTAGGTCTACTGTATAATTATTTATTTTCGTAGGGATAAAATTTTGTGGTTCAGAGGACAAAACTGAATTGGTATGGACAAATATGGATTTTTTAGTTTTGAATACACTCTCTAACTTAATGTTATGGCATTTTGTTGAATTTAATGTAACTACATGTATATACTAGTTTTTGAATTAATGTACACAACTCAATAAACCAACAGAATAGAAGTACAAAAAAAATACATGTATAACAAACATCCAGCTTTCAATAGCAGTAGTAGTCACTGTTGGATGTCTTTCTAATCAAATGAGCTATCAACAGATTCAGGATTGTTTTATGACATATCTTGCAAAGCAGAAGTAAAAGATTAACCCTGTAAGATTTGATACAGTGCAAGCAAAATATTCCATAATTTGTTAAAGAACAGCATCATATAGTTATTTGTTTTTAATTGATTAAAATTTACATGTTTGAACATGTACAATGTTCAACATGATACATGTACTTTGGAAAAAATATTTGTTATTGATGGTTGCTTGTGAGCATCTCACTAAAGGGTAAAGAACCCAACATAATTATAAACTTCAATGACAAACTTGAAACTAACCACAAGTTAAAATCTGTAACCAAATACAGATTAGTAAAAAAGAAAGTTTTTTTTTATTTTAACTTGCAAATCACCTATAAAAATACAGACTTTGATTCTTATTTTAGCGATGAACTAAAACAAATAGCAGCCAGTAATAACAGTCCTCAGAGAAGGGTATACCAGATGTGTGATAAGCTAGTACCAGCTGTAAAAGACCTGGAGATACAGTACAACAAGTAAGCTATGGGGATGCTTGTAAAATCTCACTACTTCATAACCAATGTTATTTTAAGCTCCACTCCATCAAAAAAAAATTATAAAAAGCTTTTTATGTTAGGCAACGTTTAATGTTTTGATAATTATCGGAAAATCTGTCTCTCACTGTCTCACATTTTCTAAACCCTTATACTTTTAACTTTGTACAGTATTATTATACTCATCCAGGTATGAGTGATTGGAAAATTTCTGTTGGTTTCTTGTAACCACTACCTAATTCTCTGAGAATGGTTAGTTTATCTGGCTATTGAAAAATGAAATTTACTCAATCATAGACCTTAAAGTTTATCTGGCTATTGAAAAACAAAATTTATTCAATCATACACCTTAAATCTAGTTAAAATTATGGGTTTTTTGTCAAACCTTTTCCAGATTAACTTAACACAATGTAATTTTGCTACAGGTCCTTGTCTATACCACCAGCTGAGATCAGAACACACTTTGAGCTAGTTATAGAGTTGGGGAACCATCTGAACAGCTTCCATGATAATGTAGACATTGAGGTAAGACACTTCTCATTTATTCAAACCTGTTCAAACCAAACATCTTTGCAACTGAAAAAAATGGTCATAGACAGGTGTGCATTATACAGGCTTTAAATGTATCAGAAAATAGGGGGAAGGATATAGTACCCAGTTTATGATAGCCGGCATTGCCATTTATACAGGTTTACACATGAAAATACTTTATTATTAATTAACCAAAAAGTGAAACTTCTATGAAAGGCATTATCTGATTTTCTAGAATTTATAAGTATTCTCAGATTTAAGCTTTTTGTATCAAGGTAATTAATACTCTTTGATAATTCAGTATCACCCTGTCAGCCTGTCCCTCTGTCAACACACGCTAGTTCCACTTTTTATACGACCGCAAATTTTTGCGATCGTATAATGTTATGGCGATGTCGTCGTCGTTGTCGTTGTCGTCGTCGTCGTTGTCGTCTGGGGACATTTGGTTTCCGTGCGATAACTTAAGTAAATATTGACCAATTGTTATGAAATTTTAATATGATGTTTGTAACCACTAGAGGAAGGTTCCTATTGTATTTGGGGTTGGTGGCCCTTACCGTTTTGGAAAAAAGGGCCAAAAGGGGCTAAAACGGGTGTATTGACAAAACTGTTGTAGAATGTTAATTATTCAATAGATTTTGAAAATTCTTTTTTTATTGAATTCCTCATTAAATTCTGTCAACAAAATGTGTCAATGGTTTTGATGTATATTGAACCGTTACATTGCTACAGGGGGTCAAAAAGGGCCCACACCCCAAAAAATGACTTTTTTATTTGTGGTCCGATTTTCAAAATCTTTTTTTCATTGGAATCCTTGGGAAAATCCCTGCCTGCATTTTTCAATCAGATTTGCAATATCTCTTACGGTTTTTGAGAAATTAGGGGTCAAAGGGGCCAAAAACACCATTTTTAAAAGTTTGTCAAGGCAAATAATTTTATACCAAAAATTTAGTTGTACTGGGCCAGCCAATTGTTATGAAGTTTTGATATGATGTTTGTAACCACTAGAGGAATGTTCCTATTGTATTTGGGGTTGGTGGCCCTTACCGTTTTGGAAAAAAGGGCCAAAAGGGGCACAAACGGGTGTATTAACAAAACTGTTGTAGAATGTTTATTATTCAATAGATTTTGAAAATTCTTTTTTTATTGAATTCCTCATTAAATTCTGTCAACAAAATGTGTCAATGGTTTTGATGTATATTGAACCGTTACATTGCTACAGGGGGCCAAAGACGGGCCACACCCAAAAAATCAACTTTTTTATTTGTGATCCGATTTTCAAAATCTTTTTTTCATTGGAATCCTTGTGAAAATCCCTGCCTGCATTTTTCAATCAGATTTGCAATATATCTTACTGTTTTTGAGATATAAGGGGTCGAAGGGGCAAAAAACGCAATTTTTAAAAGTTGGTCAAGGCAAATGGTTTTACGCAAGAAATTTAGCTGTAGTGGGCCAGCCAATTGTTATGAAGTTTAAATATGATGATAACACTGAAGGAAGCTTTTTATTTCATTTGGGGTTTGTGGTCCTAACCTTTTTTTAAAAAAAGGGCCAAAAGGGGCTAAATTGTGTAAAAAATGTCAATGAATTTAGAAATAAGATTTTTTTTCTATTAAATGTTATTGTAAATATATGTGTCAAATATGCATTTTAAAGTCCACCATAGGATGCATGTGTAAAAAAGCTTTGTAAGTCCACCATGGGCTGCATGTGACCAAAGCAATAGACTATCCATATTGGGCCTCCAATGTACAGGGTTCAACCTGTTGCGGTCGTATCATGCTGCGCTCGGCGTAGCTTTTTATTCTATTAATAAATAATGACATACATGTATCTGCAATATTTGTTCTTGTTTTTATACCCCGCCACACGAAGTGGCAGGGTATTATGTTATACCCTCATTTTTTTTCGGTGTCTGTCCGTCTGTCCGTCCGTATGTCTGTCCGTCCGTCTGTCCGTCCCCCGAAGGTTTCCGACCAATTATTTGAAAACGCGTCAAAGGATTTGAATGATATTTTACACAGCTGTTTAGTACAATAAAATACAGGTCAAGTTCGATTTCCAGCATGATCAGTGGCGTAGCTAGATATTTGTTGAAGTGGATGCTTTATCGGCAGGGGGTCTGGGGGCCGCTCAAGGCCCCCAGAGGGTCCAGGGCAGGGCCCTGGTAGGGGGTCCAGGGGGGCAAAGCCCCCCGGAAGAAAAACGATTTTACGGTTCCTGAGGTGAAATTTGGTGTCTATTAGATGACTAAAATTAGCAATTATCTCGCTTGTACAGTAATAATAAATTTAGATTTGAGTTCACCTAAAACATGTAAAAAAGTTTATGTAAGAAATTATGATATTGTTTAATGCATTATGAAGTCATAATATTGCGAGTACAAAATTTCATGAATACTTTACATACGAAAATGATCGACTTTCTGATGAATTTGCTTAACTATATGTAATTGTTGCATCATCGCCCTGACTAAACTTTCCATTTGTTTGTTGTTGTTTCCATCGACTTAATATTTTAATATGATAAAACAAAATACTTTTGAACAAATGACATATTTATGATATCTCATAATGTACAATCTATGTTCGAACTCATAACAAAAAGACAGATGCGAATTTAGTTATGACTGCTTCTCTGTCGATGTTGACGCCTCTGTAGATGTGCATGGTAGCAAGAGCAGAAAGCCGGTCAGTCGTCATGGTCGTTCTCAAGTATGATTTGATTCTATTCATGGCGCTGAACGATCTTTCAGCCGTGGCGGTAGATGCTGGCATAGAGAGTAGTGTCGTAAGGATAATTGATATCGGGGTACGGGGGCTTAATTGTCTTAATTACATCTGAACTACCCGATGCTGACTCAGTATGTATGGCCTTGCACTTGGTATGTGAATGCGGGTCATCTTGTGATGGATCGAGAGTGTGACAGTCCGTATCAGAAATCGATGGTCCACTGTCCTCAATACGTGAATCCTGTGATGAATTAGAACCCGTGTCCTCTGTTGGTCGTTTCCTTTTAGAGAGATAGCCGAGAATACTTTTCTGCGACTTATCCATCTTGACAACTGTGCCAAATAAACTAAGTAGAAGAACCAAACCGGACCGATGACGTAAAATGCGGTCCTTATTCCGGAAACTAAAGCGTGAAAAGAGGTATTATACCAACCCAACGCGAAATCGATCATACACGAGACATCATCTCACGAACATCATCGAACATTGAGCGGCAATATGGAATCGTGTGGTTTTTATATTGTATGGTCTGACTCTCTCTCTCTCTCTCACTTGGTTTTTTTTTTTTTTTTTTTTTTTTTTTGGAAAATGATGTGGATGCTTGAGCATACAAGCATACATAGTAGCTACGCCACTGATGATCCAAAAAATAGTTTTTGAGATAGGCCACTTTGAAAAATCAAATTTCATGAAATTTTGAGTTTCCGACCAATAACTTGAAAACGCGTCAAAGGATTTGAATGATATTTTGCACAGCTGTTTAGTACAATAAAATACAGGTCAAGTTTGATTTCCAGCATGATCCAAAAAATAGTTTTTGAGATAGGCCACTTTGAAAAATCAAATTTCATGAAATTTTGAGTTTCTGACCAATAACTTGAAAACGCGTCAAAGGAATTGAATGATAATTTGCACAGCTGTTTAGTACAATAAAATACAGGTCAAGTTTGATTTCCAGCATGATCCAAAAAATAGTTTTCGAGATAGGCCACTTTGAAAAATCAAATTTCATGAAATTTTGAGTTTCCGACCAATAACTTGAAAACGCGTCAAAGGAATTGAATGATAATTTGCACAGCTGTTTAGTACAATAAAATACAGGTCAAGTTTGATTTTCAGCTTGATCCAAAAAATAGTTTTCGAGATGGGCCACTTTGAAATTAAATTTTATGAACTTTTGATATTATAACGTGGCGGGGTATCATTTAATGTCCCATTACATGCCCTATTTTTTTCATTTGAAATTATTATATTAGATCTTTTTAACTCTGTATTTACAGGACACAACAGAGGCAGTTGATATGTATGATTTATTGGAACTGTTTGCTTCTGAGGAAAAGAGGTCAGCTTTTAGTTAGGACTGTACTCCTTTATTATACCTTTCTCAAACAAAATTAGGGATTTAAAAGGAATCACCCTGTTTATGTCTGTCCATATATATGTATCTTATAAACACGAATTGGCTTGACAGATTTTAATGAAACAACAACATATTATGGTGGAAATATGCATAAAGAAACTTCATAAATCTTTGAAATCATCTTATTGAATTAAGTAAAGCTTTACTATTTATATGCCCCATCTACGAAAGTAGAGGGGGTATAGTGTTGAGTTTTAAATCAAGCCCACTTTTAGGATGAAGTTTTTTTTCCATGTTGAAAGGTGGGAGATAGTCTTATGGACTGTGAACATATTTTTATGTATTTAGTGTCACCTAATAATTATAAATATTATAAATAATTAATGGAAGACATCATTAAAATGCTTCCAAGATGTAATATGTAGCAAATAAAATTGTGTATATACTGAACCCCACTAAAAAAACTCACCCAGGGATGATTCCATACATTTTCAAATGGGTCCCTTAAACCCACATTGGGAATTTTGACCACAATTGGGAATTTTTTTTAAATACAAAATGTAGCATCATGTTTTCAGAATGATATAAATCTGATATTTTCTTTCGACCATACATACACTGATTTATACTATAGTCTGGTAAGTGCATTAGATGTAAACATTGCTCACTCTTGCCTAGCATCAGATACATTTATGTTGCTTTTAAAGTTTAAGAAAGGCAGGTAAATTTAATCAGGAACATTGAATAAACAAGCTTGTTATAAAATGTTCCTGATTCAAGAAAGTAGGTAGCAGAATAACACAGATTGCAACAAGCTTCAGTTAGCTTGATGTCAGTGTGGCAGGGAATCTAGGGGGCACTTAGGGCCCCAGAGACTCTGGACATAAAAATTGCAAAAATCCAGCATCCTGGGGTTCTCTTGTACCTTCTTCACACCTTGGAACTTTCTTGTAACATAGAACACTTTCATAACAGTTTTTATGGCATTTCAGTCCCCTATATAATTTTCCCCTTCAAATAAATATGGACGACGATCTTTTTCAATAAACTTTCAGACTGACTTTAAAATAAATTCAGGAGACTTTGGCCTTTTTAAGAGTAAAAATACATTAATTTAAGTTTTGAAAGGTAATTGTAATTGTCTATCATAATTTTTCTCCCATGGAAATCTGGAAATAGTCATTTTTAATTTTCACAACACATTGGGAATTTCTCATTTTCTTTAATTTATTTTGGGGCCGCTGGAACTTCTTTGGGGCCGTTTGGCGGCCCTAAATTGTATAGTAGAATCACCCCTGTCACCTGACCTGGCATTTCTGTTTCTATACTTAACTTATGTTTTGCTATGTTGGTTTTGTTTGTTGTGGATTTTGATTTAGTGAAAACTGACCGCTCTGAATGGTCCAAGGTTGTTAAACCCCAACAAACAAAAACAGCCTTTGAGTTTTTTTGTCTTTTGGCTTTTCTTTGCTTATGACTTGTTATTTTACATGTATTAATCGGTTTCATTTCAGAAAGAGTATAGTGGACAGTCACAGGCAATTGAAACAGCTGATCAAAGAGATCTGTGTTTGTTTGGAGCAGTTACCAGATGATTAAAACAATTCTGAGAATGTTTTGAGCAGTAACCAGATGACTAAAAAAGTCTGAGTATGTTTGGAGCAGTTATCAGATGACTAAAAAAGTCTGAGTATGGTTTGAGCATTTACCAGATGACTAAAAAAGTCTGAGTATGTTTTGAGTTGTTATCAGATGACTAAAAAGTCTGAGTATGTTTGGTGCAGTTATCAGATGGCTAAAAAGTCTGAGTATGTTTGGAGCAGTTCTCAGATGACTAAAAATGTCTGAGTATGATTGGAGCATTTACTGGTTGACTAAAGAGAGATTAGAGTATGTTTGAGCAGTTTCAATACAACTAAAATAGATCTGTATGTGTTTTGGGCAGCTATCAAATGGCTTAAGACAAACTGTTCAAGAAAACTATAAACCTATGTGGTTGAAAGAATTTCCTTGTATAGTTCATTTGTTCTGGTGGGACTTGTCATTGGCTGGTTGGATGGAAATGCTAGGGTTTTTTTTTTGGTTTTTTTTTTTGGGGGGGGGGGGGGGGGTAAAATTGCTCAGTGTTTAATTAGATAAGATCGCCATGAAATGATCAGCTTATATTGTAATGTATTGGTTGCAAAGAACCAGCATGTATTATTGGAAAGAAAACTTTTGTTTTTCAAAAGGTTGTATTTGCCTGCCAAGTACAAACTCAATGAATGGTAATATTGTAGGCAGCATAAGTGTGAGATGCTGGTTTTTACAAAGCCGTGCTTGTTATGATGTTTATATCAGAATAAAAGTTTAATCAAAGTATGTCTTAGAATGGAGATATGATTCAGTCAAAATCACTGAGAGTTGTGTTAGGAGTAAACATTGATGTGTATTTGTATTTTTTATTGTTCACAGCCTTTCTTGTGTAAAGGGTTGTACTATTTACATAGTCATTTTGAACAAAAAAATATGGTGGAAAATAAAACTGTTTTTTATTGAATGTTAAAGTTTGTGAAAAACTTTATATGAGATATTTTCAATGAAGTTGATGAATCAAGTTTTTATCAAAGACATTAAAGTTACTGTGCCATATTTTACATGTGTTTGTCTTTGAATTTTGAATGAAGGAGAAAATGGTCGTCATTACTTAAAAATGAAATAAAAAATTGTCACTGAATGAAAGTAATAGAAAAAAATGCAAATGCCTGTCTCAATATAAAGGCAATTTAAAGTGCTAAGAAGTAAGTGCAATTTGATAAATTTGAAATTAACAGCATTACTATGTGTTCTAGGATGTACATTTTCATTTTAGCTCAGTGTCTGCAATTGTTATATATGTAGCTTGCAGTAAATGTATGTCATTGAATCATTGTTCTGTCTGTCTCCCTTTTACCACTGAACATTTGTAGTGTAAAATCTCATTTTCATTTCTTTGAATATCATTTTTTTAGTGCAAAAATGAATGCTTCCACTTATCAAATCAAAGCAAATCTTTAACTCAATTTTTTTACAAAATATATTTTAAGGACTTTTAATGAAAACTTACCCCAAATTATTTGCAATCAAAGCAAGATCAATGATCAAAATATGCAAAATAATCCTATTTATATACTGTGGATTGGTTTATGTTCGTGGGTACCAATTTTCGTGGTTTAATGAAAAAGGGTCAGTTTGTGGATTGTTAATAAATTGGTTCTGGAGTATGCAGCATACATAATGTTAAATTTCTTTTTCTGGAGGTATCAATTTTTGTGGGTCATGGCCACCCACAAAAACAACGAAAAATTTGATACCCAGCGAATAATAATGAAACCGCAGTACATTGTATACATGTATATATTACCAATAATGTATCAGAAAGTTGGGGCAAGCTACATTCTAAAAAGACGTCATCCCCGGAAGAGAAGCAGAGTCATTTGTAATATTGTAATCTCTTATGAATATTGTTTGTCTCAATTAAAATGGCATTACAAATCCACTATTGTGTTCAACCAAACATTAACCTGATCATAATAAACTTCCATTCTAAATCTGTGATTTCTAAGCGTTGTTACATTGTTTCATTATTACATTCATGTCTTTCAGGTTAAAAATAGAATAGAAGATCATGTTATCATTGTTTGGTTTTTTGTTATTTTGTTAAATATTCTTTGAATTTTAGAAATTCACTTTGGAGACAATACAGCATTAATCAATACATCTATTACTTTTCTTTTTAGTAATATCTGGTTCAAGATTGTAATTATTTTGGGATGTTTTTAGCTCACCTGACCCGAAGGGTCATGTGAGCTATTGTCATCATTAAGCGTCCGTCGTCCGTCCGTTAACTTTTCTTCAAAGATCTTCTTCTCTAAAACCACTGAAGGGATTGCATTGAAACTTGGTATGCTTGATCTTTAGGATGCCCTCTACCAAGTTTGTGAATTATATACATGTTGACAAACCAACATGGCTGCCGTTGCTAAAAATAAAACAGGGGGGTCAGACCATTGTTTTTGGCTTATAACTCGAAAAGTATAAGAGATAGAGAAAATCCGAAGCAACTTTTCTTGTTCAGCATCAAAAGGTCCTTGTAGGAGTTATTGCCCTTTAACTGTTTTTTTTTCTATTAATTTAAACTGATTTCCAAAATTCTTCTCTGAAACCACTGAAAGGATTGTTTTGCAACTTTGTATACTTGAAAGTTTGTGAAATTTATTCAAACTTTGGCATAAGAGATCAGGTGAGCGATTCAGGCTCCTGGGAGCCTCTAGTTTGTAAAAGTTTTTTTGTAAATAGTCTTAGTGCTTGTTTTGTAAAACACGAGGGGCACATTCTGTGAAATCTTTTTAGCCCACAGAACTTAAAAGGTCATGTGGACTATTGTCATCACTTGCCGTCCATACTTGTTGTCCTCATTCTGTTAACTTTGCAATGAAAATCTTTTCTAAAACCATTGAAGAGAATGTTTGGTATCATAGTTTTTGGCTAAGTAAAAATTATTTCATCTAAACTTCAAAATTTTTTACTCATCAATAAGCGATGTTGTGATTCCTCTCAATCTTTTAAATAAACTTTTTTACTGTATTTTTTAAAAAAAAAACTATTAATTAATTTTCTGGAATTTTAAATTCTTCTGAAGCTATCATCTGATTGCTTTGATACTGAGTACACATCATATTAAGTGCATTTGTATTCTTAACCAAATGTTACTCTTAGATGGGTAAAAGCTCTGAAAATCAGGTGAGAGATTCATGCCCCTTGGAGCCTTTTGTTATTGTTACATGCCTTTATTGGTGCTATTATATTAATGAAAGCAAGGATTATGGACTTGCCATTTTGGAGATATTTTAGTTTGTACATAAATGAAGAAAAAAGTAGCTAGATAAGGTTGTTACATGTATATACTAGTTTCTTAAGATAAAGCCTGACTACATTTACCAAGTGAGTCATTACAAATTCTTTGTAACTGTCAGTAGGGTCTATTCTACTCAAATCTTGCATAAATTTGCATACTTCGTTTCACTTGACCATACATTCTTATTAATTATGCCCCCACACTTTTGCAAACAAAGCTTGGGGGAAGATATGAATCACCATGTCCTGTCTATCATAAGCACAGTTCCTCCCTTACTGCTTGGCGGGTTTTGATGAAACTTTACATGAAGGAAGTACATCATATGGAGATGTGTACAAAGACATTTCATTGCTCTCAGATATCATGCAGTGGAGGTAATTGATCTTTCAAAGTTTTTACGCAATATACAGTACAGGGTGTTATCTTGTGAGCTTGCTCAAAGTATTCCTTGATTCTTAAAAGTTTGGTGTATCAGATGTCAATTTCCACTCGTAAGAAAGGTGACTGTATTGCAGTTATTTCTTAGTTCCTGACTCTGTCTGTTTACATTTTTGTAGCAAATATCTGTTTCTAGTGAAGAAATTAGTTTTAATGGGTAAACAGGAAAAACTCATAACAGATTTCTCAGCTTCTACAATAGGGATTTATTTTAGAATTTTTAGTTAAAGATAAAACCATACCTCCCATTTACTTTTTAAGGTCACTGTGAAGAAGCATACTGGTACTTTGTTCTTATTTTACCTGTAAATTGAAGGGGCAAATAAGATTTTCCAACACTAAATATGGTTTATCCATCTGTTTTTGCTCACCTGACTCAAATGTGTATTGTTTAAGAGAATGGTTGTCCTAATAACATATTGACAGTGGATTTTTGTCTCGCCTGTGAAGCAGAGCGGGACATAGGTGTTACTTTACCGGCGGCGGGGGCGACAGCGGCGTTAACTTTTTTAAAAAGTTTTATGAGCACCTCCATATCTCAAGAACTATAGGTGTTAGGTTGATGAAACTTGGTATGCATATGCCCCAGTAGTAGCTTAGCACAGTTGCATCCCCATCTTTTGACCTTGACTGATTTTCTGGTTGAGTGACTTTGACAATTTTCAATACATATAATACAATGGAAAAGTTTTGCGAGCACCTCCATATCTCAAGAACTATAGGTCCTAGGTTGATGAAACTTGGTATGCATATGCCCCAGTAGTAGCTTAGCACAGTTGCATCCCCATCTTTTGACCTTGACCTTTATTTTCCGGTTGAGTGACTTTGACAATTTTCAATACATATAGTAGCAATGGAAAAGTTTTGCGAGCACCTCCATATCTCAAGAACTATAGGTCCGAGGTTGATGAAACTTGGTATGCACATGCCCCAGTAGTAGCTTAGCACTGTTGCATCCCCATCTTTTGACCTTGACCTTGGTTTTTCTGGTTGAGTGACTTTGATTATTTTTATTGCATATATTTGCAATGTTTAAGTTCTATAAACATCTTTCGATCTCTGAAACTGAAAATCCATGTAAATTCAAAATATAGTGGAAGTAAGAAAGAATAATTGTTTCTGATGGTGCCGGCAGGCGAGACATACTTGAGTGTTAACTCTTGTTTGTTTTGTTTATAGGTTTGTAAGATATGTTAATAACTTTTTAGAGTAGAAAATGACTTTTTATTTTTTTTTCTCTGGAAAATTCAATTTTTTATACTACATGTATTTGGTAATAATGTATTATTAATGTTATGCACTATGCTCACGGTTCATATTAATAGAGATCTCTGCAGAAAATTTCAATTTTTTTTTATAAACTGTATGAAGTCTTCTTAGATCATATTATTAATTATTTTTTGGCACATTCATTCAAAAATCATTTGTAATCAACCTGTGTATATGTGCTTCTCATTTATCAATGTTTTATGATAAGAAATCATCTGTTACTGTTTTATTTTGTAAGTTCCTGATTTGGATCAGGCTTGTTGCTTAGGTTTTACATATTTTTGAAAATAAAAAATGTTAATGAAATGTTGTAGTTTTGTTTTCTCGGATGGTTTGAAAGAGAAGAGATTTGGAATAAATGTGCATGATACAATTATTATACCCCCGCTTCGAAGAAGAGGGGGGTATACTGTTTTACCCTTGTCCGTTCGTCCGTAACAAATCTTCCGTCGCAGTTTTCTAAGCAACTACATGAGATAGAGTTTTGATATTTTGTATACAGCTTTATCCTATAGTACCATATGGTGTATACCGATTTTATGCTCCTAGGAAGATCACTTCCTGTTTACCGAATACTTAGGTTTTTACACATAATGGACATAAATGCAAAATTTCCATCACATTTTCCCAAGCAACTACATGAGATAGAGGTCTGATATTGTGTATATAGCTTTATCCAATAGTACCATATGGTTTATACCGATTTTATGCTCCTAGGTAGTTTACTTCCTGTTTACCGAATACTTAGGTTTTTAGCTCACCTGACCCGAAGGGTCATGTGAGCTATTGTCATCGTTAAGCGTCCGTCGTCCGTCCGTCGTCCGTCGTCCGTCCGTCCGTTAACTTTTCTTCAAAGATCTTCTTCTCTGAAACCACTGAAGGGATTGCATTGATACTTGGTATACATGATCTTTAGGATGTCCTCTACCAAGTTTGTGAATTATATACATGTCGACCAACCAACATGGCCGCCGTTGCTAAAAATAGAACAGGGGGGTCAGACCATTGTTTTTAGCTTATAACTCAAAAAGTATAAGAGATAGAGAAAATCGGAAGCAACCTTCCTTGTTCAGCATCAAAAGCTCTACGAATCTCTTCATTGAGTCGAAGTTGTAAAACGACTCCTTATAGGAGTTATTGCCCTTTAATCATCAAATTTGACCATTTTTGCAGTTTTTGGACAATATCTTGAAAACCGTTAGAGCTAGAGGAAAAGTTAGCATTGCAGAATTGTTTAGCTCATTAAGATCTACAAAAATGATTTCAGGGTCTAAATTGTCAGATCGGCCGTTTAAGAGTTATTCCCCTTTAACTGTTTTTTCCATTAATTTACACTGATTTTCAAAAATCTTCTTCTCTAAAACTACTGAAGGGATTGCATTGATACTTGGTATACATGATCTTTAGGATGTCCTCTACCAAGTTTGTGAATTATATACATGTTGACCAACCAACATGGCGGCCGTTGCTAAAAATAGAAGAGGGGGGTCAGACCATTGTTTTTGGATTATAACTCAAAAAGTATAAGAGATAGAGAAAATCGGAAGCAACCTTCCTTGTTCAGCATCAAAAGCTCTACGAATCTCTTCATTGAGTCGAAGTTGTAAAACGACTCCTTATAGGAGTTATTGCCCTTTAATCATCAAATTTGACCATTTTTGCAGTTTTTGGACAATATCTTGAAAACCGTTAGAGCTAGAGGAAAAGTTAGCATTGCAGAATTGTTTAGCTCATTAAGATCTACAAAAATGATTTCAGGGTCTAAATTGTCAGATCGGCCGTTTAAGAGTTATTCCCCTTTAACTGTTTTTTCCATTAATTTACACTGATTTTCAAAAATCTTCTTCTCTAAAACTACTGAAGGGATTGCATTGATACTTGGTATACATGATCTTTAGGATGTCCTCTACCAAGTTTGTGAATTATATACATGTTGACCAACCAACATGGCGGCCGTTGCTAAAAATAGAAGAGGGGGGTCAGACCATTGTTTTTGGATTATAACTCAAAAAGTATAAGAGATAGAGAAAATCGGAAGCAACCTTCCTTGTTCAGCATCAAAAGCTCTACGAATCTCTTCATTGAGTTGAAGTTGTGAAATGACTCCTTATAGGAGTTATTGCCCTTTAATCATCAAAATTGACCATTTTTGCAGTTTTTCGACAATATCTTGAAAACCGTTGGAGCTAGAGGAAAAGTTAGCATTGCAGAATTGTTTAGCTCTATATTATGTATATATGTATATTGTGTATACAGCTTTATCATATAGGACCATATGGTGTATACCGATTTTATGGTCATAGGTAGACTACTTCCTGTTTACCTAATACTTAGGTTTTACACATAATGGACATAAATGCAAAATTTCCGTCACAGTTTCCCAAGCAGCTACATGAGATAGGGGTCTAAATTTTGTATACAGCTTTATCCTATAGTTCCATATGGTGTATAATGATTTTATGTTCCTAGGTCAACTACTTCCTGTCTACAGAGTATTCAAGCTTGTATGCATGGCTTAGTTTGGGGAGCGGGGGTATCACTAGTGAGCATTAGCTCACAGATTTACTTGTTATAGTCATTGAGAAACAGACTAATCATAAAAGACTGAACACAAAGAAAGAAAATGTGTCAAACAGACACAGTGCCCTGCCTTTATATTTATCAAACAACTAGGTCATCTATCAATTAGGTCACATCCAGCATCCCAAGCATGCATTGTGCTAAGCATTGATAGGTGCACCTACCATACAAATATGATTGATTTGGCACTTGTCAATAAGTGTGAATTTAGAAATATGAGGATTTGGTACAAACAAGAATATGTCCAACAGACATAATGCCCCATCTCGCAACATTTATTTTTTTCCGCAATCACTAAACCATGAACTTGTTCCAAGAGTATTATTTTATGGACTTTAGTTTAACCATTCTTCTATATGTGGTCATTCATGTGGAAAATATAGGTCACAACAGCCAGCATCTGAAGCATAAATTCTGCTTTGCATCACTAGGTGCACGGACCATACCAATATAGTTGATGTGGCACATGTCAGTAAGTGGGAATGGACTTAAATTATTCTTCTGTGAGAGGTCATTCATGCGGAAAATATAGGTCAAATCCAGCATCGGAAGCATGCATTGTGCTAAGCGTCAGTAGATGCACATACCATACCAATATGGTTGATGTGTCACTTGTCAGTAAGCGGGAGTAGACTTTAAGCATTCTTCTGAAAGTGGTCATTCATGCAAAAAATATAGGTCACATCCAGCATCCGAAGCTTGCATTGTGCTAGGCATCACTAGGTACACCTACCATACCAATTTGATTGATGTGGCAATTGTCAGTAAGTGGGAATAGACTTTAACTATACTTCTGAAAGTGGTCATTCATGTGGAAAATATAGGTCACATCCAGCATCCGAAGCATGCATTGTGCTAAGCATCACTAGGTGCACCTACCATACCAATATGATTGATGTGGCATTTGTCAGTAAGTGGGAATAGACTTTAACCATTCTTCTGAAAGAGGTCATTCATGCGGAAAATATTGGTCACATCCAGCATCCCAAGCATGCATTGTGCTTAGCATCACTAGGTGCACCTACCATACCAATATGATTGATGTGGCATTTGTCAGTAAGTGGGAATAAATAGACTTTAGCCATTCTTCTGAAAGTGGTCATTCATGCGGAAAATATAGGTCACATCCAGCATCCAAAGCATGCATTGTGCTTAGTATCACTAGGTGCACCTACCATGCCAATATGATTGATGTGGCATTTGCAAGTATGTGGGAATTGGGAAATATGGGGATTTGGGACGGACTTTCATAGATGTGGCATAAAAACGAACAGACCTGAACACTAAATGCCCCTCTACTTTCGTAGTGAAAAATTAGGTCAAGGTCATATGACACGGTGACAGACACACAGACCCTTATATAATTCATTGATCTCCTAAATGTTTTATAAAAATCTTAATGAAACAGATCAGAACGAAACAGGAACTTGATCTGTAATTTATCATGATAGACTCACATTCCAAAAACCAACTCAATATCTGCAAGCATGTGGAGTAAAAAGTCTTGAAAGCTTGCAGGACAGACAGACAGATGGACAACGGTAAAACTATATACTTAAAATTCAGCAAATTTAGCTCTACAATATCTCTTGGATCAAGTTGGAGCCCCTGTCCCTTTTAAACACAATTCTTTTTAGCTCACATTGCCATCACTTGGCGTCCGTCGTCGTCCGTCGTCCGTCGTCAGTCGTCCGTCGTCCGTCGTCCGTCGTCGTTAACATTTTTCAAACGTTAACTCCTCTAACACCATAAGTCCAATGGCTTTTAAATTTGGCACAGTTGTTAATTAGCATAGGTAGTATAAAACTAGCGTGGGGATTTTTGATTCGTTGAAAAACATGGCCGCCATGGCTAAAAATAGAACATAGGGGTAAATTGCAGTTTTTTGCAATTAACTCGAAAACGGTTTCTGGCATAGGATAAAAGTAATCAGCACCTCAAGATCTACCTGCCCAGAAATTTTCAAGAAGATCCAACAATCGATGTAGGAGTTATTGCCCTTTTTCTGGATTTTTCAAAATTTTGCACTTATTTAGCCCTATATCTTGAAAACTATACAAGATATTTTAAAAATTCAAATTGCATATGATTAAGCACATCAAGATCTACATTTCATGTAGTTAGGTCAAAGCTGTAGAACCATTTCTTTTAGGAGTTATGGCCCTTAAAGCGTCAAAATTTACCATTTTTCATTACTTTTACCCTGAATTTCAAAGATTAACTTGTCTGACACCATACATCCAACTTCAACCAAACTTGGCACAGTTGTTTAATAGCATTAATGCTACAATTCTATTGTTCGGATTTTTAATTCGTTAAAAAATTATGGCCTCCATGGCTTAAAATAGAACATAGGGGTCAAATTACAGTTTTTTGCAAATAACTCAAAAACGGTAACAGATATCAAAATTCTGATGGGAGACAAAAGTGATTAGCATCTCAAGATCTACCTGCTCTGAAATTTTCAAGAAGATCCAACAAACGACATAGGAGTTATTGCCTTTTTTCTGGATTTTTAATTTTTTTTCACTTATTTAGCCCTATATCTTGAAAACTTTACAAGATATTTCAAAAATTCAAATTGCTTATGATTAAGCATATCAAGATCTACAATTCATGTAATTAGGTCAAAGCTGTAGAACCATTTCTTTTAGGAGTTATGGCCCTTAAAGCGTCAATATTTACCATTGTTCATTACTTTTCCCCTGACTTGTCTGAAACGATAAGACCAACTGCATCTTAACATGGCACACTGTTTGATAGCTTATATGCTACAACTCTATCGTTCAGATTTTTTATTCGTAAAAAAAACATGGCCACCATGGCTAAAAATAGAAAATAGGGGCAAATTTCATTTTTTTGCTAATAACTCAAAACTGGTTTCAGATATCAAAATTGTGCAAGAATCAAAAGTGATCAACATATTAAGATCTACCTGTCCTGAAATTTCGGAAAAGATCTGACTGCTGATGTGGGAGTTATTGTTCTTTTTCCTAATTTTTGCCAAATTTGCACTTATTAAGCCCAATATCTTTAAAACCCAATATCAAGATATTTCATAAATTTAAATCGCATATGGTTAAGCACAATAATACCTACAAATATATGTATCTGCGTAGTTCAGGTGAGCGATTCAGGCTCTTGGGAGCCTCTTGTTTCATTTCATCCCCATAAAACAGCCAAAAATAAATAGCAAACCTGATTTTTTATACGACCGCAAATTTTTTGCAATCGTATTATGTTATGGCGATGTCGTTTTCGTCGTCGTCCTTGTCGTTGTCGTCGTCTGTAGACAATCTGGTTTCACTGCGATAACTTTAGTTGTAGTTAACCAATTGTTATAAAATTTCGATATGATGTTTATAACCACTTAAGGAAGGTTTGTATTGCATTTGGGGTTTCTAACCCTTACCGTTTTAGAAAAAAGGGCCAAAAGGGGCTAAAACGGGTGTATTGACAAAACGTCTGTAGACTGTTTAATTTTCATCCGATTTTGATCATTCTTTTTTTGTTGTATTCCTCAATAAATTCTGTCAACAAAATGTAACAACACCTTTGATGTATCTTTATGGCACGCGATAATAACAAAAACCTGATAAACCACATTTATCGACCGTAAACTATAGTTTGCTGTTTATAAACTGGGTTTATCGCACGCTAACTATAGTTTACGTTTATCAGCGATAACGTTAGTTTGCGCGGTGCAAATGCTATTTTATCAACGCAAAACAGCATTTATCGACCGTAAACTATAGTTTGCGGTTGATAAACTCAGTTTATCGCCGATAAACTCAGTTTATCACCGATAAATTCGGTTTATCACCGAGAAACCCTAATTAGCATTTGAAAACCCCATTATCGACCGCTAATGATAAATTTCAAACAACTGAAATTATCATTAGCATCAGCAAACTATAGTTAGCGAGTGATAAACCCAGTTTAATGACCGCTAACTACAGTTTACGGTCAATAAACTCAGTTTATGGGGTTTTGTGACTGTCGCATGCCATGCAGTTCAGCACCCAGGAACCCTAATTAGCATTGAAAATTTCCATAGTCGACAGCTAATGTTAATTAAACAACCTTGGTTTATCAGGGTTTTATAACCTACAATGCAAAGTTGTTTTTGACTGACTCGAGCGTCAGCCCATCCCATCCGTCTGTAATCATATTTTATGGACGCAAATCCTCTGAAACTACTTAGCAGAAATAAATGAAACTTGGTATGCAAGAAGTACACTTCGTAAAATTGTGCATATAATTAGGATTTTTTTCTGTATTTTTTTTTTTATAAAAGGTGCGATCCTTTTGACTAAGAAAATCTTGAATTCTGCATTTCATATTTCTAAGTTTAACGGAATCTTGTTATGGCATTCATATACATGCAAATTATCTTTACAATGCTTGTTGTACCTCAATAGGTATTCCTCAGGGATAATATTAATTGAACTCGTAGGGTATGAAAGCACGCTTACTTAGTTTCTGTTATTGATACTTTCCAAACCACATGACATATTCATAGCATGCAAGAGCAACCGCATAATAAACTATTTTATAGAACGTAAACCATAGTTCACTCGGTTACTTTAGGTTGCGCGGCGCAAATGCTACTTTATCAACGCAAAACAGAATTTATCGACCGTAAACTATAGTTTGCGGTTGATAAACTCAGTTTATCACCGATAAATTCGGTTTATCACCGAGAAACCCTAATTAGCATTTGAAACCCCCATTATCGACCGCTAATGATAAATTTCAAACAACTGAAATTATCATTAGCATCAGCAAACTATAGTTAGCGAGTGATAAACCCAGTTTAATGACCGCTAACTACAGTTTACGGTCAATAAACTCAGTTTATGGGGTTTTGTGACTGTCGCATGCCATGCAGTTCAGCACCCAGGAACCCTAATTAGCATTGAAAATTTCCATAGTCGACAGCTAATGTTAATTAAACAACCTTGGTTTATCAGGGTTTTATAACCTACAATGCAAAGTTGTTTTTGACTGACTCGAGCGTCAGCCCATCCCATCCGTCTGTAATCATATTTTATGGACGCAAATCCTCTGAAACTACTTAGCAGAAATAAATGAAACTTGGTATGCAAGAAGTACACTTCGTAAAATTGTGCATATAATTAGGATTTTTTCTGTATTTTTTTTTATAAAAGGTGCGATCCTTTTGACTAAGAAAATCTTGAATTCTGCATTTCATATTTCTAAGTTTAACGGAATCTTGTTATGGCATTCATATACATGCAAATTATCTTTACAATGCTTGTTGTACCTCAATAGGTATTCCTCAGGGATAATATTAATTGAACTCGTAGGGTATGAAAGCACGCTTACTTAGTTTCTGTTATTGATACTTTCCAAACCACATGACATATTCATAGCATGCAATAGCAACCGCATAATAAACTATTTTATAGAACGTAAACCATAGTTCACTCAGTTACTTTAGGTTGCGCGGCGCAAATGCTACTTTATCAACGCAAAACAGAATTTATCGACCGTAAACTATAGTTTGCGGTTGATAAACTCAGTTAATTTATCGCCGATAAACTCAGTTTATCAGTTTATCGCCGATAAACTCAGTTTATCACCGATAAATTCGGTTTATCACCGAGAAACCCTAATTAGCATTTGAAACCCCAATTATCGACCGCTAATGATAAATTTCAAACAACTGAAATTATCATTAGCATCAGCAAACTATAGTTAGCGAGTGATAAACCCAGTTTATCGACCGCTAACTATAGTTAACGGTCGATAAACTCAGTTTATGGGGTTTTTGTGACTGTCGCGTGCCATATATCTTGTACCGTTACATTGCTATAAGGGGTCAAAAAGGGGTCACACCCAAAAAATCTACTTTTTTATTTCTGGTCCGATTTTCAAAATCTTTTTTCTTAATTGGAATCCTTGTAAAAATCCCTGGCTGCGATTTACAATCAGATTTGCAATATCTCTTACCATTTTTGAGAAATTAGGGGTCAAAAGGGCCAAAACACCAATTTTAAAAGTTTGTCAAGGCAAATAGTTTTATACTTAAAATTAAGTTGAAGTGGGCCAGCCAATTGTTATGAAGTTTAAATATGATGATTATATCCACTAAAGAAATGTTGGTTTTGTTTTTGGGGTTTGTGGCCCCTACTGTTTAAGAAAAAATGTCCAAAGGGGCTTAAACGGGTGTATTGACAAAACTGTTGTAGAATGTTTATTATTCATTCAATTTCGAAACTCATAAAATTCTGTCTACTAAATGTGTCAATGATTTTGATATGTATTTCACCATTACATTGCTACAGGGTGCTAAAGACAGGCCACGCCCATAAAATAAACTTATTTATTTTTGGTTCGATTTTCAAAATCTTTTTAGTCCCCTACCGACGAAAGCCGAAGGGGACTATAGGTTTGCGCTCTGTCCGTCTGTCTGTCACGCCTCAGTTTTCCGCACTTTTTTTCTAAACGCTTATAGAAAATGAACTGATTTTTGGTATGTGAGTTTACCTTCAAGTTTAAGTTTCCTGCCGGTCCACAATTTTTTATGGGAGTTATGGCCCTTTGAACTTTGAAAGTTCACTAAAATATCAGTTTTCCGCATTTTTTTTCTTAAAGCTTATAGAAAATAAACTGATTTTTGGTATGTGAGTTTACCTTGATAAGTTACAGATCAAGTTTGAGTTTTGTGCCGGTCCACATTTTTTTATGGGAGTTATGGCCCTTTGAACTTTGAAAATTCACTAAAATTTCAGTTTTCCACACTTTTTTTCTTAACCCTTATAGATAATGAACTGATTTTTGGTATGTGAGTTTACCTTGATGAGTTACAGATCAAGTTTGAGTTTCATGCCGTCCACAAATTTTTATGGGAGATATGGCCCTTTGAAGTTTGAAAATCTATTGCAATTTTCTTATCTAAACTTTTTTATTGTTCCTTGTAGATAATAAACTGATCAAGTTTAGGTATTCATTTGTTTGACAAATAGTTACCAGTGACTGAAATATGAGGCCGGTAGGGGACTAAGTATTGTTTTGCAATACTCTAAGAATGCTTGTTTTCATTAGATTCCTTGTGAAAATCCCTGCCTTATTTTCAAACGGGATTTGCAATATCTTTTACTGTTTTTGAGAAATTAGGAATCAATGGGCCAAAATTGTAGATTATTACAAATATAAAAGTATATAAATAAGGCTTTTTAACTCACCTGACCCGAAGGGTCATGTGAGCTATTGTCATCATTAAGCGTCCGTCGTCCGTCCGTCCGTTAACTTTTCTTCAAAGATCTTCTTCTCTGAAACCACTAAAGGGATTGCATTGAAACTTGGTATACTTGATCTTTAGGATGTCCTCAACCAAGTTTGTGAATTATATACATCTCGCCAAACCAACATGCCCGCCGTTGCTAAAAATAGAACAGGGGGGTCAGACCATTGTTTTTGGCTTACAACTCGAAAAGTATAAGAGATAGAGAAAATCCGAAGCAACCCTCCTTGTTCAGCATCAAAAGCTCTACAAGTCTCTCCATTGATTCAAAATTGCGAAACAACTCCTTATAGGTGTAATTGCCCTTTAATCGTCAAAATTGACCATTTTTGCAGTTTTTGGACTATATCTTGAAAACCCTTATAGCTAGAGGAAAAGTTAGCATTGCAAAATTGTTAAGCTCATTCAGATCTACAAAGTTTATTTCAGAGTCAAAATTTAAAAATCAGCCATTGAAGAGTTGTTCCCCTTTAACTGTTTTTTTCCATTAATTTTAACTGATTTTCAAAAATCTTCTCCTCTGAAACCACTGAAGGGATTGCTTTGAAACATAGTACACTTGATCTTTAGGATGTCCTCTACCAAGTTTGTGAATTATATACATGTCGACCAACCAACATGGCCACCATTGCTAAAAATAGAACAGGGGGTCAGACCATTGTTTTGGCTTATCACTCGAAAAGTATAAGAGATAGAGAAAATCTGAAGCAAATTTTCTTGTTCAGCATCAAAAGGTCCTTACAAGAAGTATTGCCCTTTAACTGTTTTTTTCTATTAATTTAAAATGATTTCCAAAAATCTTCTCTGAAACCACTGTAAGGATTCTTTTGCAACTTTGTATACTTGAAAGTTTGTGAAATTTATTCAAACTTTGGCATATGAGATCAGGTGAGCGATTCAGGCTCCTGGGAGCCTCTAGTTGTATTAGGTCTTGATGTAAATATATATGTGTCAAAAATACATTTTTTAGTCCACCATAGGATGCATGTGTCAAAAAACTTTGTAAGTCCACCATGGGCTTCATGTGACCAAAGCAATGGACTATCCATATTAGGCCTCCAACGTACAGGGTTAAACTTGTTGCCGTCGTATCATGCTGCGCTCAGCTTAGCTTTTTATTTTATCATAGAAGAGGTAAAGAAATTTATTAACCTAATCAAATAAAATTTATTAATATAAATACATAAAATATCTTATAAAACAATTGTATTCATTTGACTGACAAAGCTTGATCTTTGTAATACAAAAGTAGTCAAGACAAAATGTATCAAAATATTTAAACAAAATCTTGAGAAATCAAAATATTTAACCAAATAGTATGCTTATTTGAAAGTTTCCACAAAGACATACAAATTTTTAGACAAATGAACAATATAGAAAAAAAATCTCTCTAATAATTTGTTTTAAAAACTACTACAATGTACTTAAAAAATAGTCAGGAATGAAAACTGAACTTAACCAAGAAAACCTTTAAAATCTTCTTACATTAAACTTGTACCATTGTACAGTCTGCACCGTTAGCCACTAGACCGATGCCCTAGACTAGTAAAAAAATTTTCAGACTAGTGAAAAATTGCCAAGATTTTATATACTGTGAAAGTACTTAAATTCGTGGGTACCAATTTTCGTGGTTTGACCTAATTTAGCAAGTTCGTGGATTCATAAATTCGTGGATTTTTTTATTTTGAAGAGAAAAAAAAATGGTGGTATTTGTTGATCTGTTTACGATTTCAGCACATGAAAGTGATCATTTTTTTTTGTATATTGAATTTAACTTTTTCTTCTAAAATAAAATTTGCCAGTTAATTTTCTTCCTCATTATGTTATTGCCAATGAATAATGTGTTAAAGAGCTTAAATACCTTATTAATTAAGCTGTAAATGTGTGAAAAACACCTGGCAAGACTTAATTGATTTATGATGGTCAAAGGGATTAACATTGTTTATATATCAAATTATCCTAAGGGTGTTTGTATAACGATTGGGAACTGTTAATGGCTTCAGGTGACAGGACATGTTTATGATTTTGATTATTCAAAAAATATTTCAATTGATACTTTATATACTCATTATTTTTTTTCCAATGTACATATTCAGAACACAAGTATATTGAAAATGAACACTTTACAACAAAACATTTCAATAAAACAGAAGTGTATTTATTCTTCACATTAATTCGTTTGAGTTTTGCCAAATAAACATTACAAAATATTTTCCAAGATATATTTTATGATTGATAAGCTAATATTCAAGGTATGTCTGTCCCCCAATAGCTTGAAAAACAATTTAAATAATCTTTAATGGCCATATTGTATCGGTCTACAAAGTACAATGTAGATTACATCCAAGGTTTTTATCCCAAAATAGCAATTACAACAAGTTATTATTTCGTTGGGTTCTTAAATTCGTGGATCAGCCTATCCACGAAAACCACGAAAATTGGTACCCCACGAATAAAAAGGAATTCACAGTAGACATTTAAGGAAAAACCTTTAAAACTTGTTGTCGGACTAGTTGTTGAAAAAGTTTTTGGTGCAGACTGATTGTACATGTAGTAAACAGAATTATCTCACAACTAGCATTCCATATCATTAATTCAATCACATTCTGAATTGAATAGGAATATTGAAACAAAAACACATTAACAACTGCTTATACTGTTAGACAGAATCTTAAACATTTTTCAGAAACATTTTCTGTACATTAAATTTTAATCTGTGCTTTAATCGTCATTATGGCACATTTTGTTGATAAAATAGAAGTAGATAATCAATATAATTGATCTTGTATCTAGCAACTTCTTGATCTCCACAATCCACAGATCTGTATTCTCTCAGTCCTTCTGCACCACATCAACATAACTATTTATCAATCAGGGTTCCCTTAAATTTCTTCTTTGCTTCCTCTGCCTGAAAAATAGAAAGAAAAGTCTGATGTTCAGTCTGTACAACAGTGAAAAGTTAAAATTAGGTACATGTATTGCTTTCGTATAATGAACCGAGTAATTTCATAATACAAAATAGGGGCAGGGGGCTTAATGCAATAAATTATTTAATACTTTTCTAAAGTTGATTGGTAAATATATTGGGTGTGTTTGGAGTCAATAAGTCTTATCCATCCATTTATGCACACCACTTGACATGTATGGTAAGAATCTGTCAGAGTCAAAAATTACTCGATTTCATTTATACGAAGAAGTTGAGCGACAGACCTAAAATAAAATCCTACATTACAGGACCCCATGCTGATGCTGTCAACCAAATATCAAGAGGCTGTGATAAGTAGTTGCTGTGAAATCCAGCCATTGATTACTAATTTTTGTTGGTTTTAAGGATAGTGTTCATGTTATATTTCAATACACTGCACTTTTTATGGATCTATTTCTCACCTCATCAATTTTTCTTTTAGTCATTCCTTTTCTGAATAACTGTTTCTCTATGACCCTGGCATTGGCTGCATAGGAATCTGCTATTTCTTTCTGTAATAAACAAGTTTGATATGTAAATATAAAGATTATCTATATAATTTAATATACTAATGTATATTATATATATATATTAGATTTCTTAAATGGAAATTATTGCAAATGAACAAATGTAAATATGTCAATACAAGTATAAAAAAAAGAATTTTCCCAAAAATTAACTTTGTCTGATTTACATGAAATTTTTTTACAAGGCATATTGAATATGCTGATCATCATCAGGCAAGTGAAATTTTTCTATGACTTGCCATATTTTGGCAAATAGCAATCTGCCTAATTCACCAAAAATATCAAGTTTATCAGATCTGCATGATACTTAGGGGTATGGGAAAATGGGTATGCTGAACAACACTGTTTCAATATAATTTTAATGTCGTGTTAAATGATGGTGATGGGAAGGGACTTCTATGTAATTTGCTTGCAATCACAATTATTGCTAGTCTAATAATGATTTTGTTGGTTTATAACCTGACGTCTTTGCTATCTGAGTACAGTGTCATTATGATATCATAATATTTTCTTGGTATCTTTTGCATGTTTCTTGTCTATTTCATAATAATAACATAGGTGGATCCTGGGGGTTCTGGGGGACCCCCCCCCCCTTTTGGCGGAAAAAAATGGTTGAATATATAGGTTATCATTAAAGCGCGACCAAAGCGGGCCAGTCAGTGGACCCCATCTTTTTAGAATTTCTGGATCCCCCACTGAATAATTTCATTGAATTGTGATGTCCTTTTTTAAAACACAGATATAGGTTATATCTTATTGTTTGTAATCAAAAATTTTAATTTCCTTTGACTGTACAAGGTTTGAATTTAAATCTTTACTTGATGAAGATTTGGATAAGGTAATATTCTAACCTCATGTAATATCCCTTAATAATTTAAAGTAAATGTGTTTGTGCAAAAAAATATTTTCTACTGTCTATTGTCCTCGTGGTTTATAAAAGTGGTTTTTATTACAGCCAGAGGATAGTTTTAACAAATAGACCAAAACATAGATTCATTTTACTTACAGCTTCAATCTCCTCTTCTTCATCTTCCATTGTCGAGACTGTCACAGAACTAAATTTACCCATGTTTTTGGTGTGTTTCGTCAATGTTACCTACAATAAAAACACAGATTTACAGAACTAAACAGTGCATATTCTTAGTACCTATGGCTGATGTGACCCTCAAGCAAAATAAAATAAACAATATTTTACTTGTAAGTGCTTAGAAATAGAAATGATTCTATTAAATTGGGTGTTTGCATGTAAAATTCTTTCCAATTAGGGGATAGAGTCACATATTTTCTGACAATTCAAAATATACATGCATGTGCTTTGCATACTTTGCGGTTGAGAAAAGGCAAAAATAATCTTATTTCATGTAACAAAATAAATACATGTTTACAGTAATACATCTGTAGGAAACATTTTTTTTACTGAATGCTAAAAATTTATTCTATAGATGGTTGTAAAAAACTTATTTATATTATCTTGTAAAATCTCTCAGAGATAAGAGATTTTTTTCCTTCAGGTAATAATCATCTGCCTAAGAGTAGTTTTCATTTTCAATGAAGGTGTGATTTTAACTGATCAAAGAGATAAGCTTCCATTATTACAAAATTCAATAGGAAGATTTTGCACAAGTACATGTGCACCAAAGTCCATTTATGAGTTTTTGTTCAGCTTGGGGTTACGTAAAAGTTTATTGGCAGTTATTATTTGTTAAAAATCTTACTTTATTTGGTTTAGATATTTGACTGTAGACATCAGTTTTAGCTGCATCTCTCTTCAATGCATTCTCCACAATAAACATCACATTACTGTTGCCTTGGTGATGATAACATAACCAGAGTCCACAGCTGTGAATATTGTCGAAAGCAATACAAATTAAGATACATGATGATATATACATATGCATTCTCATTAAAACAAAGAAAAAACTTTGCTAAATAGGTCTATGCAAAGAAAATATGGTATTAAATTAGTATATTTTATAAGAGTAAATTTAATAGACCAGGTATAATGACATAAAAGACTAGCCATGCCATCAATCCATTGCATTTTTAAGAGTTTGATATCATCTCTTTAGTGTGACTGAAGATCAATTACTCCTGTAAATTTAAAACAACATCATAAACTTGTGTCTAAAATAAAGGTATATGGAAAAAGAGTTGCCTGCTTTTACCTTTAGTGGACTGTGGATATAACACCCTCCCCTCTTCCCTTAGTTAAATCATATAATTATTTTAATAAATCTGTACCATTAATATTGAAATCACTTATAATTGATTAATGTAGTTACCTTTTACATTTCTGTCTGTACTGTTTTTCAATACCTTCTGGTCTACAAATAGAAATAAACTATTATATACATGTAAAATATTTAACATAAAAATGCGCTTTAACTACAATTATGGTTTGTATTGTACTCTGTACAATGTTTTATGCTTGACAACTATAAATATATGGACTTTGTGTAATAAAACATATCAAAGAAACTAATTCTTTATTATAATAATAAAGAGTTACCAGATAGTACACAATATAAATTATTACAAAATTCCATGGATCTGCCACAGCATCACCACCAGTTACAATATAAGAAGTACTGGTCATTATAAATCAACTCTGTACAACCACCACAAGCTAGAATATCATTCTGTGTTCGATCCTTTGACCTGAACTGATTAACTCTCTTTTTTTGTTGGCACATGTACATGTACATTCTTTTTAATTATCAAAATTAAGTTCAGAAAATACAGTTAGTATATGTATTTACCTCCTTAAGAAAACAATATCATCTGGTTCACATGTGAGTCTGTGTGCATGCTTCTGTCCATCAATCACTCGTGCATTATCCCGTCTTCTCATTGGAAGTTTATCCATAGGACAGTCTGAATAAAAAAAAATCAAACTATTTGACATTTTTTAGGGACAGGATACCACTATGGTAGAACAATGAGAATAAAATCTGTCAAAGTCAAAAATGTTATTAGGAAGTAGGTGTCAGGGACAGACCTGAAATAAAATCCTACAATATGGAACCCCATGCTGATACTGCATACCAAATATCAACATGATCAAGAAGCTGCTGAGAAAACAGTCAGAAAATTTTTTCCCTGCCCTCCACACTTCTGCTGACCTTCCGCCAAAAGTTCACTATTTTATAACTCCATGAAATCCAGCCAAAAATGAAGAGTGAGATGTAGACCATTTATAAGCTTAATAATAGGTAAGAATTTTCTTATCATTGCAGCAAATTTATAATTGGTTGATTTTGTTTCAATAATGGGGTTTCCAACAGGATTAAAACATGAAGGTTAGTGTTAACTGAAAGAAACATCATTATTAGCCAAGTTGCAACGAAGTTGAACTCAGCTATTGTGATGATGATGGCGGGCGGCTGGGCGTGCGGGCGGGCGTCAACAATTGGTTTCCGGACCATAACCCAAAAAGTTGTGAACCGATTTTATTGAAAGTTTTGGATATAGTTACATACCATAAGAGGAGGAACCCTATTGATTTTGGGGTAAATCCGTTCAAGGTCAAAGTGACAGAAAAAGGTTAGAAAATTTCTTGAATTAGTGGTTTCCAGACCATAACTCAAAAAGTTTTCAACTGATTTTAATGAAACTTTAGGATATTGTTACATACCATAAGAGGAGGAACCCTATTGATTTTGGGGTAAATCTGTTCAAGGTCAAGGTCACAGCAACAGAAAACATTTGAAATTTACTTAAAAAAGCAGTTTCTGGTCAATTACTCAAAAAGTTGTCAACAGATTTTAATGAAACTTTGTAATGTTGTTACCAATTATAAGAGGAGAAACGCTAGTGATTTTGAGGTAATTTCGTTCAAGTATCAAGGGCAGAGCGGCAGAAAAACATGGTTTCAGCACAATTACTCGAAAAGTTCTCAATCGATTTTATTAAAGTTTTGGCATAATGTTGCAAACTACATTGTATATGGACGGTTGAATTCATTTTACAATATTATAACACTGGTTGATCGTCATTCAACATTTGAACCAGTAAAAATTGTCTTTGAAGGGAGGGCCTATCCAAAGTATGTCCTCCCTTGTGAAAGAGTATTGTCCGAAATTGTGCATAACGTTTGTCTACAATTACGCGGTTTTATGTAACGTCACTGTATGATAACGTCTCTCTATGGCTTTTCGAATATACGCATTGAAACGACATGACGTTTTCTTATTGCTTGAGCCCAAAAACAACCACTATATGATAAGTATATTATAGATGGATTTTTAGTTTTTTACTGTACACAAGCCCCTGTGTGTAAACCTTATTTTCAACTAATGGAGAGAGACTTATCTCTATAGTTTAATCATCTCAGCATAAATGTACTACTTTTTACTTTTTGAACCTGGTCTTTACATTTGCTAATATGTGATTCATACAACACTGCCACTGGGGCGAATACATGAAATATGTTTTTTGTGATAATTTCATATACCTAAAATCAGTGACATTTGACCACATATGCAGTAGTAGACATAAAGTGGCTTTTCTCCTTGATATTCTTCTTGATCTTTAGTGTCTGTACAAACAACACTTCTTGAAACAACTTTGGGCATTGTGAACAAAGTTTACAAAACGAATGTGTCGCTTAACCCCATGACAACTACATATAGAAAGAAATTATTTATCATATTACTATAATGAATATCACTTATTTTTGATAATTAATTAATCAAATTAACTTGAAATAAAACATTAAGCCATTGGTTTCATTTTTTAATACATTTAAACTAAAGTTTCATGCAATGATTTTTTTTAATGCTGTGAGCGTCATCCTCGATTTTGTAAACTTCCGGTTGTAAAATGCATCGTGAGGAAAACATTCACTACCCATTTTGTCCAGACTCTAGCAAATATGAGAAGCTTTGTAAAATTGGACAGGGAACTTTTGGGTATTTATTCAAAATAAGTCGAAAGTTTTGTGTCCTAATCTACAAATTAAATGTAGTTTGTTTTGAAAAAGTACAAAAAAACACCAGTCAAAAAAATGATGACTTTTTGTTTTAAAAGTTAAGATTTTCTAGAAAATGAACCAAGTCTATGTAAATCAATTATATGGCATACAGGGCATCAAAGACTATATTCCAGTAATGATGTAAAATTTTACGCCCAAGTGACATACTTGAGTGAATACTAAATTTGGATGAACAAACTTAACATAATGTCTTAATGATGTACAAATGTACATGATGTATACATGTACATGACATATCATGTAGGCGGTCATTACCAAGTAGAAGTAGAAGTGTATATTTTCACAAGCTTAAGGCCTAGGACACCAGGTAAAGTTTAATACATGTTGGTAATCATGTGCCAATGACAGATTTCAACCTTACATGTATATCATTTGTATACATTTGATGGACCAGTAGACATGAAAAGGCTTTAGATTAATTTTTCTCCCTGGAGATACGTCATTTTCGAGTTCATTGCTTTTCCGGAATTTTTTTTTCCTTTTTCCCCCAATTATTATCAGAAATTATCATGTGACTTTACCAGTTTTTGAGTCAAACTGGTTTGCTGCCCTGTAGATTTATGCAAAAGTGTTTGTGGGTTTATGAAAACAGTGATATCTTTATAAACGGTAAATACTTAAATTGAATGAAAAAGTATTCTTACATGTGTAGAAATATTTCCAGAATTGAAGATTCCAGTGTTAATAAACAATAAAGCAGTATTTATTTTGATTAAGTGCTCTTTCTGGCACTGGAAATCGTCATGCCCAGAAAAAAATTTAACGAAAGAATTTTTTCCAGGTTCACCAGCCATTCCACACTATTGTAAAACCAACGTATTGGAGAAAAAAGCCAAATTTTTACACTTCAACTCTGATACAAAGTCTGTTCAGAAATCAGAACATCTACATGTACATGTATGTAAAATGTAGTTGTACATGTACAATGTACATGATGTACTTTTGAATAAACTATGTTATTTTGGGGTTACATATTTGAATTCATAATTGCTTGAAATAAGTTTCTAAAAACTTTATTCTGTATATAATTATCACATCTTCTTTCTTTTTTAAGGGAGGTCTTTAAGGCAAGAGACAGAAATACAAAAAGGCTGGTAGCTATGAAAAAGATTTTAATGGAAAATGAGAAGGAAGGGGTAAGAATATATATGATCTAAATGACTGTTTATTAAATGCAATAAACAAACTTCTACATATCAGTAAATAAAATTACAAAATAGTTCACTAAAATTTATAAACCAATTTTATTATTTCTTTTATATTCAGAGAGTTAAGAAAAAAGTTTCTTGAAACATATTTATATTTTGTTTCCGAAAGAGCGATTGTACTACAAGTAGTTACAGTGTTATTGATGTCTGGAAGAATAAAGGCACATTCATAAGTGTAAAATAAAAACTGTCATTCATGTTAAGCCATTAAAATTGGTTCAATATGATCCAATAAGAAGAAAAAGTACTTGTAAGCAAAGTTGAAAAGGTGGCTTCACCATTGGACTTAAATTTGAAAAAAACTGTTCATAAATGACTTTAGTGTTGTAACTTACATTTATTATTAGGATGCTTTGATTTCATTTTAAATACAAATTATTACCAATAAATTATGAAGATAATTTCAAAGCTTTTTTTCTTTCTAGTTTCCTATAACAGCATTGAGAGAAATAAAGATTTTACAGCTATTAAAACATGACAATGTACTGAACTTAGTAGAAATATGTCGATCTAAAGGTAAGTTTTAACTTTAAAACATGACAAATCAATGTACTGAACTTAGTAGAAATATGTCAATCTAAAGGTAAGTTTTAACTTTAAAACATGACAATGTACTGAACTTAGTAGAAATATGTCAATCTAAAGGTAAGTTTTAACTTTAAAACATGACAATGTACTGAACTTAGTAGAAATATGTCGATCTAAAGGTAAGTTTTTACTTTAAAACATGACAATGTGCTGAACTTAGTAGAAATATGGCGGTCTAAAAGGTAAGTGTCAACTTTGATATACATGTTCATGTAATTGTTTAGGCTTTCATTAACACCAAAGATTTAGGTCATATTCACCAATATTGTTTTGTCAGATTTATGTCATTAAATGGTTCTATGGGCTACTGATATTTTGTCATTCTATACTAAAGAAAACTGCATTGAATTTTAATGGAAACTTATTTATCTAATGTTAACAACTACTAATTAACTGTTTAAAGCAAACAAATATTGACCCTTTCTGAAATAAAATTATTTTTTGATGTTAATAAATAAATCCTCTTTGTCATCCATTTTAAAGCCCATATTTCTTGGTTATTTCTAACATTTTATTTTTTGTCTATCCCTAGTGCGAACACATTCTGAATCTACAATAAAATGTATGGTTACAAAAAAAAGAGCAAAGTCTTTGTTTTCAAAAATTATTTATAATTAACTTAATATTGTGAAATAGTTCAATAGATTCATTGAATCGTCTAGACAGGTATTTTAATAATTAGTAACTGTTTAAAAAAATACATGAGTACACTATGTAGTTATTTATTTCCTAAACTTATCAAGATATGAACATGTACATGTACATATATGGGAAAAATAAATTGCTTCATTATGTAGAGCTTTTCAAAACTGCACACAAACATGACAAATTTATACAAGCACTAATTTAAAAATTATTCCAACACATCAAAATATTTCTGATAATTCATAGATGATATTTTGAGTCATTTTCCTTAAACTTTATTTATTTCAATTTATTGCTTTTAATTTCAGCCACACCATACAATAGGTATAAGAGTACCTTCTACATGATATCAGATTTCTGTGAACACGACTTAGCTGGTCTTTTGTCCAACACAAATGTTAAGTTCAATCTGGGTGAAATCAAAAAGATTGTACAACAACTTCTTAATGGACTGTACTTCTTACACAGCAATAAAATCTTACATAGAGACATGAAAGCTGCAAATATTCTCATCACGAAAAATGGGGTATTGAAATTGGCCGATTTCGGACTTGCAAGATCTTTCAGTGTTAGTAATAAAGACAATCCAAATAGGTATACTAATCGAGTAGTAACCTTGTGGTACAGACCTCCTGAACTTTTACTTGGTGAGAGGGACTATGGTCCTGCTATTGATATGTGGGGTGTGGGCTGCATCATGGCAGAAATGTGGACCAGGACCCCAATCATGCAAGGAAGGACGGAGCAGCACCAGTTACAACTAATCAGTCAGTTGTGTGGCTCAATCACCAAAGAGGTGTGGCCAAATGTGGTCAAACTACCACTCTGGGGCAAAATGGATTTGACCTCTGGTTTGAGACGAAAGGTCAAGGACAGACTGAATTACTATGTCAAGGACCAGTATGCATTAGAACTTCTTGATAGACTTTTGACCCTTGACCCTGGCAAAAGGATTGATGCTGATGAGGCACTGAACCATGATTTCTTCTGGACCGACCCAATGCCTGTTGACTTGAGTACTACTCTGTCTAAACATAACACCTCTATGTTTGAGTACCTTGCTCCTAGACGACCTGGTCCAAGACAACCTGGACCTTCCAATGCCGCTAGCAAACCAGCACACAACCCTGACCAACATTTTGAAAGGGTGTTTTAAACATTAATCTGCAAGTCAGTGAAGTGGTTTTTAACTTCAAATTGTACTGTATACGTTGCTGTATACTGTTGTTATTAAACAAACTGTTCCTTCATCTCATATTTTTATTTGTTTTATACTTTAATTGTATTCAATTTTTATTTAAGTTATAAACAAATAGACCTTTTAGAGTGCAGACCATCACCATGAAATTAAGTCATGTCTCAATCTCTCATTACATGCTGTCCAAGCTTTTGTACATGTACATTAAAATTTTGACATCCACATACATTGTGATTATTTAGAATTATTTTTAATTAAAAAAAGGGAAAACTTAAAAAGCCATATATTGCAGCCTTTGATGAATAGTTCTGCAGAGCTTAAAACAAGTTTCTTGAATCTTGATATTATAAAAGATTTTTAAAATCTCTTTGATTCAATATACATTTTTCAAAAACATTTTTTGTAATTTATTATTTGGTCTTTTACTAAATGACCACTTTTATACTAGTACTTACATTGTAGTAAAAAAATTTAAAAAAGCCTTTAAAGAAAACTGAGATATTACCATGCTTATTATGTTGAAAGGAAAATTGAAAAACATAGTACCAAAATTATTATGAATATTTTAGTATAGACATTTAAAAGCATATTGTTTACCAAAATCATTTTTTTTTTCATCCCCATTTTTTAAAGTCATTTTGACCAAAATGTAGTAAAAGAAAACTTTGCATATCAATTTGTTACCAAATTTGCCATTAGGTTGGTTTATTTTGTTCAAATTTTTTCAAACATATTGATTGATTATTTGTTTACATTCGTGACGACAGGTATAATTTTTATGTATTTAATGCGGCCATAAATCAGGATCTCAGATGTTTTGTTCCTGAAGACTGTAATATGGTGAAAAATAAAGTAAACTCTATGTGAACTATCTAATTCGTCTTCATTTTATTATATATGAGTCATAAGCATCATTTTCTTTGTTTGGCGACTTTGGCATTTTTGTCGCCGTGAATATTTCCACTGGCTAAAGCATCAAGATACAGTGTACTGGCCGCGATTTTGAATAAGCAAAGTTAATCAACAAAATTCAAAACAGTGTGCATGCTTAAGGCGGGTTGAAGCTCATGAATATGAAATATTGTAAAGCTTTACAAATATTATTTAGTGATTATTGTTTTTCGATTTTTAGATTAATTAGGTAACATAGCTGTATTTTTGTTGTTCATATGTTTAAAATTAGACAAAAGAAGTTGTCTGTTGGCCTTTTTTTGTTAGTAAAAAAAAAAAAATTCGTAGACAATATCCCTTTAAGTACAAAACTGTGGTCAAAGTAATAAGGATTTTAGTTTTACAGGTCTGAATCCATTTAAAATTTTCAAATATTTTATATACATGACTGCATATGTAGATTATGTTACAAAATTGGAAAAAAAATCACAGGACAGAACAGAGTTTACAGACCTGTCAGATCCGTGCTATTTTCAAAGACTGTTTAAACCTTGTGTACAACATTATTGTGAATATAAAAAAACTAGTCAACTTCATGATCAAATGAATATGTTGAGTTGTCATTACCCAAGCTGTTTTGTTTTAAATGCCAATATTTAGATGTAGTATACACCATTTTTGTCTCCTCTGCGGCGAAGTCACGGAAGGCGAGACATAGGTATTACTTTCCGGCGGCGACGGCAGCGGCGGTGGCGTCGTAAACTTTTTTGTAAGACTTTTGTGGACGATGAATTGCTTGAAAAGTATAATAGCTAGGCATCTGATATTTGGTATACAAACAGTATAGGTTATGGTCTATGCAACTGTCACCATGCCGTGTAACCCTGACCCCATTTTCACGCTCCAGTGACTCTGTGAACTTAGGTCTTTTTTCAGGCTGTAAACTTTTTTGTAAGACTTTTGTGGACGATGAATTGCTTGAAAAGTTTAATAGCTAGGCATCTGATATTTGGTATACAGACAGTTCAGGTTATGGTCTACGCAACTGTCACCATGCCATAAGACCCTGACCCCATTTTCACACTCCAGTGACTCTGTGAACTTAGGTCTTTTTTCAGGCTGTAAACTTTTTTGTAAGACTTTTGTGGACGATGAATTGCTGGAAAAGTATAATAGCAAGGCATCTGATATTTGGTATACAGACAGTTCAGGTTATGGTCTACGCAACTGTCACAATGCCGTGTGACCCTGACCCCATTTTCACACTCCAGTGACTCTGTGAACTTAGGTCTTTTTTCAGGCTGTAAACTTTTTTGTAAGACTTTTGTGGACGATGAATTGCTGGAAAAGTATAATAGCTAGGCATCTGATACTGGTTATACAGACACAATTTGTGTTTATATCAAGAAATGAAAGCTTAGGTGGTTGATTTTAGTGATGGTGCCGGCAGGCGAGACATACTTTTAGTGGCCACACTTGTATTATGTGCCATTTTCTTCCTAATGGCTATATACCCCAAAAAATTAAATGGGAATATTCATTAAATGTATATATACATGTATTTAAAGATCTGTGATGTGGTATGTGAAGAAGTTTAATTATGCATTACATGTATGTGAAATTCCCCAAAAAATGTTGGGTGATAGGGTCTGACAAAAAGTGTCTTTCAATCCCTATACATTTATTTCAAGACTAGCCTTGAATATTTTTATGGATTTAATTATTCTGAATTTAAACCTTATATGGTTTATTTTAGAAGGAGAATTTCATTACATTTTGTTGTTTTCTTTGTTATTTGAACACCTTCAGCTTTGTGATCATGTACTTTGTTAAGCATTTAGTACACATTCTTGGGTTTTTTTCTTGTTTTGTATCAATATTTTTACATGTAGGAGCATGTTTATTTTTAATAAACTTATTGCTTTTAATGAGTTATTGAATGGTGACTAATCTTATTTAATATGGTCAAGAGCCAAGCAGTTTACATTGATATCTGGCCTCTAACATACAGGGCTCAGCATGTTGCAGTCGTATCATGCTCTGCTCAGCAAAGTTTTAACCCTTTCCTTTATGAAAAAGGGTAAAAAATAGCCAAAAGTGCACTATGCAATAAGGCAAGAAATTGAAAATGCTGTAAAAATTATTTTTCATCCAAGGTTTTGAAACTTAGTTTGACTGTTTACTATGCCAGGCTCTATTGATACAGGCCTCAACTGCCATTTTCATTGTAGCTTTGGTAACCAAGGTTGCTCATAAAAGCCTTTTTTCAACATTTGACAACCAAATTTAGCCCTTTAAAATTATCAAATAGTCCAGTGTGTTTTTCTGACATCAAATACCTGGGGGCCACAAAAGGAGGGGGTCACTAAAATGACAGAAAGGTGTCCAAAGGCATCTATATAAAGGAAAGGGTTATTAAAAAGAAAAATGTACCATAATTTTGCTCAAATGCGTAATCCAATCATTTTTCATGATATGGTAACAAATTCAATATTTGAATTCTTATTTTTTGTCATTTTCCATTAAATTATGTCTCCTCCCCACTTTTGTGGGGAGACATATTATTTTTGTCCTGTCTGTCCGTCCGTGTGTTCATCACAAAGTTTGCCAGCGTAACTCCTCTGAAACTTCTGAACCAATTTCAACGAAACTTAGTACATGGGAAGGACACCATATGTAGTTGTGCATATTACCAAGAAATTATGATCCTCAAATTTTTATAGGAGTTATGGCTCTTTGAACTTAGAAATTGTCATCTTGTCAGCGCAACTCCTCTGAAACTACTGAACCGAATTCAACAAAACTAGGTATACAGGAAGTACACCATATGTAGCTGTGTATGTTACCAGAAAATTTTGATCCCCTAAGTTTTGTTGGAGTTATGGCCTTTTGAACTTATAACTTTTTGGGGGAAACTGGGGGGGGGGGCATCGTTTTTGCAGGCAAAAACAAACTTTAATTAGATATTGCATAGAATCTGTCTGGTATGGACCTAAATTATTGCCAGTCATTCTGTATACCGTTAAATTGATTTTTTTCTTGGTGATTTAGTTTTCTCTTATCTCAAAAAAACAATAAATACCAGGATTTCATTTACAGGGAGCATGATTTTTTTAGTGTTTTTGCGTAGGTTTAAGGCAAAAAAAACAATGCCAGTTTTATGCCCTTCATGCCCCCTTTAAATCAGCGCCTGAAAATTATTATTGTTGGTGATCGGGCTTTATGCTTCTTTAGAGCTCTTAATAAAAACTGAAAAAGTCCTTAATGGTAATCATCACTAATTAATGATGAGTCTTTTTTTATAAAAGTTTTTAATAAAACATAAGAAGAAAGCATTGTGCAAACAGCTCTTGATTTCTAAATGCAAAACTAAACAAACATTTCTCCGAATGAAATACATAAAAAGGTAAAACTATGGTTTCTTTGCCAATTGGCATAAAAGGAGAACCATTTACTTAGTACATCTCCTCAGTTAAACAATGAAGATTATCGGAAGAAACAAAGGCGGTGTTAAGACCTGTTCAAGGGTAACATGTATAACAAGCATGCTACCAGAAAGACGTTGTGGATCCAGCACAGGGTGCAAGGGTTCCATCAGTACTTCCCTCCATAATGAGAATTCAACAATCGGGCAACCCCATAACCATGACTAAAGTAAAACCAATGTATAATTTGCCAAAACTAGACTGACCATGAAAGAGCAAGCCAACAACACCAGGGACAAACCAAGCCATAGATCTTTGATCAGGTTGTTGCCAACTGTGGAGATGAGGTTCAAAGAAGCAGAGGTACCAATGGGGTATCCGAATGTCAAAAGTCCGAAAGGGCAGAGACAAAACCAGTAAACACCAACAAGAACGGGACAAAAACAGACAACATGTAAAACATGGAAACACAAAATAGCTGAATATCAATCAACAACGCGAACTCATGTCGAAACAAGAGTGAACTCAGGTGCTCCGGAAGAGTAAGCAGTTCCTGCTTGCTATAGCACACCTGTCGCGTTGCCAATAGTCCATTCAGCGTGTCAAATCCGGTAAAGAAAGTCAAAACAAAACCCTATGACAAACCAACTGAGAGATCGAAATCAAGTCATGCTACCAAAGTTGGACCACTGTGAACGCACCACGAGAAACAATGCTGAGGCCAGTACCTCCAGTATACTACATTCTCTTGCTGACATTCAACTCCAAGTAGAATTCACACAAGCAATCCGTTGTCAACCTTTCCTCCTGAAGGATAAAGGCCCAGATGCTGCCAACAGAATGATTGTCTTATGTACTGATGCCAGCCTGCAGCGACTTTCTGATGCCAGCCTGCAGCGACTTTCTGATGCCAATACACTCTACATGAATGGTAATTTTGCTGTATCCCCATACCCATTTAAACAACTCTACACCACCTTAGTTCCATTAAAAGATGTAACCGTCACAGCTGTCTATGCCCTCCATCCAAATAAGAACCAGAACACCTACACAGAGCTTTTCCAGACCCTTGTTGACAAGTGCCAGAAATAGAATTGTCATATGAATTTCCAAACCGTGGTAGCTTACTTCAAAAACAATGTACCCAGAGCTAAAAAAAAGCAGCATTTGACAGACACGTTGAAGTAACTGTCCGAACTCTACTTCAACAAGATGCTATCGGTAATCTATCTGTGAAATGTTGCCAGCAGTGCTATGAGACTTGCCAATCTCTGTAGTGACTTGTCAACTGGTGAAAAGACCATTGCACAGTTCCTTTGTGGTGTTGGTTTGAACATTCTCTTAGGGTACAACCGTTTCACTTTTTGAGCCGTTTAAAGTGCTCAGTGAACTTTTATGATAATGAACATTTGATTTATTGATTCATTTGTTTTGCTTATTCTAATGTTTGGTAACAGTGGTATGCTGTCGTCGTCTGTGTCGTCATTGGCCATAAACTTTAATATTCCAATAATAACTTGTTATGGTTATCCGTTTCATGTCATGCAATTTGAGAAGAATATACCTTACAATATAAGGATGAATGGGATAAATTTTCAGGGTCCATACCTTTTTCGTTCAGAAATAAGGGGCGAAAAAAATCCACTTTTGAATTTTCCCACCATATCTTTTAGTCTAGTTTAAACATATTTATTTATCCTGGATTGGAAAACAAGCTTAATGCTTATGTAAATCCCTCTCCAGGTAGCAGTTTGCGAGTGTGGCCTTTGCAGCGGCCCCCATTAAGCCCACTCTTATCGAACTCTACAAAGGGGTCTTTAACGTGCATGGGGTATTGCTCTCCACATACACGGGACAACCTTTTTCCGTCCTTTCCGAAGGAATAGCATCGTTCCTTGAGACCATCCTCGCAAATGGTGTCAAGAGAGAGTCGGAAAATTGGTTCATGAAATTTTCACCCCGGACGAGGATCGAACCACGAACCTTGGTGTCAGTAGCCCGACGCGTTAACCACTACACCACCGGCTCCATATCTTTTGTTCTGGTTGACAAATTGCTGTGAAAATCTACATTAATTTTGCTTACCCTTGATTATCGGAGTCCCTTCTTTTTATACAACCGCAAAAATTGGGTGATCATAACATGTTAAGGCGACGTAATCGCTGTCGTCTGATCATGAGGACATTTGATTAATTTCCGTACGATAACTTCGGTCAATGTTGACAGATTGTTATGAAAATTTTATTTAGTATTCTCATTCACTAAAGAAAGTTCCTATTGTATTTGGTTGTTGTGGACCAAACAGTTTTAGGAAAGGGACCAAAAGAAGCTAAAATGGGTGTATTCACAAATTTCCCAAGAATTTTTATTTTTCGTCCGTTTAGGAAAATTCTTCATCTATTGTATTTCGCATGAAATTCTGTCAACTAAATGTGTCAATCTTTTTGGTGTATCTTTTACCGTTACAATGCTTAAGGGGTCAAAGATTGGTAACGCCCAAGAAATCAAAAACTCTTTTTTTTGTGGTCTGATTTACAAATAAATCTGTTGCTTGTCTCTTTATTTGTTTTTCATGAGAATCCTTGTGAAAAATCCTGACTGAGTTTAAATATCTCTTACCGTGGATTTTGAAAAAAAAATGAAAGAAAAGGGCACATAAGAAGAAAGAAGTTATGAATAGTTGACTCGCACATTGATAGAAACAAATGCCTGTGAATGACGTTCCACTATTGTTAAGATTGGTCCACAATTCCACCTTTCGAACATTAGGCCACACCAAATTAATTTTTGGTTCGTCGGATTCGCCAAGAAGCCGCCCAGAAAAAAAGAAGTATTTGTACAACCCCTTTTCTAGTCTCTCGCGTCTCAAAGATTATTACATTTATAAAATGTTTTATTTTTGCAATACTGTTTTAATTTGTTTTAATTGTGAAAGGAACCAATGGAAAATTTTCCCTCGCCCGCACCTTATTTTTATTCCTTGTCCGACGCATTGTGGATAAATTTGGTGTGGACTTACAATTGATTGCAGTAGAAGCACAATTCAACCTTTTAAGATAGTACTATCATACAATTCTGGGACATTTCAACTTGATAAGAGCAGAATATATATAACAAGGTGCAACCTTATATATCCATAACTGATAAGCACAGGACGAATCTTAGGTATTTATGGTACAGTGATTTGTTAAGAATTATTATACGTTTATACAATTCCATTCACATTTCTTTTCAATAATTACGAAATTCTTCATTTTTTGCCATTGTCACATTGGCTTTTGCTCATTTGACTTTTTTTTTGAAATTCGAAATTAACCGATAAAACAGATATTGCCAGAGAATTGTGGCTACGGGAGTCATTCTTATTCAAGTTTTTGTTGGCTTTCTATAAAAACCATTATTTAACCGTTCCCTTAGACAGGAGATATTACAACATATGTTAAACATATGTTCATAATATGTTTTACATATCTTTTCAAACAAATGTTTACCTTACGTTTGGTGTCCATATGATAATCATATGTTTTCAAACATATGTTACCCAGTGCCGGACCTGGGAGGCAAACAGGCCCACAGCAGAGCCTAGCTTGTCATAATATGCGACTAAAGGTCTTGGAATATTGACGTCGGGTTAGTGTTCAGCCCAAAGAGCGACCAAGTGTGTACCCTGGGTGGCTGAATAGGATGGTCCTTGTCCGTGGGAGTTTTCAAGTCTATAATATGGAACCAAAGTGGACCACGCTTCATGCACGGAAAAGATGCACCACATAATTATATAGGCTAAATTTTCCGCCCCTACCCATCTCTCCTCTTTTCCTATGGCCTTCAAAATTTACTGTTCCTTTGTCTCCCATCCCGCCCAAATATTTTCCATCATCTTGAAATGTTCTTTATATCAATCTTTTCATGTTCATCGCCTTAAAATACCTATATAGCGTTGCAAGGGTGTAAAACACCTACTTACTCACTCAAACATATGTTTCACATTTGGTAACATGTTTTACACTTTACAATCCGAGTTGTGCATTGTCAACTCATTAAAAATGTTGTTGTTTTTTTGTGTGTTTTTTTTTCTAAAAAAAAAGTTTGTCATATGAAACATAAAACATAATTTATGTAACCAAACGTAAGGTAAACGTATTTTAAACATATACTTGTAATTATAACATTTATAACTTTTTGTACAGGCTCTGATTCTGTGCCAACAAATTAAAGAACATCGCTGTACTGTCGTTGTACATGTTGTATGTTTAATGTAACATTTGCCCAGAAATGAGCCCAGTCACTGGCTAATAAAATTATTCTTATTCTTGTTCTCATTAATTATGTATTCAAACACACGTTGAAATTTTTCCTGTGCATCAAAATGGTTTAAATGCTGCTGACGAGAGTAACATTGCACTCTTTGATATATCATTGATAATCAGAATACATTATAACTATTTATTTATTCGTATTTGATGGTACTTTTTTAAACATGCCAATCTTTTTCTATCTTCTTTTTCAAGCAACATGTACCGTACTTTGGCCCTATTAGTTATAACAACAGTATGCGTTTTCGGTAGACCTTATTTCAGAGATCGCATTCCGAACGGGTATAATGTTCCCAACCCTTGTCATGTACCAGCAACATGGAATGCAGTGGGACACTACAACCCAGATCACTATACACAAATTAAAAATCCGTTTGCATTGGTGAGTTAGACTATTTATAGTGTAAACGCACTTAAAAGGCAAAAGGAATTTCTTTAACTATCTATTGGTTTTTGTTTCGCCTGCGAGGAATGGTCGCTGAAGGCAAAGACATAGGTTGAACTTTGTGTCGGCGTAAACTTTTTAAGACTTTTATGGAAAATAGATTACTTAAAAAGTATAGTACTTAGACATCTTAAATTAAGTATGCAGACATTTGGGGTTGTGGTCTACTAAGCTGTCATCATGATAATCTGAACCCCATTTTAGTGCTTCAGTGACTCTTTAGAATTGGGTCTTTTTCGCGGCGTAAACTTTTTTGTAAGACATTTGTGGAAAGTGAATTTCTAGAAAAGTATAATACCTTGGCATCGGATATAAAGTATCCAGACACTAGAGGTTTATGGTCTACACAACTGTCACCATGCCATATGATACCGACTACATTTTCGTGCCTCAGTGTCGTTGTAAACTTAGGGTGGTTTTTTTTTGGAGGTTGTTAACTTTTTTTCGTAAAACCTTGTTGGAAAATGAATTTCTTGAAAAGTATACTGGGTAATAGCTAGGCATCTGATCTTACGTATAGACAGAGAGTTGGGGTTATGATCTACGCAACTGATACCCATTAACACGCATCAGTGACTGTGAATTTGGGGGGGGGGTTAAGCCGTACACTTCTTTGTAAGACTTTTGTGGAAAATTAATTACTTGAAAAGTATAATAGCTAGGCATCTGGTATTTGGTATACGGACAGTTTATGTTATGGTCAATGCAACTGTTACCATGACGTGAGACTTTGACCCCCAATTGCAGGCTTCAATAACTGTAATGCGTTTAATGATTGTGCCAACAGGCGAGAATTTATGAATGAATAGTCGAATAACTAGGTATTCCGATGGTACATTGTACCAGCAGGCGAGACATACTTTAGCGTTAACTCTAGTTTTGCTTCATAGTTTCTCCTGCGCCAAGCTTATATACTGATATATATTTACGTTCGAAAGATTTTTGATATAAAACACCTTAAACGTTGCTTGGCGCTACGGTAGGAATGATTTAAGGTCTTACAATTTATTTTGCTTCTATACTAGGATATTGTTCTATTATCATGTAGACACACTAGTTTTACATATATTTCAAAACAATTCACCATCCTATTCTTGCTTCTTTAATAGATAATTCCGTTTACCTCTTAATTGTTATTGCGACTTTTGATCAAACTGCTTTGTTTTGCATGGAATGCGATTATCTGTCAGAAGGATTTTCTTTTTAAATTGTTTTAGGATTTCCGAGCTAACAACTTTGTTTGGAATACGACTATCTGTCAGAAGGATTCTGATGGGGACGGAATGACGAATGGCGAAGAACTCGGGGATTCCAACTGTTCATGGAAACCCGGCCAGACACCACCCAATGCAGTAGGGCATCCAGGTTAGATTTAATAAAATCATTCGGTAATCAAAGTGATATAGCAAACAGAAAATTTAATCACTGAACTAAATGTAAGTTCATCTCGCTAATATAACCGAATTCGCACAATAATTTCCATGGTGGAACCAATAACAATAACGAACTACATTTTACACAAAGTAGCTCGAAACGAAGTATCAGTTAATGAACCGAATCTTCATTTCGAGGCAATTATGTTAAATCCGTATTATTATCCCATTAACTAATATTTCTTTACTGCAAAATTACACCCATAAGGGTCAAGCAATATATAGAGAAACAAACATACAACATATAAACAGTTTCAATAACACATTAACATCAATTAAAAGAGTTGTAGAGAGTATGGTGCTTTGGAAGCCATATCATTAATTATTTAAATATTTTCAAAAGTAATTTTACCTGCTATTCGGCGAAAAATTTGGTTTGAAAATAACACATACAATGTACGTTCTATCTTTTGCCAGGAATCTGTGAACCTGTAGGAAGCCATGGCTGCAACAAGCAACATTTCACCTGTGAATGTATCGGTGATATAACGAAGTGCCCAAATTTGTGGGGACATGCTTAAAGACTTTATTACTCTTTTCAATGCCTTTATGAAATTAAAGATTTGTTTTTCATCTGGTCATCTACATGTTTTACTGTTTTTTTTTTTTTTTCGTGATAAATAAGTTACAAATTCTAAAAGTGATTTTTAATTTAACTTGTTTACTTGTGTTTGCATAAAGTGTGTTCTGTGCACTAACGACAGGAAACTGTGATAAATGGCCAATTGTGAAGAGAGAGGGGGGCTACTATAGGAGTCGTCGGACAACTTCGACTCAGTGTCTTTTGGCTGAAGAAGGAATGTTGCTTTGGATCAGTTTCTCTTTCTCTAGCATTGTTTAGCAATAGGCAAAATACCATGGCCTAATTCCCATGCTCATTCAGTTTTAGCAACGGCGGCTATGTTGGTCGGTGAACCGGCATATATTTAATAAACTTTGTAAAAGACACCATAAGAACACAAGTACAAAGTTTCAAAGCCGTAACTTCAGAGAAAAGTTTTAAAAATCAGTTAAAAAGATGGAAAAAGTTTAAAAGACATTGCTCTTGAACTGTAGATCAGACAATTATCTTTCAGATCTGAATGAAGTGGACTTTTCTGTTCTCTATCAAATATGGTTTTCTAGATAAATGTTCAGCGAAAATTATCAATTATTTAAAGATTTCTGATCGTTAGGTAGTGTAACACTGGTATGAGTTTTTTTCGAATTTTCTCTGTAGTACTTTTCAATCCCAAAACCAGTCCGACTCCATGTATTATTTTAACAACGGCGGGCATAAATTTCACAAATAAGATAGAGAACACCCTGAAAATCTATGGAAAGCCAACGGGGCCAAATTCTTCATCCGTATAATGTCAATTCGCAATTGTAACTTGTACATTTGTTATTCGTAACTTGTTGATTTGTATAATGTTGATTTGTAGAATGTCATCTTGTATTTGGTTATTTGTAGATTTGAAAATTATCTATTTTGTAAAAGTCAATTTTTACTCGGAAGTCTTCGGCTTCCGAGTCTTGTCGGAGAAAAGATGAAATGGAAGAAGCGCGGCAAACTGTTACAACTCGTTGTCACTTCGCTAACTCTCGTGGTCAATATAGGATCAGATGAGAAAAAGCGATTGCTTTGTAATGTCGTAAGCGGCAAACATGGCGACACACTCTATTTTAGATTTTATTACTAAAATGCTTTGTTTTTAGATTTTAATTAATTCTGATTTTTATTTTAAAATAGATGTACTTTATTTGAAAGGAAAAACAGCAATAATAGATTTTAGATTTTAATGAAGGACATTTTAAGTCATGCTATGACATTTTAATTTTTTTTTAATTTTTCACATTAACTATTTCTCAATTAATCTATGCAATAAATTACCCACTAGATTTTTAAATAGCATTTTAAATAAATGTATTGACCCTCGTTTATTATTTTATATATCTTAATTCTTATCAGTTATATATATTTTATGGTTAGTGTGGGTAACCGCGCTATACTATAGAAAGTAAGAAAGAAAGAAAAAAACAACAACAACAAAAAAACATTAACCGAAAGAAAAAATGCAACCTCAAGGTCATATAGAAAATGAAACATAATCTATTCTGTAAATACCAAAAATTAAACAACAACCAAAAATAAACAAATACCATACATATTGCAGAGATCAACTATGTCCTACAAAATACCTGTAAATATAGTAAAATACACTTTCTTTAAATGTATGCTGTACATATATACTGAAAGAAAATGATTAAAAAAATATTAACATAATTTGAATTAAAATTACGAAATTCCAAAAAAAATTCGTTCTACTCCGCCTTAGTGGAGGTGCTCCTATTTAAAGGAGGTTAATACAGAGAAGAAGAAGGCGACAGCAGCCTGAGTGATTTTTAACAATCTGTATCTGAGATTGATACCAAAAAATATCGACATAACAACTATAGAAACTGAATTCAAACCAGACGATCTCGGTTTGTGTGCATGCCCAGGAGTCTCGACAGAGGGAAATAGTGATTTTGTTATTTGAAAGATCTCGTATGGTTCTGTGATGTATCAAGGCTTGCGGAAGTAAAAGTTGACGTGACAAGTAAGTCTTGCATTGCATTTATGTTATTTTAAAGAGTTTTGTTTAATTTACGATTACATACATTCAGTGAGAGCAACATAGATTTAATAGCAATAACAGAGGTCTTTCCAAAAAACAGCCGATATTTACCTACCAATGCAGAGCTACAAATTGATGGTTTTAATTTGTACAAAAACGATAAAAATGCTAGAAGAGGCACAGCCATATATGTAAGCTGCAAACTGCAAGTAGACGAGGTGAAATTGGACACAGAATTCCAGGAGAGCACATGGATTAAACTCAAACTAACAGGCAGAGACACCCTCCTTATAGGATGCATATACAAGAGTCCAAGCAGCGACACTCAAAACTTAGCCAGGTTAAATGAGTTAATTATTAATGCATCACTAAACAAGGAGTACTCTCACATATTAATATTAGGGGACTTCAACTATCCTAAACTCAACTGGAAAGATTGGCGAGCAAATGGAGACAAAGAAGGAGAGCTGTTTATGGAGAGCATACGAGACAGTTATTTGTACCAACAGGTCACAGAAATAACCAGAACAAGACAAGATAGCGATCCCAGTGTTCTGGATCTCATACTTACAAATGAGGAAAATATGGTAGACAAAATACACTATGGGAGTCCCCCGGGGAAAAGTGACCATGTAGTTCTAACATTTGAATACAAATGCTATTGGGAACAAGAACAAACAAAAGCCACTAGATGGAACTATAATAAGGGGGATTATGAGAAGATGAAACAGGAACTAGACTTAGACTGGAAGTCCTTAATGAGATCAACAAATGGGGACCCTAATGAAATGAATAACATATTTTTGGAACAGTACAACAAAGCCAAAAATATACACATTCCATCAATCAACAGCAAAGCCACTTCAAAAGCCAAAAAACACAACTACATTCCCCTAGACCAGAGAACCAGAGATAAGATCAAGGAAAAGCACAAATGCTGGCAGAAATACATGGAGACAAAGAATATAGATAGATATAGAGAATTTCAAAGAACAAGAAATCAAGTTAAAAATCTAGTAAAAAAGGCCAAAAGGGACATGGAGCAAGATATAGCCAGAAATGCAAAATCTGACCCAAAAAAGTTCTGGCAATATGCTAACTCAAAAAGGAAGACAAAAACTGGCATTGCTGAATTAAAGTACAAGGATAGCGAAGGGCAACCCAAAGTAGCTATGAGCGATGAAGAGAAAGCCAATATATTAGCGGACTTTTTCAGCAGTGTCTTCACAAATGAACCAGAAGGGATCATCCCACAACTAGACCCTATAAACATTGTCATACCCTATGAAGAAACTGAATTTACAGAAAAAGAGGTCGAAAAACTTTTGGAGGAATTGAACCCAAACAAATCCACTGGACCAGATGATCTTCACCCAAGAGCTCTTCGGGAATTGAAAAAAGTCGTGACAAAACCACTAACCACAATATACAATGCATCTAAAGAGAGCGCAGTTTGTCCAGATATATGGAAACTTGGTAATGTCGTGGCACTTTTCAAAAAAGGGGATAAATCAGATCCTGGAAATTACAGGCCAGTGAGCTTGACAAGCATTGCATGCAAATTGATGGAAAAACTAGTGAGAAACCATATAGTCAAACATATGCAAGCTAACAAGCTGTTTAGCAAAAAACAATTTGGATTCATATCAGGGAGGTCAACCTCACTACAACTCCTTAAAGTCCTGGGCGAATGGACCGAAATATTAGACAATGGTGGGTGTATTGACTCGGTGTACATGGACTTTATGAAGGCTTTTGACAAGGTCCCACATAGAAGGCTCCTCAAGAAACTAGGAAGATATGGCATTGGTGGTAAAACCATAGAATGGATAAAAAGCTTTCTATCAGGCAGACAGCAGAAAGTATCAGTAAATGGCTCTGAATCAAGATGTCACAATGTGACCAGTGGCATACCACAAGGTAGTGTTTTGGGACCAATCTTGTTTGTCATCTACATTAATGATATGCCAGAGTGTGTGGATGCTGCAGCATTTTTGTTTGCAGACGACACCAAGATATTCAAAGATATTAAATCAGAGGAAGATGCAAAAGATCTCCAGAAGGATCTTGACATGCTACAAAATTGGTCAAATACCTGGTTACTTAAATTCCACCCAAACAAATGTAAAGTTGTCACAATAAGCCATAAGAATAAACCCGAAACATCAAGGGAATACCACCTGTACAACGACAACAACCAGGAAGTCACACTACAAAAGTCAGAGGGTGAAAAAGACATAGGAGTGCTGGTGGACGAACATCTATCCTTTTCCAAACACATCCAGCAACAAGTCAATAAAGCAAACAGCATTATGGGTCTCATAAGAAGAACTTATACATATCTTGATACAACATCATTCAGGTACCTGTTCCAAGCATTAGTAAGACCACATCTGGAATATGCTGCGTCGGTATGGTCCCCCTATAAAATTGGTGACATTGAGAGCATAGAGAACGTGCAACGACGAGCAACAAAACAGATACCTGGATTTAGAGACCTAGAATACCCGGAAAGACTTAAAAAACTCAAAATGCCTACTCTGAAGTATAGACGCCTCCGTGGTGACATGATAGAAACCTTCAAAATAATCCAGGGTATCTATGACGAGGAGGTCACCACAGGGCTACTCGACCTGGACAATAATGCCAGAACAAGGGGAAATGACAAGAAACTGAAAAAGCACCGATCCAAACTCAACATCAGGAAGTACTTCTTCACAAACAGGATAGTTGATGTTTGGAATAGCCTACCAAACGAAGTTATAAATGCCAAAACAGTCAAGCAGTTTGAGATCTATCTTGACAAACACTGGGAACATCAGGATGTAAAATTTGACCACCAAGCTGAACTAGACATCACCAGCAGAGGTCGGAAACCCGGAAATGACAATATAGAAACAGTCAGTCAAAATGACCAAGAGGTGGATACAGTGGTTGAAGAAACCAGCGTCCACAGTTGATCCTATCCTATCCTATCCTACATTAACATCTTGTACATTGTACATGTATATTGATTGTATCACCATGTTGTCTATTGTATTTTATGTGTAATCTATCAACATCATTCATGTTCTTTTCTTCAATCAATTATGTCCTTTTCCTATACATGTACAACAAATAAAAGATATGTTAGGCATGGACCATTTGATTTTCTAGGGGGGGGGGATTTTTTTGAAAAAAATTTCCCGTCCCTGATTTTTGTGAAAAAAAAATAATCTGGCCAGCACCCTAGGTTGAAAAAATAATCTGGTTTCAATCTTGCCAATTGAAAAAAAATAATCTTGCCAACAAAATTTCCTTGCTTGTGTGTGAAAAAAAATAATCTGGCCCGCAAAGCGGGCGAAAAAAATTTCCCAGCTCAAGGTAAATTCCCAGGCCCCCCCAGAAAATCAAATGGTCCGTGCCTTATGTTATGTTATTTACTACAGGTCAATGCTGAACTCTGTGTACATGTATTTATTATAGAATGTAAAACACTGCCACCTGTTTAGTAAAAATATATTAGAGTCTAATATGAATCTAATTTATTTTAAATCAAAAATTGCTTACACAAGGTTATGTTGCTGCTCGGTTGTTGTCTTCACTCAAGAGTGCAGACATATCGAAAACTTTAAAAAGCAGACATTCGGTCCTGTGAATCTGAAAATTGTGTCTGACCCAAGCATTTTTTTGTCTGCAATTTACTAATATACTCCGTTCTCATTATATCATGGGTTCTGTGTTATCGTGGTTCAAAACCAAATATTCAACTGTGACGTCACTGTTTCTACGTAGCTACATGTACGTACCACGATATAACGAGATAACGTTACCAGGATAGTTCATACAAAATTACGGTCAGATCAGCCAGTAATTCTGTCAGACACACCAAATCTTGCAGGACTGAACAGATTTTTGCGGGACAGGTCCTGAGGTTCTGTACAGCTGTCATCATGTACAATATTTCGATATGAGATAAAAAGCTACGCCGAGCGCAGCATGATATGACCGATACAAGTTGAACCCTGTACGCTGGAGGCCCAATATGGATAGTCTATTGCTTTGGTCACATGAAGCCCATGGTGGACTTATAAAGCTTTTTGACACATACATCCTGTGGTGGACTTTCAAATGCATTTTGACACATATACATGTATATTGACATCAACATCTCATACAAAAAGCCTTATTTATATACATATATCAATTTACATTTTTTGCCCTTTGACCCCTAATTTAAAAAAAAAAACTGTAAGAATTTTGTTAATCAGATTGCAAAAAAGGGCAGGGATTTTCATAATGAAAAAATATTTTGAAATCGGACCAATTATAAAAAAGTTATTTTTATGGGCATGGCCTACTCTTTGCCACATCCCTGTTCACCATTTTATGGAAAGCTACCCCCCCCCTCCTGAAGACCTTTTAGATTTTTAATGACAATGTACATGTGTACTATATGACTTAAAGAAATTAAAGCAATATCTGACAATATTTTCTGACCTACTCAATAGTTAGGTATTCATTACTTAAAACAATAACAAATGTTAATGTGATATATCTTCAAAGAACAGCATGGCCTATTTGGTCACATGTCACCTTATATTTGTTTTGATTTTACATTTTCTGGGTTTCATGTTTATTGCATGAACCTTCTGGTTGATAGGAAACTGTGTTTAGAAATTGTAATAACTTGGAAGCAATGGAAATCTATATTCAAATATCTTTGATCTTACAAAAAAAGCAAAGAAACTTCAGTTTTCCTTGTATTCTTAATTTGCAGCCCTTAAATGTTGCAATATTATAACTTGAAATATTGGGACAAAAATGTTTTATTTCATCTTATTTACATTTTATACTTATGTCTTACATATATATATATATATATGTCTTTTGGGGATTACATTGCATTGTTAATTCATGAGCTTTATCCAATAAACTGATTGATTGATTGATAATATTATAGTGGAACTGCTGCAACTTTAGGACATATGAAATTGCAAGACTATTATTGATCATTATTGTTGATAAAAAATACATTATTGTAAGCTGATGTTCATTTTTATAACATTATTTATTTGCAAAATATCAATTTAAATGTGGATTTATATGTGAATTGTGTCCTACATTGTATGTTTAATATGTGTGTGTATTAGCAAGTTAAGTCATGTAAGTATAAATATTTTTTTTCTTTCAGACAAAGAGCCATATAAAGCTAAAAGTTGATAAAAGTCATCAGCATCTGCAATTTCAAGATATGGATAAATGCTGACTGTGCATATATAATTCTCACTGAAACTGGCTATATCTAGCATCAAAATAGTGTGTACCTTTACAGAGAGCTTTATTCTTCTAACTAAGGAGTCCAAAAGTCTATAGAAATTATGAAAATTTGTTTTGAGCAGCTACAAAATATATAAACATCCTAGGATGATGTGAAAAAGATTGAGTAAAAATCATGAATTAATATGTTGTGTAAAAGAATGAGTGAAATTTAATATCAAGTGAAATATTAAAAAATAAATGTGATATAAGAACTTTTTTTGTTTGTTACTCTATATATTTTCTATTGATGATGGATCCACACAACATCATATCTTCATAAACATCAAGGCAAATACAGAGCAGAACAATACATTAATGAAGAAAGCTTTGTCTGGACCCATATTGGACATACAAGTATAATAGTTGACTAGACACACAAAGAAAAAGAAAACACATGCAAGTGTCAATGCAACATACCATGTGTAACAGCTCGAATGCAAGAAAGAATAAAATCTCATAGTTCCAATTTATTTGCCAAATGAACATGATGAGTCTATAAAAAAATGATAAAAGACTAACAAAAGTTGAAAGCTGTAAATGCTCCATAAGTTTTTTTTTATTTAATAAGATTTTGTGGCATGCATATTTACTCAATTCACTGTAACAAAGTATTTTATAAATTATCCTTTCAATTCATCATAGTAAAACAAATGTACAAGCCTCTTATTCATCAGCTGTTTACAATAGATATATATTACAAGTTATCCAATGTAAATAGATTGACTGACAAATATCATAAGCAATGATTATTCTATTTGACATGTTAAAGATTGTCTACATGTATTTCAATATATGTTATAAGTTTCAATTATGAATGTAACGTTGTCAATGAAATGACATTTGACCAATTAAGATTATTTAGAGGCAGGTTATGCCCCCTATCATTTAAAAAAAATCACTAGTAATTGTTTATTAAAAACAAAACATTGGGTTAAATAATATTTACATATAAGTCCAATAGGGTTATTTTTATCATTGTACCCATTTTCTTTGTACATATAACATGCTGGTGACATTTTTATACGACCGCAAAATTTTTGCGATCGTATAATGTTATGGCGATGTCGTTGTCGTTGGCGTTGGTGTTGTCGTTGTCGTTGTCGTCGTCGTCGTCGTCTGTAGACATTTGGTTTCCGTGCGATAACTTGAGTAAATATTGACCGATTGTTATGAAATTTTGATATGATGTTGGTTACCACTTAAGGAGGGTTGGTATTGTATTTGGGGTTTGTGGCCCCTACCATTTTAGAAAAAAGGCCAAAAGGGGCTAAAACGGGTGTATTGACAAAACTGTTGTAAAATGTTTATTATTCATTTGATTTGGAAAATTCTTTTTTTATTAAATTCCTGATGAAATTCTGTCAACTAAATGTGTCAATGGTTTTAATATATATTGCACCGTTACATTGCTACAGGGGGGCAAAAAGGGGCCACACCCCAAAAATCGATTTTTTTATTTGTGGTCCGATTTTGAAAATCTTTTTTTCATTGGAATCCTTGTGAAAATCCCTGCCTGCGTTTTTTCAATCAGATTTGCAATATCTCTAACCATTTTCGAGAAATTAGGGGTCAAAGGGGCAAAAAACGCCATTTTTATTTAAAGTTTATCTAGGTAAATAAATTTAGCTGTAGTGGATCAGCCAATTGTTATGAAGTTTTAATATGATGGTTATATCCACTCAAGGAAGGTGGATACTGTATTTGGAGTTTGTGGCCCCTACCGTTTTAGAAAAAAGGGCCAAAAGGGGATAAAACGGGTGCATTGACAAAAATGTTTTAGGATGTTTTTTATTCATTCAATTTTGACAATTCTTTTTTTGTTGAATTGCTCATTGAATTCGGTCACATAACTGTTTCCATGGTTTGAAAATATATTGTACCTTTACATTGCTGCAGGAGGCCAAAGACATGCCACACGTATAATATCAACTTTTTATTTTTCGTCAGAGGGTGCATGTGTCAAAAAGCTTTGTAAGTCCACCATGGGCTGCATGTGACCAAAGCAATAGACTATCCATATTGGGCCTCCAACATACAGTGTTCAATATGTTGCGGTCGTATCATGCTGCGCTCGGCGTAGCTTTTTATTTATGCATTTTAGCATTTTAGTGAATCAATATGTAATATTGATATGATGATTGCTATGTAATGTTATAAAGATTACTTTAACTTATTATTGAACAATAATAAACATGCTACCATTGAAATGGTATTAATGTCAAAAAATATTGTCCAAAAATACCAAGTATGTGACAGTGTTCAATAGAAAATGCATATTTTCAAACATAATTGCTGCTATAAGAATATTATGTCTGTAAAAATGTTAGTTATTCTACAAAAGTAATAATAAAAGATAACTTGTTTTGTCATATCAATCTATTTCCCACACAAAAAAAGTTGCAGAGCTTTATGTCTCTGGTCCATCAATCAGTCCTACACATCACTTTGTTATAATAAAAATGACAAAGTTCCAGACAATAAATATTGCTTTGCCTGACGCACCAAGACTCATCAGAGGCGCTCTACCAAAAAAATTGAAAATGCCAAACATAATTTAATTATGATGAGCATAAAACAATAAAACCAAAAATACCAAACAGGGGAAGAAAATTATTACTTAATTTATCTAACAATGTCTGGGGTAAGAAGAATCTAGGGGTTTAGACAATATTGAAAATTAAACATATAATTTAAAGCTATAAATGAAACTCCACTTATACTACTGAACACAAACAAAACATGGTTTGCAAGAACTACACCATATATAGATATGCATGTTACCAAAAAAATCTAGAAAAGCAAAGTTTTGTCGGACTGTTGACCCAATATTTATGTTGAAAACCCTGATAATAGTTCATGAACAAGTAAACGGATATTTCTAAAAAGTACATCATATGTTGTTTTCTACCAGGATTCCATCTGCAAATTATAGTGTGAATAATCACCCATTAAACTGAAATCCTGATATACATGTACAAATGGTGATAAGGCTGTCCCCATCTGTTAGTCAAGTTAGTCAACACAACCCTTAAACATCTGAACAAAATTTAACAAAACTTGGTATGCAAGAAATTCATCATATGAAATCGTGCATAATTACCATGTATTCATTAGCCACAAATTTGGGACACAATTAAATTTACCAAAATACCAAGAACAACAAAACAGAATTCCATAGAACTTGGAATTGAAGAAGTATAACACTTATAGTTGTATCTGTTGCAACAAATCATTGATTTTCCAGAGTACATAATTATAAAGCTAATTTTTTACTCCAATACCATATTACATGATTTAGAAATCGAAAGAGGTAGATATACCGGAACCCAACAACAGAAAAGAATATGTAAAATTTGCAAAAATTATGTTGAAGATGAGTGTCACTTTCTACTAAAATGTGAACCGCTTGAAAATGAAAGAAAAGAAATTTTGCAAATAATATCCAATAAATATAAAATTTTAGTTCATTAAATATTGATAACAAATTTGTTTGGTTATTGTCATCTGAGGATAAATTTGTAATAAGTAATTTATATAAATTAATTAAAAATTTAAAAAACAAAAAGGAGGCTTTACTGAGTGAAAATAACTAGCAAACCTGTTGTATAGGATTTATATTGTCATTGTGGGCCATGTCTCTTGCTGCAGTTACTGTAATATATGATATAAAGTGGTCACTGTGCTTGTTGAACCTTTAATAACACTCTATTATACATTACTTCATTCTGTTTATTCTATTTTATTTTTTTTTATGTTTTTTTTTTTTTTTATTATTCAATCATTGTACAATCACCCATAATCATTGTATGAAATTAACACTAATTGTACTGCCTGAAAGGGCGATTTAATTATCAAATAAACATATCTTATCTTACCAATACCATAATATGAACTGCACACAAGGGTTATATCATAAATATACAGCCTTGTCCGAATACACAAAACAGGAAATGCTCTCCAAAATTAAGTATAAAAAAGATATAGATTAAATGGGCAACATAAGACAAAGCCCCACAAAACAGGAACTGTTTTAGCAAACACCAGATTAACGAAATCTCCATCCTTGAAATCAGCATTCAATAGAAACTAAAATGTGTCGCATTTATTTGCAACAGAATACCCAGCAGAAATAAACAAATTTATGCAACTCAAAGACATGCTACAAGAAATCGTTAAAATATTTTCAAGATATGAAATATGGTATGCTGCCTAGTTGAGTCATTTAAAGAAAAAATGGTGGGTTAAACCATGTTATGGTGACAAACATTCTTCATCCATTGGATATAAAGTTCCATAGTAAAAAGAACACATTCTGACTTCCGAGTTGTCAGTACCAACGGTACTTTGATTAATTGTTAATTGCACATTTGTTATTCGTTAACTTGTTGGTTTGTATACTCTTAACTTGTAAAATTCCAATTTGTATTTGGTTATTTGTAGATTTGTAAATTATTTATTTGTAAAAGTCAATTTGTAATTGTTAATTGCACATTTGTTATTCGTTAACTCGTTGATTTGTATACTCTTAATTTGTAAAATGTCAATTGGTAATTAGTAATATGTTGATATATAACTGCCTTATTTATAAAATGCCAAAGCCCAAATCGCAAAAGTCCAATATGTAACTTTTATATAGTTATGTACAATGTTGATAACTCATTACTTGATCTATGAAATGTTATTTTTAGAATTTCGACTTGTAACTGCACAACTGATAAATGTGGAAACATACAGACAAGCCAAAAACAATATGTATCCCCACCAGTGGGGGGAGACATAATAAAAGAAATGCAACATGTAGTGGACATATTTATTGAAATGCAAGATGTAATGGACATAATAACAAATACAACAAGAGGCTCACAGGAGCCTGAATCGCTCACCTGGTCTAAATTAGCCCATATAATCATCTACAAATACCACACAATGGGAACTATTATAGCATTTCTCTTTCAGCAATAGTTTTCATTCTATAGGCCATAAACACCATCTTTTATCTTTTAAGGGCCATAACTCCTACTAGTTTTCACCTTAAAGCCGCCATAACCCCTATAAGGGGCCATCTGACAACCTCGATCCTATGGAGTCCGAGACATCATTTGCATGTACGGTTCCTGAGAAAAGTTTGACGGAAATTTAGATAGTCATGTTCACATATTTTCACATTGGCCTAAGTCCAAAACAGGAAGTAGATGTCCGATAGGTCTGAAAATCGCTTAAGACGTACAGTTTGTCATATTGAACCACCCTACCAAGTTTCCAATCATTTTCATGTACAGTTCCTGAGAAAAGCTTGACGGAAGTCATGTTCACATATTTTCACATTCGCCCAAGTCCCAAACAGGAAGTAGATGTCCGACAGGTCTGAAAAAACGGAAATTTCGTACGGACGGACGGACATGAGTAAAACTTAATGCCTCCTGACATGTCGTCGCGGGGGCATAAAAACAGCCAGCAGCCTTCAACAAAGCCCGCGGGCACTGCTCGCCGTCTTGCGCTTGGCCCAAGGTCACAACATGATGCAAACAATTCGAGTACAGTCCTGAAATAGTCAAAGAAAGACCCCCTTCTTAAACATAGAACAAAAATACATAAAAAGACAACTAGAAACAAAATCTTTGTCAGAGGATTTTGGCTTAGGACAGGCACAAATAAATGTGGCGGGGTTAAACTAGTTTTGTGGGCCCAACCTTGCCCCTTTTGACAATCTCCAACAAAGCAGACTAACACACAATGAAACAAACAACACGCAACATGCTTGCATGTTGTTGCTTTTGGATTTTAGCCCCAAGAACCTAAGCCGTCAAAATATGTCGGGCAAATATTTGATAGTTCGGAACAGAGGGCATTAATTTTTTCCAGTCGTTTTATGGTCAGAAATGAATGAAAATAGACAAAACAATATGTTTTACTACATTTTTTTTTCTGGGAGGTTGTACAGAAAAAGGGGGTAAAACTGTATCCATACCCCAAGGGCCTGTGGTGCTACCCCTCGATTTACCATGAGGTACCCAGCTGCCGCGTTTATCAAAGCTTTGCTTCTGTCCTTGACGGTAGCGCCCCCTGTCGACGATTACACGCATGAACGATTCGCCCGACTTGTTCATTGTGGAAATGTTATTTGTCGATTCGCAAAATGTCGATTGTACAATGAATAAATTTCAAACTGTATGTATCAGTTGTGCAGTTACATTTCGAAATTCTAAAAATAACATTTCATAGATTATCAACATTGTACTATATAAAAGTTACATATTGGACTTTTGCGATTTGGGCTTTGGCATTTTATAAATAAGGCAGTTATATATCAACATATTACTAATTACCAAATGACATTTTACAAATTAAGAGTATACAAATCAACGAGTTAACGAATAACAAATGTGCAATTAACAATTACAAATTGACTTTTACAAATAAATAATTTACAAATCTACAAATAACCAAATACAAATTGGAATTTTACAAATTAACAGTATACAATTCAACAAGTTACGAATAACAAATGTACAAGTTACAATTGCGAATTGACATTATACGGATGAAGAATTTTGACCCTGTTGGCTTTCCATAAAAATCAAGTGTATAAAGTTTAAAGCAATTCCTCCCGTGGTTTGAGAGAACATGCTTGAAGAAAAGTTTATGAACGAAGGGTGCCAAATGATGACAATTGCAAACATGGCCGTTCTGGCCAGGTGAGTAAACAATATTGCAGATAAAGAGAAGATCTAGCTCGGCTTAATGTTCAACAGAAGAGTCTTCAAATTGGAGTCATTCATAAGCAAATATCAACCTTTCTGGATCCTTTTGGAACTGAAACTTCCAAAAAGGGAGCACATAGAAAATACAATTGTAAGTGTGGTCAACAATTCCATTTTTTAACATTTTAGTGGTTAGGAGTAGAACAATTCCACCTTAGATTACAAGAATGTCAGTAAGGTCACAGTGGTACATATTTTGGATCTTTGATTAGTACTTTAAAGAGACAGTATTATCATACATTTCTGGGACATTTCTACTTGATAAGGTCGAAATATATATAACAAAGTATTACTTAACATATCCATAACTGTTAAACAGAGAGGACAAAGCCAGCAAGGTATTTATGGTAAAGTAATATGTTGAGAAATAATATACATTTATACTATTCCTTTCTTTTAACGCACTATGAAATTATATATTTTTGTCATTATTATCATATTCTAATAAGCAGTTTACATTTTACTCATTTGAACCAAAATTTTCTACCGAAATTCTGAACTGTTAAAACAGGTTTTTGCATTCAGTTACTCTTACGAAAGTTATTCTTTTTGAAGTTTCCTGTTTCTTTTTCCATTTCAGCTTCCTTCAAAACTTTTCAGTTTTAAAATATTTGCTATTGAAGAGGGTTACTCTTTGACTTTTATGCAAGGATAATTAGCATAAATATCTATTCGTATTTTTAAATGACTTTTGGGTTCTTTAATATTAAAATATATTTTTACTTTTTTTTCAAGCAACATGTACCGTACTTTAGCCCTAGTAGTTTTATCAGCAGTATGCGTTTTGAGTAGGCCTGGTTTCAGAGATAGCATCCCTAACGGCTATAGTGTTCCCAACCCTTGTCATATACCAGCAACATGGAATGCAGTAGGACACTACACCCCTGAACATTACACACAAATTAAAAACCCGTTTGCATTGGTAAGTTTTGACCTGTACAGAAAATGTTACTGTATATTAACGCAATGAATCTGTATAGTAACACAATGAATCTGTATACTTCACAATACACATCTACACTAATGCAATGAATCTGTATACTAACGCAATGAATCTGTATACTTACGCAAAGAACATAATTATACACTAACGCAATGAATCTGTATGAACCTGTATACTATTGCAGTGAATCTGAATACTTACGCAATGGACATCTACACTAACGCAATGAATATGTATACTTCACAATGCACATCTAGACTAATGCAATGAATATGTATACTTCACAATGCACATCTAGACTAATGCAATGAATCTGTATACTTCACAATGAACATCTAGACTAATGCAATGAATCTGTATACTTCACAATGAACATCTACACTAACGCAATGAAACTGTATACTTCACAATGAACATCTACACTAACGCAATGAAACTGTATACCAACGCAATGAACATCTACACTAATGCAATGAATCTGTATACTAACGCAATGAATCTGCATAAATTACCCAATTAATCTGTATACTTACGCAAAGAACATAATCATACACTAACGCAATGAATCTGTATACTAACGCAATGAACCTGTATACTAACTCAATGAATCTGTATACCAACGCAGTGAATCTGAATACCAACGCAATGGACATTTACACTAATGCAATGAATCTGCAAAGTTACCCAATGAATCTGTATACTAACGCAATGAACCTACTTACGCAATGAACCTGTATACTTGAATCTTTGGCAAAGCTTTCGTTTGTACTGTCTATTTGATGTTTTATGTTCCTTGTTTAAGAAGGGGGTCTATCCGTGACTATTTCAGGGCTGGATTTGAATTATATGCATTTTATTTAGACCATGGGCCAATTGCAGAACCGCGAGCAGTGCCAAATGGCCTCGTTGAAGGCTGCTGGCGGTTGTCCATTGTGGTTTTTCTAAATTCCCGTTTAATTGTGGGCTGTGTCGCGTACACTTATTCCACATCTCATTATTTTCTAATATAACGCAATGAATCTGTATACTAACTTAATGAATATGTACCTGTATACAATGCAACGAATCTGTATACTACACAATGAATCTATATACCAACACAATGGATCTGTATCCTAACGCAATTTTACTAGCTGACTATATCATTTGTTAACCCACTAATTAGATCTCATAAGGACAAAGAAGTTTTTTGAATCACCTTAGATACACCAATCGCCCCTTTTTGTTCATTTTTACTTCCTAACAATTATAATCGAAATATTGTGGCATACTAGTTGGCTTTGTAGACATCACTATCAGTTGGATCCAAATATTGTGCAGAACCATATCGAAGAGCAAGGTTGATGGTCACTTTTATATAAGGCGTTTTATGTCCAGAAGAGGGTCTTTCTTTGACATTTTAGGATTGGCTTTGAATCGTATGCATTATTTTTTTATCTTGGGCCAATTCCAAAACGACAACCAGCGACCACTGTTCACGGTTAAAGCTGCTAGACGATTTCCATTGTAGATTTTTAAACGGTCGTTGTTTATGCACGTTGTGTCCCGTATACACATATTCCACACTTTCGATCAAACAGCATTTTTTCTGTAAAAAGCATCCTTTTTAACTGTTTAACTGGACACATACCTGCAAACAGCTTTCTCTGGGATGCGACTACTAGTATTTGTAAGAAGGATTATCTTTTATTGTTTTAGGATTTCCGAGCTAACAACTTTGTTTGGAATACGACTATCTGTAGGAAGGATTCTGATGGGGACGGAATGACGAATGGCGAAGAACTAGGGGATTCCGACTGTTCGTGGAAACCCGGTCAGACAGCATTCAACCCAGTAGGACACCCAGGTTAGATTTAAGGAAATCAAGGATATATAAAAAAAAGGATATTCGCGTCATTGAACTAAATTGCCAAACGGTCAAGCGATACCATTCGAGCACCGACAAAACAAACTGATTCCGGAAACTGAGTTTTGAGCAATTCCGAATCAAAGTTCTTGTGTATCTGTATTTCAATCACATTAAAATAGTGGGCGACTGGAGCAGTAAATATACGTGGTCGTCGGGTTTTTTTTTTGTCACAAGCTCAATATGTTTCCAGTCTTTCGACAGAAAAACTGTTTTTTCTAAAATATACTAGGCAAAAAAAGAAAAGTTACATTGGTTTTCTTTTAAGATTTTTTCGAAGCATATTTTGTTTTGAATTTTTAATATAAAGATTAGGCAATAAACGGGTTTTCTGTCAAATTTGCGTATTGAAGGTGGAATTGAAAATGACGTTCCGTCACTTTTCAATTTTTACCCAAATTGGAACTTTTAAAATTTTACGTGTCGAAAATTCAATAAAGCTAGTGATTATGGTCGTTACATGTAACAAATATCACGGTTAACAAAAGGTCGCACTTAAATGTTGACAAATTGTAAGTCAGACACGTTACGTTAACGTCAAAAGTTGAATCAACTCTCTTTTTTAGTGTTGGGTACAGGAATGACAAAAATACAGGTGATTGATCATTTAAAAGACTTTAGAACAACTATCCATAAACCAGAGACTCGTGTCAGAGGTAGCAGAACTAAGTGAGACCGGAAGTAGCAGAATAGTTTAGATCAGGCGTTGCCGCTTTATTTTTCTTCGTAATCGCTTCGTTAACGGTGCAAAACCTTAACTCGTGTAAATGGACGAAATTTTAATCTAATTTTCATAAACACTGAACATACGCGGTCACGCCAAGCTGACGTCATTGTTTTAAAAAAAGACGTCCTCTGAATTAAGTTTCTTTCGCGTAACAGTAATGACGTTATCCCGACATATGGCTTTTGTAATAAAAATACTGAAATGGCGGTACTTGGCCATAGCCTTTACTATAAATAAAATATTACAATGCAATAAATGATATAAATGACAACGATATAAATGAGTAAAATGACAATGATAGAAAATGACGGTTACCGCAAAATAATGGCAACCGAAATAACAAATGTATACGAGCGTGGGATACACAGCTCTAATGGAATTTTTTAGAGTTGCCGTGGGATACACAGACAACAACACCGAAAGTTTCCCTATTCAAAGTTATATATGCATAAATCTGTCTACAAGATGCAGCGAATACTGCAAATCACAGGCTACTAGACGAAAATAATTGGTCCAAAGTTGTAGATCATCTACATGTGATACGATTACAAAATTCCATTGAAACGATTTTTCATGTAGATCTACATGTAGTTTAGGAAGATTCCAATAACATAAACAGTACTTGAATGTTCCATTAACACAGTTAATATAGATGACTTCATTGTGACATTAAATTTGTAGATTCACACCAAAGTTAGCGATAAATAGAACAATCAGTTTCCATGGCTTGTTTAAGATCTCCAGAGGTTAATTGAAAATATATAAAATTTTCAAATTAATGTCATGATCAGTTCAGTAGATAAGGTAGATGCGCATCCATGTCCTTTCAACCTGATCCTTCCAATATGTTTCGACAAGCCCATTCATATCAAATTTTATCTGGGATTACAAGCTGCAAACAACCAACCTGGAAAATAAATCAAAAAACCCAGCAAAGCCCATTCATATTCATTAATCATAATGCTTCATTCATTTCAAGCTAAACACTTGTTAACTGGGGCTGCAAACAACCAACCTGAAAAATAGAATTAAAAAACCAGCAGAGCACATTCAATTAAGCATTGGCATTGCTTCATTCATTTAAGCTAAAAACACTTGTCAACTGAGGCTGCATACAATCAACCTGTAAAATAAAATCAAAAAAGCAGCAGACCACATACATATTAACCTTTGCTTTACACCAAGCTAAAAAAAAACCCTGTCAACTGGGTTTGCAACCTAAACAACTAACCTATAGAATAAAATAAAAATACAAAACTTCATAAATCATTGTTTATTCCAAGCTAAAAAGAAAACTTGACAACTGGGTTTGCAAGCAGCAAACAATCAACCTGATTAATTCAAATAATAAAATCAAACATTCATATTAATTAATCATTGTTTTAAATGGGATGGTGGGAGGGTTTTTTGGTGCAAAATAATTGTCATACCTTGCCGTTGAAATTAGCGGAAAGAAGGAGGTACTTATCTCCCTTGTGCAATTAAATAAGTAAAGGACTTTTGTCACGTAGAAATAAGTAATAATAGATAAATGATACAGCCATATACGATAACTTGATTTAAGTTCTAACGACTTAAATCATATTATCCCGACATATGGCTTTTGTAATAAAAATACTGAAATGGCGGTACTTGGCCATAGCCTTTACTATAAATAAAATATTACAATGCAATAAATGATATAAATGACAACGATATAAATGAGTAAAATGACAATGATAGAAAATGACGGTTACCGCAAAATAATGGCAACCGAAATAACAAATGTATACGAGCGTGGGATACACAGCTCTAATGGAATTTTTTAGAGTTGCCGTGGGATACACAGACAACAACACCGAAAGTTTCCCTATTCAAAGTTATATATGCATAAATCTGTCTACAAGATGCAGCGAATACTGCCAAATTGACTGTAAACATATCAAAATAAGTTTACAGTCAACCGCCATAACAATGGGGGAATGAGCTGAATCTTATATGGACCAAGTACCGCAAATAGAATTGAAAACAAATGCTCCGTCAGCTAGGATAAAATATTCAAGATTACCAATTAAATGCAAAATAATAAATGAATAAATGGTAACCATGACTGCCAAAATAAAAAATGTAGTATAGTTTCAATCAAATCATAGAATGCAGATCTTGGTAATGCACCAGTTAAGGTGACTTGTATAATTTGTTTGGCACACAATGTCAAAGAATATAAACCATCTCTTAGGAGGCATACAATTTGAGTAAAGCTCTAATCAAAAGGGGGTTTATTCTTGGTAAACACTTTTGCCAAACATAGTATGCATATGCATTTATGTCAGTATAGTTGTAATCTGAATAAGATTTTAAAGAAGTGTCAAACCCTGAAATGAATTAAACAACAGCATTAAATAATTAGAGTAAATTGAATGTATTTATAAATCAGCAAAACCAAATCCTGATAATGTAAATTAAATGGAATACCATTGGGAATTTGCACATATCACAAGAATTCCGTAAAGAACCCTTTTATCTTTATTTAGACTAAATAATCTCGAACTAATGACTGAGAATTTGGCATACATAGAAAAACCTCCCAGCGATCAAACATTTTAACACTTTGTGCTAAATGTAACAATGACAATAAGTCACACCTCTTACTTGAATTGTCCTTTTGCAACAATCTGACAACATTTACGAATCAAATAAACTAAATAAAACAGAAAAAATAACAAATATCTACATCTAACTACAACTGAGAAAATCAAGACACCAAACGGTCATTAGAACTGAGAGGAGACCCACCACAAACATTCCAGTTGCATTGTAAAAACCAGCTACCCTACATATACTATGTATTTATATCATGTTCTGTCAAGATATAACCTATATCCTCTGATCAAATAAAATGCATACATACATAATAATGTAGAAACTATGGCTAAAATATTAAAACTGTAACAAATGAGTTCCCAAGGACATATGCATGAATTTTTGTTTTGTATCAGCACAAAGCAAGACCTATTCAAAAAGGAGTATATGATAGTTTGTAAAATAGATCACTTGTTTGTGTGTGTGCGTATGCGTGTGTATGTTGTACAAACCTGTTATAAAATATTTTGCAAATCGGGCGTCGATTTATAACCAATATACCTTTTAAACAATATCAGTAAAAGCACTGTAATGAAAAAGTGTGTGTGTGTGTGTGTGTGTGTGTGTGTGTGTGTGTGTATGTGATGCGAATCAGTGTAGGTTGCCTTTTCAATATAAACTAGATCTGAAATTTCTCAAATAAATCCATGTGAATATGATATAAACTGCTTCATCTCATATAAGTTATTAATAATGTAATTTTTAAATTGATTCGCCTGGATAGTCTAAACTACGATGCCGGTGTGTGGACATGTGTGTTTGTGTTACATATATTAGAATTTAGGCCCATAAAAAACTTATAATCCTTTTATCAAATACCAGTCAAAGCAATATACTGAATTGTTTGCTTTGTTTGTGTGTGCGTGGTTGTATGTGTGTATGTATGCGTGTGTGTGGTTAGTATCAGTGTTAGTAGGTTCCCTCTTCAATTATACCAGATGTGAAATATCTCAAATGCAGTCATGTTATAGATCGCTTTAACTCAAATAAGCTATTTACTAAAAATGTAATTCAATTCCTTGGATAGTCTTAATTTTATTAGAAATGTCTTTAGATCCTTATAAAGAATACAAATTCTATGTCTTCGATCATATTTGAGTTGTTATTTAATGATAATCTTTTATGAATAATACTCATTAGCTAGATAAATTTGATTTCATAAGGCATAAGCCTAGTATATTTCATTCATCCTGTTCTAAGTTACATTACCTATTGTCTTTTAAACATTGCACCTTAAATTTAGGTTCCTGTAGTTGCAGACTACTTTCTGTTTTGATCACCTTCACATAACTAAACAGTGCCACTGAAACTCAGAATAAACAGAAAATGAAGTAATAAAATGTCGAATTTATCATAATGGCACATGCACGAATATTTATATCTAGAAATAAGCATTCAACTACTTTTAAATGTGTTTTAAGAATCTTAAAAGCTTAATAACTCTGTCGCTATGTGAATTACAGACCTTTATTTAATTGACTTATTTATTTGCAATCAATATAAACCTGGTTACCTAAACAAAGTAACAGACTGAGTTATCAGTAACTAAGTCTTTAACAAGCAGAGGATAAATTAACGTAAGAGTTTACAATGACGAAAGATTAAAAACAAATTAACAATTATGCGTATTGAGTACTTCACTGGCTATCGGTTAACTGACAGAGTATTGTGTAACTCGTCCTTTAACGGACAGATGATTGATTAGCCATACATACCTTTATAAGGTTATAATCATTTTGAAAACCATGAATTTTCTAATTTTTTTCCATGTCACAGAAAGTAAAACCAAATTAACATAATCAAACCTAAAATATTCTAATAAAAGTTTCTGTTGCCTATGACAACTCACAAAGTGGTTGTTACATTCTAAAAAAAAAATGTTTTAGGTGCACATGTACATGCTATTTTCATTGGCAATTACAAAATATACCTTTTCTTATATTACATTATTGCAGTTGAGTATTTTTTTAACTTTTAATGTCAACACTATGAAAGTGCCAACTGTAAGGTAAAAAATATATAGGTGTTTGCCATATAATAACACCTCCAACTATTAAAGTGAAAATTGATTACATACTGTAATAAATATGAAAAATTAGCAATGTTTGGAAAATTATTAACAGACATTATCAATATTTATTTTATTTTGTAAGATGAGCAGGATATTGCATTCAAAATATTACCTTTGACAAATTATAATACTGCATGTCTTGTATACCAATGAATCAAGCTGGCACTTATGATCACTCATGTTGTACTTGTATTTATAGGCAAACATACACTTTGGTCAACGTAAAATACTGCTTTCATGTTCTTTACAAAGACACTTAAGAGAAGGGCTAAATTTCATAGATACAATGTATTTCTCCTGCCCTTTAGATGTTTGAACAATGTGCAACTGTAGCTTATGCTCCAAAATCACATGACGTCAACTTTCAGCATTCACAGGCTGATACAGGCGATTCCACTTTTGCCCTTCGACTGGATCAATGTGCACAGCATTTTAACTGAAACTCAGGCAAATAAATATTTGTTTTAATAGGCATTCAAACAATTTGATAAACATTATTTACAAAATGTACATGTAAACTGTATTTGAAAGTACAAATTGTATGTGATGCGTATCATTTTAATACAATAGACAGGCATATAATTATGCAATTTTGGATTATATATAACTGACTCCTCAAACACACCATTAGACTGTGTTTTTTATGTTAGAGATGATCTAAGTAAATACACCCATGTACTAATGTGACTTGTCTAGAAATTTAAATTTCTATATGTTGTTCAAATGTATTTGCATCTTGTTATCAGTCAGGGAGATCATCAAAAACAGTTATATTTTTTTTATAACCATTCTAGGTTACTTATTTTTACTTTTTTAGTCAAATTTGAGTTACTTCCCTTGATTTTTTTAATAATGTAACCAGTTTCAGTTATTTTTCTATTTTCTTGCTTAAAATGACTAATTTTACAAAAGTGTAAAAAAAACTTTTAATTCTAATCTTAAATGTAAAGTTTTGATCTTAATTGATAGATTATCAATGACTTTACAAGGTTTATTTACTGGAAATGATTATATATTTAAGCACTGGTGCTGTGATAATGACATTTTAATTTCCCATGGGCATCATCTTTGAGAGGCTTGCGTACCAATAAGATAAGCTTGCAATTTCAAACTCATATCTGAACTACACAGTTTAAAGTTCAATTAATGCAGAAAAAATTTTGCCTAGTGGGGGAAAATACACTAACTATGAAAATTTGTAGGTTTGAAAGTGATCAATTTAACAAAAGTAACTGAAAATGGTTATCTTTTTAAATTCAGATAACCTAAATCAGTTATAAAAATTATAACTTATTTTGATGATCTCCCTGACTGGTTATAGCATATACATGTGATATATATACATGTACATGTCCGACAGTACATGAAAATATATTGAGTGACAAAATAATGTTATAAGTAAAATAATGTTGCATTGTTGCAATGGAAATTCCGAAAAGCTTCGACAAATAAAATTGTATGCATAGAAGAAAATGAATATAGGCTATGACCGCTATTTAAATTTGCATGTAAACAAAACTACAAAAATAGAAACTCAAAATCCCGGAAGTAAAAATGCTGCAGATGTGAAGAAACCAATTGTTCAAAAACGTCTACCTAAAAACCAATGTAAATAAAAATCATCAGTCCATAGAGTAAAAAAATAAAAGTAAAAAAACATAGGATCCTCATCGACCAAGTATGAACTGACAGCATGGAAAAAAGGGGGGGAAACAAAGACAATCCGTAAATCTATCTGAATAAAAATTCAGGCTTTATGTACAAAATTGATAAAATGCAGCAATAATCATTTCGGAAATACGTTCGAACATCTTAATATTTCAAACAACTTTACAATGCTGTACATGCATGACATGTGGGCATATGCATTGCTTTACCATATGCTTTTACAATGCCGTGAATGCCGATGGCTCAACATAAAATATGAACGATTTAAATGGCATCTCATCAAAAATCATAACAAACAAATGCATATGCACTAAACTAATGCATTTCCTGACCGATTTAAGGTCAGATGTTAAAGGATGCAAATTCTTTTTTTGGTGCAAAATAATTGTCATACCTTGCCGTTGAAATTAGCGGAAAGAAGGAGGTACTTATCTCCCTTGTGCAATTAAATAAGTAAAGGACTTTTGTCACGTAGAAATAAGTAATAATAGATAAATGATACAGCCATATGTACGATAACTTGATTTAAGTTCTAACGACTTAAATCATATTAATGAGTTGTATCATGCCTAAAATTGTCATAGATAAGTAAGAAGCACCATTTTTTAACCGAAAAATCAAAATTTAACAGAAATTTTGTAACTTTCAACATTTTGTCATTTTGGTTGTACTGAATTTGGTTTTTAGAAATAACCAATCCCACCGGAAACCGTTGCAAAATATCCCATCCCTGTAGTTTTACAGATTGTTAAATGTCCATAAATTCTGACTTCAACTTTATATTCATCGAAATGCTGTCAGATATTCAAAATGAATGGTTAGTCAGGAACGATAATGCTTTGCAAACTTGATTTCCTACAATATCTAGGTAAAACCTTAAAGAGATGTTAAATTCGAATTAAAATCAGGTATACTGGTTGTGACCAAAGATACGTTTATTCAATGGAAGTTACAACTTTTCTTTTGTAATAGAAATTTTATCAAATAAAAAATAAGTGCAACGTTTCTTTTTTTGCCTAGTATATCATATTTGTTTTATCTTTTTTCCAGGAATCTGCGAACCTATAGGAAGCCATGGCTGTCACAGGCAACACTTCACCTGTGAATGTATAAATGATATAACGAAGTGTCCACATCTGTGGGGACATGCTTAAAAACGTCAAATCTTAGGTCCACGGCATTAGATATTAAAGTTTTATTTTCATCATAGCTGCCTTTGAATGTTTTTTTTTCTTCATGACAAACCATAGAAAATAATGAGATGTGGAATAAATGTACGCGACACAGCCCACAATCAAGCGGCAATTCAGAAAAACCACACCGCCAGCAGTCTTCAACGAGGCCAGTAGGCGCTGCTCGCGGTTCTGTTATTGGTCCATGGTCTAAATAAAATTCATATAATGTAAATCCAGTCCTGAATAGTCATAGATAAACAAGTAATACCCCGTAATTGCGGTCTACAATATTCTGTGTTTCTGTAGTTTTTTTTTAACTCGTTAACTTGTGTTATCAAGTGTTGGGGACATGGAGTGTAATCCAAAGGCAGCATTAAAGTCTTGAAATTTATCTGAGCTGAAAACCTAAACAAAGGAGGGACACCTTTTATGCTGCAGATACAATACAAAAGTTAAAAGGCAACCAGGGTAAAACTGATTGATGCAAAACTTAAAAATACAAAATACAAAAACTGGTGAGGTGACCTGGGTTATTTTGTATATACACATCTGTCATCAGCATTATATGAATTAGAATAATATAAAGGTGGAAAACTGAACGAGAAGAGGTGAACATGTCAAACTCATAACAATTACATGATGCGGTCATTTCAGCTATCTTTAAAGCAAGACGAAAGCGCGTCTTGTGGTGAAAATACTGGGACGGCGCACAATATTTTATTAGAGTCAATGTGCGGTACGGTGTTTTTTTCGTATACCGCACATTGATAGGGGGAACAAGTCCCTGTGCACGGCGCATTACCGGTTACTGATAAACTAAGGACGGTCTCGAAAAAATACTTGTACATGACTTTTAACAAAGAAAAGGACGAGTGAGAAAAATGAGGACAACAGACTACCTTTTTCTCCTATTATCCCTATCTTTGTCAAAATTCACGCACCGTTTTTTTGTTTGTTTGTTTTTTTTTTTTTTGTTTTTTTTTTTTTTTTTTTTTGGGGGGGGGGTCGTCTTCAGTTTACCAGCTGTAAACTATAGCCGGTAATACCCCATGATACGTGTATATATATGGACAATACTGAATACTGAAGATAGCCGAAATGAAAATATTCGGAATATCTATGTCGCATTTGTTTTCAAAATCTCCATAGGTTGCCGTGTGTTACTTTTCAACAAATGCAGCTTACAAAATTGCAACCACTGAGCTCTGTTTTTAGTGAGCTCGTTCTGCGTCGACATGTCAGATTTATGTCGGCCCTAAGATACCACCCGCCCCCAATATGCTTCAAGATTCCACGTTAGAAAGTCTTCTGTTCAGTTCTACAATTCTGATATGTCCCGTTGTCGTTTAAGCAATTACCTGCCCAAAAATGATTCAGGTACTGAGTGCTCTGGTTATGCCAACTATTAAAGCCGGTCGCCTTAACTAGCCCTGTGTGACATCAAACATATAATACTCGCTCGTTTTATTCATTTATTTAACACTGTGTTATTTCTACTTGCATGGACTTGAAATGGTCAATATTTTAGCATAAACTTTTACTGATTATTGTTCGTCTTTGAAATAAAGCTGTCGGGGACATTCGCGGTTCGCACGGAACGAGAGGTAACACAGTTGGAGATTGATTTTTTACGTCTACCAGAGAAAATAAGAAGGGCTGTCATAGGGTGTTCAGGTTTCTGGGTTTTTTCTATACCCCTCCATTTTCTTATATTTTGAGGCTTTTTTCCTTGTCCCAATTATTTCTGCTACAGCATAGATAATTTATTCATATCCTTTTTTCCCATTTAAACTTTTTTGAAATATTTTTTTTCTTTTTTTTTTTCGATCCGTGCCAATTTCCCTTGTGGTAAGATGACCAGTTTGGTCTTTAACAGTCTTACTTTTTGAACTCGATTGGAGATATTATCGATTTCTTTAAATTACCTTCATAATTAATACATGTACCTGAATATTGTCCAGTGTTTGGATTGTTAAGGTTCAGTAAGATATTGATCTTGAGCAGGACTAAACAAAAATGTCGGGTAAGATATTTCCAAATAGCTGAAATTTATGTACTTAGAATATTGCTTGAAAAAGAAAATGTATTATAGTGAAAAACGGAATAATATTTTGAACTGTGAATGTCTTTCATTGGAGGAAAACACAATTGGACTGTTTTAAGCTAAATTCTTTACAATTTACTGACTTTTAATATTTCTATCAAAACGTATTGAGATGATTTTGTTACTTATCTTTGATGTTTCCTTTCGATTTACAAAATGTATTTCTTTGGCGAATGTCAATTACACGTTATATGCACTATTTTCCTATAAAGTTGATTTTTTTTGGGGGGGGGGCGCAATCCCGACAAAATAATTTCAGTCCATGTTTTATTTTGTATTGTTATATCTAGGATACCCACAACAATATAACACAGGAGGGGGATATCCTTCACAGCAGTACCCTTCCCCTGTCCAGCAACAGTACCCTCAGTATCCTCCACAGCAGTTTCCTCAGCAACAGCAGTCGCTATGTAAGTCTTTTTATGTGTCATTTAATGAAATAACATGGACGAAAGATTAGTCTATATCATTTCCATGGAAATACCAAAGAAAAAAATTGAATTTCAGAGAAAAAACGTCAAAGCGGCCTGACCCGACGTCAGGGTTTTGAACATTCTTTATTTGACTTTTACTGAAAGAATAGCGCTGCAGCGGGTCCATTTTATAGAGTTACTGTATGATTTACAGAAAACGATCAATAAATCAACAATAATAATTTGCTGCTGCTTCTTAATTATTAACCTGGTATATCACTCGGTACGTTATGAATAAAAAGTACAGGTATATTAAAAATAATAAAAATATAAGATCAAATTTTTAATTATAAAATATTAAAGGACAATAAACAAACTTAAACAGTAATACCAATTATTAATAGCAGTTTCACTTGTAGATCCCCAGGCAGTTCCAGGTGTACCGGCATATGCTGCTCCTCCCCCAGTCCAAGAACCCCCACCACCATATTCTTATACAGTAAGTATTCTCTAAAAGAAACCACAAGTTTTGTATCTAAATCCAAACCTGGTCACCATCACTTGGAGGAATTCGCGAGAAAAGAACAATTCTATGTCGCATCGAATCACAAATATTTACCAAAACTATTTTTACGTGAAAATATTTAACGCGTAAGGTTATTAGAATAAACAATCTGGGAATACTAAATAGTTATAGTACAAAAATTACATTTTATTGTACTGTATTCATATATTTCAACCCTCACTTGAAAAAATAGGGGTATATAGTGATAGGGGTTCGTCCGTGTGTCCGTTCTTCTGTTACACCCCAGGGTATCCATCTCTTTTCCACTACTCCTGCTAGACCCTAGCTTGATGGATTTTCATGAAATTTTCTCACGATCTTTGTAACATATTAGATATTTCAATTTGATAAGAATGATTTTAGGGGTTTCCCATAGCAAAATATGGACTAAGCCCCGTTCCTCTTCAAGAGGGTACTCACTTTTATCCTCAACTCCTCCTAGTTAACCCTTTGATGGATTTTCAGGAAACTTTCACACTATCTTTGTGACATAATATACATGTGTACTTTCTATTTCAAATAATGATCAAATGATTTTTTTACTTTTTCATTGCAAAACATTGACTTAGCTGTTCCGCTACAAGATAGTACCCATTCCTTATCCGCAACACCTCTAATTTTTTTATGACACTCTCGCCCAATATTTTGTGACATATAATGTAGATGTGCAACTTCTATTTTAGAATTTGATCACTCAGAACGATTTTTGTTGTTGTTTCCCATGGAACAACACGGACAGCCCTTTGACGACAAGGGATGCTTATTTCTAACTGCAACTCCTCCTAAAACACCTCAATGGATTTTCATAAAACTTTCACACAATCTTTGTTGTAAACGTGCACCTCCTGTTTTAATTCTTTTTATTGATATGTTTTTTGTGTGTTTTTGTTTGTTTTTTGTTTGTTTGTTTGTTTTTTATTTTGTTTTGTTTTTGTTTTTTTGTTTCTTTTGTTTTTGTTTCTTTTTTTTTCTTTTTTTTTGGGGGGGGGGGGTATTTATTTGTGAGGTTCTGCTCACAGTTTTTCTAGCCTTTTGCATTTGATTTATGTGTCAAAAATTTAATGCAGCTTTGTTTGGGGTTTTTGGGCTTTCCAAATCTCATTTTTAAGTATTTTATGTTTCAATATGTTTCTTTGTTTTTCAGAATCCACAGAGACCTGTTTATCCACAACAAGGCGCCCACCCAGGGAATGGACTTAACATTCCGGTAATTAAAATACTTTAATTTGTATATTTTACATTAGTTCTTATACATAATGCTGTATTATTCTATGAATTCTAATTCCCTCCTTATGCTCAATCTGAAGTGTTTAAACAGTCAAGTCACTTACATGTGCTTGTTGCTAAATGAATTACCCATTTGAACTAAATCTTAATAAACGGCCTTGTCTATTTCTTTACAACACTTTAATTGTCCTATAAACGTTATTTTATTTTGAGATATGGATGATTATATAAGTATCTTTTACTTTTTAGCCTCCACCACCTGGATGTGCCCCCAACATTGCACAAACAATGCAGGGATATCAAGCCCAGGGCCCAATAGTCCAGAACCCACCAGGCTCAGACGACTCCCTTGGAGGGAATGTATGCTGGGGATTGTAACAAAGAACAACATTGGACTAGATATAATTCCTTCCTGAAGTAGTTGAATAAATTTACAGTAACTATAAACTTAAGTTTTTATTTGCCATATTCTACATATCGAAAAAAAATATTACAGAAAACTTCAACTATCAAGGCTGGATTGGTATATTGTGATCCGGTTAAAAATGAAAGTAACGAAATAAACTTTATATACTGACCAACAATTCAAGAAACATGTATAATTCATCCCTACATAATAATGTTGTGTTTTGGTTGGCTGACGTGATTTTTTTTTTCAAATGAACAGTTAAATGCATCAATATTGTTTGAGCAAGATGGTAACTTAATGTATTTGTTCTTTAAAAAAATACTCTATTAGAAGGACGTCTTGGCGCTAAAATTTTCATCAGAAAATCCGTTCCGTTTGGATAACTAGCTAATCCAAAATAAGAGAAAAATTAGGAAAATCTTCCTTTTTGTCGATTTTTTACCCGTTTTCACCACTATTGTGCTATTGGTGAGACGAAAGGAAGACGACTGAATGCTCGTATGTGTGGCCACAGATCCGGAATCAACAGCGACAGTTTTCCTTTCGTTTACCAGCATTTTAACCAACCTGATCATTCCATTTTGTCTTTAAAAGTCCGAATTTTGGAAAAAATTTACCATCCTACAAATAATCCCACTTTAAGTACACCTTTCCGTAAAGAGAGAGAAGAATTCTGGATTAGACGACTGGGAACCGCACTACCTTATGGCTGCAACGACAACATTGGAAGTGTAGGAAATTTATCTAGCCCTAATAATGTTAATGTGATGAATCTCTTTGAAAAAACGGAGAGAAGGAAACGCAGTCATAGACATAGAAAATACAACGCACCAAAGCTTTGCGATGTATCAATTAGTGGATTGCTTCCGTTTGTCCAAAAACCACTAGGGATTCATCACATTCGAACTAAACTGTATTCTATTCCCCTTTCTAAACTCAATATTTTGTACAAGGAATGTCTAGAAAATCCGGTCACTGACCCATTAAGTCTAACATCTATAGACTCACTGCTATCGTTCTTGATATCGGTTACAACCGCTTATTCAAACCTGTTGGAGTTCCACACGAAAACAGTAAAGACAATCGTTCCTTTCTTTCACTTATATTTTTAAACAAGGGGTTAGATGCTATTAATTTAGGTAATATTTTACACCACAAATCTGTTACGGAACATATTCCTCCTTACTTCAAAGATAAAAGCATTCCCATTATCTCTTATTCCTACACTTCCACCATTGCACCTAAGGTTTTCAACTATAAACAAGTGTTGCGGGATTTCAAAATCAATGACCTCAAAGCTAAACCTCCAGACTGTACCTGTGAAAAGTCCCCATTCAAATATGGTCCCTCTGGACACGTTATCACTGGTGACCTCAACATCGTGGAAAATGACTTACTTCGCGATGTTTTGGCTAAAGGACCTAAATATCGTGAGCCTAGACGAATCAACTGGAGCTATAATTTCAAAACAATTATGGATTCAGTTGAGGACTATGCCAGAAAATGGGCCAAAAAAGAACAGGAGAAAGAATGTGACGTTTTGTCAGAATGGGTAAAAGCTGTGAGGTCATTGGTTTTGAAAAGAATCAATTCTTTGAAAGGCTCAATGAGCACTAAGGCAACATCCATTTTCAGCAACGCTGATGTTGCCAAAACATTGTCCACCTTACATGACAAATATGTTGTTGTACCTGCAGACAAAGCACCAAATAACATCATTTTTGTGTGCAAGAAACACTATATTGACTGTTTGACAGCTGAATTTCGGGTTGGTTGTACCAGCAACAGCACCACATACAAGGCTACAACACTGTCTAAGGAGGAAATCATTGACAATCACAAATCTGTCATTTCCTCCTTCGGCCTTTCTGTTGGTGGCAGTAATGATGACATTCAATCCCTGTATTGGATTCCCAAATTACATAAAAATCCATACAAACAGCGCTTCATTGCAGGGTCATCCAAATGTACAACTAAACCTCTTTCAGTTTTGTTGACTTCAATACTTACGGCAGTAAAATCCGGCCTCCAGAAATATTACGATTGTTGTTATTCTAGAAATGGTGTCAATCAAATGTGGATCCTGAAGAATTCGAAAGAAGTGATGGAGATTCTTAACTCTAAATCAGTTTCATCTTGTAACAGCATCAAAACATTCGATTTCTCCACACTTTACACTTCTATTCCACATGAACAACTGAAATCGCGATTGGCACAGCTGATTAAACGTAGCTTTTTCAAAAAGAATGGAAAACGCAGGTACAAATTTCTTGTAGTCGATTATACCAAGACTTACTTTGTCATCAATGAGTCTAAGAAAAAGAACAAATTTACAGAAGACCAAATAATCGACATGCTCACCTTTCTTATTGACAACATATTTGTTCAGTTTGGTGGACGTGTTTTTCAGCAAACACTAGGGATTCCAATGGGCACTTATTGTGCACCTTTGCTTGCTGATTTGTTTCTTCATTCATATGAAGCAGACTTCTTGCAATCTCTTCTAGACAAAAAAGACCGTAGACTAGCTCTCTCTTTCAACCTCACGTTCCGTTATATTGATGATGTCCTTTCACTAAACAATTCTCGATTTGGTGACTTTCTCCATCTCATATATCCACAGGAGCTTGAGATAAAGGACACAACGGATTCTAGGAAGTCTGCTTCATATTTAGATCTACATCTCGAAATTGACTCTCAAGGAAGACTTTCAACAAGGCTCTATGACAAACGTGATGACTTCAACTTTCCAATCGTCAACTTCCCCTTCTTGTGTAGCAACATTCCGTCCGCTCCAGCTTATGGAGTTTACGTATCTCAATTGATTCGTTACTCCAGCGCGTGCGGGACTTACATCGATTTCCTTAGCAGAGCGACATGTCTGACGCAAAAATTGCTCACACAGGGTTATGTTGCTCCTCGGTTGCTGTCTTCACTCAAGAAATTTTACGGAAGACATCATGCACTTATAGACAAATACCCGTATAAGTGGTTATTTTCGCGGTGATTTAATTTTCGCTTTATTCGCGGCATTCGTTTGAACGCAAAAATTAGAATACGCGAAATATTAATCCATCATATTAAAGTAATAATAAGAATATGAAACCGCGAAAATTGCATTACGCGAAAATAAAAACACCCCGTTTTACACCAAAAACGCGAAATTTTCCACACGCGAAAAAAAACCCACTTATACGGTATGGGATTTCGATCTCTCAGATGAGTGCAGATGTTGGTTTGTCATAGGGTGTTGTTTTGTCTTCCTTTACCGGATTCGACACGCTGAATGGACTATTGGCAACACGACGGGTGTGCTATAGCAAGCAGGAACTGCTTACTCTTCCGGAGCACCCGAGTTCACTCTTGTTTCGACTGGAGTTCGCGTTGTTGATTGATATTCAGTTGTTTTGTGTTTCCATGTTTTACATGTTGTCTGTTTTTGTCCCGTTCTTGTTGGTGTTTACTGGTTTTGTCTCTGCCTTTTCGGACTTTTGATATTAGGATACCCCATTGGTACCTCTGCTTCTTTCAAAAGTGGCCGCATGCTCTGACCAACATAGATTTTTGTTTATTAATTCATAACTGAAAAGTAAATCTTATTGAGCTGTTTTTTCAGATTTTTTTATCAAAGATTTAAAAAAAAAACTTTAGCCTCTGTAAACAAACCAAATTTGTGGACCCTTGTTTTGTTTTTTAAAGAAGTTTAAAGAAGTTTGATATCTGTAACCATTTTTAGAGTTATTAGCAAAAAACTGCAATTTACCCTTATGTTCTATTTTTAGCCATGACGGCCATGTTTTTTGACGAATCAAAAATCTGAACGATAGAATTGTAGCATATATGCTATTAGACAAGTGTGCGAAGTTTAGATGCAGTTGGTCCTACGGTGTCAGACAAGTTAATGTTTGAAATTAAGGGGAAAGGTAATGAAAAATGGTAAATTTTGTCGCTTTAAGGGCAATAATTCCTAAAAGCTTGTCCTACAGCTTTGACCTAATTACATGAAATGTAGATCTTGATGTGCTTAATCATATGTAATTTGAATTTTTGAAATATCTTGAATAGTTTTCAAGATATAGGACTAAATAAGTGAAGAAAAAGGGCAATTACTCCTACATCGGTGGTTGGATCTTCTTGAAAATTTCAGGGCAGGTAGATCGTGAGTTGCTGAACACTTTTAATCCTGCGCCAGAATTTGAAATCTGTCACCGTTTTTAAGTTATTTGTAAAAAAAACTGTAATGTGACCCCTACGTTCTATTTTTAGCCACGACGGCCATGTTTTTTTACGAATCAAAAATCCAAACGATAGATTTGTACACATAATGCCACTAAACAACTGTACCAAGTTTGGTTGCAATTGGACTTATAGAGTCGGACAAGTTAACGTTTGAAAATTTTATTTTCTACACATTTTTAGCTCACCTGACCCAAAGGATCATGTGAGCTATTGCCGTCACTTGGCGTCCGGCGTCCGTCCATTAACTTTTTTTCAAACGTTAAGGCGAACACAGGTTTTATAAAATATTAAGTTCATTTAATAAGTCGCTTATCTCGTATCTATAGTTTTAGAAAGAAAAATCAAAATTTTTACCTATATCTGCACAAATATTTAAACATAATTTCAATTGTAATAGCAACGGCATACTAGTATTCTAAGTAAGAAAAAAATTCCTGGGTGTGATATATGCAACCACCGGTGATATTTTTTCCGGCTTCGAAAAATATGTCATAGCTGTGCAATATAGTATTTTTGAGGTAAATGATATCCATCTTTTCTCGGTTATTTATAGCAAAAATCTGCATTCAATATGCCGGTTTACGTTAATATATAAAGAAGCATGGAGGTATTTTTTGTACCTTTATCAAAATAAAAACATGTAAGGGACCGATCATTTAATTTGCATTGCCGGGAGGGGGGCTTGTTTTATTCCTAAATAAATATTTCAAAATGATTTTTATTGAAAAAAAATATTTTGGCAGCAGAAGGTAGGAAAAAAATCTGAAAAAAGGGTTTCTGCTATAAAAAATAATGTTAATAGTGAAAAAAAATATTCGTGACGCCTTAAAAAGATGAATATTCGCCTTTAAAAATGAATAGAAAAAATCTTAAACATCATTAAATAAAGATAAAAATCTGTCCAAAACAAAAAACCGAGCCTCCCCCAATTCTAAGCCAAATGTTCCGTCCCTAAACTGTTCCATATTCTCTGAAAAAAGTAATTAACCAAATAAGAGCCTTTCAATATATCTTAAAAGTCACATTTCCATGATTTCGTTTTTTAAAATATGATTTATGGATTGTGGAATACGTCAAGTCCGTGACACAATCAAGTATCCTTTTATGGGCCCGTTCTACGCTAACAGGTACACATACAAGACCAGTCGATGTCTGGCCCTGCGTCGTACGGCAAAACGTTGAAACCTGTACGTTTTAGGCCCAATATGGACAGTCAATAGTTTTTGACACTTGCTTCCTATGGTGGACTGAAAATCCATATTTTCACATGCAACCGAATTTAATGACTGACAATGAATATTTAGAAATAAAAATATTTAAGAACCTTATAACTAGGATATAAAAAAACACACACAAAATCAGACAAAAATGTTTTTTTTTTTCAATTTCCCCCTTATGACCCCCTAATTGCTAACGGAAAAGTACTGTTACATTGCTATCAGGGGTCAAAATGGGACCACAACCAAAAAATCGACGTTTTTATTTGTGGTCCAATTTTGAAAATCTTTTTTTTTTCATTTGAATCCTGGTAAAATCCATGCCATCATTTTCCATCCAGGTTAGCAATTTCTCTTAACAATTTGGGGAAATTAGGGATCAAAGGGACCAAATGCGCATTATGAGTTTTCCTTGAAGGTTGGTATAGACTAAATGATTGTGTAAACAAAATTCAAATATGCAATTCAAAGTCCCCCAAAGAATGCATGTGTCAAAAAACTTTGTGAGTCCACCATGGGCTGCATGTGTCCAAAGTATTTGAAAATCCATATTGGGCCGAAAATGTACATGTTGCGGTCGTATCATGCTGCGCTCGGCGTAGCTTTTTATTTTTTAATAGAAGCACAGTACAACAATATGAAAGAAAGTTTGAGCATTTCCATTCACCGCAAAGTAAACAATAATGGCGTTTCTTAAAAAATCGGGGATATATATTTCTGATTGAGACCGAATGTATGAAAATTAAAATACTATATGGACCAAAAATGTTTTTATTAACAGCCAATCTGCCAGAAAACCATGCAAAATCCTAAATTTTGTTCCAAACCAATATTTTCATATCAACTTAAGGGATGGTTTAACAAAAAGACCTTCATGAAAGATTTATTTTGGCAAAATATTTTTTCCGGGAAATTCAAGATGGCCGACCTACAGGGTTCATCAGTATTCCTGGGTTTCTTAACAAAATCAGCTTGAATAATTACAAAACCTCATGTATTTTAAAGTTTCTTTTGGTCCATTTATCTTCAAATTATCAAAAATTGAACAGTAAATATTTAAAGGGTAATACCTTTGCCTTCAAAATAGATGAAAATTTTTAAAAATCTTAATAACCATTACCCAGCGTCCCTAGGGGGTGACATGGGCAATTTTCCAAATTGTAAAAAAACATCAAAGTACTTGAATTTTAGCATTGTTTTATGTCTAAGGCAGGCTCTTTAAATCAAATTCACTCCCATACACTTTAACAACAGGCTTTAATGTCAATTGTATTAAAAAATAGAGCTCGGCTAATGCTTTATGACATCGCTACAAGTCAGAGAAGTGGATCAGTCTCACATTTTGGTAGAAATTTTCCTATTTTTTGACAACATTTGTAAAAAACATGCTTGTGTTCAATTTTAAACAAAGTGCATTTTTAATAAGTGTCAAGATATGTTGTTACAATAAAAATTAATGTAACTGTCTTCGAGTTGCGGAAAAAGTGCAATTCAAGAGTCAAATTGGTGTATTTTTCAAGAATAATTGATAAATTGAAGATATTGTCAATTTTAGATGATGAAGGCAGACCCATGATAAATCAAGTCAAAAGTTCTGATTATTGATCCAAAAGAATGCTGCTTTGTCTCTAAGAAATAATATTTACAAATGGTGTAGCTGTCATTATTTCTATGATAGAGGCATTCAAACAGTGGCATTTGGCAATTATCGTCATAGTCCAAAATGAGCTCCTGGGCCCATTTGGTAGCATTTTTTTCTAAAGTTGTTCTATGCAGGGAAAAGTGTTTCTATTTATTCTAAAGTATGCTTATGTCTACATGCCAGCAATCAATATCAAAAGAATCTGTATAAATTTGACTTAGATAAATTTGGTCAAAAATGACAAAATGTGTTATGTGGCTGAAATTGCTATCTGCCTTTAAAAAAACTAAGTCCGAGAAATTTTTGAAAAAAATGTGTACCAGGGAATGCAATTTTTTACACTTCTTTTCATTTGGTTAAAACTATAAGACATCGTCTCAGATACCTTTCACAAAACAATTTTTTTTTACTTAGTTTTTTGGGGGGGTTCGTGATGTTTTTGACCATATAATGCTTTTTGCCAATTTTGAATAAATATTTAACAGGCACCTTTTGATAGATTCATTTGAAATTCTTTGGTTGAGTGCAAACAAGAGCAAACTGAAGAAATAATCAAACTGTTAACTATTCATTCAACAACTTCTGTAAAAAAAGTGTCGCCAAAATGGTACAGAAGCACGTTTTGTGACTATGACGAAAATGACCAAATGCCATTTTTGGATGCCTCTATCTTGAAAATTATGACCGCTCACATACTTGAAAACATTATTTCTAAGAGCCAAAAGAGCATTCTTTTGAATCAGTAATCAGAACTTTTGACTGGATTTATTATGGGTCTGCCTTCATCATCTAAAATTGACAATTTCTTCAATTTATCAATTATTCTTGAAAAATACACCAATTTGACTCTTGAATTGCACTTTTCCCGCAACTCGAAGACAGTTACATTAATTTTTATTGTAACAACATATCTTGACACTTATTAGAAATGCACTTTGTTTAAAATTGAACACAAGCATGTTTTTATAAATCTTGTCAAAAAATAGGAAATTTTCTACCAAAATGTGAGACTGACCCACTTCTCTGATTGTAGCGATGTCATAAAGCATGAGCCGAGCTCTATTTTTTAATACAATTGACATTAAAGCCTGTTGTTAAAGTATATGGGAGTGAATTTGATCTAAAGAGCCTGCCTTAGACATAAAACAATGCTAAAATTCAAGTATTTTGATGTTTTTTTACAATTTGGAAAATTGCCCATGTCACCCCCTACGGACGCTGGGTAATGGTAATAAGATTTTTAAAATTTTCATCTATTTTGAAGGCAAAGGTATTACCCTTTAAATATTTACTGTTCAATTTTTGATAATATGAAGATAAATGGACCAAAAGAAACTTTGAAATACATGAGGTTTTGTAATTATTCAAGCTGATTTTGTTAAGAAACCCAGGAATACTGATGAAACCTGTAGGTCGGCCATCTTGAATTTCCCGGAAAAAATATTTGGCCAAAATAAGTCTTTCATGAATGTCTTTTTGTTAAACCATCCCTTAAGTTGATATGAAAATATTGGTTTGGAACAAAATTGCATGGTTTTCTCACAGATTGGCTCTTAATTTTAGATGATGTTATTAGATTCACACAAACATGCCCTTTTAATAATTTTGTCAAGGTGTTATTTAATTGTGATCAGTTATAAATTCTATAACTTATTCGATTCTATCATGTCTTCATATAGTGTTTATGGCAAAAGAAACATTAGTCATTTTTTTATATTTCTTACCTTAAAAAATAAATTGCCATTTTCGTGTCCCTGTTAGCGTAGAACGGGCGTATTATTGATTTTCACACTTTTCAGATAACAAACCCAATTGTTAATTTTGTTTTAAAGCGTGTGCGCTGTCGCAACATGCTTCAAAAGCATAATCAAGAGCACAATTGCACTGTAAAACATTTTCTGTAAAAAAAAAGAAAGCACCAACCGGAAGTTGAAACAACATCAGTGATACTTTCGGTAAAAAAGCGATGCCTTAAGTGTCTATATTCCAATAATTTTGGAAAATCAATTTGCTGCCACGAAATGGCTAATTCCTGATAACGAAAACCGGAAAAGATCGCCTTCAAGATTGAAAGAGGTGTGTCTGGCCTAACTGTTGTAATGTTTATAAGGTGAGTACTTAATACATGACGTGGTATACTTCTACGTAAAATAAAATACGGCTCGAAAACAGAAGGCGATGTTGCCGAAAAAAAAGAAAGAAATATAGCCTTTAAAATTAGAGATACAACCTGTCTATATACGCACATCTATGACGACAGATGCTAATTTATAAGAATGCGGTTTTCATTGTCCAGAAAGAAAGCGTCTTATGCATATAACTGGGGTTAATCTAAAAAAAAAGTATATACGGTAACTTTTTCAATCATGCTTTAATAATTTATATTTGACCGGGGTGTAGTCTCCAGGTCTGACCTAAATGGAGGCTAGTATCTAAATAGGCAATAAATGACAAACTAAGCTTAACGTAATTAACCAAGTTGGTTATTTTTATCTGCGTCGCCGAAGGCGATAGCAGGTCTAGGAGTCGGGTCACTCCGTCCGTCCGTCTGTCCGTCTGTCGAGTTAAGGGGTGCATGTCTTGTGTAATCTGAATCTAAAAAAACAAACACATGATCTTTCTGAAATTTTACACATTGTTTACATATTATATATTAAAGATGTGCACCTCCCCTTTGGGATCATTCTATCATTCCGTTCAGAAATTAGGGGCCTAAAGGGGCCAATAAAGCGACTTTTTCCATTGTTTCCACAATGACTTTTGTTTTGGTTGACCAAATGCTATGAAACTTTACAGTAATGTTACTTACAATAAAAGGAAGGATGGGGATGATTTTGGGTGTCCCTTCTTTTTTCGTTTTGAAATTAAGGGCCAAAAAGAGGCTTAAAAATGAAACTTTTATCAGTTTTCCACAATAACTTAAGTTTTAGTTGACTGATTGATATTTTATTTTCCAATAATGTTCATTACCATTAAGTAATTGATTTTCATTTTTAGGTCTCCCCTTTTTTGTTCAGAAATTAGGGGCCTTAAAGGGGCAAAAATCCAACTTTTTTATTTAATGTCCAATTTTGAAAAAAAAAAATTGCAAGTTAATTTTTGTCAATTTTTGTTAATTTTTTTGGATACAAAATGGAGGATAATTTTGTTCTTGACCCTTCCTTTTCTGTTAAGCAATTAGGGGTCAACAGGGGGGGATTGAAAAATCAATTTTTTGTCTGGTTTTGTGTGTGTTACTTTTTTTATATTCTTGTTAGATGTAAGGATCTTAAATATTCATTGTCAGTCTATAAATTGGGTTGCATGTGACAAATATGCTTTGTCAGTCCACCATAGGATGCAAGTGTCAAAAACTATTTACTGTCCATATTAGGCCTAGAACGTACAGGGTTAAACTTTTTTAAAATTAATATTGACTTTGCTTAGTCATGACTAATGGTAAAATCTTAGCTTTTCAAGGCAAGACCTAGGTACAAAATTTAAAAATACATTTTTGTGCATAAAGAGATACGTTATTGATAATTAGATTGTTTTTTCATAATTAAGTCAAACATTGTAAGCTTCACCGGAAATAGCAAACTGTGCGCATGCAAGTTATTATATATAATTATGTATATAACTCGCAACTTGCATTGATTTGCAGTAAAGCAAATTAAAAAGGTTCTTTTGCCACTCAGGAGAAGAACAAATATATGATCTATAGTCATTCTCAATTTTTTGTTTTAATTTTTTGAGCTGGAATTAGGGTTTGCTAGTTAACATATAGAGCGAAATGGATATTATTTTCTTGTTGATATGTTTTCTTTCCGTTTGCCGTGGACAGTCGGCCGCCGATACAAAAGCTTTGATAAAGAAATTGTTTGAAACGAATGAATACGATCCGATCGTTCGACCTATGGCGGATCACTTGTCTCCAATGCAAGTTGACCTTGACCTAGTGTTAGTGGGAATCGATTACCTTGATGAAGAAAAGGGTAAACTAACCACAACTGGTTATCTTTCAATGTTCTGGAGGGACGAATTTCTGACCTGGGACGACCCGATGGATGTTATGCAAATTTACGTGCCACAAAGTAAAATTTGGAAACCAGATATTACGCTAAAAAACGGATTCCAAAAACATATCCAATTTGGTTCTGATTTCGTTTTAGCCAAAATTTTGTCCACAGGCTTAGTACGGTGGCAGCCGTTAGAAGTGTTTGAATCGAAGTGTGATATTTCCATAACATATTTTCCTTTCGATCAGCAAACTTGTGATCTTGTTTTCGTTGTATGGTCATACGACATAACTGATGTAAACATTACTCTAGGAAATAATGGCATAGACTTAGAACAAGTTGAAGATGGTGGTAAATGGAAAATAGTGTCCACTTCTGCTAAAGCATATATAGAAGGAATGGACTCTAAGACCATTTTTACCTTCACAATAGAACGCAATGCGGAATATTACATAAATTTCATAATTATACCTGTTATTTGTCTTGGACTCCTGAATGTTTTCACCTATGTGATTCCAGCTGAGAGTGGACAAAAATTGGGTTATGCAATGACTGTATTTCTCTCGCTTGTCGTTCTAATTATGATTCTTAGCTCGGAAGTCCCTCGATCTACCGGTTCATATCTTGGTAAATATATGATGGTGTTATTTTGTTTTGAAGTATTGACCGTGGCCCTAACCTCGGTTCAACTTCGCCTCCACAAACGAGAAGGTGATGTGCCTGCTTGGTTTGCTTTTCTGATCAGACGCAGGTGTTGCGGTAAAAAGAACCGTGTAGGTGACGAAGAAGTCGACCCGCCAATGAAAAAGCCCACATGGTCTGATGTTAACTCCGCCATTGATTGTGTAATGTTTTGGATATTGCTTATATTGTTTGCGATTTCAACTGTTGCAGTAATGGCAATATTAAGCAATCGAGTTCAGTAAGCATACCAACGAACTTCAAGAGTTTCGAGATTTCACTCATGTTTAATCAATAGATATATTCCTGTGAAACTCATCGTAGCAACTGCCACTCATAATGATACATAACAGTCATGACAATGTGTTATATTCTTTAGGAAAACCATGAAATGTCTTTAAAAATAGAGTTGTTGGTATCCTTTAACATTCGAAAATGCATTTAATTCTTTGTCTCGAGTAAGTGTGTTTGATTAAAAGTATTAGAAAATAAGTTAACCTTTTCATGATAAAAAAAAACAATTTCAATCGTGACTTTAATTGCCAAAAAACAATCTTTAGGGTTTTCTAACTTTTGAAATGACTTACTAGTTCTTCTAAACGGTGATTTTTTTTTTCGGTTAGCAATTGATTTCAATTAAGTCAACAAGTACTCTGAATACTTTAGATAAAATGCATGTCATTTATATTGAGTGATGCGTTAAAATGTTCGATATTTTGGAGCTGACTGATGGGTTTTTATACACACTATGCCATGTTGGTACTCTATGAAATGTTATTTCCCGTGCCGGGTACTGTTATTTCCCCAATTGTGCATCACGTGGTCTTCTTATATTGATTACCGACACCTAAATTTAAAGATTCTGAAGTAAAACGGTATTGCTAAGCTGTAAAATGGAAAGTATATTACTTTTATGAACATTTCAAATCAAACCTTTAAAAAATTGAAAAGTAAATATGTCTGTGTAAACTTTTATTTAATATTTCTTGCTGGAAAATTAGCACATAAACTGAAATATTTGATTGATTGTTTCTTAAAAACAAATAAAACAATGACCATGCATTAAATCATGAATTAAACCCTTCATAAAAATCATTTTTCTTCCTTTCTCATGCATTTTGATATCAACATCAATATCATTTGTTGTGATTTTCAACGATTAGTTGCAGTGGGTAATTTTAAAATTGTACTGTTATTTCGCGAGGTAAATATGCGTGAGGTACTGTTATTTCCTGTGGTTTGGTACTGATATTTCATGTGATTACTTAAAACTTTGTTCAAATTTTTGCAAGAATTGATGGTTAACAATTGAACAAGCCTTCTGAGAGTATTGCAAAACAATACATAGTCCCCCTAACGGTGTCATATTTCAGTCTCTGGTGAAAATTAGTGTAACGAAACAAAACTTAAACTATTTACAAAAGCGTTAATAAAAAAAAGTGCAGATAACAAATTTTAGTAATTTTTAAAGATCAAAGGACCCGTAAAAATGCGCAGACCGGATCAAAACGCGAACTGTAACTCGTTATGGTAGTCTCACATACCAAAATTCAGTTCATTATCTGCAAGGGTTTAGTACAGAAAGTGCGGAAAACTGAGGCGTGACGGACAGCTAGACGTGCAAACCTATAGTCCCTTTCGACTGTCGCCGATATGGTACTAAAAACACTAGATATTCTAGACAGTGCACCTAATTTTGTGAGGCGGAAGACCAATTCATATGCACATGACCATTATTTTGCGACTCGAAGCCAAAACAAAAATAGTTGACCTTTAAAAAGTAAACCAGATGTTCTCTAGGTCTAGATTGTTCTATGTAGGCCTGGTCCGCCTGAGTTCAGACCAAACCATATTTAGAGCGGACCTTGAGTAGACCAGTCTCAAAGCAGACCAGATTAGAAAAAGTACCAAATTAAGAATGAAGTTTTGAGCAGGCTGTGACCCGCCAATCACAAATAAATACTACCCCCCCCCAAAAAAAAAGAAGATAAAAACAAAAACCTAAAACAACAAACAAAAAATAACTAAAATATTCAAATAGAAAGTTAAGGTACATATCCACGTTTTAACATTGAAATATTATTGAAAGTCCAATGGAGATTTATTAAGAGGTTAATTAGGCGTTGTGAATATCAAATAAAGACCCAGCGACTAAGATTGATAAAGGAATTGCGCATCTACATCAGGTCACACAGATTGTTTGAATGTTTCATATATACCAATTGAGTGGTTGATATGAAAGTGTAACCCAAAGGTGTAACGGACGTACATTTCTATCACTATATAATCCCCATAATTAAGCGAGGGCATAAAATACAGTTTCCCTTTTACAGGAAATAACAGTACCATAGTAAATTTTCTAACCAGAAATAACAGTACCATACCACATTTACCACGCGAAATAACAGTACAATTTTAAAATTACCCACTGCAACTAATCGTTAAAAATCACAACAATTAATATTGTTGTCGATATCAAAACGCATGAGAAAGGAAGAAAAATGATTTTTATGAAGGGTTTAATTCATGATTTAATGCATGGTCATTGTTTTATTTGTTTGTAAGAGACAATCAATCAAATATTTCAGTTTATGTGCTAATTTTCCAGCAAGAAATATTAAATAAAAGTTTTCACAGACATATTTACTTTTCAATTTTTAAAGGTTTGATTTGAAATGTTCATAAAAGTAATATACTTTCCATTTTACGGCTTAGCAATACCGTTTTGCTTCAGAATCTTTAAATTTAGGTGTCGGTAATCAATATAAGAAAACCACGTGATGCACGATTGGGGAAATAACAGTACCCGGCACGGGAAATAACATTTTATAGAGTACCAACATGGCATAGTGTGTTATAGTCAAACAAATACCGCTGAAATATTTGATATTTTGGAGCTGGCTGACGAGTTTTTATAGTCCAACAAAGAACTTTCTTTGATACTAATAATGAAATTTTTGACATAGTTTTCTGGTTGAATTAGAAACATTATAACTGATTTAAAAAAGAAGAATAATTGAAATACAATAACGAATTTTAATATTCTTTATATTTAGCTTTTTTAATAGCTTGGTTTAAAAGTAAAAAAAAATCTGCACGTTTAAAGTATTTGTTTGGTTTTTCATTTTGTTTGTGTTATTGAAATGTGAACTTATTATTTAAATATATGCATTCATTTGTCATAATAATTGTTCAACCATGTTTTTTTTTTTATTTCGGCTTTTATTGCCTATTCGTGAATAATGAACTCTTTTCATTTACTTTTTCTTTTCAAATGTGAAAATATAGATTTAGGTCACCTGTGAAAGCTATTGCCATCAATTTGCGTCCGGTTGTAGTCGTTAACTTATCATAAAAAATCTTATCTGAAACTGCTGAAGAAATTGTCACATATTCTATAATATGTTCTCTACAAAGATTGAAAAAATTGTGACTGCCGACCAAACAAATTTTCATGGAGGCCATTGTTAGAACATTGTATTCAGACCATAGCTTTTGGCTTATAGATCAAAAAGTATAATTGATAGAAAAATACTGATGCAACCTTCCTTTCTTCAGCATGAAAAGCTGAACAAAAGTCTTCATTTAGTCGAAGTTATAAGGGTTATTTATAGCCCTTTAATGGTCAAAATAACATTTTTTTCATTTTTAGTCTATAAAATGAAAACAATTGCAGATAAAGAAAAGCTGTTACTTGCTAAAACATTCAGCTCAATAAGCTGTACAAAAATCTGCATTGGATAACCCCTTTTAGGAGTTATGGCCCTTAAAAGGTAAAAAGTAACGTTTTCATGTTTTTGGCCTATAGAATAAGATTTATAACAGACAGAGAAAATATATTGCTTGCTTAAATGTTCAGCTTATTTAGTTCTACAAAAGTCTCCATTGGGTCAAAGATGACTCCTTATAGGGGTTACAGTCCCTAAAAGGTGCAATAATAGTATTTTTTCATGTTTTTATCCTATAGTATGAAAACTATTGCAGATAGAGAAAAGCTGTTGCTAGCTTTAATGTTCAGCTCATTTAGTTCTACAAAACTCTCCATTGGGTCAAAGCTGTCAGATGACAGGGAATGTGTGTAATTAGGGATTACGTGTAATTGTGGTTTTTCCCAGGGATTACACGAAATCCTTGATTATTTTTCACTATTTTTACACGTTTTCCCTGACCCCAAAATGACTTTAAAATGAATCCTTTTCAATACTTTTCTGTTGTTCAACAACATAATTCCGAACAAAATTCTACTATTTAGTGTGTCTTTTCTTTTGTTTTCATAAATCTTTAAATGTCTTGCTCCAAAAAATCCGCTAACAAATTGTTATTTCTCTGTACATTAATTACACGACCATAACATTTTAAACACAGGTAACACAATTTCATGGACCAAAACAAATAACATTTACATAAAAAAAAAATAAAATTCAAAACAATATTATTACTTAGTAAATGGAAATAATGAATAAAATCTAAGGGAAAAAATATAACCAAAAAGTCCTTAAAATCATGATGCCTGATCAACAAGGAATCTGTGAGCTACTGCTCACTCAGTTTACCCCGCTATCCCCAAAAATGAACTATGTCGGTAAACAGGAATAGAAAATAAAGAGATGTGGAATAAGTGTACGCGACACAGCCCACAATTAAACGGCAATTTAGAAAAACCACAATGGACAACCACCAGCAGCCTTCAACGATGCCATTTGGCACTGCTCGCGGTTCTGCAATTAAGAATGGAAGTAAGTATGTATCTGACAGACATAATTTCGGTACTCACAATAAAGGACTTCATACTGAAGTCATATATCAAGTTTCAAGTCACTGTGACATGTGAGTTCTGAATACAAATGACAACAAAGTTCCAGACAAATATATGAGAAATATATTACAAAAATTTTCAATAATTGACCAGTAATGTTGAAAATTGACTAAGTCAGTAAACAGGAAGTAGATATCTGACAGACAAAATATCGGTTCTCACAATAGAGGAACCTCATACTGAATTCATATACCAAATTTCAAGTCATTGTGACATGTAGTTTCTGTGAAAAATGTTATGAAAATTTTCAACAATCGACCAGTAATGTTGAAAATTGACTAAGACAGTTAACAGGAAGTAGAAATCCAACAGACCTCATTTCAATACTCGCGAAAAAGGACCTAAAACTGAACACATATACCAAATTTCAAGTCACTGTGACATGTAGTTGCTGAGAAAAATGTTTTTAAAAAATTAACAATTGACTAGTAATGATGAAAATTGACTAAGTTGGTAAACAGGAAGTAAATTATCCGACAGACTTTTTTTCGGTACTTGCAATAAAGGACCTAAAACTGAATTCATATACTAAATTTAAAGTCACTGTGACAGGTAGTTGCTGAGAAAAATGTTACGAAAATTTTCAACAATTGACTAGTAATGTTGATAATTGACTAATTCGGTAAACAGGAAATACATATCCGACAGACCTAATTTCAGTCATCTCGATAAAGAACCTCACACTGAACTCATATACCAAATTTCAAGTCACTGTGATATGTAGTTGTTGCGAAAACTGTTACGAAAGTTATGGTGCGGACGGACGGACGGACAGAGGAAAACCAGTATACCCCTCTTCTTCGAAGCGGGGGTATAAAAAAGAAAAGTCTGGATGATATGGGATTTTGTTTTCTTGTCCCAAGATAAAGCAAGGTCGTTCTTGTTTCTTATACTTAAAGAACTCCTCATTTACTCGGGGCATATGCAGGAGATTACAACTTCAAATTCATGCACATTACAATGTTCAAGGACCCACCACTTAACTTAAAGGGGCTCTTGTTGTTTTCTTTAAGATTGTGATGAATAAAATATTCTGACAAAATGAAAAAGGCACAGTTAAAAAATAAATATTTTTTCCGAATATTTGCTCAGAAAAACATTTTCTATCTCAAATAAAAAATGCCCCTTTTCAAATTAAATGGTCCCTAAGAAACGTGAAACGATGTTCACCTAGTTAACATGCTTCATAAGTGGGGGTTATTATGGAAAGAATTGTGCAAAATGTGATACAAGCATGAAACTTTGCACAACGCTTCTTTTACATGTGTATATCAATATTCAGGCCTTGGCCAAAAGAAAAAAATCATTTTTTTTTCATGATGGCCACCCAATTTTTCAAAATGGCGTCTTTTTATAGTACCTATTATTTTGTTTTATAATATAACTCTACAAAACTTTATTAAATAACTACGATTTCTTCATTAGGATAATTCTACAATCTACAACATATAGACATGTTAATGGCCCATAATATGGCGCATAAACGCAACTTCCGGTTTTAAAATGGCGCCAAAATGGTAAAAATAGCAATTTTTTCATTTTTTATTGATGATTTTTGTACGTTTTGTTTATCTTTCGAGGTTTTGTCAGGACTTGGTCATAAAATTTATGGTGACTTTTAAACAAAATATAATGGCGAATTGCTTTATATCTATTACAGTTACATCTGCATCGACCTGTGCAATATAATAAATCTTGATCGCTAGCAGTCGCAAACTGTCGTTTTTGCATAGTAGTTTTTTACTGATAATCATTATAAAACTGAAAAAAATTAACTTGACAGTAGACATTACTACACGAAGGTTTTTTTTTTCATTTGAGCACGTTCACATCACACAGCACAACATGACAGCTTCTGGTTTCAAAATGACACCAAAATACTAAAAATTGCGATTTTTCATTTTATATATTTCGAATCATATCTTTTTTAACGTCACCTAATTATCACGCAGCCATGAACATTCAGATGCTATGCAGAATTGTCCTCTTCATTTGACTGTTGAATGTACGTAGATTAGCAAGGATGAACAAGATCGACCGGCTTCAGACTAGTGCTCCCATTGAGTTGTTTATGTTTATGTTAAAGTTCCTATTACAGCAGGAAGCGACTTTAAGGACAAGTACGTTAGAGAAAACATCTTTCTTTTATGGAATGACATAAAAAATGTGTTTTGAGAACAATGTATGGCATGCCATTTCTTTCGTAAATATTCCAAAAAAAGTTCCAAGACAATTGATAATCCCTTATCAACTAAAATCCTATTATTTTGCATAAGTGCATATTGCAGACAATGATACAATGTCTGTTAAGATATTTAAGCACACGCTAAGAAATACCTGTCCCAACGATCACAATTTCTCACTAATAAATGTTTTTGATTTTGTTGTCTAAAGCAATTTGATACTCATTTCATGTTAACCTTGTTTCCATAGCCATGCCTGACTCTCTTGTTGGTACATATATAAACAACTCTTTTTTTTCAATTCTTACTATGCACGAGCTTTTGTACAGAAGAATTGATATGGATGCATTGGCTTGTTTTAAGTGGACCAATTCTGTTTTATTGACACGTACATTAACAATGTGGGATATTGTCATTTTAAAAATCAAATACCACCAACAGCTCTGTGTAAGCTCATGTGGAAAATGGTCTCGGTGTATTTGAGGTAATGGCTGAAGTATCGACCATATAACTCTTGGTCGCTCTGTGGGCTGAGCACTGACCCGACGTCAGAATCCACAGACCCTTAGTCGCCTCTTACGACAAGCTAGGCTCTGCTGCGGGCCTATTCGCCACCCGGGCCCCGCACGGGACTTGATGAGAATATGAAAAGGTTATCCGATGACTTCAAGGGACGAAATTATAATATATTTGGGAAGGCTTGTACTGGCAATTGCATTTGTGTCTCCTTGTTCTAGGGAAAAGGGGAAAGGTATATAACCTTGGCAGGCTTTTGGACGATTCCGACCCATATTTCAGAAATAGGAGTATATGTGTTTGAATTTAACGGTTTTTTTTTTCAACGCACATGAGCTACATCGTACATACTGAGTAACCGGCTTTCCTAGAGAAAACGGCTGAACTCCGCAGGCAACTGCCAAAATCATTTACATACAGGGGTCCAATCCAAACTACAAAGCAAGACTCGAACACCTATATTTTCAATGGACTAGTGATCGATGGCGTTAGGTTCATACCAGAGCCTGTTTCACTGGAGGGCATTAGTGTTTTGAATTAATGACAAAGGCTAGTTAATATTTGCATGAATTAGACATGCATCGATCTTTTTGCCGACTAATACTTGATAATTCTACCTATCATCTTGAAATATGTTACTCTACCACATGATAAGGGTAGCATACATTAATAAGATGACCATGTTCGGGGTCATCTGGTTGTGAAAAGTTTAGTAATTTCCAGAAGACATAGGATTAATTGTTGATAAACATAGCGGGAAATAATTTCTATCTAAACACCGTTGTCTTTACCAATACAAATGTGCCTTTAAACAATGCAACTGCCTTTGACATTGCCGATAACCGTGTGCAGGTGTATGAACACGCAACTTTCATATATTAAAGGGTTATTCTGTTATATTTTGATGAACAAGAATTATGCAAAATATTGACAGTCCTGACCACACTTTAAACGATAAGCAAACTATACGATAATATAGTAAAAAAAAATCGTTATTATTAGCATTTTGGCGTCATTTTCAAACCGGAATTTGTGTTTATGCGCAATATTATGGGTCATCATCGAGTCTTAATGTTGTACAAATACTCTAATGAAGAAATCTTAGTTCTTTTGTAAGATGTTGTAGAGTTATATTATTAACTAATATAAATGGTACTATAAGATGACGCCATTTTGAAAAATTGGGTGGCCATCTTGAAAAATGGATATTTTCTTTTGGCCAGGACCTGAATTTCAGTCTATACAAGTAAAGGAAGCGTTGTGAAAAATTTCATGCTTGTATCACAATTTGCACAATTTCTTTAATTTTGTAAGTTAATAAGCCCCACTACATCTAAATAGGTAAACAGAAAAAGGCAAAATTTCACAAAACTGTTTTTACCTCAACTTGAAAAATGCGCTAATAATAGGAATTATGCTGTAATTTCCTTCCATGCAACAAATGAAAATAAAAGTAACAAGTCAGCAAAAACAAATACATTGATAGAGCAAATTGAAAAGTTAAATTCTAGATTTATGATATAATCTTTTGTATAATGTATAAAATGAAATATATATTAACCGAAATTTCATACTGAAGAACAATAAACATTTTGGGTTGTTTAAAAAAAATAAATCCAATATGATGAACCTTCAGTAACAGCAGTAAATAACATCTTATTTATGTTCAATTTTACTTTCAGGGATAACGTGTAAAAAATTTCAAAAAAGTCAGGGATTACATCCTAGATATTTTAGGGAGTACATGGCCAGTGATTACATGAAATCCCCAATTTCTTTAGGGATTACACGTCATCCCTAATTACACAGTGACACAACCCCTGTAACATGTATACTCATGGACAAAAGAAACTTTACACCCCGAAAATTAATGGATTATCAGAAACATTAAAAATTTTGATCATTTACTTGTTTTGTTGTCATAAAACGCATCCTTACCAAGGTTTATCATGGAAAATTTGTTGCATACATGTGATTCTCCCGCCGGGAGACAAAATCTCCCGACTTTTTTATCCATCTCCCGTTCTCCCGACTTTTTGTGTAATCTCCCGCTTTTTCAAGACATGACGAAATTTTAGTTTTATAGACATTTTAATTGTTCAGTCATAAAACATTTCCGTTGTTTTAGGGGTTTGTCAATTAGGTAAACTAATTTAACAGGTAAAGGTGTTAATTAAAGGTTTATTGTTATAATTGACCTGATGATTGTATAAACAGTTGGAGATTAATTGGTGAAGCCATGTGTATTTGGCACACGCTAGTGCCCCCAGTTGACATTGAAATGCAATATTAAGGAACTTTGAACATCTCCCGCTTTAAGGTCCAATCTCCAGCCAAAAAAATCAAAATCTCCAGCTTTGTTATCACAGATCCGTCACATGTATGTTGTTGAAAATGGTGAAAAAAAAACCAATGAATTTGAAATTTTTTATCGAAGAAATAATCTTTTTGTCTGAAAGGTAAAATTTAATGCCCCCTTGTGTATTAAATGAAAGAAACACACAAAAGTTAAAGCACCAATTGTCTGAAACAAGTTTACAGAAAGTTGATACGGTCAGGCGGGGAGCGTTAATATTAATTTTATTCGAAGCGATGATTCCGAACTCAATTTTTTATTCTGTTCATCTTGTCTTTAGTATTGGGTAGATTCGTAACAAAAATCTTATTCGGATACGAAAGTGTTTCCGGTTAGTGGGTATTTTAAGGTATCAAATCGCAACCGGTAGTGGTTATTAAAGTCAACAAAAATTCATTAAAATCTCAATTTCCATCACTTCTGCTTTCAGAACAAATGATTTAAAGGTACCCTGATAGTCTTCTTAGTCATTTCACATTTTTAAAGGTAACGAGTTCACCAGAATTGTGATTTTTGGATTTTTGCATTTTCATCTTTGAATGATCGATGCTTAAAATTAAGGTCAATTCAAGTTCATTTTTCTTAGTCGGATACCATTAAGCCATTTCTTTAAATTTCTATCAGTTATTATGTTGTTTTTTTATTATTTTACAAAATTACTTAAGTATTCAAATATGTAACGTTTATTTTGTCCATGAGTATATATATTTATATTGTTCATACATTTTTTTGTCTTTTTTTTTGAAAACCCAAGTAAATCACTTATTTTATTATTCAATATGAACATGAATTGAAGTCAAAGTAAAACTAGAGGCTCCCAGGAGCCTGAATAGCTCACCTTGTATTCGATGATACTTATAAGATGGATATTTTTTTACAAAGGACTGCTACTCTGTGAAATGATCAATTTGAACGTTCTAAGATCAAGAAAGGTCTTTCAACTTTAGCCCCATTAAATAAGTTTTAGATCGTTATGTGCTTAACCATATGCAATTTAAATTTTTCAAATATCTTGTATAGTTTTCAAGATATTGGTCTATAAAAGAGCTAAATCAAAAAAAAAAAAAAATAACAAAAACAAAAAAATGGCAATAATTCCTACAACCATTGTCAGATCTTCTTCAAAAGTTCAGGGCAGATAGATCTTGATGTGCTGATTACTATTTTTCCCCGGAATAGAATTTTGATATTTGTTACCATTTTTGAGCGATTTGGAAAAAATGCTATTTACCCTTTTGTTCTATTTTAAGCCATGGCGGCCATGTTTTTGTTAAATTAAAATTTTGAGATGACATACTACAGAACCAAGTTTCATTATATTTGGCCTAGCGGTATCAGAGAAGAAGATTTTTGAAAAGTTGAACAATGGTCAATTTTTACGATGTACGGGGTAAAACTCTTAAAGGAACGGTCCTACAACTTTGACTCTGTTACAACTTAAGTAGATCTTTGTTTGTTCAACCACATACATTTTTTTTTCTCAAATATCTTGTATGGTTTCAAGATATTGGTCTTAGAAGTTCAAAATTTGGAAAAAATCTAGAAAAAGGATAATAACTCCTACAACGATTGTCGGATCTTCTCAAAAATTTCGTCCCGTGCGGGGCCCGGGTGGCGAATAGGCCCGCAGCAGAGCCTAGCTTGTCGTAAGAGGCGACTAAGGGTCTTGGGATTCTGACGTCGGGTCAGTGCTCAGCCCACAGAGCGACCAAGTGTACCCTGGGTGGCTGAATAGGGTAGCCCTCGTCCGCGGGGGTTGTCAGGTCTATAATACGGAAACCCTGACCGCCGACCATAGTGGGCCAACGTGTGTGGAGAATGCCACGATTCATGCACGTAAAAGACCCCTTTGTGGACCGCCAAGTAGTGCACCACATAGGCTAAATTTTCCGCCCCTACCCACCTCTCCCCTTTTCCTGTGGTTCTTCAAAATTTACCGTCCCTGTGTTTCCCACCCAATCCCATATTTCATTTATCATCATCATTTCATGTTCATTGTATCATCCTTTTCATCGCCTGTAAATAACCTATATAGCGTTGCACGGGCGTAAAACACCAACTCACTCACTCTCAAAAATTTCCGGGCAGGTAGATCTTGTGTTGATCATTTTACCTTGCCAGAAATTTGATATCTGTTGTGGTTTTTGAGTAATTTGCAAAAAACTGCAATTTACCCTTATGTTCTAATTTCAGCCATGTTTTTTGTCGAATCAAATTTTCGATTGATGTTTTTGCAAAGGACATACTACAGAACATTTATATCAAGGTTCATTACATTTGACTAAACGATTTCAGAAAAGAAGATTTTTGAAAAGTTGCACGACGGACGGACGACGGAAGATAAGTGATGGCAAAAGCTCATTGCCCTTGGCAAGGTATAAGCTTTAAAAAGACATATACTGTGGTTTCATCACTATTCGTGGGGTATCAATTTTCGTGTTTCGTTGGTGGGCTTTACCCACGAAATTCAATACCCAAGGAAAGGGCAATTTAACATTGATCTATATCATAAGGACTTTTAGAAACACGAATCTAAAAATCCACGACTGACACTTTTTCGGCAGACCATCAAAATTGATAACGACGAAAAAATACCTTAATGCACAAGCAAACAAAGATTAGACATCCAAACCATGCAGCAACCGACCAAAAAAGATAGAAGACAAAATTTACAATATTTCGGTTAACAAGAATCAGGTATGCGACAGACATGAAATCGAATCCCTCGATATGGATCCCTTTGCTGATGCTGCATATAAAATATCAAGCGACTATGATTAAATAAGTAGTTCCCGAGAATACTACCAATAAATTACAAAGCCCGTCAGACCGATTTTATTAACCGGATTTTTATCTATGAAATCAGGCCAATTATTAGATGTTGATTATTGGCTGTTAAGACGCGTAGAACCTAAAAAAATACACTGTCCTTCGTGACAGCTGATCTCTTGCCCATTACGACCAATCATTCCAATGTGAAAATGTAGGTCAACTTGACCTTATTTCAATTTCAAGCTGACATTCTACCACTGATGCATTTTCATATCAAGTTTCAATTGGGGCGTACCGTACACTTGATTCTGAAAGCATAATGATAGAGTTTAAAAGCATTAGATATAGGTATGAATGAAATTCTTAACAAAGGAATGTGCAAGATTATGAACGAACGAATATACGGACGAAAAACTATTTTCCACAATTGTCTCTTTATACGAAGACAAATATATTATAAGATAAACAACAAAAGCGTATTGAGGCCGGAACGTCGGGGCGCACCCATCCGTTTAAAGAATAAATGGTAGGAACTGGTGCATCAACCAAAATGTCCCACTGGGCAGACTTTTTTTTTATAAATGGCATTTGAAAATAGATTCTCCACAGTGCTACAAACACGTAGAATAGATTTAAAAAAGCAAGAACAGCTAAATGTGTCTATAATATTTGAACAAGACCATAAACTTCATCTTCATGTATTTTGTTCTCATATCTATTTGTCAATTAGAACTTTGAGGTTTTCGGACGTCTCCGCGCTGACGTTTTCATCAGAAAATCCGTTCCGTTTGGATAACGAGCTCTAAAGAACGATGAATGATATTTATGTAAATGTAAGCTCGCTGCGGTTGGAGCAGGATTGTGGGTCAGTCGGTCTGTAATCTCATCGATCTGTTCTCTAGTTGCCAGCCTCCATGTTCCTGGGTAATGTTTTCTTAGTGTGGGATATTCGTGACGGTTGTATGGCTGGTTTACGAATTCTTCAACACTTTGTCGGTTTCTTTCTTCGTATATTTTCCTATCGCGGGCCCACAGAACCGAATGTCTAGCACTAGAAATGGTCGGTCTTCGTACTGAAATGTCACAGCCTTGGAAACTCATTTCTCTCAGTGGCCTACCAAACACATGCTTTCTAACATCTTCCTCGTCAATTGATTGCTGTAAAAGAAGATTTTATCAAATTGATGACATTGTTTCGACTTTTAAAAATGCTATTCTTACTTTGTTTTGGATTGGAAATATTTGTGAACCACTTAAAGACATTTTAACTGTTGTGAAAAGCGGTATGTATAAGAACCGCACATTCGTTTTCTTTAAACTTTCAATTTACATTGAAACAATATTAAACAATATTTTATCTTTTTTTTTCAACTTTGTGTTACCTTGGTTGAAAATTACGCATTTGATCTTTGCCTTTTTATTATATATAGATAAGAAATAGGCGAGGCATTTAAATTGTTCTTACTAAATCGTCATCTTTGATCTCGGATTCCAGCGCTGGGTTAGGGAACTGGTACTTTATAGACTGTCGCCTGGCGTGGTCCAGTGAGTCCCTCCTTTCATGCTGTATGCTGTAGGATCTTGATCCACGCCGTCGATCCAAGACAATGTCGTTTCCAAAATTAACAGTAGAAGGTCTTTGGGCAATAGCAGCCATACTTAAAAAAAAAGAAATAAACCTTAATATCAAAGCATCTACAAACGAGGAATCATTTTTCAAAACCATATGGGACCTTCATGTAGAGTACGATGTTACCGTATTGTCGGAGCTAATAATACAGAATTGCCACAATGAGAATACGAGTCAATGACCTACGCATGTATAAGTTCGTATCTCGACAGCTAGCACACCTCATTGTAAACTTTGAAATTTTGGTTCGTTAGATACCTGCCAGAGGTCCTTGAATTTTCTTCAACGTTTAAGTGAGCCGCTCTATAACAGCTCTATGCGTTATAAGTCCCCCCCCCCTCCAAAAAAAAAACACACACACACACAAAAAAACCCAACTCCACTTATTTCATTACCTCTAATAATTGAAAACAGTGCATCGTTTTAATAGCATTGAATTGTTATATATTTTTACCTTTCAACCTCCCATATCGCATCATGATCTCATTCATATTTATTAGCTTAGCAACCCCTCCCCCTAAATTAAGGTCGGCATTGGGGGAGAGGACAGTTGTATTTTTTTGTACATTATGTTGTATTTTGAAAGCACTGGGTAGATAACCGCTGCTGGTGGAAGAGAGGTCCGGAGGATACCGGTAATCCAGAGCCTGGTGGCCAGACCTGTCTAACACGAATTTTCGAATATTTATTTTTTAAAATTTTTTTATAGTAAAACTATTTGTATGTCCTTTTTGGTATTTGTATTTTGAAACTACTCGGTCTATAACCGCTGCTGGCGGACAAGAGGTCCCGAGGGTAATCAGAAGCCTAGGAGTCAGACTTGTCTGACAGGAAATCAGAAGCCTAGGAGTCAGACTTGTCTGACAGGAAATCAGAAGCCTAGGAGTCGGACTTGTCTGACAGGAAATCAGAAGCCTAGGAGTCAGACTTGTCTGACAGGAAATCAGAAGCCTAGGAGTCAGACTTGTCTGACCGGAAATCAGAAGCCTAGGAGTCAGACTTGTCTGACAGGAAATCAGAAGCCTAGGAGTCAGACTTGTCTGAAAGGGAAATCAGAAGCCTAGGAGTCAGACTTGTCTAACACGAATTATTATGTATAATATTTTTTCTAACATTGAAATTCGAAAATGTATACACCAGGATTCTTTTCTTGAACTGCACATGGTCGATATTTTCAGTGCTGTATTTTGCTTCGCTGTTCTTACGTTTTTGGTTTTGAGTATTTTTCTTTCAATACTTTTGGTTTTTGACCTTCCAATGTTTTGGTTCAAATGCTGCTAATGAAAGGTTACCCTGTGAAATATGCATATACAGCATAACCAAATTAACTGTTCTATACCCGTTTTGATACTAGTATTTTTCAAATGAAATCAGAAAAAGCGGTACATATACATACGAAAATGAAATATAGCTTCCACAACGCGATCGATTTGATCATGGAATTTCTTATATCAGGGAAATAAATTAGTTTTTTTTAATGGCGATGCTTGCCGGTGTTCTATTGTAGATTTTCCCCCATGCCAGTTTTTCCGGGGGGAAAATCTGGACCGATCCAGTTTTTCCCCCCGGAAGAATAGGATCGATCCAATTTTTCCCCCGGGGGAAAGATAGGATCAGTCCAGTTTTTCTCCCTTTATAAGCCAAAAGCTCAATTTCCCCCCTTACGATGTAACGTCACCGACGTAACGATAAAATAAAAAATCGATATTTCTAAGAATCAAGCGATTAAAGACGAACTGTGCTTTCGAGATAAACACACAGACTGGGTTGTTAATATATATACTCCCAAACTTCCACATTGGAAAACAGCCAGCAGTTATGAATTTGACTAGTGTTTGCTGATCGCTGTTTTGCAGCTGGATCTAGACCCATGTATGTAATATAAGATTCAAACTTAACATAAAATGTCAAAGAAGATCCTTTTCTTAAGAGTGCAAACATAATCCTTGATAAAGACAAATTATTCAATGAAACGTAACTTTTGTCCCACAAACGACACCAAACAGAAATGTTTAAAGGTGTATGGGTCTAAACAGCTCCTTACACACATTTTGCCATATTAAACACTCTCGAAAATTCAAATCATATCTGCGAATCTGGCAGTATTTTTATATGGACGGACTTAACACTTAATGCCCTATTCCGACATGTCGTCGTTGGAACATTCAAACTTATAATAAAAGCAAGTGTACATAATACAACCTGAATGTACTATATAAACGACAGTTAATAATCCGCAATGGAAAAAAAAATACGACAACAAACTTCAATGTGACCAGTGGTCGCTGCTCATTTTTTTTTCAGTTGGCACAGTTTTGTAAATATAATGCTTATGATATAAGGCTTATCCTATGAAACCAAAGGAAGACCCCCTTCTTAGCAAAGAACAATTTACATAAAGTTGACAAACACAAACATCAGCTTTGATAAACTAAAGCTTCCTGGCTCCGAACAGGCACATATAAAATATGACGGGTTAAACTAGTTTTTTTGGCCCAACCTTCCCCTTATTGATAACAAAGCACAAAACTAACACATACATGTAGTAAATATCAAATGAACAGAAGTTCAATTCAACAATAGAGAATCCGAGACATTAAGACACCAGAAAAAAACAGGACGAAGAGGAACTCTTTTGAGCGCACTCGAAGTTACTGACAGCTAGCTTAGAAGCACATTTCGACTGATGTAAAAAATCAATGTACGACGATTTCAAATCCCACTCAACACTTCAAACAGCTAATGATTTGGTGATGCATCATCACACAAAATCGACACACATGGTTGCTGTTATGCTAAAAAAAAAATAAAAACAAAACACACGGCAAATAACTTTTCAAGTAAGTACTAATATCAATTCATCAATATTACCAAAAAGACTAAACTCAAAGATTTTACTAAAATTTTCATATCCTTTACTTTTAACTTTAAAGCCTGATTTTGTTGCTGTTTTTTTATTATTCAAAGATGCTTTCAATACTGAATCCCTCCCTAAAATATTCATATGGATAAGAGTTTATAAGTTGAAATCAAGAAATTATTTATAAGATAAAAGATTTAAATATTTTTTTTCACTAAAAAAGCGTATACATCATATTACAACTACATTTTCTTAAAAATATCACAGACTGGTAAGCACATGTATATCTACTTAAAAGCTAAAAAAAAAATGTTTAACATCAAGGGGGAAAAACTGGCATGGGGGAAAATCTACAATATGTATACGTATTGTCTGTTTTCCTAGGGGGAAAAATGGCAATGATCCAGTTTTTCCCCTGGGGGGAAAAACTAGATCGATCCAGTTTTTCCGGGGGGAAAAACTGGCATGGGGGAAATATGGCAATATAACACCGGGCGATTAAAATATCAAATTTATTTCCTGAGATGTTAGAAATTCCATAATCATCGAGAATTTAGTTGTCTAATTTCTACAGATAAAAAAGTAAAAAGGTTGATCATTAATTGCACGTGCAATTACGCTGAGAACAAAATTTTCTCTAGAGGTGAGAAATGTTTTTCCACAACTGGTTGAGAGGTTGATAAATCGGATGAAAATTAGAGAATAATCTGTCATAATGTTTTCTATATTTTGGATATTTTATCAATTGTGATGGACAATAAAATAAGATGTGACACAGTTAGTGCCCATATGACACAGGCACTTGTTTCTAGGAAAAACTAGATAATGTGTCTATGAGCCACAGGATGGCCCTCCCGTTCTTGAAATATCATTGATCCTCAATGTGTATTACCTGGGATATGGACCTGTACCAAGAAATTGATCAAAAGTGTTCATGTGTAAAATATAGGTCGCAGTGACCTTATTTCTGATGGGTGGTGCCATGTACCAAGACTCATGGAGAAGTGAAATATTATTGACCCCTAACATGTAGTATTCAAGATATGGACCTTAACAAAGAACTTAACCAAAGTCATTCATGCGTAAAATATAGATCACAGTGACTTCATTTCTAGTGGACGGTGTCACTTTACCCAAGACACATCTAGTGGTGAAATATCATTTACCCCCAACATCTAGTATCCAAGTTATGGACCTTAACCAAGAACTTAACCGAAGTCGTTCATGCATAAAATATAGATCACAGTGACCTAATTTTTATTGGGTGGTTTCATGTTACCCAAGACACATCTAGTGGTGAAATACCATTGACCATCAACATGTAGTATCTGAGATATGGACCTTAACCAAGAACTTAACCAAGTTCATTCATGCGTAAAATATAGGTCACAGTGACCTAATTTCTAGTGGGTGGTGTCACCTTACCTAAGACACATCTAGTAGTGAAATATCATTGACCCCCAACATCTAGTATCCAAGTTATGGACCTTAACCAAGAACTTAACCGAAGTCATTCATGCGTAAAATATAGGTCACAGTGACCTAATTTCTAGTGGGTGGTGTCACCTTACCTAAGACATATCTAGTAGTGAAATATCATTGACCCCCAACATCTAGTATCCAAGTTATGGACCTTAACCAAGAACTTAACCGAAGTCATTCATGCATAAAATATAGGTCACAGTGACCTAATTTCTAGTGGGTGGTGTCACCTTACCTAAGACACATCTAGTAGTGAAATATCATTGACCCCGAACATCTAGTATCCAAGTTATGGACCTTAACCAAGAACTTAACCGAAGTCGTTCATGCATAAAATATAGGTCACAGTGACCTCATTTCTAGTGGGTGTTGTAGCCCTACCCAAGACCCATCTGGTGGTGAAATATCGTTGACCCCCAACATCTAGTATCAGAGTAATGGACCTTAACCAAGAACTTAACCAAAGTGTTACGGACGTACGTACGGACGTACGGATGTACGGACGTACGGATGTACGGACGTACGGACGGACGGACGGACAAGGGTAAAACTATATGTCCGATCCACATACGTGGTCGGGCCATAAAAATATACATAATGACCATACCACGTTAGTGTATAAGTTTTTTTTCCAGAAACAAGTGCCTGCGCCATATGACTTGGCTTCCCATAACATATAATAGATAATATCTGAAGATATTTTGATGCAGTCAGCATCACAAAAAATTATTTTGTTATAGTTCAATACCAAAAGGTTGGAGAAATGTGAAATTAGAATTACAACAAAAGTTCCAGACAATGATTTTTGCTACGCCTGACGTGTGTTGATTATTCAAGACTTATCAGAGGTGCTTTACCGAAAGAAATGTCCAACACATTATGAATATGGAGCATAAAACAACGAAACCGAAAATTTCTAAAAGGGCACCAAATAATGACTAAAAAAATGATAATTTATCACGATGATCACAAATAGAAAAATATTTTTTAAGCTCAAAACATGCCAAAATTTTATAATTGTATAAGAATATTATACATCTTACCTTTGACAATCCGTCAGAAACTATCTTACGTTTACATGTAAAAATGAAATAATCAAGGATAATTCAGTTAATTGCAATAACTTTTTGTGACTTCAAGTTTTTCACAATTCGCACCTAATTAAAGACAGTAGTCGCAGTTGAGTTTTATACTGTAAATAAAACAAATAAACGATATTTATCTTTATTTGTTCAATTAACAAGTTTTTAATCAAAGATCTCTAAGACCAAACTGTATTTTGTATCAATTCGGTAATCAAATAACAAGTTCACGGTTTGCACCCTTTATGGGGGTAAAACTGCGTAAATATCAACACGTTAATCTGATTATGGCATTTGTGCCAGAAACGTGTCCCAATGTCGGCTGTCCGTCGGTACTTTGTGTATTTCAGCCATAAACCAGTTCTCAGGTTCTATGACTATGCTTTGCATTGAAATAGAAAACAGATTGAGCTCCTTATGAATGTTGAACAGTTATGTTTTTTTTTTCTCATTTTTGACTGACTTTTCGTTATGTGAAAAAAAGTAAACCGTTCGCTCCACCTTATAATAATTAAGGTACATATATTTATAATAACTTTAAGATCTATCATCTTTTCGATCTTATAAAGGTTTCTGATTACATCTGTGACACAGAGACATGGTCATTTATCATGCACATTGTACGATATCATTCTAATAGCTGCACCTTCGAAATGTTTCAGAACAAGAGCGGATGCGTGCCTGTATGTGTCGTGCATATAACTCTAGAGGAGAACATTAATATAATTCAAACGTAGTTTTGTAGTTGAATTACACTATAGGAGTGGCAAACAGAAAGGGTACAATGACTTGCAGGATTGAGGTATGACAGAAACATGGTCTTTTATCAGATATGTTGGGTCTATATTTAACTAAAGGTTTGTTTAAAGAGTCCAAATATTTCAACACCTAGCAGTTATCTGATTGGAATCTCCTATCCTGGCTTTTAAATTGATACTGTAGGGTTTAATACATAACTTTGAATCTTTGTCAGGGCCACTGTTCGTATAAGTCATATTTATGTTAATTGTTTTATGCCAACAAAAGGAGTCAGAAGATTAGTTTTGAATCATCCTATTACATTGTTTTCATCACAAACAATTTCTGTCCAATTATTGTGTACTTAATAAAATTCATTAAAAACAAGATGCTTCAACATTGTGAAAGTAAAATAATTTACTACTCCAATATATTAATATAAATTATGTTATATTTGTTCACACTCGCCAATCTGGTGTACTTGTACATGACTGTGGCGGATCCAGAAATTTTCAAATGGGAGGGCGCGCAATAAAAAAAAATGTCCTAGAGCCTCTTGTTTTTTTTTTTACAGTTCATAACAAATTTTCCTGTTAAACGAGAATGTGCGCACCAGGCACGCCGGTCCTAAATCCGCCTTTGCATGAGATTATCATTACTTCTCGTGTGTACACTTTGTTTTTAACCGCTATCTAGATTTATTTAAATTCTAAAACCCAAGGTTTAACTCCCTCCATCGTCGTTTTGCCCTTACCTATATATATTTGGATTTCGTTTGGTTTAATGTTTTTTGAATTTTTGAATTTTTTTTTTGTATATTGAATCGTTTGCTACAAAAGGAGTCATTTTTTATTTTTTGGTTGCGTTCACAGGCGTTTGGGTCCAGGATTTTATTTTATTATGAATAACGTGTATATACAAATTTTCACCCGTCTCTATACTGTATAGAGACGTGATGAAATTTTTTATATACACATTAGTTATAATAAAATAAAATCCTGGACCCAAACGCCTGTGGTTGCGTTACCTTTTGACAGATGCACCGCCTCAGTCAATCTTCCCGCATATGATACATTTGTTACATTGGTTTCCCTAAGGTTCTTACTAATTAATGGTTAGTACCGAAAGGAAACAAATGTGCGGTTTTCTGAGCGACTTCGTTATACTGAGCGGTTAAAGCTCCGCTTACTCTGTACTAGCCACGCGTACTCTGTTAATTAAGAACTATTTCAATAGTGAAATTAGCTTTTTTTTTGTGTGTGACCAAGAAAAAAAAGTCAAAGTGTTTTATCATATTTACTAGTAATCAAGACAATTGTTCTAAAGTATACAAATCTCTAATAATCTCTCCTATATCGTTTATTCAACCAATATTTCAATAACATTATGTTATGAGTTAAACGATTAGGTTGTGAGTTTTATTAGCAGTTGTGGTTTGTGTAAGGCAATGATATTAAAACAACTTGACGCGATACGTCAACCTATAAATTGAGTCGATCGTTACTTGGAACTTCTTTGTTTTATAAAGAACAATCCATTGGAAAACATTTACAAATATTTACGTACAAACTTTACTGAACTTTTAATATACTTCAGTAATATAACAACTTGTAGTATTCTTGATAACCTTTTTGACAACATATTTGTCACATTTGGAGGAGAGATTTTTTCAACAACATGTAGGCATTTAAATGGGCACAGCTTGTGACTGAATTTCTTCAGGATCTCGTGAAGAGCAAGAAGATGAAAAAGGCAAGGTCCTTTAATCTCATTTTCAGATATATCAATGATGTCCTCTCTGTCAACAACTCTTCGTTTGGTAGATGGATTCCTTCGTTATATCCTTAGAGTTAGAGATTAAAGAAACAACCGAATCCGATCGCTTCACGTCATTCTTAGATTTGCATCTCGAATTTGACCGGGGTGGTCATCTCAGTACAAAACTTTAAGATAAAAGAGACGACTTTAATTTTCAATTATTAGTTTTTTTACCTGGAAAGTAACATACCTACCTCACCTCACATCATACCGTGCCACCCAGTCAAAATTTCAATTAATTGTCGGAAATAATCGTATAGACGTGTGGGCGGATTGGTATGGGTAAAAATTAATGCATGCCCCCCCTTTTCCAAGAAGTTTTCGCAGAGAAAACAAAATCTATAGATTTAACGGATTTTCATAACTTCTTGATAGTTATTAACGTGCACTAAGATCACAGAGACACTTACGCCCGGCACTTACGACCACTTCTGTAACAAGGTTGGTGATACATCTTCAAAAGTAGTCTTTCAAAAGTAAACTTTTCTTTTGTTATATAATGGCCACATCCGCATCTAACAAGTATCAAAGAAATCTTGACAGAAAGTCTTTCATTTTATTTAAATCAGAAATTACATAATTACTTGTGCAAACTATAATGAAAGGGTCAGTTCCTTATTGCATCAATCTCGAATGAGAACAGAAAAGATTCTCATTGGTTTATATCAAGCATCCAACGATAATCGCAAAATGTCAAGAGAAAGAGGGAAGTCGATAAAAGAAGACCTAAGTGAATAAAAGAACAAACAAGTTACATGTACAATTTCAGCTTTTGAAGTCTCATTAGGTATCCTTTGAAATAGTAAACAGATTAAAGGTTAAGTACCACAAAAAATCTTATTAAGCGTAAAAATTATCTTAATTTTGAATTTCAAGGATTCTGATTGGCCGAATACAACACTTGCGATAAATTCTGCTCTTAAGATATTTTGTAAAAAGGGCTGCGGAAGTAAAGAAAAACATTTAGAAAACACAATTATAGAGATGAATCTTATGTGGTAGGTTTGATTTTTTCTTCTTAATTATACTATTTAATTTAGTCCATTTGTCTAAAATCGCGACTTTTCTTTTCTTTTTAAGGTTCTGAAGCAGACTCTAGTAGAGGATGACACTTATGCGAAAAACAAAGTTATTTTTTCTTTGCGAAAAACATTTTTTCTTTGATAAAACCAATACAGGTCTGCATTGAAATAAGTTGTTACTTTATTCTTTTTTAGGGTGTTAAGACTTTTTTTATTTTCAACACTCCACCTTGGACTTGTCCAGAGCTATCGTCGTTTCAAGGAACTCATTCCTAATGGTGATAGCATACCTCATTCTTGTAAACCCAACTTTATATGGCACGGGGTCGGGCATCTGCATGATGAAGGTGGTGGACAACTTAATCAATTTGGAAAGGATTTCAAACGGCTAGGAAAGGTAAGTGTCAAATGAATGTAGAGTTATACGACAAAGAATTAAATCTCCCTCGCATTTTGAATTGAAGACACACATCATGCACTTATTTAGCTTGACATCACTTAGGGACGAACCATTTAACCTAAAGAGGGGGGCCTTGGTTTTTTTGTTTTGGTGAGAAAAATTTTCGAAGGCATCGCGACAGATTATTTTCATTATAAGCATTATTCTATATGGCAGAAATCCTTCTTCAGAATATTTTTTCTTACCCTCTGCTACCAAAATATTGTTTTCATCAAAAATAATTTTCAGTATATTTTTTTAGGAACCCCCCCTTTCAAGCTAAATGGTCGGTCCCTGTAACATAAATTGAAAAATTATTAATTCTCGGTATATTTTGTCAAATAAAAGTAGAATTGACTGCTTTCGTAGAACATCGTATTTTTTTGTCAATTCATATAATGCGCATATCTATCTGCTAATTTCGTTCGAGAAGTGTGGATATTTTTATTTTAACCGTTTTATATGTATGATTATCAAGGAAATGTGTAATCTAAAATAGCAACTTTTATACAAAATTGACTGATTTTTAACCCACCACTTCCATTTTTATTCAAAAATGAACAAAAAGATATTGCGATTTACTATCAAATACTGATTAAGATGAATATCAAAACAGCATGGGCAACTCGAAATGTTTATTATTTTAGGGGGGGGGGGCTGATTAAGGGATATCGTGGTCTATCCCTTTGGCGGGAGGTCAAACGACCCCTCTAGACCTTGCTTGATTTCTGCCGGTGTTGTCTGTGACATACTAATATCGCTTTTTTTATTTAATGATTTCAAGCCCTTAACTTTAATGGGTTTTTTCTTCAGAAATGGACGAAATCTTTGTGTCAATTAGATTCAGACGGAGATGGTAGACTAAATGGTGAAGAACTCGGTGACCCAGACTGTGTATGGTCCCCAGGAAAAGTACCGACACGTAGGAGTTCGTTGACACACCCGGGTATGTTGACTCTTTATGGTCTTCAGGAAAAGTACCGACACGTAGGAGTTCGTTGACACACCCAGGTTTGTTGACTCTTTATGGTCCTCAGGAAAAGTACCGACACGTAGGGAACACATTGACACCGACGTTAGTTGACTTTTATGGTCCTCAGGAAAAGTACCGACACATAGGAACACATTGACTCACCTAGGTTTGTTGACTGTGTATGGTCAAAAGAAAAGTACCGACACGTAGGAGTTCGTTGACACACCCAGGTTTGTTGACTCTTTATGATCCTTAGGAAAAGTACCAACACGTAGGAGTTCGTTGACACATCCAGGTTTGTTGACTCTTTATGATCCTTAGGAAAAGTACCAACACGTAGGAGTTCATTGACACACCCAGGTTTGTTGACTCTTTATGATCCTTAGGAAAAATACCGACACGTAAGAACTCATTGACACACATAGGTTTGTTGACTATGTATGGTTCTCAGGAAAAGTACCGACACGTAGGAACACATTGACTTACCTAGGTTTGTTAAATGTGTATGTTCTAAAGAAAAATACTGACACTACAGGAGTTCCTTGACACACTCAGGTTTGACATAAATAGAAAGCTTAAGAATAAAACATAAAATTGTGGTCAAGTGAATAAAAATCAAAGCGCTAAAGCGTTCAAAGGCAGAGCTAAATCTAAGCGCTAAAATAAAGAATGATCTGTGTTTCATAAACTTGAAACATAGCACATCAATTTTCTTTGTTTGCTCCGCATTCTTGCACATTTGTTAAGAAATCTATAATTAGGCTCCGCCCACTTGATCAAAGGTCAAAGGTAAACAATGCTTAAGTAAATATTAACGTGTATTGATATACGATATGTAGTGCACATTTATAATGCATTTATTTTAGGATATAAAGATGTACCTCTTATTATAGACAATCTGTATACAATTTAAAATACATTGAAACAATAAAAATACACGATTAACGTTGAACAAATCCTGTGGTAGGAATATTGGCTGACCGATTTACCCTGTCTAGACGGAAAAAAACGCGAAAATCAGATAGCTTTATGGCTCTATAAGGCTCTGCCTAAAAATCAATGAATATTCGTTCTTAAATTACCTTTATTGTGTATGTGTGGAATACTGATAATGCATAATGTTAGAAGACGTCTTTTGGATATTTCTATATATACTTATCAATTGTTCATGAGAATTAATGTTTTGGTAAAAACAGTAAATGTAGGGTTGTTACTCATCTCTAGTGATTGCTTTTATAAATGTATTATTTGAAGGTGTATGTGACCCCTTTGGAGACCAGCGGTGTGCAAAGACTAATGCTTGGGTCGACTGTGATATTGACAGGCTTCAGTGTAATAGCACAAAAGAAGAAGGTAATACATACGAAAGACCGGTAGTGCCATTAGTTGTTTTTCATTCCTCGGTTGTAGCTACGATTTCTCAGTCCAAAATTGATATTTCTCACTTCTAAGTTGACAATTCTTACTTCAAAGTTGACATTTTTCAGTTCCAAATGTTTTCAATTTCGAATGTTAATATTACCGTTGATACAAGTGCAAATGTATCAGTTCACTTATTCCATTAGTCTTCTATTCATTTATTTAAGGAGTGAAGAATTTAACCCTCCGTATGGTAGAAACCAAGGTTCCAGACCAGGAGACGACCTACATGTGTACCGTGTTTGACCTTCCATCTGATGACGACTATCACATCATAGCGAACGAACCATTCATCGACAACAAACATGTCTTACATCACATGCTATTGTTCGGATGTCCCGAAAATGGTATTCTTAAAAAATGTAGTTACTCTAGTTAACTCTACCTTAAGATGTAGAACTTTTTTTTTGTTTAAAATATTGCGGTGTGTATGGCAAGCAATAACCACTAAATGAGAAAACCATACTTTAAGTTAAACTGAGCCAAACTAAGTCTGCGCTAAATGTGAATCAATATCCCTTGCAAGGCATACTGAAAAAGAATGAAAACCGCACAGTGTGGTCAACAAACAAGTAATCTTATCTAATAACATTTAGTTTTTCGTCTTTGTTTGTCAGTAGAAAATCCTGGTACGTGTAAAATATTCTGATATCATTTAGTTAAAAGATTATATTGCTTTAAAAATTATGATCATTTTCCATGCAAAAAAAAATAATACACATTTCAGATTTTGAACATTTGCGAGACAGGGAACGGTGACCTGAACTGGTAACATTGAATAAGCTGCTTGCTGTTTTTAATTTTAGATTTTTACGTTGCCGCTGATATACGTAGGTTGTGTTACGTACACTTTGAATTATTCTGTATTTTACTAGAAAAGATCAACAATATGAGCGCTAACGTACCGATACAATGTGGAATGGACACATTTGGTTGTGGACATATTATTGGAATGTGGGGCATTGGAGTTCCAGGAGAATGTGCTGCTGATCAATATGGATTCCGAATGGGACTGAAAGGATTCAAAAGAGCATTGATACAGGTAAAAGAACATTGATACAGGTAAAAGAGCATTGATACAGGTAAAAGAACATTGATACAAGTAAAAGAACATTGATACAGGTAAAAGAACATTGATACAGGTAAAAGAACATTGATACAGGTGAAAGAGCATTGATACAGGTAAAAGATCATTGATACAGGTGAAAGAGCATTGATACAGGTAAAAGAGCATTGATACAGGTGAAAGAGCATTGATACAGGTAAAAGAAAAAACACGATTTTTTATTCAGCCAGAACTGAATGTACTATAATAGTTTTAGTTATCTGTTATTATTTGTTATGATGTTGCTGGACCCAAAATTTGTGTACTTAGAATTAATGCATTCTGATCAATTCTAGTTTATTTTATGTGTATTGAGTTAACTGAGCACGCACCAATAGTCGATTATTTGTTATGTTTTAAAAGTTGAAAAAAAGACCCGAAAATAGCGCTTCACGAGAAAAGACGCAGCCAATTGAGTGCCTGTTTGTAAGATGTTCAAATGCATTCATTAATACACAACGAATTCATTTTAGACCCACTGGAACAATCCTGAACTGAAAGATAATTATATGGATAGTTCGGGGATGACAATTTACTACACAAAGAAGCTCAGAGAATATGACGCGACCGCACTCGTGGTTGCGAGCTACGGTTTCCAGCTCCCGCCTGGACAAAAAGAAGTTCAAGTAGTGGGAAGATGTGCTAGAGAATGTAGCGAAAAGAGATTCATGAAGCCTATTTATATAGTTTCAGCATGGAACCACATGCATTACTTGGGTATTTTATTTATTTATATTGTTTCAACAAGATATAAGACAGAGGCAATACAGAAAGAAACTAAGTTCTGAAAGAAGGTTCTACATACAGACTACCGAACATGAAAGAGGGTTCCGGACAATTTTGCCGAAATTCTACTACTCAAAAATAACAATATTTTAGAAGAAACTCACGGGATCCAACCCTCTCCTAGATCTGCCACCGTAAGGCTTATTATGTCGCCTGCAACGTGTTGCAGAAGTGACATATAGGGGTTACTTTGGCACCATCCGTCGTCTTGCGTCGTCCTGCGTCCTGCGGCGTCAAAAAAATTGCCGTTGCAGTTTTCCGGGAAACTACAAGTCACAAACTCTTCATATTTGGTATGTGGCTTCCTCCTGTGGTACTATATGGTGTAAAGCGATTTTATGCCCGTATCTCACCTACTTTCTGTTTACCGAATATTTTAAGACGCAGGCGACATACGTCTTCTATGGAAGACCGCCATTCTAGTTTTTATATTGATGTTAGAAATATCACCAATTCAATGTAGTTTAATTTCTGATTTTTTTAACTTATTTTCTGGTTTCTTATCACTGCTGAAATAAAATTCATATGTTGTTTTTATTAAGGAAGGAGTCAGAGAATAACACTGATGCGTAATGGGAAAAAAATTATAGATCTGACAAACGAGGAGCATTACAATTATGACAGACCAGTAAGCGTACCGTGAGTAAAATCTCTTACATGTTTTGGCACTGAGACTTTTGGTTGAAGTTAAACCAGTTTTTCAGTTACTATACTCATGCTAGCTAACAATGAGGCTTGTTTAGGGTACATTGGGATATGGGATATTCACACAATTTTTTCATGGGATACGGGATATTTGAGGCAAAAATACTGGGATATGGGATATTTAAGTCCATTTTATTTACAGGGATATGGGATACTGGAAAAACACTTTTTGGGATATGGGATATTTGATGAAAAATTTACGGGGATCTGGGATATTGGTACCCCCCCCCCTAAAAAGAAAACGCGCGAAATCAATGGTGATATATAAAAACCCAAAAATCACAATGACCCACCATTTTCTACTGAACTTTAAAAAAAGTTTTCCAGAATGACAGGTTATCATTCTTTTAATCAAACAATCAGTTGAAAAAATATCAAGAAAATGGTACCTTCAGCCAAAGCATTGTCTTGGCTTTGAATTAAAAATCTTATTCGATTTTATTTTTATAAAATATTTCTCTACATATTTAATAGTGCTCATCATATTTATTCTAATTTATTTGGGGAATACAACATTTTTTAGGGTCTCTGCTAGGTCATTTACCATAGACAGGAACATTAAATAAACACGTTTTAAAATGTTCCTGCCATAGACCTGTATATATATACTTTTACGAACAAAATGCAAATTTGTCGCCTGGAACTTTGTTGTAGTTTTGTTTTAATTAATTAACAACAAAAATAGCAACAAGTAGCCTTGTGGTGTTACAAATACAAAACAAAACAAAAAATCAAAAAACGTTTTTAATTTTATATTTTTTTCATTAGATTTCAGCCCCCAATAGAAGTCAAACCTGGTGATGAGTTGATATCGACATGCACTTTTAAGACAACGTCTCGGTCTAACATAACCTATGAAGGCATGGGCACATTTGATGAAATGTGCTATGGATTCTTGACATTCTATCCTGTTAAAAACGTAAACAGCTTTTACTGTGGATCATTTAAGAGTATTCCATATTGCCAATTGGGTGAAGAAGTCGTTGATGAATGCAGCATTCAGAAGTTCCAAAACGCGTCATACCCTGAATTTTCGAAAATGAGACTAACTGTTCAAGAAAAATGTAGGACAGGAAGCTGTTCAGACAGCTGTAAGAACCACCTTGGAATTCTACAAAATCATCCGTGTATGAAGGGCGATATTGGGGATTTTCTCAAATTTTACCATAAAAGCCAGAAAAATAACGAAGTCGGAGATTTTTACAATGATCTTGAATCGTGTTCGATCTTTAACTCTGCATCAAGCTTTCAAAAAACATGTGAATTAGCAAACATGAGAACCATTGGATTTATTTTACTTTTCTATTTGTCCAGAGCAAAATTCATCTGCTGAAATATATTCATTCTTAAAATATATCTTTTTACTGATGACATTTTTTGCTCATTATAAATTCTGGCTATACAATAAATCATTGAAGTTTTGTGCTGAATAGTTAAACTTTGCCCTTAACAAAGTGTGTAAGTTTTTGAATAGTATGTTAGTTTCATTTCTCCAGAAACAGATTTTTTCTCATGTCCGGTCGTCCGTCTGTCCATCCATACGAATTTCCGTCAAGCTTTCCTCAGAAACTGAACATGACAATGATTTGAAACTTGGTAGATGGTTCATTATGACAAACTGTACGTCCTTAGCGACTTAAAGACCGTCGGACTTCTACTATCTGTCACGGGCACGGACAGACATACATACGTTCGTGTGTCTGTACGAATTTCCGTCAAGCTTTTCTCAGAAACCGTACATGGGATTGATTTAAAATTAAAGTTTCCCCCAAAAGTTCTAAGTTCAAAGGGCCATTACTCCCACAAAAATTTGAGGATAAAAATTTCATGGTAACATGCACAACTTCATATGGTGTCCTTCCTATATACCAAGTTTCGTTGAATTTGGTTGAGTAGTTTCAGAGGAGTTGCGCTGACAAGATGATAAATGAGGATTTTCAGCAAATTTCTAAGTTCAAAGGGCCATAACTCCAACAAAAATTTGAGGATCAAAATTTCCTGGTAATATGCACAACTACATATGATGTCCTTCCTAAATACCAAGTTTCATTGAATTCCGTTCAGTAGTTTCAGAGGAGTTGTGCTGACAAGATGATAAATGAGGATTTTAAGCAAATTAAAGTTCAAAGGGCCATAACTCCATCAAAAATTTGAGGATCAAAATTTCCAGGTAATATGCACAACTACATATGGTGTCCTTACTATATACCAAGTTTTGTTGAATTCGGTTCAGTAGTTTCAGGGGAGTTGCGCTGACAAACTTTGTGACGGACAGACGGACGGACACGACAAAAACAATACCGGTATGTCTCCCCACAAAAGTGGGGGGAGACATAATCTGTTTCTCTTAAGCGACTTTCAGACCTGTCTGACCTCTATTCCTGTTAAAGGTTCGGCTATATAAAAATCTAAGAAAATCGACCTGAAGTTCCATCAAGCTTTTCTCAGAAACCGTAGATGGGAATAATTCAAAACTTACTAGGATGGTTCAGTATGATAAACTGTACGTCCTTAGCGACTTTTTGACCTGTAAGACTTCTACTTTCTGTTTGGGGCCTAGCGGAGGAATCCGTGTCTCATGCGCGCATTCCTTCTTTATTTTACCTTCAAATAAGACGCATATTGAAGGTAAAAACTTACAATAATGCACAGGGGCTTGTTATAGAAGTAAATTTTTAAAAAATGTACCGAACCCCTGTGATTCGTGGCCTTTAATCCGTTGAGCTGAAAAAAAGTCAAATGGATAAAACTAGTTTTTTTTTTTATCCCCAGCATGGCCATACGATTGTCGGAAGAAATCGCATTGAAAAAAGGGATATGGAGTAAATATAAATTCAATAAGATCAATGTAATTCTGGTTCATAATGTTAATCCTGTTTTTTCATGTTGTAATTTCACTATCAGTTTTAGTGTGTTCAACTTACACACATAAAAGAACCTGAATTACTCATCCATTTTATAGCACTTCTTAAATAGTTTGGCTTAACTCATAAGATGATCTTGTTAGAAACTACTCTTAAGATTGCACAAACAAATCATTAGATGATCTTGTAAGATACCACTCTTTAGATAGTGTAAACAAAGTTCCCAAGCTATCCCTGTTGACATTAATAGTTTTACAGTTCTGTAGTTTTTAATGGAGGAGTATGTTTTTTTTTTCTTCAAAATAACATGTTAAAATGAAGTTGATGAGATGCAAGAATAAACTCCCTTTACACCTGGACCACCATTTACAATAAAATGAAGCAGCAAATTTGAATATGTCCCTGGTACATTATGTATAAAGTTCACAATCATCTGAGAGCACTTACAAAAGTGAGACAGACACATGGATTCCAAGCAATTCTATATGTCACTTTGTTACTTTGATAAATTAAATAAATTGTTAAGGGGATTATGTTTTGTTGGAGTCATCACACAACTCAAGCAGATTTTGGGCGCAGAAGCTTATTTTTCACAATATATAGAAGGATGACGGATACATAATGATGACAATTCCTTACATGACATTTTGGATCAGGAACACAAACAAGAGACTCCCAGGAGCATGAATCGCTCACCTAGTCATTAAGCCATAAGGGTCTTCTATAAAGGGTCATCTGACAACTTCAACCCATTGGTAAAACATTAAAAAAATCTATTTTTAACTTTAAAGGGCCATAACCCATACGAGGAGTCATCTGCCAACTTTGACCCCATAGAGACTTAATTTAATGAGCTAAAGGTTTAAGCGAGGAATTGCTTTTTTCTATCTGCAATAGTTTTCATTCCATAGGGCAAAAACACGTAAACACACTATTTTTGCCATTTAAAGTACCATGACCCCTAAAAGGGGTCATCTGACAGCCTTAACCAAAAGCAGACTTTTGAAGGATTTAATGAGATGAAGGTTTAAGCAAGCAACAGCTTTTCTCTATCTGCAATAGTTTTCATTCTAACATGAAAACACACCATTTTTAAACTTCAAAGGGCCATAACCCCTTTAAGGAGTCATCTGACAACTTTGACCCTATGATGACATTTGAAGAGCTTATTGAGCTGAAGGTTTAAGCAAGCAATTACTTTTTTATTCTATCTTAAAACAGTTTTCAAACAAATAACAAGAGGCTCCCAGGAGCCTGAATCGCTCACCTGGTCTTGATGTCAACCCTATGAAGAACTTTGTAAAGCTAAATAAGCTGAACATTTAAGCAAGCAACAGCTTTTTTTCTTTCAGCAATAGTTTTCATTCTGTAGGCCAAAAACGTGAAACATGTTATTTTAAGGGCTGTCTGACAACTTTGACTCTATAGAGACTTTTGTTGAGAGCTTAATGAACCGAACATTAAAGCAACCAACCAATTTTCTTTTTCTGCTATAGTTTTTATTATATAAGCCAAAAACATGTTAATTTAGGGACTGTAACCCCTAAAAGGGGTCATCTGACAACTTTGACCCTATGAAGACTTTACTAGGGCTAAATGAGCTGTATATTTAAGCAAGCAACAGCTTTTTCTCTATCTGCAATAGTTTTCATTCTACAGGAAAAATACACTATTTTTGGCCTATAAGGGGCCAGGGTTGGGGTAATTGTAATTGTAATTGAGTGTAATTAATTACAAACATTGATGCAATTGAAAGTAACTTGTAATTGACATATTTTCAATTACATGTAATTGTAACTTAATTAAATACTTTCAGAAAAGCATGTAATTGTCAATTACTTTTCAATTACATTACAATTACTTTCATCTATTTTCTCTCCAAAGAGATTGAAGGAAGATGGAACAATGTCATGTAGAAAACTTATAAAAAATTATTACTTTCCTTTGACATTATATTGGCATATTTTCTCTTGTTTGATAAACTACATGTAAATAAAATGTTCCTAATTGCACAAATATGGCACATATTTATAAATCCCCCAATTAAAGATATAAATTACTCAGGATTTGTTTCTTTTTCAAAACAATAAAAATGAATTCCTATAAGGGGTCATCTGACAACTTCAACACTATGAAGACTTTTGTAGAGCTAAATGAGCTGAACATTTAAGCAAGCAACAGTTTTTCTCTATCTGCCATAGTTTTCATTCTATAGGCCAAAAACACTATTTTTCACCTTTAAGGGGCTGTAACCCTTATAAGGGGTCATCTGACAACTTCGACCCTATGGAGACTTTTGTAGAGCTTAATGAGCTGAACATTTAAGCAAGCAACAGCTTTTCTCTATCTCCAATAGTTTTCATTCTATAGGCCAAAAACACTATTTTTCACCTTTAAGGGGCTGTAACCCTTATAAGGGGTCATCTGACAACTTCGACCCTATGGAGACTTTTGTAGAGCTTAATGAGCTGAACATTTAAGCAAGCGACAGCTTTTCTCTATCTCCAATAGTTTTCATTCTATAGGCCAAAAACACTATTTTTCGCCTTTAAGGGGCTGTAACCCTAATAAGGGGTCATCTGACAACTTCGACCCTATGGAGACTTTTGTAGAGCTTAATGAGCTGAACATTTAAGCAAGCAACAGCTTTTCTCTATCTGCAATAGTTTTCATTCTGTAGGCCAAAAACACTATTTTTCGCCTTTAAGGGGCTGTTACCCTTATAAGGGGTCATCTGACAACTTCGACCCTATGACGATTTTTGTAGAGCTTAATGAGCTGAACATTTAAGCAAGCAACAGCTTTTCTCTATCTGCAATAGTTTTCATTGTATAGGCCAAAAACACTATTTTTTGCCCTTTAGGGGCTGTAACTCTTATAAGGGGTCATCTGACACCTTCGACCCTATGGAGACTTTTGTAGAGCTTAATGAGCTGAACATTTAAGCAAGCGACAGCTTTTCTCTATCTGCAATAGTTTTCATTCTATAGGCCAGAAACACTATTTTTCGCCTTTAAGGCGCTGTAACCCTTATAAGGGGTCATCTGACAACTTCGACCCTATGAAGACTTTTGTAGAGCTTAATGAGCTGAACATTTAAGCAAGCAACAGCTTTTCTCTATCTGCAATAGTTTTCATTCTATAGGCCAAAAACACTATTTTTCGCCTTTAAGGGGCTGTAACCCTCATAAGGAGTCATCTGACAACTTCAACCCTATGGAGACTTTTGTAGAGCTTAATGAGCTGAAGATTTAAGCAAGCAACATCTTTTCTCTATCTGCAATAGTTCTCATACTATAGGGCAAAAACATGAAACATGTTATTTTAAGGGCTGTCTGACAACTTTGACTCTATATAGACTTTTGTTGAGAGCTTAGTGAACCGAACATTAAAGCAACCAACCAATTTTCTTTTTCTGCTATAGTTTTTATTATATAAGCCAAAAACATGTTAATTTAGGGACTGTAACCCCTATCAGGGGTCATCTGACAACTTCAACACTATGAAGACTTTTGTAGAGCTAAATGAGCTGAACATTTAAGCAAGCAACAGTTTTTCTCTATCTGCAAAAGTTTTCATTCTACAGGTCAAAAACACTATTTTTCGCGATTAAGGGGCTGTAACCCCTATAAGGGGACATCTGACAACTTTGACCCTATGAAAACTCTAGTAGAGCTAAATGAGTTTAACAGTTAAGCAAGCAACAGCTTTTCTCTATCTGCAATACTTTTCATTCTATAGGCCAAAAACACTATTTTTCGCCTTTAAGGGGCTGTAACCCTTATAAGGGGTCATCTGACAACTTCGACCCTATGGAGACTTTTGTAAAGCTTAATGAGCTGAACATTTAAGCAACCAACAGCTTTTCTCTATCTGCAATAGTTTTTATTCTATAGGCCAAAAACACCATTTTTTGCCTTTAAGGGGCTGTAACCCTAATAAGGGGTCATCTGACAACTTCGACCCTTTGGAGACTTTTGTAGAGCTTAATGAGCTGAACATTTAAGCAAGCAACAGCTTTTCTCTATCTGCAATAGTTTTCATTCTATAGGCCAAAAACACTATTTTTCGCCTTTAAGGGGCTGTAACCCTTATAAGGGGTCATCTGACAACTTCGACCCTATGGAGACTTTTGTAGAGCTTAATGAGCTGAACATTTAAGCAAGCGACAGCTTTTCTCTATCTGCAATAGTTTTCATTCTGTAGGCCAAAAACACTATTTTTCGCCTTTAAGGGGCTGTAACCCTTATAAGGGGTCATCTGACAACTTCGACCCTATGACAATTTTTGTAGAGCTTAATGAGCTGAACATTTAAGCAAGCAACAGCTTTTCTCTATCTGCAAAAGTTTTCATACTATAGGGCAAAAACATGAAAAAATGCTATTTTTCACCTTTAAGGGGCCATAACCCCTATAAGGGGTCATCTGACAACTTTGACCAAATGAAGACTTTTGTAGAACTTTTGATCCTGAAGCAGCAGCGTGCATCAGATTTCATCTATTTCGTATACTTTTTGAATTACAAGCCAAAAACAGTAGTCTGACCCCCCTGTTCTATTTTTAGCCAGGGCGGCCATGTTTTTTAACGAATCAAAAATTGAAACACAACTTTTATGCAGGACACCCTAAGGATCAATCTTACCAGGTTTCATTTAATTCTGTTCAGTAGTTTCAGAGGAGAAGATTTTTGAAAAATTGTTAACAGACGATGATGACAGACGACGACAGACGACGACGACGGACGCCAAGTGATGGCAATACCTCAGATGGACCTTCGGTCCAGGTGAGCTAAAAAAATGCTATTTTTGACCTTTAAAGGGCCAAAACCCCTATAAGGGTTCATCCAACAACTTTGACCCAAATGGAGATTTTTGTAGAGCTTAATGAGCTGAACATTTAAGCAAGCAACAGCTTTTCTCTATCTCCAATAGTTTTCATTCTATAGGCCAAAAACACTATTTTTTGCCTTTAAGGGGCTGTAACCCTTATAAGGGGTCATCTGACAGCTACGACCCTATGGAGACTTTAGTAGAGATTAATAAGCTGGAGGTTTAAGCAACCAATAACTTTTCTCTGCAAAAGTTTCCATTCTATAGGACAAAAACATGAAAAAACATTAGTTTTGACCTATAAGAGGTCACCTGAAAACTTTGATCCAATGGAGACATTTGTAAATCTATTGATGCTGAAGAAGGTGGGTTCATCAGATTTTCTCTATCTCTTATACTTTTTGATTTAAAAGCCAAAAACAGTAGTCTGACCCCCATGGTCTATTTACAGCAACGACTGTCATGTTTTTGCCGAATCAAAAATCAAAACACAACTGTTGTGCAGGGGCAACCTATAGCTAAGAATCAATCATATCAAGTTTCATTAAATTCTGTTAAGCAGTATCAAAGGAGAAGATTTTTGAAAAATTGTAAACAGACAGACGACAAAGACAAGTGATGTGATGGCAATAGCTCACATGGACCTTCTGTCCTGGGACCTTATTCACAAAGCATGCGGAATTTTCCGCAAAGAATCCTACTTTCCGCAACGTTACCGTAAATTTTTCGCAACGTTTAAACGCTATTCACAAAGGGTGCGGAAACTTTACGGTCTTTACCTGTGTTTCCGCAATCTTTCCGGAATAACGTCACTGTTAGCGCACATGCCTAATATGATTTTAATTGTTAAAAAAATTGTAATTAAAAGAAATGATTTATTTGATGTATTAGTTGCGAGGGTTTATTAAAGCATTATTCAATTTTTCTATAGGTTATTAGGTAATTAAATGCTCAACACTTTAGTAAAAAAAGATGTTAACCCACCGACAGTGAGGAGAAAATAAGAAATAAAAATGTGATATGGAAATCAAACTAACAAATTGAAATTAGATCGGGAAAATAAAAAAGTTATTTCTAGAACTTTTTTGCGTGCCGTTCTTACGGATCTATTATTTTTCGATATTATTTATTTTGGTACAAATATTTATTTAAATCTAAATACTTTAATATATGGTTTGGAATACATTTGTATTTTGAATATTTCTTAAAAAGATCTAGAGTCTATATTTTTAGGGCTATTTATATGTGTCATAATTTTTTACTTTTATAAACATTTTCTCGCAAAACGTATCCTTATTTAGGTGTGAAGGAAAAAAAATGGTATACCAATGCGCCGTTCGTAGCCAAACCAAAAAAGTAAAAACATAAAATAAAATTGTTTTACTTATCTATACTACTAAAATAACGAAGCGTTTTTTATTAGCCGGGTTGCAGCCTAAACAACAAATGCTACGACTAAGCTTCATATATCAAAAATAGGGGATGGTTGTGCCCTTTGAAAATTGCATTAGCACATATGCAATTATGTACTTAATTAATTGATCCGGAAACCCTATAACCGTCATCGTTCCGGAACTACTCCTATTGGTCATACTAAAAAGCGCTAGGAAGCGCTCGACCGGGTATTTGGCTCCCATGACTAAATAATATAAATATGTGGATCGTGTCTTTCTGGCACATATTTCATATTGTTTCATTTTAATAAACACTGTTTGAAATTATTTCAAATTAATGATTAGGCTCAACGATGTCAATAAATTGACAAAATTGCGTAGCGATTGATTGAAACTTATATGCCATTGGACATAAAGGTGGGGTAACAAACAATAAAAGATAATAAACCAAAAACTAATTTAGAGTAAATTAGCACAACCACGTACAGTAAGGTCATGCATATGCAATGTTTTTATTAGGTGGTCTATTTTTTTAAGCAACGCAACGCTAAATTAGTTTTTGGTTTATTATCTTTTATTGTTTGTTACCCCACCTTTATGTCCAATGGCATAATCGCTACGCAATTTTGTCAATTTATTGACATCGTTGAGCCTAATCATTAATTTGAAATAATAACGATTTATTTTTCCGCGAATTCGCGGGTTTTTCTAGTTATATTTATATTTTACAAACGTGAATCATTTAGAATAAGTCTAAAAATAATGACTGAGATAGGGCTACTTTAATAGCCATTTGGTTACAATCAACAACACTAAAACAAAAAAACGAAATAAACGAAAACAGGAAATACTCGTCCCTCTATAAATGTTGAAACAATTCATGCTCTAACTAAGTTATTGCTCGTCTCTTTACAGTATGTCTTTTTTTTTTAAATTGAAATTGTTATTTTTAAAATAAGCAGGAAATTATTAACCTATAAAAACATATTGCAGTGGTTTTTGTTTGTGATGTTTGTCGTCGCGTTTGATGTTCGTGATTGCATTGACTCTTTTGCTTTTCTGTTGAAATATTCACAAAAAATCGTAAACGTATCTTTAAACGTAACGTATATTTACGGCGCATTCGGTATTCACAAAGAATCGTAGTCGTAAATTACGTGTGAAAATGCACGTAAAACCACGTCTGCTATTTAGCTATCGTAAATATGGCCGCAGTTATATATGCACTCCAACATAGACGAGGATTAAGAAGAGAGAGAATATTTAGAGATCGAACGAATCCGTTAGAGATATATACAGACCAACAATTGATAGCTAGGTATAGATTCCCCAGGAGAAGCCTAGAGGATCTCATCAACCGTTTAGAACCCCAGTTGAGAAGACCAACCGGACGGTCTATGTCATTGAGTCCTGTAACACAGGTATATGAAAAGCAGCAAGTACAAACGGTTGCTATATAATTTATAAACAAATCTAAAACAGAAAGGGGAACAACTCAATAGAAAGTTTGTAAAAGCAAACCGAAAACGGGTACATTTTCGTATTTCACATACTTTATTTGTTCTTTGTAGTTTTGCTTTTTCATACCCCATCTACAAAAAATATTGTGTTCGGATCCGTGGGCTCCAAAGATTCAAACAGTTTATTTCTGAATTAAAATACCCCGAGTACGATGATTTAAGTAATGTTCAAACATTAACACAAGGTATGTTGCGAGATGGGACATTACGTCTTCTTTTATAATATTTTTTTTATTTATTAAAACTCCTTGCTTTTCATTTGTTAAATGAAATCTTCATTGAAAGTTTAAGGGAAAAAACTTTTTTTGAAAAAAAAGCATGTACAAGGGGTATGATTAAATAAAACAAATAACTAGCATCAATACACTAAGCAAGAGATAAAACAAGAGAAAGGATATTGCGAAACAAAAACAAAATACAAATAATAAAACAAACGAATAACGACAAAAAAAAAACAAAAACAAAAACAAAAAAACAACAACAAAAAACGATAAATCCTGACTAATTTATGTCTAAAAAAAATCGAATAAACACTAAACGATGTACGGTAAAATTGTTAAAATTCTTTTCTTAAATAATAAATGATAAAAATAATATTGTCTTGAAAAACTAATTTTATCGAAAGAAAATTATATAGTTTAACTTCTTTAAACGCATACTACGATGTATGCAATTGGTGCAGAAGAGAGCTGACCTTTCAGATATCCGACGAAGTCCGAAAACCGGATTGATAACTTGTCGGTGTTGTTACAGCCATCATTAGGCCGAAAATACAAATGAAAACGAAATTGCAAAGCAAAACTAACAAAAAAAGAGAACCAAATTGAAATATTCATATTCAAAGAACCAAAAAGTAACAACAAGAAATCTGTAATCCACTGCTCTTTCAGCGTGATATACCCCTGCTAAGTCAGTAAACTGGAAGTTGATACCCGACAGACCCAATTTCCGTAAATTTAGCGATATAGAACTCGTACTGAAGTTATATATACGTACTAAACTTCAAGTCATTGTAATTAGAAGTGGCTGAGAAAAATGTTACGAAACTTATGTTGCGGACGACGGAAGGACGGACAGACGCACATATGTAAAATGTGTTTAATGTGGTATGGATGGACGGACATCTTTATTACTCTGTGTATGGTAACTCTATCACAGAACATTAACACACACGTTTGAGACGCCCTAAAATTGGATGTTCACAATGATGCTGCTGTCACCGGGTGGCCTTAAACATTTAGAAAATGTTAGCAGTTCTTTAATTTAACCATATCTTATTGTCATAAAACAAAGACAAGGGAATAACTAGGATTTATCTTCTTCAACTTAGAACGTTTCTCCCATACAAAATACATACATTGCATTAAACAGACAACAATAATTATACAACTGAAATAAGTTTGATATCAGTGATTTTTTGCGTGTAAAGTCTTGTCAAGTAGTCAATACAAAATGGAGGATTAGAAATTAGGGGCCACATAAAGGTACAAACTCGAAACTATTTTTATTGTCAAATTAAAAAAAAATTGCTAATTAATTTTTGTCAAGTAATAAAATTACAAACTGGGGATTACTTTTGTGACACTCAATGCCATTAGGGACAAAAAAAATGAAAGGTAGCAGATACCCTTAATTAGGGGGACCAAAAAGGGTAATATTTTTGTAATTGTAATTTATTTTGGTCTGCTTTTGAAAAAAAAAAACCAAACTCCTTGTGAAATGCGAGTGGAAAGTCCATCAAAGGCTTCACGAGTCAAAAAACTTTGTCAGACCAACATTGGCTGCATGTGTCCAGAGCAATTGACTATCCATATTGGGCCTAAAATGTACATGGTTCAACATGTTGGGCTCAGTGAAGCTTTTTATTGTGCCCCGCCTACGAAAGTAGAGGAGCATATAGTGTTTGGATCTGTTTTTCCGTCCCAAATTCATAAATTCTTAATTCCTGCTTAATGACAATTACCACATAAATCATATTGGTATAATAGTTGCACCTAGTGATGCTGAGCACAATGTCTCTGAGCACAATGCATGCTCCGGATGCTTGATGTGACCTATATTTTCCGCATGGATGAACACTCACAGAAGAAAGGTTGAAGCCCATTCCTGCTTACTGACAAGTGCCACACCAACCATATTGGTCTAATTGGTGCACCTGGTAATGCTAGGCACAATGCACGCTTATGATGCTGGATTTGACCTATATTTTCCGCATGGATGACCACTTACAGAATAATTGTTAAAGTTCATTCCTGCTAACATGCAAGTACCATAACTCACCAAAGTGGTATGGTAGGTGCCTCTTGGAAAGATACATGGTTCAGATGCTGGCTGTTACCTTCTTTTTTTGCATGAATGAGCACTTAAAACTTTGAAAATTTAAAGTAATTCCTTCTTAGTGACAAAAATGCATTACGAGGTGAGCTTTGTAATTGACAGATTACCTAGCTGTTTGATAAATATAAAGACGGGGCACCGTGTCTGTTTGACACATTTTCTTGCTTTTGTGATATTTCAATCATTTGTATGCATATATGCATTTTTTATTAATCTACATTTTCTCTAAAATTATAGCAATTCGTCATGTTTCAGGTCCTATCTACACTAAGATTCCTTGCCAAAGGAGACTTCCAGTCTGAGACAGGGGATTTGCATGGCATATCACAGGCAAGCATGAGTAGATGTTTGATGCCAGTTGTTGATGGAGTCAACCAAGCACTGAGGAACATTAATATTCCCGTTGACAGAAATGAAATCATTTCAAACAAGGAAGGATTCCATGCCATCGGAGGGTTTCCTAATGTCGTAGGTGCCATTGATGGGACGCTGATACCTATTCAGGGCATGAATACAGATGAGGAGCATCTATTTGTGTGCAGAAAAGGTTTTCATGCCCTGAATGTGCAAGCGGTTGTAGATTCAAGAATGAGGTACATATTGTCAAATCATTAGAGTATAACAAGAACAGATTCTACGTCCCCCGCCCGTTGAGTGTGATAAAAATCGAAGTCGGTTCATTAAACAGGAAGTAGATGAGTGACAGATCTAAAAACACATCTCGCCATATGGGACACCTACCTGAAGCTGCATTGCATATATCGAAATCCTATGATTAAGAGTTGCTAAGAAAACTGTTACGAAGTTGATAAATATATATGGAACTGAATTGAAAATGCTGCTAAATATTTTGTATTTAATAAAGCTTAGATATGATCTCGCCTTTTTTTCAGATTTACCAACATAGTGACACGATTTGGGGGAGCTACACATGATGCCTATATCCTCGCCCAATCTAATGTTCCTAACATAATGGAAACCTTTCCTGGTGGAGGATGGCTTCTTGGAGATAGTGGCTATCCCATCAAAAGATGGCTAATGACTCCTATTGCCAACCCAGGAACAGATCAAGAGAGAAGGTACAATAGGAGCCATTGCAGTACCAGGAACATTGTGGAGAGGTCTTTTGGTGTTCTTAAAGCTAGATTTAGGTATATATACAGCAATTTATAAAAATTTGAGTCTTTTTTAAAATATTTTGCAATTAATGATATTTTGTTTTATAGTTTTATAGTAAAGCTTTCATACCAATTTACGAAATAAATCACAACAAAATAAAGATTTAAGTTGTATCAGGTTTTTAGAGTTAAAAAAACAATGCTTTCATGCATTGACTTGGGCAAAAAACTTAAGGTTTGTATGTCAATATAATATTTCATTGAAAATTTTTAATCAGATTGGACCCCATGTTTTTGTTGTATACAAATCATCAAGAGGCCGAGAAAAATGAAACAGAAATATTTCCTACATCCACTGTTTATTGCAGTTCATATTCCATGTGTTACCTTTTTACAGATGTTTACATAAGACGGGTGGTGCATTGCCATATAGACCAGGGAAATGTGCAAGGATTACAGAGGCATGTTTCAGACTACATAACAAGGCCATTGATGAAAGACTTCCCCATCCTGATATAGGGGATATTCGAAACCAACACTTGAATCACCAAGTTGAGGAGTTAAATGCTGAGGCAGTGAGAATCAGGGAGATGATAGTGAGACGCTTTTAGTTAATTCACGTCAATTACTAAATGATAATAAAAAACCTAGAATATTTGTTAAAATGTATTTCATGTATTTATTGATGTATTTGATCTTAGTTGTGATGTAGGAAAACAAACACCAACTACTGTTTCTATCTTAGTATTCCCATTTAAGTGAAACAGACACAAAAAAATCATATACATGTATGTGATAAGACGATAATAATATGTGGAATGAGTGTACATGACACAATTTAAATAAACAAACAGCAATTTAAAAAATCCACAATGTAAGACAGCCAGCAGTCTTCAACATGACCAGTGGTCACTGTTTGCAGTTTTGCATTAGCCAAAGAATAAAAATATATTCATAAAATTCAATACCAATCCCAAAATTTTAACCAAAAGACTCATTTATGGACATAGACAAAAGTACATCTACATTTGTCACTATGGTTATGTATAAGTTTTATGAAAATTAATTAAGTGATTTAAGAGGAGTTGCTGATAAAGAATGAGTACTTTAAGTAAAAACTCATAATGACAGATGTAAATCAGGGGTTCTGATAGTGTCAAAAATAAACTGATAGATAACATATTGAACCAATAAATTTTTATGCCCCGCGATGACATGTCGGGGGGCATTAAGTTTTACTCATGTCCGTCCGTACAGAAAATGTCTGACAAACTAAAAATCTATTTGGAATGACTTTAAGATAAAAGAAAATTAACATTCTGCAAATGCTGGATTACAAAGTAAAAATTGTTTTAAAGTGTTATGGATTTCTTTTATCGTTGAAAGTTTTTCTCTTTCCAGCTCCAACCTTTGCCTTTTGATTTTTAGTTTTTCTTTTTCATAAAAAACTAATCTTTCCACCATGTCACTTTCATCTCTTCCTGAAAAAAAAACCCCAAAACAATTCATCAGTTGTATTTCATAGACAAAGTAAAAAATACATGTGTAAAGAAAACCTATAAAGTACAAACAGAGTACATGTATGTAAATGGAAAAAGTTATCATTTTTACTGAAGCAAGGACTTGTCAAGGATTTCAAATGTTCATTTTTTAATACCATTAAATTTAAAATAAAATATCATTATGTGTGTAGATTGGTTGCATATTACAAAACAAAATTTCATTGTGTTTTTCCTAAATTACCGCTTGTTATGTGAGCTGTCTCACATACACTTATTCAACATCTCATTATTTTTTATTATTCTTATATTTTTTTGTAAGAGTTTTGGCCCTTTGAACACATAAATCAAACCATGAAAATTGGTACCCACGAAAATAAAGGAATCCACAGTTCTTGTGAAACATATTCAATTAAACATACTTTTCTTAGAAACCCTCCCTCTTGATCTTGTATTGGATTCGTCCTCAATGTCTTGTGATTCTGAAAAAGATCAATCATATTTTATACAGTATGTACAGTTATACAGGTTAAATCAATTCATTGCTGGTTGTTTAAAATCCTGTAATTGATAGTGCAATCAAAAACAGGACACAAAAAAGTTGTAACATCTAAATGAAAGTTTAATATAAAGCAAACTCAAAAGACCTAAAAGAAATGAAAAATGTTGTAACAAATAATTAGAATAAAACATTAAGAATTAACATGCCCAAACAATTTTATTACGTGTAAACAGACATAACAGACCTAAATCTATTTTATTAAGCTTAATATGTTCCAGACTTAGAGGTATTCCTTGCATAAATTTGATGATTTTAACAGTTATTGGGCTGTTTAGAATTACACATGTATGAAATTACCTTCAGTCTCTGATGAATCCATCAATGCAGATGGAGTAGCAGATGTGGACAGAGAAACAGAGGCAGATGCGGATGGAAAAGCAGGCATGGATGGAGCTGTAGATCTGGGTGGGGCAGAAGATGTGGATTGAGCAGCATAGGTTGATGACTCAGTGGCCAATTGTCTAGGTGGAGGAGCAGGCATGGATGGAGCTGTATATCTGGGTGGGGCAGAAGATGTGGATTGAGCAGCATAGGTTGATGACTCAGTGGCCAATTGTCTAGGTGGAGGAGCAGGCATGGATGGAGCAGCAGAGACAGATGAAGCTACACTCATGGATGGTACAGGAAATAAATGTGATGAATCTGTAGAGGCTGTAAAAGATAAAGATTATAAAAACATGATATACACATGCATAATTTAGTAGTTCTTTGCTTTACTTTTGTTCTAGTTATCCGAATGCTATGAAATTTAACAATGATGTTCCTTACTATAAAAGGATGGATGGGATTGATTTTGGGGGTCCCCCCTCTTTTCATTCAGAAATTAGGGGCCGAAAAGGGGCCAAAGTTGCAACTTTTTTGTTTGTTCCCACAATAACTTTTGTTTTGGTTAACCAAATGTTGTGAAATTTTACAATAATGTTTCATACCATAAAAGGATGAATGGGATTGATTTTGGGGGGTCTCCCCTTTATTCTTTTATAAATTAGGGGCCCAAAACGGGGAAAGAAAATCAAATACTTAATTTGTTCTCACTATAACATTGGTTCTGGTTGGTCAATTGTTATGAAATTTGACAATGATATGCAATACTATTATACATTTTTAACTATAAAGATTCGTTTTGGGGGGTCCCCTTTTTTCATTTAGATATAAGGGCCCCAAAAGGGGCAAAACATTTGACTTCTTTATTTTTGGTCTGATTTTGAATTTTTTTTTTGCAATTAAGTCTTGTCCAGTGGTGGATAGAACATGGAGGATTAATCGTTGCTTTACCCCCCCCCCCCCCCCCCCCACCCACCCCATTATGGAAATAGGGGCCAAAGGGGCCATTATTGAAACTTTTTTATTTATTGTCCGATTTCAATTTTTTTTTTTTGGAAAAGAAATTCTTGTAGTGAATTAACAAAATTGAATGTTTATTTTGCAACACTTCCCTCCCCCTAATTGCTGCTAGGGGCCAAAAGGAGCAGAAGTGAAAGGTAGAAGATACCATTAGTTTTGGGCCAAAAGGGGTGATGTTTTTGTAACTGTAATTTATTTTAGTTTGCTTTTGAACAAAAATTGAATTTCTTGTGAAATGTGGATGGATAGTCCATGGAAGGCTGCATTTGTCAAAAAACTTTGTCAGTCCACCATGGGCTGCATGTGTCCAGAGCAGTTGACTATCCATATTGGGCCTAAAACGTACAGTGTTCGACATGTTGCGGTCGTATCATGCTGTGCTTGGCTAAGCTTTTTATTAAACATGCATTTGAAAACTGCTATTTTGGCGGGAAATTAAAAAAAAGACATATAGGAAAAACACAGTTTCAACACCATTTATTGTTACTTATTTCTCACAAAAATGGACTAACAATATCCAAACTGTGACCAAAAACATACATAATATTCCTTGGAAAATTTGTGATACATTCATGACATTGATGTAAAATGAAGGATATGTCAGGGACTTCGTTTTTGATGTAAGATTAATAAAAGTTTGTAGTAAAGTTTTAATTGATATGATTACCATTTGAACAGCTACTGGTATCAACACCTTCATCTAGTCCTGAGATGGCAACTGGAGACAGAAATCTAAGAATCTATATAGAAAATAGAACAATAAAAAAGTTTGTTCAAAAAGATCCAATGATAGCAAAATAATTAAAGTTACCCAAAATAAACTGAAACTGTAAATATGTTGTACATGTACATATATATTAAAATCTCTTGACTAAGTGATTAATAATGATTGAGCAACATAGCCTTTTTGAAGCTTGTCTCTAGATTTATAAGTGTTTTGACTCCTTCATTTTGAAAATTCTTTGTCTAACCATACATTTCTTTGCCTTTTTAATTTAGATGGTGTGTTGCAATCATTGTATCCCTACCACTTTTTCCCAGGGCTTAAAATATGTTTCTGGTGGTGGTCCTCCCCCTGTCCTTCCACTCAGCTTTCTTCTCTCTCCTTCCTTTTTCTTCACCAGCGACTGGGCATCCTGCCATTTCTTTTTTATTTCATCCACAGTTCTCTGTGTTTTAAAACTGACTACATTTACTCTAAAATAAAACAAAAAATGGCTTTAAAAACAATGGCTTTAAAAAACATGCAGTTGCACACCTATTGTCATGTTCAACCTTTGCATCTATAAGTAAATGTACATGTACGGGTATGTCAAGGTAACATTAAATTCTTTTTTTTTTCTTGTAAAAGGTTCATTTGTAATTGTGTGTACATGTACATGTATCATGTGTATTAAGGGGTTTTAACAAAAATGACTTGTTGATTCACTCAACTATGAGACAGGAACTTATTTATAACTTATAAAAGCTTAACACATCTTTCAGTCAGTGGTTTAATTATATATGACTTTAAGAAATTAACATGATTAAATTGTACTTGTTTACTATATGTAATCTGCATGTATATCTTATTTTCCATCTTATTTTGAGAGAGGATGTATATAAAGGATAGCCTGTTGTCTGATCCTTTTATAAATAATCAAAATGTTTTGAATGAAAAAGACAGGAACTGCTTACAGTAGTGAGCTCCTATGTTCACGCTCATTTTGACTTGAGTTCACGTTGCTGACAGTGGTTTGATTGTAATGTTTTTTAACTTTTTGTATGTTGTGTCTTTTGTTTTGTGATAAGTAAGTAAAATTTTATTTTGATTCAGCACGATAAAAACAATACAACACAAGCTTTTAACCGAATAAAATCTAAATGTGATCATTTGTATAAAAATTTGCCTTTTTGGACAACTGACATTTTATTGCCATGTAAATTCACCTTCACATTAGTAATCATAATAATGTACCATTGTACTTTCTATCAGAGAAATACAATATCAGAAAAGAAAAATAATGAACATTTCGATATTGCATTTCACTGTTTACACCAACAACAGATAGGGCCTATGAGAAATTTAAATTATTTCAGTTCAGTTACAGTACCCAAATTGCAACAACTTTGACGGTTTTTGTCCTGTATCTTTATCTGGACATGATTGCTTAAAATTTTGGTCGGCTGTGTTTTAAGAGTAAGGTTTACTGTATTTATCCATACAAAAAGAATTTTAATATTTGATACACAAATGTCATAAAACAGATTGAAAGACACCTGGGAATGACCCTAATATTTCGCATCAGGGGTACCCAAATTGCACATGGGGGTAAAAATTTTACTCCTTCAGATTTCTCTTTAAAATCTTGCTTCATTATTGAAAATAATTACTTTAATTTATTTTTATTTAAAAATCCACTCAAGAAAAGGCATGCCAAAAAATTTTAAAAGCATTTTATGCCTCCTGGTCAGATTTTTGGATGATTGCACAGTATTTCCCTAAAAAGGCTATATAATTGTATATTTTCTTGTTTGCAGCTAAAACAGCAGTATAGACATGCAAAGTTCAATGATTGGGAAGGCAGGGGGCCATGGGCCATTGGTTCATCAAAAATGAAAATGGCCCCCTCTCATTTTAAAAATTTATATAGAATATTAAGATATGGCCCCTTGAAATTTTGATTTTTTTATGAAAAAAGTGGTAAATGGCCCTTTGCAAAAAAATCCTTCCCAATCCCTGAAAGTTCATTGTAAATGTAACATTTACATCTTTAAAAATATGTAAAAACACTAAATACATTTTTACACAACTGACCTGAAAACAAAGTTAATTTGAAGTCTTATAATTTAGGCCTCCATTACGTCAACTATTGTGGACGTGATAGAAGGCACTTTTATTTTAGTTCCGGGTTGAGATGTTGGAATGTTCGCATGAATTTTGCTGTCTGAATTATTTGGCACAAATGATATTTAACAAAATGAAAAATATACAACAATTGTCATGATTTTCAACATCAATCAGAATTCTTGTCTGTCACATGGCAATTTACAATGTGGAGCCATATTGAATAAGGTATGCCACTGTCAATACAATGGTTTTTTTTTTCTATCAGAAATGACTTTTTAATGCATATTTTCGTTAAATACCTTAGAAAATACTCAAATGTTAATAATGTAAAATAAAAACTAGTCTTACTAAACAATCCTGTTATTTTGGAACAATTTATGTAGAGTACTAGTGTTGCAATTTGGGTACCTGTTGCAATTCCGGAAGCATTTAATACGTTAGCCATTTTCAAAGTTTAATAGGATATTAGCAAAATATCTAGGCGTGTATGACTGAGCATCTTTAGTTTGGCACTGGGAAATTGACACCCCTAAAAAAACAGTTAGAATAATCGTTAGTATTTTCATATTCTTGACACTTTGCGATCGTTTTGATAATTTTGGGGGTCGCAACATTTATTTTTAAACTCAGAGACATAAATATTATTTCAGGATATAATAAGTAAGATATTGATATGTGTGTGTGTGGGGGGGGGGGGGGTGTGTTAAAGTATATTTAGTTTTCTCCAAAGTCTTCATAGTTCAAATTCGGAGCCGGAAGCAGAGGGATACAATTTTAAAGGGACTGGAATGATTTTTATTACCTCTGCGTTATCTCGGCCCATACTCTTGTTTTCCTTTCATGTGTCAAGACGGGGGAAAATTTCCCTACGATCACAGAGTAATTTTTTTCTATTTCCTCCACCAAAACCAGCATTTCTTCTTCTGAAAAATTTGGTTTTCTCGGTTTCGCCATTTTATTTATACAGGCAGACGAATTTCAATAAAACGAAAGAAGGTACCGCGCATGCACGACCGCGAACGCAGATTTACGACCCGCATCTTTACGAGTAAAACAACGACTTTATTTGTGAATATCTATAAACGTAGACGTAAACGTCAACATACGATTATCGCAGATTTTAATCTTAGGTGTAAATTTACGATTTTTTGTGAATATTAATGAACCGAACATTAAAGCAACCAACCAATTTTCTTTTTCTGCTATAGTTTTTATTATATAAGCCAAAAACATGTTAATTTAGGGACTGTAACCCCTAAAAGGGGTCATCTGACAACTTTGACCCTATGAAGACTTTACTAGGGCTAAATGAGCTGTATATTTAAGCAAGCAACAGCTTTTTCTCTATCTGCAATAGTTTTCATTCTACAGGAAAAATACACTATTTTTGGCCTATAAGGGGCCAGGGTTGGGGTAATTGTAATTGTAATTGAGTGTAATTAATTACAAACATTGATGCAATTGAAAGTAACTTGTAATTGACATATTTTCAATTACATGTAATTGTAACTTAATTAAATACTTTCAGAAAAGCATGTAATTGTCAATTACTTTTCAATTACATTACAATTACTTTCATCTATTTTCTCTCCAAAGAGATTGAAGGAAGATGGAACAATGTCATGTAGAAAACTTATAAAAAATTATTACTTTCCTTTGACATTATATTGGCATATTTTCTCTTGTTTGATAAACTACATGTAAATAAAATGTTCCTAATTGCACAAATATGGCACATATTTATAAATCCCCCAATTAAAGATATAAATTACTCAGGATTTGTTTCTTTTTCAAAACAATAAAAATGAATTCCTATAAGGGGTCATCTGACAACTTCAACACTATGAAGACTTTTGTAGAGCTAAATGAGCTGAACATTTAAGCAAGCAACAGTTTTTCTCTATCTGCCATAGTTTTCATTCTATAGGCCAAAAACACTATTTTTCACCTTTAAGGGGCTGTAACCCTTATAAGGGGTCATCTGACAACTTCGACCCTATGGAGACTTTTGTAGAGCTTAATGAGCTGAACATTTAAGCAAGCAACAGCTTTTCTCTATCTCCAATAGTTTTCATTCTATAGGCCAAAAACACTATTTTTCACCTTTAAGGGGCTGTAACCCTTATAAGGGGTCATCTGACAACTTCGACCCTATGGAGACTTTTGTAGAGCTTAATGAGCTGAACATTTAAGCAAGCGACAGCTTTTCTCTATCTCCAATAGTTTTCATTCTATAGGCCAAAAACACTATTTTTCGCCTTTAAGGGGCTGTAACCCTAATAAGGGGTCATCTGACAACTTCGACCCTATGGAGACTTTTGTAGAGCTTAATGAGCTGAACATTTAAGCAAGCAACAGCTTTTCTCTATCTGCAATAGTTTTCATTCTGTAGGCCAAAAACACTATTTTTCGCCTTTAAGGGGCTGTTACCCTTATAAGGGGTCATCTGACAACTTCGACCCTATGACGATTTTTGTAGAGCTTAATGAGCTGAACATTTAAGCAAGCAACAGCTTTTCTCTATCTGCAATAGTTTTCATTGTATAGGCCAAAAACACTATTTTTTGCCCTTAAGGGGCTGTAACTCTTATAAGGGGTCATCTGACACCTTCGACCCTATGGAGACTTTTGTAGAGCTTAATGAGCTGAACATTTAAGCAAGCGACAGCTTTTCTCTATCTGCAATAGTTTTCATTCTATAGGCCAGAAACACTATTTTTCGCCTTTAAGGCGCTGTAACCCTTATAAGGGGTCATCTGACAACTTCGACCCTATGAAGACTTTTGTAGAGCTTAATGAGCTGAACATTTAAGCAAGCAACAGCTTTTCTCTATCTGCAATAGTTTTCATTCTATAGGCCAAAAACACTATTTTTCGCCTTTAAGGGGCTGTAACCCTCATAAGGAGTCATCTGACAACTTCAACCCTATGGAGACTTTTGTAGAGCTTAATGAGCTGAAGATTTAAGCAAGCAACATCTTTTCTCTATCTGCAATAGTTCTCATACTATAGGGCAAAAACATGAAACATGTTATTTTAAGGGCTGTCTGACAACTTTGACTCTATATAGACTTTTGTTGAGAGCTTAGTGAACCGAACATTAAAGCAACCAACCAATTTTCTTTTTCTGCTATAGTTTTTATTATATAAGCCAAAAACATGTTAATTTAGGGACTGTAACCCCTATCAGGGGTCATCTGACAACTTCAACACTATGAAGACTTTTGTAGAGCTAAATGAGCTGAACATTTAAGCAAGCAACAGTTTTTCTCTATCTGCAAAAGTTTTCATTCTACAGGTCAAAAACACTATTTTTCGCGATTAAGGGGCTGTAACCCCTATAAGGGGACATCTGACAACTTTGACCCTATGAAAACTCTAGTAGAGCTAAATGAGTTTAACAGTTAAGCAAGCAACAGCTTTTCTCTATCTGCAATACTTTTCATTCTATAGGCCAAAAACACTATTTTTCGCCTTTAAGGGGCTGTAACCCTTATAAGGGGTCATCTGACAACTTCGACCCTATGGAGACTTTTGTAAAGCTTAATGAGCTGAACATTTAAGCAACCAACAGCTTTTCTCTATCTGCAATAGTTTTTATTCTATAGGCCAAAAACACCATTTTTTGCCTTTAAGGGGCTGTAACCCTAATAAGGGGTCATCTGACAACTTCGACCCTTTGGAGACTTTTGTAGAGCTTAATGAGCTGAACATTTAAGCAAGCAACAGCTTTTCTCTATCTGCAATAGTTTTCATTCTATAGGCCAAAAACACTATTTTTCGCCTTTAAGGGGCTGTAACCCTTATAAGGGGTCATCTGACAACTTCGACCCTATGGAGACTTTTGTAGAGCTTAATGAGCTGAACATTTAAGCAAGCGACAGCTTTTCTCTATCTGCAATAGTTTTCATTCTGTAGGCCAAAAACACTATTTTTCGCCTTTAAGGGGCTGTAACCCTTATAAGGGGTCATCTGACAACTTCGACCCTATGACAATTTTTGTAGAGCTTAATGAGCTGAACATTTAAGCAAGCAACAGCTTTTCTCTATCTGCAAAAGTTTTCATACTATAGGGCAAAAACATGAAAAAATGCTATTTTTCACCTTTAAGGGGCCATAACCCCTATAAGGGGTCATCTGACAACTTTGACCAAATGAAGACTTTTGTAGAACTTTTGATCCTGAAGCAGCAGCGTGCATCAGATTTCATCTATTTCGTATACTTTTTGAATTACAAGCCAAAAACAGTAGTCTGACCCCCCTGTTCTATTTTTAGCCAGGGCGGCCATGTTTTTTAACGAATCAAAAATTGAAACACAACTTTTATGCAGGACACCCTAAGGATCAATCTTACCAGGTTTCATTTAATTCTGTTCAGTAGTTTCAGAGGAGAAGATTTTTGAAAAATTGTTAACAGACGATGATGACAGACGACGACAGACGACGACGACGGACGCCAAGTGATGGCAATACCTCAGATGGACCTTCGGTCCAGGTGAGCTAAAAAAATGCTATTTTTGACCTTTAAAGGGCCAAAACCCCTATAAGGGTTCATCCAACAACTTTGACCCAAATGGAGATTTTTGTAGAGCTTAATGAGCTGAACATTTAAGCAAGCAACAGCTTTTCTCTATCTCCAATAGTTTTCATTCTATAGGCCAAAAACACTATTTTTTGCCTTTAAGGGGCTGTAACCCTTATAAGGGGTCATCTGACAGCTACGACCCTATGGAGACTTTAGTAGAGATTAATAAGCTGGAGGTTTAAGCAACCAATAACTTTTCTCTGCAAAAGTTTCCATTCTATAGGACAAAAACATGAAAAAACATTAGTTTTGACCTATAAGAGGTCACCTGAAAACTTTGATCCAATGGAGACATTTGTAAATCTATTGATGCTGAAGAAGGTGGGTTCATCAGATTTTCTCTATCTCTTATACTTTTTGATTTAAAAGCCAAAAACAGTAGTCTGACCCCCATGGTCTATTTACAGCAACGACTGTCATGTTTTTGCCGAATCAAAAATCAAAACACAACTGTTGTGCAGGGGCAACCTATAGCTAAGAATCAATCATATCAAGTTTCATTAAATTCTGTTAAGCAGTATCAAAGGAGAAGATTTTTGAAAAATTGTAAACAGACAGACGACAAAGACAAGTGATGTGATGGCAATAGCTCACATGGACCTTCTGTCCTGGGACCTTATTCACAAAGCATGCGGAATTTTCCGCAAAGAATCCTACTTTCCGCAACGTTACCGTAAATTTTTCGCAACGTTTAAACGCTATTCACAAAGGGTGCGGAAACTTTACGGTCTTTACCTGTGTTTCCGCAATCTTTCCGGAATAACGTCACTGTTAGCGCACATGCCTAATATGATTTTAATTGTTAAAAAAATTGTAATTAAAAGAAATGATTTATTTGATGTATTAGTTGCGAGGGTTTATTAAAGCATTATTCAATTTTTCTATAGGTTATTAGGTAATTAAATGCTCAACACTTAAGTAAAAAAAGATGTTAACCCACCGACAGTGAGGAGAAAATAAGAAATAAAAATGTGATATGGAAATCAAACTAACAAATTGAAATTAGATCGGGAAAATAAAAAAGTTATTTCTAGAACTTTTTTGCGTGCCGTTCTTACGGATCTATTATTTTTCGATATTATTTATTTTGGTACAAATATTTATTTAAATCTAAATACTTTAATATATGGTTTGGAATACATTTGTATTTTGAATATTTCTTAAAAAGATCTAGAGTCTATATTTTTAGGGCTATTTATATGTGTCATAATTTTTTACTTTTATAAACATTTTCTCGCAAAACGTATCCTTATTTAGGTGTGAAGGAAAAAAAATGGTATACCAATGCGCCGTTCGTAGCCAAACCAAAAAAGTAAAAACATAAAATAAAATTGTTTTACTTATTATATTTATATTTTACAAACGTGAATCATTTAGAATAAGTCTAAAAATAATGACTGAGATAGGGCTACTTTAATAGCCATTTGGTTACAATCAACAACACTAAAACAAAAAAACGAAATAAACGAAAACAGGAAATACTCGTCCCTCTATAAATGTTGAAACAATTCATGCTCTAACTAAGTTATTGCTCGTCTCTTTACAGTATGTCTTTTTTTTTTAAATTGAAATTGTTATTTTTAAAATAAGCAGGAAATTATTAACCTATAAAAACATATTGCAGTGGTTTTTGTTTGTGATGTTTGTCGTCGCGTTTGATGTTCGTGATTGCATTGACTCTTTTGCTTTTCTGGTCTTTATTGTGACGTCATTTATAGTATTGCGTCTCGGGCTTTTTGGAATAGCAGACAAATGGAGTCGGACAAGAAGAAAAAACCAAGATTTTCAAAACAGGAACTGGAAGTTCTTGTTGAGGGAGTTGAAAATCGATCGGAGGTAATTCATCAGAGATTTAGCGATGTCGTTTCGAATTCTAAGAAGAAAGATGCATGGAATACCATTGCGGCTGATGTTAGTGCAATCTCCTTTACAAAAAGAAGCTCAGAGGATGTAAAAAAAAGATGGGACGACCTTAAACGAAGCACAAAAAGAGGTTTCAAGAGACCAAGAGCGACCGTACAAAGACTGGAGGGGGAAAATTAGAAAAAGAACCATTAGCTCAAATGAAAGAAGATGTGATCAGCATCATGGGTGAAGAGAGGGTTGCTGGTTTCAGTGGCGGTGTAGACACCATGGCCAAAGCCGCTGAGATAAGGAAGGAAGGTGATGTAAGTAGCGTCCACAATTATGCTGTTCATTACAGGCTATTTCTATTATCTTTTATGATTTATATTATACTACTGGTCCATAAGATCGCAATGGAAGAGGGAGTTTTGGCGCACCATAAAACATTGTTTAACCAACCATTTCCTTTGCAATACCTGTACCAAGTCAGGACCATTGCGATCTATAACTATTCCGGTGTGTCTTCCATCTTTTGTCTTTTCTCTTGGAAATTGAGATTGACGTTCGGTAACTTTGTAATTACCTTTAATCTATTGTGTGAAAAAAAAAAACACGAAATGCACCGCATTTGCTGTAGTATATACGGTGACTGGGTAATTTTGAAATAAAATTTGTTGGTTATGTTTGGCAAGCCTGATTAACTTTAACAAATCCAGGATAAACTGACCAAACTATCATGAAGATGAGAAAAACCTACGTAGTTTTTCTCAAAAAGACCCGTTTAATTAAACTATGATTTTCAGTTAATCGTTTGTTTATCAAGTTTAATTTAAGTAATGAGAAAATTGAGGTTTAAGTCAATGACACTAGTGTTTTTTATATTTCACATTTTGCTGGCTTTATCCAAGATAAAGTTCTGAGAAAAGGTGGGTTATATTCTGGCCAATTAAAATTCCCTCTAGTAAAGATGCCGGCCTGAAGTTAATTATTCATTTTTCATATTCATTTCTCAATAATGAATAATGACTTGTTTCATTATTCATTTTTTTATTTGAATAATGTAAAATGAAATATGAATCTTAGTTTATTATTCATGAAATAAAACAGCTAAATTAGAATAAGTTTAATCATGGAAAATAGCACGACCGTTATTTAAGCGATTTATGCCCGTAACTCATCTACTGCCTTTGTACCGAATAGTTTTATTCTCAGGCGACATGCGACTACAATGAAAAACCACCATGCTATAATTTTGGTGATAAGATTGTCTTTAGAAAGCAATGTGATATTTCTCATTTTTTGTAGGAAATCATCACAAGATGTGAACCAAACACAGCAGAGGACCCTCCACAGATGACTCCAACTGTGAATAATATGTGCCAATCATCTCGGACCTACTTTACCAACAACAAAGACATAAGTTTCTGCAGCAAACCTCAACCAATTAAGGAGAGCACCAAAAAGATGAGCAGGCCAACGTTCATCAAAACAAATGATGAGAATGAAAGGTATTTTGCAAATAAAATTGACAAAAATTGGGTTCTTGGGTTTTCATTTTTTTTATTCAGACATTAGAACATCATTTTTCAATCTGCAACAGTTACTGCATGCTCATCAGTAGATTTTATCTACGGTGTGTGGTTTACGTTCTCGGAAACACGCATCTAATCTGAAATAAAAGTTTGGCATACATGAGAAATAAAGAAGAAATTTATAAGATGTGTAAGAAGTATACCAGCACAACCTAAATAGATCAACGGTAATTCAAAAAACAATAACAGAGGAGAATCGGTATATCGAAAATGATCGCGAACAATTTTGCTATAGCATCATGATTGTGAATTTATTCAAAACTAAAATAATTTTCCAAAGTGGGAAGATAGTATTTCTACGAAAAAGGTATTATATACAAAGCTTTCTGTGAATTTCACTCCTCCTCTGGCTATCTGCATGTAACCAACCTTTTATCATATGGTAACTAAAACGTAACCCAAATAGTTCACGATCATGACGATCGTGATTCAATACTTGACCGCTATAGCGAAATTGCCAACGATCATTTTCGTCAATATCTCCCGTGCAGTTGTCGTTGTTCGTCGTCTTTTTACTTTTCAATACCAATCTTAAGGAGGTACCCAACATTTTGGCTAATATAAAATTGTGTCGTTTAATTTTCCTGAAATTTGTAAATGTTCTGTTGTCAAATAGATTTTTAATTGCAAAATCTTAAATAAATCGAACCAAAGGTTTCATTGAACATAATGGAGTTTCAACATTTCATATTTATATCATTGGGAAGATTGATTTCTTTGATTAAATGTGCTTGACTAAAACGTTCAAGTGTTCTCTATTCCCTAAAAAAATCGAAAAAACCGCTTTCTGAACATATTATATATATTATTTTCTTCAGTTGTCCATTTATGTTTAAAAGGACCATTCAATATGTTTGCATGTACTTTATTTACGTTTCACAAATGTTATGGCAGTTTAACAATACTCTAGTACGCTTTAAAAGAACGATTTTTATATTTTTAGCTTAGAAATTCAACGACAGATTCTTGTAATAGAAAAGGAGAGACTATATATCGAGAGAGAGAGACTTGGCATAGAAAAGAGGAGACTTGAACTTCAGGAGATGGAAAATCAGTATAAACAAAACAAGCGTCAAAAACAGCTTGGTAGTAATCCTTCAGAATACGAACTGTTCAGTTCAGCCTTTTCATACGGAAGCCAGTTATAAGTTTTAATAAACTTAATTATGTTTATAATTGTATGTAAATTTACTAAATGTTATAAAACATTACCATGTTTGTCTAAAACCTGTCTCTTATCAGCATTTGTCTAAGTTGTCGTCCTGTCATATCCTGTACATCATTGTTCACTTGAACATCGTTGTTTTCATTCTCGTTGTCATCTACATCCTCCACCGGTAAACCCAAGTCTTCACAAATGTTGTGCAAGACACCTGTTGATGTTATAACGTTGATGCTAGTTGGCAATGATACTGTTAACGGACCACCTATGAAATATGATATCTGTAGATGTAAGATGGTAAAAAACATGTGCGTTGCTGTGAAAAAAAAACACTGCATACGTTTGAGGTATAGCCATGGTAGTTATAAAATTATCATGCACTCAGACAAATATTGAATTTCTATCTCTCAGATGAGTGCTGATGTTGGTTTGGCATAGGTTCTTTTACCAGATTTGACACACTGAATGGGAAATTGGCAACGCGACGGGTGTGCTATAGTAGGCAGGATCCGCTTACTCTTCCGGAGCACCCGAGTTTACTCTTAATACGACTAGAGTTCGCGTTGTTTATTGATATTCAGTAGTTTATGTTTTTTCCTGTTTCATATGTTGTTTGTTTTTACGTCCTGTCCTTTTTTTTCTCTGCCCTTTCGAACTTTGACATTCGGATGCCCTATTCGTACCTCTGCTTCTTTCTAGGGTTAGGATCCTGATTTAAACAGCGGTTAATACAATTTTACCGTGTTGAAAATAAAAACAAAGCGGCATTCATCGATCAAAACATCACAAAACGGGTATGTTAAAATTCGGACTTATATATGAATGTTGCGATGGTACTTAACTAGGTTTCGTGACAATAAAATGGAATCGCTCTGTTTTAGTGCGATCTAAAGGTTCCTTTACCTGCTGTAGTGTTAAAGCATTACAACGAATTAACATGTTTGTATTTATCAATTAAAATATGTGGTCACATATCATGTTGAGAACGCTTGAAAAAAAGTGCAATGAAAATTCAGATAATGTTACATACCAAACTTATGAATGCACATCCAGCGGTTCTTCCATCTTCCAAATGTATCTTCAATTCTTTGCCTAGCCCTTTTATGTGCGACGTTATATGCCCTTTCTCCCTGGTCTACAGCGTTCCTAACTGGTGTGAGAAGATACTGCTTTAATGGGTAAGCTTGGTCTCCCAATAAATGACCTATGTAACCTTGGTTTTCAAACCAGACCTTTAAGCTAGAGTTACTCTAGAATTACCGAAATGCCCGTAATTACCGAAATGCCTTTGAAATTACCGAAATGTCCAATAAAATTACCGAAATGCCCATTTTAGGGGGTGGAATAGAGGTTTATTGAATATTTACACTTAATATTGATATCGATTTTGGCAATTTTAAAGATTCTGATGAAGAAAGGATGTTTTTGATTAAAGTGATGACCATTTATAAATGTAACGAGTTTCATAATAAATTATCCATTTCATAATAAAACTATAATCTGTAACACCTTCAGCTGTTTTTTTTTATAGTATATAAATTATATATATAGTTTTTATGATTATTTGTGTTTGTCATTGTTTTGTACTAACATTGTTCCGATCTTTTGTGCTGTATATTGTATTTATTGGCCAATAAACCCATATGCTATTCTTGTATATCTTGTGTGATGTTACTTGCAGTTTTGGTAAATGTTATAAAATATATATATTTATTCAAAGCGAATTCCAATTTTTTTGCATATGAATTGTTTTAGGTTGTTTTACATTATAAAATGTGTAATCCGGGAAATGGCGTTTATGATGCATTAAGGACACTTTAACTTGTGACTTCCAAGGAGCAGAAGAATGAAAATATTTTTAAAATTTATTTTCACAAATACAATGAGGCATGAAATAAGGACCATATAACAATTATGCTTCTTTTAACAACAAAACATGAAAAGTGCCATTATCTAAAGTCTGTTCAAATAGTTGACAAACCAACTGAGCCCTTTCCGGATTGCTCGCAACATAGCAATGTAGCCGGCATCGCTGACGTGAAATTTGATCTACTGAGAACAGATTGACAATTGGACGAGAATAAAGCCCTTCTTATGTCCGAGATTCTTAAGTTGAAGTTCCAACAGGGCAAACTATTTCGAGACTCTTAATTGCAGACCAATGGTTTCATAGCACATGATGTTCCTGATTCCTTTTGGGGAACAGGAGTTCGTGGAAAGGGGCAGAATGTGTTTTGAGTGTTATATAATACTATAACTATTCTAAAATAAATAAAATTGTATTTTTCTCTGACTTTATATTGTACTGCTCGAATATGGTTATCAAGTCTTCTGTTTTTTATAATAATGTCTAGATGCAAGTCTTGACTTAAGATGTTTGCGTTGTTGGATTCTGTGTTGTCTGTTACTTCATCATTTTCAAAGTTGTATTTTATGCTGCTTTGTTTCCTATCTGCTTCTTCTATATAACCAAAAAAAAAAAGGTTATAACCAGAAAAAAGAAAATAACCACAAAAAAATAATAAATAACAAAAAAAAAAAGGACAAAAAGCAAAAACCAATGAATATTGTTATTTGAAGAGGGTTAATTCTGTTATTTGTCAAACGTCGCTGCAGACATATATCTAGGTATAGTCACGACGTTAAACTCCCCAGTCAGTCAGTTATTTGTCAAAATTGGTATAGCATCATAACCGGTTTTTTTTTTAAGATTGAAAGGTAATAATAGTGACAGTTTGAAATTGTTATTAAAACAACCGTTTATTGTCAGAGTTTTATTGCGAAACCCTACATACACCGTCAAACCTTTAAATATTCATCAAAACTTGTGCTCAGTCTCATTCTTCCAAGTTTACCATGGCAGAATATCCTTGCTCGATATGTGCTCTACATTGCGAAGAAAACGAAGAATGTGTTTTCTGTAGTGGTTGTGATAAGTGGGTACATGCTGCGTGTGTTCCCATGACTTCTTCACAGCTAGTTGTTTGGTCAGACAGCAACCTAGATTTTCTGTGCAGAAACTGCTGCTTCACAGAGAATACATTCGACCCGAAGAAGTCACTCCGAAGGTCAGTTACTAAGTTTATTCAGTTACTTTTTTTCGCTGTACGTTCTAAATGCAAATGTCTCAATAATTCTATTTAGTTGTAATATTTTGGTAATTTCATTTTTTATCAAAAATGTTTCAAAAATGACAAACATTTTATTTTACGTTCAAAGTTTTAACTGATTATTACTTTTATACGGAGCCCGGATAGGGACATACAAAGAAAAAAATATGTTGTGCGCACAATAAATTGGGTTTCCGATGAATGCAAACCGAAGAAAAAAACTAAAGATAACCACCTTTTATTTAATGTCTACTTTATTGCATTCGCTCACCTTATCACTTAAGAATTACCGGTAATTAACTAATTATTATACCACTGATAAGGTCAGCCATCGATAATCTAAGATTAATTTTCATATACCCTCAACATACGGCCTTATATCGGCGAATATCACTTGCATTAAAGACCTTGCTACGCAGTGCCGCGCGTTTGATATATCAAAGGGAACTGTGGGGTGCACAGCATGGCAAACACCTCGAGCTTTATCTATGTATATTATATCTATGATTAAAGTGATAGCTTTCATGGGTTTTTAGCATTGAATTAATAATTCAGTTTGAGAATAAATGAAAATAATTTTCATTTTTGTAATGACAATTTCCAAAAGTTTTGAACATTTAATTAACAAATTATTTTTTTTTTTAATTATAATTTTCAATCTTTTCATTTTCTCTTAGAATTACTTTTACTTTCAATAAACTTTTATTGTATCTTAATAATTTTTTGTCAAAATAATTTTCAATTGTCCTTATCTCTTTGGTATTATTTGATAAATTATCCTTTAATTTAATTTTAAATTAGACCCGCTCCGGGAGACCCGCCAAGTGACTGCATAGAAATTCAAATAGCATTGAATAAGAAAAAAATATATACCGGTAAAGACGGACAACAGCAGAGACAAATTAAGTTTAAAATTAATATATTTGGAAATTATTACATCGTTAAGCTACTATCAAATGTTCGGATAAATTTCGAGTTTCGTAAAGGACAAAGTACACTAAGGCCCATATTTGGCCCCCTCTATAATTCAAAATTACAAAATTGATATCGAAAATATTTCTTGTGCTATTTAGAAGTTCAAGTAAATGAACAAACTTGTTCTAATAATTTTTTAAGCGTAGCATCTGACATTGGTGTAAAATAGGATGTCAAAACAAAACAAATATAAAAGACATCTGTGAAATTGGCTGAAAATTGACGAATTTTGCGTCATTTTTTCAATTTTTGGAAGCCTCCGCCTTCTTGACCCAGACATTTTGTGAATAAACTTTAAAACTGACTTCAATTAAAGTCTAAATCAGTTAAGAAATCTATAGGTCACGTAACCATTTTACTCCATATATAAAGTACATTTTAATATTTTCGCAAAATTTATTTTTTCATAAAATACGGGGCCAAAAATGGCTCTTACCGTACCATGTCCTTTGTATGTAGGTTCCCAATCCATCAAAAGGTAACAAACGCAAGCTACAACAAGAAAATATTTTAAAATACAAATTAAAACTACATTATGATCATATATATAATCAAAAATTCATTCGAGTAGTATAGATCTACATTACTATTTACTTACATGCTTCAGGTTGTATGCAGTTTTGGACAGTACACCTCGTGAACTACGACTCATCACCAGAAGAGAACGTCTCATCTTACAGCTCTACGATATACAGTGTCCACAGCTGACGACCGACCAAATATTTCACCACGAGACAGACAACATATCTGTAGAAATCCTGAAGGTATTCCATCCTGCTATTCTTAACCACAATTATCCTGCTAAGACAGTCGGCGATGGGAATTGTATGTATCGCGCAGTTTCAAAAGCAATGACAGGGACAGAAGATAGCCATTCGCTTCTAAGGCTTCTCACAATGTTGGAGATTTTGAGAAATCCATCATATTATGATGACAGTCACAGCAAGCACGTAGACCTCATCCAGGACATGCGCATAGTAACATCACCATACCAACAACTTCTTAAAAATGTGTGTAGAGACGGCAGTTACGCAGACATGATGCATATGTATGCTCTCAGTGCCGCCATTCAATCACCTATAAGATCCTATTATCCGCCACAATTTGAAGCAGAGTTTATATCAGAGCCTTATACGCGTAAAATAGTGGGTCGCAACGTTAAACCGTCTGCTATACCAATAGGAACAATTATGTGGACCCAGTACCTATACAACGTCACAGCCGATGGACAATTCGTACCGAATCATTTTCGTCCCCTTGCTACCGATCCAGAGACGTCAACCCGCAGTAGTAAACTTATGTGAAGAGAGCATCAATGACCAATCTAAGGAGAGTACCGCGAATGACCAGGACGCCGAACAACAAATGGACGATCTAACAAACAACCAGGACGCCGAACAACCAACGGAATCTAGGAAGGAAAATTGGTCAACGGAAACGGAAGATCAACGAACGGACTACGACATTCAAGAGACACAAAGCCGTGAACTTAGAAGATGACGATTGATCATGAGAACAAACCCTCAAAAATGTGGCTGTCCTGGACGTTAGAATCTAATCGCGTTTTTTTCTCTCTTTTGAGAATTCCCTACCGAGCTTTTCGATTCAATATTTTTTAATTAGCTATGAATGGGACTACGTATATTATATTTATCTTAAATTTTATTTTCAAAAGGAATTTAAATTTGTTTTGAAATTTTCTTAAATAAAGTTAATTCTTGGTATATTTTATACATACTTTTGGGGAAACTTTTTGAAATAAGTATAAAGCAAGTACATTCGAACAAAACTTAAAGAATTTGTGTTTCTATGTAAATTTGGAACATTTTCGGGGATTTGATTAAGCTAATTGTTAAAGAAAATTTTAATGTTAACTTTTCTGCTAAACCATAAATCAATGTGAAACCCGCGGACTATTCTAGATATGCCCGAGCCTCGTGCAGGATATCTAGGTAGTTATAACTTTTCTGCTAAACCATAAATCATTGTGAAACCCGCGGACTATTCTAGATATGCCCGAGCCTCGTGCAGGATATTTGGGTGGTTTTAAACCTTTGTTGTTAATAATGTCTTAAAGCTTTTTGTAAATATGTTTCTATGTTTAAAACTTTTAAAACATAAAAAAAAACTTAAAAAATGTTTAAAATAATAGTATCATTTTAATTATAAATACATCAACCTTAGATAAAGGGTGGGGGCCGGGGTTAATGCAGCCAGGATATTATCATATCTTGAAAGTCACAAGCCTTAGAATGCAGAGTGGCCCCTTTGCTTAATCTAGTAGATAGAATAGAATGCATAGAATAAAAAATCAAAGTATATTTAAACAATCATAAATAGTAATTTTAGGAGGGGGGTTAATGCAGCCAAGATATTTTTTATCTTGCAAGTCACAAGCCTTGAAATGCAGAGTGGCTCTACCTCCTGTTTGCGGTTTATTTTATCATTTTTTTTGTAAATTTGTTTTGTTGTTTAATATATTTTTATAGAAAAGATTTTACATGGTTAATTCTTACAACAATTCTTTAATGTTTGAGATTAACCAAAATTTAGAAAGTTTTCATTTTAAATTTTCGTTTAAGTTTCACTTCTCTACTAAATAATTTTATTAAAGGAAATTTTCATGCTTATGCCTAGAAGAGGCAGTTTATTCTGACAAATTCATTAGAAGGTAAAAGGTAGTTCGGAAAATATACCACCTCTCATTCATATAGTAGTGATCACTATAAATATACATGAAACTTATACTGATCGGTAATATATAGGTCTTGTATGATAATCGAAATTTTAGTAACAAGAACATGTATTTAATATTTATTTCGTCTAAAGACACAAAATATGTGTTAAACTATGATTTATCTATCATAATTCCGGGCATTTCGGTATTTTTATTGGGCATTTCGGTATTTCAAAGGCATTTCGGTAATTACAGGCATTTCGGTAATTCGATGTACCCCTCCATATATAAGCATCATGGGTACTTCCTGGCCACTGAACAACGATGTTTGTTAACTTTTTCTGGTGATCACACACACCTTGCACATTGACTGCATGGAATCCTTTTCGACATTTATATGCATTACAAATACCAAAACGCGGGTATAAACGTTTAATTTGGAAATGCTATATATCGATATTTCAAGGAGTAACCTCTCATCAGAAGCATTTAAACCAAAACATTGGAAGAACAAAATCCAAAACAGTTGAAAACGAAAAGTACTCAAAACCAGAACATTCGAACAAGGAAGCCAAATCCAGCACCGAGGATATCGACCATGTGCATCCTCTCTCTCTTTTGGTGGCTTTATTGGTATCAGAGTACCATCAACACATCTAAGTGTATTGGGCATTCCAAATTCTATTTCAAAGTCGCGTTTTACAATTAGCTGCTCCTCATTGGTTTCCGGAAATTTTATAAAATCCCCTACTCTACTTGCTAAGGCTCCTGAAACCTTTGCCACAACTCTTGATACGGACGGCTGACTTATTTCGACGGTATCTGCCATAACCTGCTGGAATGATCCAAATGCAAAGTACCTCAAAGCTGTAAAAACTTGCAGGGTTGCTGGTATACTGCAGGATCTCCTTGTAGGTGGCTCCAACTCTGGGGTCAACAGCTGTATCAGGTCTTAAATTTCTTGTCTTGGCAGCCTGTACCGTCTTAACAATTCAACATCATTATACATGTCTAAAGGATGGGTTCTATCCCTAAATATTCTGTCCCTTCTTTGCAGGTTTTTCCGATCATTATTGCCATAATGAAACGCTAGTTGCAAAGCCATTTTCAAATCCAAACCGGTATATTCCTGCAAAAAATGACGTCATGTTGCATCAATGACGTCACTTTAAATGATAGAACTATGACGTAAACAAAGAGCAGTTCGTCCGTCCGTCCGTCGAGATCAAAGGATAATTGCATTTCTTTGTTTATACTTTGTTAAATCTAACCCTATTTGATACTAAATACTATCATGATACTGTCAATACTATGTGAGAATAAATGTCATTAGAAAACTAGAAATACTAAAACACTAGAAATAGCCGCAGTCATCAAAACATACACCCCTCTCTAACACACACCACCATCAAAGGCCCTCCTAGGACTGGTCACTAAATAAAAATGGACTACATGTTAAATAAACAACCATGCATAGTCAAGATTTTCGTGTAATCATTCGAAAGTTTAAATGCAACGATCCAAACGCTTGTGATTCTTATTGAGCGAACAGGAACCAATCATTTAACTTGCAGGAGGCCAGGGCATTGTTTTTTTTCTTTAAAAAAAATATTTGAAACTGATTTTTGGAGAGAGAAAAAATTAAGCAGACTGTTAAAAAAATATTCTGAAGAAAGACTAAAAATAATGCTAATACTGATTAAAATATGAAAAAAACACAAAAAACAAGGCCCCTTTCAATTTAAATTGTCCGTCCATAAGTTGAAATGTTGTTATTTTTTATCATTTCACAGAACTTCATATATTGATTTCCTGTTGTAGTTAAAAGACGGAAATTTAAACATTACATGAGCCGAATAAAACTGAGGAAAATCGAACACTATCAGTAGAAATCGGTTCGGTGTTAGTCTTTAGATTTGTTATAATAAATCATGATCTACATTCACGGGCCATCCATAACTTTTATTGTTATCTTATTCTTATTCATTTTGTATACAATTATAAATTTGATTCTTGGTTCATGCTATGATGAATATTCTTTCCCTTTGTCCGCTTGAATGTATTTTTTCTTATATAACTTTCCAGATATCGCAAGAGATTGTCAAACCCGTTGTACTCGTAAATATATTCACTAACGACCTTTAAGTTACTTCTCGGGCTTATAAAATATAAAAAAAGGATATTTTTTTCTCTTTTCGTTTTACATAAATGAAGAGGGATTTGTCGAGTATATATGATCCCTATCTTGTAATCCAATAATCATTGAAAATAACGTTTGTAATTCTTAAACCTATTAGTAAATAGGGTGCTTTGCATGTGCTACAACCTAGTGCTGTCTATATATGTGTGTAATGTCGGTTTCAAAAGCTAATTAGAGCTTGTGTTATTTGTTTTTTTGTATCCGTACCGACTTTACAAATAAATATTACTTGACTTGACTTGTGCAAACCAAATTCTAAATGCCAACAATATGAAATTATTATACAATTTTGTGTTTCCGCCTAGTTTACGGTAGGTCCTGACGTCCCGGTAACTTCAACTTCGTTTCCGCAACGTTTCCGCGACGTTTAGATGTGCGTAAGTTTCAGGGTGCTTCGTGAATACCATTTTCGAAACTCCGCAATATCTCCTCAGTGTTTCCGGATGCGGAAAGATTCCGCATGCTTTGTGAATAAGGTCCCTGGTGAGCTAAAAAAGACACTACTATTTCTTAAAAAAAAAAAAATAATGTGATTTATTCCAAAATACAGGTACAACCATTATATTTCAATCTTTTAAGATGTATCATGGGTTGTACACAGGTGAAAAATTAACTTTCTTTACAGGTACATTCTTTATTTGCTCATTTGACAAAAAAAATTGCTGTAAAGTCCATCTGTCTGGTAGACTTGTGAATTGACTTTTGACTTCATGAAATTCTATTGAGTCTTTCAAAATTATGTTATGCTCAGAAAAACAATATTCATTATAAAATTTCAAAATTTGTTACCAGGTGACCTAAAATCAATATTTTTACTTACACCAAAATTTAATGTGTGAACTTTTAAGGATTTAAAAGTTATGCTTTGGAGACAAATTTCACTGCTTAGTTATAACATGGTTATAATGTTCATCTATTCCAGATGTTTGAATGCAATAATGTGAAATTTCAACTGGGGTAACTGACTTCAAAACAGAGGGAGCAATAGAAGTCAAATGTTTACCAATTTATTTCATAACAAATTGAGAAAAAAAAAATCTTTTTCAAATTGTTATTGGTAAAACAAATACTTCCCAAGGAATTGAGACAAACGAACAGGTTTCCACTATTTCATTCAACAGAAAGTACATGTACAAGTTTTCCAGGAAAATAAGGGTAAAATGGTGGCTATTGCGGAAATTGTGATCCTGGTATACATTAAGTCTTTGCTAATCAGAAACTCTTAACAATATATCAAATATCATGATAACTTGAAACTTCCTTTGTAATGTAAAATATAAAGATTAACTAAACAATACATGAAGAATGTAAATATTCCTAAAATGTTAACTTGTGATGAAACAACTTTTTGCAACTATCATCCCCCATACTAGCAGGAAACCATGTAGTTCACAAATACCAAGTTCATATTCATAACATCATGATGACACATTTACTGCTAGGTGACATATGATTGTGTCATTTATCAATATTTTATAAAACGTTCATTCAATGTTACATTGATGGAAAATGATTGATGATCACCCTATCCCCCAGGCTCTTTATGTGTAGACAGCTCAGCTGCACTGATGATATTTACTATCATAAGCCCCCTTGGTGTTCTGAAGCCCAGAGTTTAAAAGTTCTGTCATATGAACATGTAGCAATGTATTTGAGATCTGGTGAAACATCTATTCCCATAACTTTTCCTTCATGTCCTGCTAGGGTCTTCAAGGGTCCCCATGTTGGATGTGCCCATACCTACAAATAAAAGGTATAAAATCATTATAGGCAAGCATAGTGAAGCTCTTATTATACACATTCTGTTAAATGTTATTTGACTCAAAATATGATGAATAAAAAATGTTCTGTCATCAACTTGGATTTCTCAGAAATTTTGAAAAGTCTGTGCATGCATTAAAAATAGTAGTAAAATATGGCACATAATTCCTAAATATCTTATCCCTTTGGTCCATATTTGATTGTAGGATTTCATCTACATGAGCTTTAAGGCCATGCATTATTCATATTAATTCCTGCTTTGGTTATGGGGAATTTTCATCTATTTTTTTGGTGATGGTGGAAACTTGACGGTTGATTAAGACTAATCACATGTGCGTTGTGATCTTTGAATTTTGTCTCACAGAGAATGAACTATAAAGTAACATGACAATTAAATATTTAAGAAATACTTTTCAAATTCTTCAAGAATGAAAACCCAGAATAAGTTATAGATGCATATCCTACAATTTGATTGTCAATCAATCATTTTTATAATCAAACATTTAAGGATAAACATTGTAATTGTGATAAACATTTTTCCTTGTATTTATCTTAAGTGTTTCAACAGTTTTAAAAGTGTATTTTATTTCATCAATATTTTAGGCACTGTACAGTATTTCATACAAATTTGATACTATGGTGGATTCATTTAATTTCACATGTACCAATTTTCGTGGTGTAATGAAAAAAGTTCATTTTTTGTTTGTTTCACAAATTCGAGGTCCTGCAGCCTACAGGTCAATGTTAATTTTCCTTTTCGTGGGGTATCAAATTTTGTGGATCAAGGCCATCAGCGAAAGCCACAAAAATTGTTACATGTTTGTACACTTCATATTGATAATGAATTCTCAGAAGTTAATAATAGATTGAAAGCCATACCTTTGCTGTCCCATCGTATGAAGATGACACTAGATAATTTGAATGGTTGGCTGAAAAAGAAAATACATGTATTACAGTAGAAGCAGAAATATTCATGAGGCATTAAATTTCGTGCATTTCATGGGTAAGAAAAATCCACAAAATTAAATACCAACAAATTTAAAGTATTTAGTTGAAGAGTGTATATCAAAATTAAAAATACTCAAAAATGTGTTCCAACAAATTTAGTTTTGTGCTCTTAACCACGAAACTTTATCCCCACAAAAATAAATGATTTATATACAGTAGCTTTTTAAGTCAAATAATTGTTGTGGAAGCACAAATTGGCTCCCTAATATTGAGCATACTTTTTCAAATATTGGAATACCTGTTGTTTTTCTTATTGCACTATGCATTTCAAGAATGTACTTTAATAATGTTGAGACAGATATTCACACAAGACTGGCATACTGACTACATGAAATATATACCGGTAATTTCTTCACTTTTTTCCTCAAGAGCTGATCTCAAAACATGGAATCTAGCCAATAATGAAAAATTCATATCTAATCAAATAAACTTGAGAAAACATTAGAGATGGTGTTCATCAACCCCCATCTCCATAGAGCTATTAGAAGAAACGATTTCCTATTGAAACTTCCTTTATACACTTCTTACATTGAATTTCTGACAAGGCTTGTGAGAGCTGCTAATGTATAATTAGTCTGTGTTGTATTCGATTTTTACTTACGTTGAAATCTGACTTTACTGACAAGATTTGTATGAGCTGCTATTGTATATATACATTTATGTTGTCTTAAATCCCAGATTCTAATTTGATTATCTTCACTGCCTGTAGCTACATGATATCTGAAAAACAAAAATAGGGCATCTAATGGGACATTAAATGATACCCCACCACGATATTCATCAATAGTAAAATATATTTGTATACTTCATCAATATAGAGACAGAAAAGAAATGAGTTATCTTTCTTAGACCAGAAAATTTCTTTATTTTCAAATTTTGAAAATTTACAAAGTGGCAAATCTTCCAATAATATTTGTCGCATCATCCTGAAAATTGAACTTGACCTGTATTTTATTGTACTCAACAGTTGTGCAAAATATCATTCAAATCCCTTGACTGGTTTTCAAGTTATCATCCGGAAACCTTTGGGGAAAGGACAGACGGACAGACAGACACCGAAAGAAACTGAGGGTATAACATAATACCTAGCCACTTCGTGTGGCGGGGTATAAAAACCCATACATTTTCTTAAGTCTTGTTAACAAGAAATCATCTAATTTCTGCATATTATTTGGAAGTGCTACGAAATCTACTTTTATAATATTCTTAGCTATTCCATTTTATTTATCTGTATCTTATTTTGAAATTAATAATAAAAGAATCGAGTAACAGTGCCTTAGACTCTGGTTTATCAAAATGATTTCTGTTCAATATTTAGCTTTTTCTTCTTGTTACACAATTACTCAGTAGTAAAAAAAATTATTAAATGACTGTATTGAAGTAATGGGTAAAGGGGAGGGGGGGGGGTAGGACCTTTTTCGGGAATGGCCATATTTAAGCTCGGGATTCCGGGATATGGACAATTTAAGTTCGGGATTCCGGGATAAAATTATATCAACTTTACTGGGCTTCGGGAAATTCTCATTTTTAAGTCGGGATGACAGGATTTTGTAAAATTTAGTTCGGGATTCCCGGATCAGACCCCCTCCTACCCCCCCTCAAAGGGCAAACAAGGTTTAAAAGAAGCAAAAAATCTCTTACACCATAGAGTACTATATGATGAAGATACATGTCAAATATTAAGAGATTGCAACCTTTAATTTCCCAGAAAAATGCAGAAATTTGTATAGGTAATAGACAACAAACAAATGAAACCTTTATGCATAAAAACTTACCCATCAGGTGAGAAATCAATTCCTAAAATGGATTTTAAATGACCTTCCATGAACATTATACATCTCCCTGTTCTTAGATCCCAAACTCTACCATAGGCATCCATACCCCTGTTAAATCATTCACAGTAATACCCCCTTCACATATACAAGATTTCCTTACGCTTTGTTACGAATTTCAAAATGTATCGTTTTAAGAGTTCTCTTGAGATTTTCTTCCAACCTTTAACAATCTATTTCCGAGTTGTCATGATTTCATCAGTTGTACGGAAATTTTACGAACTCCCATCCAGCGACTATACAAATTTTATTTTCAATGTGTTTACGAGCATGTTACAGTGTCTTTATGAGTGAATTAAGATATTGAAAAGGATATTGTAACAAACTTGCAAACCACTCGTAAAAGAAGTCCTTTTTGAGGTCTTCCCAAGTTAGTTATGAGTAAAGGCGAGTCATTTATGATCTCTACGAGTTCTTTGTGATGTGTTTACGAGTTAAATTATGACATTGTTGTTTTTTCAACTTGTAAAACTTTCATGAGTTCTTACGATTTCACATGAGCTAGAAAGGCCTGTTTATGAGAAAAAATAGTGCTTTGCGAGTCTTCACAATCGAATACGAGTTGATCAAATAGGAAAACTCGTAAGAACTCGTAAAGAAACTCGTAAAGAAATCTTATCTATGTGAAGGGGGTATTAAACATTACTGGCTAACTGTACAAACAAAGAACAAATTAAATACCAGCACAAGCACACGCAGACAAAACATTTTGACACTGCATAAATACATTATAAGCATGCACAATACTGTAAAAATATATTATATTCATTACCATTTTTAAGGTGGCTCAGGCTTTTCTACTGAGCATCTTTTTGCACATATTGGTATTTTGCATAAAATTGATAAATTAACTGGATATTGCAGACACAAACTATATATTATAATATATTTTAACAAATTACGAGCAATTGTAATACAGTAAAGGTCTTTTAAATCATTTTTAGAATTTCACGTACTAAATCAAAGGGAGATAATTTATATAGAATAAACAGGAAAATTTTCAATTTTCATGAATATCTTGAAAAACTGAACGGTGACCCTATGTTTTTGTAAAGTCTAAAAGGAATATATCTCTGTCTAATGCACTTAGAGGAGGGTAAAAGTATATAAGTAATACCCAGTAGCAGCAAGTGCTCCATCATTCTGGAAAGCTATGTCATATACAGGACTACTATGGCCTTCCTGGTGGAGTATTTCTTCCTGAGCTTCTAAATCCCACAATCTCCAGGAATTGTCAAAACTGTAAGATGATTCAGATGATGAAAAGAACACGAAGAGATGTTTCATTTGAATGTTTATTTTTGTGTTAGAGCTAAAAAGAATACTGTATAAGTGTTATAAAGTGATTAAATTTTTACTTTATTTGCGACCAACCCCTGTATGAGAAAAATTAAATAACAATATAAAATTAAACTAGAGGCTCCCAGGAGCCTGATTCGCTCACCTGATCTCTTATGCCAAAGTTTGAATAAATTTCACAAACTTTCAAGTATACAAAGTTGCAAAACAATCCTTTCAGTGGTTTCAGAGAAGATTTTTGGAAATCAGTTTAAATTAATAGAAAAAACAGTTAAAGGGCAATAACTACTGTAAGGATCTTTTGATGCTGAACAAAAAAATTTGCTTCCAATTTTTTTTATCTCTTATACTTTTTGAGTTATAAGCCAAAAACAATGGTTTGACCCCCCTGTTCTATTTTTAGCAACGGCGGCCATGTTGGTTGGTTGACATGTATATAATTCACAAACTTGGTAGAGGACATCCTAAAGATCATGTATACCAAGTATCAATGCAATCCCTTCAGTGGTTTCAGAGAAGAAGATCTTTGAAGAAAAGTTAACGGACGGACGGACGACGGACCCTTAACGATGACAATAGCTCACATGACCCTTCGGGTCAGGTGAGCTAATAATATGAAGGCATGAGAGCACTAACAAAAGTGTGATGGATACATGGACCTCATTTTCATGGTTAAAGGGGCACAACTTCCACAAAAATAGTTGCATAATTACCTGAATTCAAATTTGTCCAAGGTGATACAAGTATAAACATTATGTATTAATTTCACAAACATAAATTGAAAATTGTAGCATAAAAGCACTTAAAAAAGTGTGACAGACACATGGATGCCGATATTTACGTCTCTCCACGTCTTTCCACTCAGCGTTGTGGCGGGGGACAAAAATAAATTGTTCCAACACACAGCATGTATGCTACTGTGTATTAAATCTATTAAAACTGATATGATACTTTGTTTTATAGAATAACCACTCACAACTTACCAACATGTTCCTAGAAACCTTCCAGAGGGGTGATAGGCAAGCCTAGACACTCTGTAGGGGGCGTGGCCCTCAATATCTGCTACAGGTTCATCACTGAAAAAGTCATGGATTGCAGTAGAAAAAGGTTCTAGTTCTAAGAAAATATTTAAGTTAAAACAACAAAAAATGTTGTTTATAATGCAAAACTGCAACGAACAGATCTTTGTTTTCCTTTCTAGATCTCAGTATAATCAAGCTTCGTAAATCATTTGATATTTTTTCAACTTAAAAATGGGTCAAAGACAGAAATGGCCGGATTTCATTTAACAAGAAGTAGGTGAGCGACAGACCTGAAATCACATCCCACATTATGGGAGCCCATGTTGATGCTGCATACCAAATATCAAGAGACTGTGATTAGTAGTTGCTAAGAAAACTGTTACAAAAATTTTCTACTAATGGACATTATTGTCAAAAATTAACTAAGTCAGTAAACAGGAAGTAGATGAGCGACAGACCTAAAATTGCATCCCACATTATGGGACCTCACCCTGATACTGTATACCAAATATCAAGTGGCTATGATAAATAGTTGCTGAGAAAACTGTTACAAAAATTTTCTACTATTGGACATTTTTGTCAAAAATTAACTAAGTCAGTAAACAGGAAGTAGGTGAGCGACAGACCTGAAATCAAATCCCACATTATGGGTTCTCACCCTGATGCTGTATACCAAATATCAAGTGGCTGTGATAAATAGTTGCTGAGAAAACTGTTACGAAAATTTTCTACTATTGGACATTATTGTCAAAAATTAACTAAGTTGGTAAACAGGAAGTAAGTGAGCGACAGACATGAAATGGCATCCCACGTTATGGGACCCCATCCTGATGCTGTATACCTCATATCAAGTGGCTGTGATAAGTAGTTGCTGAGAAAACTGTTACGAAAATTTCTTCCCTGCCCGCCCACCGCCTGCCCGACATTCACCATTTTATAACCCGGATTTTTCACTCCGTGAAATCCGGCCAAAAATACATGTAAAACAAACAAAAATCTAGTTATGACATATTCCACACCTTGATATACTAATTGGTATACAGAAGGTGAGTATCCATTTAAATAGCTTGTTAGTCATACATTTGTAACATAATCAGAATATTAAAGTGTTCATGCATCTAGTTTTACCAAGATGTGACAATAATTTTGCAAGAAATCAACTCCAAACAATAGGCAAATTTTGCTACAATTAACAACAGCCTAAAAGGTGTTTCATTTTATTGTACTAAACCTGCTGTGCAATATTAAATTATGTGGATATTATCAGGAAACAGAAAGATGGACAATAGGGTTTTAAAATGAAGCTATCTGACAAACATAAACATGGTTTTCATTTTAAGGTAGATGGGGTGTCTACCGGTATCACTAAGCATCTTTTTGTACATCTATCATAGCTTTAAAATCTGTAATGCTTGTTATTCTACTGGTAATTTATTTCCACTTGGATAGATAAACATCATTATTGATAATTACAATAAAAATTTGGATAAAATACACCTTCTTTACGAATTTCAATGGTTTCCTGTACTTTATAAGGGGAGATAATTTGTATAGAAATAATAGGGAAAAAACACATTTTTCAAAAATTTTGATGGTGAACTTAATTCTTAATTTAGTATAATTAAAAATCCTTACAACACAAAGATTTTCACAAATTAAAAAATTTGAATTTTCATTATTGGTCCTATCTTACAAGTTCTAAAAATCATGCATCAGAGTCGTTTCTACAAAAATTCTGATGGCAAACTTCAAATTTTTTTATCGAAATATTATGTACCTTTCTAGGGCTGACTGTGGCCTAAATTTTTGAAAATTCTATGAATAAATTCTTAAGCACTTACCTAATGAGATTCCATAACTTAACTGACCCATCTTGACCACATGATGCCATACAACAAGCTCTGTCATCAAGACCTATGGTGGCCTGAGGGTGGAATACTATGGCACCGACATTACAATTGTGACCTGAAAAATACAACAAACTCTGTCATCAAGACCTATGGTGGCCTGAGGATGGAATACAATGGCACCAACATTACAATTGTGACCTGAAAAATACAACAAGATCTGTCATCAAGACCTATGGTGGCCTGAGGATGGAATACAATGGCACCTACATTACAATTGTGACCTGAAAAATACAACAAGCTCTGTCATCAAGACCTATGGTGGCCTGAGGGTGGAATACTATGGCACTGACATTACAATTGTGACCTGAAAAATACAACAAGCTCTGTCATCAAGACCTATGGTGGCCTGAGGGTGGAATACTATGGCACTGACATTACAATTGTGACCTGAAAAATACAACAAGCTCTGTCATCAAGACCTATGGTGGCCTGAGGGTGGAATACTATGGCACTGACATTACAATTGTGACCTGAAAAATACAACAAGCTCTGTCATCAAGACCTATGGTGGCCTGAGGGTGGAATACAATGGCACCTACATTACAATTGTGACCTGAAAAATACAACAAGCTCTGTCATCAAGACCTATGGTGGCCTGAGAATGGAATACTATAGCACCTACATTACAATTGTGACCTGAAAAATACAAAAGTCTCTGTCATTTAGACCTATGGTGGCCTGAGGGTGGAATACTATTGCACCAACATTACAATTGTGACCTGAAAAATACAACAAGCTCTGTCATCAAGACCTATGGTGGCCTGAGGATGGAATACAATGGCACCAACATTACAATTGTGACCTGAAAAATACAACAGTCTCTGTCATCAAGACCTATGGTGGCCTGAGGATGGAATACAATGGCACCAACATTACAATTGTGACCTGAAAAATACAACAGTCTCTGTCATCAAGACCTATGGTGGCCTGAGGATGGAATACAATGGCACCAACATTACAATTGTGACCTGAAAAATACAACAAGCTCTGTCATCAAGACCTATGGTGGCCTGAGGATGGAATACTATGGCACCGACATTACAATTGTGACCTGAAAAATACAACAAACTCTGTCATCAAGACCTATGGTGACCTGAGGATGGAATACTATGGCACCTGCATTACAATTGTGACCTGAAAAATACAACAAGCTCTGTCATCAAGACCTATGGTGGCCTGAGGGTGGAATACGATGGCACTGACATTACAATTGTGACCTGAAAAATACAACAAGCTCTGTCATCAAGACCTATGGTGGCCTGAGGGTGGAATACTATGGCACTGACATTACAATTGTGACCTGAAAAATACAACAAGCTCTGTCATCAAGACCTATGGTGGCCTGAGGATGGAATACTATAGCACCTACATTACAATTGTGACTTGAAAAATACAACAAACTCTGTCATCAAGACCTATGGTGGCCTGAGGATGGAATACTATGGCACCTATATTACAATTGTGACCTGAAAAATACAACAAGCTCTGTCATCAAGACCTATGGTGGCCTGAGGGTGGAATACTATTGCACCAACATTACAATTGTGACCTGAAAAATACAACAAGATCTGTCATCAAGACCTATGGTGGCCTGAGGGTGGAATACAATGGCACCTACATTACAATTGTGACCTGAAAAATACAACGATCTCTGTCATCTAGACCTATGGTGGCCTGAGGGTGGAATACTATGGCACCTACATTACAATTGTGACCTGAAAAATACAACAAGCTCTGTCATCAAGACCTATGGTGGCCTGAGGATGGAATACTATGGCACCTACATTACAATTGTGACCTGAAAAATACAAAAGTCTCTGTCATTTAGACCTATGGTGGCCTGAGGGTGGAATACTATAGCACCTACATTACAATTGTGACCTGAAAAATACAACAGCTCTGTCATCAAGACCTATGGTGGCCTGAGGGTGGAATACTATGGCACCTACATTACAATTGTGACCTGAAAAATACAACAAGCTCTGTCATCAAGACCTATGGTGGCCTGAGGATGGAATACTATAGCACCTACATTACAATTGTGACCTGAAAAATACAAAAGTCTCTGTCATTTAGACCTATGGTGGCCTGAGGGTGGAATACTATTGCACCAACATTACAATTGTGACCTGAAAAATACAACAGCTCTGTCATCAAGACCTATGGTGGCCTGAGGGTGGAATACTATAGCACCTACATTACAATTGTGACCTGAAAAATACAACAAGATCTGTCATCAAGACCTATGGTGGCCTGAGGATGGAATACTATTGCACCAACATTACAATTGTGACCTGAAAAATACAACAGCTCTGTCATCAAGACCTATGGTGGCCTGAGGGTGGAATACTATAGCACCTACATTACAATTGTGACCTGAAAAATACAACAAGATCTGTCATCAAGACCTATGGTGGCCTGAGGATGGAATACTATTGCACCAACATTACAATTGTGACCTGAAAAATACAACAGCTCTGTCATCAAGACCTATGGTGGCCTGAGGGTGGAATACTATGGCACCTACATTACAATTGTGACCTGAAAAATACAACAAACCTTGTCATCAAGACCTATGGTGGCCTGAGGGTGGAATACTATTGCACCAACATTACAATTGTGACCTGAAAAATACAACAAGCTCTGTCATCAAGACCTATGGTGGCCTGAGGGTGGAATACTATAGCACCTACATTACAATTGTGACCTGAAAAATACAACAAGATCTGTCATCAAGACCTATGGTGGCCTGAGGGTGGAATACAATGGCACCTACATTACAGTTGTGACCTGAAAAATACAACAAGCTCTGTCATCAAGACCTATGGTGGCCTGAGGGTGGAATACAATGGCACCTACATTACAGTTGTGACCTGAAAAATACAACAAGCTCTGTCATCAAGACCTATGGTGGCCTGAGGGTGGAATACAATGGCACCTACATTACAATTGTGACCTGAAAAATACAACAAGCTCTGTCATCAAGACCTATGGTGGCCTGAGGATGGAATACTATAGCACCTACATTACAATTGTGACCTGAAAAATACAAAAGTCTCTGCCATTTAGACCTATGGTGGCCTGAGGGTGGAATACTATTGCACCAACATTACAATTGTGACCTGAAAAATACAACAGCTCTGTCATCAAGACCTATGGTGGCCTGAGGGTGGAATACTATAGCACCTACATTACAATTGTGACCTGAAAAATACAACAAGATCTGTCATCAAGACCTATGGTGGCCTGAGGGTGGAATACAATGGCACCTACATTACAATTGTGACCTGAAAAATACAACAAGCTCTGTCATCAAGACCTATGGTGGCCTGAGGACAGAATACTATAGCACCTACATTACAATTGTGACCTGAAAAATACAACAAGCTCTGTCATCAAGACCTATGGTGGCCTGAGGATGGAATACTATGGCACCGACATTACAATTGTGACCTGAAAAATACAACAAACTCTGTCATCAAGACCTATGGTGGCCTGAGGGTGGAATACAATGGCACCTACATTACAATTGTGACCTGAAAAATACAACAAGCCCTGTCATCAAGACCTATGGTGGCCTGAGGGTGGAATACTATGGCACCAACATTACAGTTGTGACCTGAAAAATACAACAAGATCTGTCATCAAGACCTATGGTGGCCTGAGGGTGGAATACTATGGAAACGACATTACAATTGTGACCTGAAAAATACAACAAGCTCTGTCATCAAGACCTATGGTGGCCTGAGGGTGGAATACTATGGCACCTACATAACAATTGTGACCTGAAAAATACAACAAGCTCTATCATCTAGACCTATGGTGGCCTGAGGATGGAATACTATAGCACCTACATTACAATTGTGACCTGAAAAATACAACAAGCTCTGTCATCTAGACCTATGGTGGCCTGAGGGTGGAATACTATGCCACCTACATTACAATTGTGACCTGAAAAATACAACAAGCTCTGTCATCAACACTAATGGTGGCCTGAGAATGGAATACTATGGCACCTACATTACAATTGTGACCTGAAAAATACAAGTTCTGCCATCAAGATCTATGGTCGCCTTAGGGTGGAATACTATGGCACCTACATTACAGTTGTGACATAAAAAATATAACAAGCTGTGTCATCAAGACCTATGGTGGCCTGAGGATGGAATACAATGGCACCTACATTACAATTGTGACCTGAAAAATACAACAAGCTCTGTCATCCAGACCTATGGTGGCCTGAGGGTGGAATACTATAGCACCTACATTACAATTGTGACCTGAAAATACAACAAGCTCTGTCATCCAGACCTATGGTGGCCTGAGGATGGAATACTATAGCACCGACATTACAGTTGTGACCTGAAAATACAACAAGCTCTGTCATCCAGACCTATGGTGGCCTGAGGATGGAATACTATAGCACCTACATTACAATTGTGACCTGAAAATACAACAAGCTCTGTCATCCAGACCTATGGTGGACTGAAGGTGGAATACTATGTCACCTACATTGCTATTGTGACCTAAATATGTCAGGTGAGCGATTCAGCCTCTTGTATGTATTTTTAGGTGACAGTTTCCAAATAAGAGAGTGTATCAATGTTCCTTCCTGCTTGCCAACAGTAGTCAATCAAGGTAAAAATTTACACAAAGTGTTGTTTATTTTTAATGAAAATTATGTACTCATTAAGAGTCTTGTAGTAAGCCTTCATATATGGAACATGAATCTGCCAAAAAGGCTTAAATTGTCCTTTACTTGCAGTAATCAATAAAAAGATTAAAATTTTTCATGTGATGAATTTTTTTTCTGATCTTGCTGATTATTATATTTTTCTATATATATCTTTATTGTATAAACTACTAAACATTCACCATTTTATAATCTTATTTTCACTTCATGAAATCTGGTCAAAATGGGAACCCAAAAAACCAGTTACATGTTCTTTAATATTTTTAAGTGAATTAAACCTGTGTCTAAAGCTTAGTTGTTACCTCTTAATTGTCTTATAAGTTCACAATCTGGGATGGACCAAAGTTTACATAACCCTGACCTGCAAGTATAAAATAACAATTTTAACATTTTTTATGACATGAAATATTTTAGAAGAAAAATTAATTTCAACCTTTTTTCTTAAATAGAAATTAATATTATTCTGAAATACCAGTAAAAGATAATGATTTTCTAGCAGTTTTCTTCATCCAAGAATTTACAACATGCATGGACTAGTGTCAGAATTATATATACATGTATATTGTTCTTATTAAACCTCTCCCTTTGTAGTACCCTTATAAAGCATTCAGATGTCATAGAATCTGACACCCAAATACATGTACAATTTTACAAACTGATCAATGATATGCTCCTTCCCTAGCTATGCATAAAATAAGCACAAGCTAGCAAAACAATAAAGGGATCTGCTAATCAATAAAAGATTACACTTAGAGCAAAATAAGAGACTGTGAGCTGCAACTAAAAAATAAATATCACATAAATATCTCCACCTCAAAAATCAATCAGATGAATTTTCGAAATAGGAAGTGAAAATCTACATTATGTAACAAAAATTGTGTGAAAGGTCATGAAAATTCACAGGATTTGGGGGAGTTGTGAATAAGGGATGGGAGCCCACTAGTTGTAAAATGGCTAAGTCCATGTTTTGCTATTGGAATCCCTAAAATAAAGCAGATCAAATTTTAAAACAGAAAGTGTACATCTATATTTGTATCAAAAAGATTGTGTAAAACTTTCATGAAAATCCATTGGTTTGTTCAAGGAGAGTTGTGTAAAAGACGCGGTTATCCTATGCTGTTAAGGACAATTTTTCAAGCAGGAGTAAAAGATGCTTGGTCTTGCAGTGACATTGAATATAAGTTATAATAGCCTCTCTAGTTTCACTTACCATGATGATATTGCTAATATTTTACTGTTTGGACTAAACTGACAAAATGACAACGGTCTGACATCCCCTATCTGACTGCATTCATTAGTTACTGCCTGAAAAAAAAGTTTCAGAAATTAAAACTTGAGAACAAAATCAAATTCTTGGAATAAATATCTGATCATAATTACTCTTAAATAATCCAGTTACTAGAAAAAAATGTGATAGAACTAAACATCTATATGTCACAAAAATTGTGTACAAGTTTATGATAATCCATGAAATGGTTTGAGAGGAATTGCAGATAAGAGATGATTATCTAGAGGTGTAACAGACACACAGATTAACAGACATCCCATCACTATATACCACCACTATTCATTAGGTTGATGTTAAACACCACTGTTGAAACTTCCATCCAACATTTATTCATGGCAAACACTCAAGAGTCCAGCATAGGAAATTATGATTTTAGAAAAAATCTTGATTAAGTTTTTGTTCTATTTATCCAATAAAATTTCCTCAAATTTCACTTGACCCTAAAAAAAATTACCGGCCAGGGGACAAGTGGGCCAGTGTTAGTTTTGTCTGCTGTGTCATCAAGAACAGCAGTTTCCAGTGTCTATGCAATTTTTGATAGTCAAAAGTGTATATAATTTGGATGCATTGATTATTCTGATATTGACCTTAAATCATTCCAAGTTATCATGTCGTAAAGTTACAAGCGTAAATTGTAAAGACCTTATTTTTACCATGTCTTCAATTATTCTTTGGAACTGTAAGGGTAAACTGTACAGATCTTATTATAACCAATCTTTAAACTTACCCTAACACGTTTATGTAGATCTTGTATTTTGGCATTCCTATGAGCAGCAGAGGTCTGTTTATGTTCTCTCTGTTTTTGTATTCTTTCTTTTGCTCTGAAAACAAAAATAATTTGATGAATAAAATGAGATAAAGTTTCTGGGTTTCAATGCAATTCTTATACCAAAAACAAACCACAACTTTAGTTTGAGCTTTTTGGCAACAACTGTTTAAATTATATCAAAAATATTTCCACACAATAAAATACCCAAATCATTGAAATGCCTATCATACAGAAATGTGTAAAGCAGTTATACTATTTCAATATTCAATATTCAATTTCAACAATTTTCAGTTCTAATTGTTAGATAATGAAACTCTAAAGCTGAAACTTAGCATTTTTTAGAAATTAAAGGCAAAGCTTTATTCACTAGCTTGAAATATGAAATCTTATTGACCATTTAATACCTTGGTATTGAGTAGTTTGCTATCCATATTCTGCCTTCTTTTAAGCTATCAGAGCCTTCATGATACCATGTTATATTTTCCTAAAATAAATTAAAACTTTATTGTTGTCAGATTTAATTCATTTCTAAATGCTAAAATGTTGAGAAAGATGAATTTTTTAAGACAATTTTATAGCCTTTTCATGTCAACTATACACAAAATAATTGACTAGAGAAAAATATTTTACTGGCTGAGTAATACTTGGTTTAACTTATTTAAGTTTTTCAAAAATGCAAAACTCTATAGCTGTGAAAGTTGTTTGGCTTACAGTTTTCATATAAATACTGTAAATCAATTTATTTTCGCGACTACAATATTTCATGTTTTAGTGTTATAGGGCTATTTCGCTGCTATTTATTTTCGCGAATACTTGTAAAAACCATTAAACTACTATTAAATGAGTTACTTCGCGACAATTTACTTTTGCGAATTTCTGTTCCTCGTGAAATCCGCGAATATAAATTGCTTGCAAAAAAATGTTGGTTTACAGTACATACCTCATCTCTCTTTTTCTTTTCCTCTATTTCTGTCTGTTTACGTTTCTTCAGTGAATCTTCTCCAATTGTCGCTAACAGATTTCTCAATCTTTCTCTTCTGTCGGCTGGTCCTTCTCCAAATAAACCTGAATGTAAACAAACCACTCAACTATCATTGACAGGGTAAGGGCTGTTCTATTAAGACTTATGAGGTACACAGGGAAGGCACTTTTTATAATTACCTATGGGTGGTTGTCATTTTTTTACAACACTTGCATATACATGTAGTGTTTGTTTTTTTTAATTTTGCTTCTATCCATGATTGGTTAAATTTAAAAGTGCCTTCCCTGGGTACCATATATGTTTAAATGGAACAGCCCTGAACAATATTATGCATAGGGTTTTTTTCGTGATATAATACTTACCCCACAATGCACAGGACTCTGCAATAATTGTATCCTGTATAATTAAGATGGCAATAAAGCAAAGTAGAATGTATTCTTTTCAAGTGTTCAATAAAGACATGTTCTCTTTGTCATTTGTCAAATGTTTGTTGCCGTACATAAATAAAGGTAATAACAAAACTATAGAACCTGGAGAATAAATCTCAAAATATCTAAGACAAAAGACAAAACAAGGCAGATATACCTGAGAAAGAGACGATAACAATGGCCCCTTCTTGGTACATACATTGCAAGTTTTTGTGTTTTGATAACATTTTTACATTGTTCTCCCCAGGTCATCATAGCACTGTAGGCTTGCAGTGCTATAATTTTTCCTCAATTTTAGTTTTTGTCCCACATTTTTCAAAAATCTCATTTATTTCATCAATTCTTCACTTGTCTTGATTAATAAACTGTTTATTTAAGTGATAAACTCACAAAGGAAGCCATAAACTTGTCTTAATAAGCCCATAAGCTATGCAGTTCAAGGCATTAAAGTTTTTTTTTAAGTTGAGGAAAAGACATTTTTGAGAAAACTGCTTAACTTAAAACAGGGAACTAGAGAACCTTATGATATAAAGATCAGCCAGCCATTTTGGTAACAAAAGTAAGAACTTCACAAAATAAAGACTTTTGATTATTAGGATACCTATTGTTCTAAACTAACCTTTTATTCCATAAAATAAGATCTTAATTTTAAAATAAGATAAATTAATCCAAAACTATCATACAGAGGGTTATTTCCACAGGAGTCAATTCAGACTTTATGTGTCATAAGGTATGTGGAAAAAATTTGTAGGTTTCATTTTCGCCTTCGGTGAATGTGTTTGTAAAAATTTGTGTGAGATGGGTATTTTGTGGGATTTATAGTCACAATTTCAATTGACACGCAAAAATAAGTGGAAATTAAACCAACGCCAAATAACCAGCTGTACTTTAGTCAAGGGGGTGACAACTTACAAATGGGTTCTTCAAGCTGCCTAAGATTTGCCTTAACCTCGGTATCATCAGTAGAAACTTGAATCTGTCTAGCCTAAAACATAAACCAGAATTAATGAAGTTGGTTACATTCTTGTCAAATTACGATAGTTGTTACCACACTAGGATTCAGTTGACTTTTCACTGTTAACCATCACCTGTTGAGAATCAGAATAAAAAAGAATAAACAGAAGATGACCATAAAGGAATACAACAACTAAAGAACCAAAGAATTTTTTTTTATCAAATATTATGCCACATAAAGAAGTTCTGTAAAATATTGAGGAAAAAATCACATACACATGTATATGCAGTAATTCCCCAGTAGTTTTAAGTTTTGTTGGACTATGTATGTCCAGTAATCATGTTAAGAGCGGTGTAAAAATAGTCAGACTCAAATTATTACTAGACTAAAAGTTTTTTACCAATATTGTGTTTGGTCCAACAGAACTTGGGAATCACTGATATATGAAGATGTAAGACTTAAAAAGAGTACAAATATTACCCTTTTTCTTTTCTCTAACTCTGCTAAAAGTTCTGCCTGACTTTCTTTGTCATCAGGGAGATCAAATGTTCCTCCTGAAATATGAAGCAATCATTCAAATAAAACAAAAAAGGTAAGTTGGTGATTATATTAAAAATATAATATTGTAAGTGAGAAAGTGTGTAAATTTGCTTGGTTCAATTATGAACAGGTTTTCATCCATTATTATCTCCCCTTAAAATATCAAAATCTTTGAAAAATTTGTTAGTCTTTTTCTTTGATATTTCTTAGAGGTACCGTGGTAGTCTTAATTATTTAGCACTGTGAACCAATCTGTGCAATATATATATCGAAAGCTCACAAGAATTCAATAGCCTGAACAAATTTTTAGTAACACTGGCCTTCGGAATACCTGTTAACAGTCAGCACTGATTTAATAAATTTATTAATTAGTAATATTGTTACCTGCAGAAATGTTGATATTTCCAGCAGCTTTGCCTGCCTCTATGGCATCACTAGCCAGTGACCCAGTAGTCTTTTGACTTCCCAATCTTAGTTTTTCTTTCTCTTCAAGACTGCCATATAAAATTGCCCTTTTCCTCTCATAAGAGAAATTTGAATCTTCTTCATCAGAATCCATAATCTATTACTGAAAGTAAAACTTATACTATGAAAGTATGTATTTTCATTGGGTACCAACTATTGTTGTTTTCATAAGTCACACAAACTATATAAGATTTGATTTGCCATGAAATCTCAAATTCTTTGATCAACAAATATGCAATTTACCCCAATCCACAAAAAAACTGATGCCAACAATATGAATACATGTATGTACTTTCACAGTATATGTAATGAGCCTTTCTATTTTTTGCTCCTTGAGTTGTCCAGCAAGATGTTTATACATATTGATATTGAATCAATTGTCATCATGGTCAACCCTTAAGGATGTTCGCTACTATTATTGAAAATAAATAGGTTTCAAATTTGATGCCTTAAATGAAAAGATAATAGTAAAAGGTATAAAATAAGCAAAAAAAATTTGATAGGTTCGTGACCTCGTTTTCAAGATAATTGACGTTAAAGTTTTGGCGGGAAAAGGTTTTCTCTGACTTTTTCATAGGTTTAGCATTAGCACTATGTAGCTGTTAAAACCCATGACAGAATAAATAAGATTTGGTAAAACTTTGTCTATAACCTCTTTATGACATATTAAAGACATTAATAAAAAGAAAATAGGGGGTTCGTGGGCAAAAATTTTAACCCTATTTTGATGGTAAAATCCAGAGGATTCCGAAAAAATGACAGAAATACCAAAACAAGACCAGCGAGCATCCTTAATCTGTGAAACTTGTTTTCTCTAAACCTGATGACAAAAATTACAGTAAAACCTTTATTTAATGCTTAAATCAGTCCAAGAATTGATGCAAAAATAGTTGGACAAAAAAGATCTAAAGAAGGAGAGACAACTGAAGTGAACATGGCATAAACTGTGCACAGAAATAACCTCACTCAAATTTTAATATGCAGATTTTTGACACTCATGTCAAGTTTCCTAAGTGGAAAAAGGCATGTACGTTTGAATGATACATTGTATTTTCATTGTATCAATAAGCTTAAAACAAGCATGCATATGCAGGTTTCCATTTTTTTTCATGCCTACCCTAACATTTTTATTGCCATTTTTGCTTAACACTGTAAAACTTTAATTTTACTCTATATTTTCTCAAAGTAAAAAAAGTTAAAAAAAAAACCAATTACATCCACTCCTAAATGTACCTGCCCTTTTCTTTTTAGACATGATGATGTAACGGGAAACAGACATAATGTTTTGTTTGTCCTTAATCATTTTTTTATTCATAAATTAAATTATAATTTCTTAGCTAATATGGTTGCACATTTCTTTAATCATAACTAACTGTACATCACCACAAACACCCTTGTTTATTTTAATATTAACTGTAAACAACACATCAGTTTTAAGATAGCATAGAATGTCTGACAAATCCCTAAGAAGGTTCTTTTATTACATTTTTTTCTGGGCTACTACCTATGTAATCAATGATTTGAGTGATGAGTGTGCTGCAATATAGGGTCTGTCTTTTCTGACTTCAAGGTCAAGAACAGGGTTATAAATTCAGCCAACAGGGTTTCAAATATATTTGATTTAACTAGTTTCGGCAGTTAAATAAAAAAAAACATGAAAGTATAACATTCGAATGCTTCAAAAATTGGAAGTTCTTGGATCTATTTGAGCTTGTTCTATCCTCTGTGAATTTCCTCTGAACGGCTAAATATAATTAAGACATGGTCATAACAGGGTATGGTATACAATGTTCGGATTTTTGGTAGTATAACAGGGTATGTTTTTTGTAATTTTCTTGCTGCCAACTGGGTCTGGTTCAGAGAAGGCCAACAGCACAGGTATACCCTAAATCATAAGTAGTAACCCCCCCCCCAATATTAATGTTTAGAATATATAATTTTCATTTGATTGAAGTTTAAATTACTGTTATTTAGGCCACTATAAAAATATCCTAGATTCTCATCCCCTCCTGCCCCAATTTTCAGCTCCCTCAAAAATTTTATTTTGAATTTTTGGTAATTTTGTTTATTATCTTTTGAAATGACAGAATATTTGACCAAAATACTAGGGTTGCACCATATATCCGTTCCGGATTTGACTCGTCATTTAGACGAGGTCATCAGGGGTCACGGGGAGGAAAAACAACGTCATTCAACATGGGACAAAGGGAACGGCATTTTCTATCAACGATTCTTCTGTAATTAGGCCAAAACAAAATATATGTTTGTTTCCTGCTTCCTACTCTTGAAAATTAGGGTAGGTAGGTAGAAAAATTATTTTTTTTTACAAAATTATTTTACATTGAGTCAATGGGGAAGCAATCCCAACTTTCACGGTGCTTGTTCCAAAATGCCAATAAAAACTTTAGGGTAGGGGCCAAAAAATAGGGTAGGTAGGGAAGTAGGAAACAGACATATATTTTTTTTGGCCTTATTCAACATATAGGGTAAAAATCATTTGCAACTGACAAATAAACCAACAATCAACATTTCCAACCAATAAAAAACCAATCTTGAACGGAAATAAAAGTATTCTGCCCGTGAGGCAGGTAGCTAACCAAAGTTTATACGGGGCAAAACAAACGCCAAATCCGGGGATTGCACATTTATTAACCACTATAGACCAGAAGGTAAATTGCTGAAATACAATAAAAACGAGCATAAATATTAAATCGTTAAAAGTTACAAATTCAAAGTTAATTAAATTTACGAAGCGTGAAAATTATACATAAAGATCGAAAATAACAGCCTCTAAAATTAATGTTTAGCTATAAAAGGCAAGCACAGTTAAATAAAGTAATTGAAAATTACATTTGGCTAAATTCATGACAAGAGTCAAGGTCGAGTAAATTTCCATAAAATATGAATAGAAAACGAAAGTAGAATTTCAATAATAACAACGAATCTTTCAAAGATAAAATAAAAGATGACAATAAACAGCCGAAAGTCTCACAAAATTAACTAGAATTAAATGAACTGTCTTACACTGTACGGCGGCAAGGTTTAACTCCTTGAAGATGAGATCTTGACGAACATGTTGTTGTCGTTTCTAGAAAACGGAAGAGAGCGAGAATCTAAAACCTGCGAGTCAAATACGGAAACGTCACATAAAAACAGGAATACGGAACTGATCCATCAAATTAATTAGACGTGGTAGTTTAAACGAATGCAAATATCAAGCAATAATTAATAATCCAATCATGAATAAATATTTGTAATATAATTACAGCACACTCCCCGCCAAATATCCATGTGGATATTTCTCTAACTTTCTTTTAAAAACACAGATTAATTGAAATGAATTCCAATATCCAAAGAAGAAATAAATGAATATCACATAAATCCAAAGTAGTAAAACGATAGAATATGTACAGTTCGGAGAACGATCCAACGGCTGTTGTTCTGGAGATCCATCGTTGTATGGCTTCCAGCGTTGCCCAATGGGAAGAGTAGATCTGTTGCTCCAACGTTGCCACGCACGGCGTGGGAAGGAACGACGTGTTCCTTACAGTGGACACCGACGGGTGAATTCAAATAAATTGAAAATGTTCAAGTAAAGACAGTTATTGTACACAAAAAAGGTTTAATGTGGAAAGTCACATTAGTAGAATCATGTCGACTATCGGTCGAGTGTATGTTGCGGGATTCCTGTTTATGATGACAGCATTTAGTTTTCCTGGCGAGTATGAGCTGGATGGCACTCAGCTGCTTTGAGAGCAGCAGTAAATTGGGTCAATTTTGACCATGACGAAGAGCCGGAAAATTGTTCCTCACAAGTTGGTATGCGGTCTGCATTGTAAGTTGTGTCGACATTTATGACGGGTCGGATCACTTTGTCCATTCCGGGTTCCTGAAGCAAACTGCTGTCTTGAATATCAGAAGACTGAAAGAAACTGGTTCCTGGATCAGTCGGATTCAAGTTAATTGGGACGTATACATAGTTCCCATTGTATGACCTACTGGTAGAGACATCTTGTCTGTTGTCACGACTGGTGTTCTTCGGGAAGAACTGTTGCTGAATTCCAAAGTTGCTTTGGCACGGTTTTGTCACCGTAGGGTAGCTAGGAGTAATCACATGAGTAATTTTGACGTTAACATCGGCGGGTGTTTGCTGCTGGTCCAAACAGGTCTCACCAACCACGACCCAGCCAAGTTTGAGTCGTTGAGCGTATGGAGCCCTTGAGGGTCCAATGCGTTGGTCGAGCACATGGTGTGCTTCCGGTAAATCTCGTCCAATAAGAAGCATGACGTTGCAATTTTCGTCTAACGGCGAAAGGTGTTTCGTTATTTTTCGTAAGTGAGAGTGTCGATACGTGACATCTGGTGTCGGAATCTCATTCTTATTGCCAGGCAGGTTGTCACATTCTATGACATCTGGTAGGTCCAATTCGACGTTACCATTGAGTGTTGTCACAACAAAACCATTTCCTCGTCTTCCGGATGTTATGGTCTTTCCAGAGCATGTGGAAAGCGTGTACGATTCGGGAGGTTCCCGTACATTGAAATACTTGAAGAATTCCGGAGATGCTAAAGACCTATTGCTCTGGTCGTCAATTATGGCGTACATTTTCTTTTTGCGACCTGGGTGGTCTTTGTGAAATACATTAACTGGTAGAATTTTTGCACAAGATTTCCCGCAATATTCTGTACATATTTCCGTGCAGGATGAATTTACCGTGTTAACGGTAGTAGCACTGTTGGTGTTACCTGACTCCCCGCCGTTGTTTAGTGCGGGTTGTGACGTTGGTTTGTCTTTATCCAAATGAAGAGCTGTGGTATGTTTACTGCTTCCACACTGCTGACATGAAACACTTACGGGACAGTCCCGACTGATATGTTTAGTTGACTCGCAACACTTAAAACAAACTTTGTTGTCATTGAGCAGGGTTTTGCGTTCCTCCAATGGCTTGGAACGGAATCCACGGCAGTCGTTCAACGAATGGTTGGTGCCATGCAAAATGCATTTCTCAAGCTTGTCTGATAGTTCACCGATGCCAGATGTTTCGGTTTTGTAAACACCAATTTGAGGATGGGGCTTAGATGTGAACCTTGTCGAATTCCCCCTTTGAGTGGAAGTTGTGGGTTCCGAGTCGTAGATAAACCCTGGGTTGTTTTTTATCCTGCTGATCTCTCGTATAAATGCGGAAAATTCCGTGAAGGGAGGAAATGAGGTTGAGTGCTGCTCATTGTACTTTACAGCTCTAGATGTCCATTTTACTTGTAGACCAAATGGTAGTTTAGAAACAATGGGTTTAATTCCAGAAGAAGAGTCGAAGTAGCCTAACAGGTTTCTGAGTTCTGGTTTCTCTTTAACATACTCGATCTCTGACAGGATGTCTGATAACTCATAGAGACGTATGTTGTCTTTGTTTGTGAGCCTTTGGAAATCGGCTAGCTTCGATTTTAGAGAAGCTTCTATCATTTCAGGACAGCCGTATCGTTCGTCTAATCTTTGCCAAAGACGTTGTAGACCCCTTGCTGGGTTGTCGGCGTTCGATGCGCGGATACTGACCGCGTGCTTCGAGGATTCTGTACCTAACCACTTAACGAGTAGATCAAGCTGCTCTGAATCCGAGACGTCCAGTTCTTTCATTATGCTGTCGAAGCTGGACTTCCAAATGTGATATGACTCAGCCTTATCATTGAAAGTACTGAGCCGGGAAAATATCAGATCCTTTCTCAGTAGAAATTTGTCGGGTCGGAACCCGTAAAACCGGATGTGGGTTGCTTGACGTCTGTTGAACTTTGCATGGGATAGTCTCGATTGGGCGTAAAGGCAGGTGCATTGGTGTTGAGCCCAGATAAACCGGAAGTCGGTGTTTTGGTGGCTGGATTTATATGTCCATGTTCGTTCATTGGCGTGGATGCGGCTGACGGCAGTCCAAAATCTCCAATCGGCGAGTGACATGAAGGTTGCTGATTAAATGTGACGGCTTTAGTCAAATCAAGCTGTTGTTGGGTGTTGTGTCCGGAAGGGCCCAGTTCCGAGTGTACCGGATGGGCATAACGAGATGTGTTGGTCGGTTGTGTAGAAGGTACGTGGTAACCCACGTCTTGCAACCGATTATCCTGTTCGCTGTGAACACTGTGTTGTTGGACATAGTCATGTACCCGTTTTAGCGGGTCTTCAATCTGAACCGGAAGCGGATCCTCTACCTCCTGTTCCATGTCGTCCTCCTGTTCTAGAACTCGGGCTTCGGCCTCTAGCTCGGCTGCTTGTCGTTGAGTCTCCAGAAGGGTCATTTCTGCTTTAATTTCGGCCTGTTCTCGCTTCAATTGAGCTTTAATACGGGAGGATTCCCGATCTTCACGAGCTGCTTTCTCTTGGATTTCGGCTTCTTGCTTAGCCATTAATGCTTGTTTTTCGGCAAATGCGATGGCTGCTTTTGCCGCCTCTGCTTTGGCTCGTGTTCTTCTAGCCAGACTGGATGTGTTCGAAATACGAGAACTGGTCTCGCTATTTGTCCTTGACCGTTTGGATTTAACGGATCTAGCCATGCTGGTCTGGCCTAGCACTTCATGAAGGTTGGCTATGGCCGATTCGTACATTCGTCGGCGTACGTCAATGACCGGAGCTATGACGTCTAAGTCTTGATTGGCCAGTGTTGTTCTTTGGCTTTTTATGAATCCGAGGTATTCCTCGCACAGCCTGTTGTATCGTGTGTAGGCTTGAACAACCTTTTGTTCAAGTTCCAGACATTTTCTAGCCTCCGCTGGTGGGTTGTCTGTTTCTTGTAACATGGCGTTACACATTGACCAAAGAAGCTCGACGTCTTGTGTGAGCTTATCTCTCCTCTGGACGTACTGGTCCTCCCCTTTAGGTGTCAGTGTCCGTGTTCTGGACGTGGTTGACATCTGGTCGTCTGCTGGATCCATGTTGTGGCGATGCTGTGTTGACCCCGCGAGTCGTACAACGGTGCCCCGAAGAAGTTAACCAGCCAGGTGTAGTCAATTTACTATTCTGCCCGTGAGGCAGGTAGCTAACCAAAGTTTATACGGGGCAAAACAAACGCCAAATCCGGGGATTGCACATTTATTAACCACTATAGACCAGAAGGTAAATTGCTGAAATACAATAAAAACGAGCATAAATATTAAATCGTTAAAAGTTACAAATTCAAAGTTAATTAAATTTACGAAGCGTGAAAATTATACATAAAGATCGAAAATAACAGCCTCTAAAATTAATGTTTAGCTATAAAAGGCAAGCACAGTTAAATAAAGTAATTGAAAATTACATTTGGCTAAATTCATGACAAGAGTCAAGGTCGAGTAAATTTCCATAAAATATGAATAGAAAACGAAAGTAGAATTTCAATAATAACAACGAATCTTTCAAAGATAAAATAAAAGATGACAATAAACAGCCGAAAGTCTCACAAAATTAACTAGAATTAAATGAACTGTCTTACACTGTACGGCGGCAAGGTTTAACTCCTTGAAGATGAGATCTTGACGAACATGTTGTTGTCGTTTCTAGAAAACGGAAGAGAGCGAGAATCTAAAACCTGCGAGTCAAATACGGAAACGTCACATAAAAACAGGAATACGGAACTGATCCATCAAATTAATTAGACGTGGTAGTTTAAACGAATGCAAATATCAAGCAATAATTAATAATCCAATCATGAATAAATATTTGTAATATAATTACAGCACAAAAAGAAATTACTTCCTTCGTCCATTAGCATGTTGGAACCAGTTTTTTTACCAGTTCCTCCTCTTTTGGCTAAATTAGTGACTTATCCCGCAAATGCACAACGCGCGTATGGATAAAAAATAAAATTTGCCCGCCTGTCCCATATTTTCATGAAATTTGGATGAGAACTTAGGAATTATTTTTTATCGCCTAATGGAGATATTATTGTATTTAATCTCACAAATTAACGGTTTTGTCTATGGACAGCAAACCAGTTTGACTTGCAAACCGGAAAAATCACATGGTAATTTCTGTATAATTGGGGATTAATTCAGAAAAATGATAACTCATTATTTCAGAAATATGATAACTCAAAAATGATGCTTTATGAGTTTATATTTGATATGCGAGCGAAGCGAAGCTCACTATTGTAGAGAGTCTGCCAAATTGCACGAGACTCAAAATACGATGGTTGAAAATAAATTCTGTCTGCTACTCGGAATGCATTGGGAATTTATGAAAAAACCGGGTCTCGCGTTAGCGAGACCCGGTGTTTTCGCTTATTTATTTGCAAACGGTTACATAACTAAACCTTTTGTTGTTGTTAATGGCAAGAACTTTCTCAATAAATAATAATTATCTAACGAACGAAGGCTAGTTGTTTTGTTTTTTTAATATGGCCCCCTTCTCGCGAGATTTCAATACACTAGTGACCTTTAACACAGAGTGCACAGTCATGCACAGAAAAATGGCGGGAAATATCACATCACATCGTCCCTAACAAGGGTAGTTAAAACTAAGTTCTGCCAATTAATTATCGGAACTTTTAACATAAACAGATTCATTATAAAAGCGTGACAAGCAACTTTTTTTTCTGCATATGTATGATAAATAAATTTGGTCCTACCTGATCTGAAAATATAATCCTAATCCATCCTCATGACGTGTGCCGTGTCGTGGTCCTTCAAAGTCAAACTGACATAGTTAAATGATCAATGCAATCATGGGTCCGTCGTCATTTTCCACCAGGTTATTCAATCTTTTGCAGCCAGTACTAGTAAAAATTAGATACGGGTATACAGAAAATCTCACAAAACCTGGCAGAAGAACATTGACATTTTGATGTCTTCGTGTTTACAGTCTGCTGGATGTGACGTCACAAATGGACGATCAATATTTATGTATAAGTTATGGATAATATCGTCCCGGCCGCGAACCATATTTTGACGCTTTTTTAGGATAATACATTAATTTTTTTTTTTTCGAACAAATTATTCAATGTTTAATCACTAGCGGACCCTCTTAGATATTGGTCCAGTTGAGAGTATTTTGACAATATTTTCCATATCCAAATTAAAGTTCGACCCAGATTAGGCTGAACCTATTATCTTATTTATCACGTTGCATCAACATAATTTGTGTTCATTTTGTATCTTCGCGAGCTTTTAGGGCAGAGCCATTCTCATATTATAATGCCATTAATGGAGGGGGTGGACAGGGGGCAGGGGTATGGGTGTAGAAGGGGCGGGGAGCGGGGATACAGGGCTGGACAAGGGGGGCAGAAGTACTGTGGTTGAGGTGCCGGGGAGCAGGGGTGGAAGGGGCGGGGAGTGGAGGTTAGGGTGGCTGGGAGCGGTGTTGGAGGGGGTTGGCAAAAAACATGAAAAACACTGTGTCACTGACACGTTTGATAATGTCCCAACCAGACCATCTGAAGTACAAATTTGGACTGATCATATAAGCCGAGGCGTTTGTTTCGTAATTCCATTACCTTTTCTATGTCTAAAACCCCTAGATTGAATAAAAAATGTGCGAATAAAAAACGAAAAGTTTTTACATGGGCGCAGACATTTTGAAATAGTACTATTTAGCGTGTGGTGGTTTAAAATTTCGTCTCAAGAACTTTCGCCACAAAATAAAAATAATCTGTCGTCACATGAACTTTCGCACCCTCCCAAAAAAATAATGTGTCGTCCCAAAGAACTTTCGCCCCCTTTTTTACAAGTAGGTAGTACAGTCACTACTTTTATATATTTGTTCTGGAAATTTTCTTGCATTGCAAATATTTTTTTTTCAGTATCATTTCATGTCCTCTTGAGATATATATGCAATTGAAGAATATCATTTCATTACCAACCTTAACTCTTTCATGCCCTCTTGAGACATATATGCAATTAAAGAAGGGACACGAAGAGCTACCGTTTTAATTTGTACTGGATACCTAAACTTTACAAAAATACGTACAAATAAAGTTATATAGCTGAATCTTCAACATTTTCAACTAGCTGTCCGTTCAACTCACTTTGTCTGCTGTCAAAGAAGTACAACAAGCATACACTATTTATAGTCGAAGTGAAACCAACAAGCATGTTGATTTTCAAGAACTCAAAAGATTTGTTACATAATTTTAAACCCCGATCATTCTCTTAAGTTCGTCAGTCTTTGAAAACTTTCGATTTTTTGTGCACCACATTGCCACACGAAAAACTTAAGTGTAGTCTGAAAAAAAACTTCCTGAAAAGGCTTTTCTAAATCAAGGACAATTGTTTTTTTAGGTTATATTTCCACTACATTTTTTTCCAAAACAACCTTTAAAGATAAAGGGTTACACTTTGGAACAATTTTGCAGTATGCTTGATTTCCTTATTGACAGCATATTTTCACATTTGGAGGAGAGATGTTTTCAACAATAAACTGACATCCCAATGGGCACAAACTGGGCTCCTCTCCTCGCCGACTTGTTTTTTTTATTCTCTAAGGTCTGAATATTTACAGTAACTCGTCATGAAGAAGAAGATTCAAGAAGCTAAATTATGAAATTGTAGGGTAATATTAGCATGATCAACACAATGCAATTGTCTAAAGAACCATTCTAGACTGTAACAGCTTTCCAGACATGGTCGCCAATTGTGAAGGCTTTATATAGTTCACAGATATGCAAAGGAGATAAGAATACAGGGTGTGTATATTAGTTGGGATAGTTTTAACGACTTAATCTATGGAGAAGCCACACCACACCGCTATGTCCGGTGAAAATTTGCTGTTTTACGGTCTTTCAAAGTCTGTGAACATGTAAATGTGCCGAAACATCTGGTACCAAGCAATTAAGGCGGTACTTCTGCCACTGACAACACTTTTTAGTCGTGTTCTGCTAGTGACATTCGTCCATCTAAACCTCTTATGTTCCATTTAATAGAAAATAATGAGATGTGGAATAAGTGTACGCGACACAGCCCACAATCCAGCGGCAATTCAGAAAAAAACACAATGAAAAACCGCCATTTTGGGTCAGAACTTCTGCAAAATGCTATACCAATCTTCTTATCAAAGTTGCTCTCCTGCTGTTTTCAGTATTTCCATCCTTACTTTTATGAGTCTACTTCGTTGTTTGAACTTATTTGTCAGTAATCTAATGTTTCAACGTATATATAGGCCTTTAGTCGGTGTTATTTTGCTTCTGATGCCTTCTTTGGATTGAAGTCCATCTTATCCTTTTATACACTTTTAAGCTCACCTGGACCATGTCCATGTGAGTTATTGCCATCACTTGACGTCCGTCGTCTGTCGTCTGTCGTCTGTTAAAAATGTTTCAAAAGTCTCCTCCTCTGAAACTTCTGAACAGATTTCAATAAAACTTGGTATGATTGACCCTAAGGGTGTTCTTCATAAAAGTTATGTTTCGATTTTGATCCGTCAAAAAACATGGCCACCGTTACTAAAAATAGATTAGAGGAGTGAGACTGCTGTTTTTGGCTAACAAATCAAATGGTATAAGAGATAGAGAAAATCTGATGCAACCCTCCTTCTTCAGCATCTTCAGCTCTACAAAAGTCTCCATTTGGTCGAATCTGTCAGATGACCCATTATAGGGGTTATGACCCTTTAAAGGAAAAAATAGGTTTTTTTTTCATATTTCTGCCCTATATAATTGAACTATTGCAGATAGAGGAAAGCAGTTTTTGCTGAAACCTTCAGCTAATTGGGCTCTACAAAAGTCTCCATTGGGTCGAAGTTGTCAGATGACCCCTTAGAGGTGTTTTGACCCTTTAAAGTTCAAAAATAGCGTTTTTTTCACGTTTTTGCCCTGTAGAATGAAAACTATTGCAGATAGAGAAAAGCTGTTGCTTGTTAAATCATTCAGCTCATTAAGCTCTACAAAAGTCTTCATTGGGTCGAAGCTGTCAAATGACCCTTAATAGGGGCTATGGACCTTTAAAGGTAAAAAAATATCGGATTTTTTTCATGTTTTTGTCCTATAGAATGAAAACTATTGCAGATAGAGAAAAAGCTGTTGCTTGCAAAAACATTCGTCCCATTAAGCTCTACAAAAATCTCCATTGGGTTGAAGCTGTCAGATGACCCCTTATAGGGGTTATGGCAAGGCCGTAAATTGCCTCCGATGAAAGAGGAGGCAATACTAGAAGGCGGGGTCTGGGGGCCGCCCAGGCCCCCAGAAGCTATAGACTTTTTAATAACAAAAATCCAGCTTTCTTATAAATCCGGAAAGCATTTTTGTTATTTATTTTAGATAGTGGTTATAATAAAAAGATGAACGAGAAAGCACCTAATGCAATTTACTATATTTACTTTTCCTAATTTGGTTTTGAGTACTTTTCGTTTTCAACAGTTTTGGAATTTGACCTTCCAATGTTTTGATTTAAATGCTACTGATGAGAGGTTACTCCTTGAAATATCGATATATAGCATATCCAAATTAACCGTTTATACCCGCGTTTTGGTATTTGTAATTTTGAAACCACTGGGCGATAACCGCTGCTGGTGGACCAGAGGTCCCCGAGGGTAATCACAAGCCTGGTCGTCAGACTTGTCTGACACGATTTACCATAAAATTTCTAATATTTTTGTCCCTGAAATTTTCTGATTTTTAAATTCAAAATTGTTTAAAACACCAGGTTTCTTTCCTTGTAATGCACATGGTCGATATCCTCGGTGCTGGATTTGGCTTCCTTGTTCGAACGTTTTGGTTTTGAGTACTTTTCGTTTTCAACAGTTTTGGAATTTGACCTTCCAATGTTTTGATTTAAATGCTACTGATGAGAGGTTACTCCTTGAAATATCGATATATAGCATATCCAAATTAACCGTTTATACCCGCGTTTTGGTATTTGTAATTCTAAATTACAAAAATTATCATCATCGATATTTTAATACTTAAAACATACAAGCAAGTCAGTAAGTAGAAACTAAGATGTCAAAACAATTCCCACTGTCGGGTGGTTCTAAAGCCACTAATATTCCTAGCTAAGTATTGAAGCTCGGAAACGTTTCGTTTGTATGCTGCACACATGTTGCAATGGTGAATAGTGAATATATTTAGTTAACTGAGTCCTAAACTTCTCGGACATACAGATAAGGATCAAGGATACATATTGGATACATAAGGATACATATTGAACATTTTCTATGCCTATTTAAACATCTACTGACAGACATGAAAGAAACCTAATCTGTCATCTTAAGTTAAATAAGACTGAAAACAACATTGCACATGATATGACATTAGAATAGAACAAGTAAAAACTGAATCTTACCAACAGTCAGTAAAAAGATATACTGACAAGCCAAAAGTTGAACACTGACGAACCCACAGACAAGTTTGTTGCAGTTTTCGAAAATAAAGTCAATAATATCTTTTATATCCAAGAAGAAAAGGTGTTTTGGCGCCAAACCTTTCTGTCCGATATATTGTAAGAAGTTCTAGAAGCATATAAGTATGATGTTATACTTGTAAATAGCTATAAAAATTAAGCGGCCACTTTAAAACTTAAACCATAGAGGCATTCATTTATTTACTCGAGAGGGATAACATGCCGGTAGCCTGGGTTCAAAACTACAACCGGGAGTTACCAATTTCATTACTATTATGAACTAGTACAACTTGAACAAGCAACAGAGCCTAAAATCTGATTGCCTATGAACGGCTAAAAAGGAAAAGCATCCCTAAGCTTAAATGAACATTCTCACTAGCAATCATATACAGGGTGCTTTTAACTATTAAATGAGACCATAGTTATATTAGTATGTAACCTTGTTAAGTTGCATTTATAGATATTTGAAAAGTACAATCAAACTGATACTATTACAAGACATACACGCAGACATGGAGTAGAGATATAAAGCCATCAATCCTTCCCTGTTTTTTTTTCTATACGATTTTTTTTTTTGGTGAAAAAAACTGAGGAGGCAGTTGCCTCCTCTGCCTCTATGTAATTTACGGCCCTGGTTATGGCCCTTTAAAGGTCAAAAATAGCATTTTTTTCATGTTTTTGCCCTATAGAATGAAAACTATTGCAGATAGAGAAAAGCTATTGCTTGCTTAAACATTCGTCTCATTAAGCTCTACAAAAGTCTCCATTGGGTGGAAACTGTCAGATGACCCCTTATAAGGGTTATGAGCCTTTAAAGGTCGAAAATAGCGGCTTTTCATGTTTTTGCCCTGTAGAATGAAAACGTTTGCAGATAGATAAAAGCTGTTGCTTGCTTAAACCTTCATCTCATTTAGCTCTACAAAAGTCTCCATTGGGTCGACGTCGTCTGATGACCTCTTCAGAAGATCCTAATGGCTCAAGGACCAGACGAGCAATTCAGGCTCCTGGGAGCCTCTTGTTTTTCGAACATTCAGCTCATTAAGCTGTGCAAAAGTCTTATTAGGTTGAAGTTGTCAGGTTTTCCTTTATGTGGATTTCATGTATGGATGCAATTCAGGCTCCTGGGAGCCTCTTATTGCAATGAATATTGTTTCTGATAAAAGGATTGCAATTATTAGGTAAACAACTTGGGCACAATGTTTTATACAGTATCTACCATGTTTTCTTCCTACTTACTGCTTGCTGGTATGATACAATGCCTAAGTATCAACTGTGGGTGATCAAATATCTTGCGGCTGTTGTAAAGGTTAATGTTGCTTTATTAAACTGCCTGTTTTATCGATTTTAACACCTTGAAAGAGTAGATAAGAAAAAGAACAAGAGGCTCCCAGGAGCCTGAATCACTCACCTGGTCTTGATGTTAACCCTATAAAGACTTTTGTATAGCTAAATGAGCTGAGTGTTTAAGCAAGAAAAAGCTTTTTTTCTCTATCTGCAATAGTAAGCCAAAAAACACTATTTTTCACTTTTAAAGGGCCATTACCCCTTTAAGGGGTCACCTGACAACTTCGACCCAAAGAAGACTTTTGTAGTATTAGAGCGCTTAATGAACTGAATCTTTCAGCAAGCAACAGCTTTTCCCCTGCAAAAGTTTTCATTCTATAGACCAAAAACACTATTTTTCACCTTTAAGGGGGCGTAACTCCTATAAATAGTCATCTAACAACTTTGACCCTATGAATATTTTTGTAGAGCTAGATAAGCTGAACATTTAAGCAAGCTACAGCTTTTCTCTTTTAGCAATAGTTTTCATGTCACATCCAATTACCTCCCCTGAATGATGTCCAAGTGCAATGAAAATTCTTCATGCACATCTACATATGATGTACTTCCTTCATATAAAGTTTCAGAAAAATCCCTCAAGTGGTTTAGGAGGAGAAGCGCTTACGAGTTATGTGGACAGACAGACAGACAGGTGTTCCTATATACCCCTCCAAACTTTGTTTACGGAGGGTATAAAATACCAGAAAATAGTCTTCATCTTTTTATATCAAACAAGTAATACTGTTAGCAAGCTCACAAAAGGATTCCCCTGCTTGACTTTCTAATTGGACTCTGTCCTGCCAAAAAAAAACCCAAGTCCAATTATCTCCCCCCCTATATTATCCAAGAGCAATGAAAATTCTCCATGCACATCTACATGTGATGTACTTCCTTCATGTAAAGTTTCATCAACTTCATCAAAATCTGTCAAGCTGTTTAGGAGGAGTTGTGCTTACAAGGTATCGAGTTGAATATTAAATTTAAAAAGTCTAAATCCAATTATCTCCCCTGAATGATATCAGAGAATAATGAAAATTCTTCATGCATATCTGCATAAAATGTTCTTCCTTCATGTAAAGTTTGCATCAAAATCCATTGAGCAGTTAAGTAGGAGATGTGCTTATGAGGTCTTCAAATAAATACTAAAAATTCTTCATGGACATCTACATATGATGAAGGATAAGTGCTCACTAGATATATGGACAGATGGACAGACAGGGCCATTCCTATATTCCCCCCCCAAAAAAAAAATTGTTTGCAGGGGTATAAAAATAGAATTTTTGATATCAGGAATTTGATTTTTTGATATCAGGAATTTGATTTTTTGATATCAAGAATTATAATTTTTGCTATCAGAAAATAGTGAATAAAAAAAGCTACGCCGAGCGCAGCATGATACGACCGCAACAAGTTGAACCCTGTACGTTGGAGGCCCAATATGGATAGTCCATTGCTTTGGTCACATGAAGCCCATGGTGGACTTACAAAGCTTTTTGACACATGCATCCTGTGGTGGACTTATAGAAATGCATTTTTGACAAATATATTTACATCAACGCCTTATTTCTATACATGTATTAATTTACAATTTTGGCCCTTTGACCCCTAATTCCTCAAAAATGGTAAAAGATATTGCTAATCCGATAAAAAATAATAGGAAATTGTGTACATGGAATCCGATGAAAAAAAGATTTTGAAAATCGGACCACAAATAAACAAGAGGCTACCAGGAGCCTGAATCGCTCACCTGGTCTTCATGTTGACCCTATACTTTTGTAGAGCTAAATGAGCTGAACATTTAGCAAGCAACAGCTTTTCTCTACCTGCAATAGTTTTCATTCTATAGGCCAAAAACACCATTTTTCATCTATAAGGGGCCATAACCCCTACAAGGAGTCATCTGACAACTTCGACCCTATGGAGACTTTTGTAGAGCTAATTGAGCTGAACATTTCAGCAACCAACAGCTAATCTCTATCTGCAATAGTTTTCATTCTGTAGGCCAAAAACATGAAAAATCGCTTTTTTCAGAGGCCGTAACCCCTATAAGGGGTCACCTGACAACTTCGACCCTATGGAGAATTTTGTAGAGCTAAATGAGCTGAACATTTAAGCAAGCAACAGCTAATCTCTATCTGCAATAGTTTTCATTCTGTAGGCCAAAAACATGAAAAATCACTATTTTTCAGGGGCCGTAACCCCTATAAGGGGTCATCTGACAACTACGACCCTATGGAGAATTTTGTAGAGCTAAATGAGCTGAACATTTAAGCAAGCAACAGCTAATCTCTATGTGCAACAGTTTTCATTCTGTAGGCCAAAAACATGAAAAAACGCTATTTTTCAGAGGCCGTAACCCCTTTAAGGGGTTGTCTGACAACTTCGACCCTATGGAGACTTTCGTAGAGCTAAATGAGCTGACCATTTAAGCAAGCAACAGCTTATCTTGTATCTGCAATAGTTTTCATTCTGAAGGCCAAAAACATGAAAATTCTTTATTTTTCAGGGGCCGAAACCCCTATAAGGGGTCATCTGACAACTTCGACCCTATGGAGAATTTTGTAGAGCTAAATGAGCTGGACATTTAAGCAAGCAACAGCTAATCTCTATCTGCAATAGTTTTCATTTTGTAGGACAAAAACATGAAAAAATCGCTATTTTTCAGGGGCCGTAATCCCTATAAGGGGTCATCTGACAACTTCGACCCTATGGAGAATTTTGTAAAGCTAAATGAGCTGAACATTTAAGCAAGCAACAGCTAATCTCTATCTGCAATAGTTTTCATTCTGTAGGCCAAAAACTTGAAAAATCGCTATTTTTCAGGGGCCGTAACCCCTATAAGGGGTCATCTGACAACTTCAACCCTATGGAAAATTTTGTAGAGCTAAATGAGCTGAACATTTAAGCAAGCAACAGCTAATCTCTATCTGCAATAGTTTTCATTCTGTAGGCCAAAAACATGAAAAATGGCTATTTTTCACCTTTAAGGGGCTGTAACCCCTATAAGGGGTCATCTGACAACTTCGACCCTATGGAGAATTTTGTAGAGCTAAATGAGCTGAACATTTAAGTAAGCAACATCTAATCTCTAAGTGCAATAGTTTTCATTCTGTAGGACAAAAACATGAAAAAAACGCTATTTTTCAGGGGCCGTAACCCCTATAAGGGGTTATCTGACAACTTCGACCCTATGGAGACTTTTGAAGAGCTAAATGAGCTAAACATTTAAGCAAGCAACAGCTAATCTCTATCTGCAATAGTTTTCATTCTGTAGGCCAAAAACATGAAAAATGGCTATTTTTCACCTTTAAGGGGCTGTAACCCCTATAAGGGGTCATCTGACAACTTCGACCCTATAGAGACTTTTGTAGAGTTAAATGAGCTGAACATTTAAGCAAGCAACAGCTAATCTCTATCTGCAATAGTTTTCATTCTGTAGGCCAAAAACATGAAAAAATGCTATTTTTCACCTTCAAGGGGCCGTAACCCCTATAAGGGGTCATCTGACAACTTTGACCAAATGGAGACTTTTGTAGAGCTTTTGATGCTGAATCAGTAGCGTGGCCTCAGATTTCCTCTATCTCTTATACTTTTTGATTTATAAGCCAAAAACAGTAGTCTGACCCCCCTAGTCTTTTTTTAGTAACGGCGGCCATGTTTTTTTACGGATCAAAAATCAAAACACAAGTTTGGTGCAGGACACCCTAAGGATCATTCATACCAAGTTTCATTAAATTCTGTTTGGTAGTTTCAGAGGAGAAGATTTTTGAAAAATTGTTAACAGACGACGACGACAGACGACGACGACGACGGACGCCAAGTGATGGTAATAGCTCACATGGACCTTCGGTCCAGGTGAGCTAAAAAGTTGATTTTATGGGCGTGGCCTGTCTTTAGCCCCCTGTAACAATGTAATGGTGAAAAACATATCAAAATCATCGACACATTTTGTTGACAGAATTTAATGATGAATTCAACAAAGAAAGAATTTTCAAAATCTAATGAATAATAAACATTCTACAACAGTTTTGTCAATACACCCGTTTTAGCCCTTTTTGGCCCTTTTTTCTAAAACAGTAGGGGCCACAAACCCCAAATACAAAACCAAGATTCCTTTAGTGGATATAATCATCATATATAAACTTCATATCAATTGGCAGGCCCACTACAACTTGATTTTTGGTATAAAACTATTTGCATTGACAAACTTTTAAAAATGGCGTTTTTGGCCCCTTTAACCCATAATTTCTCAAAAACGGTAAGAGATATTGCAAATCTGATTGAAACTGATCACAAAGATTCCAATGAAAAAATTATTTTGAAAATCAGACCACAAATAAAAAAGTCGATTTTTGGGGTGTGGCCCCTTTTTGACCCCCTGTAGCAATGTAACGGTGCAATAAATATCAAAATCATTGACACATTTAGTTGACAGAATTTAATGAGGAATTCATTAAAAAAAGAATTTTCAAAATCGAATGAATAACTAACATTTTACAACAGTTTTGTCAATGCACCCGTTTTAGCCCCTTTTGGCCCTTTTTTCTAAAACGGTAGGGGCTACAAACCCCAAATACAATACCAACCTTCCTTTAGTGGTTACAAACATCATATCAAAATTTTAAAACAGTTGGTCAACAATTACTCAAGTTATCGCACGGAAACCAAATGTTCCCAGACGACGACAACGACGACGACGACGACATCGCCATAACATTATACGATCGCAAAATTTTGCGGTCGTATAAAAAGTAAAAGTCAACTCATATAGGGTCAGATAGGGCTGTCAGTTTTAACCGTGGAGGAAACCACCCACCTGGGCAGGTAACTGACAAACCTTATCACATACAGGTGGGGGAAGTTCCTTTGTTTGAAAATTACAAGCAGGAATTGAACACCACCTGAGAGATGATCAGCTAGTGATCAATAGTGTGATATTCCTACTAAAAGTGTAATGCTCTAAACTGTATCAGAACATATTTTTATATCAGTTTTTAGTGTAAGTGCATGAAGCTTGTGCATTGCCTTATAGGGATATTAAATTTTATGGGTAAAGAAGACAACCCACAAAAAATGATACTGGGCAAATGAAACTGCCGTCATCAGACCAGAAAATCAATGTTAAGACATTAGGATACAAATGTGCTTTATCTGCTACTATTTGACAATATGCATCTCAAGTTTCATCAACCTACGTCTCATAGAACTTGTCTTTCTGAGATCAACCTAAGACTTATTTAATTCTTGGGATTAGAAAGTACTGATAGAACAAGCTTCATGTTTCAAAATTTATTGTAAATTTTTAAACTAAGTAAAATCACAGATTTATTTCAAAGATGGGGATACAACTATGCACTTTACCCAACTACAGGGACATCTACATAACAAGTTTACTCTACTTAGAATTTAGTTCTTGAGACTTATTCATAAAACTTTTAAGAATAATTGTTAACACAGCCACAGATAATGAAATACCTGTCTTGCACTGCTTGCAGCCAAGGGAAGAAACTGAAACTTTTTTCAACAGCAACCTTGTTGTTTAGGTATCCAAATTCAAATTGTTATATCTTTGTAGATTATTCAGAGTAAAAAAATGAAAACTTTCATTAAATTCTCGTTAGCAGCTTTCAAAGAGATGCAACAGATTGCAAGTGAATGCAATCACTACCATGCCAAAATGCAGGAAATAAAAGTTCAGATCATTGTTTTGTTATAACAAACTGATAAACCAATGTAGCTTATTTTGATCTTTATTTATCAACAAAAAATGTATCATGTTTAATTCAATTGTAACAATAAGGTTTTCAACAAGAACAAAAGTAAAACAATTAACATTTCATATGCTTGTATAAAATAACCAATATCACAAAATGTTTATAATTAATTCTAACAAAAATATACATATGATTAAAAAGTGTATTCCAACTTCAACAATAATATACATTTAAATATTTTTACAACAAAGAATAAATTTTATGCTATAAAGGGTGATTTTATACAAAAGACAAATTACTTTCTCGTCAATTATTTGTATGTAACATTCAAAACATCATAATATGTCAATAAATAAATTTCAAGAAAATTATGTAAATATAAGCGTAAACTTAGGGGTGAAAAAAGAAATAAGAGACACACAAACCAAATAATTGACTGGACAAAAAGTAAAAAAAAAAAAAATAACATACAATAAATAACATATTTGGACATATATGAAAACACTAAAATATGTTTATTCAACCAGAATAGATGAACACAACTTGTATATAACTTGTTAAGTTTCAAAATTGCTTGAAAAAGTACCCATCAAATCACAAGAATAACTTTTGTAGGCAATTTAATTTCTAAAAAAGTACCCATACATGTATGATATCAAATCACAAGAATAACTTTTGTAGGCAATTTAATTTCTAAAAAAACCACTTGTCTAATTGGATAAGCTAATGGTTCTCCTTGTTAACTGACACCTACATGTACAACAACCTTCATACATGTATATAAAATTAACATTTAATGTACTAGTTGGATATTTTCAGCAATTCAAAAACCTTTAATGTTTTATTTCATCTTTTTTTTTTATAAAAAAAAACTTAAAAAGATGAACTTTCTATATGAAGAAAGGCATTTCATGGGATATGACAACTTTTATAAATGAAGGGTTTTTATGTTGATGACTTTTTTAAGTAGGGTTTTTCAAATAATAACTTTTTACGTGGTGTACTTCATGATGATGGCTTTTTATGTAGAGTTCTCCATCTGTTTCTAAGATCTTCTGAAGTTCTCTGTTTAGAGAATGTAAATTGTTTAAGAATCATTTTCCAGTTATAACCATGCTGTGTGACCCCTCTCAGAAGTCTCCTGTCCTCACACATTGAAAATGGTCTCCCTCTATTGACTTTTCTTGTTTCTGTATCTCTAGACTGCTTCTTGAAAAAAATGACAGAATATTCTTTTGATTCAAATAACACAATTGTGATCCATTATCAAGTAAAGTTATTAAAATCTGAAACGAAGTTTTAGAGTAATTTTATGCATTTTTCTATTATCCACTACAAGCAAAAGTGTATTGCAAGATTTCAAAAGCCAAATTCACTACTGACTTAAACAACTGTATTTTTAATTAATCTTAAGCATAATAAAATTTCCTTATGCATAACTCCATACGATGTACGTCCTTTATCAGGCTTTAAAAAAATAAGAAGTTTCATAAAAATTGATTCAGTGGTTTGGAAGGAATTATCTCCCCTGAATTATACTGGAGGACAATGAAATTTTTCATGCACATCTCCATATCATGTACTTTTTTCATGTGAAATGTCATCAAAGTCCATCAAGTGGTTTAGGGGCAATTTTTTTATGATACTAAGTTCACTCAAACATTAATTATTTGCATGAATAAACTGTAATATCGTATTGAGAAACAATAGAATATAATGATCTTTTTTCCTGTTATCAGAGACTTCACTGATTATTTTGGATCATTCGACCAAAAAATAAATAAAATTAACCCAATGTAGGTCTGTTGTCCAACACAAGGTGTGCAACTGAGGCCATTATGAAAGACCAATTAAGTCAAAATGTACCTGCAGTCCTCTGTATTTATCTTTCAGATCAACAGTGGTCCTACATGGATGGAAGTTAAAGTTATTGAGGATAAGACTCCAGCTCTTTCCATATCTTTCTACTCCCAATAAAAGATTCTTCTTCTCCTCTTCTGAAAAGGCTTCCCTTTTTCTTCTATCCTTTTTCAAATGTAAAGTAAAGAACCCTGATTGCTCTGGAGGTGAAATCTAGAATGATGAAAATGAAAAAAAACTAGAATACTGACAAAGTCAGAAAGGGCCCAGCGGCAAAAAATCTAAGTGTTTTCAAAATCATACAACTTTGATAATAACCACTTAGGCATGTTCCATGGAATGTGTATGAAACTTCAGACCTGCATTTTTAATAGCCTTAGAGTTTCATTGTTAAAAAATTCCAATTCTCAAAATATGTGATTTTCAATAAAAAATGAAGTTTTTTCCAAAAATATTTCACAGATTTGCACGAAAATTTAAAGTGCAACTAAAACGGTCATAACAACTTAATCTTATTTAAAAGTGTTTATTTTTCTAAGATCAATGCAAAAAATCCGATCAAAATCCGTTGACAAATAACGGAGATATGAGTGTTTGAAGTGCAAAATTTCGCACCTTTCAAAATCAAATCAACGATATTTCCGGAAAAGAATTACATGCGAGCTAAACCGGAAGTGACGCACAAGGGGGAACCGAAATCGTTTGCTAGTATAGTAGGAATGTGTTTTTTGAAAGGGGATATTAAAGATATCCGCAATAAAATATAAATAATTTCGGTGGCATTTTTTACATTAATATTTAAGAAATACCCAACGAACACATATATACATTTTCCAGTTTTTAACAATACATTTTACACCAAATAATATTTTAAAAAGGTAGGCCGTCACAAGAATGAAGTTTAGACCTTTTAAAATTTGTATAAAATGTTAAATCAAGGAATTAGAGTACTCCAATTCCTTGGTTAAATCCTATGATTTAAGCAATTATGATTGTCAGATTTCCACAAAATTGAAAGTTTTTACTGCAGCAATCAGTACACATGCATGATGCAATCAAAGGAACATCTATTTTAAACAGTTGTGTTGTCTTTATGGTCCAAAGTGTTAATTTAAATCATATATGTCTAATATGCAGGCCTATGTCGGAATTGGACGGTTTCAGGATTCCAGTCCTTATGATAATTACCTTAATTATTAACCCATGCTGAGTATGGACTACCTTTTGCGACGAACAAACAAACACAGGTGTGAAGTTAAACGAAATTAGACAACCTTTTGCGACGAACAAACAAACACAGGTGTGAAGTTAAACGAAATTAGACAACCAATATGTCACCATAGGGGGGCAATTAACAATTTGGGGAAAAGTAATTTCAAACTCGAGCATCTTCTCAAATTCAGTGTTGTATTATCGTATTGAAATAGAAACATAATAAAATAAAATATAGCATAAAATGAAATAAAATAAATAAATTCCTTGAGTCCACAGTATTTGCAATAAATGGCTTCATACTGTTGGTGGGCATATAATGTTCATAGTTAGCGTCTAAAATTTAATTACGTTTACAGTAAAATAAAACATGTTAAAATCATCTCGCATACCCTAGAGCATAGTCCTTTGGTGCCCTCTGCAAACAGACAAAGTGAAATTTAGAAGTTCTTCAATATATTTAATTAGTAAAAAGTATCCATTTCTTTTGTTATTAAAATAACATCAGATCATCATGATAGATTTTCTCTTCTAAAACTTCTCTGGGCTGTGGTTTTGCCATATACAAAGTAAACACAAATATGTACTATGCTTATTTATTATCTTTAATAATTATAGTTGTAAACAATAATACAAACACATCACATTGTGTATTCATTTTTTTTTTACTTAATTATCTTGTTATTCTAATGTTACTGTATAGTTCTGGTCTGTCTTTGTCAATTTTTTTTATATGTAATATGCCATCAGTGGGACCAAATTAGACAAATAAAGAATTGAATTGAATCATAATGCTTCACCTCGTAACATTTGGTACGGACGAACGAACAGGTGGATGCGCCCAAACACTAATATGCAATACGTACGTTCGTAGATGGGCATACACATTTCGCCCGCTTGCAGCTTATTTTTTTCATGAATTGTCCGACGAACTATGAATTATTTGGCGTGTGCCTCATCTGTCAAACTTTCCTAAAGATCCACCATTAAACTAAAAATGTGTGTATGAGTCACAGATGACCCTCCCGTGCTTAAAATGTATCAGAATTATGGACCTTAACCTTGAACTTAACCAAAGTCGTTCATGCTTAAAATATAGGTCACTGCGACTTACTAGAGGATGGTGTAGTGCTACCCAAGACACATCTAGTGGTGGAATATCATTGACCCTCAACATCTAGTATCCGAGTTATTGACCTCAATCAAGAACTTAAGCAAAGTGTTACGGACGTATGTACGGACGGACAAGGGTAAAACTATATGGCCGATCCACATACGTGGTCGGGCCATAAAAATAGCGAGAACAGACAAACGGGTACACGTCTATGCTAGAGTATAGGAAACCATGAAATAATGTTGAATTAGTGAATGCCAAAATGCTAATCTAATTATAACTTGTGATGTCTAAGCTTCCTGTAAATTAATATGCAATACTTTTGAAACTTTTAGTGTCGGTTACGCCGAAAATATCTGAAAGCCAAGGAAATTCACGTGTCTGTGCTTCTTCCTCAAACTTCATTTCATGCAACAGATAATCAGTATCATTAAAAAAGGATAAGCCTCGAGGAATAAGCTTCTTTTATTAAATTACGATTTTCTGTTATTACTTTTTCATCTACAATTCAACAATTATCACGATTATACTGAATAAAGTTTTGGTGATTAAACATATATTTTACATGTTTTATATAACATATTTCATTTCTGGATGCATTAGTTATCATTTCATTACTACAAATGTAATAAATTGTAAAGATAAACTACCGTTTGCTATTGTAACTAGTGTAAACAAATTTATCGGTTCCCCCTCTGACGTTGCACAATCAGTGGAATTAGTTACGCGAAAGCGGAAGTTATAAAGGTGAGATTTTAAGAAATTAACACTAAATTGTCAATATCTTTGTTATTTGTCATCGGAATCAAGTCGGGGTTTTTGCTTTGATCTTAGAAAATTAAGATCTATAAAATGAAATAAAGTTGTTATAGGCGTTTTAGTTGCACTTTAATATGCAAATCATGACATGCTACTTAACAGCTGTACAAAGTTTCAGAGCTGTTTTGTTAACAGTTTTTGAGTTTTAGTGTTCACAAAGTCCAATTCTCAAAATCTTGTGATTTTCGATAAAAAAAGGAAGTTTTTTCAAAAATATTTCACAGATTTGCACGAAAATTTAATATGCAAATCATGACATGCTACTTAGCAGCTGTACAAAGTTTCAGAACTGTTTTGTTAACAGTTTTTGAGTTTTAGTGTTCACAAAGTCCAATTCTCAAAATCTGTGATTTTCGATAAAAAATGAAGTTTTTTCCAAAAATATTTCACAGAATTGCACGAAAATTTAATATGCAAATTATGACATGCTACTTAGCAGCTGTACAAAGTTTCAGCACTGTACTGTTAACAGTTTTTGAGTTTTAGTGTTCACAAAGTCCAATTCTCAAAATCTGTGATTTTCAATAAAACATGAAGTTTTTTCCAAAAATATTTCACAGAATTGCACGAAAATTTAATATGCAAATTATGACATGCTACTTAGCAGCTGTACAAAGTTTCAGCACTGTACTGTTAACTGTTTTTGAGTTTTAGTGTTCACAAAGTCCAATTCTCAAAATCTGTGATTTTCGATAAAAAATGAAGTTTTTTCCAAAAATATTTCACAGATTTGCACGAAAATTCAATATGCAAATCATGACATGCTACTTAGCAACTGTACAAAGTTTCAGAACTGTATTGTTAATAGTTTTTGAGTTTTAGTGTTCACAAAGTCCAATTCTCAAAATCTGTGATTTTTGATCAAAAATGAAGTTTTTTTCCCCAAAATATTTCACATTTTTGCATGAAATTTTAATATGCAAATAATGACATGCTACTTAGTAGCTGTACAAAATTTCAGAACTGTGGTATTAATAGTTTTTGAGTTTTAGTGTTCACAAGAATTGTTGACGGACGGACGGACGGACGGACGGACAAAGTGAAAACTAAAAAATTTAAAGGAATAATGCATACTGTAAACGGGGAAATTTTCATGTCCGTTTATTTTTGTGGTAGGTAACTGAACTTTTGTTAGGGCAGTTTTATATTCCTGCTGTAATGTTATTGTCCATAGACTACAATGGAAGACAAATATATTTTTGCTGTTTAAATTTTGTGCTAGCAATATCAATGTACAAATTGCGAAATAAAACTACCAAAAAAATTTCCAAGATTACAGCATTAGGAATTAATTTGTACAAGAAGTAATTCAACATTTGTGCACATTATATAAGTTTTGTTATTCTATGCCTTTAGATCTATCAATAATATTAGCAAGGTAGGATAAGATAAGATAAATTTATTAAGTCCAATTAAGGGCCCAAGAGGGCATGATGACAAAACATAACAATTACAATTAATTGATGATAGAACATGAAACATATAAGTATATATAAGAAATGCTGACATAATATATCAGACCAAAACAGGTTAACAGTGTCATGCAAAATGTTCAGATGAGAAAGACACCAAGGACGATGCATTAAGACTGAGTAGAATGATAATAGGATAATTGTGTGCAGTGGTTGTGGTAATACACACAAGATACATGCATAGAAAAATATCAATAATGGAAAAATAAATTTCAAAGCTACCAGTCTTCTTTGTGTCTTAATCAAGTGAACATGTTACATAGCATGTTTATGTTAAATGTTGGTATGTATGTAAGGTAATATATGTCAATAGCTTGAAGGTGAGTCAGGTGGAAAAGACACCATGGGACGATGCATATAGACATGAACAAAAGGATTTTCCTGTTTATATTCGGTTTAAATATATAATATTAACAGACCAGTAGATAATAAGTGAATTTAAATATTCCAATTGATATGTCTACCACGTGTCTTAACCATATGACCCAGCCACAACCTAAACATGTTAAACATTTGAGAATTTTATTATGTCACTAATCAATGAAAGTATATTAATATTTTCATTATTCATTGCCCACAAAAATTGATTGTCAAGATTCAATGAAGTAAAATTCTTGCAATATGACTTAGCAGATGCAAAAAGACATGTCCTTAAATCTTTAGTATGATTACATGAAATCAAAAGGTGTCTCTCATCATCTAATTCTCCTAAGTTACATCTTGTACATTTTCTTTCTTCTCTTGGGATGCCCTGATATCTACCTTTCTCAATATTTAATTTATGAGCAGATATTCTTAATTTAGTTATATTTCTTCTTGACTCATTATTTTTTAAAACAAGTAAGTATTTTTCTAAACCAAAATTTGTTTTTAGAAAACTGTAAGTATCAAGTTTTCCTTTAGAAATCTTGATTCTCTCAATATGCCATAAATCTATAAAATGATTATGAATAATTTTTTTGCTATTATTTTTGAATGTTTGAGTGCTAGAAAATTTGAACTCATTTATTTTATCAATGGATCGCAGTAAATATTGTATAGAGCCATACCATGATGGTTTCCTTTCATTAAAGATTTTTTGGGAATTAATAAAGGCATGTTTTAATAATATAAAGTTTGAGGAGGAATCTAAATTTTCAAGTCTATGCCAATAGTTAACCATGTTTTTGATAATATCATAGTGCATGGATGTTCTTCCTAGTTCAGAAAGAACACCAAAATTGGTAGCTTTTTTATGCACTCCAAGAATAGATTTACAGAATTTTATATGTAGTTTATCACATGCTAAATTATTATAGAGTTTATCAAGAGGGCAGAGGCCCTCTTTAAATTTTTTAGTAAAGGGGTTAAAATAGCCCCATATCTCAGATCCATATAATAAAATAGGTTTAATAGTGTGGTCAAATACATGTGTTGAAATATCAATACCTGGATTAAGTGAGAGAAGATCAGATTTTAATTTATAAAAGGCTTTCAGGGCTTTGTTATATAATTCTGATTGGGCTAATGAGAAAGATCCTGAGCTCGTAAAATGAAGACCCAGGTATCTATATGAGGAGACACACTCTATTTCTGATCCTCCTAATTTAAAGGACCCTTTGAGATGCCTGCCTGCCTTGTTGAAAATCAGAACCTTTGTCTTTGATATGTTAACATGAAGACACCAATCTTGGCAATAAATATGTAGTTTATTTAATTTTGACTGAAGTCCTTCTGACGAAGTTGAAAAAATCACTATATCATCTGCATACATCAAACAATGAATTGGAAAGTTATTTAGAAAAACTGGGTCTTTACAGTCTTTTAGGTATTGAGGCAAGTCATTGATAAATACTTTAAAAAGATTGGGGCTTAAATTGTCACCTTGTTTAACACCTAAACAAGTAGGGAAAAAATCAGTTATTAGATTATTGTTTTTTATACATGATTTGCTTAATGTATACATGCTATTGATTATATTATAAAATATTGTGCCAACCCCAATTTGGAGTAATTTTAGTTTCATGCCAGTATGAATAACTGTGTCAAAGGCTTTCTGAAAGTCAACAAAGCAGGCATACACCCTACCATCTTTTGTTGAACAGTACTGATCCAAGATATTCTTCAGAATAAACATATGGTCAGATGTTCTCGCTTTATGTGTGAATCCAATTTGGCTTTCGTTTATAATGTTATGTTTATTTAGAAATTCAGTGAATCTATTATCAAGTATTTTATTAAATAATTTGCCTAAAGTATTTGTAATTGTTATTCCTCTGTAATTGTTTGGATTAGATTTATCTCCACTTTTAAAGATTGGGGTAATAAACCCCTTGGCCCATGATTCAGGGTAAATACCATTTGAGAAGCATACATTAAAAATTTTGCAGATGCTGGAAAGTAAAAAGGATTGACTATTTTTTAGCATATTGTTAGAAATGTTATCAAGTCCAGGAGATTTGTTTATTTTTAGCTGAGATATGGCTTTGGAGATCTCTGTTTCTGTTATTAAGATGTCTAGTTCAGTAAAACACTTGATGTTTTCCATGGATTTTAATTTATTATTAAGAACATTTAAACGGGAAGAAAATTCTGGTTTTAGTTCATTGAGACTAGTAAAATGTGAGAACCATGTGGATGCTGATATGCCAGAGTCATTTTTATTAGTATCTGGTAGGAGAATAACATAAAAATATCTTTTATCTTTCTTCACTAATGTTAGAATGTCACTAACATTTATCTCTCTGTAAGAAATTGGACAATCAACTCAAAAAACTACCTTTTTAGACCTTTTATTGTAAAGAACAAGAAATAAACCTTTCATTTTTCTCCATGTATGCTATTATAGCACCAGTCTTTCTAAAAATCATGCAGAGGGTGATTCATGGTAAAAAGTAACAGATGTGTTTGAACATGGTTTCTAATACAGAATGGTCACCTATTTACAAAAACAACGGCCATTTGTTTCTATGATATTGGTCATGAGAGATAAAATTTATAAATAACTGTAAACAAGGGAGATAACTCTTTTCCTCCTATGCATTTCATTACAATTCAAAACACTGATTTCTTCAAAGACCAAGACCATTGTGGAAAACAGACTTGATTTTCAACAATAACACTATATTTTGATTTAGAAAAGGTAAAGAAACCCATGTGTTATTTTTTACCATAAATCACCATTATCATAAACCCTGCATGATTCTTAGAAAGACAGATACTTAGTTTTAAAGAATTCAATCATACCTCATCACCTTCAGAATCACTGCTAAACTCATACACATCTGTCCCAGCACTGTTTCCTGGGGTAGCCAAAGCTTTGACTGGTTTTCTTTGTCTTGTACCTGTAGTAGGTTGCTCTTTTATAAACTGTCTTTCTAGCTCCCTGATAGCTCTATGGTGGCCACATGTATAAGGATTACTTTCTATCACCAAGTTAAATGTCCTGCTGTTCAGGCGTATATCAGTGCAACCTATCAAATATAAATGTTAACTATGATAAATCTACATTGAAAAAAGTTTGATATAAATTGCATTGTCAGATGAATTGTTCCTATCCTCTTGTATAAAGATATAAGTAAGTCACATGTCTTCAGTCATATTGAAAGATGCAGGACCAACAAAATATCTGACAAAATCTTGTTTGATCAAACTGAAAATTATCTTGATGTTATATAAATTGAAACATTGAAATGTCCCATTAGGAAAAATTATAATATTTTCCGTCAATTATCTCCCCCTTTGGAAAATACTTATAACAAGAATATGCCAAAAGACATAATGCCCTATTTCGTAACATCATACGGATGGACAGACAAACAGACCCAAACACTTCATTCCCCCCCCCCACTTTCATAGATGGGACATAAAAATGGATGTGTAAAATGACAAAATGACATATTTTTTTTTTATAATTAATTAGTTTAGTAAGTTCTGCTAAATCTTACATTACCTTTACACATGTTGTCTTTTGAATCTGTTGAGGTTGTGGAATATTCACTATGTACATCTGATACTGGAAATAGAGGAAAATAGGCATAAACATATTGCTGAATGTTTTCTAGCATCATTTAGACCTCCAGTTCAATTCTCCTACCAATGTTTGGGATTGCATGTTATTTTGTTTGTATTTTTATGCCACTTTTGTTTTTTTGTTGTTGCTTTTTCATGAAATTAAAGACACTGTAGGTTGATAAATTACAAAATAATTCTTGAGTTATGTTTTTGAGAAAAGGTCGGCAGAAATTTGCATATAAAACTTATGTCATCATGCAGGCATAATTAAACCATTACTATTTATTAATAGATACTACCACTTGTTAAAAGAACAAGAGGAATTCTGCAACTCACCAGGAGATGAACACACAGATGACACTGTACAAGGCTTAATTGGCAAAAGTGGGGTCCTACTCATTGATGTTCCTGTAAAATGACAAGATTTAAACCACTGAGGTACAGATGCAAGTCATAACAAACAGGCAGTTGAAGTCAAACAATTACTTTTATAATATATCTATGAGATGTCATGTAATTTACAAATGATTTGTTAGTACATGTATCAGTTTTAAACAGCCAACTTATACATTCATGTTCTTGGCTTTCTGTTGAGTTTTTGAATTTCTTTTTTGGGCTGTACAAGATTGACAATAGGCATTTCACTTTCTTTTCCAAATAAAACTAACTACCAAACAAGTATGTAACCTAAAGATTTGTCATGAACAAATAAACAAACAAAACCCTTCTACAATTTGCTAGAACATCATAAGCACAGTTATTGGTTTTTTTTTCTTTTCTTTAAAGAGCCATAATACATTCGCTTGTGACACTTTAATGTTATTGTAATAATCCCTTTAATTTATTCAATTTCTTTAAACAAAGTAAATGCAAGAATTAATATGATAATAGGTGCAACCTAAAATGGGACGCAGTTTTAGAATATTTTTGTCAAAAAATGTCATTGATCAATCAAGTAATAATTACAAACATCGAATTATTTGTGCAAATTACAAAGATTTGTCACATTCTAAAATAGTGTCAAAATGTAATAGGATGGCGTTGACGGGACGAAATAACCTTCTTTTGGTGTTACGTAATCCATGACGTCATTTCCCGGTCAGAGTATTTCGCGCTCCAGCAGAAGTAAAACAAAGCAACCTTTTTTCTGCCAGGTTTGGGGTGGTTTTCTGTATACCAATATATCTTTTTAGAAGTATTGGGTGGAGAAGATCGATATAAAAACCTGGCAGAAAATGACGACTTGTTTCAATCAGGATTTTGGAAAAAACACCTGGAACATGCACATGCACAGGATTGATAATGATTAAAAAATCCATGATCAGCTTAGCCTTAGGTAAGACCTTCTTTTTATGATATTCAGTGTTGTAAAGCCTTATATTTAATTTTTATTGTCTTTAAAAATGCCATAGGTTGGTTGAATTACTGGTAAACGATTGTTCCTAACGCACCTGTTTACAATGACCACTCTCGCCAGAACTTGGCGAGATCATTTCATCTCTTTGACAACGAGAGTTTCCTTGAAAAATATATATTTTAGAAAGTTAGTTTTTGACTTTCCATCCGTATACTCCTGTCTAATTTAAAAAGAAATTTAACTGTGGTTATTAAATCTGTCAACTTTAAAATTTATTCCAAAAAAAGCATCAAATTTCTGGCCCCATAAAAATTCGTGCCTAGTGCGCTTGCGCGCACTCGGCACATCCGGTTTGGAAAAAAAATCAAACCATTAGTTTTAGGAAGTTTCTACATATGTGGGACTGCGTCCCATATTATACCAACCTTTCACATGTCTATGTATAGGTGTAAGAGGTAGAAAATCTTTCTCTCCGTCACTACAAGGACCCTGAAGTCTAGCTGTCCTCACCAAAGCCTCATCAAACAAAGAGCCTTCATCACCAGAACTCATACAGTCCGAGTCTGAGAGGTAATTAGGTCCATAGGTCCTTTTCCAGTATGGCTGGGCTCGCCTGACAGATGTTTTTGACTTGGGTGGTAGACCTGTTGGCTTCTTGAATGAGGAATCAGGGCAAATCTTTTCTGCTGTGCATCTTTTGTGGTTTGACAAAGGATTTTTAAAGGGGACAGACCCAATTGATTTTACACTTATTTCATTTTTATTGCCATCTGTACTCTTATTGTTTTGAAATGAATTTGATGAACTTTTGACCTCTGGAGTACAAAAGGAGTGGCATTTTATTCTGCTCTGACTTTTTGTTAAGCTATCTTCTATTTGTTTGTGCACAGTTTTACTTTCTTCATTCACACAAGTTGGGGATTTTGAATTTATGTCACCAGTTTTACTTCCTTCTTCTTTATCAAGACTCTCCTGGTTGGTCACTTCCATCCTACTGAGGTCCTCCATGAAATTTGGCATATCTCCATTCAAAGTCTCTGTACTTTCTGTACTTTTGGTCTCACTTTTATTTTCAGAGCCATTCTGCTTTTCCCTTAAGGAACCTCGATTGCCAGTGTTATATATAGATTTTATTTCACTTGCTATACAATCATTGTCAGAATTTATATGCACTTTATCAGGGCTTTCATTTGTATGAGTCATTTCAACCAGTTTTATTTCATATTTCTTTGGTTTTGTCTTGGGTTTTAATGTCTCCTGTTCTCCATGTAAAAACACAGAATCATCTTCATCTTCACTATCGTTTTGGATGTCTTTCTGAGCAAAGTTTTTAGATGTCTTGCTATCAGGGTTATTTTCTTCATTTCTTACATCTTTCAGATCAAAACTTTGAGAGATGTTGCTTATAAAGTTATTATTATTATCAACTAATCTTCCTCCTTCAATATTTCTCCCACTAGTATCTTCTATGTTATTATGGTAACTTGTATCCTCTTTTTTGCAACTCCATGCAATATTCATCTTCTGATCTAGACTATTAAGGTCATTGTGACCTTCATCAACATAGTTTTCTTGTAAACAATTTTCTGTACCATTTCTTCCATCATTACACAGTTTCTGGCCTCTTTCATCAATTATATTTAGGTCACTCTGAATTTGGCTATTTTCTCTTCTCTGCAAATGTCCATGATGATAATCAAAAATTTTTGTTAAGCTTCCTTTTGTCCCTTCAGCTGAAAAGCTGTCTCCCTTTTCATTGATTTCATCTTTACCGCTGTAATACAACCTTTCAACTTCTGCATCACTGTCTCTTCTGTAAAAGTTTGATTTTTTATTGCTTGAGCCTGGCATTCTAAAACTTGCATTCAGTGAATTGTTCCCTAAATACTGACTATAGTCACATGACTGCATGTTATCTAAAGGGATTGTGGGATTTATTCTATTAAGTTCCACCTCATTATAGTATGCCTTTTTCACATTAGAGTTGCAGTCATTGGTTGGTGGTATGGATTTATTCCTATTACTATCTGTATTGTATTCATTTGGATATTCTAAAGAATTCCTGATCTGAACATTATTATTTAGATGTAAATTTTCATTACAATCTTGCAAGTAGTTATCATGACGAAAGTTTCTTCTAGGGGTGTGATCAACATATGAATAATACCTAGGTATATCTTTCTGTGCATGTGTGAACCTTTCTGTGCTATAACCAATACTTTTAATAGGAGTTGCATTATAGTCAGTTTCATGCGGGTTACGAAATTTCAATTGTTGGTCAATCATATTTCTGGAGTTTATAGTTCTATTAATATCTTGGGGATTCCCTTGGTTATAATTAGAACACTCTGACATAAATGACACAGGTGACTGAAGTTGTCTTGCGCTCTCATCTTCAAACTGATCCAATCTTTCAGACAGCTCATTGATTTTATTTAGCAGCAATTGACCACTTTTCCTAAAAAAAAGTTCAGATTACACAAGACAGGCACATCTATGACTGACAAACTGACGGATGGACGCAGTGACCAGACTACTAGACCTGCTTTCACTTTTGGTAACACAGGTAAAATAAACAAGAGAACAATCAGCAAAAGGCACAATTTTTTTTGAGAGATGACAGATGTGAAATAAATCCCATTATATTGGTTTTTTTTTGTTCATGATGCTTAACAAAAATCAAAAGGCTGTGTTTTTTTTGTGTGGGTGAACTAGTGGCCATCATACATTTCTGTCTCCATTAATATCTAAATATCCTATAATACCTATGCATTTCCTCTGTCTTTTTCAATATATCTAACATTTCATTTGCTTCGCTATTATCCTCTTCAGGTGTATCTTGTTCTGAAAAAGAACTTTACATGTCAACTGACAGTGAAGAAACTCCTACTTTATTTTATTAAAATTGGTAAATTTAAAATAATGCTTTAATCTAAAATAAACATTTCTTGTTTTCATACTAAAGGGGTATGTGTTTCCTTTCTCCTCTTTCTCAACCGAAAGGTTTTTGACCACAAAATTTATGCCAACTTTCTTTTTAAAATTTTATGTTATGTTGATGGTTTATATACATGTAATTAATTTCAAATTGTGGTGATCTTGTCCTTAAATTATTGTATCATATTTTTGTATGTTACAACCCAGTCTGCAAAATTAGCACTGGCCTGATTGCCCCTGGTCAGAAAATATCCATTCAGGCAAGTGAAAATCAGAGGAATTTTGTATTTAATAAATAGAAAAAAAAACTAAAAATCAAGGATTCAGACGAGTGAATCTCAAATTCTAATTTCTAAGACTGACACCCATCTCCCAATAATTATTATTTATAAATAAATGTGTACACATATAAACAAATTAAATGCTAGCTTACTATGACAACAATTCTATCTTACTTGTACATAACTGTAATAAGTATTTCACAGCTTTAAAGAGCTCATCATCACCAGATTCTACATCATTCAGGCTCTTCATTAGTGAGTAGATCCCTGATTCTTCAAGTATCTGGTTCTTATTTTTTTCTGCAACAAAGTCAGAGCTTAATGTATAGAAAGAAACTTTCTTTTGTGATAAAACCAGTCTTAACCTTGCTGTTGATCACTGACTTTGCACTCTTTCTAAAAGCATTATACTTTGAATTCATTTATTTTCATGGGTACCAATTTTCATGGTTTGATAAAAAGGAATTAATTCGTGGATTCTTAAATTTGTGGTTCTAAAGTCTGCAGCATACAAATCAATGTTAAATGTCTCTTTCGTGGGGTATTAAATTTCGTGGGTAAAGGCCATCCAAGAAAACCATGAAAGTTGATACCCCACGAAAAATGATGAAACCACAGTATTTAGGACTTATAACACAGGTAATTTTGTCACACATTAGACTAATTTTTTTTAAGAATATGGAATATGTGCCAAAAAGACACGATCCACACATTGACAAAATTTTTATACATTATCAAATCTAAAAGCAAAATTACACTGCATGTGAAGCGCTTTTCTGGATTAACCTTCATCAGACACGCTAGAGGTAAAAAATTGGAAGACTGGTAGGTTATTGGATTAAAGTTGACATTAAATTAGTGTTAATCTAGCTTTGACTTTTAATTTGTTAAAATTAAACATTTGGCATCATAAGAGTAAAATAAACATTAACAAGCATTGTGAGAGTATTGCAAAACAATACATAGTCCTCTACCAGACCCATATTTAAATGTTCAAATGAAGCAAAATTATAATTCAGTATCAGTTCATTATCTACAAGCAATCAGAAATAAGTATGGAACCTGAAACTTCAATGGGTTTTTGAATCAAAGGGCCAAAACTCATGTAAAAAATTGCAGACCAGAACAAAGCTTGAACTTGATTATCAAAAATCAATTCATTAACTGCAGAAAGTTCAGAAAACAGAAATTTCAGTGTTTTCAAAGTTCTTAATGCCATAACTGTCTTAAAAGTTTGCAGAACAAAACAATATGTAAACTTGATCTTTAACTCATCAAAGTTGACTCACTACCAAAAATCAGTTTATTACCATCAAGCATTTAAGAAAAAAGGCGTGGAAAACTGAAATTTTCAAATTTTAATGGGCCATAACTCCTGTAAAAATTTGCAGACCAGAACCAATGGAACTTTATCTTTAAATTCAGAATTTTTATATCTGTCACCATTTTTTAGTTAAGACAAATCTTCTGTGTAAGCTGTTTAATTTTATGGCCAAAACCATTCATATTTTTAATTGGCCAGGTTTTTTACGATAAACTTTGTTCAGTTTCATGAAATATTTTAAATTTTGAACAGATTTGTAAGATAAGACAAAACAGTGCACACAAGCTTACTGAGGATACCCCCTGTTCCCTAGATATAAAAGAAATTACATGTCCAATTATTTCCCTTGAGTAGTATGCAAAAACAACGAAATTTCTTTATGCACCTCTCATTTAAATATTCTTACTGTTACCTGACATCTCTACAGCATGAACCAGTGTCAGAACAATCTGCAGTTTCTGTGCCTGTATAATGTCATCACTATTTAAAAGTGCCATCATGATCCTGACTGTGCCAAGTTTTCCAATCTCTTCGGCATTTTCTACTGCAATATGACAGTACCAAAACTAAGCTTGAACACTACATTTAATTTTTCATTGTGTCAAATGTATTGGTCTTTTTTAACTTTAAGATCATAATACCCCTGGGTAGTTTTTGGCTTTTTTGCCCTATTAAAAAAGAGTAGGAACAAGGAATACTGTTTAAAAGCAAGCGTACGAAAGGATATCCGCTGCTACATAATGGATCGTATGTTGCAATATACTCAAGTCTGGTTATCATCTTGAATGATTACTAAGCACATTAAAATATCTACATACACATAGATATATGACATACTTCTCTCATGTAAAGTTTCATTGAAATTCATAAAGCAGGTAAGAAGTTGTGCTTAGGAGACATGTGAACAGAGGGATTGACAGATAGACAGGGTAAGTTATATATATCCCCCAAACTTTGTTGCCAGGGGTATAATCAAAAACAAAAATATTTTTATACTTGTAAATTATATAGGTACATGTACAAACCATTATCAGATATACAAGCATCTAGTGTACTAATTATTGGAATGGCTAAATTAGGTTTCTCTGAACACTTGGTCAGCTTATCAGACAATACAGCCAATCCACCACAACGCTGAACTTGTTTCTGGTTGCTTTCTGTAAAAAAATTATTTTGGAAAAGGTTAAAGAATTGGTTATCCACTAATGTTTTTTAAAGCTGCATTATAGAAAGGAACTAATATTAACTTGACTACAAAATTGAAAATATGTTTTATCAGACGTAAAGTCTTTTCTCACAAATAAAAGACAATTGTTGACACACTGAGCGACAAAACTGAGACTATTAAAGTGTGAAGTGTAAGCATCATATTTGACCCCTTAAGAAATGTGGAAACTGCAAAAATTTATAAATACAATCCTTTCAACTTGACTGTTTTCCTGAAAAAAAATTGTGTCATTTTTGTTTTTAAATTGTCCTTTAAGGTAGATGAGTGTCTTTCACTGAGCATCTTTTTTGCCCATCGGTCATTAATTGGAATTTTGTTATGCTTGCTATTCTAATTGATTTGTATTAGACTAATTAAACATCAAAATTAATAAAATTACACCTAAAAAACTTGGAATAAATACACCTTATTTTGGAATTTCTTTATTTCCCTCATTTGTATTACTCTATTTTATTGACCGGGTTGGTCACGGGTCAGTTATTTGGGCTTCTTCATTTAAATCTTACCTTAAAGACAGAGAAATTTAAGCTCTGTCCGACCTTGTGAATAAAATCTGAGTAATATACACCATGATAGTTAAAAGCATTATCTTTTACTTTTTTTCAAAATTTTGATTTATTTAGTAAACTCAAAAGTCTTAAAAAAACAAGATTTTCACAAATCTTAAGAAATATCCTTGGGGTACAAAGATTATATGGACACCTTAAATCTTTGGTTGAGCATTTCCTATGAATCTTTGTCACAAAACATATGAACTTAAAATTTTTGCCTTGCAATTTTTCCTGCTTACCATTATTAGCTACTGTGAATCTTATAAAAGATAACAAAGGTCTGATGACAGAGTCCTCATGATTTTGTACAACAGATAACACATAAGGCAGGACAAACCCACACACTCTCTGATTTTCTTCTGAAAAGTAACAAATGAATGGTCTACAACATATTATTGTTAGAATACTACTCAATACCAAAAGTTGCAATAGAGGAATATTAGTTTTACCATCATTTTTTATGAAAAGTTGTAGCAATAAATGTTATTTTTATTCATAATCAAGTTTATAAACATGCCCTTTTTTTAGTCATAAGCACCACAAGGTCTTAATACTGGATATTGTCTATAGAGTATTGAGGATGAAGAAAGGAAATTCATTCAAATTTGGTTGATAAACTATACAAAAAAACCATTTTCTATTTTTATGGAACTCCAAATCATCACTGTGACAATATGATAAAAAGCAGCCAATAAAGCACTGTGCCCTGAAGCCTTGGATATGTTGGTTTAATATGTTTTATTTTTTTATGATATTTGACAAATGTTATCTAGTATAAGACAAACCATTTTGTGGGTTGTTGACACACATACAAAGTGTAGAAGCCACACTTGACCATAGTTCTACACCAGTGGCCCCGGCATCATCAAACCAGCAATCTTGAGTAGAACTGCTTGGCAAGGATGTCCTGTAACCAGATAGTTGTAAAATGTCAATTAAATTACATTTTTCAGGTTTGGACAAAAACGAAGATTATGGTACACAAAATATTGATAGGAGTAGTGATATATTGGAAAGTAATGAGATTTTGACACCAGACAGGAGTATAATTCACATTAGTTAGTTATTTATGGTTTCATGTTAGTGCAGCGATGAATTCTTGAGGCGTTTTACCGTAGTTGTTATCATATGGTACTTATCTTTGTGCTTTAATTGGTTTTGATTTAGCCATGGTTGTGCTGTGTGTTTCCTTTGTGCTGCTTTAGTTGGTTTTAAAAGTTTTGGCGCTTGTGAATTTGTGATTAAGCTGGATATTTATGATTTTTGCTGCTTTTTGTCACAATAGTGTCTGTTGCAATTGTATTCATTTTTTTTCCTACTATTTATGTTCATGTTGGACTTCTGTGTTGGGTTTTTTTTTGCATATTTACATCAAAGCTTACTGATTTAATTTGTACTTACCTTAGAAGAGTAAGAAGATCAGAAAGACATAAAGACTTTTTTGCTAAGTTTTGTCCTATACCTAAAGAGCAACAAGAATTAAGGACTTAACCATAATTAAACACATAAGTGTTCAAGCAAAAGTCACTGTAAACAACAATGAACAAATCATACGCATAATTAATAGCATTGGTTTATCAGACAAAAAGAATCTTGTTAAAAGAATATTGTAATATTTACCTAATTCTATTTCATAAATAATGTTGGAGTGAATTGTCTAATCATTGCTCATACATTAATAAAAAGCTTCGCCGAGCGCAGCATGATACGACCGCAACATGTTGAACCCTGTACGTTTTAGGCCCAATAGGGATAGTCAATTGCTCTGGACATATGCAGCCCATGGTGGACTGACAAAGGTTTTTGACACATGAAGCTTTTGGTGTACTTTCTAAATTCACATTTTAAAAGGAATTATTTTTTTTCCAAAGGAGATCAAAATCAGACCACAAATAAATAAGTTTCGATTTTGGCCCCTAATTTCATAACAGGGGGAAAAGGGGGGGGGGGGGTCGCAAAAATTAATTCTTAATTTTGTATCCATTATTTGACAAGAACAAACATGCAAAAAAATTTTCAAAATCGGATCACAAGTAAAAAAGTTTCCATTTTGGTCCCTTTTGGACCCTAATTACATAATAAGGGGGAAAAGATGGGGGTAGCAAAAATAAATTGTCAATTTTGCATCCGCTATTTGACAAGAACAAACATGCAAAAAAAATTTTCAAAATCGGTCCACTAATAAAAATGTTTCGATTTTGGCCCCTTTTGGGGCCGTAACCCCTATAAGGGGTCATCTGACAACTTCAACCCTATGGAGACTTTTGTAGAGCTAAATGAGCTGAACAATTAAGCAAGCAACAGCTTTTTGCTATCTGCAATAGTTTTCATACTCTAGGGCAAAAACATGAAAAAATGCTATTTTTCACCTTTAAGGGGCCGTAACCCCTATAAGGGGTCATCTGACAACTTCGACCAAATGGAGACTTTTGTAGAACTTTTGATCCTGAAGCAGTAGGGTGGCATCAGATTTCATCTATCTCTTATACTTTTTGAATTACAAGCCAAAAACAGTAGTCTGACCCCCCTGGTCTATTTTTAGCCACGGCGGCCATGTTTTTTGACGAATCAGAACTTGAAACACATCTATAGAGCATGACACCCAATTGATCAATCATACCAAGTTTCATTGAATTCTGTTCAGTAGTTTCAGGGGAACAGATTTTTGAAAAAGTTATTGTAAGAACAAACTAAAAGTTGCAATTTGGCCCCTTTTGGCCCTTAATTTCTAAATGAAAAAACGGGGGACTCCCAAAATCAATCCCATCCATCCTTTAATGTTAAGAAATATCATTGTCAAATTTCATTGCATTTGGATAACTAGAACTAAAGTTATCGTGTATACACTAAAGTTAACAGACGACGACGACGACGACAACGACGACAGCATCATACCATTATACGTCCGCAAATTTTTTGCGGTCGTATAAAAACGAAAGAATATGGAATATGTGCCAAAAAGACACGATCCACATATTGAAATGATTTTAATAAATGTACAAAAGCAAAATTTCACTGTGTGTGAAGCGCTTTTCTGGATTAACCTTCATCAGACACGCTAGGAGTAGCAAACTTGGAAAACCGGTAGAATATTAGAACATGTATATACCATATAAGTTGTATTTTTCTCAGTAGCTAAATTTCGTGGATTTCTTAAAAATGGGAGACTTTTTTTTGCGGAATTCAATTTTAGCAATTACTTATATGCGAGTACATGTATATACTTAACATATACTATATACGAGATTCAATTTCACTGGTTTAAATTTTTGCAAACTACTGATAAAAAAACGAAAATTATATACCCTGGAAAAAACCCAACTTATATGGTACTATTTCTCGTTACATAAATTTATCAATTTGATAAAGGTTACAAAGATATAAATATATATATTGAAAATCTTACAAAAACTTACTTTAGACCAATATACATTAAAAATGAAAGAACTTATATGTAGATTAACGAAGGATCAAACAAAATCTCTCCTTAAGAAAAAATCTGACAACATGATACATACTATTTTTTGACACCAGAGTCAAGAGTAAATATGAGGCAGCATGTTTTAGTCTGGCTGTCGATCTTTCATCAGATAAGATTTTATGGATGTGTGCAAACTGATCTCCTGTTGTCAACTCTTTCTGAGAATAAACTGAAATGGAAAATATATACAATTATGAGTAAAAAAATAAAACATATGACAATTTTCAACAAGTTGACTGAGGACAACCTTTATGCCATTTTGGATTCCCTTTTGGACTTCTTCAAACAAGAAAATGCCTCAAAAACTTGAAGCTCCATCCCACAGCAAAGTAGCTTTATCCTGAAGGCAAACCTGATTTAAGAATGACAGTCTTACAAACATACAGCCTGAACACTCTATGTCCCTCTACCTTCATTTGTGAAACATAAAAAAACTTTTCATATCAATTATCTTTCCTAAATAACACCAGACATCCCTGTATTTTTTTCATCCACACAAATCTAAATAATAAGATTAACAGATAAGTATGGTTCACTCATTTAATTCATTGAAGAATTGAAGAATAAGACTAAAAACATAACAATTTTAAATATGTCAATGTCAAAATATGAATGACCAGATTTTTGGTTGTACAGAAAGTTTGTAGGACACAGACCTGAAATCAATCATCAAAAGGCTGTAACAAGTTGTTGCTAAGAAAACTGTATTTTTTTCCACCCATCTGTCCAATATCCTCCATTTATAACCTGGATTTTCACTTAGCAAATTATTACTATTTATAATAAAAAGATTATACCATTATCCTCTACAGCACATCCCAAACAGTAAAGAGCTGATTCCTTCACTTCTATGTGTGTAACATCTTTATTAAATGTTCTAATGAAATCTAAACCTCCTTGGTCACGGAAATAATCCTTTATGTCATCTGAAATAGAAAATTAAAAATAAAATCCTTATTTCACCTGAAAAATAAAACTTTATAAATCCACATCTATCATCAGCATGATCAGTATTTTTAAAAAGTTGTTGTGTTTGTTAGGGAAATGTAATTCAGTTGATTTTATTTTGTTTGCTTAGTGTCCTATCTTTAATATTGCTGCCATCACCAGGACACATCAGTTTGATTATTACTATATATTTATTAAAATTGTTTTAAAGTTACAGTGTAAGTCAATACCTCTTTACCCCTAAAAAAATTACTGACATGCAAGTTTTAGTTAAGGAGATTGCTACTAAACTGTCATCATTGCTTTATCATTAAAAGGAAACATAAATTGCCAGTTTTTAGCAAGTTTATTTTCTAAACAATATCACAGAATGTGAACTACTTTTAATTCTAACCTGAGGCAATGTTGGTAAAGATTGTTGCCAGAGTTCTAAAAGCTTGTTTCATTGCTGTTGGGTTGTCAATCTGGCATTTCAAACATTCTAATAGCAGGCGGACATCAGTCTTTACTTCTGAAAAATACAACATTCAAACAATGTATTTATCATGAATATAATAAGTCAATAATAATATGTGAAAAAAAATTTACCCCAAAATCAAACAAAGTTCTAAAGGTGCAGTACATTTTTTCTTAATTACCAGCAGAGGATAAAGGAGTGTTATAAGTTTTTCTGACACAACTCAGAAAGATCAGCTGCAAAAAAAAAATCTTCCATGGAAAACAACCAACAGCCTTCAATGTGATCAGTGATTGGTACAAATTCTAAAATAACTAGGAGTTTCCTTCAAAGCAGTGAAAAGTGAAAACTCTGTGCCATACTGGTCCTTTGTTTCAATGGTCTGAAAAATCATTTGTTTTATATAATAAAGGGTGTAGAAATGACTCATGGTGTCTATTTGCTTAGCAACTGTCAGACTGTATGTATATGTAATATTGCTTTTGTGACCATAAAGTGGATGGCAATTTAAGGTTGTCCCACTGGTGACTGCTTAATACAGGTTTGACTGTATAATGTACGATAATATATATTTAAATTTATTTGCGTGCAGAAATACAAGAATTAAATGTTTCTTTGCTTACCTTTTTGGCCTTTTCAGCTTTTCCTACTTACCACTTATCTGGTGTGTTCTTTCCATTATTCTAAATGGCTAACAATCATCCCAGTAGAATCTTTTTACAGCAAAACTTGAACTTGTTTGGGTCAACCATAAAAATGAGTGAATCTTTTGGGGGTGACCTTTGTTGACAAAGTCCTATATGAAGTTATTATAAATAAATAAAAATTAAATACTAGTAACCATATTTGACTTAAATGTAAATGTGCAGTATGTCCAACAGTAGGCATAACCATAAGTATAGTTTAAGTTGCCATATAGTTAGTAGATAAGGGATTTGGCACAAGAGGCCCAAAGGAGCCTAAATTGCTCAACTGGTTGCTAAGGATCTTTATTATGGGGCATAACATGTACACCTTTAGGCAATTCATCCGACATGTCTGAAAACTAGTCTAGGAAACTTTTAATTTGTAGAGCTTTTTTAGCTGACTTTTAAGTCAGCAACTGGAATAGTTTTTCTTGGAGTGAATTAAAGCAAGATGATATTTAACCTTTCAAAAAGTCTCTCTCCTACAGTGGGTTATCAGATAACTTTTGTCTAATTAAGACTTGATGAGCTTGTTAAGCTGAACATTTCTAGCAATTAATAGCTGTAGTTTTCTTTTCCATTGCAGAATCTTTTCCATTGCAGAATAGTTATCACTTAAGAGCCTGTATCAGTAAAACTCATGCAAAAGGTGATTTACTTATTACCGGTATTGTAACGGGGTTGCTCCCCTTCGTACATTTAATAGTAGATTTAAATAGCCAGCCTTTATCCCTGAACAAGGGAAGTACTTCTTTGGTTCAGAGGTAGAGCGCCTGACTGTAAACCTAGAGGTCCTGGGATCGAATCCCGCTCAGGACATGTCGATTTTGTGAAGTAATCCATGCTCTCCGGTTACATTTGGCGCCCAACTAAAAAACCCACGGTGGATAGAAGGATTCCTAGCCAGGGTTATGTTGTGTTAAAGAGTCATACATTGAGGTATGATGACTCTTGAGGAGGGGGAAGTGTAATGGGGTTGCTCCCCTTCGTACATTAAAAAGTAGATTTAAATAGCCAGCCTTTATCCCTGAACAAGGGAAGTACTTCTTTGGTTCAGAGGTAGAGCGCCTGACTTTAAACCTAGAGGTCCCGGGATCGAATCCCGCTCAGGACATGTCGATTTTGTGAAGTAATTCATGCTCTCCGGTTGCATTATCTTAGGTTTTAACAATTTTTTGGTTAGTTATTCATCTTGGACCACTTTAGCGAAAAATATCAACTAAAGTGAAATAATGGTCCATTAGACTATCTGCAAATTGACATTAAAAATTTTGGCGGGAAAATTTCCCGAACTTTTTTCATACACAACTCAACCAATTTTCTTGGCCTCTTTACTCAAAAGTTCGGAAGGGTCTGTAAAAATTGTTGATATTTTCTGAAAAAGTAGGCCATTCTAGTTGAATTTCAACAAAAATATCAGTCGGATACTTAAAGTGATATTTTGGGTTGGTTTGTTAAGAAAAAAAATTGGCAGGACTTTTTCCCGTACTTATTTTCATACACAATGTAACCAAATTTGTATTGTGTATTAAACGAGATCTAATGAACCGATTGGGCTAAAATTTAATTTACATCCATTTCTCATCATAAAGATCAAATTCCGATAAAAAGAACCAGTTTTCAAAAATATGCATCTGCCACTATTTTTGCATTTTGCATGATTCTTGCAGAGACGGCTACTTAAGTAACTCCTTTGCAGAAGGCTATCATACCCAACTGAAAGTAGTATACGGACATAGGACGGGAACTGGATGTTACAGAGACGGCTACTTTAAAATTAGACAAATTTTAAAACATGAAACACAATATTTTTCACATTGAAACTAAGACATCTTACAACTCTGACCCAATTTAGACTTTTGCAGAAAGAACCCCGGGAAAGAACCCAAGATCCATCAGATTTTCCTATGGCTATGCTTTAATTTCTGAGTTGTTTACAATGATTTAGACCTTTCAAGTCATATATGGTGGATCCTGCACACAGCCAACAGGCACTTGTCTATAAATACAGAAAATTCTAAGCTAAAAGCAAAAAGCTTGTAGGAAAAAATTAAGAAAATTCAGGAGCATTTTGCACAGGTCACCGACAGGTTCCTGTGGCATTTTGCTTCTTTGCTTGTGGCTGTGCTGTCCCTTGTATGTGTGTAACTCCAAGTGCAAGTGACAATTTTCGGTGATTGAGTGCTTTTGTCTCTTTAAAACATGTATTGAAAACCTTACAATGTTTACATTCCGCCACATCATATGCACACACAACTTCCACAACTTTAGCAGACGCTAAATCAGTACGACCAAAAACCAAAATATTTCACTAACGGCAAAGCACCATTACCATCAAGCGGGTCCTACTAATAAACGTCCGGTTGCGTCCGGCTAGGTAAAATGCACCCGACAGTACATAAAAAGCGTCCGGCAGAACATAAAAAGCGTAAGGCACATTACGATTACAATCTTATTACTTCTAAAATACAATGAGGACAGTTTTACAAACAAGAGGCTCCCAGGAGCCTGAATCGCTCACCTGGTCTCGATGTCAACCCTATGAATACTTTTGTAGAGCTAAATGAGCTGAACATTTAAGCAAGCAACAGCTTTTCTCTATCTGCAATAGTTTTCATTCTATAAGCCAAAAACATTATTTTTCGCCTTTAAGGGGCTGTAATCCCTACAAGGGGTAATCTGACAACTTCGACCCTATGGAGACTTTTGTAGAGCTAAATGAGCTGAACATTTAAGCAAGCAACAGCTTTCCTCTATCTGCAATAGTTTTCATTCTATAGGCCAAAAACACTATTTTTCGCCTTTAAGGGGCTGAAACCCCTATAAGGGGTCATCTGACAACTTCGACCCTATGAAGACTTTTGTAGAGCTAAATGAACTGAACATTTAAACAAGCAACAGCTTTTCTCTATCTGCAATAGTTTTCATTCTATAGACCAAAAACGTTATTTTTTGGCATTAAGGGGCTGTAACCCTAAAAGGGATCATCTGACATCTTCGACCCTATGGAGACTTTTGTAGGGCTAAATGAGCTAAACATTTAAGCAAGCAACAGCTTTTCTCTATCTGCAATAGTTTTCATTCTATAGGCCAAAAACACTATTTTTCGCCTTTAAGGGGCTGTAACCCCTATAAGGAGTCATCTGACAACTTCGATCCTATGGAGACTTTTGTAGAGCTATAAAAGCTGAACATTTAAGCAAGCAACAGCTTTCCTCTATCTGCAATAGATTTCATTCTATAGGCCAAAAACACTATTTTTCGCCTTTAAGGGGCTGAAACCCCTATAAGGGGTCATCTGACAACTTCGACCCTATGGAGAATTTTGTAGGGCTAAATGAGCTGAACATTTAAGCAAGCAACAGCTTTTCTCTATCTGTCATAGTTTTCATTCTATAAGCCAAAAACATGAAAAAATGCTATTTTTCACCTTTAAGGGGCCGTAACTCCTATAAGGGGTCATCTGACAACTTCGACTCTATGAGGACTTTTGTAGAGCTTTTGATGCTGAAGCAGTAGCGCGGCATCAGATTTCATCTATCTCTTATACTTTTTGATTTACAAGCCAAAAACAGTAGTCTGACCCCCCTGGTCTATTTTTAGTAACGGCGGCCATGTTGTTTAGACGGCGGTCACCATTTGTGCAATCTTGGTAGAGGACATCCCATAGATGAAGTGTGCAAAGATTCAAAGCAATCCCTTCAGTGGTTTCAGAGGAGAAGATTTTCAAAGAAAAGTTAACGACGACGGACGACGACGGACGACGACGACGACGACGACGACGACAGACGACGACGGACGCCAAGTGATGGCAATAGCTCACATGGACCTTCGGTCCAGGTGAGCTAATATTATTTGTAAATTTTGTATTAACTGCAATTATACTTAAAGTCTTTGACAAAAAGTTTTTTTTAAAAAGCTTGAGAATAAGAATAAAAAATTTAGTTAACATCTTTTTGTAAAAAAAAGGATAAAAATAATTCAAAATGCTGAAATTATACATGATTTCGTGTTGGGAAAACTAATATTCATTATGGACCCATTATGACAACACTTGATTAAAAGTCAGAGAATTTTACAAAGCGCCAGATATACATGTATGTAAATTTGATTTGAGGTTGTTTTCAGATGGTTTTTTATTCTTTTTTTTTTCATTTTCATTTAAAGTTTTTGGACACAGCGCCTCTGATGAGTGTTGAAAATGCTTACACTTGTGCTATGCCGGAAATATGCATACAAAGTTCCATCAATATATTCAAGTACTGACAAGTTTTGGCATAATCATGACAAGTTTCAGTAGCCTAAGACAAACATCACAGCAGAATACTGGAAACATGACAGTTTTTTTTCTTCTTCATCAAACACCATAAGGTCGGCAGAAGATAGAATTTGTCTTTGTACTCGATTTTTTTTCATGGTTCGTTTATGGAGATTGTGTCATATATACACTTTTCAAAACCCCACTCTTTTTTATCATTCAAGTATTTCTCAACCGCGATTATTGAAAAAAATGTTTCGGGCAAATGTTTAAGTACTACCGGCTGCCTTATCTTTTTCGCCGGACGCTTTTTATATACTGCCGGACGCATTTCACCTTGCCGGACACATCCGAACGCAGCCGGGCGTTTATAATGTGGACCGCCATCAAGCCGCATTTATCCAGCGGACTGATTTTGACTTCGTTATATAAACTGAGATTGTTATTGCGTATAGTTAATTTATTTCTTGACGACACAAGTTTTTCGAAGTTACTAAGACCCAATTCTGATACTCAGAAAATGTATGGCACGCCGTAAACACTTTAATGAGAAAATCTTAGTCCGAGCTTTTCTAGGACTAAGTAAAATAAAATATGATTTACCCAACTATATGTTAGTTACAGAAAAACCTTATTTTTTAAAGATTATCTCGTAACTATCTTTAAGTTCAGAAAATCTCTGTTTAACGGAGTTTTTTTTTAGAAATTTCAAAAAGGGTTGTTTTCTTGAACATTTTTAGAAAATCACATGTTTCTGCCTTTATAATGGTAGATAGTTCAGTTAATCCTAGATTAAGTTACTTCAACAGAGATTTAGTAGTACTTTAATGAGTTACTAGTAAAAACCATTCATTCATATTTTGATTGGCAAAGTATAACCCATCTTTTCTGGGAGGAATTTTGATTGGCCAGAACATAACCATCTTTTCTAGGAGGATTTTGGTTGGCCATATCATAACTCACTTAAGGATGTTAAAAATAACAAGGAATCTAAATCTGTATATTTGATGAATATACCTTAGATGAAGGTACAGAAATAAAATTTGCCGAACTCGTTTCTAAGATAATAAGAGTTCAAAATTTTGCGGGAAAAGGTTTCCTCTGACTTTTTCCATGGTTAAGCATTAGACATGTTTTTGTGTAAAAAAAACATAAAGAAATAACAAGAAAATTATTACTTTGTAAATTAGCTCTTAATGACCCAACAAACCATTTCATAAGAAGAAAATAGGGGTTATTGTGCAAAACAATTATCCATATTTTAATGGTAAAATCCAAAGGATTCCGAAAATCTGAAAAAAAACCTTGAAAATTGACCAGCAATCATCCTTAATCTTAGATAACGATAGATTTTCGGAACTTTATAACTTTGAAAAAATCTGCATAACCGTCCTTTCCTCACTCTCAAAAAAACATTCGCTAACATTTTTAACAATATATCAAACATTGTTAAAAGAGAATCGATTTATTATATAGTACTTTATACTTCGCTTGCCTTTAGCGCTTTGATTAAACATTACAGCAACCAAGTGTGTGTCGTTTTTGTATGTTGACACATCACTTAGTCATTCACTGTTAAGAACCGAGCCATATATCTGATCTCTACATCTATCGATAGATGCTTTAGACTAGCCGTCATGCCGTAAAAGCGAATATTCTCGTGAATATTCTCCAATTGAAGGTTGTTGGCTTTGGCTGCAGATTTTATATTATCAATGATTTATGTTGGTTGTGTCGTGCACTTATTCCATTTTTTCGATAATGAAAATCCCTATAAGGGGAAATTTGACAACTTCGACTTAATGGATACTTCTTTTTTAGCTTACTGAGTGATTTTTAACCAATCAACACATTTTCTTTTTTTGTAATTTAGCAAAATCATGAAAAATGCCACTTTCGACCTTGAAATTTTCATTACCTCGTCATGGTGTCAACACACAACTTCAACACATTGGACACATTTGTTCAAGCTTAATGTGCTGGTAATGTAAGCACGCAACAGCTTTTCTTTTCAGTAACATTTTTCATTTTAGAGGACAAAAAAACATGAAAACACTGCTATTTTACCCATATAAAGGATCATCTGTCAACTTAAACCAAATGTATAATTTTGTAAAGTTTAATGAGCTGAAGGTTTAAGCCAGCAGTACCCTTTTTTCATATCCGCAATTCTATAGTTCAAAACATAAAAAAATACCTTTAAAGGGCCAAAACTCCTTTTATGGGTAATCTGACAACTTCGTACTATTGAAAACTTTTACAGAGCAAGATTTTTTAAACCGCAGTCTCTTTAAACGAGCGGACATAGCAAAAATAGGCAAGGCCGTAAATTGCCTCCGATGAAAGAGGAGGCAGTACCAGAAGGCGGGGGTCTGGAGGCCGCCCAGGCCCCCAGAAGCTTTGGATTTTTCAAGAAAACAAATCCAACTTTCTTGCAAATCCTGAGACCATTTTTATTATTAATTAAAGGTAGTTGATATAATAAAAAGATGAACGAGGAGCTGCTTAATGCAATCTGTATTCATATTAATTGCAAAAATCTTTAACATCGAACTTTTATGACTTTAAACTAGAAACTAAGATGTTTTTTAACAAGACCCACCATCGGGTGGTACTAAGGCCACTAATATGCTTATCCATGTCTTGAACCCCGAAAACTAAGGGAGCAAAAAACACGAAGAAAATTATAGTGATTCTGTTTGTATGTGCACCCATAGAGTTATGATATATCTCTCAGATAAAGACCATAAGGATACATATTGCATGGACATATTGCCTATTTTAACATCCTTAAATTAAATATTAAAACCGGTAACAACATTGCAAAAACTCAGAAAGACACGTAATGGTATTAGATCGAATTGAACAAAAACGGAAACTGAATCTTCCAACAGTCAGTAAAAAGACAGACTGACAAATTGACAGACAAGTTAAATGCAGTATTTGAAACGACAACATATTGTTAGAAAATCTAGAAAAAAAAAGATATTTAACATAAGTATGAAATTATTTGCAAATATATATAAAAATGTAGTGGTCACTTTAGAACTATACAATCATTCATTTATTAACTGATGTAACTTGAGCTACAGACTGTTTGCAGAACTTTTACGGAGTTATCAATTTCATTATTAAAAATGCATCAGAGCCTGAAATCATATAACCTATGAACGGTTTCACAGTAGCTTAAAAGAACATTCTCAATAGCAATCATCTGTATGATGCTTTTAAATATTTGCTACTGCTACTTAATAAGACCTTAGTTATTTTAGTATGAAAACTTTTAAAGTTTTGAATGGAACACTCGAAATGATGTTTGAAGACAGATTCCAACATGAAGCGGAGATACGAAGCAATTATCTCTTAACCTTTTTTCTAGGTTTTTTTTTTTTTTCTTTTTTTTAAAAACTGAGGAGGCAGCTGCCTCCTCTGCCTCTATGTAATTTACGGCCTTGATAGGGGAGAGCGACATTGAAGGTCTGGTTACAATAAATGAGACTGTTTGAAACTGTTTACAGACGACATACGACAGACGGGGGAATTATATGGTGCTTTCAGTTCGTTCGTCTTGTCTTTTGTGTCTCCTGATTTTGCCTGTACCTCTTTGGGTTTATGATATTTGAATGCACAAAAAGCAAAAAAAAATCCCTTAGCAAATTTCAACTTTCTAGACTTTGGGTAGTTGTTAAAAATAACAACCATGACAATATATGCTTATTCAGAATTATTGAAGATTTTAAGTAAATTTATTATGCAAAATTGTTTAAGCTACATTGTATATACATATTATATAACATGTACACAACAACAAAACGGTCAGTAATGGGTCTCTCTGCGAGGACGCAAGATGACGGATATTGCCAAAGTGGTTCGCAACAAAATGGAAGTGACAAAATCAACACAGTTATGTCTATTACTGAATTAGACAGGTATTTCATTGGGTACAGTTTATTCAAAGATGGTCTTTGTTCACTGTCAAATATATGACACCATTCAAAAGTCCACCAGAAGATATCGCAAATGTTATAACGCTACATGAGTAAAAAACCATGGGTGGATTTCCAAGAGCTTTCACCAACCCATGAGCTATTGGTAACGTATATTTCAAAATGAAAACAAGGATGAAAATCGACATGTTCCTTGTAATCTTCAGGATCTGTGTTGACGTTACGCTTTGCTTTCCAAGCGAGGCTTTTATTTGCCGGCTCTCCAAATATATTTTGATCCATATCAGTAGATACAGTACAAACATACAGACAACTGTTACAACCAGGGGTGCCAGTAACATCAACAAAGTCCATAGAACTCCTTTGTGCTCTTTTAAACCACAGCTACAATTAAATCAAAAACAACTACAGCTAAAATTAAACCAAAAGTAACTTCAGACTATACATCATACAAATTATACGTATATATCATTTGCATGTAGCTCTAAAATGTTTTGTTTCCGTTTTCTATTCGGGACAATGTGATAAGTTGCTGTATTAAAGATTAAATGAAGACCTTTAGACCTTTTAATATCAATTTCACTGCAACATCAGTTTGAAGATTTTATCTTACATAGACTTTCTATACTGTTCAGGCTGAAAAAATGGACCTGGTATAAAATTATAGAAACAAAAACAAAGCAAAACTTAAGTCTTGATGTAAAAACGTCAACTTGTTTTGTTGTTGTGTTTTTGTTGCTGTTTGTTGTTAACGTTGTTGTTGTTTTTGTTGAGATTTGAATTTTAGAAGTAAATAGATTCCTATTTTCAATGAACTTACCAGATACCACGAAATTTAAAACCGTCGAAAACGAAAGCAACAAGCATCTGGACTGTAGTGTACGTAGCTATGGTGACTATCATTTTCCAGTCATATTTTCCCAGGTTGGTTTTCTGTCTATGGACCATCAAACGGTATGTTGCCAGAGCCACGATGACATTGACTGATAATTGAGCATAAGAAGATAGAAACATCCCAAAAGCATAGATAGGACAAAATTTGAACGGTGGTTTACTTTTTGTTATGTTCATATGCAGATTATAAGAAGTTAAAGTTCCATAAAATACGACATCACACATCGTGTGGAAGACGATGAATCTTTTAGGTAATTTCCAATTAAAGAATCTGAATCCGTTCTTTTTGAATGACAAGCATAAGACAGCAATGCAAATTATCAGGCTTAAACTGGTAGCACCGAGTGCTACGAAAGAGAATCGCTGTCTGTCGAACTTGTGCATGGCCATCATTAACAGAGCATCCACCTTGATTTCTTCATTCAGAGTTATGTTATTTCCTGAAACATTTCGCGATTCGTCGCCAAATTCACTAGTGTTGAAAAGCGAAACACTTTCAGATAAACTTGTGGATATTTCTGAAAAAATTTGTTTTGGATAGGACGTCGATACATCTGAAATATTAGATTTCAGAACGGTCGTACTCATCTGGATATACGAATAAAATTTTGAAAATACTGTTAGAAGTTTTTTATTGTGACTAACAAGTTGATGATACCAGCTGAATGTTTTATCTCTGAGTATATTTAAGCTTTTATTTGTTTCCTTAATTTTATTTTAGACTTTAAAATATTTATACCCACTTCCTCAAATTTATGGATTCGTTGACTTGAAATGTAATTTTCATAAACTATTTTTTATTAATTTTTTATGATGAGTTCTCATTTTATATTCCTCTTAATTAACGAGTAGCAAATTTTATTTTTATACCACAGAAATTGATATGAGAATATATTTCAAAACGACTAGATAAATTTTGTTGATATAGAATTAATGGTATTTTTTTCATACGTTTTAAACACTAGTAGACTACTTAAAAATCATAACATTTGAGGAACATAAATAATAAATGATTATTTTAAATTAAATGAAGAATATCAGAGGAAGAACATTATATGATAACGTTATTGAAATATGAAATAGAATTGGAAATAACTATAAGAAATATTAATAATATTTAAAGGCTTGAGAAACAAAATAATCTATCCTTGATTTGTAATATTTAGGTATCTGAATCTTACTTCGAAAAAGAATAATTATTTTTAGGAATAGTATATTGAAATACGCAAACAAACAAAAGCAAAACAAAACAAACAAACACAAACATTTGCCAGTATAGGAATTTAAAAAAAAAAAACAGACGATGAGCCGGAGTCGCTCACCTGCTGGACCTTAGGGCCATAAGGGCCTCTTCTGTACGGAGTCATCTGACAATTTTAACCTAATAGACTTTAAGCTGAAGGTTTGAGCAATTTTCTGCCATTGTTTTCACCTTGTTGTCAAAAACATGAAAGAAAACACTAATTTGACATCTTAAGGGCCATAACTCCCAATGGAGACATTTGTAGAGCTTAAAGAGATAAAGGTTAAAGCGAGCAACAGCTTTTCTCTATCTTTAACAGTTTTCATTCTATAGGACAAAAAAAAACGAAAAAACATTGTTTCTGACCTTTAAAGGGCCATAATCTCTTGAAGGGGTCATCTGACAATTTTGACCCAATAAAGACTTTTGTACAGCTTAATGAGCTGAAGGTTAAAGTAAGCAGTAGGTTTTCTCTGCCTGCAATAGTTTTCATTATATAGGGCAAAAGCATGAGCCTGAATCGCTCACCTTGTATTTAAAGATACTTATAAGCTGAATATTTTAGCAAAGGACTACTACTCAATTTTATCAATTTTAATGTTCTAAGGGAAACAACTCATATCGAGAAAGGTCTTACATTTTTGACCCCATTACATAATTTTTAGATCTTTATGCAATTTAAATTTTTCAAATATCTTGTATAGTTTTCAAGATAGTGGTCTAAAAAGAGCAAAATTTGAAGAAAAAAAAAACAAGAAAAAGGACAATAACTCCTACAACCATTGTCAGATCTTCTTCAAAACTTCAGGACAGTTAGATCTTGATCACTATTACCATTTTTGAGCAATTTGCAAAAAAAAAAAAACTGCAATCTGCCCTAATGTTCATTTTTAGCCATGGCGGTCATGTTTTTCGTTGAATCAAAATTTTGAACAAAATTTTTGTATACGACATACTACAGAACAACCTTACCAAGTTTCATTACATTTGGCCAAGCGGTTTCAGAGAAGAAGATTTTTTGAAAAGTTGAACAAAATGCTGTGAAAATGGTCAATTTTTACGATCCAAGGGGTATAACTCATACAGGAAGGTCCTACAACTTTGACTCTGTTACCGGTACAACTTTTGTAGATCTTGATGTGCTTATTAACCATATGTTATTTAAATTTTTCCAATATCTTGTATAGTTTTCAAGATATTGGTCTAAAAAAGTGCATAATTAAAAAATAAAAATAAAAAAGGGCAAGAACTCCTACAACAATCGTCGAATCTTCTTCAAAATTTCAGGGCAGGTAGATCTTGATGTGCTGATCACTTTTTCACAAACAGAATTTTACTATCTGTTACGGTTTTTGAGTAATTTGCAAAAAAAAAAACTGAAATTTTACCTTATGTTCTATTTTTAGCCATGGCGGCCATGTTTTTTTGTCGAATCTAGTTTGTAGAGGACATACTACAGAACAACCCTACCAAATTTCATTACATTTGACTAGGCGGTTTCAGAGAAGATTTTTGAAAAGTTGAACGACAGACGACGGACGGACGACGGACGCAAAGTGATGGCATAAGCTCACATTGCCTTTGGCAGGGTGAGCTAAAAACGCTTTTTTACCTTAAAAGGACCATAACCCCTATAAGGGATCATCTGACAATTTCGACCCAATGGAGACTTTTTAATAAGCTTAATGAGCTGAAGATTTAAGGAAGCAACATCTTTTCTCTATCTGCAAAAGTTTTCATTCTATTGGGCAAAACATCATAGAACAAACGCTATTGTTGACTTTAAAAGGGCCATAACCCCTATAAGGGGTCATCTGACAACTTCGACCCTATGGAGACTTTTGTAGAGCCTTTGATGCTGGAGGGCTTAAGATCTTTTGAATTTTTCTATCTATTATATTTGCTAAGTAATAAGCCATTTTAAGTGACATTCCCATATGTATCTTCTATTTTTAGTAATAACGGCCATGTTTTTTATCAAATCTTTTAAAAATGAGAATCGTTTGTTGCCGACATCGCGCTTCTGTCCCACAATCACGAACATATGAAAGATTAGTTGTCAGTAATAGAACAAAGAGCAGCAGAGACTGGCCTTATCATATTAAGCACAAAGAAGATGAAAGTGCTTAAGTCAAACACCAACAGCCTTGCGAGTCAGGTAGTTAAACCAACCCCTCTGGAAAAGACGATTCCTTCTGCACTTCTTTCATGTAAAAATAACTTTACAGTGGCAATACACATGTAGTCGTTTATGGGTTGTAATTCCTATCCTGAGCCATCTGAAAACTTAATGAAATGGAGTTCAATGTAAAGTTCAATAAGTTTGGTATCAAATAAGCCATTTTTCAGCATTCAGGTCCATTCAGACTGTATGTATGGCAAAATCATCTGTTTTAACATTTAAGTGGCCATACCTCCTTTAGGAGGCCATCTTAGTAAAGTTTATTGTAGAACACATATTGCAATCTAAGCTCGTAATTCTGCAACAGGCACGGCGATGGGGTAAAAAAAATCGTGGTGTCTGCTGCAGTGTGACAATCTTGTGAACCGAACAAATATACATGTATATATTTTTTAACTAGAGGCTCCCAGGAGCCTAAATCGCTCACCTGATCTCTTATGCCAAAGTTTGAATAAATTTCACAAACTTTCAAGTAAACAAAGTTGCAAAACAATCCTTTCAGTGGTTTCAGAGAAGATTTTTGGAAATCAGTATAAATTAATAGAAAAAACAGTTAAAGGGCAATAACTACTGTAAGGACCTTTTGATGCTGAACAAGAAAATTTGCTTCCGATTTTCTTTATCTCTTTTACTTTTTGAGTTATAAGCCAAAAACAATGGTTTGACCTCCCTGTTCTATTTTTAGCAACGGCGGCCATGTTGGTTGGTGGACATGTATATAATTCACAAACTTGGTAGAGGACATCCTAAAGATCATGTATACCAAGTATCAATGCAATCCCTTCAGTTGTTTTAGAGAAGAAGATTTTTGAAAATCAGTGTAAATTAATGGAAAAAACAGTTAAAGGGGAATAACTCTTAAACGGCCGATCTAACAATTTAGACCCTGAATCATTTTTGTAGATCTCAATGAGCTAAACAATTTTGCAATGCTAACTTTTCCTCTAGCTCTAACGGTTTTCAAGATATTGTCCAAAAACTGCAAAAATGGTCAAATTTGATGATTAAAGGGCAATAACTCCTATAAGGAGTCGTTTCACAACTTCGACTCAATGGAGAGATTCGTAGAGCTTTTGATGCTGAACAAGGAAGGTTGCTTCGGATTTTCTCTATCTTTTATACTTTTTGAGTTATAAGCCAAAAACAATGGTCTGACCCCCTATTCTATTTTTAGCAACAGCGGCCATGTTGGTTGGTCGACATGTATATAATTCACAAACTTGGTAGAGGACATCCTAAAGATCATGTATACCAAGTATCAATGCAATCCCTTCAGTAGTTTTAGAGAAGAAGATTTTTGAAAATCAGTGTAAATTAATGGAAAAAACAGTTAAAGGGGAATAACTCTTAAACGGCCGATCTGACAATTTAGACCCTGAAATCATTTTTGTAGATCTCAATGAGCTAAACAATTTTGCAATGCTATCTTTTCCTCTAGCTCCAACGGTTTTCAAGATATTGTCCAAAAACTGCAAAAATGGTCAAATTTGATGATTAAAGGGCAATAACTCCTATAAGGAGTCGTTTCACAACTTCGACTCAAGGGAGAGATTCGTAGAGCTTTTGATGCTGAACAAGGAAGGTTGCTTCGGATTTTCTCTATCTCTTATACTTTTTGAGTTATAAGCCAAAAACAATGGTCTGACCCCCCTGTTCTATTTTTAGCAACGGCGGCCATGTTGGTTGGTCGACATGTATATAATTCACAAACTTGGTAGAGGACATCCTAAAGATCATGTATACCAAGTATCAATGCAATCCCTTCAGTGGTTTCAGAGAAGAAGATCTTTGAAGAAAAGTTAACGGACGACGGACGACAGACGACGGACGGACGACGGACGCTTAACTATGACAATAGCTCACATGACCCTTCGGGTCAGGTGAGCTAAAAACCATTCAGTTCTTGTAAAAGTCTTTCACTCGTGGGTCTGTAAGTGCTGGTTTTATCATCTACAGTAGCTATATTGGAATTCTACATTTACATTTTAACTATTTTTATGATACTTGTACTTGTTAATATGTGCTGTAATGTTATCAATGTTGTAATGTTCCGATCATGATGGTTACATTTTTTTTTTGTAATTCTTTATTTTTCATTGCATTTCAAACGTATAACAATTCAATCATTACACAGTATAAATTTGTCTGTTTTTGATTACAGTCACCAGTTAAAAATAATTTTACCATTAATGCAAAAATATCCATTCTGTCACATAGCCCTTTTCTATAGGAAGGTGTTATATGGGAGCCTTGTTATGAGGAAAGCAACATTATTTTATGTTTTTATGGTTTTTTTTAATGGATTACTACTTTATTAGGTAAAGTTTAAAAAGAAAAGGATAAGTTGATGTTTCTAATAATGCTGCTTTCAGTTACATGTAGATCCCTTTTACACATACATACAAGATTTTATAATAAAGAAGTTAAAATGGTACTACTGTCATGTTATTACAATAATATTTTAACGGATGCACCATTTACAGTTCATTTTTATCGGTGCATCCCTGGTGACATCATTCACGACAGTATTTAGTAAAAATAAAAATGCTTGATACAATAAGATTTTGTTATATTAGGAGATGATGTATAGGATCCCATTTTAAATCAATCTTTTCTTGTTTTGCAGGGGCCTTGTAGAAAGTCACAGAGAGTTTTTCTATTTCATAATTGTCTTTAAGTATATTTATAAATCCACTTTGGGTGGGTCTGGTGTTCCTACATTTGCATGAATATATGAAAAACTTTATGAGAACAACAATAAAATTGACAAAACTGTTTGTTTGGGGTGAACCAAGCAAAAAGCTTTCTCTCTCCCTTGGGATTTCAAAATTACAGATATTCTTCATCATATCCTTAACCTGAATGATGAAATTTCTTGTGACAGGACATTCCCAAAATAGATGTAGTATTGTTTCTGATGCTTCATTGCAGAAGGTGCATAGATCAGTTTCTTTCATATTGCATTTTTTCAGAAGAGAGTTTGTGAAAAGGATTCTATGCAAAAGTTTATATTGAAACATAATTAACTTGTTATTATTGCAAGATGAAAAAGGAATTGAATATATATCCTCCCAATTCTCAATGTTTATGTCAAGAATTGCGCTCCACTTTTGTTGTTGTTTGTCAGGATTTTCAGTGAATTTTGGAAGAATTTTCTTATAAAAGTATTGACTTGGTTTTTAATGGGACTTCAGATATTTCAAAGACTCTGAAAAAACCTGTTCTAGTCGGGTATTTTCTTGCATTTTTGTTTTTATATCATGTGGTATACAATGGAGAACACCTTGATATTGTAAAAAATTTGTTCTCAATTGATACTTTTGTTTAAATTCCTCATAGGAGAGTAGGGAGTTGTTCTCAGAAAGCAGGTCATTAAGGTAAAAAACACCAGCCCCACACCATTTTTGATAGAAGAATGGTTTACTTCCAATTTTTAAGTTTTCATTAAACCATATGGACTGGGACAAAACATTCTTTTGCTCTTCATTAGAATCCAAGTGAATAAACTTCCAGTTTTGGAAAATGTCTTTCCAAAAGTGATTGAAGTGTTTTGATATAGTATTTAGGCCAAATTTATCTAACATCCAGATGTTATCTCCACCAAATTTCTCATATTTTTCTGAAATTAAAGTTTTCCATGGGGCAAGATGTAATGGGTCTAGCATTTTGTTTATCCATGACAACTTGACACTCATGCAAAAGGCTTTAATATTTGGCATCTTTAGGCCTCCTTCATGATAAAGGTTAGTGATAACATTTCTCTTGATCTTGTCTGGTTTATTATTCCAAACAAAAGAAAAGAAGATGTCTTCTATAGATTTAAGAAATACCAAAGGAGATGAACAAAAATGTACAATAGATGGAGAAACCTGGTTTAACTACTTTACTAATTTATCTTCTATATCTAATAATTTTAGGAAAAAAATTGAAGACCTAAAAACAAAACTTCAAACTTTAGAGGCAGGACCTAAAAGTTTTTCCTCTCTAGATTTCAAAATTTCATTAAGTGAGGTACACAAAGCCATCTCGAGGCTAAAAAATGGAAAGAGTCCTGGTTTGGACAATATAAGTAATGAAATGCTGAAAGCCTCACAAAGTTATATTAGCTCAAGCATTGCTAAACTTTTTAATGCAGTTTTATTATCTGGAAATTACCCATTACATTGGTCAAAAAGCTTTATCACACCTATTTATAAATCTGATGATCCCAACAAACCAGAAAATTATAGGGGCATTGCCATCAATAACAGCATAGGGAAACTGTTCAATATGATTATGAACATGAGATTTGATACCTATTTAGAAGATAATAATATTATACACAAAACACAAATTGGCTTCTCAAAAAAATGTCGCACCTCTGATCACATATTTGTGTTAAGATGCATCATACAAAAATATCTGAAGAAAGGATGTAAAAAATTGTATACTTGCTTTGTAGACTTTCGCAAAGCATTTGATAAGGTTATCCATACTGGAATTATGTATAAACTTCAAAAGGCTAACATAAATGGGAATTTTTATAAGATATTGAAATCCATGTATTGGAATGATGAACTATGTGTACGAACCGAAAACAAAATTACAAATTTTTTTAAGTCAGAAGTAGGAGTCAGACAGGGCGATGTACTAAGCCCTAACCTGTTTAAATTTTTTGTCAATGATTTACCTAAGCTATTGCTAGAAAATACAGATTCAGTGAACCTTAATGATACACCTATACCATGTCTTTTATATGCTGATGATCTTGTACTTATGTCTGACTCAAAAAGTGCTCTCCAACACAAACTTGATGTATTATCAAATTATTGTAATGACTGGTGTTTAGAAGTTAACTGTAAGAAAACTAAAATTATCATTTTTAACAATAATGGGAGACTCATTGAAGAAAAATTTAATATTGGAAATGAAATTATAGAATCTGTTAAACAATACAAATATCTTGGAATTATGGTAGATAACACAGGTAAATTTATTGAAGCAAGGAAGCATCTATATCAAAAAAGTTTGAAAGCTTGTTTTAAACTATACAAAGATATGAAATCAGCAGATCCTAGTATTAAAACATTTCTTCATATATTTGATCACTGTATAAAACCAATAGCCTTATATGGAAGTGAAATATGGGGAACCATAAATATCACACCTAAAAGAAAAGAAATGTCCCTTTACAATATTTTTAAGGACTGGGAACCTGAAAAGCTAAACATTAAATTTTGTAAATATATTCTTGGGGTATCCAAAACGTGTACCAATATTGCGGTTCTCTCAGAACTTGGTAGATACCCTTTATATTTAAATATTCTATGTAGCATATTTATGTATTGGCATAGACTTGAAAGCTTACCCTCAGAACTACTTACATGTGCTTTACAAGAATATAAAAATGATCCCCAATGCTCTTCCTGGTACAGCAATATATTGCTTTTTGCTAGACTTTTAAATCTTGATCTATCATATTGTAAGAAGCTAAGTCATGGAAGTTTCAAATCTCAATTACTTAAATGTTTAAAAATAAACTTTCTTGATTCTTGGCAAGAGATTAAAAGAGGTTATTTAACTAATAAGGAAGGAAAACTGGATACCTACTTTACATTTAAAAACAATTTCACTCCTGAACCATACCTTGTTATTAAGATGGAAAAAAGAAAAACTTTAGCAAAATTCAGGACTAGTAATCATATACTTAGAATAGAAACAGGAAGACATGAAAGAATACTAGAAAATGGTAAATTTAAGGTTCTGCCAAGGGATGAGAGAATATGCAAATATTGCAATAATATCTCAATTGAAAGCGAAGTACATTTTTTGCTTGAATGCAATGCATATGAGCATAAAAGAAAACCTTTTATAGAAAAACTACTAAAACAGCATGTAAATTTAAAAAAATTAAACAACTCACAATTATTTTCTTGGTTTATGATCAATGAAGATCTTGAATTCATTAATGGTTTATGTAATCTGATAGAAGATCTTTATTATACAAGACAAAATACTATAAATAATTGATATAGATTGTACAAGTAACATAATTAATATGTAGATGTAATATAAGATAGAGTTACTCCCCTTACCCCACCTGGCTCTCTCTCTCTATTAATTATTATGCCTATTTGTGTTCCAATCATCTTAATCATTGTTCTGTACTTGTATGACATATGTTTGTAGACTGATTTATATGCCCAATGATGGGCCCTATGATTAGGAAATAAAGATATTTATTTATTTATTTATTTATTTATAGATTTAAAAATGTTATCAGGAGGGTTTGGAAGCACTGTTAGACATTGAATAAGGATTGGTAAGGCTAATGTCTTAATGACTGTGATCTTTCCCAGTATGGTTAAATCTCGATATAACCATGTGTTTAACAGTTTTTTTATTTTGGCAATTTTTTTGTGGAAGTTAGATATTGTTTTATCTTCTTCAAACATGTCGAATTCAATTCCTAGTAGTTTAAATTTTCCATTAAAATTCCATTTTAGGTCAAGGTCCGGTGCTAGCTTATTGTTATTGTATTTTTTTGACCCAATCCATATGGCTTCAGTTTTTTCTAGATTGGCTCTCAACCCTGAACATTCAGAGAATTTGTTTAGGATATGTAGCGATCTTCTTAAACACATCTCATTATCATCTAACAAAAGAGATGAGTCATCTGCATACTGACTTATCAGATATTCTGAGTTATTTATCTTGATTCCTGAGATGTTGGGATCAAACTTTAGGGCAGAGCTCAATAGTTCTAGAGAAAGTATAAAGAGATAAGGTGATAAAGGATCGCCTTGTCGCACGCCTCGTTTGATATTAAAAAACTTTGAGCAATACCCATTGTTTGCAATACAGCTTTGTGTATTTGCATATAGAGTCTGAACCCATTTACACAACCCTTGACCAAACTGAAAGAATTCTAAGGTTTTGTTGATAAACGACCATTCAAGAGTGTCAAATGCCTTTTCGAAATCTAGTAATACAAGTAGACCAGGGATTTTTTCTTCTTCTGCAGCTTCAATAAGGTCATATATTAGTCGAGTACATTCACCAATATATCTACCTTGCATAAACCCTTGTTGGGTGTTACTAATCAACCTCTTTAGCAAAGGTTTAATTCTATTTGCAATAGCAGAAGAGGCAATTTTTGCATCTACATTTAGAAGGGTAATGGGTCTCCAATTTTTAAGGAATTCTTTTGGCTTTCCGTCTTTTGGTAAGCATGTAATTAAGCCCTGAGTTTGGGATGTTGACATACTTCCTATCTCTAGGCTATAATTAAATGAGCTTATCAAAATAGTTTTTAAATCATTCCAAAAGAATTTATAGAATTCAACTGTATAGCCATCTATGCCTGGAGATTTACCATTCTTCATATCTTTTATGGATTTTAAACATTCTTCATATGTTAGAACTCCCTCACAAGACTCGCTTTCGTCTTCAGAAATAAAATCATGGAAGGGGTTTTCCTTATCGAAGAAAAGTGTTTTATGCTCATGGTTGAGTTCTGGACATGATGAGGAGTACAGACTTTCATAGAAAATTTTTTGTTGATTAATTATTTCGGTTTGGTCTGTTATTTCTTCACCGTTGTCATCTATTATTTTTGTTATAAGTTTCTCATTAAATTGGCGTTTTTCCAGGTTACAAAAGTAATTTGTGCATTTTTCACCTTCGGTTTGCCACCTGGCTTTTGCCCGTGCCATGATGTTAGTTATTTTCTTTTCCCTACACTGTCTAAGCTCGTTTTCAGCTTGATCTATTTGAACTTTAAGGTCTTCGTTTGGTCTCTCATGGTACTGATTTTGTAATTCTTCTAGGGTATTTTCTAATTCATTTTCTTTTTTGTCCTGGTTTTTTTTCTTATAAGAGGAATAAGCGATAGTTTTGCCACGTATGCTACACTTAACCATTTCCCATAATAGATGTGGGTTGATAGAGTATCTAATGTTGTCAGGATTTTGAGGGTCAGGAACAGCATATTGGTTTAGTGTTTCATTGATACATTCCTTTACTTTATCTACAAAGTCTTTGTCATGGAGGAGACTATTGTTAAATTTCCATGTACCTCTACCTCTGGCAAAAGAGCAAAATTGTATTAAAATACTGACAGGTGAGTGGTCTGATCTATAGCTTACTTCAATGTCTGAGGATTTAATGAGAGATTGAAGGTCTGAGGATACAAGAAAATAGTCTAGTCTACTTTGTTTTTGATCGGGTCCCCGCCAAGTGTAACGCTTAGTTGTTGGGTTCATTTCACGCCATATATCAATAAGATCTAATGATTCCTTTAAAAGCATAATTTTCTCATGGGCTTTTGGGTTGTTTTTTGTTTTGTAATTATGTGTATCAAGACTGTAATCCTGCACCACATTCCAGTCCCCAACCATGATTATTGATGAGTTGTTTAACGAAGAGACCAGCTCTTCAATTTTGGAATAGAAATTTGGTGAGTCTTCGTTCGGGCCATATATTCCTACAAGGGTCATTCGACACTCCTGAATAGTTATATCGAGAATTATATAGTTACCGTTGATATCTGACATCTGTCTGTGAACAGAGACCTGAAATGTGTTATTAATTAAGATCGCCACACCCCTACTATTCCCTGAAAAAGAGCTAAAGAAACATTTGTATCCCCATTCTTCCTTCCATTTATTTTCACTATCTTTTTTAGAGTGAGTATCAGTTAGAATAACAATATCATACTTCTTAATTCTGGAAAAAAAATCACCTCTCTTGACTTTCTCGGATAAGCCCCTACAGTTCAAAGAACCTATCTTGATTGACATTTTTGGTCACTAATGAAAAACTTCAGGGCATGTGACATATGGCATACTATAATAAAATTTTGAAATGACTGTTTGTGTACATAAAGAAAAATATAACAGTGTGAAATATTGATCATAAATAATGTAATGGTGGTTGTATAACGATTGAAATGCATTTTGTGCCTATAAAGACCCTCTTTTTGACCACCTCCACTGGTACAAAAATCCCCAAATATTGCTAAACAGGTTTGTTCTTTTAGTGAATAAAATTTGTTTCAGACCCCTCAATCCTACCATCATTTTGTTCAACCTTTATCAGTTACCATTAATGACAATTCATCGTGTCTCTCACCTCGTTTGCCTTCTAAATACATTTCAATCGTACAATATTAAATAATAAATTGCGACGAGAGTGGCAAGTTCATTTCGAAAACCGGAAATAAAAATTCATAACATTTGGACTGGTTCGGGTTATTCAAGGGAAAATAGTAATTGAAGCGGAACCAGTAGTAGCTTTAGAAAATCAATATGTGCGGACCTCGACGAGAGCACCCAAAAATGTAAACAAATTTAAACCACCACTCTCATACACAATTTTGACTGAAAATAATTTTTAAAATATAAAAGAAACGATAATGCGAAAAGAAACATTTAAAGAAAGACATAAATAACCACAATTATAACACAATGTTTTATTTGAGAAGATAATCTATCATAGTTTAACGTGTACTGAATGATTCATCTCTTGGTGGTTTCGTATGAAGATCCAGGAACGGAGCCTCTTTAAGGTAAACAAGCCTCGTCCTTCTCTTGATGTCATTAGGCATCCCTCTTCTCTTTTTCAAGAGTTCTCCCCTCAGTGTTGCTAACGACGGAGGCAGATCCGGGACAACGCTAAAGCCACTTCCCGGTTCTAGTTTCGTTGCGGCTCTTACTATCTCGTCGCGTTCAACTAAATTGGACAGCCTTAGGATAATATTCCGCCTGTCCGGTTCACCTGATGGTAAACGATGTACCGCTGTAAAAATCATCTCCTTACATCGGTCCTCATGCAGCTTCAAGACGTCCTTCAGGAATTTACGGACATGTATTTCCGTGACTCTAGGCGGTTCCATCCCATCAGTGCTTCCACTTATGCCACGAATGATGACATTCCACTTACGACCCCATAGCTCTAGTTTTAGCCTCTCGTTTCTCTCCATCTCAATTTTTGCTTCAATATCCGGGAGAAATTTGTCGTGGATTTCTATGAATTGAGAAGTATTGCTTTCTACCTGATGTTCCACCATACCTATTCTCCTGTCGAACTCCTGTTGTTGTTCTTTCAACTGAGCGACTTCAGAGTTAATTAATACATGTAACTTTTGGAAACATTTCCCAATATCTCTAAAGTCATTGCACTCATACTCCTCCATTATGATCGCGGTCGGTTCGATATGTGTTCAATGATTTTATATTTATTAGTTGAAAATAACAAATGTTTGTGTCATAAAAGTCACGTAGATATCAAAATTTCATCGGTTTGGATTGTTTTTGTAGATAGTTTCCAATAAACAGTAGTCTAGAGTGTAATTTTATCGAAAAAAGAACAGACCTTTAAAAACGTGTCACTCCGTCATGGTGGTCAGCCGGATGGTTACATTTGATTGTCGTTATCGGAACCTATTTTGGAAATAAAAAATATTAATATTGGTATTGGTACATGTACTGTTTTTACGAAGGTAAGTTACAAAAACAAAAATAAAACACACAAAAAAAACAACAACAATCTGCGATTTACCCCCTGATGTTATATTTATGACACAGAAACAAAGTTTTACATAATGAAAGAACCTTAGTGAGCACGCTCACATACCCAACGCGTTCGGCTATTGGACTATCGATGTTATCCTTGTGTCCTTCAATTAGTATCGAGCTACAGGAATCAATAATATTGAATGATTGTAAAAGTGAATGTGCAAGTATTTGAATACATGAATCATAACAAAGCTATGTCAAATTTCTATGTCCAAATGGCCATAACGCCCACAAAAATTTGGGGATAAAAAATTCCTGGTGATATGCACAACTACATATGGTGTACTTCTTGCATACCAAGTTTCGTTAAATTCTGTTCAGTAGTTTAAGAGGAGTTGCGATTACAAACTGTAATCATGATTTTCTGCAAATTTCTAAGTCCAGAGGGCCATAACTCCCACAAAAATTTTCTGATCAAAAATTCCTTGTAATATGCACAACTACATATGGTGTACTTCTTGCATACCAAGTTTCGTTAAATTCTGTTCAGTAGTTTAAGAGGAGTTGCGATTACAAACTGTAATCATGATTTTCTGCAAATTTCTAAGTCCAAAGGGCCATAACTCCCACAAAAATTTTCTGATCAAAAATTCCTTGTAATATGCACAACTACATTATGGTGTACTTCTTGCATACCAAGTTTCGGTAAATTCTGTTCAGTAGTTTGAGAGGAGTTGCGATTACAAACTGTAATCATGATTTTCTGCAAATTTCTATGTCCAAAGGGCCATAACTCCCACAAAAATTTGCTGATCCAAAATTCCTTGCAATATGCACAACTACATATAATGTACTTCTTGCATACCAAGTTTCGTTTAATTCTGTTCAGTAGTAAGAGGAGATGCGATTACAAACTGTAATCATGATTTTCTGCAAATTTCTAAGTCGAAAGGGCCATAACTCCCACAAAAATTTGCTGATCAAAAATTCCTGGTGATATGCACAACTACATATGGTGTACTTCTTGCATACCAAGTTTCATTAAATTCTGTTCAGTAGTTTAAGAGGAGTTGCGATTACAAACTGTAATCATGATTTTCTGCAAATTTCTAAGTCCAAAGGGCCATAACTCCCACAAAAATTTGCTGATCAAAAATTCCTGGTAATATGCACAAACCCGAAAATAATCAAACATGTTCCTGCGTAGAAAATAGGTTACAGTGACTTAATTTTAGTAGGCGGTGGTGTAACTTGCTTAAAACAAAATGTAAGCAAAGATGTATTTGGCAGTGATAATATTCGCAGAGCGAAGCAAGGGGCGAAATTTTTTAAGGTGTTTTTTTACGTGGGTTTTGTGCATTCAGGCCGGGTGGCGAATAGGCCCACAGCAGAGCCTAACTTGTCGTAAGAGGCGACTAAGGGCCTTGGGATTCTGACGTCGGGTCAGTGCTCAGCCCTCAGAGCAACCAAGTGTGTACCCTAGGTGGCAGAATAGGGTGGCCCTCGTCCGCGGGGGTTGTTAGGTCTATAATACAGAAACCCTGACCGCTGACCATAGTGGGCCAACGGGTGTGTAGAGTGCCAGGCTTCATGCATGTAAAAGACCACCTTTGTGGACCGCCAAGTGGTGCACCACATAGGCTAAACTTTCCGCCCCTACCGCCCTTTTCCCATTTCCTGTGGTTCTTCAAAATTTACAGTTTCTTTTTCCCACCCCACCCCTTTATTTCATTTATCATCATCTTTTTATGTTAATTTTATCATCTTTTTCATGCTCATCGCCTGTAAACAACCTATATAGCGTTGCAAGGGCTTTGAACACCAGCTCACTCACTGTGCAAAAAAACCCAATATTTTTTACAGTTTAAGGGGGCATACGCCTGGTACGCGCCTGACCTCCCCAGGAAGCTCATGGAAGTTTGAAAAACGCATCTAGAGGTGAAAAATCATTGCCCCCGCTCAAACTTTAGACTTAACCAAAATGAAATATAGGTTGCAGTAACCAGACCTTATTTCTATATACAATGTAGTTGGTGGTGCATGGATAAACATAACAAATCTAGTGGTGAAATATCATGTAGTATCAGAGATACTGACCATAAGCAAGAACTTAACCAGAGTGTTACGGACTCATGCTAAAGAACAAAACAAGTCTATGATTCTTTTTTTTCTAAAAGCGATTGTAAGAGGTCCATTTTACATGTATGAAGAAAGAAATTGGCAAGCAATGCTGCAGAAATTGTACCCATTCGCCTGAAAAACACGACCACCTAACTGTACAAATATGCTTTCTATAGGATAGATGAACATTTCTATTGTTTGTTCCTACGTATTTTTTGTATATTGCCACGGAGTCTAAAGAAATCCTATAATAGTTCTTGCTGTTTGATGCTTCTTTGTCTACTGATTTTTACAAAAACGGGTTTATTACAGAAAATTCATTAAAACAAAGTTATTGATACCACAAGTCAGTAAAATCTTTTTTTCGAAATTCTTCCACAAGTATCAGTCTCTTATTAGAAAAATAGTTGTACACGTTGATTTCTGATAGTGAAAAGAATTATTTATATCACATCCTTAATTTTATAATATTGTTTATAAAGCACACAAGTTTAAAAACAATCCATTGGAATGGAAAAACTGGTTTCAAAATATATTACGCAAATGATATGAATTGAATATTTTAGTAACATCTTTGAATCGGGTGTCTTTGGTAGAAATATTGATAACTTGATATATACTTTGCACATCAAGCCTCTTGTCATTTTTAACCATAGCGATCAAGTATGTCCGTTTTGTGTGATAACACTTCACCAAATAATTCATAGTTTGAAGTGTTGTGTCGGGTTTAAAATCGAAATGTTTGATTTTTTTTATCAGTCGATTAATGGTTCTCAGCTAGCTGTCAGTAACAGCACGTGTTGTAAAGAAAGTTCCTCTCCTGTTCGTTTTTTCTTGAATGTTCTCTAGTGAAATTGGACGTTTATCGATTTGATTTTTTTTGTGTGTAAACTTTTGTGCTTTGTCGTGGATTATTGATAGAGGTAAGGTTGGAACCAGAAAAACTAGTTTAACCCCGCAACATTTTATATGTGCTTTTCCTTAGCCAGAATCTTTGACATTTTAGCTTTTGTTTGTTCTTGTTGTTTTCTGTTCCTTGTTAAAGTAGGGGGCCTTTCTTTGCAATTGACTATTTAAATACTGGATGACTTGTATGCATTTTTATTTAACCTTGGGACAATTGCAAAACGGCGAGCAGTGCCCACTGGCCTCGTTGAAGGCTATTGACTGTTTTTCACTGTGGTCTTTCTTATTACCGCTTTTTTATGTGAGATGTGTAGCGAACACTTATTCCACATATCCTTATTTTCTATTTGAAGCTTCACCGATATATTGAAATTATTCTTGCAAATCATGCATGAAACGATTTCTAATACATAACATATAACCTCATGCATGAGATTATGTTTAATGAAAGTCAGAACGAAAACTTTAATGAACTGACAAATAAAACTGTTCTAGATGAGTGATGAAAATAACAGTATCGGCTTGGTTATCAAATCAAAAGTTTAAGATCAAAATCTGTTCAACGCCATTGGTATAATTCAATCTTCATGACAAAAGCTTTTCAGGAAAATTAGGATACGTGAAGTACACATGTAGCTTTAAGATGTCGAGCCCACCACTTTCGCCAGATTGTAAAAAATGAAAAGTTAAATGTCATGTCGAGCCTACCACTTTCGCCGGATTGTAAAAAATCCTTAGCTTGCCAGCTGAAAGGTTTTGCTCACATTTTGTGTCGAGGTGGCTATTTTTGGGGTCGGTCTTTTGCATAACAAAATCGATCTCAATGATTTCTTTGTCATCGGTTATGCATGAGCACGATTGATGGCCGCGGAAATGGCTTTAAAAATGAAATACTAGTAATAATTAACTGTCTAAAAATCTAAACTAATCGACACCCATTAAAAACGTTAAGTACGTTTTAAAATAAACGGGATTGCTCTTTAAATATTAACGTGTTTGTTTCATTAATTATTCAGGAAAACAAAAGTTGTACAAAGTTACAAGGTGAAAGCTCAATTAACACTAGTTATCATATACTATGAGAATAAGAATCGAAAAAATACTTCCAAGAAGTAACTACCCAAACCAGCAAATTAGAAACAAGTGTGGCAGCCATGTCTCGCCTGTCGGCATCATAGTGAAAACTCATTCACAATCTATCATTATCTAGACCTTTAGTACACCACAACCCCGACTGTCTGTATACTAAATATCAGATACCTAGATATAATTTCAAGTGATTCATTTTCCACGAAAGTCTTACAAAGAGTTTACTACCCCCCCCCAAAAAAAAAAAAAAAAACAAACAAAAAAACATAAAACAAACAAACCTTAGTTCACAGAGACGTTAAAGCATGAAAATGGGATCAAGGTCACATGAAATGGTGTGCCAGTTGTATAGACCACAACTCCAAATGTCTGTATACTAAATATCATATGCCTTAGTATCAAACTTTTCAAATTCTTTATTGTCCACAAAAGTCTTACAAACAAGTATTTGGCTCGAAAAAGACCTAAGTTTTCGAGTCCCTGAAGCATGAAAATGGGGTCATGGTCACACGGCATGGTGACAGTTGAGTAGTCAACAACCCCAAATTTCTATATACCAAATATTAATGCATCGGTATTACATTTTTCATGTAATTCCTTTTCCACAAAAGTCTTACAAAGAAGTCTATGACTCGAAAAGAGACCTAAGTTCACAGTCACTGAAGCGTGATAATTGGGGTCAGGGTCACACGGCATCGTTCCAGTTGCGTAGACCATAACCACAACAACTGTCTGTATATCAAATATCGGATGACTAGTTATAAATTAATTTTTTCAAGTAATTTATTTTCCACAAAACTCTTAGAAAGAACTTTACAGCCTGAAAAAAGACCTACGTTCACAAAGTCACGGAAGCATGAAAATGGAGTCGAGGACACGAGGTAACAGATGCGTAGACCATAACCACAACTGTCTGCATAACAAATATCAGATGCCTTGTTATTATTTTTTTCAAGTAATTCATTTTCCACAAAACTCTCACAAAAAAGTTTACAGCCTGAAAAAAAAGACCAAAGTTCTAAGTTCACAGAGTCACTAGAGCGTGAAAACGGGGTCAGGGTCACATGACATGATGACAGTTGCGTAGACTATAACCTCAACTGTCTGAATACCAAATATCAGATGCCTAGCTATTATACTTTTCAAGTAAATCATTTTCCTCAAAAGTCTTACAAAAAGATTACGCCGCCGCAGCCGACGAAAAGAAATACCAATGTCTCGCCTTCTGCGACTATTCGTCGCGGGCGAGACAAAAGCCCGTGACCATGCATACAGTGATTTGGAATCTTGTTAGTTGGCCAGTAGGGATAAATGAGACTGTAACGGACCACCAATAATCGGTTTTTATTTACAAAGTTAACTTACATTTTAAAATCACTTATTAGTACAGGTTGTATAGTCCGTTTGAGTTTTATAAATCAACGAAAAATGGCTTGTAAATTAAATTCTTGCAAAATATTTTAAATATTTTAGTATGTCATGACTTTTTAATGGCATACGAATTCAGGCAAAGAATTTTAAAATTTTTGCATGATTAATAAAAATGTTTTCCGTAGACCTTAATAGTAAAATTGGACCAAAAATTCATAGAAATTCATGGGAGTACAGCCTAGTGACCAGGAACAGCATTTGCTCCATATACCTTTAAAAACCCTTTGTGGAGCTAATTGATCATCTAATCTCTTATTGTTAGTCCTTTCAATTATGTTCAGGTGGGCCCAACACCTGGCTGTTCCGTCAGATAAACACACCATTTTAGGTATTATTAAAATTGGTGAAATATTTAGCATAAGACCATATGAAAAACTTTTTTGTTTTAGAAGATAACATCTTGGTTTTTGTTATCAGAGTTCGTATACTAATGAAAAGTTTATTTGTGTTTTGAAAAAAATATTTTATTAAAGAAGCAAAAAAAATTAAAAGAATTTTCAATGATTTATAGAACTCAAATGGACTATAAAAAGAACACATTTTCTTCTACATAACAGTACACTCTTAACCACTTGAAGGCAAAAAGTGCACTCTGCTTCAAAATTGCCTCTATTAACATCAGGCTGAAATGGCTTTCATGTTTTTTCTCGGCACTTTATCAAAAATCAGAAAACCGGCAGCTCTTTCGACTGATTCTAAAGGTACTAAATAACTTTTTAACTTAACATCTTTAGGACAAGGCTGGTTTGGTAAAACAAAGGGTAATATTTCAAACTGGCCGTTGGCTTTATCAACAAGTACAACCTTGAAAAAGTGTGTTGGCACTGCTACACTGTTTGTTCCGATGACTTCATATTTGATGTATAATTTCCCATTGGGGTCACGCCTGAAACAATTTAACAACAAATGATAGTTAATATATAAACTAGATAATATTATATGCTTTTTTCAACATTTCTCCTGAGACGATTTTATTAGCATTTCTATGTAGATTTCATCTGGCTTATAAATAACATTGAATTACCCATTAAACATTTTTTAAAACTGATTTCAAATATGGTTATGAAAAATGTCGTCAAATAAATTCATAATAATCTAAACTTCAAGCCATTTCTCTTGAGGACAAAGTTATTATTTCATTCAAATATCTGATATAAAATGCATTAACCTTATTTCACAAAAGAAAATTATTTAACTCTTATAATATTAGATACGTAATTTACACACCTCGGTAAATACAAAGGACCTGTACAACAATAAACGTTTTTATGCTTCCTCGCCAAGGCTCGGGTGTATTTTTCTAAATCATTCCAAGCATCTCTATTAAAACCTTCTCCGACCTACAATAAGAACATACACGAGAAGACATTAGCAGACTATTAGGTCATCTTACTCTGTTCTGAAGAAGAATTTCAATGCAAAAAAAAACAAAAAAAAACAACGGCAATAGTCCATGTGGGACGACGGTCGATGTACCTGATCAATCAAAAGTAATAGTGATAATACGTGACCAGAGCACTGAAATGCCGCAAAGGGGCAATCAAATCCAATTGGTTTGGTATTTGATGATAAAGGTGTGAAGCTGCAACCTTTCAGTCAGAAAACTTCTTTTGGATCTGGAAACATTTCCAGTCTACATTGTCTACAGCAGCTTATCTATTATATAAATAAATTTGATGGTTACAAAAATATAGCGATTTAGTTCTGAAGGAAAAAGATGGGAAGAATGGATTGTAACAGACCGAATAAATGTGTCTCATATTACTAGGTCTGTTGACAGAGTTCACGTAAAATGGTTTTGGTAAATATTTGTCACATTGTGTTTCGACACGATAATTTAAACTATGAAATCACAAAAATAGAGAAACAACATAACATAACCGGAACTTTTTTACTTTTTTTTCTTTACCGGACAAAATGCCTTTTCACAAAATTTTACATTTGTACATGTACGTGATTCTTGTTTGATCTCTTGAACTCCTACGAATGATACAATGTTAAAGTAGCTGCGGCTCCGTAGCTCTTTATGGTCATTTAGCTTTTTTTTTTATTTTAGCGGATCTATGGTCCATCCAATCACAAAAAATAAACTGGGACCATTTTGAGTTACGAACAGCAGATAATGTATCAGGTGTGTGAATTGGTGGAAACAAATATCTGCAACAACTCCAAAATCTCATCACAATTAAGAAGCTAAGTTAAGACAAGGACGAAGTAAGCTGTTACCATTCATGAATATGATGTTAGACCCAAAATGCACTTCTAAATATACTGGAATTTTAATATACATACATACCTGAGGTGAAATGTTACTGAGAATAAATGTTTGATCCATAGCTTTCTGAGAATAGCGATGGTTTGCCGCCGCAGCCAAATGTCCTCTATCATAACCACTATTTTTAAAGTCGTTATTTGTTGCCCTAAAGAATTCATGTATAGACGAATCGTCTACAAACTGAGATTTGCTTCTTTGTGTGTCTGAGTTTTTAGTTACGTGTTCTTCTTTTATGTGTTCACAAACCCAATAGGCATTCCTAGTTCGCCGATCGTACGACAAAACGAAATTGTCATATGAACGTATTTGTTCCAACGTAGGAAACCCATGTTTCATTATTTCTGAAACTCGGTTGGCAGGCAGACCTTGCTGTGCTGTCGATGGCTGTGAGCTTTTCGTCGGTAGATTCATCGAAGCCGAAACTGTCGGAAACATGTCAAGTATTTCATGATCATTCGAGCTTTCGGGCCAAACAAAGGGATTTTTATCGTGATAAGATTTTGATTTGCCGATATTTACGCCTAAATATACACCAAGCCCGGTTGAAAATCCACAGAGAGTGGAAGTCCACAGAAAACGTGTTGACATTGTAAACAAAGACGTACTATATTATGAACCTTGCAAAAAGAGCAACCTAAATTGAATAGTCAGATCCTTACTTCATATCTTTGATTCAGAGGATTATTTTTTAAAATCATTTTTGAATTTCGTATGCGAGAACGCATGTTTGCGAAATTTTGAGAACTAATAACATTGTCACTTTTATTTAAAATAATGAAAAATGGGAGAGGAACTTTTTAAAAAAGAAAACTCGAAAAAAAAATTAAAAATATATTTTGAAATTGGCGGTAAATGAAAACAGAGAGAACAATATATAGAGCCATTTTCAAATGCGGGTCATAGATATTTATTATAAGGCTTAATATGTTTCACCTGACAGTATCACTGTACTGCTTTGTTTTCCCCTTATCCATGTTATCATAATGAAGGAATGTAATTTTGTGTGTCTCGGATTCATAAATTGTCAGATCTGAATGAAACTTATATTACAGGTCATTATATTAGACATTAGACATTAGACATTATTTTATTTCAGCCAATCAAGGACCTTTACTGGCACATATTCCATATTCTTTCGTTTTTAATGACAATTAACTTTATGATTTAAAACAGTACATAACAGACATAGCTTAGCAATACTAGCAATTGTTTATATACCTAATCAAGTTGTTATGCAATATATATAATGCATGTGTGTGTTTGTGTGGAACAAACATAGTTGACTATATGAATAAGAATAAGAATAGATGTACAGTATGTTAAATTAATGATATAGATATTCATCTCTCAGCTATGGACACTACGGGACGGTGCTTCAGGAAACACTTTTGTTTTTTATAAACAATAGTGTTCCTCCTCGTGTCCAAAGCAGAGAGACAAACTTTTAATTAAATATCAAATTATTTGTTTAAGTGCTACAGACACCAAGGGACGGTGCTTAAGGAGATACTTTATAAAATATAGAGTGATTTAAAATAATATTCCTCCTCGTGTCTAAAGCAACTAAACAAAACATAAGTGTAACCCCTTTTTTTGCTGGAGAAGACAGGTGAGAGTCAAACATCATGTGTTAAAATATAAATCTCATTTGCAATTCTTTTTAATAAAACTGCAAAGGTTATTTAATACAGCTTTATCTTCACAGGTCATTAACCAAAAGAATTTTTCTTTATTATTTAAGTTTATAAAGTTATGACATGTTTTTGAAATAATATCAAACAGTTAGGACTGTCTTTCTCCAACAAAATTTGTACAGGTGATAAGAAAGTGCATCTCATCCTCTACTTTTTCAGAGTCACAGTGAAAACAATGTCTAAGGTGTGGAGGTATACCCTGGTATCTACCAGATTCAATCCGCAAATGATGGGATGAAATTCTAAGCTGTGTTAAGCTTCTCCTCCACTCAAAATTGCTAATAAGACTCAAATAGTTTTCAAACCCATGACTAGTTTTAAATTTAACAAAAGTTCTTAATTTGCCTTCTGAATTGTTACATTATACGCTCCCGAAGGGAGCGATAATGGTAGAAATGTCAATATTCTAGTTGTACTATGGGCTCAATTTTCCTTCAACGTCCGGTAAACCACACGCGGTTTCCCGGACTTTCTGCGTCTTTTTAACGCTTTTTTCTTTGAAAATTCCTGACGTCATTAAGCGCACACAGGACCAACAAGAAAATAATCCAAAAGCTACTTTGTTTTTGTTTTCGAATAAGAATTTGTTTCAATTAATTGCCCAATAAACATTTGAAAACTTATTTTAGCTTGTAAAATATTTAATGATGCGTTCAAACTTAGGGAGCGTCACAGGTTTAACCTGCATCATATTACGCTCCCGAAGGGAGCGATAATGGTAGAAATGTCAATATTTTAGTTGTACTATGGGCTGAATTTTCCTTCAACGTCCGGTATAGCACGCCTGTTTTCCCGAACTTTCAGCGTCTTTTTAACGTCTATAATTATCTTTGAAAGCGAACTATTGTAGAGAGTCTGCCAAATTGCACGAGACCCAAAATACTATGGAAGAAAAATCGTTCTGTCACCGGAAACATTCGATTTTCGGAAGTTTTCGAAAATGTCTGCGCGTGCTGAAAAATTGCGGGAAATAGCAATACATCGTCCCAAATTATCTCGTCCCAGGCATTATTCGAAATTATCAATGGAATAGATTTTATTTTTGTATCTACGCGAGCTTTTAAGGCAATGTCTTTCTCATATTAAACAGCCTAAACAAATTTCAACTGTAAGGAATTGTCTTCCCTTCTCTTAGTATGAAAACACTTTAACATTCGTATTAAGAGTAAAGGATCAGATAAAGAGAGTAAAAGGAGTAGAGCCACGAAGGCCCAAAAATGGCCCAAAAATTCAACTTTGATAAATCTGCTTTTAGTTGCTGCATAAAAGTTCATCAGTCTTTATATTTCATGAATTGCAATATTTTTTCCTTCAATTATTTATCAATAAGGAGAGCAGTGAGGTAAAAAGTAGACAATTTTGTGAAAAATTACAATTTGTGACAGTTTTCCTTGATTTTCATGTATAAATTGATGAATATGAAATGGGCCACACCTGTCGACCAAAATTATTTTGTGATAGAAATGTGTATTATGATACTATAAATTGATTATAAAAAAATTACGATGGTCGAGGAATGTGGCCAATACTAATTTTGACGAGATGTGCAGAGAAACCAGTGAAAATATGTGAAAAATGAGGAATTTTCAAATTTATGGCCTGTTTAAAGTCTCAAGGCTGAACCTGTGGTGTAAATATTTTCCAAAATATAACAGATATGAAAAGTTTGTTCATACCATAACATATTTTAGTTACATTTTTGACAGGTTATAGTAGTTGAAAAAATAGTGATAATACAGGGCCGATTTAGGGCCTTCGTGGCTCTACTCCTTTAATATAAACTTCACTTGTGACCAACAAACAGATGTTTTCTTGGTGTTTTAAAAGTAAGTGATCTCATCATATTTGTTAATGGTTTGAATTCCGTAAATCAAATCTTTGATATGGTGTTTCTGGCCATCTCGCCATTTGATTATCAATGTTACTAGAAACAGAACCGTGGTCACAAACAAAATAGCTGAAACTGTGTAAAAGGTTCCGTCGTAGCTCCCCGTAGCGTCTCGTATGTAACCTAAAATTATTTTAAACATGATAAAAATCATAATATTTGTGTGTCAATAATCCTTATCAATTGATGATTTATGATTATAAATTGTTTTTATTGAAATGCATGATTAGTTTAAAAAATAGAAGAGCAATAATCAGAATGCTAAACTTCATTATTGACAACATATTTGAGTGAACAGATTTGTGGACATGTCTCTTTTTCAGCAAAGAATCGACACCCCAATTTGACATCAATTGTACGCAATTGCTTGCTGATTTTGTTTCTTTTTCAAATCCCGTAAGACTGATAAATGGCATTGAATTATTCGAGTAACTTTATTTATATGAAGCGGACAAAAATGGGCTAGCAATATTCAAAGAAGCAAAGATGGGGTATTCTAGCTAGTGTCAGAAGTCCGAAAGTGTAACGACAAAACCGAACAAGAACAGCACGAGGAATTTTTTAATTCAATATATGGCAACTGATTTGATATTCCATCATATCTTGATTTTCCTGATATAAGGGACCGACAATTTAACTTGAAAGGGGGGGGCTTGTTTTTCTGAAAATATTCTGAAAATTATTTTTGATGAAAAAAATATTTTGGCAGCCCTGGGTAAGAAAAAAAATGTTCTGAAGAAGGATTTCTGCCATATAAAATATTATAATAATGAAAAAAAATGTTCTGTCGCGACGCCTCCGAATAAAAATATTTTTTCTGCGCTTTGCGCGGAAAAGGTTTTTCTGACAAAAAAAAAAAAAACAAAACAAAGCCTCCCCTTCAAGTTAAATGGTTCGTCCCTAACGAATAAAATTTGCTAACATTGGAACATCATTGTTTCTCATTTGATATATAGTTGAGGTCGTCGCTCAAGAAATATTCAAGTCATGTACTTTGATGATAGACAAATACGGAATATCTCTTACTCAGATGAGTTTACAGATGTTGTTGTAATTGTTACTTGTATTGCCATCCTTTACCGATTTTGTTCTACACTAAATTCGTCGTTTGGCAACATGAAGGTGGTGTTTAAATTGGCAAACACTGTTTACTCATCAAGAGTGCATGTGTTCACGTTCGTTTCTACTTGAGTGAGCTTTGCTGTTTGCAGTTTGTTTGGTGTTTATAACTTTGTTATTGTTGTTTGTTGTTATGTTGTGTGTTTTACCCCTTCTAGTTTAATATGTGAATGGATTTTCATAGTATTCACCTTTTCGGATGAGTGATATTCAAATGCCTCATTAGTATGGCTTTATTTCCTCACAAGGAAGCTGATTACCAAAAGTACTAACATAACAACGAACATATAACTCGTAATTTTCAAGCTCAGGAAAAATCTAACAATAGTATTCTTTGGTTGTATTTTCTTAGCTTCTGTTTATTTCAATCAAACAAGGATATGGAACAGAGGAACATCACTTAATTGCTGTTCCTAGTCTCGAGTAACAGGAGACTTTCAACGTGCATTGAACAAACGTCCACAACTCATGCAAGAAATGGACGGTCCTTTACAACGATAAAGGCAGAATTATTTACATGTCGATAACGCTAAACGCACATGTATTTATGTTCATGTCGGAACCCCCCCCCCCCTTTTCCTCCGATTTTTATTTTTTATTTTTGTGTAGATTTTCAGCAACATTGGTCAAGAAACCCCCCCCTTTTGGCCCACAGAACCCAGTAAGTGGACCCCCCTTTCAAAAATTTCTGGATCCGCCCCTGAGGGGTATGCAACAAATAACATACAATGTTTGCAAAGACATATAACAAATAATGTCATATTCTTTGTCTGTAGTTTTTTTTTTTTGTATAAATCGTCTAATTAGTTTCATTACCTAGTAGTGGGCCAGTTGGTATAGTTACTAGACCAGTAACAGTCATCGATAAACCAAGTCCAGCCGCAAAATCATCAGGTCCTAGAAATTTCAAAACAGACAAACCTTGCATTGTTATTGCCATTGTTAGGCTTATACTATAAACGGAAGCAACTACTGTAGTTATCCAAAAGGAGGTTGGTATAACAACTAGGAGAGCCAATGAAATGCAGCCCATTATGGAAGCAATTAATGGAATCCATATCACACTAAAATGTGGAATCTTCTTTAAAACGCCTGGTGCAAACCGGAATATTGTGGCAACTATGTTAAAGTACAAATAGATTTGTACTGCGTCGGCTCTTGAAATCCCTCTTGTTTGCCAGTAGTCGATGAGAAATATTTTTATCATACTCAAAACAGCCAAGGATATTGCATGAGCTGACATGAAGAAAATAAACAGCCTTTTTCTTAGTAAATGTCGAAAATTTTCACAAACAGATCTTTCAGAGTTTGATTTAATGTGCTCGCAATTTGAATCGAACTTTTGATTCGGATTTCCAGCGTCACAGTTTGATGAGGATTTTTCAATTTTGATCATAGATACCTTGATGTTGCGTGAATCTCCAATTTGTAATTTTGTTGTGGTTTTTGAAGTTGTTGAAGTTGTGAAAAGAGCTGCATGTACAATAAGATGCAGCATCATTCCAGAAAATACCAAAAGCGCCCCTCTCCACGTGTATTTTTGAATCAGTGACTCCAAAATTACAGGATTACATGTTTCTCCAACGGCACCGCCGACGTAAACAAAAGACAGTGCAATTAGCTGGTATCGTCCTTTATAAAATTTCCCAACACAAGAAGTTGCACAAACATAAGCCAATGACATTCCAAAACCTATTAAAATGAAGTGTGATTAGTCTACTGGTGAAGTTGTGGAGTATTTTTGAATATTATTCTTTAAATTGCAGGACTTTTTCTGCCTCAACTGTAACCTATTTGATCAAAATAAGTACAATTTTTATATTTTTATATACATTCGATTTCTTGTGAATGAAAATTTAAGTAAACGAAACTTGTCTTTAAATCTGTTTAGCAGTGGTCTGCACTTTTGATGTCTATCAGTATGGTGATTTGCCTTTCAAAACTTATTCACTTGCAAAAGCTCCAGATTGATGGATTTGTGGATTGAAACATTAAAAAATTGCTTTACCGGTTCATAGCACAGGCGTTTGGGTCCAGGATTTAATTTTTTATTTTTTAACGTGTATATAAAAAATTTCATCTCGTCTGTGGAAATAGTATATAGACGAGATGAAAGTTTAAAAAAAAAGAAAAAAAGAAAATCCTGGACCCAAACGCCTGTGGTTTATAGTTATTATATAGTGAACAAATTTGGGTTTTATGAGAAAGCACAATATTTGGTATGGTAGAAGTACTTGCACTACTATAAACAATATGCTTTGCATCCACCTTCAAAAACCAAAATGTCCGACTTTTCAAAATGGCCGTCACTTTTTTAACTGACATACGTTATATATATATAAAAAAAGATTATTATTTATAAATCAAAATTGTATTTTACTAATATTTTAACTGAAAAGTACGTATGTGTATCTTGCAAAGAAGTAAATTTTACTTACAGCAAACTATTCCAATGGCAACAACAAGGAAAAGGATGGAGTTTGCAAAAACAGAGGCTCCTAATCCTGCTGCCCCTAGAAATCCTGCAACCACAATCCCTTTTATTGGCCCAATTTTGGTAATTATCATGCCAGCAATGAGGCCTGAATTATAAAAAAGTCATCATATGCAAAAGAAACCAGCAAGGACCAGATACGATCACGTAACCCTCAGTCCCCGTACGTTCAAGTAGAGATAATCGGACAAGAGCCGTATCGTGAGTAATGTTGACATTAAGCCGTTTACCTGTTACGTTCTAATGTCCATTAGTTGGGCATAAATTCTTGTTATCTCCCTTTTAATTATAATACCCTATATGGATAAACTGTGAACACTGCTCACGAAAAGATTTATTTTTTTAAACTTGAATTAATGTATCATAGAAGAAAGAAAAAAGGAGGAGGTCCAAGCAAATATTTTGTTTTCTGTTTATACTTTTAGTAATTTCGGAGTTTTCCCAGAACATTGGACTTTTTCTACTTTTTTATCAAAACTTGATCAGCCGTTTACATCTCCGACCCCATCTGTTAAATAGGGTGTGGGGCAATAATGTGCAGTACAAAAATAAATCATATTGTCCGCCCTCGAAGATTTATAGGTTCTTACATAAGTTCTTGGAAAAGACCGGCTAATCTTTCACGAGTGATAGAATTTTTCAGTCTTTTTGTGAGTGGAGCGCAGCGGAATGAGCCAAAAGACCAAAAAAATTCTATCACGAGTGAAAGATCATTGCCGGTTTTCCAAGAACGCGTGTAAGTACCTATTTCTTCCGTAAAAATCAAATTTTTATATTCTGAAACCTTTGGTGGCTTCATTCTAAAAACCGAAAGTTTTAAATATCATTGCATTTCATTGGTCGACATCATCGATCAATATCATTAACAGCGGTTATTATTGGTTTATTGACCAGTGTGAGATCGCTGTACGTGCTTGCATCTCAACCTGGTCATCTCACACTGAAAATAGTCATTTACGGAAGAATCATCATTCTATTACCTATAAGTAAAAATCTTACTAAAGCAGTTTTTCGTCGATCGGCTTTTTGTAAAGCATTCAATCCGAATTCCGTCGATGTTATGTATCCCTATTTTACACGTTCAAATAAAAATTCAATTCAAATCGTAATTTCAAGTCAAAAATTTTAATCGGGAACGTTTCAAATATATTTCAAGTTTCTGCTGTGGCAGATCAAGAACCAGGATGTTCCGTCGAGGGGAGGGTGGGGGTGTCGAAACACACCCTATCCTTTGAAAATTTTATAATATTTTTGTGCAGATTTTAGGCAAAAATGGCCTGGAATCCTCTTTAGTAGACAATAGGCAGACCCCCTTTCAAAATTTATGTACCAAGCCAGGACCATTACAAAAGTTTTTTTATGGTATTTGTACCGTGTGTCGTCTTTTTCTTGGACAATGAGATTGATCCTCCAAGCTCGGTAATTTTGCTATTACCTTTATTCATCTATCAAAGATTCATTAGATGCGATTTATCCAAAAGATTGACAATACCAATCATTAAAACCAATGCACCCCAATACAAATGTATGCCACACTTGGACTATTAAAAAAAACAACCGGACAGGGGGGGGGCTTGGTTTTTTCCCCCAAAATATTTTGGAAATTATTTTTGATAGAAAAATGTTTTGGCAGCAGAGGGTAAGAAATAAGAAAAAAATATTCTGAAGAAGGATATTTCAGGTACATAGAATAATGCGAATAATGAAGAAAAAAATTCTGTCGCGATGCCTTCAAAAAATATTTTTTCAAAAAAAAACCCCCAAAACTTTAACCTGAATCATTCATCTGAAAAATGTAGGTTAAGGTGACCTAATTTGGGTACGGATGTTGGTTACTTTCTAAGATGTTCACACTGACCCAACATCATTTCTCTACCACTTGCAGTTGCTAAGATTTAGACCTAAACCAAAACTTAAACCCGAGTCGTTCATGCGGAAATTGTAGGTCAAGGTGACCCAATTTTGGTACGGATGTTGGTTACTGTCCAAAATGTACCCACTAACCCAATATCATCGCTCTATCACTTGCAGTTGCTGGGATATGGACCTTAACCAAAACTTTAACCGGAATCATTCATGCGGAAATATAGGTCAAGGCCACTTAATATGGTACTGATTCTGACTACCATCAAAGATGAATATCATCACTCTATGATGTTTAGTTCCCAAGTTATTGACAAAACAAATACCATTACGTTCATACGCACGAACGAACGAACGAACATACGAACGTATGAACGAACGAACGTATGAACGAACAAACCAAACGCTATATCCCCTCCCCAACTCTGTTGGGCTCAGGGATTAAAAAAAATAAATTATATCCAACATTTCTATATTTTTATAGATGAAATTAAGAGGAATTAAAGGGGACCTAGACGATTCGCACAGTTGTTGTGAAACCCATTTCAGCATGATTTTGTAACAGATTAAAAGACTTTTGCTGTGGTCATATAAACTTGTATTTGTTAAAACTTCCGTTTTTGCCTCAGTTTTGTTCAGTGGTGTATCCATCAATATATCTGAGGTAGATGGTAATACAATGAATGAAAGTTGCAACAAACATACAAACTAAAACATTTGCTACGACTGACGCAAGGTTTGTCTCATCATTTCCGCTGTAACCAAAAAGAAAAAAAGCCAAACACTATATGTAAAGAACGTATCGATGAAACAAAAGAAACAAGAAATCTGTGACCCAATGCTCACCAGTGCTACTACCGCTTTCACAACTACTACTAGTATGCAATGCGTTTAATATCAAGTTTACAACAAACAGGAAGTAAATGTTTGATGGCTCCAAAAATGTATCAATACATCATGTCAATACCAAGCTTGTGACCAATTATCAGCAACTTAGGAGTTGCTGAGTTTTCATGTAAGTGAATGAAATGTGCGACAGTTTTTTTGTTTTAATTTTCGGTTAACAGGAAGTAGAATTATTGATGAAAGGATATGGAGTAAATAAACATGACACTATAAAACATATGTCGACTCAAACTGCAATTTATTAAGAAGTCCGATGGATCAAAAAAGTATCCCACAATACATCAAATCCATATCAAGCTTGTTTCCAAATATCAGCAATAGGAATAATAGTTGCAAAGCCAAGTTATATGTAAATTAAAAGCTGGGCAGAATTAATTTTGTGTGACGGAAAAATTAAAGTCTTCGATAAACAGGAATTAAATGTCCAATAAATCCAAAAACGTATTCCACAATACACCCTGCCATAACAAGCTTGTTTCCAAATATCAGCAATCTAGAAATAATAGTTAAAACAGTATACCCTCTTCTTCTTCAAGCGGGGCATAAAATGCCCAATTGAATACAAAATTTGAAATTTGTTTAAGATGAGTCAAAAATTTGCCTGAGGTAGAAATAAACCACATGTAACTTAGGTAGCGACCATTTGATTTTGTTTTGGAAAGGGGGGTGATTATGGTATAATTTGAAATAAAAAAGCAGTATGCCAACAACAATCAGAAAATAAAAATGCAGGACAACGCTTTGATATAAAAAAGGCAGAATGGTCATTATTTTATAATTTTTTTATTTGGTTTTAAAATTCAAAAATAGAACGCGAAACATCGTTCAGATAATAAAAAGCTGTATGAACAAGGGGTTGCACTAAGTCGTGCTAAGCATAACCCCACTCGACCATTCAGAAAACAGGAAGTAGATGACCTACTGACCTGGAAAGTGGAGGCACGGAAATACTCATCATATGCTAAAGCTATATACCAAATTTGAAATTAATCCCTTATGTAGAAGTCGAGAAATCTGTTACGAAAAATTGTCTATTTTGACCCATAAAAAGTCTAAGTCGGCTCTGAAAACAGGAAGTAGATGATTGACTGACCTGGAAAGAGAAGGCACGGTAAAACTAATCATGCTGAAGCTGTGTACCAAATTTGAAACCAATCCATCCAGTTGAAACCGAGAAAAACTGTTACGAAAAATTTCACACTTCAAATGTTTTACATTAAAAAAGTCTAAGTCGGCTCAGAAAACAAGAAGTAGATGATGGACTGACCTGGAAAGAGGAGGCATGGTATAACTCATCAAGCTGAAGCTGTGTACCAAATCTAAAACCAATCCATCAAGTAGAAGCAGAGAAATTGAACCGGACGGACAGACGGACGGACGGACGGACAAGGTGATTGCGATATAGCCCCCTCTCTTACGAGTGCGGGTATAAAAACATATCAATAACCCCATTAGCCCCATAAAAATCGAATGATCGCTCTCTAAAATGTACGAATAGGTGCTTAAGATTTTATTAAATTCATACCAGATGTTATTCAAATTCCACTGTGATGCATAGGAAGAGGTTATTTGGACAGTCTAAGAGACAATTATCTACAAATGTACATGTAGCTACTGTTTAACTTATTTTTTTGTAAATAAATCCCCTCTTCTATACAAATGTTCAGTCTTTACAATCCCGTTTACTATACGTGGGGTTTTTGATACCAAATTTCAACAAAAAGGTAATGAATATATGTTTGACAAAAACTAGCAGATGAACGCACAATCTGCAACAAAGTAAGTTACTCTGCAATAAATTTTATTCATTAAAACAGTGGGATATTTTTAAAAATTAATAAAAAAATCCCCAGAATAAAAGATGGAAAGCCTGGGTGAATATTTTTAAAACAAAAGTTTAAACGGAGGAATCGCTAAATTATAAGATGGATTTTCTATTTTTTAATTTTACATATTTATACCCGCCCCACCAAAAAATAATACTAATGATAAAAACAAAGAATTAAAAAAAAAGTAATTTATACAAAAATTTATAATAATATATAAAATAAATAATAAATAAACAACGATAAACGAGAGTTCCAATGCATGATACCATAGATGTATATATATGGGTAATACATCTATGATTAAAATACATGTTCAAATCTAATGCGGATCAATTAAGACACCTGGCATAAGGGAGGTAATGATTATGTCGTTTTAGACTTCTTAGGGTAACTTAATGATACGTAGATACGTACGTCGCTTCTCCGATTATCTCTAATAAGGGTTAGTTTATCGTATCTATAAGTGCTCAAGGCATTAAGTCCTTGGCAGTCCGGCAGATATGTGAAATAAATTTTGGTTTGGTGAAGAAAGCACCATATTTGGGATGGTAGTAGTACTTGCCCTACTAAACAATATATGCACCTACCTTGAAAAATCAAAATATCCAACTTTTCAAGATGGACGCCATTATTTTAACTGACATACGTGAATTCTTATATTAATTTTTATTTGATTTTTAGGCTTAAATTTGCATATTTAATATAATGTTTTAATGAAATTACATTTTTCATTTTGTTGGTATCTTTTTTAGGTTCTGATGCATAAGTAGCTATCATAATATCAAAACCTTGCAAAGTTTTAGATCTACCACAGGGGCTTGTTTAGGTGTTTTATATAGGATAGCGACCGCCATTGACAGTAAAACCTCGTGTTACCCACTAAACAAGCCCCTGTGGATCCACACGCATCTTTCAGTCTTCAAAAATAGTTAATGATTTTGCTTGGAACGAATGTTTTATATGCCAAAAGAAGGCCATAGATCCACTTCAGCTGCTGCAATCAGTAAAGGGACAGATTAATAAGTAGGCACAGGATACACACTTTTAAAACAGCAATAAACAATTGTAAACTGGTATTCATTAAATAAAAAAGTAAGATTATATCATTTTGTGGAAAACAAAGTGTCGGCATTTTGCATGTGGCAACATAGAGCAAGATGGGATAAAACATGTAGAAACATGTTTTCAAATCTAAAAATAGAAGAAAAAAGGGATAGTACAGAAGAAGATGCTACGGAATGCAAGATAAAAAAGACGGAGTGTTGGGTGATGCAACAGCGACAATGACAAAGGAATGTTTCTTTTGTGGCAAGACTTCATGAGATCTGCATAAGGCACTGACATGAAGGTTCACAAATTTAAGTGCTGGTGACATGATTTCACAGAGCGCTATTTAGCATTAAAACTGCTCAACAATTCAGTGTGTCAAATCCGGTATAGGAAAACAAAACAAATTTCTACGACAAAACCATCATTTGAGAGATTGAAATCTCAAAAATCTTGATTTGGGTGTCTAAAAGCAAAAAAAAAATGACTTTGATATAAGTTGATAGAAGCAGAGGTATCAATTGGGCATTCGAACGTCAAAAGTACGAAAGGCCAGTGACAATACAAGTCAACACCAACGAGAACGGGGAAAAAAGAGACAACATGTAAAACACGGAAACATGATATGAGTATATACCCATCTTGTATCAACAACTTCTCTTAAACCATGATATAGATACATGTATACACCTCTAGCAAAATAAAATTTATTCTGTCATAGAGGGCGGAGTTTGTGAAATGGGACTTGATTTCAAACGAGAAAATATGAGAAATATAGCTTCTACAACGCGATCGAGTTGATTATGGAATTTCTAACATCGAGAGAAATAAATTGGTTGAGAGGTTGATAAAACGGATGAAAATTAGAGAATTTCTCTAATTTTCATCCGATTTATCAACCTCTCAACCAGTTGTGAAAAAATATTTCTCACCTCTAGAGAGAAATTTGTTCTCAGCGTAATTGCACGTGCAATTGATGAGCGACCTTTTGCAACTTCTTACCTGTAAACATTAGAGAAAAACCTTCTACAACTTAATTCTCGATGATTATGGAATTTCTAATATCTCGAGAAATAAATTTGATATTTCAATCGCTCGGCAAGCCTCGCCATTAAATTAATCAAATTTATTTCTCTCGATGTTAGAAATTCCATAATCAACTCGATCGCGTTGTAGAAGCTATATATCCTTTGTGACCAAGAGAAATGTTATGTCCTCGTGGTGCTTGATTTTCAAACTTGACGAATGTATTTATAACTGCTTCTTTTATAAATATTTGGTGCTGTAGTAGATCTGCATATTCAGCATTACAGTATCAAATTTTAGATATAGTCTAAATGACAAACGAAATTACGGTACCTGCTTTCGTCGCAACAGAGTGACATATTATCTAAAAACCATTTATAGAAAGAAACATTTCACTTTGTATGAGCAAAATAAACAATATATTATTATGTTACAATAATGTATATTAACTAGCTTTAGTTATGTCAATTTTGCATTTAAAAAATTCATAACATCTCCCAACAATCAGGTTTTTTTTTTAAATTTTCGAGGTTTATAGTTATACTCAAGGGCGAAAACTGGCATTAAGGAATTTTACAATAAGTATACCTATTGCAGTTGTTCATACGAGATGGGACCGATCTAGTTTTTTTGGGGGGGATCTGGCATGTTGGGGGTGGGGTGTGGCAATATAACACCACAACAGCATTTGCTACTTGAAAGAGAAAATACCAAATTGGAAATAAGAAAAACCAACCTCGAAATGAGAATTTCTTAGTTACTTTCGAAAACTTTAATGTACATATAGAAGTACTGGTCTTTCATAAAAACCATATATATTAAATCTTGAGTGGCTGTGATAAGTTAATCTCGAAAAAAAATATTACAAGTATATTCTAGTTACGAAAGGACGAACTGACAGACAAAGCTAAATAAGTAAATGTCATTTTCTATAACATGTATAAGGCGTGTTCGAGTGTTCTCACGTCCCGTTAATTACTTGTTATCCTTTTGTCTCAGATACTCTCTTGTTGAATTGAGCTTTTATCGATTTGATTTTTACTGTATGTTAGTTTGTGCTTTGTTATTGATTATCAATAGGGGGAAGGTTGGAGCCAAATAACTAGTTTAACCACGCCACAAAGGCTGCTGGCTGTTTTCCATTGTCAATTGTCAAGACTGTTTAGGGTCTCCCTTCCTCAGTTCCATAGTTCTAATGACCGATCTATAAAAGAGACAACTGTCCTAATTTCTGCAGGTGTTGACGGGGTTAAAATTTTTAATAGTTTTTCATTATTGTTAAGCAGATCAAAATTTGGATACCAATCTAAAAGGTTTTTAAGAAATGTATCCCTTTTCTTTTTGTTAATAAAGGTCATAACAAAACTACCGAACTTGAATGATCAATCTCATAGTCCAAAGAAAACGACAAAAACGAATCAGTCATACCGGAGAATTGGTGGATCGCAATGGTCCTGACTTGGTACAGGCATTTCAAACGAAATGATTGGTTAAACCAGGTTTTATGGCGCCAAACCTCCCTCTTCCATTGCGATCTTAGGATCCGATAATGACCATAGAACACAACATAGTTGTGAGACACAATAGGGATATTGAGGTGATCATCTCAGTACAGCAGACCAGCCAAACACTAATTTTAAAACAATTAACCACCATGTCTTTTAACTCAACTTTGAACTTTTCTACTAGTGGCTGATAACGAAGAAAGAATTTTTTATGCCCCATCTACAAAAGTAGAGGGGCATATAGTGTTCGGGTCCGTTCGTCCTTCCGTCCGTTCGTCCGTCCCAAATCCCTAATTTCCAAATTCCCACTTATTGACAAATGCAAAATTAATCATATTGGTATGGTAGGTGCACCTATTGATGCTAAGCACAATGCATGCTTCGGATGCTGGATGTGACCTATATTTTCCGCATGAATGACCACTTACAGAAGAATGGTTAAAGTCTATTCCCACTTACTGACAAGTACCACATCAGCCACATTTGTATTGTAGGTGCACCTAGTGATGCTAAGCATAATGCATGCTTCGGATGGTGACTGTGACCTATATTTTCCGCATGAATGACCACTTATAGAAGAATGGTTAAAGTCCATTCCTTCTTACTGACAAGTGCCATAGCAATCATATTGGTATGATAGGTGCACCTAGTGATGCTAAGCATAATTCATGCTTCGGATGCTGACTGTGACCTACATTTTCCGCATGAATGACCACATACAGATGAATGGTTAAAGTCCATTAAATTTAACTGACAAGTGCCTTAGCAAACATATTGGTATGATAGGTGCACCTAGTGATGCTAAGCATAATGCATGCTTCGGATGATGACTGTGACCTACATTTTCCGCATGAGAATAATGGTTAATTTTAAGTCCATTCCCACTTACTGACATGTGCCACATCAACATTAATGGTATGGTAGGTGCACCTAGTGATGCCAAGCACAATGCATACTTTGGATGCTGACTGTGACCTATATTTTCTGCATGAATGACCACTTATAGAAGAATGGTTAAAGTCTATTCCTTCTTGCTGACAAGTGCCATAGCAACCATATTGGTATGGCAGGTGCACCTAGTGATGCTTTAGTGATTGCAGAAAAAATAAATGTTGCGAGATGGGGCGTTATGTATTTTGGACATATTCTTGTTAAGGGATCGTATGAGACGTATTTTCTTATAGCCCTGCTCCGAAAGCCGGTCACGAAGAAATCGGTGTCTGATCAAAAAATCTGTGAAATTTGTACAAGCTCTGGCATATCGAATAAGTTGCGAAACATAAACACCGTATGCAGGGGAAGTAGGTATATTGCTCTGTAGATTAGGACAATTTATACTTTTTAAATTAAAATCGTCTCTTTTATAGTAAATTTTTGTACTGAGATAACCACCTGGGTCAAATTCGAGATGCAAATCCAAGAAAAACGTGAAGTAATTTGATTCGATGGTCTCTTTAATCTCCAATTCTGGAGGATATATTGAAGGAATCCATCTACCAAATGAAGTGTTATTGACAGAAAGGATATCATTAATATATCTGAATGTAAGATTAAATGACCTTGCCTCTTTCATCTTCTTGTTCTTTACGAGTCCCTGAAGAAATTCAGTCTCGTAAGAGTATAAAAACAAATCGGCGAGGAGAGGAGCACAGTCTGTGCCCATTGGAATGCAGATTTGTTGTTGATAAATCTCTCCCCTGAAGGTGACAAATATGTTGTCAATGAGGAAATCAAGCATACTGCAAACTTGTTCCAAAATTATACAATTTAAAAAGAAATGTTGCTCATCATCTAAAGCATTACAGGTCTCACATAGTCTCAAATGCCTGGGAATTTTTAGATATCTACCAGTTTCAATCACTAATTCTAAACTTTGTTATGTTTTGACGTACTTTTTTATTTGGATGTTTTAAGTAAAACTTCAATTGATTTTTTTGTTACTTTAATACTTTTATATAAGAACAACCACTATATAAATGATCTTATTGTCACACCTGGCATATATACGGGTGTAACATGCATACTTTTTATCTGAGCACCTCTACAAAATCTACGAATTAAAAGCTGACTATTACAATTTATGTCGTATTTGGAAAGAAAGTAGAATTTTGAGATCTGCCCTACGAAATAAATATTTGGTATGATCAAAACTGTAAAGATTGTCATTTATTATCTTATTGCAAATATACTGACGGACAAAAGAAATGATACACATTGAAAAAATTAGGTTTAATCAATATTTTATTATTTGTCATCATTTTGTTGGTTTATCCCAATAAAACTTGTTCATATAAAAGTTTGGCATGGAAAATCAGGAAACTTGAAGAAGAGATAATCCAACATTTTGAATAACAAGAGGCTCCCAGGAGCCTGAATCGCTCACCTGAACTACACAGACACATATATTTTGTAGATATTATTGTGCATAACCATATGCGATTTAAATTTCTGAAATATCTTGGTTTTATTTCAAGTTATTTGGGCTTAATAAGTGCAAAATTTGGCAAAAATTTGGAAAAAGGGCAATTACTCCCACATCAGCAGTCAGATCTTTTCCAAAATTTCAGCACAGGTAGATCTTAATATGCTGATCTATTTTGATTCTTGCACAATTTTGATATCTGAAACCATTTTTGAGTTATTAGCAAAAAAATGCAATTTTCCCCTATGTTCTATTTTTAGCCATGGCGGCCATGTTTTTGACGAATCAAAAATCTGAACAATAGAGTTGTAGCATATAAGCTATTAAACAAGTGTGCCAAGTTAAAATGCAGTTGGTTTTACGATGTCCGACAAGATAATCGTTGAAATTCAGGGAAATAGTAATGAAAAATTGTAAATATTGTTGTTTTAAGGAAGAAATTATCCTACAGTTTTGATCTAAATACGTGAAATGTAGATCTTGATGTGCTTAATCATATGCAATTTAAATTCTTGAAATATCTTGTTGAGTTTTCAAGATATATGGCTAAACAAGTGAAAATTTTTGAAAAAATCAAAAAAAAAGGGCAATTACTCCTACATCGGTTGTTGGATCTTCTTGAAACTTTCATAGCAGGTAGATCTTGAGATGCTGATCACTTTTGTCTCCCATTAGAATTTTGATATCTATTACCATTTTTGAGTTATTAGCAAAAAACTGCAATTTACACCTATGTTCTCTTTTTAGCCATGGCGGCCATATTTTTTGACGAATCAAAATTCTGAACGATGGAATTGTAGCATATATGCTGTTAAACAACTGTGCCAAGTTTGGTTGAAGTTGGATATATGGTGTCAGACAAGTTAATCTTTGAAATTCAGGGGAAAAGTAATGGAAAACGGTAAATTTTGACGCTTTAAGGGCCATAACTCCTAAACGAAATGGTTCTACAGCTTTGACCTAATTACATGAAATGTAGATCTTGATGTGCTAAATCATATGCAATTTGAATTTTTAAAATATCTTGTGTAGTTTTCAAGATATAGGGCTAAATAAGTGCAAAATTTTGAAAAAATCCAGAAAAAGCGCAATAACTCCTACATCGGTGGTTGGATCTCTTTGAAAATTTCTGGGCGGGTAGATCTTGAGATGCTGATCACTTTTACCCTGCAAGAATTTTGATATCTGTTACCATTTTTGAGTTTTTTGCAAAAAACTGTACTTTGACCCCTATGTTCTATTTTTAGCCATGGCGGCCGTGTTTTTTTACGAATCAAAAATCCGAACGATTGTTTTGTACACATAATACCATTTAACAACTGCATGTACCAAGTTTGGTTGCTATTGGACTTATGGTGTCGGACAAGTTAACGTTTGAAAAATTGTTTACAGACGACGACGACGACGACGGACGCCAAGTGATGGCATAAAAAAACACATGAAAATAAAAAATTCGTATGGAAGATTTATTGGTTTTTAATCGAAAGGTCAAATGGAAGTGTCATTGTGTTTGGAAAGGTCAGGGAAACACAAGATTTATTGAAAGATTTAGTGCCCACAAGGTTTTTAAAGTCTTCAAAGTGTCAGGAGGGGAGTGTGCTATGTCCATCCATTCCAAAAAATGATTTCATGCACAAATTTAGGCACAGTTCACGTTATCGTTAGCAAGGAGAAGATTTGTCAAAAAAATTTTCACCGGAATCAATGTTGTTTCCGGTTGATATCGAAGATGTTGTGTCACCCACCTATACATCCAATAGTACCCCACGTAGATATGGCACACCTAAATATTCACAGAGATATGACCACAGAGCTCGCTAGCACTGGATATTCACGAGTGATATTGTTACCAGTAGTCCATAGTGATGTGCTACATAGTTTCACAGGAGATGGCCATGAATTTGTGATTTCTGAAAGGCTGTACTGGTAACCGGAAGTGATTGCTCAAATCAATAGAAAATTTCTTCAGTTCCAATCTTCACAACCCTGGCTCTCAGAAAAAAGGTCTGAAAGGTATTCAGGTACTCTTTTCCGTCAGCAGAAAGATTTACAGTTTACCCTTTGTCCAAAAATATGATTTTAAAAATTCCTTTCATCTTTGCATGTCTGAGGCTTAGACATGAAGTAATGTCAACATGTTTTCTCTGCAGTATCGGTTGATTTTAAACAATTCTAAAATGTTTCCTAATTTTTTTTTTGTTCTCACTTTGCACTAATAATCTTATTTTAGAGAGCATTCAAATGTGTATCCTTTCTTTTGACCGCTAGTATATTTTCAAAGCTAAAAGAAATGTTCAGAATTTAAATACTAAATAAAAAGCTTCGCCGAGCGCAGCATGATACGACCGCAACATGTTGAACCCTGTACATTTTAGGCCCAATATGGATAGTCTATTGCTCTGGACACATGCAGCCCATGGTGGACTGACAAAGGTTTTTGACACATGCTTCTCTGGTGGACTTTCGACCCAGGGGGTAAAAATATAAATTTTCAATTTTGTATTCTACTCTTGAATAGAATAATGTTTGGGAAAAAAAATTAAAAATCGAACCAGAATTTTTTTTAAATTATGATTACAGCCCCTTAGGTAATGAGCGAAGAAAGGTGGGGGTCGCAAAAATTAATTCTTAAATTTAGAATTGCTACTTGGCAAGGATGAACTTGTAAAAAAAAAATTTTTAATCGGACCAGAAATAAAAAAGTTAGGATTTTGGCCCCTTTTGGTCCCTAATAACATAACAGTAAAAAAAGGGGACACAAAAATATATCTGCTACTTGACAAGAATAAACTTCCAAAAAAATTGTCAAAATCAAACAAGAATTAAAAAAATTTCCATTTCGGCCCCTTTTGGCCCCTTATTATGTAACAGGTGAAAAAGGGGTGGGGTTGCAAATATTAATTCCCAAATTTGGATTCGCTACCTGACAAGAATAAACTTGCAAAAAAAAATTTCAAAATCGGACCACAAATAAAAAAGTTTCGATTTTGGCCCCATTTGGCCCCTAATTACGTAATAGGGAAAAAAAGGGGGGGTCGCAAAAATTAATTTCTTAATTGTGTAAATGAGCTGAACATTTAAGCAAGCAACAGCTTCTCTCTACCTGCTATAGTTTTCATTTCATTTGCCAAAAACATGAAAAAACATTATTTAAGGGGCTGTAGCCCCTATAAGGGGTCATCTGACAACTTCGGCCCTATTGAGTTTTTTGTAGAGCTAATTGAGCTGAACAATTAAGCAAGCAACAGCTTTTTGCTATCTGCAATAGTTTTCATACTATAGGGCAAAAACATGAAAAAATGCTATTTTTCACCTTTAAGGGGCCGTAACCCCTATAAGGGGTCATCTGACAACTTCGACCAAATGGAGACTTTTGTAGAACTTTTGATCCTGAAGCAGTAGGGTGGCATCAGATTTCATCTATCTCTTATACTTTTTGAATTACAAGCCAAAAACAGTAGTCTGACCCCCCTGGTCTATTTTTAGCCACAGCGGCCATGTTTTTTGACGAATCAGAATTTGAAACACATCTAAAGTGCATGACACCCTATTGATCAATCATACCAAGTTTCATTGAATTCTGTTCAGTAGTTTCAGAGGAAAAGATTTTTGAAAAAGTTATTGTAAGAACAAACTAAAAGTTGCAATTTGGCCCCTTTTGGCCCTTAATTTCTAAACGAAAAAAGGGGGGACTCCCAAAATCAATCCCATCCATCCTTTAATGGTAAGAAACATCATTGTCAAATTTCATTGGATTTGGATTACTAGAACTAAAGTTATCGTGTATACACTAAAGTTAACAGACGACGACGACGACGACGACGACAACGACAACGACGACAGCATCATACCATTATACGTCCGCAAATTTTTTGCGGTCGTATAAAAATGAAAATTGAATAAATTATGATATGAACATTTCACATGTTTGAAAATTTAAGGAATTTTCAATAGATGTTGCAAATGTTATATTATATTATCATATACCTGTATTAAATGTTACAGGTATAACTTTATACAGTCAGAAAGTCGGTCAGAACGAGACAAAAGATTACGCACTCTTCTGTAAATAAGATATAATTTGATTTGGGATGTTTACATAGTAACTATAGCAGTCAAAAAATTCATGTATTTCTTAAAATTACACGGGTAATTAAATGAGTTCAACAGTTGGATAAATGGAAACATAACTGTTATATCATTAGCAAGTTTTGTTGAAATTTGCATTCTAATTTGAATAATTGTTTGGGTGTGCTGGTTTTTTAAATAATATATTCACTAATATTCAATTAACTTTTATCTTTATTTTAGTGCATTTTTTTTTCAACAAAATACCAGTAGCTTGCACTAGGTAAAACAGTTAAAATTTCATTTATCAATATGGACCAATATGGCCATCGATTTTTTTTTTCTAAAAAGGCGTCATTAAAAAAAAATCGATGGCCACATTGATAAATTGATTTTCCTTTTGGCCAGGATTTGAATTTCAGTCTACACAAGTAAACTGAGGCGTTTTGCAAAAATTCATGCTTGTATCACAATCTGCCCAATTACCTTGATTTTGTGGGTTAATAACACCCACTTTAAATGCTGTTGCCGAGAAAGCTTTTTAAGAAAGTGTAATTTTGTTAAACTTGAGCTTTGTAATTTTAGTCCATTTTGGAGCAGAGGTTATGATCAAACTACATACCACCAGCATTGAAAACTCCGGCTCCGACCGATTGTACCAGCGACGTCTGCCAGGCTGGTCTATCAAATGCATCTAACCATTCATTGTAAAGAACGGACATACCAAACGTAAAGCCGTTTGACAGGAATAAGGACAGAAATCCAGAAATCAAAATCAAAATATTTCGTTTTGTAAAACTGTACATTGCAAGTGTTCTTCATAGATAAAAGTTTCCCCGGTGGTCTTTTTTATATTGAAGAACCCAACTTGCACCTATCTAACTATATTAACTATTCGCGATTCTTTCTGGGTTTATGAATTAAGGGATAGATATGCATATTTTTGTGTCTCGGTTGAAGATTCTTAATGTCAAATCTGAAATAAACTAGTATAATTCTAACGCGAAATTAAACTTATACAGTTCATTGGACCATGAAGTAACCAACATATCAGCACAATATTATTAAGAAATTTACCTAACTTTCCTCATAAATCATTTATTGTTTCATTTGGCCTATTCTGACTTTTTTTCCTTAGATTTTACTAGCCAAAAAGTGAATTGTTACTTTTATTATATTTTTCAATACTTTGTTTTTTTTCTGATATTATTCCCTCATTTGCAAGTTTGCAGTATTCTTGATTTCCTTATTGAAAACATGTTTGTCACATTTGGAGGAGAGATTTTCCAACAACAAATTGGCATTCCAATTGACACAATCTGTGCTCCTCAGGCTCCTCGCCGATTTGTTTTATACACGAATCTACTTGCTTCACGTCGTTCGACCCGGGTGGCTATCTCAGTAGCACAAAATAACGATAAATGAGACGACTTTGATTTTAACAGTATTAATTTTTCTAACCTGAAAAGGAACATACCTACTTCACCTGCATAAGGTGTTTATATCTCACTACTTCAACAATCGCATGGGTTTGATGTGCAACATTTTTTAGCCTTTTTTAAAAATTAACATATTTATGAATATCAATGGAAATATATTATTTATTACAGTATAATAGACACTAAAGACAATGGAAAACAGCCAGCAGTCTTTAACATTACCAGAAGTCGATGCTCGCCGTCTTGCATTGGCCCAAGACTAAAATTACAATACATAAGATTCATAACCAATCCCTAAATTATCAACGAAAGGTCGACATATTTCTGGACATAGAACAAAAAAACCCCAGATAAATGACAGGGACAAACAAACGCTTTGACAAGGATTCCTGTCTTAGGACAGGCACATATAAAATGTAACGGGGTTAAACTAGTTTTTTGGGTCCAAACTCCCCCTATTGCTAATCTTGTACAAAGCACAAAATAACAAACTCTTATTATCAAATCGATAAAAGATCATTCACCAAGAGAGAACCTGAGACAAGAGCACTATTAGGTTGTCTAGAACTTACGGCATCACCCCGTAGACCTGTGCAAACTACCTTCCCGTCTGTAAAATAAGCCCATCGATAAAATTTTATGGATGAGATTGCAAATATTAACTCTAAGAAAGCAATCTGTTATCTAAATTTCACACAAAACGTACATGTAACAATAACACACAATTGTTTTGACAGTGCGATTGATACTTATATTACACTGTTAACCCGGAAATTTTTGCGCCGCCTTTTTCCGCGATAGGATGATTGAATTTTAGTTCCTGAAGTTTTGAATTCGCGCTGTAATGTTTTTTTTCGTACATCGACTTCAATGAAAGACAAAAATATTCTTGCCGTTTAATTTTCACGTGAGCAATGTCAACTAAAACAAGAATGGAATTCTTAGGTCCCCCGCCGAGTGGCAAAAATTCTTAGTCTAACAGGAAATAAATAAGCGACAATCCTGAAAACGCAGCATATGATACCCCTACTTAAAGCTGCATACCAAATATCTTAAGTCTACGAATAGTAATAGCTGAAAATCTTAAACGAAAAATCTCCAATTTTAACCCTTCAAAAATTCTAAGTCGGCTCGTTAAACAGGAAGTAGGTAAGCGACAGACCTGGAAACGCATCCAACCATATGTTACCCCTACTTTTAGCTGCATACAAAATATTGAAAGCCTAAGATATCAAATTTTGTAAATTCACTATTTGACAAGAATTATAGATAGCCAAAAAATTGAAATCGGACAATACATAAAAAAGTTTCGATTTCGGCTTCTTTCGGCATGACACCCTATTAATGATCAATCATAAGAAGTTTCATTAAATTCCGTTTCGTAGTTTCAGATTTTTGAAAACTTGTGAACGGACGATGGACGCCATGTGATGGCAATAGCTCACGTCCAGTTGAGTTTAAAACCAAGGCCCCTCTTTCAAGTTAAATGATCTTAACAAACCTAATCACAAACAAGAGGAGAGCTCTCAAAATGTTACTTAAAAATAGGACTTTGTCAATCTATGACTTCTAGTTCTTGAGAATTGTCACTCAATTATAAGGCAAAAGATGAGGATGCTGTTCTAAGCTATTACATATACTGGGCCATATGCAGAACAAGTTACATAAACCTAAGACATATAGTTCTTGAGATATGAAAGTGCTTATAAAACTTTTACATTGAAAGTTAATGCCACCTGTATAGTACAACCTTTGTCCAGATATGCTTCACAGACAAGACAAAATATCAACTAGATATCAGGGAATTGATAGCCATCTTTTAAGGGTTCAGCTTGTTGAACCCTGTACTTCGGTAAAAACATGGACCCTGTATTTCTCTTTGACACATGTGGTCAATGGTGGATGGACTATAAACGTTTGATAAGAATTAAGCATTGTGCGAGTATTGCAAAACAATACATAGTCCCTTACTGGCCACGTATTTCAATGTCCAAATAGCCATAACTTTCATTAAAAATTGTGGACCGGAAAAAATCATTAACTTGACTTGTAACTTATCATGGTAGACTTACATACCAGACATCTTTTGTATATATGAAAGGATGTGTAAAAAAGTGCAGAAAACTAAAGTGACGGACGGAAGGATGGAAGGACGGAGAGACGGACGGACGAACGGACCGAAAAACTATATGCCCCCACTGAACAAAGTTGGCGGGGTATAAAAACCCGGTCTATTTTTGGCAATAGTGGTCATGTCTTTTTACGAATAAAATATCAAAACACAACTTTTGTGCATGACACCGTAAGGATTAATCATAACTAGTTTCATTAAATTCTGATCAGTAGATCCAAAGGAGAAGATTTTTGAATAAAAAGCTACGCCGAGCGCAGCATGATACGACGCAACAAATTAAACCCTGTACGATGGAGGTCCAATATGGATAGTCTATTGCTTTGGTCACATGCAGCCCATGGTGGACTTACAAAGCTTCTTGACACATGCATCCTGTGGTGGACTATAAAATGCAAATTTGACACATACATGACATATTCACATCGAAATTTAATAGAAAAAATCTTATTTATATATTTATTGACATTTTTGGTCCGTTGACCCCAAATTTCTTATTTGTTGTCACAAACCCAAAATGCAATTAGAAGCTTCCTTATGTGGATATAATTATATTAAAACTTCATAACAATTGACTGGCCCACTGTAACTTATTTTTTGTGTGTATAACTATTTGCCTTGGCAAACTCTTAAACATACGTCTTTTTTGCCCCTTTGACCCCTAATATCTCGAAAACGGTAAGAGGTATTGCAAATTTGATTGACATACACAGATTCCAATGAAAAAAAAAAGATTTGAAAATTGGACCACAAATAAAAAAGTTGATTTTTTGGCCCCCTGTAGCATTGTAACGGTGCAATATGTATCAAAGCCATTGACACATTCGGTTGACAGAATTGAATGAGGAATTCAATAAAAAAAGAATTTTCAAAATCGAATGGATAATTTAAGTTTGTTTTATGCCACTTCGGTACCTGGTCACTTCGGTACCGATGGAATAAGACACTTCGGTACTCTGTACTAGTCACTTCGGTACTTGGTACTAGTCATTTCGGTACTTGAAAAATAAAATTTTTATTTCATTATTTTTATAAGTAAATTATATTTTCAGTCAAGAAATAAAATATAATAAGTTTGATTACTAAGTGGAAGTTGGTTGTCGGCTTTATCACTTTGATAATTGTAATTATTGTTTATGGTTTTTTAAATTTTTAAAGTGAAACATTTAATCCAGTTTAATTATGAGTTTTAAAATATATTTAACGAGTGATTTTTGTAGTGCTTAGCATACTCTGTCTTTTTTTAAATGTTCGTTGATTTTAAAAGCCATACCAGGCATTTTAACCAATGAATGCATAACTTTGCCGCAGCATCACAATTTTCTCCACATTTTCTTGTAAAATACATTTGAGTCTTAGATTTGACATTAATATTACTGTAGATCATCAAATAATTCTTATAAAATAACCTGCTTTAGCAGAGGATGTTTGCTGCGTTAGCCTTTCTCCTGCGGGGCTTCAGAATATGCTTGATGCTTGTGCCAATTACGCGTCTAAATGGCGATTTAGGTTTAATACGAAAAAGTCCGCTAATGTTATGTTTTCATTGAGTTCTCGTATACGTAAACCAGACTATCAATGGTGTATAGGTGGAGTATACACATCTTGGTGTCCAAATGAACAGCTCATTTAAATCAACTCAGTACATATTGTGTCCTTCCTATTCGGTTCAGTAGTTTCAGAGGAGTTGCGCTGACAAGATAATGAGGATTTTAAGCAATTTTCTAAGTTCAAAGGGCCATAACTGGAACAAAAATTTGAGGATCAAAATTTCGTGGTAATGCGCACAACTGAATATGGTGTCCTTCTGATATATCAAGTTTCATTGAATTCGGTTTAGTAGTTTAAGAGGAGTTGCGCTGACAATATGATAAATGAGGATTTTCAGCAAATTCAAAAAAGTGAAAAGGGCCATAACTCCCATAAAAAATTTGAGGATCAAAATTTCCTGGTTACATGCACAACAACATATGGTGTACTTCCTATATACCAAGTTTAATTTAATTTGATTCTGTAGTTTCAGAAGAGTTGCACTGACAAGATGATAAATGAGGATTTTTAGCAATTTTCTAAGTTCAAAGGGCCATAACTTCCACATAAATTTGAGCATCAAAATTTCCTGGTAATATGCACAACTACATATGGTGTACTTCCTATAAAACATGTTTCATTGAATTCGGTTCAGTAGTTTCAGAGGAGGTGTGCTGACAAACTTTATGATGGACAGACGGACAAGACAAAAACAATATGTCTCCCAACAAAAGTGGGGGAGACATAATAAACATTCTAAAGCAGTTTTGTCAGTACACCCGTATTAGCCCTTTTTGGCCCATTTTTCTAAAATGGTAGGGCCACAAACCCCAAATACAATACCAATCTTCCTTTAGTGGTAACAAACATCATATTAAAATTTCATAACAATCAGTCAATATTTACTAAAGTTATCGCACATAAACCAAATTTCTACAGACGCCAACATGGCCATAACATTATACGATCGCAAAAATTTTGCGGTCGTATAAAAATTGTTGACAGACGACAAAGACAGACAACGGACGCCAAGTGATGGCAATAGCTCACATGGACCTTTTGCAGAAAACTAAATATCAGTGAATTTTCAAAGAGCCATAACTCCTGCAAAATTTGCGGACCTGAATGAAACATACACTTGATCTGTTACTTGATTTGGTAGACTTAAATACCAAATTACAAGTTCATTATCTGCAAGTGTGCTGAAAACTGAAATTTCCGTGAATTTCCAAGTTCAAATGGCCAAAACTTCCAAAAAAATTTGCGGACCAAATCCAAACATAAATTGATCTGTAACTTGTCATGGTAATCTCACATACCAAAATACCAATTTAATATTTGCAAGCGTTTAGATAAAAAGTGTGGAATTTTCCAAATTTAAAGGGCCATAACTTCCATTAAAATTTTCGGACTGACTTGATCTGTAACTCATCATATTTGATTCACATACAAAATATAAGCCCAATATCAGCAAGAGTATGGAAAATAGTGCGGAAAACTTTTTTTTCTTATGGACGCACAGACGCAGGGACAGACTGATAACTATAGGGTGATAGTCACTCTGTTGGGGGTCCTAATAAATCTTTTAAATTTTTTTCCTTTATCTACAATAGTTTCAATTTCAAATGTGAAAAAAATGTTGGATGACCGACCAATGTCAGACAAACAGAAAACAGATACCAGAAGAGGACCATGCTTAAATGTAACAACAGGAAGAATCTACAACTGAAGTAGACTGTTTATAGAGAATTTGTAAGCTTGTATCAACTTAACAAATAAAACAATATGTATAAATTTAAACTATCAAACAATAAACCATATAAAAATTCAACAACATTTATTTCTACTCAACATTCTTTGAACACAGCCAATCTTACATATTCATAAAACAACCATTCATTCAAACATATTTCAAAAACAATTTTTTTCGCTCTGATCTCTCATTCATTTATTGCAGATCAATCTCATCCAAAGATGTCCTCCTCATCATAGTTCACCTGACCTCTCCTGTCTTTGTGGGTACCCTTTTGGGATGAGCTGGCAGCTGAAAAATAGTGAATTCATCAACCATACAGATTAAACTATAAAAATTGTGTTTTTGTTTAGACAACTCTGGTCAAACTGGTTGTTCTGAACAATAACACAGGCAAAGCCTGATTCACCGACCTCTATCTGCAATAGTTTTCATTCTATAGGCCAAAAACATGAAAAAACGCTATTTTGACCTTTAAAGGTCCTATCAAAGGTCATCTGACGACTTCGACCCAATGGAGACTTTTGTACAGCTTTTGATTCTGAAGAACCTAAGATGGTTTGGATTTTTTCTATCTGTTATGGTTGCTGAGTTATAAGCCATTTTAAGTGATTTTACCCATGATTAATTTTTAGTAAAAGCGGCCATGTTTTTTATCGTCTAATTTAAAATGAGAAGGTTTGTTGCCAATATGTCATTTATCATTCCTGCAAAGTTTCAGCTAAATTGGTTAAGTGGTTTTAGAGAAGAAAATTTTTGAAATTGTTAACAGATGACGGACGACAGATGACGACGGACGACAGACCCATAGTGATGGCATAAGTTCACATGGCCTTTGGCCAGGTGAAGCTAAAAAGGCTTCACCTTTTCCCTGCGTACCTTTGAACAGGTTGAACAGTTCAAGACAACTCTTCATTTAAACATTAACAAACAAGAATATGTCCAAAAGACATAATACCCCATCTTGCAACATTAATTTTTTTCCGCAACCACTAAACCATGAGGTTGTTCCAAGAGTATAATTTTATGTTGATTAAATGATTATAAAGTTTCATGAATCTATACTTACATCATGATAAAGAAACTTTAATCTTTCGGTAAACCTAAGTATGACACCCCCTTTTTCAGTGATCAATCAACTTTGAAGATGAAAATGTGTCAAACAGACACAGTGGCCGGTCTACCCTACCAATATAGTTGATTTGGCACATGTCAGTAAGAAGGAATGGACTTTAACCATTCTTCTATAAGTGGTTGTTTATGCAAAAAATATAGGTCACAGCCAGCATCCAAAGCATGCATTGTGCTAAGCATCACTAGGTGCACTAACCATACCAATATGGTTGATGTGGCACTTGTCAGTAAGTGGTAAATATGGGGATTTTGGACGTACATACGTCCATACGAATTTCCGTCAAACTTTTCTCAGTAACCATACATGAGAATGATTTGAAACTTGGTAGGATGGTTCAGTATGACAAACTATACGTCCTAAGCGATTTTGAGACCTGCCGGACATCTACTTCCTGTTTGGGACTTAGGCCAATTTTAAAGTATGTGAACATGATATGAAATTTTCCGTCAAGCTTTTCTCAGGAACCTTACATGAGAATGATTTGAATCTTGGTAGGATGGTTCAGTATGACAAACTATACGTCCTAAGCGATTTTGAGACCTGTCGGACATCTACTTCCTGTTTGGGACTTAGACCAATGTGAAAATATGTAAACATGATATGAAAATTTCTGTCAAGGTTTTCTCAGGAACTGTATACCAGAATGTTTTGAAACTTGGTAGGATGGATCAGTATGACAAACTGTATGTCCTTAGCGATTTTCAGACCTGTCAGAAATCTACTTCCTGTTTGGGGCCAGCGGGGGCATCCGTGTCCCATGGACACATTCTTTCTTTATTTTTATCAATTCTTATATCCATGACATGCTTATATGACCGTGATCTATACCAAGATTTATCTAAAATTTATGTAAAATAATTCAGAAAATTGCATTGTTGCAATATTTGTTTCAATTGGGACTTCCCATCTAGCAACTATATGCAACAGTCTCATGATATTTTAGGTTGTTTCATCTAAATGTATTACATATGTATTCGATATGCATCACATATTTTTTTATTGCCCCATCTACAAAAGTAGAGGGGCATATAGTGTTCGGGTCCGTTCGTCCGTCCGTACGGACCTACGGATGGACAGACATGAGTAAAACTTACTGCCCCCCGGACATGTTGTCGCGGGGGCATAAAAAAGATATTTACCTATAGTGGTTGATAAACAAGAGGCTCCAATGGCTAAATTGCTCACCAGGTCCTTAAGCCATAAGCAAAGGGTCTTTTATAAGGGGTTTTCTGACAATTTCGACCCAATGGAGACTTTTGTAGAGCTTTATATGCTGATAGTTTAAGCAAACAACAGCTTTTCTCTATCTCTTATACTTTTTGATTTACAAGCCAAAAACAGTAGTCTGAACGGCTGGTCTATTTTTAGCGATGACAGCCATGTTTTTTGACGAATCAAAAATCGAAACACATCTTTTGTGCAGGAAACCTTAAGGATGAGTTATACCAAGTTTCATTAAATTCTGTTAAGTAGTTTCAGAGAAGATTTTTGAAAAATTGTTAAAGGATAACAGACGATGGACGCCAAGTGATGGTTATAGTGCACCTGGACCAAAGGTCAAGGTGAGCTAAAATTGATTTTTTTCTAAAACGGTTGATAAAAAATTAATATCTACCTATTGTTGACCATGATGCATTAGATGGCTCATTGCTCTGAGAGTCGATTGTAGGTTGACGTCTGGCCATACTAACTCTTAACTGTACACCATCTACCATAGCACCATTTACCTAAAGAAAGAAGTTTTGATGTATTAATTGATATGTTGTCCTGTTGGCGTAATCATCATCAAGAGAAATACAAGTGTGGCCACTAAAAGTATGTCTCGCCTGCCGGCACCATCACTAAAATCAACTACCTTAGCTTTCATTTCTTGATATAAACACAAAAAGTGTCTGTATACCCAGTATCAGATGCCTAGCTATTATACTTTTCAAGCAATCCATTGTCCATACAAGTATTACAAAAAGTTTTCTTCCTGAAAAAAGGACCTAAGTTCACAGACTCACTGGAGCCTAAAAATGGGGTCATGGTCACATGGCATGGTGACAGTTGCATTAATTATAACCTGAACTGTCTGTATACCCAATATCAGATGCCTAGCTATTATACTTTTCCAGCAATTCATCGTCCAAAAAAGTCTTACAAAAAAGTTTTCAGCCTGAAAAAGACCTAAGTTCACAAAGTCACTATAGCGTGAAAATGGGGTCAGGGTCACACAGCATGGTGACAGTTGTGTAGACCATAACCTCAACTGTCTGTATACCGAATATCAGATGCCTAGCTATTATATTTTTCCAGAAAATCATCGTCCACAAAAGTCTTACAAAAAAGTTTACAACGCCGATGCCACTGCTGCCGTCACCGCCGGAAAGTAATACCTATGTCTCGCCTTTCGCGACTATTCGTCGCAGGCGAGACAATAAATTACATAATATTAGTAAGTTCTAATGTAAAATAAAGTCAAACAACCAGAGATAAAAAAAACAAGTCAAACAAAATACTTCTAGATATAGCTAGAATACATGTACAGAAAAAAGTTAAAAAGAACTTTGTTGAAAAGTTTTATAAAGGCATGTGCATAAGATGTATCATTTATTTAAAGAAAAATAAATTAAAGCATATTCGAGTAGTGAATGTGTGTGTTAGGGTTTAGGGCCCCATATAGGGCACTCAGTTTTAATGGTGGAGGAAACCTCCAAACTTGGGAAGGTACAGGTGGGAAATTTGTAAATTACAAAACATCACCTGAGAGTTGATCAGCAAGTGAACAATAATGTGGTTATTTGAGTAGTGAAATTAGTTTCTCCCTTGCATTTTTTCATGTGACATATTGACTCAATCTACATACTGATATACATGTAGGGAAGCAAGTCCCTGTGATTAAACTAACCTGTGCAATAGCTTGGTCCGATGCATCCATGGATTCAAATGTTACAAAACCAACACTGAAATTATAGGAGTAATAGTGGATGGTAAAAACAACAATGACTAAAAAAACCTTAACATCTTTAACTTCTTTGCTTTGCATTACTTTTGTAAATACATACTGTGGTTTCATTATTATTCATTAGGTATCAATTTTCGAGGGTGGCCTTGATCCTTAAAATTTGATACCCAACAAAAAGGAAATTAAACATTGAACTGTATGCTAAAGGCATCAGAACCACAAAATTAGGAGTCAACAAACTAATCCTTTTTCATGAAACCACAAAAATTGGTACCCTAAAAAATAAACGAATCCACAGAAGGTGTTTTCTAGTTGAGATGACCAGTATGAGTTGCATTCATATAAATGAATGTCAACTTGAAAATCCTCCAATCGGATGAATTGATTACAAGGACGTTAAAAATAAAACAGTTCAAAGGTCAACATGTTTTTTTATGTCACAATAAAATGTTTCCAAAGGAATGCAACGTCACAACAAAACTTTCAATGCTAATATGGCTAGTCTCTAGAAGAATGCTTTATGAGCAATGTTTGAATATGGAAGAAATAGGTACTTAATACATGTGTTTTAAGAAAACATTGATCTATCAATCATGAAAGATGAGCAAGTTTTTTTCAAAGAACTTTACAAAAAAAATTCATGTAGTTCTTGCCTATACCTTTGAAGAAATTGATTATGAGACAGATAATTGATAAAATTAATAAATGTACCACTAAGAAGTTTGCATGACATAAAATTAACTTACTTTTTGTCCTTTTCCATGGTGATGTGTGAAATAGTTCCAATGTCTGTAAAGGCCTTTCTTAATATCTCCTCAGTAACACCGATTCCATTAACATATATTGTATGACCTTTCTTAGGTAAATCTTTGTCTCTTCCTTCTCTTTCTAAAGAAATATGAAATAAAAAAGATATTATTCTAATAATAAAAAGAGGCTCCAAGGAGCCTTAATCGCTCACCTGGTCTTGATGTCAACCCTATATTTTGTAGAGCTAAATGAGCTGAACATTTAAGCAAGCAACAGTTTTTTTCTTTATCTACTATAGCTTTCATTTTATAGGCCAAAAACACGAAAAACCGTTATTTTAGGGGCCGTTACCCCTATAAGGGGTTATCTGACAACTTCAATCCTTTGAGACTTTCGTAGAGCTAACTAAACTGAACATATAAGCAAGCAACAGCTTTTCTCTATCTGCTATAGTTTTCATTCTATAAGCCAAAAACATGAAAAAGGTTATTTTAGAGGCCGTAACCCCTATTAAGGTTCATCAGACGACTTCGATCCTATGGAGACTTTGGTAAAGCTAAATGAGCTGAACATTAAAGCAAGCAACAGCTTTTCTCTATTTGCTATAGTTTTCTTCCTATAGGCCAAAAACATGAAAAAAACATCATTTTAGGGGCCGTAACCCCTCAGGCCCTGTAAGGGCTCATCTGACAACTTCGACCCTATGGAGACTTTTGTAGAGCTAAATGAGCTGAACATTTAAGCAATCAGCAGCTTTTTTCTATCTGCAATAGTTTTCATTCCATAGGCCAAAAACATGTAAAAACATTATTTCAGGGGCCGTAACCCCTGTAAGGGATCATCTGACAACTTCGACCCTATGAAGACTTCTGTAGAGCTAAATGAGCTGAATATTTATGCAAGCAACAGCTTTTCTCTATCTGCAATAGTTTTCTTTCTGTAGGCCAAAAACATGAAAAAACATCATTTTAGGGGACATAACCCCTATAAGGGGTCATCTGACAACTTTGACCCTATGGAGACTTTTGTAGAGCTAAATGAGCTGAACATTTAAGCAAGCAACAGCTTTTCTCTATCTGCAATAGTTTTCATACTATAGGGCAAAAACATGAAAAAACGCTATTTTTCACCTTTAAGGGGTCATCTGACAACTTGGACCAAATGGAGACTTTTGTAGAGCTTTTAATGCTGAAGCAGTGGGGTGGCATCAGATTTCATCTATCTCTTATACTTTTTGATTTACAAGCCAAAAACAGTAGTCTGACCCCCCTGGTCTATTTTTAGCAACAGCGGCCATGTTTTTCGACGAATCAAAAATCCCCACATCAGGAGAAGAAGTTTGAAGAAAAGTTAACGACGACGACGGACGCCAAGTGATGGCAATAGCTCACATGGCCTTTGGCCAGGTGAGCTAATAAAAGGTTTATAGAATCCATTCTTACAGATTAAAAGACTTGCTGTTTGAAGTCATAAGCATTTATTTTAGAAGGCTTTCAGGTATTTTTCTGTGAAAATGATATCTCTATGCAAATGGATAGAAATGCATTCATAAATTCATTTGACAGATAGTTCATACAAATATATGTATAAAATATAGATCTTTTTAGGAAAAAAAAATATTTATAAATTGGACACCACCTGTAATGAAGTTATTTTGCCTGAATAAGCAACATTTTCAGATTACATGTAGTTCTTGTAATAGTTGTGTTATTTGTTACATCTCTAAATCATCATCATTATTTTGTAACAATTCACATTTAGTGTAGTGTATCAGAAGCCTATTAAATATTAATGAGAACATATTCTAGATCCACAGCCTTTTGGAAGGGGAGTGGGGACAAAAAGAAGTGAACTGGGTCTTCAATAAAACTTGCTAACTGTTTTATAATAAGTTCATATTACTTTGGGGATAAACTATAGTAGAATACCTATGGAAATTTGATTTACAATTAAATGCATGATTTATTTGACGACCATTGATAGACATTTGTGGATTCCCAACAGGAGATCTTTTTGTTGGATTTTTATAATTTTTTCTACATGTTTTGTTGCTAAAACATCAATGTAAAATCAATGCTTAATTGCATTTTCATTTCCTAGTCGATGTCCACACATGAAAAGCATGAAAATTAGTACCAAACCTATAATTATGAAATCAAAGTATGAAACTGTCTGTGTACTTGAAAAATAATGATTTTTCTATGAACTTTTTTACCTCCTCCACTAATAAAACTATCATAAAGTCCCCTAACTCTGGGTGGTCTGGCTTTCTGAAATTAAACAACCATACAAATTAATACAGTTTCTGTCCAGGTAGATGTTATCCATCTGCACTAAGGAAAACTAAATGGATCTGCACATGAGTGTACCATTTTTATAAAGGTAAAGCTTAAAAATTTGTCATCTTTTATCTAAGGTCTTTTTAGGGGGGGGGTGTTTTATTTAAATTTGAAAGCTCCATTGATCATACTTCTTTGCTTATATCAAGAATAAACGAACACTTTGAAGCAATGCTCCATTGAGCCTTAACACTTAACAAACTCTACAAATGATCTTTAAACTCAAAGTCCATGAGGTATTGCTCTGCCCATACACAGGACAGGAATCTTAATGTTTAATTTAAAGAATAGATCTTACTTCTCTCTCCTCTTCTTCTTGATGTGTAGATGAAAATGGTAGAAACCCCACAGCTGGTACCTTCTCTGAATCCTGCAATCATATATACATATATACATATAGTAATGTATAAAATGAAAGAGTTTAAAGGTAACACACACTGAACCATGAAATATAGAAAACTGAAATTTCAGTGAATATACAAAGTCCAAAAAAATTTACATTTATTTTTCCAAAGTTACTAAACAATGTCAAGGTAAAGGTTATAAATGATAATGATATACCTTTGCTACATGTAATTTAGTACATGTGTTTGTACTGGTGTATATGAATACAACACATTTCAACTTTTATAAAGATCTATTCAACATTTTCTGAAGTGCTAAGCCATGGCAAGTTTATCAATTCTTTTGTCTTCTTCATCTTTAAATGATGATAAATAGTACAAACCTTTCTTTTTTCAAAGTTCTTTGATCTCTTGAAGTTTTGCTTTTCTTGACTTTCCTTGATTTTGATAATCTATGTATAACACACAAAAACAAAATACATTTTAGGAAAGAATGGATTTTAATGCATATAACACACACATATTATGTTATATTAAGGCAGTAAAAGAAAAAGGCACAGAACAGAGAAGATTAGAGATCACTAGTACTTGGTAGGTAAGGCAGTAAGGTCATGCCAAATTGATTCAGAATTGTTGAAAATTGCATGAAAAAATAAGGTGAAAGGTGACATTTTTTCTTTTTTTCTTTTTCTTAAATAAGGGACCGACCATTTAACTTGAAGGGGGGGGGGCTTGTTTTTTTCCTAAAAATATATTCTGAAAATTATTTTTGATGAAAAAAATATTTTGGCAGCAGAGGGTAAGAAAAAAAATATTCTGAAGAAGGATTTCTGCCATAAAAAATAATGATAATAATGAAAAAATATTCTGTCACGACGCCTTTGAAAAATAAATATTTTTTCCACGCTCTGCACGGAAATAAATTTTCTGACCAAAACAAAAAACCCTTAAGTTAAATGGTCCGTCCCTAAGTGTTTTGGATGTGCATTTAATTTTTAACTAGATGATAACTTTTTTTAAATAATTTGTTGAATGAAGAGAATGCATGAACAGGATAAGAGTTTTCAAAATAATTCCTCTGTTTAATATTGATTATTCTTCTAACAAGAATATGTCCAAAAGACATAAGTCATAATGCCCCATCTTGCAACATTTATTTTTTCTGCAATCACTTAAGCATCACTAGGTGCACCTACCATCCCAATATGGTTGCTATGGCACATGTCAGTAATAGGGAATGGACTTAAACCATTATTCTGTAAGAGTTCATCCATGCGGAAAATATAGGTCACAGTCAGCATTCGAAGCATGCATTATGCTTAGCATCACTAGGTGCACCTACCATACCAATATGGTTGCTATGGCACTTGTCAGTAAGAAGGAATGGACTTTAACCATTCTTCAATAAGTGGTCATTCATGCGGAAAATATAGGTCACAGCTAGCATCCGAAGCATGCATTGTGCTAAGCATCACTAGGTGCACCTACCACACAAACATGGTTGATGTGGCACTTGTCACTAAGTGGAAATAGACTTTAACCATTCTTTTGTAAGTGGTCATTCATGCCGAAAATAAAGGTCACATCCAGCATCCGAAGCTTGCATTGTGCATAGCATCAATAGATGAACCTACCATACCAATATGATTGATGTGGCATTTGTCAGTAAGTGGGAATTTGGAAATATGGGATTTGGGACAGACAAATGGACGAATGGACGGACGAACGGACCCGAACACTATATGCCCCTCTACTTACGTAGATGGGGCATAAAAATGAGCAATTGTATTCCTTTTATAAAAATTTAAACTGTTTATGGAAAAATAATTTGATTTACACATTATAGAGTAGAATTTTTGTGAAAAAAAACAGTGAGGTGAAAAAAAATTGTAAATGTAATTAATTTTAAGTCGACAGAGGCATGAGAAGTGGGGCAGTAAAAAAAACGCTTTTTTCTCAGTGCCTTCTTCAAGCAATCGGCTGATCTGATGAACTCGAAATTAATTTGGCCTGGCCTAAGTATAATACATTAATATAACTATTAAGCCATATAAAAAAGAACTGATTCTTGATATGTAATACTTAAAATCATACTTTTTTGCAGTATTTGTTTTTAATCATGGTTTGTATAAACATCGGACCCATATGAAACCGTAATTAATGGAGTTGAGATAAAAAAGGTTTTATTTTCTACATTCTGAGGAAAATAAACTTTATATGATAAAAGCATGAATGTATATACACATGTACATCTGCATTTTCATTTTTTAGAGTTTCAGATATTTAAATGACTACAGATTTAGGTTTTAATGAAGAATATAACATAAAATTTGGGTATTTACACAAGTTTTATATAAGCGATTTCTGTCAACCCATATAAATAAGGGAAAATTAAAGCTTGAATAAAAAAAAAATGAACAAATAGTTTAACCCCGCCACATTTTTAATGTGCCTGTCGTAAGCCAGGAATCTTTATCAAAGCTGATGTTTGTATTAGTTGAATTAATGTTAATTGTTTTTTGTCAAGAAGAGGGTCTTTCATTTGCACTTTAGGATTGCGCTTGGATCATATGTAGTTTATTTTTTTAATCAAGGGCCAATTTCAAAACAGCGAGCAGCAACCTTTGGTCACATTGAAGGCTGCTGGCTGTTTTCCATTGTGGGTTTTTTAAATTGTAGGTTTATATTGTAGGCGTACACTTATTCCACATCTCATTATCGTTTATCTGTATTTATTTTGCAACAATACCAGTATTTTGCTTTAGTTTAATTGTTCTTTCTTTCTTTTTTAATTAAGAAGAATGATATTTATTTAAAACATTTTCACAGTGTATGTTTATAACATACCCCAGATTTCAAAAGCTTCTTTGCTTGTTCTGTTGCATCCTCTGCAGACTCTGGTGCAGCTGTAGAGAAAAAAATATATTTCATTCCAATAAATTTTAGTACATGTACATAACAAGAAGTCTGTTAGCCAATGCTTACTTTAGTGTTACATCCATTTTCAATTATGTATTTAAATAAAAGTAGATACTTTAATGTACATGTACCCTAAATACATCATACATGTAAATATAAGCAACCTAGATTCTGACACTTTTTATAAGGAAATTGTGTGTGTGTGTTGGTGTTTATAGCCCTTTATTGGCGCACCTGGGCCATGTAGGGCGGTCAGTTTTAATGGTTGAGGAAACCGGAGCACCCGGAGGAAACCACCAACCTTGGGCAGGTAACTTATAAGGAAATGAAGCAGTGAAAAACTTTTTCTATTGTTGTCAACAAACAGGAAATAAACACAAAATGTATTCAATTGACTTTAACCTGTATCCAACAATACATCATGTCTATATGAAGCATGTGAGCAAATATCAGCAACCTAGGCGTAATAAGTGCATTTAACCAATGCTCGGACACTAGTGATTAATATGCCTTGTGTACTTTTTATCATACATCTCAGAAAAGTGAAAAAACACTTCCAAGGGATAATAAAACTATGAAATATCAACTAAAACAGACACAAGTAAAACAGAATTCAACAATCTTTCCTCAAAAATATTTTCCACTTTATTCTATTACACTTTAAGAACTGATGGACATTCAAAATATTAACAATATGTTGAATATGTGCCCCAAAATAATTGGTCAGGTTAAGCATATATTGTATTTTTATGGCAATATTACCTCTTTTGGTAGGCTGGTTCACTGGTTGTTCTTTTTCAGGTTTGGGAGTTCTGGCTGCCAAAAGAGCCTTTTTCTACAAAATCGAACAACAAACTAAATTTTAAGAATGGCTTTCTTGTAATTTTATTTTTCTTTAAAAAAAAGTTTTTATAACATGTATTTGTGGAAGATGGACCTGGTCAACTTCCTTTTGGCAAAAAAAAACAAAAAAACACATAAATATGATATAGTGTAAATGTCTAGCATTTAATCAAACAATGTTACTGTAATTTTAACCCTGAAAATCATCTGACAAACAGATTTTGATTTTTTTTAGTGCCCTCAGCGAGGATCGAACTCACAACATTTGGGACATCTATGGCGTACGCGCCTAGCTAACAGAACAGAGGTTGTAACCACTACACCATCCTAGGCTCCTCAAAAGAAGAGCTTTTGTTTGGGTAGTGTTACTTTTCCCTGCAAAGTACAATTACAACTTATTCTGCTTTAGGATTTCTTCTTCAGTCAAAGTTGGTGGAAAAGAAACGTTAACCATTGTGGAGATGTTAGTGAATCAGGGTATGATTATTACCTGGGCTTTAACAATGAATTGAGGTTGTGCCTACATTGTCTACAGCCAAGCGCCTCTGACGAGTCCATCAGAAGTAGATAACTTAACTGTAAATTACCTTCTTCCTTAATTTGGCATATTTTTGCTTTAGGATTTCTTCTTCTTCAGTCAAGGTTGGTGGAAAAGTTACATTAACCATTTGTGGAGTTGTTTGTGAATCAGGGTATGATTATTACCTGGGAATGAAATGAGACATGTGTCAAAAAAGAGGTACCTAAAAAGGCCCAAATATCCCGATCGGTTACCATGTAAATGTTGTGTACAAGTTGTAATTTTGAACAAGTTATAACATGTACAAAAAAATTTGTACAAGTTACAACTTGAGCGGACCAAAAATACAAGTTGTAACATTTACAATTTAAGCCTGTACATGTTATAACTTGTACAAAATAATGCAAAAAATAAGTTACATAAAATTTTCATCAATAATTATCAATATAAATGTTATTTAGCTTTTTAGCTCACCTGACCTTTCGGGACACATATGGTCAGGTGAGCTATTGTCGTCACTTGGCGTCCGTCCATCTGTCTTTCCGTCAGTCCGTCCGTCGTCCGTCCGTTAGCTTTTTTCAACGTTAACTCCTCTGACACCATAGGTCCAATTGCAACCAAGCTTTGTACAGTTGTTTATTGGCATATGTGCTTCAAAACTTATTGTTTGGATTTTTGATTTGTAAAAAAAAAACATGGCCGCCATGGCTAAAAATAGAACATAGGGGTAAATTGCATTTTTTTGCTAATAACTCAAAAACGGTGACAAACATCAAAATTCTGACCGGATTTAAGTGTCCAGCATCTCAAGATCTACCTGCCCTGAAATTTTCAAGACGATCCAACCACCGATGTAGGAGTTATTGCCCTTTTTTCCGGATTTCCCCCCCCCCCCACTTATTTGGTCCTATATCTTGAAAACTATGCAAGATATTTCAAAAATTCAAATTGCATATGATTAAGCACATCAAGATATACATTTTAAGTAATTAGGTCAAAGCTGTAGGACCATTTCTTTTTGGAGTTATTTCCCTGAAAGCGTCAAGATTTAACATTTTTCATTACTTTTTCCCTGAATTTCAAAGATTAACTTGTCTCAGTTGTCTGACACCGTAAGACCAGCAGTCTAAACTTGGCACATTTGTTTGATAGCATATATGCTACAATTTCTATCGTTCGAATTTTTGATTCGTCAAAAACATTTGATTCAAAAACAAGAATCAAAAGTGATCAGCATATTAAGATCTACCTGTCTTGAAATTTTGAAAAAGGTCCGGCTGCTGATGTGGAAGTTATTGCCCTTTTTCGTAATTTTTGCCAAATTTTGCACTTATTGAGCCCTTTATCTTGAAAACTAAACAAGATATTTAAGACATTTAAATTACATATGGTTAAGCATAATAATATCTACAAAACATGTGTAGTTCAGGTGAGCGATTCAGGCTCCTGCATGGGAGCTTCTTGTTATATGTTTTGACCTATTAAAGCATTTAAAGTTTTTGATTTTTTTTAAATCATTTATTTATTTGGAATAAAAAGGTTGAAACTGCTGACACCCCTTGAAGTTAAGCGCTGCTGGTGGAGTTGTAATTTCCGAGGTTTGTCGCTCTGGTATCAATACTTTTGTGGTGAATAACACATCAAAGCTATAAAATATTCGTTTATAATTCAAAATTGTCTAACCGCTAATGGCCCTGTCACACTATAACGTTTTAGCCAACGTGTGCCGACGTTTTAGAATATATTTTCAACACGTTGGTGTGCGTCGCGTAAGTTTTACAAGTATGCGTTATGAACACGCTACAAACACGTAAAGCGAACGTCAGCGTGCGTTGGTGAACGTCGAGTGCGTCGCAAATTTTTCAACATGCTTAAAATTTCCGACGTTCGCCAACGTGTTAGAAATAAATAATTCGAACGCTAGGCATAAGTTAGAAGAACGTTATACACACGCTGATGTACGCTATGTGGTCTTTGTGCGCACGTTGAAATGCGTTTGACGAACGCTAAGCTAAATGGAAACTAACGTGTCTAGCGATAATGCAGCGCACGTCTAGCGTCAGTCTAACGACGAAGAAACATATTCAACGTGTTTAAAACGTGTACAGAGCGCACAGAGCGTCATTGTAACGAACGAGTAGCGTATCAACCCCAGAATTTTATAAGTTAGGTTGAATTACAAGGGGAAAGTCAATTTCAAAAGCTTCAAATACTAATTCAAACCTGAAAAAAATCTTTTAAAAAAACAATGAACAAAGCCAAAAAAATCTTGAATATAACAAAGATAACTTAGATGGTCTGGCATTGAAAGTAGTTCTTGCAAATTGTAATACACCTGTCGTGTTTCCGATGATTTTTTTTTGGGGTAGAAAAATACTCAAATACAACGAGTAACGACAGTCAAACATCATTACTCATTTGAAATAATGTGTATTTTAAATATTCAATAAGCACACACGTTTTTCTCTATTAAGGACATCCGTCATGCTGTCTGCGATCATTTAAGAGTAATGGTCTACAGACCGGTATTTCTTACATGTATATACTCATTTGAGATTTTGAAAGTTTGTTAACAAGCTCATGCATTCCTCTCTGTATATTTTTGACATATCAAAATATAAAATCTACACTATATTTTATTCTTTTATTCTGAGTGCAAAAATCATCACTTTTAAATAAAAAAACGGCTTTAGAATAATTATACATTCATATTACCAGAACGCTGAAAACCAATATTTTAATAACGAAATTAAATTTCTATAATTATTATAAGTTAGACTAACGCTATGAATGCGTTCTGCAGTCGTCACACATGCGCTACGCAAACGTCAAGTACGCCGGACGAACGCTATAGATAAGTTTTTAATAAGTTTGTCGTGCGTTGCAGGTAGTTAGTCTGACGCTTTGTGGTCGTTCACCGAGATTTTTTGAAACTTTTTACAGCGACTGCCAACGTGTTCCAATGTTTTAGAACATTATTCGAACGTTCGGCACACGTTGGCTAAAACGTTATAGTGTGACAGGGCCATTAGGTTCTTCCTAGCCCAGACATAGATGGATGATCTTATTTTCGTTTTATTCAGTGTTCTATGCTCTTCATAATCATATACAGTGTTTGGCTTTTTCCGTATTTTTAGATAGAACACCTCTGATGAGTCTTCAATCAAACGAAAAGCGAGCCAGGCGTAGAAAAAATTATTGTCCGGAACTTTGTTGTCATGATTTTTTTACATGGAAGAGGATGCATGGTTTTGTGCTATATAACCCGCTTTTGAAATGTCTGTACCATGTCAGGATCATTATGAATCTTCAGCATATTCAGTTTCCTTAGTATGTCATTGGCTTATTTTGTCCTTTCTTCTTTGACATTTGGTATTGATCATCTTTGATCTGTAATTTTGTGGGTTTTTTTAGTACTGCATTTTAGATAGGTTTTAATCCTTAATTCAGTCAAAAGCATTAGTGTTTTAACAATATTTTCAATTAAAATATTATTATAAACCTCATTTTTGTCATTATTTTGTACACGTTATAACATGTACAGGCTAAAATTGTACATGTTATATAACTTAATTGTATTTTTGGTCCGTACAAGTTATAGATTGTAAAAATATTTTGCACATGTTATAACTTGTACAAAATTACAACTTGTACACAACCTATACAAATCTATGACAATAAGTAACAAATTTATAATAATGAACAAATTACATGTATAATTAATCATGATCAAATGTAAACTTATATTATTTGTGTTTTTGACCTATAACTAACATGTAGTAAATAGAATGTAGAATGTCCTTTTTTTTGTGTGATAACTTCATCATTTTGAAGATTTACGCAATGTATGCTAAATCTCTTTATTTACCGTTTGCCAGAGTATACTGACAAGAAATATCTTCAATTTACTCGCAACTATATCACAGGGTTTGTAAGTTTCATCATTTACCTCAGAGCTTCACTAATACAAGAGAAGACAATACAGCAGGAATCCTTGAGGATGTAATATGCCCAGGCAGTAGTTTGGATTTACAAGGAGAACGGCCAACAATTGGGAGTATGCTTTGTGGACCCTAAGAATAAACAATAAAGTTTGGTACCTGGAATGTAAGAACAATTCTTCAAGTCTCTTAAACATCACAAACGATAAAAGAATGGATAGATATGAAGTCAACCTCATGAGAGTCAGTGAATGTAGATGGACTGAATCTTGAAGACTATTTCAAACAACCAAATAATAGTTTACTCTGGAAGATCAGATGACAAACATAGAGAAGGAGTTGCTATAATCATGAGCAGAGATTGTGCCGAAAGCCTAATATGACGGGGGCTAGTATGAATGAACGACTTAAAAGAGATCGCTTCAATACCATATCTATGAAAAGACCATAATCGTTCAATGCTAGGCACCAACAAATGATGCTGAAGACGAAGATAAAGATGCTTAATTGTTGTGAAGCACTGCTATCACAGCACAGCAAAACACCACTGCACGATGTTCTCTTAGTACTTGTGGTCAAAATGCCATTGTTGGAAACGCCAACAGCCAATTGAAAGATTAATTGACAGAGAAGTCTGTAGAATGAATGAAATCGGTGAAAGGCTTGCAAATATGTGTTTAACAAATAGACTCATCATTGGAGGAACACTGTTCAAACATAAAGACATAAATAAAATTACATGGAACATCAAGCAAGTCTACGAGCAAACGGCTGAGAAAACTATTAGTTTCAAAAAGCGAAACGATTTTAAAACAGTGAAAATTCAAAAGAACTTGGGATACCGTTGAAGAAAGAACAAAGTTGACGGAGAAGGTCTTACATACAAGATCTACAAGACAAAAGGGGCAACTCCAGAAGTCATATAACGAGAAGGGTGACTTAAAGTTTAGAAGCAGCTAGACCTACGGGTATCACCAGAGCCGATGTCACACTTGAGAAAGAAGAACAACAAGACGATCTAGATATCAATAATAGTACACCAACAAGATAAGAAATAACCGACGGTATAAAATACTTTAAGTCTGGCAAAGCAGCAGTCATATATGGAATTCAAGCAGAACTTCTTGATTTAATTTGAGTTGATTTGATGTCAGTCACTAACTAACTACTTAACCTATTTAGTACTACCATTTGGGTTCAAGACAAAATTCAAAATGAGTGGTCAAAGGGTCTTATTGTAAAGCTTCCAAAGAAAGGAGACATCGGGAACTGTGATAATTAAAAGGGACCAAAAGAGTATAACTTTGCTGTACATATACCTATCAAAATCTTCTGTAGGGTATCAACAAAGAGCTAAACGCTATCCTTAGACGAGAATAAGCTGGATTTCCAAAAAGAAGAGGTTGTATTGACAATTTTTTTACACTGAAAAAAAATGTCTATTGAGCAATCAAATGAATGGAAAACACTACTATTTATAAACTTCATTGACTTCGAAAAGGCATTTGACAGCATACACAGAAACACCCGGTGGAAAATCATCAGATCATATGGAGTGCCCGTGACGGTCGTTACCCTCGGTAAATGCTTCTACGCCAATTTTAATGCGTCGTCTTATTGAACAACAAAACTCTAAAGTCAAACTTCAAACCTATTGAAAATGACGGATTAAAAAAAATACATTGATGAGAGCACTCAAAGAAGACGTTTTAGATGGCCTAGTCATTTTCATAGAATAAAGGGGCAAAAGAAGCATTCAGATGGACACCCCGGATGAACGCTCCAAGGGAAAAGACCTCGATCATGCATGGAAAGCTAAAAAACAAAAAACAAAACAGGTTAACTGAAAGATCTGCAGCTGACTTGGGGAGAGGCTGGGACGATGGCCAAAAAAACAAACAAACCAAAACACCCCAGATCTTGACAATTTGTGTGTATTTACCTTATGCTCCACTGGGAGCGAAGAGGGTAGATAGGTAGGTATATTGGAAACATTGATGCTTGACCAGCGGGTCCATTAGCCAGTAAGTCGCTCCTTTTCCCCCCGAAATTTCTGGATCTGGCTATAATGGATATACTAGTATCCTAGTCAGTTTATATTTTTTTAAGATACCCGACAATTTTTATTAGATATCTCATTTATAAGATATAAGACATAAGACATAAATTATTTTCCAATTATGGTCCCTCAAAGGGCAGCATCATTAACTGTTTTTGTATGATGGAAGTAACTGCAGTCCATGTTAGTTGTGAAGCTGTTCTTGAATTAAATTTTTACATTAAACATTTTAGATTGCTATTATTTTAGTATGAAGTAGATTTATGTTATATTGAAATAATTTTGACAATGACATATTTAATAACATAATGATTACATTATAAAAGAGAATAAAATAAAGTAAAAGATAGCTTAATGCAGATACTATATATATGTATACTTGTTCAAAGAGTTTGGACACAAAAAAGGACCAATATTTCATTATGCTATAATGATAAATAACAAGTTGTACAGTTCGTATCTATGTGTGACCAAAAAAAATCAGATAATTACGGACATGTCATTTTTTTTATCTGGGAGGGGGGCTGGTCCAAAAGTAGGGGGTCAATTTCAATTTTCTCGGTGGAAAAAGAGGGGTTCAAATTTTTTGATAACTTTATAAAGGGGAGCAATATTTTTGTGATTAAAATTATGAGAAGGGTGTTCATTTTTTAAAATCTCAGTATTGCATGTTTGCATTGTATATCCTCCCCGTCTATTAACATGGTGCATTTCCAAGTCATATATTATTAAAAACGAAAGAATATGGAATATGTGCCAAAAAGACAGGATCCACATATTGAAATGATTTTAATAAATGTACAAAAGCAAAATTTTACTGCGTGTGAGGCGCTTTTCTGGATTAACCTTCATCAGACACGCTAGGAGTAGAAAACTTGGAAAACCGGTAGAATATTAGATTTGATAAAAAAAAAATGCCAAAAAATATTACATCAATGACCAAACAGGTAAATTTATCATTTTCTAAAGAAAACAGCCAAACGTTGTCAAATTTTGGAAAGATGTAAACTGTGTCTTTCCAACACATATTCCAGTACTCGAAAATATATAAGAGCATACAACTGAAGCATGGGGAAGCTTTCTACCAAAAAGACAAAATATTGTTGCTTTCGGTCTGATCAAAGTGTCCAGCCTATTCAGCTTCGGAATTTCGCATTGACGCAATTTACTTTTTGTCGGAAATGCACTTTATCAAAGCGACAGCGTTTTCTTAAAAAAAAAAGGTTTCTCCTGGGGGGGGGGGGGTAAATTGGTAATTTTTGGGATAAGGATTCGCCTTTTTCGATTTGAATTTAATACCCATATTCATATACAATTTCAAATCTTCATGACCCATATTTAAATGAAGTCAACAATTTTCATGACCAATATTTATATAAAGTCAACAATTTTCGTGACCCATATTTATATAACATCGACATTTTTTATGACCCATATTAATATTAAGTAAACTGTAAAGTTATATTCATATTATAATTAATTTCATTAAATATTTATATATTAAAGCTCTCTATTGTTGCCAAATATAATTGGAGATGAAGATTATTTCTCACAGCTCGATCATTGCTGATGCAGAATTTCATGGGGCATATTTATATAAAAATGTACAAATCATGACCCATATTTATATGAGACTAAATTCTTTTTTAATGAAACTTAAAAACCATACCCATTTTTATATAAAATTGTCTTAAAATTATACCCGTTTTAAAATAAATTTTCCCAAAAACCCTACCCATATTTTTGGCCCATCCACATCAGGGTTGGGGTAATTGTAATTTGTAATTGTAATTGAGTGTAATTAATTACAAATGTTGATGCAACTGAAAGTAACTTGTAATTGACATATTTTTCAATTACATGTAATTGTAACTTAATTAAATACTTTCAGAAAAGCAGGTAATTGTCAATTACTTTTCAATTACATTTCAATTACTTTCATCTATTTTTTGTCCAAAGAGATTAAAGGAAGATGCATGGTAAAATGACATGCAGAAAACTTTAAAAAAAAAACTTTCCTTTGACATTATGTTTGCATATTTTCTCTTCTCTTCTCTTATTTACTTAACTACATGTAAATAAAATATTCCTAATTACACAAATATGACAAATATTTACACACCTCCCAATTAAAGACATAAATTACTCATGATTTGTTTCTTTTTAAAAACAATAAAAAAAATGAATTCTATGACAATCAATTTACTGTTCATTTTAAAAATATATATATTAAAGCTTGATCAAAGACCTGGAACTATAAAGATATATGAATTCACTTCCTTTTTATGATTTTTAATCATCATGTTTTATCCATGAATATGTTTTAAACATTATTGAGAGAAGTCATAGACTGAGAACCAATTGTGTCAAATATATAAGTGTGAACTACTTTGGTCAAATAACATTGACTCACAATCAATCATTCATAGTGTCAATTAACTACATCGATCATGAGTGACTCAATATCTCTGAGGCGACCCAGACGAGCGCCAGCTAGATTTAATGAATCAGCAACCAATGACGAGCAGCAAGTCACTACAAAGATAACAAAATCTCGGAATTATAACATGAATTCTCAAAGAGCCATAAACAATAAGATGAAATCATGTGGCAAAAATCACATACAAATTAAAGTAGCCCCTGGCAACAACATTGTCATCCAGTTTAGCACTGCTACTTATGAGCTTGTGAAACAAGCGCTTCACACGCTATTTGAGTTTGACAAACAATATGGAGCCATCATAGAATACATAAGAGAAAGCAATGGTACAGGTTATGTCGTAGAAGAACTTATGAAGGTATTCAATAGAACTAAGGATGGAAAAATTGGAAAACTACACAAATACACCATAAGTATGTACAATACCAAATCAAAAATACTAGTAAATGGCAAAGAGTCAACGACTACATTCTTAGATAACCATTTACCGCAACTGAAACATCTTGTTAACTGTGATAGATCAACACTTGACATTATAAACAATGAGATATATGAATCGCTAAATGCATATAGAAGTACAATGGATCCTGGGAAAGGAACAAATCACTCTAGTAATGAACGAGGAAATCGCACAAACCATCTAAGTATTGATTCTATGACCACCCAAGGAAACAATGTCAATAAAGCTGAAGATGATATCATAAATAAAACAACACAGCTAGCTGCCTGTATGAACAATTCAGACATACAAACCAATGTCATAACACAAAATGCGGATGACCAAACATCCAATCTACCAGTGTCCAGATCTGCAAACGATAAGTTAGCAATCAACCATACAACTACCACACTTAGAGTATCAGACAATACAGCAGTGAAAGTTGGTCCCTCAATAGGCTCAGATGACAAGGAAATAACATCACAAAAAACTGTTAATGGAGTGCAGGAGGGAGCTCAAGTTAATCAAGCAAATATCCTCAATACAACTGTTGCTACCATAAATAATAATACAGAAAGAACAAAGAAAAACAACCACCCTACTTATATCTCCATATGTACAGTCTGTTATGACGAAGTTAAATTGGAAGATAAAGGCATAGAATGTAATACTTGCTCAAATTGGTATCACTACGTATGCGAAAAGATGACCACAGAAGAAATCCACAGACAAGAGAATGACCAATCACTTCCCTATCTATGTTCAGGATGTAAATGGGACAAAAACCAATCTATGATGAACGGTAATACAGCACAAAAAACTATTGTACCAGTTACTGAGTCTGAAATTCACACACATAACTCAAGGCAAACTGATAGTTCTTCTCCAGGCATGCCAGGTGATATCAGTAATATGCTAGAAGAGCAAAAGATGAAACTTGCAAATAAAGAAAAGCAAATAGCAAAGAAAGAAAAGGAACTAAAGAAAATGGAAATCGAGATAAACGACAAAATTCAGCGCCTAGCGTCAAGTAAAGCTTATATTGCGACATTAGAAGCTAAAATAAAAGAGCTAAACCAATCAAACCATCTTATGAAAATGCAAATAGCTGCATCAGAATGCCTGCCAACCAACAATATGCAGGATAAAAGTAATAATATAGCAACATGTCAGAATTGCACCAAGGATAGCAATCGATTGCATGAAAGATGTCTGGGAGACCAAAACCAACTTATGTTCATAAATAAATTGACTTTACTGGAAAGCAAACTAGAAATCATAGAGAGAACTCACAAAATAGAAATGGACAATCTGAAAGATCGGTTCCATGGTTTAGAAACCTGCCTATCAACACATGAATCAGATCATAATACCACCATAAGAAGTCAGCCTAAGTATAGATCATATTGGAAAAAACCTAGACAAGAATCACAACCAAAAACATCCGATCCCAAACAAAGGCAAGAGCCCCAGAGTTATGGTAGACCTAATACTCGAAGCCATAATAATCATCATCACGGAACTATTCAACTGGGTGCTGAATCACACATGAGAGAAAAGCTAGTGGAATCACCTAAATCCATGTACAATATAGAACAACATGTACATCATGCCATGCAAGGTCAAAATCTGATTGATGAGCTACTAGAAATAGAAACTAGAGAGGCAGACAAGGTCACCGACTCAGTTGATGCAAGAAACATAGAAACAGATACCAGAAACCATGACAATGAAAGAGAGAAATCAGAGATGCATAAAAATCAGGATAAAAAGAATGAACCTACTCATGATCTAAACACCGAAAGATCTGTACCCAAATCTGCATCAGAGCAAAATAGGATGCCAAATGTGTCTAACACCGAGAACCAGTTTTTTTTAGGACATACCAGCCTGAAACACTCGAAAATGAAACAAACATCACAAAAAGCGTTCATCAGCAAAAACCAGATACCTCCTCCTCACAGGCATCATCTACCTATTGCTCCACAGAACTTTCAAATAGTTCCAACAAGCATTCAACCGATATTCCACCCAGTCATGGTCCCACACTACCCTCCACAACTAAGAATACTCAGACAATAGATATTGCTACTATAAACATTAAGAATTTTCATGCTAATAGCGTATATTTATTGGACCTACAAAAACATTTTCAGGTTATCTGTATTCAAGAACATTGGCTATTCTCATTTGAAAAACAGGCTCTAGAGAAACCAGGATTTTCATCAATAATTAAATGTGTAGATGATGACGACCCGATATCACCATACCAACGTATCCGAGGTTATGGAGGATGTGCGCTACTATGGAATAGCAAACTTGACAAAATTATTAGACCTATCAAGGACGGTGGAAATAGGATATGTGCTATAATAATGGAACAATATGACGCCAAACCAATATGCATCATCACTGCATATATGCCACCCAAAGGAAGCAAGAAATACAATCAAGAGTATGGCGAAACACTGCAGCAAATAGAAGAAATTATGATAAAATACCAAGATAACCATATTATATTTTGTGGAGATATGAATGCTAGCCTACACAGCTGTCATCCCGATGAAAGAGACAATATCTTTGCACGGTTCTGTGACAACGCCAATTTGTTGCTTCACAAGGAGTACCCAATAGGCCCAACATATATTCATGAAAATGGTGCTAAATCATCACAGATTGATTACATTCTTTCCTCGAAGTCACTCATTGAGCAATGCCAAAAAGTTTCTATTATCAGTGACGCACCAACGAATACCTCAGACCATAAAGCTGTAACTATGTCGATAAATACTCAGGTAACGCATGTCAACGACAGAATAAACAAAAGAAAGACACAACCAGAAATGAGTTCGGATATCACACCTCGTGTGAAATGGGACAAAGTCAATTTACAAGAGTATGAGGACTATCTTGATGAGAATCTAGGAAGTGCATTCTCAGACATAAACAACACCAAAATGGACGTTATTGACTCTATACAAAAACTTTGCACCATTCTGAAGCAAGCAGTTGTACATGCCTCTGAAAATATACCACAAAGAAAGAAATCAAAAGGAGGGATCAAACAACTAACACCAGATATCAAGGAGTGTGTTGATAAGAGCAAGTCTGCACACTGGCAGTGGAAACAAGCAGGTAGACCAGGAAAAGAGCACCCTTTGAGCAAAGAAAAACGTGATCAAAAACGTAACCTTCGAAAAGCTCAACGATTACAGGTAGCTAATCAGCGTCAGCAAGTATACACTGAAATCATGGAAGCCTCAAAAGAAGACTCGAAAACATTCTATAAACTGATAAACAATCAGAGACGTACAAACAACACAATGGCTAGTGAGATTCAATATAATGATGAAATCTTTTCATCACCATCTGAGATCTGCAACGGATTTTACCAATATTTTCAAGAACTTGCTATTCCCAAAGACGACCCTTCATTTGATGCTGATCATAAGAAAAATGTTGATTTGGACTTTCTTATCATTGAACTCTGTACGAAACAGATCGATAATGAACATCAGAGCACTTTAATCACTGAAGAAGAGGTTGAAAATGCTATCAAGGATCTCAATTCGGGCAAAGCATCAGACATGTTTGGCATATCAGCAGAACACTTGAAGTTTGGAGGTCAGGCAGTTGTTAATTTTCTACTGGATATATTCAATGAAATGATGAAGATGAAGTTCGTGCCAGATGATATTAAAGCTGGGCTTTTAACACCGATATTGAAAAAGAACAAAAGTCCAACCAACCCAACTAGTTATAGAGGAATCACAGTTCTAGTAACTATTGAAAAGATATTTGAGAAGATCTGGTTAACAAAGTGCAAACCTATCCTCGATGAAAAGCAAAACAAGATGCAACGTGGATTCACAGAGGGAACATCTTTTATAAACACTGCACTGTTAGTAACAGAATTTAAGAGTGAATCAAAAATCAATAAATCACCAGTTTATATGGCTACTCTAGATGGTCAACGTGCTTTTGATGAAGTGTGGATAAATTCTCTATTGAGGAAAGTATTTTTTTCTGACATCCCGTACCACTACTGGGACGTGCTCAACCAACTGTACTCAAACGCCACAACTAAGATAAAATGTAATGGGGAAATATCTAAACCATATGAGCTTCATCAGGGTGTCCGGCAAGGTGGCATTCTTTCATCTCACCTATACAAGCAATTATTAATTAACATGGTGTTATTTGCTTTGATACTGCAAAAACTGCCCCTGCAATATTATAGCACGTGCAAGGCCAATACAGCATAAACCCGTATTGGCCTTGTTTAATCCGTATTGGCCTCGTTTAATCTGTATTGGCCGAGTACATCTTGTATCAATCTACTTTTTGTTTTATAAATTAATTCTTATTTGATCATTTTACTTATAGCAAACCAACACTCTACCGCTTGATGCATTTTTTATGTTCATAAAAGAAATCAGAATAAAAATCGTGGTTCTAACGTCATCGACTCTAATATTAATGTTTCGTACTAGATATTGACGCCGAAGATTTCATCTGCATGCTAGGAGTTGAAAGAGAAGTCGTAAATGTTGGTTGATAATTAGTTTGTTGCGTTAATTAATAAAGATATTATTACTTGATGATTTCTGTATTGGCCGTGTTATTGGTCCTCGGCCAGCTGCATTGGCCTTCGGCTCCGCCTCAGGCCAATACAGCAAGCCTCGGACCAATAACACGGCCAATACAGAAATCATCAAGTAATAATATCATATTCAACAACGATCTACTAGATCTTATCCAACACCAAGACCTAGAAAGCAGTATCGGTCACATACAGATTCCAGCACCAACCTGCGCTGACGATATATGCTGTCTTACCAACAATGCTGTAGACCTACAAACATGTTTATATATAGTAGAAAACTTTGTAAACAAAGAGCGATGCAAGATCAATGGTTCAAAGAGCGACGTCCTGAAGTCAAATACCCCAAATGTAGCCCTAAATTGCTGGGAAATTTGTGGACAAAAGATTTCAGAATCCGACAGTACAATACACCTGGGCATCAAAAGAACAGCATCTGATAATATTGACACTGATAATTTAGTCTGCCATTCTAGAAAAACACTCTATAGTCTATTTGGTGCGGGTTTACATGGAAAGAACGGTCTAAACCCCCCAGTATCGAAACATATCTGGTCAACATTTGTTATACCAAGATTATTATATGGGATTGAATTGATGAACATGAAAGCTGCTCATATTCAGAAATTGGAAAACTACCAACAAAAAACTCTAAAGCAACTTCAGTGGTTACCCGATAGATGTGCGAACTGTGCAGTCTACCTACTTCTCGGAGCTGAACCAATTGAACTACTCATAGACAAAAAAATCCTGATCTTGTTTGGACAAATATCCCGTGATCCAAAGACCTTGGAGTATGAGATAGCGCAGAGACAGATTGCCATTCATGACATACAAAGCCCTAGCTGGTTCTCCCTAGTGAGAAGAACTCTATTCAAATATCAACTACCTAGTGCACTAGAACTTATACAGAATCCTCTGACAAAAGCACAATGGAAAAAGCTAGTCAACAGGAAAACAGGCAACTACTGGCTTAAACAACTCAAAGATGACAAAGACTCTAAGACCAGTCTAAGGTATCTATCCACCAACCAATGTTCCTTTGGAGAGCCACATCCAATCTGGAAAAGTGTTCCACCAAACCCAATAGATGTACAAAAAGCTGCTATAAAAGCCCGTGTCCTAACAGGAACTTATACGTTACAAACTAATAGAGCTAAGTTCAACCAGTTCGAGGTCAATCCATTGTGTCCTTTATGCAAGAAAGAACCTGAAGACCGTAAACACTTTTTATTAGTCTGTACCGCTACAAAGAAAGCCAGAGATAGAAACATCATCAAGCTTCTGAACTTCATGACATCAATAGGCATTTTGATAGATCAAAACAACAGTGAACTGATGTTACAACTCATTATAGACTGTAGTGCACTGGAATGTCTCCAACATATAGACGACAACGCCCGAAATCTCATTGAGAAATTCTCTCGAGACCTTATACATGACATTCATACCAATCATATCTCCATCATGAAAGACACATTTGGATCTCACATATGACTACTCTCAGTGTGAACATAAATTGACTTTTATTATTTTAGAACCTTGTTTTTATGAGGGTGCACCTTCCAATATAGGTGGGAATTCCTACACAACAACAACAACAACAATATGGCTTCTAATCCTTTGTTTTGACAATGAAGAGTTGACACATTTACAACTGGTGTTTACAATAATGAACCCTTTAATTCATCAGTAGTTCTTAATTAATATACCCCAAGGCAATGTTTGTGTAAAACAAGCATAAATAACACCTTTGCACAAGGAACAAAATATTGAAGGAAAAAAATAAAGAAACTTAGATAAATGGGATATGAAAAATAAAATAATCTTATTTATAAAATAAATTTAGAAAACCCTCAAATTTTTTCATCATTATTAAGTTCCCTCTAAAATTTCAGAGAAAACATAGAGAGAATTACCTGCTTGACCCAAAATGTCTGAATTCGATACAAATAAAAATGAAAAATATGCCCATTCTGATCCATGTCAAAAAAAATTACATGTGCACTATTGAAGACATGTTCATCAAAATCTATAACAAATGAAGTAGAAGAATATCTTGAAGAGCAATGCATTGATATGACTGAAAACCCCTTCTTGTATTGAAACTTAAATGCTTGTAGATTTCAATCTTTAAGTAAAGTTGCAAGCAAGTATTTGTCAATCCCTGCAACTTCTGCACCTATTGAACAAATTTTCAGTGTGGCCGACAAAATATTAAAGCCAGATTCCACATACACTTTTATATAGGAATAATAGGGGTGGGATGTGCCACTTTCAATTTGAATTCAATTCTCATATTTGCTGATACAAAATCTTCAATTTTCATGCATGACCATTTTTTTTTCATGCAAATCGACAATTTTCATAACCGATATTCACGCGGGAGAAACTGATAGAATTATTTTGTTGGTAAATGGTTTGTTAAGCTTTGAATTTTTGGAAAACGTATAAATTCGGCTCTAAAAAATTCATTTTACACATGAAAATGGTTTCATATGACAATAAAAAAAATATATGCAAGCTTCGGGTAATAAGTTCTATAAAGAAACTGATCAAATAGGGAAAAACTGGGTCCATTCGTTAAACAATGAAAAAAAGGACAAAGGTTGCCGAGACACACACCTAGAAGTAAGTTTACAGGAACATTCATTAAACTTTTAAGTAGGCCATATTTATATACAAATAAAATGATAAGCAAATCTTAATTAATAGGAAACATAATGTCATAATTATCAATAATAAAATTATAAGCTCATAATGGGGCATACATGTAACCGTTATCTATATCATAATGAACAAAACATTACCCATATATGTCTGTTATGGGAAACTCCTAAAATCATTCTGATCAAATTCTTAAGTGGAAGGTGCACATCTACAAATATGTCACAAAAAATTGTGTAAAAAATGTTTCATGAAAATCCATCAAGGGCCTTAGGAGGAGTTGCGGTAAAATGATGAGTATCCCCTTGTAGTAAAACAGCTATTATATGTTTTGCTATGGGAAACCCCCAAAATCAGTGTGACTGATCAAATTTTAAAATAGAAGGTGCACATCTACACTTTGTCACTAAAATTGTGTAAAAGTTTCATTATCAATTCATTAGTGTTTATATAGAAGGAGATGCAGAAATAAGAGATTGATACCCCAAGGTGTAACAGAAGGACGGACGGAAGGACAGATCGACACCCCCATAAATATATACCCCTCTTTTCAAGCGGATGTATAAGGGGGGATCATATTTTTTCACAACTGGAAGGAGGGGGGGTCCAAAAATATCCTTAATACATCTTCAAATGTTTCTCAACTCTATTCCGTTAGGGAGCGACCATTTTGATTTTCATGGGGGGGGGGCATGGTGAAATTTGAAATAAAAAGGCAGGGTGGCAAAAATCCAGAAATAAAATGGCAGGACAGTGCTTTTAATAAAAAAGAAGGCAGCTAGGATGGTATTTTGGGCTAAAAAAAATGTGCGCGCTATAGTACGAAAAAAAATCCAGACTCAGCTTTTTCAGAAAATAAAAAGGCAGGACGAGGAGCCTATCTATAGCCCCCAATAAATATCAAATGGTAGCTCCATAAATGACCAGCCCCCCCCCTTTGTCAGATAAAAATGATATACACCAGTTTAAATAATTCTGACCAGAACAGAAAACAAGATATATCCCCCTCTTTCCCATTCAGTTTGGTTTGTGGTTTGTTTAGTACGGTGACCCCTGTCCATTTTGGGGGAATCCCTCCTTATTTTTTGTACCCAGTCAGTGCAAGGGCCAATGTATTTACTTGTTTCTAGAAAAAAACCTGATAACCATTCCATAAGTTTTTTTTTTTCTAGAAACAAATTGTATTAGACTGTAATGTCGTGTTGCATTACACTTTAGAAAATTTCAGATCCTGGTTAATTTTCACAGCTAATTTTAAGTCTGTGAAATGAACTTTTGAAAATAAAACAGATAGAAACTGAAAAAAAGAAAATGTGACTAAAATATCCCCATGTGCCCCTTCATTCCATAATGCGTCACAACTCTGCGCACACAATGAATGTGAGAGAATTGTCCAATCAGAGCTAAGAATTTATTAACAGCATAAATTTCTTCCGCCATTTTTGTTGTATTGGGAGATGGATGCGGGAGGACCTGGCCAATTTGACGCACAAAAAGCTGCTTTTGCTGACGCCGTTGCCCGAGCCCGACAGGTATAAAGAAGAAATTCTATTCAAGTATTTCGCCATTTAGTTTCTATAGTAGTTCCAATCCGAAAAGCCCCTTATTTATGCCATCTATTTTCAAAACTGATACCGCGTGGTCAAGAAAAAAATCGGTGAAACGATGTTTTAAACGATATTCACGTAAAATTTGTGTGTCATGGCTATTTACACAGTTAGAACTTATATTGATTTGTGAGAATTCTTTGTCATAGCTTTATCGTTTTGAAGAATTCTTTGTTGGCAGAAAAAAAATTTCAATGCCGACAAGAACATGAAAAGCACACCAATTATGACCATGCTCCCAATGTCATTGATACTTTTCACAGAGCCACAGTTTGTATTGTGTCTTTGCTTTTATATAGAGAATCCTAGATTTTAGCTGAAAATTATGACTTGGTCATTGTGTATGTCATTGAAAGAAAGTAAATAAGAGATAGACTCCATGTTGAATTTGAAAGCTATTTAAAGACTATTGTGTATGTCATTGAAAAAAGTAAATAAGAAATAGACTCCATGTTGAATTTGAAAGCTATTTAAAGACTTATACAGTGCAAAGTCTATCTTCAGATTTTCGCACTCAGTCATTTTGTTGACTCTAATGTGCCGTTGCATGCATATAAAGTCACAACTTACATCTTGAGTCTCATCTAAATTGACTGACTCTTTATTTACTAGCTTGTAATGCTTTGCCTCACATTAATAACAAAGTTATTGGACATAATATCAATCTGATACATTTTGAGCAGTGTTCATAAAAGGGCTGTTCTGGATCTAACTTCAATTTATATTGCTTTTTACAACTGGGTAACACCGTGACAGGACTAAGGTATTTCTCCACAGAATGGTTGAAAATAAAAAATAAAAAAGTCATTATGTCTTTTTAATTTATCTATTGTAATTTTATAGATAGCCGCTAAAATCAACCAGCCGGGTCAAGGAGGAGACACTGGGCCATTAAAAAGATCATTTGAATCAGACGGGCAAGGTATATTATTTCTTTTGATTGTAAAAGAACAAAATGTAGGGTTATGCTATGCTTCATTTAAAGGTACATTGTCCACATTTCAGGTCTTAGAAAAAACATCAAAATTATTTCTGGTACATGTATTTGATAATTTTAAGGAAATAGTCATTCAACAACAAAAAAGAGACAGTGTGCCTCTAAGTGACTTCACTTTGTCGGGGATACACATGTCAACTTTGTTTTCGTTACAGGTGAACCAGAATTCAAGAAGAGTGCTGCTGCATTTATTGATCGTATGTGTATAATTTCAAAAAAACAAATAAAACACGTCTTTCACTGCACATCCTGGTTCGGAACAAATATCCATTGTTTTATGATTAACATTTCTTTAAATTGTTTAGAAACTTTGATATATTTTTGTTTTTGGTTTGAATAATGATTTGTCTTGACATCCTTTTGCTCTCCAATATTATAATTATACCCCCTGCAAACAAAGTTTGGGGGGTATATAGGAAACACCCTGTCTGTCCGTCTGTCCACATAACTTGTAAGCGCTTCTCCTCCTAAACCGCATGAAGGATTTTGATGAAACTTTACCTAAAGGAAGTACATACTATGTAGATGTGCATGAAGAATTTTCATTGCTCTTGGATATCATTCAGGGGATATAATTGGACTTAGACTTTTTAAATACATTATTCAATGGGAGACCTTGTAAGCACAACTCCTCCTAAACCGCTCAAAGGATTTTGATGAAACTTTACATGAAGGAAGTACATCATATGTATATGTGCATGAGGAATTTTCATCGCAATCAGACATCATTCGGGCGAGATAATTGGACTTAGTCTTTTTAAATACATTATACAATGGGAAACCTCGTAAACGCTTCTCCTCCTAAAACGCTTGAAGGATTTTGATGAAACTTTACCTAAAGGAAGAACATCATATGTAGATTTGCATGAAGAATTTTCATCGCAATCAGACATCATTCAAGGGAGATAATTGGACTTAGACTTTTTAAATACATTATTCCATGAGGAACCTCGCAACTCCTCTTAAAACATTGGATGGATTTTGTTGAAAGTTTACATGAAGATAGTACATCATCTGTAGATGTGCATTAAGAATTTGTATTGCGCTCCGTTATCATCGAGGGGAGATAACTGGACTTGAGATTTTTCTTTTACAGTACAGAGTCCAATATGAAGCGGGGGGTATCCTTTTGTGAGCTCGCTCACAGTATTACTTGTTTTTATTTGAATCATTATTAGTTTTTCTCCATGATTTTATAGACTTGATAGATGCTTCGTTGCTCTGTAACTCGGTGTCTATTATTGAACCATTTTCCCTGTTTTAAACACCTACATGTTACGTACATGCTAAATAGTTTTGTGTCATTTTATATTATTTGAAAAGAGAACCAGTTACAGTGAAAACCAGTGTAAATTTAGAAATGAAAAATATAAATCAAAAATTTTAATGTACAGATGTTGTAAAAAGCAAATTGAAATTGAGATTGTATTTTTTGTGTGTGTAAATAGTCATATTATTATCATGCCGAGCATCATTGAATGCTTGGTAAAAATATATGAAGGAAAACTAAAGGATGTCAAAGACATTTTATTTTCAATTAAACAGCTTTTGCAATATAATCCATCATTATTTTCCAATGTCATATTTTGTTGCAATGAAATGCATGTGTAAATCTGGATATATTGGAATTTGAGGTAAGTTTCAGATATATGTATGTCCAAATGTTTGAAACCTTTGCAGAGAGCTTGAATTTTCAGTGCTGTTTTTACCAGGTGGGGTCTTTCCAGTTTCCAAGAAAACTTATAGGTTAAAAGCTGATTTTATAATATTTTGAAATTTTGTTTTGATTTATTTGTTCTGTTTTCTATTTTATAAAATTGTGCACTGAAAATTTTAATTTTTCATTCTGACTATGTTATTAACACATATTGATTTTGTAATCAAAGTTGCTGCTACATGTACATATTCATGGTATTTCATTAGTTTATCATATCACAACGTTTTATGCAATTGTTATATCTACAGGAGCCAGTGCAAATTGTTAGACCTGTTTTACAAACTAATTGGTTATTCTATAAACATTTGCACATGTATGTTGGTATTAACATCTAGTTCCTTATTTATTTTTGTACATTTTGATATTGATAATGTCAGACATGATTTTTGTCAAAACAAGGGAAAAGGTTGGGCGCCAGTCTTTATTTCTTCCCGATGGTATAAGGATGATTGCTGGTCAAGTTTTGAGATTTCTGTCAGATTTTTGGACTCCTCTGGATCATACCAGTTTAATGGGTCATTAAGAGCTTATTTACAAAGTTTGAAAAATTTCTTGTTATTTCTCTATAGATTTTTACACTTAGATATGTCTAATGCTAAACATACGAAAAAGTGAAAGACTTTTCCAGCAAAATTTTGAACTTATATTATTTTGAAAACAAGTTCAGTAACCCATAAACTTATTAATCTTATTTTGTACCTTCACCTATGGTATATCCATCAAAAATATAAATTAAGATACCTTGTTATTTTCAAACTGCCCAGTGAACATCCTTAAAAATATACACAAAATAAGCTTAACTACAAAAAAGATGCTTCTCTTTTGACTCCTGTTGCGTTTAAACAAAATTTATGCTTTAATCTTAAATCATGTCTGAAAAATATTTTTTTATCTGACAAATAGTGATCTCTCAAATTTTTCTTCCATTTTATTTTAGAAATTATGTTTTAAAATATTTGCAAAATGTTTAAACTGCTCATATATCGTCTCTCACATCATCTGTATCATAAACATTTCATCTTTAACAGCAGGGAATTTTATCTTATCACAAACCAGACATTTATTAAAAATATTGTTTGTTAATTGTAAGGTTATTCTGGTATTAGTTACACAGTGTTTTTTACTAACTTTTAAGAACAGTGTACAGACCTTTTTCGCTGTTATACCCTTCCTTGTTGCTTTGTTGTATTGTTAGAATAGTGTCCATGTATTCTTAGTGGAAGACCAGACTTTTACCAAAAACTAATCTAAAAACAAGGTTTTTTTTAAGCAACTTTGGACTTTATTTTTCTAGAAGTTGAAATATAGTGTTACTGTAAAATGAAAGGGGTATTGTATAAATAAAAGGACAAATTATTATTAAAAGTCTTAATATTGCACATACAAGCTTGTGCAATTTGAAATACTACAATTTAATTTTTTGAAAAACAATATTTTTTCCCAATATTAATGCAATCCTATGATGTATGTAATACTTGTTTAAATGCAATTGGCAATTCTCTTATCATTTATTTTATTATGATTTTTAAGATGGGGCACTGGCATTTATTATCTCAACACTTCTGAATTTGTGTTTATATTCTGGAAATGTTGACATTGGACAATAATATTGTGCTAAACTTTCACATGTATGCATGATTTTTATTAGATCTTTTTCTTTTGGGAAATGAGTTCATGTTTTAGTCCTACCTTGTAGACTTTAAAACTAACTGCAGATCTTCTAGATTAATGCTAGCTTGACATGTAGATATCACACAAGTCCAAAATGATTTTGTTTTTGTATGTCACAGTTCACTGTGATTTGAATTGCTAATAGCCCTTATCACAAGACGATAGATGATAACACTGCTTTGTTTTTGTTTTTGGCTGGAATTCACAAAATAATAATAAAGGTTATAAAATGAAGGAGAAAAAAAAATGTAATAGTTTCCTCAGCAACTACCTACTGATTTCATCTGCTTAAAATTGGGTATCAGCATGGGGTCCAAATTCTTAATCCCTCTCCATTTAACTGATAGTTTAATCCCAACAAATTTGTAGTTCCAGTGCTATAAAATATTAAAGATTGGACTGTGTGTTTCTGCATGTGTTGTAAGTGTGTTCTGAATGCTTTTCCAATAAAACCCATTTTTACCTCAGATTATATTAATATGTCATAGTTTGAGGTTTTCAACTTAAGTACGTTATTTTTGTAATGGAGAGATTTTTTTTATTTTGTTTGATATTTTTATACCCCCCGCAAACAAAGTTTGGGGGGGTATATAGGAAACACCCTGTCTGTCCGTCTGTCTGTCCGTCTGTCCACATAACTCGTAAGCGCTTCTCCTCCTAAACCGCTTGAAGGATTTTGATGAAACTTTATCTAAAGGAAGTACATCATATGTAGATGTGCATGAAGAATTTTCATTGCTCTTGGATATCATTCAGGGGAGATAATTGGACTTAGACTTCTTAAATACATTATTCAATGGGAGACCTCGTAAGCGCAACTCCTCCTAAACCGCTCAAAGGATTTTGATGAAACTTTATCTAAAGGAAGTACATCATATGTAGATGTGCATGAAGAATTTTCATTGCTCTTGGATATCATTCAGGGGAGATAATTGGACTTAGACTTCTTAAATACATTATTCAATGGGAGACCTCGTAAGCGCAACTCCTCCTAAACCGCTCAAAGGATTTTGATGAAACTTTACATGAAGGAAGTACATCATATCTAGATGTGCATGAAGAATTTTCATCGCAATCAGACATCATTCAGGGGAGATAATTGGACTTAGACTTTTTAAATACATTATACAATGGGAGACCTCGTAAGCGCAACTCCTCCTAAAACGCTCGAAGGATTTTGATGAAACTTAATCTTAAGGAAGAACATCATATGTAGATGTGCATGAAGAATTTTCATCGCAATCAGACATCATTCAGGGGAGATAATTGGACTTAGACTTTTTAAATACATTATTAGCTCACCTGGACCGAAGGTCCATGTGAGCTTATGCCATCACTATGCGTCCGTCGTCGTCTGTCGTCGTCTGTCGTCCGTTAACAATTTCAAAAATCTTCTCCTCTGAAACCACTGAACCAATTTAACAGAAACTTGGCAGGAATGATATATGACATGTTGGCAACAAACGATCCTCATTTTGAAATGCTTTGATAAAAAACATGGCCGCCGTTACTAAAAATAGACTAGGGGGGTCAGACTACTGTTTTTGGCTTATAAATCAAAAAGTATAAGAGATAGAGGAAATCTGAGGCCACGCTACTGATTCAGCATCAAAAGCTCTACAAAAGTCTCCATTTGGTCAAAGTTGTCAGATGACCCCTTATAGAGGTTACGGCCCTTTAAAGGTGAAAAATAGCATTTTTTCATGTTTTTGGCCTACAGAATGAAAACTATTGCAGATAGAGATTAGCTGTTGCTTGCTTAAATGTTCAGCTCATTTAACTCTACAAAAGTCTCCATAGGGTCGAAGTTGTCAGATGACCCCTTATAGGGGTTACGGCCCCTTGAAGGTGAAAAATAGCCATTTTTCATGTTTTTGGCCTATAGAATGAAAACTATTGCAGATAGAGATTAGCTGTTGCTTGCTTAAATGTTCAGCTCATTTAGCTCTACGAAATTCTCCATAGGGTCGAAGTTGTCAGATGACCCCTTATAGGGGTTACGGCCCCTGAAAAATAGCCATTTTTCATGTTTTTGTCCTACAGAATGAAAACTATTGCAGATAGAGATTAGCTGTTGCTTGCTCAAATGTTCAGCCCATTTAGCTGTACAAAATTCTTCTTGGGTCGAAGTTGTCAGATGACCCCTTATAGGGGTTACGGCCCCTGAAAAATAGCCATTTTTCATGTTTTTGGCCTACAGAATGAAAACTATTGCAGATAGAGATTAGCTGTTGCTTGCTTAAATGTTCAGCTCATTTAGCTCTACAAAATTCTCCACAGGGTTGAAGTTGTCAGATGACCCCTTATAGGGGTTACGGCCCCTGAAAAATAGCCATTTTTCATGTTTTTGGCCTACAGAATGAAAACTATTGCAGATAGAGATTAGCTGTTGCTTGCTTAAATGTTCAGCTCATTTAGCTCTACAAAATTCTCCACAGGGTCGAAGTTGTTAGATGACCCCTTATAGGGGTTACGGCCCCTGAAAAAAGTGATTTTTCATGTTTTTGGCCTACAGAATGAAAACTATTGCAGATAGAGATTAGCTGTTGCTTGCTTAAATGTTCAGCTCATTTAGCTCTACAAAAGTATAGGGTCAACATCAAGACCAGGTGAGCGATTCAGGCTCCTGGGAGCCTCTTGTTCAATGGGAAACCTCGTAAGCGCAACTCCTCTTAAAACGTTGGATGGATTTTGTTGAAAATTTACATGAAGATAGTACATCATCTGTAGATGTGCATGAAGAATTTGTATTGCTCTCGGTTATCATCGAGGGGAGATAACTGGACCTGAGATTTTTGTTTTACAGTACAGAGTCCAATATGAAGCGGGGGGTATCCTTTTGTGAGCTCGCTCACAGTATTACTTGTTGTTTTAAACTTTCAGATCAATTATCTCAATTTTTTATTTGCATTGAAATTGATTTTTCCCTCTGTATTAGTCCACTGTGCATGTTTCATGTGATTTTGGACCTTCATTTTCATATTAAAAGAATCAAGTTACAGTAAGAACATGTTTTTCTTTCCACAGCTCTAGGAAATCAAGGAAAGCCAGGTCAAGATCAAGTAAGGTGAGTTAAAATCCGTCAGATTACTTGGTGTTTCATAAAGTACGGGGAATGATGGGCAGCGGGTAGGAAATATTTGTTAACATTTTGTCAGTATCTATTGGTCACAAAGTCATTTTCTTGATACTTGGTATAAAGCATCAATAGGACAGTCATGGAATTTAGGATTTTGGTTTTACAGGACCAAATCGATGATTTTGAAATATTTTCTTAAGATTGTGTTTCAAAAGTTGCTAAAATTTAAAGGACCGAACAAATTTATACAGGTCAGGGGCTGTCGGTCCTGTGCTAATTTCCATGACTGATAGGAGATCTTGTATCTCTGGTCTGAGTTTCTCAATTTCTTTGAACTTTCAAAGAGGTTGATGTGTCTTAAGCTTTTTGATAAATTTCCATTGATTATGTAAGTAATCATAGTTGAAATAAGATTTTGTGAGGTTTATGATGTAAAAGTTAATGTAAAAATCAACAATTTAATGTAAATTTAGTCCAGTTAACATCCACTGAGTTGCCAAAAACTAAAGGACATGCCTATGTGGTAAATATTAAAATAATTATACCCCCACTCATAAGAGAGGGGGCTATATTGCAATCACCTAGTCTGTCCGTCCGGTTCAATTTCTCTGCTTCTACTGAATCGATTGGTTTCAAATTTGGTACACAGCTTCAGCATGATGAGTTATACCATTCCTCCTCTTTCCAGGTCGGTCAATCATCTACTTCCTGTTTTCCGAGCAGTCTTCGACTTTTTTAGGGTAAAAAATTTGAAATGTGAAATTTTTCATAACAGATTTCTTAGCTTCTACTGGATGGATTGGTTTCAAATTTGGTACACAGCTTCAGCACGATAAGTTATACCATGCCACCCCTTTCAAGGTTGGTCCATCATCTACCTTTTTCCCGAGCTGACTTAGACTTTTTATGGGTCAAAAATAGACAATTTTTCGTAACAGATTTCTTGGCTTCTACAGAATGAATTGATTTCAAATTTGGTATACAGCTTTAGCATGATGAGTTGTACCGTGCCTCCCCTTTCCAGGTCAGTTGGTCATCTACTTCCTGTTTTCTGAATGGTCGAGTGGGGGTATGCTTAGCACGACTTAGTGCAACCCCTTGTTTGACTTGCTTTCATTTGTATAATGTTCATTTATTTTCATTATACAGAAGCTCAGCTGCACAAGCAGCTATTGAAGCAGCTCAAAGAATAAACCAGCAGCTAGGTAAGGGTGGACCAAAATCACCACCAGCAATCAGTCCAGCTTTACAGAAACCAGGACCACACGCAGGCCTAGGGATGGTTGTCACGGAAGAATACCGAGTACCAGATAAGATGGTGGGACTAAGTAAGTAGATTTAGATTTGGTTTTATGTGTTTAATACTTTTCTATCCAAATCACAAGGTAAGGCAATACACAAATGTTTTCATTTATTAAAAATTTCCAGTTTCTTGTATATAAAAAATAGTTTATTGCGAATACATGAAATATGAACCTGTATTTAGAATTTAATTTGTTTGGCTCTACCCTTAGTTTCTTGAAGAAAAAAACTATGTATACTTTTAAAATTTGATATTTAATGATGAATTACTGTAACCTACACTTTCATTTTTAGCAAACAAATGATAAACTAAATGGCAAACATGAAACAGCTGCTTCTCTTTATGCCCATATTGATATTGATTATGTATATATATATACACCCTGGTACAAAGTATCAAGGTGTATATAGTTGTTTTTAATGATATTTTTTATAGTTATTGGTAAAGGTGGAGAACAGATCACTAGATTACAAGCAGAGACGGGATGTAAAATCCAAATAGCTCCTGATAGTGGTGGCATGCCTGAAAGACCCTGTCAGCTAACAGGAACCTCAGCCTCTGTTGCGTAAGGATCTTAATTTCAAAGGGTTCATTATATACTGAAAATACATGGCAAAATCTGTATCATATGCTGTATTTACCCGAGACATACCGAGGGCCAACGGCCCGAGGTATGATATAGGTCGAGGGTTTATACAGTATGTGATGCAGATTTTGCCATGTAATTTTTATTATATCATATAAAATAAAATATTGATATTTTGTAGGTGTGTGATATAGGTAATGTGCTTTGTCCTACAATGCATATTAAAATAGACTATTTTTATACTTAAATATATGATATAAATATGTATAATGGACGAATACACAAATCAACAGCATTTAATTCACAACAGAGAGATTGTAATGATTAAAAGTTTATGCAAAGAATGTCTTCAAATTTAAAACATTCTAGGAACAGCAAATCATTTATGTTATGTCAATATTTCAAAAAGAATTTTTGAAAATCTCAGTCATAAAAATCCATTGAAGGGCTTAGGAGGAGTTGTGGATAGAAATAGATACTCTGAGTTGTAAAAGACGGACAGTCAGACACCCTTAGCACTCTATAACCCCAATATCTAATTTGTGAGTGGGGTATTAAAACTGTGAAATAAAAGTTTCTTCCATTTGCCTGCAATGAATTCTTGAATACTCAAAATCTAATTATGTTTAGCCAGAGATTGACCTACAAGATAAGGGTTTATAACGGTTGATATATTCTATATTTCAGTGCCTGTAAGCAGCAGATGAATGACATTATAGCCAGAGGTCAGGGTGGAGCACAGCAAGGGGGCATGGATATGGGAGGAGGAGGTATGGGTGGAATGTATGGGGACATGCAGACAGTTGTGGAAATGTCAATCCCTGGAAATAAAGTTGGTCTCATTATAGGAAAAGGTGGAGAAACTATTAAAGTATTACAGGTAAACTATGATTCTACCAGATTAAATGATAATTATTATCTTTTTTTAGTACATTATACCTTCTATGATAAAGTGACTGAGGTTTTAAAGTTATAATGCTGTTCTGTTCACCTTGATGATTTTTGGTTTATAGTTGCTATTGTTTAAGTTTTTTTGGTTTTCGAAATGTTGCTTTAAATATATCTAAAAAAAATTTAGTGAAATGTTACATAATGTAAAACTCTTGACATCAAAAGGATTTAGAGAAAAATTGAGTTTTCCTGTTTTATATTTTATAGAACTTTATTTGCAAAAAAATACACCTGTACTGGTCAAAGCAAAGATAAAACTTTTACATAATAAACAATACACATGACAATATGACAAACAAAATGTATAAAAATATTGTTACATATTACAAACAATATAATAACAATAAAATAATTATGTATTTAAAATATTATAGATAGTAGAGTAACTTTAACCAATGTGGACCCTATGTTCCATTTTTTTCAATTCCTGTATAGATCTTTTAAATTTTTATTTTATAGGAAAAAGCTGGTGTAAAAATGGTTATGATACAAGATAGCAATATACCATCAGCTGCTGAGAAACCACTCAGAATAAGTGGGGACCCTCAGAAATGTCAGGTAATATACTGACAGTATTATACCAATGTTTGTCAAAGCATCATTACATAAATGAAAGAAGAAGTGCTAATCATTGTCTAAAAACAGATAGCAAAATCAGTAAATATATTTCTTGAAAGATTTCCTGTATTTGTACTATAGTTATGACTAGCTCTCTTCAAATATTTTAATCAAGTAGACTAACTGTAAATTTAACAAAACTGTTTTTCAAACTACTGTAAAATTTGAATTTATAGATAAATTTGAATAATTTGTATTTCACAGAGAGCAAAAGAAATGGTTATGGATCTTTTGGCTGAAAAGGAAATGGAGGTGAGCCTGTTTGAATTTAGTTAGAATCATTTAGCCCTAAAAAAAAACCAAGACGTTATTTAAATTTATCAAATGGAATAATTACAAAGCACATTATTAGAGCCCATGTGATGTTACCCTTTGTCACCTGGGTGTCGAAAATGTGCGACATAAATGTAAGAATTCGCTAACACCATAAGAATGTTAACATTCTGTGAATGGGGTTTGATAGTAGATCTTACAACATGGATATGTTTTAATTCCTAACCTGTTGCCCAATTTTAAATAAGGCACATGTTGTTGTGAGAGCCCTATAGTTTTCATTTTGTCCATCCACATTTATTATCACTGTAAACCAGGAAATTTTGTTGGCAGTTTTATTTTCAAGATTTTGTTGTTAGATTGATAGTGCAAAAATTAAACGGCACGACTATATTTTCCTTCCATTGTTGTTATCTGTGATCAAAAGCGTTAGAGCGCAAATTAAAAACTGCATGAACTAAAATACATTCATCATACAGCAAAAAAAAGACAGCTTCAAAATTTTCTTGTACACAGTATGTGAAAGCTAACACAATAGTAAAGTACCATTTAAGGGTTCAATTATTCACATTTAATGTTTACCTGTCAAAATAAAAAAAAAAGAAACTATAGGGCCCTTCCAGACTGTCAGTAAGGTATTGATAATCAAAGAGAAAAAGAATCATTTTCTTAACCATGTTAACTTATTTGGGTGAATATTATCACTGCAACTAAAGTTAAAACAACCAAGAAGAAATAAAAGAGTGAAATATTATGACAGCAAAAACCTCCTATGATTCCAAAATGGGATTAATATGTATTCATGAAATAGTCTTGTTATAGACCTAAGTCTCTCACTATTGGGTCTTATTTCATGGCAGTGTTATAGTATTCAAAAGTGAAAAAAAAATTAAGAATTTCATGAAAAAAAAACAATATTCAAACATGCACATTATTAGAGCCCATGTGATGTTACCCTTTGTCACCTGGGTGTCGAAAATGTGCGACATAAATGTGAGACTTCGCTAACACCATTAGAATGTTCAACATTCTGTGAATGGGGTTTGATAGTAGATCTTACAACATGCATGGCATAGCAAAAGGCCATAATGGCTTGTCTTTATTTTACTTTTGTAAAAAATCTTTTTCAACAGAACTGTTATTTCATACTGATAATTATATATCATGGATGAGGCGAGGTGTTGAATCAATATGTAATGTGTATTTGAATTTGTTTTAAACGTTGACATGTTACAATCCATAGACTTGACACACAGTAATAGGAAAAGTATATAATTAACTGGTAAATTAAAGAAGCAACCATTTGTTTGGCTTTTCCATGGTTTCAAAACTTTCCATTGAACTGAAGATAGGAATAGTATTACTAGTTTTAGGCTTCTGAATTTCAGTCCATGGGTCGTGGAGGAGGAGGAGGAGGATACAATGATTATGGAGGTGGAGGAGGAGGTTCATCTGAGGTAGGTATTACAAAGTTAGCAACGCCTAAATTTTTAACTAGATTTCACAGCAACTACTAATCACAGCCTCTTGGTTTTTGGTATACAGCATTAAGGTGGGGTCCAATAATGCAGGATTCGATTTCAGGTCTGTCACTCACCTACTCACTATTAAATGAAATCTTGCATTATTGTGACATTTTTTAAGTTTTCATCATAGAGATCTAAAAGAAAAATTCTGATTAAATTCAGCCCTGATTAGCCAGGTTGAGTAGAATAATTAAAGATAAATGCAGACACTAGTTAAGATTTCCAATATGCAGCATCATTTATGTTAAAAATCAATTGCAATTGGTCTGTTGACAATTTTTCATTGAAAACTCCTAAACTATACAGTTGAAGATTTGAAATTGTACACTAAAACTATAAATACCATTTGAGAAATCAGATACATGTATTAAAATTTCAGGAAAATTTGTGGAAAAGATTAGAATTTTTGCTGACAGAACCCTTTCTGTCTTAGAACACTAGTTTCAATGCTCTTTTTTAATTTGAAAAAAGTTGTTGTTTTTGTTTTTATTCATATCAATATTAAACAAGTACAGTTATAACTCCTTAAACTTCATACAGATTAGTTTGTTCTGATTATAACTTTCATTTAGATTCAAGTGCCAAGATCTGCTGTTGGTATTGTCATTGGTAAAGGAGGGGATATGATCAAGAAAATCCAGAACGAAACTGGTGCTAAGGTGCAATTTAAACCAGGTATGTTATATTTTATACTCTTGCTGTCAGGTTTTCTTTTGATGGTCAAATTATCCCTTGTATAAAAAGTCCAAGATTATTATTATGAAATTAAGGTCATTTACAGCAATAGTTTTACAATTATATTACTTAAAAAATAGTGCAAAGTACTGGGGTACATTATTTTTTTACAGATTCTACATTTAAACTGTAGTTTAAGCTCCTGATATTATCCTAGCATTAACAGCAAAATTGCAAATACTAAATTTATAACTCTATACTAAATAAAAACATCTTTAAATCAAAAACTATTCCTAATATTCAGAAAAAATGTATCTTTTCCATTTATTTCATAAACAATTTGTATTAATTAGATGATGGAAGAAACGACAACAGAATCTGTACAGTGAGTGGACCTCCAGATAAAGTACAAAATGCTATTCAGATGATTCAACGTCTTCTGCCAGATGAGGTAAATACTAAGTTTAGAATCCTTAATTATTACTGCATAACATTAAAAGCAGTTCCTTTTCACAGCAGATTGATTTTAAAGGATTGCCATTTTCATAGAAGTATACAAATCAGATTGTACTGAAGAGAACAGTTTAACCACTGTCGGATCTTTTAACTTGTTCACTATTAGATTAATCTTGACAACATTGAAAAATATTGTTATCAATGAAGTTTTCCATGAATTTAAGGGACTTAAACAAGTACTAGACAAGACTATAAATCATTGCTTATATTCAGTCTTCCACTTTGCTAACTATCTGCTCCCTTCTTAGGAAGGAGGCTTTCCATTTCAGCAGGGTGGTATGGGACGAGGTGGTGGTTTTGGTGGTAGAGGACGGGGTGGTCCAGGACCAGGTCGTGGTGGTGGATTTGGCCCCGGGGGCAGAGGAAGAGGGGGTCCAGGAGGGTTCAATGATGAAAACTTCTTCCCAGTACCAGCTGATAAGTGTGGACTAGTCATTGGAAAGGGTTGGTATATTTAGTTGAATATCATGACATATGATAATTCATTATGATGATAAGCAATCAAATTACTTTAAGGGTTTGTTTTTCAACATTTTCTGATAGGAGTCCTGTCCCAATTTCTTCAGATCTATTAATAGAAAGAAAGTCTTATGTTTCACTGACATGAATAAGCATTTCCAAGCCAAATAAAAATGTGTTAGAAATGTTTATCAGATATTAAATCAACACTCTTTTGTAACAATAAATTAAAGTCCTATTGGTCTTGCTATCAAAGATAGAAATTGTCTCTCCCCACTTCCCAATTTTGTGAGGAGACATATTATCCTTATCCAGTCATTTCATCTATTTTTCCGCTCCGCTTAACTCCAAAAACTACTCAATAGACTTAATGTAGTTGTGTATATAACTTGACATTTTGATCATCAAAGTTTTATTGGAGTTCGGGCACTTTCAACTTAAAACTTTCTAGAAAATCCTCAAAAATAATTGTTTCCAATCATGTTCTCTTAAACAAAGAAACTGAATTTAATGAAATAGGGTATTTGCACATTTTTGATTTCGTAAACTTTGTGTGAGTTTCTGACTTTTGATCATAGATAATTTGGGATAACAGTGTAATGCATCATTTTTTTTGGGGAGGAAATATTTTTTGATTTATCCTTTTAGGAGGTGAAACTATCCGTCAGATTAACCAGCAGTCTGGTGCCCATGTAGAACTTCAAAGGAACCCAGGACCTAACCCTAATGAGAAGGTGTTTGTGGTCCGAGGAAACCCTCAGCAGGTCCAGCAGGCTGTCCAGATGATAGCAGAGAAGGCTGGTGTACCGGTAGGGCCTGGAGGTCCAGGGCCTGGTCCTCATGGAGGAATGGGAGGTCCGGGAGGTGGACCAGGGGGTTATGGTGACCAGTTTGGTGGAAATGGTGGTCCGGGGCCTGGAGATCAAGGTCCAGGAGGGTAAGTGTTTAATTTATGATACTGAAAAGTGAAAGAAAAAACTAAAGTTGAAAATGGTCAGATTTTGATAAGCAGGAAGTAAGTAAGGAACAGACCTGAAATCAAATTCTACGTTATGGAATCCCACCCTGATGCTGTATACAAGACATCAAGAAGCATTTTGTTTTTGCTGAGAAAACTGTTACAAAAATTAATTTCTTCCAGGCGTGGTGACTAACATTCACCATTTTTAAAACCAGGATTTTCACTAAGAAATATAGCCAAAAATTGAAAAATCAGTTCATGCTCATGCTTTTGGCTATTGTAATCAAATGATCTTTCATACAAAATAAATCAGGACATGAATTTCAATAGTTCTTTAATATTCTTGAATAAATCTGACAGCTAATAGCCTAATAGTGTAAATTGGATTATATATTTGACACTTTCTTTCAGACCCAATGATGGTGGTGGCTATGGAGACCACTTTGGTCAATCAGGGTAGGTATCTTAATCGAATAACTTGATCTAATTTCATTCAATGGTATCTAAATCTTTAGCTCAAAGAAAAATGAATGAACAAAAGTCTTTCATACAGCGCTAAGTTTTAAAATCCTGATTTGACTCAAATATTTCAATTTAAATGCCTTGGTATGTCAAAAATGGTGTTTAACCCAATACACAAATCATTTCCTGTACACGTCTTTCTCAAGATTGAGTCTAATCAGGACTTTATCTGATTGTTTTATTGTTTTTTCAGTGGAGGTCAGCCCCCTCAGCAACAGTTTGGTGGTCCCCAGGGAGGCCAAGGTGGTTGGGGTGGAGGAGGATGGGGAGGGAACAATTTTGGAGGTCCCCAAGGTGGTCCTGGAGGATACCAGCAACCTCAACCACAACAGTCAGGTGACCCAAATCAAAGTAAGTATTCCTCATGTGTCAGGAAGATAAACAACTGTTACCAGCACTAAGTATTAAGTACTAAAAAAGGATATGCACAGCACATTGATTTCTTCCAACAAATTTATTTTTCAAAAGCATATGACACTAAGGGCTATTCCAGCAAAAAATGTATGGGAGGGTTGGACGGCACTCGATATTTTTTCTTGTGGGTGGTGGTTGTTCTAGTAAATACATTTCTATGGGTGGCTGTGGTCTTAGAAAATAAAATTGTATGGGTGGTTGTAAATTGACTTTTAAAATTTTACTATGATCACTTTTTTACAGCTGGAATGCAATATTTTAATTCAAATCTGAAACCGGCAATTTTGTTTATTATCTGCGAATTGAAGTTATGTAGAGGCCCGAGAAGTTCGCATGGTTCCGCTCTATAAAACGTTAGCGCGAAGTCCCGAGGGTTTCCGAATGGAAACTGGTTGCCTATTTTTCGGTGACCAGTTAAAGAATGAGACAAATCCTAGGGCCTGGAGTGACAATGTTTGCATATGGCTGAAAACAATCGGATTTAACAATGCCCAAGACTTTTTTAGAGGCAAAACTTGTTGATCATGGATAAGGCATACATACAACCCCCCAAAACAAGGAACTAAATAAAACAAATACGTGACAAATGTAAACAAACTATTTGGTATTTGACATTCATTTTATAGAGAAAAAAAACACTATTAGCCAGTGTATTATTCATTAAGAAAAGGATTCTATTAAAATGTCGGAACTATATGTGTTCAAACTTAAGGTGGCAGCTTCAAGGAAAAAGGAACAGAAAAATTGTCCCCTGAAAAACATCAAGGTTACTATCCAACTGAGTGGTGTATGATTCATGGCATGTATAAATGAATTCTGGCCAGCACCTCTCATATAAATTTTCTAATTTCAGGGATGTCAACCCTCCTGTTCTCGCCGATTCATGCTTAAAATTTCACAGTGGCCACATTTTCAACCAGTCCACCTGTCTCCAAGCAAATTAATTAAGCCATACCAAGCTGTCAGTGATAAATGTCAAATGCATATATGTTAATTCCTTTAATTAGACACCCCAAGGGTAGAATAAATTAGACATTAATTTTGACAAATTTATAAACAAAATCTCAGACTTGAAATGAGGAATTCAGTTATTTCCCCTTAAAATATAAAATTTATAAAAATGGGAGTTTTTCACATAAATTATTTTCTCTTTTTTTTTTATTTAATTACTCTAGTAACATATCAAAGCTATATAAAAGAAATTATTTGGGGAAAAAAATATATAAAATATTATCATTTGTATTTAATGGTTTCATTATTCACCTTGATATTATAAAACCAAGAATATAAAATAGTACTACTTGTTGATAATTTATGATATTCTGCTAGACGCAAAGGTACCACCGAATGACTTGCTTTTAAATATCTGGTATTGCTTCAGGTATAGAGAAAGATAACTTTAAAAATAAAATAACTAAAGATAACTACAGATAACCTAAGCAGTCGGGGTGAAGTTAATGAGCAATGATTGTGTAGGTCAATAATGACAATAATATTATAGTGAATTATCAGACAGTATTAATCAGAAAACTGCAACTTTAATACATTTTTATGCAGCATACCGATACGTCGATAAAATCTCCCTGAGAAGCTGTCTTTGGTAGTTGATTTTCTGGTACAGTATAAATATCCTGTGAATTGGAACCCTTGATTTTTCAAAACTTAGGTTTGACCCTACCACAATATTTTATACCTGTTTCAAATCAGGAATTGTATGACCAATACAAAATATGTCCATTTTAACTTGTGGACATATTGTTTGGTTTCTGCGAATGTGAATTTTGCATTTCAAGATGTCAACTTCGAGCAGCATTGTGTGGCCAAAATGGAAATGTTCGTTTCTCCTTTTCTGACAGACTGATTAGATGAACTTTATTTATAGAATGTATAATTAACATGAAAGTCAAACTCAAATTTAAAAAAAAAATACATCAAGAAAATCACAGCTGCATTTGGACACCACCAGGCAATCTACCTGTCTTGCAACAGCATATCACATTCTAATCGGCCTGGAGAAGGAATTGGACCCTTGTGTACATATGACAGTAGCTAATGTATTATTGTCATTTTTAAAATTCAAACAGTCTGCTGAAATTAGTATTAAAATGATAGCTGTATGACTAAAGTCCACATCTCGTTGAAAATTAAGGGTTGTTGGCATTAAAGTAAAATAAAGTCAAGAAATGAACATGAACTAAATTTTATTATTAAAATGTTGCTTTGACAATATACATGATATAGGTAAATGTTCATCTGTGATTTTGCTTTGGTCATTTTTCTTCAAATATGTTTTCTCTGGTGATAAAAGTGATACCTTTCTGTAAATATATACATAGAAACAGCACACACATGTAATACAACATATTAAATAAGCTGGACCGAATCGTCAAAATTTTTATCAATTTTGATGGGTGGTGGTATCAAGGTAAAATTCAATTGTATGGGTGATTGGTCCAGAAAGAAATTAAATTGAATGGATGATGGGGTAAAAAAAAAAGTGCCTTCCAACCCCCCCATACATTTTTTGCTGGAATAGCCCTAAAACAAATAAAATTTTAGAATCATCTGCTTGTATATAGTCCTTGTATAGTAATGGGAATGTGATTTGTTTTTTTTTCCATCCTTTTAAATGGGGGTGGGTATTTAAGCATTTTTCAAAATTTCTGAGAGTACTGCAGGTAATTTTTGTTAAGGGAATCTTCAATCTTTATTTTTCTAGGTAAGCAAGCCCAAGATAATGCTGCTGCTTGGGCAGCCTATTATGCCCAGTTCTACAATCAGACACCATATGCTCAATATGGTCAACAGCAACCCCAGCAGCAACAGCCTGCAGTACAACAACAGCAGCCGGCTCCAAATCAACCATGTAAGGATGTCAATTTCAATCTCTTAATTTTATACATGGTAAAATAAAATAAAAAAAACACTCACAGAAAAAGAACCCCTAATTGATTATGTCTCCCCCCACTTTTGTGGGGAGACATATTGTTTCCGTCCGTCCGTCTGTCCGTCCGTCTGTCCGTCCGTCCGTCTGTCCGTCACAAAGTTTGTCAGCGCAACTCCTCTGAAACTACTGAACCGAATTCAACGAAACTTGGTATATAGGAAGGACACCATATGTAGTTGTGCATATTACCAGGAAATTTTGATCCTCAAATTTTTGTGGGAGTTATGGCCCTTTGAACTTAGAAAATTGCTGAAAATCCTCAAATATCATCTTGTCAGCGCAACTCCTCTGAAACTACTGAACCGAATTCAACGAAACTTGGTATATAGGAAGGACACCATATGTAGTTGTTCATATTACCAGGAAATTTTGATCCTCAAATTTTTGTGGGAGTTATGGCCCTTTGAACTTAGAAAATTGCTGAAAATCCTCAAATATCATCTTGTCAGCTAAACTCCTCTGAAACTACTGAACCGAATTCAACGAAACTTGGTATATAGGAAGGACACCATATGTAGTTGTGCATATTACCAGGAAATTTTGGTCCTCAAATTTTTGTAGGAGTTACGGCCCTTTGAACTTAGAAAATTGCTGAAAATCCTCAATTATCATCTTGTCAGCAAAACTCCTCTGAAACTACTGAACCGAATTCAACGAAACTTGGTATATAGGAAGGACACCATATGTAGTTGTGCATGTTACCAGGAAATTTTGATCCTCAAATTTTTGTAGGAGTTACGTCCCTTTGAACTTAGAAAATTGCTGAAAATCCTTATTTATCATCTTGTCAGCGCAACTCCTCTGAAACTACTGAACCGAATTCAATGAAACTTGGTATATAGGAAGAACATCATATGTAGTTGTGCATGTTACCAGGAAATTTTGATTCTCAAATGTTTTTGGGAGTTATGGGTCTTTGAACTTGGAACTTTTGGGGGAAACGGGGGGAGACATCGTTTTTGTAGGCAAAAACAAACTTTAATTCTATTTTTGTTCCCAACCTATGCTTTTAGGTAAATCTCATAGCATTTAAACTTATTTTGAGCTTCCAAAAAGACATATATAAATTTAATCTCTATTTAAAAGATCTTACATGGGATTGTATGTATTCAATAATATTATTATAAACTTATAACACTTATATATGAAGATATGCAAATGAATATCCCCAAAAAGATTGACTTTAGATACATAAAAAAAAAGTTATGTCATCAGTGATATTATAAAATTGATGACTTGTTTACAGCTGCTATCAACCCTCAGACTGGTCAGCCAGATTATAGCCAGGCATGGGCTGAATACTACAGACAGCAAGGCATGTTTACACAGGCACAGATGGTCCTCCAACAAGCTTCAGCAATGCAGGCCCAGGGAGGCACTCACCAGCCCACACAGCCACCTCAGTAGAGAAGGTTCTCGTAACAGGTACTTTAATGTGAATTAGGCAATTAAAACTCTTGTTAAGGATTTCTACGTGTCGGTATTTTTGTTTTGCTGATCCTAGCACAATTTGTCCAGGAAAAAATCTGCATTTAACCAAAATAGCAAGGACTCATAATCTGCATTGAACCAAAATGAAAGGACTCATAATCTGTATTCAACCAAAATAAAAGGACTTGTTAACTTGAAAATGATCAATAGATATAACAAAAAGGTTTCGTGAATGTGGAGTTGTTCAATTATCCTGTCATTTTCTAGTCTATTATCCCTCAAATGATTGATTCCCACTTTCTTACAAAAAAAGGCTTGCACATCTGTATGTTATTAGGTTTGTCGGCTACATTCCAAAGATTTGGGTTTCTTATGAGTACTCTGGTTTCCTCAAACATTGAAACTGACAAACCTGTAAGGGTCATGTGCATCAAATAGGATTTGTAACCCTAACACTCACTCCAAAATCATGACTCATATTTCAAATATATCATAGTTGTGCACTATTTTATGCATATTTTCAATCTAATCTGTTATTATTTTGTAGGAATCGGATGGCAATATCTCGATAAGAAAAATTACACAAAAGACTGTTGTGAGAAAAATCATCATATTTAACAACCACTCAAAGACGACATCGGCTATCAATCATTGAAAAGTGCTTCAATCTTTTTGACAAAGTTTTATTTGTATTTAACTTCTTGCATTGGGGTATTCTGAAATTTATTGAATTGTAAGTGCATTAACTGTTCTCAAAATGTTAATATTGATTATATTAAATTTGTGTATATTTGCCATTTACATGTTCAAATGTGATTCATTGAATATTTTATTGTCCAGAAGAGTATTTTTATTTGTCATGAACTATTGATCATTTTTATCGTTATATTATATTAGAATCTTTGCATTATAATGTATCTTGGTGCCAAATTTAAGAAAGTTAGGGATACCTCAATGCAACTTCTTTCTTTATTATTTGTCATTTGTCAGGGAGAATTTTTGTCATTAATGAATAAGTTTAGAGCTGTAGAACATTTTTTTTTACTTTTAGATAATACATTCCAAATTGTAAATGCTTATTTTTGTTTCTTGAAAATATTGCAATTTTTTTTTCATTGTTATTATATATTATTGACAAAATATTTTTGCATTGCAATCAAAATCTTAACTATGAGCGTGAACGAGTATTTTTTAATTTGTGTTGAATAGTTGTAGTTGTTTAAAGAAAGACATCTGTTCAATTTTTAATGAAAATGTGCATTGAATTTATTGCTTTATTGAAATAACTTGTTATATAAATGATCATGTTTTACTTAAATGTTGAAAATATTTTACAAAAGATTATGCTCTTGTCTATAGATGAATATATAGTTCATATTTATGAAAATTTATTTGAAATGTTTTTACATTGATAAAAGTGCATTGATAATGTTAGAATTTATTGACTTGATATATTTTTCATGCATATTGGTCATAATTATTTTAGTTTCACTTTTTTTGAACACTGAATATGTTTTTTTACTATTTGAGATATGAATATATAATATGCCATGTCTACATGTTAATGTTCTTAATATGATATATCTATTGAAAGAAAAACATTTGTCTCAAGGGAGTTAATCTGACTTTTCAACAAAACTGAGCTTACCTCCCTTGAATATATTATAAATGCCTAACTATGATGATTATTATCCAACTGTTTATTGATGAACACATATTGTTATGATGATGAGAATTTTATGCATTGCGTTGTTCATATATTTAGGTCGTCGATTCTTGTTGCCATAAATAGCTGGTCCCCCCTGAGAGGTTCTGTCATGTATGTTGTACATAAGCGTGTTGTATACCCCCTTTTACATATTCAGGTTTTAATTGGACCTTGTGCCCAGAATGTTTTGTGTTTATTATTAGTATATTCTCTTAGGTGATTTGACAAATTAATCTTTGCATAGTTCTAGCCATTTTTCTCCATATTTGCTTGATGTATATGTTGTTTTTATTCAATTATTGTATTGGATTTTTTTTCTTCGTTCACTATAAATACACAATTATCATCCATGTATACCTTTATTAATAATGACACTGTATGTTTTATATAGAGTTCTTACAAATCATTTAATTGGAGTAACATGTATATTAATCCCAGTGATCTATCAATCACGTTTCTTTGTGCTGTTTGTATGTTACATGGCCCTCAGAGGGTCTCACATGTTTACCTATTGTTGGGTAATATTGTGACAGAAATAAATATGTTTTAAAATTGCATTATTGCTTTGATTTTGTTTTTATGTGCCTCTTTTTACCTTAGATCACACAGTACAGAGAGATTTGTGGACAGATGTGCAGTGATTCAGCGGAGGGAATCATAATAATGACACTTCACATCATGAAATGCATATTTTATGTTATCTATTGAAAATGTTATATCTTGAAAAATATCTCGATCTTTTGCTTTGTGATATACACAAATTTCTTTCTTTACATGTAATTGTTTTGACAAATCAATGATCACTGCCAATATATTTGATGAAACTTTTATGTTTTATATGCATTTCATAGTTCAAAATTGCATTGCTTTTTATATATTTTTATTATTGTCTTGTGTCGAAATATGAGATGACGTTAAAAAATATAAATATTTAGATTTAAAACAGATATTTTCCTTAGCAACCAATTCTTCATATGAAGATATGTGAATAAGAACGCATGATTTTGCAAAAATTGAATTTATACATCTACAAAAGTTACAAAACACCTTAGAACTCAGCTTTTCATGCATCCAGATTAGTTTCCAAAGCATACATTAAATGCCTTAATAGAATTTCATCAACTTTTCACACTTTAGGCTGATTAATTAAGGAAGAAGCCTATTTATTAAAAAGTAAAGGTCACAGTTTTGAAAAAAATGAGAATGTTAGAGTGAATGTGGTTCATGAAGCATAACTGTTGAATGCCTTGATAGAATTTCATGAAACTTGAGGTAAGGAAGAAGCCTCTTGATTTGGGGGCCACAAGGTCAATGGTCACAAGTATTGAAAAGCTATACATAAAGTAAAATTGAATTCTGAAGCATTATTGTGACCTGGCTATGTTAGTGGATTGGACACATAGTTTTACTATTGTAGATCGGTATCACTAGTTAAGGTCCATAACTCGGATACTAGATGCTGAGGGCCCATGACATTTCACCTCTAGATGTGTCATGGATAGTGCTACACCACTTACTAGATAGTAGGTCACTGTGATCTATATTTTATGCATGAACGCTAGATTAGGGGGGGGGGGTCAATGATGATAAATCACCCACTAGAAAGTAGGTCACTGAATTTTATGCATGGATTGATTAATTTCTATATCCCAGGTAATATAGTTGTTTGGGGTCATTGACACATTTTATAGTTAGATGAGTTGGTGGAATTTCATGAAACTTGCACATTAAATATTCACTTTAGTATTATGATATGAGCATATCAAAATGTTACACCCATGACATCAACTTCAAGGTTCAGTGATGAATTTCAAGGTGGCAATAATATTTAAACGCTAGTATGTCCCCTTGGACATGCAATTATGGATTCAACATAAAAATGTAAAGCTAGACTAACAAGTAAATCGGTGAGCAAGATTCCCCCGCTCCCCAAACTATGCCATGCATACAAGTTGAAATACTTGGTAAACAGGAAGTAATGACCTTGGAACATAAAATCGCTTTACACCATATGGGATGCAAAATATCAGACCTTTATCTCTTGTAGTTACTGAGAAAACTGACAAAAATTTTGCATTCATGTGCGATAATCAAAGTATTCGGTAAACAGGAAGTAGTTGACCTAGGAACATAAAATCGGTAAACACAATATTGGACTTATAGCAAAATACCAGACCTCTATCTCTTGTAGTTGCTAAGAAAAAAATGACGAAAATTATGCATTCATGTTCACTGCGCAAAAATCAAAGTATTTGGTTAACAGGAAGTAGTTGACCTTGGAACATAAAATCTGTATACACCAAATGGAACTATAGGAGAAAGCTATACACAAAATATCAGACCTTTTCGCCTTGTAGTTGCTGAGAAAACTGACAGAAATTTTGTATGTATGTACACTATGTGTAAAAACATAAGTATTCGGTAAACAGGAAGTAGTTGACATAGGAGGATGAAATCGGTATACATCATATGGTACTATAGGAGAAAGCTATACACAAAATATCAGACCTTTGCGTCATGTAGTTGCTGAGAAAACTGTGACGGAAATTTTGAATGGATGTACACTGTAAAAACTTAAGTATTCGGTAAACAGGAAGTAGTTGACCTAAGAGGAGGAAATCAGTATACACCATATGGTACTAAAGGAGAAAGCTATACACAAAATATCAGACCTCTGCGTCATGTAGTTGCTGAGAAAACTGTGACGGAAATTTTGAATGTATGTACACTGTAAAAACTTAAGTATTCGGTAAACAGGAAGTAGTTGACCTAAGAGGAGGAAATCAGTATACACCATATGGTACTAAAGGAGAAAGCTATACACAAAATATCAGACCTCTGCGTCATGTAGTTGCTGAGAAAACGGTGATCATGTAGTTGCTGAGAAAACGGTGACGGAAATTATGTTGCGGACGGACGGACAAGGCTAAAACCGTATACCCCCTCATCTTCGAAGCGGGGGTATAAGAAATCTAACAAGATAAGTATGCATTTAAACTAAAGGAGTAGTGTGTACTGTCTGTTTTAGAAATGCACCTTTTTTTAGCCCCACTTGTAATTTAGCAAAATGGGACTCTCACGGGACACCTCATGTGATAAGGTTTGTTAGTTATCTGTCCAAGGCCGGTGGTTTCCTCCGGGTACTCCTGTTTCCTCCACCATTAAAACTGACCGCCCTACATGACCCATGTGCGTCGAAAAGGGCATTAAACCCTATCACACGTACACATTAAAAGTCGCAAAAACATTCGACCCCCTCCCTTCGCTCTCCTTTACTTGTTTTCAGAAGGTCTGCCAAGGAAATCGATGTAAGTCCCACAATACAAGCTCTTTAATAACGTATCAATTGTGATACGTAAATTCCACAAGCTGGAGCGGGTCGGCGAATGTTGCTACACAAGAAGGGAAAATTGACGATTGGAAAGTTTGTCACAGAGTTTCTTGAGTGTCTATTTCTAGATGTAGATCTAGATATGAAGCAGACTTCCTAGAATCCATTTTGTCCTTTATCTCGAGTCCTTGGGGGATATATTAGATCAAATCAAGCATTGTTCTGTGAAAGGACATCCCCAATATAACGGAAAGTGAAGTTGAAAGAGAGAGTTAGTTTATATGATCTTTTGTGAAACTTGGTTTTTTCTTTTTGGTTACTAAGAAGGAACATCTAGTAAACTGACAGATCGGTAATATTTGGCGGAGTATGGGGTAAAAAGTCACTGTCTCATATCCTTTACATCATACTTGGCTTGAACAGACCTGTATTAGCTGACATCCGGTTAAACTCTCCCGGAGAATTCATTACACAGTATCAAGATAATCAGTTACTACAACTAACATGGAATCAGATGAGACGTTAGACTATACGCTTTATACATTGGCAATGTATGTCAACGACAAACCGAATTACTTGGTACTCTATAAGAGACTTCTCATAACTTCAAATTCGCGGGTACTATTGTAAGTTTCCGGTCGCTATAGTTGTATACATACAAATTACCACTATGATCAAATCGGTTGAAATACCTAAATTCTTAATTTGGAAAAAAAAATCCCTTCTCATACCAGACCTTATCTTTTTCTGCAAAGAAGACTATATTTTGACAAGAGACTACAATCTTACTTCATGAACAAGATTGACAAAACAGATAAACCATATTTTATAACATTAGCCTATATAAATCAAATACTATATTGTTTTACACTATATACCTATTGTTTTTGTATCGTGTATCTTATGTTTAGATCCTTTATTGATTAGGGTAATTAAAATAGATCGATTGACTTGACAAATGCTTTACCCAACAAATATATGATTCATAAATAATGTAAGCTTCTTATTTTAGGGCTATTCAATACACGAATAAGGGTAATTTAGACGAAAGTTTGCTTTTAAACTCCACCTTGAGCGAATAATCGAATATTATACAGATACGTAATTGATCTATAGTTGAAAAGAGGTTTTGTTTATAAGCACAAAGTTTTGTGGTATCGAATTTTTCAACATGAACAAATGTGCTAGAGCAATGCGCGGGGTCTGTATGTTTTTAGTGAATGTTCGTGCCTTATCAAAAGAAGGATGTTTTAACATGATTTGAAAAATGTGAATTTAAATTCAAGAACAGGTAAGTTTAATACCTTCAAGTATATCAAAGATTAAAAAATAAAGTGTACAGATAATAGGTTAAGTTTGGATTAAGAGAGTTTTAAAACTTTTTGTATGCTATCTTTCACATATCAGCACTCAGATAAGATAGATTTGTTTAATTTCCATAATTATTTCGTGTCTTATATAGAAATTAATAGCAATCGCCTGAAAATCAAACCAAATTTAATCTATCTGAAGTGGCCTTTCACCTTGCTACACGACGGTAAGTGCATGTCATATAGGTATATAAAGCCTATATAAACATTTATTTTTTGACTTTATGTGACTCAGGTTCAATGTGTCTATATTAGGCCGGTAGGCGATAAAGAGATATAATGAATAAAAACCGCAATTTTTCAAAGTTCCCATCGAAACTTGGCAGGTACCCCGCATGCAAGTCTGAATATGCAAAATAAAAATCCGTTAACTTAAGAATTAAGATTTAGAAATCTGGTGGGTGTCGGCTGGGTAGGTAAGCTTTTTAATTTGTTCTAATGGTTCGTTATTTAAGCGAGTTAAATCCTTTTTTTTTATTTTACAAAGACAAATATATAAACAAGGATACTTTCGCGTCTTTCGAATTCAGCTTTACTTAAAAGCTACCGTGGCTGCTTCAGACTAGTCCCAGTTTCTGTGGCGAAATCTAGCAGGTATATGCCATTATTCAATACAGCTCATTGCCATGTTAAACGGCGTCTCTTTATCCGATCTTGGCTTTTGCTTCCATGCTATTGCTACCGGTATGATCCAACTTGAGACTTTGCTTCCGCAATAGAGATTTCCTTGTTTGGCTATGAAAGAGACCATATAGTGCCAAAATATAATAAGAAGTGACTACAATATATATGCAATCTTTTCGACCCAAATCCATGCAAAATCGTTTATACTCATATTTTTCTGACCTAACATATACTTATACGGTCTTTATAAATCTCTTTTCAATGCGATTAAAGCTTCTGTGAAAATGATTTAGAAGTTGAATATGGTCTTTCATTAAAATTTCAATATAAACTTGTATACATCGTTCACCCACGGATATTAAAGGTTGTAAACATGTTAACCTAGCCGTTAGAAAATCATTTCTATACTTAATTTCATTCATAACTTGAACACAGTCATCAAAAGATTTATCAAAAAGCAAATCTTGTGATCAATCATAAATGTACTTCCAGTTCCTGCGAAGCAAAGCAGTTTCAAAAGTGGATGAGTGGCAGTTTTTTCTTCATAAACCTTAGTTAAGCTTCTTTCATCATTTTTTTAAATTCTAAACTGTCCCTTTTCAACTTGACCAAAGAGTCCAAGAATCTCTAAATTAAGTCTCGATCAAAAGGAAAACTTATCCGTCGCTATGGCCCGAATTTTGTAAGTTCGACTGTGTAATTTGTAATTGTCCGGTTTATAAAAACTTCTCGAAAAACTAGTTTCTTGAGACAGATATATTTGGATTTAAAGATCACGAATCTTCCTGGTTATCTTTTATCTACATAGATAACCAATCACCGAAAGCTGTATAAGTTAAGATATGCAAGTTCATGCCATTTTGTGGTTACCATTATCCCTTGTAACATTCGGTAATCTGATAATGATAAACTGAGCTGGTTGGTAGTATTTTCTTCATAAATCTTGTGCATTATGATATTGTGCCACCGAGAAAGGGCCATTTTGGGCGTTTGTAAAGTAAGTCTCTTTTTTCTTCTTCACTGGATACAAAGACATTTAGTTCTCCAATGACTTCTTTTTAAGCTTGTGTATTATTTTATAAGTTTTTATAGATATTTTTTAAGGCCGTGCGTTTTAGAAAGTTATTTCGTGATTTTCAAAGACAACAAATTTATAAATTGATGATTTAAAAATCTATCTTCCTTACATTAGTAATTTTAAATCAAGGGTAAATGAGATTTTAAGAACTTGTAACGATTAAGTAAAATTATTTTTAAAATTAATTACTTAAAATTGAATCTTCCTGTATAAAATTACACCCGACAAGGCTGAAATCATTTTTTTGTGGGTTGATTCCTTAAATGACAGATTAACGAAAGGATCAGTTGACTGATTTTCTATTTATCTAAAATATTAATGATATTTTACACTTTTAAAATCAACATTATTAAAAATCTTATAAGGAATGATACATAATTCTGTTTAATCATACGTAATAATTGTGTCCTTTGGACAATCCTATACACATGATAAACGTATATGATTGGCCCATGAAACAAAGGACACAATCTTACCTAAAACTTAATTTAAATGAAAATTTATGAACTCCGTTTTCACTCAGTTTTTGATCACGACTTTTTAGTGACACAACCCTTTGGCATAATTTCTTTAAAATCGCACCAGTATTTTATGAAAAGTTCCTAGTAATTTGGATTTTTTTTGTTTCAACCGTATTGACTGGGGCATTTTTATCTTATCGCCGTAGCCTTTTCAGAATAATTATTATACAGATGTTAATTAATTAGCAATAATTAACATAATTAGATAAGCATGACACCGATGACACGTTTATGAGTAGCTGTGTCAACATGATCATAAACATAAGAATCTATTGATTTTGCAGATCATACCAATTAGCATGGATCTAATTAAACCTAACGCTTCCAGAGAGTATGTCATTCAATCTCTGCAATGGTGCGTTTCGGTGGGACAAACAGACATACTCCAAGCTCTACTCAGGACTCATTTCAACAACTCCAAGCTGTCGGACATGTCTGACATATGCATTGAGTTACTCACCAAAGTCGTGTCAGATGGATCACGTGACTTGCTCAGTCTTTTATTAACATACGTGGACGAAACATTTCTGTCAAACGAGAAAAACGAAATGGGAAAGACTTACTTATCAAAAATGCTTTGCCAAGCAGTGGTCAAAGGAAACAAATCTACATTGGAGCTACTGATTCAAAAAGGTGCCAATGTGAACACGATGTACGAAGGAAAACCAATTTTACACGTAGCCTTAGGTAGAGGACAGACAGACATAGTAGAGACACTAATAGCCCGAGGAGCTGATATCAGTAACGCATTGATTCCAACGATTTACTCTAATATAGAAAATAAGGTAAGTTTTGTTTTATACTGCATCGCATAAGAAAGAAAATTATCCTGGATATAATCCTTACAGGAAAAAAGTTAATTGTTTCAAAAGTTAAAAAAAAAAAAAAAAAAAAAAAAAAAAAACCCACATGTACATTATATAGAATGCAAATGTATTTCAAAACTTGAGTGTTAAACTTGTTCAAACTCACAAAATTATGTTTATTTTACATAGCTTGCAGATAAAAACAAAAGAAAGTTTTCAATTTTTACCGAATATTATTTAAACATGCAGGAAAAAGTATTTGTTTCAAGCGGTAAAAAGAACACATTTATATAGGATGCAAATGTATTTCAAAAACCCAGTTATCACTTTGTAAAAAAATTTACGAAAGACCAATAATGAAGTTATCGCTTTATTCATGTTATTAGGGTAATAAGAGTATCTTTCCTAGTTATCTTTTTCATGTTCAAATTTACATTGTTCAATATTGCATTGTCTTTATGATTTTCAGAATGAGTTGGTTCATTTGTTGCTGAATCATGGAGCTGACCCTAATAAGGCTGGTCCTAATGGTCGTCTGCCGATCCACGTGGCTTCTGCTCACTCTGGTGACATCATCAAGACGCTAGTCAACGGAGGAAGTGACATTAATGTACAAGATCCCATCCACGGGGACTCGCCTCTACATATTGCCTGTGGAATGTGTTGTACGGAAGCCGTAGAATCACTCATCAAATCTGGGGCCAAATTTAACCTGTTGAACAATCAAAAAGAGACTCCATTACACAAATTACTCAAGTTTGCCACCGACTACCATGACTTTCATTCTCAGAGTAGACTCAAGCTCGCCAAGTTCTTGATTAAACTCGGATTTAGAATAGAAACCAATATAAAAGATATCAAGAGAAAGACAAGGAATGCTCCAGGAAGGAACAAAGTTGAAGATGTGTATAAAAATGTGATTTCGTCATCAAAATCTGTTCATACATTGCAACATAAATGCAGATTAAGCATCAGAGACAATCTCCATACAGAAAATCCCAACAGGGATATAGAGGATTTAGACATTCCAGTAAACCTGATTAATTATCTCAAATTCTTAGATGGATTTTGTTACAATACTCTTGCAGAATCAAATGTGTGAAGTGCTGTTTATTGGTTAATATTTTTTTTTAGAACAATTTACATATTTATTGAAATGCCAGTCTTTCAAATATTTTTTAATGATTTTGTAATAAATGCATAAATACAAAATATTGTCTTTTGCCATTTACAGTCTGAAGCGTCAATTTTGAAACATTTACCAGAGTGATTGTTTGGGATTTTCCATACACCCGTCGGTCTAGTCTTGCAAATACAGTGCCATATCCTGATCTTATAAAGGTTGAGATGCGTTTTTCTGCCCACCAGTAGGTATCATGAACGTTGGTGATAAACAGTTTGGTGATACCTGATTATGATATATTCTGTGCACATAGCTAGATTGCTGACGAGAGTCTTTTTATGATCTAACATATACCCTATTTTGCTTATTTTCACCTCAAAAATTTAAAATGTCTTTTGCTCTTGTTTTTGTCTGTCGAAGTTCTACCTTTTCATCTCATAGCCAAATTTTTGGATTTTTCCTACAGAAACCCAGCTCTTCTGAGTGTGAATCTACAAAGATTTACTTTATTTCATTTCAAACAAACTATCATCATTCCTACAAAAGCTACAGAAAGCAACCACGAACCTTGACGCAGTGGTATCTGTCCGGATTTTTAAGCTTTCCAATGTTGTATTTCACATTTGTCAGTTTATTTTACATGCTTTCTTTGTAAATCTATTTTTTTTTTATTTTGATCTAAGTATAATTAACCAAAGGCAACGCCTTGCTACTGTGTCTCAAAATTGAAGTAAGCAATCCCACCCACTTTCAGATGCAACTTTGCATGAGACAAAAGCATTACATCTTCAAATTCTACTGGACCAAGTTCCGAGCTACTAGTGTATGCCATATTTGACCAAAACTCTAATGAATACTTTAAAATAAATCAAAGTTCCTTTTCTATAGAGAACAAGAGGCTCCCAGGAGCCTGAATCGCTCACCTGATCTTGATGTCAACCCAACCACTTTGTAGAGCTGAATAAGCTGAACATTTAAGCAAGCAACAGCTTTTCTCTTTCAGCAATAGTTTTCATGCTGTAGGCTGTCTGAACACTTTGAAAACATGTTTATTTAGGGGCTGTAATCCCTATAAGGCGTCATCTGACAACTTCGACCCTGTGGATACTTTTGTCACTGAGAGCTAAATGAGCTGAACATTTTAGCAGGCAACAGCTTTTCTCTATCTGCAATAGTTTTCATTTTATAGGCCAAAAACACTATTTTTGCCTTTAAGGGGCTGTAACCCCTATAAGGGGTCATCTGACAACTTCTACTCTATGGAGACTTTTGTAGAGCCAAATGAGCTGAACATTTAAGCAGGCAACAGCTTTTCTCTATCTGCAATAGTTTTCATTTTATAGACCAAAAACACTATTTTTTGCCTTTAAGGGGATGTAACCCCTGTAAGGGGTCATCTGACAACTTTGACCCTATGAAGACTTTTGTAGAGGTAAATGAGCTGAACATTTATGCAAGCAACAGCATTTCTCTATCTGCAATAGTTTTCATTCTATAGACCAAAAACACTATTTTTCGCCTTTAAGGGGCTGTAACCCCTATAAGGGGTCATCTGACAACTTCGACCCTATGGAGGCTTTTGTAGAGCTAAATGAGCTGAACATTTAAGCAAGCAACAGCTTTTCTCTATCTGCAATAGTTTTCATTCTATAGGGCAAATACATGAAAAAAACGCTATTTTTGACCTTTAAAGGGCCATAACCCCTATAAGGGTTCCTCTGACAACTTCGACCCAATGGAGACTTTTGTAGAGCTTTTGATTCTTAAGAGCCTACAATCCTTTGGATTTTTTCTATCTGTTATGTTGCTGAGTTATAAGCCATTTTAAGTGGTTTTACCCTATGTTCTATTTTTAGTAGCAGCAGCCATGTTTTTTATCGAATCATTTTAAAATGAGGATCGTTTGTTGCCAACATGTCATATACCATTCCTGCAAAGTTTCAGTAAAATTGGTTTAGTGGTTTCAGAGGAGAAGATTTTTGAAATTGTTAACGGACGACGGACGACAGACGACGGACGCATAGTGATGGCATAAGCTCACATGTCCTTTGGCCAGGTGAGCTAAAAATGTCATGAAATAGGTCACAAAATAATCTACATCACACAAACAATTATTTTTTAAAAGAAGATTTTGAAGGAAAGTAACGCATACGTCTTATTTTTCAAATTTGACTTAGTATAGGATAATTACAATGTAGAACTTTAACTTCAGATTGGTTTTAGTTAGCACATCTGACTTAAAAGGCAAAGATAAACAAATTGTGCAAACAAGAGATTCCTAAGAGCCTGAATCGCTCACCTGACTTAAATGCCTGAATTTTTAGGCTAAAAGACCATAACAACTTTTTGGGGCATTTAAAGGGCTATAAGTTTAATAACTTCATGTCATTTGTCAAAATGCTTATTATCAAAACTTAATGCATTATTAGTTGAACATTTTAGCATTTTGAACATCAAAAGTTTTTTGTTGTTTTCTAGTTTGTCAGCTATAAGAATTAAACAGTTATTTAGACATATAAGGGACCATAACTCCTATTAGGGGTCCATAAAAAAGTTCCATCATATATATTGAATTTTTGTATGACTAAACTAATCAAACAAAACTGTACTTTAAGTTTTCTCCAGCGATGATAGGCTCTGTAACAATGATCAATTTCCATGTTCTAAGGGGGATAACACCAAAAAAGGAATGGTCATACATCTTAATGTGCTTATCAATATGCATTTTAGATTTCTCAAATATCTTGTAAACTTTTCAAGATATTGAGCTTGATAAGAGCAATAATATAAGTCAAGAAAAGGGGCAATAACTCCTACATGGGTGTTTAGATTTTCTTCAAATTTTCAGGGCAGGTAGATCTTATGATGTTGAACACTTTTGCCAAAAATCAGAATATTGACATCTGTCAATGTTTTTGAGTTATTTGCAAAAAAAATACAATTTCACCCTTTGTTCTATTTTAGCAACAGCAGCCATGTTTTTCGACAAATCTATAATCCAAACAAGAGTGTTCTAACAAACATCTTTATAAACAGCTATACTAAGTTTGAAACAATTGAACTTATGGTGTCAGATGATTAATGATTTTGATATGAGGAAAGGCTGTGAAATTGTCAAAGCAGGTAAAGCTTGACATGCTTAACAATTTTGATATCTGTGATGGTTTTTGAGTTATATGAAAAAAAACTGCAATTTACCCCTATGTTCTTTTTTTAGCCATGGCAGCTATGTTTTTATAATGAATCAAAAATCCAAATGACAGTTTTGTACCACCTGTGTCAATGCAATGAACAACTGTACCAAGTTTGGATGCAATTGGACTAATGGTTTTAGGAGAGTTGACCTTTGAAAACGATAAGCTAACATGACCCTTCAGGCCAGGTGAGCTAAAAAAGAGGGCACGATGCTACTCATGCTAAAGCTGTGTATCAAATTTGAAATAATTCACCTCATAAGATGAAGAACAAAAATCTGTTAAAAAAAATTTCTTTTTGACATGCTTTAAAATAGTCTAAGTACCTTAAATAGAAAAAAGAAAGTAGATGACTGACCAACCTGGAAAGAGAGGCACAATACCATTCATCCTACTAAAGCAGTATAAAACCTTCACACTGCTTTTATATGTACTGAAAATTGCCAAAGTTACTCCATAAAAATATTAAGGTCAAGGTTTAAAAGATGGGGATGCAACTATGCTAAGCTACCGCTGGGCATATGCATAATAGTTTTATCAAACAAGGACTTAAAGTTGTTGAGACATGAAGGTGCTCATTAAACTAATATTGAAAGTTAATGCCTCTATAAATGAGCTGAAGGTTTAAGCAAGTAACAGCTTTTCTCTATCTGTTCTGGTTTTCGTTTAATAGGGCAAAAAACTTGAAAGATGCTATTTCAGACCTTAAAAGAGCAATAACCTTTTATAAGGTTTTATATTAAAGGGGTCATCTGACAACTTTGACTCAAAGGAAACTTTAATAGAGCTTTTGATTCTCGAGAGCCTTATATCCTTTGGATTATTTCTATCTATTACAGATGCTGAGCCATTTTAAGTGATTTTACCATATGCTCTATTTTAAGTAACAGCTGCCATATTTTTTATAGAATCTTTTCAAAATGAGGATCATTTGTTGCAAACATGTCACAAATCATCCAGAAAGGTTTTTTTCATACTTGACAAATGATAACCCTGTTAAAAAATTTTGTTGAAAATAAACCTGAGTTGTCCAAAAGTAAAAGTAAAAATTTCTTTATTGTTCAAACAAGTGAATGCATGATTCTCTTGTGAGACAAAGTAATTCTTAGTTTAAAGTGAATCATTATGTAGCAGAAACATCATTAAATATCTTATGAAATTTGCTCAGTAAAAACATGTTCCATCTTGAAAGTGTTTTCTTTTTATACTTTCTACTCTTCACTTAATATTTTTTTTGCAAAATCGGTCATCTCTGATGAGTTTTTTCAACCCAAACACAACAGTTGTATTAAAGAATTGTTTGTAAGGCCAACATAGAAAAAATATCCTAGATTCTCATCCCTGTCCCTCCCGCCCTCATTTTTTTCAGATAATTAAAAACAAAATATTTTGATTTTTTGGGCAAATTATGCTTCTTCCTAATTTCTTGAAAATATTGGGCGATTCGGGGAATTTTATTTTTTATATTTTTTATCCATTTTGATAAAATATTCTGTCATTCTAAAGAAAATTGACTAAAATTTTCTTTGAACTAGCAGAATATTTAATCAAAATGGATATAAAAAAAAATAAAATTTCCCCACTCGCCCATTATTTTCAAGTGATTTGATAAGAATCTAAGAACAATTTTGATTATGGCCCAATGCACTGAGGTATATTTTGCTTTCTTATGTATTTTATTCATAAGGAGATGTGTAAGCTATCTAAGCTTGGTGTAAATGAGAAGAATTTATTCTAATATATTTATTATAGTTATCTCCCTTTTCACACATTTCTACAAAATAACAAATAAATCTTGATAAAGACATGAAATAAAAAAAATGATAAGTTTTCAACTATAAATAAAATTTAACAATTTGAAGATAAATAATAATAAATTTATTCCTTGGAAAAATAACAAAAACAAAAGGTAAAGGCATATTGATTTGAAAGCATGCTTTGTACTTAATTTCTATCATCTAAAAATCATTGGCATGACATAATTTTGTAAAAATCTGAAAATATTTTTACTATAAATTGTTTGAAATGAAAAAGAACATTTTAGCAATATAGCAGATAAATTATGAAAATGATGTTAAACTTTATATGTGGAAATATATTTGGTTAAGCCATGTAAAGGGTCTGTTTTAGTGTTGAGTAACATTTTGTAACAGATTATCTGATTGTAGAAATAGAGAATAACCAAATACAATTTACATACACGTGTTTCAGGATTAACAGAAGGATCAGTTTCAATGGTTGCCGAAAAAGATAAACTTTGAAAAGAAAGCCAATACAATATTGAAAACAGTGAAGGTTCCATTCATGTGATTTTATGACAATAATGTGTTGTAAAGGAGCAAACAAATCATTATGAAGCAGAAGCACCATTAAAATATCTCATGAAATTTGCTCAGTATAAAATATCACAGAGATAATTTACATACAATATGCATATTCATAATTAACTCATGAATATTCAATAGATTCTATCAAGACATGTCATATCTTTCGAAATGTTTCTTTACAGTCGCCTCTTGGACAGGTGACTGAGAGATGGATACATTTCTCTTCTTTTTTGATTTGCTTCCCTTTCTTTTCAAAATTGTTTTCAAGTTTTTGAATGGATTTGAATCTGAACTAGTGTTCTGTGGTGATTTGATTGGAGAAGAATCACTTTTAGGGGACGATTCAATATAATCCATGACTGACATAGAATGTGGTCGTTCCTTAGCTGGTGTGAGGTCTGTATTTGTGTCTCTTTGGGATAAAATTGGCATTGAACCAACAGAAGTCATCTGATTTCCAGATCCAGCGGTATAACTTTGGAATGGTACATCATTATATTTCGGACTCTCCTCGCCACTTTCAAATTGTTCATTCTCATAAATAGATTGCTGGTCAAGATCTGAAGAAGAGTTATTCTCCTTCACTTCAATACCTTCAGGGATTTCTGGGAAAAATTCAGAATATTCTGCATAACCAGCGAAACTACGACACTTTTTATCACGCTCTTTTTTGTGTAGTCCCACAGCTGAGAGATTTTCATGACTGCTAAACATGCGATTCCGTAGTTTGTTAATATTTGATTCTGACGAGATGTCTGTATTGCTTTTATGATGCCACAAGCGATCTTTCATACTCCCAAATCTTCCCTTTTGAGGGGTTTTAGAACTTTTATCCTTTCCTTTTATATTTTCCTTCAGACTTTCACTACTACAACTGTCAAGTGTTCCAAGCACAGTGCCATTTTTACCTTTACGTCCGTAAGCTTCCGTTACAGCTTGAACTAGTCTTTCATTAGTTTGTGTCAACATGTCTATTTTTTCCTGCTGAGATTTTATAATTTCATCCTTTTGTTTCATAACTACTTGCACATGTTTTTGTTCCTTTTTAAGCTGACCTTCTAAAAATAACAGATGCGCTAGAACTTCACCGAGACGTCTATCGGCTAAAATACGTTCTTTTCTCAGAGATTCCTGGTTACGTTTAAGTTGCATACTCAGTGACGAGTTAAGAGAATTGCTCTTAGCTTGCTGTAGCACAAGGTTTGACTGTAGTTTGGACACCATCATTTTAGCATCAGAAAGCTGGAGTCGTAACGAGTCAGCCTCTTCTTGTAACTGAAAGAAGAATAGACAAATGTTAAAAACATATCGTAAAAACTTCATGTAAAATCTAAATGGTGCTGCCAGTATCTTTAATAAATCCATGAATACACAACTCAAGTTTTTTTGAAAATACTAAATCCACATGACAAATTTCCATATCAAGCAAGTAGTCAACTTGTGTAATAGTTTTAATCCCAAGACATCATAGACATGATTATACATTATAGTTGTTTGTACAAACATAATATATGTACCAAATTATGAATAATTTATACATTTTTTACTATTGCATAAAGTGAACAGGATTTATTGTACATTTCAGGATATATTTATAATTTGTTACATTAGATAATACATAAATCTTAAGTTTTAGAAATAGAAAATATTCACAAAAATAAAATCTTTCTTTCAATTTATACATTGATATTTTCTAAATAGATAACATGTAACTATTTCCTGGATTAAACTTCTTTCTTTATAATCCATTTAGAAACTCCAAAAAACAATCAAGAAACTTCCCTAAATATGATCTTTTTATACAACCAGAAAAAAACTCTTCATTCTCATCCTATCACGTTATCCAAAGATAAACCATATACTGTAAAAAGGAAAATTTTTGCAAGGTGTTTATTTTCGCTTATTTTGCAATTATAACAAATTTGCGAAAATATCCCCTCCATAAATTACATTTAGAAGGACCCAATATTCCATGATTTAATAAAACGTGAAACTTAAACCTCGCAAATGCATTTTGGTACTGAAAACACGAAATTTAAACCACGCGAAATTATCCCCTTTTACAGTATGCATGTCAACATCTTCAACAAAGCAAGAAAAAAGATCTTTGAATCTCTACTTAAGACACTTCAGAGGTAGTCTAGTAAAATAGGTTGAAAGTAAACAGTATAAACATTGTATAAGAGAAGCAGAGGTACCAATGGGGCATCCGAATGTCAAAAGTCCAAAACCAGTAAACACCAACGAGAACGGGACAAAAAACAAACAACATGGAAAACACAGAAACACAAAAATAGGGCATGTAATGGGACATTAAATGATACCCCGCCACGTTATAATATCAAAAGTTCATAAAATTTGATTTCAAAGTGGCCTATCTCGAAAACTATTTTTTGGATCAAGCTGGAAATTAAACTTGACCTGTATTTTATTGTACTTAACAGCTGTGCAAAATATCATTCAAATCCTTTGACACGTTTTCAAGTAATTGGTCGGAAACTCAAAATTTCATGAAATTTGATTTTTCAAAGTGGTCTATCTCAAAAACTATTTTATGGATCATGCTGGAAATCGAACTTGACCTGTATTTTATTGTACTAAACAGCTGTGTAAAATATCATTCAAATCCTTTGACGTGTTTTCAAGTTATTAGTCGGAAACCTTCGGGGGACGGACAGACAGACGGACGGACGGACAGACACCGAAAAAAACTGAGGGTATAACATAATACCCTGCCACTTCGTGTGGCAGGGTATAAAAACTACTGAATATCAATTAACAACAGGAACTCATTGTATAAGTTTCAAAATATTAAGGTATGAAAAAAAATAAAGAAGGAATGTGTCCATGGGACACAGATGCCCCCGCTAGGCCCCAAACAGGAAGTAGATGTCTGACAGACATGAAAGTCGCTTAGGACATACAGTTTGTCATACTGAACCATCCTACCAAGTTTCAAATCATTCTCATGTATGGTTCCTGAGAAAATCTTGACGGAAATTTTCAAGTCATGTTCACATATTTTCCAATCGGCCTAAGTCCCAAACAGGAAGTAGATGTCCGACAGGTCTCAAAATCGCTTAGGACGTACTGTTTATCATACTGAACCAACCTACTTAGTTTCAAGTCATTCTCATGTACGGTTGCTGAGAAAAGCTTGACGGAAATTTTCATAGTCATGTTCACAAATTTTCACATGGCCTAAGTCCCAAACAGGAAGTAGATGTCCGACAGGTCTCAAAATCGCTTAGGACGTACTGTTTGTCATACTGAACCATCCTACCAAGTTTCAAATCATTCTCATGTACTGTTGTTGAGAAAAGCTTGACGGAAATTCGTACGGACGGACGTACGGACGGACATGAGTAAAACTTAATGCCCCCCGACATGTCGTCGCGGGGGCATAAAAAACACATCATCCTTACACAATTCAAGTAAGAAGACTTATTATACCCTTGCCATCCTACCTGACTTATTATGGAGTAACTTTCCATGACCAGTGTATTCTGATAGTTGGCAGAGCGATTTTGATAAATCTTTCTCTTTTTCAACTGAATGAGAACGTCAAACATCCCAAACAAACACATCTAGAGACAATTGTTCTATGGTATCTAATGTCGTGACAAAACTATTTCCCCATCAAAGTAGAATGTATGAATATACTGGTATGTAAATCCCTCAAAAAGTCACATTTTGAAACATAAAATTGCTATCCTGTATGGCACTCAAGGTAAACTACATACTTAAGTAGTAGTTTTATATTTTTAATAAACTTTTTATGCTTTTCCATATATATTTATGGTGTTCTGCATTACTAATTTTTTATAATTTTAATTAGACCATTAGACATGTACTAAGTCATAATAAACTTCCACATTAAAGTTGAATTAAATGAATTTCCTTTGAATTTCAAATATCTTTGTTCAATTTATTTAATTTAGAGTTCAATTTCCATTCAATTATCAATTTTTCCATTACACTCCAAAACTTAAATCCAACACTTTTTCACAAAGATTCTTCATGCTTTCCAATACAAATGATGTTCAGTTTATTTGAAAGCCAAATTTTTAAGGAAAACATAAGCAATTGAAGAAGTATCAATTTGTATAACACTATCTATACAAATATATTGACAATAGACAAGTAACAGTCTTTATTGATTTGAAAAAAATGTACATAATGTTTGATTTTTGGGTGGAAGAAAGAATTTATCAGTTTTGAAACAGCTTGGAGAAATTGGATTAAAAATCAATGTTAATTGTCAAATAGTATAGGATGATGAATTATAATCCTTAAAGACCTGAATTGATTCATAGTATGAAAAAATGTCTGAAATATCATTTAACTTGATACCCCATCTGACTTTGAGCTTATTCTTCAAAAAAGGGGGTATGATAAGAGGTTGACTATACAAATCTAAGTAAAATTGAATACACAGTTGCTCAACCTGTAGACACAAAAAGTTAGCTAAAATGACCTTTTTATATCAATGTGTAAACCAATGCTATTGTAAATGGTCCAAGTGAGCTTTGTATGTATGTTTGTTTGTTAGGGTTACACACCCTTTTAAAACACCTTAGCCATACAGGGAGGTCAGTTTTAATATTGGAGGAAACCGGATACCCAGAGGACAAAACGGACCTTGGGCAGGTACCCAAGTTAGCTCTAATCACCAAGGCAGAAAACGGTCTGAAGGATCACAGGGACTTGCTCCCTTCTGATCATATTTTGTTAAGAGTCAATACGCTTGTTTTTCTTTCTGCACATTGACTAACAAAATATTGATAGAGGGGAGCAAGTTCCTGTTGAAGGGTGAAGAAAATATAGTGCTTTCTTACCTTTCCACTTAAGTCAAAGTTCTGTCAGTGAGAACACGCTTTTGCTTACTTTACACAAAGATCATGAAGATAGGATCATGACTTTGAAGACAAAACATTTCTTTTAATTGTATGTGAATGGAATCATAATTGCATTCAAAATCATAATATGCATGACTACAGTTGCATGTTGAAATGACAATCACATTTTAGAAGACAATAAAAAAATCTAAAGAAATATATTTCGATTCACTGAATATGACCCAAAATATCCATATTAATTTCGACAACCATTGAAAAAAATAAAGTACAATTTCAGCTTTTATGTATGAAAAGATTAATTACTACATAAAATGTAAACAGATGGTACAACGAAAATGCATGATAGAAACCATGACACAAAAAAACCCCTAATACATGACCAAATCTACTTTGTCATGAAAGGCTACGGATACAAGTTATAAAAGTTTGAAATTTAAGCTAAAAACATTATGCAATTATAAAATTATAAGAACGTTTAAATATTTCCTTTAAAAGGTAAAATTTAATACCTTTTATGACAATGCTGTTTTTTTACATTACACCAGTACTTAGAAATACAAAGTTATAATTCAGATGATAAAAATTGAAAATTTATAAAATTTTTGTATCATATTTTAATGTAATATCAAATTGATTTTGAAACACAAAAACAAAAAGAAGAAAATATTACTTGCCATGTCAGAGCTGTGTATAGTCATTTTTAAGTTTTAAATGAAGTTAAATCATTCAACCAGTTGTTCTGTCAAGTGGAAAATAAACGTAACCTTGTAAAATTTGCATAAATTTACATAACAGGTAAAAAAAACTACCGTTGGATCATGCATGATTATGAAGTTGACTCATAGTCCCCGGAAGGACGACTTTACTGAACAATTGATATGCAGAATTATTCAATTTAAAACGTAAATTAATAGCTTCGTTGACACCTATCAGGTTTAAAATGCTTAATTACAACACGTCAGTTAACTTTACATACACGGATAAGCAAGCGACAAAATTCAACATTATATACCGAATCATGATAGGTCTATTTGAACTACCGTTATATTGACAAAAATAATTGTATTCTAAATAATGCATAACCTCTGGCTTGGTTTTATTTGTTTGGTTCTATAATACCTCCCCAAAAATTTCAATAAGTTTGGAATTCAGATATTGACAAAAAATTCTCTATTCCAATATCATTTCATTGTAGCCAAACTGAATACAGACATTTTAAATTTCATAGATCAAATATTGACTGAAATTCAGACACTTTAATCGACATGGACACATTATTAACTTATCAATTCAAAACTCCTCAAACAAATAAAGTACAAGGAAAGTTTGTATATCTATTCAAGAGATCTTCTTTCTTATAAAAAAATATATTCTGCACTTAAAATTCTTTATAAAAGAGGTCAAACTTTACTAGCAAATGTTTTTCAGGGTAAAAAAGCAATTTTCTGCCTTTAAACTGTGCATATTTTACAAGACATAAAGGTATAATACAAATCTACAAACCAAATAAATAGATCATCTAAGAAGATTTACTTGAAATTTTATTCACAACCATATTTGGTCATGTCTTCTGCTTGACATGTTCTGTTTACAAATTTACCACAAATGAGATGAAACTACGTCAGAATGCCACAATCGGTTGTTTATTTCTTCACATTTTGTAATTAAAATGAGTCATTTTGCCCAGTGAAAAGTATAATCCTTCAATTAAATGAAAGTTAATTTACCTTAAATGTGACAAATCTAAGTTTTTCAAAGACCTTGCCGCAGGCAATGCCAGATTAAAATAAATTCACTCGAAAATGGATAGGACTTCTTAAAATTCTTACTTTAATAGGAGACTTTGAAAAACCACAACATTAAATCTGCTTACTCTTCCGATCATATTTGCACTTTTTGGACTTGTTGACTTTAGAATCCATGGACTGATTAAACTTAAACATTCTAAACAACAATTAATAACGAAACCACTAAATTAATGTGTACTAGTCCTAAATGTTGAATTCCGAATTGATCCAAAATAACAGCAAAATTAATAGCAATTAAAGAACAAATTTGTCTACAATATCAATATTAGAAGAAAATGAGATGTGGAATAAGTGTACGCGACACAACCTACATTATAAACGTATATTTTAAATATCCACAATGGAAAACAGCCAGCAGCCTTCAATGTGACCAGCGGTCGCTGCTCCCTGTTTTTCAATTGGCCCCTGGATTGAAAATAAAATACATATGATTCAAGCCCAATCCCAAAGTGCATTGAAAGACCCTCTTCTTGACAAAAAACAATTAACAAAAATTCGACTAAATACAAACATAAGCTTTGATAACGATTCCTGGCTTAGGACAGGCACATTAAAATGTGGCGGGGTTAAACTAGTTTTTTGGCGCCAACCTTCCCCCTAATGATAATCAATAACAAAGCACAAACTAACACACAGTAAAAATCAAATCGATAGAAGTTCAATTCAACAAGAGAGTATCTGAGACAAAAGGACAACAGGTAATTGTTGTCTTTAGGCCTTAATAAAATAATTCCTAGATTCTCATTCAAATTTATTGTAATATATATTGGGGTGGGTGGGCATTTTTTTTCTTCATTTTGATGAAATATGCTGCCATTTTAAAGTCTGAAAATGAACAAAAAGATCAAAATAAAATTTTTAGGGGCGGGAAGGGATGAGAATCTAGAATATTTTTTAAATTTGCCTTAAAAAAGGACTTTTTTGTCTTTTTGGGGGCAGATTTTTATGCTTTTTATGCATAATATTTTGTACAGACAACTATTTCTGCTCTTTGCTTATAACTTGATGTTGAAATCATTTAACCTATGCCCCACTTAAAACAATATGCTTCCATAACCATAACATTACAAGCAAATAAAACGAAAGGTATAGGTCATTTAGCATGATTAGTATGCAATTAAGTACTGAAATCAGAAGTACAGGTGCTTCTATAAACATATAACTGACCAAAACGTCTGACACCCCCACACTAGTCCTTGCATAAGTAAATGTTAGCTTTATATCTGGTAAATTCAAAAATAGAAGTTAAAAGTACATTTTCTTTCAAAACAAAGGCGTTTTAAACCATAATGAACAAAAACAAATAAAAACAGTTAACTAAAGAAGGTCAGTGTTAAGTTATCGATCTAAGATCTCACGATATCGCAGTACAAAACGTCAAAGAAAGAATGTCGACATTTAAATCCTGATGCACATTTCTTTACTATATCGTTTGCACATAATGGATTTTTCAATTGAGGCATGAGGTAATAAGATGACCTTAATTTCCTGGGTTAATGCAATTCTGGTAATTTCTATCTTTAGAAGTAAAGAAATGGTGGGTTTCAGGTGTTACATGAAGGCAAACCTGAGAACAGACTACAAGTTGTACCTCCAAGTACCAAGGTCAGATTTAAACAGGTACATTATGGCAAGCATAAACAAAATGTGCACTTCCTTAACATAGTATACAAGTTCCCAGTATTGGGTGTTTAGTGTTGTTGATAGAAGTAAATGAGTAAGTAAGCAAGTGGTTTCAACACCCTATTTGATGCACATCAGCCATACAGAAAGGTGGGTTTCCCTTGACCTTTTAAGATAGCATTTAAGTACAAGTCTGTTTTTTTTTTTAATTCCAAAGCGGGACTTGAACTATCACCTGTGAGGTAGTTGTTAGTGATCAATATTGTTTGCTTTTGAAACCAGCATCCTTAAACCACTTGAATGGCCACCCAGACCTCAAGAATAATACAATAAAAGACCACAACATACTCTTGACTATTATAACTCATATTATGAGATCATGGGATGTCCTCTCCAAGTTTTAGTAGTTTGACCTTAAATTTCAACAACCTTCATAACACACAAGTCTGTCTTTGTCTACAGATTGGGAACAAAGCATTGTCCTGTTGAGATCTAGCCACTCGAACACTCAACTCCTATCCATTATTAATACAAACAGTTCGTTTAAAAAAATATGCAGAAAACAAAAACTTTTTTCCTTAAATGGCTACAGTAACTATAGAAACAGTGTTTACAAAAGCTTTTTATGAGTAATTTATAGATGAGCACATCTGTTTTCGATAGAAAGTTCATATCAGATTGGAGATAAAATATGACACAGATTTCAATAGGATCGATAATAAATGGTTTTACCATTTTTAGTATTTACATATATGAACACAGGAGCCCTAACATTGCGAGAATGCCACAACACTATAACCTGAATTTATATCTTGTGCAAAAAACAAAGAAGAACCAATGTCAGAAGTCAGATAAGGCTCAAAACACACACACAAAACATCTATAAAACAACAAAACTGCTATCAGCAATATGATCTCATGGTGGAACAACAAGCATGTACCCTGGTGCTACACAAAATAGGGGAAAATTAACAATATGGAAAGTCATACATTGATAATAAAGCTTAATTTCTAAAATTTGTCCTTGAAATAGAAAATAATTGTCCTAGGTAGTCAACATTAAGATGTAAATCTATAAAAAAAAAAACATGCAGAAGAACAGCAATGAAAGCCCTGTTCCTTTGTTTTGTTTCATCATAATAGGATTTTGTTTCATGCATATAAACTCCATATTGTCTTCATTTTTAGATGTACTATAATATCCCAAGAATGTTCTTATGGACCCCCTAAACTGTGATGTTAATTCAACCTCTTATTAGTTTACCTTTTATGTCATTTTAAATGAAAACTTTTCTGATATAAAGCTACTTTAGGTAATAAACAGGTAATTTAGCTAAATTATCTCTATTAAGTTTGTACCATAAAGTGGATAATATCACAAAAACCCATAAAAATTAAACTGGAAATGGCTCTTTTAGAGTTTACTGATGAAATTTACGTCTTTTTCTACATAACATTTAATGATTAACCTTTTAGGGGTAAAATGGCAAAAACTGTAAGTGATTGGGATTTGTGTTGTTCTACATGCAGCAGGTTTGTTAAACTAGTGACATTCTTTTCCTTTGGAAGTTTCCACAATTAGCCGAAACTATTGAACACTAAGCTAGCCGTAACAATAGAAAGTTCACAAGATATTACTAGCCTGAATATAGTTTGCTAAACCCAACCTACCAGGTAGTGGTCAATGCCTTTGAAAGGGGTATTGCAAGATCTTAGCCAGTGACGGTGTGGTGGGTGCTATGACTACCCCTTTAAGGTAGATGGGGTGTCTAAAAATTTATCCATAGAATTTTCTTAAATTTTTGCCACAGTTAGCTCTAGAATGGTACTTTAAATTTCGATAAAAAAATTAAAAGTTCACCAGAGGAATTTTTGTAGAAATGACTTTGAAAAATGCATGATTTTGGTACTTTTAATAGAGGATAAATAGGGAAATTCAATTTTTTTTCATCTAAGAAAATCTACTCCATAGATTTTTCAAAAAAATTGTGAAAAATTTTGTTTTGTATTCATTTTTAAATATACTAAATAAAAAATAAAGTTCACCAACAAAATGTTTGGAAAAATTGAAAAATGTGCTTTTTCCCTATTTTTTCTATACAAATTATCTCCCCTTAAAAAGTACGGGAAAATATTTAAATTCACAAAGAAGGTGAGTTTTATCCAAATTTTTGTTGTAAATATACATTTTGATGTTTACCTAGCCAAATAGATATCAATTAGAATAGCTAGCAATATAAAATTAAAAGTTATGATAGATGTGCAAAAAAATGCTCAGTGATAGACACCCCGTCTTCTATCATCTAGCACACAAATGTATAATTTTATACAATTATCTAAACTTACAACAAACACAGTACTTTTGTAACTGTTTTTTAGAAGCCATTTGCAATTACACAAGAAACTTTTATGGTAAAGCAAAATGGGTCCAGATATATCAAAAAAATGATATAGTTCTGAAGATCACAAATTTGACCTCTTTATATATTGTTTCAAATACAATAAAGATTAAAATTTGTTTTTGTCTGAAAAAAACATGTCTCCCCCTGTTTTCCCCAAAAGTTCTAAGTTCAAAAGGCCATAACTCCCACAAAATTTTGGGGATCAAAATTTCATGGTAATATGCACAACTACTGATGATGTCCTTCTTATATATCAAGTTTCATTGAATTCTGTTCAGTAGTTTCAGAGGAGTTGTGCTGACAAGATGATAAATGAGGATTTTAGGCAAATTACAAGGATCAAAGGGCCATAACTCCTAAAAAAAATTGAGGATAAAAATTTCCTAGTAACATGCACAACTACATGTCTTTCCTATATACCAAGTTTCATTGAATTAGGTTCAATAGTTTCAGAGGAGGACAGACGGACAGGACAAAAACAATATGTCTCTCCACAAAATAGATACGAGTATAGACTACCAATAAGGGCAATATCCTATCACCTTGACTCTGTAGGCAGAGTAGAATGAGTGACATTTATATCTTATATCTTGCAGATATTATAAATCATAAGCCTAAAGAGGAAACATTGTATCTTACATAAATACTAATAAATCATTACAAAATACTAGGACAGTATATATTTGTAGGTTATATTTTGACTTTGTGGTTATTCTAGGTATTGAGTTGATTGCAAAGTCGTTGTAACGAGGTGTGTTGTGTGCAATCGCAACCTCAATTTTAATTACGATCAATATAATGACACTCTAGGAATACACTCAAACCCACCAAAATGGGTACAGTTTTAGAAAATTTCTTCCACCACATACCATTGTTATTAACCTGGCAACAGCCATGAATTGTTCATAAACGTATTTGGTCAAGATGATAATCAACTTGAAAGGAAAGAAAAGAGTTGAGAATTCAAAAAAATAACAAATTACACTTATAGTTGTGCTAAAACAGTTGTTAGGTAAACAGGCAGTAGATTTCTGACAGACCTGGAAAAAAATTAAGTTAATTTCTATTTATGCCCAAATACTGCGCTGTCCTATTTTATTAAGCACATCTAGAATCATTACAGGTTTTTATGCTAAACTAAATATTACTCCTACCTCCATACATTCATGCATATATATCCTTTCAAGCAAACCACATACGGCAGACCTTGAAACCCCAAACAAAACCAAAGTTGGTCTCTTACATGAGGTATCCTAAGTGTAAAGAAGCCCAAAAATTCTATGAGTCACCAGAAGCATTGGTCAATAGTTATCAAAGACCAGGTACATTTCAATAAACCCTTCATAGACCACCCATATATGGCACCATTAAGTGTTGATTGCTCCATGTTATGTTCACTGAGGTGTGAAATGTTGATTGACCATGAAGTAGATGACCCTTTAAATGGGCCTAATTTACTTAGTAATGGTTATTTGATTTGTACTTTTACCAAATAAGAGGAGGTGGACGGAGGGGATGAAGGCTGCGAGCAAAGAGGGCAGAAACCAGAAGTGAAGGTGTGAAAATGGCCGTGCTGGCTTTTAACACGTGGCCCAAAGCCAAGGGCTGCTAAAAAATTCATTCAGACTAGTGGATTCTTGTGAGCTTTTCATTGTTAGAGCTACTGGTAGTTCACTTTTGTAAAATGTTAAATCTGGCAACTGCTGAAAATCTTAAAGGAAAGGACTGATGAGTTATGGGGGAAACCAGTCATTTGAACACAAGGGACATTTTAACAGGTGGAATGAAGCCATGAAGGTGAAGAGATGTGGAGTCCAGAATGAGAACAAAGAAAAAGACCCAAAAGTCTTCCAGCTTAATTATAAGACAACCAAAAGACAAACTGTCTGTTTGAAGTCAAATATAATAAATGTTTCCACTAATGTTTTGCCTATAAAAAATGAATATGCAGTTAGTTAACAACAAAATAGTTATCAAGACAGTGTAACATGACCAAGCAAAACAAACAAAACAAAGATCTCAATTTACACAGACATGTAGTTCATGTTCAATTTCAACAAAAGCATTCAACTTTCTATATTGAAGTAGGACGTTGATCTAGACTGCAGTAATTTGTTCCTAATAAAGATGTCTCCCACCCAACTTCATGTTAAGAAATGATATAATAACAACATAATTTCTGATACTTAATGTGCACTTCAAAAGTACTTATCATAAATTATAGTATTTCTTTTCAAAAATCAATTTATTCAAGTACCACCAGAATTTTAATCATTTCACATCCTGGCCAAAAGCAAGATTTATCATGCATATATTACGTTTTTAAATTCAAAATGCATTATATTTCAAAGTATTATGGAAATTTTTTTCTAGATCTGCAGTTTAAATCTTTAAAATTCATTTTTCTATTGAGACCTATCAATTTTAGAACTCCTAATGGGACATAACTCCAGTATCTTGCATAAAAAAGTTTGTTTAATGCATTTATTTTATTACAAGATCCTGTGATGAATGTTACAAATCATTTTAAGCTGTGCCAACTGTAATTGAAAACTATCAGTAAAAAAACTTGTATTTTTGAAGTTTTGAACACTGAATAAAAGAACATTAAGCCTTTGTCCTAGCCCTGTCAAAAATAATAGCTAATACTAAAAACTGCCCCTAAAAACACAAAGTGAAAAAAACATGAATGTTCATAATTGTAAAGCATTTATTTGATGAACTTAGTCCCAAAACTAATAAATAATTAAAAGTCAAGCATTAAATCTCAGAATACCTTGAAAAAAGCTTCAATTTTTTACCTTAATATTTTGTCTAGTCCGATTAAAAATTTTTGACCAGTGAAAAAACTCATGAGGTGGCATTATATCCAAAAGTCTTTCAACAGGAAGCCACACTATCTGTACCAGTCGGTAAAAAATGTTGTCCACGGCCTGTGACAACCACTATTACATAGGCTTTCATCATTTAATTGCTGATTATGACTATAATTACATGTATATGTTTTAGGGGCACCTGAGGGGAGCACTTTAATATGATTTAATAAATTCTTTGATCTGATTTATCATATTTACTTTATTTTATCAAATATATAGGTCTACACATAGTTATTAGTTTTTATTTGACAAATCCAAAGTGTTTTGTCTGTCTTGATTGAAATAACAATAAAAAATCTAGATCCCCATTTTTACCTCAAAATAAATAACAAGATTTCCATGTTATACAAATGGCAATGACAGGGCAAGCAGTCAATAATGATGTAGCTAATTAGAAAAAAATATGTATTGGCTAGCAAGTATGTGGGTCAGTATCATAAATCATATACAATACACAAAATATTTTTATAACCAATTCTATTGTCCTGCAAGGCATTGCAAAAAAACGAAATAAAAATTTACATCAAAAACTGAAATTTAAAAGATGAAACAATATAAAGTTCTTGTGAAAATTACAATAAATACAGCAAATAAAAAATACATCAATTAAATAAAAAAAATAAAAAGTCTCTTGAAATGTGCTTCAAAATTAAATTTAATAATATGTCCATGAAATTTTTAAAACTTTTTTCACCCTGCCCCTTTCAAAAAGGCGGAATAAAAAAAAAATCAGAAAAATGTGTATCATCCAGTTGCCTAAAGCTTTAAATGTAAAAATCATTACAATCTTTAATTTGTTTTTAATACCATTACAGTTATACTACCCTAAAGGGAGGTTAACATCAAAAGCCTTGATGGTCCATTTTAAACGATAGCAATAGATATCTAATTTACTCAATTCATATTGACAGAAAAGGACTAAAATATTTACAAGGGATATAAAACTTGAGGCTGATTAAGGTCATTTGGTTAACATGCGGCAATGACTCAGCTGATTTGAGGAATAATAAATAAATCGTAATTTAATGCGGTAGACACCTACATACATGTACGTGGATGAACGTCGATGAGTGATCTGAAATTCAATAAGTTTTCTTCTGTATTTATTATGATATATTACCTTTGTACCTATTCACTTATGTAAATTTAAATTCTAAACCCATCAACAAGTTTTCTTTCCCAGTAAATAAGAGTTAAGTTGTCAATCACCAAAAACCTATGCATTATCAATCAGTCCACTTAGTGGGAAATGATGATGCTAAATATAGCCCTAACGATACATAAATATAATTTATTAGATCGGTCTTAATTGATTTTTTAAAAGTATACATAAATCTAACCAAATTGATAAATTCTTTATAAAGTTCATGTTCTGGTCAACGTATATTTGGCCATATCGTAAGATCAAAGGTACCAAACATCGCTGCAGACCTATATCTAGGTATAGTCACCACGTTATTAAACTCCCCAGTCTGTCAATCAAAGGTACCCTTTCCCTGAAACACTCTAACACCACAGATAATGTCTGGCAACCATCATATCTCATATATTCAAATTTGGCCCAGAAAAACTGGCTACTTTTTAGTCCATATAAGAGACTTTCAAAAACTAAAAAGTTTTAAATAACATGATAAGAATCAGATTATTTGTTTGCTTCCGCAGATCAACTGTTCCTCACGAGATACGAAAATTACCAAATATTACAGAAAAGACAGTGCCGCTTTGTGTATTAAGAAAGTTTTGATGAGCCACATGAACGTTAAATGGGGTAGGAAACTGTTTATTGTTAAACTTTCTCTTTGTTTTGTCAACTTTCATGTCAACTAATTTCGTCATTGCCTTTAGAACTTCCAACATTTGAATGGCCCATTGCCACTTCTTTACTTTTCTATTCAAATCTTAATGACAATACATAAGAAAAGGAAAGATATTACAGGGATATGTATGAAGAATGTAAAATCATTATCTCGAGAAAATTGGTAGATCAAAAGGAAGGGGGGCTCTGCAGGTTGAAATCCCCCTTTTCCTCAGAAATTTTTTAAATATTTGTGCAAATTTTCATCAAAATTGGCCTAAAACCCCCCTCTGGCCTTCATTATTCAATAGGTAGAACCCCCTTTTCATAAAATTCTAGATCTGCCCCTGCAAAAAGCAATTTGGGACAACACTTTTACCACTTTTTATATGTCCTCTCAAAACTACAAAACTATTATGTCTACTTTGTGACAGTCTATTTCAATTAGCTGAGAAATGTATCAACTTTATACCAAAGTTTGTCTCAATTTGTACAGTTAATTCAAAGGTATAAATTAGTTTATTTGGCATGTTTGACTTTTTATCATTTTAAAGTTTATTCTTTGATATAGGCTTTTCAAATGAGTTGCATTAAACAGTTGGCAACAACATTGAATAGGTATACATGAGAATTTTCTTAAAACAGTCTTTTTATGTGTGAAACGTGAGAAAATCATAGTTAAAGTATAGGACTCATAGGAATGTTTGGACAAATAACCCCTACACAAATTTTGAAAATCTTTGAATTAACACTTTATGAAGAAGGAAGAAAAACAGCTTTAATAAGTTTTCTCTTATTTGTTACTTATCATTTAGGGCAAGGTCAGTGTTTTTGAAATTCAACTGGCTTTAACCAGACTTGCTCATTGATGGCAGAAAATCTAGCTCCACCATAACTAGAATGGCAATCTTCCATGGAAGATGTATGTTGCCTGCGTCTTAAAATAGAGAGTAGATGAGTTACGGGCATAAAATTGCATTACACCATATAGTACCAAAGGAGGAAGCTACATACCAAATATCAAGAGGTTGTGGCATGTAGTTGCCTGAAAAACAGCGACATAAATTTTTGTGAAATGGATGGTGCCAAAGTAACCCCATTTGTTGCTTCAGCAACACGTTGCAAGCAACATCAAAACTATTAACAATATACATGTAGATATTAGAAAAGAAATGGGTCTGACAAAACTAAAATGAATTTCATAATTTCTGTGGATGTTAGAGAACCAATCTATGGATGTTCCATACTTTCAATGATGAAATTTATTACTTTTAAATTGAGTTGAACCTAGTGTCAACAAAAATATACTTTCTTGTTCCTAACCCAAACATTTGCCTGCTAGAAAATTAATTTCTCCAAACCATACTTCAAAAGGTAGTTAATTTACAATAATATTTGTCTTTGTGCATAGTAACATCTTTGTTCACACCTGTACTATAAGATTGATATTTCCTTCAGATATCAATTTTCTTTAAACATCATTCGATCTATTCAATAAGATGTAATTTTCATCTCACTTTAAGAAAACTTTTGTCATCCTAGAAAAATAGTTTGGTCATATAATTACCCCATACCTTCAGTCAACTATTGTTGCCTTTCTAAAATTACATATTTTCTTGATACCAAATCTCAATTTTTTTTCAAATTTTGTTTACTTTGAGGTGATAAAATCACTAAATTTTACAAAAGCTTACAAATTAATGTCAGAATGACCTATTTTTTGACTTTTTAAATTTGTATGGTGTTATTTTTCATTTTATTTGCTTGTCACTACTGTCAAGTCTTCAGGAAGGGCCAATGGAGATTAATATGCAAATGATACTTAAATCTTAGAATTGGTAAATGCAGTTTTATACCCCCTCATTTTAACCTACAGATCAATGAAAAAAGTAGAGGTACCGATGGGGTATTTGAATGTAAAAAGTCCAAAAGGAAAAAGACAGAACCAGTAAACACATAACAGCCAACAGAAAAACACAATAATACGAAAACAACTGAAAAGCAATCAACAACATGAACTGGTAACAAGAGTAAACTCAGGTGCTCTGGAAGAGTAAGCAGTTCCTGCTTGCTATAGAACACCCGTCTCTTCAAACAACAACCTTTAAAAATGAGGATTCTATTTCATTTAAATAAGAAGGGGTTTGGTTGAAACTCAAAACATAGTTTTTTATGGATAAAGTAACTACATCAGATTATACCTGATCTGAATCTTTGATTCATCTTAGAAACGTTTCACCAGTGACAAATCAAGAGAATTCTGGTGGCTGAATTGAAACCCCCAAGGCCTTATAAACTACTGTTTTACTGAAAATTGTCAGCAAAACTGGTCTAAATCCATCCCTTTTGTCCTAAATGGAAAGTATGTGGAAACATCCCCTTCCCCTTCCAAGTTTGACCATACAAAATATAAATATACGTACAGATGACTTGTCTTTCTTGTCACCATTTTCTCCATTTTCAGAGTTATCTGCCTTGTTTGGTAAAGCTATACAACTATCCTTGGCGACATCATGTCCAACACTTTCATCCCCCTTTATAGCTTCTTGTTTCATATTTTCATCAGAAAGATCTTCCATTAGTAGAATGTCTTCATCTCTGTCGTATATAAGCATTTCTCATAATCCCCAAAAGATATATTTACACTAACTACCAAATAATTCCAAATTGTATGGGAGTTATCTTTCTTTGACTACAGTCTTTTGACCATTAAAATCCTGAAATAGAAAACAAATGATGGAATTATCAACATAATACAAGTTAGTTAGATCAGAATTACTGAACATAGATGAAAGCTTTCATTTTATAGTGTGGTATTTGGTGTCATGAAACATTTACTCCATACCCCATATTTTCCATGAGTAAACAGTTTCATAAAGCAATTGTTAATTACCAGTAACATGCATGATCCCATCAATTTCAATTTCAGTGCATCATAACATCGATGCATGGTATTATTTTTATGATGTTTTATAAAATAGAAGCCTCTTCTAATTTTCAAAACACCGCAGCAAGTATGTAAATGAAAGTTCAATTCTTTAATAGAGTTTTTGTGGAGAAAATCAATTGAAGCTTAGGTCGGGGTAAAATCTGTCAAGTCTGATACTATGATAAATTACAATGGTAAATAAATCCGGGGGGAAAAAAAATAATACAAGAATAGTTTTTAGCAATTAAGCATAAATGGTCATCTGAAGGTTACTTAATGCATTTTGTACAAATTCCTTACACATTATTTCCTTACCGCAAATAATTCATACATTCTGATATATTCCTAGCCAAGCTAATGGACCTTTTGATCTCGAAAAGAATTTTAATGATTATAATTAATTCTTAATCACATTGCTGTTAACTTTTGTAATTCAATAAAGAATTTTAATTTACTTTTGGGTATAATCCTTCTTATGGCTTGGTTCCAGATAAATTTTTCTCTATAATGTGTGGTGTAACAGGTTCCGACCCAATATTCTTTTAAGATCGTTTTTTAACATGACAGCTAAAAGTGACATAAAAATGACGCCAAAAGTGCTTTTAAGCTTAATCTGCAACCTTTAGTTTCAATATACATCTTTAAAGTATGTTTTTGGCATTAGTACATATTGAGTTTGCAATTCAAAGCATATCATTTATAAAAGTATTAGAAAATAATTTCCAATAAAAATTCTAAATCTTTTATCTTAGCAGAACTTTTGTTTTTGACAAAATACTTTCATCAGAAAACTAAATATTATATAGATATGCAATCTTACCCTAAAGAAAGAAGAAACTTACCCTAAAGTATCCAAGAAACTAAACTACCACTTGAACATACACAAAACAAAGAGAATCTAATAAACACTTAATAATCACATTCAATTAATGTCCGTGAGACATAAATTACTAATTATAGAGCTGAGATAATTGGTCTGCACACCTTACTGCATGCCTACCTGGAAAATCATTCCTTTGATGTCTAGCATTAACATGCATTTGAACTAAACAATAAGACAAAAACAATGTAAAATATCATTACATGTGTCGAACATTCCTTTTGAGGTTCTGATCTTCAAGATGATGTCGTCTCGTTTTATACCAAATATTTAGTGTTTACCCAGGAGACTTGATAAATTTAATTGATTTTCCGACCAAAGAAAACCCATAATCCACAATGCTGTATTATCATCTATAAATCTACAACTCGCACACCTTTTCAAAAAACTTTAATAGCCATTATGCAGACCAATAAAAGGTTTATCGATCCCTTATTCGTGTTGTAAGGTATTTAATTAAGCAACAATGAACATCTTTTTTCTGAATAATAAAAATTTCAGCAGCCATGCCATAAATAATTTATGGAAGTTTTTAGTGCAATCAACTCCTGGTGCTGTTAAAATATTCAGTAGAAATTAGTAGAAAATATTTTTTATGTCTCTTACAGTAAGAGGTGTCCCACTTATTAATGACTTTATAGAGTCAGACAAATATTTCTAATATTTGTTTAGTTCTTGTGATGATGTATCAGTGTACAAAGTTTCATGAAGATTTGATTTCGGTATTGGATATTGTTATAAAATAAAGTATTACAAGTTCGTGTCTTCTAGTTAACCAATTTTCAAAATATTTGTTTTACGATGATATATTAATGTCCAAAGTTTCATGAAGATATGATTTCATTATTAACCATAATATCAAGTCATTAAAATTGCTTGATACAGTAAGAAATTCATTTGGAAAGCTATATTGGGCTTTTATTAACTATCAAAGTGGGATTACAAAATCAATTATAGAAATAACTATCTTTATCCTTGAGGGAAAAAATCCAATCTTATAATTACATAATGACAGTCTGCCATTCTGTCTGCTGTGTATGTAGGAAGTGATGTTCAATCCAATCTTTATTTTGTGATTTGACCTAACTTTTTTAACCCTAATGTTCAGACGAGTCTGACTTGACATCTGGAAGGTCAACGCCTATCCAAAATCTGTAAATATTATGGCAATTTTGGATCAGAATGTCCCTAATGTGAACTAGGAGAAAAAAAAGGAAAGACAGCCACCTTATAGGCATTAACACTAATGACTAGGTATTTTCTTATTGCCTAGGATTTAACCTTAATGCCTAATTATACCTATTGCCTCTAACATATACATTAAAGAACCCTCTCCCAATATGTTGGTAAAATTCAACATGAAGAGTGATAGTTTTGGCCTTACATTATACATATACATGTATCACCTTCTAAAGGACTACTGCACATATGAAATACATGTATGAAAGACTATCCTAAGTTTTGATGTAATAGTCCTGGAAGAGATTCAAGATAGAATGTTTTACAATAATCTAATGTCTAAGGTTAATCATTTATGTCTGTACAAATTAACCCGTACATACAGACCTTGATCATGGCAAGGTCAAGATATGTTTTGTTGAAGGCGATTTTTTCTGGATACTATAAGCGTTTATAAAAAATGAATAATAAAAATATGTACAGAAGAATCTATGAGATGATGTAAAAGACTTTACAAGGGTATGCTCAGAACAGACTGACAGACAGAAAAAAACCGATTTGAATTTGATATAAATTTAGACAAACTCACAAAGCCAAATTAATATCAGTTTCAATCGAGCATAGAACACAAAAATACTATTTTTTTTCTTTAAGAGAACAGGCCCCCATGCCACAAAACTTAAAAAAAAATACTTAAGTCTGAGAATATTCTCAACTCATTGTGCTTACTATGGGAGTTGAGACAATTCTTAGACTTAAGCAAATTCATGGAGGAAACTCTAAAAATGTAAAACTAATATTTAACAATTACCTTGTATATGAAAAAAATATATTGAAAAATGTCAAGAAATCTTTCACAATCACTGTCCCATATTTGTTAGTCATAGTCCATTTCTCTCTTTTTTAAGAATAAAGTTAACAAATTATCACATTTACCAAACAGACACTCATTAAATGTCATTTAAGTTGTCAACACATAAATTTAACTTCCTCCACTTGAAGAAAAGAAAAAACGTATGTAATTTCTCAAGGCACTGTTGTTTTAAAGGTAAATACAGGTAAGACAGTTTGTTAACATGCCAAAGGTGCTAAGGGAATTATTAAACCGCAGCCAAACATTTTGTTTGAAGAAAGTTTGATTAAAGCTTTTTCTATTAGGAAAGTACTTTTTAAATTCAGTTTTATATCGTCTACATAAGGAGGGTTCATATAAATTTATAGAAAAGTAAATACAAAATTTTACATAAACGTTTTGATACATGGATCTTCTATGGAGTTTGATACAATAATATGGCTTAGTTCTGTGCTTTAGGAAATCATAGGCTTTAGATAAAATATCAACTGAAAATTCTTGACCTGGAAAGATATTGTCAGACACATTCAAAGTAAACCCTATTTATCACATGTAATGAAGATCCTTTAGAGGAAAGAATGATTATCCAAATGTTCCCTAAATGACTGTCACATCATTACAGTAATTCCTTTTTTTCCATAAAAAAGAGATGATGTCTAAACTTATCTAAAATAGACCAAGAATATGTAAAGAAGATATCCACCACACGCCACCACACATCGTAAACCAGAAATAAAAAAGTTGCATTTTTTGCCCCTTTTTTTCTAAACAAATAAAGGGGGCCCCAAAAATCAATCCCATTCATCCTTTTATGGTATGAAACATTATTGTAAAATTTCGCAGCATTTGGTAAACCAGAACAAAAGTTTTTGTGGGAACAAACAAGAAAGTTGCAATTTTGATCACTTTTGGCCCCTTATTTCTAAACGAAAAAAGGGGGGACCCCCAAAATCTATCCCATTCATCCTTTGAGGGTAAGGAATATCATTGTCAAATTTCATTGCATTCAGATATCTAGAAATTAAGTTATCGTGTATACACTAAAGTTAACAGACCCCGCAGACTACACGACAACAGCGCCATACCATTATACATCCGCAATTTTTTTGCGATCCTATAAAAAGTAACTTTAACTTGAACACTTTAATACCCAATATGTTCCTTAGTGGGCATAAAATATTGAGTACATATTACAAATGGAACAGCTATTAACTAACATAATTTTAAAACTCAGAGGTTCAAATCAAATATTTTCAAATATTTGGCAGCACTTACATGTATGTGACCCCTGCCAATAAAATATGCAGCACTTGAATGTAATCAGTGTTTTTGGCATTTTGATAACTATCAAGGTAGCTATTACACCTGCCAAGTTTTAAGATAATCTCATGAACATTTTGATAAGATATTGAAGATTTAACAGCTTCATAAATTCAAAACTGCTGATTTATGCACAGATCATTCACCTTGAAAAATGCAGTTTTTGCACTTCCAAGTTATATCAATTTTGATAAAACAACAAGTTGTGAGCATTTTTGGTATTTTAAAATATTACGGAAACTTGAAAAGACTATCCCATAAAAACTTCCCACCCTGGTGAGACAACAAATTATTTTCTTTTAAGGAGAAGGCTGGGGGTAAAAACCCATGTCAAGCTATACATGTTTTTTTTTTGTAGGGGGGGGTCCAAAAAAGTTGCAATCTACCTAACAGATGTCTTTTAATGGTAAAGCCCGAGAAATCTAAAGATGAATGATTTTGAAAAACAATCATTAAAACATAAAACATTCTAAATATAAACAGGGCAACATATATTTGTATTATTTATAACTGCTTTTAGCCTAAAACTATGCAACTTGAACAAACATATTAATTTTCAATGTATTTTTGGTCATAACAATTCACTCTTGAGTGTAAATTATGTGTCAAAAAATGATGGCCTTTGGACAAATATCTAAATTTCTATTTTTACTGAAAGTGTTTTTTGCGTTCATATTTCCAAAACAGGTTTATCAACAATAAAATAAGAAACCCCCATATTTCTATTTTCAAAGCCTGTACAAAGTCAGGACCAATGTGATAGTATGTACTCCAGTAGTTTAACATTAACTGTTGGATATATTGGAGAGATAAGGTTCTTTTCTTGAATAAATTAATTTTTCACTCTGATTCCAAGCTTTTAATTTTTAGCCAAGCCGAGCAAGTTGTAAAATTTCGTTGGTGTTTTTACACATGGATTTTATGCAAAAACATAAATTTTGTAAGTTTTATGGGGGTGTATGCCTGGTATGCCTTTCCTTTCTGCAGAATAACTAGAGTGTGTGTGTGTGTTGGTGTGTAATGCCCTTTATCGACACACCTTGGCCACAGAATAACTAGAGTAAGGAATCTGTCCTTGAAATCTGACATTCAGTCTTACCTTAATTCCCGCCAAAATTACTCCTCAGGATTGCTGGTATCTTCTATTTGCTCTGTTATAGCAATGATCTGTTGATTTTGACTGGTATCTCTCTTGAAAGTGTGTTCAAAATCTTTTAAGTTCTGTAAATATACAAATAAACATCAATTTAAACTGTTGAACTACTTTGTTATTCAAACAACATCTTAAACAAGTGACAATACACAATTAGAGAGCTTCCTGTCCAAGGGTGTTGGATATTTCCTGTCCATGGAGCAGAGAGAGGTTACTTCTAATCAAGGGCCTTTTCATGTGGATTAGTCCAAAAGGCTTGGCAAATTTTAGGAATCTTTATTATATAGATTTTTGAAGCAATATAAGAATAGCTGTTGTTATGTGTCTGGTATATGGTGTATTTTATAAACAACTTATTTGCTTTAAATATAAATATTTCATGTCATAATGTATCATTGTATAGGGTTCTTCAACTTTGTTTTGGCTTATGTACAAAATAAAGTCAATGCAAAAGCAAATTTCATTTTAGGACTTAAAAGAAGTATAGATTTACTTTACATACCAATTTTCATTGTTTAACTTAAAACAACAAAATTGCAAGCTACATGACATGAATAAAACCTTTTGTGTCCCAACTAATTTGGTGGACATCTTAGAGTACACAAGACCTGGATTTAAGCTAAAGACATGATTTTTTATGGTCATGTTCATTTATTTTATCATAAATGACAAAATTATGTCTAGGACATATTTAAAGATATGTTTCTTTTAAGAGAAAACATAATTTTTGCTTGTAAGTTTAAGTGTAAGAACTTTCATTAAACTTCTTTATTTATTTTATTCTGACATCTTTTAGTATAAAATACAAAACTACATGTATAGTGAAATCTAATATGCATCTTGTCATTTACAACACAAGACTTAATTGGCTTACTGCATTAGAGAGGGAAGCTGAGAAAATGTGTAGCTGATCGATTGTCAAACACAAGAACTCAATACTTTAAGGAACCTGAAGCAAGCAAAGAAAACATAGGTCCACCCTGCCCAAAAATCTCTTAGAATATTCGAGAATCTATTGTTTTTTTGTGCATAACTCTTTTAAGTCAAGGTTTCACATTTCATGGTATTTATGATAATTACAACCCCTCTAACATGAAACAATAAACCTGCCCCTTGAAATATCTAAAATTATTTATACTATACATTTAAAAAAAGTAAAACCTTACCAATGTAGTTTAAGACCATAGATAATTTCGACTGACTTTTTTCTCACACTAGCTCTAGCAGGAAGCTGAATCAAGTGTTTCTTCAAATCATGTCAATTTATAAAAGTTTCCTCAAACCAATTAAAACAAACAGGATGAGAGGAAACTTAGAAAAACTTTCATAGAAAACCAGGATTTTTTTGCTAGTATTTTCAGAATTCAAAATATTCAGAAATTTGAGATATTTTTTTTTTTCAAAAAGCCACCCTGGAAAAAAGCAGCAGCAAAAACTACCGGAAGTCAGGATCCAGGGATTCATGTTAAAGGAGCACAACTGGAAAAATGCCCTATTTGCAAAGAAATTAAGGGAAGCTTGGCCAAAATAATATTCAAGAGTATTGTACAATTGCAAGTGCTATAGGGTCGTTGCAAAGGCACGATTTTTCATCTTTTTCAACCAGCAAACTCCCGTACAACAAATGTAATTGTGAACCTGTACTACTTAGTCAAAATAATATTAGTTGTATGAAAATAAATTTGGAATTTCAGTTTAGCAGGTTTCTATCGATTTGATTTTTACTGTGTGTTAGTTTGTGCTTTGTTATTGATTATCATTAGGGGGAAGGTTGGCGCCAAAAAACTAGTTTAACCCCGCCACATTTTAATGTGCCTGTCCTAAGCCAGGAATCTTTATCAAAGCTTATGTTTGTATTTAGTCGAATTTTTGTTAATTGTTTTTTGTCAAGAAGAGGGTCTTTCAATGCACTTTGGGATTGGGCTTGAATCATATGTATTTTATTTTCAATCCAGGGGCCAATTGAAAAACAGCGAGCAGCGACCGCTGGTCACATTGAAGGCTGCTGGCTGTTTTCCATTGTGGATATTTAAAATATACGTTTATAATGTAGGTTGTGTCGCGTACACTTATTCCACATCTCATTTTCTTCTATTAGTAGGTGTGCCCCTTCTGCCCCCTCCTGAATTTAGCACTGACTGTTTTTACAAAGTAAATCTTACCACAGACAAGGAAAATTCAATGAAGACAAAAATCCTAAGAGAATAAATTTTTAATTAAACATAATTGTATACTACATGTACTTAAAGTAAATTTGGCAAAGTTAATCAAAACATCCCCTTTATAGCATCACAGGTCACATTTAGGTATGAATAATGTATTATCAAGTCATGAATGGACATGGTTTCATATCCTATATACAGCATGAACATCATGTACAATTATCCGTTTGTATCACAAACATCTTCATCTTTTAGCTAATATATTATATGAATGAGGCTTTTCCTGACAATCTAACCACAATAACTTAAATACATGTCACAATATCTTAATTTATATTTTGAAAATTAAAAGAATTTTTTAAAACTGTTTGGGCATAATTGCTCTTTAGTTTATTTTATTTTTTGCTCACTTAATCAACTGCATTTTGTTGTAGACCTTGTGAATGAACAAAGAGGGGTCCAAGACCTGGCATGGTTAGATTACAATGATGTCTTTTCAATTAAGTCAAAACAGTATCTTTCCCTACCCATTTTTTTTTTGGATCTGCCTTAAACAAGCTTGCACCAAGTTGTTTTGCATATTTCAAATTGAATTTCAGTTAATGAAAATTTGGCCTGAATGTTTGGCAAATTTGACAAAATAATACTTTCCAGAATGAGAAATTGCATTTCTGATTTCCCAGTGATAAAAAAGTCAGGATATTGAACTAGATGGTTTGATTCTGAAAAATTGCATTTCTGAATCCCTTCTGATAAAAGTGGAAATTTAACAAGATTCTGACTACACCATAAGTACAAGTAATACATCATCTACTTATTTTAATGATGAACCTGTACAGGAACATACTAATTAATCAAGATATAAGTCTTACCTTCAACAGTGATGCACATGGTGCAATGTATTATGTAACATAACCAGGCTTTTTTTAGATTGTGTAATTATTCATTGAGTTTACATCTTGAGAAAACAGGAGCACCGCACCCAGCCTTTCTTAATAAGACTGAGTCATCAACGGTGATATGTCACTTACTACTTTGTTTTTGTAAACAATCTAAAGATCCTTATACCGGTAGTTCCTTCCTTATTGATTTCTAAATCATCCCCATGTACAGTTTCTGAGAACTTTCATATGAGCCTGGTCCTAAACAGGAAGTAGGTGTCTGATATTAGTCTTAAAATTGCTTGATACTGAGTGAGTTAAGCCACCATGCCAACTTTTAAATCATTTCAATACCAATTTCTGAGAAAATCTTGAAAGAAACTTTGGCAGTTGTCCATTGTGGTTTTTCTAAATAACCACTTGTCATGTGAGCCGTGTCCAGTACACTTATTTCACATTTCATTGTACAGATGGAAAGACATACCTTTGGATGGACACGAGTAAAACTTGACTCCCTTGACATGCATTATATGTTTTTGCCTTCAGATGAATTTGTGAAAATTTTTCCTGAAAAGGCAAACAAGAGGCTCCCAGGAGCCTGAATCGCTCACCTGGTCTTGATGTTGACCCTATACTTTTGTAGAGCTAAATGAGCTGAACATTTAAGCAAGCAACAGCTTTTCTCTACCTGCAATAGTTTTCATTCTATAGGCCAAAAACACCATTTTTCACCTATAAGGGGCCATAACCCCTATAAGGAGTCATCTGACAACTTCGACCCTATGGAGACTTTTGTAGAGCTAAATGAGCTGAACATTTAAGCAAGCAACAGCTAATCTCTATCTGCAATAGTTTTCATTCTGTAGGCCAAAAACATGAAAAATCGCTTTTCAGAGGCCGTAACCCCTAAAAGGGGTCACCTGACAACTTCGACCCTATGGAGAATTTTGTAGAGCTAAATGAGCTGAACATTTAAGCAAGCAACAGCTAATCTCTGTCTGCAATAGTTTTCATTCTGTAGGCCAAAAACATGAAAAATCGCTATTTTTCAAGGGCCTTAACCCCTATAAGTGGTCATCTGACAACTTCGACCCTATGGAGAATTTTGTAGAGCTAAATGAGCTGAACATTTAAGCAAGCAACAGCTAATCTCTATGTGGAACAGTTTTCATTCTATAGGCCAAAAACATGAAAAAACGCTATTTTTCAGGGGCCGTAACCCCTAAAAGGGGTCATCTGACAACTTCGACCCTATGGAGAATTTTGTAGAGCTAAATGAGCTGAACATTTAAGCAAGCAACAGCTAATCTCTATTTGCAATAGTTTTCATTCTGTAGGCCAAAAACATGAAAAAACGCTATTTTTCAAGGGCCGAAACCCCTATAAGGGGTCATCTGACAACTTCGACCCTATGGAAAATTTTGTAGAGCTAAATGAGCTGAACATTTAAGCAAGCAACAGCTAATCTCTATCTGCAATAGTTTTCATTCTGTAGGACAAAAACATGAAAAATAGGGCATGTAATGGGACATTAAATGATACCCCGCCACGTTATAATATCAAAAGTTCATAAAATTTGATTTCAAAGTGGCCTTTCTCGAAAGCTATTTTTCATATCAAGCTGGAAATTGAACTTGACCTGTATTTTATTGTACTCAATAACTGTACAAAATATCATTTGAATCCCATGAAGCGTTTTCAAGTTATTGGTCGGAAACTCAAAATTTCATGAAATTTGATTTTTCAAAGTTGCCTATCTCGAAAATTATTTATTGGATCATGCTGGAAATCAAACTTGACCTGTATTTTATTGTACTAAACAGCTGTGCAAAATATCATTCAAATCCTTTGACGCGTTTTCAAGTTATTGGTCGGAAACTCAAAATTTCATGAAATTTGATTTTTCAAAGTGGCCTATCTCGAAAACTATTTTTTGGATCATGCTGGAAATCGAACTTGACCTGTATTTTATTGTACTAAACAGCTGTGCAAAATATCATTCAAATCCTTTGACGCGTTTTCAAGTTATTGGTCGGAAACTAAAAATTTCATGAAATTTGATTTTTCAAAGTGGCCTATCTCGAAAACTATTTTTTGGATAATGCTGGAAATCGAACTTGACCTGTATTTTATTGTACTAAACAGCTGTGCAAAATATCATTCAAATCCTTTGACGCGTTTTCAAGTTATTGGTCGGAAACCTTCGGGGGACGGACAGACAGACGGACAGACGGACAGACAGACGGACGGACGGACAGACACCGAAAAAAACTGAGGGTATAACATAATACCCTGCCACTTCGTGTGGCGGGGTATAAAAAACACTATTTTTCAGGGGCCGTAACCCCTATAAGGGGTTATCTGACAACTTCGACCCTATGGAGACTTTTGTAGAGCTTAATGAGCTAAACATTTAAGCAAGCAACAGCTAATCTCTATCTGCAATAGTTTTCATTCTGTAGGCCAAAAACATGAAAAATGGCTATTTTTCACCTTTAAGGGGCCGTAACCCCTATAAGAGGTCATCTGACAACTTCGACCATATAGAGACTTTTGTAAAGTTAAATGAGCTGAACATTTAAGCAAGCAACAGCTAATCTCTATCTGCAATAGTTTTCATTCTGTAGGCCAAAAACATAAAAAAATGCTATTTTTCACCTTCAAGGGGCCGTAACCCCTATAAGGGGTCATCTGACAACTTTGACCAAATGGAGACTTTTGTAGAGCTTTTGATGCTGAATCAGTAGCGTGGCCTCAGATTTCCTCTATCTCTTATACTTTTTGATTTATAAGCCAAAAACAGTAGTCTGACCCCCCTAGTCTATTTTTAGTAACGGCGGCCATGTTTTTTAACGGATCAAAAATCAAAACACAAGTTTGGTGCAGGACACCCTAAGGATCATTCATACCAAGTTTCATTAAATTCTGTTCGGTAGTTTCAGAGGAGAAGATTTTTGAAAAATTGTTAACAGACGACGACGACGGTAATAGCTCACATGGACCTTCGGTCCAGGTGAGCTAAAAAAGGTAAAGACAGGCAGACAGCCATTTCTAGGTTCAGATGTTGGTTGGTCATAGGGTTTTGTTCTGACTTTCTTTACTGGATTTGACACACTGAATTGACTGTTGGCAATGCAACAGGTGTGCTATTGCAAGCAGGTACTGCTTACTCTACCAGAGCACCTAAGTTAACTCTCTGTTGCAGCACATAAATCCAATTGCCTATGATTGGTTTGAATGACAGAAACTTGATGACAAGCCAACATTGACAGTCTTCCCTAAATGTGCCAGTCCACTGGACCTGACTGCCAGATAATGGGCAAGTTTAACTCTGGTCCATTTACAATAGAAATGTTTAGTTGGTCCAGTAGTATTTGTGTTTAGGTCCAACCAGCCAAGAACAAATTTGTCAAGACAGCATTGGTGCTCATCTTAGAGATCCAATATATATCGAATACTAATGAAAATTTGCTGATACATGTACATATATGATTCAAATAGAAGAGAAGAATATGCATGCAAAATATTGTGAAAATTTACTTCAGTAAAAGATAAACCAATTTTATATCTTATCTCTTACTCATTCATTCTATACTTTGTAAGAATCTTACCTTGATTTAGAAAACACTATCTTATCTTGAGAGATGATACTCGATTGTCCAGAAAACAGAATGTATAGAATTATACAGATGTAGAACATCCACTGCCAGACTGTAAACAAATCAATTACATATACTCATACTCAGCACTTATGATATTGGTATATAAACTTATATCAGTATCTCGATGGCTAACATCCTATAGAACATGACATTCACAAATGGTCTACACTGACACCAGCAAGGGTCTGAAGTAATATTTCACGTCTCTCACCTGTAAGTTTTACCTGAGATAACGAGTCTTTGTCCTCTGTGATCATTGGTTACTATATAAATTAGATAATTTGATTCTGCATCTTTGTGTTATGCAGGTGATATAAAATAACGGATATTTTATGGTCTTTTGTCCTCGGCTGTGCTAGGATACGGATCATGTAGCATTTTCATTATTAAACACATTTTATGTGATGATAGGAGTATTAGTATTATAGAAAAGTAATAAATTATACATTATAAGACTGGTAATAAAATGAGTAACTGAATTTTCAATGAATCATGAAGATTAGCATTTTATGTAAAATATCCATGTAATATGTAGACTAGCCACTAAAACAATAATAAACTTAAATACATGTAGTAGTTTTAGGTCCCAAGTCTGTGAGTGGATTTTAGCAGGAATGCGTGACATAACTCCCGCAAAAAATGTTGTCTGGTACAGATTGCCAAAGTACTACAAACATTGAGGATAAATTTCAAGATATTGTAAAGAAAAAGTTCTTTAATACAACCACATGTAGATATATCAATATTAAGCAGACACGGATTCAGACGGGGGAGTACACGGCAAGCCCGCCCTCTAAAATTTTAATCTTTTCCCTTTAATCTATATTTTCGCCAAAAAATACCTTTAGATCTTTTTAAGTGCACCCCCTCTAATATCAAATCCTGGATCCATGCCCATTTAGGACTGCTGATGTTACCAAGCTAAGAAAAAACATTAATGCCTTTTTGTGACGGATGACCATACCCGTAGGCAGAATTTTTTTAAGGGGGGTTCAATTGAAGGTTCCATTTTCAAAATACTCCCTTTTTTAATAGTGCTTAACCAAATTTCAGCTTGTCTCATTTTTTTTTCACCCCTCCAACCCCCCTGGATACAGGTATGAAGACTCATCTTTAAACACTAGTTATGTCTCAACAATGATGTTTTTTGAGAAAACAAATGATTCAGAATGACAAACTTAAGGATGTTCGCTACTATTATTGAAAATAAATAAGTTTCAAATTTGATGCCTTAAATGAAAAGATAATAGTAAAAGATATAAAATAAGCAAAAAATTTTGATAGGTTCGTGACCTCGTTTTCAAGATAACTGACATTAAAGTTTTGGCGGGAAAAGGTTTTCTCTGACTTTTTCATAGGTTCAGCATTAGCACTATATAGCTGTTAAAACCCATGACAGAATAAATAAGATTTGATAAAACTTTGTCTATAACCTCTTTATGACATATTTAAGACATTAATAACAAGAAAGTAGGGGGTTTGTGGGCAAAAAATTTAACCCTGTTTTGATGGTAAAATCCAGAAGATTCCGAAAAAATGACAGAAATACCAAAACAAGACCAGCAAGCATCCTTAAGCAAGTAGTTTTGAGAGTAATTGCTTACTGTCTAGTTGTGCAAAGGAAAAATTGAACTAAAGTGCCAAATATTCAGAGCAGAGGAGGGAATGATTTACCGTCTACAATGAAGAATTTCAAGACTTTGTGAAAAAAATCAATCTTTTTTTTAGGTAAGTTAATTTTTTTATTGCAAATTTTGAACATTTTGTTAATTCACCACTCTAACATCAAAATGTTAACCTGGACCTAGCCTTAATATTGCACCTTATTCAAAAACAAAATAAGCAAAAAAGTCTCCTATAGTTACAAATAACAATATTTCTCACAAGAGAAAACATAATGAATCTGTATACTCATTTGCATTAAAAACACATTTCATTGTATTGAAATCAGATACACATAGAAATAAAAGATCACATTCACAAATGGTATTGATCACTGATACAAAATCAGACATTCTATAAAATCTTATTCATTTATCAATAAAATAATTGCTAAAACCACTTACATGTAATGCATTTAACACAAGAGGCTCCAGGAAGCCTGCTACTAAAAAGTAGTCAATTTTATTACAAATTTCATTCTCGACATTTAAGAAATCAGTTGAAAAAGTTTTTTTTGTCAAATTATGGTTTCTAGCCCAAAAACATGACGAATTTAAAAATGGCAGGATTTCTTTAAACAGAAGTAGGTGAGCGACAGACCTGAAATCGAATCCAGCAATATGCAACCCCATGCTGATGCTGCATACCAAATATCAGGAGGATGTGATTAGTAGTTGCTGGGAAACTGTTACAGAAATGATTTCCCTGACCAACCGTGGCCCATTTCACCCTTGACATATCATTTTATAACCCGGTTTTTCACTCCGTGAAATCTGGCCAAAAATGGTCTTAGGTATGAAAAGCAGGACAAAACTCGATCACTACTGGAGGTTATCATTCAAATTTCATGTAATGCTGAGGTTTTCTTTAGAGTTTTAAAAGCAGAAATGACTTACCCTTTCTGAACACCTGAATAAGTGTCTGTTTTATCAATATTTATAGTATTACTACTTATTGCAATTGTCTTTATAGATCTTGTTTATGTTGGGCTCCTTAACTCAATATCTGGAATTCATAAACAGGACAACAGAGTGCCTCATTGTTTTGCCTTCTCATGGGGTTTTTGATTACATGATTCCCAGGCCATTTTAAAGGTGATTACTTGATTACAAGAGCAAATATTTAATGATTATTAGATTACCAAGGTTTGAAATTCCCATGGGGAAAAAGTTTTTGATTACATTTCTAAAAATATATGATTATTTGATTACTTTGGCAAAAAAATGCTGATTACTTGATTCCTAGTACCCCCCATGAGGAGCCCCATTGTTGGGAATTTGGTAGAATGCTAATGCTAGCATCTTGCACCTCTATGTTGTAACATTTGTGTATTATGTAAAATTATGTTCCCTTTTTGGCTGGATTTCACAGAGTTTTAAAATGGTGAATGTCGGGTGGCATGCAGGCGAGGAAGAAATTTAAGTAACAGTTTTTTCAGCAATAACTAAGCACAGCCACTTGATATTTTGTATACAGCATCAGAGTGGGTCCCAAAACCTGGGATTTGATTTAGGTCTGTCGCTCACTTACTTCCTGTTTAAGAAAAAATCCGGCCATTTTGATTTTGACAGATTTTTTACTAGCTATATGATGATGTAGATTTGAATACAACACACCTTTTCTTTACACATCATCCCAATACTGCTGGCTGTTTTCCATTTTTCATTGTTGATTTTTTAAATTGTCGCTAATATTGTTGGTTGTGTTGCTTACACATATAAGTCTTATTCCATATCTCATCATCTTCTACTACTGTGGGATATCAACTTTCGTGGTTTTTGCAATGCAATTTGGTTACCGGTACAATGCTTTAAATACTTCGGACCCACAAATTTAAAAACCCATAAAACTGGCATTTTTTTTAGCAATCCAAGAAATTGGATACTTGATACCAAGGACAAATAAATGAATCCTCAATAATCATTTCTTTGCTTCCTGACAATTTTGCATTGTAACAAACTGTGGTTTCATTATTAATCGTGGAGTATCAATTTTCATGGATTTCATGGGTCACCTTGATCAAAATTTGATACTCCACAATAAGAAAAAATAACATTGATCTCTATGCTGCAAACTTTAGAAACATAAATTTATTTAAGAATCCAAGAACTGATCCTCTTTCATAAAACCACAAAAATTGGTACCCATGAAAATAAATTAATCCACAGTAACTCTTACCTCATCAATCAAATCTGTTTCTTTATTAACTAAGACCTTGGCCAAAACAAATATCTAAAATAAATAAAAATATTCAATAATTTATAATTTCAATACACTATCCCTTCAAGTCAAGTGTTTTGTTTGAATACAGTATTATGTTTGATTTAATAATTTATGAAAATATTAAAAGTGAAATAAAACTTATAACAAAACATCAAAAGTTTAGAATTTAACAAGATTTTTACTTGTAAAAGTCCTGAATAAAGACCATAAATTCTATGTTGGCTAGAGGTATAAAAGTAAATTAACTTCAAGTGAATGTTTTGACAAAATGTTAAACAATTGCCCGAGGCATTGAGAAAACTGTCTGTTCCCTTTAATGATAAAAAAACAGAAACACTCATTATTGACAAATGTTATGCAAATTTGTTTATAGAAAATTAATATTGAAAATTCATGTGTAATATATTTCACAGTTATGTATCGCAATAAATGAGGGTTGAAATTGGTCAAATACTTATTACAATTACTTGTATAAAAAGTTATAGAATATTGACTCTAGCTAGGGGTCTGAAGAACTAGATAACTGACAAGAAGGGTTCTGTCAGCAAAATTCTGATTTACCCCCAAAATTTGATAGATTTGTATAAAAGTTTATACTATCATCTTCAAATGGAACTAAACCACTAATTCCTTTTCAGTATTTGAGAAAACAAATACAAACTAAAAGGGTCCAAATCTTGATGTCAGTTGCTATTAGTTATTGATGCTAAAATCATTGTTACTATATGCAATCAAGAGATCTTGAGTGACCATTTATACTAGGTGTTCAATACTACCATATGAGCTATGCATATACCAGAAAGATGCGCTTAGTTTAAAGATCTTTACATATCCCGTATTGGAAAACAAGCCTTATGTGAGCAGTTTACAAGTGTGGCCTTTGTAGCCGCCCCATTGAGCCTACTCTTGTTGAACACAACAGAGGAGTCTTTAATGCGCATGGGGTATGCTTTTCACATACACGAGACAACATTTTTTTGTCCCTTCCCAAGGACTAGCATTGATCCTTAAGACCACCCTCACAAATGGTGTCAAGAGAGTCAGAAAATTGGTTCATGAAATTTTATCAACTGATGAGGATGGAACCAAAAACCTTGATGTTAGTAGCCCGACGTGTTTTAACCGCTACACCATCAGCTCTCTTTTGCACTTTGTATGCAAAGCAAACTAAACAGCAGTCATGTTGTACTTAATAAACTCAAGCTGTAACCCATTTTTTTCAGAATTTGGATAACTAATTATTCATCAAGATCTTAATAAGAAAACTGTGAAATAAATCAAGTTAAGGTCTGTTTGTACCTAAATGGATGAAATATTGTACACAAACATGTCAGCATGAACAAAATGGACATAAGTTATTCAGTTGGTTTTCATGTACTAAGTAAGTTGGTCATTTGGTGCACTAATATTAAAACATAGTGCTAATTATGGCCAGATAGTGACCTGGTTCCTAGATAATGTTTACCCCTTTGGCTGTAAATTCTAACCTCATGAAACTAAGGCATTGCCATCTGTGGCATGTGAAATTTTGAAGGGGGCCAAAATGACAGGCCAGGTGGGGAGGGGGGGGGGCTCACTGACTTTTCTATGGGCCTGGCACTTTGGTCATCAGCTTCAGTGATTTCCTATGTATCAAAACAAATTTTTCACCAAAGAGGCCTGAGCCCCCCCCCCCCTTCCCCCTCTGGAACCACCCTAACCATAAATGCTGGTATATTGGTGCAGAAGCAAATGCTTACTTAAGTGAGAGGCATGGGAAAATATTTAATTTAAACTTTAAAGTGAAAGATTATATAACACCTGTAGTATTTATGAGGTACAAAATACAATTTTCTTTCTAATATTGCTTTTTCAATTTTGAAAAGATTAAAACTTTCAACAAAAGTTCTGTGGTAAAGCTGAAGTTGAATGTAGATTTGAGTACATTGTAAAGTTTCTGTTAATTTATTTCATACAAAGAGAGGTCCTGGGAAATGTCACTCTTTCTTTTTATTAAACTTATATGTTTTTTTGTCTCATACACAATGCTTGCTTCAATCCAAGTAGGATAACATAGCCTCAAATAAAAAAACACATAGCAGTCCAAGCCCCACTCCTAAACCTGATTTGTTTGGTCAAAGGGGCATAACTCCTACAAACAAGGGGTTGCACTAAGTCGTGCTAAGCATACCCCCACTCGACTATTCAGAAAACAGGACGTAGATGACTGACTTGCCCAGAAAGGGGAGGCACAGTGACAATGCATCATGCTTAAGCTTTATACTAAATTAGAAATTAATCCCTTAAGTAGAAATTGAGAAATCTGTTCATTTTTTACCCTTAAAATAGTCTAAGTCGGCTTGAAAAACAGGAACCAATGACCGACTGACCTGAAAAGGGGAGGCACGGTACAACTCATCATGCTGAACCTGTATACCAAATTTAAAATCAATCCCTTCAGTAGAAGCTGAGAAAACTGTTACGAAAAATTTCCCATTTTTGACCCTTAAAATAGTCTAAGTCGGCTCGAAAAACAGGAAGTATATGACCGACTGACCTGAAAAGGAGAGGCATGGTACAACTCATCATGCTGAACCTGTATACCAAATTTAAAATCAATCCCTTCAGTAGAAGCTGAGAAAACTGTTATGAAAAATTTCCCATTTTTGACCCTTAAAATAGTCTAAGTCGGCTCGAAAAACAGAAAGTATATGACCGACTGACCTGAAAAGGAGAGGCACGGTACAACTCATCATGCTGAACCTGTATACCAAATTTAAAATCAATCCCTTCAGTAGAAGCTGAGAAAACTGTTACAAAAACTTTCCCATTTTTTACCCTTAAAATAGTCTAAGTCGGCTCGGAAAACAGGAAGTAGATCATGGACTGACCTGAAAAGTGGAGGAAATGTACATTGCATCATGCTTAAGCTGTCTACCAAATTTGAAATCAATCCCTTCAATAGAAGCCGAGATATTGTACCGGACGGACAGACGGACAGACGGACGGACGGACGGACAAGGTGATTGCAATATAGCCCCCTCTCTTAATAGTGGGGGTATAAAAACTATTGACCAGTAATCACAAGTGACCATAATTTCATTTTTAAGATACAATCAATAAGTAAATTTTATGAAAATCTGTTGAGATTTTTAGGAGTGAAAATTGAGAAAGACCCACACATGGATGGACACACAGCAATTCTACTTCAACATTGGTTCATTGAATGTTTCACTGATAGCAATATGATATTCTGTGTGGTTGTAAGCACTGAAAGCAAAATGTCTCTTCTTGCGAATTTTAGCAATAAAGCAATATGTAGCTTCTTGAGACTGTAAGCAATGAAAGCAATATGTCGCTTCTTGAAACTGTAAGCAATGAAAGCAATATGTCTCTTCTTGAGACTGTAAGCAATGAAAGCAATATGTCTTTTCTTGAGACTGAAAGCACTGAATGCAATATGTCTTTTCTTGAGACTGTAAGCACTGAAAGCAATATGTCTTTTCTTGAGACTGTAAGCACTGAAAGCAATATGTCTCTTCTTGAGACAGTAAGCAATGAACACAGTATGTTGCTTCCCTGTTGCTGTAAGCACTGAAAGCAATATGTCTTTTCTAGAGACACAGTAAGCAATTAAAGCAATATGCAGCTTCTATGTTGCTGTTAGCACTGAATGCAATATGTCTCTTCTAGAAAGCAAAATGTTTCTTCTAGAGACAAAGTAAGCAATTTAAGCAATATGCAGCTTCTCTGTTGCTGTAAGCACTGAAAGCAATATGTATCTTTAAGACAAGAAACAAATAAATTTGATGCAATTAACCTGCTAAATTACTTTTCTATTTATAATAAATTTATTAATAAACAAAAGTATATGGTTTCCTTGATAACTTTATTATATGATTTATGACAGTTATATAAGTATGGCACCTTATGACATTCCTCTGTCACTCAAAACATTTGATTAAAGAATAATTTAACTTTAAATGACATAATTAGGTGTTTAATAACAAATAAATGACATATTGAATAAAATTATTAGAAAAACTTATAAACAAATTCATTTGAATGAAAACACTTTTGAAGCACTTCATATTTCAGAATTTTCAAGGCCAATGCTTTCAATTTGTAAATTTATTTTGCTACTTTTACTTGTTTGCAGAAATGATAGCAGGACAATGCTTAACAGGAAGAAGATATGTAACAGACCTAAAATTAATATTCATAATATACGACCTCATACTGATATTAGTCAATATACATGTACCAAATTTCAAGTAAGGAGAAAACAAATTGAGTGGTGTCTCTTCAAATCTTTCACAAACAGTATTGAACATTGAACAACCAAATGCGAGTCATTTGGTTTGACAGGTTTTGCATTTTCAAAATAAACAGTCGTTAATGCAAAATTCTGTTTTCATTTCTTTTTATTGAATAACAAAAATAGTTCCTTAAATGTATTTTATAAATACCTTTATTGCCACTAACCATTAAAACAAGAATAAGCTATAAAATCCAAACTGCCATTGACCTATTCACTGTTAGTTCCTGTACATGTTATGTGATCTCTAGAGGACTAATAATCCATATATTGCTTTGATCTGGTAATTAAAAAAGATAGACCGTAAACAACTTTTTTTTTTGCAAGGAACATTAAATTGTGAAAACAAATCATTGCAAATAATTATTTTCTGGTAGTATATAATATAATTGTTGTAACAAAGAATTGCAAAAATAAATAGTCACAAAATCTCCCTACAGCAATGTGAAATAAAGTAGCCACAAAATAAATTGGCTTACAGTAAACTTCTCATCATATATGTACATGTATACAACTAATCCATATAGTCCTGGTCTGGTAATAGAAAATATAAAGCCTGTTACGTGATTCCTGTTGGTAATGAGACATTTAACCTTGAGAGATGAAATAATAGTTAAGGGTTCAATTGGATTAGGTCATTTTATTAAATAAACTAAGGGGATTAATCAAACTTAAACCACTGTTGAACATTGTACTGTTGTTACCTTAAATAAGCACTATGAAATAAAGGTGCTTACATGTACTTTACCCAATGTATAAGACCCCGTTTACACCATGAACAAAAATACATCGATCTTTTTTGAATTGATCTTAAAAAGACTGGTTTGCATATACACACATTTATGAGATAACCCGAATAATACGGTCGTTGTATTTCATTCCCTGCAGTCTCTACATTACACTACAAGAAAGATCTATTAAGAAAAGATCGATCTTTTTAAGTCTAGATCTTAAGCAGGACTTTTTAAGTCCGGTTCTTTTTGAATCAGATCGATCTTTCCCGTTTACACTGACAAAAAGATCGATCTTTTTTGCATCGATTCAAATAAGATCGATCTTTCGGTCTAGTGTGAACGGCGTCTTAGGATACTCTGAAGGTGTAGGGAAAAGATTTTTAATGGTTTGACTGTACTGGTCACAGAAAGTCTCGCCACTTAATTATTTATCAAAAGCAGTTCTTGCCATGTTGTCGATTATTTCTATATAATTCTCTATAATTCCTCTAAAATTGTAATGGAACAGCCCATTTTGAAGACATTTCTTTTTTGTTCTTTTAAGATCAAGTTGCATTTCCACTCTAACTATCCAAATAATTTCACAATGAATGTTTGAAAATCGAATGGCAAGAATTACTTGCGGGCAAGATCTATTCTGTGACCAATATAAAATTAAAACATGTTGATAAAGAAATGTTGGAGAACTCCGACAAAGACATTATTAGCCTCACCTGGCAACTTGTTTTTTTCTCTCACAGAAAAGTAATTTAAACCTGATTTGGAAAGGAAGAACAACAGGCAGACAAACAGACCCAACAACTAAATGTCCCTCTCACATGGTAGGTGCAGCATAAGAATAATACAAGAGGTAATATATGATTTTGATTATCTTTTCTCAATACAAAGATGTGTGAACTTTTATTGAAATCTGTTGAGTACTTTTTCTATTTATCAACCATCAAATGGAGAGACCCAAACCTATTGGACGGTAAAATAAAATTCCATATGTGTGTGCTTTGCTGTGAAAATAAGAATTCAAAGTAGGACAGAAGTAGAATCCCATCCTCAACATGCAGAAGTAACTTCAACTTTAAGGTAAACCTGATTTGGGACAAACAGATTGATGAACAATACCAAATGCTAGATGTCATTCTAATTTAGCATGTGAAGCATAAAAACAAAAATAAATATTCAAGTGGCTCCAATTACAATATTGTATAACAAAGTTCAAAGACCCCAAAAATCCTCATTTTAGATATTAAAAGGTAATAAAATCAAATCAAATATTTAAAGGATATATAAGGTACTTATATTGTTCAACAGAACAAAGGAAATAAAAGGTTATCTTAAAGCCATCTCAAGCTTTTCATAGTTAAAACATAACTTTATTCTACAACTTTTATTTATTAAGGATATTACAATCAAAGATGGGGTCGTGAACTTTTCCTTTTATGTATGTCAAATTAATATTTTATAACTGTTTTTACTCCTGAGTTTTAATGTCAAAGTAAATGTTTATAAAAACAATTAAAGTGAATGGCCAGACCTTTAAAATCAAATAATTAAAAACAAGAATATGTCCAAAAGACATAATGCCCCATCTTGCAACATTTATTTTTTTCCACAATCACTAAAGCATCAACATGGTTGCTATTAAGGCACTTGTCAGTCAGTCAGAAGGAATTGACTTTAACTTAACCATTCTTCTATAAGTAGTCATTCATGCGGAAAATATAGGTCACTGCCAGCACCCAAAGCATGCATTGTGCAAAGCATCACTAGGTGCACCAACAATACCAATATAGTTGTGTGGCACTTGTCAGTAAAAACGTATGGTCCTTATCCATTCTTCTATAAGTGGTCATTCATGCGGAAAATATAGGTCAGATCCAGCATCCGAATCATGCATTGTGCTTAGCATCACTAGGTGCACCTATCATAACAATATAGTAGATGTGGCACATGCCAGTAAGTGGAAATGGACTTTAACCATTCTTCTATAAGTGGTCATTCATGCGGAAAATATAGGTCACATCCAGCATCCGAAGCATGCATTGTGCTAAGCATCACTAGGTGCACCTACCATACCAATTTGGTTACTATGGCATTTGTCAGTAAGAAGGAATGGACTTAAACCATTCTTCTATAAGTGGTCATTCATGCGGAAAATATAGGTCACTGCCAGCATCCGAAGCATGCATTGTGCTTTAAGCATCACTAGGTGCACATACCATACCAATATGGTTGATGTAGCACTTGTCAGTTAGAGGGAATAGACTTTAACCATTTTTCTGTACATGATCATTCATGCAGAAAATATAGGTCACACCAAGCATCCAAAGCATGCAATGTTCTTATCATCACTAGATGCACCTACCATACCAATATGATTGATGCGGCATTTGTCAGTAAGTGCAAATTTGGAAATATGGGATTTGGGACGGACATCCGACAGACAAACAGACGGACGAACGGACCCGAACACTATATGCCCCTCTACTTTCGTAGATGGGGCATAAAAATCATGATATTTCTAGATGATATTTCATTTATTTAACAAAGATCTTTGCAGACAGGTTTGATGCTATAATGTGTAAAAAGGAAAACTTTTTTTTATTGTAAAAAGGAACTTTTTTTCTTTTATTTCTTGAATAAAATTGTGTCAAAGTAAAAATTGTTTATTTTACTCATATTTTCATCTGAATATTCATACCATTTTACATGTAAGTGAACAGTTATATATTGTAACTTGGATTTCTACTCACTATGGAACATACCATTTTACAAATGATAAACAGTTACCTTAAAATTTTCACTGACACTATAAATTATTCTATTTTACAAATAATAAACATACAGTAATCTTTTTTTCCAGAATTTCTACTAATTATTGAACAAACATAATAATTAAGATATCTTCTCACTGAGTTTCCACTCACTTAAGATCGTTCCATTTTACACATATGAAATTCAATACACAGTGATTTATCTGAATTTCTACTCACTATGGAACAAACCATTTTACATGTGATAAACAGTTATCTACTCACATGAATATCCATTCACGATGGATTTTACATGTGATAAACAGTTATCTTCTCACATGAATTTTCACTCATGATGGATCATTCCATTTTACACATAATATACAGTTATCTTTTTACCTGAATTTCTACTCACTTAATGCAACATACCATTTTACATGTGATAAACAGTTATCTACTCACATGAATATCCTCACGATGAATCATTCCATTTTACACATAATAAACAGTTATCTTCTCACTTGAATTTCCACTCATGATGGATCATTCCATTTTACACATAATATACAGTTATCTTTTTACCTGAATTTCTACTCACTTAATGCAACATACCATTTTACATGTGATAAACAGTTATCTACTCACATGAATATCCTCACGATGAATCATTCCATTTTACACATAATAAACAGTTATCTTTTTACCTGAATTTCTACTCACATAATGGAACATACCATTTCACATGTGATAAACAATTATCCTCTCACATGAATTTCCACTCGTGATGGATCATTCAATTTTACACATAATAATCAGTTATCTTATTACCTGAATTTCTTAACTCACTAAGGAACATACCATTTTACATTTGATATAAACAATTATGTTCTCACATGAATTTTCGCTCACTATGCACCATTCATTTTTACATGTTATAAACATTTATCATACATTTACCTTTGATACCTTTAAATTTGTACATGTGTAACAGCCGTAAATTTACAAGCCATATCTTGAAAGGGACTTTTTTTGCCATATCAAGCCCTCGAGTGCACAAAAGTGGGCAAATATGGCCATATCAAGACCTCGCGTGCACAAATGTGGGCTGATATGCCATATCAAGGTCTAGAGCCTCACTTTGAAATTTGACGTCACAGTATATTTTTATCTTTATTTTGTTTGCTGAAAATGTATGATAAGTTTATGACACAGGGTTTTCCATATCAGGTCCCATATCATTCCTCGACCCATATTAGGTCTCGGCTACCTCGACCTAATATGGGAGTCCCGCAATGATATGGGACTTGATATGGAAAACCCTGTGTAATAATCTATATTTATTTCCTTTCTTGAATTTTACTGAAGTTGAACATGCCAAGTTTCATGACCTTAATACCCCTTTCACATTTACAAGATTTCATTACGGGTTGTTACGATTATCAAAATATATTGTTTTACGAGTTCTTGCGAGATTTCGTTTAACCTTTTACGATATATTTCCTATTTGTCACAATTTTGTCAGTTGTGCGGATATCCGATACAGTGACGATACAAATTTTATTTTTGATGTGTTTACGAGCATGTTACAGTGTCTTTACAAGTGAATTGCGATATTGAAAAGGATATTGTAACTAACTTGCAAACCACTCCTACAAGAAGTCCTTTGCGAGGTCTTCCCAAGTTAGTTACGAGTAAAGGCGAGTCATTTACCATCTCTACAAGTTCTTTACAATGTGTTAACGAGTTAAATTAAGACAATGTTGCTTTTTCAACTCGTAAAACTTTCAAGAGTTCTTACAATTTCACACAAGCTAGAAAGACATGTTTACAAAGAGTGCTTTATGAGTCTTCTGGATCAAATAGGAGTAAGAACTTGTAAGGAAATATATGTGAAAGGGGTATAACAGTTATATTTTTACACTTAAATAAGTTATGCAATCATTCTTTTACTAAATATTTATAAGAAGCAAAAGAGTCACCAATTGGGCATTGTATGCCCCTCTACTGTTACAAGTAGGACATAAAAACAAATTACATCTCAGAGTTGCCCTAGTATGATCATTAATCAATACCTGCTGATTGCGGTTTAGTTGTAATCAATACCATATAGTGGGTAATTTTCCCGGCATGCAAATTTTGCAATTTCATACCAAATAACTAACCCAGATAGCAAGAAGATATCAGCCCGATATTGGCTGTGTATCGTCTGTTATATCGGGCCAACATCGGCTGCCGGTATTGGCTTGATAACATTTAGCTCATCGGGCCGATATCATTTCGATTGTTTGGCTCGGCGTTGGGCCGATATCAGCTACCCAGTTGCCAATCGCATGCCAATGGCTAGCCAATATGTTTTATGTTTGGTTCGGTATTGGGCCGATATCGGCTCCCCAATAGCCGATCACCTCCAAATGGCTTCCCAATTATGCTTTAAAAAGCTTTTTATTGGTCCCTGCTCTTAATATAAAATGTTTTTAAATCTTTCTTTATATTAATTAAATTTTTTCCCATAGTTTAATAAAAAGTTCATAATGATATCCGACTGTATGATTCTGTTGTGTGAAAACATGTCTTCTAATCACTGTATCTAAAATAAAATAAAACACGCATGAAAACTACTAGTAAAATATGACTGTCAAAAATTGGAGGATTTTTGTTTTTATTTATACATTATAAATTTGTCTTCACAAATGTACACAAGGAATGAAAATAATATATGAAGCAGATCAATATATGGTTTATTTATAGCTATCTCTAACCTGCTTACGTTCATGCCCCATTGGATTCCACAGAAACTGCAGAATGCAAGATTATTCAATTTTTTATAATGTATATGAATGTCTGGTTTATAATCAAACAATGTTACTGTAACCCTGAAAATCATCTGACAAACAGATTTTGATTTTTTGAGTGCCCTCAGCGAGGATCGAACTCACAACATTTTGGACATCTACGTCCTACAGAACAGAGGTTGTAACCACTACACCATCCTAACATAAAGCTTAACGCAATTTGATAGTACACACACGTGCACACGTTCACTTCTTATCAGCACATCTGGATAACTAGGGAGTGATTAGCCTATGGTTTTGATACTAGACACGTGAATGGTCAAGAAATTATTAAAATACACACCGTGTACAAATTAAATGAAAATAAAAAAATATTATAATACATACTTAGAAACATGAACAATGATGAAGTATATTAAATAAAGGTAATAACAAAAATACCGAACTTGAATGATCAATCTCATAGTCCAGAGAAAACGACAAAAAACCAATCAGTTATACCGGAGAATTGGTGGATTGCAATGGTCCTGACTTGGTACAGGCATTTCAAACGAAATGGTGGGTTAAACCAGGTTTTACATGTATGGCGCCAAACCTCCCTCTTCCATTGCGATCTTAGGATCAAATAATAACCATAGAACACAACATAGTTGTGAGACACAATAGGGATATTGAGGTGATCATCTCAGTACAGCAGACCAGTCAATCACTAATTAAAACAATTAACTATCATATCTTTTAACTCAATTTTTAACTTTTCTACTAGTGGCTGATAAGGAAGAAAGAATTTTTTTAGTGATCGTATAAGACGTATTTTCTTATAGCCCTGCTCCAAAAGTTGGTCACGAAGAAATCGGTGTCTGATTAAAAAAATCTGTGAAATGTGTGCACTTCATACTTTAAATAATGTCTTTTATCTCACGTTTTAATTATTGTATCTAACTAAAACACTATTATATTAAATTAAATCTGTTATAGCTAAGATAAAATTAAAAGTAAATTTAATTAATATATAGTGTTTTCAGTTAAAAAAAAATACATTTAACGACAAAAAATGGCAATATTGGGCAAAATCAAGCCGATTTTTGCCATAAAACGTATGGGCTAATTACTTTGGGCCATTGTTGGCCCAATTCCTTGAATCCAACAGTTGGGCAAATGCTATTGGCTGGATATTGGCCCAACACAACTTGGCCGATGCTGATAGGATGCTGATGGTGCCGATAGAATGCCGATATCGGCCCGATTACTTCTTGCTTGTATCTGGGAAGTTGTTATGTACGCGGACATTTATTTTCATGATTAAATAATATTCTCAATACAAACTAATGTTGATTCCATTGTACGCATGTTCTAAATACGCCGATAGAGTAATGGTCGCGAATATAGCGAAAATTAGAACCTCTCGAAAATTTCCCGCTATACGGTATGTGTTTAAGTGCAGTTTTTTATGATTCCTGCATTTAGGTTTGGCCTTTTCAAACATATTTTCGGATACCTTAACATTAGATATCCTTATTGGTACACCTCTGCTTCTTCTATAACATCTTTATATATAATGCATAGGCTATTAGCTAAGCAGTCACTTCCACTGTGGCAAATAGAAAACAAAGTTCTTATTTGGATTGCATATATGATTCGGATGTTCCAAATGCATGTGATTGATAGAGGCAAATGGAATGGGGTTTACATTTTAGAGTTGTCCACGTTTTGTTACCTCTTGTTATATTTTTTGTTTCCTTGACTGTTGTTTACATTGCAGTGTAAATTTGGCGGGAATATTTTCATTCGGAATTGTCTAGACTATACAATACAAAATATGCAATTATCTTTTCTGAGCAAAGAAAGATAACCCAAATGTATCTTTGTTAACTTGAGGCATATTAAAACTGAAATATAAAAAATACTTTTATCAAATAATAAATAACATTATTCTGTGAAAAGCATTCTTTAGTTTACATCCAGTTCTATTAAACCTTATAGTTTGTTTATTGCTAAGGATGTGCATTTGACACAAAAAGGATTGTTTTAAAAAACACCATAAATGCAAGGAATTAGAATACTATGTAATTCCTTGATAAATGTAAGAAGTCATGTTTCAGTTGTATATATGATATGTTATTTTAAATACCTATACCAACTTTTTTCTTTTACTTGAGTGTTCTGTCTCCCATTGTAATGATTCTCAGCTGTGATTTTGAACGAGACCAATCTTTAAAACAAAAGGAATAAACCACTAATCACCGATTTTAAAGAGATCTAGAGGTCCTTCTAAGTAATCTAAATGCAATATAACTGTAATATTAAAGGGGTTAAATTTTTTTTATTGTAGGAACATGTGTTTTGTTATGAAATGTATCTATGCAGGTTTATATAAAAATGATATTAATGATAATTAGGGTATATAATTGTGGAACTTTTATAAGTCTTTATATATAGCTCATATGCTTATATGAAGCATTCTTGTAACAAGTTTTACCTTTTCTACTTGTGTTTTAGCACACAATATTGATGATGACAATGTGCTATTATCCAGAAGTGAGTTTAAAATTTCTATATAAAAATTAAGGATTTTTTTTAACATGCATTGTATTTTTATCTGGGCCCATTGAAAAACAGTGCAAGTTGAGTCACATTATCACTTATTCCAGATCTCAATATTTTTTCTGGTAACAGCTCATGTTGCCCTTTACTGGCCATACAAAATTATTTCAAATTGTTTATATGGTTATATCCCAGTATAGTCCAAATCATGCATTTACAACATACACTTCATATCACTTTTTTCCAATATGATTCCTAAGTGTTTATTGTTGTTAAAGATTATAAAGGGGACTTAGTTTTGTTGAAAAATGCAGAGGTACCAATGAGACATTCCAATGTTGGAAGTGACAAGTCTGATAAGGCAAAAACAAAATCAGTGGACACCATTGACAACAACAATAAATAGGGGTTGCACTAAATCATGCTATGCATACCCCCACTCAACCTTTCAGAAAATAGGAGGTAGATAACTCATTGACCTGACAAAGGGAGGCACAATACATATCCTTATGGTTGAGGTGTGTACCAAATATGAAATCAATCCCTTCAGTGGAAATTGAAAAATATTACATTTTTTTTTTCATTTTTGACCTTTAAAATAGTCAAAGTCTGCTGGGAAAACAGAAGTAGATGACAAATTGACCTGGAAATGGGAGGCATGGTACAACTCATTAGAAGCCAAATAAAAAGCTTCGCCGAGCGCAGCATGATACGACCGCAACATGTTGAACCCTGTACGTTTTAGGCCTAATATGGATAGTCTATTGTTCTGGACACATGCAGCCGATGGTGGACTGACAAAGGTTTTTGACACATGCTTCTCTGATTGACTTTCGACCCAGGGGGTAAAAATATAAATTTTGAATGTTGTATTCTACTCTTTAACAGAATAATGTGTGGGGAAAAAATTAAAAATCGAACCACAATTTTTTCAAAATTATTATTACAGCCCCAAAAATTTATTCTTAAATTTAGAATCGCTACCTGACAAGAATAAATTTGCAAAAAAAATTTTCAAAATCAGACCACAAATAAAAAAGCCCCATTTGGCCCCTAATTATGTAATAGGGGGAAAAGGGGGGGTCGCAAAAATTAATTCTTAATTTTGTATTCGCTATTTGACTAGAACAAACATGCAAAAAAAATTATCAAAATCGGACAAGAATTAAAAAAGTTTCGATTTCGGCCCCTTTTGGCCCCTTATTACGTAACAGGTGAAAAAGGGGTGGGGGGGAGCAAAAATAAATTCTCAAATTTGGATTCGCTACTTGACAAAAATAAACTTGCAAAAAAATTTTAAAATCGGACCACAAATAAAAAAGTTTCGATTTTGGCCCCATTTGGTCCCTAATTACGTATTAGGGGGAAAAAGGGGGGGTCGCAAAAATTAATTCTTAATTATGTATCCGCTATTTGACAAGAACAAACATGCAAAAAAAATTTTCAAAATCGGACCACAAATAAAAAAAATTTTGTTTGGCCCCTTTTGGCCCCTAATTACACAACGGAGAAAAAGGGGGCGCAAAAATTCATCAGGTTCATTCTTTTATTGTAAGAAACATTCTTGACAAATTTCACAGCAATAGGCCAACTAGGACCAAAGTTATGGTGGAAACAAGTAAAATATTTGAATTTTTTGCCCCTTTTGGGCCCCTAATTTTGAAACAAAAAAAAGGGGGAACGCCAAAATCAATCCCATTCATCCTTGTATGGTAAGGAACATCACTGTCAAATTTCATAGCAATTGGATAACTAGAACTAAAGTTATTGTGGAAACAAACAAAAAAGTAGTTATTTTGGCCCTTTTTTGGCCCCTAATTTCTAAACGAAAAATGGGGGGACCCCCAAAATCAATCCCATTCATCCTTTTATGGTAAGGAACATCATTGTAAAGTTTCATAGCAATCGGATAACTGGAACTAAAGTTATTGTGGAAACACTAAAAAGTTAACAGACACCGACGTCGACAACGACGACAACGACAGCATCATACCATAATACGTCCGCAAATTTTTTGCGGTCGTATAAAAATCAGTAATGAAAAATTTTCCCTTTTTGACCCTTAAAATAGTCTGACTAAGTCAGCTTGGAAAACAGGAAGTAGATCACCGACTTATCTACAAAGTATATCTGAGAAATATGTTACAATTTTTTTTCATTTTTGACCTTTAAAATACTAGTAGTCAAAGTCTGCTGGAAAAACAGGAAGTAGATGACAAACTCCCATCTCCAGGTCAGTGTGCATCCCATCATGCTAATGCTGTCTACCACTATTGAAATCAATCTCTTCAGTAGAAGCCATTAAGATATTTTTTTAAAAATGGACACACAAGGTGATTGCAATATAGCTTCTCTCTTACAAGTGGGGGTATAAAAAGAAACACTTAGAAAGGAAGAAACCAAAGTACTTAAAGAGAAAATTACCAACTACCAAAGACAGAAATTCTTGTCAAACCTTTGTTTGTTACTAAACTTTTTATGTTGATGGATACACATCCAGAAATGGGCCTTTCACTGATATTTGAGAATTGGTATTGAATCTTACCAATTGTATTTTAGACTTAGGCCAATACAAGAAGGCAAGCAGCAACTGCTGGTCACATTAAAGATTAAAGCTTGCTGTCTTCCAATGTAGATTTTTTTAAATTGACGTTTGTTCGTGTACACTTATTACACATCTCATTATTGCCAATGTTTAACATATAATTAATGGATCCACCTGCTTGTACATTGTAGTTTAGAAAGCAAGAACACTTTTTTAACTTGGTTGTTTCTCAAGCCTTTCACTAGCAATGAGAAACAGACACTTTAGAGTGATTTATACTTTAACAGTTTTTTTATATTTGTCACATGAAAAGTTATAGAGGTTTTGAAAACCTGTCACAAGAACTAGTGTCTCTCTGAGCACTTCACTTTTTTTTAGATCATCAACTTTATGATGAGGATAAGCAATGTTTACTTTGGTGCTCTCAATATATATCTTTCATGAATATTTACGGGCTGATATTTACAGCACTTCATATTTAAGGTAAATATTAAATCAAGAATGGCAGTCTTCCATGGAGGACTGCTGACGCCTGCATCTTAAAGTATTCAGTGAACAGGAAGTAGATGACGTACAGCTATAAGACTGCTTTACACCATAAAGTACTATAGGAGGAAACTACATGCCAAATATCAATATGCTGTGTCATGTAGTTGCCCTGAAAACTGACGGAAATTTTTGTGACGCCGCAAAATGCTGGACGATGGATAGTGTCAAAGTGTCAAAGTGACTCCTATATGTCGCTTTGCAACATGTTATGGCGACATAAAAACAAGAAAGTGATAACCCATTTTTATTTTATCGCCATTACTGAAGTACAATATATCTCTGCTCTATTTACACTCTCTACACAGGATTACATCAGCACTATAAATTGCATATGTTACAATGAACTTTTTACACTCTCTCAAACAAATTTGCAAATATAATAAATATTGCACAAAATCAGGGGGAATTTTTTCCCATCACAATTATGAAATGTATTCTTGATTAGAACTTTCTTGTTATCTATTTTCCAAGACCATGTTTAAGGGTTGTAGGAGACATTTCAACCTTAAAACCAAACAAATTAAACCAAATATATCTCTCAATTTCTATTCAAATAAAAGTATATTATTCATTGATTCAATTCACAAAATATCCTTATTCTATCAACTATTTTGATTTAAAAACTTCAATCATGAAAACAATTTCATGTTATCTCAATTATTGAAATTCTCCTGTCATAAAATAATAGGTCCAAAATAAAAAAGAAAGTTCTATCCAAGTCTACATAGTTTCATCCCTTATACTAACTCTACATTTATACACAATACAAATCACAACCAATACTGTGAAGTCCAACCCCTGAATTATCCATCTAAAAAACTTATACATTTCTGTCAATTTGTTGAAGTGTGTTACTATAGGAAGAATACAATTACTAAATTTTTATATGCAACAGAAATAATTACAGCTTTTGATTTTTTATAAGCAAAGACTATAAAAGAAGTTGTAGTACATGTTTGTCGCTTGATACTCAGGATATCTTAACCACACAAAAAAAATTAAGTAGAAAACAAAAATTTTCAAATTAATTAATGATTCTCCGTTATCTTGAAATATAAACAAAAGGTTGGCTTATTAGCAAAAAATCTATCATATAATACAGGGATTGGACTTATCTCAATAAATATTCAAAACAATTGCCCTTAATATTCAAACAAGAGTAAACTCCCTTTTACTTCATCTTTAAAATTTAATACTGTGTTTCAAATTTGAAAGTTTGGAATTCATGAATACATAAATAGGATTGCACATTTATTGCAGTCTATAATGTTTTGTAATGTACACATATGCATGACCTGTATATAGCACTTTTTACAAGTTGGCAGTTTCTATTTAGATGACAAAAAATGTTCATGAATTTGATGAAGGTCTCCAAAAATTTACTATCAGAAAAAAACCTAATATTTTTTGATAAATGTGTTAATTTTTGTTAAAAAATATCTAAATCAGTCTTTAATATCAGGATTTGTCCAATTGCATAAATTTTTGAATTTTCTCCTTTATATTCAATATAAATTTTGTAAAAAATTCACTTGCCAATAGGATTTTAACTGGCAAGGAACCAGCGGACAAATGCTTATTTCAAAGACCGATTTAAAAACACATTTTTTTACTTCATTGGTACAGAAAAATTCATATAAAAAGCTGTCACTATATAATAGTATCATAGCTTAAAACAAAATAGAAAAATTGTTTTAAAGAATTAATTTACTCATAAATGTCCATGATCCGGTATAATAATGATATAGCACAGCTGAAGCATTGCTTTGGCACATTTAACACTCAAAACACAAAAGTTATACATTTGTCACAAGACTTGAGGTATGAAATGAAACATGAGATTCATTATTAACCAATGAGCTACAAAACAAACCACTAAGTCAATGCTTCAAATCCATGTGATAAAATTTAATAATATCCATCCTTTCTGTTACTTTCAGGTATTAATGTTTTACATTTTTAAGGTTTAAGAGCTTTCCAAATGAACTAAGAAAGATAACTCTATCAATTACACTTCACCAATAAAACAATTTGTAATATAAAAAAAAGATGTATTAATAGAAATGTACAAATTAGAGCACTTGAAATGGACTTGCATTTGAGAAAACCATAAAGACATAATACACAAACCAAATTGACATTTGTATGAACATGTGTTTTTTTTTTTCTTTTCAGGGTAAAATGTTGTAAAACTTTTCCTTTTTTTTATTCATACATGATCACTTCTAAATAAAATAACTTTGTTTTAGCCAACATGATCTAAGCATAGAATGTGTTTCGCTTATTTTACAATTTTTTTTATGTAAGCTTACAAAAAATATCAAGTAAAAGGCAATTTCATCAAGGTATCAATTGCCACTTATACTTTTATAAAAGAAAAACAAAGCAAAACCCTAATTTTTTTGGTGATTAAAAAAGTAATTCTACCTTAGCTTAATAGAACAATAAAACTGTTACATTTTTTTTCATATTCAGAAGACATTGTTACAGTACTGTTATTCAGTTTCCATTTAACATGAGCTGGTTTTAAATTCCGCGATCTCTGTAGACATGATAGTAGACCTGAGAGGGCCTATCATTCCATTATGACTTTGTTGTGACACGCTGCGTAGCTGGGTTAAAGCTGTCATGAGTTTGGCGTTAGCATTATCCAGGGTTTGGATCCGTCTCTCTTGGGCTTCAATCACCCTCTGTTTCTGATGAACCAGGCTTTGCATATCTTGTTGGTCAGCTTTCAGTTCCTTTTCTACCATCATCAGTCTGAAATATAATGACAAACATTGTAAACATAGGCTTCAATAAACTCCAAAGGTTAATGATAATTATTTAAATATTGTACAGTAGGAAATATTTTTAACATTTCAGTCTGCTTCATCATGTTCATAACCTCCTTAGATATCTGACAGCTTATTCATTAGTTCAAGCAAGGTCAGTTTTTCTTCTTCACTAAGGCCGCATTTACACTTGTAATAAATAATTGAATCGAATTTCAACTGAAACAAATATATTAAAGAAGAATACCTTCTGAGGTAGTCTGGTTTTGATCGATTAGTTAAGATCGTTTACACTGATGGTAAAGATATTCATTTTAGTTCGTTCTCTGTTTTAATTGATCCAAAATGCATAGTGTAAACGCAGCTTAATTTTCTTACATGTGAAATTCGGCACGAAATTTATTAGTGATCAACGATTTTTAAACACTTTGACATGAACTTATCAACATTTGCCAAAAAAAGTCCAGGAATATACAAGAAAGTTGGGGATTCTAATGAACAAGGCAATAACATTTTACAGAGAATAAGTTCTTTTTCTACACATTTATGAAATTACTTTTAAGTTTTAAATCAACTTTAGAATTACTTTTATAAAACTAATTGAAAACACTTCCTAGTGTTGTTCAAAAATATAAATGGTCTGTAACTTTAAAACAACAGAAAATCAAACTTAATACAAGTATGTAAACCAACATAAAATGCTTAAAAAATAAGCAAAATATAGTTGGAAAGCAAACTAAATTTTACACCAATAATGAACTAAGATGTAAATTTTATTAAATTATTAATTATGAAGCAAATTCATATATTCATGTTCTGATTAATTCTATATTGTTGTAAAATGTTATTTGTTTAATATAACTATATGCATATATTCATTTTACCTTACATATTTTTTTTCAAATTTCAGTGATGTAAGTAAAAGAAAAAAAGAAGAAAAAAGTTATATGAAATATAATAAAATGCAGGATTCTATTTTGGACTTAGTGCAGCAGTCGCAGCAGTCACGTTTCTGTGTTTGTCTAACTACAGATATAATATTCTATTTTTTTTTATACCAAAGTGTGCAATTAAAAATAAGCATGATAAAAAATAATAAAACAATTGACCGCAATTCAAAGGATAGATAACTTGTGTTTACAATTACAAGTGAGAATAACCAATGATGGAACACAATTTAGAAAAAAAATAAAGGAAATTGTCAAGGATTGCTATGCAAAACAAGCAAATCAAAAATGGATTTAAAATTTCATTCAAGGGTTTGCTTTAAGAAGTTTTTGACATGATTTTTACAAGCTTTTCGAAGAGTCATTTTTGAAGCAGAATTAAGTTTACTTTATGAATACAACACAAACTAAGTTCAAACATGAAGTGACAAAGACTAAAAAAAGAACAAAGAAGAAATTTACTGAAAAGAAAGAGAATTCAACATGCAATAATGTTGTCCATGCCTGCAAAATAGAAAGAAAATAAACAAAATGGCTACAGGGGGATTAGAACATGCTTGTCATTAAAGATTTTACCCTTTATGTATTCAATGCAACTGAAATCAAAATGATTTTAACATTTAATTCCAGTTTACTTTAAATAAACCTAGATATGCAAGTTGTTGTTTTTTTAAATCGGTGTTTCTTGTTTTATTTTTTTTTTAAATATTTTGAATTATTAGTTTTGTGATTAGCAATGCCTGGTGAATGAGTTGTTCCATATCTTTGTGGAACATGTTTTCATTTCTTAATAATATGCAAGATTTAAACTATTCTTTTCCACAAGATCTTGACCTTAAATAAGTGTCAGCTTATCAATTTGGTATATCTTATTTTCATACATATGCCAATCATTAAAAAATGAATTCAAAAAATCAAAATTAGGCCATCATTTTGAATATGAGTTACCAAAGATACATATCTAATCTCAAACCAAGCAAAATGTAAATGTTTTAAATCTTGCATATTGCAACTTATACAGAAGCAAAATTTTCATCATTATAGGTCCTATAAGCCTAACCAATATTAAAACATTCATTATTAAAATTTCATCCTCATAGATAAAAGTCATACCAACTAAACACCAAATAATATCATTGGAAAAGATAAAACTAGGAGAGAAAAAAAAATAAAAGGTCAAAATTTAGGACAATAAGGATGAAATTCTTTCAAATGAATAATCTACGAAGAGCTCTACAAAGTGCCTATATGCACAGGAAAGCCAGGCATGTAAAAAAAGAAATCAAATTTCACCACAAATAATAGATGGTAGTCCATGCTGGATCGTCTAACCTTTGGATAATTTGTTTCATCTGATCGTCCTTCTGGACCTGCTGTTTCCGTAACCTTTCCTCGCTCTCAGACAGACGGACCTGCCAGTCATCAACTAGCTGCTGGGTCCCTGATTCATGGTCTTTCAGTCTGTCCTCTGCTTTTTGGAGACGTTTTTGAGCATCTATTAATTGCTGACGTAGAAGGTCAACCTCCTGTTCATACTGTAACATTTGAACAGAAATGTGTCAGAAAATTCAATAAGAGAAAAAACACATCAACAAAATCAAGTTTATGGGCAGCATAAGATAGTACAAAAAGTATATAAACGCTCTATATATACAAATATATTATAATAATAATGATTTTGATATACAGGTATTTAAGATATTTATAACTTTAAGTTATGAATATTTGCTATATATGACTACATTGTGCTATGATGAGTCAAGCTGATTATTGTAATTTAATTTTTTCTTTATACATGAATTAACTTAAGGTTTTCCAGGACTTTTCAAGTTTATTTAGTCATTTTCTAGGACGAAAATAGTTGTCAAAATTCTGTTTGTATGAAATTTTCAAAAAAAATAATCACTATTAACCTTTTGATAAAATTCTAGGTTTTTTTTTTTAAAGGATATTTTCTATTTTTTCCAAATTCAAGGACTTTTCCAGGACCTTGAACTTCAAATTGAAATTCAAAGGTTCTTCCAGGTTTCAAAGATGCTTGGCAACCCTGTTCTTAACAAAATGATCCTGCAAAAAATAGTCATTCAGAAACAAACTATGTCAACAAACCTCTTGCTTTGTCTTTTCTTGTTCTTGGATTTTTCGCTGAACTGATTTAATTCCCATGTGTACAGCATTTGACGGAGATAGTTTACGTGAACTATCGGAGCTATCTGATCGTTCACCGAGTGATAACTTTCGAGAACTATGTTCAGGACTGTCCATAAATGATCGTTCCCCATATCGACTAGAATTACTTGAAATATCACTATTGCTGTAAGCATGACTTGGTCCATATGTAATATGTGAAGAAATATGAGAGTCTGTGGCAGTTCGCCTAATAGGATCATATCGTGGTCGGTTACTGGAAAAATCAGCACTACCAGAATATGACAGCTCCTTTGGCCGTGAAGGAGCACGAGTTAACGAATAAGAGTTTGTTCCAACAGAAGTAACATTTCTGTTTTTAATATCGTCACTATTTTGGGCTGAAAGAGATGCATGTAATCCGTATTTAATGGGTTCATGATTTGACTGAACAGAATTTGAACGTGAATATCTCAGAGATTCAGAATTAGACATTGAAGAACTTGAACGAGTCATACGAAATTGTTCCTGTTCAAGTGATTCACTACTGCTAGAACTAGATAACTTAGGTGCAAGGTTGCGTAATGGATCTGTACGCTGGGGACTAAATATTTCTGAGGATTTCACGGGACTTCTATTTTTAACAGTATCTTCTTCACTACTTGCAGACCCAGAACTGGATCCCTGTCTAGGGACTGTCGGACTAGATATTGAATGTTTTGTACTATTGAACTGGTGTCTGTACACTGGATTAGAGAAAGATAATGGTTGAAGAGGAGTGTGAGATGAATGAGATTTGGATATAAAGTCATGTGATGTGGGGTCAATAGGTGAACTAGACTGACTGTATCCAAACGACTGGTAACCAGAAGATGCTATTGTTGATAGCTGACTTATTGATATCTGGCTGCCATTCATATTATGATCTGAGTCCATGGAAGAATTATGAACATCCTCATCAGCGAAAGACAAAAGGTCAATATAATCACCAACTGTGTGATTTTCTGCAACATTAACAATCTCACTCCACGATTCATTCACTCTTTGTTCATTGGATACATCTTTTACAGAAACATCCGACACATCAAACTTTGTTGAATTTTTATAAAATCCGAAATCATCCTCTTCAATGTTATTTTCAGAATCAAATACACCAGATTTTGATCCACGTTTGCCACGTAATACAGGAATATCATCCTCCCCACAATGCCGTAGCATTTCCCTGAGAAGTTCCGTAGGGGATGTACCTCCCTGCGGCGGCATATTGACAAGATTGTCATATATTTGGGATTTCCTATTTTGTTTCGGAGGAGGTATAGACATTCCAATATCAGGGTTGTCAAAAGCTTCTGTTAAGGTGCTCAGGATTGAAGGTAACCTTCCTAAGTTAGATAATGCATCCTGAAAAAAAAAAAAAAGTTTATAAGAATTTTACTACAGCAAAGTAACATAGTACATTTAGAAATAAAGTATTACATGTTTATAAAGGTATACTCCAGCTCCAGATTTTTCTGTTGCTTTTGAATTTTTGCTTTTTTATCAAGGTTGTTCTGGTTTTTTCTTTGGTTTTTTTTTTTTTTTGAAAGAGCATTTCCTTTAAGATAAAATTATGTGTTTTGTTTAATTTGCAAATTTTTAATTGATGTTTATCAACTGAGTCAATTTAAACAAACAAAATTATCATTTTCATTCAAAGCCTTTAAATTTAGGGCCATTCCAGAAATAAATGTATGGGGAGGTCGGAAGGCACTTTTTTTTTATACCCACCATGCATACAATTTTATTTTTTTCCCTTTATGTTGCATTTGAGAAATATCTAAAAATACCACCGCCCATACAATTTTAATTATAGTGCCTTCTGATCCCCCCATACAATTAATTCTGGAATAGCCTTTACTACTAAGTTCAGGTTCAAAAGCAAGATACTTCAAGTTTGTAGAATGAATGATTTACCTGGTTACATTTCTCTAAAGATTCCTTCAACAAGTTGTGTAAGACAGAAAGCTCCTTCCCTAGATCTATATAACCATCAAATTCTAGAAACTGGTTGGCTCCAGAATCTGGACTCTGTAAATTATGGAAATACAAATAGTTTAAGGAGGCCGATTTACTTTGGTTTCATTATCATTCGTGGGGTATCAATTTTCGTGAATTTCGTGGGTGGACATGATCCATGAAAATTGATGCGCCAGGAAAAGAAAATTTAACATTGATCTGTATACTGTAGTATTCAAAACCATGAATTTAAGAAACCATGAACTAATCCTTTTTAATCCTTTTTAATCAATCCATGAAAATTGGTACCCACGAAGGTAAATGAATCCACAGTTCATTGGAAATGTTTGATATAATGATAAAAATGGTGATTCTGTGCTGTATTTTATTGCAGATTTTGAAATTGCTGTTTTAGAGAAGCAGAGAAATGTTTTTTTTTTTATTATATGTCCCATGCATCCGCCCCTTTAACAAGAAGAAGGATGGCCTCTCTCTGTGATCTTTGTGAATTGTAGATTTCCGTAATCGATTCTTTAAACAGTGCAGTTTTATCATCTTATTTTACCTCAGGACCAAGCAGTAAAGCATTTATTGCAAAACATACAAAACTTATTTTTTAAAATTTATATTGGTTTATAATACTTATATTTCTTTAAAAAATTTCTAAAATTTAAATAACAAACTTACAGAAATCTGTTTAAGAAACATCACCATACTGTCACCATGGCGTTCAATAAAATCATTCATAAATGTCATATACTCTTCTTTGGCTCCAAACCTGAAAAAGTAAAGTAAAATCAAGACTTAAACTTTTGAAAATACATAGAATAAAATTGAAGCTTGGGTGATTTCAACTCATCAAAAGTTTTGAGACCTTAAGCAGAGCCTAATAAACCGTGTTTTTTTTCATTCTTAACAAAGATAATCTCCCTTTACTAAAAATGTGATTTTGATAGCATTAACTTAAGTTTTTACTTAATTTTCTTCAAATTAGATTTTACATGCTAGAAAGAAACCTAACTTCTTGTTTTCATACTGTATATTCAAGGAACTCAATTTGAAACACAAATGCCACTAAGCTTACTGCTTATCATGTATGAGAAATATGACTTACTTGGTACTATTGGCAAGAGTTTGGATTGTCTTGGCAAGAAGAACCAAGTTTCTTGCAGCTTTGTCAGGAGGGTATTCTAAAAACAAGCAATTGAAAAATGTGCATAGATATGTAAAAACTCTAAGTTTTTGAATTATTGCTAATGGGTGTGAAGTTTTTTTCTTAGGTGTTTGATTGACCAAAAGCATATCTGGTCTAAAGAATAAGTTATTACAAGAAAAATGTTTGAATGTGTTAAGTTAATCATGCTAATTCAAAATCATTTTGTTTAGTCATGTGTGTTAAGACATAAAAGACTTCTTGTATTTTGTATTGTTTGTATTTTTATTTTTATTTTATGATAATGTTGATTTTTTTTCCCCCCATTTATTTATATGTTTGGCTCTTACATCTCTGATGAGCTTTCACATATAAAGTAATATGTGTAGAACTTTAAAGAATATATATATATATAGTATTTTTTCTGAGCTAATAAACAAACCTCTGATTAAATTAAACAGACTTGGTGACATGATGGCTGGACATAGAAATCGTAAAAATATGGAAGCACTAATCAAATTATCTGCCATGTTTTCTCGCTCTAGTGAAGCACATCGTGTTCTGAAGTTGGTGAACACGTCTTTTAGTTCACTGTAACATAAATAGATTAGGATCAGTAAAGTAATTGAAAAGAATAAAACATAATTCAAAGACAAACTTAACAGATGAAATAATGATGAAAAACTCTTAAATATATGTCTTGTATAGGTGTAAATACCTAAAACTGTTTTAATACATGTTCTCTTGAGCTTTAAGTGGGCTACTTATTCATTTTGATTTGAGTTTTGACATTAGCACATTTGATATTAAAAGACTGACCAATTTTCAGACTGTAAATATCTAAATTTCTTCTAAAAACATGTGATTCAATTATTGCTCCTTTATAAAAATTAAATACAGTTTTCTAAATTATAATTGCTGAATGAATGTTGTGTAATGTACAATTTACATATATTGCACATCTCCTTATTTACAACACAAACACATGTTACATACCTAGGAAAGTAACAATGTGAGTTCATGATTTTAGCAAATGCCATCTCACTGTACATGTCTAGAAGTCTTTTATGATTCTGTAAGAACTGTGGGTTGACTTTGGTTGGGTCGACTTCACAATCATCGTCTGATTCAATCAGAGATTTGACAAAGTCAGATAAGGTGTCTTGTAAATACTGAAAATACAACAGAAAATGATAAATTAAGAGCAAAACATAGACAAAGTGCATTTGTAATCATTGCTAATTGCAGTTTGGTTATAGTATGCATGTTCTTCAGAACTGGTTATCTAAAATAGGCCAAATTAACTTTATTTATTTTACTACAAAAAACACATGTGCACCCCCTTTCTTTAATACCATATGATCTAATTATAGTTCCTTTCAAAATCTATCAATTAAAAATCTCCAATTCAAGCAGTCTTTCAGACTTTAAACAATTTTCTATACAAGTTTTTTTCTGTTTAAATAAAAAATACAGAGTTATCTCCCCTAGACTATAAAACATCTACTGACCTTTTCACCGACAAGTTTCATATAAGCTTCCATTGCTTTGGTTCCTATAGAATTCCCTCTCATTGTTAAATGGTTGTTATCTGGAATTAAATCGTAGTCAATAAAGGTTTTCTATTCAATTTTATAAAATTTAAATTTCTCTGTGAACAAAATTAAACTTTTAAGAGGGAAGTCTTTTTCTTTGAATGAAAAAGGGCTGTAGCCTTCGATTATTTGTATGTTGACAATCTTGTTATCTCGAAGCCTATATTGTTACTTTTTATGTAAATATTGTGTCATTGATATTCATTAAATTACTAACCATAATTTCACAAATGCATGGTTTCATTTTGTTCTAAAATATCTTTTAATGGGGATCTATGAGAAATATCAATATGTACTATGATAAAGAAGATTTTTAAATTGCAGTTGGTTTAAGGAGCAGTGTCACATACACTTATTCTATTCTACTACTAAATACATTAATCAAATGAGAGATTGTTTTTAAGGTTAATGATGTCATGGATATGCACCTACCAAGTTTTGAGACTTCTGCCATGATAATATCAGTGATGAAATCTTTGGCTTTTCCAAGCTTCTCTAAGACATGGACTAGACATGTGGCTATGTCTTCTTTATCCTTGACGCTAATGACAGGTTCCAAGACATCACATAACTGGCAGTACTCAGTGCTCACATACTGAAATATAGTAAGATTGTTTTCAATTTGGGTCAAAGACAGAAAAAACATTCATTAAACTGGAAGTAGGAAACCAAGAGACATGACATCAAATCCCATCATATGAGACCCAATGCTGCATACTAATTACTAAAAGGCTGTGAAGTTGCTGAAAAAAGTACAAAAACATTTTCCTTGCCTACTACCTCCCATCATTCACCATTTTATAACAGATTTTCATTACATGATTAACAGCTACTAGTATACATGTATTGGAACTGGGCAAAATTAACAAGAAGATAATTACAGACTACTCGTCACATTAAAGATATCTGGCTGCTTCCTGTGGTGGGTTTTGAAACTGCTGGTGATTTATGAAGGTTGTCTTTGTATATTTCATCGTAACTTTTACAATAAACTGGAATTGACTGGTATACCTGAGAGAAATCTTTGTACATGTCAACAGGAAGAATCTCCACGGTGTGGTAACGAGCCTTTATCCGAATCAATGGATTCTCGCTCTTGTTTTCCTTCCCCACACGTCCTACAGTTCCTGACGTGCAGTTGAACCACTTCTCGACAAATGTTCTATCATTTATTTCTGAGACAGGAATATTCATGTAACCTGAAAAAAAAAAATATAGAATGGAATATATCTTTGAAACAAACGAACTGATGGATTGCTTTACCTATATACACCTCTTTTTTATTTTCATGTAAAATACGTACTGAGGGCTGTTCAGAAAAAAATCTATGAGGGTGTTTCAAGACTGTGTATATTTATTTCTATAGGTGGTAGGTCTTTGCCATATTTCATCAATAAAGCTATGGGATATAATTTTTGGGGGCAATGGGTGTAAACTTCATCACTGCTTCTTTCCACATATTCCATGTATTTTTTCTCAAAAAGCCCTCATTCACAAAAGAAACAATGCTCTATGGCTATCAATGATCCTGAATGTACTTTGGAAATGATTGTTAAATGTGCATAACATTTTGGTATTTCATCCTTTAAAACAGGGCAGCTAAGATGACTCTTTTACCTATTAAGACATTTCTATCTTTCTTTTTCTTCTTGTCAGCTTCTCTGTACAGATTAACGGTGACTATCTGAATATCTCTGAGGTTTCTGAAAAAGTTTACAAATAAACGATATTGGTAAAGCTTTGGATTAATATACAAGTACTGCTGAAAAGAAGGGGTAAAAAAATGGCCTTTTTATGTCACTGTATATGTTGATTTGGTATACACAAAATTCTGTACAAAATTCTAATACTGGGTAAAAGAAAATTAACATGGATAAACTGCATGTATGATTTGTAAAGGCTTATTGTCGAACTTATAAAATGACCCAAATCAAGATCTACCAGTACATACATGTTGATAGTGTTACATCTATTTTTTGCTTCCTTCAAAAGATACTAAATGATAGCACTTTAAAGCACTTGAAACATTAGACAAATTTGAAGTGTATTTTGTACACAGTCTTATCATATCAAAGGCCAACCTTGATGAATAAGGAAACTTCAAAGAAACTTAAAATAACAAAAGAAAAACGCCCACAGACCAATCATTCAACATTTCATGTAGACCCATGACACAATTCTATACCTACATATGGAACCTTGTATTATAAGAAATCAAATTCTTTTCCACTTTAAGTAACTTAACACTAATTGAAGATTTAACTTTAACAAGAGTTAACACTAAAGTATGTCTCGCCTGCCGGCACCATCAGAAACAATTATTCTTTCTTACTTCCACTATATTTTGAATTTACATGGATTTTCAGTTTCTGAGATCAAAAGATGTTTATAGAACTTAAACATTGCAAATATATGCAATAAAAATAACCTAAGTCACTCAACCGGAAAATCAAGGTCAAGGTCAAAAGATGGGGATGCAACTGGGCTAAGCTACTACTGGGGCATATGCATACCAAGTTTCATCAACCTAGGACCTATAGTTCTTGAGATATGGAGGTGCTCTCAAAACTTTTCCATTGCTATTATATGTATAGAAAATTGTCAAAGTCACTCAACCGGAAAATCAAGGTCAAGGTCAAAAGATGGGGATGCAACTGGGCTAAGCTACTACTGGGGCATATGCATACCAAGTTTCATCAACCTAGGACCTATAGTTCTTGAGATATGGAGGTGCTCGCAAAACTTTTCCATTGCTATTATATGTATTGAAAATTGTCAAAGTCACTCAACCATAAAATCAAGGTCAAGGTCAAAAGATGGGGATGCAACTGTGCTAAGCTACTACTGGGGCATATGCATACCAAGTTTCATCAACCTAGGACCTATAGTTCTTGAGATATGGAGGTGCTCGCAAAACTTTTCCATTGCTATTATATGTATTGAAAATTGTCAAAGTCACTCAACCATAAAATCAAGGTCAAGGTCAAAAGATGGGGATGCAACTGTGCTAAGCTACTACTGGGGCATATGCATACCAAGTTTCATCAACCTAGGACTTATAGTTCTTGAGATATGGAGGTGCTCATAAAACTTTTCCAAAAAGTTAACGCCGCCGTCGCCGCCGCCGCCGCCGCCGTCGCCGCCGCCGGTAAAGTAACACCTATGTCCCGCTCTGCTTCGCAGGCGAGACAATAAAACTGGGGGTAAATTCCTTTTACAATAAATTTTTATCTTAATTTGTACTTATTCAAATATGTCAAGATTTTTATTGAAATTAAAATTGTTAGTCATAGGTCCGTCATGTAATTACAGGGTATATATCTGGGCAAGAGCCAGACAATTTCTGTTTACATTTAAACATTCTTTTGACTGAGAAGGAGAACAGATGACAAATCTATGAGTAATCTCCCTTTGTCCATTATGTTATCAATATTGACATTTTCCAATCATTATTTACATCATATCTTTATATCTATTTTGTGCAATTGATCTAATAATACCTGTCCAAAACCACCTAAAGGTATTAATAAATCGATTACATCATCCTTAATTTTATTGTTACAGGTATGACGTTACCTGCATAAGTTGTGTATTATCTTTGTATTACATAACCTCCATGTTTACCCATAGATAATGTTTGTTTGACTCCAAATTATGACCCCGCCAGTTATTCAATGTTATATGCAGATATTGATATCAATATGCATACAAATTCATCTGACATAATCCTTCTATAATCAATAATGCAGAGGAGATAGGAGTCAATGTTTATTTATTCTAAAAGTCAATATTCATGTCATGTTTAATTTTTCTTGGCACAGGTTTTCTACTTGTTGGAACTTTGTTTATGTTTTTAAGGAAAAGAGGAAAAAATATCTTTTGTGAATGATATTTGTTATCTCCTATATGCTACATTTCAGCACCTTTCCAAAAATACATGTTATTCAGAGAATATTAGTTGGTTGACGGTTTGATAACTTATGTACCCCTATCCTTTATCTGGACTTGCCACATCCAATACTTACTTGAAATCAAAATGTTCACCCCAGAACAGCATTTCAGATTTCATTTTACTGGAGGTCCTGGCATACAGTGTTTTATCCAGACAAATCTCACAAAAATACCTGAAAAAAATGAGGTTTGCGTTAATTAACTGAAGCTTTTAACCCCACTTAGCAACAGCCATATTTCACAGCATTAGCATGTCAAAATCATGCTGAGAACTGCCTTTTCCATACATTATTTATGATGAACTGTTGACAAAGTTTCTGACAAGCAATGCACAATATTTATTTTTCACTGGGGTAATGAAAGGTACAAAAATTTGAAGGCTGAACATAAGAATAGAGTGGAGGAAACAGCTGAACAAACAAAACCTTAAAAAGTAATAGGATATGATGGTCATTTTCAACTGCTTTACAAAGAGACCTTCCCTCCTTTTCAGGTTTCAATACTATTATTCTTGAGTTGCATTTATAAACTTTAATTATTATGACTTTATAAGACCTAATTCAAGGACTTTTGCGGGCAATGAATACTTAAAATGCTACTGTCTCCTAAAGTTTTTGTTTGATTTTAAAAATTGTGAGTTTGACAGCTTGCTTTAAGAAGTTATATCATTTTTGGTAGCAAAATGTATTTTAATCTTAAAACTGCATCACAAATAGATATTTCCTGCAGTTGAGTAAACATCCTGATCATTTAAATCCAGCTGCGTAAGAAGTAGAAATACATTTTTAAAACAGTTTATGTAAACTGTTTTGTCACAAACATATTAAAAATAAAGGATTGAGACAATAAACATTTTAACATTGTACAATTATATTGTTTATTTCCTCAACAACAGATGCAAAATTACAAAAGAAAAGTAAAATCCATTCAAAGATTTATATGTATTTTTTAATATCATTTGATAAATAACGTTAAAATATTTTGACAATGAGACAAATTGTTCCTAACAAAATACAATGCATGTCAAAAATGTTTCTCAAAACAATCCACATTTTTCCTATATAGAAACACAGTGTCCCTGAACCATTGCTGGCATTCATACATAGTTACATGGTGTCCCCACCAGACTAAAAACGCCAACAATGTATTTTTTTGTCATTTACATGCAATTTGAACTGCCTTGACAGAGAACATTATCGTTTTTCATATTTAGAAACTGACAGTTGACAAATTGAATGGACACAGGTCATTTTGTACCTCCATTGAAAAAGAATACCAACCATTTGTTTACATGTCAACTGATGGGTAAAGCTAATCCAATTGTACTAAATGATATATTTAATCCTGTAGAACCCCCACTGGACAATCTTTTTACATGGTGGTTTGTTCTCTATGTGAAAGCACAACTAAAGACTCATGAAAATATTTCAAATCTTTTAAATTTTTAAGTATTTGAGATATATGAATGACTAACAAAAAACAAATTATTTTACATAATAATTTATCTGAATCATAATATTATTTTATTTGTCAAGTCTTTGCCACAAGATGTGGGTACCCATATTTTGATAATAAATGAGCATGGAGTGTTAATGTACTTTTTGTCAAAGTTTGTACCAACATTATTACAAAGTTTCATGAAAATCTATATGAACATAACCAAAGGTTTGGACCAAGGCAAACTTTATCTTTGACTTCAAAACTTTTGTTTTCCTTAGAGAATAAAGTACAGTTTGAACTCTTTTCACATTTATTCCCTTGCGTATCTTACATGAGTAACATTCTACCACATGATAACACAGGTACTTTAAAGCTTGTATTTTTCACTGTATGAACTTTTTACAAGAGTTGTTAGATAAGCGGTACATCAAACTTCCTTCATCAAAGGATGTACGGATTACATTATCTACTTCACCCTACTCTGGCAGAATGGTACTATGAGGGCTATAGGGTTCAAACTCATTGGGAAAAAATATCTCATGGTGGTTTTACTTGAAATAGTTTTCATTAGGTTTTCAAGTTTACTTTAGATACCATTTTAGTGCAACAAAAGTACAAAGTTAAAACACTGTCTATTCTTGTCAGAATTTTGTTCAAAGTAAAACCAGAATTTACCAACCTGGAAGCATAACAGGAATTTATAGCACAAATTCATTGAAAAGGAAACTAACCAATTTTTCATATGCCATTTTGTAATAGAAGATTGCACTCACTTCTTTTTTGAAGGTACATTTTTTGCCTCTTTGATCCATAGTTTCAGTGAATTGTCTGTCCTTCTCAGATGGTCTTGATTTGGCTGTGCACTTTTTCTCAAACTACAATAAAGAAGCAAAATTATTATACTTCATCTCTGTTCTTTTGAATTAAATACATGCTCTGCGTTGGGCATGAAATCAAAAACATATACTGGCAAATGTCATTATTCTATAGATATCCATTGATGAATCTTTTGACTACTCTGACCCCAATTTTTGGATCAGCATTATAATGACTATGTAAACTTTACATATGTAGTATATACATGTAGTGACTTTGCCGTTCAGGTGAGGAGAACTGTTTTCTAAAGAACATTAAGTTCAAATCTCTTGCTTGTTTTTATTGTTTACATATTATAAAATATTCTGAAGTTTAAGTTACATGTAAAAATTTTAATTTGAGACCAATTTGGAACTGGTAGTTTGCTTCTAGCTTCACAGTTTGTTGATAACTTTGGTTACTCATAGATGTATATCTATGGGTTACTATAGAACTTGAAACATGTGAAATGTACTAGCAAATTACAAATTTTACCTGTGTATAACTTAAGAATAACAATTATTTTTTACTTATACACTATATAATCTAAACTCCTTGGAGTTCATGTCCATTAATCACAGTTATGTTAAAAGTTAATAAATGGTTATGTACCCATTACAATTCATATAATTAAATAAGTTAAAGGGCTTAAGACTCCAGTTAGTCTGAGGGTGTAAGAACAAAAGGGTTTAAAACAAATTAACGCTTATATTAATTTTTATGTAACAATAACAGGATGATGTTTGTGGTCAGATCAACAAGTGGGGGAGTTTACATATTATTTTTTTTTTTGTACAACAACAATTTTCACCTTATTTTTCTACTTTTGGCAAGTTTTCTGTCTAATTATGCTAATATCCTTGTATAAATTAATATTTATGACCAAATATTTTGGTTACGCTACAAGGATAAGAAACAATCCAGGCCATAAATAGATATCTAGTAAGTACGCCAACTCGTAAACGTGTTTAACAAACAAGATACAATTGTCAAAATAGCATAATACCTATCTTGTCCTGGTCGTGTGAGGACTACACATTGTTACATAAGAAAACAATTTTCTGACCATAATAAGATATGGAAATCCAAAAAATGTTACATACATGTACATGAGAAATTTGTAGTCTTATATTTTGTAAAACTAATGCGATTTTCATTTTAAATTTAATTGTTTAAAAAAACCTTAAAATTTATACTTTTATGATTTTAATGAAACAACATCTGGTATTTTAATTTTTTCAGAAAAAAAACATTTTAGGTTTTTCTGTATAATTCTATAAGACTGAAAAAAGAATATGTCCAAAAGACAAACGCTCCATCTGGCAACATTTGGGACAGATAGCGGACAAACGGACCCGAAAAACTATAGGCCCCTAATTTTGCAGATGGGGCAAAAAAATTGTAAATTTTAAGTGACCATACCTGTCAAGCCATTTGTCCCTTTCCTCAGACGTTCGGCAGGAGATATATTTACTTCCATTAGACGTAGACACTTGATAACAATGATCCTTGCCCAGAATGCTTTGGTGAATAGGCTGTATGTCCAAATCTGCTGCCGTCAAGTCAATGGCTTGCATGTTGACGTGGTGCGTCAGAAGGGACTCATGAGATCTGGAGGACCGTATCCGAGAGTTGATCAGGTTCCTGAAAGGATAAGTTACAATGTCAAACCAGTCTTCAACACGGCTATGAAAACCTGCTGGCAGACTCAGCAATCGATTAAATCCTGGTAACATTTTGGGGTTTCAACTTCAATTTGACATATCAAACAGTTCCATTACAGAATTAGATGAAACATGAATATAGAGTGTGTACAGTTAAATAACTTATTCCATATGGATCCAAAAATCAGACAAACATGTCGGATGGCTAGCTCAGAATGTCTGAACACTTTCATTAATCAGAAATCAAATGTTAAACTCTTGGCCATGTCCATGCATATATTTATCTTGTAATCAGTTTCCTGGTATGTAGATAAAATCACAAGCAGATAAACACAAAACATTGATTTTTAATTCAATTCCATCGGATCTGATTTCCAGAACAAAAGTTGACCTGATTTTGGTGTTAATTAAGATATCGAGTAAGTAGAATAATAGAATCTAAAGTCAAAACAGTCATAACATCAAATAATTATCTTATGCATTCTTATATTCCCTCAAGGTCTCATGAATAAATATGAAGGACCTTTCTGTGGTCAATGTCACAAATATGATAATAAGACATGAAGGTCTTACCATAATACCTCATAAATATGATAGTTTAAACAGTTTAAGGTTATATCATCAGACTCCCACAACCTTAGCACATGGACTTTTTTTAAAGAACTTCCTTAATGGTACGATGTGTGCTAAGTCAACTACAAGTCAATAACATCAATCCCTAAAATTCACTAAAATGTCAAGATATCAAAAAGATTTCAGTCAAAATCCACTTTGGAGTAATACATGTACATGTACTTTCAAAAAATATTTCCTGTTATATGTTATGTTTCCTCGTAAGCCAGATTTCATTTAATTCTACATGTATCTATACTGATAATAAATTTTAATATCTACCGGTACCCAACCCATGATCGATGGTCCATCACACATTGTCAGAATTGTATTTTATAGTGAGCTCAATTATTTCCAATTCAATCATTCCTACGCCAACTTTTGATGCATCCTTAATTCTCACTTTCATTCATGTACAGACCAAAACCATGAAAGGTATGGCACAAATAGATAGAGAAAAACCTATAATTAACAATCCAATACAAGTAATAATGGAAATAGCAAGTTAAAGTGGTCACATTTAAAGTCACTTTATATAATCCACAATACCATTAGCTTGAACAATCAACTTGACACTTTTAAAAAAGATTGATATAAAAAAAATCACAGTTCAATTGTGTTTTTAACACTTTTTTAGAATCACAATGCTTTTACAATTCACAGTTTTCAATCCATATTTCAAGAAATGGGGAAGTATCATACAACATGTCTGGCACTCTCACTCAAAACATGCATTCTTTGTCATAGGATGCCTCAATGAATTATGGAAGCATATCAATCTACATGTATACAGATAATCCCCTTGTACATGTATTGATGTATTGCTTTGATCTTGTGAACAGATTAATGGTAAATCTATGTAATGAATAAGTCTGGTACAGCTTAGAGGCCACCCCTTATCTTTCTTGAATCACATCAAACCTAATAAACCCCCATGAGTCAAATGCTCCTATTGTTTCTCTGAAGTGTGAATATAATGAGTAGTTAAGTCAGCTAATTATGATAATTAGGTGTTAAAAATAGGTAATTATTGAATTATTAGGTAAAAGGTAAAATTAGGTAAAAATTGAAAAGGTGAGTCAAGCTTCAAGATTTAGATTTTCAAATTCTGAACTTTGACAAACATGAAAAAAAGATGCTTTTACAATTTATAATCATATTTTGTCAAATTGCAGTCAAATAGTTTGTATATGTATATTGAATTTTAATAGAAAGTTAAGTGCTCTAAAACCCAACTTAGGGCTAAAAATGAAAATGGTAGTTGAAATATATATACTTAGGTCAAAAAAGGTTCTACAATCTAAAATGTTTCAGCTTAATTAATTTCAAGAGGTCCCATTACCACCTGTTTTTCCATTTAATATTTTTGTCAAAACTTTAAAAGGTTTTTAATGAGTTAAAATCATGAATGAAGCCTTTAAGGTTTTGCCCGGGGTCACATGTTATAAAAGTATATGGTATCAAATCTCCTTCAAATGAATTAAAATGTCAAAAATTTTCAATTTATCAAAAGTAAACACTTTGGTTTAGTGAGGCCAGGCACATCCTATAGTTCAAACTAAAAATTAAACCTTAATAAATCTTCCCTCTTTGAAAAAGATGACATTTTAAACACTACAATTTGAAAAGGGGGTGAGGCATGTCATCCTGTGTTTCATTTATATCTACAATAAAGTTTAACATGTTTAAGGAATTGATTGCTCCTCCTTTTGACATCTTTGACAACAAGCAAAGATCCTTTAAGATTTTCTTCATTCTCAGATTTAAATTTATGGGAAAAGTCTTAATTTTCAAACTTATTGACAGGGTTTAACCATAGATGCTTAAACTAGCATTATTGCCATATTTGGTGTTCAATTGAAGTTTATATACATTTCTTAAAACACAAAGACAGAGGATGTCGTTCAAAAACCTAAATATGAATACTTCTTCCAATATTAATATATTTTGTCCTAGATTATTGGTTCAATTATGATTTTGTTTAGTTATTGATTTAATATTTCCTGTGTGGTTTTTCTATAACAATGGACAGGAAACGGAGGTATAGCTCCTAAAGCTAAAAATAGATTTCCCAAATGTAGTCCATTTCCTGACTTAAAATTGACATTTTATCAAAAAAGTGTACAATGAAAAATATTCCAAACAAAAGGTTAAAACAGTTCAATCAATCCAAGACAAATCATTTTCAAAGTGGTTCAATTCAAAATATGTTTTTACTGCTAGAATGATCTAATAGGACAGTTCAATCTTTATATTTCAATCTAAATATTTTCCCATCTTAACTTGTAATTCCTACCTTATATATTTCCAACAGGAAAAAAATTAAAACATACTCCAACTAAAATAGTTCAACCTCTCTATAAAAATCCATCTTAAAAACACATGTGCACTTCAAAACTTTTTTATGTTATCAAAATAAATCTCAAGATCAAATTTTCCCACTAAAAAAGACAGCTGCACAGATTTAAAATGAAGAAAAAAATAGCATATAGCCAGAGTCCACAGCTGAACCTTAACAATGGTTAGTGAGAAGTCATCGAGGCCATTGATTTGATAAAAATCTCTGTGATTGGACTAATTCTCTATTGTCAAAATGTAGTAAAAACTTAATGGGGTTAAATTAAACAATGACAGTATTAAATGTAGGGGGTTTTGAGGTTAATTGCCCCCTGTCACCAAGTTTTGTTACAATCTGTCTGTCATTTACTGCAGGTTATTAAGTAAAGTGGGTGACAGATTCCATAAGCCAGATGACAGGGTAGGTTTTATTGTAGAGAAACCATTATGGTTATCAGGAATAAAGAGATAAGTATTTGGTGCAAATTGGATGAAGGGGGGAATTTTTTGCAAGGTGATGGGGCATTGGTTCCATGTGCCAGAGTGCAATGGACCATGCAGATAACCTATGTAACAACTTCCCAGGGCCATATTATTGGAGGGGATTACAAGGTGTCTAACACTGTCCTGGGCACAGGGAACCAATTTGAGGTGATGAGCTGGATAAGTATAATAGATGTCTACAATGACTGTATCAAGTCAGGCCTGTCAGTGTCAGCATCATTCAAACATGTCAAAAGTCAATGGTCATCCTTCAGAGGACAAAAAAGATAATTACTGGGAAATATCTAACCACAACTGTATTAACCCCCAAAAATTCAACAAGATATTCATTAAAGAGTAAAGACCATTGTTTTTCAAGCAAATATAGAAAAAAAAAGAAATAAAAAATCTAAAATGAACTTACAAAACTCTGGATACAGGCATTAGTTCTGTTAAAATCATTCTGAATAAATATGTCCGCAATCAAATCATTTGATTGTTAATGTAACAATGTGTTCAACACTAAATACACTGAAAGTGAATTCCTACAATTTAAAGTGGTTTCCTTCCTTCACAGTTTATCATTCATCAATATTTTTTTCCCTTCTCCTCTCTAATTAGCAGAAATCGCTCAACACAAATCCCACTGTTAATAAATTATAAGTGAGAAACTCTTAACTGGCTCCTAATAGTCCTCCAAAACAGTAAAATAATCATATTTGTTTGAATGTCAATTGCAAAATATCTCACAACTGCATCAAAAAACAGGAAAATATTCAAATATAGTTATTAAATTCAAATTTCTAGACACCAAGTCCGATAGTGAATTATTTGATCAAATTGATATCCTTACAACAAAAGACTGACTGGCTACAGTCAACTATTGAAGAAAAACATAAAAATCTTTTAATCTTTTGTCCAAACAAATTCCAGCAGAGCTGACTCCAAGGCTGCACGATCAGAGTTCAGATATGTCTCAAAACAGGGGTCAAATGGCCAGAAAATCTGAGGTACTAATCTCATGAATGGTCTTTTCCACACCAACATATCACCATTGTCCAATCTTTAATCCAGACAATGACTGAGGAGAACTCTCTCACAGTCAAAAGTCAAATACATTCAAATTGTCACAAACATTGCATAAAATCTAGTCTTCAAACTGTCAGAATTGTCACATTAAACTGTCGCATTGAAAATTCACCATGTAATGAAACGTTTTACCTGTTCCTTTTAATAGATAAAGGTTTAAACCCACTACCTGTTGGTAAAGTTTATGTTTTATGATGTATTTACTTATAATAAGATTTACTGGTCATTGTCCACCCGTCCGTTACAGGGTAACAGTGAGGTCATCGTGATGTTGGACACCTGCATAATCAGGTGTAAATTGGTCTGTTACATGTACATGTAGTGTACTACCCTAAAGTTATTACTTATCAATCACTAAAAACATGATTACCTTTCAGGTAAACTGATTACATCTTAAGACCAGGTGCAAACAGAGATCTGAGTTTAGTTTCTAAAATTAGCCCCCCATTCTTTTGATGTATGGTTATGTCTAAATATACTAAAGAATTTCCAAATATTTGAAGTAAGAATCCCAAAATAATTTCAGGCAATTCTTTTAAATATCCCAGTAACAATCTAAAACTTTGAAGTTGAAGGGAACCATTTAATACCAGTTGTATAGTTTAAAAATTAAAATCATTTATCATAGTTAAGAAAATGCAAAATAAATAATCTTTTTTTACCTCATCTTCAATCTCATCTTTAACAGCAGCATATTGAGACTGACGATACAACATTCATTACTTAATTTCATTGAGAGAGAAAAAAAAAACCTATGGATAAATGTTTTTCCCCATTGTAATGTTGCCAGGTTTCGTGCACCTTTCATCCAATGAGGATGTATCATTGTAAGGGATAGTGTACCCTTTATCCCTGCACTAGGACATACATCCATCAACTTCCCACAGTCTCTTGGTATAGTTCCAAATTTATCAGACATGTCATCCTCCAAGCTATCTTGTCACCTAAATTTTTTTTCGGTGCAGTTCCTTGATGTTTTCACTAAGTTCAAAGTCCCGAAAGAGATATTTCTTTCTGTCTTTTTAATTAATAAGAGGTCTTATTCTGTTATTTATTAATATGGTCACTTTATTTTAATTTTTAAAAATCAAATTTAGCAACAGCACTTGCATGACTTGTATATCAGTAAATTTGGGTTTTGGGTATGTTTTTTTTTTTTTTTGGGGGGGGGGGGTGTTGAGAAAATTTTAATATTGAATGCATAATGGACACAAATTTGACGAGTTAACTTTACAACTTCAACCAAAGTTTGTCATATATTTCAGACATTATCGTACTAACACATTGAGAATTACAAATTTCATAAGATATAACCTTTTTGTTACAATGATGGATCCCATGTAGATGAATGCATGATTATTAAGATCAAAAGACCATGTTATGTCTACAACATTGTACATGGGCCTACATGAAGAGAGATGACCTAAATCGTCCCAGATACAGATCTATGGTCTTCACACCTCGGGACAAGAGAATAAGTCTGTATCTACCCCCTGATCTACAGCCAGGTATACCTGAGACTTACCTTAACAGGTAAATCCTTTTATCTAGATACCTATAAGAAGTTGTCAAGACATAGATATTGGTATCTTATGAATATCTATGGTGTTATCAGAGAGCTTCTTAAACCACAGATAATGTTTTCTTACTCATATACTACTGTCTAAAGGCATAGCCAGGGAATAAGCCTGACATGTACTGTGATGTACATGTATGAAAGAGATATTAACCAGATAAAGTGACCAGACCTGAATAGGTCTGTCACAGATAACATAACCAATCTTATTCATTCAATCATTGCACACAATTTGCGAAGATGGTCTTAAGGTACGATGCTAAGTCCTTCGGAAGGGACAAAAAAAGGTTGTCCCGTGTATGTCAAGAGCAGTACCACATGCACATTAAAGACCCCTTGCTCTTAAGCTTGTTTCCCAATCCAGGGTAAATAAATATGTTTAAACAACAATGATTAATTGCACAAATCAAGATACATAAGTAAGTTTAGAATAAGTGGATATTTTCAGATGATTCGAAAACACCACAACCAGCCTGCAAGCGCGGGTCTGAAATACGCATGTTTCATATATTGTACATGTAGTATTGTAACTGGTGGACAAATCCTTTGTATGGCGCCATAAACAGTCAAACTTTCAAACAAAAATAAATTCATTGACTTGTAATACCCAATAGATCACAGTGTCAAAATTTTAATGTGTTTACTTTAAGTATACAATACCCAATAAGATTATGACTTGTATAAGGCCCTATTGACCAGCCGATTATAGTGGTCAGTAAATCTCATTATGGTGGTCAACCCATAAGTGGTCATTATTGTGTTTAGATAACATTGGTAATGTGCCATATTTGTTTTCCTATACTAGATACATAAATACAATAGGGCAAAAATCAGCTGATTTCATGGTCAGTGGATTTTCATCTTTTGTTGTTGTGGTCACCGCTTAAAATATTGACTTTTAAACTTTTGAGAATATGTAACAAGTTTAAAGTATTTTTAGTGGAAAAATGCCAAAAGAAATTGAACAGATTTTCAATGCATTATGTAGAGTGCCATCAGCTCTATCAAACAGAAACATTCAATACAAATAGAAAGAAAGATGAGGTACTATTCATGATGGCTTCATTGGATGAAACTAAACATGCTAAAGAAAAAATTAAATATTTACCAATCTTACATTATGTTCAGGTAGTCAAGCTACATGGCATAAACAAATAAAGCTTTACTTAGTTCTATTGTGATGATACGCAAAAGCAGATTTAGGACCACTGGGCAGAAGTGGGCATTCCCCCTTCCCCGTTTGACAGCATCATGTATGAAACAGGCTATTCAAAATTCTTAATCATGTCAAGCCCCATTTGAAAATTTCTAGATCTGCTACATAGACAAAGTAATTGCTTCATTCGTTCAAGATAGAATTAAAATGTACTCATATCAAAGTGTGTAAAACACAAATACAGCCTTATTTCAAATTTGAAGCATTCTTGGATTCATAGTACATCATGTCACAAAATCAGAGAGCAAGCTAACATTTCCATTGATTTCCTTAATGTCGATGGTTTACATCCGATTTCATCAGGAAATGTACTTAAATTCACATGTATTTGACAGAAAATTTAAAAAAAATTTAGGTTAGAAAATTCTAGGCCCATGAAAATGTGAATAGTATTAAAACTTACCAAGCAACACGAAAAAGCAAAACAACAACTAGAGAATCAACTGTCAACCATCTTTCTTGGAAAAATCCAATATTTATAGAAAATTTCTAACCAGAAGGTATTCTCATCTCTCCATTGATCCAAATTCAAGCTCATTAAAGATCAGACATAAACACACAAGAGAGCTAGATTTAATCAGTATTGACCAACACAGAAAATGACCAATCAAATCATGCATAACATTTTAACAACCAATAAGATGTTGGGTCTCAAAGAGGCATCTGCTTCATTAGACAAAAAATTGGACATAATCAGTACAAATATTTAGCCTTTATTAACCATACTTTAAATGCCTGGTGTGAAATGTTAATTTCTTAATGGAAACTTATTACAAAAGTAAGATCATGTTACGAGAAAAGAAAACATTGTGTGATGAAAGTTAATTCAGTGTGGACCCCCTCTAGAAAACTATTTGTATTAAATTAAATAAAAAATCACAGTCCAAAAGTTCAAAAGGTTTATAATATGGTATAATACTGTGAAGAAACTTAAAATATTTGGTTTTGAGATTTTCAAATAAATTTCGTGGTTGTAGAGTCCTGCAACTCATCCCCAAAAAACAATATTTCACTCTAAGGATAACCAGTTTTGAACTAAAATGTGCTATATTAATTTCATATAAGGTTTATCTGGAAAATCTTTTGGTAAAAATCTTTTTTTGGCAAAACAGAAATGTTGCATGAAACTATTTCTTAGACTTTGTAGACCTTTAAATATTACAGGACAATAATGGTATGCCATCTTTTATAATTTTATTTTTTGCTGACATGCGTCTACTGGAAGGTGTAAAGCAGGTTACCTGCCCTTTACTTCAGGGTATAGAACATCTAAAAAGAACATGTCAGAATGAGAAATAGTCCCACTGTCTATACACAACATGTACTGCTCATAGCAGAATTACTGAAATATTTTACCAGTCAAAATTTAAACCAGACAGTTTAAAAAATAATACTTCTATGTCACCTACATGAATACCTCATATATGGTATATAAAAATTGGAAAAGTTGAAAAATATGTGATTTTAAAATGACTAAGGATACTGTGAGCAAGCTCACAAACAGATTTCCAAACTCTCCAAATTTTTGTTTCAAGTTTCTACAAAATCTATAAAGCAAGTTGGTCTGAATAGATGGTTTGAAAGACAGATTTTCTATAAACCCTTAACTACAAACTTGGTTTGCAGAGAGGGGGGAATGAAAAAAAAAAACCTCTTGACCCAAAGTTTTGATTCTATAGCAGACTTTTCTTTGGATCCCAACACTAAAGTGAAATGTGCATAAAAATTCAGTCACTGTGCACATGATGCAAAGTGACATACAATTCCAGAGAAATGTTGCAACGATTCATCCTTTTCTTCTTTATACATATTGAGTAAGCAATGATATAACAATAGCAGACGACAATCGTAATAACATTCCTCAGTAATTGCTCTGTTCTACTCATCAAAACCCACTATTATATACCCATTACCTATCCCTGTACAAACATTGGCAAAAACCATGCAACATTACACACAAGAGTTAACGCTAAAGTATGTCTCGCCTGCCGGCACCATCAGAAACAATTATTCTTTCTTACTTCCACTATATTTTGAATTTACATGGATTTTCAGTTTCTGAGATCAAAAAATGTTTATAGAACTTAAACATTGCAAATATATGCAATAAAAATAATCAAAGTCACTCAACCGGAAAATCAAGGTCAAGGTCAAAAGATGAGGATGTAACTGTGTTAATTTACTACTGAGGCATATGCATACCAAGTTTCATCAACCTAGGACTTACAGTTCTTTAGATATGGAGGTGCTCGCAAAACTTTTCCATTAATATTATATGTATTGAAAATTGTCAAAGTCACTCAACTGAAAAATCAAGGTCAAGGTCAAAAGATGGGGATGCAACTGTGCTAAGCTACTACTGGGGCATATGCATACCAAGTTTCATCAACCCAGGACCTATAGTTCTTCAGATATGGAGGTGCTCGCAAAACTTTTCCATTGCTATTATATGTATTGAAAATTGTCAAAGTCACTCAACCCGAAAATCAAGGTCAAGGTCAAAAGATGGGGATGCAACTGTGCTAAGCTACTACTGGGGCATATGCATACCAAGTTTCATCAACCTAGGACCTATAGTTCTTGAGATATGGAGGTGCTCGCAAAACTTTTCCATTGCTATTATATGTATTGAAAATTGTCAAAGTCACTCAACCGGAAAATAAAGGTCATGGTCAAAAGATGGGGATGCAACTGTGCTAAGCTACTACTGGGGCATATGCATACCAAGTTTCATCAACCTAGGACTTATAGTTCTTGAGATATGGAGGTGCTCATAAAACTTTTCCAAAAAGTTAACGCCGCCGTCGCCGCCGCCGTCGCCGCCGGTAAAGTAACACCTATGTCCCGCTCTGCTTCGCAGGCGAGACAAAAACTAATAAATAATGTGTCTGAACATGTGAATGAAAGTAGTTTGCTGTCTGTTTAAATGCAAATTACATACATAGAATCTTGGAAACAAAAAAATTACCACATAAGGAAATGTTCAAGAAATCCATAGAAAACAGATAATTATAGATATCAAAGAAACCTATATGGCTTGTTAAACAGGAAGTAGATGAGTGACAGACACTGCATTCCTCCATACTGAACCCTTATCTAAACTGAATATCAAATATTGAAAGCCTACAATTAATAGTTGCTAAAAAATCTGTTACAGACATTTTCAGGCTCTGCATAATGGGATGTGAGACAATTATTTGAAGGGACATATCAAAAGAATGGTGGGTTTTAAGGCAAAAGTCACCGAGAGGAGGAGGGATGGGGTTAATTGTTAGAGTGATGCAAAAGTAGACTTTAACCCCGACTAACCCCTACCTCCAGTGTCAAAATATATAATGGACCAATGACCCTGCAGACGATAAAATCTAATAGAAGTATATAAGGTATACAATACATGTACATTAATCTTTTAATATTTAAAGATTAACAACCATCCACTTCCTGACTTTACCCACAAACCACAAGTTTTAACAATAAGATTTGTATCAAACTTGACAGGATGCAGAAGTCTGAATCATCTAAATGTTTTACCAATCAGGTGTCTGAAGAAACATATTGAACATAAATCAGATACTTATTTTTATCCCTAATGTAGAAACAAAGCAGACATTTTCTATTATTTATGTAAGATTCAAATCATTCAAACAGAATACCCCCAACAGATTATTTGCATGAAAAAGACTAAAACGTGGCTGACAGCTTGTGCAGCTAGGGACATTTTTGTTGAAAATTTTCTTGTCACTGTTTTTTTGTTTTAAAAGGTTACTTGGAAATCAAGCTTGGAGGTCCTTTGAAAAACCTACAATTAAGGGCTCATGAAAAACAGAAACTCTAAATAAGCATAATACAGACCAAAAATGTTATGCTTTGCAATCTAAAAATTCTTGAAATCAATGAAGTTTGAATCATGGCAGATTTATTACAATTCTATTCCATTACATGGTACAAGTAAAACTGGCAGATAATATGCAATTATTCTATTTTATTTCTGGCTATGGTACAGACACTGTATGGAAGACATCATTAATGAGCTCAATATCTGTATTTATATTGGCAAAATGTTCCATCAAAATATGCATAAAACCTCCAAGTATGCAGACTGATAATAATGATAGATCTATTTCAGATCATTGAGAGAATTAAGATCCAAATCTCCTTTTATACAATAATAAGTAAGGATTCAGAGTTCTCTTAAGTAACTGCACAATAACAGTTACATAAACTTTGCTTTTTTTTTACCAGGATAGCAAACATTTTCAAGCACTAGTGACTTACATGAGGTTTTTAATAATACATGTATATTCTATCTAGAAAATATGTATTTGAGCATTTGAGTAGTAAAGCACTTTTCAATTTCTTTTTAGATACATGTGATGCATTACTAAGTGTTAAAATGCATACAGCAAAAAATCCTCTTCCATTATGTACAAAAACTGAAGTTTTTACCAGTGTAAATGCAATGAAGCATAATAATCAAAATAAAACTTTGCTAATATTGTCAAAATGAATTATTTCCACTTTTATCCCTGGAATAAGGAACATACCTGTAAATTCTGGACAAATCTTCATCTTCTATTTCTGATACAGACATTTTTATTTAATCCCAAAGTAACTTGAAAATCTCCCAAATATTGACTGCATACAGATTTTAAACACAATTTTCAAAGATCAATGTTTTTCGAAAATCCCAGTGCAGAAAATCATGGTAATATTTCTGGAAGTAATGTTCTGATATTGTTACATTCCAGCGAAGAGATACCTGTTTATTCTTATCGTAGGTAAATAAGAAATTCAAAACTGCAGAGAGGAACTACACCAAAAACATTTCAAACTGACTAGTAAACTATCTCTTCTTATCTTCAATAGAGGAACAGATAAATCAAAAACTTGTATTCAAAGATGAGCTGCTTTCTTCAGAACTTCTCTCAAGCCCATACGAAATAATCAAAAATAAAGATAAGATAAATCCAGTATTAGTTACTCTGTAAATATCAATGTTTATAACTGTTAAAAATAAATTTATCTCTGAAATGTCAATATTGTTCAAAACTGCAATTTCTAATATGGGTCACCCCTTTTTTCCTTCAATTTTTCACTTAGTTCAAATTCAACAAACTAATGGTTATCCTTGCTAATCAAAACAAAATGCATAAATATTTCAATCAAGTCCACACTTTTGCTTTAAATCTAGTTTATGTCTCCAATTTTTGCAACTATGTATTTCCCATGCAGTTCAAAATATTCATCTTTGGGAAATTCCAGTAGCTCAAAACTTCAGCATTTGGTCTTTACTGTAACAGTAACATACTATACAAAACCTGCTTCAAATCCACCATAAATTTAACTTATTTGACTATGAATATCACTAAGATCAAAGCTAATGCTTTATCAGTTTACAGCTTTTGTTTTCTCCTCTAATCCTCTTTACATCTGATAATGAAGCAAGTCAGTAATGACAGACAACACAATTCTCACACACACACACATGGAGCACAAATGTGAAATTCCCTCCAGAAATCAACTGCCTGTTACCTCTAATTCTATCCCCACAGGTCTGGGTAGTATATGCATCCCCTGGAAAACAGCCTCAATTCCCATGCCTTTTTCAGAGACTTAGCATCCCAAGTAATGGAATATTACATGTATAACCTAAGCTGTAATTGAAGAGACAAGTTTCTCAAGTTCTTAATTTCCTTCCCAAAAAATCTATGTGAACCACCAGCATCAATTTCTTTCAAGGTCTCCAATTTCTGGGAAAATATCCTAAATTTTATGTGTACTAGTCCTTTCTCAGTGTCCTTCTCAAAATCTCTGGGAATATATCCTGAAGCACATACATTCATCAAAATCTTTCTTAAACTCTTTAAAGTTCAATTAAAAAGCAATTACAGTAAACCATAAATATAGAGTTAGTTTTTTTCAAATGCTGCAATGTTATGTGAAACCCTGCTACAAAGGAAGTCAATGCTTAGAGAATAAACACAACAGCATACAGCTCATGGGAAAGCATAATAGATTTTGTTATGGGGGACACAAAGAACAACCACTAATGATATACTTCATCCTGGCCACGACTATTATCATACATCATATCATTTTCTTTCATCTAATGATGGAGGGCAAAGGAATTGATATATATAGTATACAGAGGTCAACAGTTAATACTATACTTGACCTTCAAATTACTTCATATTTTCCTTGTAATGAGAATTTTACTATTATAAGTAGAAATACCATTTGAATTGTCTACTTAACATGCTTCTTTTTTTTTTCTTTTTAAGAGAGCAAATTGCTTTCTTGATTTCAAGGCATTTCAATTGCCCCAGCTTATAATGTTTATTTATGTGTAAACCTTTTAGGCTTCAGGCTTGTATCATTCATTTGCAACCAAAACTGATGATACACTTTGCAAGATCACATTAATTCAACTTTTCTTAGAATTCTTACCATTTCCAAAAGAAACTATAAAATAAAAAGATCCAAAATGCACACAAAGAACGTCCATTTAAAAATTATACTTTATTTCCCTCCCTTTTTTTTCTTTTCATACAAGACCATCTGGAAGTTATATAAATCAGAACTGGACACACCTCTTTTTTCACAGAAAATTTATGAAATAATTGGAAACACTCAAAACTCTGACAGGGCATGCCAGGAAAGATACACTTGATTTTATAAGCTTTATAATTATAAGTTTAATCATCTGTAGCAAATTAGATCTTAATAACATTATAGCAATCTAGTCTGACATATTGTGATGAAATTTGAAATGTTACATAATGCTGCTAGGTTTATATAAATTGGACTTCTAAAATGGTGCACAACAACATCAAATATGATGTTAAAATAAAATATTAATAATTAAAGTCAAAAGACAATAATTAATAAGGGTAATCAAATTAGCAGATATTTCGCTGGACCGACCAGCTTCATCAGTGCTTGAACATATAACATATTGTGGCCCAATATAATCAATTACTTCTGAAAAGGGTGAGTTTTACATATAGATAAAAACGAGCCTACAAAATTTCATCAAAATCCATTTGCAGTCTCAGAGGAGTAGCACTCAAACAAGTGTGAAGGATGCACAAAGACACCATTACTAGGTCTGCGGTGGGGGACAATTAGGAATGGGGGGGGGGGCACAATTTAGATGTGATACTAATATTTACTAAAATAATAAATACTGCAAAAGCTGATAGCCATAGTAAAAGCCAACATTTTTCAAGAAGTTTGGTACCCAGTTCCTTACTACAGTAGTCTTCTATAAGATGCCAATACCCAATAATGCTCATACCCAACTCATAAAACAGAGATAGAAAACTATAAAGAAGTCATAAAAACAAAATTACTTCTATCTACATGGCACTTCTAACAGTATCCAATGTTCTTAACAGGTGTCTAAATATTTATCTAGTCATCTAACCACAGGACATCAATGGTTCCCATCAATATAGGATCAGAAATCAAATTCTCATATGACTACTAAACAATCAAATTTACCATGATTACTGCTGGTGGTGAGCTAGATAAGATACTAATGATTATTTTCTATGAAAATAAACTTTGTTACTTTTCCAATTCTCTTAAAATAATTAATGTAGTATTAGTAGTATTGGAGGTCATGGAGATGGTCTAGACCCGGGGTCTAGATGACCTGTCAAGACAATTCTAATTATCTTCTATTCTGTGACAATGCTAAAATCAATTCCTTGTGCATGTTTTAAGTTTCCAATAGAATCTACCGGTACCCTGGGCCTTAAAGTTCATGAGTTTTCCTTGCCATAATAACCTTATCCCATTAAAGCATGCCAAAAAGTATAAATTAAGAGGCAAATTCTGTCATGAAAGGGTATAAGTGCACATTAGGACAACAACTGCACATTGGAATGTTTTTTAAGACAACTAGGTATTGTCCCTTTCATTATTTCTCCCCCATATTTATTAAATCAGAAAATTATTGATATTTTGTAGGAATTCCATCTCAGGTAACAGCTGTTAATGGAGAATTTTAAATCATTGATATTTTATAATAAGCCTAGTAACACGAAGAAACTGTGAGAAACTCAACCTGGTTTTATCAAGAAGCAAACCTGTGAGTGGACCTTCTAGTCAAAAATAATGAAAAATAAAATGTTTGAAAAGTTTGTCCATATGAGACAGATTATGTCTCCAAGTCTTACAGGTCTAAAATTGATAAGGAAATTTGCATGGTTTCTGAGCAAAGCTTGATGGACGGTCAGATCCCAAACAGAAAGGGTCGACTGAAAATAGTTTAGAATGTAAAGTCTGTCATTAAAAACTTTGTCAAATTTCAAATCATTATGCTTAAAAGAAATTTGCAATGACAGATGGGCAGACTTAAGAAAAACAAATTTCCCCCTGACAAGTTGTCAAGTGCACTACCCGGTATATGTATATGTTTTTAGTAAAAAGCAGTCAGTTGGCCTTTTACAGGTCTATTATAAATTCATTTGGGCATGAAGTCCAGGGCAATTATAAATTCATTTGGGCTATCAAACTTTTTTGAAACTTTCCATTGTTTGGGCTTTTTCACTGTTGTATCAGTCTACTTCTGCAAATTTTCAAATGAAAGGATCACGACTGTGTTAAAGACATAGACAGGGGCCCAAAGAACACAACTTTTTTTTTTCATTTATAAATACTATCAGAACTTTTTACTGACAAACAGACATACAGTCAGTAATTAACAGAAAACAGACCACAAGACTAATTTAGCTTATCACATGTTAATCATATATCAGACATATAAGCATATAGTGACATGTCAATACATCATTAGTGACCCAAAAGGATTCATAGAGAGGCTCAGGATTAAGGGGAATGAAACTAAAACATATTTAAAGTGAGGGCCCATAGGCATTAAAAATTTGGCAAACCTCTTTACACTAAATTTAAGAAACGGCAATTGCCAGAGGTGCATCCTCCCATTTGACAGGAAAATTTGTTTAGGAAAAGGTCATAGAAGATTTTTCTTAATTGCATGCACTCCCGTTTGAAATTTCTGGATCCGACACAGTTACAATGCAATAGTCCAAAACTTCTAATGCAGAGGACAGATAGATATACACTAAGCCCTCTGCTACAATGGGTATGAATCAACCTGTCACATATATGCCAATGATTGCAAATTCAATCAATCACAACTTGAGTGGTCATGATAAATGAACCGTGAGTAGCCTTTGGATAGTCATGTGTATTAAAGATCAAATGATCAAGGCTGGTAAAATGCATCTGAACTTGTAATTATAAAAATAGGATAATTGTAGCTGATGATTTTCACTGATAAAGATTTTTCAAATGTATTCATTTATTCAGAATAATAAGAATTTTAGGGACATATCATTTTTTATCTGGGAGGGGGGGCTGGTCAAAAAGTAGGGGGGATCAATTTTATTTTTCTTGATAGAAAAGGGGGGTTTAGATTTTTTTATAACTTTGAAGAGGGGGGATCAATTTAATTGTGCATTATTTTTGTGATTTAAAATAACAAGAGGCTCCCAGGAGCCTGAATTGCTCACCTTGTATTGATGTCAACCCTATGAAGAAATTTGTAAGGCTGAATAAGCTAAACATTTCAAAATGTGTTACATGTTATTTTAAGAGCCGTCTGACAACTCTGACTCTATACCTTTGTTGAGAGCTTTATGAACTGAACATTAAAGCAAGCAACCAATTTTCTTTTTCTGCTATAGTTTTCATTATAAAAGCCAAAAACATGAAAACATGTTAATTTAGGGGCTGTAATCCCTAAAAGGGGGCATCTGAAAACGTCAACCCTATGAATGCTTTTGTTGAGCTAAATGAGCTAAACATTTAAGCAAACAACAGCTTTTCGTTATCTGCAATAGTTTTCTTTCTATAGGCCATAAAAACTATTTTTCGCCTTTAAGGGGCTGTAAACCCTACAAAGGGCCATCTGAGAACTTTGACCATATGTGAAGACTTTTGTAGAGCTAAATGAGCTGAACATTTAAGCAAGCAAAACCTTTTCTCTATCTGCAATAGTTTTCATTCTACAGGCCAAAAACACTAATTTTCGCCTTTAAGGGGCTGTAATCCCTTTAAGGGGTCATCTGACAACTTGGACCCTATGGACACTATTGTAGAGCTAAATGAGCTGAACATTTAAGCAAGCAACAACTTTTCTCTATCTGTAATAGTTTTCATTTTAGAAGCGAAAAACATGAAAAAATGCTATTTTTCACCTGTAAGGGGCCGTATCTCCTATAAGGGGTCATCTGACAACTTCGACTCAATGAAAACTTTTGTAGAGCTTTTTATGCTTAAGCAGTAGCATGGCATCAGATTTCATCTATCTCTTTTTGAGTCTTTTTGATTTACAAGCCAAAAACAGTAGTCTGACCCCCTGGTCTTTTTAGTGACGGTGGCCATATTTTTTGACGAATCAAAAATCGAAACACAAGTTTTGTGCAGGACACCCTAAGGATCAATCATACCAAGTTTCATTGAATTCTGTTCAGTAGTTTCAGAGGAGATGATTTTTGAAAAAAATTGTTAACGGACGACGACGACGGACGCCAAGTGATGGCAATAGCTCACATGGTCCAGATGAGCTAAAAAGGGGGTTTATTTTTTTTAAATCTCAGTACTGCATGTTTACACTGTATACCCTCCCAATCCATTTAACATGGTACAACTGAAAGTTATATAGTTACCTCTGGCCTTATTAACGTGTTCAGCTTTCTTTGCTTCGAATGAACTTTTTGTGGGATGTGTTCTATATCAAAGTGACAGTGTGTTTTTTTTTAAAAAGGTTACTAGATCTCTTTATTTTCTATAGAGAATAGTTTCTATTGCTAACAATTTTTGTCTCCTGAGGGAAAGGCTATCTTAGAAAATTTTAGGGATGGGATGTGTGCCATTTTCGATTTGAATTCATATTCATATCCCATTTTAAAATATTAAATCCTTTTATCGAATATTCAAAATGATACCAATTTTTATATAAACTTTTCTTGTTATCCTTTATATTATGAAGTTCATCACTTGTCTTGACGAATTGAACCAATACCACTTGATAAAATTAAGCTCTAATACCTTTCTATATTACAATTATCACCCTAGTTGAAGTTCTTTGTATTGGAGGCTTTTCCTGAAACTGTTTAAAAGGCAAGGTGGTTCAGTTTTACAAATTGTGGCGTCCTAAATGACTTTCAGACCGAGCATGCCACTGCTTCCTGTTTCGGACTGGACTGTTATGAAACTTTTTGTCAAGATTTTCTAAGAAATCATACATAAAAATTACTTGGCTGGGTAGTTCAGTGTCATAAATTGTATGTCCTTTGCCACTTTCGATCCTGTTATGACATGCACTACTTCGAATTCCTGTTTAAGACTGAGCCAAAATGAAAATTTCATAAACCTCATATGAGAATTATGTTAAATACGCCCAGGTTGTTCAGTATGATCAAATGTATGTCAATCCTTTGTGGTGTTTAGGTCTGTCAGACTAGAACCTCCTGTTTGGGCCCTACATACATTCTTAATTTCTTTCGCTTCATCACAATACTAGCTCCAATTTCTATCAAATTTTATATGCCAATTGATTAACATGTCTAGTGTTATTATTTAAAGTAATTTACATGCATACCGTTATATGAATTTTATATGTAAAAAGGGGGGATCAATTTTTTTTACAACTGGAAGAGGGGGGATCTAAAAATATCTTTACATTTCAGTGGGGGGTTCAAATTTTTTTTCAACTTTCAATTCTAAATGACCAGCCCCCCCTCCCAGATAAAAAATGATATGTCCCTTATTTAAGCCTGAATTCTGAATTTTCTGTCTTTTTAACTGGAATACTTTGCAATGTTTATGTTTTATGTCTTGATCAAAAAGACTATTGATATCATACAATTAACTAAATATGGCCAAATCCTACCTTCAAAGAAAACTTGTAAATCCTTAAATCTTCTATTTACCACTGAGGAAGCCAACTTAACGAAAACCTCTAACGAACTGTGTACAATTACACAGCTGCCGTGCTGCGACTGTCACATGTTTTTATTGATTTTGTCAATCATAAAATCTTCAATAAAAAAGATTTCCTAAGAGGGAAAGGGAAAAACCAAACATCAAATTAAAACCCGACAGGTTGGGTCATAAGCCCATATCTAATATCACAGGACATTAATGAAATGGGATACTATTGCTAAACTGATACAGGGTCCCTCTTATTAAAAAAAATGTAGAATAGATTAGATTGAGGTGTTATGTCAAGGAACTCATTCACAGTGGGACCAATTATCCTGAATTATCTATGGATGTATCATGACCAAGCTCTACTGTGCAGATCTATAGGGTTCAAAGCTTGTACTTTTAAGAGCATGCACCAATGAGTGTTGTGCATTACAGTTAGATTTTTATCACATAAATGGAAAAAAAATGTCAATTGCATAATTTTTCTCATTTTCATTGATTTCTATGACCTCATGTGTTAGCTGTTTGTCAAAAACAGTATTGTATAGTTACTTATGACAATAAAAAAATAAATTTCAATGGTTGCTTGTTTCAAAACAAATAATCATTTAATCAATTTTAGAAAATTGTTGTAAGTTCCACAAGATTAACCACACCATTACACTTAACATCCCCAGGGACCAGTGATTTAGATCAAAGGCTGGAAAAACATCTCATGGAATGTCAGGTGAGACGATGAATCATTCCAAAGACTTGGAAAACCAGAATCAGATGGAAAATTATTAATTTGACAAGGAACACGACCAGCTGTGGAAGACAACAGTTTATTAGCATTTTAGAAGCTAAACAGTCAAGCTTAACCACCAGATCTTCTTTATATAACTAAAAGCCCAACATTTTACTTTGATTTGAATCTAGTCTACATAATAATCTTAGCAACTTCAGTATCAAACATAATATAATTTTTATATTTGCTGCTTTTTTTTTCTAGTCATGTTCATTAATAATGAGCTTTCTTCAAATAAAATAATCTGAATCTGAATCTTATATATATATATTTTTCAATTCTAGTAGCAATTAACCATAAAGAAAATATAGAAAAAATACAAGAATGAGTAATTTACCTTATTCCTCTACAGACTTGTGTTGGCATAACTAATATTCTAACAATAGGGTACCACAATAATTTGAACCATCTTTTATCTCAAGACAATACCTTTTTTTTAAATAATAATCCTTTTTAAAAACAGCTCTATTTATACAAAATATAAATCTTATGACTGCATGATTCATAATTTTTTCACAAATTTCCAAATTTCCAAATTTAACTAGCAGCTGGCGTAATTGTTATAGAAAGTTTAAATTTACTGTAATTAGCGTCACAGTTACTACTTGTACATGTAGTGTACTGATTGACCTTTCTAATTTGCTAAAATTGATACAGCTTTTTCCTGTAAACAAATTAAAAGGACAATCAAAATTATCATTAAGATATCATGAAGTACAAAATACTTGAGTGAAATGCACCAAACTTAAAAAAAAGATTGTACTTTTACAAGTACTTAAAGTCCAGGAAAATTAGACACTAGGCACAAAAATGATCCAGCTTTACATTAATAGTATATGTACAAGCAAAATGCCTCAAATATTTATATAAGAAATGAATGTGTCCATGGGACATAGATGCCCAATTAGGCAGGGCCGAACAAAGAAGTAATTTAAGTACCGTATGACAGATCTGAAAGTCACTTAAATGTTCAAAATGAAACTGACCCTACCAAAGGAGTAGGTTTGCAAACAGCCTATTTTGGCCCTAAATCAGGTCATATTTTCAAATTCATTTTTCAGATAAGACTATTGTGGATAATTAGTGCAGAATAATGGCTTGTTACAACACAAAACTGATTTTAACATTTTCTGGAGTTATGGCGCTGTAATGAGGTCATATTGTGACATTAAAATTGAAATTATGCTTAATTTCAGCACAATTTCTCCATTTTCCGCTGAGTTTTTTTGTGAAAATGACAATGGCCCCACCCCTCGCCCATAAATATTTTTGCTTAAATTTACAAATACATTGTTTTCTTCATGTTTCAACAAAAAATTTGATGGGTAAGGGGTAGCGCCATACAGAAAACTGAATAACTCACTCATTTTGGCTGAAAAGTAAAATCATTAATTTAGACCATTTTTGAAGAGTCAGGGTGCTAAAAAATTGATCTACACTAAAAACAATTACTAGTAATTTCTCATTCAGCACTGCTATTCAACTATTCATATACACATTTTCAAGTAAAACAAACCAATTGTAATATTTGCTTATGACAGGGCCAAATATGGAGGTTTGTGGCTCTGGTCCTTTCACATCATTCCTGAGAAGAACTTGACAGAAATTCGTACAAATAGATCAATGTGGGGACATAATAAAAGAAGACCCCAAAAACCAGTAACACAAAATAAATTAGATTGTAAAGAAGTAACTGATGAAGACTGACTACTTCTTTGGAACTAAAGAATAAAGGTCTCTTACTATTCTCTAAACATAGCTTTATTGCCAGATTTTCAAACTTACCATATACTATTGAAATTGAATCCTGCAGTAATGAGTATCAAGTTCATGTTTCTTTGTAAATTGAAAGGATCCATTGTCAAATTCTTTCAAATTTTATTATATTATCCAAATGTCCAAAGAAGAATAAAGCTTCATGCACATGTATATTCCACCCAAGTTAGTTTCCACTCATATATCCCTTGAAACTACAATGTATCAGAAACTTTTATTCTGACGGCTATTTTAGGTACAAATTACATCTTAATCTGAATCCTAAAGTCTGACATGGAACTACCAAAATTGAGAGTGAAATATAAGTATTAGAGGCCTACTTTCGACCTATATCTTAAAAAATTCACAAGTAACAATAGAAATCACAGCTCAAATGACACCATATTACTAGAATATGAGTCCAAATTAGGGTGTGGTATATGATACATGGTCCCATGAACGATGATATAGTGTTAATATTTCAATTATAAATAGTCTCTTATGTGACAAATGTAGACTAATATACATTAATTAATCTTCACCTATAAGGTAATGCTTATAAAGCATTTTTTCGCAGATTTTCTCTACCAATTTTGATACTGTACAAGCTGCAACAAAGTACTCTAAAATGGATGAAATGCTGAAAGTCTGCATATTCAACAGTGTAAGCTATCCCTGCACTTTCAGGTCTTTAAAAAGTGAAATTATTCATGTATCTTTATAATAGATTGCCTCTTTTTCAGTTAAAGTCAAAACAGTCTTATTAAAATCAGACCTTCAATGTCGTTCACCCTTTTTTTTGCCATGTCTTCGACAAGCAGACATAGCCAAAAAAGAAGGGGAATGACATTAAAGGGTTTATGCTTAACGAGACTGAAGTCCAACTGTAAAGCATGAGGAAAATAAACATAGAGTTAGCAATTAACACAAATGACAATAAATTGTACATGCAAGGTAACAACAAAAACAACAAATTAACAAGGGAAAAGTGAAAAATAACAAAACAAAAATAAAAGTAAGAAGAAAAATACCTGTGTAAGTTGCTGAAAGTCATCTTTGTGATGTAAGTAGCAAGAATGTGTTTTACATATGGGGAGAGAGGATGGGTTATAATCACTGTACAACTACTCATAAAACTTTTTGTTTAGTTGGAAAGTATTCAGCTACATCAAAGCCATGTCTAATGAGCTAAGAATCGATAATTATCTATTATTGGTTTTTATAAGTATCTACCAAGGACATTTCCTTAGATGATGGTATTCTGGAACCTCCCTCCTGGAAAAAAGTTCATTTTTTTCAAAGAGATTTTTACTTCATTTGAGACTTAAACACAAAGTTTTTTCTTAAATGCTTGATTCAAAACAAACTTGACTCGTTTTTAAAATCCATATGCATGGTACAAAATAGCACTTTAATCACAGGACAATGTAACATTGAAATAAACAGGAAGAACATAAAATTATCGTGAACATGCACAAAGTGTGAATTATGATTACCAAGTTTTCTTGTTTTTCTGGTTCACCACAAAACAGTCACATATTCTAGTAAAAGCATAGTTATAAGTATCATTATTAATTCTTAGATACTAATGAGAAATCAACACAGCTAGGACAAGTATAAATGATTCATCTATATATTTAGTTTTCTCAGTTTTGTGATACATGTATAAAGTGTGTGTGTGTGTGTGTGTGTTGGTGTTAAACGCCCTTTATAGACGCACTTGGGCCATGTAGGGCGGTCAGTTTTAATGGTGGAGGAAACCTGAGTACCCGGAGGAAACCACTGACCTTGGGCAGGTAACTGACAAACCTATTCACATTCAGTTGGGGTCAAGTCCCTTTTCATATATAAAGTGAATTTGGAGCCTAAAACTCATTTTTATGCATCTTGATAGATGTAGCATTTTAGCAAAGTTCTAAGCAATGGTATTGTTCAAAGTGAGTTCCAAAATCATACCTTATAATTTCAGAGTTGTTTTCAGGCACAGATTCAGGCAGTAGTGATTCTATTGAAAAGGATCCATGAACTTTTTAACCCAGGGCCCCCCCCTCTCACATCAAATCGGTGATCTGTGCCTGTTCTTTTTATAACAACTTTGACATTTTTAAGTTTGAAAAAAAAACTTTCATAAAAATTAAATTCAATTTGCAAATTATAAAATCCTATTTCATGCAGTTCCCATTATGACATTAAATTATAATAAAAACATGACATACCTCATTTACAATAATAAAATTCTCTCCTTTTTATAACTTGTATATAACAAATTGAATTTTCGTGCTTTGGATATAACCCAAAAACCAGACCATCCAAAAAGACACTTGCAGAAAATATGAAAAGCAAACCCTCAGAGAACATGTGTGATTTCAAGGGAAAATATAAACAATTTTAAGGGTGATTTATTGTAAAGGAAAGTCTAATTACTCAGAGGATATACAAATCGGCTGCTTTTAAAGTCTAACATCTGCTGCAGGGGATTCTTCAGAATCTTTGGAGACTTCAGGATGATATTTGAGATGGAAGCACTGACATGATTTATCAATTTAGAAATTTATTACTTTAAAAATAAACTTCATAATTAATATAAATTACCCTCTTATGAGATTATGGTAATTAGAAAGGATGGCACCTACATGAATGCTTTTAAACCCTTGTGTAGCTCATTTGAGAAAATAAATTATTAAAATCATTTTTATCAAGGATTTAACTCGCTTTGTTCTAAAAATCACACATTTTCGTTGATCACAAAATATTTTTAAAAGACTTACAATTTCTGATTGGTGTCTTGCACTGGTATATCCTCGGAGAGCGGGTTTTGGCGATTACGCTTCCGTGTCAATCTCCCTAGACTCATTGTCCGTTTCAAAGATCCCACAAAGGTGCTTCTAAAAGGTGAAACAAAAACAAAACGGGTGTAAGCATAAACGTGCAAAACAAAAACAACATTAAGCTTGTGAAATTAAAAAATATGCAAACTATTTGACAACATCGGGGAAAAATTGCATAACCTTAAGAGGTACATGTACAATGCTGACTGTATTAAAACGATTGCTTTTATTTGAGCCAAAAATAATGTACTTTCATGGAAATTTGTCCTGATAAAAAAAAACAACATATTTTTATTCTTTTATTTACAATTGTTTGCCTTTATTTTATTTATTTTCTTAATCCTAATTCAATGTACATGTACCCCTTGTGTAACACCATTAACCACTTTAAATAACAAAATCGAGGGTGAACAACACCAAATAGGAAACACCTCCTTAACCAAAGTGTATAAAAGTCAGATTGTTTAGGCCTGACAAAACTGCTTCCCCGTTTATATAAGAAATTTCACTTGAATTTTTTCTAAAGACAATGATAATTGTCAATGCATGGAAAATAAGACAAAATACTAGTTTGTGAATGTTTTTCAACCCATTGAACAAGTTTAATATTATTAAATAATGGTAAAATAAACACCAAAAATTCATTGCAAATAATAAAACAATACAAATGGAAATGGAATACACATGTAATTCATGCATTGTCATATACTACAGGTTTGGAGTCCATTTTGGCTCTCTCCAATGAAGGAGAGGAGCGATAGGATAACATAGGTTACAACCTTCAATGAATTTATTGAGAGGACTTCATAAGTTTGTTTAATTGTATTCAATCAATTTTGTCATGTTTGTTGAGGTTTTCAGCAAATATATAGAAACACTCAAACATTTTTTTCATAGCAGAGACTTACTTACGTAACTTTTCTTTGAAATCAAACAGACCCTAATTTCTGCCTACCAAATCAGCAGTTTTATCATCTAACACATGAAGAAAACCCCATTAATTTTCTGGCTTTTTGTTAACAAGATTCAGAAAAAAAGGTTTGTATCTTCTGACTATAGATAATATGTTGTAATAAAGATAATGTAAACCCATTTTGATGTAATCTGTTACTAAATACCAAAATATCAGGAATTCTTCTACATGTATGGAACATCTACAAGGATGCTGACATCAATACACTTCTGGGGCACCTGAGTTCACCTTTCTTCTGACTTAAGTTGGTGTCCTTGATTGCAGGTTTCTTCTTTTGTGCGTTTCTTTTTTGTTATGTGCTCTTTTGTGTTGACTTTTGTGTCTTACTGATTTTGTTTAAGCCATTTCTGACTTATAAAAGAAGCAGAGGTACCAATAGGGCATTCAAATGTCAAAAGTCTGAAAGTGCAAAATAAAACCAGTAAACACAAACGATAACAGTATGAAGAAACAGACTGCACAAAATTACCAAAACACCCCGAACTGAATAACAATCAACAATGTGTACTCTAGTTGTAATGAGAGTGAACTCAGGTGCTCAAGAAGAGTAAGCAGTTCTTGCTTTGATGCATTGATGACATTCAAATACCATAATGCTACTATTTGCTTCTCTCTTATAAAAAACTGCAGTTTTGCTTGAAAAGTGTGGTCTAATCAAATCCTATCTTTTTACAAAGATACAATAGAAGGAGAAAAGTGTATGAATAATCCCCAAAACCCATTTAAACATACCTCAGTCGACATCTAGGCTTACAAAGAGCCACCTCAGATTTGCAAGTACGCAAAGACATAATTCCAACTTTTCCAAAATGTTGTGGATAGTTTACAAGGTTTATGAGACATATGTAAATGTTTATAGATGATACAGGAAGCCCGGGCAGGAAACAGAAGGATCTGATTCAGTATCCCCAGCTTGTCATACCGGTAACATATACAAGCTTGAGAAATGGAGTGAACACTGATTCAGGTCACAATATTAAGAAAGATATTTGAATAAAGAACCCTGGACAGTAGCAGATCTCTAAGTTGGGTCCTGAGGTTGAAACAGTCCCTTTTCTTAGGATAGTTTAATTGTTTGCAGATTTTCAACAAATTGGCATGGAAGCCCCCTTTTTTCGACCTCAGTACACTATAAGCAAAAACTCTCCTCTAAAAAATTTCTCCATATAACCCTGTGAATACACAAGCATTAGAAAGCAATTTTTTTTGTTCGAGCTAATACATACAAACTGAGATGTGCAAGAAAGGTCTTCAATGATTGTCGATCTTGTAGCCAAAAACTAAAAAAGGTGTGTGTTCAATAATTTGTATAGGGCCAAGTCCCAGGAACCCATAGTTTTATTGAATTTAAATGCATTAAAATCTGCATCATTGCTTGCTTCTCTGACTGTGTATCAAACATGATAAAAATTAGCAATAAGACAAAAAGTATTACACAGCTACAGTATAATGGTTTCTTCACAGTTATTACAATTCTCATCTGTATCTACATAATGTGATGTTAGTTTGTCATGAAACAATGTAACGGCAGATGTGGATGAGAGAAACTAATGTAATTATTTATATGCACATCAAATATTTTGTTAAAACATCTGTCGGAAACATCTACCTCCTTGGCAGAGATCCATAGCAAGGGAGATCACTCTAAATTACAAAATGCTGAATCAGCTGATTTTATTGATTTGTGATTGATTGCTTGTCTTATTTTGTTAAATTCAAGTTTAATTTGTTTAATTATGGTATGTACCAAGTTTTATTTTGTTGTTGAATCATATCACTAGCTTGATTCAATCAATGCAGTCGTTGCATTAATTCATTAGAACGAGTTGAGCAACATTTATACTGATCAGTTGTCTTGTGCCTCCTGGCATGTACCTAAAATTATTCCATGTCCCATTATAATCCAAATTGATTTTTTTTAAACAATATTTTCAGTAGATTCTTTTTTAAAAGATGAGCTTGTTTTTAATGTATCTGAATTTAGGGCTAAATTCTTAATAGTCTTGAAACTTTTAGAAATGACTTGAACTATGTTACGAGAAGAAAAATAATGCGCTTTCAACTTTAGGATGTTTCAGCAGCTTCTACATGTTCTATACATCATAATTTAACCTCTTCACCAATTCATTATAAAAGATATAAACAATGTTATGCAATCGATTAATTTATCGCTTTTCCAATTATGACTTTAGAGTTATCTTTCTTGAAACATCTGTAGTTTTTTAGGTAGCTAGGCAACACTTCATTTGCTAGAATTATTAAGTATAATATCCACTGATACTTAGATTAGATGAATGTTACATCATACAGCTTGGAAAATATCTCTCATTTCTAATTCTCTAGACAGTGTCTTATAAGTGATGCATGGATCAAGAATTCAATTAGAAAAATCCATCAAAATATAGCACAGATCTTTCAAGAGAAAACAGCAGATGAAGAGAATAAAATTTTCAGGCCTGTAACCTAATGCCAATGATGATTTTGGACCAGAGCCCTGCTTACTTTGTCCCATTTGACCCATGGCACATTTACAATGTTTAAAGCTACATAGACCTCTTGTCTGTAAGTAGGGCAGAGTCTGACACATGGTGGACCTTAAGCAGAAATCATCTCAAATTGAATAAGGTATTTTTAAAGACAGTAAATTTCAATAGTAAAACATGTGTCTTCTTCCTGTTGATTTGAAAGTAGAAAATGTCAACAAGCCCTACATACAAGATTTGATGACACAGAAAATGAACTTACCCTAAATATTTGTGTCTGCATGTTGCTATCCATGTAGAAGTGTGACATACAAGTACTGGGTCATGTACAAGATAGATTGTAATTTAATGTCATAACCCACTAATTATTAAATAATCAATCACTTTACCCAATACACATTCTACCTGAACATATAATCTTAGACCTGAAGCCCCTTTAAAATTTGAATATGGAATCTTCCATCATGATAACATATTGACAAAAAGACTGTCCTATATGATATAAGAAGGGGTGCAAATTAATAAGACAGGATAACCTTTTGTCTGTCTTTTAATGTATACCCAACCCTTGAAAAATGGGGTATATAGTGACCTATAGTACCTCAATGAGTCAAATATTTCTTTCCCCAATACTTTTTTACATCTTCGGAATTTGCCCTAAGCAACATGCAAGCTATTTCAATATATTTGGGGTTAATGAACTAAGTTATTTTGATGTCATAAGAAAGAAAAATTTTACAATAAACACATAAGAGTTCAAAAACAAACAAAAATATTTCATATACTGTACAACATGATAAGATTCCTCAATACCTTTCGACCAACATCCTTTGAGCATCTGTCCAGGATAAATATGAATGTTTTTCTCGATTATGAAACCATGTTTTTCTTTTTGCCATAGAATTTTTTCTACTCATCGATGCCTTTCTCTTAAACACCGAGTTGGTTCTCGTTGGGCTAACAGGTGCAACAGAAAGTCTTCGTTTTAAAGAATTTTTCCTTGGCTTCTCATTAAGTCTCTCAAATTTGCCTGAATTTTTCCTTGGAAAACAATAGGGGAACTTTTTTCTCACCATGCCGTAGTTAAATTATGTTCCAGACAATTTAATATGATATTAAACATGAATATTTTCACTAAAACTATCACTTCTCAACGCAGAATATAGTGTCCAAACACAAAATGCTAGGTCAAACGCCTTTTTCAATTCAGGATATCATATTTTTGTATTTATTTCGTATTTTATCTAAATTTAATCCATAGATCCTGTATCAATGATCTACCAACAATTTTATTACATGTATGTTTCCTAAGTAGTAGGTTGTTTTATATAGCTACTGTTTTTAAATATCAACATAGGTTGTGGTGTTTTTTTTTCTTCCTAAAATGGTGTTTACATGCACATCAATCAACATACAATCAAGTGATATAAAAATGTACATGTACAATACAGGTTGAGGTTATTTCTATTGGTAAAATGTTTTGATTAAAGCTTGTCCGATATTTTACTGAATTATGTTTATGTTAAGAAATATACATTCAAGGTCAAGTTTATTTAAAGAAATATTGCTTTTTGATAAATCTTTTTTTCTTAGAATTTGATATTGAAAGAGGGAAAGAAACTTCTATCAGCAAAACTTTTTAGCACAAAAAAAATTGTTGCTGTAGTTTTAGACTAGTAAGTCAATCTTGTCAATTGGATGTAAGTACATCAAGGTAAAATTGTTAAACTCACAGTTCAGTGACTTAACAGTTCTATTTCAAACCTTACAACTAATTTAATTAAACATGACTTTTTTTCCTAAAAATTTCCCACAACATTACCTTCTGTAATATTTTGACATAAAAACCAAATCAATTACATATATAAGTTACTTTGTTACAGTAAAATATATCACTTATTTCAAAATAGTCATGAAAATAAAATTACAATAGAATTATTATACCACAAAACAATTAATATATAAGGAAACGGTCAACCAAACAATCGAAATAGAAACATTAGATGACAAGCAAAAAATACAAGGTGAAAATGTAGATTTGAAATGTTGTGACTCATGACTACTCTGGGTCTATACAAGTTGGCCTCATTTATTATTGGTATCAATCAGTCCAGAGTCTTGGTAAGAACACTGATGTTCCAAGATTGATGAAGTAATAAACATTTTTTAACTTATTGGTTTTTGGTTTTACCCGCAAGGACTTGCTCCCCTCTATCAATATTTTGTTAGACCCACGATAACTAAAACTTATCAAAAGAAAATAGAATTGAAGAAAAGGGTGGTGGTGAAAGTAGTACTTGTGCTGATACATGTATATTCTTTAAGTTTTATTTAACATTACGCAAACTATATTACAACTGGTACAATTCTAACAATGAACATTGAGGAACATCAAGATATCAAATGAGATGATGCCAAGGTTTAAATGTGTGCAAGATTGGAACTTTTGTTATTTACACCACTCGAACACAAAACCCTTGGTCTGTCCCTGTTTAACACAGGGATTTGTCTAATGGCTCTACAGACAGTGACTACAGGGACATTCAGAGATTCATTCTGAAGTAACTTCCATAAACATTTCATGTTAAAAGAAGGACAGAATCACTAGCCTGAAGATTTGCCTCCTGCAACTTGCTGCACACTCAGCAAAAACTGACAAATATATAGTACGTGATTTGCTTAGATTGAGCGTTTTCCATCCTTTAGTACTTACGATTCATGATCTGATATATTTGATGCAGCCCTTTTTCTGTCTACTTTCTCCAATTTTGTCACACTCTTTGTTCTTTTCAAATTTCCTTTAAAGCCCTTCCGAATAAAGAAGTTCTGAAATGATAAAAAAGTTTATACAATGAAAACAGCACTTGTTAGAAGGAAGTTTTTAAAATTTAATCTGGTCTGTATACAAATGAAGTTCTTTCATTATAGCTATGTAAACTAGTTTAGTATTTGTTTTAGAGTAACCTAATATAATTCAAAAGTGTGTAATTTTGGGGTACATTTCAAAGGTTTAGGCAGTATTAAAATGCTGAAAAAAATACATTAACATCATCTTTAAGGGTAAAAAGTGTGTCACCTGCTTCATAAATTAAGAGCAATAATCAATGAGGATTTCAGCAAATTTCTAAGTTCAAATAGCCATAACTCCAAAATTAATTTGAGAATAAAAATTTCCTGGTAATATGCACAACTACATATGGTGTCCTTCCTATATACCAAGTTTCGTTGAATTCAGTTTAGTAGTTTCAGAGGAGTTGCGCTGACAAACTTTGTGACGGACAGACGGACGGACGAACACGACAAAAACAATATGTCTTCCCACAAAAGTGGGGGGAGACATAATTTTGGTATGGATTGTTGGCTCTGCTTGTGGAGTGTATTTCTCCCACCAGCACTTGTGTGGTATCACTGCAGTGAAAAGATCCACATCCAGGCTTCAGTAGAGAAATATAACATGCTGACAATGTGTCTGCGAGGAATGCATCTTCATCACATTAGAAGATATGCAGCCAGTCTTGTTTCTTGGAGATATTATTCAAGTCTAAATTCATAGATGAAATTCTTAAATCATTACAATATCTAAAGACCGCATTCTATCCCAGGCATAAGTTTGTCTTTGTTTGAAATCTAGCATTTTTGTTCAGTACTTTTGGGCTTACATTGTGCACTTTGTACTGTTATTTTTTAAACTTATGGCTTGAGCCTGTCTGAAGAGAACCAGGGTGACAAAGACACGTCAATAAGTTTTATGTCTGTTTTGTATTACTTACACTACAGTCCTTTTGGGTAAAGTTTTACACAAAAGAAAATTATCTAGACTACTGGGTAAGTGCAGATGGATAACCATCATGTACAAAGTTTCAATAAAATTTGACTTCAAAATTATTGACATCAAGATCATTGACAAAAAGAAGCATTAACTGACTAAAAATCTACAAAATTATTTTAGAACTTAAAGAATTGTATATATATGACTTACTACTACAAATTATTTAGCTTGGATTGAACACTCCCCTCCTTAAACAAATCCAACTTGACTAAGCCTGATGTGACAGCTGTGTATATGTTCAATCACATACCGTACTGATTTTTTATCTACTTCAATAATTTTTTCTTTATCAATCAATATTACCACTAGTCTCAAAAGTTTACATAAAATCATATAACACTGAACCTAAATGGGACCAGAGTAGGATGCAAATTATCTTAAAACACAATGTGAAAATCAATTGTAGATTTTAACACCACTTTGTCTTGATGCACAAGCTAGGGGTGATCTAAATGCAGTGTATTGTTCTCTTTGTTTTCATGCAAAAAAATCAATTTGATTATAATGCAGCCCATTAATAAAATTCAAGTATTTCTTCATTTAAATTCTGCACTTTTGAACTCAATAATATATTCAAATCATGATAAAAAAAAATGTGGCTTTATTTTGGGAATTTTATGAATTATTTTGAAAATTTGAAGCATTTGCTAAAAGTATATCAATATAGTTCCTTGGTTTTTGAACCATAAATATAACTTGGTTTCTTTTTTAATTAAAACACATTTATAAAAGCACTTATACCACAAACGTGAATAAAATGGGTTAATAAGCCATTTTTAAAAATGATTCATACATCATTTTAAAACCTCAAACTAATTCAACCTTCTCTTCCATGAAACCAGAAGTCTTTAAAATGTCACTTCAGTTTCCCTAATTACAGAATTAGTTAAGCCTTGGGCATTTGAAACACATAATTCAAAACAACACATTAAAAAAAAGTTTTAATGTTTTATTTTGCCATTAACTTTGAGAGTTATGTCATTATAGAACAAAGATTTTGTAACCTGGGAGAAATGTCATGACAGTTATTTAAACATTAAATATAAAATCACATTAAACAGTTTATGGCATATCAAACTGATTTTTATCAAAATTTTTAAGGATAAAATAACCCATATAATGACAGGCACCTGTTTAAACATTGAAATTTGAATACAAAATCTTTTAAATTGATATTTCCAATTACAAATAACTAGTAAACAAAGACATAAACTTATTTTTCAATTTTTGAGATCTTATTGCATATGAAATAGTTTAATTTCTTTTGAACATGTTGGTTCAAAATCAAAATTTGTGAAACATTTATTGGTGAAAGGGAAATAACTCTAATACAAATCCTGATAAAATAAGAGATTTGAACTTGAACTAACTATTGTTGAATGAATGTGTTCAACCAGATTAATATTTAGGATTTCAAAAACCTTGTAGTTACATTATATATGCAAAAATTGTAACAAGATCAAACAAAATAGAGATAGTACAATAAGTTTATCATTTGCCAGATCATTTGTAGTGTTATGAAGTAGAAATAAGTTAAAAATTTCTGTAACTTTTGCTATGACTTTTTTTTCATTTCAGTTGAGATGGATGTATCCATGTTTTGTATTTTGTAATAAGGCCATCTTTCATGGAGTTAGGGTGGTACTTACAGCTATCATAGACGGAGTTGTGGTGGATGTATCCATGTTTTGTATTAACTTGAAGGAATCTTTCTAGGAGTTAAGGTGGTACTTACAGCTATCTTTGATGGAGTTGATGACGACGTATCCATGTTTTCCTGCTGTTCTATATTGCTGACTATTGGGACACTACCTCGACGCTCATTTGGAATCTTCTCATAGGAGGCATCTGAAAAAATAAAATGGTTTTTTTTAATTGAAAATCTTAAAATCCAAGTTTCTCCTGTTCATTTTTCTTAGCCATTCCAAATATTTAACAACATTGAATTTATATACTTCTTACTAGGAGGATCGAATCATTACTTCCAAGTCTCATTAAAATCACACCTTCAATGTCACTAACCCTTTTTTTTGCTACGTCTGCTTGTTGGCAAAGGAAAACAAGAGGCTCCCAGGAGCCTGAATCGCTCACCTGGTCTTGATGTCAACCCTATGAAGACTTTTGTAGAGCTAAATGAGCTGAATATTCAAGCAAGCAAAAGCTTTTCTCTATCTGCAATAGTTTTCATTCTATAGGCCAAAAACACTATTTTTCACCTTTAAGGGGCTGTTACCCCTATAAGGGGTCAACAGACAACTTAAACCCTATGGAAACTTTTGTAGAGCTAAATGAGCTGAACATTTAAGCAAGCAACAGCTTTTCTTTATCTACAATAGTTTTCATTCTATAGGCCAAAAACATGCAAAAACGCTATTTTTCGCCTTTAAGGGGCTTAAACCCCTATAAAGGGTCATCTGACAACTTCGACCCCATGGAGACTCTTGTAGAGCTAAATGGACTGAACATTTTAGCAAGCAACAGCTTTTCTCTATCTGCAATAGTTTTCATTCTACAGGCCAAAAACACTATTTTCGCCTTTAAGGGGCTGTAACCCCTATAAGGGGTCATCTGACAACTTCGACCCTATGGAGACTTTTGTAGAGCTAAATGAGCTGAACATTTATGCAAGCAACAGCTTATCTCTATCTACAATTGTTTTCATTCTATAGGCCAAAAACATGCAAAAACGCTATTTTTCACCTTTAAGGGGCCGTAACCCCTATAAGGGGTCATCTGACAACTTCGACTCAATGGAGACTTTTGTAGAGCTTTTGATGCTGAAGCAGTAGGGTGGCATCAGATTTCATCTTTCTCTTATATTTTGATTTACAAGCCAAAAACAGTAGTCTGACCCCCCTGGTCTATTTTTAGTAACGGCAGCCATGTTGTTTGGACGGCGGTCACCATTTGTGCAATCTTGGTAGAGGACATCCCATAGATGAAGTGTGCAAAGTTTCAAAGCAATCCCTTCAGTCGTTTTGGAGGAGAAGATTATCAAAGAAAAGTTAACGACGACGGACGACGACAGACGACGACGACGACGGACGCCAAGTGATGGCAATAGCTCACATGGACCTTCGGTCCAGGTGAGCTAAAAAATGGGCAGTGACATTGAAGGTGTGATTTCAATGAGACTGCATTACTTCTACATAAGGTAGGGGCTGATGCATGCAATACATTAGTGAGAGGTAATATACATATTCCTTACCAAGAGTTGTATGTTTTGATGAAGACTTCCCCATACTCTGATAAATGACTAAGAATAGGTAACTTAAATTTTTTTCCAATGATTTTTTTTAAACGTGTTAATAGCTTTCCATGAAGACACCGTCTAAAGTCACTTAGGATTTATATTTCTAATATTTTTCTACATATTTTTTTAATAAAAAAAAGTGTTAATAGGTTAAAACAGAAAAGCTCATGATCATCACATGTCTCTGTCATATCCCACTGTATGAACGTGAGTGAGATCACTGGATGAATTGAATGAAACAATTAATAAGAATATGGAACCATGTAGCAAATAGTGGATGTTCTAGAAATCTTAAAATATGGGGGGTGTCATTGTAACAGATTCTTCTGTGACCTCTTGCTTCAAACAATTTTTCAAAACATGTTTTTTCAAAACATGTCAGGAGTGGACCCATGATTTTAATTTAGGGCGTATAAAAAATTATGTTGTTGTTTTCCCGAAAACTTTTTAGGGTGAACTTTGTGCAAAAAACATAATTTTTTAATAATTAATTAATTCAAAGTGGATCCATGCCTGTTCTATCAAAAGGGGGGCAAATGCCTGCCAAGCCTAGATCCAGCTTTGACAAAGATCCTTAAAAGTGATAAGTTTATTTTTAAACATGACTCTAAGTTTTGTGTTCTTGTAATCATTTTAAGGCTTGGATTTTGTTGGTTTGATCTAAGGACTACTTGTATATAAAAGTTTGAACTAAATATCAGTTAAAAAAATATATTTTTTTATGTTGCTTCATTAAACAAGATTAATAAAAAGCTACGCCGAGCGCAGCATGATACGACCGCAACAAATTAAACCCTGTACGTTGGAAGCCAAATACGGATAGTCAATTGCTTTGGTTACATGCAGCCCATGGTGGACTTACAAAGCTTTTTGACACATGCATCCTGTGGTGGATTTTAAAAAGCATATTTGACACATTCATATATATCTACATCAACATTAAATTGAAAAAAAGTCTTGTGATATGTTTGGCCCTCTGACCCCTACTTTCTCTAAAACCGTAAGAGATATTGCAAATCTGACTGAAAAAATACAGGAAGGATTCCAATGAAAATAAGATTTTGAAAATCGGACCAAAAATAAAAAAGTTGAGTTTATGCTTTGCCCCCTTAAGCAATTGAACAGTGAAATATTACCAAAACCATTGACACATCTAGTTAACAGAATTTAATGAGCAATTTAACAAAAAAAGAATTTTCAAAATTGAATGAATCATAAACATTCAACAACAGTTTTGTCAATACACCCGTTTTAGCCCCTTTTGACCCTTTTTTCTAAAATTGTAGGAGCCAAAAACCCTTAATACAATACCAACCTTTTTTTCTGGATATAATCATCATATTGAAATATCATAACAATTATCTGGCCCTCTAAAACTATTTTTTTTGTGTAAAACTATTTGCTGTAACAAACCTTTAAATAATGCAGTTTTTTGCCCCATCGACCCCTATTTTCTCAAATACAGTAAGATATATTGCAAATCTGATTGAAAAACGCAGCCAGGGATTTTCACAAGCATTCCAAGCAAAAAAAAATTTTGAAAATCGGACCACAAATAAAAGTCGATTTTTGTGGTGTGGCCCCTTTTTGACCCCCTGTAGCAATGTAACGGTGCAATAAATATCAAAATCATTGACACATTTAGTTGACAGAATTTAATGAGGAATTTATTAAATAAAGAATTTTCAAAATCAAATGAATAACAAACATTTTACAACAGTTTTGTCAATACACCCGTTTTAGCCCCTTTTGGTCCTTTTTTCTAAAACGGTAGGGCTACAAACCCCAAATACAATACCAACCTTCCTTTAGTGGTTACAAACATCATATCAAAATTTTAAAACAATTGGTCAACATTTACTCAAGTTATGGCACGGAAACCAAAACGACAACGACGACGGCGACGGCGACGACAATGACGACAACATCGCCATAACATTATACGATCGCAAAATTTTGCGGTCGTATAAAAATTCAAAATTCAGACATTATTCTATACAGCTAAATCATACTAAATCTATACAGACAAAAATAGGACAAAGACAAAGAATGGCTTTCTATACTGAATGGTATCTGTAACCAAGCTTCCACTGACAATACAGAATATGTGGTCAAGCAACAACAAATTGCAATAGAGACAGTGATCAACATCAGACATACTTGTAAAGTTACTAACACCAAAGGATGCTTTTTCCTCATGAGGGATATCCAAATCGATAAAATTTGTCTTACACAACTAATTGTCTTGCATAAAATACTAAGTTTTTTGGCAAACAGGAAGCAGATATTTTCTGGACCTTTAAATGGTTCCCCCTATATGAAAGCTTTAACAAAATGTCAGCAACATATGAAAATTAGAAGCCAGGTTAGAAGCAAATATAAAGTGTGACAGAATATAGAATTGTGATGGAAAAAAACTCAAAAATGTTCTTGAAAACAGAAAGTAGATATCTAATGGACCTAAAAATAAATACCAAAATGCATCATTGTTACTAAATAGTAAAGTCACTGATGAGTTTAGAGAACCAGGTAAAACAGTGTATTCCGACTTCTTAAAAGCAGAGAAAGAATAACTTATTTTTGATTGTTCTAAATGCAGTTGCATCATGGTTTTTAAACTTTGGAAAATCCAAAAGAAAAAGAAAACCAAAACAAAACATAAAATACATTTTAAGAAACCTATATTAACATAATAGACAAACCAGTACCATATATTGGAGAAAATGTCCACACAGTTGATGTTTTCCTCGGACAACAGGAAATATCACTTGATTTCTTCCTCCTTTCATAAATATCACTTAGATACACATCCTCAACATCTTCAAGACATAGTTTCTTAGAAGAACCACCACTTTCTGGTCTTTGTTTTAATCTACGCTTGAAACAGACCGTCAGACAACTTTTCTTAAAACAATCCATTGTACAAAAAGGTGAGTAAAACTTCTAAGTATTCAGTTTTCATGTATATCCAAGAACATCACATTTGATTCAAGGAAATAAAAAGTAAGTCAATCATATTAGTTACTGCTAAACAAAGTCTTGGTCTACTGTAAGATTTTTGTCTTTCCACTGTTGACAAAACATAAAACCCAACCTTAAAAGTTCCACAAGTCATTATTTGTGACAAGTTCTACAATTTATCTTTTACCAGACAGTCGTAAAGTTAGCACACCTTTTATTTATTTAATTTTTTTTTTAATTTGACCACATGTAATCCATTTAATGTCACATCCTTTTTAATGCATTAAAAAAGTTCATCATGAAGATCAGTCAAAGTACACATAACAGGACACTTTATCTATAATCAAATCTCACATTTTCATATTTCTTTTTTCAATAATGTAAAAATTATTTTAATCTTTGACTTTGAAGTCAATTGAATTATTCATCTTCATTTATCTTCAATATGCTATGACCAAATCAGTTATCAATCTATAGGTTACTGTTTCCTGGTGGAAGTTTCTACTTAATTTTTTTACATAATAATGATATATTGATCCTCTAAAATATACAAATCCTTAAGAAATTTTTCCTCCTTATACTTTCATTTCCAATACGTGAAACTTAAAAATATCTGTTTCCTAATGACTTATACACTTAAATTATATTTTAAAATTTGATACCATTTTTTTTACACAATAATCCTCTAAAATTTATAAATCCTTATTAATAGAACTTTTCCTACTTAGGGTTGTCTTTTTCTCATATACCAAACAGACTGACACAAAAATTTATCTGCCTTTATGACTTATACACTTAAATGGATTTTTCTAAAATTACGGTAGCAATTTACAGACTTTACAAAAGGAAACAAAACCTTCCTTAAAATCAAAGATTGCACTTGACATGCCATTAAATGCACATTTTTTGCACCTGTCTGCATTTGACATGCAACAGATTATTGAACAAATACATAAGTGTCAATAATTATATGAATGTTAATTATAATCCCTATAAATAAATCCAAGCAGGTAAACATTATAATCTTGAGAGCAAAACAACAATCGGAAGTCTTCTTAGTCAAGGATTCTCTTTTTAAAATAGGTACATAAATCCAAGGAAGGGTTAAAAATCTTTAAGACTAGAGGAGAATAAGAAACAGAAAGTTCAACTTTGTCAGTCTTTAGGTCCTGTTCAAGATTCTATAATATGATATTTGTAGTAGAAAATGAAAATGAAACGCTTCCAAACTTATGACATCAATCCTTTATTTCTTATGATTCATTAAAAACAAAGTTAATCTTTTTATTCTTTTCTTGCAGGAATAAATCCAATTATGGAAAACAATCTTTTAAACTAGTTCAAGAAAACAAACAGAAAGTCATTTTAAGGTCCATTGGTAAAAAGCATAACATCATCATGATCATAACAAAAATCTCAATCCCTTATTTTTAGGATTCTGCAGTCAACAATTTTTCCATACAAAATATATATTAGAGTCATGGACAGTCCTGATCATGTCTTATACATACATATCGATCACTAAGTACCCTTTTATGACATCATTGCCGATAGAAAAAAAAGTTGTGTCAGTTTTGATACGCTCTGTATAGAATTAATTAGTGGTCAGTCCGTGTGGGAACCAGAGAACTGGTTTCCTGATTCCGATCAATGTTTCCCTGTATGCATGGAATGATCTTATTATAGGAAATGAATGAAATATTAATGGTAATATTGTTATTGTGTAAATAGCTGTCTGGCGTTATGATGAACAAAATGTCCATTTACCGTAGTGTAATAATATAAATTAAGTCGGTTAAGTAGCAGCCACCCAAAAGTAAAGATTGCATAACGTTAAACCAAATTTTATGAAGCATGAAAATTTTACAAAATCTAACTTTCTCTGCATTCAAACTGAACATGCTGTAAGCTTTATGAAGAGATACTTGAAAGTATTAATTAGTGGAACTATAAGGTACCAATTTTTGCAGTTTTGTTAGTCAGAATTACCAAGAAACTGGATTCTTATCCATAAAATTGCATTGCTATCAATAAAGAGTTCGTTAAAACTATGACTCCAATGCAAGTTATCAAATTATATTCTTACACAGAAATCCCTTTTTTCCATCAAAAAAGCCCAAAAGATTAGAAAAGAGAGTTGAGAGTACAAAAAATACTTTGTAATCTAAGAAGCTTTAAGTTAGTAGTTAAGTGCTGTAAAGAGGGAAACTAAGAGCTTAATTTACAAAAAAAAAATTCACCAAGTCAGCATTTATGAAGCTAATATCATACCTGTCCCATGAAAAAGTCCTTTTAAAAGTCGAACAAACCACATCTTGACCAAATATCTCTTATACAGCTTACGCTTCAAAATTTTTCAATTTCATTCATACATCACGGCAGTTCAGACTTCCTAATAGAGACATTTATAGTTTTCATTGTTTTAATCCTAAAGCTTCATAAACTGTCTCATATTTCTCTCTTTATAACAGACAAATTAGATTCCAATATCACAAGAATCGCTTTATTCTCTTCAATGAAATATCTGATAAATTAACTCCAGGATAACTTTTATTATTTCATAACACTCCTACTTTTAATAGTAGAAATATTAGATTCTAGGAACACATATATAGAAATGTTATATCAATCCAGAGCTATTGGTAATTTCTTATTTGAATACAAATTAGTTCCAATGAATTGTAGATGAAATGTCAAGTAATTCTGTCCTTTATTTTAACCAAAGAAAGTATTTGATATGCATATAGAGTAAAAAAAATCGACCTATTCCTCTTTGAAAAATGCAATAGCAAAATAAAGAACTTTGTTTTTTATTCTATATCTTTATATCTCAAGTACAGCAAACAAGAAGTTAAAATGTAATATAAAGATTCTCCAATACAAAAAAGTTGTTTGCCAAACAAATTCAATCACAGATTCTGAAAGTTTTTCATCAAAACTTTCAACACAAACATAAGTCAATGATTTAAAAACAAGAATTTCCAATCAGTTTCACTCATCCCTTAGGATGGATGACCAGCAGCCTCAAGTCACTGAACTGAATAGCTTTGTTTTCTCTTAGTCAATGGAAACAATTAAATGTGATCTCTATCTTCATTAGTTCTGGTTATGATGAGGTGTCAATACTTTCCCAATACATATAAACAAATCTAATCTACTAATCTGGTTATAGGTTACCCCCAATACACAGAACAGGGTCAGATTACAAGAAAGTTAAGCCAAGGAGTAAGATGGATACATCCAATGAAAGCAAAGTATATTCTTCTAACTAGCTCTAGAGTTCTGAAACAATACTATCTAGGCTAGGAAATCCTCTAAAATATGAGTCTATGTAAACGAATACATAAGCATACTAGATATAAGCAACCAGGAATGAAACTACTCAAATAAGAACCTGAAAATCTGAAAACCCCAAATGTGCTCTTTAATTTTACCTTCTCTCACTTAAGACCATCTTTTAATATACCTCCAAAAATTTCACTTGTTAGTTTGAAGCACTAAAGACCACCTTTATAAATTTTGCTTCTTATGACAAAACAAATGACACTAGTGCAATACAGTGACTTCTGATAATGAGCCGCCACCTGGAAGAGTAAGAGATTTCCTTATTTCTTCGACAAACACTAAGATATTTTTCTTGGCTACGTAAAGTACAACTAGATAGGTTTTATTTGTTTACAGGTGTCTATCGTCACTGATGAGATGTTGGTTTTCAATATATCATTTGGGATCACATTCTGTTATCTAAATATTGTTAGGTGATGACAAAAAACAAACTGTTTACCCATTACTTTTGTTAAGAGGTTTTACATCTGTAATTTGCTTACATCATAGTATTAATGTAAGGGCATTGTCTTGAATGTAGAACTTATTTGACTCAAAATAACCCAAGGTTACAACAAGAATAGAGCATGTCCAAAAGACACCCAATTTTGCAACATGGATTAGTCTTCAACTTGAAGGTCAAACTGATTCAGGAAGAACAGACAGACAAACAGACCCAAACACTATTTGCCCCTCTACTTTCCTAGGTGGGGCATAAAGATATTCTTTAAAGAAGATATAAGGCTTTGAAAGGTTCAACCATTCTTTAACACACAATTTAGTGGTCAAACTATTGCAAACAGAATTTTTTTTTCAACAGACTCAAAATCAGCAAAAGTACAATAAATATATGACTATCAACCCACTTGCATATAAAAATGACATTAAGGTTACCCATAAAATGCTGAACAAAATGTCAATGTTCTGAAGGAAGAAAATAAAGTGCCTGGAAACTTTGTGGCACTCCCAATGAGTATTCTTCTAATATGGAATCATAAATACCAACTGCATGGGTATGACTAATACTTTCTGTTTTCTTCATGATTGTCTTCATCCATCATCTTTGCTTATTTACATTTGTAAGAGATGGATATCATCAGACACATCCATTTATATTCTTCAGATCACAATTGACAGTCCTGAATACATGTATAACATGGACTAAATGTACACAAAACTACCCCAATTTGAAACTTAATTTTCTGTTGCAATGCATAAAGAAAAAATATCTTGCAAATGCCAATGTTCTTTGTTGCAAAGAATAATTCCTTACATAAGTCATAAACATGTGATTGATAATCATATTTAGTTTTAATCCTTTCAACCATGTGGGAGCAAAACATAAAACAGGAAGAAAATATCTTTAAGATTTGAATTTTATTAAAACTTTGGTTTGAAACATGAAGTTTAGAATTTAGAACATGGTTAATATTAACAGACTTTCATAAGTCTTCAACTGGCCAAATGTATTCATCCTTGTAACCATTCAGCCAACTTTCATCAAACAAAACAATATATCAAAAGAGTTGTGCATGAAGTATCAATTAATATACAGCTTAATCTTATGGGATATAAGATAAGAACTGAGAGTTTTCAAAGGTGTTAATGAGGTTAATATAATTATAGCTCTATATATTGAACCATTATGAATGCTTAAGAGAATCAAGGTGTTGAACTGTTTTAATTGGGATTCTTTTTGCCCCTTAATTGGCCTCTGGAAAGAAGACCTATCATATGGAAAATAAGCATTTTCCTTTAATTTTTACCTCAAATAATCTTATTTCCATGGAGGAATTTTTGTGAATTTTGAAATTTGGGAAGTCAATGTACGTAACCAATTTAAAAAACTTGCTTATATTGATATCTGTGCTTCTTGCAACAAATGCTTCAGAAGTAAAGTTACCAGCAAAATATAATACCTTAAAAAATAAGAGAAAAGTAAAGACATTGTGCAACAATAGAAAACATTTGTTAAAGCAGCAGACATTGATTCATTGCAGTACATGTTTATGATTTTTCTTGAGCTTCTTTGATCATTGATGCCTTGTTATCAAAGAACTGATTGATGGCCAATAATCACCAGCCATTAAAACCCAGCTGGAACCCACTATCTCCAAAATCTAACCATCCATCTTATCAAATTAACACTGTACTAAGGCTACACAAAGTATACTGGGATAAAGGCTAAGCAAAGAAGGGGTTGCTAAACAGGAACGAGGTAAACCACTGATCTAGGAAGGGAGCACTATTTCAACTCATCATGCACAAGCTGTATGAGTTTGAATTCAATCATTACAGTAGAAGCTGAAAAAGTCAGGAGAGTTTTGAACAAATGCAAAGACAGTCAGACGGACATATGGGCAAGGTGATTGCAATATAGTCAGCTCTCTATGAGTGGTGTATAGTTTCTGACTACATCAGGTAAAAGTAGAACAAGGTTATGGCGATCATTGAAATATCTATTCACAAAAAATAAGTTTTCTGGAAAATTATAAAGTAAAACATAAAGTAGATTGTGATTGCACTGAAATTATATCCCATGAAGCTGAAAAAATGTATGAGCTTTCCAATGCAAAATCCCTATGACAGTGTGTTCATGTATGGTTTATAATCTAGAAAACAGCTCATCAAAACCCTCTTTTTATAGAAATAGGAAAAATAAAGAAGGAATATGGCCATGGGACACGGATGCCCCCGCTGGGTCCCAAACAGGAAGTAGATGTCTGACAGGCCTGAAAGTTGCTAAGGACATACAGTTTGTCATACTGAACCATCCTACTAAGTTTCAAAACATTCTAATGAATGGTTCCTGAGAAAAGCTTGACCAAAATTTTCAGTCATGTTCACATATTTTCAATTGGGCCTAAGTCCCAAAAAGAAAATAGATGTCTGACAGGTCTCAAAATCACCTAGGACATATAGTTTGTCATATTGAACCATCCTACCAAGTTTTAAATCATTCTCATGTATGTTTCCTGAGAAAAGCTTGACGGAAATTTTTAAAGTAATGTTCACATATTTTGACATTGGCCTAAGTCCCAAACAGGAAGTAGATATCCGACAGGTCTCAAAATCGCTTAGGACATATAGTTTGTCATATTGAACCAGCCTACCAAGTTTCAAATCATTCTCATGTATGGTTCCTGAGAAAAGCTTGACGGATATTCGTACGGATGGAGGGACGTGGACATGAGTAAAACTTAATGCCCCCCCCCCCCCCCGACATGTCGTCGCGGGGGCATAAAAATAGATTAAGTCCAAAAGACATTATGCCCCATCTGGCAACATTTGGGATAGACATATAAACAGAGGGACAAATGGACTGATAGACAAACGGACAGACAGACAAAAAATGGACCTGAACACTACATGCCCCTACTTTCATAGATGGGGCATACAAACAGAAGAACAAAATGACATCTTATAGGAAAATATACAATACCCCACTATATTGAACAACAAAATGCTAAAACTGGGCTGAATTAAAACAAAAAAATTTCCCGCTATTACTGAAAATCAAACTTAACCTTAATATGATCATGATGATGTACCAAACTTCAGTGTAAAGTGTTCTACAAAACCATGAGATGTATCTGGTTATTAATAGTTTACTGGATATGAAGACTTTTTCTTAATTTAAAGTTTTTTTTAAAATACATGTATGTTGTTTCTCAAAAGAAAGAAGAGTTTAAGTAATCAGGGCAGTTTACCTACCACATTCTGACTCAAACCAGTGAAAGGGGGATAATCCAGTGATTGAAATGTGCTTTTAACCATATTAATTGCACTTAAATATTTTTTACAAACACCAAATATTGTCTCTTCCCAAACCATTAAATAGTCACATCACAATCACCTTTCTCCTTGTACTTACGTTTAGATCCAGGCCATATATCTTAAGAATACACAAAACACCATGTTTCATTTTTCATTCAATCCATATAAATATATCATAATCAATACTAGTTTTATTTGGTGTGCAGCAGCTTTATAAATATGTATATTAAACTGTGACATTTGTAAAAGATTACTGTAAAAGATATTTTATTGTTGGCTTATATGGTTATTGCGCAATCATGTGACTTCTTGAATTTTTCAGTTTCCAATAGAATAAATTGCAAAATAATGACCAAAAAAACTACCAGTGGCTATGATATTACAGAATCTTTGATAGGTACAATTTATTCATTCTACATGTAGATAATGAATAACATAAAGACAGTGGCTATATAAATATTTAATTGTGACATAGTTTTTACCAGAAACAGAAATAAAATTGAAGTTCAAATGAAAAAAAATAATCAAGGATCAAAACTCCATCAAAGTAAAAGTACAATACGTTTATGATTAATATTCCGTTAAATGAGAACAATTATATCATGCAGCAAATCAGCATTGTGAGGACATCCTAATCAAACTCACACTTTCATTCAAGTAGCTGAAAAGGAAGTGACAATCCTTATCTATATGAAAATTTTACAAAGGCTGAAAACTGTGAAACAATCATTTTTGTTTTAAATTGTCAACAGTTTGTATATATCTAGCTCATTTTTTTCAATTTATTTCAAATTTACAGCTGATGAATTACATCATCAAGCAGTTCTAAAACTCCTTCCCAGATAACAACATGACAGATTGAAAAAAAAAGTATTTTTAAAACCAGGGGGAGCCCCAGGGTGGCAAGGCCCCCACTTATCAATTGATCAATTCACATCATATGCAAATTCAAGGGCGTCCCAATGGACTCAGGACCCCTTTATGATGTTACTGTTTTGTTAAATACATGTATAGGAGAACCTTGAAGTTTGATGAGCAAACAATCCCTCAATCTAAAATCATAGAGGTCCGTCCACCTTTGGCAAAAATGTCCGGGTCCATCAATGAGCTTTACAAAGTGATTCATTTCTAAACAAGTAGAATTTCACACAACATCAAACATCAGGCCTGAAAAGAATAATTCCTAGGTTCTTGAAAATATGGGGTGGGCAGGGCAAATTTTATTTTTTAACTTTTTTATCCACGTTGATAAAATTTTTAAAGAAAAAAGTCCAAAAACGAGTTCCAAGCATACTTCATTCAGAAACTAATTCTTTAATACCAACAAAACAAAACAAAAAGACTGTAATAATTTTAATCATAAGTGTAACTTTATATGTTTGAATAATACAAAAGATCAATGAATGCAAAAAGAAAAAATATCCGAAATTGTTCCGTGACCCAAGACATGAAAATACAAAAATATTTTTTTATTTACCTCTAGGGTTTAGTTATGTGTGGTCCCTGTTGAATTTCCTTGTCATGTGAGAGTCCATTCAGTGTGAAACATACTTATGAAATTTTTGTCGCAATAAACATATTTTTTTTAACAGAAAATAAGACTTAATCAATGGAAATTATAAAGGAAATGGTACATTTATTAGACCATAAAAAGAAGGCTGAAGTTTTACCACCCCATTGTGAAGAAAGAAACTGTGTATTTGGTCAGCTTAATTGATTTGTTTACTTTTAAACTTTGAAACTTTTGATCACAATAGAAAAGTGAAATATTTCAGATATCTTTCATTCATGAATAACAATTTCTTGCCACCTGTTGAAAGAGCAAATACCAAGAATCAACATAGGCCCACTCCTCTGATGACTTGAAATCTTAACAAATTCCCAAAAGAACAAAAAAATGCTTTTTAAACTAAGAAAAAAATCTGTCAAAGTCAAAAATGGCCAGATTTTGTTAAACAGGAAGTAGGTAAGTGGCCTACCTGAAATTGTATCACACGTTATGGGACCCCACCCTGATGCTGTATACCAAATATCAATTGGCTGTGATTAGTAGTTGCTGAGAAAACTGTAACAAAAATTTCTTCTCCGCCTGACATTCCGGCCAAAAATGATAGCTATTTTATATCATGCTTTTGTTACAAGAATAATGTAATATGACAGTTCACATGTTACAACAATAAAAGAAGATTGTATCCAGAAGACACTATGTCCTATCTCCCAACATGATCACAACATGGAAAATAAACTTGAACCTGAAGGATTATAGCCAGAAATTGGATGGACAAAGGAATGGACAAGCAGACCCAAACACTATATGCAACTCTACTTTAAAAAGTTACGCCCAAAAAAAGTGTTGAGTTTTGGGTTGTTTTTGGGGGGTGGATTAATTTATGAGTAAGTGAAAACATCTTTGTCTATCAATTTCTATATAATGTGTACAAATGTCCATCTACTATGGTGAACTCACAGTCAAGGAAAACGAGCTAGATCAATCTTCGCTATTGGAAATGACTTACTTAAGATTCTCTTGATGAGAACTTGTCCTCTGTGTTCTGAGTGATGATGAAGTCGACTCAAATCTGAAAAGACAAACAAAAATTGTTAATAAAATAAATTTATATGCACTTTTTTTAAGCATTGTGCAAGAACAAAACAATATTCACATTGGCATTGTGATATCCTCTTTTACTGGATTTGACACACTGAATTGACGGTTGGCAGCACAACAGTTGTGCTATAGCAAACAAGAACTGTTTACTCTTCCTGAGCACCTTAGTTCACTCTCATTAGGATTTTGAGTTTGCTTTGTTGATTATAAGGCTATTCAGTTGTTTTTTTTTATTTATGTATTTTTTGTTGTCTGTTTCTTGTTGGTGGTTACTGGTTTTGTATCTGCCCTTTCAGACTTTTGACATTCAGATGCACAATTGGTGCCTCTGCTTATTACAACAAGCAGAAACTGCTTATCCTCCATTGGCATCAGACCACTTTTGCTTTTATGGGAATGAGTGTTGATAATTGCAAATAAGTTGTATTTGTTGCCAAAGGCTGTATTGATGTCATCAATGTCTCTTAGTTTTGTCTTTGTTTTTGTTTTTATTCAGACTGCATTATTATATTTGTTTAAGTTGGTTGTGTTGGGATATACACATTCCACATCTCATTGGTCTATCTTAAATTTCTTTTGAGGATTTGGAAAACAATTTGTTGAAAATTGTGTCTCCTGAAAAAAAAATACCACTATTATAGGGTACCTATTTCTGATCAGCTGAATAAATGGAATCAAAATCATTCAGTTGTGATACATATCTCTTTTACTGGCTATCCTTTGAATTTACAAAACTTTAATTTAAAAATATCAAATTAAAATTTTTAATCTTATACTTTCAAAGAAAACAAATAAAATAAGAAAGTCAAAAGTTCAATTAAGCCCATAAATGAAATAAAACTAATCATAAAATCTTTCATTCATTCATCTTAAATCATTCAAAATTGTTTAAATTATGTTTAAAAAAGCTTACACTTTTCAAAAATTGAAATGAAAATGTTAATTTTGGACAATCTATTGCATTTTAAGCAGGTGATCTAGTTTTATATTACTCTTTCTAATTTGGTATTCTATTCTGTACTACTAACTTAATAACATTGAACCTTATGACATTACATAGTGCAAATTTGACAGAACTTCAGTTTGTGGGGTTATTAAGGACATAGTCACAAAGTCAAAAATATATATCTAGAGGGACTATTCACTATTTCAAACTTGTAATTTATATCATATTAAAACCAAAGCTGTCAAAAAAGGGAAAAGATAAAAAAAATTGTCTCAGAGGCAATAGGTTGCCTGTCAGATCTAAGGGGTTTGGGGATTGAGCCCACTTTTAGTTCAGATTTTTTTTGCCAAATTAGTCTAGATATACTTTTGTTCTCAACAACATAAAAATTCTGAATCTGGCCCTACACAATTATGTCTTTTACTGCAAATATTATTAGACCTTTAAACTTTTGGTTAAAGCAGCTCTAATAAGTCTTTAAAGATGGAACATACAAATCAGAAAACAGTATGATTTGCCTTAATATTTCTAGCTATTGCAACTAACAGACAGACACACAAATAACTTACGAGACCAGCAACAAAGTTAAAAGTACACAAAAACAACAATGAGTAATAGGAATAGCCTTGGGACAATTCAAAATTTATAACACAAAACTATTTAGCGGTCACTCAAAATAAATGTAACTGTAAAATATTTATTCAACAGACAAGCCTACAAATAAAAAGGAATTATATTCATAGTCTATAGGTCTTTAAGATGAAAGTTTGTATCGATCAATATAGAACCAAGCAGAAAAATCAGGAAAAAATAACCAACTGTCTAAATATGGTATGACTCATAGTCAGACTCGTAAAAACTGACAGTGTGATGCCTCATTATAGATAGATATCTAGAACTACTGAAAGATACATTTTAATCTACAGTTGCAATAACCAAGAAATCAAGGACTGATACACTCATCAAACATAACATGCAACCGTATGATATAAGGATTGTGTTCTCATACAAATTAACTGCTCTGACTGTTATCTTTTTAATATATTTTATGAAACTATTCTTTAATTCCATAAAAAAATAATGTAGGTTTTTTTAACGAAAAACATTACAAATATAAGCTATTCCTGTGTTTTATAATAATTTATATCATTGTTATTCCAAAAGAAACCCTCCCCACTTTAATATAAAACAAAAACTAGAATGACCTGATTTCTTGTATACCAACCTTATGACCTACCGTCAGTAAAGCTCCAATCCCTTGTAAAAATGTTTGTGTATCAAGGGTCACTTTATTAATCTATCATGCCGACACAAGAACCATTACAAAATACATTTTGTAATTTCCTTTTTCCATTTAATTCTATAGAAACATTATTTCATCCTCTTTAAATACTGTATTTTTATTTTTTTTATACACTTGAGAACAAATATAATCCTCAAAATAAATTTCCGAAATTTGACTTCCTGTTTGTTCTGATTTTTCAATCCCTGTTTATTAAGTCTACGGCCTCTTACAGTGTAACGACTTAATAATTATATTCCGGACACTATTAAATTCCTTTAGAGGCTAGATCTTGAAGTCTGAGCTATATTTAAGCATTATTTCACTCAGATGACCATGTCTAAGTATCCACTTGAACAGAAATTTAACACCCAATTTAACTATTTAACTCCATGTTTTCATTATAATACAATGTGGTCACTATGATTTTGGAGAAAATCGTATGCCTCCAAGGCCAAATCTTGTCCCATCATATTTAGTAAAATGATATTTACTTTTGTAATCTGACATCATTTTTATGTTTTTAATCATTTAGAACAGGTGAAAACAGGTGATCACATCCAGGGGTCAAAAAATTAGAAATAAACCAGAGATTAGAATATTGTTTACATAAACATCATCTAATATCTTTCTATCATACAATCTCATACAATATATACATTTCAAAATTAATACAGTTGTACTTTAAGGACATGCCAATAAAGTATTAAAATACATTTGAGGGAAAAATGACTCAATCATGATTTCTTGCAACTGAAGGAAATGAACAGACTATTGGCACAAGAGGAAATCATTTTTATTTCCTATTCATTCAAATTTCTATTGAATTTATTCAAATCAGATGTTAAATCAAATGTTTTTGACATGCACAAGAATTGTACAGACAAATCAATTTTAAAAAGTTGTCAAATTAATTCATATCTTAACAACCTAGTTCATATTGTCATCAATTATTCAGTTTAGTTCATCTATCAAAATTGGTATAACATGCATGTGCTAATTTTAACTTATATCCAATTCATTATATAACTATCAAAAATCTTTGATTATGAATATTTATGAAATCAAACAAGGAAATATGTATGGAAAACCCGTAAAAACAACTTTTGACCCAGGACACTTGACTGCTTACATGTAACCTATGAAATCATGCTTTTGAATGACATTTAGGTCCCTTTTTTCACCTAAAACTTAGTACATGTATAGCCTGATGGCTCACTCAGCACATATTATTTTGTTTGAATTGCATAAATTTTTGCTGAAATGACAAGAAGTTTTGAGGTAGATGCAGACAGACATTAAAGACTTCTTGGTATTGTGTCTTGGTTGTCTTCTTTGTGTAAGCAATCATGAGCTCTTTAATAGAAGTGCAAATTTAAAATAAAGGATAAAAAAATCTTAATAACATACCTTTCATCAGTCAAAATAATTATTCTCATTAAACTGAATACAAAATCACTAAAATTTCAGAACACTCTCTTAATATTAAAGACTTTACTGAAAGTAAACAAAACACTGCAGAAAATTTTAAACGAAAATTAAATTCCAAAAATCGAAAAAAAACTGTACACCCTTACTATTCTATTGTAATTCAGGGTCTATGTTGAAAGGCAGAACAAAAGCATTGTCTGAGGACTGCACTGTCACAACACCTACATACTTTAACTTGTGAATTACCCAAAGCCTAAAAGTCTACTGATCTATGGCCAACATTTTAGTTTATAAACACCCATTCATGGATAATATTGTACAGGGTGTTCAAATATCTCCAACATCGTCCTAAGATAATAGATAATTTTTCCCCTAACTCCACTTGATTAAGTTCAACAAGGTTTGAAAAGTTTACAAATAGACGTGTCGGATTACTTCTAGATATACCTACCAATATTGAAAAAAATTGAATTGAAGAAAGACATTATTTTGATTTGATTGAGGATAAAATGATTGGAAACAAGAAAATGTCAAGTATTTATTTATCGTCATAATGGAAATATTCTATCGTGGGATATTCACGTCTTTGATCTTAAAGACGCATACAACAACACATACAAGAATGTCCCCTTGTTAAAGAGATGTAACATCGATTGAATTCATGTTTGATCAGATTCTATACTTATTTATTAAATGAATAAATAATCGTGGCTGATTGATAGGAAATTATTAGATAATTGCTGTCATAGTGGAATTGAGATTGAAGCACACACAAAACTTTTGCAATATAATGGAAAGAGAGATAACAAAAACATATAAAGAAATAAACTGAAAATGTAGGGATAACAAATTGAGAAAAAAATCATTATAACTATTTCTGTCATTTAGAAGAAAATAAAATGACAATAATTCCAGACTTTACCCTTTAATCTCCAACCAAAATAGCCTATACAGAAATAAGCCCAAATTACTTCCAAAGATGATGTATCAATAAAACGAAAAAGTTATTTTCTTTCAAGAGTATAAAATCTATTTTATCCATTTTCATATTTGTGCATAGTAGGTTTCTTGCTTTAATTTGTCTCTATTTGTAGCTATGCCTCGCACCCATGTACGTTTCATAAATTCTATTAACAGCCATATGTATACTGTTACTGTATAAGTTTCATAAATTCTTATGACTATTGCATTTATACTGTTATTGTATAAGTTTCATTAAATCTGATGACAGTTGCATATATACTGTTATTGTACAAGTTTCATAAATTCTGATGACAGTTGCATGTATTATGTGTACTGTATGGTACAAGTTTCATAAATTCTGTTTACTTAGATAAACTATGTATAAGATGCCACCTATTATGTAATCAAATCCTACTGCTGAGAGCCTGCAGAATTTCTGATATAAAGAAAAATAATAGAAATATTTTTTTAATATTTCCTATTAAAATATTAAGATACATATAAAACCAATAAAAAACAATATATATACAATTGATCAATATATAAAATAGTTAACATTGTTTCATACATATAAAAAAAAATTTCATACCCAAATAAAATTATAACTTTTGGCTCTTAGGGGCTACCCGCTTCAACTAAATGACCTACTACATGCACATGTACCTGTATTTGTGAAAACACTTAAGCTAGTTAATTGGCCTTATAAATGTGTAATTCTGTGGAAGATCGTCACAGGACTAAATGGAACTTGTGGAAGAACGTCACAAGATATTCGATAAGCTGGACAGGTACATGTACACATACATACCTACAAAAATAAATTAGTTCAGAAAAGCGGAAGAGCATCGCCTTGTATGTTGATTGAGGAAGAACATCTCAAGTATGATTGTGACTAGCTGTCTGAGGAAGAACATCTCAGGTTATCTGATTGTGAACCGTCTGAGGAAGAACATCTCAGGTTATCTGATATTGTGAACCGTCTGAGGAAGAGCATCTCAGGTTATATGTTATATGATTGTGAACTAAATTTGACATGTTTGATGAATTATTGAATTGGGGGAAAATAATTTATCAGTATGATAAATATGCAGAAACGGGTAGCCCAATATTTGAATACATACACCATATTGAACAGGTGTAGACTGGGGATGGAGGGTGGGGAATTAAAATTTTGGTCTTTACTGGATGCTGGAAAACGCGCAACTGTCCTTTCTTTCTTTGTGAATTTTGGCGTCTTCTCGTCTTACAATTTGATTGGTCAGTGTTATCATACCCATTGGGGCACCATTTGGGGTCTCCCATATCATGGGAAAAAAGGGGGACATAAAGGTTACTAGATTACTTCTTACATGTATAAACTACAATTTAACTTCTTTAAATTTTCATTTATCCATTTTCATATTTGTGCATAGTAGGTTTCTTGCTTTAATTTGTCTCTATTTGTAGCTATGCCTCGCACCCATGTACGTTTCATAAATTCTATTAACAGCCATATGTATACTGTTACTGTATAAGTTTCATAAATTCTTATGACTATTGCATTTATACTGTTATTGTATAAGTTTCATTAAATCTGATGACAGTTGCATATATACTGTTATTGTACAAGTTTCATAAATTCTGATGACAGTTGCATGTATTATGTGTACTGTATGGTACAAGTTTCATAAATTCTGTTTACTTAGATAAACTATGTATAAGATGCCACCTATTATGTAATCAAATCCTACTGCTGAGAGCCTGCAGAATTTCTGATATAAAGAAAAATAATAGAAATATTTTTTTAATATTTCCTATTAAAATATTAAGATACATATAAAACCAATAAAAAACAATATATATACAATTGATCAATATATAAAATAGTTAACATTGTTTCATACATATAAAAAAAAATTTCATACCCAAATAAAATTATAACTTTTGGCTCTTAGGGGCTACCCGCTTCAACTAAATGACCTACTACATGCACATGTACCTGTATTTGTGAAAACACTTAAGCTAGTTAATTGGCCTTATAAATGTGTAATTCTGTGGAAGATCGTCACAGGACTAAATGGAACTTGTGGAAGAACGTCACAAGATATTCGATAAGCTGGACAGGTACATGTACACATACATACCTACAAAAATAAATTAGTTCAGAAAAGCGGAAGAGCATCGCCTTGTATGTTGATTGAGGAAGAACATCTCAAGTATGATTGTGACTAGCTGTCTGAGGAAGAACATCTCAGGTTATCTGATTGTGAACCGTCTGAGGAAGAACATCTCAGGTTATCTGATATTGTGAACCGTCTGAGGAAGAGCATCTCAGGTTATATGTTATATGATTGTGAACTAAATTTGACATGTTTGATGAATTATTGAATTGGGGGAAAATAATTTATCAGTATGATAAATATGCAGGCCAAATGAACGAGCAAAATAAGGTTGAAGCGAGTGAAGCCCCCAAGAATATAATACATCAATTAATGTTTATATATATATATAAAAAAAAAACAAAAAAAAAAACATAAAATAATATATCTATATGTATATAAGTACAAGTGTGTATCCACACATACCTGTACCACCCACACCTGTGACACACCTATGTACATGTATTAATAACTCAACATAAATCTAGCACAAAAATATAAAGAACCTTAGTCTGTACCCTTTTCAAATAGTTGAATATGTACACATTTCTTGTTGAGCAGTCTTGATTGAATTTAAATCTGTTCGTATATATCTTACATAACAATCTGAAGACCATCTACCTAAAGCTTGAATCAAATGATCTTGAACCCCATTTGCAGCAGCTGATGTGGCTGCACCTATTCTGAATGAATGACCACTGAATTTATTCTCATCGTAACCAAGTTTGGTTAATAACTCTTTCAAGAAATATATAAATCTATCTCTACTTAAAGGATTAACACTGAACTCATTTTCTATAAAAAGTGGAGAGTCTTCCGAAGCCCCAATTTGTATTCTTAATTCTATGTATTGCTTCATTAGCTTTACAGCTTGAAAATTATTCTCAAAAATTGTGATTTGAACACCTTTGTGAAATGGATCACATTTAGAAGTAGGTAATAGTAACTGATAAAATTCTAAATTTTTATCAAGACAAATATTTTTTATACGAAGGATATTTTTTCTCTCAGATGCATTTTTAACTGTAAATTCTCCACATCTTAGAAAACCTGCAAAAGCCATAGTGAAGGCACTTAACAACATTAAACTAGTAAATTTAGTAAAAATTTGCGATTTCAGCAATGTACAAAGTTCCATTAGGATATTAGCAGTAACAGGAAATCTTTCTTTTTTAACATTAACTTGAGATTTTTTAATTCCCCGTAATATAATTGGCAACTGTACATTATTTAACATAACATCAATACCATGGTACCTTATATAAAAATACCGGATACCTGCCAAGTATAGGTTAATTGTGTCATACTTGAGGTTGAGAGTATGTTGACAATAAGTAACAAAATATAACAAATGCTTATCTTCAAAAATAGGAAAATTCTCATTAAATTTGTTAAAACCACTTAAACTTAAAAATTTTCTAAAACACTTCATAGCAGAAGTATAAATCTTAAGAGTACTTTTGCTTAAAGAAGCATCATAAAGGTTATTTAACTGATCACTCAATCCATCATCAACTCTGCAGCTGGAATACAGGGTGTTGGTGTCCGATTTGCTAGGGGAGCCAGAGATCTGAACTTCCTTTCCTGATAACGAGAAATAGAATCTGCTATAGAATTTTCTGAAGATGGAAGATGTCTTGCATGAACAATATAGCTGTGTTTAGCTGAATGATAAGTCAATTTACGCATCAATTTCATAATACTGCCAATTTTAGATCTCCCTTTATTTATTATCTCCACTGTTGCTAAGTTGTCACAATTGAATAATATTCTTTTCCTTGTCCAACTTCTCCCCCACAACACGCATGCCATTACAATAGGATATAGTTCAAAGAATGCCATAGATGTTTGCTCTTGCAAAATTTCTGGTGGAAAATCACCCTGAAACCACTGATTCAAATAAAATCCTCCAAACGAAGTATTAGTCGCATCAGTAAACAATTGCATATCAGCTGCCTTAACAATGTTGTCATTGATAAAAAATGAGACTCCATTCCATTCTTTTAAAAACCTAGACCACATAACCAGATCTGGTTTGCATGATTTTAAATGTACGTAATGTGACAATTTATGAACAGTTGTTGACAATTTTATCAAATGAGAAACAAAAGATCTGCCAGGTAGAATAACTCGACAAGCAAAATTTAAGTGACCTAAAAGACTAAGTAGTTCTCTCTTAGTACAAGATTTTCTTTGAGAAAATGATTCAATAATTTGCTGAATCCTTACTATTTTCTCTAAAGGAAGACGTGCTTCCATCTTTTGTGTATCAAGATAAATGCCGAGATATTCTAAAACATGGCATGGACCTTCGGTCTTTTTAACAGACAATGGAATATTCAGATTATGAAAAATATTCAGCAAATCATTCATTACATCTTGAGCATACGCCGTTTCAGGAAGAATAACTAAAAAATCATCTAATAAATGTAAAATATATTCTATATTATAGTTATTCTTAGCAATCCAACAAACAGCAGAAGACAAAGCATCAAAAATCTTAGGACTAGATCTAGAACCAAACACTAATTTAGTAAAAAAATAATATTTGTAATCCCACTTTATTCCATGATAAGGCCAAAGTTCTTTCTTGATAGGGATTATTTTGAAAGCATCTGTGATATCTGTTTTTATAAGCCAAGCTTTAGGACCCAGTTTTTTAATAATACTGATTGCATCATCTATTGTTACATAATTAAGTGAAAAATTTTCTTTATCAATAAGCTCATTAAGACTTAAATTGTCTGGATCTTCATGTGGTGCTGATAAATCAACAATTAATCTTTTCTTTTTACTATATTTCCCTTCTGCAACACCGATAGGGTTTATTCTAAATGAGTCAAAAGGAATATCATCAAAAGGACCTAATAAAAAACCTTTTCTTAATTCTTCATTTACTAAACAAGAAACACTTTCCGGCTGTATAGTTGCTGATCTTAAGTTTTTACAAATGAAATTATTAGATGGCAATTCACTTATGCCTGTATGAAAACCATGTTTAAGACCATCTAAAAGATTTTTTTTTTTAAATTCTAGATCTGGAAAATTTTGCAATTCATGTTCTAGTCGTTCTATATTGACCGGTGTATAGACACTTTGAAAATTAAAATCATTTCCCACTATTACATTTTTCTCTGACTCATGGCCCCAGTTTTGTGTGGGGCCTGCATCTCGTTTTTTGAACATAACATTTTGGAATGGTCACCTTTACAAATCAAGCACACATGTGCATTTCTACATCTGACATTTGAACAACCTCTCATCCCATTAAAATTATTACAAACCTCTCGACCCATATGAAACACTCTCTCCCTTCCATACAAGTCTTGCTCACTTCCTCTACTCTTATTAAAATATTGCGAGTTGTACATTCTTTGGTTGCAACTTATAGTATTGTGAAATGGGCTATTACAATTGCTACAGACAATAGGCCTAGCTCTTGAAAAAATATTACAAAAAAGACGATTATTTCGAATTGACCAATCAATGACCACATTGTTAAATTTAAGATGAGCCGCAGCCTCTGCCGCAAACTTTTTGTGGTATTCGTAATACCCTTGGCCTGGATACCTGTATGCCATGTCAATGACATCTCTTTCGTAGGCATCCAGCTCCTTTCTCCTATGTGGAAAAACCTCACACATTACATTCTTATAAATTCCAAAAGCTTGGATAAATTCTCCAATTGATAAATTCCTGTTTATCCTAGAATCGTGTTTAGGAGCTTTTTCATCATTATTCACGGAGCTGTATGCCTCATTAATACCCGAACCCGTATAATACGGAACTAATAAGGCAGCTAAATTAATATCATTACCTGCCACTATGCTCTTCCGTAGTTGGGGGGAGATGGACTCAACGAACGGCAGTGATTCTGCAGAAAACCCATGGGTTGTTCTTACAACCGTAGACATCCTACTCATTTGTGCTTCGCTACCTGCTGCTGCTGACGGCATGGTGTTGTTAAAAGATCGATACGCTGTTTCTAAGTTGAACTCGCCGCCGATCACATCTCCGATGCCGGTCCCAGGACGATCTTGTAGAACGTTCGATTCCATTCTCCGACTGTCAATGGCTGATGCTTGAGGAGCATTATTTCCATTAATTCTTCTTTCGCCAACGAGTCCGTTCACAGTATGTGTCAGGTTTTTCATGTTTGATTGTAGAGCCTGGACTGTCGAAGTTAGACTCGACACTACATCGATCAAAGTTCTATTTTGACGATCCAGCTGATCATTGTTTACATCCGGTGTAGGCGATGTTGAATCATGGGATCGCGCACTATTCCCGTCGTACTGCGCATGCGTGATACTTGATCCCTCTGTATCGACGTCCACCGCGCACACATCTCCTAATATGGACATGGCATTGCTCTCCGAAATACTTTGTGCTGGTGTTTTTAACAGCCGTACCAACGCCATTCTGCGTGCATTAGCAGGAAAACGAATATTTTTCCTGCGACACTCCTGTTTCAAGCGCTCGACTGTCCAATTTTCTAACAATTGGGGATCGTATTGAGAACGTGGATTTCTCTTGTCTGACCGTGTCGGGCCCATGCTGCCTGATGTTCTTGATAATAAAGTTTTTTTGAATGAAACTAACGGTTGACTGAAATTATTCAATATTCTTCTTGAGAAAGAAAACAAGATAAAGTCTATCCTTACCGCATACAAAAACGAATGAACGTAAATATAATACGTTAGTGTATATGTCCAAAATATAAATCCTTTGATCGGAAAACGGTCACAAAATCAGGAACAGTATATAAACTAAACGTGCTGTGCAATGTTCCTTGTAAAACAAAGCGAAGTAAATAAATAATAAGAAATATAAACGTATTATAAGTTGAAAACGGTAGAATTAAAATTTTGGTCTTTACTGGATGCTGGAAAACGCGCAACTGTCCTTTCTTTCTTTGTGAATTTTGGCGTCTTCTCGTCTTACAATTTGATTGGTCAGTGTTATCATACCCATTGGGGCACCATTTGGGGTCTCCCATATCATGGGAAAAAAGGGGGACATAAAGGTTACTAGATTACTTCTTACATGTATAAACTACAATTTAACTTCTTTAAATTTTCATTCTGTCATTGCTAGAAATAAAGTAAATGGACAAGGATTCCTTAAAGCTCAGACTTAATCCTTTAATCTCTAGACTAAAACATTATATACATAGTTGATCTATTTGTTTAATCCAAGTCAACCCTAGCAGACTGAGAGGTTAAATAGGGATAGATTTTAAATCTATTGGCTAGTTCAAACTTGTATTGTTTAAAGCTAAGTAAACAAAAACAATATGTGGCTTAATTTATGTATATTGTAAATATGCACATCAATAACTTCATTAAAAATGTGCCTTCATATTTTTTAAAGAAGCATTAATACCAATTCAAAGTTTAAAATGAACCAAAGATACGATAAACAGTCACCACAAAAGAAACACACATTATATCCAAACCTTTATTTAGAAATGTAAGTTTTTATGTGCATCTTTTTTTTTTTTTTTGCTTTCTTTCTCATGACTTCCAGAAGTTATGCTGGAACAAATAATAAAGTTGAATTTGTTAAAATTTCATAGCATTTGGTCAACCAGAACAAAAGTTATTGCAGGAACACAGAAGCCAACAACTACAACGAAGACACGGATGACAGCATCATACTTTTATCTATCTGCAATTTTTACCATTGTATAAAAAATTCTGGTAAGACTATTGAATGGTCTGTGTATCACACAAGACTCTCTGTGACAACTTATCAATTATGAACATGCCATCATAAAAATTTCATGTCCTAAAATCTCAATTTTACTAACCTGGCAGACTTTCATTACAGTTGTCCAGAAGTCTTGATCTGTACATCCTTTCTGGAGTCACTGAAAACAGAAACCAAATTGGTGAATTAGTCGCTGAAAACAGAAAGTAAATTGGTGAATTTCCTATATTACAGTCACCAAAATACACTGCTGATCAAAATAAACTATCTGAATGTGAAATTCAGCACAATGAACTCACTGATACATAAACTCTAGTAAAACACATAATCTATATCAAGTGCTTTTCTAAGTAAATTATTCACAAATAAACATTATTGAAACTTACTGCTTGGAAACCTTAATACTTTTTAAAGCAATATTTTCCAATGCTAAACTAGACCTAAAGTAGTGGTTATTGAACAATTTATCAAGCTAAAGACAGACTTCTGTCCATAATTTGAAATCTGAGACTGACAAAGTACACTCATGGTTCAGTTATTTCCCTTTGTTTTAATCTTTTTTAGGAGATCAGATAATTTTCTTTGGTTTAGCATTACAAAAAACACTCTCAGTTTTCCTTGACTTTAAATCTAAGTTTTCACTTAAAAGTACTTTGGCATGTTTTTTCAAGTTTAACAAAGAATTTTGAATCAAAACATTTTCAATTTAAAATTTAAGTTTTAAAATTTTTATTCAGGCACAATTTGAGTGAAAAATTTGCCCAGTATACTAATTTCTGAAATCTATTATAAGGTTTCACATTTTACAGATTGATGATGGTCAATGGGAGATAACTCTAAACACCTTAAAGTTTTTTTCTATGAATAAGAATATTATCTGTTGAGCCAATAATAGTATGTAATTGAATAGCAGAATAGCAGAAAGTAATAATTCATAGTAAAGAGATACAAATGTAAAATATTGCTATAAAAGTCTTTTATAAAATGAATTATTAAGACATGTCAATGTGCCATTCTGAAAATGTTCAGTAAAGTCTTATCTAAATGGGTCATTTTTGGCTAATATTTAAAACTGCACATCACTTCTATGATCCCTGTTAATAAAAGTAAAGTTAAAGTGCAGAAATATTTCTCATCTTTTTCTTCAATCTTCTTTATAGTGATATCATATGCCCACTTAAATCTAACATTTAAAAACCTTTGACACCAAAAAGCATACACTTAAAAATTTTAATGGGTGTTAATCTAACAGGCCTAAAAAATATCTGGGAACACATACTTATAACAAAATTTAAAATTGATACATTTGTTGGTGCCTTTAATCCTCGGGTTGGGGTAAACACAGTGGGTCCCTTTGTTAAGTTTGTCGTCCAGAATCTATTTCATCGATCAAAACTAACATTAGATACATCCTTACAGAGTAAAGACCTTTTCATAAATGCATTCTAAAGGTCAGATCAAATACATCATTAGCTTTTAAAAAGAAGACACAATAAGATAAATTCTTTGAATTCATTGTAGGAGTCATCCAATTTCTGATGGTGACAATACAAATGCATGATGTATTAGAATTATGGAATTTATCTTTGAAATTTGAAATTTTTTACAAGTACCAAAAATGAACAATTGGGTTTACAGAATTTCTCAACTGACAAATTAAACTAAATGTACAACTAGAGGCTCCCAGGAGCCTGAATCGCTCACCTTGTATTCGATGACTTATAAGCTGAATATTTAGCAAAGGACTGCTTCTCTGTGGATTATCAATTTTAATGTTCTAAGGGAAAAAACTCCTAACAAGAAAGGTCTTACAACTTTGATCCCATTGCATAATTTTTAGATCTTTACATGTATATGCGTAATCATATGCAATTTAAATTTTTCAAATATCTTGTATAGTTTTCAAGATAATGGTTTTCAAGAAAATTTGAAAAAAGAAAAAAAAGGGCAATAACTCCTACAACCATAGCCAGATATTCTTCAAAACTTCAGGGCAGGTAGATCTTGATGTGCTAATCACTATTACTCAACCAGAATTTTAATATCTGATACCATTTTTTAGCAATTGGTAAAAAACTGCAATTTACCCTTATTTTCTATTTTTAGCGATGGCGGCCATGTTTTTTGTCAAATCAAAATTTCTAACGACAATTTTGTAGACGACATACTTCAGAACAACCCTACCAAGTTTCATTACATTTAGCCAAGTGGTTTTAGAGAAGAAGATTTTTGAAAAGTTTAACAAAAAGCTGTGAAAATGGTCAATTTTTACAATCAAAGGAGTATTACTCCTAAAGGAATGGTCCTACAACTTTTGTAGATCTTAATGTGCTTAACCATATGCAATTTAAATTTTTCCAATAGCTTGTATAGTTTTCAAGATATTGGTCTAAAAAAGTGCAAAATTTGGAAAAAATCAAGAAAAAGGGCATTAACTCCTACAACGATTGTCGAATCTTCTTCAAAATTTCAGGACAGGTAGATCTTTATGTGCTGATCACTTTTACCCTGCCAGAATTCTGATATCTGATACGATTTGAAGTAATTTGCAAAAAACTGCAATTTACCCTTATATTCTATTTTTAGCCATGGCAGCCATGGTTTTTGTCGAATCAAAATTTCGAGTGATAATTTTGTAGACAACATACTACAGAACAACCGAACCAAGTTTCATAACATTTGACTAAGCAAGATTTTTAAAAAGTTGAACGATGGACGACGGACAATGGACAGATGACGGACGATGTGATTGCAAAAGCTCACATTGCCTTTGGCAAGGTGAGCTAAACAGGGAAGTTAAAGTTTAAACAAAAAATTGCTCATCTATCCACGCATAAGTCCAAATCAAATGTTTAAGGACATGGAAGTTCTGTTTAAGCCAACCCTAACCCCACATTGTTGTTCTTGTAATGATGTTATTGTACAAAGTTTTATGATGATCTGATTTATGGTTTTCCAAAAATTCATATAAACCTAATATACAGTAGTAATTTAAGTTCCATTTGAAAGGACCAACTTTAAAACCTTGTGACCCATCAAAGTTAGTGGGACAAATTTTTTTATAAGCGATGTCATTTTATACATTTCTAATTTACGTGTTTAGTAATTACTGAACTTCTATACATATAAACTGTGGTTTTGGTATAAAAAGTTGATACATTTTCTCACAAGAAAGTTTATCAGAAATTATCATGATAAAATAACATTTACTATGAAATTACAAATAAAACTTATAAGAAATCATCCAGCTCACTGGTCCAAGATGAAGAAAACAGCCTTAAATAATAGCTTAATGCCTAATTAACAATATAAACAAATTTCACAGGGAACTTCAATAAATGATGAATGTATTTTTCTGTAACTATCAGCTTCAAACCTTTTTTCTGTAAACCAGAAAGTATGTACAAATGTCATGAATGTTTAGATATTTCTTGTACTTAAAATTTTGAATCTTGAAATTGAGAACTTTGGTAGAACAAAAAGATGACCATACAAAAATATGCCTATTGGTTGTTTTGTGTTCTTTTTAATTGAAAAATTGTAACATAACAATAATTTTAAGACTCTAAGGTTGATAAAATTCTACTCAAAAAGGTAAATTTGTTTTCAACAATTATAAACCTTCAGTGCTCTTCTCTACCAGGACATTAAATTTTACAATCTTACATTTATCTAACTTGAATTAAAAATCGATTAAATTTATCAAAATGTAAACACTTTAGAAAACTGCATCCAATCATTTAAAATGTGAACAATATTAAACCTATTTCTCAGAAAGTGAACATTTTTCCATATTAACAGAGACTGTCTGTCAGACAGACTTTAACAGCAATATACTCCAACTAATTTCAGAGCAAAATTCAACAAGGGGTTGCTCTAACTTGGCACACCCCTTTTCATTCATCTCTGACAATGGCCTATTTTTCTCTTATGGTAAATATGGAATTTCTAATTTGCATGTGTGGAATTCTTTGTAAAAAACCCCATCTCCTTCAAAGTCATCAATATGTTTATTTTGTCAAGATCAAATCAATCAACATGCACCTGAATCAATGGTAGTGTTCTATATACAACTGTACTATGTAAATGCCAAAAGTTCACCCTAATCAATAGCCTGATTTGTAAACTATTGAAGTACCCACCCCTGACTGACATAGAATCTGATTATCTACAGAATCAGACAAATCTACATTAAACTTGGTACAATGACCACACCAATACACATTGCTGACAGAATGTCAATACTTAACTCATTCACTAAATATTTCCTTGTTTTTGTTTTTTGCTTTTTCATCCAATTATGAAATTTTAAATATCTCTACAAAATCTTGTGTAAGATTCTAGTGCCAGATCAAGGGGGAGGGAGTTTCCATCATGAACTCCCCCCCTTATTTGGAATTTGGTAATTTTCATGCAAATTTTAGGCAAAATTAACCTTAAGTCCCCCCTTTCGTCTTCTGTAGACAATAGGCAGACCCCCCTTTCAAAAATTTCTGGGTTCTTTGGTCACATTCTGATTACATAATAATAACGGTACCTTTTTGTAAAATATATGATCAAACATGGACAAACTAAATGACCTTACTCCTTAGCCTGTCTTTTCTCCACTTCCATTTTACAAAGTAAAGCTCAATACAGAACACTGAATTTTAAGGGGTCATGGTAAAATGCAACAACTATCCATGTAGATAAAAACACATCTACTTTCTTTATAAAAATGCTAAAACACTACATAAAGTTTTGCCAGTGCAATCAAGGTATGAACTTAAAACTATATTTGACCAGCTGTCCTTTTACATGAAACTGTTAAAGCAAGCCGAAGTATATTTTTAATTTTGTTTGAAAAGAGGAACAGCTGAACTATAACTGCTTACAAAAGTAATAATTGTCAGAATTCTTCAATCATCAAAAATCATCCAATCTATCTCAAGTACCTCATCAGAATATTTAGTGAAATTATAAACAATTAGTTCCATATGGCTCCGATATTAAAGAACTTCAAAACATTTCATTTTCATTTCAAGTTGATCAATTGAGCTATTACTGTTTAAGAGTTTCTAAGTGCAAAACTAATCATAAGCACTAAATGATGTGGTATTTTGTGTCTAGTAACAATGCTTCTATCTTTGGTAATTTATTAAAAACCCAAAACTTTGTTATCTTTTTCAAAATTATTGTCATTTTTGCCAACAAAATTGTGGTTCCTTTTCCTGCAAGCCCAGACTTTGCTTATAACAAGCTACCACAATAGTTTTTTTTTTACCCAGGCCAACCAACATGCTTAAATCTAACCAGATCAGAACTCCCTTCCACATTTTACAGATAGCCCAGTTCATGGAAATGTGTAAAAATCAGTAATATCTCCTTTGTAAAACATCATCAATCATAAACATTATACAAGACCTATCTGCTAAATTTGTACTGCCCTGCTTTTTCTGACCCAAGGCAAAACCAACAAGCTCAACACAAGCATTTCAGAATTCTACTTCATATTTTACAGTAAGCTTTGTGCAGTTTTTACTGATGCTTGACACATGTAAGTAGATAATAATGACATGTAAGATATGGAAAGGTGTAAAAATCAACGATATGTCATAATAATGGATGTAATATCTATGATTGCTTCCCTGTAAAACATCATCTTAGATAAACATTCTACTGTCACTGTGATCTTAGATTGGAAACTTAATCAATGTGTAAAATCTATCAACGGTGAATAAATATGATTTAAAAGTTTTTATACCTGTGACGGATATTAAAATTTTTGAACAAGGATGCATGCAATTGTTAAATATACTCTAGGACCTCTTGGTTCATAAATCGCTAAACAAAAGTTTTCTGCAAAACAATAGGGTGCAAAGTCCTAGGCCTTTTGTACAATGCTTGCAATTTTTCTTTCACCATATCAAACATCCAAAACACAACAAAGACATGAAACAAGAATACATGTGTCCAAATTTAATGATATGATGCCCCATTTTGGAAGAAAGAAAAACAACTTCAGAATGAGAGTAAACCAGAGTTGGGATAGAGGAACTGATGAACAGATGTACAGATGAACAACCAAACAAACCTTAATGCTATGAACCCCTTTCTTTTTGCAGGTGGGGCATAAACTACAATAATCTATCAGGGTAGGAAATTCACTGAAAAAGTTATCAGTGCTACTTCCCATGATACCTGTGTTTACTTTATAGCCGGTCAAATTTTCATGAATTTTAGCCTGCCCTATCGACTGGCAGTTGGGCTATTATTTCCAACTCTGGATTTATTCTGATTTTGTCTGAAGAACAAAGATGAACCTGGTACTAAATACTGAGAATAAAACATCTTTCAGATGAAAAGACCCAACTCCCATAAAAGGCAGAACATTAAATAATAGAAAGAGTAGAATTAGCCTGCCGGGATACTCACTTGGGGCCTTTATTTCAACATTTGTATGAAATTGTTTGAATATGAGGTTCCAGGAGAAATCTAGAGTTGGTGATTCCCCTGGTTGGAAAATTATAGATCTGCTTCAAAAGAATGCTAAAAGGAAAACTTGTTTGAGTAATGAAAAGACCTTATAAAAACCAATTCTTGAGCATGGAAACAAATATTGTTTGTTAAGCTCCAATTTTCTACAGAAGGTCAGAATCAGATCTAATTCCTTACATTTATTTTCTATCAGCATCAAAAGAAACTAAATCATACAGATAACTTTATAGATCTTTATGCCAAAAATGTTGATTTGATTAAGAGATGAATCAAGTTGCTTTAGCAAAGATCACAGTGTTTATTTTGTTTGTTTGTAATAAAGTTAAAAAAAATGCTGGAGTTGCAGAACTCTGTATCATTATTTCAATTTTAATCATTCTTTTAACCATTCTTCTTATTTAATATTTCAAAAGCTGAAAAAAGCTCTAGGCTTTATAAAGATAAATCAAAACTAGAAAAACTGTGAGCCGCAGCTCACAAATAAATACCCCCCACCCACCAAAAAAATTAATCAGATAAAATTTAGAATAGGAGATGCACATCTACATTATGTCACAAAGATTGTGTGTAGGTTTCATGAAAATCCATCAAGAGGTATAGGAGGAGTTGCAGATAAGAGATGGGCACCCCCATGTAGTTGAATGGCTGAGTCCATGTATTGCTATGGGAAACCCCAAAATCATTCTGATCAAACTTGCAAATAGTAAGTGCGCATCTACATTATGTCACAACAATTGTGTGTAAGTTTCATGATAAACTGTTAACACAGAGACATGTCTCGCCTGTCGCAACTGGACACAGTATAAAATGAAGTAAAAATCCTCCTTAAACTGATCTTTACTGATGCTTAAGCAGCTGCATACCAAATATAAATGGTGAACCATAACCGCTTTATATTATAAAAACACTCATGACATAAGTAAAAAGTTAAAAAGTGTAAAATCTCAAAGTCAGTCGTCTGTGACTGCAGGATCATACAGACAAAATACTTTTGAAATTGATCTGTACTGATGCTAATGCAAGTGCATACCCAATATCAATGATGTACAATAACTGCTTCATGTTAAACAGACGTAAGAAAAAAGGTTAACCTCGGCCAAATCGGTGTAAAATTTCAAAGTCAGTAGACCGTGACTGCAGGAGCATACAGGTGAAATCCTTTTAAAACTGATCTGTACTAATGCTAATGCAAATGCATACCCAATATCAATGGTGAACCATAACTGCTTCATGTTAAACAGACGTAAGAAAAAAGGTTAACCTCGGCCAAATCAGGGTAAAATTTTCAAAGTCAGTAGACCGTGACTGCAGGAGCATACAGGTGAAATCCTTTTAAAACTGATCTGTACTAATGCTAATGCAAGTGCATACCCAATATCAATGGTGAACCATAACTGCTTCATGTTAAACAGACTTAAGAAAAAAGGTTAACCTCGGCAAAATCAGTGTAAAATTTCAAAGTCAGTAGACCGTGACTGCAGGAGCATACAGGTGAAATCCTTTTAAAACTGATCTGTACTGATGCTAATGCAAGTGCATACCCAATATCAATGGTGAACCATAACTGCTTCATGTTAAACAGACTTAAGAAAAAAGGTTAACCTCGGCAAAATCAGTGTAAAATTTCAAAGTCAGTAGACCGTGACTGCAGGAGCATACAGGTGAAATCCTTTTAAAACTGATCTGTACTGATGCTGATGCAACTGCATACCAAATATCAATGGTGTAACATAACTAGTTCACACAAAACAGACTTAAGAAAAAAGGTTAACCAATTGTGGACGCCGCCGCCGCCGTCGCCGTCGCCGCCGGAATCACCATACCTAAGTCTCGCCTTTTGCGACATTCGTCGCAGGCGAGACAAAAATCCATCAAGGGGTTTAGGAGGAGTTGAGGATAAGAGATGGGTACCCCCATGTAGGGGAATGGCTAAGTCCATGTTTTGCTATGGGAAACTCCAAAAATCATTCTGATCAAATTTTAAAATAGTAGGTGCACATCTACATTATGTCACAAAGATTGTGTGTAAGTTTCATGAAAATCAACCAAGGGGTTTAGGAGGAGTTGCAGATAAGAGATAGGTACCCCCATGTAGTCAATGGCTAAGTCCATGTTTTGGTATAGGAAACCCCAAAAATCATTCTGATCAAATTCTAAAATAGTAGGTGCACATCTACATTATGTCACAAAGATTGTGTGTACGTTTCATGAATATCCATTAAGGGGTTTAGGAGGAGTTGCGGATAACAGATGGGTACCCCCATGTAGTGGAATGGCTAAGTCCATGTTTTGCTATGGGAAACCCCAAAAACCATTCTGATCAAATTTTAAAATAGTAAGTGCAAATCTACATTATGTCACAACAATTGTGTGTAAGTTTCATGAAAATCCATCAAGGGGTTTAGGAGGAGTTGCGGATAAGAGATGGGTACCCCCATGTAGGGGAATGGCTAAGTCCATGTTTTGCTATGGGAAACTCCAAAAATCATTCTGATCAAATTTTAAAATAGTAGGTGCACATCTACATTATGTCACAAAGATTGTGTGTAAGTTTCATAAAAATGCACCAAGGGGTTTAGGAGGAGTTGCGGATAAGAGATGGGTACCCTGAAGTGTAACGGAAGGACGGACGGAAGGACGGACACCCCTATCACTATATACCCCCCACTTTTGAAGTGGGGGGTATAACTAGAATGGCAGTGGAAGACGTATGTCGCCTGCGTCTTCAAATATTCGGTAAACAGGAAGTAGATGAGTTACACCATATAGCACTATAGGATGAAGCTTCATGCCAAATAGCAAGAGGCTGTGTCATGTAGTTGCCTGGAAAACTGCGACTGAAAATTTTGTGACGCCGCAGGACGCTACACAACCGATATTGTCAAAGTGATTCCTATATGTTGCAGGCGACATAATTAAATGTTCTAGATGATGAGTTTTTCATGTGTAAAAACTGACTTTCTGCATGATTGTACCCCATATGTGGTTTAAAAAGATGAATAATTAATTGTTAAATATGTCAAGAAATGTAAAAGGTGCTTGGTCATTGCTCTTTGATGGCTTAGCAAAATAGACATTTGGGAATGTGACTTTAAAAACGACAGATTCAACTGCAAAATAGCAACGCAATCCATACATTTAACCATTCTCCTTACAATAGCCAATGATATACAGCCCTTTGGTGAAAAATTTATATATATCTTAAATTGTTGGAAAGGGGACATAAGAATATTTGACAAACATCAGTATCTGTAAATGAATAGACACTAAGTACATCCAAACTGTGCTTCCTCGTGCAGTGTATCAGCAACAACTGCAAAATGTTTAAACAACATCAAAGTGATCTGTGAAAATATGTTTACATTCAAATAAAAAGATCTTTAAATGGATTAAAAAGTAACGTTAAATTACCTATTAAGGACACGTCCACAATACAATCCAGGTTATCTAAACTTTTACTTTTCCTGTCATGTTTAATTTTCACTGAAGAGGTCTTGCTCCTTAAACAATGCATCTTAAGCGAAAGAAATCGTTCCACAAAATCAGTTCAGGTTAAGACGCCATTTATACTAATTTGGCAAGATAACCTATTTTGAGAATTTTTAAGTAAGCGAGGTATTTTATGGTAGAGCGATTTACAATAACAACAAATCTCAATCTACCTTTAATATTTTATATCTTTATGATGCTTTCAAGGTCTTATATATGTAAGCAGGCCCATTAATCCTAGGTTAATTGCCATCAGATTTTGTGTCCACACAGAGACTTATATAACAATAAAGACAATATGCTGAAGTCCTTTCAAGAATGTTTGGTAATAAAATTCATCAGAAGTTCATGAAACATTTACTTTGACAATTCATCATGCATACACCCAGCAACTTTAGTAGTATTTTATTCTGGTTCGTCTGAACAATACTAAGTAAAATCTAATGAATGTAAGCCATTAATGGTATGTCAAATAGTTTTGTCACAATATCATGGGGATAGCAAGTAAAAGTCCAAGTCCCATAAGGCATGAAAAAAGAAAAGCTGGAAATGGGTTTCCTGACATTAACATTTGAAGGCTTTAATAGAATTTCATAAATCTAACAAATAATGCCACTTATGATGTATGGAATACACCTACTAATATTAAGACCAGTTGGTCAAAGGTCTAGGTCATCTGTTCAAAATTGTAAATTTGTTTTTGGTGGATGAGATAAGTAAATCACCAATTGAGTCACATGTGAAGGTCATTTATACTCTATGCATCCTCTTGTTTACAATAACCCTGGTGAGATATTACAGGCTTGTATTCAGACAGGGTTGCATCAAGCGCGCATCCCCTCTTAACTTTGAAAAATTATAATTTTTGTCAATTAATTTTGTCATTTGATTTTCAGAAAAAAATACACATATATTTTTCTAATATTTTCTTAAGTGCCCCCTTCTTACATCAAATCCTGGATCTGCGTCGGTATCAAATCTATCTTATCCATCATATTAGAACGATTCCTAACCTGACATATTGCGACACAAAAATTTACAAAACAACATCATTTTCAAAAATTAGCAATTAAAAAACAAGAGTTAACACTAAAGTATGTCTCGCCTGTCGGCACCATCACAGAACTCATTGAAGGTCAAGCTGGGCCTCCACAAAAGTTAAGGTCAAGGTCATGTGACACTCACACATGAAAGAATTCTATTCAACCATCACAAAAATGTCTGAAGTGTGTTCTAGATACCATAGTTATTGAGAAACAATGAAAAAAGACTGACATTCAGTAAGTCATTCAACCATGAAAATGGGGTCAAGGTCACATTACATGGTGACGTCAGTTGTGTATACCATAATTCCCAAATATCAGATGCCTAGCTATAATATTATACTTTTCACTTTAATTCATTTTCCACTAAAAAATCATCTAAGTTCACAAAGTCACTGAACCGTGAAAATGGGGTAGGGTCCCAAAACATGGTGTCAGTTGTGTAGACCAAAACCCCAAATGTCTGTATACCAAATGTCCGATGCCTAGCCATTACATGTATACTTTTAACTTATTTATTTTCCACAAAAGTTTTAATTGTCCCAAAAATCATCTAAGTCCACAGAGTGACTGAACCATGAAAATGGGGTAAGGGTCAAACGGCATGGTGCCAGTTGCGTAGACCATAACCCCAACTGTCTGTATACCAAATATCAGATGCCTAGCTGTTATACTTTTTTAATTATTCATTTTCTGCAAACGTCTTAAAAAGGGGTCTTTTGGCTCAAAAAAACATCTAAGTTCACAGATTCACTGAACCATGAAATTGGGGTCAGGGTAAAACGGCATGGTGCCAGTTGTGTAGACCATAACCCTAACTGTATATCAGTTGCCTAGCTATTATACTTTTCTTGTAATTCATTTTCCACAAAAGTCTTACAAAAAAGTTTACATCGCCTCCGCCGCCACTGGAAAGTAATACCTATGTCTCGCCTTCAGCTCCTAAAGTCGCAGGCGAGACAAAAAGCAGTGTATATTAGAGTACAAATTATATTGCCTTTTAGATATTTGGTTCCTTGTGCAATAAGCTTGAATACAAACTCAAACATCCCAGTGCGACAGTCAGTCACCAACTCTAATACTAGTGAGTGTTTTTACACATCTCAGTGGTAGATCCAGAGGGATACAGAGGGGGCATATGTCCTTCCCCCCCCTTAAATTGAGAAATTTTCATTTTTAGCAATTACGCCCCCTCTTTCATGGTCCTCTGGATCTGCTCCTGCATCTTATAGTTTCTAGCAACAAGATTTGCAGGACATACATCCAGAAATACAACCTCAAAGTACATTTACTATATTCAGAGCCATGGCTGTCAGATCTTGGGGCTGACTGATGGATGTAATAACACATCTTCCCTGGCCAAGGGTTACGATCAGAAAGAAGAGGAGAGAGGGGCAGATTGCAACCCTTGGCTGTGAAGATGGTAATAACATTGTTTTTGGAAAGTAAAAGTCTGAAGCAACCCAATATTTCTTGCATCCTATTGTAAAATCAACACACCCTTTTAAAGCATCTGAATATGGGACAGAGACCACAGATTAAATAATTTAACCTTTAAATTAGTACCTTTGATCCTAATTGAAGTTGAAAATTACAGTCAATAGAGTGTTACATTTAAATTTCAGACCCCTGAATTATAACAAGTGATATCAAACTAAAATGAATCTAAATGACACAGTTTGACATTATGATTTTTTAAATCACCCTCATATAAAACACCCACTTCCCGCTTTTACCGTTTATTATTGACGATAACGTGGGAAATTCAACCAATTTATCATGTGTTTTTGTTTCTAAGTATGCCTACTAAAAATAAGTCAAAAGAATCAAATATTTCAACAATAAATGCAAATTTGACAAAAGGATCAGATCTATATTATCTATGAACAATTCCATTGACTTTGAACTAGAAATATGCATTACCACAGTGTGCCTAACAGTGGAAGAAAAAAATCACCAAAAAATTTCCATTTTCTAATTTCATAGGTGTTGACTAGTACCCTATAAAAAGGATTTGCTCATTGTGGGATAGAAAGTTTTTGTTTGATATCCTCTTATATGTTTCTACATAACTAAAGTATTTAACTGAAACCACACTAACAATGAAGTACTAGGTCTCTTACATGTAAATGAAGTATCAAATAAAATACAAGAAAATGAAATCTCTCGTAAGGTACTTGACATTACTAAGGTGTCAAATTCAATTCAAGATATAGATGCATATTAAGTACCCTTTATATACATAGTAAGTCAATGCAGTACTTGTTCAAGGTATCCTTAGTCTCTTCATTTAAAAAAAAATCACCTAAACCTATATTAAAATATTAAAACTTAAGCCAGTTTAAAACTACCCAACAATCACCAAACTAGTTTTTTGGTGGTTTACTTCAAGCAAAGTTCTGGAATTACAAATGTATAGGATCAATGTGTACTTGTCATTGGTACTGCATGTAGTAGAGTTCAGAATGACTTTAAGCAAAGGGAACTTGTATCACGACAAATACAAAGCATAAGTCTAATTCAATATTTGATAGAAATAAAAGTACAAATATATACATAAAGAATGAACTTCAAAGGATTGCCCATGTAATATCTTTTTCTGTCGCCCCTTTTTACAAATTTCTTTTGCATATACTGGGCTTTTGAAAAAAGACAATTATCTTTTAAAAAATTACTATAAAAGAAAATGTCTTTTTCCAACTTGTTATATTATTCATGTGCTGTTTGATCTTGTTTTATTTGCACCAAAAATTGTTTTGAAGTCTTATTCCTTTAAAGCTTGAATTTAACAAATCCTGTCAGACAGAGAGAAGAAATGAGTTGCAAATGAAGAACAACATATGCATTTTTATAAATAAAATAGATTAAATTTTTGAATTTAAACCTTTTTCCTTTTTTAGTATCCTACATAAAAACTTGTCCCTGACTAATGATCCATATGGGTATTAGTTTGCCCTGCAAAAGGATCAAGTGTGCTTTTAAAATGAAATATAGGGAAGTTAAAAAACTTATTTGGATTTCCAAAAAAGTTAAACCTTACCTAAACTGTACTTCTTTGATTTGTGAAAACTGAACATTTTTACTCCAATTACAAATTCTCACACATGTATTAAACTTATAAAATATCCATTTTTACTCCAACTACAGCAAATAAATGTACTAAATGCTATAAAATATCCATTTTACATAAAACTTTTTAAGTCTTCAGTATCAACAGTAAAACTTAGGGTAAAACTGTCCGTTTTTGACTATACAAATACTATCCACAAGTTCCAAGTATGGCATAATCCTTAACATATTATTTACTTTCTCCAATTAAACACATTGTTCAAATACCCGCGGTAAAATTTGTCCACAATCAAACAGGTTTCATGGTTCAGTACTTGTGACGGGATAGAATTACATCCTTAAAAAAAATCAGTTACGCATAGACAAAAATGATCTAACGAATAAAATCTAGTGCTCTAGCTATGGCATATAATCTTCCCCAGTATTGTGTACTGCACTGCTTTAAATAGCTGTACTAGTAAAACCCTCAATCATCAATTTAATAAGTCAATGAAAATGATCAAGAATTTAAATCACTTCACACAGAGAAACTTATCTTCCTAATATATTTTGTGGCTGAGAAACTTTTCTTCTCTAATTTATTATGCGGTTGATTTATCCAATGTTTTACTATTCGCTGCACTGAAAATTGGCAACTAGTAAAAAGCCCCATCATTCGATAGAGGTACCAGCATATTATCTCATTGTTAACTAGTAAACAAAATTCAATTACAATTTGTTAAGAAGGCTATTTAGATGCCCTTCCTGTATAAATTTAATCAACGATACAATACAACTTGCACAGTTAAAACAGCACTTCTCTCTATCCCAGTATTTGAGTAATTTAAGGACAAATCAAGATAAGAAATAAATGTCCCTGAGATAAGATCCCAGATAAAAAAATATGTTGACAATAGGAATAGTGTCCTTGTTGGACAAGTGAAATAATACTACTGATTAGAATATCTTCCTTTTAAAAAGAATTTGCGATGTTTGTCTTTTGTTTGATAATACAAATTTCCAGAGAAAAGAGTAAAGACTGGTTGAAAATTTTACATAAATAATATGCATAGGCAGATGGCTTAGGCTCCTTTTTGTGTCAATTAAAGGGCCCCTTTATAGAAAATGTCTATATCAAGCATGTTCAGGAACAAACAATACAAAACACATTCTTAAAATCTAGGAAATTACTTAATAAGCATACACTGTGTACTTGCTGTCTTCCCAAAATGTGCCAGTCTGTAGGACCCGACCGGCAATAATGGGCAAATTTTACTGTGGTCCTGCGTATTTGTTGAATTAACAATAGAAAAATGTTAAATTGGTTTAGCAGTGTACATATATTTGCGTTGAGGTCTGACAAGCCAAGAACAAATGGCATGATATGACTACTGTGAGATCTAGATTATTATTTTAAGTTGCCTTCACAATTCATCTCATAAACTTAATAGCAAATTTTATCTGGTGTAACTATAAAGGAAATAAAAAGCTTCGCAGAGCGCAGCATGATACGACCGCAACATGTCGAACATTGTACATTTTAGGCCCAATATGGATAGTCAATTGCTCTGGACACATGCAGCCCATGGTGAACTGACTAAGTATTTTGACACATTCCGCCTTTGGTGGACTATCCATCCACATTTCACAAGAAATTCATTCTTTTTTTCAAAAGCAGACTCAAATAATTTAGTAACAAAAACATTACCCCTTTTCACTTTTTCTCCTTTTGGCCCCTAGCAGCAATTAGGGGGAGAGAAGTGTTGCAAAAATAACATTCAATTTGGTAAATTCACAACAAGAATTTATTTGCAAAAATTGACAATAGATAAAAGTTTCAACTTTGGTTCCTATTGGCCCCTATTCCAAAATTAGGGGGGCTAAAGCAATAATTAATCCTCAATTTTCTGTCCACCACTTGACAAGACTTAACTCGCAAAAAAAAATTTCAAAATCAGACCAGAAATAAAAAAAAGTTGATTTTTTGCCCCTTTTGGGCCCCTTAAATCGAAATGAAAAAAAAAAAGAATCACCAAAAATGAATCCCTGTTATGGAAAAATTGTAAGGCATATCATTGTCAAATTTAATAACAATTGACCAACCAGAACCAAAGTTATTGTGGGAAGAAATAAATAATTTGAATTTTTTGCCCCGTTTTGGGCCCCTAATTTAAAAACAAATAAAGGAGAGACCCCCAAAATCAATCCCATTCATCCTTTTATGGTATGAAACAATATTGTAAAATTTCACAGCATTTGGTTAACGAAAAAAGGGGAACCCAAAATCAATCCCATCCATCTTTTTATGGCAAGGAACATCATTATAAAATTTTATAGCAATTGGATAACTAGAACTTGAACTTAAGTTATTGTGGGAACACTAAAGATAACAGACAACGCAGATGACGACGACGCGGACGATGCAGACGACGACAGCATCATACCATTATACGTCCGCAAATTTTTTGCGGTCGTATAAAAACTGAAATCTTTAAATAAACCTGTCATAAAATGCATAACAAGTAAAGCTGTGACCTAGTTTATGCTCACTAGTTATAAACCCGCCCCCCCCTCCCCCGCTCCTAATGTTATGCCTTGCATAATAACCTTAGTATTGGTAATCAGGAAGTAGATGATCTGGGATCATAAAATTGATATACACCATATGGTACTATAGGATAAAGCTATATGCAAAATATGTAACCTCTACCCCTTGTAGGTGCTGGGAAAACTGTGGCTTAAAAAACTAAGAATTCAGTAAGCAGGAAGTACATGTAGATCACCTAGGAGCATAAAATCGGTATATACCATATGGTACTATAGAATAAAGCTTTATGCAAAATATCAGACCTCTACGCCATGTAGTTGCTGAGAAAACTGTGATGGAAATTTTGCATGTATGTACACTATGTGTAAAAACCTAAGTATTTGGTAAACATAAAGTAGATGACCTAGGAGCAAAAAATCTGTATACACCATATGGTACTACATGTATGAAATAAAGCAATATATGCAAATTATCAGACCTCTGGGTCATGTAGTTGTTGAGAAAACTTTCATTATAGACAGACAGGAGGACAGACGGACGATGGACAAGGGTAAAAGTATATACCCCCCTCATCTTGGAAGCAGGGGTATAAAAACAAAACAATGGACTTTAAAAAGATCATTTTGCTTCAATAAAAGCCATCTCTACTCCTACTTATTTCCACAATCAAATAACGCAACAATTCTAGTCTTCCCCAAAGTTTCCAATTCGATAAGTTGTTTCTCCCCCAAGACTGATCATAAGACATGAAGACAAGAGACTGTCACTTCTAACAAAAACATTAACTACTAAGACGGAATTGATAGATTTTACGTCAAATCTTATTTACGACTAGATTCACAGTCTCATAAATGTTGCTTTGGAAAGAAGAAGAATAGCCAAATTACATTCAGGTTTTTGTGTTATGCCCATTATGATATAATATTTGAAGAGGAGTAAGTATTGGAATTCTGCCTTTAGCTTAATGATTATACATCATCTTTGCTAACTTTAACAGACGCAGAACAAATAATGCTCAATTTATTCATAATATGCCTAGAAAATATTCATTCTTTTCCTAACGATTTCACGTCAGTTTCTGTAAATGCATTAGATTGCTTCTGTAAAGGTCAAAACTTTCATCAGTGAAACAAATTACTTTTTTAAATCAAATCTAGATCAGGTTATTGGTTTCAATAATGACTTTACTTTTGACTTTTTCCATGGTAATTAATGAAGTCATTAAGATATGCTCATTTCACCCACTGATTTCACCTTACAATACAAATTACATTTATTGCGGATTCTTTCATTTTTTGGGGATCAATTTTAATGATGAAATTTTGTGGTTTGCACTCTTTCCTAGAAGGAATCAATATAAAATTGTCATTTCTCTGGATTCTTATTTTTATGGTTGGCTGCCACCCTTGAAAACCCAAAAATTGGTACCCGATGAAAAATAAGGAAACCACAATATAACCATAGAAGTAATATTCCTATACATGTATCAAATATTGAAGTATAAATATAGTCTTTTTTAGTATGCATTATAGGACAAAGCACATTACCTATATTGCATAACCCTATATTGCACCCCTTACCCTATATCAAATACCCTATATCGAATACCCTATATCGCACCCCTACAAAATATCAATATTTTATTCTATTTTATGCTGTATTAACCCTCGACCTATATCATACCTCAGGCCATTGGCCCTCAGTATGATATAGGTGTCTCCGGTAAATACAGAATATGATACAGATTTGCCATGTATTATTCAGTATATAATACTTCCATGGTATAACTAAATAAACTGCATCAAAGAAACACTTTTATTTTTGTAAAAGACAACTGGTTCGTGACATATCTACCAAGTTAAAACAAGAAAAGAATTCCTTGGTCCCCTACTGAGTACAAAAAAATCTATGTTGGTTTGTTTAACAGGAAATAAATAGGACACAGACCTGAAAATGTATCCAACAATATGGGACCCTTACCTGAACCTCCATACCAAATATTGAAAGCCTATGAATAAAAGTAGTTGGAAAATCTTCATGAAACATCAGCAATTTTTCTACCCTAAAAAAATTCTAAGTTGGCTGGTTAAGCAGGTAGTACACCCCTTACTGAAGCTGCATACCAAAATTTAAAGCCTACAAATAATAGGAGCTGAGAAATTGGTTATGAGGAAAAAGTTACTCAGATATACCCACGTACAGATGGACGCTCAGCATTTCTGTGTCCCCTCACCCTGTTGCTGCAGAGGACACCAAATTTCTATCAAATCATCACCACAAGTATAAATGCTTTGCTTAACATGTCACATGTATATGTGTTCAATTTTGACTAGTTATATTTACAACACTTTCATAGTGCTGTGTTTGTGCTATGTCTGGGAAGTTTGAGAGCAATCAATATTTTTTTTGGTTTTTCACATCCAGTTATTTGATATTCTATAGAGGCGAATAAGAAGCAGAATACCTTAAAAAAGAAAACTTACAAAGCTGAGTCACGAATAAAGTTATTTAAATAATTTGCAAATAAAGTGATTTTCAAGTTTAATCAATGAAATTTTGAGTTTTATCATCAACAGGAAGAGAACAAGCTAAACACTTAAGTATTGCTAAAAGCATAAAATAATCTAGATTACTTTCTTTTAAGTATTGAAAGTTTTATCCTTGGTTTTTTGAATATACAATTTAGAGACACATTTAAGAGGAAAATTCTATAGCCCTGTCCATCTACATATTCACACATGGATTAACAAGACACAATTCTTGTTCATAATAAAAAAAATTGTCAATATCAAATCATTGTTAGCCTTTCCTCTATTTTACAGTCCTCCAGACTTTAGGATTAAAAAGAGCAATAAAAGTGCTTTATTTCAATGGCAAATTTTATGTTATTTACATTTAATTCTAAGAGAGATAACTCAAATTGAAAAGAGGTTTGTTTCATAAATAAAATATATTTACCACACCAATGATATTAGTTTTAAATAATCAGTCAAGAAGGTTAATAGAATTTTCTATACCTCCCAAACCCCCTCCCATTAATAAGGAACAAGTAATACTGTGAGCGAGCTCACAAAAGGATACCCCCCGCTTCATATTGGACTCTGTACTGTAAAAAAAAAATCTCAAGTCCAGTTATCTCCCCTCAATAATAACCAAGAGCAATACAAATTCTTCATGCACATCTACAGATGATGCACTTCTTTCATATAAAGTTTCATCAAAATCCATTAAGCAGTTTAGGAGGAGTTGCGCTTACGAGGTCTCCCATTGAATAATGTATTTAAAAAGTCTAAGTCCAGTTATCTCCCCTGAATGATGTCTGATTACAATGAAAATTCCTCATGCACATCTACATATGATGTACTTCTTTTATGTAAAGTTTCATCGAAATCCATCAAGCAGTTTAGGAGGAGTTGCGCTTACGAGGTCTCCCATTGAATAATGTATTATAATGTATTTAAAAAGTCTTAGTCCAATTATCTCCCCTGAATGATGTTTGATTGCAATGAAAATTCCTCATGCACATCTACATATGATGTACTTCTTTTATGTAAAGTTTCATCGAAATCCATCAAGCAGTTTAGGAGGAATTGCGCTTACGAGGTCTCCCATTGAATAATGTATTATAATGTATTTAAAAAGTCTAAGTCCAATTATCTCCCCTGAATGATGTCTGATTGCAATGAAAATTCTTCATCACATCTACATATGATGTACTTCCTTCATGTAAAGTTTCATCAAAATCCTTCCAGCAGTTTAGGAGGAGTTGCGCTTACGAGGTCTCCCATTGAATAATGTATTTTAAGAAGTCTAAGTCCAATTATCTCCCCTGAATGATGTCCTAGTGCGATGAAAATTCTTCATGCACATCTTCATATGATGTACTTCCTTTATCTAAAGTTTCAGGAAAATCCTCCCAGCGGTTAAGGAGAAGAAGCGCTTACGAGTTATGTGGACAGACAGACGGACGGACAGACGGACAGACAGACAGACAGGGTGTTTCCTATATACCCCCCCCCCAAACTTTGTTTGCGGGGGGTATAAAAAGTCAAATCAATCAACATTAAACTGAAAAATTTATTCTGCCTCAGGTGGTTATGTCTTCAAATGAAATAATATTCCCACAATGAATTGGATGCTTAAATGTAAGAGGAGTTGCCATATTGGGGTTTTAAATTTTTTTTAGCAAAAATTCCTCTTAATTTTCAGCCGGTTTTGTCTTTGTCTTTACGGTTTGATGATACTGATTACCCCTTTGGTACACCTTTGCTTCTTTCAAGGCAACCAAAACAAAAGGTTAAAAAGTTGGTTACACACAGTCAGATAGACAGTTATACTATGATCCATATATAACATATATATCCAAATTTCATTTGATGGGGTAATAATACAGACCATATTCATATGAAACTTCATATAAGGTGACATGATGTACTAATACATGTACTACAAATAATACTCAAATACATACATGTAACTCTGGGACATTCATTCTCATGTTGTTCAGCATTCTCCTGTATACAAGCCAATGTCTCATACCCCCACCGCCTGTCAAAGTCTCTTTTACCATCATCCAGTCTGACAATTGTCATGTCCTGCAGGCCTGGGATACCTAAGGAATTCTAAAACAAAAACTTCAAAATAATCAAACTACGATAGAAGACAGACACAAGTACTGACAGTACATGGAATTAACATGTCTAAAAAGTGTTTAATGTTACATGTATTTGGCTTGTACATGTATATTTACAACACATTTCATGTTACTCAGTCAACAGGAAGTTGGTGTGTGATAGCCCTAGAAAAAAAGGCTGGCCTGCATACAAAAGATCATGTTACTTACTGATTTATAGCTACTGAGAAAAATGTTAAAGAAATTTTCAAAAGCATATAGTTTTTACTGATACATTGTTTCTTTAGTTACCCATTATTTTGGGGATGGAACCAAATGATGGTTGGGTGCCATATATTCTTAACATTTGACCTGCTTCCAGATTTTGAAAATATTATTTACCAGTAATTTGCAATAAAAATAATCAGTTTAATATAATAGTGAGTGAACAAAAGAAACTTTAAAACCATTAAATGATACCTGTTCCTCTCTGTGACATGTGAATGTTTTGAGATCTTCTCGTAGGACAGCAAAGTATGGCTGCCAAGGTATAGTAGGTTGATGTCCATAATCCAATAACTTTTCCAGGGTATCATGGTCTGTATCTAGGAATCCAAAGGAAAACATATTTTAATGCAGGTTTGTGATGTCTTTTTTTCTTTTTATGAGACATAAAAACTATGCTTTAATGATGTATGTTTTTGCCTTTTGCCAAATAAAAAAAACCCAAAATATTCAAGTTGGCTTAAACATATACCTGTATAAGGAAGGGGTCACCTGACAACTTATCACAATTCACTTATTTTCATGGTGATAAATTTTGGTCATTTTCCAACAAAGATATTTTGTTGGATAATGATGATTTTGTTACTTGCTCATATTTCTTGAATGTATCAAGGTAAAAATAAAACTTTGTTGAATACTTAAATGGTTTTTATGTTGATAGAAGCTTTAAATAAGGTTGATTATTAAAGGGTTAAAAAAAGGTTAAAAGGCTGATTGATGTTGAAATTAAATTGAAGGAAGGTTGAAGGAAGAAGAAGGTTGATGAACAGTTGAAGGAAGGTTGAAATATAAGGTTGAGGGAAGGTTGAAATAAGGTTGAAGGAAGGTTGAAAGAAGGTTGAAATAAGGTTGAAATAAGGTTGGAGGAAGGTTGATATAAGGTTGAGGGAAGGTTGACAATAAAGTTGATAGAATGTTGGTGGGAAGGTTGATGAAAGGTTGGAGGAAGGTTGAAGGAAGGTTGAAATAAGGTTGAAACAAGGTTGAAATAAGGTTGAAACAAGGTTGAAATAAGGTTGAAAGAAGGTTGAAATAAGGTTGAAGGAAGGTTGAAAGAAGGTTAAAGGAAGGTTGAAATAAGGTTGGAGGAAGGTTGAAATAAGGTTGAGGGAAGGTTGCTGAAAGGTTGAAGGAAGGTTGAAAGAAGGTTGGAGGAATGTTGAAATAAGGTTGAGGGAAGGTTGACAATATAAAGTTGATAGAATGTTGATGGAAGGTTGATGAAAGGTTGGAGGAAGGTTGAAGGAAGGTTGAAAGAAGGTTAAAGGAGGGTTGATGTAAGGTTGAAGGAAGGCTGAAATAAGGTTGAAGGAAGGTTGCTGAAAGGTTGAAGGAAGGTTGAAATAAGGTTGAAGGAAGGTTGAAATAAGGTTGAAGAAGGTTGAAATAAGGTTGGAGGAAGGTTGATAGAAAGTTGAAATAAGGTTGAAGGAAGGTTTAAATAAGGTTGGAGGAAGGTTGATGGAAGGTTGAGGGAAGGTTGATTGATGGAAGGTTGAAATAAGGCTGAAGGAAGGTTGAAATAAGGTTGAGGGAAGGTTGATGGAAGGTTGAAAATAAAGTTGATAGAATGTTGGTGGAAGGTTGATGGAAGGTTGAAACAAGTAATACTGTGATCGAGCTCACAAAAGGATACCCCCCGCTTCATATTGGACTCTGTACTGTAAAAAAAATCTCAAGTCCAGTTATCTCCCCTCAATGATAACCGAGAGCAATACAAATTCTTCATGCACATCTACATATGATGTACTTCCTTCATGTAAAGTTTCATCAAAATCTTTCAAGCGGTTTAGGAAGAGTTGCACTAACGAGGTCTCCTATTGAATAATATATCTAAAAAGTCTAAGTCCAATTATCTCCCCTGAATTATGTCTGGTTGCGATGAAACTTCTTCATGCACATCTACATATAATGTACTTCCTTCATATTAAGTTTCAGCAAAATCCTTCAAGCGGTTAAAGAGGAGAAGTGCTTACGAGTTATGTGGACAGACGCACAGATGGAGTGTTTCCTATATACCCCCCAAAACTTTGTTTGCAGGGGGTACATGTATAATAAGGTTGAAGGAAGGTTGAAATAAGGTTTGAAGAAGGTTGAAATAAGGTTGGAGGAAGGTTGATGGAAGGTTGAGGGAAGGTTGATTGATGGAAGGTTGAAACAAAAGGCTCCCAGGAGCCTGAATCACTCACCTGGTCCTCATGTCAACCCTATGAAGACTTTTGGTCATCTGACAAATTCGACCCTATGGGGACCTTTGTAGAGCTAAAAAAGCTGTACATTTAAGAAAGCAACAGCTTTTCTCTATCTGCAATAGTTTTCATTCTATAGGCCAAAAGCACTATTTTTTGCCTTTAAGGGGCTGTAAACCCTATAAGGGGAAGGTTGATGGAAGGTTGACAACTTTGACCTTATGGAGACTTTTGTAGAGCTAAATGAGCTGCACATTTAAGCAAGCAACAGCTTTACCCTATCTGCAATAGTTTTTATTCTTTATCAAAAAACACTATTTTTTGCCTTTAAGGGGCTGTAACCCCTGTAAGGGGTCATCTGACAACTTTGATCCTATGAAGACTTTTGTAGAGCTAAATGAGCTGAATATTTAAGCAAGCAACATCTTTTCTCCATCTGCAATAGTTTTCATTCTATGGACCAAAAACACTATTTTTTGCCTTTAAAGGGCTGTAACCCCTATAAGGGGTCATTTGACAACTTCAACCCTAATATGGAGTAGGCATTGCCTAAAATGCGAGCATAGCTAAAAGGGACTACGTTTTGTTTATCGCTATCATTTAATTTCCAATATTTCCATTTGCTTATTTTGGGGCGAGATGGTATGGGGCGATTAAGCTTCGATACACGTTAGTTTCGTACCGGGGTTTCGTACGTGCATATCAACAAGACGAAACGAGCAGCTGATGTGTATTTATTATTTTAAGAATACATGTATTATTTTCTTGTAAAAAGCGCAATTTATTATTTTTTTTAAGCATTATTTCTTTTCTTATAAATTATTTTAACATTCACTCCAGCCATGTAAAAATAATAACCCTTTCCGGACCATAAAAAATCTAAATCAGCATTAGCAAATTTCTCGCGGAAACAAATACCGTAGAGCTCTCAGCTCGAGCGGGCACTTCCTCGCTATGAAGACTTTATTAGAGCTCAATTAGCTGAACATTTAAGCAAGCAACAGCTTTTCTCTATCTGCAATAGTTTTCATTTTATAGGCCAAAAACACTATTTTTCGTCTTAAAGGGGCTGTTACCCCTACAAGGGGTCATCTGACAACTTTGACCTTATGGAGACTTTTGTAGAGCTAAATGAGCTGAACATTTAAGCAAGCAACAGCTTTTCTCTATCTGCAATAGTTTTCATTCTATAGACCAAAAACACTATTTTCGCCTTTACATATGTAGGGGCTGTAACTCCTACAAGGGGTCATCTGACAACTTCGACCCAATGGAGACATTTTGTTAACATGTTTATTTTGTAGTGTAGGTTTATAATCTAGATAGCTCACAACTAACCATGTATAACATATCTTTGTAGGTGCTTTAGTTTGGTGGGTTCTCATTTAATAAAGATTTCATAATCATCATCATATTCGTCATCATTCATTGAACATTTTGGTAGCAGAGACAATTGAAAGAGAATGGCATCGAATAGTTACAAGAACCCGCCAAGCTTAGATCCCAACAAGGATTATGGGAAGTGGAAGACAGAGGTCAAGTTATGGGAAATGGTGACTGACCTTGATAAGAAGAAGCAAGCCTTAGCTTTAGCATTAACTCTACAAGGGAAGCCGCGTGAGGTAGCGTTAGAAGTTGATGCTGCTAAATTGAATGCCGAAGATGGTGTAGCTACTTTGATAGGCGAACTAGATAAGCTTTTTGAAAAGAATAAAGTTGACTTATAGTCCTATACTGATTTTGACAAGTGTCATAAACAGGGTCCAATGAGTATGTCAGAGTACATTATTGAATTTGAACAAAGGTACAATAAATGTAAAAAGTTTGAAATGGCACTTCCGGATGCAATCCTGGCATTTAAGCTTCTTGATAATGCAGGGCTCAGTCAAAGTGATCGTCAGTTGGCTCTAACAGCTTGTAATGACTTAAAGTTTGAAACTATGAAGGCAGCATTAAACCGTATTTTTGCAACTAGTACTAGTTTACATGATTCAGCATCTAGTGGCTCAGTAGACCAAGAATCTGTATTCATGACACACCGTTTTCAAAGAGGCAGTAAATTCAAGAGAAAAACTCAGAATTTTAAATCTGAACGTTCCACGAACTCTGGAAAATCTAGACTAAATCCTGTTATTGATGGTAAAGTCACTAGTTGCAACATATGTGATTCTAAGTATCATTGGGCAAGAGATTGTCCGCATAAATATCACGATATCAATGTGGCTGAAACTCAGAAGAAGGAGGAGAATGAAACAGAGACTGTCAATATAACTCTCTTTGTTGATCAGCAGCCAGAGCTTACACCTCAGCAGATTTTTGTAACCGAGGCTTTCAATTCAGCTATCATTGATACAGCATGTACTAAAACTGTTTGTGGGGAAAAATGGCTGAGTAATTTTATAGAATCCTTGGATGAGAAGGCGCAACAGCGTGTTACAATTGTTGAAAGTAACACCCCTTTCAAGTTCGGAGATGGAAAGACTGTATTTTCAAAGTCAAAAGCCACATTTCCTGCTAAGATTGGTAGATTTGACTGCTTCATAGAATCAGAGATTGTTGACTGTGAAATTCCTTTGCTTTTGAGCAAACCATCTCTAAAACGAGCCCAAACAATTCTAGACTTATCTAATGACAAAGCATCAATGTTTGGTCAGCAGATAGATGTATATTCGACTTCAAGTGGTCATTATTGCATTGACATCATTGGTGAAAACAAACAAGCTGATTGTGAAATAGATTCAGGAAGTGAGGAAGTTCTCATTGTAAAAGATGGTCTGTCAAAGAAGAGAAAGCGTGAAGTAGTGGTGAAACTTCACAAACAATTTGGTCATGCTTCGTCTGAGAAACTTTTGTCTTTGCTTAAAAGTGCTGGTTCTCTTGACAATGAAACCAAAAACTTAATTAATGATGTTTGTTCAAAGTGTACAATTTGTCATAAGTTTAAAAGACCGCAGGGCAAGCCAATTGTAGCATTTTCTCAAGCTAATGATTTCAATCAAATTGTTGCTCTTGATCTGCATGAACTTGAACATAACCTTTATTATCTGCATGTTATTGATCTATTTAGTAGGTTGAGTGCTGCTGCCATTATCAGGCGAAAGGATTCCCAAGTTATCGTAGACAAGTTTATGCAAATTTGGGTTGGGGTATATGGTGCTCCTGAAATTGGGGTATTCACTGATAATGGTGGTGAATTCAACTCTCAGGTATTTAGGGACATGGCTGAAAACTTAAACATGTCAGTTAAGACCACAGCTGGATACAGTCCATGGTCAAATGGTGTAGTTGAAAGGCATAATGCCACTTTGACAGAAACTTTGAACAAAATGAGAGAAAATTCCAATCTGTCATGGGAGACTGCCATAAGTTGGGCAGTAAATGCTAAGAACAGCCTACTGAGTGTACATGGATTTAGTCCATTTCAGATTGTTTTTGGGAGAAATCCCAATCTCCCATCTGCCATTATTGACAAACCTCCTGCATTAGAAGGAGAAACTATTAGTAATGCAATGAGCAAGCATTTGAAAGGTTTGCATGAGGCACGCAGGGCATTTATTTCTGCTGAATCCTCTGAGAAAGTCAGGCGTGCCTTGCGCAAGCAGATAAGACCATCTGGGGTAAAGTTTAGGACTGGGGATAAGGTTTATTTTCTGCGAGAAAATAAGTGGAAAGGCCCTGGGTGGGTCATAGGACAAGACAATGTGGTAATCTTTGTCAGGTATGGTGGAACCTATCTCAGAGTTCATGAAAGCCGGGTTATGAGAGCAACAGATGGTACTCCAAGTAGAGGTAAGTTACCTGTGAGACGTGCAACTGTGCAACAACCTCCTGTTGCTCAGATGAATGTAAGGCCACCTGTTCCTGACTATGAGGACAGTGATGATGAGTTTAATGATAACAACTCGAGTAATAATGAAGGTGAGTATGATGACGCAAGTGAGCACTCTGAAAGTCAAGTAGGGTCCATTGAAGATGATCATCAAGATGACCAACATTCTATGGAGGAAAATGACAATTTGAACATGGAGGAAGAAGACAATCTGAGCATTGAGTCTGAAAACAGGAATGATAAAACTACAGAGGAATCAAGGACTAAGCATGCACAATCTGATAGGCATGTACAATCTGATAGGCATCCACAATCTGATAGGCATGCACAATCTGATTCTATTAAGTTAAGCAAGAACCAGTCCATTAGTTTTAAAGTAAATGGTGAATCTGAGGCAAGACAGGCAACTGTTCTTAGTAGAGCTGGTAAAGCAACAACTGACAAGAAGAACTGGTTTAATGTACAGTATCAAAAACCTGACTCCTTGAAAGGACAACAAGCTTCCATAGATTTAGGTACAGTTGAGAATCTTGAGACAACTATCAGCTCAGATGAGGATTCTGAGGAAGTTTTTATCAACACCATTGACTTTAAGGAGGCTCAGAAATCAGAAATGAATAGTTGGAAAATGCATAATGTATACACAGAGGTCGAGGACAAGGGACAGAAATGTGTGTCTACCAGGTGGGTATACACTGTAAAGGAAAAGGATGGTCTTCTTCACAGGAAAGCCAGACTTGTAGCTAAAGGTTTTGAAGAAGTCTCTCAGTGATATCTAGACTAACTCTCCAACATGTGACAAACAGTCTCTAAGACTCATACTATCAATAATTACACAAAAGAAGTGGAGAATTAACTCTGTTGACATCAAGACTGCCTTTCTACAAGGAGAAGGAATCAAGAGAGAGGTGTATCTAAGACCGCCTAAAGAATTCTCAAAACCAAATGTTATCTGGAAGCTGAACAAGTGTGTTTATGGTTTAGCTGATGCTTCTCTGAAATGGTATGAAAAAGTGAAGAAGACATTGTTAGAATGTGGTGGAAAAATGTCCAAAGCAGATCCTGCAGTCTTTTATTGGAGAGATGCCAGTGGTCTAAAAGGAATTATAGCCGTCCATGTAGATGACTTTTTGTGGACTGGAACAAAGGCATTTGAAAGAACCATTGTTACGAAAATTAGATCAATGTTCAATGTTGGAAAGGAGGCGTGTGATACCTTCAAATACCTAGGTTTGGATTTGACACAAGAAGATTGCCAGATAGTTCTTAGTCAAAAAGATTATGCTGACTCTCTTAATGTTATTCAAGTTGATAACAAAAGAAAAAGGGATTCATCATTATCACCCTCGGAAAGGACTGTTTTAAGATCTCGAGTTGGACAGCTAATGTGGTTAGCTAAACAGACTCGTCCAGATATAGCTTTTGAAGTAACTCAAGTGGCTTCCAGGTTGAATACCAGTACAGTTGATGACATCAGGAAGGTAAATAAAATCATTAGAAAAGTGAAAGCTGAAGAGGTAAGTCTTAAGTTCAGTGATATCGGCAAGCAGGTAGAGTTAGTCCTGTACAGTGATGCATCTTTCGGTAACCTTGCAGATGGTGGGAGTCAAGGTGGGTATGTTATATTTCTGAAGGGAGAAGATGGTAAAATAAACCCAGTTACCTGGCAGTCTAGGAAGATAAGAAGGGTGGTTAGAAGTACCCTAGCTAGTGAAGCTCTTGCATTGGCTGATGGTGTAGATTGTGTTCTCTCCGTTGCTACTTTATTGAATGAACTATTTTGTAATGATAACTTTTCTCATCATGTACCAGTAACTTGTTACATTGACAACAATGATCTGTACCAAGCTTTATTTTCTAACAAAAATGTATCAGAGAAGAGGTTAAGAATTGAATTGAATGGTTTAAAACAATAGTTACAAAATGGTGAAATATCTAATGTACATTGGATTGAGACAAACAAACAATTAGCAAATGTATTAACCAAGCAAGGTGCTTCTGGACAGAGTTTGTTAAATGCCATTAAATTTGGTGTGATTTCATAAACTTTTATATACCATGTACATAGAACTGTTTACTTCATAACTTCTAAGAAGAGAAAGGATTAGATTGTTAACATGTTTATTTTGTAGTGTAGGTTTATAATCTAGATAGCTCACAACTAACCATGTATAACATATCTTTGTAGGTGCTTTAGTTTGGTGGGTTCTCATTTAATAAAGATTTCATAATCATCATCATATTCGTCATCATTCATTGAACACATTTGTAGAGCTTTTGATTCTGAACAGCCTAAGATCCTTCAGATTTTTTCTATCTGTTATGGTTGCTGAGTTTTAAGCCATTTAAAGTGATTTTTTCCTATGTTCTATTTTTAGTAACAGCGGCCATGTTTTTTATCGAATCATTCTGAAATGAGGATCGTTTGTTGCCAACATGTTATATATCATTCCTGCAAAATTTCAGTTAAAATGGTTCAGTGGTTTTAGAGAAGAAGATTTTTTAAATTGTTAACGAACGACGATGGACGACGACAGACAACGACGGACCCATAGTGATGGCATAAGCTCAAATGGCCTTTGGCCAGGTGAGCTAATAAGGCTGAAGGAAGGTTGAAATAAGGTTGAGGGAAGGTTGATGGAAGGTTGAAAATAAAGTTGATAGAATGTTGGTGGAAGGTTGGAGGGAGGTTGATGGAAGGTTGAAAATAAAGTTGATAGAATGTTGGTGGAAGGTTGGAGGGAGGTTGATGGAAGGTTGAAGGAAGATTGATGGAAGGTTGAAATATTGTTGGAGGAAGGTTGATGAGCTTGAACAAAAAAAGGTTGAGGAAAGGTTGAAATAAGGTTGGAGGAAGGTTGATGGAAGGTTGAAAATAAAGTTGATAGAATGTTGGTGGAAGGTTGGAGGGAGGTTGATGGAAGGTTGAAGGAAGATTGATGGAAGGTTGAAATATTGTTGGAGGAAGGTTGATGAGCTTGAACAAAAAAAGGTTGAGGAAAGGTTGAAATAAGGTTGAAGGAAGGTTGAAATAAGGTTGAGGGAATGTAGAAATAAGGTTGAAGGAAGGTTGATGGAATGTTGAAGGAAAGTTCAAATAAGGTTGAAGGAAGGTTGAAATAAGGTTGAAATAAGGTTGAAGGAAGGTTAACAAGAGGCTGTTTCATAATATACACTTTTAAATTAATTGTTTAAAATATTGGTGAATCCCTTAATTCTTAATTCTAATTTGTTGAGTGTTTGCGAATATGATAACAAGGGGGCTACAGACAAGAAAATAAATCCATATAGAAGATTGGTAGAATGCAGAAGGCAGGCAAAAAAGGTTTATAGAAGGTTGGTCAAAGGTTGGCAGAAGGTTAATAGGAGATTAATAAAAGGTTTATAGAAAAGTTGGCAGAAGGTTGACAGAGGGTTGGTAAAAGGTTAATAAAAGGTTGATAAAAGGTTTGCAGAAGGTTGGTAAAAGGTCCGTAAAAGGTTGGCAGAAGGTTTGTAGATGGTTTGTTGAAAGTTAGTAGAAGTTTGGTAATAATAGGCTGGCAGAAGGTTCGTAAAAGATTGAAAGAAGTTTGACAAGTTTGTAGAAGGTTGGTAAAACATCTGTAAAAGGTTGATAGAAGATTTGTAATAGGTTGGTAAAGGGTCGGTAAAAGGTTAATAGAAGCTTTGTAAAAGGTTGGCAGAAGGTTGGTAAGAAGGTTGGCAGAAGGTTTGTAGAAGGTTGGTAAAAAGTCAGTAAATGGTTGGCAGAAGGTTGGTAAAAGGTTGGTAGAAATTTTGTAAAAGGTCGGTAAAAGGTTAATAGAAGCTTTGTAAAAGATTGGCAGAAGGTTGGTAAAAGGTTGGCAGAAGGTTTGTAGGTAAGTAAAAAGTCAGTAAATGGTTGGCAGAAGGCTGGTAAAAGGTTGGCAAAAGGTACGTAGAAGGTTGGTTGGTGGGAGGTTGAAAAGGTTGCTAAATGGTTGGCAGAAGGTTGGTAAATGGTTGGCAGAAGGTTGGTAAAAGGATGGTAAAAGGTTTGTAGAAGGTTGGTAGATGGTTGTTAAAAGGTTGGCAGAAGGTTTGTAAAAGGTTGGTAAAATGTTGGCAGAAGGTTGACGGAAGGTTGGTAAATGGTTGGCAGAAAGTTGGTAAAAGGATGGTAAAAGGTTTGTAGAAGGTTGGTAGATGGTCGAGAAAATGTTGTTAAAATGTTAGCAGAAGGTTAAGGATTACAAAAGGTTGGTAAAAGGTTGGCAGAAAGTTGGTAAAAAGTTTGCAGAAGTTTTGTACAAGGTTGGTAGATGGTTGGTAAAAGGTTGGCAGAAGGTTTGTAAAAGGTTGGTAAGAGGTTGGTTAAATGTTGGCAGATGGTTGGTAGATGGTTGGTAAAAGGTTGGCAGAAGGTTGGTAAGAGGTTGGTTAAATGTTGGCAGATGATTGGCATAAGGTTGGTAAATGGTTTGTAGAAGGTTGGTAAAAAGTTTCCAGAAGGTTTGTAGAAGGTTGGCAAAAGGTTTGTAAAAGGTTGGTTAAATGTTGGCAGAAGGTTGGTAAAAGGTTTACAGAAGGTTTGTTGAAGGTTCGTAGAAGGTCGGTAAAAAGACGGTTAGCAGAAGGCTGGTTTGGTATAAAATTGATAGAAGGTTGGTAAAAGATTTGTAGAAGGTGGGTAGATGGTTGGTAAAAGGTTGGCAGAAGGTTTGTAAAAGGTTGGTAAGAGGTTGGAAAAATGTTGGCAGAAGGTTGGTAAATGGTTGGTAAAAGGTTGACAGAAGGTTGGTAAATGGTTGGCAGAAGGTTGGTAAATGGTTGGCAGAAGGTTGGTAAAAGATTTGCAGAAGGTTTGTAAAAGGTTGGTAAGAGGTTGGAAAAATGTTGGCAGAAGGTTGGTAAATGGTTGGCAGAAGGTTGGTAAAAGGTTGACAGAAGGTTGGTAAATGGTTGGCAGAAGGTTGGTAAAAGGTTTGCAGAAGGTTTGTAGAAGGTTGGTTATAGGTTGGCAGAAGGTTTGTAAAAGATTGGTAAAAAAGAAGCAAAGGTGTACCAAAGGGGTAATCAGTATCATAAAACCGTAAAGACAAAGACAAAACCGGCAGACAAAAAATCATCACAACAAACAAACCACATAACAACATAAAACACACACACATAACAACAAAACCGCATTCAGCAACGCGAACTCAAGTCGAAACAAGAGTGAACTCAGGTGCTCCGGAAGAGGTTGGTTAAATGTTGGCAGATGGTTGGCTGAAGGTTGGTAAAAGGTTTACATAAGGTTGGTAAAAGGTTTGCAGAAGGTTTGTAGAAAATTGGTAGATGGTTGGTAAAAGGTTGACAGAAGGTTTGTAGAATCTTGGTAAAATGTTGGTTAATTGTTTGCATAAGGTTGGTAAATGGTTGGCAGAAGGTTGGTAAAAGGTCTACAGAAGGTTTGTTGAAGGTTCGTATAAGGTCGGTAAAAAGATGGTTAGCAGAAGGTTGGTAGAAGATAAGTAAAAGGCTGGTTTGGTATAAAATTGATAGAAGGTTGGTAAAAGATTTGTAGAAGGTTGGTAGATGGTTGGTAAAAGGTTGGCAGAAGGTTTGTGAAAGGTTGGTAAGAGGTTGGAAAAATGTTGGCAGAAGGTTGGTAAATGGTGGGCAGAAGGTTTGTAGAAGGTTGGTTGATGGTTGGTAAAAGGTTGGCAGAAGGTTTGTAAAAGGCTGGTAAGAGGTTGGTTAAATATTGGCAGATGGTTGGCAGAAGGTTGGTAAAAGGTTTACATAAGGTTGGTAAAAGGTTTGCAGATGGTTTGTAGAAAATTGGTAGATGGTTGGTAAAAGGTTGGCAGAAGGTTTGTAGAATCTTGGTAAAAGGTTGTTTATTGTTTGCAGAAGGTTGGTAAATGGTTGGCAGAAGGTTGGTAAAAGGTTAGCAGAAGGTTTGTTGAAGGTTTGTAGAAGGTCAGTAAAAAGATGGTTAGCAGAAGGTTGGTAGAAGATTAGTAGAAGGCTGGTTTGGTATAAAATTGATAGAAGATTGGTAACAGATTTGTAGAAGGTTGGTAGATGGTTGGTAAAAGGTTCGCAGAAGGTTTGTTAAAGGTTGGTAAGAAGTTGGAAAAATGTCGGCAGAAGGTTGGTAAATGGTTGGCAGAAGGTTGGTAAAAGGTTGACAGAAGGTTGGTAAATGGTTGGCAGAAGGTTGGTAAAAGGTTTGCAGAAGGTTTGTAGAAGGTTGGTTATAGGTTGGCAGAAGGTTTGTAAAAGATTGGTAAGAAAGAAGCAAAGGTGTACCAAAGGGGTAATCAGTATCATAAAACCGTAAAGACAAAGACAAAACTGGCAGACAAAAAATCATCACAACAAACAAACCACATAACAACATAAAACACACACACATAACAACAAAACCGCATTCAGCAACGCGAACTCAAGTCGAAACGAGAGTGAACTCAGGTGCTCCGGAAGAGGTTGGTTAAATGTTGGCAGATGGTTGGCTGAAGGTTGGTAAAAGGTTTACATAAGGTAGGTAAAAGGTTTGCAGAAGGTTTGTAGAAAATTGGTAGATGGTTGATAAAAGATTGGCAGAAGGTTTGTAGAATCTTGATAAAAGGTTGGTTAATTGTTTGCAGAAGGTTGGTAAATGGTTGGCAGAAGGTTGGTAAAAGGTTTGCAGAAGGTTTGTAGAATATCGGTAAAAGGTTGGTTAATTGTTTGCAGAAGGTTGGTAAATGGTTGGCAGAAGGTTGGTAAAAGGTTTGCAGAAGGTTTGTAGAAGGTTTGTAGAAGGTCGGTAAAAAGATGGTTAGCAGAGGGTTGGTAGAAGATTAGTAGAAGGCTGGTTTGGTATAAAACTGATAAATTATTGGCAGAAGGTTGTTAAAATGTTGGTAGATGGTTGATAGATGATGATGAAAGGTTGAAATAAGGTTAATGAATTGAAGGTTAAAATCAGTTTGACTTCTCATATATACATTCTAAACTGCTGGATGTTTTTCATTGCAGATTACAAAACTGCTTTTTTGTTATATGGATATACATGCACTGATTTCAAATTGAAATACATGTACATCACCATTTTCTCTAATTGTAGATTATAAAAATTAACAATAAAATAAAAGGCTGTTAAATACAAAACATTTGATTCATTATTTGTGACCTAAATTATAAAAAAAAATATATTACTGGGGCAATGCCATTATACTGCCTTTTTTAAATAGAACAAAGTTTTTTTTTCCATAATGTTATTTTATTCCCACTGAGCACTTAAAGACTTTTAAAAATATATACTTTTATCTTCTTTTTCAAATAAGAACTTAAAAGGTTCAAAGCCAAAACAATCATTGATCTATCACTTTTATTATTCCCATTTAATTTCTATAATAAAAGAAATAGATAATGTCTGAGCTAAGCATGCTTGAGAAATAAAAGACAAGCTTATCTTCTCACAGAATAAGTCAACACCTATTTATGTGCAATGAATGAGACAAAAAGTAGTCCTCTTGTCCTTTTATAGTTTATCCATTGTCCTCTTGTAATAAAAAATAACATAATGTCAAACACACCTGCCACGAACATATATATATATATGAATCAAAAAGAAAATGTAGACCAACAGAGGAGAGAAATGCAAACAAATACTCTATCATCTGTTTTTCTCAAAAAAATTATTGACATAAAAATTAAGTAATTTTTTTCTTGTTTTTTTCATTTAAATTCATTGCAATGACTTTTGTAACAATGAGTCTATATTATGTAATATTAAAGGAACAAAAGTTTTTAACATAGACAACTTTAAAGTGTATATTAGTATTTCCCTTAAAATAATACATTAAAGACTAAAAGTCTCTGGAAGACAGGAGTTCCTAACCTGTGCAAATGATATCTGGATTTACATGAAAAAGCAAACCTAAAAATTGTTTGAAATGTTGCTTTTTACTTATTCAAGCGCACAGAGAATTTACAAAATGTTTGTTATCATGAATGTATCATGAATTTCAGTAATTTTAGAGATTTAACAATGAAGCTAATTATGATTAAAAATGGTAAATTTCTACATTTATAAGGGAATCATGTTACTTGAATAAAAAGAAAGATTCATACCAATATGTCTGCCAATCATACTTAACATCAAGCAGCTCTGAAAGCTCAATTAGCAGAAAAAATTGTATCTGTCCGTAAGTCTGTCTATCTGTCATACAACAGTTTTCTGAACTTTTTTCCACACCCTTGGAGATGTTAAGCTGATTTTTTCATTTCTTTGAAGTGATTTGAACTGACTTTAAAAAATTGCAGGGATATGAAAATGTGTCTTCAGTGCCAGGAGGATTCAGGGGGGCAGAGGGGGTGTATGCTCCCCCCTTTTAATTGAGAAATTTTAATTTTTTCTGTATAAAGTTGACCAAGCCACTTCAAATTTTCATCAAAATCTGACATTTTTAGCAACTACGCCCCCCCTCCTTTTCATGGACCTCTGGATCCGCCCCAGGTCTTAATACACAACCAACATACATGTACATGTTTGTATCTGTTTGGTTTACTGTAAGGAAAAATGCATGTTAAAATGGGCAGCAGGGGAATTTTCTATTATATATGTAGTTTTACTGTCATTAAAGCCCCATAACCCCTAAAATTTGAATTTGAATAATTTGAGTCAAATAATGCCCTACTTTCCTCCAAAACAGTTACACGGGGTAGAATGTCTACGACTAAATCGGCACGGTACGAAGTGGACAAGACAATTTGGGATGGTTTTTAGTAAAAACTCATGTAAACATCCGCTTCAGAATTAGGAAGGTAAGGTAAAATTATAAATTTCTATAACTCCTGATAGCTTTTCTTAACTAAAAGTATGCGCAAGATGTACCTATTGTTGTCTAGTTTTAAGGATTGAAAGGGCTTTTTGTTTATGTTTTATAAATTTTGTGTGAAACTGGTTCAATCACATGCAACACGAACATTTTTGTGTCACTTCAATCTTTAAAAGACTCAAAAACCGGTTAACAGATATCCTAGATGTATTTCACGAATTGTACATGCATTGGCAATGCAAATACTGTCAAAAAAGCAGCCAAACAACAAAATCATAGACCCCTTGATTAAATAATTACAGAACAAGCCAATCCTTGCATGGTAAATACAGGAACAAGAACATTTGAAATGGTAGAAAGTAACAATACATGCAGTGTATTTTTTAATTTATAGTACATGCATGAATACATGTATGCCTAAATAAACTTTACTAAACAGTTTCAAAATCAGAAAGAATCCATTAAACTTTGTTAGTTCAGGGTTAAATTTATGATACAAAAAGCTAAGTAATTATTTGTAAAGATCGCCTTCACACATACATGTATACTATCCGAATGATAACTTTATAGAAAATAATGAGATTTGGAATAAGTGTACGCGACACAGCCCACACAACAAGCGGTAATTTAGAAAAAACCAAGAAGTTATTTTTTTACCGTACACTAGAAAATAATGAGAAGTGTGATAATTGTTCGCGACTTAGCTCACATAACATAATTATTTAAAAAAAAAATCAATGAAAAAAAGCCAGCACTAACATTGTACAAAACAATTTTATTTATGCCCAAACCCTCACGACGTCTTGTCAGAGGAAATTGAATCGGATTTTTTTCTGTTAGTCCGTACTTGCGAAAGTGGTTAAGCATATAGCAATTCTTATGGCCTGACCACGTATATGAATCGTATATATAGTTTTCCGTTTTTCAGTCTGTGCATACTTTTGTAACACTTTGATTAAGTTCTTGGTTAGGTAACATAGCTCAAATTCTAAATATTTGGGGTCGATGCAATTTCACAGCTATACACCGGTAGATATGTCTTAGGTAGCACTACACAAACCGCTAGAAATTTGTTCGCTGCGACATTTATTTTATGTATGAATGACTTTGATTAAGTTCTTGGTTAAGGTTCATATCTCAAACACTATACAAGTTGGGGTCAATAATATTCTACAAAAATGTGGCTCTGGTAGCGCTTCATCATTTCTTAGAAATTAGGTCACTGTGACCCATATTTTAAGCGTGAGAATTTTTGTTGATTATGATGATGTTATTCCGGATAATTAATGTTAGGGGTGGAGGTCAATGAAATTTCTCCACTAGATAACCTTGCCCGTCTGTATGTCTGTAACACTCTTTGCTTGGGGTTAATGATATTTCACCATTAGACCACTTACCACCGTTTAGAAAATTCAGTTTAACTGTCTCGAGAGAGTTTTGTCTACAATTAAAACGTATTTTATTAACTTAAATGAATAAAGTTGATAAAGTAAACAAAACTCCTTTAAGTTCTGTTTGATAAAAATGACCATCCGGTATTACATATCATGAAATAAATCCTTCAAAATTTCATCAAAATCCCTTTTGCGGTCTCAGCTATACCTCTGAACCTGACATCAATTCCAGGACCAGTTACTATTGTGTCAACTTAAGTTTGACAGGCGCACAAACAGACGGACAAAAGACCATAACTAGGTTCCTTTGTCGCATTGCGGCGAGGGACAATTAAAATGAATTATCTAGCAGGTGATTGTTTTGTATGGTATATATTTCCTAGCGTTTTCTTGCTTTATGTGATTGATATTGATATGCTATAACCATTATATCACATGTTTAAGTATAAATACATTCTTTTTAAAATGCATTATAGGACAAAGCACATTACCTATATCGCATACCCTATATCGCATACCCTATATCGCACCCCTATATCGCACCTCTTACCATATATCGCATCCCTTAACCTATATCGCATATCCTATATCGCACCCCTACAAAATATCAATATTTTATTCTATATGATATAATGAACATTACATGGCAAAATCTGCATCACATGCTGTATTAACTCTCGACCTATATCATACCTCGGGCCGTTGGCCCTCGGTATGATATAGTTGTCTCGGGTAAATACAGCATATGATACAGTTTTGCCATGTATTATTCAGTATGTATCATTTGTAAAATAAAATATTTATTTGAGGATTGCATATTTGTTACTAGAAGGTGAATCTTCTGTAAAATAAAGGTAATAGTTTGCACGTATGATGGATATGTTTTAAGAAAAAAAGGAGGTATTAAGGTATACGCTTTCCCTGTTTTGTCTTTTCTCATGGACACTCCAAATTTGGTTATTTTATTTTTACCTTTATTTACATGAATTAAAACTTGTTTCGGAGTTTCAAATAAATTGAGAAGGTACCGTAACATGTATTAGCCATGCATAATTCTCTTAGCAATGTTTGTGCCGTTCCAAATCTTCTTAATTTGTATTTTCTTTTTAAAGCCTTTATTCCTGTGCCCAAAGAAACTATGCATATAAACATTTGAATGAATAAAACATGTTACAGGTACAAAATAGCATAAAAAATGTTCAGCTTTTGAAGATATTGTCCAAAAAGGTATCGATATGCATCAATTTTTGACACATGGACAGCGTTTGAATCAGCTTCACACTAAAACCATTTATTGAATTTAAAAACAGTTTGGGCTAATATCAATAACAAATCTCTACGTTGAGCATGGTCGTTCTGATTTTGATATATTATTTGAAATATACGCAGAATCTTTTGAAAACTTTTATAAAAATATTTTCTGCCATTCATTTCGTTCTTACACTGCCATGCCGGAACATTTTTTGCCGTAGACATTCTACCCCGTGAGTTAGAATACAAACTTCATTCATTTTAAAAATGCTAACAGTAACATAAGTATGTTATCTCTATTACTCTAAGCCAAAAGTATAGTATCTTATGTAGTCACTCTGCACCTAACAATGCAACTTCAGTATTTACTTTAACCAAACACTACCATTTTATAATATTTGAACAAGAGACAGATTATGCATAATTCAACACAGCTAAGGAATTATCAATAAAAACTCTGTTGCACTTCAACTTCATTATTGACAAAGCAGTCATTAATAATCTTAATCAATTTGTCTGGAGTGAGATCATTCTAAAACTCATATGCTGAGGGCATGAGTCACGAGCTCATTGATCTGTCCTTGTCTTCTATGACAATTTTTTGGTAATTTGTTGATTGGATATTTTCAACTTTATACAAGAAATTATTCTCAATGACAACATGTTGCATTTTTTTTGTACATGTAAATAATTTTGCATCTTTATTTTTTAGCTGATTTTTATGTACATATAAAATACTTTTTTCCCCTGGAGAAAAAATATAATTTTCAAGCTTGGAAAACATCGTGTATAATAATTATGCAATGCTTTTAAATAACATAAGGAAATAAATTAACATGTATGACTTTTGATACTAAACAATTTCATCTGCAAATTACATACAACATATTTTATAGACATACATTATGTACATGTAATAATTATACTATAAAGTTTACAGGTTTTTTATGTTTGACAATATGCACTAGACATTTTAATGATATTTTTCTCAGGTCAAGTGTAATAAGAAATGTTCGACATAATATGTTTATATATATGGGTTGTCTGTTTCTTCGTGATCACAGGGGAAAAAAGAAAATCTGTGAACTGGAGCTGCTAACAAATAAATACATGTACCCAAACCCGTCAAAAAGCAAACTGATGAAATTTTAAAATAGGAGGTGCACATCCCCATTATACATGTATCACAAATATTTTTAATATACACATCTATCATAAGAATCCCCAGGCATGCCAGGGTAAGAATCATACTTTAATCAATTGTACAATGTACATTGTGTAACTTAAATTATAAAGACAGAAGTTTAACTACATGTACAATTTACAAAAGGGTTGGTAGGACATTTTATGGGACTTGCATGTATATATTCATAAAGAATTCAGGATTTAACCCATAACACTGTGGGAATGCAGAATTTCTAAGTTTTTTTTTGCTCTGGGACATTATTTTACCTGGAAAGCAGGATTTAATATTCATTTTTACAGAAGTACAGGATGAGACTCCCTTATACCCATCCATTATATTTAAGTAATACATGTACATGTATATTATAAGTGGGTGTTAGCTTTGATAATCCTATATACAATTTATAAGGAAATGTCCTTGATAAAGTGAATCTTAACATTCAAAGTGGATATACTTCTCCATATAAGATACCAGCCACTCAACTAGGCCTGAAATAAAAATCTTAATTGTTCCAAGGTGATTTAAGATATTCAGTTTCCTTTTCTGATAACTATATTTGTTTTATAGACAGTTAATGTAAATTTAAAAGTATCAAATGAAAACAAGATTGTTGACAATGCAATAAATTTCAAATCCATCAAGTTATTGAATTTACATTTATATTTGACAGGAAAAACTAAGATAGGTGATATTGGAAACAAAACTAACTTTTTTTTAAGAATTGAAAAATACATGTTTACATAGACCTGTATATAATGTTTATAAATAAAAATTTCTGTTAAAACAAAAATGCTAAAAGTAAAGGTTCAACTGGCATTTATGATTTATTTCTCATACATGTACATATTTAACAAACTATAATTTTAGAATTTAGATAGCTCATGCAATTAATTTAGAACACAGACCAAGGTTTACCTGAAACAGAATACATGTTGCCTGAAACAAAAATGAAAAAATCTTGAAAAGGGGGGTAACTCCTTCTAAGGGAATCTATAAGAATGAAAAAAACTCAATTAAACTTACCCCACACTTGTAGCCAGCCTTCATATATCAAACTCATCTCTTTACTTAACACACATTTTGGAAATAAAAGATAATACAGGCATTACAGATGTGATTATACTGTTTATGGAGAGTTCGTGACAATCAATCAACACATGCAAAATCACTTTCCTCCACCTGTCAAGTATTCCGCGAAATGCGCATGAATATTATGTATCTCGATCTTTCCTTATCCTGACTGTGCAGAAAATTTGAAAGGAAGAAGAAAATCGTCAGATAAGATATTTGATAACCTTTCCATTGGTAATCAATTGGTTTTATTTATATCTACAACCATCAGACAAAGTAAATAGTGCATTAGCATGGTACTATTTTTCAGAACGAACATGTGAAATTCATATATGTAAACAAACGTTCCGAACTGTGTTCCCGCCAAATTATGAAATGGAAAAAAGAGTTTTTCCTTTTTTTATATGAAAATTCTCTTTTTTTACCGCTTCTGTTTCTGTTTCTCAGGTAGATTCCTCCGTTTGTCGGAGCACTCCGGTTGCGGATATAAGTAATGCTTTGCACACACACAGTAGTTTCATCCAGGATGTTGTTTTGAATTGATTAAAACGATCGGTTTAAAATTTATTTCTTTTGTTAAAAGTATTTTCACATAATAGCTATAGTCGATCGGTTAAAAGTCATATGGTTGTAAAATCTAAAAGTACAGTAGCCATGAGGGAGTCATGGTGTGTTCATCTAAAATCAGTTAATTGTTGCATGGACCGTTAAAAACACATATAACGTTTTAAAAGTCATTTCACATGATAAATGGTGCTGACATCATTATTAGTATAATCCAGCACGGAATATTCAACGTTTAGCAATATCTATAGTTTAACAGTTTCGTGTTACGGGTTAGTGTTATACGCACAATATTACGTTATAGGTTATCCACAATATTAACGTTTTAGTTCCAAATATTATCCTTTGTACATATCATGCCTATGTACATTAATAGTTTAAAGTTTTTTAAAAAGCACACAGCAGTTTAAAATCTAAAAAGCGCACTACACAGTCTAAAATCTAAAAAGCGCACTACACAGTCTAAAATCTAAAAAGCGCACTACACAGTATAAAATCTAAAAACGCAACATGACGAAGAAGTGTTTATTGTGGCTCAAGTAGATTGAGCATGATGTTGGTGCGTTTTCTATGCAGTTCAAAACACAGTTTTTGCGACAACCTTTCCAGAACGACTAGGGCTTTATGATCTAAATTTAGCAGAGATTTTACTGCGGTTGCAGAACAATCTAAGATTGTTTGCAGTAACATTTTGTTACTTAGCAATAGTTCTGCACCACCCCCCTTTATGCCTTCAACTGCCTCTATGAAAGACTTTAGATTTGGTTCTCTACTACTATGCAATGCTTTGCATTCTAGTATAAAGTGCTTCATGTCTTCTATATTTTCTTGGCACATCTTACATTGACCTGCATTGCCGTTTGGTCTAAATTTGTCAGAATGGTACTGTAGCATGTAGGTGTCTGTTACAAGTCTGGCCTTTACTTCTGCCATCTGTATCTCGTGTTTACGGTCTTTTGTCACCTTCCATATGTTGTGTGGCGTACCTATGGGTTCCTGTTGAATTTCAAAGTGACGGAGAGATGATTTTGACATTTTCTCTTGACTGAACTTTTCATACCAGTGCTTATTGATTGCTCTTTTCACAGTTGTTTTCCATATACTTTTCTTTGGTGGGTTTTGCAGGATCTCCCATGGGTTTGGTAGCTGGTACTTCTTCAACACCTGAGTAACAGTGTTGATGAAAAGGTTGTCTTGTTCTTTGTTTTCCATTTCCCATAGAAGTATTTGTTTTTCTACTGATGTGTCTAGCCTGGCTATTCCTACTAGTAGGTTAATGCATAGTTTGTCGTATGTGGCTTCTATAGGTTCAGCTCCTATAAGGGTATAGACTGCTATTGATGCTGTACGGTCTGGTAGGCATAGGAAGTGTTTAAACATGGATCGTTGCATTATTTCTAATTTATTTAGGTCAGCATTTGTTGGTTTTTAGACTTCAATTCCGTACATAAATCTTGGTACTACATAGGTGTTCCATATCTTTAGTTGTACCACTGGCGAAAGACCTGATCTTGCATGGAGTCCTGATCCCAGTAGTGCATAGATTGTTTTTCGTCCAAGCTTTACTCTATCATCGATGTTAACTATGTTGTTTTCTTGGTGAGTTATACCGAGGTGTTTAAGGGTTTTGACTTTTTTGACTTCTTGTCCCTCTAAGTAGTAATCTGTTTCTTTTCTTTGTTTTGATCTCGCCATGTGGATGACTTCAGTTTTGGATGGGTTTAGTTTTACCAGATCCCTTGTTGTGTTGTAATGTACCAGGTCGATCATGGCTTGCATTTCTGTGCTGGACCCAAGTAGGACGATGTCATCTGCGCAGGCGGGTGAAGCTACATTGATGTCTCCTATTTTTGCTCCGAGGTTGCTTGCCGTTATACTGTTGAGTATGGTATTGTTGTAGCGTTTGTAAAGGAGAGTGGATAGTTTTGCTCCTTGTCGAATTCCTTGATTGATATTGATGTCTTCAGTTACATTGCCTTCCCATTTAACCTTAAAGTTCATGTTCCTATACATATTGGATATCAGGGTCCACATATCTCCCATAATGCCATCATGATAAAGTTTATTCAGAAGGATGTCGTGGTTTACTGTGTCGAAGGCCTTCTCTGCGTCTAAAGCAAGGACTTCCAGGTCTTTACCATAGTTTCTGTATATAGATATGGTTTCACACATGATAAAGGCCGTAAATTTACTTGAAGACTTCTCTGTGAAACCTCTTTGGAGTGGATTTTGCGTCGTTTGAAGTTGGTCTTCTAAACGGTCTTTCAGAATGGATTCAAGTATTTTAGAGAAGGTGTTGGTGACCACTATCCCTCGGTAGTTTCCTGGAATGGTTTTATCTTTGCCTTTTTTAAAATGGGTGTTAATACGCCACTTTTCATGCTTTCCGGGACATCTAGTTCTTTAAATATTTGGTTAATGATGTCGCTTATGGTTGAAGCGAGTTGGTGTTTGGCGTTTCTGTAGTGTTCAGCCTGTATACCATTGCTGTCCGCTGCTTTTCCAGTGTTTAGTTTTTCGATCGCTTTGATCACTTCTCTGTTACTTGTTGGTGGTATAGGTAATGAGTCTTCTGTCGTACTTGTTAGGAGCTGATTTTGTAGTTGACATAGGACCTGTCTTTCATCTTCAAAATTTTCCTTCAATGTAGGAGTTGCTAGCCTTTCAAAATGCATTTTCCATGCTACCATCATGTCTTCTCCTGAGAATTCTTGGTTATCTATGACTAGATGGTCTGTGACTATGGCCTTGTTTGAGCGTTGGTTTCTTATGAGTTTATGAAAGGTTTTCGAGTCGCTTTCTGAGGCTTTCATAATTTCCTCGATTAAAGTGTCTTTCTTTGAGGCATGAGCTTGTCTCTGACATTGCCGTAGTTCCCTTTTCTTTCTTACGACTGCCTGTCTTTCTAATTCTGAGTTTTGTCCAGAGTTCTTTTTGTTTTTGTATGCCCAGTATGCATCCTTTGACTCCTTTGATTTTCTACTAATTTTGCTGTTCCATATCCCCTTTCCCACGGTTTTTAGTGATTTGAGCTTTCTGTATCTTGGTATTGACTTGGTTCCAGCCTTATGAAGGGTCTTTTCTAGGTGTTGTATTCTATCTTTTGTGGATTGGTGATTATTATCGACCTTGTCCAGTTCTTCTATTATGGTTTGTTTATACTCTTCTACGCTACATTTTTCCCATCTAGGTTTTGTCATCACTTTAGTCTTTTTTCTAGTGGTTGTCTTTATTTCCATGTCAATCTTTAGTATAATCAGTGTGTGATCTGAAGTATTTATTGCATCAAAGTCATGGATAAGTACTTCACAGGTTGTGTCTTTATAGGTTTTTATCAGGAAGTAGTCAATTTGTGATACATATTTTCCATTATGATGCCTGAAGGTATTCTTTATGGGGTAGTTACCGGGCAAACTTAATCCAGCCTCTATTTGGAAGGTTTTGAAAGTGGAATCTCGTCGTCTGTTGTCTCTGTGTAGTGATGCGTTCATGTCGCCGCATAGGATAATTTGGTGTGAGCTTTCATATTTCTGAATAATTTCGTTCAACTGTTGGATATTGTCTTTGTATTCTTCATCTCCATCTTTCTTGTCCGAGGGCATGTAGGCATTTATAAGACAGCAAGGCATCGGTATACTCTCAATTGTTACTACTTGGATTCGACAGTTTCCATCCGGCATGATGTTTATTGCTTGATCAATGTCTTTTCTCCACAGGATAGCCACTCCTCCATTTCCTCGCCATGACTTGTAATCAAATTTAACATTATCATCATCTACAGCTTTAATAAAAGCAGTAAAATTTTCATCAAAATCATTTAAGGTTTTCTTTTCTAATGAATGCAGCCAGTGTTCCTGGATACATAAAATGTCACACATATTAAGAACTTCTTTTAGATATATAGAGTTTCCTTTGATGTTTTGTACATTTAGTGATCCAATTCTTGTGTTGGAGATGTTACCCGCCATGTTACTGTAGTGGCCCGGCCTGCTCCTAAAAAAGGCTGGTTTTGATTGTAGTTTGATTTCCCATTTGTTGTTCTTTCCATTGGTCTTTGACAATTTCTTTGTTGTAGGTTAAGTGTTCTATATTCTCCATTTCTTCTACGTATTTGGTTGTTCTGTTTGTTCCTATCTCTCATGTTGTTGGGGCTTGTTGGTTTTGGTACCGAGATTTGGTAATTGATTACGTTATTCTGTCGCTTATTGCTATATCTGTTATGTATGTGTACTGGTATTGGTAATGGCTCTTGCTCATTTGGCCTTAGTTGTTTTGGTTCTGGTATTGAAATTGTCTCTAGTTCCTGTTGATTTTGAGTTGATCTTGGAGTCTGTTCCCTATGATTTTGCAGTTTTGGTGGATTGGCTTCTTTTGTTGAGGATGCATAGCAGTCTTGTCCTCTCGTTATATGTGACTCTGTATCCATGTGTTCCTGGTTTTTGTAGTTCACCGGAGTTGGCAATTTTATTTCTTTCTTTGGGGTTGTGTGGCTGTTTTGTGCTCCCATTGCATCAGGTTCCTGATTTTTGTAGCTCCCCTGAAAAAGTTCGTGAGGGACTCTGCTCGTTAACTTTTCTCTTGTCTCCAACATACTGATCTTTATTTTCATATCTGTCATTTCCATAAGGTGTTTCATTTGGATATCTCTCATCTCTGATTTATATTCCATTTCTTTTTTCATGGCGACTATCTTTCCGCATATCTTGTATTCTAGCTCTCCTAATTAATTTTGCATTGACATAAGCTGGCTATTCTCATTTTCAGTATGGTGTTCATTTAGTCTCATGCCCATCTTTGTTGTTAAGATTCTTATCGTGTTTTGATAGTCTTTGTTGGTTTCCTCTAACATTGTAATTCTCGCCTTACATTCAGCTAGTTCGATTTCCATAGCTAGGGTACGGTCTGATATTGTTGGTTCCTTTTTCTTTGTCTTTTTCATCTTTGTTTTTGCTGGAGTAGCGATTTGGAATACCTGAGCATCTTCTCCATTACTTTGCTTCATGGGTGTATCAGGCTTTGGAGCGTTTTGGGTCTTTGTCTCGTTACCAAGGTGGTTTTCATTTCTGTTTGCCATTGCTTTCTCAATGAAGTACTTTGGATTTGTTTCTTGCCCTATGTAATCTTCAGCATCTTGTTTGATTATTGGGGTCCTTGTTATGGTTGGTATTTTTGGTGTTTCCATTTCCACTATATAACATAGTTCTATTCCATCATCTCTACGTGTAGTTGATATATCTATTTCTGCATCTTTGTTTATATTTGTGGATGTATTGTTACAGTATCGAGCAGTTTCGTCCAGAGCTGTGCACATTGGGCATATGTAGTCATCATCTTCTTGAGGAGGGCTGGTACATGTTGCATGATACCATGATGTACATATGTGGCATTTCTTTTTTAACACTCGGAAAAAGTTGCCTGTAAGTTGTAAAGTAGAACCATGTTATCTGATCACTATTGTTGTCTCTTTGGCTGGATAAAATTCTGTGAATTATATTTCTAAAAATACGTCCGCACCTAGAATATGGTAGCAATGTATGGTCAGTCATCTACCTAAAAGAAGCTATTCAAATAGAAAACGTTCAAAGGAGAGCAACAAAGTTAGTTAAAAACATCCAACATCTCAGTTACAGTGAGAGACTAAAAACACTAGGCATTCCATCACTACAATATAGAAGACTAAGGCAGGGATGTCCAAAACAATCAGTTTTATTTAATCCCTGACTAAGGGCAGACATGGTCGAAACTTTCAGAATAATAAATAACATCGACAAAGTAGACAGTAACAAAATCTTCCCAACCAGATCAACAACTACAATCTAGAGGACATAAACACAAAATTTATAAAAAATATTCCAGAACAAATATAAGGAAATACTGTTTTACACAGAGAATTGTTGATACGTGGAATAAACTACCCCAGAAAGTAGTAGTATGTAAAACTGTAAATGCCTTCAAACACGATCTAAACGACCACTGGAAAAGCCTCAGTATCAAATTTACGCCAGACATCTATAAAGACCTGGATGTGGGAAATGAAAACCGAAATAGATGGGTCAGAGGGGCCATATAGACCCAGATACAGACCTCGAGACTAGGTACACCAGGTAAACTTTAATTTATATTTTTTGTGTCTGAATTCCCTAAGACGTCAGAAATAGAAAAGTGAGCTTCCTCATAACGAGCTGATTATTTTTGGACAATGAAAACTGAATAAACATGCAGCCATTCGGCCCATATATTAAAGGGCCGTGTAGCTTAGGCTCACTGGCAAACCCGGAAGCCGTTTGCACTGATTTTCTCTTGAGTGTTGGCTTGGCCAGGTCTGGAATTAAAATAAATGAGCGTTACCATTAGTTGTTATCATCTCCGCCCAGGCTCTAAAAATCAACCACAACAAAAAATCCCCAAACAATCAGAGGGTCATGTTTACTGTAGTTCCCAAATCGGATGCACTGACTGCCAATGCAAAGGTAACTAGGTTTCAATGTACATTTTTTTCAATGAGGGATGTGTTGCAATTTATTCAACATCGTTAAGATTCACCAGTAGCACTTCGAGCCTTGGTTTGGTCTTGGTTTGTGGATCGTATATAACTCTTGGCTTTGAGCATGTTTAATCCGAGGGGACAATGATTCCGTAGACCTGTATATTAGAATCCGATATGAAGGGCTGTGATGATTTGAAGCATCCAAGTTCACTCTTGTCTTGTTTTACGGAGACTTGTTCTTATTTTTTATACATTGCTATTAACTAGTATGTATTTACCAAGCTACTCTGAGCTTAGCATGTCGTTGGGAAATAACAGCATGCAAGAAAAAATAGTTTTTAAATAAAGTCGCCAGTAGAAGTTATTGGTCATATATACTCCGTTTATAATCTGTCGATTGAGTGTAATTGATTTTGGTAACTTCCTTTACCAGATTTGACTCTTCAAAGAATGAACACTGCCATAAGCGGGAACAAATCAGCCTACTGCAGCATGCGAGATAGCTTTTGTCAGTTTGTTTGTGGTGTTTCCTGTCTGTTTTTTTTAATCGAGACCTGAATGCCATTTTCATTTGCTTGGCACTTTCTAAAAATCGAAGTTGCTTCTTGAATTCTTGATAATGGAGCTTAGGTTATTACCGACTGTCGTTAACACTGGAAATCTGAAGACAGTAAAAACAGTATATGTGATTTCAACATAGAAAAGGACAAAGTGAGGAAAATGTTAGGGAATAAATTAGGATTGGGCTGTTGTCAACCATTTTCTCCTATTGCCCTTTTATTTGTTAAAAATTATAATGCGTTGTGGTTTTGTTCACTGTCTTCAGATTTCCAGTGAAATAAGGCATTTTTTATGTAATGTCTTCAAACCTTAGAACACAATGTCATGCATAAACGGATGGTTTTCGAATTTTAACGGGTAATAATGGTACACTTTTTGCTTTATAAATACAAGTTTATGACTTCAGTTAAAAGATATCATGATGACTGTTTTGTTATTGGTTTGTTGATGTCATATTTCTGGATTTATTGCTGCCTCTCTTCATCCCCAAACACTCTCATTCAAAAAGCAAAACCCGACAATTTCTATGGGTGGTACATTTAGTTTGTCTTGGGATTTTAGATTGATGGTACAATGCTAGACTCTAATATTAGCAGATCGCATATACACTGTTTCTTCCATGTCTCCCAAAACATGATACTTACTAAGGATGTGAATTGTTCATTCAAAATTTAACAGGGCTCTATATAAATGGTAAATCCAAAATATCATAATTATTTATATTTGAAAATGTCAATGAATAATTAAGATATCACACATTGTATGAAAAAGTCAAATATATTAGCATACCCATATTAAAAGTTCTTTCCTTTTCACACGTATATATGTCTAAAATTTTATTACAAGTATGTTATAAGAGGAAATGGTATGGGGTAGAGGGAGTGGCGTTCTTTAAATTTGGAAAACTTTTCATGCAGTTGAATAATAATTATATAATTTATGGAAAAGGTTCGATCGGCATCAGAACCATCCCTCCTAAGTCAATCAAAGCCTTGAATCAAAATACTACCCCTACTTAGTGAATATACTGGAGTCATTAATAAAATCATCTTTTTTGGGTTGACTTATTCTTTTCTCTATATCTTTCAAATTCAAACACTACTTATAGAGGCACTTTGAATAGAGGTAGATGGGGTACAAACACTGTGTCTTAATGTTTTTTTTTACCTTTGACTAGCGATAGCCCCTACAAAATACTTTAAACAAAAACGTTATTAAGATTATCATTTAACAAAAATGTGATAATATATACAAATAAGAACATGGAATCAAAACTATTTGTTTTAATATTTCTCTACAAGTCATACTTTCTTATAATACATCTTTTACGACTAACATTCACCAACATGAACATACAAAACATGCATATCCAACACTCAAGAACTTAATTACTAAAGCAGTTGACAGAAATTCGAATATAAGAAATATTTTTCGACACAGTCTTATTCGAAATATGGTATTACTTCTTAAAGAAGTATCGTATATTTGAACAAACACTTAAATGTTCTGGAATTCTGTTATCGGTCATCTTCTTGAACTTTGACCCGAACATCGTCACACCGTCGTCTAGAAACGACCTCGACTTTAAACCTTCAGGATCAGGGACATTTTGTAGATAAGGAATTCGTTTGGTCTCTTAACACAGTCCACATGTTAATGCACATGTTTCCATCATGTAGGTCTGGAAGAAGGGAACATTACACATGCCTGTTTGTTGCATGAACGTACAGCCTTCTATAGTATCTGCACAGGGACCGGTAGCTGCAAGAATAAAAGACATTTTTATATGACTGCAAAAATTAAGGACATTTTCAGGTGGTTGCAAGAATAAAGGATATTATTCATATGGCTGTCACAAGAATTAAAGACATTTTCATGCGGCTGCAGAAATAAAAGAATTTTCATGTGTCCGCGGTTTACTGCAAACATCAAACTAAAGTAAAGTTAACACATTTAATTTGTCAATAGCCATTGATAGGGGGAAATATTATATAAATAATAAAACTTTAAAAAATTTAGAAGAACGTTGTTAAAAAAAATTCAGAAAATTAAAGGAAATAAAGGTTATTTTAAATAATGGTGAAAAGCTTCATACAAACTGAAAAAAAATAAACATAAAATACCAAAACAAAGATTATATCAAACTATGAATATGAAAAATGTAACAGTTATATGTTATATGACATGCATTGTTAATAGCAAGGCAATAATGTTACAGCAAACGTTACCCCCAATGTTAGTCTATAAATTAAGGATTACAAATTAAAATTAAGAACAAAAATATATATATTCACCAACAACAACAACAAAAAGAGAGAGTCGCACAAAATCGTATACTTTATATTATATATATTCTAAAAGAAAGTTAGAAGCTATTAGATTGCATGCGTAATCCCAAATTTCTAAGAACAGAGATTCATATATGAGGCGTAAAAGCATAATGAATGAAGTCCTAACCCCCTGAAGCTCTCGGTCCAGCTGGTGACTGGCATCGCCCACATGTTGCGGGACACTGGGATGACATTTTCCTTGAATGATTTGGATCAGAACATAGCTCCGCCCACATTGAGCACCATGACTGTGTATCTCTGCATGATTGACTACTACCTGTTTGTTGAGGTCTTGGCTGAAGACCTGTAGACCATTCCCACATCCCAAATGTTCCAAATGGAGTATTCCTTGTAAACGATGTCCCAATAGGCGGTGATCCAGGAGTTCCAATGGAAGTTACTTGTGTACCACCACTGGTCGGTAAACCAGCTCCTATAGGACTACCACCAGAAGGAGAACCAGGGAATCCTCCCAATAATTCTATATTAGGCATTCCACTTCCATGACCACCTCCTGCTCCATGTTGATGACCACCAAAAGTGCCCCCACTTGAAGGTCCTACAGGTATTGCTAATCCACCTGATAACGGGGCATTTGATCCTATAGGTATCATGGAGCCACCTGATCCATGCGGTCCCGACGGGATTGGACCGGTAGAAACTGGTCCCATATCGACAGGTGTCATATGATGCCCGCCAGCACTTGATGGTCCACTTGGTATGGGGCTATGACCACCATGTCCATGTCCATGTCCAGATCCTACTCCATGGCCAGTACCCTTACTTGGAACTCCACCTGACGGTGATGAAACTGGGGCTGCTCCACCTGAAAGATAAAGAGGTTAAATTTATAAAAGCAAGCTTGTCGGAAAATGATAGGAAAATACATGATGCATGTACAAATTGTAGTCGATTGATTTGGAATAAAAGTTTATGTTATAAATATTAGAATCTGTAACCTTTAAGTTTTTTGTACGTTTAAACACCATGCATTCATCAAACTTCATTACATAAAAAGTTTTATCATTGTTACGAAATGATATCGGTAATAAAGCTTACTTGAACATAGGCCTCTGTCACAAATTTGACCTCTCCCACACATAGAACATTTCTGGCCTTGTTTATACGGCAACTGACCGATAAAATTTCCACTGAAAAACACGATATCAATACCTTGATAATAACAGTTATTGCCTCTATTAGATAATGACACGAGGTCACATTTACATTTGACACCAGTGTTTTATTTCTACATTGTTTTCATTTTTTTCGTGACTGAGATTTTGATTTTTCTCTGTATTTTGGGGAAAAGAAATTAAATAACTGACTTCACATCGGACAACCTTGTCGTACCACCTTCGTAAAAAAAGAAAATAAATCTGAAAATGTTCAGCTCTATTTCAAATTTTGAGAGTAAGTGATTGATGGAAGCACGCGATTATGAACAAAAAAAAATAACAAACAATAGAAAATGATTTCATGCATGTGTGATTTCCCCCGAAGTTTATCTTTTCCTATAATTTTTTATTTGAACAGAGTATAATCTAACAACGTGTGGAAATAAAAAAAAAATCATCAGCAACTTACGGAGGGCTGTAAAAGCAGACAAGGAACCAAGCATTTCCCATCGGAGATCCACCAGCACCCATAGAAAGACTAGGACAGCGAGTCATTGCACATCCTACGTCGGTTGTATCAGCCCACACCATCTAATAAATCAAATATCAAGATGATTTGTTTGACAGTGTTATCTTCATAAATTTATAAGTTTAACTTGAAATTTACCAGTTTCTTATATAACTTGGAACAATCTTTATCAGTGTCTAAAATAAAAAATTCAAACCGTCAAAGAAACAATGAAGACCTTTATATAAATGAAGACAATAAATCCCAACTTTGAATGAATTATAAAAAGAGTACGTTATTGGACGTGAGTTTATAAAAAAAAGCAAACCTGAGTGTAATGTCCAGTAGCTTGTGAAAATCCAGAACTGCCATATCTATATTGGTTCTTCTCATCAGCCCACATCTGAATTCCTACATTGATAAGTCGACTATAATCCCAGGGGGCTGTATGCATAGCTAAATTTTCTCCTCGACCTTGCGATTGGTGGTCAAATACACAACGGCTTGCCCAAGCGGCTGATTCTCTTTCAAGCTGCATATTCCATTTCTAAATCACAAGGAAGAGGAAACAATGAAATAGAATACATTAAATGAAATCTATTAAACCATTCTTGGTGAAAAGCAAAATCATATAATAATATTTCTATAGCTATAAAACTGAAAGCTTTATTTCCTTTATCCCTAAACCTTCTTCTTAAAAATTATAAATCTCTTTTTTTAGAATTGTCCATAGTTTAGATAAAAAAAAATATTTAAAATAAACTTGATCTATCAACCAGCAAACCATACTTAGATATCTAATAAAGCTTTTTCTATTTACAACTTACAAGTTTCTGCATGTCTGCAGCTGGTTCCATTCTTCGAACATCGTTGTGAATATCGAGTATTTGCTGTCTGTACCGTCCCATATTAACTACAGCATCGGCAACACAAATAAAAAGTATCAAAAATCCTATAAAAGCATACATGGCTGATATTCCCTTGTAATAACTATTATGAATGATTCCTTTTTTATTTTGTCTTCTTTATATACTTTTTATGTTAGTCGTAGGTGATTGGTCGGAACAGTTAGTCAGAAATTATTGGTTTATGACATCAAGAATAATATTATCATATTTTTATGGCATTATTGTTAACGTAATATTTGTTTATTTGCAACAATAATTAAAGTTTTTTTCTACAGCTAATACAAATAAATAAACGATGGATTAATTACAATAAAAATGGGGAAATTTCGAAATTATGTAAAGGTTGTGGGAGGCTCTTTGTTTACTATAAAATATTACTTTGCACTGGAGATTTCAAGTGAACTTTGTCAGTGTAAAATTCAATAATATATGGGATGGTTTTTCAGCATTGAATGAATGTTTTTAAATTTTACATCATTACTATTATTTTATTTCCAATAATATTCAATAGTTTACATTACTTATTATGTTTGATCTATAAAAAGCTACTTAAATCTTTTTCTCCAAAGGCGCATCTGTTTTCTCCTGTTGGAGAAAGGTAATGTTCAACTAAAAGGAACTGACACGCATAAAAAAATATAATAACGGAACTCGGTACAATGTCACAAATGTAAAGCATGTTTATGTCTTGTTTATAAAAATGCAAACTGATGTTTTGGTGTAGTATAATTGTTTGTGTCAAAAGGGGGAATGTTTTTTCGTTCACAAAAAGTCTGAATATAGGTCAAACTAATGATAGTTCCAAGTAGTACAATGGCCATTTAGATGGAATTCTTCATAAGGAAATGTATTTCTATATATACTTTATGTAACAAATTAACGGGATAATAGCCAATAAGTGCAGTTTATTCCGTAGACTACCTATTGAAAATTTATATTTAAACTTTTATGATGATGTGCAAATGGACATCCTTGTCTCACACCATCTGAACATATTTTAGAAAAATACATTTATCAAAATGGACGGTAGCTTAACTCATACTTTTGAACCAAAGAACGGGATGATAATCAAGTAGTGCATTTTATTGGCCGGATCACGGAGTGAAAAATCCGGGTTAATATGAGATAGGCATTGCTTAAATGCGAGCACTGCAAAAATATAAGATGTCAATGAACAGCTTAATTGTATTTTTACATACCCTTTGAGTTGAAGAAAGCTCCCCCCTATACCATGAAACACCAAAGATGGATCCTCTTTTTGGCCCTCATAAGACGGAGTTCCACGCCTCAAATGAGCAATAAAATCCGTTTTAGAATTCAAAATACCACATTCCCGAAAAGACGTTGACACTTTTGATGCACTGTTTTGATCGTTTTTATTTTTATTTTAATCAGATCATTTTCTAGAACGTTCGGTTTGGGACGAGAAGCATATCCGGACGAAAAAATCAATATCAGCATTAGGCAAATTTTTCGCGGGAACTTGCTGTAGAGCTCTCCGCTACGAGCTGTGCTCGCTATAAAATGTTGAATGTCGGGCGGGCGGGCAATATAGGCGGACAGGCAGTATAGGCGGGCGGGCAGTAGGCGGGCGGGGAAGAAGTTTTTGTAACAGTTTTCTCATCAACTACTACTTACAGGGTCTTTATATTTGGTATACAGGGTAAGGGTTAGGTCCTATAACATTGGAATCGATTTCAAGCCTGTCGCTCATCTATTTCCTGTTTAACGAAATCCGGCCATTTTTTACTATGACAGATTTTTCCTTATTGTGCTCATTGGACAACCTATTAAAAATTCACTCTAAGAATTAAAATAATGTGAAAATAGACATCATTGTCTGACACCATCTTAACAAATTTGAGAAGAATAACTTTAAAATGATGGTACATATACAGGTACTAGTATACGATTATTTCACATTGGAGCATTTAGATACATCCATTATCATAAGTATGAAAGCATGATTAGGTTTCGTCTAATCTATAACTTTTTATCAATAAATTCGTATTCTGTCATGTAGATATCTACCTCTCTGCAGGAAGCATTGAACAATGTGACAAAAATGACAGAAAATGATGTTTTCTTTTTAATTTTAAGAATTCATATCCATTAAAAAAAATCAATGTTGTGTATTTATTAAATTAGTTTATTCATATTGTGATCTATTATAATTTTTTATAGTTCTGTCTAGTTGTGGAAAAAATGTTACAGCTGGCATATACCTTTAACCACAAGCTGGAATTGTGACTGTTTTGGTTATAACTATGTCTGCAAGAACATACATAGAATTTAGAGTTCGTGTAACTTTTGATATTTGATACTATAATATTATATTTGTCAGTGGTAAGTCCCAATAAGACCTTCTTTCTCTTTTTAGACATCTACATTAAAGCATGCATAGAAACTAATGATTTTTAAAAATACAATTAAAGGAGATCTTGTAACTTTGATTAATATTGAAAATGTGTTCAAATATGCAAACTTTACTGTATAATTTTGAAGAAAGGAAGTATTAAATCATTTTCATATTTGAAATGTCTGCAGGTTGACACATTTGTACAAATCATATATATTTACACGCAATAGCTTATCAAACTAATGGACAATTAAAGCTGTAGGACTGTGGTTTCTTAACGTGGTGAAAACTTACATCCTAACACAAGAAACATTTACAATAGTCTCTTTATTATTCATATTTCAAGTAGCAACACCTCGTCAGCAGCATTTGAATCAAAACATTGGAAGGTCATAAACCGAAAGAACTATAAAAAAAGCCCCAACAGAGAAGCAAAATCCAGCACTTAGGATGATACCGATCATGTGCAGTACATGGAAAGAAATTACTTATATGTTTTTTATTTCGGACCATCAGAAATATAAAAAAAAAGATTGGTAAATTTAAATGGTAATTAAAAGAATGTACAAAGCAAGGATAAACTTATATAAGCATTTTCAGATTTTTAAAACGTAAATGTGTTTTAATGTGCCGTTTTATCATAAAGCTTGTACTCACACATATCCTATAACATATTATAGATCATTCTCCATTATTCTACACTGCAAATATGCCGGACGCATGACGCGTCCAGACGCGTTCCTTTTTTTAACACCGTATGTTCAATTTTGAACACCAGTGTTCAAAGTTTAACACACCAGTTAAAGTAAGGAACACTAAGTGTTCCAAATTATAACACATAAGTTTAAAAAATGTGTTCAGTCAGGGAACATTATGTGTCTGTTTATAATAAAATAGGTTCTTGTTGGTTTTAGTTCCTTTTCAGTGTTGTATAATTTTATAATATCATAAAATCAATCAAATGTGTTGCTTAGTTGACTAATTTCCCAACCTTTTGCAATATGACAATGACAAAGCTATCGGGCTCTAACAAATCATATAAATATATCACACCCGGGATCACACCACATGTTTCTTGAAAGTTTTTGATGATGTCTCTTTAAATTCAGTCAGTAACCGAAAAGAAAAGATAAATAAATGTTTTTTTTATCAAGACTCATATCAAAGAATTGTAATGTGTTCACAACTGGAACATTAGGCGTCCGACAGAACACTTTTTCGTTGAACAGTAAGTGTTCAAATACCCACTCTTTCAAACCAATACGCACGTGCAGTCAGACCGGAAATCGAAAAAAATTGGCGGTGTTTTCAATGTTTTGAATGTTTTAAAGAAAAAGACGTCAAAGAATCCTGATTTTCACGTATGTTTAATTTATTTAAATGACAAGTTAATGACAAACCTAAATAAAACATTACACTGAAGGAGAAAAGTTCGTTTGTAGCTTGTGTTGCTTTTATTCAGGCAATTTCAATGACTTTGGAAAACATTTTGTCAGAAATCACAAACTTTGACGTTTCATATGCAATAGGTTCCTTTGAGATTACTTCACGCGATTGGAGTACATTTACAGTGCATGTTCACAGGAAACATAGAATTTTTGATGACTGTGTTGAAGATAATGAACATAAACCCGAATTTTTTATTGCTTTGCATACTGTAAACCTCAACTACGAATTGAAAAACCCATTAACTACCATATTTTCAGCAATTTGCGAAAATTGATACCCAAGAACAAAATATAGTCCACAGTATATAAGGTCACACCCCTCCGTTATTCATGTGTTAATGTCAACATATTATCCATCTGTACTTCAATGTACAATGTAATATGAAATATATTTTTCTTTTTATATTATTTAGATACTGTTTGAATTTGCCGTTCGTTGTGGTGATGAAAAGCTTTCTGCTGTGTCGACGAACATCATGAAGATTGTACCAACAGTTCACAGAATGATGGGAAATGACAGTGAAAACAACATATCTGAGGTGATTATCTTTTTTTTGACAAAGGTATTTAGTGATGGTGTTCAGCCTTGTGTCAAATACAATTCCTCTGAATTTCTGAAACTTAAAGAAGTTTATGACTTTCGGCAATACACCATTTTTATTACAATTAATTGTTGGATAAATGAGGAAAAATCTTTACTGATGTTTTTTTTTATTTCTAGAATGCTGATGATGACCAAGTTCAGAAAGAATTAGAAACTTAGGCACTGGTACTGCCCCACCTTGTAGTCTTCAAGACAAGATGGCACCAACACTGGCATATACATTGTAGGGGACACCAAGGCAGTATAGTGTGACCTCCACCTTGACTAAGTTGTTGAGTGTATACTATGTGTTTGATATAGACTATCCCAAGTGTTATGTAATGTTTCTTAGATTACTACAAATTTTATTTTTTTTTATGAAAAAATATGAAAATTGCTTGTTATTGGATATGAAACTTATTTCAATTTGAAAATATTATAATATGATATAGTAACATAATTTTAAGATTATTTTTCCGGCGAGTAAATGCATAAATGTCAATTGTAAATGTTTTTTTTTTCAAATGTAAATTTCCCTTTAGTAATTCATACAGACGTATTTTCAACTGTCTCTTATATTCTTTTGTTGAATAATTGCTTAAAAATAAATAAGTTGAAAATTATAAATTTGTTGTTGCTTTTATTTCACAGAATATCCCAAAGAAAATTATGGAACACTTTTATCTGGAACACATAAAAAAGGTGTTCCAAATCTATATACATATTGTTCTAGACTTAAACATTTATGTCTTGAACACAGTCCATGTGTTCCAGAAGTGTTTCATGCCTTTAAACATGTAAATGTGTTCAATATTGCACGCAAGGACATGTTCCAGATTTTAACACATATGTTCAAAAATTACACACATAGCGTTCCAGATATGCACGCATAGTATTCCAGCTATTAACACTCAGTGTTCAACAAATGTACACATTGTGTTCCAGATATGAACACATGCCATTCCAAATTTGCACACATGGTGTTAAAAGTTGAACATGAATGTTAAGTTTTAGAACACATTTACATGTTCCAAAAGTGTTTCATTGGAACACATTTAGGCGTTCAAGAAGTGTTCTAAATCTTAACACTTATATTTACAGTGTATATTTCCTTTTTGCTTGTAAAATTGATTTATTACTTCATACTCTTCTGTGTTCTGGGATGACCTTTTGATATTTTTTCTAGAACAATAAGAAACCATTAAAAAGGGTGCTATCGGTTTATGTTTTTATCATTTTACTGATGTATGAAAATAAACAAATAATAATAATTAGAAAAAAAATCAGAAAAAAATATAATAATCTTTTTGACACTTAAAAATTGCCGATCTGAATAAGCATAGCTTTACATGGTAACTAATATTATATCGATCACTGATATGTATATGTAAAGGACAATTTACGCTTATGTATACATCCGAACTAATCTGCATGCGAAGTTAGTTTCAGCTTAATTTATAAAATGAAAAAAAAAATGATGATTGATATCTTTGACCCAATTTAAAATAGAACACTGATAGCATGTTAATATTGCGTTTTTAGTACCTTAAGCTTTAAAATATCAATTAGAAGCGTTTTGTATTTGATCAATGTACAAATATAAGGGGTGACATAGGACATCCCTGTCTCACTCCTCATGTGAAAGCGATTAATTAGAATTTTGACATGCAGTTATCAAATTATTTTCTGTAATAATCTAAACAGCTTTGGTTTATTAGACATTTTAGATAAAACTATTTAAACTCATGTTTTTTTACCAAAATAAAGAGTGATTTGATAAAAAAAACTACTTTAAAGAAGCAGAGGTACCAATGGGGTATCCGAATGTCAAAAGTCCGAAAGGGCAGAGACAAAACCAGTAAACACCAACAAGAACGGGACAAAAACAGACAACATGTAAAACATGGAAACACAAATTAACTGAATATCAATCAACAACGCGAACTCCAGTCGAAACAAGAGTGAACTCAGGTGCTCCGGAAGAGTAAGCAGTTCCTGCTTGCTATAGCACACCCGTCGCGTTGCCAATAATCCATTCAGCGTGTCAAATCCGGTAAAGGAAGACAAACCCAAAACCTATGACAAACCAACATCTGCATTCATCTGAGAGATCGAAATCCCATATTTGTCTATAAGTGCATGATGTCTTCCGTAAAATTTTAACTTAGGCGTTTACTATATACTTTGAATATTTTACTACCATTTAAATAAGATAAACTTTGTAGTTGTTTTGTTTTAGAAAACAACATATATCATGTTCTATTTAGTGCTTCCCTTTTGGAAGTAATCAATTTAGATTTGAACATAATGACTTGTGGTCAACCAATAGACCATCAATCTAAACTAGGTGTACAAGTGTCGTTTATTTGTTAAGTGGTAAAGTACAGATATATAAATGTCAATCGAAGGATCATTCAGCAAGCATAGAAATGGTACCCTTGCACGCAAACATGTATGCGTGATAGGCTCTGAGAATCGCAGTTTCGATGATCTTGATCTTTGCAAATAAATTCCGGTAAATTTGCTATACTCAGCTTCATTATTTTTTATGCAAAATGCGTTGTTCTGATCAGAAGACGTAAACCAAGAGAATCAAACAACGACCGAGTCTGGTTTAAGCAAGTCAGAATTGCAAATTGTGTTACAATTATCACAGAGTTGACACCAAAGGGAAATGTACAAGAGGCTACCAAGGATCTGGATCGTTCACCTGATCTATAGTGATAAATATTATATTTATTTAGAAGATAACGATATATGGAATAAATGTACGCTGCATAACTTAAAAATCTGCAATGTAAAACAGCCAGACATGCATAGATATTAATCTTTTATGCAAATGAGTCTATCGAACTTTACATCAGGCAATCAAACTTTGTCTTCTAATTTGACACCTTTACAGTATTTACCAGAATGAAAAATCCTGAAACAGCAGTGTTCTACCTGCAATTATTTTTACTCTTTATCGGCAAAAAAGTTTAAAACAACAACAACAACAACAACAACAACAAAACAGCACTATTTGCTCTGGCAGTGATTTACAAATGCTTATAAGAGGTCATCTCAGCTTAGTCTGAATAATATATTTTAAACATATTTAGTAAAATATTTAAGCAAACAGATGCTGTTCTTTGTCTACAAATGTTTTTCATTCACACAATTTTCTGACCTTTTTATGGCCAACCAAGTATTTATATCGGATATATACTTTTGTCCTATGTTTCATGGATGAACGACTTTGGTTTAGTTCTTGGTTAAGTCCCATAACTTGGATACTAGATGTTAGGGGTCAATGATAATTTAGTAGGTAGCACGACATCGCCCACTAGAAATTTAATCCCTGTGATATATATTTTAAGCATGAACGACTTCGGTTTATTTTTTTTTAGTTTTTTAGTTCTCATTCTACAGGCCAAAAACACTATTTTTTGTCTTTAAGGGGCTGTAACCCCTATAAGGGGTCATCTGACAACTTTGACCTTATTGAGACTTTTGAAGAGCTAAATGAGCTTAACATTTAAGCAAGCAACAGCTTTTCTCTATCTGCAATAGTTTTCATTATATAGGCCAAAAACACTATGTTTTGCCTTTAAGGGGCTGTTACCCCTATAAGGGGTAATCTGACGACTTCGACCCTATGGAGACTATTGTAGAGCTAAATGAGCTTAACATTTAAGCAAGAAACAGCTTTTTTCTATCTGCAATAGTTTTCATTCCATAGGCAAAAAAAACCAAACACTATTTTTTGCCTTGAAGGGGCTGTAACCCCTGTAAATGGTCATCTGACAACTTTAACATTACGGAAACTTTTGAAGAGCTAAATAAGATGAACATTTAAGCAAGCAACAGCTTTTCTCTATCTGTGATATTTTTCATTCTACAGGCCAGAAACAATAAAGGACTGTAACCCCTATAAGGGGTCATCTGACAACTTTGACCCTATGAAGACTTTTGTAAAGCTAAATGAGCTTAACATTTAAGAAAGCAACAGCTTTTCTCTATCTGCAATAATTTTCATTTTATAGACCAAAAACACTATTTTTCGCCTTTAAGGGGCTGTAACACCTATAAGGGGTCATCTGACAACTTTGATCCTATAAAGACTATTGTAGAGCCATGTTTTTTATCCAATCATTTCAAAATGAGGATCGTTTGTTGCCGTCATATATCACTCCTGCAAAGTTTCAGCTAAATTGGTTCAGTGGTTTCAGAGAAAAAGATTTTTGAAATTGTTAATGGACGACGGAGGACGACGGACGCATAGTGATGGTATAAGCTCACATGGCCTTTGGCCAGGTGAGCTAATAAGCTCACTGTGATCTATATTTTACACATGAATGACTTTGGTTAAGTTCTTGGTTAAGGTCCATAGCTCGGATACTAGATATTGGGGTCAATGGTCATTGGCAGATCAAGGGGGGGCCCTGGGCCCCCCCCCCTTTTGGCGGAAAAATGTGGTTGAATATATAGGAAATCATTGAAGTGTGACCAGAGCGGGCCCCCTCTTAGGCCAATCAGTGTGCCCCTTCTTTTCATAATTTCTGGATCCGCCTTTGATGGTATTTCACCACAAGATAATACTTGGCACCATCCAATAGAAATTGCGTCAATGTGACTTACATTTTATGCATGAACGACTTTGATAATTTCTTGGTAAAGGTCCAAATCTCAGGTAATACATGTTGGGGATAAATGATATCTCAAGAACAGGAACTGAAAAGCAAACACCCTTAAGAGGGCCTTAAATCTATCAAATTCTTATCTGGTTTTCAGCCTTTAAATGTTTTCACCCTGCAATATTTTACTCACAGCAGTCATGTTCTATAGTATAACCGAGATTACCTCCCAATGTCCCGATTAACTACAGGAAGTTAAAATGCATGAGCTTTGGTGCTAGAAGAACTAGAAAGAGATTACAGACAGATGGTAGATGCCAAGTTAATGCAAGCTCGATAGACCTTTAAGTCAGGCAAGTTTAATAACAAAAGACCAAGACCAACCAAGAGAAAACTTATGATCCTCTTTTGAAACAATGCTTTTGATATAAAAATACATTTGTGTACATTAAATTGTTTTATATCCTTGGGTAGTTGTTTAAATGAATACTTGTGCAAAAATCAGCTTTTTTCTAATCAACAAGTTGATACTAAAGTATGTCTAGCCTGCAAGCACCATTGGAATACATGAACTTAGTATTCAACTGTTCATTCATTAATTAATTAAATGTTCAGGATGTAGAATTTAGAGTTCCCACTCATTAATCTTTAACATTGCTATTTTATGTATTGAAATTCAAAATTGTTTAAGTCATTCAACCAGAAAATCAAGGTCAACGTCAAAAGATGGGGATGCAACTGTGCTAAGCTACTACTGGGGCATTTGCATACCAAGTTTCATCAACCTAGGACTTACAGTTCTTGAGATATGGAGGTGCTCATAAAACATTAATATTGCTATTAGAAGTATTGAAAATTGCCTAAGTCCTTCAACCAGAAAGTCAAAGTCAAAGTCAAAAGATGGGGATGCAACTGTGCTAAGCTTCTACTGGGGGCTTATGCATACCAAGTTTCATCAACCAAGGACTTATAGTTCTTCAAAATCTTGATATATGGAGGTGCTCATTAAGTCAACCCCCCCCCCCCCATGCATGAAATAAGGATTTCTTGATCATTCACCATTTGGCATCAATAACATTTGGCATCAATAACTCAATATACTCAATTGACACCCAGCATTTCTATGTCGCCGCTCTGCGTTGGGGCAAGGGACAAGTAGAAACATTTTCAGCAAGCTAACAAAAGAATACCCTACCAACTCACATTGAACACTTCATTTACATCTCCAAATGATGTAGTTCCTTTATTATAAAGTTTCATCTAAATCCATTTAACAGTTATAAGATGCATTTATGAGATATGTAGGCAGGTGTACAGACAGACAGGGTATATGATTGCAATTTTAAATTGGCTACCTGTAAAATAACACAACAATAAGATTTTTGATGTTATATTTGGATAGCGATAGTCATACAGATGACTTAACCACATGATTTTATATAAATAATAACATAACTAAATGGATGTTGCTCTAAACTAATTCATAAAGTATTACAAATAAAAGTCTAGTTCATATTTAACTCTAATGTATTCAACTAGCTATGACATAAATTTTTACATAGAGCAAAACAAAATAGGCAGTTTATATTTCCTTAGTACCTATTTAGCTTGATTTTGACATTTCAATTGAGTTGAACCTATTCAATTAATTTAAAGGATCATCATTGAAAATTCAAGGCTAAACTTAATTGGAAAATACAAGTAACATAACCACTGGATATCAGAGAATGAAGCATGAAAAACTAACTAGTTCTAAATGGTTTAAATATCATCCCAACAAATATCTTCATTAAAATAAAGAATACCTTAAAAACAATTAAAATTGATATTTCACATATATATGATAAAACACTAAAAGAGAAACAGTAGTCTGAGTAGAAAATTTTCTCAGTATTTAAAACCTACATAAAATTCACATTTAGACAACAAACATCTTAAGAGAATAAGAGAAACAGAATTAAAGTCACAATGAGAGCAAAAGATAAGAGAGAGAGACAGAAATGATTAACAGAATTATGATATGAAAAACATATACATAGTAGAAAATAAACATCACACATGACACAATTTGAAGGATGACAAAACATATACACTTTGGTTGTAGCTGTTAGTTATAAAACTTAAAGATCAATTAGTTTGTACCTCTCACTTTAAGAAGAAACAAATCTGTTGTGAAATTAAACATCTATCATCCACAACTGTACAAATTCATCATAAGGTAACTATATGTAAACACTGTTTTTGGAACCATTCCATGACATAAATGTTACTTAGGTTAGGTTTAAAATGGAACAATTCCATGACATAAAACTGATACTTAGGTTTAAGTTGGAAGAGTTCATGATATAAAATTGTTACTTAGGTTTAAGTTGGAAGAGTCTATGATATATAATTGTTACTTAGGTTTAAGTTGGAATGAATCCATGACAAAGTTAATAGCCGTAAGAGGGTCTTGTATTTCTTTCATCTTGTCTTTATGGAGAACCCAATCTGGTTTGATCTTGTGTTGTTTCTTGTGAGGAAGATGCACTGGTAATGAACTATTAAAACTTTTGGCAGCAAGGAGTCTAGCTTGGCGAATTTGTCTCGATTCGTCAATCTTGTGTTTCCTTGCAGTCAGTAAATGAATACTTCGGATCTTCTCAGCTAGTTTCTTGTCATTACGAGTTTCCTGTGAAAATTAAAGGCATATTGATTATAAAGGCATATTGATTATAAACTGCTATTCAATATATATTAAGTCCTGAAAATTGCTGCAAGATAAGACAGGAGCCTGAATCGCTCACCTGATCCTTATGGCTCTTCTATAAGAGGTCATCAGACGATGTCGATCCAATGGAGACTTTTGTAGAGCTAAATGAGCTGAAGGTTAAAGCAAGCAACAGCTTTTCTCTATCTGCAAAAGTTTTCATTCAATAGGGCGAAAAACATGAAAAAACACTGTTTTAGACCTTTACAGGGCCATAATCCCTAAAAAGGGTCATCTGACAGCTTCAACCCAATGGAGACTTTTGAAGACCTTAAAAATCTGGATGATTTAAGCAAGCAACAGCTTTTCTCCATCTTAAAAAGTTTTCATTCTATAGGGAAAAACCATGAAAAAACACTATTTTTGACCTTTAAAGGGCCATACCCCTGTAAGGGGTCATCTGACAACTTCGACTCAATGGAGACTTTTGTAGAGCTTCAAGAGATGAATGTTTGAGCAAGCAACAGCTTTTCTCTATCTGCAACAGTTTTCATTCTATAGGGCAAAATCATGAAAAAAACGCTATTTTTGACCTTTAGAAAGAGTCATCTGACAGCTACGACCCAATGAAGACTTTTGTACAGCTTTTAATGCTGCATAAGGAAATTTACATCAGATTTTCTTTATCTCTTATACTTTCTGATTTACAAGGTAAAAACAGTTGTCTGACCCCCTTGGTCTATTTTTAGCAACTGCAGCCATGTTTTATGACAGATCAAAAATAGAAACAAAAATTTTATGCAGGACACCTTAAGGCTCAACCATACCAAGTTCTGTTCTGTAGTTTCAGAGGAAAAGATTTTTAAAAATTGTTAAAGGACAACAGACGACGACAACGGACGCCAAGTGATGGCAATAGCTCACCTGGACCTGTGGTCCAGGTGAGCTAAAAAACATGTGAGATAAACAACTATTTTTTTCCGTGTTACAAGGCCAATTATTTAGTTATTCTATATTTTATGATACGAAAAAATGTGTCTCAACGACTAAAATATCCTGTTGAACACATATTTGATAAAACTTAATTTACATATCAATTATTAGATGTATAGATTTCAGGGCTGCCAAATTTTGAAATTTTGATTTTGGGTTTTTAATTATTTCTGTGTTACATGTTATAAAAATTATGGAAAAAAGACATGAAAATCAGAAAAAAAAACACATGAAAATGAAAATCAAGAGGGTTGGCAGCAAGGGTCTGGAAACGGTCATATTTGCCGGACATGACCGAATTTTTGTCCTAAATGACCGAATAAAAATTCTCCCAATCGGACATTTTAAAATTTTATTGTAAGCATTTTTTGCTTATCGGTCATATAATTGTTTAATTATCTTCCTGAGCATCCGGTCTTGTGGTCATTAATCTCATAATAAACACCTCCAGCAGGTGTCAAACAGGTGAGAATAGCCGTGGGGTTACGCTAATTAGATAATTGGTCACACCTGTCTGACCATGGCCACTGTATTTACCTATGGTGAAAATTAAATGAGTCAACTCATGTTATCAAATCTGTCCTGATAAGCCCGTTTTGTTTATTTAGAAATAATTACTCATTATATTCAGTACTAATCAAAACATGTGCACACCAAATCATATTGTTTACATTTAGATGGTGTTTGATTACGCATGTGCGGGGAGAAAATATTTATTTTGCAAACATTCATTCACTGAACAGATTGTTTTGATATTAATACAAACAATAACTGTTACTTATTTCATATTTAAAGTCACTTTTCTCATACTTTCTGTACATTTGATATGTTTATTTTGTAAACAGATTCAGATTTATCTACATCCGGTCATCTTACTTTCACTTTCACTTTTTACATGAAACGTGTTTTGTTTATATTGAAAACATTTTAGAAATTTTTAACTACAAAGAACCTTTACCATTTTATACTTAAAATAAAAACGTGATCTGGATATAAAATTCAACATCTGGAAAGTAATACACAAACAAACACTGCCTTTATGGATTTAAAAGGTGGATTTCAAGGGAGGCCAAGGAAAAAGGGAGGGGTAATGGTAATGTTCATATTTTGATATATTGTTTACAGTCAGACAAAAATGACCGAAATCAGCTCAAAAAATTTCCAGACCCTTGGTTGGCAGCCCTGAATTATGTACCATTTCTTTTAGGTTGAAAAATTCCAATTTTACTAACAAAATGATTTTGAAAATTTAAAGTAACCAAATACTTTTAACTCATATCTACATGTATTTGATGCATCAACAGATTATCATACTATAAACTATATGTCCCGTTATTTTAAAACAAAGTTTGCAGATAGTAACGAACCAATATATGAAAATCAAAACAAAATACTTTTTACCTCTTAGCATTTGGATAAACTGTTTAATACTACAAACAAAACTTACCATCCTACACTTGTCAATCATTCCAATAATACCAAGCAGCATACATGTGGAGTTAAATATGGCTCCCTTCTCCCTGTAAATCTGCATGAGCTCTACTAGACTCTCCACTGAGCCCTCAACATTGTATACTTCATAGACTGTCTTGTCATACTAGGAAAACATTCAAATAAATAATTAAATACTAGTAGAAAATAATGAGATGTGGAATAAGTGTACGCACACAGCCCACAATAAAACGGCAATTTAGAAAAACCACAATGGACAACCGCCAGCAGCCTTCAACAAGGCCATTTGGCACTGCTCGCGGTTCTGCAATTGGCCCATGGTCCAAAATAAAATGCATTTATTTAAAGTCATTGCAAAGTGAAGCTCAATTTAAATTTTTAATCGGAAATCATGTACATGTACGTGTGACTCACTCTTAATAAGCATAAGAATCATTGTAAACAGAGAGAGGTTTGGAATAGTGACTATATCTTAAGTCTTTTTATAAGACTTGTTCTGAAAATTTATCTTAAGCTCCCAAGAATTGACCAATTTACACAATTTGGTTTGCATGATTTGACAAAAAGAATATTAATTGCTGGCTGTTAAGAAGACTATTATTTTTTTTAATATGGGTCGTAAAAATACTACTTTTTAAAACTTGGAATTTCATATCAATGATGTTTTGATTTTACCTTTGCTAAATTCAACAGTATGCTGACTGAATATTTAATGAGTTCTATATGAGGCTGGCTGCGGTTACATCCTCGGATCAGTCTATATATAACTTGTACAGCGTTGACAGAGACAAACCGCTCACAGCAGGCAGGAGACAGTCGGGTGGCAACATCTTAAATGCAAAATTTCTAATTGTAATATCATTTACAAGCACTTAACAGCAGACTTAAGACTTATTTCAAACAAATCAAACGCATGTATAATTTATCAAGTTTTTTTTTTCAGGACTGTGATGGACATTAAAATGGTAAATATATTTTTAAAGTTTATAAATTTGATTTTTAAGACAACCAACAAAATATGTATGATGTATACTTTTTAAGTCTGTATGTTTTATTTTTCTGACTGACATATTTCAGGTTCACCTTTGCAAAGGCAGAAACTGATAAATACTGTCACATGGTTGTGCTGTTTTAGATTACAAGATACAGGGGTATTAAAAATAGTGCCCTCAGTTTCTTTTTTCACCTATTGCACTATTTATGACAAAATGCTTTTAAATAATGAAATTTCTTTACATACACCATGTAGGTATATAAGAATTTATTATCTTACCCAGATGTATTAACACTTCGAGGATGTGTGAGAGTTGTTTGAATCGGAGTAGATAGTCCAGAGCTGATGCCATCCTGTTTCCTAGTTTCTTCTCCTCTGTGGCAGACCTGTTGGCTTGTTCTACTCTCTGTCTTATCTTCTCTATCTTCTTACCAATACTCCTACGTCTAACTTGCCCACCTCGCCACAAGGCCTGAAATTATATACAACTTATCAATAAATCGACATACAATTTGCATGGCAATACCAACATAAAAGTTAATTAAGTTAATTAAAAGCCATATAACAAGTAGTTGGTATAGTTAAGATTTGAATCAGTCCATTTTTATGAAATTATCATCTTTATCATGAATGATAGTCATTTCAAATTCGACTAAGTTCCAGACATTAAATTTTGCTATCTTTCCACTGTTTTCTCTATTAAAGATTATCAGAGGGACTTAAAAAAGAAGAAGGTTGAAATGAATATGATAATGATTGAACAATAAAACCAAAAAATCTAAAATGATAAGGATAAATAAAATCAAGTTTCATCAATAAAATCCTACTTTGTTAGTAATCTTGAAATCCAATGTCCAAAAATCTAGAGTTTCATTCAATTACTGGTCTATTTAGACGTAGTTTGTAACTTAAATCTACAAACCTGAATTTTGACAATGGCCTTGATTTTCAGTTCCTTCTTTCTAACTACTAGCCAGAGTCTAACACGTCTCTGTATGATCACAGCAGCCTCTTGTCTTCTCTGGAGATACTGTCTGATACCTCTCTGGACCACTACCAGTCCTCTCAGGAATCTTAGGTATCTGATTCTATGTAATCTTCCTCTTATCCATCTCTGAAAACAAAGTAGGGTCGCAATAATACCTTCCCAATTTTATTTTTGTAAGAATCGAAAAATTAGCCAATGACAAACTTTTTAATACAGAGCATGAGAGAAATTTTACCAGACTTTAATCCAATGTCACGTCATAACACACCTGTTGCTAGTTACGATCTAAAATTGTCCAATCACAAAATTGATTTACTTAGAAAGTCGCTACTATTGGTTGATAATGTACTTCATTCCAAGGTAGTATGAAACTAATTGGTTTGTTGTGAGCAACCTGGCTTACATCAGGAAGGAATTATTAATATAACTCAAAATGATTTGTTATGCCTAATCCATTGCGAAGACGACTCATTAATGGATCTGAATAAAAAGTCATCAAGGTGTAAGTATAGTGAAGTTTTAACTGTACAGAAAAATATCTAAGTATGTAAAGGAAGAACATCACTGACATGTGAAACACCAGGGTTAAAACATTTTCACTGCATGCATTAAGTGTGAAAAGAATCAAATGGGAAGATATGAGAGATAAAGTTAACAAAACAATTTAAAAATGATGTCAAGTCATTTACAATTTACCTGAATGAGAATAATTTTGCCCAATCTTTCCTTGGCCTGCTGTAGTAACCTGTGTCTTCTATACGATCGCTGTAATACCACAGCAGCCAGGTTTATCCATGTCACTCTGGCAAACCTCATTATATGATCCTGTCTGGCAAGTCTTTGATGCTGAAATTAAGAATTATAAGTTCATAGAATCAGAATATTTTTCATAGATGCAATTACCATTATCATTTGTATAAGTAATCAAAACCTTTAGCAACATATTTTATTAAGGACTGTTCCATTATACATATGAGGTACTCAGGGAAGATACTTTTTTATAATTACCTATGGGTGTTTGGGTTTTTTTTTACGACACTTGCATATACATGTAATAACAGTGCTTTTTAAAAATTTGCTTCTATCCATGATTGGTTAAATTCAAAAGTGCCTTCCCTGGGTACCATATTGTTTAAATGGAACAGCCCAAAGTTATTCAAAGAAAAAAAAACTTGATGCTTGTTGAAACTTTAATTTTCTTAAACATAAAGTTCTGTTCTTCAATTTAGTAATTGCTTTTTATTACTTGGTAGCTGTTGAATGGTTTTCAGTTCTGTTGAAATTATGATGTGACAATGATTTTTTTTAAAACCCTGATCATTACTGAGTTTTAAGCCTTTAAAGTTTCTAATAGTTTTCTGGTTTTAATAATTATCTTCATACATTATATCATGTCCGAACATTTTTTTTTTACATGTATAGGTAAAATTAATTTTACTTACCTCCATCAGTTGTCTTTCCTTGTATTTTCTATAAGCTCTCTGTACACAGATGGCAGCACTGTTTTCCCTCCTCATCCTATTCAGTTGTCGACATGCCAAACACATTCTGACACAACTCTGAACCGTTACTACATACTTGACAAAGTTAAGATATCGCTGCCTAGCTAGTCTCATTCTAATGACAGACTGAATTGTCACAGCAGCCCTGATTTTTCTTGTTAAATGCCTGTCCCGACATCCCCTAAACCAGCTCTGTATTTGAATGGCACTATTTCTACGCTGTTCTAAATAGTTCTTGACACGATTAGCAAATGAGCGTCTCTTTACACATTTCTGTATTTTGACTAAAGCAGTGATTTTCTTCTGAAAGTTTTTCCTTGCTAAATGTCCTCTGTAATATGATTGTAATGTCACTACTGCCTTCCTTATTTCATTGTATTTCCTCTGACAAAGATGCCTTTTGACATGTGACTGTATGATTGTACATGCTCTTAATTTACTTTTCAATATTTTAGCTTGGTGACATCTTACAGAAGCTTGAATTAAAATGGCAGCCTCTTTCATTTTCAAGAACTTAGATCTTGTGCACTTTGCCTCTACGTAACATCTTACATGTCTTTGGATTATCACAGCTGAGGATTTCATGGCCAAATACTTGTGTCTCTGTTGTTTTGTTCTTATCATGCATTGCATTAGTACAACAGTCTTGAAGAGTCTGAGATATCTTTGTCTTGCTAGATGTGCCTTCCACCAAGACTGGATTGTAATGGCTGCCCCTTTACTGATTAGGAAAGCAGTCTGACATTCTCGTTGTAGAAGAGTTGCCTTCCATTTCATCTGAATCCTGCTTACAGCTTTCTTGACACAGCTGAAATGTCTCCTTGCAAAAAATCCTTTGACATGTTTTTGAATTACCACTGCAGAATTTTGCATTAACTGACTCCTTTTTCTACATTGATAGTTTCGGTAGAAAGACTGGATTGAGATCACTGCAGACCTGACCGTCAGGTACTGTTGTCTTTGTCTTCTAGCTGATAACTTGGATCTGTAATGTTTCTGACAGAAGGTAACTACTGATTTCAGCTGCATGTACCTCCTTCTGTGTAAATATCCCTTAATAGCACTTTGAATTCTACAAACAGAATCTACAACTCTAACATACTCCTTTCTAGCTTGGTATCCTCTGTAATGTTTCTGTATCACCAGGGCAGCCCTCTGTTTTGCCAAATTTTCCTGTTGTATTAACCTCTTACATTTAACAGTTCTAAAATTCTTTTGAATTATTAACACAGACTGTTTCATTGTAATAAACTGTAGTCTCATTTTCCTTCCTCTGATTAAACTTTGAATTATTGTAGCAGCTTGATTTCTATGTTTTTCTATCTGCCTTTGCTTACATTCATAATACCAGTCTTCAATGGTAAGGGCAGCACCTTTCTGGATGAGAAACTGTCGTCTGCAATGATTAGCCAGGACACTCTCCCTGTACCTTCTCTGGCATATGATGGTAGCACTTTTGATCTGTTGGAATGTTTGATACTGTCTATATCCTCTATACAAAGTCTGGATTAACATGGCAGCCTTCTGTTTTTGTATCAATTCCTTCCTTACATTCCAACTTCTAATAGCTACCTGTATTCTGATAACAGCATTCAGTTTTTTTAGATATTCTTTTCTTATTTGTTCACCCAACAAATGATTCCTATAAAATCTCTGACATGTGATGGTAGCATGTTTGATCTGTTGGAATGACTGATACTTTTTATGACATCTATATATAGCCTGGATTAATGTGACAGCCTTTTGCTTTCGTTCCAGATCCTTCCTAACCTTCCAGCCTCTGATAGCTGCCTGTAGTGTGACAATGGCATTCAATTTCTTTAGGTATTCTTGTCTCACTTGTACACCCAACACATGATTTAGATAAAATCTCTGACATGTGATGGTAGCCTGTTTGATCTGTTGGAATGATTGATAATGTCTATGTCCTCTATACACAGTCTGGATCAATGTGGCAGCCTTTCCTTTCTGTTTCAGATCCTTTCTAACCTTCCAGCCTCTGATAGCTGTCTGAAGTCTGACAACAGCAATCAGTTTCTTCAGATATTCTTGTCTTATTTGTTTACCCAATACATGATTTCGATAAAATCTCTGACATGTGACAGTAGCTTGTTTGATCAGTTTGAATGACTGATACTGTCTATGTCCCTTATATACAGCCTGGATTAATGTGACAGCCCTTTGCTTTTGTTCCAGATCCTTTCTAACCTTCCAGCTTCTTATAATTGCCTGAATCCTGATAATAGAATTCAGTTTCTTAAGATATTCTCTTCTTATTCGTACTCCCAACAGATGATTCCTATAAAACCTTTGACACAGTATAACAGAATGTTTCAATGATTTGAAGCTCCTACTTTGTCTGAAACACTTGTAACAGGCTTGGATTTTGACAGCAGCTTCATGTTGTCGGCTCTGCTCACATTTGATTCTATACTCTCTATAACATCTTTGAATGGTCAGAGCAGACATCTTCATCTCAAGGAACCTCCTTCTATCCCTATATCCATCCATCTTAGCTCTGTACAGTGTCTGACTAATCATTACAGCAGTTCTCAAAGATTGGAATACTTTCCTTTGTTGATAACATCTAAAGCATGATTGAATTTTTGTTGCTGTTACATTCATTGTTTGCAATCTCTGCCTGGTTTTATATTCTCTATAGCATGACTGTATTTTAAGTGCAGCATTTTTCATTGAAAGATAGTTGGTCCTAGCTTTCCTCCCAATAGTCCTTGTCTTCCAGAAAGTCTGAATAACCAAAACAGCAGCCTTCATCTTGTTATACCTGTTCCTCTGTGAATATGACTTATAGGAAGCTAGTATTTTTGTAGCAGCATTCTTCTCCACTTGAACCATTCTTCTTACAACATGGCCTCTGTAGAATGATTGAATCTTGATGGCAGCTTCTTTCATCTGGAGGTAACATGATCTCTCTTCTCTTCCAACTTTCATGGCCCACCAGTACTTCTGTATGATCAGTGCAGCCATTTTCATTGAATCAAACAGTTTCTTCTGCTGCCAACACCTGACTATAGCCTGGATCTTTGTAACATTGGATTTCAGTCTGCAATATCTTTGTTTCTTTACATAGCCTCTATACCATGCCTGGATCACTACAGAAGCTTTTGTCTGTCTTTCTATCATGATTTTCTCCGCCTTGTCCTGGAGCACAGATCTCCATCTTCTCTGGCAAAGAATCACCATCTCCCTTAGACATAGGTAATAATCTTTGGCCATTTGACCTTTGAACTTTTTCTGTATAACAATTGCAGCTCTGTGCATATTTGAGATGTCCTTTCTGACCTTGTGACCTCTCCATGCTGATTGTATCACTAATGTAGCTTGTTTAACCTCTTTAAACTTGTTTTGTTGCTGCTTCATGACCAGTCTTGATCTGAAGTAGGTTTGTAAAAGTACAACAGCATGTTTGGTTTTAGTGTACTGCTTTCTAGCTTGGTGGGCTCTGATGGCTGTTTGAATTGCAATGGCTGCAGCTCTAGTTTTTCTGTAGTTTCTCAAACAAATGTTTCTTCTGATACATGATTGGATAGTAACAATGGCCTTCTTTTGTTCTCTGAACTGGTTCTGACATTTTAGGACTAGCAAACATCCACGGTACCATGACTGGATCCTTACAGCTGCTGTTTTCTGCTGCAAATACTGTTTCCTGACAAGGTAAGTCCTAATTACAGACTGAAGTTTTATCAGAAATTTTCTTGTTTGATTGTAATGCTTTCTCTCATAATAACCTTTGAGAGCTGCCTGGATTTTTATAGCTGCATTCTCTTGTTTTAGCTTTCTTTGTTCTGAGATGGCCCTCCACCATTTTTGGATTCTGATACAACTTGGCCGTCTGCTCAAATAATCTGTCCTACATTTTGACATCATTTTGTAAGCTCTGTATTTTGATTGGATGATTCTAACTGCTTGGGTAATCCTGAGGTATTTCTGCCTCATGGTGTATGATCTAAACACTGTCTGAAGAGTCAATATTGCTTGTCTGGTCTGTTGATAATGCTTTCTCTCTCTGAAGGCCAGAAAATATCTCTAAAATAAAATAAGTTAAAGCAGATATAAATATGAGATTTCAATACATGAAAAGTATAGTTACATTCAAAAAAGTACAAATGTATAATACAAAACAATAGTACAATGTTCTCAAATGATACCTGAGAGCAATCCAATTTCATCTTTATATTTTAAAGATGCACTTGCTTCATGTAAATTTTCATCAAAATTTTCAAGAAGGTATAATGTTGAAACTATTTATTGAAAAAAAAACTGTTATCTCCCCTGAATGATATCTGACAATTGTTAAGAGAAATTACACTTATAAGATATAAGGACAGATAGACAGGGCGATTCGTATATCCCCCTTCCACCAAACTTTATTGATATTACATTCACTTCTTCAAATAAGTTTTAAGTTGATTATTTATCCTGAGAAACAATATTGATGCTTATGTGAATACATGTCCAGTATGCAAGTTAAAGCCTTTGTTGAGCACCTAGAGCCTATATCATACACCCATCAAAATCGACAAAAGGGTTATAAAAGTGTATGAAGTACTGCTCTCCCCCTAAACAAGACAACCTTTTTTGTCCCTTCTGAAGGACTAGAAATCTTCATATAACCTCAAGAACAGAAACTTTTTGATTCAAAAACGGTTATTACTATACAAATATGTAATTTTTTTTCTAAATTACTGTAACCATGGTAACATGAAATTTTAGGAATCACAAAAATCAAGTATGTTAATTTAAAACTTGGTTCTTTTTTCTAAAGGTGTTATTGCATTTACCTTTTCAAACCTGTCATATATAATATATCAAAGAAAACCATCTAAACTTATACCTTAATAATCATTGCAGCTTCTATTCTTTTCTGGTTATCTCTTGTCCATTTCAGCTGTCTAAGTAATGACCTTGCCCTATGACCTCTCCATGTTGCCTGGATTGTAATGGCTGCCTTCTCCTGTCTTTCACGACGCCTCTTCTGTAGGAAGACTCTGACCACTCTCTGGAGAATGACTACTGCTTTCTGTTTTACCTGAAACAGGGCACTAATAAGTATTAGATACAAGTTAACAGGTCGGGTCTTCTAGATTTCATGTGACCTATTAATCAATCAAAATTTGTAAAAAATGACCTTTCTAATGGGGAAAAATGGTAAAACTTTTTCGTCAGTTTGATAGAAAAGTTCCTAACTTAAAAATATATTCTTTAACTTCCTCGCTCACATTTCGCAAATACCAAATATCATTGGCTTAAAACGTTGTTTTGTTTATCATGGGTAAATTCTCCTTATAAAGTAATGTTATGTTCCACTTATTGACTTCTATTTTATTTAGTGTATTGGTCAATGGACAATCAAAAAGGTAAACATGGCCATAAAATCTCCCTACTTGTCAAAGCTGTTTGGGGGAAAAGCGTTTCTTTAATATGTATATTTCTAATATGACATTAATACAAATACAACAACCAATTTTTTCACCGCTCATTTTAAAGATTTGTTTTGCGAGTCATGTTTTATTTCATAAAAAGCACGTGTTGGCAATCGTAGTTATTTATACTCTCTCAAAAACTATTGGTTAAAAGTTTGACGAAAACATTATCCTTAAAAGGTAAAATCTTCGACCTGATTAAATTTACTAAGATATTAGGGTTTCAAAAGGACATAAACTTAAGAGAAGATTTTATTTAATTCATTGGTAACTTTGTCTGACATTTTCTGTTATTCAAGTGATCAAATGTCATACTATGGTTTGTTTAGAAACCAGAGTGGTGTCTACATGGTACATAATACTTACCACCAGTTCACTTTGGACCTTGGTAAGGTGATGACGTCTCCAAACCAGCTGTATAACTCTGGCAGCTCTCGACTCGTGTCTGATGTCTAACAGTCGAGCACACAAGTAGGTCACATATGTAATGACAACTTTCTCGTCAGGTATAGTATTTGACATGTCAGCAGACCTCAGCATTAATGGAATACCACCTAGTTCAGATACCTGAAAAATTGAAAATACAGCAAATGTTTTAGGTTTACTGTCAGAAAACCAGGGTTTAATTTGAAGTCTAACACATATTGAAAATTATATGACTTTAAGATCATAACTAGTTATTAATAATCATCAAAGGTTAACCATAACTCAAAAAGTTAATTTTAAAGATAAAAAAAAATTTTATGTTATAATTTTGGAAAATGTTTTGACTGCAATTTTTTTCTTGATACATTGGTCTAACCATGTGATAAATAAATAATTCCTTTTTTAATGTTTTACAATAATCCAAACATAACTTGGATTTTTTTCAATTTATAATAGATCGTTAACACTACGGTTTGAAATTTGATTTCATTCATTCAAAATGACAGAAACTTATAACTGAAAAGCATATGCGCTTGTAGGTGTAAGTGGGTTTATTAAAGAATAAACCTGCATTTTTAGTGTCTATATTAGAAAAAAGTCAAATTATCTCCCCTGAATGATATGGAGTGCAATGAAATTTCTTAGTACTTCATTTATAAAATGTTTCAGCAAAAATCATTCAAGAAAATAATGATAAACATAGGCATTTAAACCCCCAATTCTTGTTTATTGTGAGATAAAAAGGATATAAAATTCTTTAAACTTACCTTTTCATATAAAATTTTGAAGTTTTCTTTTTCATTGGCCAAATACTGCTCAAACATTTCACAGTCACCCTCACCTACAATCAAAAGTTTCAAGTTTAAACGACCAAAAAGAATCCAAATCTACATCTCTTTCAAATTTGTTTGAGAAACATTAATAACATACAAAAAAGACGCAACAACAAATGGAAATAGATAACAGTTTTTTACTTTACATTGTTACTCTGTTTAAAGATGTTTTTGTTTTTGTTTTTTGGGGTTAGTGTTGTAAATGAAAAATTAGTGTAAATTACTTTTGCATATCTAAAATAACAAATTTGGCATGATCAGTGTAAAACATTACAAGCAAAAACTTCAATACCAAATCATTTAACAATATCTATTTGTCAAAAAAATAATGCCCCACTTCGATGTGGAAAAAAAACTTCAACCTAAAGGTAAACTGATTTTGGATGGACAGATAGAGGGGCCTAAACACTATATGCCCTAAAGAAGGAACATAAAAATGTGTTTAACACAGTTATAAATCTGAATGGGACGTTTTTATTATTTACCAAAATTTGGTGTCATTTACAAAATCAGTTAACATGCTATTGTGCATGTTCATTTTAGGTATTTCTTTATACAAATTGCCCAACACCCAATAGGATATGAGTTTTACCAGAGAATGGTGACTGATTAAAGCTTCCAGAGAGACTGTCGTTGTTTGATCTGTCCAGTTCATCTGTCAATGTGACTGTTGTTTGTAGGTTGATTATCTCCCTTGGCAAGAGGGACGGGTGATAATGATGTAACAGGAAACACAAGACTCTTCCATCTCCAAAAGACACGGTAAAGTTTTCTATCTGTAAAGAAAGGAAAGAAAACAATTGATTATCCCCCTTTGTTTTACTCCAATTTATATTGTTTTTGCACTTTCTTAGCCGATTTGGGTTATCATTTTCTAGACTGACATTCAAACCACAACTTTGATCATTTCATTTGTCATGATAGTAGAAAAATGATATCAAGCAATGAATCTAATTCTTATGGGTATTCTATAGTGGTTATACATGTTCTGAATTAGAAATGAAAGTTTGTGAACTTATCACACAACAAAATAGCTTTTTAGAGGTGAAGGTCTTAAAAAGCATTTTGTAAAATGAGGTGGCTTAAGTTTCATACTGTGGATTCATTTATTGATTTTTGTAGACATCAATTTTGGTGGTTTCTCCAAAAAGAACATTTCATTTATTTCTTTTAAGTTCCTGGTTTGCACATGACGCATAAAAAAATCAATGTGAAAAAAAACACTTTGGGCCATTGTTATTTTATTTTTAGTTTTACAAACCCGCCGACCCTGAATTTTCCCGATTTGGAAAAAAAATAAAATTCAGAAACTTCGTTTTTGGGGTTTTTTTTGCCTTCCGCCGCGGTGCTTTGTCGTTAAAAATATTTTTTTTTGGTTTTTAGTTGTATTTCAAAAACTGAATCGGAAAAACGCTTAAAGAAACGGATTTTTTACCATGTGCTGCATGTTAGAAAAGTACTTAATTTAAATGACCACGATGTCTTGGTGGTTTTGTATCATCGTGTTTGATGTTGATTTGACTTTACAAAAAAAACAAATTCGTGAAAGGAGACAGTGAGGCCTCAGTTGGCCAGATTATTTCAAACGAGGTTGAAATTTTAAGGCCAATAAAAAGCGCATATGGATGCGCCTCATATTTACTTGGAAAAGGACACGGGGCCATACGTTCATCCACTGAACTCGATACTAGCTTGAAAACTAGTATTCAAACTTGCACTTTATTATTGAATTTTATATAAATATAAACATGTTCGACATAATAGATGTATTAAATACACAAAAAGAAAAACCATGCACTACAGTATTGTCAAAACAACATATATAGAATCAAAGTCAATGAAAAACACAAAAACATGTCAGAACAATATATTGAAAATTAGTCTGCAGTCTTGGTTAATATAGTAACAAAAAACAACTGTCATGTTTAGAAATGATAAACCAACACAACTGACACGAATGAAAGAAAGCATCATGCACCAAATAGAGAATTGACCTTTTTTTTTTCCCTCCGACCAATAAATAATTTGAAAGAATTACGTAAAACGAACAAACTTAAAAAAAAATTAAAAATTATGATTTTTTTTTTTTTTTTTATTCCTTCCTCCTACCCATGGGTTTTGTCAGTAAATTTCGTAAAACTAAAAATAAAATAACAATGGCCTTGCTGGTTTCTAATTTTTGTGGTTGACTGACACCAACAAAAACAACAAAAATTGATACTCCACAAATAGTCCTTAAAAGTACACAATGTTATAATACAAACTAAACAGAGAAATGGACATCAGTGAAGCATTTGAAAACTTTAAAACTACCTTCTTTATTTTTGTTAATTTATTAAAGTTAAGAAAATATCAAAATATACCTTGATGTCATAAAAGGCACAGACAACTCGGCACCATTTCAGCAGAAGGAATATGGTTTCATTCTGTGAGAATATCTCTGGATCGATGGAGTCCCTCTTCTTCTCACACAGAAACTGTTCATATCTTTGTAAAGCTGCCAGCTGGTTTTTAACCTTTAGACTCCTCTCCAGGATCCTGATCTCTTCTTTAAGCTGCTCTTTGTTTAACAACAAACCAATCTGTCAAGAGCAAGTTTAAAATACGAAAACTATGTAAGCAAAGGGCGTATCCTAGTTCATTTGAGAAGTAATATTTTGTTTGAGAACACCAACATGGAAAACAAATACAACAATGCTAAGGATCAGTAAGAAACTAGAAAATGTATCTATGCACAACAGATGCCCCTCTTGTTCTTGAAATATCACTGACCCCTAACATGTATTACATATGACAATGACCTTTACCAAGAAATGAATCATAGTTGCTCATAAAATATAGGTCACAGTGACCATATTTCTAGTGTGTGGTGCTGTGTTTCCTGGTCAAATACCATTGACTACAAACATGTAGTATCTGATATATAGACCTGAACAAAGAACTCAACAAAAGTCATTCAAAGGTAAAATATAGGTTGCAGTGACCTAGTTTATAAAAGATGGTGTCACATTACCAAAGACACATCTAGTGATGAAATACCATCAACTTCCAACATTAAGTATCCTGTCATGCTACCCAAGACACATCCAATGGTGAAATATCATTGACACCCAACGTGTAGTTTTCAATTTATGGCCCTATACCATAGTCTTCGTGCGTAAAATATAGGTCAAACTCAATGTAACCAAGTTTCTAGTGGGTGGTCTCGCCATACCCAAGACGCACCTAGTGATGAAATATTATTGGCCCCCAACATCTTATGTTGAAGTTTTATACCTTAACCAAGGTGTTAAAGATGTAGGTACATAAATATGAACAGATCAGGGTAAAACTTTTGTCTGATCCACATATGTGGTCGGGCCATAAAAACTGTGATTGTGTCAGAATATCAAAGCAGTGTTGTCAATGCCACCATTGATTAATTATTTGTACAAATTGGTGTGCATTTAAAATCTGCTAGTATGTTAACAACATAGTTGGAGGAAATAAAATTTGATATAATAAGTTACCTGGTATTGAAGGATTAGTGCCCATAGAAGCTTTAGTGTTTTCTCTCTGTGTCCATCTACAATATCTCTTGATGTAACTTTAGAACCTAAACAAAAATAAAGATAAAGAATACCTACAGGTGTGTGGTAAAACTGATATGTTAAAAACAATTGTAGTAAGCAACATTCAGCAAAGAAACATTTTCTTTCCATAAAAATTTTGTTTATCTTTATCTAACGAAAATACTTTATAATAATGTAATGTTAATATTTATATGAATTTTTGTTTTCACTAAATTCAAAATTACTTAATTTTGGGTTCATTATTAAAAACAAATGCATATTATTTCTTTTGGGGTTACTAATTTCACAAACAATGACTCACAGCAAAATCCATGAATCCCCACTTGAGAGAAATATTTTTACAGTAATTGTCATTATCCAAATGATATTTTTTAAAAGTAACTGATGTTTCAAAATCACATATATAATCTAGACTTATTCATGTACATGTATTACCATTTTGATCAACTGAGACAGATTGCTTGGTAAGAGCTTCAAACACCACATCCATATTGTGTATCTTCTGAAGACGACTAATGGCTGGCGCTCTCAACCTTTTGGTCAAGGAATGGTCTTCACTCAATACCTCCATTACACGTCTATAAAAGAAAGAAAATTTTTCATTTAAGCATATTTAATACTCCGCCCAACCCTGTGAATAAAATAGAGTAATACCTCAAGATTTGATTGTCGCATGAATTGAAAATTTCTTCAAGTCAAGTTAGATCTGAAAAACTTTGTTAAAATAATTTACTTGTGTCTGTCAATAGGTAAGTATATTTTCAGATTTAAAAGATGATATGGGAAAGTATCTTACGCAAGCCTAACACCATCTTTAAGATCAGTTGCCAGGTTAGTAACAGCATAGTCAAACTCATCCATAGGTGTTTGTGTATGTTTGGTCTGGTATCCAAGGTAACCAAGATGTCTGGTAATGTCTCCTTCACCAGCTAGATAGTCTTTAGAGAAATCTATCAGCATGGATTTACAGGTCTGTAAACAGTTATAAAACAGGATTTATAATATCACATTAATTTGTTTGAACTACTAGTATATGTGTAAGCAATTATCATAAGTATTTGTAATGCACTAACGTCACATCCTTGTGTTTTTTTGTGTCACATTCTTATGTTCTTTTGTGTCACATTATAAATGAATGTCATTCTGTCTCTTCCAGATGAAATAATGAAGGATTAGGATGTTTTTTTAAATAAATCAACCATTTAATTGTATTTTTCAAATAAAGCTCACCCGTCAAACAAACAACATACTTGCAATGAATACAAAACATTGACTGTACCTTGTATTCAGCATCTTTACAGAACAGACATGGATCTTGTGGTACAAGTCTGTTACATTTAGCATGATCAAGGAAGAAGACAAGAATCAGGAACTTCTTCAGCAAGTGACGAGATATTGCCTCAGCATACCCTAATTATACAAACAGAGGATTGTAGTACATTAAATGCAACTAAGAACTTTATACACTATTTATCGATTAAATGATGACATACAAAATAGCTTAAAATTAAAAATATTTGCATCAAAGGCATTTTCTTAAATGATAAGTACATGCAGTCCAAAAATCATTGATCCCATGAAAAAAAGGATTGTTTCGACAATGTTTTACAATTGAGAATGTAAACTTTTATCTCATGTTCCCATTTTTTGTGTAAGTTTCATGTAACTTGTGTTGTTTTGTATTGTAACTGGTGATGTTCCTTTATTTTGGAATTTATACCAATACAGAATTTGAACAATCAACAATCACACAAATATTTCATATATTCATCAAAATTATAATTGTCATTTGATTTTCATCTTTCCATCTCAAATGTAATCAAAATGTCCTTGTCAATTATACTGAAAAAGCAGTTAACTTCATATTGAGTATCTTTTTTTAAACTACTAAACCAAGAACCCTCACCATCTCTGTACAGATGAGGGACAGAAGGGTGGGAGAACTCGGCAGCTATCTCAGGGTTACTCAGGATCCGGGTAATGATGAACCTGGACAGACCTATCACATCTCCATTGTTCTGAAGAATAATTAACTCTCCAAAGGTGGTCTGAAAAAGAATAAAAATATAGTGGGAGTGACAAAAACACAGTAACTTATAGTGAGAGCAACATATTCATAATATTTTATTGAAATAAAGACATTTTCTGTTTTGGAGAGAAATTATTCTTTAAGTCCTTTTTTTTTCATTTCCTTTTGGTATTTCTCCAGAAGTGTGTTTAGTCATTGTGCATTAAAATTCCTCTGGGAAAATTTTTCCTCAAGATTAGCACCTTGTTGCCAAGATCTTTATGTATGCATTTTTGTTACAAGTTACATCTGATTGAAAATCCAGCTTGTTTATCAATGTTTGTTTTATGACAAACATAAGCTTGGTTAGCTGTGTGTAATACAAAATTGAATCTCACCTCCAAACCTATTCTTAACCATAGTGGATTAAATGACAATAGCATATCTAGTATGGCCTGCTTCAAACCTGTAAATAGAAATATATCTCATATTGTCCAACATAGAAAGACCTAGCTTGCGCTCGACATTCAAACCCAGGGAGTCTCAGGTACAACTTGGGTAATGACGTATGTAACCTAGGTTGTTCCGAATGTACACTTTTATTTGTTGCAAAGATCATTGACCCATACAGAACAGAGGTCACTCGCGTTCTGTTTTATATTTCAACCAGGGAAAAATAATCTACCCTGGCTGCCTAGGAAGGGAATGTCGAACGCACCCCTTAAAAAGAACTTCAACAAAAAATGTCAAAAGGGAGATAACTCAAGATTGCTTTAAAAATTCAAAATAAATTGTATTTTGTGAGCACTCCCTGTTAAGGGAGTGCAGCTGAGAAATTGAAACATTTTCTGGATTCTCTGCCTTTACACATTCAAATGTATTAAAAAATGTCCAACATGTTTTCTTAAAATTTGTTCAGGATAAGTTGGAGAAGGTCCTTATAAAAACTTTTTAGATTTTTTTAACAATTCTAATTACCATGATTACCATATCAAAGTTAAAACAGAAGAAAAAGTTTCAGTGAATTTCCTATGAAAAGTCTAGAGGAGTTTTTTTTTAAGGATGTTCGCTACTATTTTTGAAAATAAATAGGTTTCAATTTTAATGACTTAAATGAAAAGATAGTAGTAAAAGATATAAAATAAGCAAAAAATTTTGATAGGTTCGTGACCTCGTTTTCAAGATAATTGACGTTAAAGATTTGGCGGGAAAAGGAATTCTCTGACTTTTTCATAGGTTTAGCATAAGCACTTTATAGCTGTTAAAACCCATGACAGAATAAATAGGATTTGATAATACTTTGTCTATAACCTCTTTATGACATATTAAAGACATTAATAACAAGAAAATAGGGGGTTCGTGGGCAAAAACTTTAACCCTATTTTGATAGTAAAATCCAGAGGATTCCGAAAAAATGACAGAAATACCAATACAAGACCAGCGAGCATCCTTAACGCCATATTTTAGGTGCTTATTTTATATCATTAAAATTCCTTAATGATTTTAAAAACTTTTTTCATAAAGTCCAGTTATTTTGAGTTATTTTTTCCAATTTCATTAATGTATTTTAAAGAACTTTTAATTGCAAAAAATCTCAGGCTCGTACTCTCTCAAAGTGCTCAAGTTAAACACAAATTTTCAGGGCTACCTACCTAAATCAGCATGAACTTTTCTGTCTTTTCTGATGTACAGTCTGTCACTTTCTACTTCTACTTCTATCTTTTGAATGACATGTACCACTTCTTTAGACTGGAACAGTTTACATGCAGATCGTCTGAGCTGATTTAGCCTACGTCTCTCAGAGTATGCCCTGAATGATAGAACCTCCTTTGTTGGTGCCAACTTTACATTGTTTTTGATGTTATCCATACAGATACTACCAGCATCAACTGTCACAAGGAAAAAGATTTTTAAAAATCATTATACATTACAAAAATTCAATTAGTGCCAACTTCAGTTGTTGTGCATAAATGGTCATTGTTTGTTTTAATGATGCAATTTTTGTTGATGTGAATATATAATTTATGAAAGGATATGGAGTAAATGAACATGAGACCACAACAGATATGTTAACTCCAACTGAAATTAATTTTTTTTTCACTTGTTTGATGATTGTTTACCTAAATTCTTTATCTCTAAATCTAATTAATCAAAATATGTTTTCATAAGAATATTTCTTGTCATTGCCATTAGAAAAGTACAGTTTTATGAATTTGCAAATGCAGTCAAAAGGATGCAAGCAGTTGAAAAGTAACAGAGAACCTCTTTGCATATTGCATATGAATTCATGAATTATATATACATAAAAGTGATAGATTTATGTTGTTTTTTTTTGTTCATTTATGTATTTGTGTACAAACCTTTTATCTTTTTGGTTTGTTGGTATTCATCAGGTGGAGTCAGTACAAAGTTAAGCCAGTGTATAAATCCTCTCTCCTGCTTCTGCATCCAGCGTTCATCGTAGTACATGTTCTTAGCAGCAAAAGGTAGAGGGTGTTTTGGCAAAGCTATAAAACATATATACATAACACAGTGAAAAAAAATATATTTCAAACATTTGGCATTTGAATTTTATTTTACATTATTTTATTATCTAAGTTGAAACTGAGAATATATGTAACATTATTGACACTTTACTTTTGGGTTTAAAGGCAGCATCATGTTTTTATCAATTCTTTTTATCATTCCTATTGAATGCTTGCATAAAATCAGGAACCACTGTAATTTTAAATACTCTATATTCAATACGGCACCATCTATTACGTCAAATTTGTTTAACATCTGTGGGTAATTAAAGTGTAGAAATCCTGGAATGTTGTGAAGACCCTCTTGTACATGTATGTACCTGTTTTTGTCTTTTTAACCAGCATCAGTTTGGACTGAGCAACTCCTTTGGCTGGACCTTTGACTTTGCCTTGTACAGCTAAACTTCCTGAAGAAAGAAAGAAAAAGCATACATATAACAATGTATTTCTAAAAGAAAACTGAGAATATACATTACTTTGTAGCATCTTAATTTTTAAAGACATTTTAAAGTTATTGTTTGATAAATAGTGAAATTGATTAAATGTTATTGTATGTCACAAGCAGTTTATGCATAATATTTCAAGCTCTACAAATCGAAGGAACACTTTGATCAATCTGTTAACATGAAAACTTTGTTTTTGTTGAAATCAAGTACATTGTACAGGTATTGCATTGATCTAATTGATTTGTGACTCAAAAATACAAAAAAAAAAGATGAAATTGAATAGCACATTAAAGCATGGTAAGTTAGGTTTGAAGTACATAAAGTACATAAAGTAGAAAATGTACCTTTAGTAACTTGTCTGTTCATTGATTTCTTAGTATCCTGATCCAATTTCTTCTGGCCTAAACTGTTTGCTGTTAGGGTTTTCTTGGTCTCTGCCTTCATTGATAAAGGCCTACTAGTCACTCTTTTAACCTCTGCCTTTTCCACCGCACAAGTTCTTTTAGGATTCTCACATTTCACTTCTTTTTCATCTTTTAATTCTTGCAGATCTTCATTTGTTTTTCTCCTCTTATTTTCAGGCATCCTACCATGACTTAATGGGCGTTTAGGACTGGTCTTCTTGATAACATTCGCAGAAGACTTTCTATTTTCTTGCCTCTTTAATGTTGCTTTTGTTACTGATGGTCTAACGGGACGAACAACTTCCTTGATGGGTGAACAAGAAACAAAGAACAATCCTGATGATTGGATTGCTTCTTCATCAACAACTTCCAGGTTTTTGTCTTTTACTTTGGTAAAGATGTCCTCCTCACTAACAGTTGGTGCTTGGTTTGAACGTACCTCAACTTTTGAGTCTTTTTCTATCAAGTCATCAGATTGAAAATTGCTATCATGCATTTGGTTGTCTATTTCTAGATGAACATCAAAACTGCTAGTTACATTATTGTCATCCACCAGACCTTCATTGTTTTCAATTCTTAACTGATCAGTAGATTGTTCATCAGCAAAAAGATTTTTCTTTTGCACTTTCTCAAGATTGATAACTTTAGGTTCAACAACAACATGGGTAGACCTTCTGGAGTTATCTGGATTAGGTTTTTGTGGGAGAAGATGATATGGAGTTGTGGGAAAACTCTCATTTTTCTCATCCTTGTTCACTTTTGGTGAGTCCAAATTTTCAGAGGGCTTCATAAGAGGACAGCTTTCTTTTGGACTATCTACTTCATCTTTATCATCTGTACTTGTATTTTTGAGAGGTGTTTCCAGGCTATCAAACGTAATGCTCAGGTCACATGGTTTGTCCCAGAATGATCTCCGTCTTCCTGTTGTACTACCAATATGCACAGCAGAGCTGTTGATGTTTCTCATGGGTGTATCAATGCTTGTTATACCACTAATGTCAATATCTTCTATAACATCAGTATGTCTACTTCCTCCTTTAACAGCCACAGAGGATTGAAGATCTCTCAAAGGTGTGTCAATTTCATTTTCTATGACTTTGTACTTTTCTGCAGGTAAATTGTTTTGTGTGACATTTTCTGGTTTTGCAAAGCTTCTGAAAAGTGCTGCTGATATTCCAGCCTCTCTCATTGGTGTATCAAGCTCTTGTCTTTCATTGGTTGTCAATGGTGTCTTAAGCCCAGTCATAGGTGTCAGACAGTTTTCATCTTCCTCTAATATAATTGACACTTCTTTCTTCTTATCCTCTAATGAATCATCGTCAATGCTTTCATTCTGTTGATCTTTATCAGAAAACAGACATGTTGACAACCTTCTCTCTGTTTGTTCCATGAGAGCATCGGATGGTCGCTCCTTAGTAACAGTCATGGATGAACGCTTGCTGACAACAGCTGCTAAGGGACTATTGGGCAGACGATGTGGAGAACCAAAGGATGAATCGCCATGATTAAAGCTACTGCTAGATACAGATTGTCCAGTTTTAGGAGAAAACAGCTGTTTACCACAAAGAGATCTTTCAGGAGTTGGAATAGTAATATTCTTGGTTACAGTATTAGAATCGATGGTTTTGGATATTTCTGTTTTGGTTGTGGTTTTTCGCTGGTGGTGATGGTCAGCCAATGATCTTTCAGGGGTGGGTACAAAGTCTTCTGTCACTGTGGTATAAGTCTCTACAACTTCAGTATGTGTAGTTGTCGATACTGTTTCTACATTCTCTTCAAAGACATTTTCTGTGGTAATGACATCTTTCTCAATAATATGATGATCATTCTGTTTCTTAGTATTGTTATCTATTTCTATGCTAGTTTTGTGAAGAGGTTTTCTCTTTGGTTTTATTGTGTAGGTAGTTCGACGAGGACTGGATGTGATTTCTTCTGGAACCTCTACAAATGGACCTGCTTTTCCTGTTTGTTTCTCAAATGTCTCTCTCCTGCTTCCAGTGTTTCTATTTTGACCAGTTTTCTTCACAAAAGTTTCTCTTCTAGCATTGGTCTGTTTAAAATCAGTCTGCCTACTGATTGAGTTTTGCTGATTCCCTAATGAAGCTTTCTTCTGAAGTTCTGCTTTTACATTGTCTAACTTTTGTACGACTAATTCATGTGGAATGGATTTATTCAAGACTCCATTAGGACTTGGAATATTACCATTGGCTAATTGAAACTTAATGTCTGTTGGTGGGTTCATCTCTTTAAGGAAAGTGTCAGGACTGAGAATTTTTTTCTGTTGATCGATTTCTACCATATTATCTCCTGTTGTCAGTATGATATTCTCCTTATTGTCAACAATCCCATTTTGCAGATTTAAAGAGTCATGAAGAAAACTGTTAGGGGATACCAACCCAGGAGTTACATGCTGCAAATGTAATTTTTGGTTATCAGGAGTTTTAGGTGGACAACTAAGAATATTGTCATTGATAATATCTAGTGTTGGTTCAACTGCAGCAGTTTGAGAATTGCCATCGTCTTTAGCAACTTCATTAGCTGTCGGTGTATTATTGTCTATGTCTGACCTAACTGTACTGTGTAGAATATCATTGGCTCCAGTTTTCTTCCCAGTACCAGGTGGCAAACCAATGGGAGACATTCCTAAGTCTGGCATCTTGACATATGTACTTGACCTCCTATGGCTTCTCCTTCTCTCTTTGGATGAATCAAGATCATCTGTAACATCAACGCATGGTATAACTCCATTGGATTGAGTGAGTGGGGGTTGGTTTTCAATGTCTTCCTTCTTTTCCTCGCTTTTTCTTTTCTTCGTCCCTGTTAGTTTTACCTTTTCCTTTGCCTTGACCAAAGCTTTCCCAGGTCCGCTCTTTTTCTTTTCATCTTTCTGTGGACTGTAGGATTTTTTTATGTTGGCAAGACTTGGTGTGTGTAAAACTGAGAATGGTTTCTGTACCTTGGAACCTAATAGTCCTTTTCTTTTCTGAAAAATAAAAATGTAAACCATGTATACAGTATTTTTACAATAAAAAAATTGTCAGATAAAAATATTTCATTAAACAGGAAGTAGTAGGTGAGCAAAAGACCTGAAATCAAATCAAGAAGCTGTGATTAGTAGTTGCTGAGAAAACTTTTACCAACAATGAACATTATGTTTTTCTATTTTGCATTTATATAGTTGTAATTCTTTCAGATCTGGCCATATCATCAAAATAGAAGCGACAGGTTTTTGTAATAAAACTTTAAGGCATCATTTAAAATTATAAATGTACATGTCATGCATGTATTAAGTTATAGGACCATTTTCCAAAGACCATCACCTGTATTGTTTATTTTAGTCAGTCATTTGGAGATCTCTTTTTTGTTACACTTTCATACTGCATTTAGAAAGTTTAAAATTTATTTTATAGATCGAATTTTACCAAGACATACATCACTGTACAGGTCAGCTATCTTATCATTTATATAGATAAACATGTAGCTTGACACATCTTTGCTTTTAAGAGACTGTCCAAGCAAAACCCAGGCAATAGCTGGCACATTACAATTTTGTTTTTCAAAAATTTTCATTGATTTCACATCAGGTTAACATCCATTCCCAAAAACAAATGCAGATTTGTGGTTTATTAAAGTGATTACTTAGAAATAATTTATATATATGCAGAAAAAGGGAGATAACCCTTGCATATTTGCAAAATTTGGTTGCTTTGACCTTTGTTCATAAACTTTTAGGATGAATCACAAGTCATCCATGTTGCTTTCAAACGAATCCTGTTTTTTTTTGTTTTACATATGAGTCCAATAAATTTGCTTGGATAAACAGTGATTTTTCTAGCGCTCGTCACTTTCGTCATTGGCGAAAAGATATTTTATTTGACGAAAAATTTTCAAACCAATTTCGCCACTTTAATTTTCAAAAATGTATAAAATTTTCGTCCTTTTTTTACGATAATCAGTTAAATCTTTCGTTTTCGTGTAATTCAAATTGACAACAGATTTTACTATGAAGCCCTATTGATTTATGACCCAAGCTGTCTGCATAAACACCTGGAGGCCGGATATGTCTTTACAGTTAATTAACTGTTAATTGTTTAAATGAGTCATAATAACAGATGCTTGACCATCTCTGATTGATCAATCATGAATGAAATATACTTGACCAATCAGGAGAAAGTTTATTTTTATATCAGCTGAAAAATATTGATTTGTTTGTCAACCCACGTGCTCTGACCATGTTGACCAAATGATAATTCTTGTGTAAATATCACAAAAACTTAGAAGTAAATATAGATGAAAGGATTTACCTTCATGAAACTATTTTATTAAGAACATCCTGTAATCCAAAAACATCCTTTTTCATGCATTAAAAGGAGATCAGATGAAAACAACTTTGTTTACATTTTTACGATCCCCTTCTTCTTCCTTTTATTACCCTCCTTAGATAGGAGCACCTCCATTTAAGCGGAGGTTTAGTGGAGTTCCAATGATTTTGAGTAAAGAAATTGTTTTGTTTTGTTTAATAACCTCGAGCCACCTTAACACTGAACTAAATTTGTAGAGCTCCTTTATAGGACATGAAGGATGTTCTGTTTTGTTGTCTGTATATTCCTCCTTTTAGGGACCACCAGTCACTTATCATTACCATTATGAAAATGGTAAAACAAAAACAAAACTGCTTCTTCAAATGAGAAAAAAGAGAGAATTTATGTGTGCTTATAGCTTTCTATGAGCATGCTAAACTTGATGAGTAATACATATTTTCCTTTAATTTGTAAAAAAGGGTGGTGGGGGTGTTACTCAGTCATTTTGTTTTGCCTGAAGTATTAAAGGCAAAGAATCTGCAGTACATTAAGTATGATTATAAGGGGAATAATCAATTCAACAAATGTTTAGATATATTTTATTGAACATGATAATAACTGTTGTAATCTGTGTCCTGTCCATGGTACTGAAATCATAATATACATAGCTATAACCTGCACATATAGAAATTCAAGTATTGGTATTTTTGCTTCAACCAGACATGGTTATGGATTATTAGGTTGCACATTTTGGTCGACCGCTAAAGTGACTAAAGCCCTCAAAATCCTGGAAAAAACACTGGATAAAGTTCTTCATGTGCCAGATTCTGTAGGCTTTTGCCTGATTTCTACAGCCTCTTAATATGTAGTTTTTATATATTTGTAGCAATCATACATGTCAATCATCCAAATAGCCCTGTTCATGATATTAATTAAATTCCTGTCATTTTTTAATCTTATCAACAGATAAAAGGTGAGTACAAAGGAAGACAGCTCTGAGTAAAAAAATGTACATGTGTGCAGATCCAGATACAAGTACATGTACTTCATTAATGGTGAGATATGAGCCACAAAAAGGATATACCATATAGCGGGAAATTTTCGTGAGGTTCTAATTTTGAAATATAATGAAATTGCGAAAATAAATGTCCAAGTAAATAAAAACTAGAGCATTTGGTATGAAATTGCGAAATTTGCAGGCTGCGAAAATTACCCGCTTTACAGTACATTGTAAATTAATATATATAAAAATTTAACTACTAACTATTACTTTCTTTTTCAGAGGCGCCTCAACAGTACCATAAACAAAGCTTTGCAGTCTGTATGCATTATCAACAACAAATAGGATCATCTCTCTAAAGTTTCCTGCATCTTCAGGAACCCAAGTGATCTCAAAATGTAATGTCTCTTTTGGTTCAACTGTGAATTCTAATAACTCAATTGAAAAGTTCTTCTTGTGTGGGAATTTTTCCACCTTGACCGTTTGGACATAATCATGTGGATTTTTTATCAGTAATGTTCTAACTTTGTGTTGACCTGGCTTAAGGTTTCCAAAGCTTATTTTTGGTGGATTGGTAAAATGAGTCAATAAAAGGGTTTCATCCTCAACTTCACTTTTCCTTCCCTTAGATCTACGCTTGCCTTCAACAGCGATTTCATATTTTGTGGCAGGTTTATCAAACCAAGATCTTCTACTGCCTCTTCTTGGGGATGGGCGTGACTCTTTGGATGGTCCATTTGGAGTGGATGAGGCAACATGAACATCTACCCCTCTTGCGTCCAAAGATTGCCAAACTGTTTCAATGTTAGGAGACTTACATTCGTTTAAAACGTTATTTGCCATTTCATTATGCTCTACAACAATAAAACTTTCTGTATTATTCTACAGACGATGAATCTTTGCACCCAGTTTCTATTTCAGCATCAATCCAAAAGTCGATCTTTTCCAATGTTGAATTTCGAGCTGTTCAAAAAACCAACCAATGACAATTAATCTTGCTGATAAACAGCCAATGAAAATCTTATTTACAAAAGAAGCTTAAAAAGTCACATGATCTACAAAATGGAGAACATCACATGATACCAATGATAAATTTACATGTCAACTTTTGAAAATGTAAAACTTCCTTATATTTATGTCAATTTGTATAATTTCTTAACCAGCCGAAATGACATAAATCTAAGAAAAAAATTTGGTCCAATATGATGCCTGTAAGTTTTGTAAAAGTGGAAAAATTAATATCATTTTACCCATTTAATTTTATTGACTGCATTCAATTTTACATGTGCATCTCAGAGTCAGACATGTATTGGTCTCGATAGACCTGATCCGGTCGCAGGTGGTTCCGTCCCTAGGTTGATCCGTCCTTGGTTGGTCCGTCCTCAGTAGATCCGTCCCCAGGTAGTTGATCCGGCCTCTAGTTCTTAGTTGGTCCGACGTCCCCATTTTAAAATATAATGAAATATAGTCTTTTTTCAAGAACGATTACATATTACTTTTAAGTTTTAACATTTTAAGAAATGGTCATTATCTAAAAAAGAAGAGAATTTTGAAAACCATTAATTAATTTCACTTTTCGCTAATTGGCTTGAGTTGATAAAATTGGATCAGTGTTTTGACAGGTGTTTATTGTGCTCTAGCTGTCACCAACATGACGGCAACATGTTTATTCAACAAACCGTTGTAAAAACTTGAACTATTATAATAAATTCCCTTGACATGAGATGCCGTGTTTGGTTTCTTTAACACTTTAACATTCTTTTTTCCTTTTGAAGTTGAAATAGGATACAATACAAATATAGTCTTCTTTTTTTACCTGCATAAAAATTCAGAGTAAAAGAACAAAAGCGCTATATTGTGCAAATACCACACCGAAATGAGCAGATCAGAGCACAGGGGCTTGTGTACAGTAAAAAATAAAAATCCCCCTATACACAAGCCCCTGTGATCAGAGTGAGTGTTCTATAGGTTTCTGGTCATCGAAAATTTTGTTACTTTTCATCCTCAGACGGTGTTGAAAAGTTGACGGCATCGTACATCATGTATATGTCCGTCTTAGTGTAATTTATTTATAAAAAAAAGAATCTTTAAAACTTTTTTATCAAAACTATATCTTTCCTCAATATTTCTTAGAAAAATCTGAAATGATAGAGGTTCAAACCTGAAAATATAATGCAATAATGATCATTACTTATTGATGAACCTAAATTTGAAATCACATTTATAAACTTTTTCTCTAAATTAACAAGTTAACTTGCAATTTAAACACGTAATTAAGTTACTATATATGCCCCACAAGTCTAAAATATGTGCCTATACTCGTCAACTGTTAACATGCATAACTCATACATTATATATGTTTTATTGGGGACGGATCTACTAGAGGAAGGATCAACCAGTGGACGGATCAACCAAGGACGGATCTACTTGGGGCCGGATCAACTAGGGGACGGACAAGTTTAGGGACGGATCCACTAGAATTCACCTGATCCTCCCCAAAAACAATATATGTTAGAAAGATAATGAAAAATTCCTTTAGTTTGCTAATGCCATTCAAGTTTTTGTTTGTAATTAATTTTAAACGCATGGGTTGGTGCCTTAATGTGTAACACATACATCAGTACATGTACCCATACCCCCACCCAGGTTTGTTTAAAAATTCACATATTCGCTTTGACTGTAGAATCATTGTGATATTTGATAAGAACCTTTTATCATTAACATCAAATGCATGCATACCTCAAAACATCAGAAGTATCATTCATATTTTGATATGATTTAAGTTTTGGCACAGGATACGATTACGGCAAAACCGTAACAATAAGAAATTCTTATTGTTACGGCAAAGACGAAAATCGGGAACGGATGACGGGACGGAGACCGAATCAATTACGACCGTAACAATAAGAATTTTCTTATTATTACGGCAAATATATTTATAGACGAGACACATTAGAAATTTACCAAACATAAGATATTTCATAGTTAATTTCTTCCGAGGCCAAATTAAGACTTTTTTATTTAGTTTATGCTGAATTGGATACTTAAAACAGATGAAGACGTGTAGCTTTTTCTTATATCGTTGCCGAAAACTTAACTGAGACAACTGGCTTGCCATAAAATTTCAGACGAAACATTGACATTAGTAGTATATACCCCCACGGATAGGAGGAACTTAAAATGTGTGTTGCATCGAAACCGGAAAGAAATCGCAGAATGAAACTGCAAAGTTTGTTCCACTGATGTCCACACTGTGGCATTCCTGGTCTGTGATGGATGTCTTGAATGGTTTCAACAGAAATGCAGAGGATAAAAACCAAAACCGAAAACCAATTATTGGTCGTGTCACTTGTGCCATTAACTCGAATGATCCAAGCCCTATCCGTCTTCGCATACTTCGGCGGGTCAGGTTAATGTAGCGACTGCAAGGAGCGAAATATAAGGACTGTATTATTCGGGTTATTGTGCCTAAGTTATCAAAATAAAATTGAGGTTTAGATTATCTGAGAATTTTTGCCCGCTTGTTTTATATATACATATAAATCAATAAAATGTTATGCCACTCTATATTTCATATCGTTACAAATCGATTTTCCGTAATAATAAGTGCCTTAATAATAAGAAAATTCTTATTGTTACGTTTGTAAATGATTCGGTCTCCACCCCGTCATCCGTTCCCGATTTTCGTTTTTGCCGTAACAATAAGAATTTCTTATTGTTACGGTTTCGCCCAAATTTGCCGTAACCGTATCCTGTGCCATAAGTTTTTTATTTGATACCTACATTGAAAATTTACCTGTAGGTCCTTTTCTTATCAAATAAGAAACAGGTTTGCGTTAAACATGACTTAAGTTACAACAATATATCAGCAATTAGTGTACATATATTTAAAACTCATATAATTTATTCTCATACACTAATGACACTGAGCTTACACAAATTTTCATTAAAAAAATTTCCTGCCTACCAGGTATAAAAAAACTTGCCCATGTAAGGGGAAACCAACAATCATTTTTTCATGGCCTTATTGGTTGAGAATTTGAATTTGAATAAACAGAAATAATTACTTTCAAAAATACTGAGGGGGCCGATGGGTTTATTTTGTTCTCCATAATTGACAATTTTTATTTTCCGTGAATTGTGATTTGTTGAAATAATTTTCTGGAATCGTGATTGGACACTGCACATTAACCGTTCTCAGCAAAATATTTTGTCCATGATTCGTTTTCATAATGTTTTTCAGTAATAAACAGTCAAACTTTTATCTGTGAACAAAAATTTAGACTTATTTCTGTGTTTCGTTTTTTGCATTTTTTATTCTTATGACCCCCCATCAGGACCCCCAATACTACATGAAGTACATGTAATATTTTAGGATGATTATTTATAGTCGTGATAGTTGAATACATAAGCATACAGACACAAGCTTAATTGACTTTATTTAACAGTTCCCATAGAATGAAAATAAGTTGCTATGTTTGAGGGCAAGGCCTTCACTAGTTTGATTTATTTTATAGATTCATTCAATTTATTCAGTCTTATTTACAAATCTAATTTTGATTATACTTTTCTATCACATTAAATTTTTATAAATTTGTAGACATTTTTTACAACCAAAACAGAACTGAAGAATCTTTTGTTTAATGGGCTGAACATCAGATCAGATGGAGGTAAGTTTATAAGAAATCAAATTAAATTTTAATTTTATTTTCATATACATGATATAGTAATAAACTTCCTCAAAGAGTTTGTGACAAAAACAAATGTTTATAAGAAATCAAATTAAATTTTAATTTTATTTTCATATAGATGATATAGTGATAAACTTCTTGAAAGAGTTTGTGACAAAGACAAATAATGAAACATTAGAACAGTAGAAAAAACATTAACATATTTATTTAATCATTATGATAGCAAATTACACGAACAATGTATGGCTTTCAACATTCATTAAATTAGAATTAATTTTGATTAGGAGTTCCCTGTTCTTGATTATTTCAAATATGTAGGAACATATAACATTAACTTGTTAAAAGTTATTTGGATTTAGATGTACATGTATTTTTAATTATTGATTGTCACTCTATTGTTTTACAATTTAAGACGGGGCATTTTGTCTTTGGGTCAGAATATTTTTATTTTCTTTTGAATAGAGCTAGTTGGAGCTTGTGCTGTGATTGCACTAGCCACCTTTGGTCTAGAAGGACTTAGAGTGTTCTTCCTGTACTTAGAAGCTAGGGTGAGACAGCATCCTTTGACGTATGGACAGACAGACGTAAAACAGTCAGATACTGCCCCTCTTTTCTCTTCATTATCCATTCCATCATCAATGCAAAGCATAAGAAAAAGACGGTAAGTATCTAATGGAAATACTTTTAATTGGAAAAAATCTGGGAAAAATCCTACATGCTTTCAACTGGCCCTAATTTCCTAATTTTCCTTCTTTTCTGAGGCAGCCCCTAATTTTCCTAAAAATGCCCTGATTTTTTATAGAAAGTCAGTTGAAAGCCTGTATTATTAACAAACTGTACTTTTTGTGAGCTATTGTCATTACTAAGTGTCCATTATTTGTCCCTTAACTTTTCTTTGATTATCTTCTTTTCTGATACCATGCAGTGAAGGGATTGGTTTCAAATTTTGTGCACTTGGTCTATAGAATGTGCTCTACCAAGTTTGTGATATTAATGCATGCTGATTAACTAACATGAATGCCATTTCTAGAAATAGAACTTTTGGTCAGACCGTCAGACCAAAGTTTATGGCTTACAGCTAAAAAATTTAAAGAGATAGAGAAAATCCAAAGCAACCTGCCTCCATCAGCATGAAAAGCTCTACTATTCTCTTTGTTGAGTTCAAGTAATGGGACGACTCCTTATAAGAGTTATTTCCTCTTAATCTTCAAAATTGACCATTTCCACAGTTTTTGGACACTCTTTTATATATGAAGCGCTAGAGGAAAAGTTTGCATCAGAGCATTCTAATGCTCATTGAGTTCTTCAAAAATGATTCAGGGTCAAAATTGTTGGATCAACCTGTTAAGTGTTATATCCCTTATACTGATTTCTATCAATTTTAACTGAAGTTTGATTGAAAAATTATTACTTGATCTTTAGAGTGTATTTTATCCTAACAAGTTCATATAAAATTACTTACACTGAACATGTAGATTATGTGCATACTGGGTAAGAAGCTTTAGCATTATAGATCATGTGAGCAAATCAGGCATCTGGGAGCCTGTAGTTTTGTAAAATATGCATTTTTTTACTGTTTATGACTAATTCTCACATCAGTAAACTGAACTTGTATGCACATTGTACATGTATTTAAAGTAAAACTTAACGATAGATATTAGATTATGATTAGGTATGAAATCAATGTGTATGACACCATATCCATAATTTAAAAAAAACTGCAATAAGAAACATTCACCAGCCTACTAATATAAACCAGGAAAAAGCTTTAATGCAAAATAAGAATTTCATTACGAAGAGCAGTTTATTAAAAAAAACAAGGTGACAGATTAAAGCTCTTGTTAGTATGCAATTTGTTCCTTGAAAAATTAATTAAAAATTAAAGGAATTAAAGACAGTTATTTTGTTCCATTTATCGTCAAATTCAACAGAATTTCTTTAGATTTATCAATTACAGCAGAAATGTTGACAGTCACTAGGAATTTACCCTTTAATGATTGACAATTTAAGTCAATTAACTTCCTCTTCAGGACTGTTGTACTTAAGTAAACATTTTAATTAAATTTATCCATGGCATAAGAATATAATTATTTTTTCTGTACAATTTAGCCTTAAGAAAAAGGTTATTAAGAACTAAGTTTTGTTTTTAGGCACAAATGTATAAAAGAAAATAACTGAAAAAAAACAATGTCAAATTTGAATGTACAACATAATTCCTTGCCAGCAAAATCATATGTTAATTTTAAAGTTTCTCTGTTGTTTTTTAGCTCACCTTGCCGAAGGCAATGTGAGCTTTTGCCATCACTTGGCGTCCGTCGTCTGCCGTCCGTCGTCTGTCGTCTGTCGTTCAACTTTTCAAAAATCTTCTTCTCTGAAACCGCTTAGTCAAATGTAATGAAACTTGGTAGGGTTGTTCTGTAGTATGTCCTCTACTATCTATCGTTCAAATTTTCGATTCGACAAAAAACATGGCCACCATGGCTAAAAATAGAACATAGGGGTAAATTGCAGTTTTTTGCAAATTACTCAAAAACCGTAACAGATATCAAAATTCTAACGATAGTAAAAGTGATCAGCACCTCATGATCTACCTGCCCAGAAATTTTCAAGAAGATCCAACAACTGATGTAGGAGTTATTGCCCTTTTTCTGGATTTTTTCAAAAATTTTACTTATTTAGCCCTATATCTTGAAAACTATACAATATATTTCAAAAATTTAAATTGCATATGACTAAGCACATCAAGATCTACAAAAATTGTAACAGAGTCAAAGTTGTAGGATCATTCCTTTAGGAGTTATACCCATTGGATTGTAAAAATTGACCATTTTCACAGCTTTTTGTTCAACTTTTCAAAAATCTTCTTCTCTAAAACTGCTTGGCCTAATGAAATGAAACTTAGTAGGGTTGTTCTGTAATATGTGGTCTACAAAATTATTGTTCAAAATTTTGATTCGACAAAAAACATGGCCACCATGGCTAAAAATAGGACATTAGGGTAAATTGCAGTTTTTTGCAAATTGCTCAAAAATGGTAACAGATATTAAAATTCTGTTTGGGTAATAATGATCAGCACATCAAGATCTACCTACCCTGAAGTTTTGAAGAAGATCTGACAATAGTTGTAGTAGTTATTGCCCTTTTTCTTTTTTCTTTTTTTTTCTTCAAATTTTGCTCTTTTTAGACTAATATCTTGAAAACTATACAAGATATTTGAAAAATTTAAATTGCATATGGTTAAGCACATAAAGATCTAAAAATTATGTAATGGGGTCAAAGTTGTAAGACCTTTGTTGATAGGAGTTGTTTCCTTAGAATATCAAAATTGATAATTCCAGAGTAGCAGTCCTTTGTTAAAATATCCAGCTTATAAGTATCATCGAATACACGGTGAATGATTCAGGCTCCTGGGAGCCTCTAGTTCTGTCTGTTCACATTGCTTCATAGCTTAATTTCTCTGAAAACACTTTTAAAATTGTATGCAATGAAAAGGAAATTATGAAACGTTTTTCCTAAGTGAGCTGGCTTTAGCTTACTAACATTTAAAAAAAAAAATGGGATGGATTGCAGGCATGCAAATTGATCAATAGGATAATGCCCCCCAAGTTTGTGTGCTTACTCAGAGTGGCATTCCAGGCAAAAATTTGAAGAAGACATATTTGATCTGTAGATTTTGAAGTAATGGAAGTTTGATATTGAATTCAGTTACTAGTTTATAAAAACTTTTTTTCATTCGGTCAGTCACAGTTATTGCCCTTTGAACCATGTTTTTGCCTCTATAAATACTATTTTTTTATTTTTCAGATTAAAATATCATTGCTATGCCTTCCTGACACATGTAGTTAATGTAATACTAGCATTTTTGATCATGTTAGCCGTGATGTCATACAACGTGTGGATTGGGGTCTCTGTATTGGTTGGTAGGTACATAAACTGTAATGTGGTAAATTCTCAAACCTTACATCTAATTATGAAAAGTTTATGTATTTATAAAACTGTAATACATTAAGATTTTTTTTCCTTCGGATTACACCACACACCCTTTGAATTTGAATTAAATACAGAAAACAACAGAATTTTGATGTTCTACACACAAAATTCAGAACAAAACTATATTACTTACATGTACTGTATCAAGATGGGCTGGTATTAATCTATTTTCCATATACATTGTGAACAAATTGTGTATATATTTAGTCTTAAAGTGTGAAATCTTCTTATCTCAATTTATTTCAGGTGCTGGTCTAGGAGAATTTGTGTTTGGGACTTATAAGATTCACATAAGTATGAAATATGCTGGTGCAGCTCCAGTGACATTGCCTTCTGATAATAACAGTTCTGTACAAGTCAATGCCATCACAGAAACACCAGATATAGACCTGAAAATATGATTTATCTCCAAAACAGTTGTTAAGACCTGAACTTTAAGACTTTATCAACTATTCCAGATTAAACCATGCATTTATAAAAGTTGAACTTAAGTTGTATAATACATGTATTGTTAAAAACAAGCTTATTTGACAATGAATCATGTGGTTTAATTTCAAATGGTGTACCTTTGCATACATGCAGCACATTTACATTTTGCTAGTGATTTTAATTTATTGATTTACACCTAGCTTTCGCTAGCAGCAAGGTTACTTTTCTTCCAGATTTTGTTAAAATGAACAAAATTTATAAGAAGCCTTGTTGAAATGTTAATTTATTTCTTGGTAAGCTTTCTTGTACTAGTCATTTGTTTGTATATCATTGAATATTTATATAAATATTATAAACTGTTTTGTCATTATTTAATAAATAATACTCTGTTTTCTTTTTAAACTGAATGTTATTGAATTCCCATTAAAATACAAAAGAAAACCATACAATTCAGGATCATTGTAGGGATGAAGGTTCCAGAAGTTGACCACCAGATGTGTCGATATATGAGGGGGGTAGGACCTTTTTCGGGACACCGGGATTGGCCATATTTAAGCTCGGGATTCCGGGATTTGGACAATTTAAGTTCGGGATTCCGGGATAAAATTATGTCAACTTTACCGGGCTTCGGGATTATCTCAATTTTAAATCGGGATGACAGGATTTTGTAAAAATTAGTTCGGGATTCCGGGATCAGACCCCCTCCTACCCCCCTCATATATGTTTTACAGCCATACAGTTTGTACTTTAGTTTCATTTTATTGTCAGAGTTTGGTATAAGGATATGCCAAATTAAATTTTATGGTCAGATTTTGTTTTGGGGTAACCCTTTGGCATGCTAATTTGGAAGGAAGGATGCCATTTTAACGGTTTAGTCATTTTATCATGGCAAAAATGCCCCCTTTTGTCACCCAGCTTATGTAAACTGGTATGGATTTATAAGATGTGGGTTTCTGGCAAAGTAGCAACTTGGCTTTATAGAATTTTTTTCTATACAGATCAAGGGTCTGGAATTTTTTGGATTTGATTTCAGTGTTTTTTGTCCCAATTGTGTCTTGTATGTAAAATTATCCCCCCTTTTGATCACATATCGAAAATTGTATTTGTTGAAACTACAGAATAGAATTTAATGAAACTTAATGTGATTGGTCCTTAGGGTATCCTGCAAAAAAGTGATGTTTTGATTTTTTATTGGTAAAAAAACAATGCCTTTGTTACTAAAAATAAAAGATAGGGTAAAATAACGTTATATAGCATATAACTCAGAAAATATGTATATACAGCATATTGAAACGACTGTTTAAAACACCAGTTTCTTTCCTTGTATTGCACATTGTCAGTATCCTTGTTGATTGATTTGGCTTCCCTATTCAAATGTATTTGGTTTTAGTACTTTTCCTTTCAACCCTCCAATGTTTTGCTCCAATGCTGCTGGTAAGAGGTTGCTTCTTGAAATATGCATAAACAGCAAAACCAAAGTAACTGTTTTTATACTGCATTGGTGTTTTGTATTTTTGAAATCTCTGGGTTGATAATAAAGGTCCCCCAGTGTTATCACAGGCCTGGTAGTAAGATTTGTCGAATTTACCAACATAATTTAAAAAAAAAATTTCAGATACTAGTAGTCTTAATTGAAAAATGTTTTAAACTCCATGTCTCTTTCCTTGTATTGCACATAGTCAATATCCTCAGTTCCAGATTTGGTTTTCCTGTTCAAACGTTTTGGGTTTAAGTACTTTTCCTTTAATACTTTTGGTTTCAACCTTCTAATGTTTTGATTAAAAGTTCAAGATGAGATGTTACTCTTTGAAGATATTATGCATATGATTCAAAACCAACCCTTAAGGTATCAAAGAGAGACCCATTCTGAACATAGAACAGTTATTGACATGAAAAGGACAGGTACAAACAAGATTTGAAAAAGATATCTGGCTTAAGGCATTTTATTTTGATTAATTCTCTAAAGAAAAACTTTTGTTGGAGGAAAAAAAGCTGTTGCTTGCTTAAATATTCAGTTAAAGAAGCTCTACAAAAGTATACAGAGACAGAGGTTGTCAGATGACCGTATAGGAGATATTCCCCTTAAAAGACTGAAAATGTGTTTTTGACTTATTGAATGAAACATGCAGATAGAGAAAAACAGTGGTATGCTTAAAGATTTACTTTTTATCCCTGAGCCCAACAGAGTTTGAGAGGGTATATAGCGTTTGGTTTGTTCATTGATACGTTCTACGTACGTATGTAATTGGTTTTGTTTTGTCAATAACATAGAACTAAACACCATAGAGGGATGATATTTGGTCAGTTTATACATATTTGATGGTAGTCAGCACCAGTCCCAAAAATGGTGACCTTGACCTACATTTTCTGCATGAATGACTACGGTTAAAGTTTTGGTTAAGGTCCATGTCCAAGCAACCTCAAGTGATAGAGGTGATATTTGGTCAGTGGGCACATTTTGGATAGTAATCAGCATCCATACCAAAATAACGTCAACTTGACTTACATTTCCTGCATGAATGACTCGGGTAAAAGTTTTGGTCATAGTCAATTTCTCAGCAACTCCAAGTGATACAGCGATGATATTGGGTCAGTTGGTACATCTATGATAGTAAGCAGTATTACAACCCAAATTAGGTCACCTTGATCTACATTTTCTGCATGAATGACTGCGCTTAAAGTTTTGGTTAAGGTCCATTTATCAAGACCTATAAGAGATGGTATTGGGTCAGTGGGTTAATATCTTGGATAGTAAACAGAATTAGGTCACCTTGACCTTTTTCTTGACATTTTCTGCATGAATGACTTTAATAGGTTAAAGTTTTGGTTAAAAAGGTCAATATCTCTGCAACTGCCAGTGGTAGGGGAATAATATTTGGTAAGAAGGCAAACATACATTGGTAATCAATGTATTTTGAATTGGTGGTGTACATCATTCATGTTGGTATTGATGTGTTTGATAGTGTACATCATTCATTTGGGTATTGATGTGTTTGATGATGAACATCATTCATTGGGTATTGATGTGTTTGATGATGAACATCATGTATGGGTTTGTTTATGTGTTTGGTAATGTACATCATTCATTGGGTATTGTATTGTTTGATGGTGTACATCATTCATTTGGGTATTGATGTGTTTGATGATGTACACCATTCAATTTGGTATTGATGTGTTTGTCAATTGGGTATTGATGTGTTTGATGATGTACTTCATTCATTTGGGTATTGATGTGTTTGATGATGAACATCATTCATTGGGTATTGATGTGTTTGATGATGAACATCATTCATTGGGTATTGATATGTTTGATGATGTACACCATTCATTTGGGTATTGGTGTGTATGATGATGTACATCAATCATCGGATATTGATGTGTTTGATGATGTACATCATTCATTTGAGTATTGATGTGTTTGATGATGAACATCATTCATTGGGTATTGATGTGTTTGATGGTGTACATCATTCATTTGGGTATTGATGTGTTTGATGATGTACACCATTCAATTGGGTATTGATGTGTTTGTCAATTGGGTATTGATGTGTTTGATGATGTACATCATTCATTTGGGTATTGATGTTTTTGATGATGAACATCATTCATTGGGTATTGATGTGTTTGATGATGAACATCATTCATTGGGTATTGATGTGTTTGATGGTGTACATCATTCATTGGGTATTGATGTGTTTGATGATGAACATCATTTATTGGGTTTGTTTATGTGTTTGGTAATGTACATCATTCATTTGGTATTGATGTGTTATGTGATGTGCATCATTCATTGGGCATTGGTGTGTTAAGTGGTATACATCATTCATTGGATATTGATGTGTTTGATGTGTATACCATTCATTTGGGTTTTGGTGTGTTTTGGGATGTACATCATTAATTGGGTATTGATGCGTTTGATGATGTACACCATTCAATTGGGTATTGATGTGTTTGATGGTGTACATCATTCATTTGGGTATTGATGTGTTTTGGGATGTACATCATTCATTAGGTATTGATGTGTTTGATGATGTACATCTTTCATTTTGGTATTGATGTGTGTTAAGTGGTGTACATCATTCATTGGGTATTGATGTATTTGATGGTGTACATCATTCATTTTGTTATTGATGTGTTTGATGGTGTACATCATTCATTTGGGTATTGATGTGTTTGATAATGTACATCATTCATTTTGGTATTGATGTGTTTGATGATGAACATTTTTCATTGGGTTTGTTTATGTGTTTGGTAATGTACATCATTCATTGGGTATTGGTGTGTTTTGGGATGTACATCATTAATTGGGTATTGATGAGTTTGATGATGTACACCATTCAATTGGGTATTGATGTGTTTGATGATGTACATCATTCATTTGGGTATTGATGTGTTTTGGGATGTACATCATTCATTAGGTATTGATGTGTTTGATGATGTACATCTTTCATTTTGGTATTGATGTGTTTGGTGGTGTACATCATTCATCGGGTATTGATGTATTTGATGGTGTACATCATTCATCGGGTATTGATGTATTTGATGGTGTACATCATTCATTTGGGTATTGATGTATTTGATGATGTACACCATTCATTTGGGTATTGGTGTGTATGATGATGTACATCAATCATCGGATATTGATGTGTTTGGTGATGTGCATCATTCATTGGGTATTGTATTGTTTGATGGTGTACATCATTCATTTGGGTATTGATGTGTTTGATGATGTACACCATTCAATTGGGTATTGATGTGTTTGTCAATTGAGTATTGATGTGTTTGATGATGTACATCATTCATTTGGGCATTGATGTGTTTGATGATGAACATCATTCATTGGGTATTGATGTGTTTGATGATGTACATCATTAATTGGGTATTGATGCGTTTGATGATGAACATCATTCATTTGGATATTGATGTGTTTGATGATGAACATCATTCATTGGGTATTGATGTGTTTGATGATGAACATCATTCATTGGGTATTGATGTGTTTGATGATGAACATCATTCATTGGGTATTGATGTGTTTGATGATGAACATCATTTATTGGGTTTGTTTATGTGTTTGGTAATGTACATCATTCATTTGGTATTGATGTGTTATGTGATGTGCATCATTCATTGGGTATTGATGTGTTTTGGGATGTACATCATTAATTGGGTATTGATGCGTTTGATGATGAACATCATTCATTTTGGTATTGATGTGTTTTGGGATGTACATCATTCATTAGGTATTGATGTGTTTGATGATGTACATCTTTCATTTTGGTATTGATGTGTTTGGTGATGTACATCATTCATCGGGTATTGATGTGTTTGATGATGTACATCATTCATGTAGGTATTGATGTGTTTGGTGGTGTACATCATTCATTTGGTATTGATGTATTTGATGGTGTACATCATTCATTTTGTTATTGATGTATTTGATGGTGTACATCATTCATTTGGGTATTGGTGTGTATGATGATGTACATCAATCATCGGATATTGATGTGTTTGGTGATGTGCATCATTAATTGGGTATTGATGTGTTTGATGGGGTACATCAATCATTAGGTATTGTTGTGTTTGATTATGTACATCATTCATTGGGTAATGATGTGTTTTGTGATGTCATCATTTATTGTGTAGTGACGTGTTTGGTGATGGACATCGTGGAATTGATGTGTTTAGCAGTGCACATCATTTATTGTGTAGTGATGTGTTTGGTTATGGACATCGTTGTATTGATGTGTTTAGTAGTGTACATCATTTATTGTGTAGTGATGTGTTTGGTTATGGACATCATTGTATTGATGTGTTTAGCAGTGTACCTCATTCATTGTGTATTGATTTATTTGGTGATGTACACCATTCATTAGGCATTGATTTGTTTGGTGATTGTTGATGTACATCATTCATTTGGGGATTGATGTGTACAGTGATGTGCGTCGTTAATTGGGTGTTAATGTTTGGTGAGGTACACCATACATTGATTATTGAAATGTTATAAACTGTATTTGTTGATGCACATTAGTTGTAATGAGTTTCATTCTGTTTTTGGTGATTCACGACATTGAAGGTCACATTGAAGCTGCTGGCTGTTTTCCATTGTGGATATTTTAAATTTACGTTTATAATGTAGGTTGTGTCGCGTACACTTATTCCACATCTCATTTTCTTCTATTAATATGTAATGAGTTTTTAATGTGTTTACACTGTGTTTGGCGATAGCATCAAACATTGGTTCATTCTAAGTTTGGTAATGTACATCAGTTTAGTATTTATGTTCTTGCTGTATTTTGTGATGTACATCAAACATTGGGAATTGATGTGTTTGTTAATATGATAATAGGTGCAACCTAAAATGGGACGCAGTTTTAGAATATTGTAACGTTGCCAAAAAATGTCATGATCAATAACTGATAATAACAGATATCAAATTATTTTAGCAAATTACAAATATTTGTAACATTCTAAAAAAGTGTCACAATGAAATAGGATGACGTTGACGGGACGAAATAACCTTCTTTTGGTGTTACGTAATCCATGACGTCATTTCCCGGTCAGAGTATTTCGCGCTCCAAGCAACTTTTTTTCTGTCAGGTTTTGGGTGATTTTCTGTATACCAATATATCCTTTTAGAAGTATTGGGCGGAGAAAATTGATATAAAAACCTGGCGGAAAATGACGACTTGTTTCAATCAGGATTTTGGAGAGAAAAAAAACCACTGGAACATGCACATGCACAGGATTGATTTAAAAATCTCCATGATCAGCTAAGGTAAGACCATCTTTTTTACTATTTAATGTTGTTAAGCTTTATTTAAAATATTGTTTTAAACATCGCCATAATTTGGTTGAATATTACCAGTAAACAATCACGATTATTCCTAACGCACCTGTTTACAATGACTATTCTCGCGAGAACTTGGCGAGATCATTCATCTCTTTGAGTGACAACGAGAGTTTCTTTGAAAATATATTTAGAGAGTTTAGTTTTGACTTTCCATCCGTGTTCTCCTGTACATTTTTAAAAGAAAATTAACTGTGGTCATTAAATCTGTCAATTTTAAAATTTATTCCAAAAAAAGCATCGAATTTCTGGCCCCATAGAAATTCATGCCTAGTGCGCTTGCGCGCACTCGGCACATCCGTTTCGAAAAAATTACAAACCATTAACTTTTGGAAATTTCTACATATGTGGGACTGCGTCCCATATGATTTGTTTTTTTATGATTTTGGTGATATACATCATACATTGGTTTTAGACGTGTTTCATTCTTTTTTAAGTGATGTGCTTCGTACATCGGTTGTAGATGTGTTTCATGATGCACAATGTACATTTGTATTCGGTGTGTTTTATTTTTTGTTTATTGACGTATATCAAGCATTTGTTATTGATGTTCGTGCTTTAATATTTGATGGTGTACATCAATCTTGCTTATTCTGTGTTTTGGTGATGTATACCAATCATAAGGCATTGATGTGTTTAATTTTGTGTTAAGTAGTGTACATCATACATGTACATTGGTTATTGATGTGTTTCATTCTGTGATAAGTGATGTACATTATACATGTACTTTGGTAATTGATGTTTTTTTGTGTTTGGTGATATGCATCAATCATTGGTTATTGATGTGTTTTATACTATATAAGGTGATATATATATATCAAACATAGAGTATCGATGCGTTTCGTACTGTGTTTAAAAATGTGCATTATACATTGGTTTTTGTGATGTGCTTATGCTGTGTATTGTGATGTACATCATCACGAGTTGGGAAGTGATGTTCATGTTGTGTTTGGTGATGTACATCATAAATTGGGAAGTGACTTTTTTTCTGTATTAAATTTGATGTTGTATTATGATCATACATTGGTTTTGGTGTTTCATGCTGTGTTTGGTGACTCACATCAAACATCGGTTATTAATTTTCATAGATGGAGATTTATGGTGATATTTGCTTATTGGGTTGTTTCATGAAATGTATGGTGCTGTACATATTGGTGTGTTTCGTGTGTATTGCCGTAGGGATGTACATCATACATTTTTTTTCATACAGTGTTTGGTGCTCTACATAACACATCGGTGTGTTTCATATTGTGTTTAGTGATTTGCATCACACATTGACAATCAGTGTTACGTACTGTGTGTGGTGTTGAACATCATACATTGATAACTGATGTGTTTCATACTGTATTTTGGTGATGCCCGATAGAATGCGAGAATGGTCCAAATTAAAAAAAATAGTTAATAGAAAAGGTTTTATTGTAGTAGGTAATCACATACATTGGTATCTGATATATTCTTTACTGTCCTTTTTAGCTCACCTGGTCCATGTGAGCTATTGCCATCACTTGGCGTCCGTCGTCGTCGTCTGTCGTCGTCGTCGTCTGTTAACAACTTTTCAAAAATCTTCTCCTCTGAAACTATTAAACAGAATTCAATTAAACTTGGTATGATTGATCCTTAGGGTGTCCTGCACTAAAGTTGTGTTTCGATTTTTGATTCGTCAAAAAACATGGCTGCCGTGGCTAAAAATAGACCAGGGGGAAAATAGCATTTTTTCATGTTTTTGCCCGATAGTATTACAGCTATTGCAGAAAGAGAAAAGCTGTTGCTTGCTTAACTGTTCAGCTTATTTAGCTCTACAAAAGTCTACATAGGGTCAAAGTTGTCAGATGGCCCCTTATAGGGGTAACAGCCCCTTAAATAACTTTTTTCATGTTTTTGGTCTATGGAATGAAAACTATAGCAGGTAGAGAGAAGCTGTTGCTTGCTTAAATGTTCAGCTTATTTAGCTCTACACAAGTGTCCATAAGGTCGAAGTTGTCAGATCACCCCTTATAGGGGTTACAGCCCCTAAAATAACGTTTTTCATGTTTTTGCCTATGGAACGAAAACTATAGCAGGTAGAAAGAAGCTATTTCTTGCTCAAATGCTCAGCTCATTTTGCTCTACAAAAGTCTCCATAGGGCCGAAGTTGTCAGATGACCTCTTACAGGGTTTACGGCCCCTAATATAACGTTTTTTCATGTTTTTGGCCAATGGAATGAAAACTGTAGCAGGTAGAGAGAAGCTATTGCTTGCTTAAATGTTCAGCTCATTTAGCTCTACAAAAGTCTCCATAGGGTCGAAGTTGTCAGATGACCCCTTATAGGGGTAACAGCCCCTTAAATAGCGTTTTTTATACGACCGCAAAAAATTTGCGGACGTATAATGGTATGATGCTGTCGTCGTTGTCGTCGTTGTCGTCGTCGTCGTCGTCGTCGTCGTCGTCGTCTGTTAACTTTAGTGTATACACGATAACTTTAGTTCTAGTTATCCAAATCAATTGAAATTTGACAATGATATTTCTTACCATTAAAGGATGGATGGGATTGATTTTGGGAGTCCCCCCTTTTTTCGTTTAGAAATTAAGGGCCAAAAGGGGTCAAATTGCAACTTTTAGTTTGTTCTTACAATAACTTTTTCAAAAATCTTTTCCTCTGAAACTACTGAACAGAATTCAATGAAACTTGGTATGATTGATCAATAGGGTGTCATGCACTATAGATTTGTTTCAACTTCTGATTCGTCAAAAAACATGGCCGCTGTGGCTAAAAATAGACCAGGGGGGTCAGACTACTGTTTTTGGCTTGTAATTCAAAAAGTATAAGAGATAGATGAAATCTGATGCCACCCTACTGCTTCAGGATCAAAAGTTCTACAAAAGTCTCCATTTGGTCGAAGTTGTCAGATGACCGCTTATAGGGGTTACGGCCCCTTAAAGGTGAAAAATAGCATTTTTTCATGTTTTTGCCCTATAGTATGAAAACTATTGCAGATAGCAAAAAGCTGTTGCTTGCTTAATTGTTTAGCTCATTTAGCTCTACAAAAGTCTCCATAGGGTCGAAGTTGTCAGATGACCCCTTATAGGGGTTACGCCCCCTTAAAGGTGAAAAAAAGCATTTTTTCATGTTTTTGCCCTATAGTATGAAAACTATTGCAGATAGCAAAAAGCTGTTGCTTGCCTAATTGTTCAGCTCATTTAGCTCTACAAAAGTCTCCATAGGATCGAAGTTGTCAGATGACCCCTTATAGGGGTTACGGCCCTAAAAGGGACCAAAATCGAAACATTTTTATTAGTGGACCGATTTTGAGATTTTTTTTGCATGTTTGTTCTTGTCAAATAGCGGATGCAAAATTGAGAATTAATTTTTGCTACCCCCATCTTTCCCCCCTTATTATGTAATTAGGGGCCAAAAGGGACCAAAATGGAAATTTTTTTACTTGTGATCCGATTTTGAAATTTTTTTTTCATGTTTGTTCTTGTCAAATAGTGGATACAAAATTGAGAATTAATTTTTGCGACCCCCCCCCCTTTTCCCCTGTTATGAAATTAGGGGCCAAAATCGAAACTTATTTATTTGTGGTCTGATTTTGATCTCCTTTGGAAAAAAAATAATTCCTTTTAAAATGTGAATTTAGAAAGTCCACCAAAAGCTGCATGTGTTAAAAACCTTTGTCAGTCCACCATGGGCTGCATATGTCCAGAGCAAATGACTATCCATATTGGGCCTAAAACGTACAGGGTTCAACATGTTGCGGTCGTATCATGCTGCGCTCGGCGAAGCTTTTTATTCATGTTTCTTTTGCCTATGGAATGAAAACTATAACAGAAAGAGAAAAGCTGTTGCTTGCTTAAATGTTCAGGCCCCAGTTTAATAAAACATCTCAAATTTGAGATTTCCTCAAGTCTTTCCTCAACTGAGATTTCTTACAATTTCATTGGTCAATATTTGAGTTGAGGACAGATTTGAGGAAATCTCAAATTTGAGATGTTTTATGAAACTCGGGCCAGCTCATTTAGCTCTACAAAAGTCTCAATTGGTTCGAAGCTGTCAGATGACCCCTTTTAGGGGTAACGCCCCCTAAAATAAGTTTTTTTTTATGTCTTTGGCCTACGGAATGAAACTATAGTAGATAGAGAAAAGCAGTTTCAGCTCATTTAGCTATTGGGTGGAAGTTGGCAGATGACCCTTTTATAGGGGTTTCAGTCCCTCATAGGTGAAAATAGTGTTTTTGGCTTATAGAATGAAAACCATTGTAGAAAGAGAAAAGCTGTTGCTTGCTTAAACATTCAGCTCATTTAGCTCTACAAAAGTCTTCATTAGGTTGAAGTTTTCAGATGACCCCATATAGGGGTTATAGTCCCTAAAAATATATTTTTCATGTTTTGGACCTACAGAATTAAAACTATAGTAGAAAGAGAAAAGCTGTTGCTTGCTTAAATGTTCAGCTTATTCAGCTTTACGAAAGTCTTTTTAGGGTCGACATCAAGACCAGGTGAGCGATTTAGGCTCCTGTGAGCCTCTTGTTTGTGTGCATAATACACTGGTCATTGGTGTATTGAAAGAAATTACAACAGTAAATTGTTATCAAATGTTTAAAAAACAATTCTGCCTTATGTAAACACATAACCGATACCTGGATTTTTTCTTTCTTTCTTTTATTTTTTTGTGAACGCCTCTTCCTATCTACAATTTTGCCTTCTACGCTTATCTTTGATTCAAATGCTACCAACAAGAGGTTTCCCCTAGAAATGTCACAACGGAATTAACCAATGATACCAAATTTCACTAGATTATTGCTCTATAGTATTTTGTGCTCGGACATATCATCCAGAAAAAAACTCCGATTGAACAAGTAAGCGAATGAGCGGGTATCGTTTTTTAAAAAAAACAGTTGCACATAAAGGTAATAAAAGGTTACCAAACAATGAGGATCAATCTCAAATGTACATGAAGAATAAAGGTAATAACAAAATTACCGAACTTGGAGGATCAATCCCAAATGACCATGTGAGAAAAGACAAAACAAGGAAAACATACAAAAAAAAATGAAGATCGCAATGGTCCTGACTTGGTACAGGCATTTCAAAAGAAACTAGAGTTACTAGTGGTTATACATCAGAGAATTTGACGACTGCAACACTGCTTACTTGGTATCGGGCTATAGGTGCCTTATAAGAAATAATTGAGCAGGTATTTTGGTTCCAATTATGTATCCCTCTCCCATTGGATCCAGGAGTAACAAAAGCACAACACTCATTTGTGACAGGGGTCATGGTAGGGGAAGTAACGTGATAACAAACAAACTATCCTCCGTTAAAATTTTAGTTTTTCTACCGAAGAATATATATGATATCGAAAAAATAAAATAGACCATATGAGGCGTATTTTCTGATAACTTATCTAAAGGGGTTTCTGGTCAATATAGCGACAGAAACCTAAACGTGATTCTTAGTACCTTTCATGAAACAGAGAAATAAATCGCAAAACTTTCACTTACAACTTACTGATTTTGAAAACAATCATGTTGAAATTTGAAAAAAACAGCACACAATTCCTATTTCGTGGTTTTTAATGCTAAATGAATATCTTTTAACAATAAAAAAAAATCATTCATAGTAAAACAAAACATTATAAAAGTTTAGACGTCAAACTTTTGGCACTCGGAGTCATTTGAAAAAAAAATGTTCTAATAGCTTTTCTTTGCTTTCTTCCTCGGTGATCTGGCTGGAGTTAGGCTGTTAACAAAGTTAGTGCTTGAGCTAACGATGCAGAAGAGCATGCAGCATATCCTCAGGACGTTCATGAACAATGCCCATGATCTCATCTCTGTTGACTCAACGATGAGTCCCTGTTCAAAGAAATACCTCTTCGTATATCCGTAAAGTCCATAAAACAGCAGATCAGCTAAAAACAATGAAACAACTGTGTAGGCAACTTCCCAAACCAAGGCCATAGTAAGTCTGTCTTTGATGGTTGGAAGAATGAAGATGCACCAGTTCAAATAAACAACACCCCAAACGGTCATGTCCATGAAATCTTCCCACGAACTCATACGCATCAATGCAAGCGTTGCAGCTACGAATATTGAAACACATACTTTTTCTGTCGCTGGTCTATTTAGAAATCTTCGAAATCCTGTCTTTATTCGACTCCAAGTCATAGAAAGCATTTCAGAAGCCATCATGCTTGTTTTTGTCCCAACGTCCCGATGTGAACGTTATTCGCACAATGACGTCAATTGCGCTAACAGATTAGGTAAAGTTTCCCGCCAAAAGGACATCCATTGAGATTGATTTGAGAATGGTGTAACATTTTTTTTTATACTTTAGTGTTACTCTTACTTCCATGAAATATTTTATTATTTCCAACAAATAATTCATAAATTATTTAAGATGCAACAGCACAATGACTTTAAAACAGGTCTAACATAGATCTGAATGAGGAAGTGGGGCTTGTTTAGGGGGGGGTACCAATATCCCATATCCCCGTAAATTTTTCATCAAATATCCCATATCCAAAAAAGTGTTTTTCCAGTATCCCATATCCCTGTAAATAAAATGGACTTAAATATCCCATATCCCAGTAAGTTTTGACTCAAATATCCCGTATCCCATGAAAAAATTGTGTGAATATCCCATATTCAATATACCCTAAACAAGCCTCGAAAGTGAACTGCGATTAAACCCAAAATGGAGTTGACTCATCTTTTTTTTTTTTTTTAGAAAAACAGAGAATATATACGCATCACTTGTGTACTGTATTTGGGATAACTGGTTATATGAGTGTTGAAACTGTATAGTAATTAGAACACTTTTATAATCAACTATTTATAGAACATAGAACATATTTTATTTTCCAATCAAGGGCACAACCAGGGGCAGCATGAGTACAATACAAAGAACAATAATTAAAGAGCTACAATCACACACCAGTGCAGCAAGACAGATATCATAATATTCATTCCATATAAAATTTATAAGTATTTAAAAATAAATTCACCCACTGCATTTAACACCATTGGATCTTCAGAAGTTAGTAAAAAAGTTTTTTGTTCAGAGTTAAGACTTTCAAAATTTTTATTTTCTTTCTGAATAAATGTAAATAAAATTTCTCTATCCTGCTGAAAATGATTACAATCAATTAAAAATGAATTTCGTCTTATATGATCGGAATTCCTTAAAGGGGGCAGGGGGTATCCTCAGAGGAGGTTTCTGGGAATCAAGTACTAGTATTCATCTTGAGGAATTATACTGAGAGACCATGATCATAAGAGTATCATTATGTTACCGAAAATCATGTTTTTTATAGAAAAAATTCCATAAAGTGGTAATTAAGTTATCTAAAAGGGGGTGTTGGAAAATAATCACTCAAAAATAACAATGCCCTATAGCTAGTAATCTGATAATCAAATAAACCCACAAATGTCTCATGAGTCATCCTACAGCATGAAATAATCGTATTTCCTTTTCCTTAAAAATTCATAGATTCCGACATTACAGGAAAACAACGTACACGAAATCAAGGTTTTAGATCTACCTATGTTTTTTGGCGGGAATTTAAAAAATGTTTGTAAACATGCATCGAAGTCGAACCCAAACAAAGACAAAACAAAACAAAAAACTCTTTACATGTCATTAACCATTGAACGGTATGATAAGGAAACATAAACCATCCTTCAAGCGGTCGCTATCATCTGTTACTTTCCAGTCTGCTTTGGTTTATACCTTTTGTAAGTCCTAAATTCCTGTCCTGATGGGGGGTTCTAATCACTAAGATTTTAGTGAGAATAAAAAGTGCAAATAACGAAACAACTGCTAATTTTTTGTTCACGGATAAAAGTTTGACTGTTTATTACTGTAAAACATGCTGAAAATGAATTACGAACAAAATATTTTGCTGAGAACGGTTAAACTTGTAATGTCCAATCAAGATGCACGGAAAATATAAATTGCCAATAACGGAGAACAAAATAAACTCATCGCTCCCCCCTTTATATAAAGCTATGCAGGGTGTATCATGCCCAGGAGCTGCTGTACAGTGGCCGGATTGGTCTAATCAGAAGGACCGAAAATGCAATATGGAATTTGTTTCTGTCCTTTTTTTCCAGCCACAGAAAGTGGCGAGTTATTATGTTAAACCCTCAGTTTCTTTCAGTGTCTGTCAATCCGTCTGTCCGTCCCTCAAAGGTTTCCAACCAATAATTTGAAAACACGTCAAGGGATTTAAAATATATTTTGCACAGCTATTAGGCTAAATCAAAATATATGTTTGTTTCCTGCTTCCTACTCTTGGGGCTTGTTTAGGGGGGTATTAATATCCCATATCCCCGTAAATTTTTCATCAAATACATGTATCCCATATCCCAAAAAGTGGTTTTCCAGTATCCCATATCCCTGTAAATAAAATGGACTTAAATATCCCATATCCCAGTAAGTTTTACCTCAAATATCCCGTATCCCATGAAAATATTGTGTGAATATCCCATATCCCAATATACCCTAAACAAGCCTCACTCTTGAAAATTAGAGTAGGTAGGTATGAAAATTATTTTTTTTACAAAATTATTTTACATTGAGTCAATGGGGAAGCATTCCCAACTTTAACGGTGCTTGTTCTGAATACTTAAGGGTAGGGCAAAACAATTAGGGTAGGTAGGGTAGCAGGAAACAGACATAGTTTTTTTTAGGGGGGGGGTTAATACAATAAAATACAGGTCAAGTTCGATTTCCAGCATGATCAGAAGAATAGTTTTTGAGATAGGCCACTTTGAAAAATCAAATTTCATGAATTTTTGAGTTTCCAACTGACAAGAGATTTTAATGATATTTTGTAGAGCTGTTTAGTACAATAAAACACAGGTCAAAATTGATATCCAGCATGGTCTGAAAAATAGTTTTTGAGATTGGCCACTTTGAAAAATCAAATTTCATGAATTTTTGAGTTTCTGACTGATAAATTGAAAATGCATCAAGGGATTTGAATGATATTTTGCACAGCTGTTTAGAACAATAAAATACAGGTCAAGTTTAATTTCCAGCATGATCTGAAAAACAGTTTTTGAGATTGGCATCATCATGGGCCACTTTGAAAAATCAAATTTCATGAATTTTTGAGTTTCTGACTGATGGCTTGAAAATGCGTCAAGGGATTTGAATGATATTTTGCACAACTGTTTAGAACAATAAAATACAGGTCAAGTTTAATTGCCAGCATGATCTGAAAAACAGTTTTTGAGATTGGCCACTTTGAAAAATCAAATTTTATGAACTTTTGATATTAAATTGTGGCAGGGTATCATTTAACATGTTTAATGTCTCATTAGATGCCATATTTTTCTCTTTTTTTCTCTCTACAGTTTATGTTAGATATCTAAAATTCTGGTGGTGCCTAAAATGTGTAACCTGTACCCTTTCCCATAGGTACTGACGTACAAATTTCACTCAAGCTTTTCTCAGAAACAGTTCAATAGACTGAATAGTATAACTTGAAACTTGGTTCAATATGGCAAACTGTATGTTCTAAGTCATTTTCAGACCTGTCCGACATCTACTTCCTGTTTGGGACTTAGTCCGATGTAAAAATATGTGAACATGATATGAAAATTTCCATCAAGCTTTTCTCAGAAACTGTTCAAGAGAATAATTTGAAACTTCCTGTTTGGGACTTAGGCCGATTGAAAATATGTGAACATGACTATGAAAATTTCCGTCAAACTTTTCTCAGTAACCGTACATGAGAATATTTGAAACTTAGTAGGATGGTTTAGTATGACAAACTGTAAGTCCATAGCAATTTTCAGACCTGTCGGACACATACATGTGTACTTCCTGTTTGGGACTTGGGCCAATGTGAAAATATGTGAACATGACTTTGAAAATTGCCGTCAAGCTTTTCCCAGAAACCGTACACAAGAATGATTTGAAACTTTTTCAGATGGATCAGTATGACAAACTGTATGTCCTAAGCAACTTTCAGACCTGTCGGACTTCTAGTTCCTGTTGAGGGCTAGCGGGGGCATCTGTTTTCTTCTTTATTTTTCTAACAATGAAACGCTAATTAAACATATATTTTGTTTTGGCCTTATTGCCCTTTTTCTTGTTTTTTTTATTAATTTTGCACTTATAAATTAAGCTTAATATTTAAAAAAAAACTGTATAAGATACTTCAGAAATTTAAACTGCATATTGTTAAGCACATCATGTTCTACAAAATATGTAATAGGGTCAGCATACACATGTTGCGCATTTGAGGGATCAGTCACTATCGTAGCCAAATGAGGAGGAAGTGGAAAAAAAACTGGTTCCAACATGCTAATGGACGAAGAAAGTAATTTCTTTATTTCCGTTCAAGATTGGTTTTTTATGGGTTGGAAATGTTGATTGTTACTGTTAGTTTATTTGTCAGTTGCAAATGATTTTTACCCTATATGTTGAATAATTACCTTGTTTTTCCACCCAGTGACCCCTGATGACCTCGTCTAAATGACAAGTCAAATCAGGAATGGATATATTGTGCAACTGTAGTATTGTAGGACCATTTCTTTTTAGGGGTTATTCCCTTTAGAATGTCAAAAATGACAACTTTCACAGCATTTCCTCATTACAATAAAAAACGTTAAACCGCCTTACCCTTTTAGTTCAATTGGAACAAAACTTAATATTGTTGATAATTATCATTTGGTGTATTAACTTGCATAATGTCTTAAAATTTATATCACATAAATTGAGTAGATTGAGCACACTACGGTCATCAAAATATGAAACAGAATCAAGGTTGTAGGATCACTCATTTCAGGAGATATTCTGCTTAGACTGTCAAAAGAAGAAATAAAAAGCTTTCAATTGCTGAAATATTACTTTTTATACACTTTACTGCATTAAGTTAAACCATGTTGACAGATGACCCCTTCCTTTCAATCAACAATGTCAAATAGTTTTTGCCCATACCCTACAATTCAGCCATACAAGTCAAGTCAGGTGAGTGATTCAGGCTCCTGGGAGCCTCTTGTTTGTTGTTATCTTATCATTTCTGTGACGTTTCATGTTACTTTCATTAGAAAATAAAGACCTGAAAATTGTGAATGTTTGCAGCCCTGTGCATGTAAATTTCAGAAAATGGCCATACAGTACACTCAGAGAGGATTGATTCTCATACTCTTATTTCAGTGTCCAGTGATTCACAGAGTAAACTCTTAAAACTCTCCAAGTAATTTATCTAACCTGGGAGAAATTTATTGCCTTTTTCAGAGTATTTTGGAGTTGTTTATTACCTTGTGTATTCCAATCATTTTCACCTGACAAGGAAGACAGGAAATAGGTGCTACTTCAAAAGGTTTTCAAGGCAATAAAAAACTCCAAGCTCTGAGTAATTTATGACCCTTTGGAGGGAGTACTCCTAAAACCCTCCTAGATCTTTATGGCTTTTCTTGGAGTTTCCTGGAGTCATTAAAAAATTTCCCTCCGAAATCAGAGTATGAGAATCAATCCTCTCTGAGTGTACTGTAATTCAAAAGCTACATGAGTCAGGATTCTTTCAGAAGCTAATGTTTCTTTTATAAATTACAGCTTTTTAATGGAGGTTCTGTCAAGCACACTTATTTCTTATTTCATTATTATCTTATTTATTACATAAAGTTTACCAAATAATAAAAAACTAAGAGCAACTAATGTGATCTAAATTTACCTCTATGTCCTTTTCTGAATTCGTATGGTTAAAAAAGGCTTTGTTAAACTGTTAAATCTCTTAACCCTTACCATGCGGCTCCCGTCTTTAGACGGGATTGATGACGTCGTTCTCAGTGCGGGTCCCGTCTATAGACGGGTTTGAGCGCATTTCATTACAAAACGGTCTAAGACTGTTCTGTGTCTTTCATATTGATTATTATTGATATGAACCCATTTAAGTATGATTGTAGATTACTTTTTGATCCAATTATGATCAGTCGACAGTCTTCCTAAAGTTTTATTTACGATTACAAACGTGGAAAACCCCTTTGTGTGACACATTTTTTTCTAAAAATAACCACAAATAGATCAATCAATGTTTTGTAAAAAATCGCCCATCTTTTTAAATTCTGATAACAGAAAACTAAAGAATATTAATTTATATTATTGAAAACAACAAGTTTCAGGTGGTTTTAAATGTTTTTTACGAAAAATCGCTGCGCAAATTAGTTTTATTTTTCCCCCGCAAGGTTATTTCCCTTTCCACATGAGTCATGAATCTAAAAATAGTGAAAGCCTCGTAAAACAACTTTCTTTTAAAATAAAAACATATTTAACTTTTAAAAGGGTATTTTACTAATATCTAAAATCAAAATTAAACTAATTCATCGTTTTGTGGTCTTAAAATACGTTTTTAAAAATCATTTTCAATCAACCGGGAAATGGAGATTACTAAAAATGAGGCGTTCCGAAAGAAGATCAACAATGGACACACAGACAGCGATTTTCAGCAGAAATAAATCTTGATTCCCACGACTACTAGTAAAGTTTTGAATAGCATAATAAATAAATAGGGTTTTCTTGGTATAGAATATAAGATTGGTAATGTCGAAATATGTTGTCATTGGCTAAACTTTGCAAAAACCGACTCGCATTTAGGGTATTTAGCCGGAAGTAAAACGTGACTTGCACCGGTAGATAATATTTTTCGTGTCGTCTGCTTTCTATATAAAAATCGTGTTTATTACTAATATTTAACATAAAGGCAACCAAACATGATAAATATTTGTTACTATTAAATATTTTTTTCGACGTTTTCTTCATCATTTTCACTGTCTGTCCACTGAAATCTTTAAAAAGGGGGGTGGTTGATTTTCTTTCATTCTATCATGGCCTCTGCCATGGCTTCTGATGATCAAAACATATACGAAATATTTGCTGACACTGACAGTGAAAATGAAGAGCAATTTGAAGGATTTTCAGATGAAAGTGACAATGACGAGAACAATACTGATTTAAATGATAGAAATGACTTGTTTGATGCTGACAACTGGACAAATGGTAGACGTCCCGCTCTTCATGAAACACCCCAGTTTTCCCAAAATCCTGGCAGGAGGCCACACATTCCTGACAATGCAACTCCTTTGCAATATTTCAACCTATTTGTCAATGATAATGATTTTGATGAAATGGCCACTGAAACAAATCGCTATGCAAGCCAGTATCTAAATGCCAACCAAAACCTTAAGCAGCATTCCAGATTTCGCAAGTGGGTGGACACCACAGCTGCTGAGCTGAAACGCTACTTAGCCCTAATTTTTGCTATGGGTCTCATCTCACAGTCAGACATCAATGAATACTGGAGCACTGATCCTGTTACCTCAACTCCCTTTTTCCCTGCTACAATGTCCCGTGACCGTTTCCTGCTTATAACCTCATTTTTCCACTTGGCTGACAATGACCTATATATACCGCGTGCACAGCAAGGACACAACCCTTTGTTTAAACTTGGCTCTCTTTATGCAAATGTCAATAACCGGCTTTATTCCACGTACACACCAAACAAATGCATTTCTTTGGATGAAGGTATGATTCCGTGGCGAGGTAATCTCTCTTTTAAAGTGTATAGCCCTGACAAACCAGTTAAGTACGGAATAAAGGTTTATATGTTGTCGGACTCCACCAATGGCTATGTATCCAAATTTAAATTGTACACGGGAAAGTCTCAAGTCGGCCCAAGTGTCTATGGAGCAACTTATGACCTCGTGATGGACCTTTTAAGGGGGTTATTTCTTAAAGGATATAGTCTATATTGTGACAATTACTATTCCTCCCCACAACTGTTTTGGGACTTGTATGAACTAGGCACTACTGCTACTGGAACTGTACGTGTTAATCGCCGTGGTATTCCTCAAGGTTTAAAAGATAAAAAGTTAAACAATCGTGGTGATAATGCAGTAATGAACAATGGACCTCTTGAATGTTTGAAATTTCAAGATGGAAAGCCTGTGTACATGCTATCAACCATACATGGATCTGATCTATCAGCCTCACGTCGTAGAGATGTTGTCACCGATGCTAACATAATGAAGCCGGACATGGTGTTAAAGTATAATAAATACATGGGTGGAGTTGATAGATCAGATCAAATGATTGCATATACTAACAATATAGTAAAGTCATTTAAATGGTGGAAGAAGGTGATTTTTCATGTTCTGGCTGTTGCGGTGCTTGATTCCTACATCCTGTTTAAGTCTGACAATCCAAACTCTAATGTCACTCATAGGTCATTTAGAAAGAAACTGGTGAATGAACTTATTGAGAACAATCCAGTTGACAATGTTGTAAGGGTTGGCAGGCCAATTAAAACTCCGCAACAGTTAGAACGGTTAACAGGTCGGCACTTTGCCACTAAGATACATGGCTCAGGAAAGAAAAGCAATATTGCACGTTTGTGTAAAGTATGTAATGAGGCAGAGAGAAGCAGTGCAGACCTAAGTGCTAACAAAAGGAAGCGCCCAGGTCATGAGACTAGATTTGAATGTAAGGACTGCAATGTTTCTCTCTGTCTTGAGCCATGCTTCAAGTTCTTTCATACTTGCCAGGAATATTGTCTTGCTTACAAACGATGGAAAACTACCAATCAACCAGAGGAGGAAGAATAAACTTGAAAACAATTTGATGTATCAATTTTAATGCTCATGTAATACAATTCATCTTCCAAATGATTCGTTTTGAAATATTGGGCAATACTAGGGATAGAGCTCAGTGTTCCCCGCTTCTGAATGTTTTTGAAGATTCACATTTCTTACCTGCTACTCCTACACCACTTATATTTTAATGAAACTTTATACAATCTGGTTGTTATATTGTGAATTTTCATAAATATATATACATACAACAATTCAATTATAAAAGGAAAAAAAATACAACATTCATCATGTTCATCAATTGTTCATGACATTAGTTAACTAAGCTACTCGGGTAATATTCTAGTCTTCAGTATAAATGAAAAAATCTTGGCTAATTTTAGCATGTATCACACTTTCAACATAAGAATTTTGTATTGACAGTCACATGCTTGAAAACTTTTAAGTAACAAATCAATAAACAGGTTCTTATTTAAAAAAATACAAAAAAAAAACCAAAAAAACCCCCCCAAAACTAACAATTGAATTTAAAAAACAAGAAGGAGGAAAGAGTTTTTTTCTCAAGTATAGTGAAGGTTTGAATGCATATATATAGGTAGTGTTGATTATCATTTGGTATGTATAAAATAATGTAAACTTATATGAATGTCGTCACTACAAAGTGAAAAAAGTCTTCAAATGAAGGAACAGCTGTCCAGGTTAATCATGAAAAAAATAGTTTTAAAGTAAGTATTAAAGTAAATAAAAAGATAGAATAGTTTATTATGCGGCATGGGTTTCATGATTATATACAGTATTTGCCATAAGCTGGTTATAAAAAATCTATATCATAGCAAAATGCACAATATTTAAATAAATTATCATGCAAAATCTTAAACTTTTTTCTCCAAAATTGAATAAACATGTAAATATATATAATTAGACAACTTTATAAAAAATGTAAAAAATTGATCTATATATACCTTCTTTTTCATATACGAAATGTTTAATTTGAGTGATTTCTCTGAGGTTAAAAGGTACAAATTATCTTTAAGGTGTCTAAAGAACATATATATAATGTTTCATTACATTAAAACAAGTAAGGGGTGCTATTATGGCTTGCAATTTAAGAAAAGTTACCAATTTTTAGAAAAAATGTGTGTTTCCAAGGCCATTACCATGGCAACGGTGTTACCATAGCAACCAATTTACTACAAAAATAACACATGGTATCTTTTAATCCTTTTCCCTAACTATTAAGGTTGTATGTCTTTTTTTGTTGTTTTTACAAAACATTGATTGGCAGATGTCAAATTTTATTGATTTTCTTAAAACAATTCAGCATACAGACAAAATATCTGAAAAACAAGTCAGCATGGTAAGGGTTAATATCTGACAAATCTGTTAACATCAACCTTACCTTCGGCAGTCTTAATATAGGAATAAAAGAACTGAACAGTAGGTTCAGTGACATGGACATCTGTTTGGTAGGATAAGTTTAGGAAAAACTTTTGTACACTTGTCAATAACATGTGTACATATAAGTAAACTGCTTTGAGGAATAAGTACATTCATTTTCTTTGTTGGTTATATTTATGATATTATTACAACATCTTAAGTATACATGTTAAGAAAGAAGATATATTTTAAAAATTTAATCTATATTTTGGTATTTCAATTGTTTCAGAAAAATTGAAGTAATCTATTTTTACATTCAAAAGGCCTAAAAGCTAGTCTTTACTCTTAACCCTGATGCTTGTCATTTACACAGTAACACTTAGAAATCAGTTTAGTGATATTATATTGCTAAAAAATATTTTAAAAATGCCTCAAGTTGAAGAAGTTTTAATTGATACATATTAAAATGTACTTGTCACAATTTTTCCTAATTGATTTTTCTTTCAGTAGTTTAAAAGAACACATTGAGCTTATAAAAATCATAAATTCTAATTTTAGATGGAAGACAATCTCTTGTGACAGAATATTCTTAAAAGTATGCTACTAGACGGGGATACAACAGTGAATGTGTGGTAAGTGCTTTTATGCTTGTCCTTTTTATGATAGATGTTCTTTTAAGAGATAATTTTTTAAATTTTTTATTCTTAATTCCATAATACACAAAAAAAAAATTATTCTTAATTCCATAATACACAAATTTTTTTTTATTCTTATAATTCCATAATACACATTCTCAAATACAATAAGTGTAATTCCAAGAATCAGTAAGTTTTGTGCTGATCTTATTTTCTCTACCAAGGGAAAAAAACATCATTTCAGTAAAGGTCAGACTACAGGGTTGACATAAGTATAGGAGTTATTTCCCTTTGATTTTCAAAAAATGACCATTTTTACAGTGTTTGAACCCTTAGTATCTTGAAAATTGTGAGTGCTATTAAGAATAAGGTAGCTTTTGCAAAATTGTTAAGCATTATTGAGATTTCACCTCAATTATTTCGGGGTTAAACCTAGTAAGAGTTATTGTTCTTTAACATAAAATTTGATATCAACTGATTTTTACTGGTAAGTCTTTGGCTTCCCAATCTTGTTTAATCTGTAACTATTGAAAGATTGTATTTTGTGTTCTTATTCTGTAGGCTGTTTTCTACCAAGATTGATCAATGTAACAACCTCTTGGATGAGTTATTGAGACTCCTGTAAGCCCCTAGTTTTTACAGTACAGATATCATTGACCTATGGTAGCTGTTCTCTTAGGCCATCATCTTTACAAGTCAAGGGTCCAGGGCATGTGAAAACTATTATGGTTTAGAGGTTAGTTTGATGGAATTATCCACTAGGGCTTAAAAAGGGAACCATGTTCTCGGAGGTGAATCCAAACATTTTGTTATGGAGTTAGTTTGACTGACCATAGAGGTGCGGGCATCATCACATTTCAGTGAGAATATTTGTTCAAAACAAGGAGAGGGTGGGCCCTCTTCCTCTTTTCAGTTGCAGACTAATAGAAAGTTGAGCTCTAACACATCGAGCAAGAAACAGGATAATATTTATCAGGAGCTATTTGATAATTTAATTGAGTTTTTTCCCTGGTGTTGATATCAAACTAATGTACATGCATTTTATCTCTATAAAAAACCTTATTATATAATATTGATCTGTCATGTAATAAATAGAACTGTAATTTAAGTTTTAGATTAGATTTAAAGTCACCCAAACATGTTCATTTCTCCCAGTAACATTCGAATCACTGAGCAGGATCATTTTGTATAAATCTCTTAATGAGCAATTTGATGTCATTTGTTAAAGTGCCTTCTAGAAATCAACCAGTGATTCACTGATTCTTAAGAAAAAGATTTTCTCAAGAAAATTTTAGCTGAACAGAGCAAGATAGTTTTGCAACAACAATTTGTCAAATATTTTGTTACATGTCATTAAATATAATGTATCACTTTTGGAATATAAAACTCAAAACACTTCATATTTTGGTTAACTTTTTGAATATTTTCTTCTCAAATTAGTCTAGTTATAACTGCTTTACTCATTGATTAACAATTTAACCCCCATATATCCACAAAATACAATCACATGCTTCAGAAAACACACATAAATCATTGGCGAACATTAATATCATTTCCCAGTTTGTCACAAAATTAAATCAACAGGGATGTGATTTTAAAAAGGTTTCCTTGAAAAAAATTAAGTTCCATTGAGTTTTTGAAATTGTTGAAGATTTCTTCATGTTTTTGTTTAATTAGTTTTGTATTGATCATAAGATGCATGATTAAAGCCATAAAAGATTTTTGCTCACTGTAAAGTGTAATTACTTGTAATTGATGACTTTTTAGTTAACAACTACTTGTTAATTCTAAGATTTGAACTTAGATATAAGCTGTTATTTTACACAAGGTCTGAAGAATTGGGATACTGTGGATTCATTTATTTTCATTGATACCAATTTTCATGGTTTGAGACAAATTGATCATTTCATGGATTCTTAAATTTATGGTTCTGAAGTCTGCATCATACAGATCAATGTTAAATTTCCTTTTCATGGAGTATCAGATTTCATTGGTCAATGCCACCTACGAAAACCACGAAAATTGATACCCCACGAATAATAATGAAACCACAGTATATGACAGCTTTGTACAGAACTGGAGACATGGACTAACCATAAATATCAAATCCAATCAAAATGCCCAGTCATAATGCAATTCTGTTGACAAACAACTTAAAATATTAAGGCAAGCATTTTCTTGTTGCACATTAAAGGTTTCTGCATGAAGGATCTGTTGCCTCTGTAGTTTGCACCAGTTTTGTCTTGTATTTTATGTGCAAGCTGAAATTCAAAATTTATAAAGGAACAAATAGGAAATTTTACATAGTAGTATTTAAGAATGTGTTTATGAAAAAAAACCATGCAAATCTGTCAACTGTTTTTAGAAAACTTTTTTCTATACAGTGTCCTTGAATGTTGGTAGGTTGGCAATGTCTTAACTGACCAATCCTGCAGAAAAAACTAGAAAGTCATGTAACATTGAAAAAAAAATTGAAATGGAGTAAAAATGCATGACTCACAAACACATGATAGATATTTAAAAGCTTTCATCTTGGTACTTTTCATTGGAATGTCACATGGACCCTTTAAGTACTATTTTAGATGGATAATACTACACTTCTGTTGTTAAATCTGCATGGGTAATCAAAAAACTAACATACTAACATACACAATAATAATAATAACATACATTTAAGGTTTAACTACTCCCTCCATCGCAGTTTGTCCTTCCATAATTGATATAACTGAGTGGTTATTCAGATTTCATTTGGTTTTATGCATTTCCAACACTTTTTTGAATTGTGGATTTCATATGTTTTGGTTCTTGTGCTGCTGATAAGGAATAAAATTTATAAATGGCCATGCAGCTCATAAAAAAAATAATTGCAGTTGAAGTCACACATGTTCAGTTATTCCATATCCTTTTTAGCTCACCTGACTCGAAGGGTCATGTGAGCTATTGTCATCACTTGGCGTTCGTGGTTCGTCCGCCTCCGTAAACTTTTTAAAACGTTAACTCCTCTGACACCATAAGTTCAATTGCAACCAAACTTGGTATGGTTGTTCATTAGCATTCAGTGCTTAGAACTTATGTGGGGATTTTTTATTCGTTGTAAAACACAGCCGCCATGGCTAAAAATAGAACATAGGGGTAAAATGCAGTTTTTTGCAAATAACTCAAAAATGGCTACAGATATCAAAATTCTGGATCTACCTACCCTGAAATTTTGAAGAAAATCCAACAACCCATGTAGGAGTTATTGCCCTTTTTGTGAATTTTTTGCAAATTTTGCACCTGTTTAGCTCAATATCTTGAAAACTATACTAGATATTTGAGAAATTTGAATTGCATGTTGTTAGGCACATCAAGATCTACAAAATATGTATAGGGTCAACGTTATAGGACCTTTCCTTTTAGGAGTTATTGCCCTTAGAACGTCAAAATTGAGCATTTTAACAGCATTTCCTCATTAAATTGAAAACGTTAACTCCTCTAACACTTTAAGTCCAATTGGAACCAAACTTGATATAGTTGTTAATTAGCATTAGGTGTTTAGAACTGATGTGGGGATTTTTGATTGGTCGTAAAACATGGGCGCTGTGGCTAAAAATAGAACATGGGGGTAAATGGCAGGTTTTTGCAAATAACTCTAAAACGGTGACCGATTTTAAAATTTTGATGGGCACAAAAGTGATCAGCACCTTTATATCTACCAGCTCTGAAATTTTGAAGAAAATCCAACAACCCAAGTAGGAGTTATTGCCCTTTTTAGCTCACCTGACCCGAAGGGTCATGTGAGCTATTGTCATCACTTGGCGTCCGTCGTCCGTTGTCCGTAAACTTTTTAAAATGTTAACTCCTCTGACACCATAAGTCCAATTGCAACCATACTTGGTATGGTTGTTCATTAGCGTTTGGTGCTTAGAACTGATGTGGGGATTTTTGATTTGTCGTAAAACATGGCCGCCATGGCTAAAAATAGACCATAGGGGTAAAATGCAGTTTTTTGCAAATAACTTAAAAACGGCTACAGATATCAAAATTCTGGAACAAGTAAAAGTGATCAGCACCTCAAGATCTACCTACCCTGAAATTTTGAAGAAAATCCAACGACCCATGTAGGAGTTATTGCCCTTTTTGTGGATTATTTGGAAATTGTGCACCTGTTTAGCTCAATATCTTGAAAACTATACTAGATGTTTGAGAAATTTAAATTGCATATTGTTAAGCCCATCAAGATCTACAAAATATGTTAAAGGGTCAACGTTGTAGGACCTTTCCTTTTAGGAGTTATTGCCCTTAGAACGTCCAAATTTTGCATTTTAACTGCATTTCCTTATATTGAAAATGTTAACTCCTCTGACACTTTAAGTTCAAATGGAACCAAACTTGGTATTATTGTTTATTATTATTAGGTGTATAGAACTGTAGTGGGGATTTTTGATTGGTTGTAAAACATGGCCGCTGTGGCTAAAAACAGAACATTAGGTTAAACTGCATTTTTTTGCAAATAACTCAAAAAGGGTGACAGATTTTTAGATTTTGATTGAGAACAAAAGTGATCAGCACCTTTAGATCCACCATATTGTCAGATGACCCCCTTATTAATCTTATGACCCTTTCAACGTTAAATAGATTTTGCCTTATAACCTTTACTTCAGGCACATATGTCAGGTGAGCGATTCAGGCTCCTGGGAGCCTCTTGTTGTGGATTTTTTTGCAAATTTTGCACCTGTTTAGCTCAATATCTTGAAAACTATACAAGATATTTGAGAAATTTAAATTGCATATTGTTAAGCGCATTAAGATCTACAAAATATGTAATAGGGTCAACGTTGTAGGACCTTTCCTTTGAGGAGTTATTGCCCTTAGAACGTCCAAATTGAGCATTTAAAAAGCATTTCCTCATTACATTGAAAACGTTAACTCCTCTGACACTTTAAGTCCAATTGGAACCAAACTTGGTATTTTTGTTTATTAGCATTAGGTGTATAGAGCTGATGTGGGGATTTTTTATTGGTTGTAAAACATGGCCGCTGTGGCTAAAAATAGAACATTAGGTTAAACTGCATATTTTTGCTAATAACTCTAAAAGGGTGACAGATTTTTAGATTTTGATTGAGAACAAAAGTGATCAGCACCTTAAGATCCACCATATTGTCAGATGACCCCTTTATTAATCTTATGACCCTTTCAACATCAAATAGATTTTGCCTAATAACCTTTACTTCAGGCACATATGTAAGGTGAGCGATTCAGGCTCCTGGGAGCCTCTTGTATAAAATTCTAGGTGCAAACACTACAAACCAAAATGTTTCAAAATGGCATTTGTATTTTGAATAAGAATTTAGAAAATAAGATATATGAAAAGAGATAGTAAGGCCATCAAAATGACAACACAGAGTTTGCAAAACTTGATAAAAACCCTTAAATTTCTATTGTAGAGTGATCTTTAAGCAAAATACTGTGGTTTCATAATTTTTCATTGGGTACCAATATATTGGTGGTTTTTGTGGGTAGTAGTCAACCATGAAAATAAGAATCTAGCAAACTGTCAACAGAATCCACTAATTTGGCCAGTCAGGTCTAGCAGATCTTTTAAGTTTTGCAAACTCAATCTGTTCTTTAACAATAAGAAAAACTTATGGCTTTTTTTTCAAGGGGAAATATCAGTCAAATGTTTGGGATTCAGCTCATTCCTTATTATATGCTGCCCAGACTTCAAATCAAACTGTATTTGATTTAACAGTTTTTCTATATTTATTCAGCCTGACATTTTTCATCCAGTAATTTATAACCATACTTCATATTTGAAATAGTTTAAATTAGAAAAACGACAAACAGATAATAAAGGGGAATTCCTTGTCATCCATCATGAAATATTTGATTGAAATCTACCATTAACTCTGTTTTATTACAAATGCCAAGTTTAAAAAATGGCAAAGAAATTGCACTACTGCATTAATTAAATTAATGACTCAGCTGAGTTCTGTAAGCTGATAAATTAGGATTTATTTGGATGTTTGAAGCAGAGAAAACTGTCCTTTGAGAGACGATCATTCTGGTTCAAGAAATGTTTATCAAGATAAAGTGATATCAAATTATGATTAAAGCAGTTGGATGCTGTGAATGTCAGTTTACAAAACAAGATTCCATGGGCGTGAACTCTTTTCATACTTTGTGATTGCATTTGTTGATGTTTAAAACAGTCTTATGGCAACTCATCATATTGTATGTTTTAAAAAAAAGAAATTATTAAAGTTTTCAGATATGTTTTTTTGGTTTTCTTTCTAAATTTGATTAACAAGGCTGTTGGAAGGGGGGGTGTTGGGTGTGATCGCACCCCCGTTTTGGAAAAAAAAAGCTATCTAGAAATGCACCCAAACCCACAAAAAGGGGTCCAATTTTAGAAAATTTTCTCAAGCTGGGAGGGGGCCCCGATTGCAAGTGGGCAACAAATCATTGAAAAATTTCTCTATATTTTGACAACAATTGGAGTTAAAAAAGATATAATAAAACTAAAGAAGATAGTGTTTGAGTTCTGTTGAAGCGAGTCAAAATTATAAAATGTCCGAAAAGTCTACATTCCTGTTTGTGGTCTGATCATGTTGAACCTGGAGCAATGTTTTTGCTCATAATATGTAATTCAACCCAGGGTTCAAATAAAAATTTAAGAGCATAAAGTCAAGGACTTTTTTAGGTGAAAAGACCACAAGATGTTATTTAAAAGTCCTCAATAGAACTTAAGAATTACTGTTAATACATGAAGGCCCAGGCCTTTTGTAAATAGAATTTCAAAGGTCCTCAGTGTTTCTGACAAATTTACCAAAAGGGGGTAATTTGAGGATAATTTGAGGGTCATTTCTGTAGGATAAATGGAGAAAACATCAAATATTGAGGGTCAAAGTTAATTTTTGAGGGTAAAATACCCTCATTTGGGGTTTAATGGGAACACTGGTCCTGAATCAAAAATTGAAGCTCCTGAATCTCAAACAAGTGTGAATTTGCAACATTTTATACATGTATATACAATTAGGGAACAAACCTAAATTGAAACAATGTACAAGTCTATATTTTTCAGATATGTTAGAGCCTATTTTCTAGTAAATGGATGCATGACCAAATTTATAGCGAGCATAGCTCGCGTGCCCGCTCGAGCGGAGAGCTCTACGGTATTTGTTTCCGCGAGAAATTTGCTAATGCTGATTTAGATTTTTTATGGTCCGGAAAGGGTTATTATTTTTACAGGACCGGAGTGAATGTTAAAATAATTTATAAGAAAAGAAATAATGCTTAAAAAATAATAAATTGCGCTTTTTTCAAGAAAATAATATTCTTAAAATAATAAATACACATAAGCTGCTCGTTTCGTCTTGGTTATATGCACGTACGAAACTAACGTGTCTCGAAGCTTAATCGCCCCATACCATCTCGCCCCAAATACATTATATAAACAAAACGTAGTCCCTTTTAGCTATGCTCGCATTTAGGCAATGCCTACTCCATATTATGTCTATGAAAACGAAAAATTGAGGAAAAGGGTAAATGTTTCAATCTTACACTTTAATCATGGCTAAGTAATCTGTCTAAGTGTGAGTTCTCAGTCTGTAATCAAATAAATTCTACGAATTCCCATGGTTCCATAGCTGAAATGAATTCTGGGAATGATTGACACGAAGACACAAGTGTAATCGCTTGTTCAATATCCAGAACAATTGATCTTGAGGTTTCTTTGGGTAGTCCTTTGGGAATCCCCAACACTTAATAGGATTTTCTTGTAAGGGTTCTGTAAATGTACCATTTCTGTATTTCTTTATGGAAAATTCAGAAACTTTTTCAATAAAATAGTTTTTTTTTTTATGCTATTTGCACTACATGAACATGATGAGGGTTAGCATATTGTCCATCCAACCTATATGTGAATGTTTGTCTGGATTGGCAAATCTTAAGATGAAGGGTTATGATTTTTAAGACTTACAAAACAGATACTAAAACTTCCATAATTCATAAAATTTCAACAAAATGTTATTAACAATGATTCATTCCATTCTTTACAAGACTATGTCATTAAGGCCTGATTTTACATTTTCTTTTGTTTTGAGCAAGCATGCCAATCTTGCCCAAAGTCTTGGAAAGGAATTTGTTTTACAGTCTATTTATAACTTATCTAAAGAGTTTTTCAGGTTCTACTCTATCTGCCTGTTATAAAAGATGAAAATCACAAATTTTGGCTTCCAGGGTCCAGTGACATACCAGGGTGGAGTGTTTTGGGTCCCCTTGTCTCAAATCCTTTTGTAATGTTTTTTTTATAGATTTTGTAAAGTTTTTTTAGATTTTTGGCAAAATTGGTCTATTCATCACCCCTCTTTAGTCTACTGTGAACTGTATATGCCCCTCTCCCTTAATGAAAATTTCTGGATCTACCCAGACCCGTTGGGTCCTTTTGTCTTATAGGTATTTGAAATTGAAAGTCTTGAAATGTTATGTTGAGGGTTAATGCATATTGTCATTGGAAGAGTTAATTCCTGGCTTTGTTTCATGTCAGTAATGCTTTATATGAAAAAGTAATTTTTAATTACCAATGTCCTTCAACTAAAATGAAAAATGTGTTTGCCAATAGATGGATATCATGACAAGTATACATATTGTGAAAATAGGATTTTGTTTTGTTTATATTGAACAGGACATCATGGTTTTGAATTAATTAATAATGCATTAAGTATGCATGTGTTGTATCAGTTACAAAATCATTAGTCCATTATTAACAAATGATATGAAACAAGCAAAAATATCAAGGTTTTGACTAAATTCATATTTCATGTGGTATGCTTGTGTTATACCATCATTCCATTATAAAAAGGCATGAAATGAACTAAAATATCCTTGAACTGATTCTGACAGTAAAATGATAAGATTATAATATTTTTCCTTCTTTATTTGTTGAATTTATCACATTTAATACATTTTATGATTAAAATGACTAAGACCATATTAAGGTATGTGAATTTGTGGCGCAACAATGCTAATGACATTTTACAAATGTTCTTTTTCTAAGAATGCCATTTCTTTTTTTTTGTTATCTGAGCGATCTTCTCATTGTAAAGACACCAATCTTCTTATTTTCTATGGAGAATTAAAGTCATTAATTTTCCTTAGAGATTTGTGACTAGGACACCATAAAAATGAAATCACCATTTCACTTAATCCTCCTCATTTATTTGATCAAATGAATGGGTATTGAAGCTAAATCTAATCAAAACTTGAGATTATTTCCATATTTAATTTGCATACTGACCATTGTCTAACAAGAGAGACCCACTCATGAGTCATTTCCAGAACCATGTGTGAAATCGGAAGATCTTTTGTCCTGTTATGGAATTTTTATTTCAACAATTGGTGATGACAAAGGGTTATAGTCTGTCACGAACAATAGCACACACTGGGCATGAAAGGATAAACAGATAGAATCCTGTTTTGACAGTAAAAAATTGACAAATTAATGCAAAATGTGCAGCATAATAGAAACTCAATATAAACGTTGTCATCTGCGTTGTGAATTTATTTCTGGTGCAAACCATATTGTACTTGATGACTACAATATTTTACCAATATTCCAATATTTATGGGTTTTACTTGAGAATGAGATACATATTGTATTGACAAAAAATATTTGAAATGCAAATTTTCAAATGTATCATTTTTAATTAAGTCTCCCAAACGAAGTTTGGAGACTTATTGTTTTTGTTGCGTTTCTTATTATTATTATTATTATTCTTCTTCTTCTTTCTCGCGCCGCCAACTTTGTCCGGGGCCCTTTTGTACTATATACTTGACCGATTTATTTCAAATTTGGCACAGTGGTAGAACCCTATGAGATGTGGCTTCTCCCTGAAATTCAAGTATGGGGACCCCCCAGGGGCTGTGCCACGCCCCCCCAAATACCCCAAAAAATGATATTTTTTGAATATGTCGAAAATAGTTCAAATAACTACTTTATAACCATATATATTATTAATCCTTATTATAAGACGAATCATTTGGTACCATAGGGGGGTCCCAGGGGGTCATGCCCCGCCCCCTCAAATTACAAAATCCTTAATATCTTTAAAACTATTGAGATCCCCACCCTATAACCATATATATTATTACTCCTTATGATTAGACGAATCATTTGGTACCATAGGGGGGTCCCATGGGGTCATGCCCCGCCCCCCTCAAATTACAAAATCCTTAATATCTTGAGAATTATTGAGATCCCCACCCTATAACCATATATATTATTATTCCTTATGATAAGACGAATCATTTGGTACCATAGGGGGGTTCCAGGGGGTCATGCACCGCCCCCCTAAAATTACAAAATCCTTAATATCTTGAAAATCATCGAGATCCCCACCCTATAACCATATATATTATTACCCCTTATGATTAGACGAATCATTTGGTACCACAGGGGGGGTCCCATGGGGTCATGCCCCGCCCCCTAAAATTACAAAATCCTTAATATCTTGAAAACTATTGAGATCCCCACCCTATAACCATATATATTATTACTCCTTATGATTAGACGAATCATTTGGTACCATAGGGGGGTCCCATGGGGTCATGCCCCGCCCCCCTCAAATTACAAAATCCTTAATATCTTGAAAATTATTGAGATCCCCACCCTATAACCATATATATTATTTCTTCTTATGATAAGACAAATTATTTGTTGCCATAGAGGGGTCCCAAGGGGTTTTGCCCCACCCCCTCAAATTACAAAATCCTTAATATCTTTAAAGCCATTGAGATCCCCACCCTATAATCATATATTTTATTACTACTTATTTTAAGAGAAAGCATTTGTAATCATAGGGGAGTCTGAGATTATTACATGGGAGTCAATTGGGAAACTTCGTTTGGGAGACTTAGTAACAGTTTCGCTGTTACACTTATTACTTGTTAAAGATATTTTAATTGGGTATCTAAATGCAAAAATTTCAAAGTATAACTTCTAGTACTGTACAAAACAAATAATGTGCTAATAGGTTCTCAAATCCGAAGAATTTCTTAACATCTGAATATTATATCTGTTGCTCTTGTTCTAAATTTTTTATTCAAATTATTGGTAGTTTTGGGTTACCAGTATTTTATTTCTGTTGCACTTGTACTTCATTCTTGCATCGAATGATTGATAGTTTTTGGTTTCAGGGGATAAATATCAAACTACCAGAGTTTGATTTACTATTTATTGCAGTCTGTCTCAGCAAAAATATATATCTTTGAATTATCTATCTAAGAATTTGATATTTATGAAGTGACAAAATGTTTATTTTACTTGACAATGCTATAGAATTTGTCCTAATACTATCAACTTCTATTAATATAATTACCACCTTATGAAGGATGATAGGTTTTCTTTGTCCATTAGTTAATATACTGTCTGACCAGTCCATTATCGAGATGGACATCTGTATTTTGTCTAATAATGAGACAGAAGTGTCTCCTTGGGGCAAAGACTCTCTTGAATAAATTTATCTTTTTTGGGTAATATTTATTCGGTTTGAAGTAAGAGAGTCATCTGCACTAGTACCAATATTCATGAGCAGAATTTTATAAATCTTATTTGGGGAATGAACAGTACAGAGCCTATATTTTGGGATTTTGGATTTGTAGTTATCAAATGGAGGTTAGCATTTTAATGGCTTATATCACAGAAAGTTGCAGTACAAAAAGGTTTTCAGTCAGTCTGTCCATCCCTTCAATTGTGAGAAAGCTTATTAAAAAAAAGGTTTTCAGTTGTCACCTTGGATCATGTTCTTCCAATGAACCATTTTACAAGTTATTCCCCTTTAACACATTACCTGTTTCACTATTGTGGAAATGCATGCTTTATTGACTGTATGTCCTAAGCGATTTTCTTCCTGAATTTTATGGTAATGTTGTTTACAAAGCACACAAGCCATTTTCTCCCTGAATTTTATGGTAATGTTGTTTACAAAGCACACAAATTTAGAAACAATCCCTTGGAAATGAAAAACTGGCTTCAAAATCTAAGGGTATGAGTTGAATTATTTTTGTTAAATCTTCTGAATCTAGACCTTTTTGGGAGAAATATAACTTGATACTTACACAATAAGCTTTTTAACCTGAATTGCCATTATTTACATGTAAGCATTTAAGATATCAAGCATGTTGACTTTGTGTGATGATATGTCACCAAATCATTATTTGTTTGAAGTGTTGTGTCAGATTTAAAAATTGATATTTTTTATTTTTTTTTCACCAGTTAATGAATGATTCTCAGCTAACTAATAGTGAAATCATGTGTTCTACAGAGAGTTCCTCTACAGTTGTTTTTTTATACCCCACGCAACGAAGTTGCGAAGGGTATAATGTTTTTGACTGGTCCGTCCGTCTGTGATCAAAGTTTGTAATCACAACTCCTCTTAAACTACTGAACAGAATTTTACAAAACTTGGTATGCAAGAAGAACACCATATGTAGTTGTGCACAATACCGGGAATTTTTTATTCGCAAATTTTTGCGGGAGTTATGGCCCTTTGGACTTAAAAAGTTGCAGAAAATCATGATTACAGTTTGTAATCGCAACTCCTCTTAAACTACTGAACAGAATTTAACGAAACTTGGTATGCAAGAAGAACACCATATGTAGTTGTGCATGTTACCGGGAATTTTTGATATGCAAATTTTTGTGGGAGTTATGGCTCTTTGGACTTAGAAATTTGCAGAAAATCATGATTACAGTTTGTGATCGCAACTCCTCTTAAACTACTGAACAGATTTAACGAAACTTGGTTTGCAATAAGTACACCATATGTAGTTGTGCATTTTACCTGTAATTTTTGATTCGCAAATTTTTGTGGGAGTTATGGACCTTTGGACTTAGAAATTTGCAGAAAATCATGATTACAGTTTGTGATTGCAACTCCTTTTAAACTACTGAACAGAATTTAATCCACAATTTTTAGTGGGAGTTATGGCCCTTAGGACTTAGAAATTAGACATAACTTTGTTTTGAATTTCAAATGCTTGCACATTCGAATTCACTTTTACAATCATTCAATATTATTGATTCCTGTAGCTAAATACTAATTCGTCAAGGATAACATTGATAGTCCAATAGCGGAACGCGTGGGGTATGTGAGCGTGCTCACTAAGGTTCTTTCATTTTCTCTGTTGTCTAAGGTTCTCTCTTGTTCAATAATGACTGTTTTATTGTGTGTTACTTTTGTGTTTTGATAGGAGAAGGTTGGGCCCAAAAAACTTAACTGTAACATTTTATATGTGACTATCCTAAGCCAGGAATCTTTTTGTATTTATCTGTATGATGTTTTCTTTTTGACTTAATTTCAAGACAAGATTTGAATAGTATGCATTTTATTTTAACTTTGGGCATATTGCAAAACAACTAGCAGTCCCTTCTGGCCTCATGGAAGGCTGCTGGCTCTTTTTGATTGTGATTTTCTTAAAGTGCTGCTTGTTTTTGTGGGTGCTGTGTCAAACATTTATTCCACATCTCACAATCTTCAATTTCGGGCCTTTGGACTTGTACATCCATTGGAGCTTCTATGTCCTATGGACACATTTCATCTTTATTGTGTATTCCTAATACTACTCAAATAAAGGGTATCCATGGATAAATCTTCAACAGCATACAGGTTTGATAAATATCATGTTTAATTTACAAATAAAATTTTTTAATTTGATGCTTAATTGCTCAATACCTATTAAAATATAATTAAAATAATATGAACAATGTTTGGATACCAAGAATCTATATTACCAGTACTAGGTACATTGTAATATTATTTTCAAATAGATCTCCTATCCTCTAAAGATCTGCTAGTGATGCACATACACAAGTTGAAAAAAAATCCATGATATAATATTGCATTACTAATTCGATTGTTTCTTTCATCTATACATATTACACTGTCAATGAACCCATAACAGAAACTGACCATAGTAATTACATGACAAACAATAGAATAATTAAGATGGCCAATACACAACATGTTGATTAGAGATATGGAAATGTAGTTAACCAGAGTCAATAATTGAGTACAGTGGTCCCCTCTCATGCTTGTTGATTGCAGTAGTATTGGCATTTTTACAGTTTTTCTCCCTAATTTCACACTTGTTTCAGTGGTTGCAGACAGAGTTTTATAACTTGGAAGTCAATGGATTGTACAATTGTAACTTTTGTTTTCAGTGGCCTGTGAAGTGTTGTGGTAGACCATGATATAAGTCATTAATTTTACAGAAAGTAAGTGGCACTTTGTATAGTGCTGATTTTACTTGTTGTTTGTGAAGTTACATAAAACTTCCAGTGAGATTTAAAAGATATTTCTAATGGAATTTTCTGAAAATAAAAATCAGAACATGTTTCGTAAATATTAATTATGGATTTTTAAAGCTATATATTTTTTCGCCAGTGTGTAATTATATTTTTCGCTGGATTTAGTGATAGTAACTCCTGGTTGCTATTAATCACAGTTTTAACAGATACTAAGAGATAAGAAAAGGAGAATTAAAGATTATTTTGGGATTTTATTTTGCTTCAATGAGAGGTAGGCACAAATGTTTGCACTTTCATGACTTTGTGTGTGAAGATATTGAGGTTTACTGACACACTTTGGTAAAAGTTTTAAGTTGTACCTAAAGTTCTGTATGTTTTAACAGACTAAAATAGTCTAAACATTTTAACAGTTGTTCAAGATTAATAGCGAGCATCGCAGATGCGAGCCCTACGGCATTGTGCATGTTTTGAGATGTACCAGAAATATACTGACGATTAAACCGGAACAGGTTTACTTTTACGGAGTGAAAAAAATAATAGGCACGGAGCAAGTAAAACTATCAACCATCTGGGCTGATAAAAAATACATCATAATCTGTTTTGCAAAAATATAAAAATTGAAATTCAAAAACAGTGATAAAACCCTCATTCACCCACTTGTTTATTTTTACACACAGATTTTTATTTAAACACCATTCGGTCTTTTCCGCTGAAAAACGATTTTCCGGAAATTACCGAGCTAGCTTTTGGCAACATCGTCCCATTGACTAGTCATACCAAATGCATGATGCTGACCAAGCTTTGTTAAATTCTAAGAAAGATAAAATAAGTAAAAAAAATTACATAAATTTACTGAATAAAACCTACTCATAATAATAAATAAAAGGTTCTTACCTGAAAATGAAAGAAGAGTCCCATCCTGTAGGGTTTCACTCACTTTCCTCAGTCCCGCATGATATTTTTACTTTACCGTTTTTTTCCGCCAGGTTTCTTAATGTACCTTCTGTTACCAATGCTTCAAATAAAACACTGATACTCAGAAAATCTCACAAAACCTGACAGAATCTGAATGTTCTTTTGGTCTGCTGAAGAAGCGCGAAATACTATGACAAGGAAATGACGTCACGTAATCCATAAAATGGATAATTTCGTCCCCGCGAAATGTCGTCCCAAAATGTTACAGGATTTATTATTTGCACAAATAATTGAATTTTTAATAAGTATTTATTGATCCCAGATATTTTAACAATAACTTTCTCAAGTACGTATGATTTGGGTTGGGTGTGGTCAGACTTTGCTACTATTTTTAAAAATTCCCTCTTTACGTTAAACTTAGCCGGTCGAGCACATAGATTTTTTTTAAAAGGTATATAGATTTTCGATGCTCGCTAAAAAGGCAGGGCCTTAATCATATTAATTATGTGTACAAACTATATATATTGAATTATGAGTTTTTATGGGGAAAAAAACAATTTTTAAATCTGAAAAATCTCACCAAGTCTGTTCTTTTCATAAACAGCAGAGAACAGGATGAGTTTTTTTTCAATGGGATATTTTCAACCTTTTTGATAGGCTTTGAATTGCAAGGTATTTGAATTAATTTTAGATCAGAAGCGGGTCATTCTTGAGTCTTGATTTACAATTATGACCATAACAATTACTTGTAGAGTTAGTTTTGTTGCATTTTGTAAAAAAAAAATCAATGGCGTTCTTTAAATTATAAGGTTTTTTTTTTTTAGACTTTTAGGTTTAATAAAACTTGAAGGAATTTTTATTTAGGGAAATAAGATTTTCTGTCTTATTGGTGTCCATTTAAATGAAAATATCTGTGAGCAATTTGTAAAGGAGTATGTTCAGTTTTGTTAACATCAATATTGACGGCAATAAAATCAAGCCTTCAAAAGTATTTCGATTGTTGTTACTCTAGAAATGGCGTCAATCAAATGTGGATTCTCAAAAATTCTAAAGAACTGATGGAAAATCTCCATTCTAAGTCATTTTCATCATGTAATAGCATTAAAACGTTTGATTTCTCTACATTATATACTTCAATTCCACATTCACAACTAAAATCTCGTTTGGCACAGCTGATTAAACGTAGCTTTATCAAAAAGAATGGAAAACGCAGGTACAAGTATTTGGTAGTCGGTTATAAAAAGACTTACTTTGTCATCCAAGAGTCTAGCAAGAAAAACAAATTTACAGAAGATCAAATAATAGAAATGCTCAACTTCCTAATCGACAACATATTTGTACAGTTTGGTGGACGTGTTTTTCAGCAAACAATAGGTATCCCAATGGGCACAAATTGTGCACCATTGCTTGCCGATTTGTTTCTTCATTCATATGAAGCAGACTTCTTACAATCACTTCTAGACAAAAAGGACCGCAAACTTGCTTTATCCTTCAATTCCACATTTCGTTATATTGATGATGTCCTTTCACTAAACAATCCTCGATTTGGTGACTATTTACATCTCATATATCCGAAGGAACTTGAGGTAAAGGACACTACAGATTCTAGGAGGTCTGCTTCATATTTGGATCTATTTCTCGAAATTGACACACAAGGAAGGCTCAGGGCTCAAGCTACTTAAGAAAAATAGGGAGAAGTGACTTCTCTTTCAGATTGGTATTAGGGAGAAGTGGGGAGGGACAGGGAGAAGTGAAGTTATAGCAGGGAGAAGTGGGAATTAAACTTTATATATACACCGGGTGTATTTATTTATATATAATACTATAATAGTATATATAGCATATTGTTATACACTATATATATTCTCTAGTTCATTTTAAGAAAACTTTAACTGATATGCTTATGACCAAGAACCATTTTTTTGCATTAGCACAGAGAGTCACAAGGTTTATATTCAATATTTGTCTTGTATATTTAAGATGTTTAAACAAAGCATATTAATTTCTTATGAGGGATTAATTAGAAGTGATTGGGTTTTGTATCTTTAGTGGGTTAATTACTATAATGACCTGCTTTGCACTTCTGAGATGCATAGCAAAGTCCTCTGTCATCATCTTGTACCAGATAAGTCTCAAGATGCAAATAATTATTATCAATTCCAATAATACTGATTTTTTTCTCATTGGTTTATGGATGAATCATCTAAATAACAAAGTATGGTTTTAAAAGAAAAGTTTCAAAAATTAACTTTTTTATTTGGAATGCAAAATTAAGCAAACATAATATAAACTTGTTTTAGATTTCAACAATAAATTTGATGAAAAATGTGGGTAAAAATGGTTGTATGTCTTAAATTTACAATAAAATATTTTTATATCCTCCATAATTATTTTCATTGTTAGTTATATAATAATAGGGCATCTATTCATTAGAAGATGATTACCTTGTATATATAGATAATATTTTTTTGTTGTTTTCAATCAATGTTTTAATCAAACTCAAATAGCAAACTACCAGGTCACATTGAAGGCTGCTGGCCATTTTCCATTGTGGATTTTGAAATTACAGTTTTATATGTAGGTCGGGTCATGTGCATTTATTCCACATCTCATTATCTTCTAAAATATTTATGTAATAAAGAAATTGAAAAATAATCAAATGGTACGTAGTATTGAGTTGCCTTTTATTTTATAATTACTGCACTGGACATGCTGGAATCTGTATGACTTTTGCCAAAATTGAAAAATACACATTACTTACATCTTCCCAATAATCATCATTATTGTCACCATTACATTGTTGGGCATATAAGTTTGTCTGATAAACCAGGTGTTGTAGGAAATCTTCTGTGAAGAATAGGGAAAAAAAATCTAGTGCTGAAGCATTCAGTGGGAGCATGTGGACAGGACCACATCTTTCCTCAAACTGGGAAATTTCTACATCCTCCAACTCTTCACTCCAGAAGTCATCATCTGATGTACTGGATACTTGACTTAAAGGTAGCTCACTCAACTGGGAGTCAAATTCCTCGTCAGACTCAGATAGTGTGTCATCTTCATCAGTGTCAATGTCTGAATCTGGATCTCTTTCAGATGGAGACTCAATATCCTCAAAATCTGATAAATCAGATGTATTTACCGAACTTGGTGAACTGATATCACTTAATCTGTCCTCTACATCAGAATCTGAATCCAAATTGGATTCACTAAACCCAGAAAAGGATGAGATTGGAGATGAGTCCATCTCAGATTACGTCCATTTTCTCTTTGAAAACGGTACGCCAGTACATCAAAGTTAAGACCATTTTTTTTGTTTTAAAGATGTAGAAAAAAATAATCGAAGTTGAGGACGGAATACCACAAAGTTTTATGAACTTATATATCCATGTAAATATTAAATTTGACCATTAATACTCTAGTTTAAGCGTTTGAAAGTATGTACTACATCGTTTTATTTTTAGAAATTATCAAAAAGGGGCGGGGCTTATCGCTAGCCTTCTGGTTGTTAAATAGATACTTTTAACAGGTCAAACCGATAAAAAAATGAATGATTTTTTTTATTTTTCGGGTTTTCAAAATTTTCAAAAGCCTAACACACCAAAAAGCTGTTTAAATGAACCTTTTTATTAAAATTTTATGTCAATTGAAATTGCCGCCATAAGTGAGTCATGCGCAATCGTTGAAAGAAAAATGAGAAAACATGGCGAAAGTGAAAGTAACTTTACTTTGTAAATAAAACAGGATTTCAGTCATTTATAACTGCTATTTTAGGGTAAAATTTTAGCTAGTCTCTCAGAAGTAGTAACAGTTTCTGTTCATCTAATTTTCCAGAGAAATGTTCGGATTTTCAGCGTAAAATAAATACGCAAAGTTCAGTTGCCACAACGCTAATTTGTACATCTCGTTCCCGATGCCATATTTTTATTATTATACTTTAATGGACAATGAAAACCTTACGAAATGATCAATAAGTTATTCATATTTCAGTATCTTCATCCACATTAAATCTGGCAAGTTATTCTGTACATGACGGCTACTTTTAAACTTGTCGGACCAACTTGAGAAAAAAAATGGCTGCCGTAAAAAAACACTCATTTTAATTTATTTATATTGCCGATTTTAATGGCACAAAAACCTCGATTCGACAAATAATACAAAGAATTATGTTCACTCTTTCGTTGTTTTGAGGCGGGTTACAGATACAAACATTTCATTAATGAAAATCTGCCTCAAACTACCGATGCCCTAAAAGGCGTCCAAAGGCGTCTACATGTGGTAAAGGGGGAGGCGTCCAAAGGCGTCTACATGTAGGAAAGGGTTAAAGGGAGATAATTTTAAACTTAACTCATCCATTTCCATAGACCAAAATATCGATCTTATTTCATTTTTTCTTTGTCTTTAAATAAACAGTCTTTTCCAAAATTAAAATAGTCATAGTCTAAACTGTTAGAATAGTACAATATCTAATAATTTCCACAGGGATTTTCAATGGGATTAAGTAGTTAACAGAAAATTGATTGCCGACAGCAAAATCCTTTGAAGTTCCGATTTTCACACCTTGTACTGGCACAGCTTGGGGGCTAATTTTGACAAGTTTATGACCTACTTTGTTAATTATCCAAGCTAATCCCTTAAATAAACATTAAGGTAATCAAGGAATCTGTGGAAGTGGCAATTTTCACATAGGAAATATGAAAAATACAGAGGATTGCTCAGGCGACTTACGCGAGATCGTAGGGCGACTTGACTTCGCTTTTGATGGAGAGTCAGGGCGAAGTCTGCGGCCCTAGGACGATTTCTTCGCCCACTTCGCCTGGTAGCGTGAGCCCTGAGGCTTTGTACAAAGCTCTATGACAAACGTGATGACTTCAACTTTCCAATAGTTAACTTTCCCTTTCTGTGTAGCAACATTCCGTCCGCTCCAGCATATGGAGTTTACGTATCACAATTGATTCGTTATTCCAGAGCATGTGGGGAGTACAACGACTTCCTTGATAGAGCTACACGGCTGACAAGCAAATTGTTAACACAGGGGTACGTTGCTCCCAGGTTGTTGTCATCACTCAAGAAATTTTACGGACGACATCATGTGCTTGTATGCAAATACGGGATTTCTATCTCTCAGATGAGCACAGATGTGGGTTTGACATAGAGTTTTGTAATGTCATCCTTTCCGGATTTGACCAACACTTAATCGATCTTTGGCAACGTGACGGGTGTGCTATAGCAAGCAGGAACTGCTTACTCTTCCGGAGCACCTGAGTTCACTCTCGTTTCGACTTGAGTTCGCGTTGCTGAATGCGGTTTTGTTGTTATGTGTGTGTGTTTTATGTTGTTATGTGGTTTGTTTTGTTGTGATGATTTTTTGTCTGCCGGTTTTGTCTTTGTCTTCACGGTTTTATGATACTGATTACCCCTTTGGTACACCTTTGCTTCTTTCGGAAAGGGCCAAAAACGGCCCTAAATTTCAAATTCGAGACAACTACAAAATAATTCTGCTAGAATGGTCATAAGACTCTATACTTTATGAAATGACATAAATTGTGAATGAATTACATACTTTCGTGTACAACAGAAACCTTTAAAGTTAGTGAAATTCTTTAAAAATCGCTATTTTTGACATATTTAGCCTCTTTTTCTGTAAAAAATGATGAATATAATGTTGGCCGCATACTCTGACCAAAATTATTTTTTGGTTGAAATATTCTTTTTTAAGCAATAAATTGATAAACAAAAATCTATGTTGGTCAGAGCATGCGGCCACTTTTGATTTTGACACAGCATTGGTGAAAAGCGGTAAAAAATGGACAAAAAGGAAAATTTTCCTTTTTTTTCTTATATTTAGGGTGTCATCGAAGGAAACAACACAATTTTATCACTAGAAAACTATTATATTTGTTAAATATAGGTATTCTGTGAATTATTTCCACTGCATTCATTTAAATTTCTTGGAAATTAAAAATCAGCCCAATTACAGGGCCAATTATAGGCCTTTGTGAACATAGTCCTTTGGCAAGGCCAACATTAAATAAATCTTTGTTTTCCCTCCCCGACAGGGCACTTTTAGGTAGGGGTAGGTAGGTAGGTAAATTATTTTATTTTTTCCCAAAGTAATATTTTGTTGGTGATATTGTCAAAAAAGCACCCAAAATAACGATAACAGAAATTATGTTCTAAATCTGGCAATAGAATTTTCGGGTAGGTTCCTTTTTGACTGGGTAGGTCGCGGCGGTGGGCAAACAATATATATTTTTTGGCCCAACAGTTTTATTGAAATTTTTCAAATGACTGGCAGAAAACATTTTATGTACTTTAATAACACCAGGAACTAGATGGAAAATTGCTCTTAAGTTTGATAGATATTTATCTTTCATGATGAGCATTGTTCAAAATTACATTAAAATATCTGTAGAAAAAAGAATTGACAATATGTCTAGTGCAAACAATTAATATTTAATTATTCCTAGGGTTGCATTGTAATGTTAGTCAAAGTTTCAGACCATTACCATTAGTTCCTCTTTCAAAATGAAATTAAATATGACATGCATCAACAGAATATACCAGTAGTGAACCAAAACCAAATGTTGTTCTCCAACACAAAGAATTTCATTGAAAATTCAGAAAAAAAAATCAGATGCACTCATCATATAAAAGCTGCATATCAAATTTCAAACTAATACGTGTAGAAATGAAAAATGCTTCAGTGAAAAAAGTCTTACAACATTAGTTTTAAGAGATTATTAATGTTTCTAATTTATTTAACAGATTTGATGACAGCAGGTGTGTGATGGAAGATTTTGGCAAGTTTCCATGGAAACAGATGTTTACAAATGTAGTACTTTTTAATGGTGTGTAAATTGGTGTGTGATAGTACCAGTACTCCCTACCTTGGCAAGTATACAAATCATTGTGAACAGTAATTATAGAAATAATGCTAACATGTGTGGTTTTAATTGCTATTTACATCATATTACATCTCTTTTAATTATTGTCTTCTTGCAAACTTGATCAGAATTGTTGTCATTTGTTTTTCAAAAACATGGCCCCTTTGGAAGACATTGTTTTAATTTTCTGGAGACAAAATTAAAAAAGGCTGTTCCCTTGCTTTATTTTAATAAATGTACAGCCCCAATTTGAAGGAGCGGTATACTGGTTTACCCACGTGGGTTTACCTCTATCCATCTGTCCACAACACAACTACTCAACACAGCATCTTGAAATTTTGTATATAGCTTTGGTATGAGGTCCTTTAACTGCAAGTACTGATAATAAGGTCTGTCTGATATTTACTTCCTCCTTACTGACTTTGTCAAATATTTTACTGTAGATTCATTTATTTTCGTGGGTACCAATTTTCGTGGTTTGATGAAAAAGGGTCATTTCGTGGATTCTTAAAATGGTTCTTAAGTCTGCAGCATACAAATCAATGTTAAATTTCCTTTTCGTGGGGTATCAAATTTCGTGGGTCAAAGCCACCCACGAAAATTGATACCCAACGAATAATAATGAAATCACAGTATTTTAATATTTTTTTTTTGGGGGGGGGGGGGGGACAAAAGGTAGAAAAAGGGAGGGGGGTAGATGAGCAATCAGATTCTTTATCTTTAAGTCATGCATATTTACTTCCTTTTCCTTCTTTATATATCTATTTGTGACCTTTGTGCTCTTGTTTTTTGCTACTATTTCTAAGATTATCAGTGTAATGAAACTTGACATTGTTCTGTAATGCAGGATTTATTGCATTTAATTTCCACCATACCAACTAGATATTTGAACTTCCAGAACTTAATTTTATGAAAATTTAATGATATCACATCCTGCCCTTGTGTACTGCCAAAAGAAATGATTGGCACGATGCAGAATCGAATCTTTTCAAACCCATTGTGGGGGTAATTGACAATTTCCTATGTTACAATATCTTTGGGGATCTTTTTTTCCTGGAAACCTTTATAACTTAATATAAGTTCATTTTATCAGTCTGAATTCCGAATCTTTTATGGTTGATGTAAAAAAATACAAATTATCAAAACGTGTATAAAAATATTTAATTTGGTTATGCTGTATATCGATATTTCAAGGAGTATCCTCTCATTAGCAGTACAATGCATTTGAATCAAAACATTGGAAGGTCAAAAACAAAAGAAGAGAAATAAACCATATGTGTAATGTTTAACCAATTGTTTTAAAGAAACAAAGAAAAACCAGGGGCTTCAAATACCATAACCCATAAAAACTAAGACAGAAGCAGGAGACACTGTAGGCAACACATTAACAAGAAAGTTTGATTTTGTTTGAATGAATATTTAGAAGAATGGTCCTTTACATTTTTGTTAATTCCATATGATTTTCAAGTTGTTTTTTTTTCAATGTGTATTTTATACAAACATTTAACCATAACCAATTTTTTTATCACATGCTTGAAGCAGGGTTCAAGGAGTTCAAACATCCTCCCCAATAATTTTGCTTGAAACCTTAATATGAGGCAGGTTAAACTGTTAAGCTCCCGAAGTTTCAATTAATTTTATTCATTTTTTTTGTTCGAAAAAAAAAAGTTTTCTTTCGGGTTATGCCTGTGTTTAATGACGTTTAAAATTTTCAAAGCAAAAAGTGTTTAAAAGACGCCGAAAGTTCAGGAAAACAAGCGTGCTAAACTGGACGTTGAAGGAAAATTCCGCTCATAACTACAACTACTTAATACTAACATATTGACATTTCTACTATTATCACTTTATTCGGGAGCGTATTATTAAAGTTGAGATTTTGTATGAATAGAAATTCTTAATTCTGCTCCCCCTTGCCTGTCTTTTTAGCTCACCTGACCCGAAGGGTCATGTGAGCTATTGGCGTCACTTGGCGTCCGTCGTCCGTCCGTAAGCTTTTTCAAACGTTAACTCCTCTGACACCATAAGTCCAATCGAAACCAAACTTGGTGTAGTTGATCTTTAGGGTATGGCCTACAAAACTATTGATCGGATTTTTGATTTTTAAAAAAACATGGCCGCCGTGGCTAAAAATAGAACATAAGGGTAAAATGCAGTTTTTTGCAAATAACTCAAAAACGGCTACAGATATCAAAATTCTGGCAAGGGTAAAAGTAATCAGCACCTCAAGATCTACCTACCCTGAAATTTTGAAGAAAATCTAACAACCCATGTAGGAGTTATTGCCCTTTTTGTGGATATTTTGCACCTGTTTAGCTCAATATCTTGAAAACTATACAAGATATTTGAGAAATTTAAATTGCATATTGTTAAGCACATCAAGATCTACAAAATATGTAATAGGGTTAAAGTTGTAGGACCTTTCCTTTTACGAGTTATTGCCCTTAGAACATCAAAATTGAGCATTTTAACAGCATTTCCTTATTACATTGAAAACGTTAACTCCTCTGACACTTCAAGTCCAATTGGAACGAAACTTGGTATAGTTGTTTATTAGCATTAGGTGTATAGAACTGATGTGGGGATATTTGATTGGTTGTAAAACATGGCCGCTGTGGCTAAAAATAGAACATAGGGGTAAATGGCAGTTTTTTTGCAAATAACTCAAAAACGGTGACAGATTTTAAAATTTTGATTGGGAACAAAAGTGATCAGCACCTGAAGATCTACCAGCTCTGAAATTTTGAAGAGAATCCAATGACCCATGCAGGAGTTATTGCCCTTTTTGTGGATTTTTGGTAAATTTTGCACCCTTTTAGCTCAATATCTTGAAAACTATACAGGATATTTGAGAAATTTAAATTGCATATTGTTAAGCACATCAAGATCTACAAAATATGTAATAGGGTTAAAGTTGTAGGACCTTTCCTTTTACGAGTTATTGCCCTTAGAACATCAAAATTGAGCATTTTAACAGCATTTCCTTATTACATTGAAAACGTTAACTCCTCTGACACTTCAAGTCCAATTGGAACCAAACTTGGTATTGTTGTTTATTAGCATTAGGTGTATAGAACTGATGTGGGGATATTTGATTGGTTGTAAAACATGGCCGCTGTGGCTAAAAATAGAACATTGGGTTAAACTGCATTTTTTTGCTAATAACTCAAAAAGGGTGACAGATTTTTGAATTTTAATTGAGATAAAAGTGATCAGCACCTTAAGATCCACCATATTGTCAGATGGCCCCCTTATTAAACTTATAACCCTTTCAATGTCAAATAGATTTTGCCTAATAGCCTTACTTCAGGCTCATATGTCAGGTGAGCGATTCAGGCTCCTGGGAACCTCTTGTTTATTGTTCTTCTGATTTCCTAGGAAATATAAGGCCTTCCACTTTTCGTACATCAAGAATCATAGTTTTTTTTTAGGCATAGTTAAAGATCTGTCTGCCTCTGATGTCTTTCCATGTTAGTAGAGTCATTTTACATTGTTTTAAAAAATTGATAACTAAGTAAGGAGGAAATGCATTGATATTGTTAAAGTTAAAAACTTATTGGAATATAAAAGTACTGAAATAGGTTAATTTGCCACCAGGAAATATAGTAAGTCATGAATGGGTATTTATGGAAAACTAGTTAACTGGTTCAGACAGTTCCTCATTAAATTTTACTGTTTTAGATTTACTGAATACGGTTTTATGTTCATTTTACAATATTTATTCTTTTAAACTAATGCTTTATTCTTTAAAACAACACACCCTAGACAAATATAACTTTTATAGAGGGAACCAAATTAATTTTTTGACGCTGTTAGATTTCAGTATGTAGTTAAACAAAAAAAAAGGTTTTTGATATGAGTGTAGTTTTTCATATGAGACACTCATCATATTCTGTTTTTTTTTATTTATTTACCTACAGGTAACTAGACAGCAAAGGACATAAGAATTAAATTTCGTGTCATGTGGATAAAAGAAAGATTTTATGATGTAAACAGTAATAGGTGTTGAATAAAATGAAGATGTTGTCCAAGAAGCCGTATGACCTGGTATCAGAGGATGGGTATGATACCCGTATACCACTCCATAATGACGAAGCATTCCAGCATGGTATCCACTTCCAGGCAAAGGTTTGTATACCACTCCATAACATGGTATCCACTTCCAGGGAAAGGTTGGTATACCACTCCATAACATGGTATCCACTTCCAGGAAAATGTTTGTATACCACTCCATAACATGGTATCCACTTCCAGGCAAAGGTTTGTATACCACTCCATAACATGGTATCCACTTCCAGGGAAAGGTTGGTATACCACTCCATAACATGGTATCCACTTCCAGGAAAATGTTTGTATACCACTCCATAACATGGTATCCACTTACATGCAAAGGTTTGTACATGTATACCACTCTTTAACATGGTATCCACTTCCAAGCAAAGTTTTGTATACCACTCCATAACATGGTATCCACTTACATGCAAAGGTTTGTACATGTATACCACTCTTTAACATGGTATCCACTTCCAAGCAAAGTTTTGTATACCACTCCATAACATGGTATCCACTTCAATGCAAAGGTTTGTAAACCACTCCATAACATGGTATCCACTTCCAGGCAAAGTTTTGTATTCCACTCCATAACATGGTATCCACTTACATGCAAAGGTTTGTACATGTATACCACTCTTTAACATGGTATCCACTTCCAAGCAAAGTTTTGTATACCACTCCATAACATGGTATCCACTTCAATGCAAAGGTTTGTAAACCACTCCATAACATGGTATCCACTTCCAGGCAAAGTTTTGTATACCACTCCATTACATGATATTCACTTTCAAGCAAAGATTTGTATGACACTCCATAACATGGTATCCACTTCTAGGCAAAGGTTTGTATGACAATCCATATCATGATATCCACTTCCAGGCAAAGATTTGTATGACACTCATTATCATGATATCCACTTCCAGGCAAAGATTTGTATGACACTCCATATCATGATATCCACTTCCAGACACAGGATGGTATTCCACTCTACAGCTTGGAATCCACTTCCAGGCAAAGGTTTGTATACCACTCCATAACATGGTATCCACTTCCAGACAGGTTGCATTTGGTATTCCACTCCATAGCATGCTATCCACTTCCAGGCAAAGGTTTGTATGACACTCCATAACATGGTATCCACTTCCAGGCAAAGGTTTGTATGACACTCCATAACATGATATCCACTTCCAGGGCAAGGTTGATTACCCACTCCATAACATGGTATCCACTCCCAGGAAAGGTTTGTATACCACTTCACTATGATGAGGCATTCCAGCATGGTATATTCTTCAAGGCAAAGGTTTGTACATAATGTACTTATCAATTGGAATGTACAAACATGTAAACTGTGGATTCATTTATTTTCACTGGTACCAATTTTCATGGTTTGAAAAAAAAATGTATCACTTCATGGATTCTTAAATTTAAGGTGGCTGTTAAGTCTGCAGGATATAGACAAACTTTAAATATCCTTTTCGTGGGGTATCAAATTTTGTGTGTAAATGCCACCCATGAAAACAACAAAAATTGATACCCAATGAATGATAGTGTAACCACATTAGTAAAGAATTTTAAACCATCGATTGATGTTTAAATTGGGTTTTGCCAAACCCCCACCCCCCAAAAAATGTCTCCATGGTAAATGCATTTTGTATCTTGCCTTGTGAATTGTAGTGCAACTTAGATATTTCTCCAAATTATATCACAGGAAAATTTCATTTGAACATTATGATTATCTTTAATGTGTAAAAAATGAAACATTAAAAGATAGGTTTCTATTATTATGTAAATATTTATCTTAATTTTCTTTTCATTACCCTGTGTTAGTTTTTCAATTTATCTATAAATTTTCATAAGCCTTTCTCTCAGTTTTTCGTTTTTCGTTGGTTATCCAATTTTCCATTATATTGAACTGTTGTTAAGATAATATTTCATATTCTTTTGAAGTCTTCTTTAACTCATTGATCAAGACAAAAACTTCCCCCAGACATTATGCATATATATTATCTATTTGGAATGTTTTTTTACTTGAGAATGGATATTTTTGCAATTCAAATATTGGTCTAATGCACAGATATAGTGATTTATCATGTGGCAAAAGAATTAATTGTTTTCTTTCCTTGCAAATCAAAGACGTGTCAAACAGTCTCCAGCATTATTTTCTCATTCAACAGACAATGTCTTAAACTTTGAACCGATAAATGGAATAGGGCATGATTTTTCTGCATTTCGCCTTCTAAATTCTATTTTGAAAAGACTTGTAAAATAAATTGGAACATTTTGTTTCTTTGGAAAAAAACCCATCTGCCTATGTTTTAGTACAAACTTCTTTAAAGAAAAAATGTCCAGCACATTTTGCCTTGATTTTCCATTTATGTAACTTTCCAATTTTAACAATGTGATGGTTATGAAAAGGTTTATATAAATATAATTATACAAAACTGCATTGAATTTTATATAAGAAATTTTGATGGTTTGGTGATGGCTTTAAGCAGGCAAGAAAACCCTTGATATCGGTCTATTTCTTTTTTTTTCTTCCTGATATGATGAAAATCTAAAACCATTTTTGCTATATGAATAAACTATTATAGTGATAAATTTCTTGTTATATATATTTACTTCCTTATAAAAGTTTTAAAAAACATTACTATCATATTTTGCTTCAGGTAAGGTGTAGTATATATTTTTATCTAAGAGTCTCAGACATCAACTTCCTGTTTTGCTGAAAGCCATATCAGACCTATATCAATGGTACAAAGCTTTCTATTGTTCTTCCAATCAGATTTTTAAATTTTTTCGTATAGTTCCTGGTCTTTTATGCCCTATGCCAAGGACTTGAATCCAATTAGACAATATTTTCTACTTTAGACAAGATTCTATATGTTTTGTTCCGCCTGAACCAATATAATGGACTCATGGGAGTTCTAAAACCAATCGGAACATATACCATAAAACTTCTGTGAGATAATTCAATTTATTTGATGTCTTTTAGTCTTGTTTATTGCCCATTGGTTCCATATATTTATACTGTTTTGAAACACATCTCTGTTTTTGTCTATTTAAAGGATTATTAATTCTGAATAGAATTTAGAATTTTATAGAAACTGTGTGTATTGTTGCAACAAGTTATAAGAAAATTGTTTTTTTTTGTGTGTTATTTGTTTTTGTTATGTAGCTGTCCTACATATTTCTGATTTTCTATTTGTTTTTGCTGACTTTCAACTTTTGAGTGCCCAAATATCACCAATTAATACCACCATGGACAGATCCAGGAAACTTTGAAAAGGGGGGGACATCTATAACCAACTGAGGATGAAAAGGGTCTTGGTCAATTTTGCTCATTATCTTCACAAAAATTACACAATTTTCCAAAGAATTTATGATTTTTCATTTGGCAAAAGAATTAATTGTTTTCTTTCCTTGCAAATCAAAGACATGTCAAACAGTCTCCAGCATTATTTTATGATTCAACAGACAATGTCTTAAACTTGGTACCAATAAATGGAATTGGGCATGATTTTTCTGCATTTTGCCTTCTAAATTCTATTTTGAAAAGACTTGCAAAATGAATTTGTACATTTTGCTTCTTTGGAAAAAACCCTACTGCCTATGTTTTAGTACAATCTTTAAAGAAAAAAATCCATCACTGGTACCAATTTGCTTTTATCATGTTTGAAAATGTGTTTACATCCATGCTCATGACTCCTGTGTCATTTTATATCACTTAATATATCTGCAATTTTAAAAACAAGATGTAATTATCTTTTTCATGTAACCTTATTAACTTAAATCTTATGAATACTAAGACAATCACTATAAAAGCAGTGATTCTGAAATATTTTCCCTTTTACCAATTTGGACCAGAAACATTTCATGTAATCATGTACATTGCAATGGAAAAAGTCAAAATATTTTATAGGACCAAGCAAATTTTTACCAGATTTGTCTGGTGTCAGACAGACCTTCGCAATGACTGTAAAAGTAGGTTAAATTTGCTAAGAAATGAGACATATTTGTCCAACATGATGATTTAACAGCATATTAATATTTGTTGAAAGGATCTTCATCAAATTTTAATGATCATGATAGTATGAATGAAGCAGACTATAAATGACATGCTTTACAAAGGAACAATTGACATCTTAGGGACCGACCATTTAACTTGAAAGGGGGGGGCCTTGGTTTTTTCCTAAAAAAATATTTTGAAAATGATTTTTGATAAAAAAAATATTTTGAAAATGATTTTTGATGAAAAAAATATTTTGGCAGCAGAGGGTAAGAAAAAAAATATGCTGAAGAAGAATTTCTGCCATATAAAATAATGGTAATAATAAAAAAATATATTCTGTCGCGACGCTTTCAAAAAATAAAATTCTGTCATGACGCATTCACAAAATAATTTTTTTTTCGCGCTTTCGCTGGCCAAAACAAAAAACCAAGGCCCCCCCTGTAAGTTAAATGGTCCGTCCCTTACACATTATTCAAAGGATTTCATTTTCAACAATAAATGTTTCATCATGGTTTTTGCAGCTTTGACCCTATTTGCGCCATATTTATTGGATTCAAGTTATTTGCCCATCTGTTGCGAGAATTTGGGCTGGTGCTTCCCCCCTAAACTCCTTTTTTTTGGCCAGATTTCACAGAGTAAAAAATCTGTGTTATAAAATGATAAAATGGTGCATGACGAGTGGTTGATGGGCGGGAAATAATTTTTGTAATATTTTTCTCAGCAACCACTTATCACACACTCTTCATATTTGGTATGCAGCACCAGCATGGGGTCCCATACCATGGGATTCAATTTCAGGTCTGTTTTGCTATTTATGACTTTGACAGAATTATTTTTTGAAGATATAGGATCTCTTAAAGGTCAATCAAAGGACCCTCTTCTATAGCTGCAACTTAAAAGATGTCTTCCACGAAATATTCAATATCGTTTGAACTCTCTGATATAATGCTTTTTTCCTGAATAAAATATACAGCTGTTGTATAATATTATAAAAACAGTATAAATTGTAAAGGCCTAATCTGTTCTGAAATCTAATTCTGTCTGTGAAGTGCACTTGAGTCTGACAATCTTCCCTTTCCCACTGAGATTAAAGGAATTTCTATTTTTGCTCTTCTCTGCCAAATTATTAAGTACCAGATGATAAGACTGTTAATTGGTGTAAAATTTGGAAACAACCTGTTTCTATCATTATTAATCAGCCGGTGTTTAAATATATAATAATTGATAGATGGTCATGTAATTGAAAAATGAAACAAACCTCCTGAAAGATTTACATAAAAAGTGTTATCCAAGCAGCATTCGAGGTTGCTCTCTCAACTACTGTGCAATTAGACAAAAAACTATAAGCTTGGTGAATAAAAGTATAAACACAACTTTATATTGAGATTTTCCATATTCTTATCAATAAGTTAATCTGATTTGTTTGTTTGCTTACATGTCCACTTGAAAAGTAGGGGCGAGAAAAGTACACCTCAGAGCCACCATCTCTTATATGCATTTCCTAAATCATTGAATGGATTTTCATGATATTGTCACTCTTTCTTTGTGATTAAATGACTCTTTTGAAATTTGATCTAATTGATGTTGTTGGAAGTGGGGGTAAAGTTGGGAATCTCTTTATTTCAGAGAAAAAACATTAAAAAAGAAGACAAAAGCATCAAACAAAAAGTTTCCTTAAATTTTCTGATACTGAGGGTGATGCAGCATTTCTTTACTTATAAATATTAGTCTAATTTGTTCATTTTGATCTCTTTCAGTTTATTGGTACATTAGACATACCCCGACCCAGTAGCAGGGTGGAGATCGTGGCAGCTATGAGAAGAATTCGGGTAAAAACCATTTTTTTGCCATTGATATAAGGAAAGGAGAAACAAAAATTTTAATTAAAAAATGACTAAAACTTAATTAAAAAAAGATATCCTTACCTAATGTTGTTCTGTCGCAGATTGGATAATTTCAGATTGAAGGGTGCACTACTGTTCAATAAAATTAAAGCATAGTTTAGTATTTGGATTTTCTACATGTTTTACACGTAATAGGGATTTTGCTTTGTGGAACAAAATGAGCTATAGCAACTACATGAAGCTATTGGGTTATTTGTTTAATTGTTTTAATATTTAGTCATTTATTATTAAATCCTACTCAAATTGTTTGCAGTCCTTCAATATTAGGAGGTAAAATTATACTCATAGTAACACTAAATCCAATCAATCATGATGTAACATATATGGCTGTAATACAATTTTAGATGAATTTGTTTTTGTCATTTATTTTTTAGTATGACCACAAGTCTAAAGGAATCAAGAAGAAGAAAGTCTGTTTAACTATTTCTGTTGATGGGATCAAAGTTCTACTTTCCAAGAAAAGACCAGTAAGTTTAACTATTTCTGTTGATGGAATCAAAGTTCTACTTTCCAATAAAAGACCAGTAAGTTTAACCATTTCTGTTTATGGGATCAAAGTTCTACTTTCCAAGAAAAGACCAGTAAGTTTAACCATTTCTGTTGATGGGATCAAAGTTCTACTTTCCAAGAAAAGACCAGTAAGTTTAACTATTTCTGTTGATGGGATCAAAGTTCTACTTTCCAAGAAAAGACCAGTAAGTTTAACCATTTCTGTTGATGGGATCAAAGTTCTACTTTCCAAGAAAAGACCAGTAAGTTTAACCATTTCTGTTGATGGGATCAAAGTTCTACTTTCCAAGAAAAGACCAGTAAGTTTAACCATTTCTGTTGATGGGATCAAAGTTCTACTTTCCAAGAAAAGACCAGTAAGTTTAACCATTTCTGTTGATGGGATCAAAGTTCTACTTTCCAAGAAAAGACCAGTAAGTTTAACCATTTCTGTTGATGGGATCAAAGTTCTACTTTCCAAGAAAAGACCAGTAAGTTTAACCATTTCTGTTGATGGGATCAAAATTCTGCTTTCCAAGAACAGACCAGTAGGATTAACTTAAGACTTAAATTTTTTGTTGAGTCTGCTATGAAAGTTGTTGAAGGAGAGACTAAGTGATAAGAGAGGGAAGCAAAGATGTACCAATGGGCAACCAAATGTTGTTAATCCTAAGAGACAAAGACAAAATCAGTTGACACAAAATTATCACAACATAGCAAACAGAAAACACATATTACTACAAAACTGAATAAAAAAAAAATGTGAACTCGAAATGAAAAGAGAGTGAGCTAATGTTCTCTGGAAGAGTAAGCAGTTCCTGATGATGGCAGCATATAAAATTTTATGCTTTTGTCTATGGTCCCAACAAGCACTTTATACTAGGTGATCAATGATACTAATTGTTAACATAATACCTTAGATAATGTTGCCTCAGTTTTAGAGATATTTTGCATTTAACATCAGGTGAAAAATATCTTTATGTTAACAATTTATTTTTAACTGATCAAATATGAAAAAATAAAGCAAGGGGGAGAGGAATTTAATGTTAGTTATACCTGGATGCTTGCTTGCAGCTCTAGTTGCTCTTGTTTTTATTATTTTCACATTAAAACACATGATACATCATAAGTAAACCTTATTTCATTTTGAAATTTGTAAAATTATATACCCACAAATTTAATTTTTCCATTAAATTTAATTCAAACACAACTAGGTATAATTGTGTTGGGATGCCAACACACAAGTCGCCCAAAATCGCCTTGGATAGAGTTCCAATCAAATCAGTGCATCAAAATAAGTCTAGAAATCAAATTTCGTTGAAATCGGACAAAGTTGAAGTTTTTAGGGGGGCGGGTGTAGTAAAATGGCCGCCATTTTGAAACGGCAAGTCGGATTCCGAATCCGGTCGCAGATTTGAGCTCAGCATACCTGCTTTACCCAGATGACCAATTTTCAAGACGATCCGATGAAAAAAAAAATTCCGCCCACTTTTTCCGATGGCCGCCATTTTGAAACGGCGGCCATCTTGAAAATTTTAAAAGTGCATTACACAACTTTGAGTGGCCCACTATCCAATCTCACAAGTGTTATTCAATTTCCTTGGACCGTTTTCTTGTATTAGGGAGGACAAATTCTCGATAAAGAATCAGAAGAATAATAATAAGAATAATAATAATAATAAGAAACGGTGCAAAAACAATAAGTCTCCCAAACTTTGTTTTGGGCGACTTAATAAAAGAGAAAAAAAAACTTGTAACATTCATAAAATGATTGCTCATAGTAAAACAGTAATGAAATATTGTCGTTCTTTATATTAGCATCATTATATCTCTTTGTTAAAATATTTATTCTGTTCAAGCATTCAATTGGAATCAATGATGCAATTGCTTTTTACAGATGATGTCTTTTTGTTACATAATCAGAAATAATTGTTCAATGCCTCACATGTCACTAAAAATTTGAGTAAATTGATTTCATAAGTTCATCAATTTTCATGTTATTTCAGTGTTGTAATATTTTCTGCTGATTCTGAAGTTGTGTCATAAACATTCCAAAATGTAATTTTACTTGGGCAATTATATTGCTTTCAATATTTTAATTTGGTGCAGATGAAAGTGAACTTGCTTGTCACTGCAAATATTATGCAATTTTATGGTTACCAGTTGATTAATGCAGTGTCTTTGCTTTGTAAAGCGTAGGCCTGAGTGAGGCTACCAATTTTTGAAAATGGTTTTGTTATTTGCATAGCATTGCAAGTTTCGTAGAAAAATAAAGGGGGGGGGTATTCCATACCAATTTTGCAGAAAATCTACAAAATATACTGTTTAATTACTTTAATTACTTATTTATGAGTTTGTTATGTAAAGATGTCTCTTAAAACAACTTGGTAAAGAAAAGTTGTTGTTGTTTTCATAAGCAGGTGACTATTCTGAGCTGGAAATTTGACCATGCTCAAACCCTTTGCTTTTTATTTACCATTAATTACCCCTGTGTATGATTCTTTGAATGACTTGTACATTGGCACTAGGTGATGTTCATCAGTTAAGTGTAAATGTTTCTTTAATGTTTTTTTCTGCAATTAATGGTATTCATTGTATTTCTATTGATCACAAAAAATAGTATTAAGATATTGGTGCATTTAAAGATAGAATATATATGATTTTAGATTAAGTGCAAACATCCTCTTATGGCTTTGATAATTCAGCTGCACCAAGATGCAAGACTTTTTAATTTGTATGTAGTTATCACTATCTGACAAAATCTAACGATTTTTTAGAATTCAAAAAGTTTGTTTAAAAACCCACCATTTACATAGAAAACTATACAAAACAATATAGCTATAAAATTCTCACAATCAAGTAATGGAACAACAAAGTATAAAGACAATCTGATTAATCTCTCACTTCATGTATGGCTTCCTATCAATAATTCCCCAATTATTCACCAATATCTCGCCCAAACATCCATGTTATATCCCTGATCTTGGTAAAACATTACATTAAATAAATATTATATTGACTTAGCTTTATACTGTGATGTAATAAAAAATTGAGATTTTTTTCATAAATGTTTTAGGTGCAAATTTTGTCATGTCTGCAACAAATAGTTGAGTTGCAAAAGGCAAGACATCTGTATAACTTTTGCTTTTGTAAGAGTTTTGTGTAAAAACTTTAAATGAAGTGCGTAAAATATATTTTATTTGTACCTAGACATCTGATGATTGGGTTATGGTCTACACAACTGTCACCATGTCATGTGACCCTGACCCCATTTTCATTTCATTCTTAATTGATTTTGTAAACTTGGAGGTTGTAGATTTGTGGAAAATATATTACTTAAAACATTTATTTAGGTTCTATGCTTCAACAACTCTTATATGAAGTCTTTGATAGCTTTCCAGACTTTCCACTTCATGAAGTGTTTGGTAAGCATGGTAAAATCCCTTGGGCCAAAAATTTGGGATGTTTTCACCTATTTCAGGTTACAGTTTTCACATAATGTGAGTACCCATACTACTGTCTTAGATGTTATGAAACATTATGGTACATTATAAAGTAGAAAATCTTGTAGTCCTATGAATGTATACAATATTACAGACATGAATTGAGTGGTGAGAAATACCGATGTTGGTAATAATCTAGACAGAACTGTTTGGCTTTTCTAGCCTTAAGATTATTTATTCCACTTTGTATGGACATTTAATAAGAATCTGCCGTAATCAGCGTCTGAAAGTGACAGGCAAATACAAATTTGATCAGAAATCAAGACAAATCTACAAAACCGGACATTGATCAATAAAGTAATCGGCTAAAATTGGTGATTATTAAATCTTTCTTTTCACGATGTTCTGTAACAGGTTTGTAAGAGAAATTTGTGAACAATAACTGAATAAATCTGTAAATAAACAAGCAATTACATCGTATATTGAGTCATTATGATGTTTGATTGTTGTCAAGATGGAGGTCTTGATTAGACTGTTGAACAAATTGTATTTTCTGGTCTTTCTGTAAATTTTCTGACACTCAATTTGTTTTGAGGTTTTTTGATGAATTAATATAAATGATTTGCTCCAGAGTCAAGTATTTTTTCAAACTTCTTAACAAAATTTTATGTGTTTTAAGGAGGTTTGCTCTTCATATTTTGGAATTTTTGTCAGATTTTCGAGATCCTCAGGGTTTGTCCATCTATTATGCTTGAATGTTTTTGCCCATGAACCCCTTATTTTCTTTTTCTTATTCAAAAATATGTCCACTGAATATGCAGTTCACAATTTTTTATGAAATTTTATTTACTCTGTAATACATTACAAAAGGTTTTAAGATGCCAATCTGTGACAATGCAAAAGTAATGAAAAATCTAGAGAGAGCTTATTTCCCGCCAAAATTATAAACGCTTATAGCATAAAAACGAGCACATGGACCTACATTTTTTTCTTTCTTATTTTGATCATGTGAACATATTCTTTCAAATAAATGCAAGTTTATACATTTTTATTTACTTTTGGACAGAGGAGCAAACCCCCTTAAGTTAATTTCAGGACATCTTTAGTGATTTTGTATGACAGCTCTTTGAGTATATTGTTTGTTTTTGATACTGAAATGTCACAGCTGTCTGCTAGGACATATTATAGTACTTTCAGTAATTTGGAGTTCTCAGGCAAATTTGGTTCTTTCAAGTCTTATCACTAGAAAGGAGCTTGTTATTGTTGTAAAAGGTCAATTAAATCAATTTTAGAAAGGCCATAATGAAATAATTCCTAGATTCTCATCTGCATTTCTTGAAAAGTTTGGGGGGGCAGGCAAGTTTTATTTTATTTTTTTATCCATTTTGATCAATTTTCTGCCTGTTTAAAGAAATTGACCAAAAATGAACACAATTTGCCAACAAATCAAAATAAAATTATTCAGGCCACTGAAAAACTTCAGTTGAATGGGAGGGGATGAGAAGCTAATTTTTTTTTATATTGGCCTTAATGTCTATGCTACAGAATATCATATATTCCAGGAAAGGCCCTTCTGGTGCTCTACTTTTAGATATTTTTGTCAGAGTCTGTTTTGTCAGACCTATTTTCTCACATTCATGACTTAAAATGTTAAATCACATTACTTTAGGTAAAATGAAGGGTCATATTTGTACTAAATGTGATTTAGCTATTCTGCCTGATCAATAAGAAATTCTCTTGTGAAGCCAAGAAGCTGGCGAATTAAGTGATTTTTAACAATTGTCAGAGTTCTCCCTCAAGACTTTAATTTACTTGTCTTGACATGAGATAGATTTTTCAATTATCGAACAAGTTAAGATTTTTTTTTACGTAGAAAGATACAGTTGATCGTTTTATATTAAAAGAGCCCCGGAGTCAGACGGATGGCTCTAAGTCAAGTAATAAATGAAAGCTAGTCTGCCAAACTTCCATTAATCTGAGTTTGCTCTGGCATTGCTAGACTAGATAAGTATACTTATTTTAGGTATTATCGCTGCTTTAATTCTGCGAGAAGACATAATGATTTATCCTAATGATCACTGAATACATCCGCTCTCATTTAAAAGCTCTAATGAGGCGATATATTACATTGCCTTAAATAGTTCCTTGGAATTAAAGCTCTACTGATAAGGATGTATTGTCATTGTACTACGTTTTAAGTCGTATAAATTTGTTTCTTAAAGGAGTCTTGTTTTTTTGTTATTTTGTGAGACTGAAATAACAGTTGTTTAAAACTTGTTTATGGACTTTTCCGTGATACAAATCTTAAACAGAAACTGAACAAGATTGTCCTAACCATTTTGTTTTTGAAATAATGATGTGATTAGTTTTTGACATTGATATTGAACTGTTTACAAACTAAATTTTGTGTTCTGTAAACCAGGAAATTTCCTTGTGGCACTATTTTATTATCTTATAACAATATGAACTATATGTGTGTGGGTGGGTGGTTGTGTGGGTAACATTTGGGTATCACCCACTAAACAGATGTGAAAGTTTAACTGTGCAAGGAAATAACTGAATTTCAATGAGATTGAACCTTGGCTTTTGTAGCTAATTGTCTTTCTTGAATTTTTAAATCTGTAATTACATGTATGTGTAAGCTAATTTGCTAATCAAACCCTTCTAATTTCAGAAAAGTTTAGATGGTCAGATGGCTGAAGATAAACTGACTATGATGCATCACCCTATTTTCAGGTAAACACACGTGTACATTGTAAATGCATACCAATCAAAGTCTTGTTGGTGTTGGTGTTCTTGTTGGTGTTTACTGGTTTTGTCTCTGTCCTTTCGGACTTTTGACATTCGGATACCCCATTGGTACCTCTGCTTCTTTCTTGAAAAAGCAAGAGATTGAACAAAAAGTCCTTGGATTAAGACTCCCAGGGCTAGATCAAATGTATGGGCAGTCATGTCACTCTCCATCATTCCATTTGTATTCCACTATAGGTATATCTTTTTTGTGTTATCTGAAATTCAAGACTCTGCAATGAATTATTTTTGAAATTTTACACAGAATGACTTCAGACACATTTCATTTGGACCTTCCCTCTTAGTTTGATTTAGTTGTAGGCCTTCAATATTTGGTATGCAGCTTTAGGGTGTTACATCTTGTAAATTGTTTTCAGGTCTGTTGCTTATCTGCTTCCTGTTTAACAAGCCCACTTAGATTTTTGCGCCTCGATGAATTCTGTTCTTGTTAATTTTAATGCAGTAGAAAGGAACCCATAGAAATGTGTATCGAATTAAATCTATGGGTATTCAACTTGGTGGTTCAAGTCAACACAGGTTTAGATATAGATAATAGAAGATTATGGGATGTGGAATAAGTGTTCCTGACACAACTTACAATATAATCAACAATTTAAAAAATCTACAATAGAAAACAGCCAGCAGCCTTCAATGTGACGGTCACTGCTCACTATTTTGCAATTGGCCCTGGATTGATAAAAAACTACATATGATTCAAGCCAAATCCTAAAGTGCCAATGAAAGACCATCTTCTTGACAAAAAACAAATGCATGTAACATAAATTCGACAAATACAAACATCAGCTTTTATAAAGATTCCTGCTTAGGACAGGCGTATTTAAAATGTGGCAGGGTTAAATACAATACCAAAACCGATATAAAAATGGTTAATTTGGTTATGATGTATATTGATATTTCAAGGAGTAACCTCTCATCAGCAGCAGCAATTGAATTAGAACATTGGATATTGGATGGTAAAAAAACCAAAAGTATTGAATGAAATTTAAACTGAAGTTTAAAGTCTTCTATCATGTAGTGCTATATATACATCAGGTTTTTATTTCATATGTTTAAAATTTCTTCTGTGTCGATTTGAGTAAAGAAATTGACCCTAGAAACTTGTAAACACTAAACTCAAACCCTGTTTATTAGTATATTAGTTCTCATAACAACACATCTCCATTATGCATGAACTCCTGATGAATGCATCTAAACCCACAGGAATTGTTCTATTAGGTCAAGAAGTTATATGATCTATTTTCTGTTTAAGACTAAACAAATACTCTTTTAACCTTTCTCTGTTCTGGCATATTTAGCACTTTTCAATTATGCATGAAGTCCTAATAAATATGTTCAAATCTCCAATAGAAATTGCCCTATTAGGTCAAGAAGTAGCTTAAAAGTCCTATTAGGTCAAGAAGTAGCTTAAGAAGTAATATGACCATTTATCAGTTGAGACACAAATAAAAGACTTGTATATATGAATATCTGTTAATGTATTGTTTAATTTTGTCCTATTTAGCACACGTTTAAATATGCATGAACTCCCAATAAATGTATCAAAACCCAAAGGAATTTCCTTATTAGGTCAAGAAGTTATATGATCGTTTGCTGGTCAAGACATGAACTATATGGCCATTTTGATTTTAGTTTTATCCCCAGGAGGGATATGATAAGCTGTCAACATAGCCATGTTTTGTAGAAATATGTTTTCATCAATATTTATAGGAAGGTCAAACTTTTTTGTATAGATTCTCCTCGAAGTTATGGTTAATAAGAATTCTTCCCTGAAGATAGATTCTGGATTTTCAGGATAACAACAGTATGAGTAAAGGAAAAAGATAACAAAAAATGTGCCATTGCATTTTCATGAATTTATGTTTCACTTTGTGCATATATTTGTTATCCCCTTTTCTTATGAATTCATTTCTTATTTAAAAGAAGTGGACATTATTTGATAGATAACAGAATTTTAACACAGTTTCAGAAAAACTGTTTCATTGCACATGTTGACAGCTGACAGATGCATGGATGGTTTTACCAAACAAAAACAAAATGATAAAAAAAACCAAAAGACTTGAATCCATTTGAGTAAAAAAATCTCAGTTTTCTAGAATAATATGTTTCTTACAAACGCTTTGTCTAAATAAACCTTTTATAAATTAGCTTTGTGTTTTTATTGTCGAAAGGCGAGACTTAGGTATGGTGATTCCGGCGGCGGCCGCGGCGACACGACAGCGGCGGTGTTTTTTGCTTAAGTCTGTTTTGTGTGTACTAGTTATGTTACACCATTGATATTTGGTATGCAGTTGCATCAGCATCAGTACAGATCAGTTTTAAAAGGATTTCACCTGTATGCTCCTGCAGTCACGGTCTACTGACTTTGAAATTTTACACTGATTTTGCCGAGGTTAACCTTTTTTCTTACGTCTGTTTAACATGAAGCAGTTATGGTTCACCATTGATATTAGGTATGCACTTGCATTAGCATTAGTACAGATCAATTTCAAAAGGATTTCACCTGTATGCTCCTGCAGTCACGGTCTACTGACTTTGAAATTTTACACTGATTTGGCCGAGGTTAACCTTTTTTCTTACGTCTGTTTAACATGAAGCAGTTATGGTACATCATTGATATTGGGTATGCACTTGCATTAGCATCAGTACAGATCAATTTCAAAAGTATTTTATCTGTATGCTCCTGCAGTCACGGTCTACTGACTTTGAGAATTTACACTTTTTAACTTTTTACTTATGTCATGAGTGTTTTATATAAAGCAGTTATGGTTCACCATTTATATTTGGTATGCAGCTGCTTAAGCATCAGTTAAGATCAGTTAAAGGAGGATTTTTACTTCATTTTATACTGTGTCCAGTTGCGACAGGCGAGACATGTCTCTGTGTTAACAGTTTATGATACTATTAAACTTGTTCTTGCTGTTAAATGGCTAAGGAAAAACTGATGCCATGACTTAATAGAGTTAAGCCAGAATGAACAAATACTTTCATTAATTTCACTTAGCAATAAACCTATATATTTTGAAAAGCTTTGTCTATTTCAGAATATTTTATGTGTCTCATGACTCTACTGATCTGAAGATTTGGAGTTATATTGCCAGAGATGGACCATCTAATGTTTTCAAATGTCATGTGTTCAAAGCATTTAAAAAGGTAGGTTTTAATCCACTTGACGTCAGTGCCATATTTACCAATGACAAGGGTAAAGATTGAAATTACAATATAATTCACAAGTCTTACTAGTTAAGCAGTACCATGGATTCATTTATTATCATGGGTATCAATTACCATTGTTTTGCCTAAAAACATATTTCGTTGGAATTTTTTATTTCATTGTTCGCACATTAAGTACTGCATTTAATTCTTATTTTCATGAATTAAGCCACCCAAGAAAACAACAAAAATTGGTACTCACAAAAATGGAAATGTGGGGTGAAAATTTCATTTTGAACTTAAAACGACAAAATCTTGCCCATTTAATGGATGTTAGGTTTCAGTGTAACTAAAAGTTGGGGATGTTTTATTTGTGAGAATCTAGTAGACCTATTGAACTCAATTTAGAACATCTGTTCTTTTGTGCTCAAGAAAACAGGGATGATAGTAATTAACAGTGGAAGAGTCACCAGCCTACTAATATTGTCATTAATGTAGAGCAAGATGGGGATCAGACGGTGACACTAATTACTTTTTTTTTTATTTTGGGGCCAATCAAAAGTTTCCTTATTTATACAAAAATGGTTATTACTCTCTGTATGTACTGAAAAAAAAATCTTGTCACTTCATCATTTTAAAATTTCAAATTTAATAGACTTCATTCTATAGCTCAGAAATGTGGAGCATCTTTCTACTATTTTTGTATTCAAAAGATTGTCCATCAATTTTGTTTAGTTTTGCATCTGAAAGAATTTTAATTTATTACATCACAATTATTTTCATTTGAAAAACAAGACAGCATAGCTCATACAGCTTAAAAGCAACAGTTTAGCTTTTTTCCAATCAAGAAGAACACACAGAAAAAAACATTATTTTACAATCGAAGAATCATCAGTGGTAATAAGTCTAGACTGAACAAATCAGAGATCAGGTGATAGGATCTTATTACTCTGTGTCAAGTGGGGACATCTAATTTCATTCAATTTGGAAAATTTAGCTCTACAAATATTTCCAATTTGTTCTCTGACTTGTTCTTTAAAAGTACATTTCATGTACTGTTATTATGACATTGGTCATTTGACTGAAACAACAGCTGATTCAGTTTTTATGCGACCACAAATTTTGGGATAGTATTATGTTATGGTGATGTTGTTGTTGTTGTCTGTAGACACTTTGGTTTCCGTGCGATAAATTTAGTTGTAGTGAATCAATTGTTATTAAATTTTTATATGATGTTTGTAACCTTTTACAGGAGGTTTGTATTGCATGTGGGGTTTCTGGTCCCTACCATGCCAGAAATAAAGTGCCAAAAGGGGCTAAAGGGGGTTTATTGAAAAAACATCTGTAGAATGTTAAATTTTCATCCGATTTTGATCATTCTTTTTTAATATCGTTCCTCAATAAACTCTGTGAACAGTTTTGTTGTATCTTGCACTGTTACATTGCAATGAGGGGTCAAAAAGGGGTCACACCCTTAAATCAACTTTTTTATTTGTGACCCGATTTTCAAAATTTTTCTTTCATTGTTATCCTTGTGAAAAGCCCTCCCTGTGTTTTTCAAAAGTCTACCTGCTCTGATAATTTGAAGAAGATCAAACCACCCATGTAGGAGTTGTTGCCCTTTATCAAAGTTTGCACTTTTCATGCTCAATATCTTGAAAACTATTAACCTTTTCCTCCATGAACAATAGTGGAAAAATGGTAAAAATGCACAAAGAAAAAAAGGCAAAAAAATGAAAAGGCTGTAAAATTTTTATTTTTCATCCAAAGGTTTTGAAACTTAGTCAAGCTGTTCACTCGGCCAGGGTCTTTTGATGCAGGTCTCAACCGCCATTTTCAGTTGCTATGATAACCAATGCTGGCCATAAAATGTCAAAAAATTGCCCTTCTATCATTTGACAACCAAATATTGACCTTTAAAAATTCTTAAGAAATTATGGGCAAGTCCAATTGTTATCTGACCTAGAATTTTTTAAAATGGCATTTGAGGTAATTTTCAAAGCAATTGTCACAGTCCTGTGGGAAAAAAATTTTCCTGGCGGTGGGGGGCTTTGCATTGATCGAATTTGGTATATACATGTAGTTCATATTTATGAGTTGTTAAGAGTGTATTGAACAATTCTTTTGTTCCGAGCTGCAACAAGTTGGGACATAGAAGACTGTGTGTGTGTGTCCACCACACTGTTGTAAGTGCTTTCATACCTACAATTTTCGACGGATGTTTGTGAAATTTATACAAAATGTTTATACAACCAGCACTTTGGACAAGTTCAAATTTAAGTACCATGCAATAGAGAATAATGAAATGTGTAATAAGTGTATGCGACACAGCCCACATAACAAGCGGCAATTCAGAAAAAACCACAACTGCAGCAGCCTTCAAATATTTTTGTGGAAGTTGTGCCCCTTTGATGATGAAAATGAGGTCCATGTATCCATCACTTTTGTCAGCTCTCTCATGCCTACAATTTGCAATGAATATTTGTTAAATTTTTACTTAATGTTTATATCATTAGTACCTTGGACAAGTTCAAATTTGAGTACCATATGACTGTTTATGTGAAAGTTGTGCCCCATTTAGAAAGCGAACTTAGAATTTTTGCTACTCCATGGGGGAATTCTGTTCTTGTTATTTCATTTGATGTTTCTGGGATTTCCTAATATGTAACTTAATCATCAAATTCCTACAGATAAAAATTAGTGACCTATTTACAATACATGTATATATTAGCAATGAACATATTTAATAGCTATGAACTTGTTTTTGCAAGAACTTTTCTATTGTCTAAGACAAAGATAATAAGATAAATAAACAACACTTATTACTTATTAAATTTTGTAGTAATCATGGTAATTGTTTTTTTTGCATCTGGAAGGAATCGAACCTTCAACTCACATATAGATGTGGCCCTCCAAGTAAATGCTTTATCATAATTGTTTTAGCTCAGCAACCATATAAACAGATAGAAAAATCTGAAGGATCTTAGGCTCTTCAGAATCAAAAGCTCTACTAAAGTCTCCATTGGGTTGTCAGATGACAGATGTCCAAGTTGTCAGATGACCATTAATAGGGGTTATGGTCCTTTAAAGGTCAAAAATAGCGGTTTTTTTCATGTTTTTGGCCTACAGTATGAAAACTATTGCTGAAAGAGAAAAGCTGTTGCTTGCTTAAATGTTAAGTTTATTTAGCTCTTCAAAGTTCCCATAGGGTCAAATATGTCAGATGACCCCTTATAGGGGTTTTGGCCCCTTAAAGGTGAAAAATAGTGTTTTGGCCTATAGAATGAAAACTTTTGCAGATCAATAGAGAAAAGCTCCTTTTTTCCATCTTCACTTCCTGCATTCCTTCCCTCCTTTCATCGCTTTCCTCCTTCCATCCCACACTCCTCTCTCAATCTCATCACTTCTGCCTTCCTTTCTTCTCTTCATTTGTCCTTCCTTCTTTCTTCCCTTCTTAATTCCTTTCATGTTCACTTCCTTCATTCTTACTTCCTTTCTTCTTCCCTCCCTCCTTTGTTCCTTCCTACTTCCCCTCCTTCCATTCTTTCTTTCTTCCATCCTTCCATTCTTTCTCCCTTTTTCCACCCTTCATTCTTTTTTCATCCTTCCCCCTTTCTTCACTTTCCCCTTCTTTTGTCCCTCCCCTCCATTCTTTGTTTTTCCTTCTTCCCTCTCTCCCTTCCTCCTTCCTTTCTTTTTCCTTCTTCCCTCCTTCCATCCTTCCTCTCTTCCTTCTTCACTCCTTCCTTTCATTATTCCCTCCTTCCTTTCTTCCTTCCCACTTCCCCTTCCATTCTTTTTTCCATCCCTCCTTTCTTCCTCCCTTCATTCTTTTGTATCCTTCCTCCTCTCCACTTTGCTTTTCCACCGTTTCCTCCCCCTCATTCTTTCTTTACTTTCCCCTTTCTTTTGTCCCTCCTTTCTTTGTTTTCCTTCTTCCCTTCCTCCTTCCTTTTTAGCTCACCTGGACCGAAGGTCCAGGTGAGCTATTGCCATCACTTGGCGTCCGTCGTCGTCGTCGTCCGTCGTCGTCGTCGTCCGTCGTCGTCTGTCGTCGTCCGTCGTCGTCGTTAACTTTTCTTTGAAAATCTTCTCCTCTGAAACGACTGAAGGGATTGCTTTGAAACTTTGCACACTTCATCTATGGGATGTCCTCTACCAAGATTGCACAAATGGTGACCCCCGTCCAAACAACATGGCCGCTGTTACTAAAAATAGACTAGGGGGTCAGACTACTGTTTTTGGCTTGTAAATCAAAAAGTATAAGAGATAGATGAAATCTGATGCCACGCTACTGCTTCAGCATCAATAGCTCTACAAAAGTCTCCATTGAGTCGAAGTTGTCAGATGACCCCTTATAGGAGTTACGGCCCCTTAAAGGTGAAAAAGAGCATTTTTTCATGTTTTTGGCCTATAGAATGAAAACTATTACAGATAGAGAAAAGTTGTTGCTTGCTTAAATGTTCAGCTCATTTAGCTCTACAAAATGCTCCATAGGGTCGAAGTTGTCAGATGAATCCTTATAGGGGTTACAGCCCCTAATATAACGTTTTTTCATATTTTTGGACTATGGAATGAAAACTATAGCAGATAGAGAGAAGCTGTTGCTTGCTTAAATGTTCAGCTCATTAAGCTCTACAAAAGTCTCTATAGGATCGAAGTTGTCAGATGACCCCTTATAGGGGTTAGGGCCCCTAAAATAACGTTTTTTCATGTTTTTGGCTTAGTGAATGAAAACTATAGCAGATAGAGAAAAGCTGTTGCTTGTTTAAATGTTCAGCTCATTAAGCTCTATAAAAGTCTCCATAGGATCGAAGTTGTCAGATGACCCCTTATAGGGGTTATGGCCCCTAAAATAACGTTTTTTCATGTTTTTGGCTTAGTGAATGAAAACTATAGCAGATAGAGAAAAGCTGTTGCTTGCTTAAATGTTCAGCTCATAAAGCTCTACAAAAGTCTCCATAGGATCGAAGTTGTCAGATGACCCCTTATAGGGGTTACGGCCCCTAAAATAACGTTTTTTTCATGTTTTTGGCTTATAGAATGAAACTATAGTAGATAGAGAAAAGCTGTTGCTTGCTAAGTGTTCAGCTCATTTAGCTCTAGAAAAGTGTTTACATGTTTAGGGTTGACTCAGACCAGGTGAGCGATTCAGGCTCCTGGGAGCCTCTTGTTTTCCTTCCCTTCCCCCATCCTTCCTCTCTTCCTTCTTCACTCCTTTCTTCAATTATTCCCTCCTTCCTTTCTTCCTTCCCACTTCCCATTCCATTCTTTCTTCTATCCTTCCTTTCTTCCTCCCTTCATTCTTTTGTATCATTCCTTCCTTCCATTCTGCCTCTCTTCCTTCACTCCTTCCTTCCCTCCTTCCCTCCATCCTTCCATCCTCCCCTCTTTCTTCCTCCTTTCCACTCTCCTTCCCTTTACTCCTTCCTTTCTTCCTTTCCTCCTTTCCACTCTCCTTCCCTTTACTCCTTCCTTTCTTCCTTTCCTCCTTCCTTCCCTTCTTCCCTTCCTCCCTTCCCTCCTTCCTACTTTCTTTCTTTTTACTCCTTTCTTCCTTTCATTTCCTTTTCCTTCCTTCTTTCTTCTTCCCTCCTTTTTTCCATCCTTCCTTTCTTACCTCTTCACTTCCTGTCTTTCTTCCTTTCTTATTCCCCTTTCTACCCTCATTCTTTCCTCCTTTTCTTCTTTCTTTTGCTTTCTTTCTGGAAGAAGGGAAGAAGGAAGGAAGGAAAGAAAGAAAGAAGGAAAAAATAAAACGGAAAAAGAAGGAAGAAAGGATGAATGAAGGTAAGAATAAAGGAGGAAGTGATGAAGAAAGAAAGGAATGGGAGGGAAGGGAAGGGGGGAAAAAGGAAGAATGAAGAAAAGAAGGAAAGGGGAAGGAAATGAAGGGAAGAAAGAAGGGAGGGAAAAGGAAGATGGAAAGTTTGAAGGAAGAAGAAAGAGTGAAGGATGAAGAAAGGAAGGAGGGGAAAATGAGGAAGAAAGGAAGGAAGCAAGAAAGAAGGAAGGAAGGGGAAGAGAAAGAAGGAAGTAAGAAAGAAGAAAGAGGGAAAGAGGAAAATGGAAAGACGGGGAGGGAAGGGAGGATAAAGGAAGAATGAAGAAAAGGAGGGAAGAAGAAAGGAAGGATGGAAGAAGAAAGGAAGTAGGGAAAAACAACAGAAGGAAGATAGAGAAGAAGGAGAGAGAAAAAAGGAGTGATGGAGGAAGAGAGAAGTGAAGGAGAGAGAGAAGGACATAGTAAAGAGAGGAGGGCTGATAGAGGAAGAGAATGAAGGAGGGAAGATATAAGTGAAGGAAGGTGGGAAGAAAGAAAGAGCTGAAGGTAAAGAAGGAAGGAATAAGCAAGAAGATGAAATTATGGGAAGTTTAGGGAAGAGAGACTGTTGTAGGAGAAGAAAGAAGGAAGATTAAGGGATGATTGAGTGAGAGAAGGTTTGAGGGAAGGAAGGAGCAAGGGAAGAAATAATGGAAGGAAGGAATGAAGAAGTGAAAGAAGGGAAGAAAGGTATGGAAGAAGTGAACAAAGAAGGGAGAGATAGGGCAAAGGAAGAAGATGTAAGAAAGAATGGAAGAAGTGAGAAAGAAAATAGAGAGGGTAGAAGGGAATGGAAAAGGGAGATGTAGGAAAGAAAAAAGAGAATGGAAAAAGATAAAATGTTAAATGAAGTAAAAGGGAAGTGATATATAGGGAGTAAAGAAGGGAGAGTGAAGGAAAATGTGAAGAAAGGAGGGAGGGAAGAAAGAGGGGAATGAATTAGGGAAGGAAGGAGGGAAAAAATGGAAGGAAGGGAAGGAGGAAAAAAAAGGAAGAAGGGGAAAAAAGGAAGGAAGAAGATATGAATAAGGGAGAGCAGGTTGAAGTAAGAAATAAGGAAGGAAGAAGAAAGAAGGAAAGTAAGATAGGAATAAGGTAGAGTAAGGGAAGATAGAGGAAGAGAAGGGATAGGGTAAAGAGAGGAAAGAAGGAAGAAAGAGAAGCAACTAAGAAGGGAGAAAGAGGGAAAAAGGAACAGAAGAGAGAGCAGGAAAGGAAGGAAGAAAAAGAAGAAAGTAAAAGGGAAGAAATAAAGAGAAAAGGAAAGGGAGGGAAATGAAATGAGGTTAAGATGGATATTATAAAGTAGTAGAGAAGGAATGAAAACAGGTGAGGGAACAAAGTAGAAAGAAATGAGAAAAATCAAGCTAAGAAGAGAAAAAGAAGAATTCCTTTCTCTTCAGAGTATTTATGGGGGTTGAAATAAAGAAAAAAAAGAACTGGATTTGTAATGGAGAGATGGAAGAAAAATAATGGGAATGAAAAAGGAATTAGAGAATACAGGACAGTACAAGTAATGGGAATGAAAAAGGCGGAATTATAATAGCTTAAATTTTACTTTTTCAATTTCACTAAGAAAAAAGAAAGAAGAGAATAGAAAGGTACATGTGTAGCGATGGAAGAAAGAAGAAAGACATCAAAAGGTAGATGTATATGGTGTTAGAAACTTGAGAGATTAATTTAACGGGAAAGATGGTTTAGAGAAATATGAAAAATACTGGAGAAATAATTTGATATACTTTGTAGAAAAATTATGTTTTTGATTTTTTCCTTCAAAACTTTATTGTATCTCCTGATATGTGCTGAATTTCTACATTGGTAACATATTAGTCAATGTGAGTGCTTATGCTTATGAGTGAGATATACATTCATAAAGGAAACGCTTGGCTATATTTTTCTGCTGCATTTTCTTTATGATTGTTATTGTAAATGTAGTAGTTTTCGTAATGTACTAATTTTCACTATATTTATATTCATTGGAAATTCACAAGTCAAAAATATGCAATGAATTAAAGTTTGAAATAGTCATGAAGTTTGAATTTTCAAAAATTGACAACTGAAAATTACTACTTTTACAGTATTCTCATAAACATGGGTTTTATTAGTAATAAACACACAAAAAATAGAAACCCAGCTCATATATTGTAATTTTTGCTATAATCAAAGGTTTTATTTTTACTTAAATGTCTTCCAGTCTTTTTGTGCAAGAAATTTATCCAGTAAAAGTTTAAATTGCATTCACTAGTGTAGAAAAAGATATGGTTTAATCTGATTATAGACAAAAGATAGAAAGATAGAAACATCTTCCCTATCCAAGTGTTATGATCTGGCCCTCCTCCTTGCCTGATTTTAACTCTTGCTTAGTGAAGATGTGACTGGGGTAACAGAAGAATATGTAGCAATAAGCCAAATGGGATTATTTAAAGGCGAATGTTTAAGTTGGGTTGAAAAAAGAAAGGTATGGGAAAGGCATGTGTAGAAAAAAGATATAATGGATGTACAAAAAGTTATCTGAGAAAGAATACAGTTTGAAAGTTTTGAGAGAAAGAAATTGGTTTAGGAAAAGCAAATGTAGAAATGTAGGTACATAGCAAGTAAAAGAAAAGATGTAAAAGTATAGTATTTGTAGAAATCAAGTAAAGAATTGGAGAATGAGGAAAAATATTGGGCAGAAAAAAGTTGAAATGATGTAGACATAAATAATGACTGAAACAAAAAAAAAAAAGAGAAAGTAAAAAGAAGAAAAAGATGAAAGGAGAAGAAAGAAAAAATTAAAAATCTTTTTGAAAAAAATACTTTATTTAAATGTTACAACATAAGTGTGTTACAAATATTGAATGAAATATTTAAAAAAAATAATAATAACACAAATGATTAAACAAGAAAAAATAAAAATAAACAAGAAAAAATCCCCCAAAAGACAAACAAACATGCAAAATTATATCAATAACAAACAATACTGCAAATATAAACTGTTCATAAATATAAGACAAGCAATATGTGTTAAAAATACAGAGGCTTGCAAATTTATATAAAAGCTACACACAAAAGTCCAATGTTGCTTAGTAAGCCTTCATATATCAAGCAATATAATTATTTAAAAAAACAACCAATGTATTTAAAGTAGTAACAAAATGCAACATACTAAATAACTAAGGAAATATTATTTAACAGAAACCAAACATTGTGAAAAGTTTAGTGACATGAAAACACAACTGCATCAAATTTGAAATGAAAAGATACAAACAAATGCAACAGACAACAAAACAAAAGCATACAAAACACATAAAAAGCCATAATATACAATTTGGTGTGAAAATCTTTCTTTTTTTTTTAAAGATGCATTTACTGGAAAATACAAAAAAAAAAACAAAAACAAAAAATAATTTGAAGATCAAAAGCAACATATGATAGCATCTTGCAAAACAAACCAACATAAAACAAGTACTATCTTAAAAAAGATAGTTGGCACATAAAAAATGATGCTTTTGTTATATATTCAAAATTATTGAATGCTAATACAAACTAGAGTTCTATAAATAGGTGTGTCTCAGGTCTATGTAGAATAAAATATGGTTGAAAAAAGAAGGCAAAATTAAAATCAAAGCAACATATAAAACATCTTGAAAATCAAATCAAATCAAAGCAAAATTTAAAAGCATCTTAAAAAACAAAGCAACATGTAAAACATCTTGAATTCGAAAGCAACATATAAAAGCATCTTGTAAATCAAAGCAACATATGTAAGCAGCTTGAAAGTCAACATATTTGAGGATCTATAAAACCAAAAGCAACATATTAAAGCATCCCGAAAAATCAAATCAAAGCAATGTATAAAAGCATCTTGAAAAGCCAAACAACATATTAAAGCATCTTAAGCAAGAGCATCATAATTATAATAGCATCCTGAAAAGCAAAAGTAACATATAACATAGAAAAGCATCTTGCAAAGCAAAGGCAACATAATTAAAAGTGCATTTTGAAAATAAAAGGCAACATAAAAAGGCATCTTGAAAATTAAAACAACATATGATAGCAACAACATATAAAAGCATCTTAAAAAGCAAAAGCAACACATGATACATCTTGAAAATCAAAAGCAACATATAAAAGCATCTTGAAGGTCAAAAGCAACATATAAAAGCATCTTAAAAATTAAAAGCAACATATAAAAGCATCTTGAAAATTGAAACAAAATACAAAAGCATCTTGAAAATCAAAGCTAAGCAACATATAAAAAGGATCTTGAAAAAAAATCAAAGGCAAATTATAAAAGCATCTTGAAAATCTAAAGCAACATGTAAAAGCATCTTGAAAACCAATAGCAACATATAATAGCATCTTGAAAATCAAAAGCAACATATAAAAACATCTTGAAAATTAAAAGCAACATATAAAAGCACCTTGGAAACAAAAAGCAACACATAAAAGCATCTTGAAAACCAAAAGCAATATATAAAAGCATCTTGAAAATCAAAAGCAACATTTAAATGCATATTCAAAATCAAAAGCAACATATAAAAGCATCAACATAAAAAAGCATCTTGAAAACCAAAAGCAACATATAAAAGCATCTTAAAAACTAAAAACAACATATAAAATCGTTTAGAAAATCAAAGGCAACATATAAAAGCATTTTAAAAAAACATAAAAGCATCTTGAAAACTAAAAGCAACATATAAAAGCATCTTGAAAATCAAAAGCAACATATAAAAGCATCTTGAAAACTAAAAGCAACATATAAAAGCATCTTGAAAACTAAAAACAACACATAAAAGCATCTTGAAAACTAAAAGCAACATATAAAAGCATCTTAGAAACTAAAAGCAACATATAAAAGCATCTCAAAAACCAAAAGCAACATATAAAAGCATTTTGAAAACTAAAAGCAACATATAAAAGCATCTTGAAAATTAAAAGCAACATATAAAAGCATCTTGAAAATCAAAAGCATCTCGAAAACTAAAAGCAACATATAAAAGCATCTTGAAAACTAAAAGCAACATGTAAAAGCATCTTAAAAACTAAAAGCAACATATAAAAGCATCTTGAAAATCAAAATCCACATACCAAAGCATCTTTAAGGTCAAAAGCAGCATATTCAAAAGCAACTATTGAATCATTCAAAGTAATGATGTAAAAAAACATGCTTAATGCATAGGATGCAAAAAATGTCACAATTTCCAACTTTTATCATAACTACCAGGAAAACAAAAACCACAAAGAAAAAAACAAAACATAACAAACTGTGTAGGTATACATGAAAATAAAGGAAATTACAACGAAATTTTAAAGAACTATACAATACTTATGAATGGTATTTGTCCAAAAATACTACTCGAGAGGCTGATTCAAAATTTCACTGTATGGTCAGTGAAATTATCAGCCTCGAAAGTAGTATTTTTGGCAAATAACACTCACAAGTATCGTATAGTTCTTTAATTCCACCGCATATCCTTTGCATCAAATCAAAAACATTACAATAAATGTTTCTAAATCAATGCTGATATTAGATCATATGATGGCAACACCTGTGACATCACAATATTACCTATAGTAATCTATTTTTAGAATAGGGACTTTCTGCGATTACTGTGGTATTTTGATAAATTACCACAGCACTTGAAATGACGGGGAAAAAAATACCACGGCAATAAATTGTCGGGAAGTAAAAACCAACAACAGCTACAATTATTTCAGGATATATTGAATATGCGGAAAAATACTAGGTTTGTTGACCAATCAAAACACAACATTATTATATAAGGTGGAATTAACCTAAAGATTTAAGTTTAATGCCTTTTTAGGATTTCAGGAATAGTTCCTATCGAAGCATGAGATCACTAGACACACAGTTCCTCTTACGTATAACCTTTGGTTCATGATCTTTTTCATAGTGGTATGCATAATCATGTGAAATTTTCCCTCTGGTCCACAAGTCCAACATATGTATAGAAACTCTAGCTTAACTGGCAAATAGGCTGAATAAAAAAGCGTTCTAAAAATTTTCCCTCTGGTCCACAAGTCCAACATATGTATAGAAACTCTAGCTTAACTGGCAAATAGGCTGAATAAAAAAGCGTTCTAAAAAAACATGCTTATCACTGTGGCTCAATATAGCCCTTTTACATTTTTTCTGATCTGCCCAATCAGAAAAATAATCAAAAGGACCTAGTGAGCTACAAAACCATAATAGACGAGCTATGACCACTCTAGATATATAATAAACTCTATCTTCAATATCTTTGTCATGTATTGTTTTACTTTATGCTTAGACCAGTGGAAACTACTTTCTTAAAATTCATAAGAAGTTAGCATCCATGTTTTTGGGTAGCCAAAGGAAAAACAGTCATGTTTACTATAGCAATGGCTTCATTTCTTATTCAATTATAAATTCTTTTTTTACTTCCAAATTCCATATAAATAATTATACATACATTATATTTTAGACAAGTGTTAGACTAAAGTAAGTCTTGCATGCTTGCTGGCACCATTGGATATACAAATTCCTGGTTCATTTCTAAAAAATATCACCAAAAAATTGTTTAAATTGCTCAACTGAAAACTCAAGGTCAAGGTCAAAAGATGAGGATGCAGCTGTAACAGTCTAGCTCTGATGCAAATACTTACCAAGTTTCAACCTTGAACTTTTAGTTTCTAAAACATGAAGCGGAGAGCTCTATGGTATTTGTTCCCGCGAAAAATTTGTCTAATGCTGATATTGATTTTTCATGGTCCGGAAAGGCTCTCAAATTTTTACAGGAACGGAGTGAATTTGAAAATAATTACCCATTTTGCTAGTTGCATTCCAAAAATTATCTATTTAATATTGTAAAAAGAGAAAAATATTCTGATGACGACGAGTTGCTACATTTTTTTGTAGTAACCAAATTTTAATCGATTTTTTTCTTACTTTTCTATTTACCGTTCAATCGCCCCTAGGATCTCGTCCCAAATTGAACGTTCTAGAAAATTAACCAAAACCAAAATAACTACGATGGTTTCAGATCTTATTTGACTGCATCGATTCGAAATCAATTTTTTTTTATTGAACAGAATTATGCTGTGCTCGCATTTAGGCACTGCCTATTTCATATTACATAATATGCATGGAATTTTGTCACTAAACCAGAGAATCATGGTTAAAGGTCAAAAGATGAGGATGCAACTGTGCCAAAGTGCTACTAGTGCATATGCATATTAAGTTTCATCAACCTAGGACTCAAGATAGTTCTTAAGATATGAAAGTGCTCATGAAATTTTAACGTTGCTTTTACATGTACATGTATTGAAATTTGTCAAAGTAACCTAAACAGAAAATCAAGTTAATGGTAAAAAATAGGAATGCATCTGTACTTGGCTAGTACTAGGGCATATACGCATAACAAATTTCATCAACCTAGGACTTGTAGTTCTTGAAATATGGAGGTGCTCATGAAACTTTTTTACATTGGTCGTTAAATGCCACTGCCACAGGTTAAGTAATGCCTATTTCCAGCTCTGCTTTGCAAGCAAGACAATAATTTTGATCAAAATCCCAAATTTTTACAACATTATTGGGGGATTCCAGTAAATTTGTAATTCAACTCCAGTAAATTTGTAATTCAACTCCAGTAAATTTGTAATTCAACTCCAGTAAATTTGTAATTCATCATTAATGGGGGATTCCAGTAAATTTGTAATTCAACATTAAATGGGGATTCCAGTAAATTTGTAATTCAACATTATTGGGGGATTCCAGTAAATTTGTAATTCAACATTAAGATGGGATTCCAGTAAATTTGTAATTCAACATTAATGGGGGATTCCAGTAAATTTAAAATTCTAATAAATTCCACATAGCAATAATACTGTAAACCAAGTAAGCGATTTATAATCACAAATTTAGCAAGGAAAAGAAATTCTAGAAAATAAATCATGAAATTTAATCATTTTCAAATATTATTGTTTTTATGAAGAATCATGAAAATGAATAGCTGTGAAATTCCACTTGGACATAGAAATGTGAGTAATAGTAGGCAGGAAAAAAAATTGGTTTACAGTATTTTACGGGGGTGGGGGCATTTGGGAGGGGGCACCAGGGTAAGCCTCTTCTATTATAGGCATTTCATTTCAGCATGCCTGTTATTCTGTAATGGACAAGAAGATCATGAGATTTAGGGGGTTGGGGAAGGTCTTTTTTTAAATGTCACTGGATCAGCATCTTGATGATCTTCATATACAGCATCATGCATAATATTTTGTGTATTGCTCTGTTGTGCGAGTTTTTTTACCAAACCTACTAAGAGATCAAAAATATGCATTAGTATATTACCCTTTAATTTTCTATACCCCTTTATTTAGCCATGTTTGGTGATGAAAGTTACCCCCACCCCCAAATTTTGTAACTAACTTCTCAATGATTCTGTTTATTATAAAATAAAAGTTTTGGGTGATAAAACATAATTTTATATGATGTTAGTTAATAGTGAAGTACATTGTAAGTTAAATACATGTTAAAAAACAACAAAACCAAACGAGAAGTCAATCATTGAACACAAATATTTTCATAAACTTCTTAAAAAGGCTACTGTGCAACAATATTTGAGGAGAGACAAGCATATTTTAGTTAAATGAATTTTATGAACTCATTCATCCAAATTACAAAATAATTCAATAAAACATTCTGAAATGCTTGGAGGAGGTGCAAGCATTCAAATCAATTTCAATATCTCTGAAATTACAATTATTCATAAATGATATCCACAAATACCAGATAACACAGTAGTTTTTGACAAAACCTTATCATGCTTATTGAAAGCATTTTTCAGATGGAAAATTTTTTTTTTCAAAGAAATATTTTCAGGGTAAAAATGACTGATTTTCTGAACTTTGGCTAAACAGGAAGGTGCTTATGTGTTGGTCCTTGTTAAAAATAAAAACAAATATAATTTTATTTATTTTCAAATGTCCAAAAGTAAAATATATAATTATGACTGCATGACCACCTCCTTTTTCCAATTTCAATTTGATCTCAATAGCAGGTTTAGGACAGAGTTGAGACAGGATTGTTCTTTTCTTTCTAATTTTACCCCAAATCTGATGATAGAATTAGACAGAAATGAAACATAGGTCACTCATGGCAAATTTTACCAACTCAAATCTTGTTCCCTCCATTGTTGAAAGTCTTCTCTGTCATGGACTTCAAATGTCAGGTGACTCTCCTGACCAATGAATTTAATTTTAACACAAGGACCATAAACTTCTGACCAATAGAATAGGAGTTCATTTCCCCTGTTTGGCTTGCTCTCATACTTGTAAAAAATCCATTAGTTTAAGGCTGAGCACTTTTCATACCACACCACTGTAACACATTTGATTAAGACCAACAAATGTATATAATTGGTTTATTCAATACTTATTATAACAAATAAGACCTGAAGGCCAAGCAAAACAATTAGATTTTTTTTTATATTTCAAATATATGAGTTAAAGAATTTTATCCAAAACTGTAAAGGTATATATAAAAAAGATTTTAAGATGTTACTCTTTTAGCTTCAAAGATTTTTTGGGGATTTGTATTTTTGGGGGGGGTGTCTTTTCTTAACTTTTGGACTCTTGAAGCAGGTCCGTCAATTTTCCCCAAAACACCAAAAACACCAAAAATCACACAAAAACACTCCAAAAATTAAAAATATGATTGAATAAAATGATTTTTATATGAACGCTAAAAATTTGTGGTCCTATAATGTTATGCCCATGGAGACATCTGTGTTGTCTGGGGGCATTTGCTTTCGATGCAATAACTTGAGAAGGTGTTGACCAATTGTAATGAAATTTTGATATGTTTTTATCTGCTAAAGGAAGGTTGATATTGTATTTGGGGTTTGTGGTCCTTACTGATTTCGAAAAAGGGCCAAAATGGGCTAAAACAGGTGTAATTGACAAAGCTGTTGTAGAATGTTTGTTATTCATAGGATTTTGAAAATTCTTGTTTTATTGTATTCCTAATTAAATTCTGTCAATCAAATGTATTTATATATATATTGCTGGTTACATTGCTACAGAGGATGAAAGATGGGCCACAACCAAAATATTTACTTTTATTGTTTGTCAGATTTTAAAAATCTTTTTTTCATTGGAGTCCTTGTCAAAATCACTGGCTCTAATTTCAATCAGATTTGCAATATCTCTTACCATTTTTGAGAAATAGGGGTTAAAGGGGTCAAAAACCTTAATTAAAAGAGTTTGCATCTATATTTTTCATTTAAAGTCCACCACAGAATGCATGTGTCAAAAACCTTTGTGATTCCACCATGGACTGCATGTGTCCAAAGCATTTGACATCCCATATTGGGCCTGCAACGTACAGGGTTCAACTTGTTGTGGTCGTATCATGCTGCGCTAGGGGTAGCTTTTTATTAGTATGACTGCAACTTGATCAAAATCTGTCAACTCCTATAAAATAAACTGATTGAGTGTCTCACACCTGAATTTGTTTGTCAGACAGTTGGATTAAGTATATAAACCCATATACATTGTACTTAATTCAATTGCTTGACCAATCGGGTAAAAAAAAATCTCTTTAATGACCAAGTTGGATTGTCAAACTGAAAATTGAATCCAGACCAATGTTAATTGGCTCTGCCTTTACGATAGGTTTATTACTACGTAATGACTTTCTTATAAACCAAATGTCATATCTTCAACTGATGCCCCCCCCCCTTAATGAAAACAATGGTAAAAAAACTATTGGCTGTTATTTGTTTGCTAGGCATTGTCTATTACCCCTGTTTACCTAAAAAATGTAAATGTAGACAATCTTAATGTTCTCAATCCAGACACAAATGAGGGCCTCAAATCTCTGAATATGGATAAAACCATCTGAGTGCACATTTGATTTATAAGTGTATGATACTTGATAGAATTAACTTGATAAAGTGATTTTTGAAATAATTTTATTCTTTTTGATGTCCTGTGCAGGGACATATTATATAACTCCAATCTATAGAGAATCAGGTTTCAGGAAGTTAGGCTTATATTCCATGAAGTATAATTTGTGGTTGGCACTTAACTCATTTTTCAAACAAATTATCCCATAGCATCAGCATGCAATAGTGAAGAAATTTCCTCTCATTTTAAACAAATCAGAGAAAATCAACTCTAAAGTGACATATTTTATTTAAAGGGTTTTAATTCATTACAATGGGTTGGTGATGGTGTTCTAATAAGTTAATGAAGCAGAAGAAGCATTCCGAGTAATGAATAATAAAATTTCTCTCTCTTCTCTCAGATTATTTGTTAATTATTCCATTTGGCTGTCTTTGACTTGTACTGGTATCATGCATCAGGAAGCAATCTAAGGACAATTAAATATTTTTCTGTCAGTTTTCTTTGACAAGAGTTTGCCTTGTTTGTTTTTTGTCATGTAACTACAATTAGATATGCTTTTAGAAAATTGTTATAAATGAGTGATATTTTTCATGATTTTTTTTCAGTCTGATATCATTCAAAGGAGATAATTTGACTTAGACTATTTAAATACCTTGTAAACTCAACTCCTCCTAAACCACTTGATGGATTTCAATGAAACTACATGAAGGAAGTACATCATATGGAGATGTGCATGAAAAAATTTCATTGCCTTGGAATATCATTCAGGGGAGATAATTGGTCTTTAAAAATAGACAATTTTTCGTAACAGATTTCTTGGCTTTTAATTTTGTTTATATCAATATAGTGTCTAAAATGAAGTGGAGGTATCCTTTTGTGAGTTTGCTCTCATTATGCCTTGTTTATTTCATAATTGATAAATTCTGCAGTCTTCTTTAATTCTTAAAATGCATACAAATATATCATAAAGTATTCAAACACTCACATTACCTTTTTCAACTGAAGATTTATTTATTTCTTCAAGTCAATTTTAATGCTATAGCTTAGCCCACAATTTTCATTAATACTGTTGCAAAAACCCATATTTATGAGTAATTATAACTTATGTTGTAAGATCAATTCTTGCTTATGTCGTTATTTCCACTTTAACAAATCTTTGTGTGATAGTAGCATTGATTTTTATTAAAGAGCCTCAATGATATCATAGTATGATAGTAGACCTTTAGATTAAGGAGGAAACATATAGATTTAGCGCACTCAATGGGCAATGTATGATGTCCATTGTCTGTCATTTGTCTACTATCTCTGATTGATTGGCTGAAATCGACAGTTCTGACCAAATTTAAATTTTAGACATTTTGTACAGAGCCAGAAATCTCAGATTTTTAATTTTAGAATGTAAAAACTTGGTTTTAGTTGCCAAAAAGTCCATTTGTAAAGTTATTGGGGTTTTATAAGTAAAAAACAATGTTTTTTTAACGATTGAAGATAGAGATATTCATTAGATGCTATTTCAGATATTCTTTTAAAGACAGCTAGATTATATTAATTATTTTTCCCTTAATGTCTTTTATTATATTTATGAAGTTACCTTAAAAACGATGACATTATGAATGGTTCAGAGCTGAATCAATCAAAGTATCAAAGTGTTTTTACTTCATTTCTTAATACAAAAGTGTAGTCATAATTTGAGTACTACTTCAGTCAGATTTACCATCATGCTCTAGGTTTGTTTGTGGTTTTTTCACATTGTGTTTTTTTTTTGCTGAAATTTTTACTTTTATTAAAAATGAAATAACTAATCAGATGTGTAGGAAAGTAAAAACTCCAACAAATAAATGCTGATCAAGACATCTGAAACAGTATTTTTTTTCAAATACATGTAGTTAACTTTGTTGTTCATTTCTACTTTCTTCAAAAGGAAAACTACACAGCTGTATAATTGAAATTCAGTATTCAGAGATAGCATATTGAATGATGTATTCAGTGGCTCCAATCACAATGGAACCATGGTTTGATCATTTCAATTTCCTGTTTCATAGATGTATCAATTATAGTTTCATCATCACAAAACACATTTTCATTATTATGTTACTCCTACTACATTTTTTTATGCAATGTATTCTGTTTTCCCATTAAAGCTGCTATGGAAAACCCAGCACCTTTCTATGTGAAAAGTTAGTCACTGCTGCATATTTTGCAGTTAGTCTATGGGGGCAGCTTTGTTACTTTAACAGTGCTTAATGGAAAATGCTAAAAAAACTTTAGGGTAGGGGGGTAAAAATTAGGTAGGGTCGGGTGACCGTAAACTCACCTACTTTTTTTTTGGCCTAATTTACAATGGTTTCCAGCTCAGGTCAAGCACCTATGAAAGGTTGCACCAATAAAGTACTTTATGAAATTAACATCATCTTTTGTTATACCATTCTTTCTGTAGATTGGCTATCATAGATCCAATTTGTTTGCTTGGAAATGTTAATATCTAGCAGTTTCAAAATTGTCTCGTACTGCAAAGACATCTCTTTGTAACTTGACTTTGAAGACCCAAGTTGGTTACTTAAGTTGTCATTATTTAACCATATATATTTCAGATTGATCCTGTGCTCTTTGTAGTCCTGCTATCTTTGCTTAAAGCAGTCATTATTTAGTCATATATTTCTAAACTGTTCTGGCCTGTAATTGCTCTCTGTATCCTTGAGACTAAATGATGGACAAAACTGTTTCCTGCGTTGACTTTGATTCACAGTTCCATTAGCTTGCCTGTAGATTTGCCGTCTTTGTACCATTTGACAATAATGCCAGATGAATGAGGCTAGGACCATTAGTTGCTTTTTGTATCATTTCACAATCATGTCAGATGAATAAGGCGATTAGGACCATTTGACAGACAGTTTTGATTGACTTGGAAATAAAAACCTACCTATTAACTTGTAAAAAGATAATCAGCATTTTAAATTCGTGGATTCATTCTTAGGTCTCGGAATTTCTATTAATTCTTGATCTGTAGTCAAACTTAATCATCTGATAAATTGGAATCTGATGGCTGGAGTAGGCATGACCTCCAAATAAAGCTTCTTCGAATGCTTTTAAATGGTAATTGAGTTGTAAGTATTGCCTTGAGAATCCTTTGGAAAATTACAGAAAATATATTGCCTTGTTTTTAAGCCTTTATGCATTTTACGTTTGACTTTTAAAAAATAGATGGGATTTTATTGCCAATGATTTGCATAATGTCTTTTCTTGGTTGTAAAATATATTTTAAATGTCTTCTATTATTATGTTTTTAATATCCATTATTTACATGGAAATGAGCTTTATATCTTGGAAGCATACTTAGCTGTAAAAAAAATTCTTTTTCTTTTTTACATTAAATTTTTTTTTACAATATTGAAGTGACAACTTCTGTAAATGAAGACTTCAAGTCTTGCTTTGTATCTGAAAGCAAATGCAAGACAGAAATTTTTTGAACTTTTAGTACTTTCTTGACATCATCATATCAAATATTTTAAATACAGACTTTTGAATCAGCTCATGATGTTTTACCAATGAATGGGATCAAGTGACAGGAGTTATCAATAGTATTGAGACAGCAATACCTTATGCATGTTATTAAGACCTCTTTGTGGGTTTCTGGTATTAGAGTAGACTGATGAAATCATATTCTTCACAAATCTAGTAATATTATACCCTGTTCACACGAACACTTTAATTCTGAATTTAATTTGGAATTGGCTTTTAAAACGCTTTGCATTCACACGTAATCCGCATTAATTCCGACGTTGTCAATCTGGTTTCAATCCTGCGAAAGGAGGTGGTTTGACATCCGATTTAAAACTAATTCTGATTTAACACTCCCGTGTGAACAAAAATGAGTCTTACATCGGTTTTAAGTATCGATATTTCTTTTATTGTTGGATGTCTTGTCATTTAATTTATAATTCGGAATTCAGTAAAAGATGTTTAATACACATGTTAGAATGAGTGTGTGAAAGCAATGTGAATTGAATTCCGAAGTTATTTAATTCGGATTTAACCACTTCGGAACTGAAAGTGGTGTTCGTGTGAACAGGGTATTAGTGTGTCACGTTTTTTTTTACTTTAATTCAACTTTCATAAAGCTGCAATGATTTTTGTAATCTGATTCTCAAGAAGTATTATTTTTTCCCTATTTTGAAAAACCAAAAATGAATTATGGAGAAATAAGTAGGTTTACAGCAACTATTTCCAACATATAAAATCTAAGATTTTTCCAACTAACTGTACTTAATATTAATTAAAGTACTTTTCACAATACAAGATTACTATAACATATGATATCTCCACATTAAACTGGGAGATTAAAAAAATAATCTTGCCTTGGTTTAATGAATGTTAACTTCTTTTCCTGAAATTTGTCAGAGTTTGATACCCATGACTTTTAGGGATGATTTGTTTGGATTGGTTCTGAGGAAAGTAAATTTTCAAGTTTTCAGGACATAAAAGAGATAAGACATGGGATACACAAGTTCTCAAGGCATCTCAAAAGACTAGATTTAACTGGAGAATTATCCCTTGTAACCTTATAGTGCTGTCACTCTAAGTATTTAAAGATATGGAGACAAAATTTTCATCTGAGATTTAAAAAGAAAATTCTTCATTGATTAAACAGTTATCCAAAAATCTGTTGTGTTTTTTGTTATTTTGTTTTACTCCAAGTTGTTTTCTTAAACCTGATCATACCAAACTATAAACCAATATCTAACATTTCCTCTACCTTTCATCATGCAGTGGAAAGATAAACATGCCTTTATATTATTTCTAGTGATTGTTCCTGCTGATTATTTTAATCACAGATTTCTGGTGTTTACTTTGGCAGTGGTGAAGTTTATAACAGCATGGTTTATACATCTCTTCGTAAGTTATCTGTGTTAACAACACCTATAAAAAACAAGTGATCAATTTTGTTATGACTGGGAGGATTGATATCTTGTGTTTTAATCTATTTCATGTTTTTACTAATTGGATTAAACTAACAAAACTGCAACAACAAAAAACGATAAAGTAGAAATAAATAAGTTAGTGAAATATAGATATAGGTGTGGAGCAGAACTTGCAGTTATAATCTTTGCAATTGATTACAAGTAATGGATGTTACAATTTTTATATATGTTCATCTTTCTGCTATTGGTTCTGTACACAAAGGGCCATTAAAATGTAAACCATTTTATATAGTGTACCTATAGCATTTTCTGTCATTCTGTCATCATCTTCAATTTATTACATAGCCAGTTTCTGTATTTACCTTTGCATTTAAGCTACTCTCAATTTCTTTGTGGAGTTGGGGAGGAGACATTGGTTTTGTCCAGTTGTCCTTGCTCATTTGTCTGATGTTTTGTACTGTCATTCTCTCTGCTGCTTTGCTCTGTTGATATGATTTCTATATGCATAATATTGTGGCCTGCTTACTATGATTTCATTATTGACTCATTTGTCTGATGTAAGTTTTTTTTGTCCTGTCTATCTTGCTGCTGTTTGGTCATGATCATCTGTCTGCTGTTAGTTATTTTCTGCTTACACTGTCCTGTTTATCTGTCTGCTGCTTTGTGTCTCTGTTAATCTGTCTGCTGCCTTGTGTCTCTGTTTATCTGTCTGCTGCTTTGTGTCTCTGTTTGTTTATCTGTCTGCTGCTTTGTGTCTCTGTTTATCTGTCTGCTGCATTGTCTTCTGTTTATATGTCTGCTGCTTTGTGTCTCTGATTATCTGTCTGCTGCTTTGTGTCTCTGTTTAACTGTCTGCTGCTTTGTGTCTCTGTTTATCTTTCTGCTGCTTTGTGTCTCTGTTTATCTGTCTGCTGCTTTGTCTTCTGAATATCTGTCTGCTGCTTTGTGTCTCTGTTTATCTGTCTGCTACTATGTGTCTTTGTTTATCTGTCTGCTGCTTTGTGTCTCTGTTTATCTGTATGTTGCTTTGTGTCTCTGTTTATCTGTCTGCTGCATTGTCTTTTGTTTATCTGTCTGCTGCTTTGTGTTTCTGTTTATCTGTCTGTTGCTTTGTGTCTGTTTATCTGTCTGCTGCATTGTCTTTTGTTTATCTGTCTGCTGCTTTGTGTCTTTGTTTATATGTCTGCTGCTTTGTGTCTGTTTATCTGTCTGCTGCTTTGTGTCTCTGTTTATCTGTCTGCTGCTTTGTCTTCTGAATATCTGTCTGCTGCTTTGTGTCTCTGTTTATCTGTCTGCTGCTTTGTGTCTCTGTTTATCTGTCTTCTGCTTTGTGTCTCTGTTTATCTGTCTGCTGCTTTGTGTCTCTGTTTATCTGTCTGCTGCTTTATGTCTCTGTTTGTCTGTCTGCTGCTTTGTGTCTCTGTTTCTGACAGATATATAGTCCTAACTGCTTACATTTCTTTCTCCTGTTTATCTGTCTGCTGTGAACTAACCCTTGGTGATGTGTCCTTTCTGCTTACATTGTGTCCTGTTATCTGTCTGATTGTAGTTCTCTATCCTTTCTGTCCTGTTTATCTGTCTGCAGTGAAATATAACCTTGAGTTTAGTATTTCTAACAGCTGGTGATGTGCAATGATAAATAGACAACAATACTTGACTATCTTACCATCTGTTTCACACTTCAGATTAGCCATCTGATTATAACTATAATGAGTGTGAATCATTCCAATTAATTCTCTGTCTTTCATCGTCTCTTTTTGTGCATTGTTTGTGCAGTCTGAGAATTGATGGAAATTTCATAGAAACTTGTTTTTGCTTTTGTTTATTATTTTTTGACTTGTGAAATATGTCCTGCTGTCATGGATACAAAGTACCTACATCAAGGAAGGTCAGTCATTTTGATATAATGTTAATTAATCTATTACTAAGTATCAATCTTATGCTCCAGGTGCACGCAATCTACACTGGATATGACAATAGTTCTTTGTTTTGCCAAATACTTTGTTTTTCCCATTATTCATTATTTTCATCAGAAGCTTTGAGACATTATGTGAAGCTTTAATAAGCATTTAAAGACTTAGCATCTCAAATGATTTGTACTTGGACTTTTTTACTGTTCTTATTTTTATATGCCACTAACAATAGTAGAGAAGCACTTAGTGTTTGAGTATGTTTGACCAACTGACCTCAACCAGCTTTATTTACACTTTCTTTCTTTGTTGCAAGGCAGGGCATTATATCTTTCTGACCTTGTTTTCATGAATTTATGCTGTTCTTGTGAAATGCTTTTAAAATGCCAGATAAAGCTTTGCACCTATGTAATTTATAAGTACCTGTCTACTAGTAAGATGCTGTAGTAATTCCTTTCTTTAGTAGTATCTCTGTCTCTATATTTTATGCAGGATATGTACTTATCATGTATTATGCCTAAATTTAAATAATCTCTTAACATGTTCATATACAATTACCTTCTGGGTACCTTTATTTTTCCCCTGTTTTATAAATGTAGGGTATATAGTGATTGATGGTTAGTTCTGTCCTTCCCTTAAACATGTGTATAGGTAACCACTCCTTAATACCTTCACAGGTTTCTTACAAATTTTCCGGAGTTTTTATGCCCCTGCGACTACATGTCGGGGGCATTAAGTTTTACTCATGTCCGTCCGTCCGTACAAATTTCCGTCAAGCTTTTTTCAGAAACCGTAAGTGGGAATAACTTGAAACTTGGAAGGATTGTTCAGTATGACAAACTGTACGTCCTAAGCAAGTTTTAGACCTGTCGGACATCTACTTCCTGTTTGGGGCTGGATCGATACCCAAATCGACATGAAAATTTCCGTCAAGCTTTTCTCAGAAACCATACATGGGAATGATTTGAAACTTGGTAGGATGGTTTAGTATGATAAACTATGCGTCCTAAGCAACTTTCAGACCTGTGGGACTTCAACCTTTTATTTGAGGCCAGCGGGGACATCCATGTCCCATGGACACATTCTTTCTTTATTTTCTTATATAACAAAGATGTTCATCTCCTTTGTGGACTCCTAAATTCATGGTTCTGAAGTCTGCAGCATACAGATTAATGTTAAGTTCACTTTTCAAGGGGTTAAAATAAAATTTTGTGGGTCAAGGCTACCCACGAAAACCATGAAAATTGACACCCCACAAATAATAATGAAACCACAATAGTAAAAAACTGTTAAAAATTGTCATTGTAATAATGTATTAGAATACATACGGATCCATAGGTTAAAATACTTATTTTGTCTTTTTTCAGAGTCAAGCCCTACGTATTGTACGGACCATTGGTCAGGCCTTTGAAGTATGTCACAAGATAAGTGTTCAGTCCACACAATCAGAAGATACGCAGTCAACGTTCCAGGAGTGCTCTGACAGTGAAAATTGTAAGTAATGTAGAATGAGCAGGCTTGGATTAAGAGGGGGTGTGAAGGGTCTATAACCCCTAAAACTCTCATTAATTGTGTTTTCTTACATAAGACCCATGTAAAAAAACACTGTAAAATTTTTGCACCTCATTTTGCTGGGGGGGGAATTTAATGACACCACCTAAACTAAAATCCTGGATCTGCCCCTGAGTTGTCAATTTTCCGGAACATTTCAATAAAAAACTGTCCATTTATAGTGGTTATTAATTTATTATACCCCCCGCAAACAAAGTTTGGGGGGGTATATAGGAAAAACCCTGTCTGTCTGTCTGTCTGTCTGTCTGTCTGTCTGTCCGTCCGTCTGTCCACATAACTCGTAAGCGCTTCTTCTCCTAAACCGCTGGGAGGATTTTGCTGAAACTTAAGATGAAGGAAGTACATCTTATGAAGATGTGCATGAAGAATTTTCATTGCACTCGGACATCATTCAGGGGAGATAATTGGACTTAGACTTTTTAAAATACATTATTCAATGGGAGACCTCTTAAGCACAACTCCTCCTAAACTGCAGGAAGGATTTTGATGCAACTTTACATGAAGGAAGTACATTATATGTAGATGTGCATGAAGAATTTTCATTGCAATCAGACATCATTCAGGGGAGATAATTGGACTTTGACTTTTTAAATACATTATAATACATTATTCAATGGGAGACCTCGTAAGCGCAACTCCTCCTAAACCGCTCGATGGATTTTGATGAAACTGTACATAAAAGAAGTGCATCATATGTAGATGTGCATGAGGAATTTTCATAGCAATCAGACATCATTCAGGGGAGATAATTGGACTTTGACTTTTTAAATACATCATAATACATTATTCAATGGGAGACCTCGTAAGCGCAACTCCTCCTAAACCGCTTGATGGATTTTGATGAAACTGTACATAAAAGAAGTACATCATATGTAAATGTGCATGAGGAATTTTCATTGCAATCAGACATCATTCAGGGGAGATAACTGGACTTAGACTTTTTAAATACATTATTCAATGGGAGACCTCGTAAGCGCAACTCCTCCTTAACCGCTTGATGGATTTTGATGAAACTTTACATGAAAGAAGTACATCATCTGTAGATGTGCATGAAGAATTTGTATTGCTCTTAGTTATTATTAAGGGGGGATAACTGGACTTGAGATTTTTTTTTTACAGTACAGAGTCCAATATGAAGCGGGGGGTATCCTTTTGTGAGCTTGCTCACAGTATTACTTGTTTAGATTAACATTTTGTGCTGCAAAAATGCTTCATTTATGGATGATTTAAAGAAAAATGCTGAAAATACTTTTGTACCGATAACTTCTTGTGACTTCAGCTTTTTGCCCTTAGGCAAGACAAAATCCTACTTTTATTATACCCCCCGTAAACAAAGTTTGGCGGTGTATATAGGAACCACCCTGTCTGTCTGTCCGTCTGTCCACATAACTCGTAAGCACTTCTCCTCCTAAACTGCTCAAAGGATTTTGCTGAAACTTTACATGAACGAAGAACATCAAATGTAGATGTGCATGAAGAATTTTCATTGCAATCAGACATCATTCAGGGGAGATAATTGGACTCAGACTTTTTAAATACATTATTCAACAGGAGATCTCGAAAGCGCAACTCCTCCTAAATGGCTTGAAGGATTTTGATGAAACTTTACATGAAGGAAGTATATCATATGTGATGTGCATGAAGAATTTTCATCCCAATCAAACATCATTCAGGTGAGATAATTGGACTTAGACTTTTTAAATACATTATTCAATGGGAGACCCCGTAAGCACAACTCCTCCTAAACCGCTTAAAGGATTTTGATGAAACTTTACATGAAGGAAGTACATCATTTGTAGATGTGCATGAAGAATTTGTATTGCTCTCGGTTATCATTGAGAGGAGATAACTGGACTTGAGATTTTTTTTTACAGTTCAGAGTCTAATATGAAGCGGGGGGTATCCTTTTGTGAGCTCGCTCACGGTATTACTTGTTAAAGGTAAGGTTATTGGAGATATAACACCCTTTTCAACATGCTGGTGTTACATAGGGCAATCAGTTACAGCGCTAGCTGTGGCCAGGTTACAGCCAAACTTAATAATGAAATAATAATCAATCCAATTCTGTTAACTACAGGACAAAACAAGAAATTTGACTTTCAGTTGTTAAATTAACAAAAGGAATATTGCTAGTCCTTCGGAAGGGATGAAAAAAGGTTGTTCCATGTTTGTGAAGATCATATATCCCATGCACATTAAAGATCCCTTTGTAGAGTTTGATAAAAGAAGGCTCAATGGGAGCTGCTACAAAGGCCACTCTCACAAACTGCTAGCTGGAGAGGGATTTACATATAAAGCATTAAGCGTGTTTCCCAATCCAGGATAAATGTGTTTAAACCAAATAACAAATGATAAATGGTGTACCAAGACCACACATCCAACTAGATTTATGATTTTTGTTTGTTTTGATAATTACCAATCTAATTGTACAAGAATAAAAGACCAAGCAAGAAGACCCATCAGAGAAATTGAAGATCACAATGGTACCAAGGCAAGATTCAGAAATGAGAAAGTCATGCACCTTCAAATTGTTTGTTTTCAAAAATATTCCGAAAAAAGTTATATCACACAAAAGGTGTCTCTTATCCATTTGAATAGTAACATTTGTTCCTTACAATTGCATTGTTGCTCAAATGTTGCAAGAATTGCTCAATATTAGCAAATCCAGGTAATAAAATTGGGGTATTAAAACATGCAGGGACAAAGACCACTCTGTCAAAAATGTCCTTGCACTTTGTTAGTTAAAAACATGTTTTTATTCCCTTTATGATATGAAGAAATTCTTGAATATCAGCAAGTCCACATATTTTCTGCATGTAACATGTGCAGTACATTTGTAATGTTATGTAATACCCTGGTGATAATTAGATACTAATTAGATACCTTGATATACTAAATATATAGAACTGAGGAACATTATCAAATTTAGGGTGCCAATATTGCACCAACTATTTTGATTTACTTCAAAAAAGGTTTCCATGGAAACAAATGTTATAAAGTTTAACAAAAAATTAAGCCTTTGAGATGAAACTGTTGCCAAACATTTTGGAATCTTAATTTGTATTAGAAGATGATCTGTGTTTTGATAAGAATTTGAATTTTCATGTGAAGTAAGCAGGATGGCTTTCATTCTAAAGAGAGGTCAGTTTCTTAGAAGTTGTTTTAATTATTGCTCTTTTTACATCTCTAGTTTCAGAGACAAGATTTATGGACTGATAACTTTGTCCTTTCATCTATTCTCATTTAACTTGATATTTTTTGGTAAGAAAACATAAAAGATACACTTAGATTTAATATATTATTGCCAAAGGTTTCAAAATTTTGTGATTTTGCCAGTTTTATATGTTCAATCCATACTGATAAGCTAATTTCTTTTACATGTTTTATTATTTTGACCCTTCAGGTACATGTTTTTGGCATTTATTTTTTTCTTTATCTGTATATCTCTCAAAATTTACTTATTGAATTTTTTTACTGGATTGAAACTGTACCTGCAAAGTATTTTCAAACAAGTGCAATATTAATTTCAAATTTAACTTCGTAGTTCTTATTAAAACTAATGTAATATTCTATTGCAATTGAAGTAATATATATGCCACAAGAACTTGTTAGAGGAATATTAAGTTTTACTTGTGTCTGTACATATGACTATAAGAGTTTTTCACAAAAATCATTAAGGAAAAGAATGAAATTTGGTATGTTGATTTTATATGACAAACTTTTTGTCCTTAGCCATATTAAGAGTAGTTCTTACAGTACTTGACCACAATGAGATGTTGTATATGACACAACCTACATAAACAAGTGGTTATTTAAAAAATCCACAATAGGACCATGGGCAGCCCTGTTGAACAATAAAGTTGGAATGGCTAGATTGTTATTGTCCCCTGTCGCAATGCAGAGTGGGGACATAAAAATGCTGGTGTTCGTCCATCCATTTATTTGTTCATCCATCTGTCACATTTTTTGGTAACAGTTTTCTCAGCAACTATTAATCGTAGGCTTGCTATATTTGGTATGCAGCCTCAGGTAGGGGTCTCATATGGTGGGATACATTTTCAGATGTTGCTAATCTACTTCCTGTTTAAAAAGCCGACTTAGATTTTTTCCCACTTATCAGGCTCTGTTCTTGTTTTACCATTGTTTCAAAGAAAAAAAGTAAGCTGTTTAACCCTTGTCTGTTCGTCTAAAGTATGATGTACAGACAGCAGAACCATGATATTTTGCATATTTCTTTATCCTATACTTACTTGTAGAACCATATGGTGTAGATGGTGTATAAATTTATGATGTCACTAGTGAGGATGAGAATGAGCTCACAGATTTACCTTGTTTAATCTATATTTTTATATTTTACAGTTAGGAGCATGAAGGAGAAAGATAAAGCTCAATACAACAACAGCATACCTCTGTCTACCCCAGAGAAGGCATTCAAACAGGCACAAGAATTACTATACACAATGGCAGCTAAAACTCCTGTAAGTTCCAGGAACTTGGTTGTTATTTGGGTTTATTATTCATCAGACCACTTACACCCATTTGAATGATTCAAACCTCTTTATGGCTGGAAGTTGATAACTATATCTTTCTTTTCAGACATTAATTGCAAGAATGGTGTCATGAAATCATGCCTTAACACATGAAAAGAAAATTTCCCTATTATAGGGAGAGCTTTATGCAAAGTATGCCATTGGTTGATACGATTCCTCAAATCTCCCAGGAATGCTACAAAGACAACACTTTCATACAGCAAATTTAGAAAGATTTTAAGCTTTTCTCTTATTTCCCCAAAAGGCATAAACAATTAAGTTAATTTTAATGTATGTGACTTGATTTTTTTTAAAATTTCCTTGATAGAATTGACATAAAAATAATAACACAACATTTATGTGTTATCACCGATTATACTTTAATTTGTTAGGGGAAGGAGTATAACTCATTGGAAGAGTCAGATTCGAGGATACCACTGACAACACACCACCACATACAGCTACTGAGAGCTCAGCTAGAGATGCAGCAACACCAGACACAGCTAGCTATAGCACAAGTACATCTACTGAAGGATCAACTGGCTGCTGAGAGTGCTGCACGAATAGAGGCACAGGTACAGTAGAACAGGACTGGTGTTAAACAATGCTGATCTTAGAGAGACATAGATTTATTGCACCTCCAAAATCTGAAATATCTAAAGTTGCTGCATTTTTAGCAAGTGGTAGAATTCTTATACATTTAATAAAAAAAGCAAACAAAAAACAGCAGAATTTATACATTTAAATAACTTGAAACAAGATATGCCAACCACCAAAAAACAAACAAACAAAACAGAAGACCAAACAAACAAAAATTATGTTGTTTTCATATGAAGCTGTTGAAAAGTACAAATTTAAACATTTTATTTTCAATTAATACTATCATTATCCTTATATAGGCCAGATCTCATCAACTTTTGGTACATAATCGTGACCTGTTGGAACACATGGCGCAACTGGTGACAAGTATTCAAGAGCTAGAGGTCAAGGTCAATGGCATATCAACGGCAACAGAGAATTTACTTCCTCCTTTGTCACAATTACAGGTATAACTCAGATTATGAGATGTGTATGCATGTTTAAGTTTGTCTTATAAAATTGTTGTCTTAAAACTTCAAGAATTACTATAAAACCTGGTTCAATTGTCTTCGTAATTTTAGGTTGATCATCCCATTTTTTATTTGGTAAATTTTATGTTTCTTATATTGAGTGTCAGGTACGTGAGGTATTTTCATTTTTGAATGTGATGGGCATAAACATCACTTTTGCTTATTTTGATAGGAAATAAATGACATGAAAAGCTATTAGGCACCATAATTTGATTTTGGTGTCTCATGACTCTCTCCCCAAGTAAATTCCAGGCAAAATTTGTATCACAATACAGGTTAATCAAAAACTGTCGTGTTTGTTGATTGTCAATATTTTCTTCATTGGACATTTAATTTCCTTCCTGTAGCATGCTTTGTATATTGCCAATGTTATATATTGGACAGAATCCACATCAAGTGTCGCGCCATAAACCCATAAAAAACAACAAATTACAATATCTTTCAACTAAATTGACCATTAATAGTGGTCTGAACACAATCTCTGAATGGTAATTGTTTTATTCGGCTCTTAAGGATCAGCATTGGTCAAATTTCATGGTTTATGACATAATTTGTGTAATATCAGCCTTTTTGTAATGGAATGGAGTTCCCATAACAGAAGTCCTAGATCAATATAGAGTAAATCTGACTCTTTAAGCTGTAATTTAGATGCTGCCCATTTCCCTTTTGTTACATAATGTCAATGTATAATATATATTTATGTTATGTAAGGGCTTTTTGAGAAAAATTTCTATGAGTGGGTTTGAAGGCAGTTTTTATTTATTTCTATAATTGGTAGGTGTTTGTAGCTATGAGTAATAACGTTTTGGGGTAGTTGGCGTTAGGAAAAAGTGGGTATACTGGAACAACTATAACTAAATGTGAATTGAAAGAATCAAATTTTATTTGTTTAAAATATAACTTTTAAGATGTTTAATTTTTTATGCCCATTTATGCTCCCACAATGACATGTTTAAGACTTCTAGGCATTATTTTAAGTTATTATACCTCAGTGATGTTTTTCTTCAATAAATGCACATAAAATAATTTCACTATTTTTTTCTGTTTGCTGCCATTGACTCTCAACTGGTCAATAGTTTCAACTATTACAATATCCTTTTCCACAACTATTTGCCCTCTGATGACATTAAGACCTGCTTTCAACCAATGGTTTTCATTGTTAAATTTTGATTGATATTTTTTACCCATGCTAAGTCTTTCAAATGTGTAATTATACCCCCCGCAAACAAAGTTTGGGGGGGTATATAGGAAACACCCTGTCTGTCTGTCCGTCTGTCTGTCCGTCCGTCTGTCCGTCTGTTCGTCCGTCTGTCCACATAACTCGTAAGCGCTTCTTCTCCTAAACCGCTGGGAGGATTTTCCTGAAACTTTAGATAAAGGAAGTACATCATATGAAGATGTGCATGAAGAATTTTCATCGCACTCGGACATCATTCAGGGGAGATAATTGGACTTAGACTTCTTAAAATACATTATTCAATGGGAGAGCTCGTAAGCGCAACTCCTCCTAAACTGCTGGAAGGATTTTGATGAAACTTTACATGAAGGAAGAACATCATATGTAGATGTGCATGAAGAATTTTCATTGCAATCAGACATCATTCAGGGGAGATAATTGGACTTAGACTTTTTAAATACATTATAATACATTATTCAATGGGAGACCTCGTAAGCGCAACTCCTCTTAAACTGCTTGATGGATTTTGATGAAACTTTACATAAAAGAAGTACATAATATGTAGATGTGCATGAGGAATTTTCATTGCAATCAGACATCATTAAGGGGAGATAACTGGACTTAGACTTTTTAAATACATTATTCAATGGGAGACCTCGTAAGTGCAACTCCTCCTAAACTGCTTGATGGATTTTGATGAAACTTTACATGAAAGAAGTGCATCATCTGTAGATGTGCATGAAGAATTTGTATTGGTCTTGGTTATTATTGAGGGGAGATAACTGAACTTGAGATTTGTTTTTTACAATACAGAGTCCAATTTGAAGCGGGGGGTATCCCTTTTGTGAGCTCGCTCACAGTATTACTTGTTGCATTAGTTTTCATGATTTCCATACAAAGTTTCAGGGGTTCCTGGGTATGTAGAAAACGTCCTGTCTGTCTGTCCACATACCTCCTAAATGCTTCTCATCCCAAACTTCTGGACAGAGTTTGATGAAACTTTAATACTTTTTTCACACTTTACTCTTAAGCTTGATAGCAATTGGAATGAAATGATTATTTTAGAAACTATATATGGCTTTATTTGGTCAAAAAGCCATTGTAATACTAAATGTACAACATGATTGTTATGACTATTTCAATAAAAAGCAATGTTGAATGAATGAACATGATACAGCCTGAATAATAACAAGATATGATTGTGTTGGGATGCCAACACACAAAGTCTCCCAAACGATTAAAAAAGTTACAACTCCAAAATGAAGGCTTCCCTTTGTCCCAATGTTCGAAGATCATCATGAAAATTTAATATATTTTGAATATAGTAAGTAAATAGAAAATAATGCAACAGGTATAGTTAAATTTCAAAATTTGCAATTATTTTATATTTATTAAAGATCTTTTGTAAACCAATAAATAAGAATAGTTCAAAATTGTTGTAGAAAAAGAAATAAAGCTTTATTTTTTCCATTGTAAAAAGGACGAGTGTGAAAATAATAATTTTAAAACATAAAGGGAGATAATACACCCATCTTGCTGAAGGTCAAGGGTCAATTGGTCCCTCCCTAACATAGTCCCTAAAAAAGTGAAATTAATGATGACAGGCAGGGTTTTAAACTTTCAAATTTATTCCATTATAATAAGCTGAAATAACAATGTAAATATTTAGTTGAATGAATGCAACCTCATCATCTCAATATTTATGTCTCATTTTAAAAAGTGTATGAATAATGTTTATTTTGCTGTGAAACGGTCTCACATGGAAAACAAAAAAAAATATAGAAATTGCAATAAGACTTTCAGAAAATTGTAAACTATGATGACATTCCATTTACATGTTTTCTACCAATTTAACTATATTTTCGAGATCCACCGAGAAGATTTTTGTTCTTTTCCATTGAACTCGGAGCATCATGTTTAGCCCAGAAACCAATGTTCATCAGAAACGGTCAACATTCCCAAAAATTAGCCGATTTTTGTCGGCCATTTTGAAATAGGCGGCCATCTTGAAAAATTCGAAAGTTTTGTGCACACCTTCATAACATGAATAACTCGTATACCAAGTATGGTTTTGATCTGAAAAACCATCTCCGAGAAACCGGTCGGACAAGTTCATTGTAAAAAAAATCTGAAAAACCTGAGTAAAAACAATAAGTCTCCAAACTTCGTTTGGGAGACTTAATAATTACATACCGAAACTTTTTGCAGGCATTTTTTAACCGATCCTTCTGAAACTTGGTAAACATGTAGGACTAAGGCCAATGTAAAGAATTAATACCAAAAAGATCAGATTAACAAGTCATAAGGGGTTCTGGGGGGTACCAGAAAGGGGGACCGTAGGCCAAAATGCCATGGTTTCGCACACAAAACTCCTTATAGCTCTCAAACAGTAAATCCAATCTGTATAAACAATACCTATTATAAGATGCCTAACATGTACTTGAACTCAATACGGTAATCGTTTCAATGTAAGAGGTCCATTGCAAAATTAAGGGGGTCCAAAGGAGGGGTGGGGTCACTTCGGAAAAAATTTCAAAACTGTATAACTCGAAAACCGTTGGTCAGATTTTTTCATGACTCACCCCTTTTTTGTAGCTTTTATAATGCTGATTTCAAATATCAAATCAGATTTTTGATCGGAGCACTTGATTTTTTTTCAGAATTTTTTTAAAATTTTTTATGTGATTTTTCAAAAATTAAAAAAAATACAAAAAAAAATTATAAAAAAAAAACTATACAAGATAGCAATTTTTGGTCTTTTCCATTGAACTCGGAGCATCATGTTTAGCCCAGAAACCAATGTTCATCAGAAACGGTCAACATTCCCAAAAATTAGCCGATTTTTGTCGGCCATTTTGAAATAGGCGGCCATCTTGAAAAATTCGAAAGTTTTGTGCACACCTTCATAACATGAATAACTCGTATACCAAGTATGGTTTTGATCTGAAAAACCATCTCCGAGAAACCGGTCGGACAAGTTCATTGTAAAAAAAATCTGAAAAACCTGAGTAAAAACAATAAGTCTCCAAACTTCGTTTGGGAGACTTAAATATATTTTTAATTGGTTTAGGAAAGTCTCAGAATAGTTTTATGTTACAGCCTCAATTTTTATTCTCTGACTATTGACAGGTGTCCTGGTTCCCAGACCCTACCACACCACAGTCAGGAGCTATCTATACACCAGATGGTCATGATTTTGATCTGGAAAACTCCTTCACAACTCACCCAATCAATGCTCTGTATAGTAAAGCTAAGATTGACGAAACTGACTCACCTGACAGTGGTCTAAAGGAGATGTCATCAGAAAACTTGGTGTTTGCTGGAGGCAGGAGTCAAGAACCTGTTTACTGGCCGAGTATACTCCGTGGTCAGGTTTCGGTAAATACATCTGAAGGTATCCTGACACAGAACCAGTTTACTGGAATAGCTTCTATCACAGGAAATCCATTTGCTAGTGGTTTTGAAGATGCTTTTAATCAAAATACTATTTTGCAATGCTCTTATGAAGAAAGGATGAAAATCATTGCACCACTTCCATCACAAGAGCCGAGAAATAATAAACTGGAGTTAAAACTGAGTAAAACTCCAAAGATTGATCCCCCACCAGAGTTTCGTAATTCTAAATCTTTTCGTGACTCTCAAATCTCTGCACAAAGTACTGACAGTGCTTCCTCACACGAAAACTGTCCTTTGATGAAGACAGACAGTGACTATCATTCAAATACAACAGGAAGCACACAGTCTCATGGCAACAATAATGGTAGCCATGGAAACCAAAATGGCAGCCATGTTGTTATGCTACACAATGAATCTTTAGCAGAAAGTGAACTCTTTCCTCAAACAGATTTCACAAATGAAAGAATTTCAGAGGAAACCAATGATAAATCGATAAGTCTGCTTCAGAATTCTAATTCATGTCATAATGAAGGATCTGTTCAGAGACAATTGGCTGATCCAAAATGTGCAGAAAGTTACAAAAAGACAAGTTCCACTCTGGACTCATTACAAAAGTTAGAGTTACAAATTAATCGTATGAATCTGGACCAGAAATCAGCTTCTGATTATTGTTTACGGACATTAAGTAATGGAGGAAAAGATGGTGGAGGTTCATTCAGAGTGAAGGCTATTCCCCCTCCTCCCCCTCCAAGACGTACAGAAAGTCTATCGTCTGACATTGGAAGCTAACAGAAATTGTGTTCAAAGAAAGATAACTCGAGACTACTTATGGAAAACAGTTTCTCACTGTGTCAGATATATGTTTATCCAGTAACCTGCCATTTATTTTTACAAATTATACAAATTTTGTGTTCATTACCTTGTGCAATAGATCATTTTTACTTATTTCGTTTACTGACCAACCTAGTTGACCAAATCCATTTTAGATTTAGTTTTTGTTTATAAATTAAAGTTGTTGAATGTTTTTTTCATATAAAGAATGTACAAGACCATGTTAATTTATTGCTAAGATACAGTTATCATTGTTGTGCCATTTAATTGTGTCTCACATTTTTTAAAGAGTTTAAAGACATGAATGTTTTTGGTTGTATATTTATCTGTTTATATATCTGATTTCACCAGTAGATGAGGCCAGGCCAGCAGTCAATGAATTGTCAACCTAACATATGTACAAAAAGTCAGAATTATTTAAGAACAATGTCAAGCATAAGGCCATACATGAAAATTTTTTTAGCTCACCTAGCCATGTGAGCTTATGCCATCACTATGAGTCTGTCCGTTGTTGTCTGTAAACAATTTCAAAAATATTCTTCTCTGAAACTACTGAACCAATTTGACTGAAACTTGGTAGGAATGATATATGACATGTTGGCTACAAATGATCCACATTTTAAATTGATCTGATAAAAAACATGGCTGCTGTTGCTAAAAATATAAGAGGGGGATAAAACAGCAGTTTTTTTTTGCAAATAACTCAAAAACGGGGACAGATATCAAAATTCTGATAGGATTAAAGTGATCAGCACGTCTCTAAAATTTTGAAGAAATTCCAACAAACCCTGTAGGAGTTATTGCTCCTTTTCTTAATTTTTCTGCTTTTTGCACTTATTTTGTCTTACACCTCAAGAACTATTTAAGCTCTACAAAATTGTTCCTTATGTCGAAATTTTCAGATGACCCCTTATAGGAGTAACAGCCCCTTAAATGCCACAAATAATGATTTTAGCCTTACAGATTGTGAACAATAGAAGATAAAGAATAGTTTTTGCTTGCTTAAATGTTCAGCTAATTGAGATCTACAAAATTGTCAATAAGGTTGAAGTTTTCAAATGACTTCTTATAGGAGTTATGGCCCCTTAAAACACCAAAAATAGTGGTTTTAGCCTTATAGGTTGTGAACTATAGTAGATAGAGAAAAGGTTTTGCTTGCTTAAATGTTTAGCTTATTGAGCTCTTCAAAAGTCTCCATAGGTTTGAAGTTGTCAGGTGACCCCTTTTAGGGGTTACGGCCCTTAAATTAGCATTTTATCATGTTTTTTTGCCTACACATATAGAGTGAAACTACATGTATTGCAGATAGAGAAAACTGTTGCTTGCTTAAATGTTCAGCTAATTGAGATCTACAAAATTGTCCATTAATAGGCCTAAATTGTCAGATGACCCTTATATGAGTTAAGGCCTGTTAAATGACAAAAAAGTATATTGTACGTGATATTTAGATCGTATTTCATTGAAAGATTGTGCCACCCATCTGCTTGCTTAAATGCTTAGCTTAATAGAGCGTACAATGGTTTCATTGTCATGATGGGGTGTTGGCAAAGTGAAATATTGTTACATTAAGTCATTGAAACAAGGTGAGCAATTCAGGCTCCTGTGAGCCTCTTATTTTGTTTATGACAGAAGTATGATAAATTGTTAACCTTCTTTTAATCAATGTTATCAATGTTTACGTCTTAATTTTGTCTTATGCATCTATATATATTCCTGAAAATGTCAATTTTGATAAATCCACAAAACTTTATAGCTGTAAAAATGTATTGGTTGACAGTATATGATGATAATACCAGTTACCATCAAAAGAGCATTACATGTTTGTTATTTTAATTCAAGGATTACTTCATAAGTATCTCCTTTAAGATTTTTAATTAGTTTTGAATGTGCCAAAATTGTACGATTTGAATAGGTAAACTAGATAATTAAATCAAATTGCATGTGGCAATGTCAGGTTTAATTTGTATATTGCTTGACAGATTAATTTGCCATTAAATTCCATTGAAACTGTTGATTTATTTTTTTACTAGCTGGGTAGTGTTTTTATCAAGTTTTAAGGATAGAAAATTATGAAATGTGGAACAAGTATAGCGACACAGCTCAAATAACAAGTGGTAATTTTGAAAAACCACAAAGGAAAACTGCTAGCAGACCATAGTTTTTAGCTTATAGCTCAAAAAGTATAAAAGATATTGTGTTCAAAGAAAGATAACTCTAGACTACTTATGGAAAACAGTTTCTCACTGTGTCAGATATATTTTTATCCAGTAACCTGCCATTTATTTTTAATATAAATACAAATTATGCAAATTTTGTGTTCAATACCTTGTGCAATAGATCATATTTACTTTTTTTTTATTGCTCAAAAAGTATAAGAGATACACAAGGAAATTTTGTTCACATGAAATTCACATGAAATCAAGGTTAACGTGAATTTAACGTGAAACATTCACGTGAATTTCACGTTAAACGAGCAATTTAACATGAATTTCATGTGAAATGTATTTAATTTAAGGTGGAAATTGTATGGTGATCCTTTATTGGAGTTTTTCACATCAGAAACCCCAAATTATTTTCCTTTCATCAGTCATTGAATTCAGGTAAGCGATTCAGGCTCCTAGGAGCCCCTAGTTTCATGGTCTTCGCCTATAGGATGAAAACTATTGCAGATAGAGAAAAGCTGTTGCTTGCTTAAACCTTTAGTTCATTAAGCTGTACAAAAGTCTCCATTGGGTCAAAGTTGTCAGATAACCTCTTTTTAGATGTTGTGGCCCTTCAAAGGTCAAAAATAACGTTTTCATGTTTTTGTTCAAAAGAAAAGCTGTTGTTACTTAAACCTTCACTTATTAAGCTCTACAAAAATCTCTAATGGTCGAAGTTGTCAGATGATGCCATAAAGGGGTCATGCCTCTTTAAAGGTAAAACAAAGTTTTTTCATGTTGAACTGTTTGCAAAAAGAGAAAAGTTGCATTTTTAACCTAAAAAATTTTAAAAAAAGCTTTTGTTTGTTTAAATGTTCGGCTATTGTGCTCTACAAAAGCTTTCATAAGTGAAAACTGCATGATGATTCTTTATTGAAGTTTTTCTCTTTAGATGCCCCAAAATATTTTCATTCCATCAGTCATTAAGTCAGATGAGCGATTCAGGGTCCTGGGAGCCTCTTGTTTTATGTAGAATTATTGCAGATAGATAAAAGCTGTTGCTTGCTTAAACCTTCAGCTCTTTGAGCTTGACAAAAGTCTCCATTGGGTTGAGGTTGTCAGATGACCTCTTATAGAAGAGACCATTATGGCTTAAAGACCAGGTGAGCAATTCAGGCTCCTAGGAGCCTCTTTTTTTTATGTTCCAAGAGTAAAAAAACATAAAAGATAGAGAAAAAGCTGTGCCTCCTTTAGTGTTGATCTAATTTATCTCTACAAATTTATCTTTGATTGAAAATTTTGGTGTTATGCAATTCATGCTTCTTGAAAAAAGAATCAATTCAATGACAGATAACTTTAAGAATAAAAGTAGGAATAAACTTTTCAATGCAGGCAAAGAATTAGTTCGGGCATTTTGGTGACGGCTTTTGATTGGAAACTTGTTGCTCGAGCGGCCATTTTGGTGCCGGCTTTTGATTGGAAACCTGTTGCTAAAAGGGACAAGCACTGTACTTTCCAGCTTTTGACTGCACTATTCCGTCAATGGGGCTCCCGCAGGGTACCCCCCTCAGGTCGCATGGTTGCTTTTAAAAGGCATATTGTGGCGAGGTCGCAGGTCGGTTTTTTGGGGCATAGGTCGATTTTATAAAAAGACCCTCAGGTCGCAGGTCGTTTTTAACCCTGCGGGAGCCACGTCAATGGTACCAAGGCAGCATAATGTCATTTCTTACTTAAATAATTTTCTACAGAAATTTCATGTAACATTATGGAAATTCTCTTTTCAGATAACTAAAGTATTAAATGTCTATAAATTCTATTGATCCATTTAATAAATTACATTTTATGTTAGTCAATAATCCACAATTATACATAATATGTTCGAATGTAACTATCTGATTATGAGCACAAATTATTCCTTTGGCATATTAAGGTATAAAGCATATTTTTTGTTTCATTACTACCTGCTTAAGGTGGCACAGAGTGTAAATTAACTAAGTCATTACCCGTAAAACACTACTGGACAATTATCAATATTTTATTGAATACTTTACCGATTAATTACATCACGTGATTCATTCAATATTTCTTTTTCAAATCCTATATAGGTAGACTTATATTGTATTTTAACTATGTATGGCAAAGACAGTTAAAGGGATATAGTGATTTTAACGTCCGTTATTTTATCCCTGCGTGAACGAACATAGCAACGGGGGAAGAAGTGAACCGAATAAGCCAGGCACAAGGTGATTGTTTAAAACTTTTTTCTTAATCGTTTAGCGACATTTAGATTAATTATTCATTAGTTTGTCTGTGTGATTTTTGTTGTGAACTTTTACCATGCCTGAAGAAAAGGATAATAAACCCAAAGAAGACACAAAGGAACAGCAAAAGCAGCAACAACAGAAAAAGAAAGAAAAACCGATAAAAGGTCGACACAATAAGATCTACAGGACACCACCCACACCAGAACCCGAGGAACTGCTGGCCAAGGAGCGAACATTCGTTCTCGATAGTCAAGCCGTTAGCAGTATATCGTCAGATTATTCCAAAGCTAACCCTAAGCTTGGTCCCGTCATACCACCGTACAACTCTCAAAAGGACATACATGTACGGAATTACTACGAGTTTGAAGGTGTACCAAAAACTCTAAAGAAAACAGACCAGGTAAGAAGTATTCCAAAATTTCAATCAAAATAGAAATGAAATAATCTGTAATTTTAACCGTTAACATACTCCAAGGGATTCTGTACCAAGTCCTCGTAACTATAGAGCAGTCTGTGGGGTCGAGTATAATTTGAGGATGACACGAAAAAGACTTGATATTCAAGTTGATAATGCAATAATTTCTTACAATGAGCCTATTTACAATCAAAAAAGGCTTGATATATGACACGTTTTGTACAAAGTATTCTTTTGTTCGTTATTGCAATTCCTTGCAAGTTCGTTATTGCAATTCCTTGCAACGTTCACTTTCCTGATTCAAGAAAGAAGAAATGCTCGAATAGGTGTTTCCGATTCATACCAGTATGTTGAAAAGGGAAAATGAAAAGATCCCAGTTCCAAAATTTTTATACCCTGTTATGGTCGGCTTTCTGATACTGGTACTCAAAGGGTGCATACTTTTTTGTCTTATCTGGTACCATTTCGCCTCCTCTTTTTCTTATTTTCTTTTATACCCTTTAAATATAGATAAACTAAAAGCCATGCGATAAATATATATCTCTCTTTCTGTGAATTATATATTGTATACTTAACTCATGCTTTAATTTCTAAGCCGATTTTTGTTTGCTTTTTGATAAATCTCAAATCAATGGAGTATTATTGAACAAATTTTATGAATACTTAGTAAATCTACCGTTAGCCTACACGGAGCATTGGGAACAAAACCTAATGGTATACCTTATTCTTTAGAATTTCCCAATTGTAAACAGTCTCATTCAAATTAAACCTTTTACAGAAGAGCAGCGTTATAAATTTAATATCCTAATTGCCAAGTTTGATCCGTTGACATTTTATTTGTACATTTAAATTAACACAGACTCAAAAGAAAACTATTTATCTAAATTTGAGAAATAAAATCTATTTTGTTTAATTTGTATCTCAATTACGATGAGATGAAAAATGGTTAAATATATAATCTATAAGTTGTAGACGGGTGTCTGGGCCTTGAGCTGAAAGAAACTAAATTCTCACAGGCAACAAATACATGTAGGGGATAATATAGTGTTCGGGTATGTTCGGCCGTCCGTCCTTCCAAAATGTTGCGAGATGGGGCATTATGTCTTTTGGATGGCATATTCTTGTTGCTGAGATTTTTAAAAGTTCTAATCAGTAGTGGGTCTTAAGTTTCAAAACGATGCACTTGAAAAATAGAGTTCCTAGCTGTTTTAGTTCATAAATTTCGTATAAAATTAACATATACTGAAATAAATTTTGAAATAAGAAGTTCTTTCTTTTAAAAACTCAAAAGTTTTATTAGGATTGGTTTTATAAGTAGACTGTTGTTTTTATCATCAATGTACAGAAAGGTTAAAAAAGACTTATCTATGGGGATTGTTTTTCAATATATTCGTGTCATCCTTGTCAAAAATTCATGGGGTTAATATTTCCTCAATAATACCTTACACGATCACTTGTCAATACTTGAAAACCCTACAAGTGAGTTAATATACCCCCTTCAACGAAATATAAATTTTCTACATAATACCTTTTGATGGCAACCTTATCCGATTTAAAGTATGTCTGAGTATTTTAACATTGCATAAAATCATCGATCGACAATTTCAGAAAACGAAAATTGACAATTTTGTAATCACCCAACTACAGTTATACAATGGCAATAAAAATATGCATTAAAGTTTGCATAGGTTTTTATCAGTTACTTTACACACTGAAATATTTATTGATGCATTAAGCAAAAAGTTTTATGTGATATCTTTACTTGTGTAAAGCTGGGAATTTAATATCTTATTTAGTACATCCTTTTAAAGTATAAAACATCTTTTATACTTATATTACTAACTTGACTATACTAGGATGATATTGCAAGTTTTCGTGTATAAAACTATTTACGTTAAACAACAACAACATCAACAACAACAATAACAACAACAACAACAATCTACAAACTAGCAAAAAGTGTCTACAAGGCATTAGTAGATTTTATTCCTCGGGTTTTTTATACTGAACTTTTCACCACAGTAGTTTATAGTTCAGTCTTTTTTTAACAAGTGTGCAAAGTTTCATAAAAACCCAACTTAAGGCTCACAGATATGTGTGATAGACAGACGCACAGACGGCAACTCAATTTGCAAAACTATCAAACAAAACAAAAAACTACGATAAAGAGCTTAAAGCTAGTCGAACAAGTCGTGTTACCTACCGATCATGTCTTCTGATTTATAAAACTTATTTTTTTATAATAGAATATAATGCGAAAAAAAAAACTATATGCTTTCATATCAGCGTAATTTACTTTATTGATCAGCTTTAGAAGTTTGACAAAATTCTGAATTATCAATGTGGATAGTTTATACTTAATTACAAGCTAATACGCATATCCTTGTCCTCTTTGGAGTTTGCGATGTTGTGGATCCAAGAGAACATACAAGATTCAATATAACCCTCCCCATCCTCGGGGATCTTTGAAATGTTCGTCCCTTCCGAAGGACTAGCAACTGAAACCTCGCGAAAAATCAAGAGTTCATTATAGTCGGAAAATTCAAAGGCTACATTAATAGGAATTTTCCGTTCTGGAAGATAAACATGTGCATTTTAATTAATAAATTGATCCATTCTTTTATTAGATATTTGAATAATTTACCTGATATAAATTAGAATGAAAGTGATTAATTTCTAAAAAAAAATCAATTTTGTTTTCAAAGCATACATTTCTAAAAGTCAACGAGGTATTAAGCTTAGCATGCAAGATTGTCAATGTTCAATATGATACATATCTAGCTATATAGTCTATGTCGTTTGAAAATGGAGAGAAAAATCATCAGGTTATATTATCCGGCGAAAGCTTTGAAACCATTTTTTTTCTGTCTCTGTTCATTGGTATATCGAGTGATAAAAGTTTATAGACACGTCACGATATCTTTTTTTCAAAATCCATAAAAGATTCTAAAAGAATTTGTACAGACCCCCCCCCCCCCAAAAAAAAAGAGAAGAAACGAAGTGCCATTGGGGTTTTCGTTTGCCGGAAGTCCGATAAACCAATGACAAAATTATTTGACACAAAAGTCAAAAACACGAACAAATACCACAATTATACCAAAAACAAAAACAACAACAAGCACTTAAAGCAGCGAACGCGAATTCACGTGCGTCGGAAAGGTTCACCAAATAGTTCCTGCTTGTTAAACACACTAGCCGCGTTGCCCGCCAATAGTCAATTTAGTGTAGGTAAATTAGATCCTGTTAAGGAGGACAATACAAAAACTCTTTAACTATCCCACATCGCACATATGTATTGAATTCATCAGAGAGATAGAAATCTCATATCTGTCTTCGCTTCCTTAAAAGATTCCAACTTCATAATCCTGTGTAAGCATATCACGCTGTCTTCTATTCCTGTTTTGTTTAAAAAAGAGAAGATTGGTTAGGTTTATTTCATTTTTATTTGCAGTTTGAGAAGGGAGGAACATCTATAGAAGGACCAGTCTTAGATTATTTCCACGAACAAGGATCAGGGTACCAATATTTGTCGTTGAGAAACCAGTTTGGAGCAGGTAAGCAAGTATACAAGTCAGCTCTTATTTGTCCTATTTCATTCTTGTCAAGCTATCGACCTTTTCGGGTAACTCTTTAAAAATCCTTTTTTTAATCTTATTGACGAAATTTGTTGTCTCTGCAACTTGTTTTCGTGGCTACAAGTAGTTTACTAAACCTATGAACAGCCAAAGACTTTTAAGTTGCAAATACAGTTTAAATCTTCTTGGTTCATAAGTTTTGCAGTTATTCACGCAATTAAAGCCTTTATGAGAAAGCTAATATATGTAAATATGCTAATGTAAATGTTTGTTTTTGTTACAGGTCATTCATCAGAACTGACAGACGGACATGCCCAATTCATGCAGGGCATAAAACCAGTTACAGGATACAATGGACACTATGGATATAGAAGAAACACACCGTGGCTAAGAATGGAGCCTTCACCATTTGGAACCGCTAGTCGATCCCCTACACATTAAAATATATAACTTGTTCATTAAATAAGCTCGACTGGGTAAATGCATTTTTCATCGTCTGTCAATGGACTTTTTAAGAACTTGAAAAACGAAATAAATGGAAGCTTAAACTCTTGAACGACAAAATATATACGATTCCTGCTAACTATCTGACATTTCAAATTATTGTATTCGAAGATAGAGAATTCCATCTAATTCAGATGTGAAGGATTTTATTCATGAAAACCATTAGGGCTCTAAAGTCTTGGTAAAGCTCTCTCAATGTGATGATAACTGAGTTGGGCATTTTACTATAACCTGCCAAGTTTCCCAAGAAGTTTATATTTTTTCTTTATTGCTATTTATCAACTATTCCATATATTCTGTGACACTTTCACTTTATTGAAGATTTATGTATAGTATTATTATGTGATTTTTTACTTTACTAATTATACCATGTATGTGTTGTGAATTGTATAAATTAATGTTACAATTTAAAGCAGTTTTAATTACTATTATTAGACACGTTAATGAAATGAGAACTAGACCACCAACATGCCAAGCAACAAAGAATAAAAAGCTTCGCCGAGCGCAGCATGATACGACCGCAACATGTTGAACCCTGTACGTTTTAGGCCCAATAATGATAGTCAATTGTTCTGGACACATGCAGCCCATGGTGGACTGACAAAGGTTTTTGACACATGCAGCTTTTGGTGGACTTTCCACTCACATTTTAAAAGCCTATTGTGGATTGATGAGTATTGGTTACTTGAATTGTTTGGTGAGGTTTGAACGAGTAAAAAAGTTTCAATTTTTGGCCCCTTATTACATAGTAGGTGAGAAAAAAGGGGTCACAAAAATAATTCTCAATTTTGCATCCAGAATTTGAAAAGAACAAACATTCAAAATAGATTTTCAAAATCGGACCACAAATAAAAAAGTATCGATTTTGGCCCCTTTTGGTCCCTAATAACGTAATAGTGGAAAAAGGGGGATGGGGGTCTCAAAAATTAATTCTCAATTTTGTATCCGTTACTTGACAAGAACAAACATGCAAAAAAAAATTTCAAAATCGGACCACAAATTAAAAAGTTTCGATTTTGGCCCCTTTTGACCCCAAATTACATAACGGGGGAAAAAGGGGGGGGGGCAAAAATTTACCAGGTTCAATCTTTTATTGTAAGAAACATTCTTGACAAATTTCACAGCAAAGGCCAACTAGGATTAAACTTATATTGAGAAACAAATACAATATTTGATTTTTTTTTGCCCCTTCTGTCCTTAATTTCGAAACGAAAAAGGGGGGCCCCCAAAATCAATCCCATTCATCCTTTTATGGTAAGGAACATTATTGCTAAATTACAAAGCAATGGTATAACTAGAACTAAAGTTATCGTACCAACAAACATGAAAGTAGCATTTTTGGCCCCTAATTTTGAAACAAAAAATGGGGATCCCCAAAATCAATCCCATTCATCCTTTATGGTTAGGAAAATCATTGTCAAATTTCATAGCAATCGGATAAGTTATCAGATAACTTGAACTAAAGTTATTGCACCAACACTAAAAAGTTAACAGACAACTACAACAACGACGACGACGACAGCATCATACCATAATACGTCCGAAATTTTTTTTGCGGTCGTATAAAAACACAAGCTGATATAACTAAGAAATTTAAAAAATGGAGATTCCCAGAAGTCAGAACCAACGCCTGATTCTTTAGCCATAATGGACTCTTAAAGGGGTCATATGACGACTTCAGTCAAAGATTTTTGTACAGCTTCTTCAGTTGGACATTTAGACATTTATTTGCAGAAATATTCACTTATTAAGCAATATTTTTTACCTCTTAATAAGCTTAACCTTTGATAGGTAGGCACCATCTTACTACTTCGGTCAAATGGAGATTTTTGTAAGAAAACTTCAGCCGAACATCTAAGCAAGCAAAATGTTCTCTACCTGCAAGTATTATTCATTTTAGATGCAAATAACGTTATATTTTTCTGTTTGTGGGCAATGTTCCTTCAAGGGTTCATCCAACAACTTTGATCCAATAATAACTTTTTGATCTGACCATTTAAGCAAGCTACAGCTTCATCTACCGTTAATGTGTTTGTACATGTTGCTGTCTTCATGTTAGTTGTTCTCTGTCTAGAAGCGATGCAATATTTCTTTGATAATTTGAATGAAACAAGACGCAAAGAGGCACCAATTGGGCATTCGAGTGTCAAAAAATTCGAAAGGGCAACGACAAAACCAGTAAACACGAACGAGAACAGCACTGCGAAGAAACACATAACTAGATGTGTCTTGGGTAGGGCTACATCGCCCACTAGAAATTAGGTCATTGTGACCTATATATTACGCATGAACGACTTTGGTTAAGGACCATAACTTGGATACTAGATGTTGGAGATCAATGATATTTCACCACTTAAGGTTCATATCTTGGATACTTCTGGTCGGGGGTAAATGGTAATTTAACGCTTTATTTGTCTTTGGTAACGTAAAACCACCAATTATATACCGGTAAATTGGGTCGCTGTAACCTACATTTACATTTACTGGAATACTGTGAAGGACCGTCAAACAGCATCAACTCACAGGAAAGCTTGTGTGACTTAGCTTCCACGCAAGGGCATTAAAATTCCGTATTTTACAGATTAAAATTATCTACAACGCCACTATTATCTACTATGACTGGTTAACGACCCTCTTTGGCAAGCTGTTCCATTCCAGTAATGTCTTCGGGAAAAAGCTGTTCTTGTAGTTGTCTTAGTTGCAACTGATAGGTATAAAGCTGTTGCTGCTCTGTCCTCTTGTGGTTCTTGTAGGTCTGGCTATGTATGGTGGTAGCCTCAGAGCGCTGATGTTGTTCACGCATTTGTAAAAATGTTCTTTTCTCCTCTGCTGAAGGGATGTCAATTTCAAATCATGGATCATGGCAGTGACACTTTGGTGGCGACTGTAATGTCCGGTTACAAAGCGGGCAACTCTACCTTGCGTTTTCTCGATGGAGTCTATCTGGTATTGGCGATATGGGTCCCACACTGATGATGCATATTCAAGATTAAGTCTTATCACTGTCACATATGCCTTTTCTTTAATTTTTTAAAATTTCTCCTGAGAAAAGCTAAGATTCCAGTAGCTTTAGTGGTAATTTGGTCGATGTGGTGGTTCCAGTTCAGGTCATTACCCAGTTCCACTCCGAGGTATGGATGGTATGCATGAATGACTTTGGTTTAGCTCTTGGTTAATGTCCTTAACTTGGATACTACATGTTAGGGGTCAATGATATTTCACCACTAGATGTGTCTTAGGTAACTTGGCACCACCTACTAGAAATTAGGTCATTGCGACCTATATTTTACGCATGAACAACTTTGATTAATATCTTTGTAAATGTCCATATTTCAGATACTACATGTTGGGGGTCAATGATGTTTCACCACTATATGTGCCTTTGGAAGCACCACACCACTCCCAAAAAAAAAGTACTGCAACCTATATTTTACGCATATACAACTAAAATCTAGGTCCAGATCGCAGGAAAATACATGTTTGGGGGGGGGGGGGGTTCAGTCAAGATTGGGAGGGCCATCCTGTGGTTCATAGACACTAGTTTATACTGTTAAGAACTTATTTATAAGGGGCATTTCTTTTCAGATACCCTGGTCAACCTTCCTATGGAAGAATAATTACCCACAGAAAGAATTGATTTAAATAGTTGAGTAAAAAACAAGAGATTACCCTAAAGAATGTCTCGCCTGCTGGCACCTTCAGAATGCCTAGTTATTCGTCTATTCATTCATAAATTCTGGACATTTTTCTGTGTACCAACTCAAATGATTTTAGATATCATAGTAATTGAGAAACAGCCTAAACATAAAAGACTGAACACCAAAAAAAAACCCAAACACAACAATATTAACCCTCTTGGTGCGGGAACCGATCCGAGAAACATTACGAAAAATGTTGGAAAATAAATGCGACGTCATTGTCGATTTATGACGCATTTTGTTAATGACGTTACATTTTTTTCACAAGTGCAAAACAAATATTTTTAATTTTTACAAAACCATGGATGTTAAATAATGCACCATTTTGCTTAAACAAATAAGTAATTTTAGCAAATACCTTGACGAAATCACAATTTTTTCATTTTGTAAAGGGGACATATATGTCCTTCCCGCAGTTAACCGATAAGGACATATATGTCCCTCCCGCACTTGCACAGATGAGGACATATTTGTCCCTCCCGCACCAAGAGGGTTAACAGTCAATTAGTGTAGATATGACGTCAAGCTCAGATGACATGGTGACAGACCAAAAAAAAAAAAGGAATAATTCATCTATATCTTAAAGATCAGATGCCTAGCTATTATAACCTTTTAAAGAAACTCATTGTCAATTGCCCACGTCTTACAAAGACGTTTACAGCCTGAAATAAGACCAAAGTTCACAAAGTCACCGAAGTGTGAAAATGAGTTCAGGGTCACATATTGTAACAGTTGTTGTGTTGACCATAACCTGATCTGTCTATATATCATATATCAGATGCCTACCTATTATACTTTTCAAGTATTTCATTTTCCACAAAAGTCTTGCAAAGAAGTTTACAGCCTCAAATAAAAATCTTCGCCTCGAGCAAAGTAAGCTACGTCCGCAACAAGTTGAGCCCTGTACGTTGTAGGCCCAATATGGATAGTCAGTTGCTCTGGACACATGCAGCCCATGGTGCACTGACAAAGTTTTTTTTTTACACATGCAGTCTTGGGTGGACTTTCCGTCCATATTTCACAAGGAATTCATTTTATTCAAAGGCAGACCAAAATAAATTACAATTACAAAAATATTATCCCTTTTGGCCCCTAATAAAGGGTATTTGCTACCTTCCTTTTTTTGCCCCTTTTGACCCCTAACAACAATTAGGAGGAGGGGAGTGTCACAAAATCAATTCTCATTTTTTTTAATTCACTACTTGACAAAAATTAATGAGCAAATTTTTTTTTTTTTTTGAAATAAAAGTTTCGATCTTGGCCATTAACTTCATCTCCGGAAAAAAAGGGTTGCAAAAATTAATCCTAAAAAAAAATTATTTTCAAAATCGGACCAGAAATAAATAAAAAGCTTCGCCGAGCGCAGCATGATACGACCGCAACATGTTGAACCCTGTACGTTTTAGGCCCAATATGGATAGTCAATTGCTCTGGACATATGCAGCCCATGGTGGACTGACAAAGTTTTTGACACATGCAGCTTTTGGTGGACTTTCTAAATTCGCATTTTAAAAGGAATTATTTTTTTCCAAAGGAGATCAAATCAGACCACAAATAAATAAGTTTCGATTTTGGCCCCTAATTTCATAACAGGGGAAAAGGGGGGGTCGCAAAAATTAATTCTCAATTTTGTATCCACTATTTGACAAGAACAAACATGCAAAAAAAATTTTCACATTCGGATCACAAGTAAAAAAAATTCCATTTTGGTCCCTTTTGGCCCCTCATTACATAATAAGGGGGAAAAGATGGGGGTAGCAAAAATAAATTCTCAATTTTGCATCCGCTATTTGACAAGAACAAACATGCAAAAAAAATTTTCAAAATCGGTCCACTAATAAAAATGTTTCGATTTTGGCCCCTTTTAGGGCCGTAACCCCTATAAGAGGTCATCTGACAACTTCGACCCTATGGAGACTTTTGTAGAGCTAAATGAGCTTAACAATTAAGCAAGCAACAGCTTTTTGCTATCTGCAATAGTTTTCATACTATATGGCAAAAACATGAAAAAATGCTATTTTTCACCTTTAAGGGGCCGTAACCCCTATAAGGGATCATCTGACAACTTCGACCAAATGGAGACTTTTGTAGAACTTTTGATCCTGAAGCAGTAGGGTGGCATCAGATTTCATCTATCTCTTATACTTTTTGAATTACAAGCCAAAAACAGTAGTCTGACCCCCCTGGTCTATTTTTAGCCTCAGCGGCCATGTTTTTTGACGAATCAGAACTTGAAACACATCTATAGTGCATGACACCCTATTGATCAATCATACCAAGTTTCATTAAATTCTGTTCACTAGTTTCAGAGGAAAAGATTTTTGAAAAAGTTATTGTAAGAACAAACTAAAAGTTGCAATTTGGCCCCTTTTGGCCCTTAATTTCTAAACGAAAAAAGGGGGGACTCCCAAAATCAATTCCATCCATCCTTTAATGGTAAGAAATATCATTGTCAAATTTCATTGGATTTGGATGACTAGAACTAAAGTTATCGTGTATACACTAAAGTTAACAGACGACGACGACAACGACGACAACGACGACGACAGCATCATACCATTATACGTCCGCAAATTTTTTGCGGTCGTATAAAAAGTTGCATTATTACCCCCTTTTGGGCCCCTCATTTCTAAATTAAAAGGAAGAAGGCCCCAAAATTAGTACCACAGATGGTTAAATGGTAATGCATATCATTGTCAAATGTCAGAGCAACTGGCCGACCAGAATTAAAGTAACTGTGGAAACAAATGAAATATTTGATTTTTTTACCCTTTTGGGCCCCTAATTTATAAAACTCCAAAATCAATCCCACTCATCCTTTCATGGTATGAAACATTATTGGAAAATTTCACAGCATTTGGTAAACCAGAATAAAAGATATTGTTGGAACAAACAAAAAAGTAACATTTTTTCCCCTTTTGGCCCTTAATTTCTAAACGAAAAAAGGTGGGACCCCCAAAATCAGTCCCATGCATCCTTTTATAGTGAGTAACATCACTGTCAAATTTCATACTAATCGGATAACTAGAACTAAAGTTATTGTGGGCACATTTAACTTAACAGACAACACAGACGACGACAGCATCATAAAAAGACCAAACTTCACAGAGTCACTGAAGCGTGAAATGGGAGTCAAGGGCACATGGCATGGTGACAGTTGTATAAACCAATAACACGACTGTCTGTATACCAAATATCAGATGCTTAGCTTGCTATTATACTTTTCAAGAAATTCATTTTCTACTAAAGTCTTACAAAGAAGTTTTCGGCCTGAAAAAATACCTAAGTTCACTGTGTCACTTGAGCATGAAATTGGGGTCAGGGTCACACGGCATGGAGACAGTTTCATAAACCATAACCTGAACTGTCTGTATAACAAATATCAGATGCCTATCTATCATACTTTGACATATTCTTGTTTGTAAGACTTTTGTGAAAAAAGAAATACTTGAAAAGTGAATACTTGAAACAGTAAAAAAAACCACTTATATGAAAATAAAGACTTTGAAAGGTAATGCACCTAACTATCCCCTTTTCTGCACTAAAATCAATGATTCAAGACAAAACCACAACATTCCTTTTAAGAGGCTTTTTTGTACGTCCATCACACTTTTGTTAGTGCTCTCACACCTTCAATTCTCAATGGATATTTGTGAAATTTATACATGTTTTTATCACTTATAGCTTGGACAAGTTCGAATTGGGGTATTGTGTGACTATTTTTGTGGAAGTTGCCCCCCTTTGACCATGAAAATGAAATCCATGCATCCATCATGCTTTTGCAATGGCTATTCAAATGAAAAATAATTAAGTACTGAACTAACTAAAAAAAATAATCTAGTACTGAACTATCAAGAGCAAGATTCTAGATCCCCAATTGGTAATGGCTATACCAATGAAAGTTTGGTACCAAATTAAAATAAAAAGCTTCGCCGAGCGCAGCATGATACGACCGCAACATGTTAAACCCTGTACATTATAGGCCTAATATGGATAGTCTATTGTTCTGGACACATGCAGCCCATGGTGGACTGACAAAGGTTTTTGACACATGCTTCTCTGATGGACTTTCGACCCAGGGGGAAAAAATATAAATTTTGAATGTTGTATTCTACTCTTTAAAAGAATAATGTTTGGGGAAAAAATTAAAAATTGAACCAGAATTTTTTTTAAATTATGATTACAGCCCAAAAAAATTATTCTTAAATTTAGAATCGCTACCTGACAAGAATAAATTTGAAAAAAAAATTTTCAAATTCGGACCACAAATAAAAAAGCCCCATTTGGCCCCTAATTACGTTATAGGGGGAAAAAAGGAGGGGTCGCAAAAATTAATTCTTAATTTTGTATTCGCTATTTGACAAGAACAAACATGCAAAAAAAAATTTCAAAATCGGACCAGAAATAAAAAAGTTACAATTTTGGCCCCTTTTGGTCCCTAATAACGTAACAGTAAAAAAAGGGGACACAAAAATATATCTGCTACTTGACAAGAATAAACTTGCAAAAAAAATTATCAAAATCGGACAAGAATTAAAAAAGTTTCAATTTCGGCCCCTTTTGGCCCCTTATTACGTAACAGGTGAAAAAGGGGTGGGGGGTCACAAAAATAAATTCTCAAATTTGGATTCGCTACTTGACAAAAATAAACTTGCAAAAAAAAATTTCAAAATCGGACCACAAATAAAAAAGTTTCGATTTTGGCCCCATTTTGCCCCTAATTATGTAATAGGGGGAAAAAGGGGGGGTCAAAAAAATTAATTCTTAATTTTGTATCCGCTATTTGACAAGAACAAACATGCAAAAAAAAATTTCAAAATCGGACCACAAATAAAAAAGTTTTTATTTTGGCCCCTTATGGCCCCTAATTACACAACAGAGAAAAAGGGGGGCGCAAAAATTCATCAGGTTCATTCTTTTATTGTAAGAAACATTCTTGACAAATTTCACAGCAATAGGCCAACTAGGACCAAAGTTATGGTGGAAACAAGTAAAATATTTGATTTTTTTTCACCTTTTGGGCCCCTAATTTCGAAACAAAAAAAGGGGGGACCCCCAAAATCAATCCCATTCATTCTTGTATGGTAAGGAACATTACTGTCAAATTTCATAGCAATTGGATAACTAGAACTAAAGTTATTGTGGAAACAAACAAAAAGTAGTATTTTTGGCCCTTTTTTGGCCCCTAATTTCTTAACGAAAAATGGGGGGACCCCCAAAATCAATCCCATTCATCCTTTTATGGTAAGGAACATCATTGTAAAGTTTCATAGCAATCGGATAACTGGAACAAAAGTTATTGTGGAAACACTAAAAAGTTAACAGACACCGACAACGACGACGACGACAGCATCATACCATAATACGTCCGCAAATTTTTTGCGGTCGTATAAAGAGCAATGGACAGGTCAGGCCTTTTGAACAGACTAAGCTTGTGACCTTTAACTTTGACCACAAATGACAACAGGATTTTTACCTACTTTCATAAACTAGAGGCTCCCAGGAGCCTGAATCGCTCACCTGGTCATTAAGGCATAATTGTCTCTTCTTTAATGGGTCAAGTCCCAACTTAGACACAACGGAGACTTTCCTGAGGCTAAATGAGCTGAACATTAAAGCAAGCCCCACCTTTTCTCTATCTGCAATAGTTTTCATTCAATAGGGCAAAAAAACATGAAAAAACGCTATTTTTGACCTTAAAAGGGCCATTACTCCTATAACAGCTTATCTGACAACTTCATCCCTATTGAGACTTTTGTAAAGCTTAATGAGCTAAACATTTAAGCAAGCAACACCTTTTCTCTATCTGCAATAGTTTTCATTCTATAGGGCAAAAACATGAAAAACGCTATTTTTGACCTGATAAGGGCCATAACCCCAATTAGGGGTCATCTGACAACTTCGACCCAATGGAGACTTTTGTAGAGCTTGATGAGCTGAACATTTTAGCAGGCAACAGCTTTTCTCTATCTGCAATAGTTTTCATTCTATAGGGCAAAAACATGAAAAAACGCTATTTTTGACCTTAAAAGGGCCATAACCCCTATTAGGGGTCATCTGACAACTTGGACTTAATGGAAACTTTTGTAGAGCATAATGAGCTGAACATTTTAGCAGGCAACAGCTTTTCTCTATCTGCAATAGTTTTCATTCTATAGGGCAAAAACATGAAAAAACGCTATTTTTGACCTTAAAAGGGCCATAACCCCAATTAGGGGTCATCTAACAACTTCGACCCAATGGAGACTTTTGTAGAGCTTAATGAGCTGAACATTTTAGCAGGCAACAGCTTTTCTCTATCTGCAATAATTTTCATTCTATAGGGCAAAAACATGAAAAAACGCTATTTTTGACCTTAAAAGGGCCATAACCCCAATTAGGGGTCATCTGACAACTTCGACCCAATGGAGACTTTTGTAGAGCTTGATGAGCTGAACATTTTAGCAGGCAACAGCTTTTCTCTATCTGCAATAGTTTTCATTCTATAGGGCAAAAACATGAAAAAACGCTATTTTTGACCTTAAAAGGGCCATAACCCCTATTAGGGGTCATCTGACAACTTCGACCCAATGGAGACTTTTGTAGAGCTTTTGATTCTGAAGAGCCTAAGATCCTTCAGATTTTTTCTATCTGTTCTAGTTTTCAAGTTATAAGTCTTTGAATGTGATTTTACCCTATGTTCTATTTTTAGTAACAGCGGCCATGTTTGTTATCAAATCATAAAGCCGAACACAATTTTTAAACATCATGCCCTAATTAATACTTGGACCAAGTTTTGAAAACTTCCATTCAGTGGTTTCAGAGAAGAAGATTTTTGAAAAAGTAACGGACGGACGACGGACGGATGGCGATGACAATAGCTCACTTGACCCTTCGGGTCAGGTGAGCTAACAAAAGGCAGTAGAAAATATTCGTTCAGAATCACAAAATTTATTGTTGTGTTTAAACAAGGAATAACAAACAAATCAATTGGTGTTTTTCCACATAATTTTAACCATCTATGAATCTGGAACATATTATTAAAGCTAAACATTCATAAAATTTAAAAATAAACAAAATAGTATAATACAAATAATATCATATATGAAATAAACACTTTGGAATGTTTTAAATAGTTATAAAAACTTATTAAAAAGTCACATATATAATCATATTTTGTATAAATATTAATGTATACATATTGTAAAATTAGAATATCAAACATAATGACATATTAAATGCACTTTGAAAAAAAAACACATAAGTTTTCAATGTGCGATAAATGACAAAATACATAATAATTATGATTTTTAAAAGTAACTATTAAAGATCTAATCCATTTTATAGACGGTTTCGAAAATACATACTGAACTCTTGTACAGTTTATTGTCTTATAAAATTAAAATATACTGTTCCATTTAACTTTGTGGCATCAGAATAGTTAACCTTAAATAAACAAGAGTTAACACTAAAGTATGTCTCGCCTGCAGGCACCATCAGAAACAATTATTCTTTCTTACTTCCACTATATTTTGAATTTACATGGATTTTCAGTTTCTGAGATCAAAAGATGTTTATAGAACTTAAACATTGCAAATATATGCAATAAAAATAATCAAAGTCACTCAACCGGAAAATCAAGGTCAAGGTCAAAAGATGGGGATGCAACTGTGCTAAGCTAATACTGGGGCATATGTATACCAAGTTTCATCAACCTAGGACCTATAGTTCTTGAGATATGGAGGTGCTCGCAAAACTTTTCAATTGCTATTATATGTATTGAAAATTGTCAAAGTCACTCAACCAAAAAATCAAGGTCAAGGTCAAAAGATGGGGATGCAACTGTGGTAAGCTAATACTGGGGCATATGCATACCAAGTTTCATCAACCTAGGACCTATAGTTCTTGAGATATGGAGGTGCTCGCAAAACTTTTCCATTGCTATTATATGTATTGAAAATTGTCAAAGTCACTCAACCGGAAAATGAAGGTCAAGGTCAAAAGATGGGGATGCAACTGAGCTAAGCTACTACTGGGGCATATGCATACCAAGTTTCATCAACCCAGGACATATAGTTCTTGAGATATGGAGGTGCTCATAAAACTTTTCAAAAAAGTTAACGCCGCCGTCGCCGGTAAAGTAACACCTATGTCCCGCTCTGTTTCGCAGGCGAGACAAAAACTATTTAGTCTGTTATCATTATCAAATATTATAGCTAACTTTAAATTGTTGCAATACTCAATACTAAAAACGTATTACCTTTTGCCGTCGTCAATTTTTTCACTTTTAATCTTACTGACAATGTTGTGAATAATAAATTTCATGGGTTTCTTACTTTAAGCTTTTGTATTTCCACTTATATATATATATATTTTTTTTTTTTACAGATTTCATAGACCATGAATATAAAAAAAATAGTTCATCTTAAGTCATGGCCAATTTTGTGGATTCATTTATTTCTGTGGGTACCAATTTCATGTTTTGATGAAATAGGACCAGTTCGTGGATTCTAAAATTCATGGTTTTTAAGACTGCAGCAAACAAATTAATGCTAAATTTCCCTTTTGTGGGATATCAATTTTCGTGGGGAAAAAGGCCACCCACGAAAACAACGAAATTGTAATGAACTGGGTTCCCACTATTTTTTGGACACAAAATTCCAGGGTTTTTCAAGGACTTTTCAAGGGTATTGAGGTCATTTTTTAGGATTAAAATAGTCCGCACAAATTTAAAAAATCCAATATTTTTCGGCCTTTTCTTATCAAACGGTCAACAAATCTGCATTTTACTAAATTCCAGGGTTTTTCAAGGATATCTGATAAAATTCAAGGATTTTTCAAGGTTTTTGAACATTGAAATGAAATTCAAGGACTTTTCCAGGTTTCCTTGAATTCAAGGATGGCATGGGAACCCTGAATGAAAAAGTCAAGAATAGTAATGAAACCATAATAATAAACCTTGTCACAAACCTGAAATACTTTCAGTGAGAGTGAACATAAGTTCCATGCCATTTTTAAGACACATGGTGATCATTTTTATAGTGTAAATTGTGCATCAAATGTCCCCGATGTAATTTTCAAAACTCAAGGGAAAATCTTAATGAGATCAGTGACAATAAATATCAAAAATATGACATGATAACTGAATGAAGATGTGAAAGCACTTAAATGCAGTAGCTGTGAAAGTTTTCATAAGAAAAATAACAATTTTTTTCTGTTATTTGTTCATACTTTTTACATCATTCAAGCAAAAATCCACTGGTATTTTAATTCTTATTTTTCCCATTAAAACCATTACAATTCAAAATATTCATTTCTTTGGGTAAAGACAACAGAAAAGTTACAAATAGTTTCAAATTTAACTTTTTTCTATCCATTTTAAGTAATAATGCAAAAGAAATCTTAAAACTACCTTTATGATAAATGATTATAACATTTTACTTTTTTTGTTACAAACTAATGAATAAATGGTAAAAATACTGAGCAAGAATGGGCAACTCCTTAAAAACCCCCAAATATCATAATTATGTCAAAACACAACCGAATAAAAAAGTCAAAAATAAACAATGAGATCACATGAAATGCAGATTGACTTCAGTTTGCTACGAAAATGTTGTATCATCATAGTTTATCTTGTTCCTAGATTGAGCTTCAAATAGCTCACGTACAAGTTGAGCTTTCTCTTGTTCTAACTGTGTAATTTTGTCACTTTTCTGACCGATCTCCTGAAATTAAAAATAGATATATAATATATTTTTAAAAATGGTACAATGAATTGTACAGATTTCTATGGAAACATTTTTATTTCTTTCTTTTTCAATTTGAAAACAAGAACATGATGCCTAACAGGGCAAAAGGAAAAATAACTTCAACCTGAAGGTAAACCAGTTTCAGAGCACACATTCGGCCCCAAAATGCCAATGCAACAAAATATCAATAACAAAATAAAAATGCAACAAAAAATTAATAAGGGAATAACTATATTGTATTTCAAGCTGTGCTTGCATAGTTAGATTTAAATGTCACAAATTAAGTTTATCTGATGATGTGTAGCAGAGTAAGGTAAACATACATTTATGATAGTCACAGCTTGAAATACAATAGGGTTAGTCCAATCTATTGCAACCTCTAAAAATGTTTCTTTTTTAAACAAAGATAATGTCTGAAGGCATTTGGTGTGTTTTCTTGAAAATAAAATCCATATTGACTTCTGGATATTAACCCTCAGGCAAAAGGGTGGATTTTATGACCAATGAAAAACAGGGTAGCAAAAATATTGCATTAGAATTTGATACTTATATTGATTCCTTCTCAATTATGTGCAAACAATGACACCAAAAATCTAACAAAATGCCTTATTGGTGAAAACCTAGAAATTTTAACCCTGGAAATAAATAAATCCACAATGTACTACCTTGGTGAGCTGCCTATTCTGGTCTTTAACTAATTTGAGCTGATTCTGTTCCAATTGTTGGTGAGAAGACGACATGGCTAGGTTCATATGCAAAGGAAATCCCTGCAAAATATCAAAATACTGAAAAAATGGATTTTACTGTAATGCAAAATCTTACCATTGATTATACAGTGGAACCTGTCTAATCCGACACAGCTTGGGACCAAGAAAAAATGTCAGAAGTGACAGTGTTCCGGATTAGTCAGAATAACATGAAAAAAATGGGGTTTTTTGTAATAAGAGCATGTACGAATTATTGCCTGTGTAAACCATCAGTATGAGAGTTCATTTAAGTCACTAAATTTAGAAGTCACCATAAATCGGTTCTTTTTTGCCCCTTCATTCTCATTGAACTGCTGAAAAAAGTCTTTTCTTTTCACAATGTCTGATACAGTAGATCTTTCTATTCCGTATTTTGGGATTTTCTCAGAATCTTCAATCAATTTCAATTTTTGTTCCAAATTTAAATCCTTTCTAGCGCGTTTTGGTGAAGGACTCGCAATTGGAGAATCAGAAACTTCTAGAATTCGTTTTTTGGGAGTCGACGTCATCTTATAAAAGCTATATTTTGAGTAATAAAAATCTGTAATTTTCTTAACTTATTTATAAGAATCTTTTCTCACCTCTATACTTACTCTATTGAAGACCTAATATCCACCTAAGGCTATGCATTAATATTACTAATGGGGAAATGAAATGTGGTGTAAAGTTCACTGTTGGTGTGTTGGACTGTGTGAACAAAGAAAACTACATGTTGTTTGCATGAAAGGATTAACAGGATTAATCAATGCCGGAATTATCAGGGATCGATTAAAGGATTAACTAATGTTTGGACTGCAATTTTGGGTCGGATTCCAGAACTGACAGGTGACAGATTTATCAGTGTTTAAATATATAGTTTATTAAGGGGATTTTATGGGACCAAAAAAAAAGGGTCGGTTGTCAAAGTACTCCAGAAAAGTCAGGTGCCGGATTTGTCAGTTTCCACTGTATGTCTGAAAGTTTTTTGCTGTCATATTAAAATGTCTCTTCACTTATTTAATGATATAGTGCTTAATTTATAGATATATCTTTATATTGTCTAAAAGAACAAATTAACAACATAAAAAAATCTGTACAAAAAATCTGTACATAAAAAAATAGAGAGCCGGTGGTGTAGTGGTTAACATGTCGGGCTACTAACATCAAGGTTCGTGGTTCGATCCTCGTCCCGGGTGAAAATTTCATGAACCAATTTTCAGACTCTCTCTTGACACCATTTGCGAGGATGGTCTCAAGGAACGATGCTAGTCCTTCGGAAGGGACGAAAAAAGGTTGTCCCGTGTATGTGGAGAGCAATACCCCATGCACGTTAAAGACCCCTTTGTAGAGTTCGATAAGAGTAGGCTCAATGGGGGCAAACTGCTAGCTGGAGAGGGTTTTACATAAGCATTAAGCTTGTTTCCCAATCCAGGATAAATAAATATGTTTAAACTAAACTAAAATCTGTCAAAGCCAATGAAGGCTGAATTCTGTTAAACAGGAAGTAGACAAGCGGCAGATTTAAAATGTCATGCTGGACCTCATGTTGATGCTGGAAACCAAACATCAAGAGGCTGTGGTAATTTGCCACTGAGAAAAATGTGAAAACTACCTGACATCCTATATCCCTAATTCCATAGCAATCCCAGTGTTCTCCCCAGGCCCTTATAGCATCTCGGGACCGAGACGCTATCGTAATTTGCCGAGATGCTATCAGTCTTTACCGAGACGCTATTTTAAATTGTTAAAAATACAAAGGTATTGAGTTGACGTCCTTATGAAGCCACTGACTGATTGATGTTCATTGAGTAATTGACACATTTACAACCCCAAGCCAATTAACAAAAAAATCAATGATCATGGTTATCCCAAATTGACTTACCTTTTCTGAACTCTCGACTAGTGTTTTTATTTGATGATTGACTTCAGCTATCCTTGCTTTTTCAAAATTAATCCTTTCTTGCATTGCTTCTAAATTATAATCCTGTAAAAGAAAACAAGTTATTTTTCTCAATCCTTCATTGGTGTGAGCAATAAACTTTGAGTAGTTTTAAATTCAAATCTTTTTATAAGCTAAAAATGTAACTCAATGAAAATAACTGTACTGTAACATTGCAATAAGTTTTAAATTATAAAGTAAATACATAATGATCTACTACATGCAGATCTGCTTAATAAGGGTATGCATAGATTGACACTTGGTTTTATTGATGGATTCTGTTTGCTTTTTAATTTCTTTACTGCAGATTTTAAAATGACTTTTTCTATTGATGCTGTCATGTCTGTGTCATATACATTATTTTAAACAATTATTCTATACATCATGTTGAACAAGGATTGGGTATTATTTGAAATATGCAATTGTTATAAGGTGTAACTAATAACAAATTTTGAGTAATAAGCAAACTTAGCTAGCTCCTTTAATGTACAAAGCAGTCTGTGAAATTAGCACTGGCCCGCTTGCCCCTGGCCAGTAAAATTCCTTTCAGGCAAGTGAAATTCAGAGGAATTTTGTATTGGATAGATAGAACAAACTTAAAATCAAGGATTCGGGCAAGTGAATCTCAAATCTTAATTTCCTAGACTGACAAAGTCTGCCAAATTGCACAAGACTAAAAATGTGATGAAAGAAAAAAACAGTTTTAAGGCCATGCTTTTCTCACATTGAAATAAACTTACATTTTGTGTTGTTTTTCCAACGTATTTTTGTTTCTCTTCCAGGAGTCTGATCTGTTTTATATACCATAACCTTGCTTGATCGACCATGGCCAGACCCTGTACTAGGACCTGCTTCTCTTCTTCTAATTGTTTTGCTCTTCTTATCTTAAAGGAAAAATCACAACTACATTGTTCATGTAAAATGACCCGACTACTAGACCTGCTTTCGCATTCGGCAACGCAGGTAAAAATCAAATTAAGTTAAGAAAACTTAGTTACATGAAGATAAAAAACAAGACTTTATTCCAGTTTTGAGCCAATATATCTTAAGTTGTTATTTAAGCACACGTCTAAATCAAAGTTAATGTTTTCTTTATTGTCTAAACACAAACTTGGATGGGTTTTTTAAAACATTTTTAGAATTTTTTCCACAAATGATTTTTGTTTGGTCAGGAGTGACAGAGGAATGGCTACATGTATATAGATAAAAATAATCTTAAAACATAAATGGCATCCTGTTCTACATCAGTTGGAAAAGAATAAAAAAGACTGAATAAATGTGCATTCATGAATGCATTTTCACTAATATAAAGTTAAGTTTACCATATTTGAATCCACACCACTAGTCAATGTATGTCTCCTCGCTGAATCTCTCCTTTTAATACTTGATGGATGACTAGAACTTGGTGGAACATGGCCATGATCCGACACATTTAACTGAGATATGTTTACTGCAATAGAACAAAAAGAAATGACAAGGGTAGGGAAAATGTCTTCTTTTTAAAGGCATATTGTCTACGGCAAACTCATTTTTTTTACCCCTCAATTTTTTGGTGTCAATTAGACCGAAATGCAATAAAATGAATATTGAAAAACAAATTTGCTACAAATTTTGCCTCAAAAGTAGTTTTAATATTTTGATCAAAATAGCTCGACAATATTGATTGATATTGTATTTACCTGCACTACGTCACATTGACACAGATTTAGACTGAGTAGTTTTAACACGGACACTAAGCGGAATCTCGAGTTTTGTCCCCTAATACATTGATATGTTGAAAAAATACCGATATTTTTCGTGTTTACCTTTTAAATAACATTCAAAAATTAATACAGGCAATAATTGTCAGTTTTATTCATTAAGTAGCTCTAATATTCGGTTGCCGTTTAAATTTTCTTCCGAGCTAAAACTTCGAGTAACAGATTATGCACCACAATATGCCTTTAAGATTATTTACATATACAAGTATCTTTGTATTTATATTCTTAATTATTGAAACTTAACAATGCATCCATCTCCCTATCATATGCATAAAATCAGAAATCTAAATCATGTGGTACAGAAGACATCTTACATGTATGAAAGAGATAATAATATATGTACATGCCTTTTCCATATTCATATCTTTCTGGTTATTTCTGTAATTTGAACTTATTTCAAACAGGTCTCGGGAAGCCACAAAAAAATAAATAAAAATACTCCCAGTGCAGCTTAAATATTTGTTTCACGTTGATAAATAATAAGCTTATATGTTGTTTACCATAAATGTCATTTTTAGCAGGAGATGTATCTTGCTTTTGGTTGTCGTTAGAACTTTTGAACTGCTGGTTGCTGTTAATTCTTTTCTGCCAGTTCTTGAGTTCATTAATTATCATCTTGCTTGTATCTCCTCTTGGTGGAACTTTGGGAGGATTATTGTCAAGAGGTTTAGGTGGTGACATTCTATCAGGTCTTGGTGGTGGCCTATTGTTGGAACTCTGATAAACTTCTCTGGTGACTTGTGAATCACTATTGGGGTTCCTTCTCCCATTCTTTGATATCGGATAGTGTACATTATTTGGTCTAACAGCTGCAACAGTGCTTGAATTTTGAGAAGTATGGGTTGTAAAGTTTTGTAAAGGCTTATTGTCCTGAGATAGTTTGACTGGTAAGGTTTGTTGACTTTTTTGGTTTGTATCTTGGTGACTTCTTAGTCTTCCTCTATGTGGTCTACCCAAACTACCAGTGCTGTCCCTATAATCAATGTTCTCTTTGTCTGACTGTTGGTTAAAGCTTGGTTTATTACTGCTTGTTAAGAGAGCTAATTTGAGTCCAGAAACAAATCGATCAAAACTTAGATAGCCATTTGGTGGAACAACTTTTCTGAGTGCATCCGTCACCCCACTGGGTAAACCTTTCACTCCCTCCTCATGCCAACGTGTTTCAATGTCTTCCAACCTGACATAACCTGATTTTTTCTCGTCTAGAATATCAAATAAAACTCTCAAAGATGTAAGAAATTGTTTTGGGAGTCCATCTGTGCTATTCCAAGCTTCCACACTGGTCATCTTTTTGTGTTGTGTACCGCTGTCGCACCTGAACCTTCAACTTTTCTAATATTTGTAACACGAGTTTTGATTGGACAATGTTAAAGTGAAAGTAAAAAAAATATATATTTTAACCCGTACTGGAGTTTAAAGAACAAAAAATACTCTTGTTAAAAAAAAACCACACAAAAAAACAACAACAATAATAAAACAAAATAAAATAAATAAAAATAACAATAACGATAAGAAAATGAATAAAAAAAATTCAAATAAAAAAAAAAAATCAACACATAACTTCATAAGCCAAGATTTTTTATATAAATAATGAGACATGAAATAAGTGTACACGACAAAGCTCATTTAACAAGAGGTTATTTAGAAAAAAAAACACAATGTAAAACCACCAGCAGCCTTCAACGAGACCAGTAAGCGCTGCTCACAATCGGCCCATGGACCACAGGGACTTGCTCCCCTCTATCAATATTTTGTTAGTGTCAATGTGCGGTGTTTTTTTCGTACCGCACAATGACTCTTAACAAAATATTGATAGAGGGGAGCAAGTCCCTGTGCATGGACTAAAAAGAATGCATATAATAGACCCCTTCAAAAACCAGGAACAGGAAACATAAAAATGATAAGCACAAACAAAATCTTTGTCAAAGATTCCTGGCTTAGGACAGGCACATATGAAATGTGGTGGGGCCAGTTAAAGAAGTTTTTTGGACCGAACCTCCCTCTACATCTGTTGTATGTAAGATCATGGAAAAATAGTACGGGAGAAGCAAAGGTGTACCTAAGGGGTAATCAAACATCATTATCCCGAATCGGTAGACAAAAAATCATTACAACGAAACAAACAACACAACAACACAAAAAAAAAAAACACCCACACAGATAACAACAAATCTGCATTCAGCAACGTGAACTCAAGTCGAAACGAAAATGAACTCAGGTGCTCCAGAAGAATAAGCAGTTCCTTCTTGCTATAGCACATCCGTCACGTTGCAAAATTCGATTTAGTTTTGGTCAAATCCAGAAAGGATGGCACTATAAAACTCTACGTCAAACCAATATATGTGTCATCTCAGAGACAGAACTCCCGATTTTGTCTACAAGCACATGTCTTCCGTAAAAATTCTTGAGTGATGACAACAACCTGGGAGCAACGTGTCCTACGCTATCACACCCTTGGCGATCCTACCAAGATCTTTCTTCATTTTACATGCAACAAATGATTCATGTGTCTCTCGTACTGATAAAATCAAATGCAAACAAAGGTCTAGCAAATCAGCTTCAACGTGAAAAAAATCAGAAATATCGTTATACTCCCCACATGCTGTGGAATAAGGAATCAATTGTGATATGTAAACTACAAATGCTGGAGCGGACGGAATATTGCTACACAGATGGGGAAAGTTCACTATTGGAAAGTTGAAGTCATCACCTTTGTCATAAAGCTTTGCACAAAGCCTTCAAAGTGTGTCAATTTCGATAAATAGATCCAAATATGAAGCAGACCTCCTAGAATCTGTGATGTCCTTTATCTCATGTTCCTTTGGATATATGAGATGTAAATAGTCACCAAATCGAGGATTGTTTAGTGAAAGGACATCATCAATATAACGAAATGTGAGATTGAAGGAAAAGGCAAGTCTGTGGTCCTTTTTGTCTAGAAGTGATTGCCAGAAGTCCGCTTCATATGAATGAAGAAACAAATCGGCAAGCAATGGTGCACAATAAGTGCCCATTCGGATACCTATTGTCTTCTGAAAAACACGTCCACCAAACTGTACAATTGATTGATTGATTGTTGTTTGCTTAATGTCCCGTCGGCGATATTTCAGCCATAATGTTGTGATATATAACTAAAAATTCCAAACTGTACAAATATGTTGTCGATAACAAAGTTGGTTACATAATCGACCATATGTATAACAAATAAATTGTTTTCCAACAAACGATATGGTTCATAAATGGAAGGTCAACATCACTCCAATTGCTGGACGTCTTTGACAAATGGACAGAAGCACTCATAAGAAATAATGGCTACGATGTTGATTGTTTCTATACTGACTTCCAGAAAGCATTCGACAATTTAAAGTTCCACACCAAAGACTGGTGAAAAAAGTAGAAAACTATGGTATCAAACACCCAATTCTAAAAGGAGTAAGACATTTCCTTACTCTGAGACTTCCGAAAGTATCAATCAATAGCCCGAAAGAAAGGACACCAGGTATTCCACAAGGTACGTTTCTCGGTCATATGCTCTTCGTACTATACATAAAAAAATTTCAAGACAAAGTAAGCCCAGATGCCCATGCTCGTATTTTATTTTGGCAGATGAAACCAAAATATTCAGAGTTGTAGAAACAGAAAGAGGCAAAAAAGTGCTACAGAGAGAACTGAAAATCACGGAAGAGTGGAGCGAGACCTGGCTGTTCAAGTTCCAGCCAGAAGTATGCAAGCATATGCCTATCTTAAGATCAAGGGAAGAACCTGGATATATATCACAAAGTATGATCTCTTTGGCTCAAACATTAACATAGTTAATAGGAACTCCTTTTCTATGGAGTCACCTTAGCGTCACGCTTTAAGCGGCACGCATTACATGCTAGGCGGGGTTGTCGTACGGAGTCCTAGAGACTTCAATTTATAAAAACTTTGTTGTATGGGCGTCCGCTGGTAGAAAAAGATGTAAAATCGCTCCTTTGGAACGACCCTATAGCATTAGCGATTATGCTATACTCCAAAATAGTAAATTCCGGGGGGGTGTAATGCATGGCGTTAATACGTTACAGGAACTCCCTTTTTAGGGAGTCACCGTAGCGTCACGCCATAAGCGGCACGCATTACATGCTAGGCGGGGTTGCCGCACGGAGTCCTAGAGACTTCGATTTATAAAAAAATAACAACTTTGTTTACTACTCACCACAATAAACAACTTCATGAAGTCATATGACGCAGGAATTCAAACAGATGTAGCCATCCTGGTCTTTTCAAAGGCTTTTGACACTGTACCATACAACAAACTCCTACAAAAAATAGATTCGTACGGAATCCGGGGCACAATCAATAACTGGCTACGTATGTTTCTAACACAGAGGACAATGAAAGTAGTGTTGGAAGGAGAACATTCGGAAGAAGTCACTGTGGACTCAGGAGTCCCCCAAGGCACAGTTCTAGGCCCAATACTCTTCCTCTGCCATATCAACGATCTGCCAGATTCAGTAAATTCGTCCGTTCGACTATTTGCGGACGATTGTCTTCTATACAGAAACATCAAAACAGCCAACGACCACAAATACTACAAGCCGACCTACAGAAGCTAGAAAAATGGGCTGAAGACTGGGGCATGAGATTTAACGCCAAAAAGTGCTACATCATGAGCATCAAGAGCAAAACCAACAAGTTCTACTCGCTAAACAACCATGTCCTACAACAAGTGCAAAACAACCCTTACTACATATCTCAGAGGCCGGATCTCAAATGGACAACCCATATAGCAAATGTTACCAAGAAAGCAAACTCCACCCTAGGCTTTCTCCGGCGAAACCTAAAATACTGTCCACAAAGCTGCAAAAAACTAGCCTACATCTCACTTGTACGATCCACAATGGAATATGGAGCAACAGTCTGGGACCCCTACAACACTGGGGACATAAACAAACTAGAACGGGTACAACGACAGGCAGCTAGGTTCATCACAGGCGACTACAAATCCAGAGATGAAGGAACTAAAAGACAGACGTACCAGCCAGAGGTTATTCTTCTTGTACAAGGTGGTTGAGGGGTTGGTTCCAGCCATAGAAGCCGAGGAATTCCTTAATCCAGCACGACAAAAGCGGCTCATTAAAGCCAAACATTCAGTGACTGCCAAACGAACAATATTGTTGACAAACAAGTTAGAAACAACACAAAGTGTTTTGTAGTGCCACCGAGCAAAACACAGCAGTACTTGAACTCATTCTTTGTCAGAACTATTATCGAGTGGAACCAGTTGAAGGATACAACCGTCAATTCCACAAGCGTAGAGGGCTCACCGGCGACCGCTAATCCGGCGCGCTCTCTCTCCCCGTCGAGTAAAAACCAGAAGTGGTATCTTCAAGGTACCAGCACAGATACAGATAGGGCGTCCGCTGGTTGAAAAAGATGTAAAATCGCTCCTTTGCAACGACCCTATAGCATTAGCGATTCTACTATACTCCAAAATAATAGATTCCCGGGTGTGTAATGCATGACGTTTATACGATAGGAACTCCTTTGTTAGGAGTCACCACAGCGCTATAAGCGCATGGATTACATGCTAGGCGGGGTTGTCGTACGGAGTCCTAGAGACTTATATGAATGGACACAGAAGTGACTTGACCAAAACGGATTTTCTGCCTGTCAGCCAACATTTCAGGCTACTACCTGTCGCAGCCTCAAAGATTAAAAAAAATTATAGTAAAATAAAATAATAAAGATAATAATAATAAAAAAAAATAGATATATAAAAAGTAAATAAATGAGTTTAACAAAAATAAAATTAAAATAATTTGATATAGAATAATATGAAAAAGTTTTAAGAATTAAAAATAATTTTATTTTTTAATGCAATTGCCAGCTTTTTAACTGGTTTCTAATTCAAAAGTACGTGTAAATATTCACAATAGGTTTAGCTTTGAGATAGTAATTTTGGTCAAATGATTGATCATGATTTAGAAGTTTATTCATATTTTCATAGATCTGTATATATTTAATATACAGGTCTATGATATTTTTATGTTAAATGATGAGGCATGGCTTTTATTAACTAACTTTGCTATATAGAGGGCCTCTATATCAGTAAATTAGTTGAAATTGATATGTTCTGTGTTTACATTTTTTTTTCAAAATATATATCCTAATTAATTTCATTATTAAATCTATGATTAATCTATATTATAGTGATCATCATTTATTGAATCTGTGGAATTTTTGTAAAACATTCAATTATATTCATTATAAATAATTTATTTGTAACCATAGGATTTACATACATAACCATAACATCTTTTCAGTATTTTTAAATCAGGAGCCCAAAAGGAGCAATAATAATAAGACAATAGACACAATCAGAAAGAAAGTACATGATTCATAGATATGATAATTTTAAAAATTCCAATCAATACATAAGATAAAATAATTGTTATTTAATTTAAATATTGCTGTTGTCATATAATTATAACATGCAGTTATTTTTAAGGAAAAACTTAGGTTCGTTTTGTTACTATGATTCCAGAATTTTAAAAATAAGAATTTGCATAGAATGTAAGACGCAATTTGATTGGTTTCAACACATAGCCATTTTATTGAGAATAGCATCATCGTCGGTAAAATTTATTGTATAAAATCCTGTTTAATCTCTCTTCCTCGCAAACATCCGTCACTTATAATTTGCAATTATTACCCTTTTATGCTTAAATTCCCCATGTTTATCATATTCAAGTGGTATACCTATCGCAATATTATAATTCACGATTATTTCACAACGGCTTGAAACAACGCCATTGCATTTTACTTTCAATTCATGTATTTTCCAGTTATTAAAACTCTTTTGTTATCACGGTTAAGGATTAGCAAAGGAAAGATCTGAAAGTCTCCATACACTTGGCGATTTATCCAATCTCTTTATAAATTTTAAAGCCTGATATTTTATGTAATGCTTAAAAATTATTTAGCCTGTGACGCTCCCGAAGTTACAATTCATTTTTTGGTTCGAAAATGAAAACAAACTAGCTTTTCTTGTGAGTTACGTCTGCGTTTCATGATGTCTAAAATTTTCAATGAATAAAGCATTATAAAGACAACAGTTCGGGAAAAGCGTGCTAAACCTTCCGGAGCGTAAAATCCACAATAATTAATATGTATCTTAATGTAAAGGATACCCATTTGAATGGTTGTCATTCATATGGGATATAGATTACTAATCGAGTTGTGCCCAATCTGATCTTAATCTGTTATTGGTGAACTTCGAATTCTGAAATTTCATGTATTAGAATTGGCTTCATCTGTTCATTTTGTCAAATGTATGTATCAAATTTTGATTTCAAAAATTGTATTTTGCTATTTTTATCATTATGGTGGGGAGGGAGACCTTGTCCAATGATGCACCTACCCTTTGAACCTTAAAATAATCTTGAATCAAATTGTAACTTTTAAGATACATGTATTTAACTTGGGGTTATAATTTCTTATTTTTCATGTAGATTACAACTGTAAAAAAATGGCAGACAACGAAGCTGAGCTCTTAGATTATGAAGAGGAAGAACAAGAAACCACTGCAGATGGAGCAGGAGATGCCACAGCAAAGAAAGATGTGAAAGGAACATATGTTTCCATACACAGTTCAGGTTTCAGAGATTTCTTGTTGAAGCCAGAATTGCTGAGAGCCATTGTTGACTGTGGTTTTGAGCATCCATCAGAAGGTATTTTAATTCTTTTATTTGATAGTCTTTATCTTTGGTTTGGATGTGAGCTACTATTTTCATTTCTGATTTAGTGATTTTGTTGTGCAGTTTTCTTGTATATGTTCACTTAAATTAAATTTGTGATTTCTAGTTGTCTTTATCATAAACTGTTTTGCAACAAATGATGCAAACACAGTTACAAATATGTGCAATTTAAAATCGACAGTATGACTTTGGGTGGTCTATTAAGGGTGATTTTGTTCAAACCTTTGTAAAACTATTTACATTAACATGGTAATTTATATTTAGTGATGAATTGCATTGCAACCTTTAAAATGAAAATGTGTCATCTGTTACAAAATAGTTGTTATTTTTCAGTGCAACACGAGTGTATCCCTCAGGCCATTTTGTCCATGGATGTTCTATGTCAAGCCAAGTCTGGAATGGGTAAAACAGCTGTTTTTGTACTTGCTACATTGCAACAGTTGGAGCCAGTTGATGGACAGGTAACTAATTTAAATAAACTTTTTATTTAGATTGACAATGATTTTGTATGTATGTATCATTTAGATCCATCTTCTAAAACACATCATGATGTGGGAAAAATCATTACACTTGTTTAATTGCACTGACACGAAGTGGTTGTAATACAAATGTTCCACTGCCGTTGAATAAAGGTAGCAACATTAATAAATCTCAAAAGTACAAATTAGTTATTAATAGCACACTGGAGAAATTGAAGACAACAATGATTTGTACTTGGTGCAGGCATTTCAAATGAAAAGAGTTGTATCAGACTGTATGTTAATGACCATAGATATAATTTATTTTTAAGAAAAGATGTTACATCATTTAGAATTTAAAATTTTAATTGTAGGTTTCAGTTATTGTTTTGGCTCACACCAGAGAACTTGCCTTTCAAATCAGCAAAGAATATGAAAGATTCAGCAAGTACATGAACAATGTGAAGATTGCTGTCTTCTTTGGTGGAATGAATATCAAAAAAGATGAAGAAGTATTGAAAAAGAATTGTCCTCACATTGTAGTGGGAACACCTGGTAGAATATTAGCTCTACTGAACAGCAAGATCCTGAATCTCAAGCATGCAAAACATTTCATCTTGGATGAATGTGATAAAATGTTAGCAGAACTTGGTAAGAAAACAAAGTTAAAAAACTAAATGGTAGTGATCTGTAGCAAGTTATATTATCTTTTTTGGTCGGGGATTTCATGGAGCAAAAAATCCAGGTTATAAAATGGTTAGTGGTGGGCGGGCCAGGAAGAAATTTTCATTACAGTTTTCTCAGCAACTACTTATCACAGCCTCTTGATATATGGTATGCAGCATTTGAGTGGAGTCCCATAAAGTCGGATTCGATTCCAGGTCTATTGTACACCTACTTTCTGGTAACGAAATCTGGCCATTTTTGACTTTGACAGATTTTTTTACTTTAACTAAAACAAGTAAAGAAATATAAAAAAACAATGATACTACATGTATGTATGTACAAAATGTAGTTGCAACAAATGAAAATAATTGCTTGCACAATGCATGGCGATAAATAAACTGTCTTTTCTGTACTTTAAAATAATTTCTGCATAGAAACATAAATGTACATGCAAACTGACTCTAAATTGTAACTTATGTTTATATTTTGTATTTAATTATCCATTTTAGACATGAGAACAGATGTACAGACCATCTTCAGAGCAACACCTCATGAGAAGCAAGTGATGATGTTCAGTGCCACCCTGAGTAAAGATATCAGAGCTGTCTGCAAACGGTTCATGCAAGATGTAATTACAAGTATTCCCTTCAAGCACAGGAGACCTTGTGGTTGAGGACACCTATTCATCTTTGATCAGCCATGTCCAAGAAATGGATTCCTCGAATCTGCTTTGGAAAGTTCTTTGTGCAAGCAACAGAAAGCCAACCACCAACTTAATTGATCAACTGCCTGGAAATGCATCACAACGGAATTTGTACTGAACAATAATTAAATAGACTAAATATCATGTTTGATGTAAAATTGTTCATCTCTCTTACAAAGGATATAGAGCTACCATTTTCAATTCGTAGATAATAGGAAAATATGGAGAAAATTTTTACTTCAGAGATTGTTTCCACCTGTTGTTAGTTTTTGTCAAACTGTGCATATTAGTTTCTCAGGGTTAAAAATTTGAAAAATCTGAATTTATTTTGACAAAAGATTTTAGAACATTTTCAAAATGGCAATTCTCAATAGTTTTAAAAGTAGTTATAGTTTTTCTGATTCAAAGTTATTTGAAGGAAATGTTCTGTGTGGCTCTGAAAAAAATTACTAAATGTTCTGATTGTTATGATATGGCAGTTGTAGTTCTTAGGTCTTATGAATAGCTCTTATGTGATAGTAAAATTCTTCATGAGTTGTTGAAAAGGGCCGTATTAATTAGAATGATCTTACTTTGAAGTTGGAATTGGAAAGATTTTGGTTGATGGAGATCAATTGTTGCAGTCTGAAATGGAAATAATAGTCTTAAGTATGGTTTTGGAATGGACAGATTCTTTGTATGGTGGGAGTACACTTGGATAAAGGCTATAGGTGTGTTTAAAGGTGAGGTTTCTTGAATGTTAGTTGTTTTCTTGGGTCGTCCAGAGTTGTTTGTGATCAGTTCAACAAGGAGGAGACGCAGAGAGGCACACAAGATCCCTGAGCTCTCAAAGTGACGGGCAAGTGTGTCTCGAATATCAACGGAAAAGGATATCTTCAGAACTGAACATGAACATTAACATTATAAACATTTACCTGGAATGGAAGTCTTTCTTTCTGATAACAAGGATCTTTCAGACAATAAACTTTTGTGATACTGTGAAAAACAATTTTATGAACTTCAAAGCTACCAGATAATTATGAAAGATTCAAAAGTTATCCAGGATGATCCTGTTGCACAAGAGCTTTCCATTTGCAGTGTGAAATAATTTTTCTCCAAGTTTGCCATCATTTGTAAGGTGTTGGCAAAATAATGAATTAATTATTTTCAAGAATTTTCACTTAATGGCTTTAGTAAATAACTTTTGAGGCTAATTGTAACTTAATAAAGTAACATGCTAAATTTTAAACTGTTGTTGCTAAATATAAAACTAAAAATGATATTCCACAACCTTGTTCCATTTGAAAGCTACAGAGTTGTTGAAATATTACAGGATATATTTCAAATTGATCAGATTTTTTTTTGTGTAAAAAATAAAGCCATCAGTTGTCAGGTTGTACACTGATTGGATTGTTTTAAATTTTTAAATCTCTACATATTTTTTTAAATATAGAAATTGTAAAATAATTTATCCTGTGAGGGCTTGAAAGTTTATTCATTGATTTCAGCAGCTCTGTACATGTTAGATTGTTCTAATTGTATGCATGTTTTACATTTGTAACTTTGTAGCCTATGGAAGTCTATGTAGACGATGATTCCAAATTGACACTCCATGGTCTGCAGCAACATTATGTTAAACTGAAGGATAATGAAAAGAACAGAAAATTATTTGAATTGTTAGATGTTCTTGAATTCAATCAGGTTGGCTTTTTAGCTCACCTGGACCGAAGGTCCATGTGAGCTATTGCCATCACTTGGCGTCCGTCGTCGTCTGTCGTCTGTCGTCTGTCGTCGTCTGTTAACAATTTTCAAAAATCTTCTCCTCTGAAACTACTGAACAGAATTTAACGAAACTTGGTATGAATGATCCTTAGGGTGTCCTGCACCAAACTTGTGTTTTGATTTTTGATCTGGTAAAAAACATGGCCGCCGTTACTAAAAATAGACTAGGGGGGTCAGACTACTGTTTTTGGCTTATAAATCAAAAAGTATAAGAGATAGAGGAAATCTGAGGCCACGCTACTGATTCAGCATCAAAAGCTCTACAAAAGTCTCCATTTGGTCAAAGTTGTCAGATGACCCCTTATAGGGGTTACGGCCCCTTAAAGGTGAAAAATAGCATTTTTTCATGTTTTTGGCCTACAGAATGAAAACTATTGCAGATAGAGATTAGCTGTTGCTTGCTTAAATGTTCAGCTCATTTAGCTCTACAAAAGTCTCCATAGGGTCGAAGTTGTCAGATGACTCCTTATAGGGGTTATGGCCCCTTAAAGGTGAAAAATAACCATTTTTCATGTTTTTGGCCTACAGAATGAAAACTATTGCAGATGGAGATTAGCTGTTGCTTGCATAAATGTTCAGCTCATTTAGCTTTACGAAATTCTCCATAGGGTCGAAGTTGTCAGATGACCCCTTATAGGGGTTACGGCCCCTGAAAAATAGCGTTTTTTCATGTTTTTGGCCTACAGAATGAAAACTATTGCACATAGAGATTAGCTGTTGCTTGCTTAAATGTTCAGCTCATTTAGCTCTACAAAATTCTCCATAGGGTCGAAGTTGTCAGATGACCCCTTATAGGGGTTACGGCCCCTGAAAAATAGCGATTTTTCATGTTTTTGGTCTACAGAATGAAAACAATTGCAGATAGAGATTAACTGTTGCTTGCATAAATGTTCAGCTCATTTAGCTTTACAAAATTCTCCATAGGGTCGAAGTTGTCAGATGACCCCTTATAGGGGTTACGGCCCCTGAAAAATAGCGATTTTTCATGTTTTTGTCCTACAGAATGAAAACTATTGCAGATAGAGATTAGCTGTTGCTTGCTTAAATGTTCAGCTCATTTAGCTCTACAAAATTCTCCATAGGGTCGAAGTTGTCAGATGACCCCTTATAGGGGTTACGGCCCCTGAAAAATAGCGATTTTTCATGTTTTTGGCCTACAGAATGAAAACTATTGCAGATAGAGATTAGCTGTTGCTTGCTTAAATGTTCAGCTCATTTAGCTCTACAAAAGTCTCCATAGGGTCAAAGTTGCCAGATGACTCCTTATAGGGGTTATGGTCCCTTATAGGTGAAAAATGGTGTTTTTGGCCTATAGAATGAAAACTATTGCAGATAGAGATTAGCTGTTGCTTGCTTAAATGTTCAGCTCATTTAGCTCTACAAAATTCTCCATAGGGTCGAAGTTGTCAGATGACCCCTTATAGGGGTTACGGCCCTTGAAAAATAAAGATTTTTCATGTTTTTGGCCTACAGAATGAAAACTATTGCAGATAGAGATTAGCTGTTGCTTGCATAAATGTTCAGCTCATTTAGCTTTACAAAATTCTTCATAGGGTCGAAGTTGTCAGATGACCCCTTATAGGGGTTACGGCCCCTGAAAAATTGCGATTTTTCATGTTTTTGGCCTACAGAATGAAAACTATTGCAGATAGAGATTAGCTGTTGCTTGCTTTAATGTTCAGCTTATTTAGCTCTACAAAAGTCTCCATAGGGTCGAAGTTGTCAGATGACTCCTTATAGGGGTTATGGCCCCTTATAGGTGAAAAATGGTGTTTTTGGCCTATAGAATGAAAACTATTGCAGGTAGAGAAAAGCTGTTGCTTGCTTAAATGTTCAGCTCATTTAGCTCTACAAAATTATAGGGTCAACATCAAGACCAGGTGAGCTATTCAGGCTCCTGGGAGCCTCTTGTTAATCTTCATTACACTATTTATTAAAATAACCCAATTATTCTGTGTAGAAATGAAATGTCGATAACATTCTGTTCATCGATCAGAGACTTGATAATAACCCAGTGCTAAACAGTAAAGTAGGGATAAATGCAAATTCAGTGTTATGGTTGGCAACGACCTGTAATTTCATGAAATTTTAAACCCCTTGAGCATATTTATGCTTTACCAAGATAATAAATTTCAGAAAGATCCTAACTAATGCTAAAAGGTAAAGTATTTTTAAGATAATTTTTTTTACTCTTAGATACCATTTGACATAGTCAAGTAACTTCTTTATCTGTTGTAGGTCATCATATTTGTCAAGTCAGTACAGCGTTGTATGGCCCTTGCACAGTTGCTGGTGGAGCAAAACTTTCCAGCCATTGCAATTCATAGAGCTATGACACAGGAAGAAAGGTAAAAATAATAGTGAAAACATAAGGAAAGCAAAAAAAAATCCAATAATGATGTAAATTACTGTTCAAACTGACCTCACTTAAAAGACTGTACATGGGTTTTATTTTGCCTTTTGTAACAGATGTTTGGTAAACAAATGCTTCATACTGCAAAAAAATTACAGAAGACTACATTAGGTATTAAAACAGTCCATTGGGTTATGCTGTATATGCATATTAACCTTTTATTAGCAGTATGTACTAAAATTATTGAAAGAAAAGCACTTGTGTCTTAAAAAGCCAGAACAAGGAAGTCAAATTCAGCTTGGAGGATAAGGTTGTCATTAATAAAACCTTGTAGCATTTGAAGAAAAATTGCAACATTTAGATTCATGTGCAAGATATTGCTTTCATCTATTGATACCAATTCATTAAAACAAAAGCCTTCAATTAACAAATTTTTATATGCAAATGGATATGCTTTAAAATGGATGAATTCTTTTCAAATAGGTTGTCACGATATCAACAGTTCAAAGATTTCCAGAAGAGAATTCTTGTAGCTACTAACTTGTTTGGAAGAGGAATGGACATTGAAAGAGTCAACATTGTTTTCAATTATGACATGCCAGAAGACTCTGACACATATCTACACAGGGTAGGTACACTTTTATAGTTAATCCTTTTCTTGCATCAAAACATAAAAACAGCAATCAGTCTATATTGGTATAAACAATTCCTTCCTCTGAAAAAATGTACATTTATGTCACTGTAAAATTTGCATCTCAAGTTGCACAGTAAGACCTTTGAACATAAAAATTGATTAAGCATAATAATAAAAACAAAAAACTTAAGGTGACAAAATGAAAAAAAAAATGCCTTGGAAGTTCAACAGAAAACAAATATTTATAAATATGGTCTTTTACTTATTTCAAGCTTTCAATAAAAGTAGGTTATTTTTTCACTTCCTTTGCTTCCTACATGTATTCTGTTTTAAAGTTGGTACTTGTAATTTCTTGATAGGTTGCCAGAGCTGGTAGATTTGGCACCAAAGGTTTGGCTATAACATTTGTCTCAGATGAAACAGATGTCAAAGTATTGAACGATGTACAAGAGAGATTTGAAGTCAATATCACAGAGTTACCAGATGAGATTGATATATCATCTTATAGTAAGTATAGCATAATAATATGTCAGTTGGGGAAACAAAAATAATTCTCGGAAGGAGCTAAACAACTAAGTTAAAACTGATTACATATAATAGTTTAAAAAATGATATTTCCAACTAAGAGAACTGTATTTTGTTTTTTTGGCCAGCATTAGAGATCTTGAAATTTTTAAGTGTTATTTATACCCCCCGCAAACAAAGTTTGGGGGGTATATAGGAAACACCCTGTCTGTCTGTCTGTCCGTCTGTCCACATAACTCGTAAGCGCTTCTCCTCCTAAACCGCTTGAAGGATTTTGGTGAAACTTTGCCTAAAGGAAGTACATCATATGTAGATGTGCATGAAGAATTTTTATTGCTCTTGGATATCATTCAGGGGAGATAATTGGACTTAGACTTTTTAAATACATTATTCAATGGGAGACCTCGTAAGCGCAACTCCTCCTAAACCGCTCATAGGATTTTGATGAAACTTGACATGAAGGAAGTACATCATATGTAGATGTGCATGTAGAATTTTTATCTTAATCAGACATCATTCAGGGGAGATATTTGGACTTAGACTTTTTAAATACGTTATTTGTAAGTGCAACTCCTCTTAAAACATTGGATGGATTTTGTTGAAACTGTACATGAAGATAGTACATCATCTGTAGATGTGCATGAAGACTTTGTATTGCTCTCAGTTATCATCGAGGGGAGATAACTGGACTTGAGATTTTTCTTTTACAGTACAGAGTCCAACATGAAGCGCGGGGGGTATCCTTTTGTGAGCTTGCTCACAGTATTACTTGTTATCTGTAAAATGACACATTTAAATGCAGAAAACTTGCATGTTTTTTTTTAAGCCAATACAAAACAGCAAATTCACATGATAGAATCTGCATGCTACAGGCTTGAAAATTACAAGCAACTCCCACAACTTCTAAAGATGATAAAACCCATATGAAGCTAATACATGTATATGGAAAAAAATAACATTGTGTTGAAATATTGAGTAAACAAAACATATTAACAAAGTAGGAGTGCACCTAAAAAAGTCAAAAAATGTGCTTAATAAATTGTTTTCTTCTTTTTAGTTGAAGGACGTTGAAGACTTTGGTAGAAGATTTTACTGTAGAGATTGAATGTGACAATATTCATGATTCATGAAGGGAATCGTGTGGAACAAACAGTCTTTTGTCTTAACTTTATAGAAAAAAACTGTGATCTTTGTAATGTGAATGGAATATTATTTTGTTGTCAAGTTTTGAAATCAACAGAGGATTTTTATTATGTTTTCATTTTCATCCAGATTGTGGAAAAGATTTGTAAATACATCTTCATCTTTATAAATACATGTACATTTTACATCTTATATTGGCTATTTTTTATTATCATAAGAGTTTGCAATTAAATGTACCAATTCACACGTCTAGAACCCATGGAACAAAGCAATAAAAAAGTCCAAAAGTAAAAAAAGGCAACAACAAATAACAGAAAAAACACAATATGAACAAATAAAAAGCTTTGCCGTGCGCAGCATGATATGACCGCAACATGGTGAACCCTGTACATTTTAGGCCCAATATGGATAGTCAATTGCTCTGGACACATGCACAATTTAACAGCTTAAGTGTCACAACACACCTGTCATGTTGCCATAAATCAGTTACATATAGGTCGAATCCAGTGAAGGTAAATCTATTTCTTGGTGGCTGAATGACCGGTTATAGAAAACCTCTTGTTTCTCCAAGACCATGTTTGAGATTGTGTAAGGTGGTCTCTTTGAAGCACTTGATCAAAAGAGGGGGTGGGGTATGTTAGTTCTAATGGTCCAGGAAACCATCAACCTTTGGCAGGCAACTGACAATTTATTACATACATACATGATGGTGAAAATTATGTCTCCCCTTCCCAGAAGGGGGAGACATATTGTTTTTGTATCAGTTCTTCTTCTTCTTCTTCTCATACAAAGCGTGTCCGGGCCATAACTTTTTTATCCTGAGATAGGGCTTTGATATCTGGCATGTAGATGTATCAACAAGAGACGATGTGTGGCGTACAAGAATGACCTTCATATGACCTTGACCTTTGACATCAAGGTCAAATTAATGCTAATTTTACATCCAAAGTGTTCCGGGCCATAACCTTTTTGTTCTTTGACATAGGGCTTTGATATTTGGCATGTAGATGTATCACCATGAGATGATGGGTCGTGTACCAGAATGACCTTCATATGACTTTGAACTGACCTCAAGGTCAAATTAAGGCTAATTTTACATCCAAAGTGTTCCGGGCCATAATTTTTTTATTCTTTGACATAGGGCTTTGAAATTTGGCATGTGAATGTATCACCATAAGACGATGTGTCGCGTACCAGAATGACCTTCACATGACCTTTGACCTCAAGGTTAAATAAATGCAAATTTTACATGGAAAGTGTTCTGCCATAACGTTTTTGTTCTTTGACATAGGGCTTTAATATTTGACATGTTGATGTATCACCATGAAACGATGGGTTGCGTACCAGAATGACCTTCTTATGACATTGACCTTTGACCTCAAGGCTGAATAAATGCTAATTTTACATGTAAAGTGTGTAGGTGCCATAACTTTTTATGTTCTTTGACATAGGGCTTTGATATTTTACATGTAGATGTATCACCATGAGATGATAGGTCCCGTACCAGAATGACTTTCATATGACCTTGATCTTTGACCTGAAGATCAAATTAATGCTATTTTTACATGTAAAACATGTCTGGGCCATATATATATTTATATTCTTTAAACAAAAGGCTTTGATTTTTGACATGATAATGTGTCATCATGGGAACAATGTGTCACCAACCTTAATGACCTTGACATGTGACTTCAATGCCAAATAAATGCTTATTTGACATTCAAAGCCTTCCAGGCAATTACTTTTTTATACGACCGCAAAAAATTTGCGGACGTATTATGGTATGATGCTGTCGTCGTCGTCGTTGTCGTCGTTGTCGTCGTTGTCGTCGTTGTCTGTTAACTTTTTAGTGTTTCCACAATAACTTTAGTTCCAGTTATCCGATTGCTATGAAACTTTACAATGATGTTCCTTACCATAAAAGGATGCATGGGATTGATTTTGGGGGTCCCCCCATTTTTCGTTTAGAAATTAGGGGCCAAAAAAGGGCCAAAAATACTACTTTTTTGTTTGTTTCCACAATAACTTTAGTTCTAGTTATCCAATTGCTATGAAATTTGACAGTAATGGTCCTTACCATACAAGGATGAATGGGATTGATTTTGGGGGTCCCCCCTTTTTTTGTTTCGAAATTAGGGGCCCAAAAGGGGAAAAAAATTCAACTATTTTACTTGTTTCCACCATAACTTTGGTCCTAGTTGGCCTATTGCTGTTAAATTTGTCAAGAATGTTTCTTACAATAAAAGAATGAACCCTGATGAATTTTTGCGCCCCCCTTTTTCTCCGTTGTGTAATTAGGGGCCAAAAGGGGCCAAAATAAAAACTTTTTTATTTGTGGTCCGATTTTGAAATTTTTTTTTACATGTTTGTTCTTGTCAAATAGCGGATACAAAATTAAGAATTAATTTTTGTGACCCCCCCTTTTTCCCCCTATTACGTAATTAGGGGCCAAACGGGGCCAAAATCGAAACCTTTTTATTTGTGGTCCGATTTTGAAATTTTTTTTTGCAAGTTTATTTTTGTCAAGTAGCGAATCCAAATTTGAGAATTTATTTTTGTGACCCCACCCCTTTTTCACCTGTTACGTAATAAGGGGCCAAAAGGGGCCGAAATTGAAACTTTTTTATTTCTGGTCCGATTTTGAAAATTTTTTTTGCATGTTTGTTCTTGTCAAATAGCGGATACAAAATTAAGAATTAATTTTTGCGACCCCCCCTTTTTCCCCTTATTACGTAATTAGGGCTCAAATGGGGCCGAAATTGAAACTTTTTTATTTCTGGTCCGATTTTGAAAATTTTTTTTGCATGTTTGTTCTTGTCAAATAGCGAATACAAAATTAGGAATTAATTTTTGCGACCCCCCCTTTTTCCCCCTATTACGTAATTAGTGGCCAAATGGGGCTTTTTTATTTGTGGTCCGATTTTGAAATTTTTTTTTGCAAATTTATTCTTGTCAGGTAGCGATTCTTAATTTAAGAATAAATTTTTTGGGCTGTAATCATAATTTTAAAAAAATTCTGGTTCGATTTTTAATTTTTTCCCCAAACATTATTCTTTTAAAGAGTAGAATACAACATTCAAAATTTATATTTTTAGCCCCTGGGTTGAAAGTCCATCAGAGAAGCATGTGTCAAAAACCTTTGTCAGTCCACCATGGGCTGCATGTGTCCAGAACAATAGACTATCCATATTAGGCCTAAAACGTACAGGGTTCAACATGTTGCGGTCGTATCATGCTGCGCTCGGCGAAGCTTTTTATTATCCTTTGACATATGGCTTAAGAATGTAGATGTATCATTATTAAGGGGGAACTTGCAGGTGATCTCATGACTAGCCAAAAATTAATTTAAACTTGCCATTTAACTTAATAATAAAAGGTGTTCAAGATTTTGAAATTCCATTTAAAAAATATTATAATGATAAATTCTTAACTTGGTATTAAAAGCATTAAAACTATTTTTTCATTATTATGTTAGTTTCATTTTATAAGATATTATTCAAACCTAACGGATTCTCATATTTCTGCATTTTGACAAAGGGAGATAATTTATGTCTAAATTTGCTAATTTTGACCACTTTTTGACATATTTTTGTGTTTATTTGAAAAACTAACTCAGAAGCACCCCATTTTCTTCGTATCATTTTAAAGCAATATAACAGCCCAATATAATATCAAAAAATTACAAAATTCTATTGATCAGATTTTTCAAAAATCAGAATTTTCCTTTAAAATTATGTACTTTCTTTAACATTTCAATGTAAAAAAGCCAACCTTCAGAACCAGTTATCTCGAAAACTAACTCAGAAGCATGCCTTTTTCGAATTGGATTTTCTAAGTGTATCTCTTGATGTGTCTATTTACAAATTTTAAAGAAAATCTATTGACAGGAAATTTTTGGTGTTTGGTGCAAGTACCCCCTTAAACAATTTGTTGTACAATGTATGTCATTGTGACTTTGACCTGTTGACCTCAAGTTTGAACTTGTGTTATTTAAGGAAGGGGAGACATCAGTTTTAGTGCGCTAAAACAGTTTTTCCTAGTTTATATATGAATACTGTATATCAGGTTATTTTGGCTATGTTGGCGTGCAAGAAAAAATTGACAAAATAAAAATCGCCATCTTTTTAATCATGTTGAAAATGAGAAAACGCCAAAATAAAACCTGCAAAAATAACCCGATATATGTTATACCTTTGGTTGGTCTATTATGTCTACATCGAGAAGGTCATAAGGATGAATTTCTTTCACTTGGAACATCTGCTTATTGTGTTGTTACAATAGCAATTGGAGAACAACCTCAATTTGTATTATGTTCTGCTACTTGAAATCTGCAACTTAATATTCATTGTCAGATGAATTCTAGTAGGGTTTGGCATTTAGTTTAAAAATATTTATTTATCCTGGATTGGGTAACAAGTGTAATGCTTATGTGAATCCCTCTCCAGCTAGCAGTTTGCAAGTGTGGCCTTGGTAGCGGCCCCAATTGAGCCTTCTCTTATCGAACTCTACAAAGGGATCGTTGATGTGCATTTAAGGTCTTTAGGTATGTCCCTCCATATGAAAATTACCATCAAGCTTTTCTAAGAAACTGCAAAATTGTTAGTATTGCAGGCTGTTTATCACATCAAAATTTTAGAGAGAAATTAGTGTCCAAAGTATAACTGGAGTACACCTTGAATAGAATTTCATGAAACCTGAAACACATTAAATCTTATGCCTATTGTGTGCAAAATTTTAAAGTTAACAAGTGTAAAACTTGAAAATTTCATGGTGAAATGAGTTTCTGAAATGCAATGATAGAATTTCGTGTCTTTATTGACTAACATAAAAATATTTGTCTAAATATGATGAAAACAGCCTATACTATATAAACACAAAACTATGTCAATATGTAATTTATCCGTCCAATATGGATATTGGACGGATACCGCCAGTCAATATGGCATATTGGACTAGTCAATATGGCATGTCAGCCATATTGGTAAGGTTAGTCAATAAAGGTATAATTGCGTAAAGTTATCCATATTGGCTGAGTTATTGGTCCTCGGCTAGCCATATTGGACTTCGGCTTCGCCTCAGTCCAATATGACTAGCCTTGGACCAATAACTCAGCCAATATGGAAAACTTTACGCAATAATACTATAATATTAATCCAAGTTTTTCCAGGTGGGGGACCTTAAACCATGCTCTGGTGGAAAACATTTACATGTATCCCAGCCCTTCCTGACTTAGTATTTTAGTGCAGAAAAAAGAAAGCTGTTGCCAGATACAATGTTTAGCCCATTTAGCTGTAGTGTAAAACAGTTTACCAACTTCTTGAAGATGGAGTATCATGATGCATCATAACATCAATTAGCAGCTAGAAAATTTACAGAAAACCCAACTTAGTATTGGTTCATGGAGTTACAAAACAAACCCAAAAACACAGATGAAGTTCAAATAATTTAATAGAAATAGTTCATAAAATATTGTCACAGTTGAAATTTCAAAGTTATTACTATTAGTGATTGACAAAGACAATCAGAAATAATAAATTCATATTATTGCATGGAATCATCAAATAGGTTTGACTTTTTGTTTATTGGATCAAACTGTAACAAATAATCATTTACATATAATTTCATAATCTGATCAAGAATTATAGTTTAACATCATAGTGATCACTCATCCCTACAAATCTGCATGCCTGTTTACCTTTTAAGGTTCATCAGGACAGTTTGAAATTTTTAAAAGATATTCCTAGTATATGTTCAGCTCAAACGGTATATTATGAGGTCAAATAAAGTATAGTAGGACCTAGATATGGATACATACAGGTTTCACAACAACAAGTGATGAGATAAGGATTTTTATCACATCAATTAGATATTTGTCAAATTAGGAAACGAGCATTTGAGAGTTTCCTTTGACAAATATCAAACGAGTATGATAAAAATCTGTATCTCATCATTGTAGTTGTGAAACATTTTTATACGACCGCAAAAAATTTGCGGACGTATAATGGTATGATGCTGTCGTCGTCGTCGTCGTCGTCTGGGGACATTTGGTTTCCGTGCGATAACTTGAGTAAATATTGACCAATTGTTATGAAATTTTCATAAGATGTTTGTAACCACTAGAGGAAGGTTCCTATTGTATTTGGGGTTGGTGGCCCCTACCGTTTCAGAAAAAAGGGCCAAAAGGGGCTAATACGGGTGTATTGACAAAACTGTTGTAGAATGTTTATTATGCATTTGATTTTGAAAATTCTTTTTTTATTGAATTCCTTATTAAATACTGTCAACAAAATGTCTAAATGGTTTTGATGTATATTGAACTGTTACATTGCTACAGGGGCCAAAGACGGGCCACACCCAAAAAATCAACTTTTTTATTTGTGGTCCGATTTTCAAAATCTTTTTTTCATTGGAATCCTTGTGAAATTCCCTGCCTGCATTTTCAATCAGATTTGAAATATCTCTTACTGTTTTTGAGATATAAGGGGTCAAAGGGGCAAAAAACGCCATTTTTAAAAGTTGGTCAAGGCAAATGGTTTTACACAAGAAATTTAGCTGTAGTGGGCCAGCCAATTGTTATGAAGTTTAAATATGATGATTATATACACTGAAGGAAGCTTTTTATTGCATTTTGTGGTCCTAACCTTTTTTTAAAAAAAGGGCCAAAAGGGGCTTAATCGTGTCAAAAATGTCAATGAATATAGAAATATTTTTTTTTTATTAAATGTTATTGTAAATATATATGTGTCAAATATGCATTTTAAAGTCCACCATAAGTTGCATGTGTAAAAAAGCTTTGTAAGTCCACCATGGGCTGCATGTGACCAAAGCAATAGACTATCCATATTGGGCCTCCAATGTACAGGGTTCAACTTGTTGCGGTCGTATCATGCTGCGCTCGGCGTAGCTTTTTATTCTCTAACTGTCTAACGTGAAAGTATAGGCCCAAAAATTACTTATTTAATTGCATGTATAACTCATTGGAAAAAATCCTGTATGTATTTTATTTAGCAGTTGTCAAATAAAAGTTTTTATTTTAATCTTAATCAAGAGTAGACTTAACATAAAAAAAACGTTTTTGTGCATTTTTGGATATATTTTGTTTGTCTTTTTATTCAAGCGAAATCAACAGGTGTTCAAACAAAAGTAAGCATGCTTTCCACGAGATATGTATCTAACTGCGGTGTCTTGCGCAGACAGCCAATCAAATCTCTTGAAATTGAAAATCACATCGTGTGGAGTGTGATACGCAAAATAGTCTCATCTCGCGAGAACTAGATAATATTGCACAATAGTTAGAGAAACCTTATTATATCCACACATTAATTTGGTTGAAGATAGCAGTTTTGTCAGTACAGTTTTTTTGCTTTCTAATTGTATTTTGAATAAGAATAAAATATCCCTATTGTACCTCTCAACTGACATGTTGGTGAACACTTTTGGTTATATTATAATTAAATGTTCCATGATTTTTGAGGCCACGTGCAAAGGTGTTAGTGATATTAACCTAAAAATTGGCTTTGCTCAAATAACGGGAAAAAAGCAGAACTTAAAAATAATGGACTTTTTTCATAAAAATATTAATAAAAATAGATGAGACATTAATATATCAAGGTCCTGCTACGGTTTATTTTTTAAATTTTATACGCAGTCTTTGCTGTACATATACTAAAAAATTGATCTAAATTTAAGCCCTTTTGAGGTAAACGTATACATGAACCTTAATAGTAAAACAGACAACAAGATCATTTATTTTGAACAATCTAAAAAATCTCAAAAATGAAATTTAATAATCTAATACATAAATATACATAATTTGTTCTTGAATACGTGTAATACATTAAAACAGGCATTGAAAACATTTCATTCACTTAGCATTCACACAAGGCATCAATTATTCTAGATATTAAAGCTGTCCAGTTTTATTTTCAGATATAAACTACTTGATTTTTTTTAAAAGTTTTATAAGATATTCTAAACTTGTTTTCACTTTTCTTATTGTGCACATGCCCTAAACATTTGGTTAATATGCGACATTCAACAATATCATCATTAAAATCCAGAAGTACCTGAGATGAGCTTCACAAAAAAGTTATTTATTAAGAATATCGGTATATACAAACATGTCTAACAAATATCATAGTAGACTTATAATAGTAAAATCTGTCAATGCTAACTGCCAATGCAATACTAGAGCATAAGCCAAGAATGAGGAAAATAAGTACATATGTCAGAAGACTAAACAAATAATTCTCCATTAATTTAATTGAAATGGTTTGAGATGAATTTTCTTTAAGTAAAGTCAATATCCCTTTAAAAATTGACAGGTTAAGACTTAAATTGAGCAAAATATAAGCAGTATAAAACATCAACAGCTGCCGAGGCTATTATAGAATGTCTTAAGCAATTATAAATATGGAAAAATCTTCAAATTTGAAAAATTGTAATAAGTCTTGAACTATTGCCTTGGCACCCAGGGTCTCTGGAATAGTGCTGCAGGCAGTGGTGAACAATGAGTGGAATTAAACTCTGCCATGTACTTGGAGGCCTGAAAAACAAATAATCCATTTGTTATAACTAAAGATGCAATTAAAAAGGTACCTTGAGGCAGGTTATATCAGATTAGATCACCCACTTCAGTTGATGGCCTTCGTTTCTAACCCAATGCATTTAAACTATTTAGTTAAGACAAGACATATAAGTTCTTACATAAGTTCTTGGAAAAGACAGGCTGATCATGTAGAATTATGTCGTCTTTTGCAAGCGCAGCAGAATGAGTCATAAGACAAGTGAAAGATTATTGCCGGTTTTCCAAGAACCTGGTCAAGTACCTATTTCTTCAGTAATCAAACATTATTCATTTTGGAAATGTTAATATCATATCGTGACATTCATGACATAACATTTCTTTCTGACATGGAAAATGTGCTGCCCATTGAACTGTTTTTAGGTAGGATGTTACTTTAAAAACGATTTTAACGATAAAATTTACCTGTGAACTGAAAAATCTGTCTGAATGTCGTGAAATGCAACATCAATTTTAGTTGGATTCTATTGGATTTTTTACGTATAGGCGATGTTTATGAAGCCGTACCTTAAAAAAAGGTCTGTGACTTTACATCATTAATTTCCTGCCAAAACTGCAGTTTTCAAAGGCATATAAATAAAAAACGAGGTCCGTGACACCCATTTTTTATTTCATATATCCATGTATCTCACTAAGACCTTTATGTCTACCAATTTTCATTAAAATCTGGATATATGTCATTTGGTTTTGTCCCACCTTAATTAATTGTGACCTCTTTGTAAACAAGTCATCTTGTTGGAAGAATCGCAAGTTGAGATGAGCTCATGTGAACACATCTCACACCAGTCATATCAACATGAAAATGCCAATTTACAGAACAATATAGAATCCTTTCCATGAAAGGTTATGTATAGCTTGATATAAGAATGTGTGTGTTGGTGTTAAATGCCCACTATTGACACACCTGGGCCATATAGGGCGGTCAGTTACAATGGTGTAGGAAATTGAAGTACCTGGAGAAAACCACTGACCTTGTCCTTGGTCAGGTAACTGTCAAACCTAATCACATACAAGTGATGAAGTCTACAAGTGGGACTCAACACCACCTAAGAGGTGACCAAAAGTGCAGTATTTAAACCAGCGCCTTATACCACTCGGCCACCCAGGCCTCAATAACAGTCATGGAAATTAGCACAGGACCGACAGCCCGAGGCCTGTAAAAACTCATTCGGTCTGGTGTTTTTGTGCCTTTAACAGGTCCGAATGTCTGATAGAAATTAGCAGTATTTAAACAATAAATTGTGTTATTGGACCTCTATATTTTCTTTTGGTCCTGTTAATCTTGACCAAGGATGGGATGTCCTGCCCCAAATAATCCTAATGTCCTTGACTGCAATAACCGTGTGAAAATAAGATATATACAAACAAGTGAACAGATTTTGTTAATATTTATATCCTAATTGAATTGTGTCAATAGATTTCCCTCTTTTTAATGCTTTTTCAGTGTTTAGTAATAGTTTCCAACTCATTTCACATCTTCAATTATTATTTTTATAAACTTACCAAAAACATTGTCATATGTTCTTTTTCTTCCTGAGTAAATCCTTCTCCTAAAAAATAAACAATAAAAACTTTTAGTAGAATTCCATTTTAAATATGACTAAATAACAAACTGTGATAATTGTTTATGAAGGATTAACTTTCCAAGTCTTAACCATTAATTAAAACAAGACCAATCAATGTCTGGCCATGCGTCGCAAGGCAAAACGTTGAACCCGGCACGTTCCAGGCTTAAAATGGACAGTAAATAGTTTTTGACACTTGCATCCTATGGTGGACTGCCAATGCATATTTGTCACATGCAACCCAATATTTATAGACTGACAAAGAATATTTAGAAAAAAAATATTTAAGATCCTTATATCTTACAAGAATATAACTAGAGGCTCCCAGGAGCCTGAATGGCTCACCTGATCTCTTACGCCAAAGTTTGAATTAATTACACAACCTTTCAAGAATACAAAGTTGCAAAACAATCCTTTCAGTAGTTTCAGAGAAGATTTTTTGAAATCAGTTTAAATAAATACAAAAAAAAACAATTAAAGGGCAATAACTCCTATAAGGACCATAGCAATGGCGGCCTTGTTGGTTGGTCGACATGTATATAATTCACAAACTTGGTAGAGGACATCCTAAAGATCAAGTGTACCAAGTTTCAAAGCAATCCCTTCAGTGGTTTCAGAGAAGAAGATTTTTGAAAATCAGTGTAAATTAATGGAAAAAAACAGTTAAAGGGGAATAACTCTTAAACGGTTGATCTGACAATTTTGACTCGAAATCATTTTCATAGATCTCAATGAGCTTAACAATTCTGCAATGCTAATTTTTCCTCTAGCTCTAATTGTTTTCAAGATATAGTCCAAAAACTGAAAAAATGGTCAATTTTGATGATTAAAGGGCAATAACTCCTATAAGGAGTCGTTTCACAACTTCGACTCAATGGAGAGATTTGTAGAGCTTTTGATGCTGAACAAGGAATATTACTTCGGATTTTCTCTATCTCTTATACTTTTCGAGTTATAAGCCAAAAACAATGGTCTGACCCCCCTGTTCTATTTTTAGCAACGGCGGCCATGTTGGTTGGTCAACGTGTATATAATTCACAAACTTGGTAGAGGACATCCTAAAGATCAAGTGTACCAAGTTTCAAAGCAATCCCTTCAGTGGTTTCAGAGAAGAAGATTTTTGAAAATCAGTGTAAATTAATGGAAAAAAACAGTTAAAGGGGAATAACTCTTAAACGGTTGATCTGACAATTTTGACCCTCAAATCATTTTCATAGATCTCAATGAGCTTAACAATTCTGCAATGCTAATTTTTCCTCTAGCTCTAATTGTTTTCAAGATATAGTCCAAAAACTGAAAAAATGGTCAATTTTGATGATTAAAGGGCAATAACTCCTATAAGGAGTCATTTCACAACTTCGACTCAATGGAGAGATTTGTAGAGCTTTTGATGCTGAACAAGAAATATTACTTCGGATTTTCTCTATCTCTTATACTTTTTGAGTAAAAGCCAAAAACAATGGTCTGACCCCCCTGTTCTATTTTTAGCAACGGCGGCCATGTTGGTTTGTCGACATGTATATAATTCACAAACTTGGTAGAGGACATCCTAAAGATCAATTATACCAAGTTTCAATGCAATCCCTTCAGTGGTTTCAGAGAAGAAGATCTTTGAAGAAAAGTTAACGGACGGACAGACGGACGGACAGACTGACGGACGGACGACGGACGGACGACGGACTCTTAACGATGACAATAGCTCACATGCAATTTTTTTTTTTCAAAATCAGACCTTAAATAAAAGAGTTGGATTTTTGCCCCTTTTGGGCCCCTAATTTCTGAACAGAAAAAGGGGAGACCTCAATAATCATGCCAATCAATTACTTAATGGCAATGAACATTATTGAAAAATTTCATAGCAAACAGTCAACCAGAACTTAAGTTATTGTGGGAAAACGAATAAAAGTTTCATTTTTTAGCCCCTTTTTGACCCCTAATTTCAAAACGAATAAAGAAGGGACACCCAAAATCATCCCCGTCCTTCCTTTTGTTGTAAAAAAGATTACTGTAAAGTTTAATAGTATTTGATCAACCAGAACAAAAGTTATTGTGGAAACAATTTAAAAAGTTGCTTTTTTTACCCCTTTAGGGCCCCTAATTTCTAAACAGAATTATGAAATGACCCAAAAAGAGGAGGTGCTCATCTTCAATATATATGTAATCACTGTGTAAAATTTCAGAAAGATCAAGTGTCTGGTTTTTGAGATTCAGATTACAAAAGACAGGCACTTCTGTAGCGTGATTGATGGACAGACAGACGGACAGACGGAGTGACCCGACTCCTAGACCTGCTTTCGCCTTTGGCTACGCAGGTAAAAAATGTTTTTTGTTTGTTACAAACACATTAAATTGTGCTTAATGGTGCATATTTTAGTTTACAGTACAAAAAAGTGTTTTGAAAATGTATGATTTTAAGAAATCACGGGGATGCTTAACTTTTTTCCAGGTGAATATGTTCAGATTACTTTTCTAAAAAGTAAAAAAAAAAAAAATCACACTAACATTTTTGTGAGAAACATGCATGATGGTAGCTTAAAGAATTTTTTTCTTTATAATTGCTCTGATAGTTTTTTTGTCTCGCCTGCGAAGCAGAGCAGGACATAGGTGTTATTTTACCGGCGGCGTAACTGTTTGGAAAAGTTTTATGAGCACCTCCATATCTCAAGAACTATAAGTCTTAGGTTGATGAAACTTGGTATGCATATGTCCCAGTAGTAGCTTAGCACAGTTGCATCCCCATCTTTTGACCTTGACCTTGATTTTTGGGTTGAGTGACTTTGACAATTTTCAATACATATAATAGCAATGGAAAAGTTTTGCGAGCACCTCAATATCTCAAGAACTGTAGGTCCTAGGTTGATGAAACTTGGTATGCATATGCCCCATTAGTAGCTTAGCACAGTTGCATCCCCATCTTTTGACCTTGACCTTAATTTTCCGATTGAGTGACTATGACAATTTTCAATACATATAATAGCAATGGAAAAGTTTTGTGAGCACCTTCATATCTCAAGAACTATAGGTTCTAGGTTGATGAAACTTGGTATGCATATGTCCCATTAGTAGCTTAGCACACTTGCATCCCCATCTTTTGACCTTGACCTTGATTTTCCGATTGAGTGACTTTGACAATTTCCAATACATTTGTACATATAATAGCAAATGGAAAAGTTTTGCGAGCACCTCCATATCTCGAGAACTATAGGTCCTAGGTTGATGAAACTTGGTATGCATATGCCCCAGTAGTAGCTTAGCACAGTTACATCCTCATCTTTTGACCTTGACCTTGATTTTCCGGTTGAGTGACTTTGATTATTTTTCTTGCATATATTTGCAATGTTTAAGTTCTATAAACATCTTTTGATCTCAGAAACTGAAAATCCATGTAAATTCAAAATATAGTGAAAGTAAGAAAGAATAATTGTTACTGATGGTGCCGGCAGGCGAGACATACTTAAGTGTTAACTCTTGTTTTTTAGAAAATATCGTATGTATTTTTTATTTAAAAATTATTGTATAGATTTTCCTTTAAAAATTATTGTATAGATTTTCCTTTAAAAATTATTGTATAGATTTTCCTATGATGATATTACCTATCAGACACGGGTAACTGTCTGAATGTTCACTGATGTATGACTGTATCTGTGACAGACAGAGATCACTGTCATGTAACGTCTCTGAAATGATTGTAATACAATTGTCTTATTTATTGACTTTTAAATATCAATATAAAATCGCCTCAAAAAAGTGAGGAAGCATAAATTTAATTCTATGAAGACAAATACTAAATATATCACAATTGAATCATCAGTTTTTAATTATAAGCATTATTTTATCTGGGTATGATTTAAAAGTACTGGCAGTGACCACTAGTCACATTTAAGGCTGCTAGATGTTTCCATTGTGAATTTCTTAAAATGCTGTTGTCTTATGGAAGTTTTGTCATGTACACTTACTCCACATATCATTCCCATTGACATATTGCATCTTACAAATAAGTTACTTTACCTTGTTGTGAAATAGGTTTACTCAACCACCTTGATAAAACTTGATATGTTGATTCATTTACTATATTTGGGTACCTAAAATAAGAAGTAAGTTCATTTTATTGATTCATTTACTACATTTGAAATAGGAAGAAAAATAACCAGAGAATTCAAAACATTTTGTTCCTTTATTTGCATTCCTAAAATAAGAAATAGATAATGGTTATGGGATAAGGAAAATTTTTATCATCAAATACAACGAAAAGGATTATCATGTATCTTATGTATTGTGACAATAAGGAAACAAGGTAAGATTTAGAAACAACACTCTTGTTAAAGTATTGCACTGGTTTCGTGTTCTGGTACCAAATATTGGTATTTGGTTTCTATTGTTTTCAATGAAGTCATTTCAATTCAATTGAATAAAAATACAGTTATACATTTCAAAAACATCCAATGAGAACTGAATGAGTGAGAGCATTTACAAGAGTGTGATAAATGCACAGATGGAACTCTCACATTTCTTTGTCACAACTGCTCCGTGCTGTGAAACTGTTTCTCTAAGAAAAGGGATTCCATCATCCCTTAAGGTATGGATAGTGATAATGAACTTAACCAAAGGATGACAAAATATTATACGAAGGAAAAAATCTATATGTCAAAGGCACATATTAGTTGAGCCAGAAAAATATAAATAACTTTTAGTCTAACTTGCCTAAAATGAAGAAGTTGTTGTAATAAATTGTTTCCTCTGTTACTTTCAAGAACTGTTCCTCTGCCATCACCTCTGTAATGATAAATAATACTGTTGTTTTATTTATTTCCGTGTGTATCAATTTTCGTGGTTTGATGAAAAAGTATCAGTTCGTGGTTTCTTAAATTTGTTGTTTTGAAAGCTGCAAAGCTGCAGCATACAGATCAAGATCAATGCGGAATTTCCTTAAGTGGGGTATCAAATTTCGTGGGTTTAGGCCACTAACAAAAACTACAAAAAAACAGGGATGCTTCTCTTACCCCAAGTGTACAAGTTTTTTCATACCTGGATTACTTTGGGTCATTTCTGAAAGCAAGCAAAATACTTCACTTCAAAAGTTACCGCTGCAAAACTTACTGTGTTGTTATCATCTCATCCTCAAGTCTTCTTATCAATAGTACAGGACCAGGAAATCTGATTAAAGGGAGACAATCATAGTTACACATTTTCTCAGGATGCATAAAAAGAACTCACGATGTTTCATTTATTCATTTACATATCTTTTAAATTATTTTTCTACGCAAATGTATATTTTGTATAAATATAATACATCTCTTGTTGTTTTGAAGTAAATAAATGCTTTGGTTATAAATACACGTATTTCTTTCTAACAGTTTGAAATCTCTGGCAGAATATGTACAGTTTATATCCAAATTTGAATCACAATTTTTTATCAAATTATACACTACAGTTCTGCACCACCCAAGGTAATTTGTTTGTTTTAAAGTAAGTTAGAACATGGAAACCAAATGGGACAAACAGACTTTTTATGATGGGCAGTAAAAGTAAACAAGATGGAGCCTTCCCGAAAAGGCATTATGTCACCTGCATTTCTTTGTGTTTGGTAAACAGGAAGTAGATTCATCAATCAGGAAGTAGTTAGTTTTCAGGCTATAAAATCGCTGTACACCTTACAGCACTATGCCATAAAGCTACATGCCAAATATCAAGAAACTGTGGCATCTAGTTGCCCGTAAAATTGTGACGGAAATTTGGCATATACATGTATGTTCATTATCAACCTTTAGTATTACTCAAACAGGAATAAGTTAGTTTTTGGGCATAAAATTGCTTTAAAAAACCATCGAGTACTATGCCATGAAGCTACATGCCAAATATTAAAAGGCTGAGACATGTAGTTGTCTGGAAAGCTGTGAGGAAATTTTGTGCAGGATGCAGCCGCAAGATGACAGATAGTGCCAAAGTAATCCCTATATGTGGCCTCTGCAACCTGTTGCAGGCGACATAATAAACCAAATTAATATCATACATACCTACATAATTGTTCACTGTTTTCTAAATTGAGGTAATTATTTATTGTCAGCTTGGTTAGTTTATCTGGAAAATATTGTCATTTGATTCATAATAATTTTTGTTGCAATTGGATCAATGGTGTCAGAGGAGTTAACATTAAAAAGTTTAAGGACGGATGATGGAGTCAAGTGATGTTTTTCCAGAATTTTGATATCTGTGATGGTTTTTGAACTTATTGCAAAACACTGCAATTTACGCATATGTTCTTTTTTCAGCCATGGTGGCCATGTCTTTTTACAATTCAGAATTCAAACTACCCATGCCAGTAAACAGCTGTACCAAGTTTGGTGGCTATTGGACTCATGATGTTAGAGGAGTTAATGTTTAAAAAAGTTAACAGACTGACAGACAACAGACGCCAAGTGATGGCAACAGCTCACATGACCCTTCAGGTAAGGTGAGCTAAAAAAGGGAAGGGATTTCAATTAAATAAAAGTAAATTTGACATGATTACAATGTGGTGTAAGGACAATTATTATATTGTTCCTGACATGTGGTTGCTGTTGGTTAAGTTTATGCCTTAAATCAATTCTGATTGGTCTTTTCAGCACTTTGAGATCATGATGTTCATTTAATACTTTATAATTTTCTTTTGATCCATCATTTAATCAAGTTGTGGAAAATTCTAGACTTTATGCTGTTATTAGATTTAGTTTTTAAATAATGTACATATTTACTCTTTGTGTCTGTTATTTTTTCATCTTTTTCTTTAAGAAATGTTTTGAGAAAGACTGTGTATATCATGCAATATATCAAAACTTACTAAAAGCCTGAGGCATTCTAGCTTCAGCTAATGGTAAAACATGATCAAATGTTGCATCTAAAATCTACAACACAAAAAATACATGTCACACAAACAAGTGACTGTTAAAATTAAAGAGAAAAAAAGAAATTGAAGAAATTTTTTAAGTTAACAAATTTAATTGAAAACATTTATATAACTTTCATTAGATTAAGTTAAAGCAGAAAATACATTTCGGGCTGTTCAAGGATTAGATGTTGGGAGGACCTTCTATCAATAAAATATGGGTGATGCGTTTCAGAGTTTTTAAAGATTATTGGTGGTTGGGTAGTGGTAAAAGTGCCTCACATTAGTAATTAAGTCTGGAACACCTTTTAGCGCCCCTCTCAACATTGTAACATAAAGACCTTTTTCATTTGAAAACTTAAGCAAAAAGTACAAACCTCCTACAAAAACATACAAACAAGAAAAGAGCCTTACAACAAAACTGATATCAGGATAGTTCATAGCTGCCCATGTAGCTGTATAGCCTCCTATGGACCAAGCAAACATTGCTATATTATCTGGCATAAAGCCAAGGCTATTTATAGCATATTGCATCACAGCATCAATTGCATTCTGTTCCTGGTCTGGTAATGGTGCACCCTGAAAATAAAAACAGTTATATTCTATGGTCATAATAACAAAATTTACATATTAAATAAATTCCAATTGCTTTTGATCCATATACTGTTTAAAATAACTGTTTTTATTTACGAATCTGTTAAAAGTTTATAATATTAAAAGATGAACCTGAACTCTAGTTTTGCTGAAACTTTCCAAAATACCAATTTCAAAATACAGGTATTGAAATTCATATACTCAAAGTATTAGCCAATTTTTATAATTTGTTCAATAAAAACTAAGGAAAACAATGGCTTTTTTCAATAAACTAAATCCGTGTCTTTGAGACAAACGATGTCAATCATTCATTAATGCAAAACTTAAACAAAGTTTCTTTAGTGGAAATGTAGGTAAAGATTATCAATTAACTAGCTGACCCCTTTAGTATTTTCAAGACCAGTCCACATGTATCAATGTTAAACCATGCTTTATACTTCAAATGTGGACCTCAACTCAACACTTTATCAAAGTGTTATGGAAGTCTTAACATTTACAGACAAGGATAATTGTGTTTGTCCCATTTGAATAGCAGGTTATTTTGCGTTATTTTGTATCGTCAGGTTTGTGAAAATTTTTAGCAGATTTTATTTTGTGGTTTGTAAATGTGCTTATATACATATAAAACTTGATGGATATTTTTGCAGGATTTATTTTCTCAATTTTAATTGATCCACAAAAGTAAGGGAAACTTAAACCTACACAAAAATAACCCTCTATACAATATACTTGGTTGTGATGAAAACACTTACAGAGCTACCAGCAAAGCCAGGATGATTCCAGCCTATAAACACTTACAGAGCTACCAGCAAACCCAGGATGATTCCAGCCTATAAACACTTACAGAGCTACCAGCAAAGCCAGGATGATTCCAGCCTATAAACACTTACAGAGCTACCAGCAAAGCCAGGATGATTCCAGCCTATAAACACTTATAGAGCTACCAGCAAAGCCAGGATGATTCCAGCCTATAAACACTTATAGAGCTACCAGCAAAGCCAGGATGATTCCAGCCTATAAACACTTACAGAACTACCAGCAAAGCCAGGATGATTCCAGCCTATAAACACTTACAGAACTACCAGCAAACCCAGGATGATTCCAGCCTATAAACACTTACAGAACTACCAGCAAAGCCAGGATGATTCCAGCCAAGGACAGAATAACCAGCTTCTAATGGAGTAACTGTACAGCCAATCTCATAAAATCCTGCATTACCTTCACAGCATATCACCTACAACAAAATCTGACAAAGTGAAAAAAAGACAGAATTTATTAAACATGAAGTAGGTATAGGACAAATCTGAAATCAAATTCAATTTTATGGGCCCCATGTTGATGCTGTATACAAAATATCAAGAGGCTGTGATTGGTAGTTGCTGAAAAAACTGTTAGGAAAAATTATTTGCCATCTGACATTCACCTTCTTATTAACCAGATTTTTTAACCTGTAATATTTGGCAAAACATGACACAGGGAAAACTTGCATTCATATATCAATCTTGTGAAAGTACAAGAATTAATTATATAAAATCCTGTTTCATCTAAACTTGTGTTTATGTTTTTTTAATTTTTTTTCATTTTCTATACATTTTTATACTGTGTAAACAATTCCAGGTATACACGACCCATACACATTTGTAGTACTTTACAATCATTTAATTTTGTGGGGATAAAATTTCAATGTTTAGAGCACAAAACTCAATTAATGGAAACATTTTTTTTAAGGATTTTTAATATTGAAATACACTCTTCAACTGAATATTTTAAATCTGCAGGGATTTATTTTCATGGATTTCTCTTACTCACAAAATAGATGAAATTTAATACCCACAAATATTTCTGCTTCTACAGTAATGAACAAACTTCCCAGCTTGAAAGTTTGATTTAGACATGTTTAATCAGAATGCAATTAAGAGTATATAAATATTGTAACTATAAGTATGTAATGGTTACCAAAGTTTTTCCATTTGTGCTATGAGTGTTCCGTCTATCAAAGAATAAAGTGTCGATTTCATTATTGTCCTCTGTAACTACTTTGGCTCTAATACCATGTTTCTGAAATTGAAATATAGAATGTCACATAATCTTTCATTCAAAGCTTTTAAATATAAATAAATATTCATAATATAAATTGATATATATTTTTCTGTTTAGATAATTTTTTATACATTAAAATAATCAATATGATATAGACATGTAGAAGTTTCATGTTAAAAAAAATCTTTTTGCAAATGGATTTCACAATTTGTTTAAATAATTATGAAACTCACTCTAAATCAGGATGCTTCATTAACTAATAAATTAATTAATAGATGCAGAATTTTCCACAAAAAGAAAGAGAAAACCATAGACTTGAAAATAACATATTTACCTCCTCAATGAGCTTTGATCTATTGAGACATAAAGTTGGCTCTGGAAATAAAAAAACAAAACACATAAAAAATTCAACAGCCCAACAAATCGTTTAAATCTTTTGACCCTACTGCATTAAATCCAAATCTTGGTAACAAAGGAACATTCACTAAATCTCTATATGGAGCATAAACATTCTTCCAAATTTTGTTTTGTAAGGAATCATTAAACACCATTTTTGTGACATTTTTTCAAGTAAAATTGCACAATCAGAAGTTTAAAAACTGCAAAGATATTTTTGGAGCCGGAGTGAAAAGTTCAATGGAAAAAAACACACATAAACTCAATAGTAGAGTGTTATTCTTTTGTAACATAGTAAGGGTCTAAGAACATGTTGAATGATAAGGGTTCATAGCATAAATTTACAGCCCTTAATCTCAAACCAGGGCTAGTTTGAGCCCTTAACAAAAGTATACTTCACATTACACAGGTCAATTCTCCTAGATTCCATTTGACCTATTAAACAATCCAAAAAAGATCTTTCAAATGGGGAAAAATAGTAAAACTTTTTTGCAGATATAAAATAAAAATTACAACAAAGTTCCAGACAATCAATTTTAAATAAATTTGATAGAAAAGTTCCCAACAGAAACATATATTCTGTAATTTCCTCACTCATATTTCCCAAAAACCAAATATCGTTCCTTTTAAACGTTATTGTGTTTGGCATGGGAAAATTCTCCTTATGAAGTAATGTTATGTTCCACAAATTGACTTCTATTTAATTCAGTGTTCCGGTATTGGTAAATGGAAAATCAAAAAGGTAAACATGACCATATAATCTCCCTACTTGTCAAAGCTGTTTCGGGGTAAGATGGTATGATTAATTTGTTTATTTTGAATATAAACTTGATATAAATACAACATATAAATTTTTCACAGCTCATTTTAAAGATTTGTTTTGAAAGTCATGTTTTATCTAATTATTTCATAAAAAGCATGTGTTCCCGACCGTAGTTATTTTTACTCTCTCCAAACTATTGGTTAAAAGTTTGACGTAAACACTATCCTTAAAAGGTAGAATCTTCGACCTGTTACATACCAAGTAAAGAATTCATGATAGCAGTAGCTCCTGGGTACATCATTCTCCTGCCAAAGGTGTGGGCACACATATAGCTGAAAATATAATAGTCAACAGATGTAACAAAAGATGTGGGCACACATGTAGCTGAAAATATAATAGTCAACAGATGTAACAAAAGATGTGGGCACACATGTAGCTGAAAATATAATAGTCAACAGATGTAACAAAAGATGTGGGCACACATGTAGCTGAAAATATAATAGTCAACAGATGTAACAGAAGATGTGGGCACACGTACATGTAAAGCTGAAAATATAATACCGTATAGTGGGGAAAATTTTTGCCAGTGTTATTTTGGAGGTTTGTATGGTATATGTGTTTGTATATGTTTGCGTTAAATAGATAATTTAGTGATATCCTTTAACCTTTGAAAATAATCAAAAATTAAACCACCTTGAAAATAACCTGCTGTACGGTAGTCAAAAGTGTGAGCACACATATAGCTGACTTGATAGTTCACAATTGTAACAAAAAGTAAAACCACATATGTAATTGAAAATATTATTTAAGTAGTCAACATATGTATCCAATATCCTGGTGTTAGAATATTCTTTAGCACAAAGGCTGTGATAAAATTTCATATCCCTTTTTCATATTACTGAAAATTGCTTAATGCATATAAAGCATATGTGTATGTGTGAACAGTTTTTTCCCCATTTTTTTCAAAATAAATAACTTTGGGTAAAATCATAATATATGACCTTTTCTTCTTAATACAAATTGATTTGTACTACCGCTATATAAATTTCTTTGCATAAATCTGATGGGTTAAGACTCTTTTTTTTACCTTGCAAGTTTGGCAGGATAATGTAACAGCCACATAACACCTGTCTCTTCTGTTTTAGGTACATGTATCTTTGTTCTTTTTACACCACTGCAAAATATCAATTTATGTTAATTAGTCTTAAAATTAAGATTAGCATTTATAACAATGAATAGATTAAGAAAGAACATGAACATTGTTAAATTTTCAAATGTAAATTGAAATACTGTTTAATAAAAGCATGATATATTGGAAATAAACAAAATACAGATGGCTTATCCTTCCATTTCCTGGTTTTGATTTTGGTCTAGTGAAAGCTATTCAAATAGGCTACTGTTATTCTTCTACCCGTTTTTTTTTCAACACAGAAGCAGCATTGAATATTAATATCCCAACAATAAATAGGTTGATACATGTACAAATAGCTTATTAGCTTTTGATACTTAATAATGCTGATACTCATAATTGACATATCCACATTTTTGTTATTGATGTTTTTAATTCTTGGTTCTTCATGTTTTAGACTTTCACAACATACCTATTATTTACATCACTCCATTTAAAGTCTGGGATCCAGGCCCAAAAATCAAAATCATAAGCTGCCATCTGCTTCTATAATGTAATAGTAAAAAAAAAGAAGATATGAATACTAATAATATACCAAAGGGAATGTTTCTCCATTTCTAAAACAGATTTCTCATGAACAAGAACAGATTCAAGTCCCCTGCTTGTTGAATGGGAAAAATCTTAGTTGGCTAATTACCGGTAAACAAGAAGTAGATGAGTGACAAAAACCTGAAAATGTATTCCACCTTATGATTGAAATTCAACAGTAAATGTTCATTGCACGTTAACATATTAACATACTAAATGTATTTGTTATGTTTTGTGATGTTTTGGTGCAGTGAAAGAAATAAGCATTAGACTGCAGACAAATTCTTTGTAAAACTGACAAGGTCTACATGGAATTGGGAAAATTTTCTTCTTATTACAGAAAGAATTCTATGAAATGTGGACTTTTGTCGAAAAACATGTAGGTCTTCATCGACCCAGAAGTTTATTTCTAAGACTGTTGGAGAGGCCATTTGGTTTATAAGCAAAACAAAACAAGAGCCAAGATAAGGCCCTAACCTTAAACATGAATACTAGATCTTAACAAGTTTCCTCAATATAAACATGTACATGAATCCACCATCTAAACCTTACCCTATTAGAAGCTGTACAAGATTTCTGTGCTGCCATGAGTACATCTAGAAACATGATATAGTCAGCATTGTATACCCTTCCTATACCTAAAATAGCATTACATGTATGAAGATAAATTAACAAGTCATATTGAATTTTACTACATCTATAGATCTTATCTTTCAGAAACAAGGTAGACAACTAAGTCCTACATCTGTGTCAAACAGGTGGTTCAAGGGGGCGCTCCAGTAAATCCACCAATCAGCGTTTAGACAGAGGAGGAAAGTAGTACTAAAAGGAACTTTGTTGTTTTTGAAATTTTTTTTAAATGTGTTAAGAAGACCTATACTTTCCCAGTTTTTTATATGTGCTTAATGAATATATGTAGTGTAAATATATTGAGGATTTTTGCAATATCAAGTCCACACAAAAGACAGACAGGGGATATTCTTACACCCCTTTGGAGGTACTTCCAGGTTCAGTTAGTTGGTACTTTTGTGACCGGATGTTTTCATCAGCTGTTTATTTTTTTATTTGGTACGCAAGTTGGGTGCAAAATGGTCAGGATGTTTAGAGTAGATGACCAAAGGAAAGAAAATCACAATGTGTCATTCAGGAAAAATCATTTAGGTTCGTAAGATTTATTTAAGTTACTATGAAAGTCAATGCGAATTTATTTACTGGAGAGCCTTCTTAAGGGGGGATGGGGATGTACATTTAGGATGCTGTTTCTATGGTTACAACAGAGGCTGCTGGTCCATTTCTTCCACCATCTTTTATAAGATACAGGGGGACCTTTTCACAAACTTTTTGACCAAATTTGAAAAATCATTTTGACCAAATATGGCAAATAGTCTTGAAACTACTGATTTTACCATGACTGAGGAGTTTGCTAGGGAAAATCTTGAAAAAATTACTAAAAAAACAACAACTTCTGAAATAAATAACTGTATTTTATATACAGGAAGAGAAGACAAGCATGGTTATGGTGTCATTGACATAAAATTACCAGGAACAACAAGACATAGGCCTATGAATGTTCATAGAATAACATATATGATTCATGTCCGTTTAACTAAATTGTCACCGTCTCACTTTCATGTTTCACATTTATGTCATTCGAAAAAGTGTGTTAATATCAAACATTTAAGCTTTGAACCGCCTCATATTAATAATGCTAGACAGAATTGTTATTCGGAAAAGAGATGTACTAGTCATGATCAATATCAAGATTGTTTGCTTTAACATTTCCTGAGTTTCATGTTGAACGCCCTTGGCTTTTTTGACACTAAACTTGAATGGTCATGTATAATTGTCCTCATTTCTGGATCCAGAATGTTTTTTTGGTAAGTTCCAGTGTTTGCCTTTGATGCAGCTGCTTCTTGCATGTTGAATCGGTCACGACGCAGAAAACTTTGTCGGTCTTTATATTCTTGTGATTTTTTTCTGTCCTTATTATATTCCAGTTTATTCTGTATTCTTTTCAGTTGTGTTTTGATGAGACCACTGTTTTCAAGAGTTGCACCAGCAGCAGAGCATCTTTTACGAATAGACTTTTCCACACCACAGTTTCGCATGTGTACAGCACCATGTATACGGCCTGGAAGTACAGCAGTCCACGTTGAAAACTTTGGGTTTGTCTTTGTTAATGTTCGGTTAACACTCTCATTTTTTTGTGTGTCTGTATTAAGTCGTGTCTTCATTAAGGCCTTCGGACCAAGCCGTAATTCTACACACTCCCGTAACTTTTTCAAATCACTAACGGTTGGATTCAACTTAGTCCCTGGTTTCATAAACTTTGCCTTCCATGCAAGTCTCTTTTTACCGGTACACACGAACGAATGTTTTGTACAAAGTTTTCCACATGCACCGGTCACACATTGTATAACACTGTCAATTGTGTAACTAAGCTTCCGCACTTTTTTCTTCATATCCCCCATAAAATGTTCATGGGCAAGTTTTACCTCGGCATTGCAACGTTTAGCAACCTCAATCGAAAACCGCTTATGGACTTTATCTCGTTCTTTCTGGTTCTTCCCTGGAAACATTCCCTTACTGAATGTAATATTTTTTACAACTTTTCGATGAGAATCTGACAAATGTCTCGTACAGCGTAAATTTTCAACCGGCACTTGACTGTGAATTCTCTGTCCCCTCTCAAAGCCAACACTTCCTGCAGAATCCCCATCTGAAGTAAACTGTCCAACAACTATTGGGGTCGGATCGTTTGCAATTTTTCTCGCTATAGCTTCTGCTGAGCGCCCTTCATTTCCAATGACAACATTGCGTGGTATATTTGCTGAGCATTTACCGTTATGGTTCGGACAAACTGCATTTAAACGTCTACCGATAGGACACAACATATTGTCAATATTTAAGTGAATTATTTCTTTTGCAGGTGTTTCGTTTTCTGTCAGTGTATAGATGGACTGTGTCGCTGGTTGAAAAGGAGTTTTACCAGTCCCACTTTCAAGACGGTTATTGTACCTAGCATCACCAGACACAGATATTGGATGTGATTTATCAAAGCCACGTAATTCATTTAGCTCAGTTAGTCTTTGTCTTCGCACTTGCATGTCTTCCTCATTTACTTGCTCGGTAGTATCACTGGCTACTATTCCTGCACTGTGCATGCCACTGCATGAAGGCACTGGTATACCAGCTGATAATAATATGACACGTAGTCCTTCAATACCAAGAGGTGAACTTTGTAGTCCTATATGAATACCTAAGTTAACTGTAGAGTATTTCTGTCCCCGTTTAGTCTCCCTGCTGCTTTCCTTATAAATCTTAGTCTTTTTACCAACAAACTTACATGAAGCACATTTAAGTCCCATTCTCCATGAAAATCCCCATTTTTGGACAGTTTCTGGGTTGAAACAGTATCTTATGTCACAATTTGGACTTTTAATAGAATGTTCTTGATGGAATTCATTAAACATATCCAATAGTTTCTCACAATGTAAGATCTTGTATCCATTTATATCATTGTCATCATCATCATCTATTTCAGGATCACATTTGATGTCTGCAGTTGGCCTGAGGAACCTCATATTTCCAGGATTACCTTGTGCGTCCTGGACCACATAGTGTCTGTTGTCTGAAGTGGACTGTACTGTCTTTCCAAATACAGATTTTGGTAGGCGTTTACTTTGTTTTTTTTCATTACATCCAGTTGACGTCTCTTTGGTATGGTAGCAAGGATGCCCAACTTTAAAGCCTGTGACTTTTTTATGAGGTCTTCCTCTCTTTGCCATTGCTTAACTTTTAGCTTATTTATTCACTTATACAGATTTGTTAATGAAATGATAAAATTTCTTAGTCTATTTGATAATCAGTTGGGGTTTATATGGCCATTAAAGAAAATAATGTGTATTGCTGGCATCTGACCACAGACAATCAAAGGTTGACAGCTCACAGGTTATAAATCCAATTTGATTATAATTAGGTACAGCAGAAGGGCCATAAAAATTACTTTCTTCATGCACATTAATTACCCTCAATTTGTCTCTTAAAAACTTTTAACATGTAAAACATTATTCAAAAAATGTTGATATTTTCCTTCTCTTTTTAGAAAATTTGGCAAAATTCCAAACTTTTATTTGGAAAACAAGGAATAGTTTTTTTGGTTAGATAAATGCATATATTGCAACATTCCATCTCACCGTTCAAACATTTTTTAGGTTAAGTGGGTATAAAGTCAGTTTTTATTTGTACCATTTTGTTCAGTTCTGTATATAGCTTTCAAATACTTAGAATATAGGTAACCATATTTTTTCTTGATTATCTCCCCTTATTAGGACTCAAACATCTCTCTAAGAGTTCATATTTTATTGCATATATATCCTTCTATCCAAAAAAATGATTAATGATAAATTGAAAGCATATATTGGTCCACTTAAGGGGGCGCTCCAGTAAATCCACCAATCAGCGTTTAGACAGAGGAGGAAAGTAGTACTAAAAGGAACTTTGTTGTTTTTGAAATTTTTTTTAAATGTGTTAAGAAGACCTATACTTTCCCAGTTTTTTATATGTGCTAAATGAATATATGTAGTGTAAATATATTGAGGATTTTTGCAATATCAAGTCCACACAAAAGACAGACAGGGGATATTCTTACACCCCTTTGGAGGTACTTCCAGGTTCAGTTAGTTGGTACTTTTGTGACCGGATGTTTTCATCAGCTGTTTATTTTTTTATTTGGTACGCAAGTTGGGTGCAAAATGGTCAGGATGTTTAGAGTAGATGACCAAAGGAAAGAAAATCACAATGTGTCATTCAGGAAAAATCATTTAGGTTCGTAAGATTTATTTAAGTTACTATGAAAGTCAATGCGAATTTATTTACTGGAGAGCCTTCTCAAGAGGTACAAAAAATGTAGTATACCCGGGAAATTGGTTTTAAAAGTTAAGGGAAATAAAGACAGACATTATTGAAATATTTTGTCACAGCAAAGCATTGTTTAGTTTACCTCAGTTAAGGTATAAGCAGAATTTTTTTGGAGGATCAACTCTGCACATCATGCAAGACTGTTCTGTCAAAATTACATGTAGATTGTTTTGTGATTAAATACCTCTCATAATTAGAGCAAATCCATAAACAAAAGATACAGACAGGACATATCCAAGCAAGGTTTTGCCTCCTTCTTGTGTGAAATATCCTACAAAATAAATATGTCCATACATGTATAAATGTGTTCAGTATGGTATGACTGAAAAGGGCAATTATCAGTATGTATATATTCGAAACATCAGCAAACATGATCTTTATACAATATTGAAGTTTGCTGGTTGTTTTCTTACAAGTACTATCATTTGATTGTTATTGATTGTTACATATTCATTTTTTTACTTCAGTGATATTTTAAAATTTGTGTAAGAAAATTTTCGAGTGTTGTGAACCCCATTATCTTAAAATAAAGCATAGTATTTTGTTAACAATATTCTTAAAATACCGGGTACTGTTTTAGTTTATTAAAAGATCATTCTACATATCCTAATTTCTTCTATGCTTGATATACAGAATATTGCCTAAGTTGAAATGGGAACAACAAATTGAAATGATTGCTTTGCTTTTCATTTCACTCAGATCAAATCCCTCATTTCCAGTAAATTGATGTTTATTGTCAAAGGGGCATAACTCCCAAATCAGTTATTGACAAGTACAGATTTTTAAATTTGTTCAAATATTGAAATTTAAAAAAATATAAATTCAAAGGAATTTTGTTTAGAATGGTAGGTATTAAAGCACTTACATGAATGGGACTGGGGACGCATGCATGTTATTTCTATGTCACTGCATTGTGTTGCTACAGGGCACATTGTGTAATTTTTAATGCCATATTAAAAAGGAATAATTGGCGTTTTGATTTTAAAAAGAGTTATCCTTCTATTGAAGAAAATAATATTATTTCGTATATAATACCAATGGAGCACACCTATCTTGTTATTAATAATTTTGAATTTTGATTGGTTGTTTAGCTGCATGTCATCTTTCCAAAAACCCTCCTATTAACCCACCCTAACTTTAGAATAGGTCATTTTCGTTTAAGTATTTATCTAAGCTTATTTGGTTATGTGACGGTGTAATGGAATTTCTGAAGGAGCTTATTCATAAAGACTTTCTATCGTGCCGTTGGACTTTTAACAGTTGTTTGGAGTTTACATGGTGGACACTGTATTGGCGAAGAGACTACTTTTAAAGAACTGTGGATGGCGTGCACCATGAAGTAGAAAGAACTGTGTGTGGTTGTCATTTGAAGTTCGTGTTTTAAGCCAGTGAACATCTTTACTAGTTTTTGTATTAATCCAAATAATAAATGTTTATGTTCAACTTTAGTTTTTATTACTGCTACATTTCAAGATTGTTGAAATAGATGATCAGAGAGAGCATTTCTAAGATTTGGAATAAATGTCATAACACAATTAGCAATTTAACAATCACACAAAACATATTTAATATACCAACCTCTTCTGTATAAAATAGTAAGTACTACAGGAGATGTCCAGTACGTGAAGGAATAACAGAATCTTATCTGAAAAATACATCTATTTCAAATTATGCTATACATTAAAAGTTTGTTTTCACCAAAATTAAAAGAATACTGGCAGCAAACATTTTTTCTATTCAACTTTATTCTATGTTCTTGTTTGTAATTTACAAAAAATATGTAAATCAGTCAGTTTTGTAAATGAGATATAAAAATACCTATCTTCGTTGTTTCTTAAAGCCAAATGAATTATAGAAAAATACAAATAGCATCTAGTTATACAATAACTAGAGGCTCCCAGGAGCCTGAATCGCTCACCTGATCTCTTATGCCAAAGTTTAAATAAATTTCACAAACTTTCAAGTATACAAAGTTGCAAAACAATCCTTTCAGTGGTTCCAGAGAAGATTTTTGGAAATCAGTTTAAATTAATAGAAAAAAACAGTTAAAGGGCAATAACTACTGTAAGGACCTTTTGATGCTGAACAAAAAAATTTGCTTCCGATTATTTTTATCTCTTATACTTTTTGAGTTATAAGCCAAAAACAATGGTTTGACCCCCCTGTTTTATTTTTAGCAACGGCGGCCATGTTGGTTGGTTGACATGTATATAATTCACAAACTTGGTAGAGGACATCCTAAAGATCATGTATACCAAGTATCAATGCAATCCCTTTAGTGGTTTTAGAGAAGAAGATTTTTGAAAATCAGTGTAAATTAATGAAAAAAAAACAGTTAAAGGGGAATAACTCTTAAACGGCTGATCTGACAATTTAGACCCTGAAATCATTTTTGTAGATCTCAATGAGCTTAACAATTCTGCAATGCTAACTTTTCCTCTAGCTCTAACGGTTTTCAAGATATTGTCCAAAAACTGCAAAAATGGTCAATTTTGATGATTAAAGGGAAATAACTCCTATAAGGAGTCGTTTCACAACTTCGACTCAATGGAGAGAATTGTAGAGCTTTTGATGCTGAACAAGTAGGTTGCTTCGGATTTTCTCTATCTCTTATACTTTTTGAGTTATGAGCCAAAAACAATGGTCTGACCCCCCTGTTCTATTTTTAGCAACGGCGGCCATGTTGGTTTGTCAACATGTATATAATTCACAAACTTGGTAGAGGACATCCTAAAGATCATGTATACCAAGTATCAATGCAATCCCTTCAGTAGTTTTAGAAAAGAAGATTTTTGAAAAGCAGTGTAAATTCATGGAAAAAACAGTTAAAGGGGAATAACTCTTAAACCGATGATCTGACAATTTAGACCCTGAAATCATTTTTGGAGATCTCAATGAGCTTAACAATTCTGCAATGCTAACTTTTCCTCTAGCTCTAACGGTTTTTAAGATATAGTCCAAAAACTGCAAAAATGGTCAATTTTGATGAAATAAGGGCATTAACTCCTATAAGGAGTCGTTTCACAACTTCGACTCAATGGAGAGATTCGTGGAGCTTTTGATGCTGAACAAGGAAGGTTGCTTCGGATTTTCTCTATCTTTTATACTCTTTGAGTTATAAGCCAAAAACAATGGTCTGACCCCCCTATTCTATTTTTAGCAACGGCGGCCATGTTGGTTGGTCGACATGTATATAATTCACAAACTTGGTAGAGGACATCCTAAAGATCATGTATACCAAGTATCAATGCAATCCCTTCAGTAGTTTTAGAGAAGAAGATTTTTGAAAAACAGTGTAAATTCATGGAAAAAACAGTTAAAGGGGAATAACTCTTAAACGGCTGATCTGACAATTTAGACCCTGAAATCATTTTTGTAGATCTCAATGAGCTAAACAATTCTGCAATGCTAACTTTTCCTCTAGCTCTAACGGTTTTCAAGATATTGTCCAAAAACTGCAAAAATGGTCAAATTTGATGATTAAAGGGCAATAACTCCTATAAGGAGTTGTTTCACAACTTCGACTCAATGGAGAGATTCGTAGAGCTTTTGATGCTGAACAAGGAAGGTTGCTTCGGATTTTCTCTATCTCTTATACTTTTTGAGTTATGAGCCAAAAACAATGGTCTGACCCCCCTGTTCTATTTTTAGCAACGGCGGCCATGTTGGTTTGTCGACATGTATATAATTCACAAACTTGGTAGAGGACATCCTAAAGATCATGTATACCAAGTATCAATGCAATCCCTTCAGTAGTTTTAGAAAAGAAGATTTTTGAAAAGCAGTGTAAATTCATGGAAAAAACAGTTAAAGGGGAATAACCCTTAAACCGATGATCTGACAATTTAGACCCTGAAATCATTTTTGAAGATCTCAATGAGCTTAACAATTCTGCAATGCTAACTTTTCCTCTAGCTCTAACGGTTTTTAAGATATAGTCCAAAAACTGCAAAAATGGTCAATTTTGATGAAATAAGGGCATTAACTCCTATAAGGAGTCGTTACACAACTTCGACTCAATGGAGAGATTCGTGGAGCTTTTGATGCTGAACAAGGAAGGTTGCTTCGGATCTTCTCTATCTTTTATACTCTTTGAGTTATAAGCCAAAAACAATAGTCTGACCCCCTATTCTATTTTTAGCAACGGCGGCCATGTTGGTTGGTCGACATGTATATAATTCACAAACTTGGTAGAGGACATCCTAAAGATCATGTATACCAAGTATCAATGCAATCCCTTCTGTAGTTTTAGAGAAGAAGATTTTTGAAAAACAGTGTAAATTCATGGAAAAAACAGTTAAAGGGGAATAACTCTTAAACGGCTGATCTGACAATTTAGACCCTGAAATCATGTTTGTAGATCTCAATGAGCTAAACAATTCTGCAATGCTAACTTTTCCTCTAGCTCTAACGGTTTTCAAGATATTGTCCAAAAACTGCAAAAATGGTCAAATTTGATGATTAAAGGGCAATAACTCCTATAAGGAGTTGTTTCACAACTTCGACTCAATGGAGAGATTCGTAGAGCTTTTGATGCTGAACAAGGAAGGTTGCTTCGGATTTTCTCTATCTTTTATACTTTTTGAGTTATAAGCCAAAAACAATGGTCTGACCCCCCTATTCTATTTTTAGCAACGGCGGCCATGTTGGTTGGTCGACATGTATATAATTCACAAACTTGGTAGAGGACATCCTAAAGATCATGTATACCAAGTATCAATGCAATCCCTTCAGTAGTTTTAGAGAAGAAGATTTTTGAAAATCAGTGTAAATTCATGGAAAAAACAGTTAAAGGGAAATAACTCTTAAACGGCTGATCTGACAATTTAGACCCTGAAATCATTTTTGTAGATCTCAATGAGCTAAACAATTCTGCAATGCTATCTTTTCCTCTAGCTCTAACGGTTTTCAAGATATTGTCCAAAAACTGCAAAACTGGTCAATTTTGATGATTAAAGGGAAATAACTCCTGTAAGGAGTCGTTACACAACTTCGACTCAATGGAGAGATTCGTAGAGCTTTTGATGCTGAACAAGGAAGGTTGCTTCGGATTTTCTCTATCTTTTATACTTTTTGAGTTATGAGCCAAAAACAATGGTCTGACCCCCCTATTCTATTTTTAGCAACGGCGGCCATGTTGGTTGGTCGACATGTATATAATTCACAAACTTGGTAGAGGACATCCTAAAGATCATGTATACCAAGTATCAATGCAATCCCTTCAGTAGTTTTAGAGAAGAAGATTTTTGAAAATCAGTGTAAATTCATGGAAAAAACAGTTAAAGGGAAATAACTCTTAAACGGCTGATCTGACAATTTAGACCCTGAAATCATTTTTGTAGATCTCAATGAGCTAAACAATTCTGCAATGCTATCTTTTCCTCTAGCTCTAACGGTTTTCAAGATATTGTCCAAAAACTGCAAAAATGGTCAATTTTGATGATTAAAGGGAAATAACTCCTGTAAGGAGTCGTTACACAACTTCGACTCAATGGAGAGATTCGTAGAGCTTTTGATGCTGAACAAGGAAGGTTGCTTCGGATTTTCTCTATCTTTTATACTTTTTGAGTTATGAGCCAAAAACAATGGTCTGACCCCCCTATTCTATTTTTAGCAACGGCGGCCATGTTGGTTGGTCGACATGTATATAATTCACAAACTTGGTAGAGGACATCCTAAAGATCATGTATACCAAGTATCAATGCAATCCCTTCAGCAGTTTTAGAGAAGAAGATTTTTGAAAATCAGTGTAAATTCATGGAAAAAACAGTTAAAGGGAAATAACTCTTAAACGGCTGATCTGACAATTTAGACCCTGAAATCATTTTTGTAGATCTCAATGAGCTAAACAATTCTGCAATGCTATCTCTTCCTCTAGCTCTAACGGTTTTCAAGATATTGACCAAAAACTGCAAAAATGGTCAAATTTGATGATTAAAGGGCAATAACTCCTATAAGGAGTTGTTTCACAACTTCAACTCAATGGAGAGATTCGTAGAGCTTTTGATGCTGAACAAGGAAGGTTGCTTCGGATTTTCTCTATCTTTTATACTCTTTGAGTTATAAGCCAAAAACAATAGTCTGACCCCCTATTCTATTTTTAGCAACGGCGGCCATGTTGGTTGGTCGACATGTATATAATTCACAAACTTGGTAGAGGACATCCTAAAGATCATGTATACCAAGTATTAATGCAATCCCTTCAGTAGTTTTAGAGAAGAAGATTTTTGAAACACTTGGTATACATGATCTTTAGGATGTCCTCTACCAAGTTTGTGAATTATATACATGTCGACCAACCAACATGGCCGCCGTTGCTAAAAATAGAATAGGGGGTCAGACTATTGTTTTTGGCTTATAACTCAAAGAGTATAAAAGATAGAGAAAATCCGAAGCAACCTTCCTTGTTCAGCATCAAAAGCTCTACGAATCTCTCCATTGAGTCGAAGTTGTGAAACAACTCCTTATAGGAGTTATTGCCCTTTAATCATCAGTGTAAATTCATGGAAAAAACAGTTAAAGGGGAATAACTCTTAAACGGCTGATCTGACAATTTAGACCCTGAAATCATTTTTGTAGATCTCAATGAGCTAAACAATTCTGCAATGCTAACTTTTCCTCTAGCTCTAACGGTTTTCAAGATATTGACCAAAAACTGCAAAAATGGTCAAATTTGATGATTAAAGGGCAATAACTCCTATAAGGAGTTGTTTCACAACTTCGACTCAATGGAGAGATTCGTAGAGCTTTTGATGCTGAACAAGGAAGGTTGCTTCGGATTTTCTCTATCTTTTATACTCTTTGAGTTATAAGCCAAAAACAATAGTCTGACCCCCTATTCTATTTTTAGCAACGGCGGCCATGTTGGTTGGTCGACATGTATATAATTCACAAACTTGGTAGAGGACATCCTAAAGATCATGTATACCAAGTATCAATGCAATCCCTTCTGTAGTTTTAGAGAAGAAGATTTTTGAAAAACACTGTAAATTCATGGAAAAAACAGTTAAAGGGGAATAACTCTTAAACGGCTGATCTGACAATTTAGACCCTGAAATCATGTTTGTAGATCTCAATGAGCTAAACAATTCTGCAATGCTAACTTTTCCTCTAGCTCTAACGGTTTTCAAGATATTGTCCAAAAACTGCAAAAATGGTCAAATTTGATGATTAAAGGGCAATAACTCCTATAAGGAGTTGTTTCACAACTTCGACTCAATGGAGAGATTCGTAGAGCTTTTGATGCTGAACAAGGAAGGTTGCTTCCGATTTTCTCTATCTTTTATACTTTTTGAGTTATAAGCCAAAAACAATGGTCTGACCCCCCTATTCTATTTTTAGCAACGGCGGCCATGTTGGTTGGTCGACATGTATATAATTCACAAACTTGGTAGAGGACATCCTAAAGATCATGTATACCAAGGATCAATGCAATCCCTTCTGTAGTTTTAGAGAAGAAGAATTTTGAAAAACAGTGTAAATTCATGGAAAAAACAGTTAAAGGGAAATAACTCTTAAACGGCTGATCTGACAATTTAGACCCTGAAATCATTTTTGTAGATCTCAATGAGCTAAACAATTCTGCAATGCTAACTTTTCCTCTAGCTCTAACGGTTTTCAAGATATTGTCCAAAAACTGCAAAAATGGTCAAATTTGATGATTAAAGGGCAATAACTCCTATAAGGAGTTGTTTCACAACTTCGACTCAATGGAGAGATTCGTAGAGCTCTTGATGCTGAACAAGGAAGGTTGCTTCGGATTTTCTCTATCTTTTATACTTTTTGAGTTATGAGCCAAAAACAATGGTCTGACCCCCCTATTCTATTTTTAGCAACGGCGGCCATGTTGGTTGGTCGACATGTATATAATTCACAAACTTGGTAGAGGACATCCTAAAGATCATGTATACCAAGTATCAATGCAATCCCTTCAGTAGTTTTAGAGAAGAAGATTTTTGAAAATCAGTGTAAATTCATGGAAAAAACAGTTAAAGGGAAATAACTCTTAAACGGCTGATCTGACAATTTAGACCCTGAAATCATTTTTGTAGATCTCAATGAGCTTAACAATTCTGCAATGCTAACTTTTCCTCTAGCTCTAACGGTTTTCAAGATATTGTCCAAAAACTGCAAAAATGGTCAATTTTGATGATTAAAGGGAAATAACTCCTGTAAGGAGTCGTTACACAACTTCGACTCAATGGAGAGATTCGTAGAGCTTTTGATGCTGAACAAGCAGGTTGCTTCGGATTTTCTCTATCTCTTATACTTTTTGAGTTATAAGCCAAAAACAATGGTCTGACCCCCCTGTTCTATTTTTAGCAACGGCGGCCATGTTGATTTATCTACATGTATATAATTCACAAACTTGGTAGAGGACATCCTAAAGATCATGTATACCAAGTATCAATGCAATCCCTTCAGTAGTTTTAGAAAAGAAGATTTTTGAAAAGCAGTGTAAATTCATGGAAAAAACAGTTAAAGGGGAATAACTCTTAAACTGATGATCTGACAATTTAGACCCTGAAATCATTTTTGTAGATCTCAATGAGCTTAACAATTCTGCAATGCTAACTTTTCCTGTAGCTCTAACGGTTTTTAAGATATAGTCCAAAAACTGCAAAAATGGTCAATTTTGATGATTAAAGGGCATTAACTCCTATAAGGAGTCGTTTCACAACTTCGACTCAATGGAGAGATTTGTAGAGCTTTTGATGCTGAACAAGGAAGGTTGCTTCGGATTTTCATTATCTTTTATACTCTTTGAGTTATAAGCCAAAAACAATGGTCTGACCCCCCTATTCTATTTTTAGCAACGGCGGCCATGTTGGTTGGTCGACATGTATATAATTCACAAACTTGGTAGAGGACATCCTAAAGATCATGTATACCAAGTATCAATGCAATCCCTTCAGTAGTTTTAGAGAAGAAGATTTTTGAAAAACAGTGTAAATTCATGGAAAAAACAGTTAAAGGGGAATAACTCTTAAACGGCTGATCTGACAATTTAGACCCTGAAATCATTTTTGTAGATCTCAATGAGCTAAACAATTCTGCAATGCTAACTTTTCCTCTAGCTCTAACGGTTTTCAAGATATTGACCAAAAACTGCAAAAATGGTCAAATTTGATGATTAAAGGGCAATAACTCCTATAAGGAGTTGTTTCACAACTTCGACTCAATGGAGAGATTCGTAGAGCTTTTGATGCTGAACAAGGAGGGTTGCTTCGGATTTTCTCTATCTTTTATACTTTTTGAGTTATGAGCCAAAAACAATGGTCTGACCCCCCTATTCTATTTTTAGCAACGGCGGCCATGTTGGTTGGTCGACATGTATATAATTCACAAACTTGGTAGAGGACATCCTAAAGATCATGTATACCAAGTATCAATGCAATCCCTTCAGTAGTTTTAGAGAAGAAGATTTTTGAAAATCAGTGTAAATTCATGGAAAAAACAGTTAAAGGGAAATAACTCTTAAACGGCTGATCTGACAATTTAGACCCTGAAATCATTTTTGTAGATCTCAATGAGCTAAACAATTCTGCAATGCTATCTTTTCCTCTAGCTCTAACGGTTTTCAAGATATTGTCCAAAAACTGCAAAAATGGTCAATTTTGATGATTAAAGGGAAATAACTCCTGTAAGGAGTCGTTACACAACTTCGACTCAATGGAGAGATTCGTAGAGCTTTTGATGCTGAACAAGCAGGTTGCTTCGGATTTTCTGTATCTCTTATACTTTTTGAGTTATAAGCCAAAAACAATGGTCTGATCCCCCTGTTCTATTTTTAGCAACGGCGGCCATGTTGATTTGTCGACATGTATATAATTCACAAACTTGGTAGAGGACATCCTAAAGATCATGTATACCAAGTATCAATGCAATCCCTTCAGTAGTTTTAGAAAAGAAGATTTTTGAAAAGCAGTGTAAATTCATGGAAAAAACAGTTAAAGGGGAATAACTCTTAAACTGATGATCTGACAATTTAGACCCTGAAATCATTTTTGTAGATCTCAATGAGCTTAACAATTCTGCAATGCTAACTTTTTCTGTAGCTCTAACGGTTTTTAAGATATAGTCCAAAAACTGCAAAAATGGTCAATTTTGATGATTAAAGGGCATTAACTCCTATAAGGAGTCGTTTCACAACTTCGACTCAATGGAGAGATTTGTAGAGCTTTTGATGCTGAACAAGGTAGGTTGCTTCGGATTTTCATTATCTTTTATACTTTTTGAGTTATAAGCCAAAAACAATGGTCTGACCCCCCTATTCTATTTTTAGCAACGGCGGCCATGTTGGTTGGTCGACATGTATATAATTCACAAACTTGGTAGAGGACATCCTAAAGATCATGTATACCAAGTATCAATGCAATCCCTTCAGTAGTTTTAGAGAAGAAGATTTTTGAAAAACAGTGTAAATTCATGGAAAAAACAGTTAAAGGGGAATAACTCTTAAACGGCTGATCTGACAATTTAGACCCTGAAATTATTTTTGTAGATCTCAATGAGCTAAACAATTCTGCAATGCTAACTTTTCCTCTAGCTCTTACGGTTTTCAAGATATTGTCCAAAAACTGCAAAAATGGTCAATTTTGATGATTAAAGGGAAATAACTCCTGTAAGGAGTCGTTACACAACTTCGACTCAATGGAGAGATTCGTAGAGCTTTTGATGCTGAACAAGTAGGTTGCTTCGGATTTTCTCTATCTCTTATACTTTTTGAGTTATAAGCCAAAAACAATGGTCTGACCCCCCTGTTCTATTTTTAGCAACGGCGGCCATGTTGATTTGTCGACATGTATATAATTCACAAACTTGGTAGAGGACATCCTAAAGATCATGTATACCAAGTATCAATGCAATCCCTTCAGTAGTTTTAGAAAAGAAGATTTTTGAAAAGCAGTGTAAATTCATGGAAAAAACAGTTAAAGGGGAATAACTCTTAAACCGATGATCTGACAATTTAGACCCTGAAATCATTTTTGTAGATCTCAATGAGCTTAACAATTCTGCAATGCTAACTTTTCCTGTAGCTCTAACGGTTTTTAAGATATAGTCCAAAAACTGCAAAAATGGTCAATTTTGATGATTAAAGGGCATTAACTCCTATAAGGAGTCGTTTCACAACTTCGACTCAATGGAGAGATTCGTAGAGCTTTTGATGCTGAACAAGGAAGGTTGCTTCGGATCTTCTCTATCTTTTATACTCTTTGAGTTATAAGCCAAAAACAATAGTCTGACCCCCTATTCTATTTTTAGCAACGGCGGCCATGTTGGTTGGTCGACATGTATATAATTCACAAACTTGGTAGAGGACATCCTAAAGATCATGTATACCAAGTATCAATGCAATCATTCTGTAGTTTTAGAGAAGAAGATTTTTGAAAAACAGTGTAAATTGATGGAAAAAACAGTTAAAGGGGAATAACTCTTAAACGGCTGATCTGACAATTTAGACCCTGAAATCATTTTTGTAGATCTCAATGAGCTAAACAATTCTGCAATGCTAACTTTTCCTCTAGCTCTAACGGTTTTCAAGATATTGTCCAAAAACTGCAAAAATGGTCAAATTTGATGATTAAAGGGCAATAACTCCTATAAGGAGTTGTTTCACAACTTCGACTCAATGGAGAGATTCGTAGAGCTTTTGATGCTGAACAAGTAGGTTGCTTCGGATTTTCTCTATCTCTTATACTTTTTGAGTTATAAGCCAAAAACAATGGTCTGACCCCCCTGTTCTATTTTTAGCAACGGCGGCCATGTTGATTTGTCGACATGTATATAATTCACAAACTTGGTAGAGGACATCCTAAAGATCATGTATACCAAGTATCAATGCAATCCCTTCAGTAGTTTTAGAAAAGAAGATTTTTGAAAAGCAGTGTAAATTCATGGAAAAAACAGTTAAAGGGGAATAACTCTTAAACTGATGATCTGACAATTTAGACCCTGAAATCATTTTTGTAGATCTCAATGAGCTTAACAATTCTGCAATGCTAACTTTTCCTGTAGCTCTAACGGTTTTTAAGATATAGTCCAAAAACTGCAAAAATGGTCAATTTTGATGATTAAAGGGCATTAACTCCTATAAGGAGTCGTTTCACAACTTCGACTCAATGGAGAGATTTGTAGAGCTTTTGATGCTGAACAAGAAAGGTTGCTTCAGATTTTCATTATCTTTTATACTCTTTGAGTTATAAGCCAAAAACAATGGTCTGACCCCCCTATTCTATTTTTAGCAACGGCGGCCATGTTGGTTGGTCGACATGTATATAATTCACAAACTTGGTAGAGGACATCCTAAAGATCATGTATACCAAGTATCAATGCAATCCCTTCAGTAGTTTTAGAGAATAAGATTTTTGAAAAACAGTGTAAATTCATGGAAAAAACAGTTAAAGGGGAATAACTCTTAAACGGCTGATCTGACAATTTAGACCCTGAAATCATTTTTGTAGATCTCAATGAGCTAAACAATTCTGCAATGCTAACTTTTCCTCTAGCTCTAACGGTTTTCAAGATATTGTCCAAAAACTGCATAAATGGTCAAATTTGATGATTAAAGGGCAATAACTCCTATAAGGAGTTGTTTCACAACTTCGACTCAATGGAGAGATTCGTAGAGCTTTTGATGCTGAACAAGTAGGTTGCTTCGGATTTTCTCTATCTCTTATACTTTTTGAGTTATAAGCCAAAAACAATGGTCTGACCCCCCTGTTCTATTTTTAGCAACGGCGGCCATGTTGATTTGTCGACATGTATATAATTCACAAACTTGGTAGAGGACATCCTAAAGATCATGTATACCAAGTATCAATGCAATCCCTTCAGTAGTTTTAGAAAAGAAGATTTTTGAAAAGCAGTGTAAATTCATGGAAAAAACAGTTAAAGGGGAATAACTCTTAAACTGATGATCTGACAATTTAGACCCTGAAATCATTTTTGTAGATCTCAATGAGCTTAACAATTCTGCAATGCTAACTTTTCCTGTAGCTCTAACGGTTTTTAAGATATAGTCCAAAAACTGCAAAAATGGTCAATTTTGATGATTAAAGGGCATTAACTCCTATAAGGAGTCGTTTCACAACTTCGACTCAATGGAGAGATTTGTAGAGCTTTTGATGCTGAACAAGAAAGGTTGCTTCAGATTTTCATTATCTTTTATACTCTTTGAGTTATAAGCCAAAAACAATGGTCTGACCCCCCTATTCTATTTTTAGCAACGGCGGCCATGTTGGTTGGTCGACATGTATATAATTCACAAACTTGGTAGAGGACATCCTAAAGATCATGTATACCAAGTATCAATGCAATCCCTTCAGTAGTTTTAGAGAATAAGATTTTTGAAAAACAGTGTAAATTCATGGAAACTAGAGGCTCCCAGGAGCCTGAATCGCTCACCTGATCTCTTATGCCAAAGTTTGAATAAATTTCACAAACTTTCAAGTATATAAACTTGCAAAACAATCCTTTCAGTGGTTTAAGAGAATATTTTTGGAAATCAGTTTAAATTAATAGAAAAAAACAGTTAAAGGGCAATAACTCCTGTAAGGGCCTTTTGATGCTGAACATGAAAAGCTGCTCCGGATTTTCTCTACCTCTTATACTTTTCGAGTTATAAGCCAAAAACAATGGTCTAACCCCCTATTCTATTTTTAGCAATGGCAGCCATGATGGTTGGTCGACATGTACAAAATTCACAAACTTGGTAGAGGACATCCTAAAGATCAAGTATACCAAGTATCAATGCAATCCCTTCAGTGGTTTCAGAGAAGAAGATTTTTGAAATCAGTGTAAATTAATGAAAAAAACAGTTTAAGGGGAATAACTCATAAACGGCTGATCTGACAATTTAGACCCTGAAATCATTTTTGTAGATCTCAATGAGCTAAACAATTCTGCAATGCTAACTTTTCCTCTAGCTCTAACGGTTTTCCAGATATCGTCCAAAAACTGCAAAAATGGTCAATTTTGATGATTAAAGGGCAATAACTCCTATAAGGAGTCGTTTCACAACTTCGACTCAATGGAGAGATTTGTAGAGCTTTTCATGCTGAACTCGGAAGGTTGCTTTGGATTTTCTCTATCTCTTATACTTTTCGAGTTATAAGCCAAAAACAATGGTCTGACCCCCCTGTTCTATTTTTAGCAACGGCGGCCATTTTGGTTGGTCGACGTGTATATAATTCACAAACTTGGTAGAGGACATCCTAAAGATCATGTTTACCAAGTATCAATGCAATCCCTTCTGTGGTTTCAGAGAAGAAGATTTTTGAAAATCAGTGTAAATTAATGGAAAAAACAGTTTAAGGGGAATAACTCTTAAACGGCTGATCTGACAATTTAGACCCTGATATCATTTTTGTAGATCTCAATGAGCTAAACAATTCTGCAATGCTAACTTTTCCTCTAGCTCTAACGGTTTTCCAGATATCGTCCAAAAACTGCAAAAATGGTCAATTTTGATGATTAAAGGGCAATAACTCCTATAAGGAGTCGTTTCACAACTTCGACTCAATGGAGAGATTTGTAGAGCTTTTCATGCTGAACTCGGATGGCTGCTTCGGATTTTCTCTATCTCTTATACTTTTCGAGTTATAAGCCAAAAACAATGGTCTGACCCCCCTGTTCTATTTTTAGCAACGGCGGCCATGTTGGTTGGTCGACGTGTATATAATTCACAAACTTGGTAGAGGACATCCTAAATATCATGTATACCAAGTATCAATGCAATCCCTTCAGTGGTTTCAGAAAAGAAGATTTTTGAAAATCAGTGTAAATTAATGAAAAAAACAGTTTAAGGGGAATAACTCTTAAACGGCTGATCTGACAATTTAGACCCTGAAATCATTTTTGTAGATCTCAATGAGCTAAACAATTCTGCAATGCTAACTTTTCCTCTAGCTCTAACGGTTTTCCAGATATCGTCCAAAAACTGCAAAAATGGTCAATTTTGATGATTAAAGGGCAATAACTCCTATAAGGAGTCGTTTCACAACTTTGACTCAATGGAGAGATTTGTAGAGCTTTTCATGCTGAACACGGAAGGTTGCTTCGGATTTTCTCTATCTCTTATACTTTTCGAGTTATAAGCCAAAAACAATGGTCTGACCCCCCTGTTCTATTTTTAGCAACGGCAGCCATGTTGGTTGGTCGACGTGTATATAATTCACAAACTTGGTAGAGGACATCCTAAAGATCATGTATACCAAGTATCAATGCAATCCCTTTAGTGGTTTCAGAGAAGAAGATCTTTGAAGAAAAGTTAACGGACGACGGACGACAGACGACGGACGACGGACGACGGACGACGGACGGACGACGGACGCTTAACGATGACAATAGCTCACATGACCCTTCGGGTCAGGTGAGCTAAAAACAGTTAAAGGGGAATAACTCTTAAACGGCTGATCTGACAATTTAGACCCTGAAATCATTTTTGTAGATCTCAATGAGCTAAACAATTCTGCAATGCTAACTTTTCCTCTAGCTCTAACGGTTTTAAAGATATTGTCCAAAAACTGCATAAATGGTCAAATTTGATGATTAAAGGGCAATAACTCCTATAAGGAGTTGTTTCACAACTTCGACTCAATGGAGAGATTCGTAGAGCTTTTGATGCTGAACAAGGAAGGTTGCTTCGGATTTTCTCTATCTTTTATACTTTTTGAGTTATAAGCCAAAAACAATGGTCTGACCCCCCTATTCTATTTTTAGCAACGGCGGCCATGTTAGTTGGTCGACATGTATATAATTCACAAACTTGGTAGAGGACATCCTAAAGAGCATGTATACCAAGTATCAATGCAATCCCTGCAGTAGTTTTAGAGAAGAAGATTTTTGAAAATCAGTGTAAATTCATGGAAAAAACAGTTAAAGGGGAATAACTCTTAAACGGCTGATCTGACAATTTTGACCCTGAAATCATTTTTGTAGATCTCAATGAGCTAAACAATTCTGCAATGCTAACTTTTCCTCTAGCTCTTACGGTTTTCAAGATATTGTCCAAAAACTGCAAAAATGGTCAATTTTGACGATTAAAGGGCAATAACTCCTATAAGGAGTCGTTTCACAACTTCGACTCAATGGAGAGAATTGTAGAGCTTTTAATGCTGAACAAGGAAGGTTGCTTCGGATTTTCTCTATCTCTTATACTTTTCGAGTTATAAGCCAAAAACAATGGTCTGACCCCCCTGTTCTATTTTTAGCAATGGCGGCCATGTTGGTTTGTCGACATGTATATAATTCACAAACTTGGTAGAGGACATCCTAAAGATCAAGTATACCAAGTTTCAATGCAATCCCTTCAGTGGTTTCAGAGAAGAAGATCTTTGAAGAAAAGTTAACGGACGACGGACGGACGACGGACGACGGATGACGGACGGACGACGGACGCCTAACGATGACAATAGCTCACATGACCCTTCGGGTCAGGTGAGCTAAAAACTGCAAAAATGGTCAAATTTGATGATTAAAGGGCAATAACTCCTATAAGGAGTTGTTTCACAACTTCGACTCAATGGAGAGATTCGTAGAGCTTTTGATGCTGAACAAGTAGGTTGCTTCGGATTTTCTCTATCTCTTATACTTTTTGAGTTATAAGCCAAAAACAATGGTCTGACCCCCCTGTTCTATTTTTAGCAACGGCAGCCATCTTGGTTGGTCCACATGTATATAATTCACAAACTTGGTAGAGGACATCCTAAAGATCATGTATACCAAGTATCAATGCAATCCCTTCAGTGGTTTCAGAGAAGAAGATCTTTGAAGAAAAGTTAACGGACGACGGACGACGGACGGAAGACGGACGCTTAATGATGACAATAGCTCACATGACCCTTCTGGTCAGGTGAGCTAAAAAGTAACCCCCCCAAAAAATGCCCCCAGCTGGCGAACACATGTTAAAGTGTCCTCTTCCTGTGCCCCTCTATTTTACAATCTAAGCTAGAACACTGCCAGTTGTTAGCCTGCACGCTCTGCTACCAAAATGTTCAATGAATGATGACTCATATGATGATGATTATGAAATCTTTATTAAATGAGAACCCACCAAACTAAAGCACCTACAAAGATATGTTATACATGGTTAGTTGTGAGCTATCTAGATTATAAACCTACACTACAAAATAAACATGTTAACACTGAAAACTCTTGCATGAAAACTTATGAATAAATCTTACCACACTAATGACTTTATCCGACCCAGACTCCAAGATGTTTGGGGAATATGCTTTTCCCTAAAAATAGAAAATAAACGTATTACTTCAATATGTAATTTTGTAATGTAAGGGCAGCTTGTTTCAGGTGTAATCATGGTAATTAATAATAAATACCTCTTTTTATTATCATTTCAAATTACTTATTTATTATAAGCAAGCAAAGCTTGTCAATGCACAATATCTGTGTAAAGTTTTAGCAGTGTAGTGTTAATGTAATATATTTGCTTAAGTTTTTGGATAAGTCTGCACACACTAAAAATTGAACAAAATGCTATCGCATCATCCCTAAATACATCTTGTTCCATTGAATTGATTTTTTTTTAAACAAAAGAATATATTATTATCTGAGCTTTTAAGGCAATGCCTTTTTCATATTCTATTATATTCTACTCATATGCATTGCAAGTGTAGCCAAACTCGCAACTATACACATTCTGCCAAATGTCATGTGACTCTAAAATGATGGAGATGATGTTGATACTGGTTACTGAAATCAGAGGAGCTGTGTATTGTCATGATTATGACTGATTCCATAGTTAATGACACACCTCCTTATCTGTTATGGCCAGTTTGGTCAAATATGAATATTCATTAGTTGTTTATCATATAAAATGCACAAGAAGGCTTTCCTTCAGATTGTTGTTTTTGGGCTTGAAACTTGAAATTATTGATTTTGATTGTAAATGTTATAAATTATACATCAAAGATTCAAAACATGCAAAATGACAACAAAGTTCCAGACAATTAATTGTTCTAGATATACCTGACATGGTATCAACTATTCAAGACTTATTGGAGGCGCTCTACCAAAAATATTAAAAACAGACTTCACTTTGCGCACCTTGCAAAGTGAGGTGCTTTCGACGGTCAGGGGTCTAGAGGCCGTTTAAGGCCCCCAGAAGCTCTGGGTTAAACAGTGCAAAATCCTGCATTCTGGGCATTTCCTGGAACTCTTTCAAGTGTTGATATTAAATGTTTTTTTCTCTGGAAATTATATTATCACTCATATAGGACCAAAAATTGTTGACAGTTACTGCTAGCGGGTGGTATCTATCCAATCTTCATGTGATCATAGTTCACAAGCTTATTTATTGTTTGATTTATTTTATATACACAGTCTTCATCAGGATGGTAAAATTTACACTTATAAATTTATTGTATATTGCTCCTGAGAAAATCATATTGAAGAGAATCGAATCATCCTATTAAACATATGAAATGGCTGAAAATAACAGTGTCGTTCTTGTGAAGATCTAGGATCCTCTCGATTAAACGTTGGTGTTTCTACAGTAATTCAAAATAAAAGTATCTTTAAATAGCTGAATTTCTCGTACATTGTTTGATATTACCTTCAAAGCATTTTATTTATTATTTTGTTTGTAATTTAATAAAATCTGAAGAATGGTGAAAAATAAAATAACAAACACCACTGGAACAGACTGATATTTGTCACAATAAACAAATCACCTTATCGAAATGTACGATTGACTTTAAACTGTTCCTTTGGAAAAATGTTTGATAAAAATGAAAAGAAAAATAGTCTAAACAAAGCAGCAAAATATACTCTTTCCAACTATGTTTATATTTCATATGTATGATTCATTATGAAAAAGTTCATTCGCTTGTAATGCAAGTGCCTATATTTCAACAGGCCAAATCTGAATTTACAAATTAGCGTGGAGACACTGTTATTTTGGATTTATCCTGGAGACCAATCTCTTTATAAAAAATGTTAGCCTAGCGAAGCTCACTATTGTAGAGAGTCTGCCAAATTGCACGAGACTCAAAATACTATGGAAGAAAAATCGTTCTCACCGGAAACATTTGATTTTCTAAACTTTTCGAAAATGTCTGCGCGTGCTGAAAAATTGCGGGAAATAGTAATACATGTACATCGTCCCAAATTATCTCGTCCCAGGCATTATTCGAATTATCAATGGAATAGATTATATTTTTGTATATATGCGAGCTTTTAAGGCAATGTCTTTCTCATATTAAAAAATTTTATAATTTATTATCAATATACTTTAGAGGTCTCAACATGATTGAGGATTACCTAGAATTTAATTGCTCCTGTAATATTCATGATACTGGAAGCTGTTTACATTTACCAGTACCTCATTTTGACATTTCCTAGCATCCCTGTCACTGAATGTTTCCCTTCAATGGGAAACTTTTTAAAAATGAAATAGAAATAAATCACATTGTAAAAAATGCCCTTGCCCTTATTGATAAATCACAACAATCACCGACGGAACTGTATGTCAGCAATGATTAATTATTAAATAAAATAAATAAATGGTCAAAATGCCATCATAAGATTAAGTTATTTCTAAAATACTTATACTTGGTCAAAAATTTAACATACACATGTACATGATGTAGACACAATTGGTCTTGTTCAATGCAGATTTATATAGACCGATGGATTTTTAGGTAGACCATCAGTCTACCATTTGTTTCAAAGACTGGATAAATATAAAGGCAGAGCACTGTGTCTGTTTGACACATTTTCTTGTTCTTTCATCATATAATTGGGTCTTATGCAACTGGGTCTACCGTTTGTTTTGAAGACTTGATAAATATAAGGCAGAGCACCGTGTCTGTTTGACACATTTTCTTGTTCTTTCATCATATAATTGGGTCTTATGCAATTGTATATAAAGTGAGCGAAGCGAAGCTCACTAATGTACAGAGTATGCAGTCAAATTGCACGAGACCCAAAATATGATCCTTCTCTGTTCTGATTTCAGAAGGATTTTGCAAAAAATCGACACATGTGCATGTACGCAAAAAAATGGTGAGAAATACTATCTCATTGTTCCTAATACAAATGTATATCACCCCCATCAACCTGTGAAATGGATTTTATTTTGTTGGGCGCATTTTGTTTTCTTCATAGTTTTTAGGGCAATACCATCTCATAATTAAGAGCTTCACCTTTATTGCATACTAATTGCTGAGGAGATCATATGTGTGAGCAGTAAACTTTTAAAGTTAGATGATGATGAGAAGGTGAAATCTAAGAGTTTAAATTCACTGTAAACAATCCCTGCAATTTTTCAGTTTACAAACCTGATGAACACCATCACTGTGTTTGCGAAACAATCTAGGCCCACTGATACATTTAAACAATCTGTGAATTTGCTGAAAAATGGACATTCTACAATTTCTTTGATTGTGAATTTTGTTGATTATGGTGTTGTCCGTGTCATTTCATTTTTCTCTTTGAAAAGGTAAGAATACCTTTTTTCAAAACATTTTTTGGACCTGGCTGTTCGGAATAGTCAAGACTTTACACATTGAGAAATGAAAACTCTAAACTATGTTGTAGTTCCGAACAGCTACTTCTTTTGTGCGTTTTTTTGTAATGATCAAAGTAATGTGGAAAAAAGAAGAAAAATAAATGCGAGAAATTTCTAGAAAGAAAGAAAGTGAAAGTAGGAACACACTTTAAAAATTTAAGCTTCACAAAATATTAAGAAATGAGCAACATTGAACAACACATTGAAGATGTAAGTATTTTTTCTTATGGAATAAAAGATAAAAAGTTGGTTTAGAAACATTAAATTAATGATAAAGATTTAAAAATTAAGCTACTTTTTTTTATCCTTGATGATGAATAGACTGTACTAGAGGGTGGGTAGAAGGAGGTCTCATCCCACATTCCGGTGAAAATAAATGCACATTCCCCTTTTCCCATTGACATGAATGACCATTCCCGGATCCTGCTACCTTGACCATTCCTGGATCCCGCTAACTAAAAATCCTGAATTCCAGGCGAACAAATAAGCCTAACCTGCTGTCCCGGAAAAGGTCCTATCGACCTTCACTGCACATCCTACTTATACAAGTTACATGTGCAATGTAGCTGCCATCATGTCACACTTTCCCTTCCTGTAAGCACGCAAAGTCTGTTTACACTAGAAATAATGTTTGTACCAGGTTTTAGATAGCGTTAAGATTGACAAACCTCATTCTTTATAGCCAGCACTGCAGATGCGAGTCTTACAGTTACAGAATTAAATGAATGTTTTGAGATATGCCAGAAAAATACTGATGAGATATAGTTTAAATTTACGGAGCAAATAATAATAGGTATGGCACAGAGACTTGCTTAATTCCCTCTATCAATATTTTGTTAGAGTCAATGTGCCATATAAAAAAAAACACAAGGGATATAATATGATAATGCCATTGCCCTAAATGCTCATGAAGATATTGAAATAAAATGCTTTCCATGGGGAAGTTAATTTGGGAGGATGTGGATGAGATAATTAGGGACGATGTGATAATAATTCCTGCCTTTTTTCTGTGAATGTGCAGACTTTTTTTTTAAACATCTGAAAATTTGGAATGTATGCCAGATCATAATTTCTTTAATCATATTTTGGGTCTCGTGCAATTTGGCAGACTCGGTACATTAGTGAGCTTTGCTTCGCTGGCATACTACTTTCACCACCCACCTTTTCTTCAACTCAATTTTCTTTTATTCAATCATTGATTTCATACCTTTTTTTTTTATAATTTGTTTAATTGATGATTTTTCTTTCAAAAATACCCAAATCTATCTTCATTCATTGCATCTTCGCCTTAACATGCTTAAAATCAGGCTTTAGTTTGGCATTTTTGTAAAATTTGACAATTGCTTGGACATGAAAAGCATTACATCAACGTAAAGTCTTGAAACTCAAGGGAAACCCTGAATGAATTTTATGATGTTTTTACTTTCGTTTTACATAAAATTGACTCAAAAGTCCTGAGAATATCTACAAACAGGGAAGGCACTTTCTTTTTTCATGTCCAAGTGATGTCCAGTATAAATTCAAATGCATTGTCATTATGCCATACATACAAAGATGAGTTGTTAACACAAGGCACGGGCAGATCCAGAGGTCCTTGAAAGGAGGGGCATAATTGCTAAAAATGTCAGATTTTGATGAAAATTTTAAGTTGCTTGGTCAATTTTATACAGAAAAAATTTAAATTTCTCAATTAAAGGGGGGCGTACACCTCTTCCGCCACCCCCCCAGGAATCCACCACTGCAAGAATCAATCATTTTCTCAATTTTGAATTTTGATACAAAACATGTACTGTACATTAATTAATAACAGTAAATTTGAACAGAAAATAGTCAACATATCAACACCAGACCTTTTTATTACTGGGATACATGTAGGTAAATTTCTACAAAAGAAAATAAATTCTGAAGTAAATGTACTCTTACTTTTTCTTTCTTTCTGTAAAATTCGTCCCTCCACTGTCTGGAGTACCGCTGTTCAGCGTATACAGAGCAACTGTACGGATAAGCTACTGTCGTGGATGTGCAGGGTAAAAACATAAAATGATAAAATGTGAATACGTGAATCACCAGTAGGTACGCCAATTGGCCATTTCTATCCAGAGTACTGGTGAGGTTTGAAGCAGACATCCATCACACGAACCCACCACCTATGTATACACTGCTCGTTGTGAGAAGTCCATACTTCTATTAAAAATTTTCGCCTTTACCATTGCTGGGACAGACGGCACTATATGTACACAATTATTCAGTGCAGCAAAAAGTTAACCATATACAGTTATATCACAGTCATGCATATAGCACTATACTCATAAAGTTTATCAAAAGTTCTAAGCAGAGCACCATCAACCTCTTCTAACACTTAAAGCACTAATGAAGCAGATTGTCAATAGCTTAATATATTAATAAGCACTTTCTACATGTATAAGGGGCTTGAGTTCATATAGTTGCAAACACAGTTAGTATCACAGGGTTCTAAAGCACTAGCACTAGAAAGTTATTATGAACAAAAAAACCTAAAAAAACTGTTGTCCTGTTACACAGACCTACGTATATATATGTATATATATATATATGTAAGAAAAGGAATAGATGAGAGAAACTGCTTGTAGCACTTAATTATTTGACACTGATGACTATACTTTAATTTTTTAAGTAGATTTAAGAAGTTAAAAATCTAATAGCAGACTTAACATGAGCCAAATTAATATTTATATAATCAAACATGAGACTTACACTAATTTTCTTTGTCTTACATTAAATGTTCCATACTTAACTGCTGCGTTTATACAATATTTTGCTAATCTTATGATACCCTATGCAAATAAAGCATCTTACAAGTTTTTTATGTTTTTTTCAGTTGAGGCTTGATATAGAAGAACTGAACAAACTAATTGAAGGAGCGAGTCGTACTAGAGTTAAAGATTTGTTAGGACTGGACAAAAGGAAATTAGAAACTGAGTTGATTCAGAAACAGGAAAAGTTAAACAAATCCAAAGAAGAGCCTGTCATCGCTTCTGGAACTGTGGTCAAACCAAAAACAGGAACTTACACAGTAACCATAAAATCATATGGTATGTTAAACTAGGTTAATGTGATTTGCAAGAAATGTTCAAATGTTGATACCATTCAAAATTGTGATTTTTGTCACGTCTGTGACAAGGATTTGATTGAGTATATAATAAAGCTTTCAAATTTACATTACATTAAATAGTATATAAATGAAGTTTAATGAAATTTACACCTATTTGCTAAGTGATATATGTATATATTCTTCTGTCCTTTTAACATAGCCTAATCATGCTAATGGTAAATGACACCCACATTTCTTTTAGACAAAATTCAAATTTACAGAAGTATTGAAATGTGTGGTCACCTCTCGTCAAGGAAAATTAAAAAAAAAAAAATTATTTCTTTAATTTCTATTTCAAAATTTATGACATAATTTTCTTGATATTTTTCCCCTTGATTTTTTTTATCTTTTATAAGTTTCAAGATTTTTTTTGTTTTACACTATTTACTTTCATTTAGCAATTTTTTTTTGTAAAACTGTCTAATAAATTTTGCAAGCTACCCCTATAAAGATGCTTTAAAGTGAATAAGACTAAATTACATGCATCCTTAAATTTATACATTGGATTTACACATTCCATAAATTTGTTTTTGAATTATTTTTCAGCATGGGATCAGTCAGATAAATTTGTAAAGATTTATGTCACATTAAATGGAGTCCAATCCATTCCTAAAGAACAAGTCAACTGTAGTTTTACAGAAAGGTACATGTATAAAAAGAGATTTACCTCTAATAATGACCATATCTTTGTGTAATGATGACCATATCTTTGTGAGGTTGACCTAGTAAAAGAGGTTGCATCCAATCAAATTTCTTATACATGTACAAATAAAAAAAGTACAAAGGGAATCTCAGTTTTGAAGTCATTATGTTTTATTGTCCTAGAAATGTAAGCTGTTAATTTTTAAACACTGCCAGTGTTTTCACAAACTTTTATGAAAGCAGGCAGAATATTTGTGAATAGCCGGCAACCTTTATAAAGGATTAATATGATGAACAGAAAAGTAGCCGTTTGATCTTGCAGGCTACCGGCTATTAATGTATTGACTGACTGTTCTATATTGTTTGTGTTTCTCAAATGAAGGGTTTCCTTTTACATTTTCTTAGTACATGTACATCTTTATATACATCAGACCACAATGAAATATTTTAAATGTGTTGTTATAATTTACTTAATGGCAAAAATAAAGGAGCCATCAGTAAATAAAATGAGATAATTCTATATAATGTAGTTTAATAATATTTTGAATTATTATCAATCTCTCTGTCCAGGTCTTTTAAACTGAGGGTAGACAACTTAGATGGAAAGAATCATGAACTGTTAATGAATAACTTGTTAGAGAAAATTTTACCAAAAGAAAGTTACTCCAAGGTAAAAATATAAAAAAAAGAAAGGGAAACACATTTATTGAATATACATGTAATAAATGTTCATGGAGGTTGAAAAAAAAATATATCATGCTTTTCTCATGTAGTTGACAAGGTCTTTATTATTAAGGACTGGACATGTTTGCCTTGACTTACCTTTAACAGTCCTTTCCTTTGAAAATTTCAAAAGTGGCCTGAATTTTTGATCACTGAACAACAGTGAACCAACCTGTACAAAAGAAAGGGCACAAGAGTTAACTTCCCCAAACTAATGACTTGTTAAAGGCGAGCACTGAACTTAAGGTCTCTTTGCTTCCACTACAATGCATTGCATGGTCAATAACAATGTATTTCTCTTAAATGAGTCTGCAGTACTTAAATATAAGTGAGTTTATCAAATACTGTTGTATCCACCATGTTTTATGTTCTATAACTACCAATTAGAATAGAGGATTATAAGAGATGTGGAATAAGTGTATGCTACACAACCAACATTAAGAAACGGCATTTAAAAAATCACCATGGAAAATAGCCAGCAGTCTTCAACATGACCTGAGGTTGCTGTTTACTGTCTTGTCTTGCATTGACCCAAGACTATAAATACAATACATAAGATTCAAAACTAATCTCAAAATTATCAACGAAAGAAGCCTTGATCCAAAGATTTATAAAATCATTCATTAATTGTTCATTTGCTACAGAAACCATTTCTTAATTGCAGGTAAAAACAGATACAGTTCTTTTGATGTTACGGAAAGATTCTCAAAAGAATTGGGCATGTTTAACACAGAGAGAAAATAAAGAAAAAGAAATTAAAAAGTAAGTAAATTTTATATTTATTAGTTGATACATGTTATTGTCTTTATTTGAAATTTTCTTAATAATGCTACTTTGAAAAGTAATTGTTGTAAACAAAAATGACTATTTAATAGTTTTTATCATGTTTATGATAAAAACTTATAAGAGATGGTCTTAGACTTTCCTTAATTGGAATGGGCAAAATAAATAAGATGAAAAAGATATAGAAAAATATCAACACAAAAAAAAAATAAAAACAAAACAAATAACAAAAAGACACAAAAAACCATTAAATATAATTTAGCTAAATAACATAAAGCTTCATAAGTAAACTAAAACATAGGAGGAGCACAATAGTAAAACCAAACATATTGAACAGAGTGTAAAATTCAGACTCGGATAAATCGATGCCATTTAGTACAATATTTGAGGATTTTAACTAGATTATCCAATTTTTTATGAAAATTAAGCAGCAATTTTGTTGATAACAGTGCCGATTCAAACAAGTAAATTCTTTTCATCAGAGCACACCATAAGGGTGATTTTAAAAGACAAACATTGAGTGGGGCAAAAAGTTGAAATGTGTCTTGCGTATCAATCTTTTGTATTGGCAATAGTGTCAATTTGTCTGTCCGTCACAAAGTTTGTCAGCGCAGCTCCTCTGAAACTACTGACCCGAATTCAAGGAAACGTGGTACATGTATATAGGAAGGACACCATATGTAGTTGTGCATGACACTAGGAAATTTTGATCCTCAAATTTTTGTTGGAGTAATGGCCCTTTGAACTTGGAAATTTGCTGAAAATCATCATTTATCATCTTGTCAGCACAACTCCTCTGAAACTTCTGATCCAAGTTCAATGAAACGTGGTATATAGGAAGGTCACCATATGTAGTTGTGCATATTACTAGAAAATAATGATCCTCAAATGTTTGTGGTGTGTATGGACCTTTGAACTTGGAGCTTTTTGGGGAAACGGGGGGAGACATTGTTTTTGCCTGAAAAACAAACTTTAATTTAACTTGTGATGTAGATGTGAGGGAAGTACCAGCATTATTTTATAACTAATGCGTATATGCTCAAAATTTTCTTAAAAAATGTTTTGAATGAGTTCTATTTATATTCTTACCTTTTTTCTCAGACCAAAAATTGACGAGACTGCAGACCCTAATGATAGTCTGATGAGCATGATGAAGCAGATGTACGAAGATGGAGATGACGAGATGAAGAGAACATTAGCTAAAGCTTGGTCAGAATCACGTAACAAACAGTCAGAAATCTAATGGACATGCCTGAACATAAAACATTCATAAAACATTCATTTTATTGTCAATAAAACCTTTATAAGTCACAAATTATGATTCTTATTAGTTCACCTTATGAAGTAAGGATGGTTTGATACCCAGAGCATCCAGTTACTTAAGACTGATATGATTTTACTAACAAGTGCCATATCAGCCATGATGGTATAGTTGGTGCACCAAGGAAGGCTAAGCACAATGTATGCTTTGGATGCTGGGTGTGACCGATTCTTTGTCACATAAAAAAACACTTAACCAGAACAATTGAAATCCACTCCCACTTACTGACAATGCTGTGTAATGAGATAAGCTTTGTAGTCGATAGATTTACTATGTTTACTGGGTCCATATAGGGGTTATTTTAACTTAATAAATCGTCCACACTCATTGATAGTTTTTTAAACCCATTTTAGTGGATTATATGCTATTCTAATATGGACCACGCCCATGAACAAAGGAAACCATGACATGTGTAAATTTCCAATAAACACCATGTTGACGTCACAGTTACACTAAAATCTAAATTAGGGTCTAGAGATGCAATGTCAAGGTTACAAATTTTAGATTGAAAAAAGTTTCTTAACCATTACTATTAAATATCTATAGAATTTCATGAAACTTACTTTAAAGATTTCCAGGTAAGAAAAAAGCATATTGACTTTTGTGCCAAAAGGTCATTTTGAAATTTTAGAATGAAATGGGTTTCAAATGCCTATCTTTTGATTGCCTTGAATATTATGAAACTTACTTGTACAAAGCTTGTGATAATAGGAAGAAATCTATTGATTTTGGGTAGGTCAAGGTCACAGGTTTTTGGCAGGTGCAAGACACAAACCTTGTCCTTTATATACCCTGCCACATGAGACATACAGGACAAATACAATATATGTTTCAACCAAAGTGGGAGGGCAAGACATGATTTATCATATTTTAATAAAAATGAAGATATAGTCAGTTTTGAGAAACTGAGACAGCTTAGCTAGCCTTATCATATACATTAACCTTGATCAAAATAGTAAACTAATTCATTATTTTACACAAAATAAACCATTACAAGATATTAGATATTTTTACTTCATCTGACATGAAAGCTCCTGCATTCCTCTTAAAATTTCTTTCCTCTGAAACTACAGATGGGATTGTTTTGAAACTTTGTAGGATTCACCTATGGGATGTCCTCTACAACGATTGCACAAATGGTGATGGTCAGTCAAAAAACATGACTGAGGTTGCCAAAAATAGAACTGGATAACCCAACTTCAACTTTTGGCTAATAATTCATAAAGTATTAAAGAGAAAATATGATGCAACCTATTTCTTCAGCATCAAAACCCTTCAAAACTCCTTTAGTGGGAAGTTGTCAGATAACCTCTTATGGGGTTAAGGCATTTAGACTGAAAACTATTGCAGATCAAGCAAAGCAATTACTTGCTAATACCTTCAGCTTGTTTAGCTCAATCTTCAGAACTCTGCATTTGGTCAAAAATTACCTGTTATAACAGTTTTTACCACCGTTTAAGGTAAAATAATTATTTTTAATGTGAGTGACATACAGAATAAAAACTGAGGAGAGAGAGAAATTTACACTTGCTAAAGCCTTCACTCCATTGAAATTGTCAGATTACTGTAAACATGGAAATTTTCACAGGGTATATTTTTTAGGTTTTTGTAAAATGAGCTTTTGAGGTGGTGGATAAATTGGCAATTCTTCTGAATATTCAATTTCATAATTTTTTTTTTCAGAATTAACCATTTGCATAAATAATATTTTCGTGGGTATTTTGTGATCATTAATAACACCCCCCTTCCAGTGAAATTTCTAGGTTTGCAGTACCCCTTTTTCGGGTAATGGCAAAAATCCTGTTTTTCAAGTCTTTTATTGGTCATTACAATATCATGACTACCAATGTCCTAAATCACAACCCCAGGTTATGCAAGGAAATTTGTTTGGAGAAGTTTCCAGTCATGATTTTGGAGAGCAGTTTTCTGGTAAGTTTTGGGTTTTTTTTATGTTTTATTGTCATTTCTCATCTTCTTGTGAAAATCAGAGAATGTACTCAGTGGTAGCTATGGCTAGAGTTTATGAAACAACTAAATTCATAACAATATATTGCTGCATATCCTTACAATTTTATTTATCGTGGACTTGTCTTAAATTTTACATCCTTGGCCCCTCAAAAATGAAATGTGATTATTTTCAGCAACATATTACAATGAAATATTTATTTTTTAAAACTGCAGTCATTCCTACAGCTGACTACATTCTTCTGTTTTTTAAATGAGGCTTGGAATGACAAAAAAGATGAAAAAAAATCAAGAACATTTATAATTATCCAGCTGTTCTCCTAAAGAATTTCCTTGCGTAACTAAAAGTTATGATTTAGGACATTTGTGGCCGTGAGTATATAGCTTATTAATTGGAAAAGTTTCCTTAGTTCATTCTTGTGTTGTTTATAGTTCATTTGCTGTAATTGTAATGGAATTTTGTACAAGAGATGAACTGCACTGAAGTCCTTTTAACATGTCAATGATTATCAAGCCATTTATCACCTATTGATGCAAATAAGCAAAAATCACATCAGGGGCAATAACTCTAATTTTATATTATGTTCTGAATCAACAATGGCAATTTTTATTAAATTCTGTTCTGACAGTTTCAGGGCACCAATCTGAAGGCAAAGCTGACACATGGAGCTAAGTTACATATACCTCAATATGTACATACCGATAGTTTAACTAGTTTAACCCAGTCACATTTTAAATGTGCCTGTCCTAAGCCAGGAATCTTTATCAATGCTTGTGTTTGTATTTCGTCAAATTTATTTTCATTGTCAAGAAGAGGGTCTTTTATTGCACTTTAGGATTAGCCTTAAATCATATGTTGTTTATTTTCGATCCAGGGCCAATTGAAAAACAGTGTGCAGCAACCATCGGTCACATTGAAGGCTGCTAGCTGTTTTTCCATTGTGGATTTTTAAATTGTCGTTTATATTGTAGGTTGTGTCACATACACTTATTCCACATCTCATTATCTTCTATACTCCTAAGCGGAAACATTTTTTGTAAATGAGAGTGAATAGATGGACTGATAGACAAGGTTAATTTAATTTGCTGCCCCCCCTTTTCCTGATAGAACAGGGGTTAACCTGTATATTCCCCTTATTGATGCCACATAAACAAACACAAATACTGTTTCTGTCATAAATATTATTATGCAAACACAGATCTTCGGTTTCTAACAAAATAAAATAAATTATATTCACATCAATTAACTATGTACAAAGAAATAAAATATATACTTCAATTTACACATTTCCATTTTTATAAAATCATATGTAGGTGGTAGGTTATAAAACTACCAATTAACTGTTCTATAAAACCATTTTATAACAATAAAAAACATCTTCGGATAAAGACAGGAAAACAAAATCATTGACAGTGGTCAGGGTAATTAAACCAGAATAGTGCTCTTCAAATAGATGCATGTCCTCTGAATTTAAATTTTTAAGTATCTTGTAAACAGGAAGAATATGTAAAATGTTTATGAATTACAGGCATAAAATGGCTTTACATCATACAGGGTAGGAATTTTTTTGAGGCTCAGGACCCAAGAAAATAGATACGGTAGAGTCAAACTGACCCTTATACTGTATTACAGATGATATAAAAATATTACAGAATAATTTTCAAATTACTTTGTGTATTCCTTTCACTTTGTTACAATGTCATAAAAAATGAGGTTTTACTCTTAAAAAAGGGAAAATTTTAAAAGTTTTGATTCAAACAGACAAATATTATTTTAATCAATCCATTCTTTCCCCATTATACCTTCACATAGCGAAAACTTACTATTTACCATTATTAGAAATAAAATATGTTATTCCACAAAATGGAAAAAACAACTTTAATAAAACACAATAATTTAACAATACAATTACAAACAGGTTCTGCAAATAACAAAAAGATCCAAATATTTAACATAGAATATTTAAGCATGGTTTCTCCAGATATAAGATATAGTCTGCATCAACTGCTAGGACCTGCTTCATCTGATGGACCTAAAATAAACACACAAAAAAAGGTTTTATATAAAAAAAAATTATAAAATCATTTTAATTTAAATTTACATTTGAATTCTCATACACCCGATAAATAAAGATTATTCAGTGAAAAAAATTAATTTTGTTTACAGATTTGTATCAGTGTATGAACTTGAGTAATGGAATACCATAGAGGGTTAAAATTAAACAAAAGATCAAAATCTGAGCATGACAATCCACATTGAATTACATGTAGACACACACAGTTATACATTTACACAGATATAATGTAGACATAGATTAATTTTGGTGTATTGAATCTTTACAAACAATATCTCCATTTACAAAAATAGAATATTTTTAAAATTTAATAATTATTTTGTTTGTACTATATTGATTTTTGTGTGCACTCTTAAAAAAAACCAAATTCTTCTTTCAATATCATTATCATTCAACAACTTCAGATGACACCTAACTTAAGACCTACCCGAGGGGTCACTCTTGTAACATTTGTCTTTGTGTCCTCTACAGTTGAAAGTACAGTCATGGTCGTCATCCTCATCAGAAGATTCCCCAAACATTCTTTTCTTTTCATAAATACAACAACCTAAAATATCATTAGAAAAAAGTCCTGATAAAATGCCTTTGTATCAAATAGCAGTTTTTGTTGTAAGGTTAACTAAACAGTATTGTATTTAACTGTTTTTCTCTAGCTTTTACAGTTTGAAATACAATTGCAATAGGTTGTGAAAATATTCAATTGATGTTGTATGGGTAAAATTCTTAAAATTTATGGTTCTACAACTTTGACCCTTTAACATGTTTTCAGACCTGTCAAGTGTCACGCACCTCCCGTGAGACTCACGCATCTAGTCGGCAATTTGGCGGCAAATTTTTTTAATCTTTTAAATTTTTTCCTTTGATCTTTCAATTTTTTGTCAAATCTCACGCATGCAGCTCATAAAAACTTGACAGGCCTGTGTTTTGTAGATCTTAATGTGATAACATTATGAGATTGACTTTCTCAACTATCTTTAATAGTTTTCAAGATATTAGGTTTAAAAATTTGCAAAATTTGGAGAAAGGGCAATATCTCCTACATGAGTGCTTTTGGCTGTTTTTTTTAACAAATCAAAAATCCAAACAAAAGTTTTGTACAACCTATGCAAATAAACAACTATACCATTAGTTTGATCGACATCTTAGTAAAAGGTATCAACATTTAAAAATGTTTACAGGCAATGGATGACACCTAATTGCTATACATCATGTGGCTTTTCAGATATTTTTTTCTACACAATTATACTTTTTATTACTGTCTTACATTTAGATTTCTTCTTGTTCATATGCTCATTATCAACAGTTCCTGTTGTCCATTTTACTTTCTTGTCATTTTTTGGACGTCTCAACTTCAGATGAAGCCTCGGACTAGTTGACTCCTACAAAAGTAATTCATCATAATTGCAAAAAAGGTTATTACATAGATTATAATAAGTTTAAAAGTCTGGATATCTCTAAACAAGAAGTAACAAAGTAAGCATCCAACCTTAAATGGAATCCAATCATATGGGGCCAACTGCTGATGCTGCATGTACCAAATAGTGAGAAAGTATTTGCTGAGAAAACTGTTCAATTTTTTTTCCTTCCTACTGCCTGACATTCACAACTTAGAAAGAAGGTACATACATCAACAATCCTTTCAAAATAATAAAATAATTTACATGTAGATGTTTGGGGTCAACATTTAGGACATTACATGTAAAACAGTCTGTAAACAAAAAAAAGTACACCTGTCAAAACAATACAGTTCTTAATAGTAATGATAATTCGCATCGTCCTTTAAATATATAAAATTACAAGACTAATTCTAAAAATACAAGAAAGCCTGTAATGTTCCTAGGACTTCCTGAGCCTCTTATATTTGATTTTTTTTTTTCATACTAGAGCAAAAAGGAATGCTCCCTTTTAACAGCTAGTTACCTTTCAAAACTACCCCTGTACATGTACATTAATCCACATAATCATGACGTCTTTCTGGAGTTTTTGTCCTTTGGACTTTTTTAGATCCCCAGGGAAAGGCGTATCAGAAAAAAAAATAAAATAGCCATCATCATCATCTTCTTCCTGATACGGGAGTAGACTCCGTGTGGAGTGTGGAACTTCCCTTCCAAGACAGCATAATTATCTGGACTACATGTACATATGGGAACCAGGAGTAGAATGACTACATCAGGTAAAAATTTCTGATGGTATTTTTACTGTCAAATCAAAGGCCTTTGTTGACATGCTAAAAAAGGGGTTGTATGTTACTGTACTGCACATTTTTTATTTTAGTTTTTGGTAAGATATTTGGAAACAAGTGTCATAGTTCTTGCTATTAACCTGATTTTCTTCTGTTGTTACCACAGTAGTAGACCCTGATGCTTGTGAAGAAGCCTCCGCCATTTACATGTTAGGGTGTTTATAACCTGTTAACTGATGATCTTGATATTGTTGTGGGTTTGTCAGAAATTGACAGTTCTAAATAAATATTTTTTTCCAAATTAGAGATCACTTGATCCCGGACCCATCCACAAATCCATATCTTTAAATGATAAAAGTTCATTCTATAAGTGTATCAATTATTTAATGGGACACAAAATAAAAAAATATATAACTTCAATATTAGGAAATAAAGTTTTATCTTCAAAGAATTAATTGCGATAATGTAATTGAAAAATCTAATCCAATTTATGACCAAAACCGTTCCCGCTATTAGAATAAAAACTTAACATCCCGGTCTCCCTATTTAGCGACAAGAAGCGTCAAGAGCCGACAAGAAGCGTCAAGGACCGACAAGAAGCGTCAAGAAGCGACAAGAAAGTTTAATTACCGACAAGAATTATATAAAAGTTAAATATTAAGTTGAGCATTAAAATAAAACAAATCAAATGCATATAGAAACGAAAAAGGTTTTTTTTATGCGGGTTTCTTATAAACTGAGACAATAATTAAATATGATTTTCTCAGCTATAAATAAAAACAATATTAAACAAGAACAAATAAATAAAATTTTGCGGTAAAAAGCTTTCATTTTTTTTCGTTAAATAATAATAATTGACATCAAGTTATGATTTAAGTAAGAAATTTCTTTTTTACAAATTCCCAGCAACTGTTTAATAAATGATAAAAAAGGTAGATGTACGCTAATTACTAATCAAGAAAGTGGTCATATGATTGATTGGTTACACGCGCCGTTAATGATCATTTATGATCCTGTAATCATATTTAATTATTTTACAAACAGCAATCAACATTATTAACGGCACGCTTATTGATTGTTTTGATTGTTCCTTTTGAAGAACCGCGTAGTATATATCACGGTAAAACAACAAACTTGAGTATAATAGAATAAAAGATGATTAGAAATGAAAAAAAATCTTTTGAAGATTGTTTGTGTTGTTTTTAAAAAGCGTTCAATGTTTTTATAACATTTCTCTAATTTTACTTTTATCTTGGATTAATCATTTGTATATTCTTTGCATGTTTTGAGTACTTTTAAAGAAGTTTCATTGGTTTAAGGAGAAAAACCAATGACGATAGACTTCGTGTTTCTAATTTTCTTTATAAGACTTGGTTTTATCAACTTTGAGGATTCTTGCATTTTTCATGCTAGAATCTGTGTGTCTTTGTGTCTTTTTCAATAAAATTTCTCATTGGGCAAGAAAAGTGTTACGTTATTGGCACGGTGTTTCTTGTATCGGCACATACTAGTTACACAAGCTATATTTTCTCCTTGGGCAAGAGAAAAGAAATATATTCTCCTTGGACAAGAGAAACCAAATCATATTCTCCTTGGGCAAGAGAATAAAAAATACAAAATGTACCCTTGTGGTAGTAACATGCAATAAAAATTGCACACGTTCGTGTGTATATTGTGAGAAATGTGAAACATGGTTTCACAGCAGATGCCAGAATCTTAACAAAGCACAATTTACAATACTTAAAGGGTAAGTTCACGATTTTTGACATATGGTCTTAAAATGTTCAGAACAATGTTTTATAAGAGTGTGCAATTTTTTTCTCTCATATCTTAACTTATAACAAAGATATTGGAGATGATTTATTTGAAATAGTCCCCTACTCTACATTAGGGGACTACTTAAGTTAATCAGAATTTCTACTGAGTAGCAAAAAATCATATTAGTTCAAACGTTTAAGTGATCATGTGGTACGTCCAATAACCAACAAAATAATTAAAATAATCAAAAGTCAACAAGATCATTTAATATTTTCAAATTACTTTCTATAAAAATCTTTTTAAAAAACGTTTTATCAATCTATTATCTTTTTCTTTTAAATTGAACTTCATTATCAATTAATCAAAATTAAAATTCTATAATTCAAAAAAATATTATTTTTATTTATTATTAAGAAAGAAGTTGTGTATTTAATTGTAAGCCATCATATTTCATTGAAAATAATTGTGATATAATTATGTAAATTACAGGTCATTCTTTTTCTATATAATACTTTATTCCAAAAGCTATACAACTTATAGGACACATATATCATTTGTACATAAATAAATATTTAGCATGCATGAAGAGAACTTAATAACAGAATAACATAAGTTATGTATAATAAGATCAACATTCTAAATACGACGACAGTAAACTTAAAACATATATATTGAGACGAGAGTGTGACTAAACACGCAATAGTTCTGCTTGCTTAAGATATTTACCTAAATTATTTAGTTCTTTGATATTTTCAGACGACAATAGTTGCATTAACTTGTAAACAGATGGATACCTCCAATAATACTTTTTAATATATTTAGTTCTTAGGATTACATACTTAGGACATTCAAGTATAAAATGATATTCGTCTTCTACTACATTATTTACACAATTAGTACAAAATCTTTCTAATCCCCCTACTGGGTTTGCTAAAAGTGTTAATTAATGTGAATTTATTGTCATTGTCTCTCAGCAGGAACCTGTGTAATGGTTAGGTAAACATAAATGTAATTAGTTACAGCTGACTTGGGGTGAAATAAACAGGAAATTCTAATTATCAATACCTAAAGGTGTCAAAACCTAATATACAAACATTCAGTTTTATGTATTAGATCATTTTATTTTCATTCTAGCATTTAATTTATATGCAAGATTATCACAACACATAATTAAAAATTACTTATTTAAATTGATTTTTATACCAAAAAATCATTATTACTAATAAGGGAATAACTCAATTTTGTTAATTTTAATAAGGATTTTCTATCACTTATTTAAAATGCCATAACATAGATGCACACAAAAATATTATATATTGGCAATTCAATAATTAGGTAAATTGTGGGTCACTGTCAAAAGGAGACTTTGTGGTATTCAGATGTTTTGTGTAATTTAAAATGACAGAAACCAAAGGATAAAAAATAAAATTCCATTTTTGGCATCTTATTGAATTGAATATAAAAGTTTAAATGATATAGCATAATTAGATAATGGATTAGAAATCATATGACAAATTTTCATTTTTTTGTGAACTTTCCCTTTAATGAAAGTAAAAATTGTGACTATATATGCATTGAATGTTGCAAAACAGCAAATGAGTTTGAGTATGCTTTATCATTGAATAGATTAGAAGCTTACGCCAATACTTGTCTTCTCTCTGAAGGCGTACAAGTTGAAAAGATATTACTCAAAAATGAGCCACTGACTCAAATAATAACAGAGACAAATCATGTTTATACCGCACAAGCAACTCTGATAGAGGATAGAGTTTCAAAACGAATTCTTACAAATAAATGAGTTGAATAAACAAACACAATTAGAATAGAAAACGTTTTACTAGTTATCACACACCAAGATAAATTAAACCTGAAATAAAATACAATTTATTTACAATCCTACCAGACATTAAATACAACTGATATTTTTAATATTATTAACGATCATAATTTTTAAATTAAATTAAAAAATATTTATTTATGACTTTTTGTCTGTAGAAATCTTTCTTGTCGTTAAAAAAAATCTTTCTTGTCGGTTCTTGACGCTTCTTGTCGCTTCTTGTCGGTTCTTGACGCTTCTTGTCGGTTCTTGACGCTTCTTGTCGCTAAATAGTGAGACCCTAACATCCGGTTCAGATTTTTTTCAACATCATCACCTGACAAATCATGATCCACAGTCTTTTTATCATAAACAATAGCGGGTAAATTATTTTTACAGTTTTATTTAACATAATGTTTCCCTTTTGACTTGCCAAAAAATATCAAGCTATTTTAATAGCAAGGGAAAGCATGGAAATGTCATGTTTCAACACAACAGTGACAGGTTGGGAAATTATCCCCCTTTTGCCATTTTTCAGTGGTTAAAAAGGGGGAAAACTACGTTTAACCATTTTTTTTCACAAAATAAACATACTTGCTTGGTTATTTAAAGTGAGGCAGATCAGATAATTAAATAAATAAATGCTTCCCAAGGGAACGAGAGTGGTATAAAGGAAGTCAATATTTGTGTTGAATAAGAATTAAGATGCAATAGGGTATGATGGGGCACCGATGGTTGTTTGGTATGTTCCTTCTCTAATTAGGAGCACCACCATATAGGGTAATAAATAAACGTAGAGTGGAACATAACATATAGCACCAGTCATGCCAGTGCAATTAATATGAGCATTGCCTTCCCCAGTTCCCTAACATGGCAGGAGTTTGACCTTACATTGTAACTAACCTTAGAAGTACAAACTTAATGCAAATAAATACAGTGAAAAATAAACGCACAACAATATTTGCTTGAAACCCTCAAAATGTGACAAAAATAGAAAATAAAATGCACTCTAAAAAAGTTTGAGGATAGAAATTTCCTGGTATTAGCATGTACATGTACAACATATGGTGTCCTTCCTACATACTAAGTTTCATTGAATTCAGCTTAGTAGTTTCAGAGGAGTTGCACTGACAAGATGATAAATGAGGATTTTCAGCCAAGTTCAAAGGGCCATAACTCCCACTAAAATTTGAGAATCAAAATTTCCTGGTAATACATGTATGCACAACAACATATGGTCCCCTTCCTACATTGTAACATACCAAGTTTTGTTGAAATCGGTGTAGTAGTTTCAGAGGAGTTGCTCTGACAATGTGATACAGTCAGACATTCAGAAAGGTCAATGAAGGTGGTCAGAACAAACAAAAGAATATACGCTCTTCAGTAAATCAGATAGAATTTGATTTGGGGTGTTTACATAGTAACTATGGGCATCAAAAAGTATATTAAAGTCACTTTCAAAATAAAATATGATATAAAATATGTGAAATGAAATTAAATAACACAGAATTTGCATTGGTTTATTAAATATGTAACGGGAAAAGTTTACTCACAAAAAAAGGCCAACAAACAACTTGTTTTGTCTAATTTTAAACATATGAAGAACAAAATAGGGTTTAGGTACCAAATTCAAAGCTTACAATAATTCATATTCATGAGCTTAATCCCGCCTTAAGCATGCACACTGTTTTTAGTTTTGTTTGTAAACTTTGCCTGCTCAAAATTGCAGCCAATACACTTTATCTTGAGGTTGTAGCCCGTAGAAATATTCACGATGAAGAAAACGCCAAAGTCGCCAAACAAAAAAAATGACATTTATGGCTTGTATATGATAAAGAAGACGATTTAGATAGTTTACATTGAATTTGTTTAATTTGCCACCGTATTAAAGTCTCCAATGAACAAAACATCCGAGATCCCGATTGATGGCTGCATTAAATACACTGAAAATATATCTGTCGTCACGAATGTAAACAAATAATCAATCAAGATAGTCAAATCATTTTGAGCGAAATAAACCAAGTTTAAGGCAAATTTGGTTACAAAATGATATTCAAATTTTCTTTTATTACATTTTGGTCTAAATGACATTAAAAAATTGGGGACGAAAAAAAAAGTGATTTTTGTAGACAATATGCCTTTAATCAAAATATTAAGTTGGTGATTTCAGCTCAGTGCGTCACTTAGGAATGATATGCATTTCAACTTATTCAAACATACAAAATATTTATAGGGAAGATAATATTTTGCAGTCTTCACGGTTAACTTTTTGAAGCATAAGCCCGAAAATTACTATTTTTAGAATTTTTCTTTACAAATAATTGGCTTGTAATTCAATATTTTAAAGAAATTTTACTGGTCCGAAAGCTATTTTACTGGCCCGTGCCGTCGGACTTGTGGCTAAATTCGAAGACTGTTTTGTCACTGCCTTTCTGACATGATAAGAAAAGATTTTCAGCAAATTTCTAAGTTCAAAGGGCCATAACTCCCACATAAGTTTGAGGATCAAAATTTTCTGTAAATACATGTATGCAGAACTACATACATGTATGGTGTCCTTTCTATATATCAAGTTTTGTTGAAATCAGTTCAGTAGTTTCAGAGGAGTTGCGTTGACAAACTTTGTGACAGACAGGACAAAAACAATATGTCTCCCCACAAAAGTGGGGGGATGCATAAATATTATTGGTTGTGTACATGGTGTATAAGGTGCCTTATAAAAGCTATGTTGTTTCTTTATCTTTTACAGAGATGTGTTTATGGAAAAGCATTGGAAGAGTGTAATACACAAGTCAATATGTGATTACTTCTTTGAAGTTCAAAGCAAGGTAAGATCTGTCATAATTTTGGGGGGTCACACAATCATGGAAATGGAAATAATGTAGTTTTCAATTATTGAATAGAATCTTCAACTATTCAAATTGGCATATTTTGACCTATCACAATATTTTTCTGCAAATTTAAATGGATATGAACTTATCATTGGTTGTGTCGCGTACACTTATTCCACATCTCATTTTCTTCTATTATCTTTACATTTACACATGGTGAGTCAAATTATCAAATTTCATAAAAGTATGAAACTTTTGACACAGTTGGTCATTACCTAGTGTTTGAAGGATTGTTAAGCACCACAAAGTTCACATATCCATTTCAATGAAAAGAAAAGGTTTTTTATAGATAGAAATGCTCATCATTGGAATTTTTTAGTAAACAGCATATACAGCTAGGGAATATTCTTCAATCGAGAGACAATCCCCTGATAGGGAGACTGTCTCTCAATTGGAAGACTTTTCATTTATCAGCCATACATTTTCTACCTCTAAATCAGAAGATTGTCTCTCTATCGGGAGACAGAAATCATGGAATTGGCTGTGTGCAAAAATGGGTTCATTGGCACATTTTAAGATATACTGTTACTTTTAGAAGAGGAAAAATCGCATCAATGTGCAACTTTTCAGAGAGGTGCACCAAGGCAATTTCAAGATATTTAAGTTACTACAGAATTGTCTCTAGATTGAGAGACTTTTTTACCATTTTGTAAATTATACTGTTAAAAGTTCTATTTTTAGACTGTGTCAGCTAATAATGTTCCAACAGTCATGTGATTTCATTATTTTCTATTTATAGGCTGTCTCAGCTGATGATGTTCCACCAGTCATTCCAACTCCTCATCACTATCTCATCAACATATACAGAAATCAGCTTTATTTTGTTGCTGTTGTCACAACAGAAGGTTATACTCTTATTTTAATTCAAAATTGTTTAAAACACCAGTTATTTTTCCTTGTATTGCACATGGTCGATATTCTCTGTGTTGGATTTGGTATCCTTGTTTGAATATTCATTCAATACATTTGGGGGGCCTAGTGGTCTAAGGTGGTGGTTTTTATACCACACTATTGATCTCTTAGCTGGCGTTTGAGTCCCGTTTGTATTTAACAAAAAAGGGACTTCCCCAACTGTATGTGATTAGGTTTGTCAGTTACCTGCCCAAGGTAGGTGGTTTCCTCCAGGTGCTCCGGTTTTCTCCACCATTAAAACTGACCACCCTCAACATGGTCCAGGTGCATCCATTAAGGGATGCACACAATACATTTAGTTTCCGACTTTCCAATGTTTTGATTCAAATTCATCTGATGAGAGGCAATTCCTTGAAATATGCATAAAATCAGATGTATAAATATGACTGATCAGCTAAAATTTACAAAATTTTTAAACCTGAACTTTATTTTTGGAATTTTAAGGAGACACAATAAATCAGCCACCTACTTTTACTAAGAGTTATAAAACTTCAAATATTCTGTATGAATATTTTCATAACAGAAATATATAGATAGCATTACCAATATAAGAAAACCAGAAACTCTTACTAAACCATCAAACAAGCAACAATTAAATCTCATCATGATACTGTGGTTTCATTATTATTCGAGGGGTATCAATTTTCGTGGTTTTCGTGGGTAGCCTTGAACCATGAAATTTGATATCCCACGAAATGGAAATTTAATATTGGTGTCTATGCTGCAGGCTAAAGAACCACGAATTTAAGAATCCACGAATTGATACTGTTTCATCAAACCACGAAAATTGGTACCCACGAAAATAAATGAATCCACAGTATTAGAGAATATATTTGACACCATTTTTTACATAATTCCAAAATGAATTTTCTTTGCTATGATAATGAATGGTATATGTATATAGTAAAGTTATGATCAATGTTTTTGCAACTTGCTCTACAATCACACACAAACATTAAATTTAATCAATTTTTTTGAAGATCTATTTTGTGTGCTTATACATTGTGTACTCTAAAGATTCAAATTTTTTGATAGATTTACTTGATTGCTTAAAATAATTCTATTGTTTTCTATAGTTATAAAAATGAGATTCACTTTCAGTTTAAAGATACATTTTATATTTCAGTGCCGCCTACTTTTGTGGTAGAATTTCTACACAGAATTTGTGACACCCTAGAGGATTACTTTAATGATTGTTCTGAAACAACCCTAAAAGAGCATTATGTTATTGTATATGAGGTATGTTCAGAATGTGATAAAAGCGTTCAATACCTGAATAGGAATATTCTTTTAGAAAGCAATTTTTTGACCTTCAATGACAGGGGTTTAACTTAGCACTTGTACAAGGTCTGGGACATTCAATTCTGAATTCAGGACCTTTGAAATTCTAATTACATAAGTCTTGGATCTGCTTGCATTTGGAGTAGTTCAAAGTTAGTACTCTTTAATACCATTTGGTGGACTTTTCACCTGTTACTTTTATATAAAAGTTTTGAACCTTTTGCTCTCAAACGTTAATTTGAACCCATGAATTATGATTGGTAAGGAAATGATTAATTTTCTTAATACCCGGTAATTAATAATTCTTCGGATTATCATCTCTAATTTACAACTCCTCCTTAACCACTCGACAGATTTCATAAAACTTTCCTGCAATCTTTGTGACATTATGTGGATTTTGACCACCTATAATTTTAAAATTTGATTTGATTGATTTTTTCGGAAAGCATTGGTTGGGTTAATTTGTGAAATGAAGCTCACACTTTTACTAGTTCGAGTTATGATTGTTCCAGTTGGACGTTGATTCATCTACCAGTATTTCATTGGATGATAAATTTCAAAGAGCACAACTGTACTAATATAATGAATGTATTTTATATTCAGCTCCTTGATGAAATGCTAGATAATGGGTTCCCATTAGCTGTAGAATCAAATATATTAAAAGAGTTAATTAAACCGCCAAATCTGTTAAGGACCATTGCTGATACTGTGACAGGAAAAAATACTGGGTATGTTGAAAATCTTCCATAACATTGTGATCATAGATTTGTTTAGAACTTTATTAATGCTTAATAGTTGATAGCACTTAAGTGCTTAAAAAATATATAAATAAAATTGGCAGAATCCAGCTTTATGGCTTGAATGTTGTGTGAATGAAACATTGAATTTCTCTTTTAGTCTTTTCATGGAGTCAGTGATGGAAGAAACTAGAATCCTAGTCTAATTTCAAAATATCAAAATTGATGCCTTTTCTTATACATCAAAAAGAGAACAAGTATTAAATTCGCATCTACTAAGCCCAACTTGCGTTTATTTCTATCTTAATTTTTATTTTAATATTAATTTGTACAGTGAAGTGATGGTAATTCAATCAAATTAGTCAATTTAAATTTTGTTATAAAAAAAATATACTACCACTTTGAATAATGTAGCTATAAAGCTTTTCATTATTTTACAGAGTAAGTGGAACTCTACCGACAGGTCAGTTATCTAATGTACCTTGGAGAAGAACAGGTGTTAAGTATGCTAACAATGAAGCTTACTTTGACGTGATTGAAGAAGTTGACTGTATACTGGACAAATCTGGATCTACTGTTATTGCGGAAATACAAGGCTATGTATGCACTATCTTAAGAAAAAAAATTGGCCAAATTTAAATTTCAAGCATGTTAGGAAGTGGGGAGCCAGGGAATCATTTTGGAATTTTTTCAAAATTTTGGAAAACTGCTTATCAAAGCTTCAATACATGTAATATGCGATATCAGCATGGGTTCAGATATTATGGGATCTGATTTCAGATCTGTCACACACATACTTGTACTACACATATATTGCTTCACAATATCTGGCTGTTTTGTTTTAACTTTAGATTTCTTTTTTGACATATTATCTCACTTAGTTAACTGATTTATCCTATTTTTTTATAGTCTTACTGAAAGCAATGTTGACGATTTTGATTTGAAACTTGTTTGTTTTAATTTTGAATAGACAAAAATACAGATATTTGGGAAATGTTTTTTGTGATTTTCTTCAATTTGTTGGCCTATTTTGTTTTTTAGATTGACTGTATGATCAAGTTAAGTGGTATGCCAGATCTGACTCTATCATTTATCAATCCAAGACTACTTGATGATGTCAGTTTTCATCCATGTGTCCGATACAAGAGATGGGAGGTAAGTGTCTTATCTTAAACTGAACTAGATACTGAAATATAACCTTTCGAACCAAACTCTAAATAAACTGAAAACCTGTCTAAAATCTTTTTTTTAAACTTGATTTTTCAGTGCTTTCTTTTAGTTGTGTACTGATTAAACTTGTATGAACTGAAATTTCTTTAGTCAAAAAGGGGGTCTGCTTTGACATGTATCATATGAAATGTATAAGTATACATATCTGTTCATTCATTCATCACACTCAGTTGTAATGTTATGATTAAACTGATATATAGGAACCATTATCCAATCTTCATTACATATTGACCTGTGAACATTGGTCATACTAAATGATGATGAAAACTCATGACATATACAAATAAAATCTAATTCATAAGAAAAAAATAATGTATAAAACCAATTAAAAATAGATAAAGCACAATGACACTTTATCAATAGTTTAAAAGAATATCTTACAATTAAACAAATAAAACCATACTAATGTTAATAAACACTATTGTTGATGTCAAAGTTTATTTTTCCTTTGGTAAGTTTTATCCCCTCAGATTGACAAAACACAATAACGACACATTAATGAGTGTAAGTTTCATATTTAATCGCAATTTTTATTTATATTGTTCAGAGTGACAAAGTGCTGTCATTTGTTCCACCTGATGGTAACTTTAGACTTCTGTCTTACCACATAGGTTCTAACAAGTAAGTGATAAACTTAAGCTTGAACCTATGAACATGTTTTTCTTAGTGTGTTATATATTTTGTAATCAGTCTAGGCTTAGAGTTGCTAGCTCATTTCTTTTTAAAATGAACATTGTTACATGAATATTTTGCTTTTTAAATTCATTCTACATTTCCCTATTAGTTCAATGAGGGAAAGTTACATATGACAATTAAAGTAAACCTTAAAACAATGAAAAAGAATATTTTATTACTGAACAAGTTTTAAAGACAATTTGTACAATGATTGAACAAGGTGATTTTACCATAACCAATTGAACCTGTTTAACCAATCATTTTCACAGATACACCTCTATCTGTTCTTCAGGCTCATTTCTAAATATTCCTTTTTAGTGGAACCATATTTATTTTAATAACACATTTATAATCTGTTTTCAGTATGGTTGCCATCCCAGTGTATGTCAGACATAGTATTATGTACAGAGAAGGAAGTGGTGGTAGATTTGATGTAACGATAGGACCCAAACAAAATATGGGCAAAACTGTAAGTAGTTTTCATAACAAGAATAGATTTATACATATAGATATAACATCAACAAGAAAATATCATGGTTCCTGTGCGAAAATAAAAGACTGTTTTAGATTTTAGATTTAAATTTTAAGTCTTCAATACATCTCTGCTCAGTTAGAGACAAAGATCCATGTATATTTTTAGCCCATAAAGATTGAAAGTAGGATTCTTTGAGGATTTTTTTACACTTTTATACAGACAGGCTTGCTTTGAAGGTTTGAAGGTTTATAGAAATCAATTTGTCTGTCTTTCTGCATGTATGAATGTTCATACATATGTATGTCCATCCAAATACTATTTTAGCGCAATTATTTCAAGTTTGATAATATATTACATGTAGATAAAGAAAGAGCTTCAAACTGAGTTGTGTTGACTTTACAAATTTTCTCAAATCTTTGCTTGATGCTTTTGTATGTTAATAAAAGTTAAATGTTAAAGCCTTTATTAGTGTCAATTACAATTTTTACAAAACATTTTAAATAGTAATGATGGATGATATTTCTTCTGCAGATTGACAATGTAATTATGGAAGTACCATTCCCAAAAGCAGTTTTAAATGTAACATTAACACCATCTCAAGGAAAGTATACATTTGACCCAGTAGCAAAGGTTATGACCTGGGATGTTGGGAGAATTGATACAACTAAACTACCCAATATTAAAGGAAATGTAAGTAAAGTATTAAATAAAAGAATCTGTTATAAATGTTTTATAGAGATTTTGTTGTTGAACACAGACATATTATTGTGCTGATTGAAAAACTGTAAAAAAAATTGTGTAAAAAAGAACCTATGGAAACAAATGATTTTCTTAAGGTAGTAGACCTGGGGTAAAGGACATAACTCTTTCAAACAGATCAGAGGTCATTTGAATGTTTTATACTCAAGTTATTTTCTAAACATTTTGTTGATGCTGATCAGACTTTGTTTTTAGAGCATTTCTGTGTATAATGTTTCCTTGCATTTCCATAATAAAACAAAATCATAAGAACTTGAAAACAAGTCTTTGTAAGTTTAAAATTCCAATCTAATATTTAAAGTGAATGAAATTCAATGATTGAATAATAAAAATGTCCTACCTAAACATAAGCACAACACAATGAATATCCATTATGTCTCCCCCCACTTTTGTGGGGAGACATATGGTTTTTGTGGTGTCCGTCCGTCCGTCTGTCCGTCACAAAGTTTGTCAGCGCAACTCCTCTGAAACAATTGAACCGAATTCAAAGACACTTGGTATATAGGAAGGACACCATATGTAGTTGTGCATAGTACCATGAAATTTTGATCCTCAAATTTTTGTGGGAGTTATGGCCCTTTGAACTTAGAAAATTGCTGAAAATCCTCATTTATCATCTTGTCAGCACAACTCCTCTGAAACTACTGAACAGAATTCAAAGAAACTTGGTATATAGGAAGGACACCATATGTTGTTGTGCATGTTACCAGAAAATTTTGATCCTCAAATTTGTATGGGAGTTACGGCCCTTTGAACTAAGAAAATTGCTGAAAATCCTCATTTATCATCTTGTCAGCGCAACTCCTGTGAAACTACTGAACCAAATTCAACGAAACCTGGTACATTGGAAGAACATCATATGTAGTTGTGCAAATTACCAGGAAATTTTGATCCTCAACTTTTTGTGGGAGTTATGGTCCTTTGAACTTAGAACTTTTGGGGGAAACGGGGGGAGACATTGTTTTTGTAGGCAAAATCAAACTTTAATTTATTTTACGTTATGCACATAAAAATATGATACCAAAGAAGCAACAACAAAAAAGGGGAAAACAATATATTAAAGCAACAGGAAGAGATATTACTCAAATGCAGATGAAATAAGAGTGAACTCAAGTGCTATCTGAATCTAGTCTAGTTTATTTGAATCAGATATATGCTGATTTGAAAGGTGCAGTTATGCAACAGTATTTATTTTGACTATAAGATTGAAAGTGATTGTTTAAATTACTACATCATCAGATTATATTAACTTTATTACCATCAATTTTCTTTTTATTTCAGATAAGTTTACAGACAGGCTGTACAATACCAGAGAGTAACCCAACACTTAATGTAAGATATCTAAACTATAAACACAAGTCTTAAACATTCAAAACTATAGATTAACAGTGTTAAAAAGTAGTCTTGATCCAATCTAAGGTGCAAAATTAAAACAACGTACAACTTAAAATAAGCAGAACAGTTAGTTTCCTGGATAGAAGCTAAATCATTAAAGATTTTAACATTACAAATCATAGATTCCATATATATTAATTGAGCATCTTGAATGTATTTTTAAAATCTGGGGTTTAAAGTAACGGTGGTCTACCCAACCTTTTGTCTTTGACACATTTTTATTTTCAACTTGTACATTAAGTATTTGTAAGATAGTTATTAAAACAATACAACTCATTTGTTCCAAATAGTGGACTTTTACTGTTATTTTGAGGCAAATGAAATAAACACTGTAAGAGTATTACCACTAAACTTTAAAAGATGTGGAAAATAAATATTTGAAATAGAAATAATAAAAATCAAGTTTTTATCAGTGTTTACAATTAATTTCTATTTTTCTCTGTTTGTATCTTGTAAGATCTAAGAAGCCAAAGAGTTCCAAAGGGGCATTTACATATCATTAGTGCAGAAAGGCCAACACAAAATCAGAAGACATAAAAGAAAAGGGAAAGGGGTAAACTCACAACACATAGAAAACTACACTAAAAACCTAATATTTTGAATGCTCTTTTTGTTCATCTTTCAGTTTTCTTTTTGTTTTTTTTTGCTTCAAGGTTGACAAATCTTAAATTCTTTAATTTTTTACCGGATTTCAAGGTGGATGAGCGGGGAAGAAATTTTTGTATCAGTTTTCTCATCAACTATTTATCACAGCCACTTGATATTTGGTATACAAGGCCAGGGGGATGTCCCATAATGTGGGATTTGATTTCCAGTCTGTCCCTCATCTACTTCCTGTTGAAAGGAAATCTGGCCATTTTGACTCTGACAGAATTTCTTTTTGTCACCTGTTTGATGTTGTTTCTCTTTCAGCTGCATTTTTCCATTAGTCAGCTAGCAATATCTGGTGTCAAGGTTAACAGACTAGATATGTATGGAGAGGTTTGTATCAGACATTTTAGTTTGTAAATATTCATGATGGGCATGTTACAAGGAAAAACCTTTGGAGCACCTGAATGCATAATTCCTGTTCCAAATGGGATAACTGGTTATGATGTGCAACTATATATACAGACAAAATATAATCCATTAGAAAATGTTGAAGAAATCCTTGAGAAAATTACAGACAAATTTAATCTGAACAATTTATTTCCAATTCATTTGAAAAAAATATACGGTGCTTTCATGATTATTTGGAGGATTAGTTGAAGATATATTGACTCTTTGATGTTCAAATCATTCAATCAAAAACCTAAAATTCTTGTTATGGGAAAGCACAAAAAGTACACTGTGAAAATACTAGTAAGTCAAATCTACAGTATTTGAAATTATTAGTTGCACAAGGCATAAAAAAACTAAAGAAACCCAAAATAAGTTGAATCTTTATGTTAAATTTACCTTGAGATAAGCACTCACAAAAGATATTTTTGTAGATGCTAAAATTGATTTTCTTTCTTTTTACAGAAATACAAGCCATTCAAAGGTGTAAAATATGTGACCAAAGCCGGAAAATTTCAAATAAGGACTTAAAAGGAATCATTTTATTTATGGATATTTTAAATTGTTGTGTTTATGTAAAAAAAAGTGCAATATTAAATGATATAAATTTATTTTTATATGTTTTTTTTAATGTCAAATACTATAAGTTTTTCTTCTTACTTGAGGGGCTGTTTAAGAATTTAATGTGTATGTAGGAGGGGTCAGGAAGGCCCTTTTTACATCAACCACCCACATAATAGCATTTATATGTCTGAAAAACTTGTCTTTTGGGCCTATTATTTTTGTCAATTTGTCTTTCCCATTCATGTTTCAATTTGCTTCTTAGTGGATTTCTTTAAAATTCAAGAATTAGTTTTTAGCTCACCTTGCCAAGGCAATGTGAGCTTTTGCCATCACTTGGCATCGGTCGTCTGTATGTCCGTCGTCAAACTTTTCAAAAATCTCCTTTTCTGAAACCTCTTGGCCAAATGTAATGAAACTTAGTAGGGTTGTTCTGTAGTATGTCCTCTACAAATCAATTGTTTGAATATTGATTCGACAAAAAAACACGGCTGCCATGGCAAAAAAAAAAAACGAAGTTACTCAAAAACGGTAACAGATATCAAAATTCTGGCAGGGTGTAAGTGATCAGCAAATGAAAATCTAACTCCATAAAAATTTTGAAGCCCATCCGACAATCGTAGAAGAAGTTATTGCCATTTATCTTGACTTTTTTCCAAAATTTGAGACCGCTCAACAGATTTTGATGAAATTTTGTAGGATATTCAGTTGATCATGTCGCACCACCATTTTGATTTGACAAATTTTATTAGAGTTATGGGACTTTATCGACTTTGTTCATTTTAGGTCATAGGAACTTTTTGTAAGCGCAACTCCTCTAATACCGCTCTACCAATTTTGATGAAATTTTGTAGGATTGTTTGTCATGATATGTAGTTGATCATAATGCACTACCATTTTGATTTGACAAATTTTATAGGAGTTTTGGGACTTTGTCGACTTCGTTCATTTTAAGTCATAGAAACACATTATGCGCAACTCCTCTGAGATCACTCAACAGATTTTAATCAAATTTTATAGGATTGTTTGTCATGATATATTGTTGATCATATTGCACTGCCATTTTGATGTGACAAATTTTATAGAAGTTATGGGACTTTGTCCACTTTGTTCATTATAGGTCATAGGAACACTTTGTGAGCATAACTCCTCCGAAACTGCTCTATGGATTTTGATGAAATTTTGTAGGATTGTTTGTCATGATATGTGGTTGATCATATTGCACCGCCATTTTGATTCAACAAATTTTTTAAGAGTTATGGGACTTTTTTGCATCCCCATCTTTTGACCTTGACCTTGGTTTTCCGGTTGAGTGACTTTGATTATTTTTATTGCATATATTTGCAATGTTTAAGTTCTATAAACATCTTTTGATCTCAGAAACTGAAAATCCATGTAAATTCAAAATATAGCGGAAGTAAGAAAGAATAACTGTTTCTGATGGTGCCGGCAGCAAGACATACTTTAGTGTTAACTCTTGTTTTAGGTAATAGGAACACTAAGTGAGTGCAGATTTTTTATGAAAGTTTGTAGAATTATTTGTCATGATATGTAGGAAATTACATCGCAATGTAATTTTAATTCTTCAAATTTTAGTAAATTTTGAACTTTAATGCGGCAAAGGGGGACATTGGTTATGTGTAGCAATCTTGTTTTTTTGTAGTGGTAAATGTTAAGCTGTACATCTTGTATTGATCTCTGTTTAATTTCACAGATATTTTTTCATAAAATTAAGGAGATTTGTTCCACATAGTTTAGAGTTTGTGTCAGATTTTTAGGATTTGCCTTTTTCTCATGCATGCTTACAATTTTTGGCACTTGAAGCCCCTATTTTCTTTATAATTTTAAAGTACTTCCATTGACCACTGAATTTATGCAGTTGACAATTTTTGATGAAATTCTTTTTTTCTCCGATATAAATTTCATATGGTTTAAATGTGTCAATCCAAGCCAATGCCAAAACTCTTTTGAGAGAATGATCACACCATGAAAATGAGCACTCGGACCTACCATATTTCCTGCTCATTTTATGATTTGTCCATATTCTCTAAAAGAAATGTATTTTTTTCCACCTCTATGACATATTTTCGTTAAGAAATAAACCACAGGCCGCCATGGATTATTTCTATTCTAATATGCAATTTTTGTGTTTTCCGTTGACCTTTAGTGCAAGACAAAATGTTTGCCATTTTTGTAGTTTTTGTGCACAAAATATATTATGACGTCATTGATTTTAGTGTTAAAGTAACTGTGACGTCTACCTGGTGTTAATTGGAAATTTACACATGGCTTGTTGTCATGGTTTCCTTTGTTCATGGGCGAGGTCCGTATTAGAATAGCTGTTAAACAACCTTTAGTAAAATATTCTTTTATGTTGCTGAGCTGGCTGTCTATAGCATTCAAAGTTTCTTTATTGATTATTTTTTTGTCCATGGCCTTTCATGAAATAGAGGAGTATACTGTTCACTTCTTTGTCTGAAATTTGTAACTTTTGAACCTCATAATAAAATTTCATGAATTTTTTACACTTTAAAGCCATGAGAAAGTAAAAAAGTGTAATGATCTTGGTCACAAGATGTCAGGGGACCTCAGAGACAGATTTTATAGGTACATGTACTTACATAGTTCTTGGAAAAGACCTGCTGATTTTTCACAAGTGATAGAATTTTTCAGTCTCTTTGCAAGTGAAGCTCGGCGGAACAACCAATGACCCCGAGTCTATCAAGGTAAAAGATCATTGCCAGTTTTCCAACAATGCATGTAAGTACCTATTTCTTTTGTAATCAAACATTGTTCATGTTGCATTTGCCTTTTGGCATTGCTAGTTTTATTGTGACGTTATGTTTCCTTAGAAATATTATATTGTGACATTGTGTTTCTTTGGAAACAAGGGGTTGCACTAAGTCATGTTAAGCATACCCCCACTCGACCATTCAGAAAACAGGAAGCAGATGACCGACTGACCTGGAAAGGGGAGGCAAGGTACAACTCATCATGCTAAAGCTGTATACCAAATTTGAAATCAATCCCTTCTGTAGAAGCCAAATCTGTTACGAAAAATTGTCTATTTTTGACCCATAAAAAGTCTAAGTCGGCTTGGAAAACAGGAAGTAGATGATGGACTGACCTGGAAAGGGGAGGCATGGTATAACTTATCATGCTGAAGCTGTGTACCAAATTTAAAACCAATCCATCCAGTAGAAGCCGATAAAACTGTTATAAAAATTTCACATTTTAAATTTTTTACCCTAAAAAGTCTAAGTCGGCTCGGAAAACAGGAAGTAGATGATGGACTGATCTTGAAAGAGGAGGCATGGTATTACTCGTCATGCTGAAGCTGTGTACCAAATTTAAAACCAATCCATCCAGTAGAAGCAAAGAAATTGAACCGGACGGACAGACGGATGAACAAGGTGATTGCAATATAGCCCTCTCTCTTACGAGTAGGGGTATAATATTCAATTGTGACGTCAAATAGGTGTTGCTCTTTGAATTGTTATAATTGTGATGTCCTTGTAAAGAAGTAATTTTGTTGGAGAATTTGCGAGTTGAAATGAGCTCACATGAACACATCTCACACCAGTAATCTCAACTAGAAAACACCAATTTACAGAAGAATTAATAAGCTTGATTTTAACAAGTTTTATTGCAAACAAGCATCTATTACTCTATATGTGCACTTCAAGTACCATAATAGAGTCACTTGGAGCAGTCAGGAATTTTTAAACTGAGGTTTTCTATCAAGAACAAGAGGCTCCCAAGAGCCTGAATCGCTCACCTGGTCTTGATGTCAACCCTATGAAGACTTTTGCATAGCTAAATGAGCTGAATGTTTAAGCATGAAAAAGCTTTTTTCTATCTGCAATAGTTTTCATTCTAAATAATCAAAAAACACTATTATTCAACTTTTAAGGGGCTGTAACCCCTATAAGGGGTTATCAGACAACTTCAACCCTATGGAGGCTTTTGTAGAGCTAAATGAGCTGAACATTTAAGCATGAAAAAGCTTTTCTCTATCTGCAATAGTTTTCATTCTAAATAATCAAAAAACACTATTATTCAACTTTTAATGGGCTGTTACCCCTATAAGGGGTTATCAGACAACTTAAACCCTATGGAGACTTTTGTAGAGCTAAATGAGCTGAACATTTAAGCAAGCAACATCTTTTCTCTATCTGCAATAGTTTTCATTCTATAAGCCAAAAACACTATTTTTTGCCTTTAAGGGGCTATAACCCCTATAAGGGGTCATCTGACAACTTCCACCCTATGAAGACTTTTGTAGAGCTAAATGAGTGAACATTTTATCAAGCAACAGTTTTTCTATATCTGCAATAGTTTTCATTCTTTAAGCCAAAAGCACTATTTTTGCCTTTAAGGGGGTATTCTTCTGAGCTTTCAGTCTCGTTGAAATCGTGTTTGTGAATGATTTTTTAACCTTGCCTTATAATTAAAAACTTTTGGTTGATATATATCAAATGATGATCCATCTAAATTTTGTCAAAAAATTATGAAGATATGATTAGTAGTTTTTTAGATATGCAACATTTTAATTTTTGACCAAATTTGACCATTGATCTCAATCTGAATTTAGCTAATTTCAGGGTAGGGGTAGTAAAATTCATTTTTCCAACAAAATATTCATGCCATTCATATAATTTCTTTTCTAAATTCAAAAAGATATCTTTGTCCAATTATTTCAAACGAAAATGGAGAGTTTTGAGATTTTTGTATGATAGAAAATTTGATATTTGGTTTTATGGTGTCTTGAAAATGACCTAAAAAGGCACATTTTCGGGACTAAACTTTCTTATATCATCTGACAACTTCGACCCCATGGAGACTTTTGTAGAGCTAAATGAGCTGAACATTTTAGCAAGCAACAGCTTTTCTCTATCTGCAATAGTTTTCATTCTATAGGCCAAAAACACCATTTTTCGCCTTTAAGGGGCTGTAACCCCTATAAGGGATCATCTGACAACTTCAACCAAATGGAGACTTTTGTAGAACTTTTAATGCTGAAACAGTAAGGTGGCATCAGATTTCATCTATCTCTTATTCTTTTTGATTTACAAGCCAAAAACAGTAGTCTGACCCCCATGGTCTATTTTTTGACGGATCAAAAATTGAAACACAAGTTTGGTGCAGGACACCCTAAGGATCATTCATATCAAGTTTCATTAAATTCTGTTCAGTAGTTTCAGAGGAGAAGATTTTTGAAAAATTGTTAACAGACGACGGACGCCAAGTGATGACAACAGACGATGACGACGGACGCCAAGTGATGGTAATAGCTCACTTGGACCTACGGTCCAGGTGAGCTTAAAATGATTCAAAGTTTTGACCAAACTGTATCCAATGAATTGTCTTATTTGTTTGCCATTCAAGGTATCAACAAACATTTGTCATTATTCTTGGGCATTAAAAACAAGTAATTAAGCTTTTAAAATTTTTATAATATAGGTACATGTATATATAAAATTTGTATCAATAACAACTTTTTCTGATTCCTAAAAATATTAAACTTGAGCAACTCTGTTATAAATACATTGAGATTCTTAGGATTTCTCGTAAGGCTGATTCAGAGAAAAAAAACAAATGAAAAATTGCCATCTTAGCCAAGGACACAATAATTATCTAAAACAGATTATTTATTATGAACACCAACCTGTTTAGTATTAAAAATAAACTAGTTGGTACTCGTTAACCTATCTGTGAGTGACACCCCCCCCCCATTTTCAAATCAATTTTATTTATATTAGCTGAATTTTAGAATATGGGCAATTAAATCATTCAAAATATGCACAAGTTTACAAACATCATTACACTATGGAGAGATAGCAAAAACATTTATGATGACAATATTTTAATTATAAATTATGGACTTCGAATGAAGTCAATGCAATTTTCTACAGACCTATAAATTTGATATGGACTAAGGACTACCAATTTATGAGTCAATTTAATGTGTATCATCTCATTTCAAAGTCTGTCATTGTTTTAATTTTAGATAAATAATTCATCATTAAAATGTTAGGAATTTCTTAATGTAATAACAATAAAAAAAATACATTTCATGTTACAAATTTCAAAAAAATATGGGAGAATAAACTGCGTAGATTGTGAAAAATCAACAATGATTTACATGAACAACTACATGTATAAGTTATCTTATGCATAAAAACATGGATTAAATGTACACACAACATACTTGATATAATGACCATAGAAAAGCAAGTTAGGATTTGCCAAGTGATTTTATTATTACATAGTTTAGAATCAGTATATAAAACCTTAAGTCTGTGTCTTCTTAATATCAAGGATTTCCAAGTTTGAAAATGCTATACACAATATTACAACACAGTGTTGTATAAGGTTGTATACACTAACTGGCCAGTTATGACTTGTATAATACTACAGAAAATTGACTGACCAACTAAAATACATCTATTTATAAATATTCCATGAGCTAGCAAAAAATATGAACAAGTGAAAAAAATTAATAATTACAGATAAAAATATTTTGAGAACCAAAAAATATAGCTGCCATATTCATGGACAACGAAGAAAAGCTGTTAATATTGAAAAAAAAAATTGATAATTTGTCATTGGTGTTATTTATATCAGAAGCTGTGAGTTGTCCATTTAAGGTGGGACGTTACGTTAAAAACGACGTTACCGATAAAATTTACCTGTACACTGAAAAATCTGTCTGAACGTCGTGAAATGTGACGTCAATTTTAGTTAGATTCTATTGCATTTTTCATGTATAGGCAATGTTCACGAGTCCGTACCTTAAAAACAAAGTCCGTGACATATCCTTTATTTTACATCAATGCATGGCAAATTTTCCAAGGAATATTATAATAGTTTTTGGTCAAAATTTGGATATCGTTAGTCCATTTTTGTGTATAAAAAGTAAAAATAAATGGAGTTGAAACTCTTTTTTTCCTATATGTCTTTGTTAATTTCCCGCCAAAATTGCAGTCTCCCAATGCATTTATTTAAAAAATGAGGTCCGTGACCCCCATTTTTTATTTCATATATGGATGTATATCATTAAGAACTATGCATCTACCAATTTTCATTAAAATCTGGATATATGCCATTTGGTATCGTCCCACCTTAAAGCATGTCCCCAAATTTTTACTACTTTACTAACTTAAATTAGAAATTTTCCATGTTATTGGATAATGGCAAGTCTTTCAGCTATTCCACTATAAAACATTTTTAAAATAATTTCTGTAAGTGATTTTAAGATAAAATATCAAAGACAACATAATAAGCTTCCATAACTGGCAATTTATACCAGCAGAATTCTTCTTACTTTTACACAAATTTAAACATACCAAACTATAATAAATATTTACTTAGAAAATCTTATTTTGCATATTTTAATGCATGGTAAACAAAAGGCACCTGAATTGCTCATCTGACTTAAAAATGCCTGAATTTTTAGACTATTTGGGAAAAACAGATTTTTTTACATTGAAAAGGTCAAAAGTTAAATATAAAGTGGTCTGAAGAATTTTACTTTTCTAAGGACATACATCACTTAAACAAAGCAGATCTAAATGAAGACCTGTCTCGCTCCCATTTGAATATAGCTTAGTAAGCACTACTAAAATTCAAACACAACAAAAGATGTTAAAGGATTTCAGATTTTACACTGCCACTACTGCCCTCTGTATATTTTGTAAGCCTCATGGATTCTTAAAACTAAATATACATTTAAAACCACACTAATGAAATATATTAAATCAACTAAACTTTTCACACAAAAAATAACAAAACCCTGTATTGGAATGAGTTGCCATTTACAATAGCTCTTAACAAACATGCAAACATTTTATCAATTATTTCAAATAAACATATACTCTGTGAAATTAAATTAGAAAATATACATATAAAAATAAAAGATATGTTATAAAAATAAATCTTTGATGAAATCACAATTAAAATTAAAGAAAGAACCATCTAACCCTTTAAAAGTGTCATTTATTTTGGAGGGGATAATTAACAAAATACATTAAACATCTTTTTGCCACTTCTCAAAAATTATTACAATAATTTTTATTTGAAGCAAATAATATACTTACTTAAAAGAAACATATAGAAAACTTTTTAAGTTTAATACCTCTCAATTAAGTGGTCATCATATAACATCATTGTAAGCTTAATTTAAGTAAAGGATTAAATTGATAAATTGACAAAAAATAAATTCATAAACCTAGGGCTACAATTCTCCTCCATGTTTTGGACAATCATTAAAACACTCTTTAACAGGTTTATAATGTTCCTCTTCAACCCAACCAGGTACTTTAAATGACACTGTTGGACAATCACCTTTCAAATTTTGACAGAATAGTTTCTTCAATGAAGCTGTATTGACAATGTCAAACCCCACATCACCACCGAATGTGGATGGCTTCCAATACTTAGGGCTACATATTGGGTTAGCCATGAGTCCTTTTACAGAAAATGGGCCACCCATTTCTACTATAGATTCACCAAAAACTGCTTTTGGACGTCTTTTCTCTGTTATAAGTCCTACATAGAATTCCACAGCATCTATATCACCATACATTGTTTCTAACTCTTTAGCTAAACTTTTTTCTCCTGCAATTGAAAAAACAAACATCAAAGTTAAATCATATTTTATCTTTGCAATAAATTAAAATGTTATTAAACAGCTTTCTGTCTGAATAGTAAGGAAACATATTTGAGGTATGTGACTCCCCATAGTAGATCGTTGGTCACAAGAGAATTGAATTTAGAAATGATTTTTTTTTTCATCTTCCAGTTTAAATTGTCATAACTTTTTTTGTTTTTTAAGATTATTAAAAATTCTTTTGGTTCTACAATTTTCAGAAAAAAACTGTTTTTAGAGCGCATTTTGAAAATAAATATTCAGTGGTTCTAAAGATCGAAAATTTGGTTGATTTAAAATTTTCAATAAAAAATTACTTGGTTCAAAAACAAATTAACAGAATATTCATTTTTTGAGTTTTGATTTTCAAAATTAGTTATGGTCAATATGAATAAATTCTTCTTTCAGGAACCATCTACAGAACCATTCTATCTAATCAATTTAAAAGTTAACAAGTATTTGAAATTTGGGTAATTTATCCTTTCCATCGATGTTTGTTTATTGCAATCCAATTTGACACTTTATGAGATGCAAATTAGTGAATATGACATCACTAATGAGATTGGCAAACACTCCTATAGCAGGTAACCTCTTACTCTTCTGGAGCACCTGAGTTTACTCTTGTTAGGACTTGAGTTCACGTTGTTAATTTCCTTTCTGTTGATTTTGTGTTTTGTGTTTCTTTGTGCTGTTCTTGTATGTGTTTACGGGTTTTGTCATTTCCCTTTCAGACTTTTGACACTCCAATGCCCCATTGGTGCCTCTTTGCTTCTTGTATCACACAGGGTTTATGATTTGATCAAAGTTTACCTGTAAGTTCTTCAAATGATTTCATAGGTTTCAGGTTAAACCTTTTTCTATAATTGTTGAAGGATTGAAGTCTCAATGTTCTTCCATGCTGAATCAACTGTTTGACAACATTTAACGTATATTTCCCATGGTTTCTAACAGTAAACTGAAAAATAAACAAAAATAAACATTACTTTAGTATGAAATAAATAAAGAAGGAATGTCTCCATGAAACATGGATGCCCCCACTGGCCTTAAACAGGAAGTAAACACCCAACAGGTCTAAAAGTTGCTTAGAACATACAGTTTGTCATACTGAACTATCCTATTAAATATCAAATCATTCTCATGTAGGTTTCTGAGAAAAACTTGACAGAAATTTGTATCGTATTGTAGGTACATACCGTCGAGATTCTGCAGTTTCATTATTTTTTGTGGAGAGTCAGTTTTATGTTATTTTCATTAGAAGCCTTGATCCACAAGTTTGATACCCTCAGGTAAAGGGAATTTAACATTGATTTGTATTGTGCAGACTTCAAAACTACAAAATCCATGAAATAATAAATTTTCATCAAACCACAAAAATTGGTACCAATGAATATATATGAATCCACAGTAAAGATATCTGAATAACGAAACAATAGATCTTAATCTAAAGTGTCTTTCCCCTGTCCATTTAAATACTTTGCTGAAACAGCCCTTTCAACTTTGTTGTATATAAAACAACTTACTGCACCAGCATTCTGTTTTGACAAGGAGTCTACGAATGTACTGATTCCATGTTTCACCACTAAATCCTGCTGCGAGAGGAAATCTGTTATTGTATAATTTTTTCCTCCCACTTGAAAATCGTCAGGCATCAATGGATGCCAGTGATAAAGGTGATTAAATTCTAATGCTATACGATTCTGGTACTGGAAGGGCTCTCCGAACAAAAGGTCGGGTTTGAATAAAAGTTGATAGTTGTAATTGCTTAGATGTTGTACATAATCCTCAATTACAATCTTGATTGTCTCCCCTGAAAAACAAATAAAATATTGAAATGGTTAACAATGACAATGCTATTAATGAATATGTGTGTGTGTGTGTTAGGGTTTAATGCCCTTTTTGGTGCACAATAAAGAGGGGGCAGTTGGTGGAGGAAACCAGGGTATCCAGTGGAAACCACAAAATTACAAACAGGTGGGGGGGGCCTGATTTTTTGTAAGACTCATTTAAACAACACCTGAGAAGTAATCCCGATGGGCGACTTCACATGGAACTCGAGTTTCAACCCTGGTTCTATGTGAACGGAAATGAAATTGACTCGGTTACAGACTCTCGGGTTCCGGAAGTACAAGGCCCCATCTATGTATATCTTTCTTTCAAATTTCATTGGATTGACGTCATCACATCCGGGATATAGAGTCAGTCTTGACGAACCCTTACCATACCCAGGGTTTGTAGAGATCTAACGGCGCGAAACTTAATCCAATCAGAGAAGGTCTTACATATGCCTATTCAAAGCTTCCCTTCTCCCTAGATCCAAGTGAAGTCGCCCTAAGTGATCAATAGTGTAGAACAACTTGGCCACTAATGTATACAAGTAACTATGTCTCCTAAACCCCTGATGACCCTCTTGTCACATTTTAGTTTGAATTTCATAATATTTGCTGCAATATATTGCCTTTGTTATGGTGTACAATATTTCATGAGGTTCCAACTGAGGGTTTTCAAGTTTAGCTTAATGCAAATGTAAACCTATATGTGACAGATATGGTGAACAGAAGATAGACAGACTGAAAAAAATGTTTCCTAAACGTGTTGTTGGCAAGATATAAAATGTGAAAAAATATAAATCTGAAGCACCAACAATAAATCTTAAAAACTTTGTTTACAGTCTTTTTAATCTTGGATTATATAATTTATAATGACAAGAAATTTTAATGGAATTAATTTACAATTGTCACATTTTATGGGTTTATTACATAACATGAAATACAGTCTTTGTTGTTTAAATGCACTTCTAATCTAGAATTGTTTGTACAGTTAAGCTATATATGTACATTACTAAAAAAAAAAGAATTTTCTCTTGATAACAATCTGAAAACCCCCAAACTTTGAAAATTTATATGTCGATAAAAGTCTATTCAAAGCAAAAGAAACATGGTGCAAATTTTAAAATTCATTGTGTCAACTAGAATACTGACAAAGTCAGAAAGGGCCCCGCGGCAAAATATCTAAGTGTTTTCAAAATCATACGAACTTTAATTATAACCACTAAGGCATGTTCCATGGAATGCATATGAAACTGCAGATCTGTATTGTTAATAGCCTTTGAGTTTCATTGTTCACAAAGTCCAATTCTCAAAATCTGTGATTTTCGATAAAAAATGAGGTTTTTTCCAAAAATATTAATCAGATTTGCACGAAATTTTAATATGCACATCATGACATGCTACTTAGCAGCTGTGCAAAGTTTCAGAACTGTTTTGTTAACAGTTTTTGAGTTTTAGTGTTCACAAAGTCAAATTCTCAAAATCTGTGATTTTCGTTTCGATAAAAAATGAAGTTTTTTCCCAAAAATATTTAACAGATTTGCACGAAATTTTAATATGCACATCATGACATGCTACTTAGCAGCTGTGCAAAGTTTCAGAACTGTATTGTTAACAGTTTTTGAGTTTTAGTGTTCACAAAGTCCAATTCTCAAAATCTGTGATTTTTGATAAAAAATGAAGATTTTTTCCAAAAATATTAATCAGATTTGCACGAAATTTTAATATGCAAATCAGGACATGCTACTCAGCAGCTGAACAAAGTTTCAGAACTGTTTCGTTAACAGTTTTTGAGTTTTAGTGTTCACAAAGTCCAATTCTCAAAATCTGTGATTTTTGTTAAAAAATAAAGTTTTTTTCCAAAAATATTAATCAGATTTGCACGAAATTTTAATATGCACATCATGACATGCTACTTAGCAACTGTGCAAAGTTTCAGAACTGTGGTGTTAATAGTTTTTAAGTTTTAGTGTTCACAAGAATTGTTGACGGACGGACAGACGGACGGACGGACGGACAGACGGACGGACAAAGTGAAAACTATAGGGCGTCCGCATCTTCGATGCGGGGCCCTTATAATGATTGTGTATAGGTTCAGAAAATTTTTGTTGCAAACTTTTTACTTTCATATGTTACAGAATGGGTCCCTGTATCAAGTACCAAAATGGTTGTGAATGAAACTGTTAATTTAAATGTTCCACTGTATATCTATATTTCAAGGTATAACCTCTATTCAGCAGCATTTGAATCAAAATTATTGGAAGGCCCCAAACCCAAAGTGTGGAAAGAGATACATTCTATCAAAAAAGTTCAAACAATGACGCCAGATATCAGCTTTAGGACATTGACCATTTGCATTACAAAGTACGAAACTTGGTGTTTTAAACAATGGGAATAAAAAGCTTCGCCGAGCGCAGCATGATACGACCGCAACATGTTGAACCCTGTACATTTTAGGCCCAATATGGATAGTCTATTGCTCTGGACACATGCAGCCCATGGTGGACTGACAAAGGTTTTTGACACATGCTGCTCTGGTGGACTTTCGACCCAGGGGGTAAAAATATAAATTTTCAATTTCGTAGTCTACTCTTGCAAAAAAATTGTCAAAATCGGACAAGAATTTGAAAAAAAATCAATTTCGGCCCCTTTTGGCCCCTTATTATGTAACAGGTGAAAAAGGGGTGGGGTTGCAAAAATAATTTCTCAAATTTGGATTCACTACTTCACAAAAATAAACTTGCAAAAAAAAAATTCAAAAACAAACCAGAAATAAAAAAGTTTTGATTACGGCCCCTTTTGGCCCCTAATTACAAAACAAGTGAAAAAGCGGATGGTCACAAAAATTAATTCTCAAATTTGGATTCACTACCTGACAAGAATAAACTTGCAAAAATTTTTTTTTAAATCGGACCATAAATAAAAAAGTTTTGATTTTGGCCTCATTTGGCCCCTAATTACGTAATAGGGGAAAAAAAGGGGGGGGGTTGCAAAAATTAATTCTTAATTGTGTAAATGAGCTGAACATTTAAGCAAGCAACAGCTTCTCTCTACCTGCTGTAGTTTTAATTTCATAGGCCAAAAACATGAAATTACATTATTTTAGGGGCTGTAGCCCCTATAAGGGGTCATCTGACAACTTCGACCGTATGGAGTTTTTTGTAGAGCTAAATGAGCTGAACAATTAAGCAAGCAACAGCTTTTTGCTATCTGCAATAATTTTCATACTATAGGGCAAAAACATGAAAAAATGCTATTTTCACCTTTAAGGGGCCGTAACCCCTATAAGGGGTCTTCTGACAACTTCGACCAAATGGAGACTTATGTAGAACTTTTGATCCTGAAGCAGTAGGGTGGCATCAGATTTCATCTATCCCTTATACTTTTTGAATTACAAGCCAAAAACAGTAGTCTGACACCCCTGGTCTATTTTTAGCCACGGCGGCCATGTTTTTTTGACGAATCAGAAATTGAAACATACTATAGTGCAGGACACCCTAATGATCAATCATACCAAGTTTCATTGAATTCTGTTCAGTAGTTTCAGAGGAGAAGATTTTGAAAAAGTTATTGTAAGAACAAACAAAAAAGTTACAATTTTGGCCCCTTTTGGCCCTTAATTTCCAAACGAAAAAAGGGGGGACTCCCAAAATCAATCCCATCCATCCTTTAATGGTAAGAAATATCATTGTCAAATTTCATTGCATTTGGATAACTAGAACTAAAGTTATCGTGTATACACTAAAGTTAACAGACGACGACGACAACGACGACGACGACGACGACGACGACGACAGCATCATACCATTATACGTCCGCAAAGTTTTGCGGTCGTATAAAAATTACAAGTACATGAAATTGGAAAAAAATTGTGTTAGACAAGTCTGACAACCAGGCTTACTGTGGTTTCATTTTTTGCAGGGTAACAATTTTCATTGTTTTGGTCAGTGTCTGTAAACCATGCAAATGAGAATCCAAGGAAGAGTTAGGTTTTCAATGATTATCAATGATTATGTTTATAAACACAATGTGGAAACCGCAACAATAAAAACCCAATAAGTTGGGGTTTTTTTTTTGCAAAACCACAAAAATTGATACATAGAATCCACAGTATACATAGTCATATTACCTAGAATTATAAGCTTCCCAGTCTGAAACAACCTCTCGTCGTCCCATTCTGGGTGCACTTTTTTCATCACATCGCAGACTCTGTTGTGCTCCCTCATCCAGATGGCAGAAAACATAAAAAGTCCAGGCAGGTTGCCAAAAAATGGATGACCTAAAGCATAGCTGTTTTCAGGCTTTACAGAGAGTATGTACTGCATCTCAACATTGGCATCTTTACTCAGTGGTGGCCATTCTTCACCATTTCTTATCTGAAATAAATTTAAAGGTTTTCTTTGATGTATTAGAAGATGTATTAGCATGGACAGACAGACAGACAGACCTGTACACTATATGCCCCTGGTTTTTTCTAAGGTTAGACCCCAAAAAAATCAAGCTTCTCAAACAATCTTTGAATATCAAATACCAGATTTATTTTTTTGCAGTAGATGTTTTTATTGTTTTTTTATGAGTTTGTGTTGCTAACTGCAGTTTGTAGTGTTGTTTCATTATAGTGTTTCCATTGTACAAACTGTATTATTTGATTTTGAACATTTCAGAGATTTTAATCTCTATTTTTCATTCTTTGTGATTATAATATTTTCCTGTTAATTTTGTTTTCTTTTTGCAATGATTCATATATGCAATACCCCCAAATAATATTCTATACCCATTCCAAACAATTTTGTCATGAAAACATACAAAGGGACACAGTGCGATGATGCTCCAGAGTGAGCCCTGTGCTTCAAGGAAGCTGATAGGTAGATAGGACCACTAACCTGTGTTTTAAGTTTCCCATCTTTGAATGATCTTAGTTTGTTTTCATCACCCTTGTCTTTACCATATACATTGGTTACATCTACCTATATAAAGAATAAAAGTAATATAACACTTAATAGAAGAAAGGCAACAAAAGCAATATTCCTTTGGTTTGTTCAGTCCCATTTTTTATATATAATTGCCCATCATTCATGAATATCTACTTCTTTTCCATTTTTTTAATACTATGATCTAGATAAAGGCTTATTTTATGATGTTTATTTAATTCAACAGAATAAAACAGAAAATAAATTGTTTTGTACTTTTGTCTGTGAGGTAGTTTGCACTTTTATGAAATTTTGGTTTATGTTCCTTGAAATTTATGTGCTCTCCTTGTAAGACTTATGAGGTATGAACAGCAAATCTAAATATACTTACCCTTATGGAGCACCTGAGTTCACTTTTATTACTACTTAAAAGTACTATTCCACTTAAGGACCAGGCAGTGGGTGACACTTTGATAATTTCCAATTGAAGATTTTGGTGTATATATAGATGCATTCATTTTACCATAAAAAACAATGCAGTTTTCACATTTTAAAATTTAGTTGGTGTCTAGATATGTTTTGACTGGTTATATAGGGAAAATTTATGGTGGGAAATTTTCACATACTTTTAACTGTACAATGTAACAAAATTTTGACTGGTAATATCTCGTTAACCCAAGCTTGACTAAAAAATCAAGTGGTTAAAACAAACTTTACTGGGGTTGCTTTACCTAATTCTATTAAAATTTTTGTGTGTATTTGTTATCAATGTGCCATCTGCCTGATTCTTAGAAAAAAGAAGTACTTTAATTTGCGTGTTGATTGATATTCTGTTTTGTGTTGCCGGCCCTTTCATGCTGTTCTTGTTTGCGTTACTGATTTTGTCTTTGCCTTTTAAGAATTTTGACATTCAAATGCTTTCTTGTTACCTCTCTGCTTTTTACTTTCTAAATAAATTGACTTTATTTTTATCATATCTTGATTCTAGCACATGTTCACCATTTAAAATCATTTCCTAAATTTTCTTGGAAATACATGTAGCTTACCCCATGTCCGCCCCACTGGTACTGGGGACCTTTCTTGATATCAGTCTTAAAGAACTGGTGAGTAAAATGCTGAGCAAAGAAGCTGAACAGAGCACTCAGTCCTGTTGGTTCAGGTTTAAATTTCTCTCGTACAAATAATTTTTTCACCAAGTCTTCAACATTTGGAAGGTCTTTTCTCCCAGCAGTACCCATAGGGGTAGGGCACTCCAAGGGTACAGGGGGTAGTGTTCTTGTGTAGAATGTATAGTTAAAGTTTGCATCCAGGGTTATGTAGGTATGGTCATTCTCATACGTTGGTGGACTGTCAACCATATCTGATCTTACTGAAAAATAAATAAATAAATGTAAAATAACATTTCTACATCTTGTGCCCGATCAAGTGACCTAATTTGTATTTTTTGTACTGTATATATGCTTTATACTTTTTCATAATATATTGAACTACATCTTAATCAAAATGTGTGCTTTTTACTGTTTTGTTAACTTTTGAAGAAAACATATATTGTTAGGACATATTTATTATTGCACAAAACAACAAAAAAACAAAAGACAACCATATATAAATTTATATAAAATATGTGTCAACTTAAACAAAAAGGGGAAATAACTATGATATTTTCAATCAAAACATTTTACTTTGCACTCTTTTACCCACATACTTCCCATAAAACAGTCTTACAGTAAAAATATATGTAAAACCATATTCCTGCATATTATAATTCAAATTTCTTGTTCCACACAATAGATATCATGCTATCTCAAATAGTAAAATTAAAATATAAAATATTAAATTTACTATTCCTATAATGGAGGAGCATTAAATTTCGCCAGGGATGATAATAAAAGTGGATATTCCCAATTTCACAGATGACTCTAACAATTAAAGCTTTCACTAGTTTGAACTCTCAGCTGAGATAGCATTTAAAAGAAAAAGTTTATTGTTATATTTAATGCAGATAATAGTACATAAAATCCGGTATTAAACTACAGATTTGCAGGCAATTTTTGACAGATTTTCTTATAGATAAATAAAGAGTGATGTGGAAAAATTTACATGACATAGCATTTATACAGAAACAGGTTTTAAACACAACTTTTTATTGTTCAACCATTCATAAAAATATTCTACTTCCACATTTGAGTAACATTGAAATTGAAACACAACTATCAGCAAAATGCATGATATCACATTGTTTTGAACTTTCCTTAAACAGTGATTTCTTTATTAGGAGTGTTTTGCTTAAGATGTGCCATTTCCAATGTACTGATGAAGCTTCAGCTTGATACATGGACTAATGTAGATTTTAGCATTTAAAATTGTATTTTAGATGTAACAAATGAAAATAATAAAATTTGTTGATGAGAGTTAATTTAAAATCAGTGTTTTATAGTAAGACTGCCAAGAACTATATTTAAGGGGTGGCTAAGGGAGACTGAGTCCTCCTCTATGAAAAAAATGTATACAGAAATTAGACAAACCCAATCTTATGTCAGTAAAGGCTTAGCAAAATTCTTAATCTGACAAAGAATTGTTTAATAATTACTACAGGTAGTGTGTTCTTAGACTATGTACATTTTCTTACATGTAATAGCTATCAATGCAAAATGGAGACTTCTGTAGATTTTTTTATTTCCGTGGTTTGATGAAAAAGGATCAGTTCGTGGATCCTTAATTTCATGGACCTGAAGTCTGCAGCATACAGATAATGTTAAATTTCCTTTACGTGGAATATTAAAATTCGTGGGTCATGGCAACCCACAAAAAGCACGGAAATTAATACTCCAGGATAATAATGAAACCTCAGTAATAAACTCTCACATAAACTTACTGGTATAAACTTTCTTCATCACTGCCTCTTTCAGGAAGCTTACTTTGTTGACAATATTCCAGAGCCATTTGTTGTTAACTAACAGATTGTGGGTTGTGGATGGAGATGGTTTCAGCCATAACTTTATTCGATGGAAAAAAGTAGCTGAAATAAAACAAAATATCTAATTACAAGTTTTTTTAAATCAGTTGTGTAGTAGTTATGCATCAGTTATGAAAATTCCATAGATTCACATGGATTTTTTTTTCTTTCACAAATCAAGATTTCAAACAAACAACCCATTACTTTAGATTACATAACCAACTACATGTATACCATTTTTATGGTAAATTAATTGTTATGGGCTTTTACCATTTGAAAAGAGAATTCAACCAAAAACATATACTTGATATATTTTTTTTCCTTGTCATTCGTACAGAAAGATACTTTTTGAACCTCAAAAAATTCCCCAGACCATGCACTCTTCAAAATTGTTTTTTCATTAAAGTACATTTTTAAAACATTCAAAGAAAACTTAATGTTTGTGTTTGAAATGTTGTAGAAAATTAAACTAAAATTATGGACAGACAATGAAATTTCAATATTGACATTTTAGTCTAAATCTTACAAAATCAGATTCATTTTAACTGGATAATTGTTTTCTTTCCAGATTTATTGTATAACCTTATCTATATAATTGTCAAATTGACCTTTTAAAATAACCTTTTGTATTTACATAGATTTCAAAACGGAATAATATGTTATCATAATGTTTAGGCCTTAGGAAAGACTACTATTCGAATCTACCCAACAAGTCATTGAAGTCAAATAGCCCACGCCATATCATGCTATCCCTAAGTTGACTCCTTAAAGATTTTAATACTGACTTAATGCCATATATTGATAAGTTAGTCTTATATTCTTAAGCCGTTGTTTACTATAGGACTTTGACAATGATAGAGAAAGCTGATAAAAAGTTGATAATTGAAAATAAATCAAATGGGATGATATAATGACGACACTACTGTCACGACACAAAACATTTGATACTGAACGTGAATCAGGGGACATTAAAATTTTAAAGATATTAATGGATTGAACCCTTCGTGTTTCATTAAATTAAGAACTAACTATAGGTAGTTATGAATAATTGAAGGAGGTCTGGCAAATTTGATGTACTTGACTAATTACAAGTGGTAAACTTGACAGTTAACATGAAAGCTTCATTCCAATACTAAGTGACGGAATACTCAGGAGTCTAACAAGCAAGAAATCCTGAACCTTGAACTTTGTAAACAATGTACCTACTTTTTCTGTCTGCAAATCATTTCTAAAAAGGGAGAAGTAGTCACATGCACTCCTTGATTCAAAATTTCTTGGTAAATGTAGATATAAGGGTTTGTAATAAAAATGCTTCTCAGCTTTTGATGCCTTAAACTCTTGAAAAAGCTTCAAAGAAAAACTTAGATTAAAAGATGAAAAGACAATAGACCAGTCATTCACATATGATTAACTGTCAAAAGATTGCAGTATATAACAAAATAAATTTAGATACTTCAAGCTGAACCAGATTTATTTATAAAAGACAATTATGTCATAAATCTAACTTGAACAAACTTACAACAAAGTTCCTTAATGTACTTTAAACCAAATCACCAAATACCCTATCATAGTAACAAGTAGTCTTTTTTTTAAAACCACTAAAAATAATAAAATGATCATTTGAAGTCAAGAAGCAAAGTCATTGAAGTCACTGAACCAAAAGGATGTTTAAATCAAAAACTTAAAAACAAGAATATGTCCATACAACATGATGCATTGTCTTAAAACAAGTCCTTTTTTTAAAGAAATCACTGAACCATGAAGTTGATGTAAGGGATATAATATATTTTATTTGATGATGATTTGGATTGTTCATACCCTGATGGGTATGTGTATAAAATTTTGTGATTATATTCTTTATTCAGGGAAAAATGACTTGAACTTAACTTGAAGCTAAACCTTATTTGAGATGGACGAATAAAAACATGTACCTTTTTATACCTGCCATAAGAATAAATGTCTAGAAGATGTCCTGCAGGATTGATTCAATTCAGAAATTTAAAAATAGGACATGTAATGGGACATTAAATGATACCCCGCCACGTTATAATATCAAAAGTTCAAGTTTTCAAGTTATTGGTCGGAAACTCAAAATTTCATGAAATTTGATTTTTCAAAGTGGCCTATCTCGAAAACTATTTTTTGGATCAGGCTGGAAATCGAACTTGACCTGTATTTTATTGTACTTAACAGCTGTGCAACATATCATTCAAATCCTTTGACGCGTTTTCAAGTTATTGGTCGGAAACCTTCGGTGGACGGACGGACAGACGGACTGATGGACCGGACGGACAGACACCGAAAAAAACTGAGGGTATAACATAATACCCTGCCACTTCATGTGGCGGGGTATAAAAACCATAGTTAGTAGTTTTGTCTAGTTTAGTCAATATGTCAGATAAAATAGTGTAAAACTACCTTGTTACATCAAGAAGTACATACGTGTTTCACAATGTCTGCCGTAGAATCCCGTACTGGTACAGTCACATGAGTATTTGTCAAATCCTTCTGTCATACAAACACCCCCATTCTGGCAAGGGTAAGAGCAACACAAGTTTTCTGTAAAATAAAAGGCATATAGAAATAGAAACGGGTTAAAACAACACAAGTTTCTGTAAAATCCAGACATCCATAATTTTCTAAATACAATGTACTGCAATTTCATTATTATTCCTGGGGTATCAATTTTCATGGTTTTTGTGGGTGTCTGTACACAACAAAATTAACAAAATCCAACGAAATGTCTATTTTGGAGAAACTACGAAAATTGATACCCATTAAAATAAATGAATCCACAGTACTTAAAAATACAAAGAGACAAGACAAACAAGAGTAAACATTTAAGTATGTCTCGCCTGCCAGCACCATCAGAAACACTAATTTTTCTTACTTCAACTACATTTTCATAGATTAATAAGGATTTTCAGAATTTGAGATCAAAAGTTGTTTAAAGAACTTAAACATTGCTGATATATACAATAACAAGAGTTAACACTAAAGTATTGTCTCGCCTGCCGGCACCATCAGAAACAATTATTCTTTCTTACTTCCACTATATTTTGAATTTACATGGATTTTCAGTTTCTGAGATCAAAAAATGTTTATAGAACTTAAACATTGCAAATATATGCAATAAAAATAATCAAAGTCACTCAACCGGAAAATCAAGGTCAAGGTCAAAAGATGAGGATGTAAGTGTGCTAATCTACTACTGAGGCATATGCATACCAAGTTTCATCAACCTAGGACTTACAGTTCTTTAGATATGGATGTGCTCGCAAAACTTTTCCATTAATATTATATGTATTGAAAATTGTCAAAGTCACTCAACTGAAAAATCAAGGTCAAGGTCAAAAGATGGGGATGCAACTGTGCTAAGCTACTACTGGGGGATATGCATACCAAGTTTCATCAACCAAGGACCTATAGTTCTTGAGATATGGAGGTGCTCGCAAAACTTTTTCATTGCTATTATATGTATTGAAAATTGTCAAAGTCACTCAACCGGAAAATCAAGGTCAAGGTCAAAAGATGGGGATGCAACTGTGCTAAGCTACTACTGGGGCATATGCATACCAAGTTTCATCAACCTAGGACCTATAGTTCTTGAGATATGGAGGTGCTCACAAAACTTTTCCATTGCTATTATATGTATTGAAAATTGTCAGTCATTCAACCGGAAAATCAAGGTCAAGGTCAAAAGATGGGGATGCAACTGTGCTAAGCTACTACTGGGGCATATGCATACCAAGTTTCATCAACCTAGGACTTATAGTTCTTGAGATATGGAGGTGCTCATAAAACTTTTCCAAAAAGTTAACGCTGCCGTCGCCGCCGCCGCCGCCGCCGCCGCCGGTAAAGTAACACCTATGTCCCGCTCTGCTTCGCAGGCGAGACAAAAATTATCATAGTCAACCAAAAAATCAATGTCAACGATCAAAAGATGGGGATGCAATTGTGCTAAGCTATTACTGGGGCATATGCATACCAGGTTTCATCAATCTAGGAGTTAAAGTTCTTGAGATATGGAGGTGCTCGCAAAACCTTAACATTGCTATTATATGTATTGAAAATTGTGTAAGTCAATCAACCAGAAAATGAAGGTCAAGGTCGAAAGATGGGGATGCAAATGTGCTAAGCTATTACTAGGCCATATGCATACCAAGTTTCATCAATCTAGGACTTACAGTTCTTGAGATATGGAAGTGCTCATAAAAGCTTTATATAAAAGTCAACATCACTGCCGCCGTTTGTTTTTGATATGTTGTTCATTTTGTTTATTTGTCTTGTATCTTGAGTCTTCTGATTTTACCTTGGCCTTTTCAGACTCACAATATTTGAATGCCCTTTTTGTACTACTTTGTTTCACCCATGAACATTTCAGCAAACATTCAAAATGAGAACTCGGAGAGAAAATAAGGAAGGAATATGTTCCTGGGACATGGATGTCCCTGCTGGCCTCCATACAGGAAGTAGAGCTCCTACAGGTCTGAAAGTTAAGGACATATAGTTTGGCATATTGAACTATCCTACCTTTCTGCATATGAGAAAAGCTTGATGGAAATATCTATGTATTTTCTTATCTTGACCTAGTCCAAAACAGGAAGTAGAAATCTGACAGATCTGAAAGTCACTAAGGACTTACTGTTTTTCATATTTAACCCTCCTACCAAGTTTCAAATATTTCTCATGTACGGTTCCTGAGAAAGGCTTGACCAAAATTTGTATGTACCGTCATAAGTAAAACTTAATGCCCCGACATGTCCTTGCGAAGGCATAAAAATCTTTAAACTGATATAATATACTAACAACTGAATCTCAAATGTTTAAAATCTTATGAACAATATTTATTCGTAAATCGGATTTTCACACCATAAAACTAAATAAAAAAAAAAATCCATAATAATTATCTTGATCACTTTGAAAATACATGTTGCTCCATTTACTGATTTGAAGCAGTGTACCGTTAAAACTTTTACTTAAATCTTTAATTTCACTATTAAAAAGCAGTTCAAATCTAAAATTTAAATCAAATTTATGTGTAAGAGTATGTAACAACTTTATTCATAACTATATATATTCTGTTTATACTCCATGTCAATTATCATTGAAGTCCATCAAATAATGTGGAGTGTATAAGCTTCTTATACATGTACAGAACAGACAACAGGCAAAGCACAAGTAGATGCAGAGGGGGACAAAGGGTGGCCTCACCCCTGTAAAACTCAAAAACTTTTAAATTCATATGTTAATCTTGGTTTTCCACAATTGTGACTTAAAAATTATTTTATGTTTGGTGAATTTTAACCATTTCTCCCCACCCTCTTAACTTAAACCCTGTATCTGCCCCTGCAATTGGTGCCCAACTTATATTGAATTCAATTTAAAGGAGGGAGATGAAAAGTGTAAATGTCTTATTGAGATAGCTAGCATTACTCCTACAATTTTTTTAATCCTGGAAAAATTACCAAATTTGCAAATACCTGAATCAAGGATAGTTTAACCACAAAAATGGCAAAATCAGATCAATGCTGTCAAAATTTATCTGAAATTGCACCTCTAGATGACGTAATCTGACACCTCTAACCTTATTTTGAGAGTTTTTTCTTTCTTTCCTTTTAACATGTTTAACCTGTATGTTTGATATCATGTAACCGTTGATGGATATATTAAACTTAACAATGAAACGGTAAAACAATTCAAGGTCACTATTTTATCAAAGGAAAAATATAACATTTACCCAGACTTAACTAGATTTAAGCTGTAAAATAGAGTTCTTTTTATACATAACAACACATTTGTCTCCAAATAATATACTGGTACATGTATACATTAGAAAAGAAATGATGAATAATCTGCAATGATAATTAACATCCTTGTGTTCTCAATATGAACATTTTTGTTGATCTCTAATTAAAATCACTAAGTTTTTTTTATTTATTTTGATGCAACAAGGAACTCTGTAAGCAAAGGATACCACCCTTATAAATTGAAATCTGCATAGGAAAAAAATTCAAGTACTTTCAACCCCCTGAGTGATGTCTAAAGCAAGGAATTTCTTTGTTGTTTGCAAATATGTTTTAATAGTGAGACATACAGGAGCATGTTTAATTGTTTTATTTTAGCCCTGGGGTATTTGATTTTTGAAAACTGGGATCTAAACAAAACAACAACAAAATACAATCAATGAGACAAGGTTTTATTTGGCTATCAGTTCACAATCTGATTTTCCCAGGCAATTTTATAATAAACAAGGGGTTGCACTAAGTCGTGCTAAGCATACCCCCACTCGACTATTTAGAAAACAGGACCTAGATGACTGACTTGCCCAGAAAGGGGAGGCACAGTACAATGCATCATGCTTAAGCTTTATACTAAATTAGAAATTAATCCCTTAAGTAGAAATTGAGAAATCTGTTCATTTTTTACCCTTAAAATAGTCTAAGTTGGCTAGGAAAACAGGAAGTAGATGACCAACTGACCTGAAAAGGGGAGGCACGGTACAACTCATCATGCTGAACCTGTATACCAAATTTAAAATCAATCCCTTCAGTAGAAGCTGAGAAAACTGTTACGAAAGTGTTTCCATTTATTACCCTTAAAATAGTCTAAGTCGGCTCGAAAAACAGGAAGTATATGACCGACTGGCCTGAAAAGGGGAGGCACGGTACAACTCATCATGCTGAACCTGTATACCAAATTTAAAATCAATCCCTTCAGTAGAAGCTGAGAAAACTGTTACGAAAAATTTCCCATTTTTTACCCTTAAAATAGTCTAAGTCGGCTCGAAAAACAGGAAGTATATGACCGACTGGCCTGAAAAGGGGAGGCACGGTACAACTCATCATGCTGAACCTGTATACCAAATTTAAAATCAATCCCTTCAGTAGAAGCTGAGAAAACTGTTACGAAAAATTTCCCATTTATTACCCTTAAAATAGTCTAAGTCGGCTCGGAAAACAGGAAGTATATGACCGACTGGCCTGAAAAGGGGAGGCACGGTACAACTCATCATGCTGAACCTGTATACCAAATTTAAAATCAATCCCTTCAGTAGAAGCTGAGAAAACTGTTACGAAAAATTTCCCATTTATTACCCTTAAAATAGTCTAAGTCGGCTCGGAAAACAGGAAGTAGATCATGGACTGACCTGAAAAGTGGAGGAAATGTACATTGCATCATGCTTAAGCTGTCTACCAAATTTGAAATCAATCCCTTCAATAGAAGCCGAGATATTGTACCGGACGGACAGACGGACAGACGGAAGGACAGACGGACGGACAAGGTGATTGCAATATAGCCCCCTCTCTTACGAGTGGGGGTATAATTAATACATGTAAAAGACCATCTATAGTTTACAGAGCTTGACTTGTCACACATGGAATAATTATATATACATGTAAATCAAAATTTATTTCATTGTTGTGGAAAAGCAACCAAATCCCTTATTCAAATTTATTATGACTAGATTAAATGATTTATTTAAATCATTGTGTAAGCGATACACTTCAGTATTTTTCTGAGGGGCAATTATAAATAAAAGCAAAAGTCCATTCAACCATTATAATTACATTATTTCCTTGTTAAAATGATATACTTTTCATTGAAAAGACAGTTGACACACATGGTAACATTTGAGCCAACCTTTTGACATGATATAATTTAATACTTTATTTATATACTAAATCAGACAAATTTGGGGTGAAGTAGAATATATATAGAAATATAAGACTGTACATACAACGTTTTATTTACATGTAAAAACACCAAAAATTCTATTGAGACCAAAAAAAAAATAAATGGTTTAAATCTGGTAAAGGAACCTAAAAGGGATCTAAATAAGCCAAATGCCCTCTCCTCTAAGGAATTGTTTCTGCCTTGCTTAACTAAACTGTTTGATCAGACTTTCTGATAGCAAGTAACAAGTGTGGCCACTAAAAGTATGTCTCGCCTGCCGGCACCATCGCTAAAATCAACTACCTAAGCTTTCATTTCTTGATATAAACACAAAAAGTGTCAGTATACCTAATAACAGATGACTAGTTATTATACTATTCAAGCAATCCATTGTCCACACAAGTATTACAAAAAGTTTTCTGTCTGAAAAAAGACCTAAGTTCACAGAGTCACTGGAGCGTAAAAATGGGGTCATGGTCACATGGCATGGTGACAGTTGCGTTGTCCATTACCGCAACTGTCTGTTTACCCAATATCAGATGCCTAGCTATTATAACTTTCCAGCAATTCATCTTCCATAAAAGTCTTACAAAAAAGTTTTTCGGCCTGAAAAAGACCTAAGTTCACAGAGTCACTGGAGCGTGAAAATGGGGTCAGGGTCACATGGCATGGTGACAGTTGCATGGACCATAACCTAAACTGTCTGTATACTAAATATCAAATGCCTAGCTATTATACTTTTCAAGCAATTCATCGTCCACAAAAGTCTTACAAAAAAGTTTACGGCCTGAAAAAAGACCTAAGTTAACAGAGTCACTGGAGCGTGAAAATGGGGTCAGGGTCAAACGGCATGGGGACATTTGCGTAGACCATAACCTGAACTGTCTGTATTCGAAATATCTTATGCCTAGCTATTATACTTTTCAAGCAATTCATCGTCCACAAAAGTCTTACAAAAAAGTTTACGGCCTGAAAAAAGACCTAAGTTCACAGAGTCACTGGAGCGTGAAAATGGGGTCAGGGTCAAACGGCATGGTGACAGTTGTGTAGACCATAACCTGAACTGTCTGTATACCAAATATCAGATGCCTAGCTATTATACTTTTCAAGCAATTCATCGTCCACAAAAGTCTTACAAAAAAGTTGACGGCCTGAAAAAAGACCTAAGTTCACAGAGTCACTGGAGCGTGAAAATGGGGTCAGGGTCAAACGTCATAATGACAGTTGCGTAGACCATAACCTGAACTGTCTGTATACCAAATATCAGATGCCTAGCTATTATACTTTTCAAGCAATTCATTGTCCACAAAAGTCTTACAAAAAAGTTTACGACGCCGCCGCCGCCGTCGCCGCCGCCGTCGCCGCCGCCGCCGCCGGAAAGTAATACCTATGTCTCGCCTTCCGCGACTATTCGTCGCAGGCGAGACAAAAACTATTATCTGTTGCAAAGAGGTTCAGTGGGTTTGCTCTAAAACCCCCTATTGAAGTAGAATTGACATATACTAGTAAAAATCCACTGTGATTTATAAAGTTTGTGACCAAATATTGCCCTATGTGTTTACATGATATATTAGGTGTCTTTATTTCTGTAGACATAAAAATATGTGGAAATGTTAGATCATATGTCTTCAAAAATTTCTGGTTACAGGTATTAAAATAATATACAAAATGATTACTGTTACAAGACCTTAATGTATATACTACAATTAACTTGACTGATAGGATGGACTACATTTGCATTTTGTAAATAAATATCCCAAGTATTCTGACATCTGATCTAAATCTAAAGAAAGGGATCATATCATTATATCTGAGAAATTTGCATATGTTAAATAAAACTATGTAAGCCATCGTCATTATTTGCCCTGAAATAAGGATGTTCAGAATAATAGATTAAATCTACTGCAATATACAATGAAAAGGTTGGGTGGTTTGGTTTTAATTTGTAAGGAATTTGCAAAATTGTTTCCACGATTTGAGACCCCATTTGGAGAAATATCAAACTTTAAGGTTTTTTTTTAGGGATACCAAATTGTAAGCAAAATGAGAACAATTTAACACTTAAAACAATGATGGCTTATATGGCTTCATGAAATAATCCTTTTAATCTTTCCTCTTTGAAAATAGAGCCTTCAACCCATTGATATTATAGAGTTAAAAGTTCTCTCATTGCCTAAAAAGCTTACGATTTTACTCAAACTTCACCTGCATCAAAATGTCTAGATTCAACTATTTGTCTGACCCATATTATTCCTAATCATATTTCAATGGGTCCATTATAAAAGATTTTTTAAAGTTCAGGGTGAAAAGAATGATTAGAAAAATTGTTTGTACTTTAATTTTGATAAAAGACCTGAAATTGACCCAAAATGGAATATTTAATTCAACAAGACAAGAATTAATCTTCATTGTAGGAGGAATGTAACAAAGAGAGATGATACGTTTTATTTCAAATTTGGAAATAAATATCTCAAGAATTCTTATTTAGTTAATTCAAGAAACGGTGATGTAAGAAATTACTTCTTACGTCAAATAAGATGATGTATCATTGTTATGACAGATAATGTAGCAAATATTCCAATGTAAAGATAGAATTATTCTATTTTATTTGTTAAAACAAAGTGAACATTTACAATTTTACTTATTTGTCAAAAAATCATTGGTATCTTAAAACAGATGAAATGTGCAAAATTTGCAAAATAGTATCTTATTTCCAAATTTATAACAACTTTAAATGGATGCAATTATCCACATTATACATCTGTTAAGATAACTCTGCTAGGGTGATATAAGTAAGAAAATAAATCATTTATCATAAATAAGAAGTTTAATCATTTTTAAAATGTCAAGTTCATCAACTTTGTAAAAGTGGTGAGATTGGTTTTCAAAAATACTATTGTGACACATTTACAGCTGAAGTACAATTAATATGTAAAAATAAAAATGGTGCCTTAAAATGTAAATAATTACAAACCTGAGTTAATTGAGGGTACAAATATCCATAGGAAGAGAAGAATCATCCAACTTGTCTCCATGCTTGTTCACAGGTGTATTACAGGTAAGCGTGTCTGTAAAGGTAAATATATAATGGGATATTTGTGGAATGTTAAAATACCACTAACAGTATAAATAAAAATTAAAATCCTTAAATGACCTGACAAGCTCTTATCTTTGATATATCCAATTAAAAATTTATAAAAACAGAATGACGCTATTTTTTCACATAAAGCTAAAAAAAACACACAATTTTTCACACTGCCTCAAGCTAAGCTTTGATATCAAAGAATCAGCTGATTATAAATTAGAACAGATGGGAAAACATGAAAAAAAATGTTAATTAATCCTATTAACTTCTCTTTGTAAGATTTTTGAAAAAAAAAACAATTTTAACACAATAGAATTTCTTAATTTGATTAATTTGCATACAAAAAAGATCTAATCTTTGGAGAAAAACTTGCCAATAGTCAATTCACATTAAAATTTCCAATTGTTTTACATGTACAAAATTCACGAAATTCCTAAATTGATTTGTATGATTGATACTGCATGGGAAATAACATATCCTTTGGGGGAAACTCGACAAAATTGAAACAATACAGAAAACATGGATAGAAACACAAGGAAGCTAAATAAAACATGTACTTGCATAGAAAGTACTTGTACTAAAGGATTTTGGTTTTCAGTCTGCCTTGATATGTAAAAGAACAGATAGGCTTTAACAAGAACATGTATACAATCTTTATTGTCCGTTCGAGATTGTAACATTTTTTTCCGAGAAAATCTTTACATGGCACTTAAAACAAGGAAACTGTTTCTACTAAAATTGTTCAAGTATACATATTTATGAAAGTACATGTTAATTTTTTTTCAAATATACAAAAGAATAAAATATAATTTATCTTATATTCAAAGTAATTTGTTCAAATTCTCTTTTAAACAATTCAATAAAAACCTTTGAATCAGTTTACAAATGCATACACATGCAAGTAAGAAAAGATGAATGTCTTTTAATAATTTAAAGCTATTATACATTTGTAATTAGAATTTTATGCTTTGTTAAAGTTTGACAAAGATTGTTGTAATGAATTGGTTCGTCTTCAAAGGATTTATGAATGACACAAACTTGATAAACATAAAAGAAAATTTTAAATGCATTATATAATTTATAATGTTTGAATTTAAGAAATAGGTCAGTTTTTTTTTTATTTGATATCAGTACACAAGTGGAAATTACTAGCATTGTTCTGCACATTTTGTAACTGATCAAGAATTGGTTCACTGAGCATCCATTTTCTTATGCTATGCACATTTTTTTTTCTTTTTTCAAGTTTCATTGAATATCAAAACTAATAAAAAAATTACAGGTAAAAAATTAAGGGTACATCACAGGTAAATCTGCTCAAATATAGAAGAGGTATATTCCTCCACTCTGTAAAAAATTTGCAAAAATATGGTTTCATCTTCAAAATTTACCCCAAAAAATTAAAGTATTTTTTATACAAATAAGGAATTATAATATCCAAATGAAATTATCAAATCAATAATATATCATTCATACCTCTTAAGCTCTAATCTTGGTGTCTATGAAGAAGAAATCTTCGATTTATAAATGCAACATTCATTTTCCGCAGTTTTATTGCTGGTCACTGCACCTACAAGTACATGTAATACATGTAATTACAAATGTCTAGGATTTGAGGAAATACAAATACAAATATATAATTAAACAGTTGTAAAAACAAACAAGTGAATTTCCTGTCGTAAGTTAACCATTAAACAACATACTACGGTATCCATCAAACCAATAATTTGCACTTATTTCCAAATTCTGCATCTAGTGGAAATGTGTCCTTAAATAACAATTAAAACTAGTTAAGAATAACATAATTAATTCATATGTATTGGACAACAACATTTTTATGGAAAATTACAAGAACTCTATAAGCATTTAAGATGTATATTACTGTGGTTTCATTTTCATTAGTGGGGTATCAATTTTCGTGGTTTTCGTGGATGGCCTTGACCTGGGAAATTTGATACCAAACAAAAAAGAAATTTAACATTAATCTGTATGCTGCTGACTTAAGATCCACAAATTTCAGGATCCACAAACTGACCTTTTTTTCAAACCATGAAAACAAGTGAATCCACAGTATCTTGAATGGGTGCATATGCATCAATGATAATAAAAACCTTCTAAAAACCAACAAATTAACACCATTTTGAAGTTCAACATACCTTTTTTAGTTTCAATTTGCCATGGCAGGTATACAAACGAATGGTAAAGATGTTTTAAAGTTCCAATGGTCACCTTAAGCTGCTAAGATATTTATATATAGGTGACCATTCAGACTGGCGTGAAATGCAGGCATTGATCCTTCTCTTTTCTTTTCTTACTAAGGTTTACAAACTTTCATATGGACTCCCCCCTTTCAATGCTATATTTCTTAACTTCTTAAAACCATAATTCTCACAATGTAAGGGCTCCTGTGTCTATATCTGTCCGTCTGAGGATGAAACTTTCATTGAAGGAAATAAACCAGTAGATACTATGTCATAAAAATTCTAAATTTAAATTAGGTCATGCAGACAGTTCATTGTATCATCATTTGTGTTCTGGTATAGGTTAAATACCCACTGAGAGAATAACCAAAAGTTTACAAGACTTAGTTCATAAGCAGTTTAGATACGATAATTATGCAACAATTAATTATAAAGTACATATATTTTAACTAACCTGATGACATGACATTTCCCCCCTCTTCAGTTGTCTGTTTGAAAGTGCTCAAGGAAGTAAATATTCTCAAAATCATATTCAAATATAGTATTTCAATTCAATCTAGGATCAACTACGTAACAGTACATCCACCACCAGATATTTTTATATCACCATTTTCTTGAATGCCCTGTCATGTAGATTTTTTCCAAATGCTTAACGAAATCATAATTCTAAACTTCATTGTTTTCTTCTAAAACAACATAAATTCAAATATTTTAAATAAAACCTCTTTCAAAAACGGAAGTATATGGGCAGATGAAACACTGAAGCGCCTGCAGACCAAAAACAAAGTAGAAATTTAGGTCTGGGAATGGTTTTGTCATAAAAAAACAACCTTATTAAAGTTTTGGTACATCATAACCCCTTGACAAGTTGCCACAGGAGAATAATAAAAAGATCAGTTTATAATATAGAAATAATTCTCTCATGCAGTCAACATTTATGCTTTTGGGAAGTAAAAATCTACTTTGTGACCTTTTAGTACATTAGCACTGCAGTGGACATTTTTTATTATATTGATTGAATTGTTTAATCCTCCTTTATGTTTGAATACTTTTACCTCTTTTTTTACTAGTGAAAAACATACAGGAAAAAGGGCTAAGAAGCATGTCTTTGTGTCATTCTTGTAGAAAAACAAATGAAATGTCTTGTAAAGGACTAAAATGATGTATGCTTATGTGCATAATTTACTTCTTTTTTATAAACTTTTCTACAATACTAAAATGTTTCTTAACTAGAATAATTAAGGAAACTTGTCACATTCCCTATTTGTATTTTTTTTAAATATATCAAAGGATTCAAAGCTAAATGTAAACCCCTGTAATAGCTTAAATTTGTGTCTCCCCATTTTTCACTTTTTTTTTCAATAATAACGGACAGACCATTTTACTTGAAGGGGGGGGGGGCTTGGTTTTTTGTTTTGGCCAGAATTTTTTTACTTTTTTAAAGCATTGCAACAGAATTTTTTTTCATTATTAGTATCATTTTATATAGCAGAAATCCTTCTTCAGAATTTTCTTTTCTTCCCCTCAGCTTCCAAAATATTTTTTTACATCTAAAATAATTTTCAAAATATTTATTTCAGGAAAAAAACACAACCCCCCACCTTCATGTTAAATGGTTGGTCCCTAAGAAGTTTTGTGTCTTTCCAATTTTACATTGGATTTTTTAAATTGTCATAGGAAGTAAGTGTCTTCCACGTATAAGATTCCCTTCCTAATACATGCGTATTTCCTATAATCATTCTCCCATTTCTAAACAATTAAACCACAGTATTTTCTACAACAGGATCTGTTTGTATCACCATTGGTCCATGAAAGACGATGAATATCCTGGTTCAAAATTATTGCCTTTATATCAACTACTTTTCATCTGCCCATTAAATACCATATGAGAGTTTCTGAGGAAAGTGATTTTTTAACCACCTAAGAAAACCCATTTGTGTTGGCTGAGGTCAAAAGTTAGCACATTAAGTTTCAAACTATTTATATTTTGATATAATTTTAACTGGGTCACGTTACTGAAAGTAGCATTGGAAAGTAATTTCTAAATAACAAGCATGTTTTAAAAGTAAATTTAAAGGCCAAAGAAAATTTGATTGAAATACATGTTGTATATGTATTAAAATCTAATAAAATGTTATCTTTTTTTTAAATGTAAAATATATATATAGCTCACCAGACTGGTTTTTACAATATTTACTTCAAAGAATGCTAGTTATATTTACTAGATTATAAATAGAAACCACATAAAATATACAAAATAGTTATTAGCTAGAACAAGAGTTGACACTCAAGTATGTCTCGCCTGTCAGCATTATCACTGAACTCATTGAAGGTCTAGCTGGGCCTTCAGAAAAGTTAAGGTCAAGGTCATGTGACAAGTGACATTCCACTTAACCATAAAAAAAATGTCTGAAGTGTGTTCTAGATACCACAGTTATTGAGAATCAATGAAAAAAGACCAACATTCACTAAGTCATTCAACCATGAAAATGGAGTCAATGTCACATTACATGTTGACATATATACCATAATCCCCAAATATCAGATGCCGAGCTATAATATTATACTTTTCGCTTAACTTATTTCCCACCCAAAAATCTTCTTAGTTCACAAAGTCACTGAACTGTGAAAATGGGGGTCAGGGTCATACAACATGGTGTCAGTTGTGTAAACCAAAACCCCAAAGGTCTGTTTACCAAATATGAGATGCTTAGCTATTATACTTTTAACTTAATTTTTTTTCCACAAAAGTTTTAATTGTCCCAAAAATCATTTAAGTCCACAGAGTCACTGAACCATAGAAATTGTGTCAAGGTCACAGGACATGGTGTCAGTTGCATAGACTATAACTCCAGGTGTCTGAATACCAGATATCAAGAGCCTAGCTTTTACTTACCCTTAATTCATTTTCCACAAAAGTCTTACAAACAAGTTTTTTGGCCCCAAAAATTATCTAAGTCCACATAGTCACTGAACCATGAAAATGGGGTCACAGTCAAACGGCATGGCCCCAGTTGCATAGACCATAGCCCTAAATGTCTGTATACCATATATAAGATGCCTAGCTATTATACTTTTCACATTATTCATTTTCCACAAAAGTCTTACAAAGGGGTTTTTTGGCCCTAAAAAATATCTAAATTCACAAAATCACTAAACCATGAAAATGGGGTCAGGGTCAAATGGCATGGTACCAGTTACATAGACCATAACCCCAACTGTCTGTATACCCAATATCAGATGCCTAGCTATTATAATTTTCTTGTAATTCATTTTCCACAAAAAGTCTTACAAAGGGTTTTTTGGCCCGAAAAAACATCTAAGTTCACAGAGTCACTGAACCATGAAAAAGGGGCAAGGGTCAAACGTCATGGTGCCAGTTGCGTAGACCATAACCCCAACTGTCTGTATATAAAATATCAGATGCCTAGCTATTATTCTTTTCTTGTAATTCATTTTCCACAAAAGTCTTACAAAAAAAGTTTACGCCGTCGCCGCCGCCGCCGCCGCCGCCGCCGGAAAGTTATACCTATGTCTCGCCTTTAGCGGCTAAAGTGGCAGGCGAGACTAAAACTGTGACCAACAGTTAACAAATACATGTGCATATATGTAATTACAGTAAATACCCCCCCTAAAATATTAATCAGAAGAAACTTCATCTTCGCTAGCCAAGGGTTACGATCCGCTATCTCTCATCTTGAAGATGAGAGGTAGCGGATCGTAACCCTTGGCTAGCGAAGATGAAGAAACTTCAAATGACAGAAAAAAGTGTACCTTACATAATGGTCTTTACAATTCAAAAAAAGGTTACATAATACATGTACAATATCCAAAGAAATGTTAGATGCATAGATATACATGTATCTGTAAACTTATTCATATCATTATCTACAATGTAAATATCATTGAGGAGTTTACCAATGTAACAATGTTACATTAGCAGGAACTACTTACACAGCATCTGAGTGTAATTTCACACAGCATTTAGTTTTGTTCTTCATTGTTATTTTTAGGTTAGGAGATTTGCTGAAAAAAAAAAAACATCCTAAAGCAAGATTTACCAACCAAGGAGTTAAACAGTTTTCCTGAGTGATTTTTTTTTTCATTTTTCTTTATTACTAAGAAAGTAAATGTTAGTAAGACACTTTTATAATTACAAACTTTAAAATGATACCCAAAAGCAATAAATTTCTTAATCTCTGTATAAACTGTTTAAGCCTTCATGTAAACCTTCATGAAATCCATCATAAAGCTGTTTAGAAGAAGTTGTGCTTATAACAAGAGTGTACACTGACAACAAATGAAAGTCTTTCCTAAACATACAGAGGCAAATAAAATATTTTCATGTACATGTACTGTCATCATATAAAGTTTCAACAAAATCAATCAAATCAAGAGGAGTTAAACAAGTTTGTGTATATGGCCTACCAGACAGACAGAGTAAATCCTATATGCTGCTGCACAAAACAAAACATTGCTTCTATCTTTATAAAGTCATGTTTTTGAACAACATAAACAAAACTTAGAATTCATAATATAACCAAACCCTTACTTCAATTTTTCAATCTTTACACAATTACACATGTATAAAAGGTTTCTTTTATTTGCTTCAAACCTTCTTTGAAAATATAAACAAATGAATATAATTGCTCAAAGTATACAAAAAAAAAATGTTCTCATTTACTCAAAGTCTTATATACATATACATGTGTCAAACAAAAGGAGTTGCTTTTATATTTTTTTAAACTGTTATATTTTACAGAATTTTTAACAAAAACCATGTTTAAATCTCAAAATAAATCTAATGGAACATAAGCTTTCAATTTCTCAAAATAACAATTAACAAAAAGTTTGCTCCTATTTACTTAGAAGTTAACAAACAAAAGGTTGCTTTTTTTCTGGTATTGAAAAAATTAAATCAGCATTTTTATGAATTTGTAAAATAAAATGATGCAATCATTCAAACAAAACCATACATAATGCTTTTTCATTTTCATTTGACCAAATCAGTACCCATTAACAAAATGTTGCTTTCATTTGACCAAATCAGTACCCATTAACAAAATGTTGCTTTCTTTTGATCAAATCAGTACCCATTAACAAAATGTTGCTTTCATTATAAAATGTTAATTTCATTTGATCAAATCAGTACCCATTAACAAAATGTTGCTTTCATTTGATCAAATCAGTACCCATTAACAATATGTTGCTTTCATTTGATCAAATCAGAACCCATTAACAAAATTTAACAAAATGTTGCTTTCATTTGATCCAATCAGTACCCATTAACAAAATGTTGCTTTCATTTGATCAAATCAGTACCACTTAACAAAATGTATGATTATATAACTACACGATTAGACATTAAATTGCTTACAGTGCAACTAAACAAAGTGTTGTATTCATTTTATCTAAACAGTACAACAAAACAAAATAATTCTTCATATCATCAAAACCTCTGAGTTAAACATTAACCCCTTATGCATACAAAATATTATTCTTCCATTTTTTTCAAAAATACACTTTCACCAAACATTTGCTTGCCCTGAATACATTGTATTTCTTTTTTAACATATTGATTGCATCCCTTATAATGAATTCTCCCTTTAGAAAAGTCATATCCATTGTCTAATATTTGGGTATCAATTTCCATCGCCAGATCTAGGAATGTCACCCGAACAGCCCTTTTTGTTTTTTCTTTGAACCACGGAATGAATGCATCTGTATATACTGTTCTAGATAGGGGCTGACTTGCCCTTTGTAAGGCACTTTATTCTTCACAATAAACGTTGAAGCTATGCACTGGAGATTCATAAGTTTGCCCCAACTGATTGGTACTTTGCTGGTTGTTGACAAGCCAATGGCAGTAATACCTTTCCTGCCAGGCAAATCAGCATGAGCTCCACCCGCTATCAAACATTCAACTGCTGCTTTATGACTAGACTTTAATTTCCTGGATGTGTTCTCAAGTATGTACAGTGCATGTAAGGGAGTTAATCCATTATATGTTACTGCATTTGGATCAGCACCACAATCTAGTAGGAGTTGTATTATAGTGTGTAAGTCACAAAACTGGCTTTCCCAGAAAACAGGAGCTTCAGAGGCAAACTCTCCATTTTGTTGAATATCAGGCCATATGGTGCTTCTCACCTTCCTGGAAATAGCCACATGGTGAAGAAGGTTAAGGCCTAAGGTGCCTTTAAGGTTAAACTTTACAATTTTTGTCAAAGTGGCCATGAATTCAGAATATTCCTTTGTTGACTTCTCCATTTTATTTATAGATATTATAGTAACCAATAGCATCTGGAAAAATTCCTGTATTTCTGTAGAGCTCCGCTTCTCTTCAAAATTTATAAACCTATTGCAAATCATGAAGAGACATTTAAGCACTGATAGAGCAGTGGAAAAACCAAGAACATTCCTTATTCCTTCATTGACAACACTTTCAGCAAGACGCTTATTTACACAAACGATATTCGTTCTCAATTCATCTGAAATACAATCATCATTCCTGCAATTTGTGACTAACCAACTAAAGTCTTGTATTGCTGACAAAACAAAGGGAATCGGCTTTTGAATCTTCACGTACAGTTTTCCAAGTTCGTAAGTGATCTTATCATTGTGTTTTATTGTACTTCCTATCAGTCGCTCACCCACTAAAGCTCCATACACAAACAACAAATGAATTTTCTGATCATTCAGTAATTGCAAATCCTCCATTGTTTGAAACTCCAATGCATCAGCAAAGATTTTTCGTTTATTGGTATCGATTTCCTTCGGAAACTTTGTTCCCTTGTCGAAAGTCTCAAAGGCTAGTGCTAATGCAACAAGAACTTTCAGGAATGCAGGGTCCGTAGTACTTGGTGTTTCTTCATTGAAAGGTAATCGTAACTGTTGGTTTAGAATCCCGCTTTTAGCCGTCCTCATTTCTGTTGCAGTGTGCCAGCACATATAGCCTTCACCATACTTTTCTTTCATAAAAATCAAATTAGTTCCATAAAGCTCCATGGCATCTAATTTCATTTCCATGGAAATTTCATCACACCCTAACAAATATTCTAACATTCCAGTCATACAGTAATTAGCAGCAAATAAAATTGGATGCCAATTTTCTAAGACTGATCCTACATCTGGGTCATTGTGTACCGTCTCTTTTCTAATGGTATATTCAAAGCATTTATCAACTACTTTATTTTCATCCCATGATTCAGGAATTGGAGGCGTGGTTATCAATACTTGGACTGGACATTTGTTCACATCACTAGCTCTATCAAAGATGCGTTGAACAAAGTCATTTATAGGTGCAACAAATTCAGTATTCTGTCGAACATGTTCAAATAAATGACACATTGCCCATCCTGCTATGTTAACGCCATCTTCATTGTGTATTCCACAGACATCTTCTATTCTCTCCAGTAAATTTTCAATACATGAATTCTTTTCATATTCACCATTTACAGTCACAAGTATTTTTTCCAGATATAAATGGAGTGTTTCCCTATCGCTCTTCTCAATAGCTTCATGTTCTAATAACAGATTTACAATTTCATTGTTAGGCTGTACTGGTCTTTCTGCTGCATTTGTTTTGATCAGAACTTTTTTGCGTTGATTGTGAAAGTTATGGGCCTTTTGAAGAAGGAAGATCAATTCCTGGTCAATAATATCTAAAGCAGTCATTAGGACATTAATCTTCCCATAGAAACAGATACTAACATCAGCACCTTTTTCTAACAGATACTTCACCAGCTCAACATTTTCTGTTCTAACTGCCCAATACAGTGGCCATCCCAGAGGCTCATTGACATCTGCATCACAATTCTCTACAAAGAACTTAACTAGATTTAAACTTCCCATGCTACAAGCCAAAGAGAGAGCCCCATGTGTTGACTTTATAACGGTCATCAGTTCATTTCTCTGTGCTGGACTACAGACAGCTACAGTGGTTACTAGATACTGCTCCGCCTCATTAGAAATCTTACCCATCAATGTTTTGGTTGACTTGATAAGAAAGTGAATAGACTTTTTAATATTTTCAAATGTTATTTCATCCACGCCATCACCATAGTTAAGATTCTCTATCCATTCATTCCCGTATTCATCATATTCATAATTTCCCTCAGGCTCGTCATACAAGTAACTACATGTATCATCCTGATTGTACTCCTCATTGTAAGTTTCACCATTCATGTCATTTCCATCCACAAAACTACTACAGACCTCATCTCCATCTCCATGACCAACATGACCTGTATTCACAGAATTATTGGTGATTTCATCCTGATTATCTATGACCTTGACCGAGTCGTTAGTAACTTGGACTTCCATGTCATTTGATCTAGTCTCTGAATCGTCTGGACACTCCATAGCACCTTGTTATCTATAACCAGAAGGCAAGCTAAGTTTGGTATCTGAAATATAAAGTTAACTGGATAAATAAAGGTTAGGAGACAAGTTAAATAATTAATCTCCAAATGAAAAGCAGAAACAATCTTGAAGAACTTTCAAATTCGATGGATGGACTCCTTATTTCTCTTTAGCAACAGTTATAGGTAGATGTATGTGTAGCTTATATTTTGTTTTTTGTTTAAAAAAATAAATTCAAGTTGGATAAAACTGTAAAAAATTAACTTGTACAGTTAATTTTTTATTGCTTCTTCAACCCTATTTTGTGTTAATTTTAACTGTTGAACACCCTTTTCGACGCACCTAGGCCTTATAAATTGGATAGTTTTAAAACCTTGTTTCTCAAAAACAATTGCAAATCTGATTGATAAAAGTTGGCAAGGATTTTCAAAGGGAAATCCAGCCAAACAAGTGTGGCCACTAAAAGTATACCTCACCTGTAGGCACCATCACAGAACTCATTGAAGGTCTAGCTGGGCCTTCAGAAAAGTTAAGGTCAATGTCATATGACAGATGACAGAATTCCATTTAACCATCACAAAAATGTCTGAAGTATGTTCTAGATACCATAGTTATTGAGAAACAATGAAAAAAAAACAAGTCACTAAGTCATTCAATCATGAAAATGGGGTCAAGGTCTAATTACATGGTGATGTCAGTTGTGTATACATTTGTACCATAATCCCCAAATATCAGATGCCTATTAATATACTTTTCACTTAATTCATTTTCCACCCAAAAATCCTCTACATTCACAAAGTCAATGAACTGTGAAAATGGGGTCAGGGTCAAACAACCTGGTGTCAGTTGTGTAGACCAAAACCAAATTGTCTGTATACCAAATATCAGATGCCTAGCTATTATACTTTTAACTTAAATCATTTTCCACAAAAGTTTTAATTGTCCCAAAAATCATCTAAGTCCACAGAGTCGCTGAATCAGCGTCAAATGGCATGGTGCCAGTTGCGTAGACCATAACCCCAACTGTCTGTATACCAATTATCTGATGCCTAGCTATTATACTTTTCTTGTAATTCATTTTCCACAAAAGGCTTACAAAGAGGTTTTTTGCCCCAAAAATCATCCACAGAGTCCACAGAGTCGCTGAACCATAAATTGGAGTCAGGGTCAAATGGCATGGTGCCAGTTGCGTAAACCATATCCCCAACCGCCTGTATACTAAATATCAGATGCCTAGCTATTATACTTTTCTTGTAATTCATTTTCCACAAAAAGTCTTACAAATGATTTTTTGGCCCGACAAAAACATCTATTAAAGTTCAAGGAGTTGCTGAACCATGAAAATGGGGTCAGGGTCAAATGGCATGGTGCCAGTTGTGTAGACCATAACCTGAACAACCAAATATCAGATGCCTAGCTATAATTATTTTCAAGTAATTCATTTTCCACAAAAGTCTTACAAAAAAGTTTATGCCGCCACCACCGGAAAGTAATACTTGTACCTATGTCTCGCCTTCCGTGACTATTCGTAGCAGGCAAGACAAAATCTTAACTACAGTGATTGCATAAAAGGCAGTTTTAATTTTTGGTAAAACTTTGATTTCCTTTAAAATTGAACACTACAAGAACACCAAAGATCAAAACAATCATTTGAAAGCATATAATTAAAGAGGTCAAGTTTGGCATTTTTTTTTAAATGGTACAAATGTTCATGAAAGGGCCCTAAACTTGAAACTCTTCAGTGGTTTAACATCTTCTAAATTTTATGACAATCAGTCCATTAGTCTAGAACATGTACAACTTAAGTTATCACATGGAAGTTAAAGCTCCCAAACAACTATAGTGCCAACAACATTGCTGTTACATGATATAATTGCAAAAAAAATTGTTGCTTCATGTAGTGTTCAAAGGGCAATAACTCAAAAATTGCTAAATGTTTGATGGCTGTCAAACAGCTTTAACTCACTTACATGTACATGTAAATAATTTCAAACTGTCAAAATAACAGGGGAAACAAGGAATACTGTGAGTGAGCTCACAAAAGGATACACCCACTTCATACTGGACCTATATTGCAAAAATAATTAAGTCTAATTATCTCCCCTGAATGATATTCAAGCACAATGTAAATGTTTTTAACATTATATGTCTATAAGATGAGTTTTAAAAGTGTTCTGCTGGCAAAATAAAATATAAAACATAGAATTACAATAGATTTGAAGAAAAACAACATCAGTACAGGGATGTCCAAAACCTGATCAGTATCAGAAGAAATTATGAAAAGTAGGGCGCATGACAGACGTATGAAATGTTCTGCAACTCAACAGGTTACACAAAGAAGTACACCAGCAGGGAAAAAGGAAAAGATGACAGTCAAGAGAAAGATGAGCAAGAAAAGATTAACTTGGTGACATATGAAGGTTAATCCAGAAGAGTGCTTCACACGCAGTAAAATTTTGCTTTTGTATATTTATCAAAATCATTTCAATATGTGGATCGTGTCTTTCTGGCACATATTCCATATTCTTTCGTTTTTAATATTAATTCAGAGTTTGGTTTTAGTGCCGTGTGGAGGTCGTAGAAAGCTTCCCCATGCTTCAGTTGTATGCTTTTATATATTTTCGAATACTGGAATGTGTGTTGGAAAGACTCAATTTACATATTTCCAAAATTTGACAACGTTTGGATATTTCTTTAAAAATTGAAAAATTTATCTGTTTGGTCATTGTTGTAATATTTTTTTGGCTTCTGTTTTTGTTTTATCAAATCTTATATTCTACCGGTTTTCCAAGTTTTCTACTCCTAGCGTGTCTGATGAAGGTTAATCCAGAAAAGTGCTTCACATGCAGTGAAATTTTGCTTTTGTATATTTATCAAAATCGTTTTTAATATAGGCTTAAGATATCTCTGGTAAAGCTATAACTGCAAACCAGAGTGAAGAGGACTGCATGTATGTAAGAAGTAAGTACAAAAATTTTATAATTACTTTTTCTATCTTACATGTAGGATTTTTTAAAATATTTTGTTTCCTTAGTCCTAAAGGTAGAGTAGACCCAATAACACCTGGAGTTCAAGAACAGTTGAGAAAGAAATACATGTACAAGGATATCATCTAACTTGAGGAGAATTAGAAAAGACAGCTCAAGACAGAGAGAAGTGGAAAGCTCTAGTCCTTGCCCTTTGTGCCCCGGCATAACAAGGACTTGGTAAGTAGGTAGATTTTGTTTCCTCATTGAAAAGGGGGGGGGAGTTCTAGATCTCAGTCTAAAATAAAATAAAAATTGTATTCATATACTTTGTCCATTGTGTTTTTTCTAATTGCCGTTTAATTGTGGGTTGTGTCCCGTACACTTATTCCACATCTCATTATTTTCTATTCATAATCTGATTACGGAGGGAAATTTTTTAATGACCCCAAGAAACTCTAAGAAAAGCCATAAAAATCTAGGAGGGTTTTAGGAGTACTCCCTCAGAAGGGTCATAAATTACTCACAGCTTAGAGTTTTTTATTGCCTTGAAAACCTTTTGAAGTAGCACCTATTTCCTGTCTTTGTTGTCAGGTGAAAATGATTATAATACACAAGGTAATAAACAACTCCAAAATACTCCTAAAAACACTGGTATAAACCCGATGACCGTAACTGCAGTTACGGTCATCCCAATATGGCGGTGCTTGATATAAGCAAAATAATTATATTGATTTTACAAAACTTTCAATGCGTATAAAGCTCAAATACGAATATAAGAAAAAAGCATCATCATTATTGCCTTAGTCTGCCTCGTGAATATTTCCCTCAGGTGTTCGTGTTTCTTATAATCATCGTTTAAAATTTTTGCCAGGATGAGTGTAACTGCAATGTTGTAATGACCGTAACTGGAAAGATGGATGAGTGTAACTGGCATAGTCATTCAGAACATCAATCTGTAGAAATAAGTTTGATTTGCAAAATAAATGAAAAACCTTTATGTTAAATGTGTACTGGGGGCTGGGATATTTAAACAGAAGGTTCAGCTTTATTTTCTCATTAAAGGTGACCAGAGTCTATGGTAGTCCGAGATTGCTCTGACGTCCTCGGCATTTTTACAGCCAGCTGGTGCCAATCTCGGATTAGCCACAATTTTACAAAATTATACGTTTCTATAAAAGCTTATGTGAGCTGTTGTAAAAAAAATATCAATTTCAGTTTTAAGGTAATCCAGCCTTTAGAATACCGGTATATAGAACTTGGAGTCATATATGGCAGGTAATGTGTTCATTTAAGGTTAATTTTCTATTGATTCTCGGGTGTTTGTGTTGTTGTTTTGACAGATTCTATTTTTCTTTCCCCGTTTTAGATAAATCAGCTATAACAGAGCGAAGAACACGATATGCAAGCAGTGGGTATTATGCAATTCCACTGAATCCTGAATAAAAAAAAAGTTTCTTAAATGTCAACGGATGTTTATGAGTGAGTGAGTGAATTTGTGTTTTACGCCCTTTCAACGAAAAATAGATTATTAAAAGGAGATGAACATGAAACGGGATGATAAAATGAACATGAAATGGTGATGAGAAATGAATTATAGGGATGGGGTGAGAAACAAGAAGAACCACAGGAAAAAGGGGAGAGTTGGGTAGGGGCGGAAAATATAGCCTTAGTAGAGATTTCTCAACTTCATACGGTTGCTTTCGTACAACGAAAGGGGAGCGGTTATTGGTCATGCAGTCAAATTAAAATAAAAACAAGCTTATTGTGCACTAGTTTCCCGTAGTAAAGGTAGAATTAAAACATATTTTTAAGTTTTTAATTTATTTTTCTTTTTAAATTTTTCAAAAATGTGTTTTTAAATAGAATATGAACTCAAATTTTGGCTTGGTCTTTAGTTAGACCAACGAATCGTTCTTTGAAAAGTAACCGTTGAGTAACGGTTGTGTTACGTACCGCAGTGACAAGTTAACACTTCTCAGGGATTAGCTCTAAGATTACCTTTGTTTTTAAATTTTAATCCCCCTAGCGGCCAGGTAAAATTTGAAAAATACCAAGAACTAATTTGAAGGGGGGACATCAATTTTTATAAGCTCCCGCTGTGCGGGAGCTAAATTGACTGAGTATGATGCCTTTAACCGGAAGACGTATAAGCTAGTCAGAAATCCGCACCCAATAACACGGAATGCAAAATTAAATTCCTTTTTTGAAATTTTCAATTTAAAAAATAATAAACATAGTTATTGTATTAATATAAATTATTTCAAGTATTTCCAGCTATGAAATGCTTTAAATGTAAAGAATTTAAATAAAAAATTAGGACTTCAGGCATATTTTAATCATTGGCGTCTATTCTATCACTAGAGGGCGCGTCCATCAAAACAAAATGACAGAAGCGCGGGAACCTGTCATTCTAATTTTCTCGAAACAAGACTCCAAAATAAAACATGTAAAAGCGGTGCATTGTCAACCAAACAAATAACTTGAATACTGCAGCGGACGAATTTCATTCCCAAAAGCCATATATACTTGGTCCTCAGTAAACAAATTTGTTTTTTGTTATTTTCATCAATTCGAAAACTGAATGAAAGTAGAAATATTCTTGAAAAAGGGTGCGTTCTGCGAGGTCCGCGTTCGAAGAAATTCACTTCCTTGTTCTATTTGCAGGTTCGTTCTTTTTTCAAAATTATGGGTATGAGGCACCATATTTATATAAGTAAGTTACTTTATCTGCGGGAGCTTATCAGGTTAAACCTGTATCATATTACCCCCACTCGTAAGAGAGAGGGCTATATTGCAATCACCTTGTCCGTCCGTCTGTCCGTCCGTCCGTCCGTCCGTCTGTCCGTCCGTAAAAAACTTCCGTAACAGATTTCTCAGCTTTTAGTGACGGGATTTATTTTAAATTTAGTATACAGCTTTATCATGATTAGTTGAATCGTGCCTCCCCTTTCCGGGCCAGTCGCGCATCCACTTCCTGTTTTCTGATCCGACTTAGATTTTTAGGGTAAAAAATAGACAATTTTTCGTAACAGATTTCTCAGCTTCTACAAGAAGATTGATTTCAAATTTGGTATACAGCTTTATCATGATGAGTTGTATCGTGCCTCCTCTTTCCAGGTCAGTTGCACATCTGATTCCTGTTTTTCATCTTCGTCCGTTTTTTGAATGGTCGAGTGGGGTATGCTTAGCACGACTTAGTGCAACCCCTTGTTTTTGTCAGAATTATTTTTGCGCAGTGCGCCAAACATATTCATAATAATAATATAAATGCTGGATGTCCGTACGTCCGTAACATTTTTTTTTGGCATCAGATAAATGTACCATGTATTTGCAGACAGGTAAAATATGTTTTCAGGTCTGTCGCCTATATACGTTAACCGAGCCAACTTAGAATTTTTTTTTGCACTCGGCAGGAATTCTGTTCTTGTTCAAGCACACATTTCTTCAACGCTGTAACGGCGTTTAAATTTTTCTCTTTACTTCTGGTTTTCTCAAAATATTTTTCCTATAAACTAATTTTTTTAATGAAAACAATACAACCCCTCCTTTCTCCTTTTCAAGTTTAATGGTTGGTACCTTTTTATAATAATATTAATTATATACATTTTACTCAGATTCAAAGTTGCATCTCAACTTTGTATAGTTTTGGGGAATTCACTTTATCTGTGCACTAAAGTGAAGCGGTTACAAAGACGAACAAATGTCTACGTCGAACTTACCAAACTTATCTCTTCTTCTATATGATACTGTTGTCTAATATAGATAAATTAACGAATTCTTATTCAAAATTTCATTTAACCCTTTACAGTCTTAGTCGGCTCGGAAAACACGAAGTGGGTATAACTCAATGACATTATGCTAAAGCGGTTAACCAAATTGAAAATTAATCCTAACACAAGACGCAGAGGATACAAGATACAAAAATTTTGAACAAAGAGATAGAGACAAACGGATGGACGAAGGCCAAGTAATTGGGAATATTTCCCCCTTTTTTAGAAGTGGGGGTATAATAATACTTTTTTATGATGATGATAAATTTCATAGAAGAATAATTAAAGAAAAAAATTAATCGGCTGTTTTGATAGCAGGATTGTTAAAAAAAAACCAAATATTTATTAAGTCAAAAATTAAATGTAACAATCAATTAACCCTAAAATGCACATAATTATATCCCCGACTGAAAATTAAGGGGATATTTTATTGAAGGGGTGTTCGTCTGTCCTTCCATTAAATCTCGGGGTACCAATTTTATATAAGCAACTCCTCCCAAACATTCTAATAGAATTTCATTAAAAAAATACACAATCCTACATGACAAACTGAACATGTTCACTCCTACCTATTTTAAACTCGGTTATAGGTGGCGGATGGGGGGATAGGGAAATCATTTGTGCCAAGCATTTCACAGGGTAGTCATTCGTGGCAAGGTGCTCACAGGTTTCTAGTTTTAGGTGATTATTGAGGAGTTGAAGGTGTTTCGAATTTAAATACTATAGATAATGCTAAAAGACAAGTATAAAAATACCAATAACTGTTAAATCAAAGGGTTTTAATCGCATGTAGTTATAGTTGTGAATTTTATTCCCTAATTTGTTTATTTCGTGTACATTATAACAATGTTCCATTTTTGCAATTTTAATGAAAAAAAATATATATTTAAAATTTTATTGAACTTGTAATTTGAAAATAGTATTTACAGTTAAAAAGGCCATACAGGATAGATACTAGTAGTTAAATAAAGGTTTATAAACGAGTTATAGACATACATGAACATTGGTTCATCAATAATTTCTCCCGAAAACGTGTTACGGTTATGATACGTAGCAACCGTGCCTGATACGTAGCAAGCCGAGAAATCTCTATTATGCGGTTGCACTACTTGACGGTCCACAAAGGGGTGTTTTATGCGCATGAAGCGTGGCACTCTCCACACACGTTGCCCATTATGTTCAGACTTTTGGAGATTCAGAACTATTAAATATCCCTGATATTTTTCTCTTTTTTTTTCTGAAAATAGTCATTGTTATTTTGGGGGTTTTCTTATGTCTAGCTTTAATTTCATGATTTAAATGCTGCTGACGGGCTAGTTTTCGAAACATAAATTTCCAGCATAAGTTTATTACAAAAGTGTCTACGTTTTCAGACCATTTTCATGATTTTGATCCTTTGAAATCTAGTAATAAATCTTGCACTTATAAAGGGTTAGGCCCGAGGATATGTTATAAAACTATTAGTGTGTTTGTTTCATATATAGCATATCCAAATTAACCGTTTATACCCGGGTTTTGGTATTTGTAATGATGATGATGATAAATGAAATATGGGGTGGGGTGGGAAACACAGGAACAGTAAATTTGACTAACTATAAGAAAAGGGGCGGAAAATTTAGCCCATGTGGTGCACTTCACTTGGCGGTCCACATACGGGTCTTTTACGCGCATGAAGCGTGGCATCTCCACACACGTTGGCCTACTATGGTCAGCGGTCACAGATTCCGCATTATAGACCTGACAACCCCTGCGGACAAAGGCCACCCTATTCAGCCACCTAGTGTACATGTACACACCTTGGTCGCTCTGTGGGCTGAGCACTGACTCAACGTCAGAATTTCAAGACCCTTAGTCGCCTCTTACGACAATCTAGGCACTGCTGCTAGCCCATTCGCCTCCCGGCCCCGTATATAATAAATAATAAAATATGACGTTCCTCTTTCGTTTAAGAACCCTGCTGCAGGTCTCCATGTGGCAAAAAAAACCATTGTCATTCCAACCTGGGATGCTTGTGTCCAGGACAAGCGACTATCCATACTGGGACTCAAACGTTCAGGGTTCCCCGTTGCGGTCGTATCATGCTGCGTTCGGTGAAACTTTTTATTCCTTAAAATATTTGAATTTCAATATATATATTTGATGCAAAAATATTTGTCAACAGAGCTTGATGAAAAAATCCGAAGAAGGATTTCTGCTTTATACACTAATGCTAATGATGAAAAACAAGTTTTCATGTTAAGTGGTCAGTCCCTTACTAGCTAACTAATCAAGATGTGGCATCAGCGCCTACTTGCCACGTTGAAGGCTACTGGCTGTTTTTTTCATTGTGGTTTTTGAAAATGTTTTCGCTTGTTTCATGATCAGTGGCCTTTGTCGTGTACATATTCCGGATATCATTAAACATATATCATCGCATTCGGTACCACGACAATCATTTATTTATTGATTTATTGTTTAACGTGCATGACTCGTGGCACCATTCATTTAAACGTTGACCAACTATGGTCAGAGGTCTGGGTTTCCGTAATATAGACCTGACAAACCCCCTCGGATGAGTGTTACCCTATTAAGCCACTCAGGGTACACACTTTGGCCGCTCTGTATGCTCAGCACCTATCCGATGTTAGAATCTCAAGACCCATAGCCGGCTCTCACGACATGCTTGGCTCTGTTTCAGGCCTATTTGTCTCCCAGGCCATACGCGCCTTCATGTCTTAAAAGTTTCTGTGATTATAATACATAATCATAATAAATTATATGTACACAAGCAAACAATCATGAACTATTATAAATGACTGCCATTACACTTGTTTCAAGCTTAGGGTAAACTCAAATTTAATACTAGTATTCCCACTGCATTGTACCATTAATCTTGCAGTTACGGTCATCTTATTTTCCAATTACGGTCATCATAAGCTGCAGTTACACTCATCTGTTCAGATCTTGAAACGCTGTATCTGGCGATTTTTACGCATGATAATGCATTTCTTTTTATTCTTTTCGATGAACTAAAATTCACTGGCAGGCCATTGTTTTCAAAAACGCGCAACAAAAAGAAAAACTAAGAAAATTCGACTGTCCTGTTTCGGCTACCGCCATATTGGGATGACCGTAACTGCAGTTACGGTCATCGGGTTTATACCAGTGTAAAAAGGTAATAAATTTCTCCCAGGTGGGAGAAATTCCTTGGAGAATTTTAAGAGTTTACTCTGTGAAACTCTGTGAATCACTGGACACTGAAATCAGAGTATGAGAATCAATCCTCTCTGAGTGTACTGTACATTTGTATGATATCATTCCCATTAACCAAGTTTCATTAAATTTGGTTCAGTAGTTCAGAGGAGTTGCACTAACAAGATGATAAATGAGGATTTTCGGCAAATTTCTAAGTTAAAAGGGCCATAACTCCCACAAAAAGGATCAAAATTTATCGGTAATAAGCACAACTGCATATGGTGTTCTTTCTATATAATATGTTTCGTTGAATTCAGTTCAGTAGTTTCAGAGGAGTTGCGGTGACAAACTTTGTGATGGACAGATGGATGGACAGATTGAAACTTGTTAAATTTAACAAATAACACTGATTGACAGTTATGACTTGGTACTTATCAATGTTAATGACCTGCAGTTCCTACCTGGGCCATCAATTAGGCAGAATTAAAGTTTGTTTTTGCCTACAAAAACGATGTCTCCCCCCGTTTCCCCAAAAAATTCTAAGTTCAAAGGGCCATTAATCTCACATAAAATTGAGGATCAAAATCTCCTGATCATATGCACAACTGCATATGGTGTACATTCTATATACCAAGTTTCTTTGAATTTGGTTCAGTAGTTTCAGAGGAGTTGCGCTGACAAGATGATAAATGAGGATTTTAAGCAAATTCCTAAGTTCAAAGGGCCATAACTCCCACAAAAATTTGAGGATCAAAATTTCCTAGTAATATTGAAACTACATATGGTGTACATCCTATATACCAAGTTTTGTTGAATTCAGTTCAGTAGTTTCAGAGGAGTTGCGCTGACATGATGATAAATGAGGATTTCAAGCAAATTCCTAAGTTCAAAGGGCCATAAATCCCACAAAAATTTAAGAATCAAATTTCCTGGAATTATGCACAACCACATATGGTATACTTCCTATATACCAAGTTTCGTTGAATTTGGTTCAGTAGTTTCAGAGGAGTTGTGCTGACAACATGATAAATGAGGTTTTTAAGCAAATTCCTAAGTTCAAAGGGCCATAAATCCCACAAAAATTAGAGGATCAAAATTTCCTGGTAAAATGCACAACTACATATGGTGTACTTCCTATATTATATACCAAGTTTAGTTGAATTCGATTCAGTGGTTTCAGAGGAGTTGTGCTGACAAACTTTGTGACGGACAGACAGACGGAGGGACACGACAAAAACAATATGTCTCCCCACAAAAGTGGGGGGAGACATAATTTTTGGTAGATAATTACTAAATAAGCATTTTTGGTCACAGTGATTGGCTTCCAAGGGTCAAACACTTACATTTGTACAGTATAATTACAGTACGTCCAAGGACTTATGACTACTATAGTCCCAATCCAACAATACAAGGTGTCCGGCGAATCCCACAATTTTGACACCTGTGGTTTTATTACCTTATGTCCCGGTCAGCCAGCGGGTGCATTACATTTGGGCTAAAAGAATCAGAAATTCAGATTTTCATTTTGGCTAATAGCACTCGACGTTTGGACTGATTAGATTTTTACCTGAACATGTAAATAAAGGTAGATTTCTACCAAAGTTTATATAGATCATATATATACAATATACAATGATAAAAGTTTTAAAAAAAACCCAATAATTTTAATACAACAAAAAAGTGGAAACGCAAAATACTTCTAATTCCTTGTAAAACCTCACTTGGGAGGAGGTAATTAATGGACACAGGAAATGTTTTATGATCTTTTAAAATTTAATTTGTATAAGACTTGACGGGAACTTGCAACACAGTGTATATTATTAAAAGCAATTAGGTTATGAAAATTACTAAAACATACTAAAAGTTTTGTAATCTTATATTCAGAAAATTGATATCTAATTCTGAAATTCATAACTGAAAGAAGGAAGTCAAAACTTGCGACAAAGTTAACATATAAAAACGACAATGATTTGGACTGAAATGTGATGAACACAAATGATTTTTAAAAATTAATATTTCGAAAAAGAATTAAAGAATTATTGTCTTATTTGCTTTTTTTAAAGAAACATAAATGTCCACCGATTGGGACTTGCATCAAATATATATAACTTGGACAGCTGATCAGTCTTTTAAGAATTACGATTATTTGGGAGAAATTGAATATTTAATAAATTAATCAGGTTTTTGAATCAAATTATCATTTAAAAATTTATAAAAATCAAATTACAGCAAAATGTACCTTCCAAAATTTTAACATTTGTAGGATTCTAAAAATAGACTTGTAACTGAGCAGGTGTTATTGATTTATGCAAATTGATGTTGGCCCCCTACTAAGAATATCAAAACATATACAAAATTGGGGAAGTTTTTCTTTCCTTGAATTTGTATCATTTTAAGAGGTCTCTTGCATTGTACAGCATGACAAATAGAGTGATCTAGTTTACGATTTATTGGAGTACCGTAGATGAATGCATGATTACATTGTTCAATGTACAGTACACTCAGAGAGGATTGATTCTCATACTCTGATTTCAGTGTCCAGTGATTCAGAGTTTCACAGAGTAAACTTTTAAAATTCTCCAAGAAATTTCTCCCACCTGGGAGAAATTTATTACCTTTTTCAGAGTATTTTGGAGTTGTTTATTACCTTGTGTATTATAATCATTTTCCCCTGACAAGAAAGACAGGAAATAGGTGATACTTCAAAAGGTTTTCAAGGCAATAAAAAACTCCAAGCATGGAGTAATTTATGACCTTTTGGGAGGAGTACTCCTAAAACCCTCCTAGAATTTTATGGCTTTTCTTGGAGTTTCCTGGAGTCATTAAAAAATTTCCCTCGGAAATCAGAGTGTGAGAATCAATCCTCTCTGAGTGTACTGTACCAATTGAATTCAAAACTATGTGCATATTTTAAAATCAGATTGCATTTATAGATGTGGGAAAGAGACTGGCCTGAAATAAAATGATCCAAGAACATAACTGCTTTAATTTATTGATTCCAATCCTAATCTATAAAAGAAATTCCGAAGATATCCAGAATTGAAAATTTGTCAACACAATTAAGTCTTCATCATTTTTTTTTCATTTGATGTCCATTTTCCCTACACCAAGTACAAACAAGAGACTCCCAGGAGCCTGAATCACTCACCTGACTTCAATGACTGATGGAATGAAAATAATTTGGGGTATTTCAGGTGAAAAACTCCAATTAAGGATCAACATACATGTACAATTTCCACCTTATAATGAAGGCTTTTGTAGAGCACATGTAGCCAAACATTCAAGCAAACAAAAGCTTTTCTAAATCTTTTATAGGTTTAATCTGCAAGGCAATAACCCAAAACTTGATAATTAAGGGCCATAACTTTTATAGGGGGTCATCTGACAGCTTCAGCCAAATGGATATTTTGGAAGAGATAATTGAACTGAAGATTTAAGCAAGCAACATTTTTTCTCTATCTGCTACAGCTTTCATTCTTGAGGTCAAACAGTTTTCAAGATATAGTCTAAAAACTGTGAAAATTGTCAGTTTTTATGATTAAGGGGAAATAACTCCTGTAAGGAGTTGTGCCAACACTCTGACTCAATAGAAAATTTTGTAGAGCTTTTGATGCTGAAGATGGAAGGTTGCTTCAGCTTTTCTCTATCTCTTATACTTTTTGAGTTATAAGCAAAATTCTATCGTCTGAACCCCCCCCCCTGCTCTATTTTTAGCAAGGGAGTCCATGTTGATTGGTTCACATGCACAAATTTCACAAACTTGGTAGAGGACATCCTGAAGATCAAATGTACAAAGTTTCAAAGCAATCCCTTCAATGGTTTCAGAGAAGAAGATTTAAGAAGAAAAGTTAATGGATGGACAGACGACGGACAATAAACGATGACAATACCTCACCTGATCAGGTGAACTTAGTTTTGATTTTAGTTACTAAAAATGTACAACATGTAATATTGATATTTCGTAAATTGAAAAAAGTAATAAATTAAGAACCTTAAAATAATTAAATACCAATTTATTTAAACAATCTTACAAATTTCTCTAAATCACTCAACTATGGTTCACCGTTTTTACAGGTAAACAAATTACGTTCTCTTAACTGTTTTCCAATTAGATTTGGTGATGGTTTTATGAGCCCTGACCAAGTGTGGATCATGCTGTGATTACCTACCATAATTGTCGGATTTATTATTTCCAACATGTGGGATCGGGTCTATAGTAGTCATATGTTCCTGGACGTACTGTTAATGATCCAAGGGACATTCAAGGGGAAGAAAACAGGGGTGTTGTGGGACGGTAACCAGCTGAGCTAGGGAAGTAATTTTTTGGCTCAGAGGGTTACAGCGCTATCTATCTGAGGCCACTTTGGTGCGATTGTGCCGGTCCCGAGGTCACAACAGGGACCTAGACTAGAGGAGCTAAAAGAGGACATGCCGCACACTGTGAGGGAGCAGGGCACAGTTCCCCTCTATTTGGTTTAGCTAGGACACTGTTACAAGGTTTACTGTAGGGTCTCTGATGTGTGTCAGGCTTATCCATAACTAACTTTCCTTTCCTTTTTATTCAATTATTTTTGACAAGCTCCTACATCACAAATTTTAGTTAAGGATCAAAAGCATTGTGCATGCAGAATTCCAATTCTATTTTGTGCTATTTACCTCTTATAAATAAACCATTTGCATTTTGTTCATTTTCAAAACATGCAGAATTTTGGGGGATGAAATATACAGGGAAACGAAACAGGCTGTCCCATACGTTCGTCCCATACTTAAAATCGGCCCATCTTTAGTTCGGCCTACTAACAACTTGGTAATAAATTTAACGGTTTTTTGTAGGGTTTTTTTTTTAATAAAACACTGATATTACCATAGTAAAACCATGTGTATAGATTTTCTACTCCTGGCTTTACTCCTATTTTAATGATTAATTACGGTTCGCCACCGACAACACACTTGCAGCAACTGTCCGAGGAACTTAGTAACTTTAGACATAGAGCTGTATATTAGAACATAAAACTGATTAACAGTTAGAAATTTGTCAATTTCACCTAATTCCCCTGAGGCACTTACTGATAAAAATGTGCAATTATTGATTTTTCCTTGTCAATTTAGCACATTTATTGAAAATTTTACTTAAAAAAATTGAACCATCTTTACATTATTCAATATAATTTCTATATTTTCAATGTGATTGCCAAATATTTTATATATGATAATTCCTGAATAATTTTTCTTTCCAATGATATAAATATTGTGTAACTTCAATTTTTAAAATTTGTGTAAATAAAGAAGAAAGATGGGGAGGCATAGAAAAATATTGACTTTTTGTTAGTTTGTATTGGAAGTTGCTCATCCCTTGTTTTGGACATCCCTGAACATACATGTAATTTGAAACTGACACATGACTTTAGTTGAATTAGTCTCATTTTGAATTAAATAATTATAAAATCTCAACTGAAAAAAAGAGACATAAACTACAACATACAACACAAAAAATGATGTCCCTGAGTGTCCCAGTGTTCAAAGTGGCGGATGAGATTACAGGTGACTTTAGAATAATATATAACAAAAAAATTCTGTACCATAAATACGGTTGAAGAACGTATGAATGGACTTTACAAGACTCTCGAGAGATGCTTTACACCCAAAGGAAAATAATGAGAGTATAACAAGCGATAATTTAGATAAACAATCATTGTGGAAAAGGTTCCACCAATAGCCTTCAACGAGGCCAGCAGGCGCTGCTCCCCGTTGTTCCCTAAGAATCTATAAAAAGCGTGGTATCAGAACGAAAATGAAAGAAACTGCTTGATTTTGTCTTCCTAATCTCGATTGTAAATGTAACTTATAACACAAAAAAGTGTTAGCACTGAAGCGAACACATCTCGGGAGTAAATCTCCACGAATGGTCAACAAACCAACCACAGAGATTGATCAGAATCTTAGGTCATGATATCAATTGATGTATTTACAGATTCCAGAAATCTGAAGATGACAAATAGAAAATAATGAGATGTGGAATAAGTGTACGCGACACAGTCCACAATTAAGCGGCTATTCGGCAGAAAAAAAAACACAATGGACAACCGCCAGCAGCGTTCAACGAGCGGCCAGTAGGCGCTGCTTGTGGTTCTGCAATTGGCCAATGGTCTAAATAAAATGCATATAATTAAAATCCAGTCCTGAAATATTCACAGATAGACCCCCTTCTTAAACAAGGAGCAGAAAACATAAAAAAAATAGAAGTACAAACGAAAGCTTTGTCAAAGATTCCTGGCTTAGGACAGGCACATATACAATGTGGGTGAAAGAAGTTTTTTGGGGGCCAAACCTTTCCCCTATCAATATTCCTAGACAAAGCACAAAAAATAAACACACAATAAAATCAAATCGATCAAAGTTCAATTTCACCAGAGAGAACATTAGACAAAAGACAACGAGAACAAACGAAAGGACGGTAAAGGAACTCTATAAAACACTCGCTGTTACTGACAGCTAGCTGAGAGTCATCAATCGACTGATGTAAAAAAAAAAGCAAAAGCAAATGCTAATATTACTGTCGGGCTTTGCTTTAAACCTGAGATAAACTGGTTTTAATTCTACGGATCAAAAATAAATCAAAACCACGGTAGGTCCCGTGTCCGGCGACAGGATTGTTTTTTCGAGAGGCATTGTCCAGTTTTTTCGAGAGAGGTCCAGGTTTTTTCGCCTGTCCGTTTACAAAAAAATGCTTAAATTCTCAATTGTAAGTGAAACAAAACGAAAAAGAGGAATATAAGTATTAAAAAATTTCGAATTGTTACTTTTCTTCCAAAAAAATCCGTAAAGAAGCATCAGTTAATGATTTATTAAAATTGACCAGGTTTTTTCGAGAGGCACAACAACTTGTCCGGTTTTTTCGAGAGGTGTCCTGGTTTTTTAAAAATTTTGACTAAAGAGAGGAACTGGGTTTTGTGGAAACTATACGACTTAAGTGGAAACTAATATCCCTCCTACTCATTAAACATACATTTAAACACATTACATGCAAAATATCAAGTTTGTTACCAACTTTAAAACATAAGTAGGCTGCCCACATGCAATTTCTTTGAAGACTAAATTAATATTTTGACAAAATTAGTTTTATAGTACATTTGTACATTTGTGACTTTCTTGGTGTGCTTTAATAAATTACCGGTTTCAAAAAGAGCGATTGTTACGGTGGGCAAAATTTTAAAAGGTAAGTTGGAACCTTGTTTTTGTGCCTTTTCAGGTCTTTGAAACTATAAAATCTACATGTATGTCAGAAACAAATAAATACAAAAAGAGCATATTCCACTGGTGCATTCTGTTATTTCAAGATTTTAAGGTTGATTTGGAATATGGGATATTTACATATTTATTCCTGGGATGCGGGATATTTGAGGCAAAACAAATTAAGATATAGAATACTAGTATTCAAATCTATTCTATTTACAGGGATATGGGATAAGAAAAAAACCCTCTATTTTGGATACGGGATATTTGATAAAAAAAAAAAACATTAGGGAATATGAGATATTGGAACCCCTTAACGTATACATATATATGTATGTAACGATACAGAAACTTAAATAGCATTTTAATCTCATACTCTTATGTTTGTTTTATGTCAAGTCGACACTATTTCAGTCATAATCAGCATGACAAGAGCTATTTGAAAAACCAAAATGAATTCTGTAGACCCACCCTGGACACAGACCCATGTATGTCATTCGAAGGACACATGCACGACCACAAACCAGAAGTAAAACGAACCAACTCACAATATAGGCCAAAGTTCCCTTAACGCACCATAGGCCAATGCATCCAGAAAGTGACGAAATCCTTCCTCAAAAGTTTCGCACAATTTGGAACCCTTCCATATGGTGACTGACAATGAACCCTTACCCGAAATGAGGTCATACTAGATGGAACATCTACCTGTGTGGGATATAGCCAACTCTTACCCAGTTTCAAATAACCATCCTTTATCTGGCGAAAATACAATGCCGAATCCTGTTTGAACCTATACTCACTGAGAGAGGATCTGTAAATTTTGAAGATCACTGGAAAAGGGAAGAGGTGGGTAGATGCGGAAAAGTTAGCCTGTGGCGGTGCACAATGGGATATTTTACGTGCATGAACCTTGGAACTCTCCACGCACGTTGGCCCAATATGGTTTACGGTCAAGTTTCCGCATTAGTATAGCCTGATGAACCGACATTTATTATGACAGAGCTGACCCATTCAACCACCTGCGGCACACATCCCAGTTGCTATGTGGGCTAAGCGGCCTGGAAAGATGACAGGTTTCTGAACCTTTACCGACAAGCTTAGCGCTGCTGCTAACCTATTAGCCTTCTGGGTCCCGCACGGGAGCATACTCTTATGAAGTTTTTTGTTGAAACTATACTTAGTATAGTCCATTTGAATTCTATAAATCAACGAAAATTCTTTTAAATTTTTTGTCTCTCCAATAAAAGATATTTTTTAAACACAAATAAACTTTTTATTAGTATACGAACTCTGATAACAAAAACCAAGATGTTATCTTCTAAAACAAACAAGTTTTCCATATGGTCTAATGCTAAATATTTTACCAATATCAAACACACCATAAAATGGTGTGTTTATCTGACGGAACAGCCAGGTGTTGGGCCCACCTGAACATAATTGACGGGCTAACAATAGGAGATTAGATGACCAATTAGCTCCACAAAGGATTTTTAAATGTATACAGAGCAAATGCTGTTCCTGGTCACTCAGTTATACTCCAATGGATTTCTATGAATTTTTGGTACATTTTAACTATTAAGTTCTATGGAAAACATTTTTATTAATCATGCAAAAATTTTGAAATTTTTTGCCTGAGTTCGTATGCCATTAAAAAGTCATGACATACTAAAATAGTCAAAATATTTTGCAAAACTTAAATTTACAAGCCATTTTTCGTTGATTTATAAAACTCAAACAAACTATAATATATACAATAATTACATAAATTATGTGTAAAAATTTTGAGGTACTGAAAGGGCATTCGAGACGGAGTCTTATATAATCCTGGATAAAACATCAGACATGAAAGAAGACGACTCTATGATACAAACAAACACATCCAAGAAACAACTACAAGTCAAGTTAAAAGAAGGTAGCCCTGGAACTTTAAGCAACTTCTGCTTGTCGCAACACAAACATTTTGTTTCCAGTCAATTATTCTAGGAGGCTATTTTCAATTTATAACGGTTGGTAGTTATGCTAAGACAATATAGATTCATGGCTTCTGGTTGTAGGCGTCAATTAAACGTGCCTGCTTGTTTTATATAAGGTTGAATTCATGACTTTAACTGACGTATTCTTGTCCAAAACCCTTGAAATGATAGTACCGTATTTTTATTTTTTTAACAACATACAATGTCTTTTTGAAATATGATCTAAGAGGTAAACAACACGCACAACTTGTTTATCTAAAGTATGAAAAAACCTGGACCTCTCTTGCAAAAACCTGGACGCCTCTTGAAAAAACCTGGGACCTTATTCACGAAGCCTCCGGTATCTAACGGACCCGTTAACTTAACGGGTGACATAACGGGTTTATCCGTAAAATTTTAACGTGGTATTCACGAACGTCTCCGTTAACGTCGACTTAACGGACCCGTTATTAACGGGTGCGGTGATATGTTAATTAGGTAAAGTATATGCGTCGGCCTTTTTCATTGGTAGAAATTTACTTTGATACAAATGAGCATATTACAGCAAGATTTCTCTTATTTGTAAAAACCAGTCTTGTGGTTCTTACGTTTAAGCTTTATGTTACCAATAAATGAACATAATTGCAATATTCCGAAGAGCAATATTGAGGCTTGTTTAGGGTATATTGGGATATGGGATATTCACCCAATTTTTTCATGGGATACGGGATATTTGAGGCAAAACTTACTGGGATATGGGATATTTAAGTCCATTTTAATTCAGGGATATGGGATACTGGAAAAAACACTTTTTGGGATATGGGATATTTGATGAAAAATTTACGGGGATATGGGATATTGGTACCCCCCCTAAACAAGCCCCAATATTCGCATTACATACATTAAGTATAACATATATTTAGTGTAAAGAACACACACACACAAATTTTCACCTTTAGCCAGGCTTCATAAAAAGACGCAAAACATCGGCTCTTCACATTGTATGCCCTCGCAAGAAAAATGACGTCATAATCATTAACAACGTCATATTTTTTTTGCCAACGCTGTGAACAATGTCTGAAGAGGTGGGAAGAAAAAGAAAACCGAGATTTATTGAGAAGGAGGTGGAGGTTATGGTAGACAAAATATGGGACAGGTCGGACACTCTGTTTAGCCGTTTTTCCGATAGTGTAACAAACAAAAAGAAGAAGATGGCATGGTCCGAAGTGTTGGATTCAGTCAATGCAGCCTCAGTAACCCCTAGAAGCATAGACGAACTGAAGAAGAAGTGGGACGATATCAAACGCATTACCAAGAAAAAAGCATCTGACCTGAAGAAAGACAGACAGAAAACAGGTGGAGGTGAAGTAAGTGTTCCTGCACTAAGTCAAATGGAGGAAAAGATAGTATCTTTGATTGGAGAAGAAAAAATCTACGGATTGACAGACGGGGTTGATTTATTCCAACAACAATGTGAGGTAAGTGTTTTACTATTAGTTTTGGCTTGGTCTTTACATCTTTTCATTTTTCATATGGAAACCCTTACATCAGAGATTACATGTTATAAACCTAATATATATTACATTTAATAAATATTTGACTTTTTTTTTTAAAAAGAACCACGAACTGCTTAATCTTGATCACACAATAATATATAAAAATATATATTTTAGATCAAATGTGTAGAAAAAAATTTTCGGTTTCGACTCCTTCCATTTCAATTTTGTTTAACGCAAAATAACCCCGCAATACAATGTAAAATTATTAGATTACAAACTATTGACCTTTTTATATGGAAATCCTTACATTAGAGATAATATGTCATACAATTATGATATGAATGTAACTTTTAATTGTGCCAAAAAACGAAAACATATGTAAGAAATAATAAAGAATAATCAATGAAAATGTGTCAAATTTGATAATGCAATATATTAACCCATCGATATCTTTTCAGACACAAGAGGAGTCTATTTGTTCAATGCCAAGTTCAGCAACAAACTGTCGTGGGGACAATTCTTCCTTTAGGGGTGAGAATCAACCTCAGTTATTGCAAATTAAAAGTGTGCCACCTAAGCCAGCAGTTAGTTCCAGAACTTCTTTAATAGCACAAACAGAACCAAACAACAAATCAGAGAATTTGAGGTATTGTATAAATATATTTGTTTGCATATATATTAGATATTTGTTTTTGATGTATCGAAAATAATGAGATGTGGAATAAATGAATAAATGTTTGCGCCATAGCTCACATTAACAATCGGTAATAGAAACAAAAACACAATGAAAAACAGCAAGCAGCCTTCAACGAGGCCATGTCTATTCCTTGTTAGTTGTGTTCGGATAAACATAATTTTGGTAAATACTTGGGCTTCTTTTCCATTAGTTCAATCAACACGAATACAAAACCTTTAAAAATATCGTGTTAACTTTTTCTTGACATACTTATAAATATTTTAACAGCCAACAACAAGATGAACTACTGCAAATTGAGAAGCAGAGATTGGGTATAGACAAAGAAAGACTACAGATAGAGAGGAACAGATTACAAGTTGAAACCCAGAGAGTAGCCGAACTAAAAAGGATCGCAGATGCCATAGAAAATATGCAAAAGCCTGGTGAAGTGAGGAATTCCGAACAGCCATATCAAGACTACAGTTACTTATATGCAAGTCTTCAATGATGTTTTTGTACATTTATGAAAATTACATTTTTATTTAATTAAATCGCTGTCTAATCAATCTTGATCTAACTGTATATCCTTCGTCTCTTTGTTCAACGTCACCTTCAAATACTTGGTCATCATGGTCATCTGGTAACAGGTTGTCTTCTTCTGGAACAGGAACTCCACCTTCTTCACAAATATTGTGTAACACTCCAGTGCTTATAATTGCTTTTATAGCATTTCTCAACTCTATTGTAATTGCTCCACCTACAAAACATAAGTTAATATTAACGATATGTTGAAACTGAGGAGCTTTAATTTATAAAATATCAACAAAATACACGAAAGTACATCCACAAAGCTGTAACCTTCTTGACATGAATGATAGTACTCGGAAAACAAAACAATACAAAAATAAAGAGAGATTTCTGAAATCCAATAACACATAGTTATTACTTTTATTGACCGGATTTCACAGTTTCACCGTGAGAAGAAAAATCCGAAATATAAACCATTTTGATGAAATGCATAACGATTCACTGAAGTAGACTCACAGAGCAATAATATAGCGTGGGTTAAGGTTAATTTCTTTAAAATTGGTTATAAAACATGTAAAAAGAGGTTGTTAAGTATGAACTCTCCAACATAAGTAATTGAAAATGAATTTTTTGGTGTTGATAAAGCTTGAAGCGAGCTTATAACTGGTTGAACCTAGTTTCAACTTATTATGAGCTTATAGTGCCGTAACGCATTTTATAAAAAATAATGACATTGGTTGTACGGTGTGTTCAGTAGGAAATGTCGCGCGGCGATGGTCGAGTAAAAGAAAATAACAGCTTTCTCAGCAACTACTCAGCCTTTGATATTAGCATGACCGGGAGCATTTGATTTCAGGTACAGTTTCCGACATAAATCGCAATGGAAGAGGAACGGAACGTTTTGAGTAAAAAATTAAACAACTTACGATACTAGTATGTTTCTTGATATTCAAACCTCTTGAAATCTTACACATGTTTAAAGTAAAGAATTGAAAAGGTTTAGTACCAAATTTGTGCAGCATGAGCCAGCGACACTTCCATCTGCCAAAGGTGTCTTCAACCCTTTGTCTTGTCCTCTGATGCAACCGGTTGTATGCGTGCTCTGCTTGAGATTGTGGGTCTCGTACAGGTGTCAGCAAGTACGGCTTAAGAGGATAAGCCTGGTCCCCCAATAAGTATCCAGTATTAGGTTGTGCCTCTAAAAACCTTTTGATCCCACATTCATTCCACATGTATGCATCATGTGTTGACCCTGGCCACTTTACTACCAGATTTAGAAATTTCTTATTACTGTCACAAATTCCCTGTATGTTTAATGCATGGAATCCTTTTCTACAGACATACACATCTTCTCTGGCATTTGGGGCTTTAATTTGGACCAATGAACCATCAACACACCCAATTACGTTTGGCATCTGAAACTCATTCATAAAGCCTTCCTTGACTTTATGTAAGTTAGCCTGTGTTGTCGGAAACTTAATGAAAGTACTGGCTTGTCTACACAGTGCCGTTGACACTCTTTGAACACTTCTAGAAATGGATGGTTGACTCATTCCCATTAAATCAGCTGTTACCTAATCAAAATAGATTTAATATTAGTGTAAATAAAAAAGGAGTGAATAACCGTCACTGTTTTTAAAAAATATTTTTATGCTCCGCCTTAAAAAAATGGTATGCCATTTTACACTTGTCCTGTTGTTCTTCATCTGTCCGTAACATTGTTGTAGCATTTTCTTAGCAACTTCTTGAGCGCGCAAGTTACTAACTTGTGCTCACGAGATTCCAATCCTTGGCGCACGCGTTTTAAACTTGATCGCACGAATTGCAAACTTCTGCGCACGAGTTTAAAACTTGAGCACACGAGTTACTAACTTGAACGCACAATTTACTCACTTTACAAATTGAGCGCATTAGTAAGTTTGTGTTGAATTTTAAACACGTTTAGCATCTAAACATGCTTAGCATTGTGTTTAGATAAATGAAAATAGTATAGGAAAAGTTCTAAGATTGATATCTTTAAGAAGTAAAACATGTTTAAAACCTAAACATGTTTAGATTTTACCTGTTGAATTTGGAAAGAGTTTGGGATTTAAACACAATCTAAACATGTTTAGGGCTAAAAGTGTTTTAAAAGTGTTAAGATTCTAAACACCATTTTTACAGTGCAGATTTTCCTGTTCCTTGTCTACGAAGTTACACGAAGCAGAAAAACAAAACGCAATGGAATAATAAATTGCACTTCAGGTCTAGCTGCATTTACATGTTTTCGATCTGACATAGCCCTGTAAACTTTAATATATCATATGTTTAAACATTGCTACTATAATTTGTTCTAAAAAATCATTATTAATATCTTACTTAGACGTTACGCACGATATTGCGTCTATGTATAATTACCGCATGTTCCTGTCGTAAAAAAATGCCTTTTACAGGCTTTCAATACACCTGCATATTGTTATAATCATGAAAGCATAACCTTTTAAAATATAATCTGATCAATATCTTTTTTAAAAGAAAATGTGCAAAATATAACAAAACTCCGTAAAGTCATGAAAAAACGTATGTCTGGCGTAACATAACTTATGCTTAGCAAATTAACGAAACGGTCATCTTGTTACAGTCTGAAATTCGCTAACTTTTGAATAAAGCAACTATGTCACATACGATTCATGATGTCATTCTCAAAATAGCGTTTACAAAAGAGCAAATAGTGATTTTCAAGAAAAATGTTATGTGTAGTTTTGGGGCAGATTTCTCAAAGTCACGAGTTAGTAAATTTCAGGAGGTTATTTGAATGTTTAGTAAAATATTTCTTCCGCCATTGTTGGCATCAAGTTAAAATTCATTTATTCAATAAGTTTACTGTGGAATCACAATTTCGAGTCATCCCATGGAAAGGGTCCGCACGATGCGGCTGGAGGGCTAATCAAGCAACAGGCGACTATGGCGATACTTCGGGGAACAAGTGTAATCCAAAACGCACGAGACTTCTATGAACATTCCTCAAATCATCTAGAAACAGTTAAGAGTGGTGTTGTTTGTAAAAGGCGCATTTTCAGGTAATATCAGATCAAAATGTTTTAAATTTACGTCTCTCCGATTCTCTGTATATTTTTTCAAGTGTGACTAATTTTTGTTAAAAAACAAAACAAAAAAATAAATAAACTTTAAACTTGTTAAAAGGGGAAAAAGATAAAAAAAAAACAACGAATATTCGCAAATAAATATACATGTAAGCTATATATTTTACGGTTTTTTTTTTCATTAATATTTTATGATAAATGTAGATGATGCTTATTTTAATGCCTGACTTTTGAAAGTAATTTTTATTTATTCTTTGTAGGTTTATAGAAAGCGTCCCAAGGGATGAACTTGTGCGTTACAAGGCAGTTCCGCAAAACCGGACCATACACCAGGTGGTGGCAACAGGACAAAGTGGAGAAATTGTGCTGCGTGACTTATCATGTTACGAATGCGAACAGTGTACAGAAGGACAATATCTCGAATGCAGTAATATTACCGTCCAATCCAGGAAACATATTGTGCAACAGGAATCTCAAGATACGACAAACAGGGACTTTGATAATGACGAGGATGAAACAACTGGCAGTGACGAGCAGTTAATAGAGAAAGACAGTATATTAGCGTTATACACAGATGACGAAAACGAGGAATATTACATCTTGAAGGCGCATTCCGAACCATTTATTTTGACAAGAAACGTAAGAGATAGTTGGGGGATTTTCCATGAAAAGGGAACAGAAGTAGTGAAAGGATATTATTTTGAAAGGATTGGCGATAGCAGTTTCCGATATAGAATGATTAAAGATATTGTGGCGATCGTTCCGTTATTATCAGTGAAACATATTTTGGTCAACGAAATAAATGACTGTGTTTTGGAGTTGAGTGAAAGTGACCATATGGACATACTAGCCGCATGTGATCAGTAATCTGAAGAATCGAATAAATTCTTGTTTGTGTGCAATAAATGTTACTGATATTTTTCTTTACTGTAGTTCCAAAATGCAACTCAGTTAAAAATTAGAAAAAAATTGGCCAACTGAAATTATCTTTGCTCATCATACATCATCATGTAGTTTCAATTTGGCCGACAGTTTGTCTTCAATTCATGTCCATTTCTGGTTAGGGATCGACCATTGACCTAGTTACTAGGAGGGGGGCTTGACTTACCGTAATTAAAAATACTTTGAGTTTTATTTTTGACTAGGATCAGGGTAAAAAAAAGAATGTTCTGAAAATGTTTCTTTGTCATACAAATCAATGTTATCAATCTAACTTATTTTTAACAAAGGAATAACAAAGCTATATATCTTCGCAAAATAATAATTATGACTAACACCCCTACAGTAAGTCCCTCAACAATAAACTAAATACAAACTTCAATACAATTTATGTAGCGTACGTTCTATCACTTTTAACGTCAATATTTGAAGCTAAATGAGCGTAACGTTATATGCCACGAACATCGCGCGTAACGTCAAGACGTAATTTAGCTCTACTAGTATTATACACATTTCGACTTAAATAGCCCTAACGCTAAGAAAGTTGTTTCTTAGTCTAGATTGAAAAATGCAAATGTAAAATAGGCGTTACGTTACTTTATAAATGTACCTGTTGGAAAGAACCAGTGGCATAGTATCTTATAGCTGCCAAAGTCTGTTGTTCTGCTGTAAGGGCACGTGATCTCATAGTATCAGGGCTTATATCGTTTCTAACCATATCAATGACTCTGCATATTGTCTGCCTTGTCATCCTGTATCTTTGTAAGAGCTCTAAATCATCATATGCATTAAGAGGGTTTAATCTGTCTCGAAAAATCCGATTCCTACGAACATTTTGGTTTCCATTAAAAATCCGAATGTGTGCCATTGTTCTGTCTTTGAATTTTTGCTGTTGTAATTGTGACGTCAGATAAAAACGTGACATTGTTGACATGCGAATTACCGCCATTCTAGTTGCCGATTGTCTTTTTTTTTTCATTTATTTTTATTTGTTTACGTCTCCGTTAAAATTCAGAAATTTGAAACAGACACATAGGACAAATAGAAGAAGTTTGAAAAGCACAAGGGTAATGACTTGGTAAAGGTATTAAGGTTAGTGAGGACACCTAACCCCAAAAATAATGCCGAATTTAAAATGTCCAATTTTTTAATATATTAATATTAGGTATATACTTTATCTTGTGTAAAAATATTGGACCCCCTTTCCAGGCTGGTTTTCCCAAAATTAAGGCTCAAAGTTTTCCCAAATTACTATAGATTATATAGGAAAGGCCAAATAATTAGCATAAAATCTTGTCGCAGAAAAAATCAACGAATTAAAATTTTATTTTTATTTGATAAAAATCAATGAAATACAATATATTTTGAAATAAAACAATAAAAACTTGGTGTCACCAGCTTACTTTTCTTTCTACAATACAAATCTTTGTAATTTTTGAGCCATTTTTCAAATGGATTATCTCCCTTGTTTTATTTGAAAATTTTATTTATGAAGGAATAGTTGTTTTATTTGTATTAAAATTAATTTATTTTGATTAAGTTTTATTAAATGAAACTATTTAACACAAGTTTCAAGGTATTTGTGACATTTGCACTTGTTTTTTGCATTTTTAGCTGTTTTTGGTCACATGACAGGTGTCCTCACTAACCTTAAGTCAAAATAACAAATAACAGAAATACCAGACTTTTAAAATATTCCATTCAATGGAACATTTCAAAGGAATTTATAAACTTCCATACAAAGCTAAAATGACTAAGGTTGGGCCCAAAATTCAGTTTAACCCTGCCACATTTTATATGTGCCTGTCCCAAGCCAGGAATTTTTGACAAAGCTTTGTTTGTACTTGTCTTTTTGATGTTTTACGTTCCTTGTGTAAGAGAGTGTCTAGCCGTGACTATTTCAGGACTGGATTTGTATTAAGACCAAGAGCCGATTGCAAAACAGCGAGCAGTGCCTACTGGCCTCGTTGAAGCGGCTGCTGGCGGTTGTCCATTGTGATTTTTTTTCTAAATTATCGCTTCTGATTTGAGCTGTGTCGCGTATAATATTTCACATCTTTATAATGCCTTCGTTCGGTTAAGATATATTAAGCTAGATCCCATAAAAAACGCATAGCGTGTACTGCGATAAACTTAATATTCAACGACTTCTTTAATACACAAAATACAAATGACAACAAAGTTCCAGACAATAAATTTTGCTACGCCTGACGCGCGTTTCGTCTCTTTAGGGCTCATCAGAGGCGCTCTACCAAAAATATTGAAAATGGCAAACACTATATGATTATATAAAGAGCATAGAAAAGAGAGAAAAATCAAAATCGATTTTAATAAATGAGGATACAATTGCTAAATATAGATACAAGATTTTGAAACAAACTTAAGCAACAAAAAAAAATACTATTAGTCGTTAATAGTCTGAGTTTTGTTGGCAGTACAAAAACCTAATAGAAAAATAACTTGTAGATGCGTGAAAAGTAAGACAAAGTTCAAGAAGTTTAAATATTAGACAATAATGAATAATATTTCATTCAGTGAGTGATTTTTGTTAAAGATGAATAAGTATTTTAAAAAAGGGAATTTTCTCCTCTTTCTCTATCTCTGAGTGTAAGGGGAGTATAAAGGGCGTAAAGGGTAACTGTATTGAAGGAGTATTGTCACTCGTTGTTTAAAAATCTACAAAATGTATTAGATAATTATGTAATTACCAGTCAGTGCCCGTTTAACGGGTCCGATAACGTACCCGTTAGTTTTTCAACGTTAACGGATGATTTAACGGGAACGTTAACGGGTGCGATAATAGCGGAGGTTTTGTGAATACCAAAATAATTAACGGAAATTTTAACGGAGACGTTAACGGGTCCGTAAGATAACGGAGGCTTCGTGAATAAGGTCCCTGGACATGTATTTTATTTTAATTTAAAAATATGTAAGACTCAACTTTTTGGCGTCAATGTTCAGGATGCCATAATATAACATTGATGTTCACTAATAATGGTTAGCAATCTCGTTCAATATATTTGTCTTTTAAGGGGTGAAAAATGCAAAAAGGTAAAAACTCAAAAAACAGCCCACAATTTTTTTAGGAATCACATTTTTTTTATAGGAATTGGTGTTGTTATACAATTTGATAATACTAAAATATGCCTACTCGTTGGTAGCATTTTGTCTTCGCTTTCAGTTAAAAATCACTAAATATCACCAAACTTTACATTTTTATTGATTATTCTCTTGAAAAAACCAGGACAATTGTACATCCCTCTCGAAAAAACAATCCTGTCGCCGGACACGGGACCTACCGTGAAAACTTAAATAAAAAAGAATCTCCTTGGCAAAAATGGTGACTGCATTTAAAAGTAGTAATCCAAATATATGAATTAATCTATCAATTCAAAAGCACATGAATTAAATATATTTGCCAATCCGAACACCTTATTTTCATGTTACATGTCTTAAGAAATTAGATTTAAGCACTTATTGTTTTGTTTGTACAATAAAGAATAGAAATGGAATGCCCGAAGGAAAACTGGTTAAATTGCCCTTTCTCGGAATCTTATTCTGACATAATTTAACACTTATATTGCTGACAATATATTTCTATTCTGGAATTGACACAAGGTTAAACAATGGAAAGTATAAAAAGCAATACTCTAAGCAAATCTATATGAACCAAAACCAAGTAAGTTTTATCAATTTTCCTTTTTAGTTATTTTATAATCATTGCAACAGTTGAACAATCTTAGGTGCTTGACAATAATTCCCATCCTCATACTATTTCCCGTTTCAATAGGGAAAACTTATATATTTTGATTTGTCTTAGCAGCATCTGTACTAACAAAATTTTTTCAATACAAAATTCTAAATCGTTGTATATTTTTCAGACTGAATCAATACAGTACATGTTAACAACATCTCAGATTCTCTAAAATCTTTATAAAATTTCAGTTTTAGAATGCAAAATAAAGTGCCTACTGGGGTTTCATTGTTTTTGTGGGGTATCCATGTTGGTGTTTTCATCGGGGGCAGTCAATCATGTTTTGATTGTTCGGGGTTTTAAAGAGAATTTGTGTCCGTAAAGAAAAAAAGCTACATTAACACATTTGAAAAGTAAAGCAATCTCGTTTGCATGCATGGATCTTGTTGACTGAATAAAAGCCAAACCGTAATACGACTACAAGAACAAGGCTAAACAGTTTAACCTTATTAAACTATATTTGTAAAAACTCGGACAACAACAACACATTTTGCTCATTTGAAATTGCAGGCAAGATTCAAAATGGGGTTTATTTCCTCTGTAAACCCCCATGTGTACTCTCATTCATTTTAATGTCTTTTTTGCTTTACACGTTTGTAAAGCCCGTCAGTCTCACGTGGATAATGGTATTTTCAATGATTTTGGTGGCATTTTTGAAAACTGTCTCAGCTGCCCTTTATAATTGAAAAAATACCCGGGTCATTTTATGAGAATTGGAACATTTCAAATATAGCTCCTTTGTAATAAAACATTGATTTATTTATTACTCTATACGATGAATTTTAAAGTAAATAATAACGAACTGTTAAAACCAATCATTTAGCAAGTTAAAAAAAGCTTTGACCATTGTTCTGCTTTCATGGTCCGATTTTCCTACTTTCTCATGCTTGAAACCATTTGCGAGAACTGATTCAAGAAACAATGCTGACTAAATCATGATTTCCTCGTGTATGGGCAGAGCAATACATCGTGCAAGTTAATGCCGACTCCTTTGTGAAGGTCGATAAGAGTTGGCTCAAAGGCCACAATCGCAAACTGCAAACTGGAGAGGGATTTATAAAAGCATTACGCTTGTTTCCAAATCGTGGATAAATAAATATGTTTACACTTAATAACATCTCCGTTTTGGAAAATTTAAGCAGGGAAACAGTCCTTTTTCTGAGGTAAAGTAGACAAACAATATCCATGATCATATCTGATGACAGCTGATTGTTGAAGTAAGTTTTACATCTGTCCTTAGATTTACCCGGAAATCGGTACGACTGGCTATGATAAGATTTTTTTTCTTAATTTATTATTTATTTTTTTGTCCCATTTACATAACGCTGATTCTGACATACAGTTTTTCAAGCGATGACATATATAATATAATATCATAAATCATGTCCCTATACACATTGGCGACTCCTGTATGTTATGAAGATATTACTATTTTAATATTTAATGAACACCAATACAATGTGACTAAATCAAGTATTTTCTCTGGGGTTATAATTATAACTTACTGTTATACATAATGATTTTATGAGAAATCAGCTGATTCGAGATCTATAAGTACAAAAATTGATAAAATAAAGTTTTTGCTATGGTCTACTGTGTCTCGTTTACCTAAATGTTTATGCCAACAGCATAAACAACGAAATCAAATCAACAAATTTGTAATTTCACATTTTTGTTACTATTTAAAACATGTTGTTCACTGAAGTGGATAAAATTGGCTTTATTTATGTATATATTTATTTTAAACTTAAAACGGTTTTTCATTAAAGGCGTGATTTGAAAAGTATTGGAAATTAATAAAAGTAAGATAGTATAAGACATACAATTCTTCAATGCAGCTGTAGACACTTGAAATCGTGTTTGAATTAATTTTATCATTTACGTAAAAAGGAATATTTGGGTCCAAGAATACCAAGATATTTTTTCAAAGCTTAAAAGGTAAGAGAAAAACTACTATCTTTATCAATCATTTTTTCTAATATAATCAGTTCTTGCTCGTCTAAATATAATGAGTTAAATTAAGTTCCTCAGTGGAATAGTTCAAAAGTCTTTACTATTACTTTAAAAACCACCGTTCATTACTAGAAGAAAAGTGGTTGATTCAACCCATTTTGTTCAAATGTATAGACTTTATAGCCAGCATTCCTGAAATAATTTATGGAAATAAATGAGATTTGATTGATAAGAAAGTACACGAAAGGTTGTCTTTTCAGATGCAGATTTCTTATTATCGATGATTATAAATAATGACTCCTTATTGCATTATTTTTCTTTATATCAGTGATGTTAACGTTTTTATAGACTTTTCATTATTTTCTATTTCCAAAAGGGAGGTTTGAACTAACACTAACCACATGGATTCATATTGCACATTGACTCTAACATAATATAGATAGAGGGGAGCAAGTCCCTGTGCACTAACTGCACTAACCTAAGTGTGTAAACAATGTTTTTAAAACCATTTTGTGGGGAGTACCATGGTACGCTTATACAAACAATATCGTGTTTTACATGGCAATAAAAACAAATCAAACTGGCAAAGTAAAGACCCCTTCCACCTAAAGCTTCGGCCGACAAAGGATTTTCGAAATAAGGAGCAACCATAGGCTCCTAATTAGCTCAGAAACATTGAGAAGTTCCCCCGCCTGATATATTCACTTCAACTGTTTTTAAAATCGAAATATATTTCTTTCAATGGACCATGAAATGTGAAATGGACCTTTCAGTATTAATTGATAATTCAGCTAATGGCTATAGTATATTACAATAACTTAGAATCTACATGTTAAATATCACGAGGATAGGTCCTCTAATCTATTTCCATCGTTTGACTCATGTCATGAATTAACATATTCTACATTATCACCTGATTGAGATTTACAAAGTAAATGTTTTTTTTTTTCAATGAATATTTTATACTTCCGACACACGGTTGGGTTAAGAATGGTAACATAGATACTGGTCTATGATATAGTAATTATCGGTGTAATACTCATCCCTCCTTTGTAACACAATAATGGTACCCCTGCTAAAGCAGGACATTGCTCTATCTGGAATACAGCTAGCGACCCCGCAAAACCTTTGACTTATTTACATGCAAAGTTGGGGAAAGATGAAAATAAACCAAGTGTAGTCTGTAACATTTTTTATTGACCGTCCACTGATACACCATATGAAATATAAGAAAGGTTAGATTCGTGTGCAGGATTTTGTCAAATAAAAAAGTTTTCTACATTTATATCTGACACATATCCCTCAAGGTTAGAAAATAACAAAATATGTGGCCAATTTTTTGTTATCTCATTTTAAATCAAGCGTCTTACACCATTTGGCACCGAATAAGATTGCTACTTTTAGAAAAGTGCGATAATTTTGATTGCATTTTACAATTTTAATTTTGTAAAAGAAGCGAAACGATTTCGTATATCCCAAGATTTCGTTATTCACACGACATAAGTCACGAATTAAAGAAAAAAACATTGAACTTTTAAGAGATATAATCAAATTTTATTGATCTGTTAAGAGTAAACTGTTTAGAATTTTATTTTTCTTAGGTTGTTTATATAATTTACCATTTTTGGTAAATACATTTGATTAAACGGATTTGTTTGTGTGCTTTGAAATCCATTAGATAAATAAGTATGTTTTGGAAAAGACATTAAGATATATTTTGAAACCTTCATTTTGTGTGAATGAAATTACATTTAGAAATTCAATACATTGTATACAAAATGTATAAACCAAGATTGTTATCTGCAAAACGGACATATTTTCTTCTTCCAGGTTCATTAAATTTTCATCACACTCCATCTGAAATGAACAACTTTGAAAAGTAAGTACATGTACAGTTTGTTTTGCTACAGCATTGAGTAGCATTCTAATCACACTTTGACCAAAACTGTGCACAAATGTTTCTATTAGATTGAAAATCTTAGAACACGGCTAAAACACAGCCTTCAAAACCCCATTCAGCCCTAGCGATAGATTCCTAGACTTTTTTTTTACCACGAATAGGTGATTGTTCGTTCTGTTTGGAAAACGACTCTCTTTAAAATACACAATAGAAGAAAACAGTGTCTTGGACTCTGTTTTGATTTGTCATGCAGTATATGCAAAGACACTTTCTTTATAGAGATTGGGTATCATTACTCTGGTCCCTGATATTGTTATACTTTACCAGCCCTTTAAATATGCAATGTCTTAAGTAATGCTTGCTATCAGTTTTAGATACTTTAAACTCTCTGTATCATTTGAACTTGTTTAAGGATTGATGTCCATCTTGTATCTATGCATTATTTGGAGTGATACAACTTCAGACCTCTATAAACCCTGTTTTTCATTGCAGATTTTTTTCATTTTATTGTCTGTTTAAACATGTCTGCATTTTAGACATCCACATTCCAAGCCTAAATTGAACTGGTGAGAATTAAAGCTAGGAGTATAGTGGTAGTTAGAAAACTATATAATTAAAAACCAATTCCAAGAATATCCAGTAGCCTTAATCTGTTTATCCATCTATTTCATTTGATCAATAATTTATAAATTTTTAATTTGCAGAACTGTAAATAAGATGTACATGCTTATACTGGTAACGTAGAGCATCTACGAACCATTTTAAAAAAGATTTACTCCCTATCTATGATTGTATTACTGGGAAAGTACTTTAAAAAAAGACAACCATCTTAATACATGTAATTCCAAGATATTACTTTGTTAGCAAACTTTGGTTCTCACATATAAAAACTTTGAGTTTTTAAGTTACTTACGCTTATATCAAAGAAATGTACTTTTTTCAGCTTTGGGAAACTCCATTTAAGTAATTACAGGTAATTCAACCAAAGATATTACCACGTATATCATTGTAATTCAAATTATTATTTATGACTCATTAATTTATGCACTACATTTTAACGCAACTGCTTCAGCAAGTTATATTTAGGCTTTATATTTGCATTTTTTTTAGTGTTGCTTGGTCGCATTTTATTATTTTTTAAGCTTGAATACCACAGTTCTAAGTTTCCTGTTCGATTTTATACACATTTTACAGTTGCGAAGTTTTTGGCAGCTTTTAGGAATCTGCTGATTTTGAAATGAAATAGAGTTTAATGTAGGTCATGCAGAGAAAGTAAAATATTGAACTGAATTATAAATTATATAAATGCTAAAATTGACACTGAATTCCGACTCATATAGCACAAAAAAGAACTTCAAATTTTTACGGTGCCATTAAACAATAGCTAAAGAAGTATATATTAAGCAGATGTTTATGCTTATTATTTGTCACAGGTTTTTAGAAGCATGTAAAGTTTAGTTCTGCACATCTCCCATATTTTTAGCATTTTTTGTATTACTTCACCATTGTGTCACACTTTCGAAAGAGTCGAAGTCTATTGGAAGTTATCATTTAAAGTCAATAAAAAGGAAAAGATTGCAAAACTATGCCACTGAAAGAAGCCAAAAAGTAAAGAATGAGCATTTGAATGGCGATGTTAAAAAGACAAAATCAGTAGACATTGAAGACAAAAAAACACTACCAAGAAGCACTTATAACTAAAACTGAGTACCCAAGTATACTGAAAAGAACTTGTTAGTGCATTTGTCTAAATATCTTGGTTTTCTTTTTTCTACAGTATAATCAATTCTTTATAACACCATATGTAAATTTTACTAATGAACCAAAATGATATAAACCTAAAGTTGTTTTTCTTTTCTTTTCCAGTTTTGACCCATTTCAAGTTTTTGAGGTAAGACATATACCAGCATCAAAAACGTATACATACGTTATATATTTTATAAAAATCAGGCCAAAAAAAAAATATGTTTTTCTGGTTTCCATACACACCCTTGTTTTTTTTTTATGCCGACCCTAGACTTTTTGCCTTTTTTGCTTTAACACTGTTAACATGAAATTTACTCCCCATTAACTCAAGATAAAAGATTTAAAAAAAAATAATGCCTACCAACCGACCCTATTTTTTGGGGCATGAAATCAGAAACACACATACTTTTTGTCTTACTATTTATTTAATAAAGTCAACGGCCAAACGAGAAGCAAAATGACAAACATTCAGAGTGAAGGAAACAAAACACTAGACAAATAACACAGATACATTAACCTCCCTTAGATCACTTAAATCACCAAGAATTTGAAAGGTGATAAGAATTTTAGAAAATATTATTACATACAGAAAAAGTAATTACATGATACTTCAAACAAGAATATGTCCATTCAATTTGACAACTAAGACTGATTTTTTTTCAGGTATCACACTATCCATGTTCCATATTATATGTCAAAGTAGTCAAAGGGTACAACATAACGAAAGGATGGGCGGCAGATCTCAGTAAGTCAAGTAATGTGAGAAAGGAGGAATACATAAGTTGTATAACGATTTTGAAATATATAAAGAAAAGTATCAAACAATTGAAAACTTACAGTCAAAACATAAAATATTAATTAAAAGTTCTACATTTAATATCATTCAATAATAATGTTAAAGAATTGTTACTTTGATGGGAACAAGTTGCCCCGACATACTTTAAATTACCTACTATGTACTGGATACCTAAATTGCACAAAAATCCATATAAATCTCGTTTTATCTCTGCTTCAAGTAAGTGTTCTTTAACCCATATTTCCAAAGTTCTATCACTTACTTTAACTACTATGAAGGAATTTATTATTCAATACTGTGAAAGGGTATTCGAAAACAGTGGAATTAATTATTTTTGGAGTGTAAAAAATTCTCTTGATGTTTTGGACAAGCTTCGTGCTTTTGAAAATACTTTTCATACCGTTGATAGTTACGATTTTTCTACTTTATATACTAACCTTCCACATAATCTGATTAAAAAGAAATTTGAATATTTGGTTAAATGGTGTTTTGACAAATCTAAAAGTGATTATATCTGTTCTAGAGTTTCAAAATCATTTAGTAAATCATTTTTTAGTAACGAGACTCAAAAGGGTTACATCAACTGGACTGATGCAGAAACTATTACTGCTCTAAATTATTTGTTAGATAATATTTACATACGTTTTGGTAAACAAATTTATCGCCAAATTATTGGTATTCCTATGGGTACTAAGTGTGCGCCACTTATAGCCGACCTTTTCCTATACTGTTATGAATCACAATTTATTGCTAAATTACAAAAAGACCCGAACAAACAGAACCTAATCGAAACTTTCAATTATACTTTTAGATATTTAGATGACATTCTTGCACTCAACAATCCTTCATTTTCTAATTTTATTACAGATATCTATCCTTCTGAATTAACCTTGAACAAATCTAACGTCACCGGTGATAGATGTCCTTTTTTAGATTTAGATTTAAGCATTATTGACGGAAAATTACATACCAAAGTATATGATAAACGTGACGACTTTACCTTCCCTATTATAAATTTTCCTTTTCTTGAAGGAGATGTTCCACTAGCGCCGTCATACGGGGTTTACATTTCACAGTTAGTAAGATATGCTCGGATCTGCAGTTGTGTTTCTGATTTTAATAATAAAAACCGTTTTATTACTGAAAAATTATTAAAACAAGGTTATCGATACCACAAATTAGTAAAATCTTTTTCTAAATTCTTCCACAAGTATCGATCTCTTATTGAAAAATTTAATTGTACACGTCACTTTCTTATAGTGAAAGGAATATCACATCCTGTATTTTATGGTAATGTTTTTTATAAAGCTCACAAATTTAAAAGCAATCCAATAGAAATGAAAAATTGGCTTCAAAATTTATTACGGAAAGGATATGAAATGAATATCTTGGTTAAATCTTTGAATTTAGTGTTTTTTGGCAGAAATATTGAAAACTTAATACTCGCTTTAAAACTTCCATAAACGTTTTTACTATTGTCATTTTTAAGCATTATAGCGATCAAGCGTGTCGGTTTTGTGTGATGACACTTCACTAAATCATTATTGCTTGAAGTGTTGTGTCGGATTTAAAATCGATACGTTTGATTTTTTTACATCAGTCGATTGATGATTCTCAGCTAGCTGTCAGTAACAGCGAGTGTTCTATAGAGAGTTCCTTTACCGTCCTTTTGTTTGTTCTTGTTTTTTGTCTTAGGTTCTCTCTAGTAGAATTGGACTTTGATCGATTTGATTTTTATTGTGTGTTTAGTTTTTGTGCTTTGTCTAGGAATATTGATAGGGGGAAGGTTGGGCCCAAAAAACTAGTTTAACCCTGCCACATATTACATGTGCCTGTCCTAAGCCAGGAATCCTTGACAAAGCTTTCGTTTGTACTTGTCTTTTTGATGTTTTCTGTTCCTTGTTTAAGAAGGGGGTCTATCTGTGACTATTTCAGGGCTGGATTTGAATTATATGCATCTTATTTAGACCATGGGCCAATTGCATAACCGCGAGCAGTGCCAAATGGCCTCGTTGAAGGCTGCTGGCGGTTGTCCATTGTGGTTTTTCTAAATTGCCGTTTAATTGTGGGCTGTGTCGCGTACACTTATTCCACATCTCTTTATTTTCTATTTGAAATAAGAAAATCATGGTACAAATGTAATAGGTGTGATTTTATTTAAAGCATAAAACACTGACCATAAAAAAATCGTAAGTTAATCAAAATGTTGGTTATGTACCAATTTTCATGGATTGCTGACAAAATGCCAGTTCGTTATAAGTTCTTAAATTCATGGTTGTGAAGTTTGCATTGTGCAAAGCAATCTTAAACTTTCTCCTCGTGGCAAACAAATTTTTGTGAATCAGCCCCCCAACGAAAACCAAGAAAATTGATACTCAACTAAAAACAATGTACAATAGTAAGTCAAAACGATGAAAAAAATGGTCTATAGCAATCCTATGAAGATATTGTTTATTTGAATTCATAGTGGACACCCCGGATCCCTTTGTATCACTATTCATCCGGACATCACCCAACGGTATGCAGAAAACTAAAACCATAGATAATGATGTGAACCCTATTTGGAATGAAACATTCAAGTTCTACATAGACGACAGGACGTGCAATACATTAGGTATGGTGTTAAAAGATATTTGTTTGCCTGATTCCATTGAGTAAAAAAAAAATGGTTATAAACTGGGTTGCTCATTCTAAAATGTCAAATTAAAGACAAGTGGTTTTGACGGGATTTCAAAAGACAAAAGAAAATTTATTTTTCTATTTGTTATGTTGGTGCTGTTTTATTTGTTGTCTGTATTGTATTGATGTGATAAAAGATCGGTTTTCACTTTATAACCATTGCGCAATTTTATTAATCATTATGAGTATTGTTACCTCTGTAAAATGCCTTCTTTTGAAATGTCTGGACATTGCTTAATTTGTTTTTCCTTTAATATTTGCGATTAACCACACCATTTCATTAGTTTTGGTAACTTTATTGCTCCAATTATCCAAGTGCTTATTTTGTCATATTCCTCGATTTATCTTCCGATGTTATTGTTTCAGAAATAACATTAGTTGATGCCAACTATACAATAGATGAAACCATAGGCACCACAACTCTCAGTCTCCATAACTTACCTTATGCCGGAAAAGAAACGAAAACTCTACAGTTTAATAAGGTAATCAGGAGAATGTATTTATCAGTTTTCGATCGTCACGATTCTTGTTTCATGTTTTTCCGTACATTGTAACTTCTAGCAACCGTTAAAATAATACATTTGCACTGTTTTTGTAATGTTTATATTATTTATTTTGCAAAAAAGTGTAAAAGCTATCCACTTCTTTCACATTTACTACAATATGACTTTCCTTTTTTATTTTCAGACATCTGAGGTAGACATCGAATTATGGGCGGAAAAGAGGTAAAAATCATTTATCAAAGGTCAAAACAGAGTTTCCCTCCGATTTTATTTAAAGAAAATCTTTATAAAGGCAAATACATTTATCATCCTTGTTATCATCCTTGGTGAAGCTCTTGGTGAAATCGAAGATTCTTAAATATGCCGTTAACTTGTATGCTTTCAAATTATTTCAACAAGTTTCTACAACGTTTAAAGTCATCCACACGGGAGACGGAGTGGTAAATGTTTTTCTTGCTCTGTTTTACAGCTTTAATCCTGACCTTCGGTTTAGTCTGACTCTTTGTGAAGAGGAACGTGCATTCCTGGAAAAGAGAAAGAAATGTGTGTTTGAAAGCATGAAAAAAGTTTTAGGATCAGATGCACCGAGGTCCTCAAGGGAGGTAAGTCAATCAGGTGCAAAGAAATAGAAATGCCTCTTAGCACTCTTAAAAGTGAAAAAAATACAAAACCTTTACCATTAATTTGACAAAATTTATACTTGTTGATTGCTTCAAACTTTTAAACTATCAATGTCTTTTTTCTCATTTAATGCCAATATCATTTCATGCTTTAATATTATTTGCAGGTTCCAGTAATCGGCGTGTTGGGTTCTGGTGGCGGGTTCAGAGCCATGACAGCTTATAGTGGAGTGTTTTCTGCTTTGGTCGACAGTGGTATACTAGATATGGTTACATATGCCTGTGGGTTGTCAGGATCAGCATGGTAAGTGTTATGTTTTGGTGGTGGGTTCAGAGCAATGGCGGATTATAGTGGGGTGTTTTCTGCTCTGGTTTACAGTGGTATACTAAATATGGTTACATATGCCTGTGGCTTGTCAGGATCAGCATGGTAAGTGTTAGGTTCTGGTGGTGGGTTCAGGGCCATGACAGCATATAGTGGAGTGTTTTCTGCTCTAGTCGACAGTGGTATACTAGATATGGTTACATATGCCTGTGGTTTGTCAGGATCAGCATGGTAAGTGTTAGGTTCTGGTGCTGGGTTCAGGGCCATGACAGCTTACAGTGGGGTGTTTTCTGCTCTGGTCGACAGCAGTATACTAGATATGGTTACATATGCCTGTGGGCTGTCCGGATCAGCATGGTAAGTGTTGGGTTCTGGTGGTGGGTTCAGGGCCATGACAGCTTACAGTGGGGTGTTTTCTGCTCTGGTCGACAGCAGTATACTAGATATGGTTACATATGCTTGTGGTTTGTCAGGATCGGCATGGTAAGTGTTGGGTTCTGGTGGTGGGTTCAGGGCCATGACAGCTTACAGTGGTGTGTTTTCTGCTCTGGTCGACAGCAGTATACTAGATTTGGTTACCTATGCCTGTGGGTTGTCAGGATCAGCATGGTAAGTGTTAGGTTCTGGTGGTGGGTTCAGAGCCATGGCGGCATATAGTAGGATGTTTTCTGCTCTGGTCGACAGCAGTATACTAGATATGGTTACATATGCCTGTGGCTTGTCAGAATCAACATGGTAAGTGTTGGGTTCTGGTGGTGGGTTCAGAGCCATGACAGCTTTCAGTGGTGTGTTTTCTGCGCTGGTCGACAGTGGTATACTAGAAATGGTTACATATGCCTGTGGCTTGTCAGAATCAACATGGTAAGTGTTAGGTTCTGGTGCTGGGTTCAGGACCATGACAGCTTACAGTGGGGTGTTTTTTGCTCTGATCGACAGTGGTATACTAGATATGGTTACATATGCCTGCGGCTTGTCAGGATCAGCATGGTAAGTGTTGGGTTTCTGGAGGTGGGTTCAGGGCCATGACAGCTTACAGTGATGTGTTTTCTGCGCTGGTCGACAGCAGTTTACTAGATATGGCTACATATGCCTGTGGCTTGTCAGGATCAGCATGGTAAGTGTTAGGTTCTGGTGCTGGGTTCAGGGCCATGACAGCTTACAGTGGTGTGTTTTCTGCTCTGGTCGACAAGAGTATACTAGATATGGTTACATATGCCTGTGGGCTGTCAGGATCAGCATGGTAAGTGTTAGGTTCTGATGGTGGGTTCAGAGCCATGACGGCATAAAGTGGGGTGTTTTCTGTTCTTGTCGACAGTTGTATACTTGATATGGTTACATATGCTTGTGGTTTGTCAGGATCAGCATGGTAAGTGTAAGGTTCTGGTGGTGGGTTCAGGGCCATGACAGCTTACAGTGGGGTGTTTTCTGCTCTGGTCGACAGCAGTATACTAGATATGGTTACATATGCCTGTGGGCTGTCCGGATCAGCATGGTAAGTGTTGGGTTCTGGTGGTGGGTTCAGGTCCATGACAGCTTACAGTGGGGTGTTTTCTGCTCTGGTCGACAGCAGTATACTAGATATGGTTACATATGCTTGTGGTTTGTCAGGATCGGCATGGTAAGTGTTGGGTTCTGGTGGTGGGTTCAGGGCCATGACAGCTTACAGTGGTGTGTTTTCTGCTCTGGTCGACAGCAGTATACTAGATTTGGTTACCTATGCCTGTGGGTTGTCAGGATCAGCATGGTAAGTGTTAGGTTCTGGTGGTGGGTTCAGAGCCATGGCGGCATATAGTAGGATGTTTTCTGCTCTGGTCGACAGCAGTATACTAGATATGGTTACATATGCCTGTGGCTTGTCAGAATCAACATGGTAAGTGTTGGGTTCTGGTGGTGGGTTCAGGACCATGACAGCTTTCAGTGGTGTGTTTTCTGCGCTGGTCGACAGTGGTATACTAGAAATGGTTACATATGCCTGTGGCTTGTCAGGATCAGCACGGTAAGTGTTAGGTTCTGGTGCTGGGTTCAGGACCATGACAGCTTACAGTGGGGTGTTTTTTGCTCTGATCGACAGTGGTATACTAGATATGGTTACATATGCCTGCGGCTTGTCAGGATCAGCATGGTAAGTGTTGGGTTTCTGGAGGTGGGTTCAGGGCCATGACAGCTTACAGTGATGTGTTTTCTGCGCTGGTCGACAGCAGTTTACTAGATATGGCTACATATGCCTGTGGCTTGTCAGGATCAGCATGGTAAGTGTTAGGTTCTGGTGCTGGGTTCAGGGCCATGACAGCTTACAGTGGTGTGTTTTCTGCTCTGGTCGACAAGAGTATACTAGATATGGTTACATATGCCTGTGGGCTGTCAGGATCAGCATGGTAAGTGTTAGGTTCTGATGGTGGGTTCAGAGCCATGACGGCATAAAGTGGGGTGTTTTCTGTTCTTGTCGACAGTTGTATACTTGATATGGTTACATATGCTTGTGGTTTGTCAGGATCAGCATGGTAAGTGTAAGGTTCTGGTGGTGGGTTCAGGGCCATGACAGCTTACAGTGGTGTGTTTTCTGCTCTGGTCGACAGTGGTATACTAGATATGGTAACATATGCCTGTGGGTTGTCAGGATCAGCATGGTAAGTGTTGTGTTCTTGTGGTGGGTTCAGGGCCATGACAGCTTATAGTGGGGTGTTTTCTGCTCTGGTCGACAGTGGTATACTAGATATGGTAACATATGCCTGTGGGTTGTCAGGATCAGCATGGTAAGTGTTAGGTTCTGGTGCTGGGTTCAGGGCCATGACGGCATATAGTGGGGTGTTTTCTGCTCTGGTCGACAGCAGTATACTAGATATGGTTACATATGCCTGTGGGCTGTCAGGATCAGCATGGTAAGTGTTAGGTTCTGATGGTGGGTTCAGAGCCATGACAGCATAAAGTGGGGTGTTTTCTGCTCTGGTTGACAGTGGTAAACTAGAAATGGTTACATATGCCTGTGGCTTGTCAGGATCAGCATGGTAAGTGTTAGGTTCTGGTGCTGGGTTCAGGGCCATGACAGCTTATAGTGGGGTGTTTTTTGCTCTGATAGACAGTGGTATACTAGATATGGTTGCATATGCCTGCGGCTTGTCAGGATCAGCATGGTAAGTGTTGGGTTTCTGGAGGTGGGTTCAGGGCCATGACAGCTTACAGTGGTGTGTTTTCTGCTCTGGTCGACAAGAGTATACTAGATATGGTTACATATGCCTGTGGGCTGTCAGGATCAGCATGGTAAGTGTTAGGTTCTGGTGCTGGGTTCAGGGCCATGATAGCTTAATGTGTAGTGTTTTCTGCTCTGGTCGTCAGCGGTATACTAGATATTGTTACATATGCCTGTGGACTGTCAGGATCAGCAAGGTAAGTGTTGGGGTACTGGTGGTGGGTTCAGGGCCATGACAGCTTACAGTGGTGTGTTTTCTGCTCTGGTCGACAGCAGTATACTAGATATGGTCACATATGCCTGTGGGTTGTCAGGATCAGCATGTTAAGTGTTGGGTTCTGGTGGTGGGTTCAGGGCCATGACAGCTTACAGTGGGGTGTTTTCTGCACTGGTCGACAGTGGTATATTTGATATGGTAACATATGCTTGTGGTTTGCCAGGATCAGCATGGTAAGTGTTAGGTTCTGGTGCTGGGTTCAGGGCCATGACAGCTTACAGTGGGGTGTTTTCTGCTCTTGTCGACAGTGGTAAGCTAGATATGGTTACATATGCCTGTGGGCTGTCAGGATCAGCATGGTAAGTGTTGGGTTCTGGTGGTGGATTCAGGGCAATGTCAGCTTACAGTGGGGTGTTTTCTGCTCTTGTCGACAGCAGTATACTAGATATGGTTACATATGCCTGTGGCTTGTCAGGATCAGCATGGTTAGTGTAAGGTTCTGATGGTGGGTTCAGGGCCATGGCGGCCAATAGTGGGGTATTTCTGCTCTGGTTGACAGTGGAATACTAGATATGGTAACATATGCCTGTGGGTTGTCAGGATCAGCTTGGTAATTAAATAGGGCAAAATTAACCCAGTTCTATAAAATTTACTTTCAAGGGCGGATTCAGAAACGTGCGGAAGTGGTTTCACTCACTGTTTACTGTGTACGAAAAAGGGGGGTTCTAGACCAATTTAGTAGAAAATCTACTCGAAAATTACAAAGTTTTCGGAAGAAAGAGGAGGTTCGAACCCCTGAAACGCCTTCTGAATCTGCCACTGCGTTTAAACTTAAAAAAAAAACAATTGTTCAAGTTATAACATTACTCTAGCTGCACTGAATTCATTGATATAAAGGTTTATATAAGTATTGAGTAGATTTCCTAGTTCATCTTAAAGTTTACTAGTTGCCATTAAAATAAGATTAAAATGGCAAAGCAACAATTAATAAATGCATGGTCATATAGAAAATATTTCAATTATTTCAGGTATCTCTCTCAGTTGTATTCAAACCCTGAATGGCCCAATAAAACCCCCAAGGAACTTCAGCCCCAGTTGAGAGATAACATAGATTCTAGTCCCTTCTTGTTGCTAGGTCCATCCTGTATGTACAAGTATCTAAGCAACATTATAGAAAAACGTAGACAAGGACAACCTGTCAGTTTCACAGACTTCTTTGGGCATCTTGTTGGAGAGACACTTTTACATGATGTAAGATAAAATATTGTTAAAACTTCCGCCATTTTTAATCAAGCACAAAATAGTTTCGATCCATGAATTTGAAGCATACATTCTTAATGATTATGTGATACCAAAAACATTGCAACAAAAATAACAATAGTGCAAGCATTAAATATTAGGAAAAAAGCTAACCTTAATGTTTACCTCAATTAGAAAATAATAATATATATATACGATGTAAGATATTTCTATTATTTAATTAAACAACCATTTTTTTTTGTATCAAGTACATAAATCGTTCAAATCCTTGAATTTGAAGCATACATTTTTAAGGATTGTGTAATACTGTATACATTGTAACAACAATATAACAATAGTGTAAGCATTAAACATTAGAAAAAAATAACTGTAATGTTTTCCTTAATTAGAAGCATAAAGTACATTGCCAGGATCAAAGCAGCTGATTTTTCCTTTGCTTCTTTGGACTTCTGATATCCGGAAGCCCAAACGGTAGTTTATAGCTAGCTTCTTTCAATATTATTTGATATAAATTTCAGAGAATGGACCAGAAACTGACAGAGCAAAAATCAGTTATAGAAAAAGGAAATGTCCCCATGCCTTTGTATACCTGCTTACATGTAAAAAGACAAGTATCAGCTATGATATTCCACGGTATGTTTTATATACATGTACATGGATTTATAAAATGACACATTACCCATAGGAAACAATAGAACGCTGTGCAATTTTATAACATATGGATAAAAGTTCGTTGTTTTCAGCTTAATTGTGTTTCTACGAATTCTTGGCTTATCATTTTGTAAGACCTGCCCCTAATACAAAGGTGCATTAATATGTGAAAGAGAAAATAAGCCAACAATTATAGTTTTTAGTTTTGTTTGTTTTTGTTCAATGGTAACACTCATTACTATAACCAATGTATTGTATGTTTTTATTTGGTACTATTTTTGAAAATATTTTTTTTCTCAAACTCGGTAATTCATAAAAAATGATATTTTATAGAATGGATGGAATTTAGTCCATTTGAAATTGGATTACCAAAATATGGAACTTTCATGAGAACAGAACACTTTGGTAGCAAATTTTTCATGGGACAACTGGTACGAGAACATCCTGAACCTCCTCTACATTTTCTACAGGGTAGGTAACATTTAAAATTGATGATGAAAACTTTTTTTTTGTAAACTTATCAGTAAAAACAATTTGAGTGAGTGAGTTGGTGATTGACGCCCTCACTACGCTTTATCGGTTATTTAAAGGCAATGAACATGAAAAGGATGGTAAAATGAAAATGAAATGATGATGAGTAATGAAATAAGGGGTGGGATTGGGAAACAGGGGAACAGTAAATTTTGAAGACCACATGAAAAGGGGAGAGGTCGGTAGGGGGCGGAAAATTTAGCCTATGTGGTGCACAACTTGGTGGTCCACAAAGGGGTCTTTTATGTGCATGAGCCATGGCAAACTCCACACAAGTTGGCCCACTATGGTCGGTGGTCAGGGTTTCCATATTTTAGACCTGACAACCACCGCGGACGAGGGCCACCCTATTTAGCCACCTAGGGTACACATTTTGGTCGCTCTATGGGCTGAGCACTGACCCGACGTCAGAATCACAAGACCCTTAATCCCCTCTTACCACAAGCTGCGGACCTATTCGCCACCCGGGCCCCGCACGGTACAAAAACAATTTGAAAAACATCATGGTTAATACTTCAATCATTCATTACTTGGAAATTAAAATATTTGAATAAAATGTCTATGTTAATACATGTATATTGTTAAAATGAAAAAAAAAAGAAAAAAAAAGAAACAACTATTAACATACAACCAAAATACAGAGAACTCCATCAATAAAATGTGACATGTACAATTCCACCATACAAAAATGCTTAAATAAAATCTTTATATGAGTAAAGTCTCTTTTTTGTTCCTTTCAAAGGCATGAAAACTTTCATAGGATTAGCTGAATATATGTTTTATTTGGTTATTTGTTATTTTCTAGGAATATGGGGCAGTGCATTCTGCATTCAACTTAAACGTTTGTTTAAAGATGATAAAAAGGTTATAAATGAGTGCAGGTCTTCTATAGAGGAGAGAGAAGAAATGGGTAAGTAAGCAGTGGTTGTGGTAACAAAATTCAAATGTGTACAATCATTAAAAAATTTTAAAAACGCCACAAATTTTTGCCAGCTCAAGAAATAGCTAAATGGCTTTTGATTTCCGAATATGGTCATTATCATTGTTGCTGGCCTTGACTCCCCCAGCGGTTTTCTTTCATATATATTTTGTTTGGTTCCAAAACTGCCAAAGATAAATTCACCATTAAAGCTTGTGGGTTTAATTGACAGTCAACTTTGTTTCAGAAAAAGAACTTTTAGATGATATGGGAACACAAAAAGACGAAGAGTATAGTGATTCCAGTGAGTTTGAAGATGATACTGACGACAAGAAACAAAGCAACAAAAGACAGAACAAACCAGATAAACCAGAACGGAAGGAAGAAGCAAAAGACCAGTCCTTCTGGAAGGGTGTTCTGGGACCATTGCTTGACGCCAGCTCCTGGATTAATTCTATCGAAGGCCGAGCAGCCAAAGTACACAGTTTTATGAGGGGGTTGTCTTTGTATAAAGTATACCCCTTCTCACCATTCACATCAATTAATGAAGAAAGTGCAGGTTAGTATTTTGGAAAAAAAAGTATGTTAGATTATTCTACATGTTGTTCTTTTTTCCTATTTTTGAATTTTCCATACAGACTATGTGTATGTTAATAGAGCTCATCTTCGTAAGCATCAACATCAGTCTGACCTTTTGCATCATTGAGGGTATAGGGTCATTATTTTGTATTCTTTAAATTTTATGCTATTTATTCTTTTTTCTTTAAATGTTTTGGCCACTTTTCCATTATTCTTTATATTTTCCACGTCCACACCATCATCTGTTGTCATCGAAATTTTTCAAGACTAGTAAAAACTAGTTTCTCCAGCAAAGTCAGCAAAACAGATGCATTACACCAAACAATGGAAGCTTATTTTTTGAATTTATTTTTTTTTTCAAATATTTAAATTTTGATTTATTGATCAGGATTCAAGTTATTTGATTTTGTAATAGAATTAAGATAATGAGATGTGGACGCTACACAACCCATATCAACAAGCGGCATTCTAAAAACTTTTTTCTTAAATAGACTTATTGTACGATTTTTTTAACTAATATTTTTTCTCTGACGTAAATGTATGATATTTAAAAATATTTGCAATAAAAAATTCTATAGATGCCTTCTAAAATTATGTAATTGAAATTTTCAGATCAGTTTGATGGTATATTTGAGTTATACCCCACCACAATGAAGAAGCTGTATGTTGTTGATGGTGGTCTGACCTTTAACTCACCCTACCCGCTTCTCCTCAGACCACAAAGACAAGTTGACATCATATTGTCGTTTGATTTTAGCGCCAGACCCTCAGATGACACTCCACCTTTTAAGGTACTAGTATATAAATCAAAGTGTTCATATGGAGAAAGTCATGGATATGTAGTCCTTTGATTCAGGCTATATATAAGCATTATTTAAGCAGTAAAACATAATGTTTATTAAATCAAGGAGGCCTAACCGTTTATCGAGGCATTTTGTCCGTTACGTGTTTCTACCATAGGTTAACATTTCGGTTTTGTCCGTTATATGTTGCACGAGGCAGTCCGTTAAGTAGTTTTATGAAAAAAAAAATCATTTATTTTTACGAAATTAACTTTGAGGCTAAAATATAGTAAATAAGTGAAACTTGTGATAGATGTGTCCAAATGGGTTTTATTCACAAAAACCTTCCCGCAAAAACGATTTTGATTTGATTTGACACTTCTTCGCAAAACGAAAAGGCGGGGACCTACCCTCTGCAAAAATGTGTCCTTATAATGACGAAAAATGCATTAAAATACGTTATTTTCGTCATTGAAACATTTTTTTTGTAGTAAGTCTTGTGCTACTTGCACAATAAAAATTATAAGAGAATGATTTTCTGGACCAAAATATTAATATTGGGACAAAAATGCCAAATTTTTTTTAAAAAATTACTTTGAGAAACATGGTCCGTTAAGAGGCACGTGACACTTTTTAGGTCCGTTAATGATGCATGTCTCACATTTTGAAAATGCAGGTCTGATGGAAATAAACCTTAATATAGCGTTTTGTCATCAGAGATCGTAAATCCTGTATTCCATAACTAAGGTCAACAGCTACATCTTGTAAACGGTCGTATATACTGGTATCACTTTCACCAAGACAGTTGTCAATTATAAGACGATTTGCTAGTTGTTTATTATGTTCTGTAGTGTCCACTAATTTTTTTCGTTTTCTTTCATATTGACTTTGTTTTTCTTTCAACGGTTCTTTTTCAAAACCTAATAAGTCAACATCGCCGTCTTCGTCAGTTAAACCAGGAGATAGTTTGTTCCCGTCAAATGTCAAAACAAACGAAGCTATCATGTCGATCATTTCTGGAAATTTACCGGGTCCTCTGATATCAGGGATATGCGGGGCAATAGACATATCATTAACATTAATGTTGTTAGGTACTGCAAAGTTAATTTTAGCATCCAAATGAACCGTTTTCATTATATTTATTAATAATTAGTAGCTTATTGCTTCTTTCATATATTATATACACATGTATTGTATGTTTTCAATACCGTTGTTTCGTAGAATGATCTAGAATGGTGTTACAAGTAAAGCCTTTTGACAATGGTTCATTTCTAGACGTGTATATTCAAATGTATGTATTTTAGTTTCGATAAATCCACATGAATTTTGTCTTTTCTTCTGTACCCTAGCGTTCAGTCCTTATAGTAAAATTATGATATGGCATATCAAACAAAACTATTTTAATCTTCTATCTATTTATGTTATTTATCGGACATAATATTTTGTCACAGGCACTTAACGGACAAAAAAATATGTCATCAGCCCTTAACGGACCATATTTTATAACTTTTCCCCTATTACAAAATTATTATATACCATAGAGCATTGAAAATTAAACAGAGTGTTGATACATTATTGTATTTTCTATGGATATCAACCAAAACATATGTTTTGTTATATAAAAAGAGAAATTTATAAAAATGAGGTAAACATGTTTACATTTGCGACCTTTAAAATACCAAGGAGCCACACGCCTTTTCATTTTATGAAGTTTTATAGAACTATTTTTACACAAATGCAAATCGTATCGAACAGTCATTCATTTTCATTTTGACAGATGTAATTTTTATAAATCTAAAATGCGTATTAATTATGATATAACAAATTAATTACTGACTTTCAGTGTTTTTTCTCGATTATACCTGGTTAACGGACTGTCACGGCGACTTTAACGGACCACAAAATTCGTGAAACACCTTTCAACGGACCATATTTCTCGATAAACGGTTAGGCCTCCTTGTAAATGAAATTCATATAATGTATATTTTTTTTTAAAGTCATTTTATCTATTTCTATAAATAATATAGTAACAATGTCCTCGTAAATAATTTGTTGGTCTTTTAGGTTCGTAAGAATCAAGCATTTACATTATTTATACGCCCTCTTGGCTTTTTCTTTCTTTCAGGAAATAAAGCTAGCAGAGTTCTGGGCACACAAGAACAATGTTCCTTTCCCTATAATTGATACCAACATTATGGAGAGGGAAGGGGTCAAGGAATGTTATGTGTTTGAGAACCCACGGGATCCAAAATGTCCTACCGTTTTACATTTTGTACTGTCTAATATCAATTTTAGACACGAAGTTTCCCCAGGTATGATCTTTCTCGTCTGTTATTTCTATTATAAAGATATTTTGTTTTAGAAATTATGCCTCTTCAACGCGATAGAGTTGATTATATAATCTTTAAAATCAATGGAAATAAATGTGATTATTCTTGCCGAGCTAAAAAATCAAATGTCTCTCCCGAGATGTTAAAAATTCAAAGTCATTGAGAATATAGTTGTAGAAGCATTTCTATAACGTTTAAAAGTAAACAATTACAAAAGGTTTATCACCAGTTGCGTGTGCAATTAAGGTTCATCTGTACCTTTCGTTAAAAATGGCGAAATTTTCTACCTATTTTTTTAGTATATGCAGAACAAAAACTACAAATCAAATAATAAAATAAAGCATAGCTGGACCTAGATATGGTAATTTCTGATTCAATTTCTAACTATTGTTCATTTTAAGTCCCTTAAAACTAAAGATCTCTTTTTTTTCCTGTTCAGATTTTATATTGAATAAGGACAAACTATCCCTATTGTGCCTCTTACATGAAACGAGGTGAAAACTTTTAGTTAAATCCCTTATTGAAAGTTGCATGAAATTTGAGGCCACAAGAAAGGGTGAAAGTGATATTAGCTTTAAATCGGGTATTTTAAAAGCGGAGAAAAAAGAGATCTCTAAAGTTAAGGATTTTTTCGGGAAGAATTCATAGTGAAAAGGTAAGAATTTCTAATATCTAGGTCCAGCTACACTTGATATTTCAATTTTATGTGCAGTTTTGGCTGTGCATATACTGAAAATAGATTAAAAATAACGCCATGTTTTAAAGAAAGGTACAGATGAACCTTAAGTTTGGAACAAAATTTTGAGGAAATGTCTAGTATTGCACAGCTAGTTGAGATGTTTAAAATTCGGAACAACGAATGAATAACTAAACCTGATTTCTATCTCTCAGATGAGTGCAGATATTGGTTTGTTATAGGGCTTTGTTTTGTCTTCTTTATCGGATTTGACACACTGAACTGGAAATTGGCAGTTCTAAGGGTGTGCTATAGCAGGCGGGAACCGTTTACTCTTCCGGAGTACCCGAGTTCACTCTCCTAACGACTAGAGTTCGCGTTGTTAATTGATATTCAGTAGTTTTTGTGTTTCCGTGTTTTATATGTTTCTTCTTCCTGTCTTTGTTTGTGTTTGCTGGTTTTGTCTCTGCCATTTAGGACTTTGACAATCGATGTCCCATTAGTACCTCTGCTTCTGAACATTTGAGAACATTCCCTAGCTGTCTTGTATAGCCTGCAAATACTATTTTATGTATACAACTAGAGGCTTCCTGGATTTCTTTTGGCTAATCTCATCTCATTTTAAACAATCGATTGAATAGGGAGTAAATATCAAAATAAAGTTGTTCACAGTGCAATTAATGTTCATGATGTTGTTTATCATTTGTAACAAGAAACGTGACTAGGTAACGTTAAGGTTCATCTTTACACTTTGGAAAAAATGACTGATATTTAACGTCTTTTTTCAGTCTATGTGGAGCCTAAACTACGCATTCAATTGCTAAATAAGGCGTAGCAGCGTCTAGATAAATAATTTTTGCATAAACTTTTACTATTTTGTACGTGTACACTTGGTTCGTTTTATCGGGGCATTTTCTTTGCGTTTTTCAGTTCACCCAAATATAGCCAAATATCAACAATGCCCTGTCATTTGGCCTCCACGTGCTAAGAAATTTCATTATTTGTGCTATTAAATCTACTCACAATCGGTTTTGTGGGAGGTTATTTAGGGGTATTTCATGCTTTATTTATGGTATAATATGAACGGAAAGAAAATGAATAGAGAAAACAACAAAAGTAATCTAGTAAACTGGAAGGGAAAATGATCGGCGATTTTTACATCTAGGCGCTGCTACGCTTTATTTCGTGTTTTTATGTGTCGTTTAAGCCGTGCATAGACTAGAAAAATAGGTAAAATATCTACCATTTTATTCGAAGTGTAACCATGAACCTTAATAAAGTGGTAAATGAAAAAGTCACTGTTGTATTTGCTTTCAGATGTTCCACGACAGACAGACGAAGAAAAGGAGTTTGCAGACTTCAAATTGTTTGATGACCCTAACAGGCCGTATTCCACGTTTAATTTCAAATATTCCCATTTAGCCTTTAACAGAATCACAAAGCTAATGGAATATAACACACTTAGGTTCAAACTATTAATAATTCAAAAAATCAGAGAGTGTGTTCGTAAACACCAGAACAGTGTGATAAGAAGACCAATCAAATTAAAAGACATCAAGAAGTTGAAGATAGGGAAAAAAGACAAAGAAGACAAGTTAAAGCAGTTCGTTGAATCTTTTGATTGTGGCGATTCAGACTGAAGATATTTTAAAGACAGGACCCCTTACAATTTTGAAGCCACTACACCCTATTATTGGTGGTAAAACTTTTCGGGCATTATCCATGTTTGCTCGTTACCATTGGAACAGAGGTTGTTAAAAAGCTCTTGTTGTGTCATAAGGTTGACTTGTAAATGTTAATTAGAGTAAAGTGTACGAATGTGAAAAATGACACTAAAATTAAATTTAAATTTAAAAATAAAAATTGTTTACAATATATACATATATTGTTAGACAAGCTTCTGTTGCTTCTAAAGAAGCTCTTCTTTTTCTTTTCTTTTTTTCATGTATTGTTTGGTATTTTTATGTCGCTTTTATTACATTGTGGATTTTTTAACATCATGATCTATCGAAAGATAACATTGAAATGCCCAACCAAGCAACAGATTGTCATGCCATAGTCAATAAATATCTGACGATACCAAGAAGAACATGAAACTACAAAACGTATATCTGGTCAATAGAAAGCAGGTCTTATATGGAATGATACACACGAGAATTGAAATGAGCCTTATCAAATAAGGCTGTCGAATACTATTTTCAAACTACCAAACTGAAGCTATAGTAATGTTTGACAAAATTTTAGTGTGCTAATAATGTTTCCATCACATCAAATATGATTTTTGAGTTGGTCTTACTTTCCTCGAGTGTATCGAAAATGTATCGCACACAAAACTGAAAGATTGGTAAAACATAAATATTTAATTAACAACGAGAAGAACTCATTCTAAAAAATACCAATACAAAACGACATAACGAATTTTTACATACAAAAGTAAATGAAAAGTGTATGAAAAGTTCGCAAAATATATGAAAACATATGAAAAGTTTCATTTTATGGCTTAACTCAACTATTCTTCGCTTGGTAAGAAAATGAATAATGGCGCACTGTTCTACAGATATAACGTATAGTAACCCTGGGCTAGCAGAGATGAAAAAAAAGAAAAAGAAAGAATGTAGATGTACAAAAGTTCTTATATTCCGATAAGCAACATTATATAACGCTCTAATGACTTTGATTTAGATATATTATATGACTGACACTAAACCTTTCGGATTTTTTTTACCATTGACGTCAAACCCGGTACACTGTACTGGAACTATGTTTCTAATTCGTTGTACACTTGTGTACCTTTCCTTTCAATCCTCTCTCAGAATTTGTCCAGGGCACAGTCTACAGTAAAATTGACGAATCGATTCTCTATAAATCTTTGTTTTAATTGCACGATTACATTTTGTGGAACATATTATGTGTGTAGTTCTATGTTCTAGCCAGAGGCCTTCAAGCTAAATAAACTATATTGATAGCAATCTTTTTATATTTTCCGTTTATTTTCGGGTATGGTAATAAAAAAAACAACAACAGATGCTTAAGTTGTAATTGCAAATAACCAATGGGTAACCCAAAATATTTTTGAAAAATAGTTCTATAAAAGATATTTTTCGCATTTAGATAAGAACTTTTCTAAAATTTGAAGAATTCCATCAAGACGTCAGCGAAAAGAAGAACATACACAAAAACATTGTGAATTAAATAGTAAGAGCCCGTGAATTGCTGTGGCAACCCATATAAACCATAAATGTATATGTTATCTGCTATGAATTAAAAAATCAAAGTACTGAAAGTACTGGTAGCCGGGGTAATCTACAAATTTTAAATTGTGTATGTGTTGCAAAAAATAAAAATAAAAAGCTATTTTTTGTATAAAAGGGATTGTTACAAGGATTCCAATGAAAAAAAGATTTTGAAAATCGAACCAAATTTCTTAAAAAGTTGATTTTATGGACTTGGCCTTGTCTTTGGTCAACTGTATAAATGTAAAGGTGAAAAATATATGAAAACCACTGACATATTAAGTTGACAGAATAAAGTAAGATTTCAATAAAAAAGAATTTTGTAAATTGAATGAGTAATAAAAATTCTACAGTCGTTTTGTCAATACATCCATTTTAGCCCCTTTTTGGCCACAATCCCAAATACAACACCGTTCTTCCTTCAGTGGATATAATCATCATATTAAAGCCTCATAACAATTGGCTGGCCCACTACAACTTAATTTCTTGTGTAAAACTATCTGCCTCAACAAACTCTAAAACATGGCGTTTTGGGGCCTTCAATCCTTAACTTTTCAAAACGTTAAAAATCATTGCATTTAGTATACTACTAATTATTAAAAAGTAGGCAGGGATTATCACAAGGATTCCAATGAAAAAAGAGTTTGCAAATCGGATCGGAACTCAAATAAAAAAAGTCGATTTTAGGCGGAAGTCCCCTTTTTGACCCCCTGTTGCAATGTAATTATCCCATTTAATAGGCCAAATGAAAAAAAAAACACGCATGTTTCTATTACTTTTTTGTGTTGACCCATCGGTTCAAATAAATTTATAAGTTCTGTATAGCATATTATCTACAGTTTATCTATATATTTTGCAGGCCAACGGACAACTTCCTCTGTGTAGTTTCAAGATTACAACTTTTTTTCAGATGAGCAAGCAACGTTTAATTCTGTAGGCTAACCAAACACCCTTTTTTTTTTATTAAACGAGGAATAACTCATGAGAAGAGGTTGTGAAAATTATGTTGAATTGTAAACTTTTGTTGATGTATAAAGCTAAACAATTTAAAAAGCATAAGATTTCTCTCATACTATAGGAAAACCATACAATTTAACAAGATTGCTACAGGTTGCCAATGCCCCCCCCTTCCACACATATTTTACTTTGACAATAAAACTAACTTTGTTCAACTCGAAACTCAAAATATTATTATTGTTCAAACATCTGAAATGAATACAACTTAAGCAAAATCTACGGAAGCTTAATAGGGCCGCCTCAGTATTTTTTTCTAATTTGTTATAACAGATTATTAATTTGTTATAACAGATTACTAATTTATTATATCAGATTACTAATTTGTTATATCAGATTACTAGTTTGTTATATCAGATTACTAGTTTGTTATATCAGATTACTAATTTGTTATATCAAATTGCTTATTTATTATATCAGATTACTAATTTGTTATATCAGATTACTAGTTTGTTATATCAGATTACTAATTTGTTATATCAGATTACTAATTTGTTATATCAAATTGCTTATTTATTATATCAGATTACTAATTTGTTATATCAGATTACTAGTTTGTTATATCAGATTACTAATTTGTTATATCAGATTACTAGTTTGTTATATCAGATTACTAATTTTTTATATCAAATTGCTTATTTGTTATATCAGATTACTTATTTGTTATATCAAATTACTAATTTGTAATATCAAATTACTAATTTGTAATATCAAATTACTCACTATATATGGCTTGGCTCCAACAACTTATTTCAGTTCGTATTCAGCTTTTTATGGTAAGGTGGCCATTAATAGGTTAATATACAAAGAATCATGGAGAGGCAAGCTTTGGTTAGGATTTACTATACCATTGGTCTGACTTTTGATGAAATCGCGTTTTTATTAGCTCAAAAACATAGAATCATTGTATCCAAGAGACAACTTAAACGAATAACAGCATCTATGGGACTGTACCAAAGAAAGCACCATTCCGACTTGTTTGACGTAGCATCTTACATATCCCTGGAGTTACGTCAATCAGGACAGCTACATGGATACCGATGGATGCATGCCAAGTGTAAAGAAAAGGGATTTGTTGTTGACCAAGAGACAGTGCGATCATTTATCAAGTGCGTCGACCCAGAAGGTGTTAAATGTCAAAGATTAAGAAGACGAGAATACAGCAATAAAGGTCCAAACTATTTGTGGCACATGGATGGCTACGACAAACTTAAACCATATGGTATTTGCATCCATGGTTGTGTCGATGGTTTCTCCCGCAACATAATGTGGATGGAAGCATACTCGACTAACAATGACCCAAGAATAATTGCGGGATACTTTATGGATACAGTGAGGAGATTACATGGCTGTCCCCGGGCCGTGCGAGCCGACTTTGGAACAGAAAACGGTATTGTGCGCCAAATACAGATATTTTTGCGAGACTGTGACGACAACGTGACCGATGCATTTCTTTATGGAACAAGTGAATGCAATCAAAGAATAGAAAGTCGGTGGGGAATTTTAAGGAAGGAGAATGTACAGTTTTGGATGAATGTTTTTGAAAGATTTAAAGAAGATGGTCATTACTGTGGGGATTATTTGGATCAAAACCTTGTTCGGTTCTGCTTTATGAATCTTATCCAGGTATGTCAGTGTGTGGTTTGCATATTTTTTCTGTGTAATCAAGGACAGTCACACATTGAAACACAGGGGTTTAAGTTATTAAAACAACTTGGTTCAGTTTCTCTCAAATCCTTACATCAGAACCACTGAGCAAACATTTTGAATGTTAAAAAAAAAAAATCGTAAAAAAATTATACCCAATGGGACACCAAAATTAAATTTCGGTACGGGTGGGGACATTTGTGACTCGCTTTGTGATCACAGCCAGTACTTGTTATTATCATAGATGTATTGGGATACTAAAATAAAACATCTATGCAGGAATTAAATAAAACTGCAAAAACTTGTTTTGTACATCCCTGATCTATGTTGTTATTAAGTCCCCGATCACGAAATGTTAGTTATTTTTCTTTTATATATATTATTATTATAACTTGTCCGGAGTTCTATAGGGAACTGTATGGACGGATGTATATAATATTTTGCACCTATGTAGATACGTATCCAAAAGTGTGCAATGGCCACCAGTTTTAAAATGACGGCCATTTTTCTGAGGGCGCCCCAAATTGCGAAAATGAAAAACTTGTCCGATTTTAACAAAAATTGTTTTACTGGTCAATATTTAAGTCCTGAATAAAATAAAATGCCATCCTTTTCGGGAAAAAAAAGCCGCCAAAGTGTGAAAATTTCAAAGTTGTCTGATTTTAACGAAAATTGGTATATAGGTCAATTTTGATGCTGCGACGTTTTCGAAAAAATCCAAGATGGTCGTCATGTTCAATATGGCTACCAAAGTGCGAAAAATTCAGTCATCCAATTTTAACAAAACCTGAAATCTAAGGGTTTCTTGACATACTGAACAGGAAAGTGAGGAGATTTTTTGTGTGACTTGCTTGCAATCATAATCAGAACTTGTTCTACTTTTTCGTCCACCCTGTTACGACTTCTATCAAACTATTTTGTCATTATAAAGTGTTTTACTCGTTTTAAGGCTACTATAACTGCCATATCGCAAAGAATATTATCTAATTCCTAAGTCCACATTTTGTATCAGTCGAAAATGTGGACTAATGAACTAAGAAATTTCTATGCGATTTGCAGTTTTTTGTTGGATATGGATTGTTGAAGAGAAAGGGGCAGATAAAAATTGATCAAGGTCATTTGTGCCTGTGATGCCGATTAATAAAATGGAACTGCAAATCTTAAGGTTCATCAGGACCGATTGAAATTTTTGACTAATTTTTTTCATTTATGCACAGCATATACAACAAACTTTTCGGGCAAATAAAGTGTAGTAGGACCTAGATACTCCGATAACATTATGATAATAATTTTGTTGTAAATAAAGCAGTCTTTCTTGTCTGCTTTTTTTCCGTTGAAATCCCATTTTGACTAAGGACAAAATTTCCATATTGTGCCTCTCAAAAACAAGTTGGTGAACGCTTTTGATCCAGGTTCAATAAAATTTTGCACGGGATTTGAGGCCTTGCAAAAGGATTTAAATTGTAATAGCCTTTAATTTTTTGTTCTCAAAAGCGTAGAAAAAGCAGAACTAAAAACATTAAAGATGTTAACGTGCATATATGTGCAAAAGTAAATCTGAATTTATTATATCTAGGTCCTGCTACGGTTTGTTTTTAAGAATTATATGCCGTGTTTGCTGTGCATATAGGGAAAATTAAATAAAAAAAATAGTCTTGTAAAAGGAACGGTACTGATGAACCCTAATAGTATAGATGTATTAAAAGCATATTCGGAGACTGTGATTCATTATTTTGTGAATATTATTTTCTACATATATATATAATACTAAATATGTTTTAATCGACAGGATGAACTTAACACCATTGTAGAGACGTGGAATGGACACAGAATCCGCACCACCAAAAATCAAAGGACACCGAGCGGACGGCCAGTTGTTCTCTTTAATTTGCCAGAGTTGTGTGGTGCTGATGATTATCTGCATGTTGTTGAGGAAATTAGGATGGACGTTTGTGAAGAAGAATGTATAAGAAAGTCTGAAATTCCATGTGATGAAGATGTGTTTGATTTGTGTCATTGTGAAATGGAGGAACATGGTTGGAACAATGCATCAAACCCTGAAGAAGCTATCGAATTATACATCTCTTTGCGTCCAATCATACGCAATTGTGTGCTGTAATTAAATGGCAGACTTAAATTACTTTGATTATATTTTGGTTGATCAAGTCATCCCGTTCAGAAAAGGACGAGGAAAAAAATATTCGCAGGGAGGTTTTCTACCATATGAAATAATGGTAGTTTTGAAAAAAAAAAAATTTTGTCGCGACGCGTCACATAAATAAAAAAAAAATGACCAAAATATAATAAAGAAGTGGAGAAGTCGCAAACAACAGCTAATCCCTTCGCCCGTCATTGATTTGAAGTAATTAAGTACATTTCTGCAAATCATCCATGCTGAACATATAGGTCAAGGTGATCTAATTTTGGTATGGATGCTGGGTACTATCCAGGCTGCACCGACTAACCCAATATCATCTCTCTATCACTTGCAGTTGCTAAGATATGGACTTAAACCAAGTCATTCATGCGGAAAATGTAGGTCAAGGTGACCTAATTTTGATGCGGATGCTGGTTACTATCCATGATGTACCAACTGACCCAATATCATTTCTCTATCACTTGCAGTTGCTGAGATATGGACTTAAACCAAAACTTTAACCCAAGTCATTCATGGGGAAAATGAAGGTCAAGGTGACCTAATTTTGATACGGATGCTGGATACTATCCATGATGTACCCACTGACCCAATATCATCTCTCTATCACTTGCAGTTGCTGAGATATGGACCTTAATCCAAAACTTTAACCTGAGTCATTCATGTGGAAAATATAGGTCAAGGTCACATAATTTTGGGTACTGATGCTGACCCCCATCAAAGATGTACCTACTGACCAAAGATCATTCCTCTATGATGTTTAGTTTCTTAGTTATTGACAAAACAAAAACCATTACGTACGTATGTACGTACGTACGAACGAACCAAACGCTATATCCCCTCCCCAACTCTGTTGGGCTCTGGGATAAAAAAGCAACCCCCTACTTTTCAAGTTAATGGTCGGTCCCTACTCTGAACATGCTGAGGGGGGGGGGGGTCTTTTTTTATCTATTTTTGCGGTGTCTCGTGACAAAATATTCCTTTTTCGTAATTAACATTATTTTAGGCCAAAGAAATTCCTCCTCAGAATATTTTATTCTTAACCGCTGCTACTCAAAATATATTTGCTTCTTAAAAATCAATCAATTATTTTACCAAATACCAGATTCAAAATATTTTTAGGAGATCAGTTTGTACGAACAAGAAGTCACAAAATACAAATTTTGAACTTCAAAGGGCCATAACTCCTATAAGGGGTCACGTGACAACTTTGATCCCATAGACTTTTGTAGAGCTAAACAAGCTGAACATTTAAGTAAGCAAAGGTTTTTCTCTAACTGCAATAGTATTCATTCGACAAATTACTCGACCTATGTTCCATTTTAACCCATGGCCGTCATGTATTTGTCTTAATCTTATAATCCTAATGAATAACTATACCAATATACCAATTTAATTACTATTGGACTTATGGTGTCAGAGGAGTTAACGTTTGAAAAATAGAATGAAAATGACTGAAAATGGTCAATTTTGACAATCTAAGGGGAAAAAACTCCTATAAGAAATGGTCCTAGGACTTTGCCCAAATATATCAATTGAAGATCCTGATTTGTTTAGTCATATGCAATTAAAATTTTGCTGATATCTTGTATAGTTTTCAAGATAAAGGGTTAGATAAGTGCAAACTTGGGGAAAAATCAAGAACAAAGGGCGATAACCCCTACATCAGTTGTTGGATCTTCGTGAAAATCTCATGGCAGGTTAATCTGGAGGTGTTGAACACTTTTGCCTAAACAAATATTAAATATCTGTATCCGTTTTCGAGTTATTTGAGAAAACATTAATTTACCCATATGTTCTATTTTTAGCCATGTGTTTTGTCGAATCAAAAATCCCCACATCAATTCTAATCATCTAATGCTAATAAATGACTATACCAAGTTTAATTACTATTTGACTTATGGCGTCAGAGGAGATGACGTTTCGAAAATAAGATGAAAATGACTGAAGATGGTCAATTTTGACAGTCTAAGGGGAAAAACGGTCATAGGACTTTGGCCAAATTATATCGTTTTAGATCTTGAAGGGTTGCTGGATCTTATTGAAAATTTCAGGGCTGGTAGATCTTGAGGCACTGATCATTTTTACTTTATGCCAGAATTTGATATCTGTTACCATTTATGAGTTATTTGCAAAAAACTGCAATTTACCCTTATGTTCTATTTTAGTCATAGCGGCCATATTTTTCAACAAATCAAAAAAAAACACCTTATAAAAAACATGGATTGAAAATTGCCAAAGTCACTCAGCCCGCAGAAAATCAATGTCAAGGTCAAAAGATGGCGATCCAGATGTACTAAGCTACTACTGGGGCATATGCATACCAAGTTTTATTAACCTAGGACTTGCAGTTCTTGAGATATGGAGTTGCTAATAAAACCTTACCCAACCAATTTTGTATTGAAAATTGTCAGTCACTCAACGGGAAAATCAAGCTCAAGAGATGGGGATGCAGTTGTGCTAAGCTACTACTGGGGCATATGCATACGAAATTTCATCAACCTAGGACCTACAGTTCTTAAGATACGGAGGTGCTCATAGAACATTACCAAGCACATTGAAAATTGTCACTCAACCGGAAAATCAAGGTCAAGGTCGGAAGATGGTGATACAGATGTACTTAGCTACAACTGGGGCAAATGCATACCAAGTTTCATCAACCTAGGACTTATAGTTCCGGAGATATGGATGTGCTCATAAAACTTAATCCAAGATTGTCAACGTCGCCGTCACCAGTAAAGCCATACCTAAATCTCGCATTGCTTCCCACAGGCGAGACAAAAACACCATTTTTGACCTTTAAAGAACCATAACTCCTGTAAGTGGTCATCAGACAACAACGACCCATGGAGACTTTTGTAGAGCTGAATGAAATGAGCATTTAAGCAAGCGAAAGCTTTTCTCTAACTGCAATAGTTTTCATTCTATATAGCAACAAGAGGCTTCCAGGAGCCTGAATCGCTTACCTGGTAAAGGGTCTCAACAGAGAGCAAAACTTTTCAATAATGAAGATCTTGATGTGCTTAACCATATGCAATTTAAATTTTCAGATATCTTGTACAGTTTTCAAGATATGAGGTTTAATAAGTGCAAATTATGAGAAAAAAATGAAGAAAAAAGCAATAACTCCTACACCAGTCATTGGATCTTTTCAGGAATTTTAGGGCAGGTTGATCTGGAGGTGTTGAACATTGAGGGCCCAGTATATAATTGCTTTGTTACAGCTTATCAATATTAATTTTTGACATCCTGACGTAGCCTTTAGTCGGCATGAAACCTGTTTTTCATGTTATTAATTTCAATGCATAATGTTTTTAAACAATCATTTGTGGGACGTGATGCAAAGTCTATCGGGTGATTCTAGCCAATAAAATAAGGTCATGCTGGCAAAAATTCTGGTCTAAATTTTCAAGCAGTCAATTCATTGAATTGCCTACTTCAATGAAATTTAAATGAAATTGGTTTATTAATGTAAAGATTTTTTTAATAAAGCAAAATAGTGTCTTTACACTTGGCATGCATCCATCGGTATCCATGTAGCTGTCCTGATTGACGTAACTCCTGGGATATGTAAGATGCTACGTCAAACAAGTCGGAATGGTGCTTTCTTCGGTACAGTCCCATAGATGCTGTTATTCGTTTACGTTGCCTCTCCATGATTCTTTGTACATTAACCTATTAATGGCCACCTTACCATAAAAAGCTGAATACGAACTGAAATAAGTTGTTGGAGCCAAGCCATATATAGTGAGTAATTTGATATTACAAATTAGTAATTTGATATTACAAATTAGTAATTTTATATTACAAATTAGTAATTTGATATTACAAATTAGTAATTTGATATTACAAATTAGTAATTTGATATTACAAATTAGTTATTTGATATTACAAATTAGTAATTTGATATAACAAATAAGTAATCTGATATAACAAATAAGCAATTTGATATAACAAATTAGTAATCTGATATAACAAACTAGTAATCTGATATAACAAATTAGTAATCTGATATAACAAACTAGTAATCTGATATAACAAATTAGTAATTTGATATAACAAATTAGTAATCTGATACAACAAACTAGTAATCTGATATAACAAATTAGTAATCTGATATAACAAATTAGTAATCTGTTATAACAAATTAATAATCTGTTATAACAAATTAGAAAAAAATACTGAGGCGGCCCTATTAAGCTTCCGTAAAAATCTGTCCTGTAACTCCTGTAGAATTTATCAATTTTTATAAATTTCATCGAAATCGGTAAAACAGTACCAGAGAAGTCCCACTTACATTTTTTTTGTTTGTAAAATTTCTTTTAGTTCTACAATTTTCAGAAAAAGGTCGTTTTTGTAGTGCATTTTGAAAATAAATATATTCATTGGTTCTAAAGATCGAAAATTTGGTTGATTAAAAATTTTCAATGACAAATTTTTGGAAATTGCTTTTGGTTCTACAATTTTCAGAAAAGGTCGTTTTGTAGTGCATTTTGAAAATAAATATATTCATTGGTTCTAAAGATAGAAAATAAGATTGATTAAACATTTTCAATGAAAAAATACTTGGTCTAGAAACAGCAGATTTATTTTTAAGCCTTATTTTCAAAATCGTAAGAATAATAAATTCTTTATCAAAGAACCGTTTACAGAACATTTTTTTTCTGATCAAATACAAAAGTTAAGAGGATTTGAACTTTGGGTAAATTATCCTGTCCATCGATGTTTGATTATTGCACAGTTTATTCCCATTGGGTTTGACACTTAATGAGATGCAAATTAGTGAATATGACTTCACTAATGAACACTCCTATAAACAAAATATCAATCCGCATTCGTATTCTTTATAAATCATTTACTACTATCGCATCAGATAGGCGTCTAACATACTTGTAAAAAATTTGAAAACTAAATAAATAAGTTTTATAACATATAAATTGCGAGTTAAGCGACGAAAAAACAGATCTGGAAAAGGACTAAATTGCAAGCGTGTATTGATATTTCTATTAATAGGTTTTTGGTGAACCGCCGGAAAAACCATCTGATTGCTTACCGAAAGGCTATCGTAGCTAAAGCCGTGGCTAATCGCTAGCGATTACCCCGGCTAAAAATCAATATAAATATACAGGTTATATGAGAATGCTTTAAATAGAAGATATTAATAATTGTTAATATATCTGTGTGTTTTTTCCTAGTCTTACTAAGGATTGTTTAGTATTTCATATTACAAAATATTAAAGGATTAGTTTAATTATGAAGAACACAACAATCTTTATTCTCATCACCAAATACATAGGTACAGAGAAGAGATAAGCAATAGAAGGCTTTCTTTACAGAAACTCAACAAGAGATAATAGAAGCAAAGATGTATCAATAAGGCAATCGAATGTATTAAATCCGAAAAAAGGCAAAGAGCAAAGACAAAACCAGAAGAGCCGAAACAAGAGTGAACTTTGGTGCTCTGTAAGATATAAACAGCTCATGCATGCCATTGCACACCTGTCTCGCGCTGCCAACAAGGTGTTAGAATAACATTATAACCGGGGATAAGGTGTTCACACAAGGCCCTTGTTTTGCAAAAAAAAAAAAAAAATCCCAGCACCATGGTCGAAATTGTAACACAAAACAAGGGGTTGCACTTAGTCGTGCTAAGCATACCCCCACTCGGCCATTCAGAAAACAGGAAGTAGATGACCGACTGACCCGGAAAGGGGAGGCACGTTACAACTCATCATGGTAAAGATGTATACCAAATTTGAAATCAATCCCTTCTCTAGAAGCCAAAAAATCTGTTACGAAAAATTGTCTATTTTTGACCCATAAAAAGTCTAAGTCAGCTCGGAAAACAGGAAGTAGATGATGGACTGACCTGGAAAGGGGAGGCACGGTATAACTAATCATGCTGAAGCTGTGTACCAAATTTGAAACCAATCCATCCAGTAGAAGCCGAGAAATCTGTTACGAAAAATTTCGCATTTCAATTTTTTTTTCCCCTAAAAAAGTCTAAGTCGGCTTGGAAAACAGGAAGTAGATGATGGACTGACTTGGAAAGGGTAGGCATAGTATAAATCATCATGCTGAAGCTGTGTACCAAATTTGAAACCAATCCATCCAGTAGAAGCAGAGAAATTGAACCGGACGGACAGACGGACAGACGGACGGACGGACAAGGTGATTGCAATATAGCCCCCTCTCTTACGAGTGGGGGTATAAAATATATAATGACTCCCATAGGATGAATTAATAGGTAACTAGTAAGACCCAAGAGCCAAAAAAGGGAGAAAATGCACATACATGATTAGGCTGCGTGAAATATTCTTATTTTAATACCCCTAACAAACTATACTCAATAATGAATGCATGGACGTGTTTAGAACATGAAGTTGCTTTAATAAGTGGAATAAAGTGTACCAACTATACGACCCACCAATCGACACAATGAAAGTTCGGTGACGACTGTCAGAAATTTTTGTTACATGTTTTATATTTTTAAACTTGGCATGATTTTGGAGCAATGGTTATTTAAACATTATCTTAGAATTTAAAATTAATTTCTCTCTGAGTATAGGTAATTATACCCCACGCAATGAAGCTGCGAAAGGTATAATGCTTTTGACTGGTCCACCAGTGAGTCAGAGAGTCAGTCCTTATCAAAATTTCCGTGAGAAATTTCTCATCAATTATTAATCGAAGGACTTTTATATTTTGTATGTAGCTTCAGGTAGGGGCCCCATATCCATATGGTTGGATACGTTTCAGGCCTGTCGATCGTCTGCTTCCTGTTTAACGAGCAATTTTTAATTACTACATTTTTAAATCGAAATTTTTCGTAACAGACTTCTCAGCAACTAATAATCTAAGGCTCTCGATATTTGTTATGTCGCTATTAGGTAGGGGTCCCAGAATAACTTATAAGTTCTTGTAAAATAAAGGTAATAACAAAATTACCAAACTTGGAGAATCAATCTCAAATGTCCATAAGACAAGACAAAACAAGGAAGACATACCGGAAAAAAATTGAAGCTCGCAATGGGCCTGACTTGGTACAGGCATTTCAAAAGAAATGGTGGGATAAACCAGGTTTTAAGGCGCGCCAATCATCCCCCTTCCATTGTGATCTTTGGGTCCGGTAAAAAAATAAGCCACAGTTCTTTTTGAGAAAAGAAAGACAGCAACTGAGACTTTTTTTCGAAATGAAAACATTTATCTTCGTCTAAATATTTCGTTGGTTTTAAAACAAAACCTTATAATTCTTCTAAATAATACTGCGGACCTTAAAAGAGTGAATGCATTTCCAAATCTGGACAAGTTATATAGGGTTTTACAAATTAAAACTTTAGATTGACTGTAAAATTGTTTAAAATGCCAGATCGACAAGACTTCATAAAAAATAAAAAAGTTTGAAATGTTTTTATCACCACTTGAATACTATAAAATTCATAAAAAATATATTTTCAAATTGTAATTTCCCTCATTGAAGATCTGATGGTACTGTGAGCCATTCTTTATGAGTTTTTCCAATATTGGCTATGTTCATGCAGTTTTCAGTTTCTATCAAGATATGGTAAATATAAACTAACAAAACAGATCTGATGAGCCTTTCAGGATCATTGTAGCCTCTAGTCAAATTTGTAAACAGTTATTTTGAAGTCGGTTATTGCTGAAATGGTCAAGTTTATTTGGTTTTAGGCCATTCTAAGATCGCCAAACAGATGTTGTTTTTCGGAAATATAGACAAAGGTCAGTCCATAAACCACCATACATGTAAATATACTTACATAAAACAAATCAAGTAATTAATCTCAATTTGAAAACGTGATTAAAGCAACCAACATCTGTCCCAAATTACGCAATACCGGATAGATGCGTGTGTTTCAAGGTTACAGGCGACAAATTGCGGAAAAAAGCGGATTCCTGTGGCCTATCGACGGAAATCAGATAAGGCCTTGAGCAATGTATCTTCAACGACATGGTATAAATAGCGCGACTGGTCGCTAGGCTTCAATTGTAAGCTCTGACCTGTAGGATTTTAATAACGAAAAATACAGGAACTGCAATCATGTTGAGGACCGTCGTTGTTTTTGCTAGCTGTTTGGTATTCATGGTATCTGCCCGTTCATATGGTAAGTATATAATTTGCTATCTCTTTTAAGTGTGTTAAAAGTGTGCCCTTGTGTCTGGTTTTTCTTGTTGTTTTTTTTTTGTTGGGTTTTTATTTGCTTGTTTGTGGTTAAAATAAATGTCAGATTTGTTTTTGTTTGTTTGTTTGCTACTAGTTCGTATTAAATGTTTTGTTTCTTATTTCATTTCGTCACTTTTTTAAGCTAATTTCCAAAAATGCACGAGATTTATGTGCATATTTTTTAGATAATGTTAACGCTTCTAGTATTTCAAAAATCTTATCTTGCTGTTTTATTGACAAATTTAACAGTAAAATTGTTGATCCATTGATCGATTCTCTTTGTGGCCGAGTTATTGTCCTAACATTTTATCTTTTGAATAGTCTTCAAACCTAAAGCAGCACTGATGATAAGGTCAAAATTCAGTAAATTTATTATTTTAAATATACACGACTAAATTATTCGCTAGCCAAGGTCTCAACTCATTTGATTAATTGAAGAAAAGAGAGTGTGGGGATGGCTTGCGATCAAAGAAGATTTTTTTGATTTTTTTTAATGTGATTTTTTACTAGAGACCATGAAGGAATGCTTTGCGATCTGTGATCATTTTTTTATTATTAATAATGTGAATTTTGTTTTACTAAAACGCATTATTTTTTTAAGGTACTGAAACCGCATGTCAAAGAGAGCTTCGTAAAGTAAGAGAAGGCATGAACCAAGACCCTCCTTTAGTAGGAGGAAGAATACCAGAATGTGATGCAGAAGGAAACTACGCCCCTAAACAATGCTCGGGCTCACAGTAAGTTAAACCTTTTTCTTATAAATATTGTAAATAAGTTTTTAATATTGATTTGTTAATTTTTAGCTTTAATGCCATTAAATGAACATTTAGTTGTAAGTGAAGACAGTTGCATTAGTATTGGGGGATTAAAACAAAAGATTTATCTACCTTTAACCCAAAAAACATTATACTTGCTTCCTTTAAAAAAAATAATTTCATGATTATGTAATTACAGGTGTTACTGTGTCTTAAAGGATGGTTCCAATATTGGTTACAGCGTAAACAGATGGGAGGCTCAGGACCAAACTTGTAGTAAGTACTAGAAATCTGTATTGTTGAAACAGGCACTTGATTTATCAATGAGGGGGTATTTTTTCCTTCTTTATATCATAGTCGATCCTCTTAATGATAACATAAGGTGGTCGACTATACTAGTATATAAAATTCCTTCTTTCTTTTAAATAACAAGTGCATCAATTTTGTTCTCATATCGGGTTTTCCCGTAAAATGAATCATTTGTATGAGCAGTGCTTGTCTTACTGTTCTACAATTTGTTCCTAGCTGTTCCTAGCTGATTTCATGATAGTTGTTACCTTATTCTAAGGTAAGGTACGATACTCTAACTACATTTATGGATTTTATAATCAAAAGTCATGCAATTAGTTTTAGAAAAGAATGCAACTTGCAATAATAAACGCAATTACAAAAGGGAAATTACACGGATTTGTACATGTTCAATGTACACATAATTTGTACAGTTATTTGACGACAAAGGTCAAATGCTTTATACAAACTTGAAACTAAGCATGTCTTGTATGATTTTTTGTAGAATGTGCCCGAGATTTAGAGGAATACAAACAACTTAGAATTATAGGAAAAATGCATTCCTGTTCATCAAACGGCAGCTACGAGCCCGTACAGTGTACCGGATCTACATGCTATTGTGCTGACGAAGACGGCCAACAGGCTGGACCCGGCGTTCATATTTCACGAATCAACGAACTTGTATGCTAAGAAACTCAGTCTGAAAAAAAAAATGTAAAATCTGCTTATTATACTTGTGTGATAATTTTATAATGCTTCAAAAATTCTATATTAATTAAATAAAGTAAAACATGCTTATTACTTGTGTTTTTTCAATTCATTAAAACTTTCAAAGAATCGAGAAAATACAATTAAAAAGCACAAAAAGCCATACAAAAATACATGCAGTGTTCATTTCTCATGTTCATGGTCTGCTTTTCTTTAAAACATCAAGTGATTGGTTACTGTCTTTCAGTATTTGTTGTTATATCAATGAAACAAAAACAAAACATTAAACAACAAAAACTTTTACGAACTCTTAATGATCATGATCATTTGAGGATTATATTTATCTCTATGTGTGGGGGCGGAGAAGTACCAAATGTATATTGGGGGAAACAAAGGCAAATTGTACAACAGTAGGATGAAAATAACAGCACAGCAATACACACATAAAGACAACTTATAAACGCAAACTCATATCAAAAAGGGGAACTTGTGTGCTCTTGATTGCTGCTGTACGAGTCCGTCGCTTTGCCAATTCTCAATTTATTGAAGGTCAAATTCGGGAAAGAACTACTCTCCAAAACTCAATAACGAACAAAATTTGTACAAATGTGAGATACTGACGTCCTGTATTTCCTCTACGAATACATGTCGTTAAAAAATAATTGAGTGTAGACTACAAAAAATGCAGTAGGTTTCTGTTTTCTTGTGTCTCAGGTATTTTCTTGGTGAATCTTGTCTCTGAGGTTCTCTCTCGCTGAATTGAACTTTATAAATTTGATTCTTACTGTGTGTTTTGTTCGAGATTATCAATGATGGAAAGGTAGGGCCTGAAAACTAGTTTAACACCACCACATCTTATATGTGCCTGTCCTAAGCAATGAATCTTTTTCAAAGATTTTGTTTGTCCCTGTTTTTTCATATAAATGTTCATAAATGGGTTTCGCTGATTATTTTGGGATGTGTGTTATAATTTTAATCTTGGTCACGTTCAAGGCTGCTGGCTATCTCTACAATATGCGACAGTCACACGATGAATTTGTCTTTCCTTGACAACAATAAGTTTTTTTCGTATATCCTTTAAGGGAAAAGCAAAGTAAAATAAAGACGATGTTGACCTTTTTTAGCTCAAGATTAATTGGTTCGCGGAAAACATGTTAATTTATTTTAAAATATACCGGTTGCCCTTTGCCAATATTATCACAGTTGCATGTCGTTTAAACAACAAAAATCAAGGTTGTTACCAAAATAAGAAATAATATATAAAAATATTGTTATTTCGTTTCACAATTCTACACTATGTCAACGTATTTGATAAAAAAAAAAATTCAAGTCCCTTGTCAAATCTATGGAGTAACATCGCAAAAATGAAAAAAATACACTTTATGATTATTTTAATTGTTGACAGATCGTAAAATATGACGATATAATCAAAAGTCTGCTGGAAAATTCCATGGATAAGTAGAATTTGAACTATATTGATTGCCATATTTTTTTTTTATTTTTCCGTAAGGCGTTTCATTAAAAAAAAACCAACAGATAACAAATGACCAATGGGTAACCAAAAACATTTAAAAAAAAGAAACAAAACGAGACAAAAATGATGCACATAAGCTTTATATTTGAAACTTTTCACATTTTAAAAATAAAAGCTTTTTTGTCAACACATGCTGAGCTCTGTTTCATGTTTGATGGGCTAAATAATTTTACTATAGTCCATTTGAGTTCTATAAATCAACGAAAATTCTTTTAATTTTTTTTGTCTCTCAAATAAAATTTATTTTTTAAACACAAATAAACTTTTTATTAGTTTACGAACTCTGATAACAAAAACCAAGATGTTATCTTCTAAAACAAAAAAGTTTTCCATATGATCTAATGCTAAATAATTCACTAATATTAATAATACCTACAATGGTGTGTTTATCTGACGGAACAGCCAGGTGTTGGGCCCACCTGAACATAATTGAGAGGACTAACAATAGGGGCGAACTCGATTTGCGCCAAAAACGAATCTAACTGCGCCACAATCAAATTGCGCCAGTACTCTAATTGCGCCACTTTCTTTGGATTACCCTAGGTAGAAACTGCGCCAATGAAAATATTGCTAACAACCGGTAAGCACAGGTAAGCCTGAAGACAAAGAAAAAGAATGACTTCCCTCCTGCTTTTTTTTTCGGGCTTGGGACAGGCAGCATACAATTGATGGAGTCTCAGCCCAAACAGACGGTGGATACATTGAATTGTAATCAATGTAATGAGACAGCACGTAGTCAGCAAACTTTTCAACTCTAGCGTCGGAAGGCATGTCGGGCATTAAATCTTCATCAAAGCAGTCGGAAATTTCCTCTGGCGCAAGAAAAGCCAACCCAAAAAAGTACTGCAGCCACTTGCTTATGTCACTGCCTTTTTTGTTGTATTCTTTAGAAAGTCCACTGCTTTGAATATTTCTCCACCAGGATTGGCCGAGATGAAACCTACAAGCTTTGATAATAACTCCAGGAAACATGTCCCTCACAGTAATATGCATACGATCCTCAAAATATAAATGAATAACGCTAATATTTAGAGTTAAACTTAATCTCTCACAACTTTCTATTATCATTGAACATTTTTCTTCAGTAAAGCTTAATTGCTTAAGGGTCATTTTGCAGGTAAAAATACAAAAGGGTGGCGCGCTATTAGATTCTGTTTACTGGCGCAGTTAGAGGATTGGCGGAATTTATTTGTGGCGCAGTTTCTATCTTTGAAAATACCCAATTGGCGCAAATTGATTCCGGCCAACAATAGTAGATTAGATGACCAATTAGCTCCACAAAGGATTTTTAAAGGTATACGGAGCAAATGCTGTTCCTGGTCACTAAGTTGTACTCCCATGGATTTCTATGAATTTTTGGTCCATTTTAACTATTAAGGTCTATGGAAAACATTTTTATTAATCATGCAAAAATTTTGATTTTTTTTGCCTGAGTTCGTATGCCATTAAAAAGTCATGACATATCAAAATAGTTAAAATATTTTGCAAGACGTAATTTAACAAGCCATTTTTCGTTGATTTATAAAACTCAAACGGACTTATAACAATATTTGAATTGAAAATGTCATTTATTTTTTTAAAATAAAAATCACACAAACATGTTTCTCAATAATTAAAAAAAAATGTCATTTAATACTATTTCTACATACATTTCCATGCTCAACAATATTTAAAAAAATGTCAAATTTACAAGACATAGCTAAGTGTTTTGTTGTTAAAAAAGCACTGGAAGGGTTAAGGAAACTGAAGGCAAAACCAGACAATAGACTTCCCATTACACCAATTGTTTTGGAAAAAATAATTGAATCCTTGTCACATCTGGGAATTTGTAAATTTTATCAGATTTTATTAAAAGCTATGTTCTTAATGGCGTTCCACGCTTTCCTTCGAGTTGGAGAGATCACGCATAACGGCAATCTGTTTTTGGAAAAGACCGGCTGATCTTTCACAACAGCCGGTCTTTTCCAAAAACTAATTTAATAACCTATAAGACCTTGGAAAATGATGGAAAATGATTTTTCATGACATTTAAATAAAAAAAGCGTAATGAAAAACCATGACTTCATATGAAGTAGAACAAGGTCATGAAAATTCATGATCTTTTGATTACATTTTCGTAATTGCAATTCATGACTTGAAGATGTAACAAAGTCATGAAAAATCATCATTTTCAAAGATCATGACAAATCACGACTTTTAGAAAGTCATGATTATTTATGACTTTTTCACTATTTTTTGTAATGAAAAACCGTTACAAAATGGTTTAATATGAAAGACTCCTAGGTAGAAAATGGTTGAGAAACTCAATATAATTGCGAGTAACTTCAAATCCTGAATTGTAGATGTGTTCTTGAATAATTTCAAAACATCTTTATCGACTTGATTTTGTAAGAATTTGGTAAAATAAAGCGAAAAAATGTCATTCTTGTACACAAATTGTACCACTGATTTTGTAGGTTTTTGCGATTTTCGTTATTTCAAACGACAACAAATGGGTTAAATAAAAAAAAAAAGAAGTAGTTTAACCGAGTTTAGATTCGGGACATACAAAAAAATCTGTACAGACAGTTTAAATTTTTATGAAATCAGACAAATATAGTGCTGACAGAAAAAGGTAAAATGTCATGAAAAATCATCATATTCAAAGGTCATGGTTTTTCATAAGATATCTGACTGTGTGTAAAAAGGAATAAACAGACTAAACGCGCGTCCAGTGTAGCAAAATATATTGTCTGGAACTTTGTTGTAATTTTGATTTCGTACCATAAAATGTCATCGTTTTTTCGGTAGCATGCCGTTAATTTGATTAGAACTAATGACATGTCAAAAAGGTGCATATATCAATTTATGTAACGCCAAACACACTGACAGAAATGAAATGTTGGGCGTCAACGGCACACGGACGGTTCAACGAGCGGCTATGTGAATTTGATAGTTGACAGACTCGACAGCAGATGGACTTACAAGTTGAAATATAATTTTTACATTGTTACCGGTTGCTCATCTTTTCTAAAATCTAAGCCCTTTAGATATAATAGCATTGTCACTGAATTCACACTATGACGGTCGGCGTCATTTAAGTTTAACATATTTATTTTAGATCCTGGATTGGGAAACAAGCTTTATGCTTATGTTAATCCCTCTCCAGCTAGCAGTTTGCGAGTGTAACCTTTATAGCAGCTCCCATTTAGCCTACTATTATTGAACTGTACAAAAAGGACTTCAATGCTGCTGATGAGGAATAATTTTCCGAAATGGCCATACAGCTCATTAAAATTAATTGCAGTTGGAGTTAACATAAGTGTTGTGGTCTCATGTTCATTTACTTCATATCCTTTCATAAATTATTCAACGTGCATAAGGTATTGCTCTCCTTAAACACGTGACAATCTTTTTTGTCCCTTCAAAAGACTAGCATCGATCTTTTAGACCATCCTTGCAAATGATGTCAAGAGAGTCGGATAAATTGGTTCATTAAATTTTCACCCCTGACAAGAGCCGAACCACTCACCTTGGTGTTAGTAGCCCGACGTCTTTTTTAAGAGGGATAAAGGCTGTTAAGTTATGTTGTCAAAAGACGGCCATTACACTTACCATCTGAATACGACAAAAAAAAATGGTAAAAAATATTTTCTTCAAACAAACAGTACTTGGAGATGGGGATTTTAATTGATGTACACGACTTATATTGTGATTAAGACTGTATTTGTTCAGTATACTGTGAAGATTTCTAACTAACGGTCTTACCGTTGCGTGCATAATAATGCATCTTTATTTTGTTCAACCTTCCTGAACTTTGTCAATTTAGTATAATTTATAGTATATCATAACTGACAGTTTTGTATTTTATGCAACCTGTTCAGCTTGAATAGAATGAGGGGATGTCTTTCTATAACATCCTGGTTCATTTCGGTGCGCCACTTATTTCATTATAATAAAACCATTCGTTGTTAATTACTCTATTATCATGGATTTACAACTATGAAAAAGAGTAAAACACCCATATATAGCTTTTTATCAAATTTGATCAGAAAACATTTTAAAAGCATGTTTGAAGGTTTCCCGTTTTCACTGTATATCAAGACATATATTTATATATACCTTACAAATTCTTGTAAAAAAAAGCTTTTTCATAAATTTGCACCGGATGATACTTTGTGAGGTAAAGGAGACAACAAATCTGACTTTTAGTTTGTTTTTCAAAAACAAAATGCATTTATCTTCGTCTCAATATTTCGTTGGTGCCATTAGATTTTGAGAAAACGTATATAGTTCGTTTTATTTATACCACATTCCTTTATAGGGTTAATGCATTTACGTTTTGACAAGTTATACAGCTTTACAAATTAAAAACTGAACATTGAATGCAAAATTGTTGATAATTAAAGATCGAAAAGATTTCTTTAAAAATATAAAAGTTTTAAAATGTTTTTTTTTCACCAGTTGTCTTTAATGCACTTTAGAATGGGGCTTGAACCATATGTAGTTTATTTCAATCCAGGGCCAATTGAAAATAGCGTGCAGCGACCACTGGTCACATTGAAGACTGCTGGCTGTTTTCCATTGTGGATTTTTTAAATTGTCATTATCTTCTGAATAATGTAAGATTTATGAAAAAATACTTTCAAATAGTAATTTCCCTTATTGAAGATCTGCTAACATTAAGCAAAAGGAACTGGGAGCCCATCTTTACGAGTTTTTGTCCAAGATTGGCCATGTTCATGCAGCAAGATATGGTAAACCAGATCTTGCGAGCTTTTTATGTTCATTTTAGCCCATAGTTAAATTTGTAGTTATTTTGCGTTATTGCTGAAATTGTCAAGTGTATTTGGTTTAAGGCCATTCCAAGAACACCATACAGATGTTTTTTCCCGAAATGTAGACAAAGATCAGTCCATAAACCATCATACATGTAAATATACTTACAAAATAATCAAATTATCAAGTAATTAATCTCACTTTTGAAACGTGATTAAAGTCAACCAACATCTGTCCCAAATTAGACAATAGCGGATATAGTGCGTGTGTTTCAAGGTTACGGGCGACAAACTGCGGAAAAGGCGGGATCCTGTGGCTGATAGACGGAAATAAGATAAGCCCTTAGCAATGTTACTTACGAGGTTTAAATAGCGCAACTGATCGCTAGGCTTTAATTGTAAGCTTTGGTCTGTAGGAATTTAACGAGAAATACAGGAACTGCAATCATGTTGAGGACCGTCGTTGTTTTTGCTAGCTGTTTGGTATTCATGGTATCTGCCCGATCATATGGTAAGATTGGTTTTTGTTTGTATGTTTGTTACAACTTCGTTTTAAATGTTCTACATTCGTATTTTGGTTTTATTTATTTGTTCCTTTTTCGGCTAATTTTCAAAATAAACGAAGTTGAGATTCATAATTTTAGATAATTTTCGAGCTTCTAGTTTTTCAAGTTTACAGCAAAAGCGTATAGGCCATTTTTATTTGTGGCCATTTTTGCTTAATGTTTTATTGTAAATAGTCTTTTTACCCAAATGAGTCCTGACGATAAGGAACAAGTTAAAGAAAATTTAAAGTCTCGACTAATTATTCAGTACATCATCTTTCTAGCCAAGGTCTCAATTCCTTTGAATGAAAATAAGAAAACATATAGAATGGCGATATTTATTTATCTAATGAGATTTTTTCTATTCTTTTCTATAGGTACTGAAACCGCATGTCAAAGAGAGCTTCGTAAAGTAATACAAAGCATGAACCAAGACCCTCCTTTAGTAGGAGGAAGAATACCAGAATGTGACGCAGAAGGAAACTACGCCCCTAAACAATGCTCAGGCTCACAGTAAGTTTTCTTGTAGATGAGTTTCAAATCAAATTTGATCGGGAGGGAATTGGCATGCATTGAACTTTGTTCAAACCAGTTTATATATTAGTATAGGCTTACTTGGTCCAACATGTTCTCAATTTACAGCTCTATAATTTGAGTAACTTGGATTGATTACATTTTGAAACAATTGCAAAGATATGCGTAAAAATAATTTGTGTATTATTAAGAACCACATTTATCATGCTCTATTTAGCAAATCTTATATTAAATGCAAAACCAGATTGTGTTTATTGTGGAATAAACCCACAATTTATATTTGTGAAATTTTTATTTTTGTTTCAGTTAGATTTTTTGCATAAATTGACATGTTTTAAAAGTAATTTCATGATTAAATATTTTCAGGTGTTACTGTGTCTTAAAGGATGGTTCCAATATAGGTTACAGCGTAAATAGATGGGACGCAGAGGACCAAACGTGTAGTAAGTTCTAAAATTCTTTAAAAAATAAATCACAATAAAATATATACATACATAACTTTTCTTTATTAAAAGGAACAAGTGCGTCAAGGTCTGATGTCAGATTAGTAATATATGTAATAAGAATCTTAGAAGACTTTTTGTTCTAATCTGTTTTTTTTTCCCGAAAAAAATGATTTTTTTTTTTTGTAAGTAACGCTAGTCTAACAGTCTTACAAACAAAACGCGCGTCTGCAACTTTGTTCTAAATTTCATTCTTAGCTGCTTTCATGATTGTTGTTACCTTGTTTTAAGGTAATGTGCAGGGTTCCAACTATATTCATAGATTTTAAAATCAAAAGTCGCGCAATTTTTTTCATAATTTAAGCATAGTTTGGGAGGTTGCTATTAAAAATAATAATAAACACAAGCTAACTGAATACAAAGCAGAAATACCATTGAATTTGTTTGTTCAACGTACACAGAATTGTTCAGTTATTTGATGCCAATGCAAAAATGCTAAATATAGACTTAAAACTTATACCTATATATCATGTCTTGTATGCTTCTTTGCAGAATGTGCCATAGATTTAGAAGAATACAAACAACTCGGAGCTATAGGAAAAATGCATTCCTGTTCAGCAAACGGCAACTACGAGCCCGTACAGTGTACCGGATCTACATGTTATTGTGCTGACGAAGACGGCCAACAGGCTGGACCCGGCGTTCATGTTTCACGAATCAACGAACTTGTATGCTAAGAAACTCAGTCTGAAAAAAATATCATATAAATTTTATAATGCTTCAAAAGATTCTATGTCAATTAAATAAAGTAAAACATGCTTATTACTTGTTTTTTTTTTTTAATTCATTAAACCTTTAAAGGAATCAAGAAAAAACTTTAAAAGCCGTACAAAAATACAAGCAGTGTTCTCATGTTCATGGTCTGCTTTCCTTTAAGACATTGGGTAATTTGTTGCCGCTTTTCAGTATTTGTTGTTATATCAATGAAACAAAAGCAAAACAAAAAACAACAAAAAATCTTAGGAAAACTGGATATCTTATTTGTTGGTGTGGGATAGGGAACAAATGCAAAATGTACAACAATACGATAAAAATAAAATCAGCACAGCAAAACAACTGAGAGACATAAACTTATGTCAAAGGGGGGGGGTCTGGTGTGCTTTTGATTTCTGTACAGGTCCGTCGACTTGCCAATCATCAAAGCAAGTTCAAATGTGAGAGACTAATATCCTGTATTTCGTTTACGAAAACATGTCGAATTGTAGATATAACAATATAAATACAGCAAATTTCTCGTTTCTCGTGTCTAAGACACACACATTTTGACTACATGTACTAACATAATAGACACACACATTTTGACTACATGTACTAACATAATGGACACACACATTTTGACCACATGTACTAACATAATAGACACACACATTTTTACTACATGTAATAACATAATGGATACACACATTTTGACTACATGTAATAACATAATGGATACACACATTTTGACTACATGTAATAACATAATGGACACGCACATTTTGACTTCATGTACTAACATAATAGACACACACATTTTGGCTACTAGTATTTTGGTGCTTGTAGACAAATTCGATAGAGTACACTTCAGATCTGGGTTAGTTGAAGTTTTTATTTGTAATTACCGGATTTGACCAATCGGTAATCCTCTGGCGAGTCTGCTGCTCTCCGTCAATGATGAAGGAACGGAATCAGCCGAAGTTGAAACAAGTGCGAATTTGATCTGTACACTGAATTATAGTCGCTGGCGACCCAAAGATTACGTTACAACGAGTAGTAAATATTTAACCCCCGGAACACCTGAGTTCAGTCTCGTTATGATGTCAGCTGGCAATGATGATTTAAATTTGATTGTTTTATGTTTGCTTTGTTTCTTCTTCTATTTAATCGACTTGTTGTTTTTGGTGTCAGTTGATTTTGTCTTTTCTTTTTTTTGACTTTCGACAGAAGCAAAGAGGCACCAATGGGGCATTCTAGTGTCAAAAGTCAAAAGGGAATCGACAAAACCGCTAAACACGAACAAGAACAGCACGAGGAAATACAAAGCCTAAAAAACACAAAATAAACCGAACAGAAATCAACAAGTCAAGTCGTAACAAGAGTGAACTCAGGTGCTCCGGAAGAGTAAGCGGTTACTGTCTGCTATAGCACACCCGTCACACTGCCAATTTCCAATTCTGTGTGTCAAATCCGGTAAAGGAAGACAAAACAAAGCTCTATGACAAACCAACATCTGCACATTCAGTAGTTATTTTGGACTTTCGACATTCGGAAGTCACATTTGTCCTTTTTTGTACCCTTAGACTATGAAAGTGATCCGTAGTACATGTACTTACTACATGTTTGGTCTTCTGCCTCCCATAAATTCACATTATAACCTTCAATAACGACACCATTCTTTGTGACACAGTAACATCTAAAGATAATTTGTATAAAATTAAATTGAAAAAAACCCATTAAACTTTCAATAATAAACTATTTAACAAACTGTAGGACATTCTCAAGAATTATGTTATTATCATCTAGTCTCATTTTCGAGTTATTTTAGAAAAACATGTGTCCTATTTAAGTAAGGATGGCTATGTTGCATGTTTGTGTCCAGGATATACTCAATTATACCAAGTTGCACATGATTATGTCTCCCCACTTTGGTGGAAGACATATTGTTTTTTCATGATCGTCCGTCTATCTGTCCGTCACATAGTTTGTAAGTGCAACTCCTCTGAAACTACAGAACCGAATTAAAACAAAACTCACCATATGTTGGTGTGCTTATTGCCCTTATCATTATTATTTGACCCTCATTTTTTTATTGGCGCTACGGATGTTTGAACGTAGAATTTTTGGAGGAAATGGGGGAGACATCTTTTTTTTTCTTTTCAGGGCAAAAACAAACTTTAAAAGGTCCAAAAGAGACAGTTTTTACAGACCAGGAACAGCAAAGGACGACGATGGCATGAGCGAAGGCTTCAGCCTTGGATAAGCTTAAATGGAAGTATTTGTATCTAATTTCTATAACACCGGGTATAAGCGTTACCGCGGGAGAGTTGCTAAAACGTAGGGGAGAGTCGCTTTGTCGATATTTGACCTAGATCGAAGCACACCAGGTATGTAAATGATAAAATTATCTATTTTCATTGATCAAATGTTACATATAAATATTGCACGGAACATTATAATTATTTAAGAATGTGTACACGCTAAAATTACCTCCCAGAACCTTCCATTTCATACCAAACACCTCGAACTTTTCCGGGCGGTCAGTGTAAATTTGGTGACATCGCATCTTAAAATCTAATTTTCTTCACAATAAATACATTATATGACAATTGCATGCACTCAGTATATGCACAAGATTGATATCTAAAAGAGATACTTCACCGTTACCCTTTACAAAGTCATAATACAATTTTATTCGTTAATTTTTCAACAACAACGTAAGTGCCGTAGGGGAGAGTCGATTCGAATTGTCTTGAACGTAGGGGAGAGTCGATTCGGATTGTTGTGAACATAGAAGAGAGTTGCATTATTTGCTTTCAATCACTTTTTTTTTACAACAAACGTTGTAAAACCTTGAAAAAGGTATCATGGGATTATGTTAGGGTTTTACTGTAAGTGTTGTCAGATATTATCAATGTTAATAGTATATAATTATCTAAGTCTGATAGCAAAGGCTCCCACCACTTCCAACCCCTTGCTCAATTTTTCTACACCTAGTTCTTCATGCAATGTATAACGCCCTATTTGATCCCGATCCCCAGAATCAGATAGACCAACATTGATTATTGAAAATTTTCCCGACGAATATCTTATGATTTTGAGATTGAATTTTTTTAAATCAAAGTGAGCTTTTCCTTTTTCTTATCTGATTTCGGGCTAAGATTGCAATCTTCCTTGTCCCCCCTCTCAGTTGCGAATCATCCGTTGGACCTTTTCTTTTTTAATTCGTAAAACAAAGTTTAACCTGTTTTTATTTTATTTTATTTCAGCTTACAAATATATGTGACGGCCCTTAGGTGACGGTGAAATAGAATTTGGTAAATTATACTCATTAGTTCATGAGGAGCTTAAAAACTTCCCGACTACCGTTCCGTTCGGATTTTCCAACAGTTGTATGGTGGAGACTGTATTCTGTATAAGGACTGAATTATGGTGATGTGGATGGTGGACATCATAAAGTGGAAAGGACTATACTTAATGGTTGTTATTTGGTGTTCCATTTTAAATGACTGATCAAACTTCCAAAATATTTATCTAATTGATGCATAAAATAAATGTTTTATAAAAAAAAACGTCATTTTTTTTTACTTCTTAAATTTTCGTTTATGGGTATATAGATGTGCAGAGAAATGGCAAACTGGGGATAGTTCAAAACATTTACCTGTGCTTGACTTTTAAAATAGAAGAAATGGGTAGACAGCAGTCTCATCTCATCTTAGTTCCAATTCTGCTCGAAATCAAGATAATTTGACAATCATTTTGTACTTAACAAGAATGACCAAATATTTTTTCAAACACGTAAAACATTATCATCTGGAAACCTCGAAAGACAGACAGGATAGGCATGATGCACTACATAGGTAGGGAATAATTTATGGTGACTTTTGTTTGTTCATATTATGATGCATACGTGTATAAAGTTTTATGATGATCTCGTAGTTCTTACATGGAAAACCATTTTAACTAGCATAACCAAATTAACCAAACAGCATATCCAAATTAACCGTTTTATACCCGTTTTTGGTATTGTATTTATAACTAGAAGGCCGTAAGTCTGATTTGGGACTGACGGACGGACAAATAGACTAGGACCATATATATGAACCTCTTTTGTAGGTGGGACATACAGTTACTACATTTACTCTTTACTGAAAGAGGGGCTCACAGAAGCCTGAATCGAACTCCTGGTTCTCTTTTTATGAGCAATTACCCTAATAAGGGTCCATTGAAAGGGGATTTTTGAAAAGCTAAATGAGATGAAAGGTGCAATAATTGTCAATCTTAATGACAAAAAAAGCATAAAAAAACGCTTTCCTCGATCTTAACCCCTATTAGGGGTCATCTGACAAGATCGAACCAATGTAGACTTTTGAAGAGCTCAGTGAACTGAAGATTCTCGATCTGCAATATATTTTATTCTGTAGGGTAAAAACGCGAAAATCCGCTATTTTTTTTACCTTTAAAAGGACCTTAACCCCTATAAGAAGTCATTAGACACCTTCGACCAAAGAGAGACTTTTGTAGATCTGATGAGACTGAAGAAGGTAAGTTGCATCAGGTTATTTCTATGTCTTATAGGTGTTTTTTTACAAGCAAAAACAGTAATCTGACTCTCCGAGTTAATTTATAGCAACGGCGGCCATGTGTTTTCAGTGTATCAAAAATCAGAACTCAACTGTAATGCAGCAGGACACCCAAAGAACATATCATACCAAGTTTCATTGAATTCTGTTTAGAAGTTTCAATGAAGAAATTATTCTTAGAATGTTAACGGACGACGACCAATTGATGGTAATCGGTCACATGGACTTGTCATTGTTTAGAATAGGGTCTATCTATGACTATTTCAGGACTGGATTTGAATTATGTGCATTTCATTTAGACCATGGACCAATTGCAGAACCACGAGCAGCACCTACTGGCCTAGTTGAAAGCTGCTGGCGGTTGTCCATTGTGGTTATTCTAAATTGTCGCTTGTTATGTGAACTGTGTCGCGTACACCTATTCCATATCTCATTATTTTCTATTTTGTGGTTCCAGGTGAGCTAAAAAAAAAAAAACTGTTCCTACAATTCTGTCTCAAAACTGAACACCAATGAACGACATTAAAATTAATTTATATTTATACAATTTTAATAAAATTTAAACATCTTCCGCACACAAGACACTACTCATCAAACATCAATAGTCTTTTATAGTAGAATTTTTATTTCATCTTTTTTATGGCTTTGTCGAAATGGCAATCCAACTGGAAGGTTCAATCGGCTTTGATACAAATGTACTTCCAAATTGATACAAATGTACTTCCAAATTGATACAAATGTACTTCCAAATTTGATATTCTTCTCCTTCGCAGCTTTTTTTACTTTATCAAACGAATTATTTCTGAAAAAAATAAAAACCTTAACTATCAAACTTTAGTCTTGGAAAAAAACATAATAATTTCATAACATGCTAAAATAAGTACTTCTAATCTTAAATAACAGCTAATTAGATCAACCTAACTTTTTTAACGACAATCTAAAACAATATGCAATAGAAAAAGTGGGAGTTCATATGACACAAGGAATTACAAATGAACAGAAGGCCATGTATTCTAAAGACGGTGCTATGGAAAAAGAAATGGCAACTACGTATATAAGTGGGGGGTGTCAGGCAAGGACTGGGAAATTTACAGATATCCTTGTGCATACAAGTGGTGGCAATGACAAACGCAGGTGAAAACTCGGGATTTGAGTGGGCGCAATAGACATCCGGAGACCAACTGGATAGGGGGCAGAAGCCCGCAGGATGCGTATATTTATTTGCTCTTCGGCCAGACAATGCATGGACGGGAAAATATCAAAGGGATATAGGCAATGTGATTAAAGGTTTAAGGTTTGGGTTTAGAAAGAACTGACACCTTCGACCGTCAATACATGTATCAAGCTGTCACAGTTGATAATACAGCTTGTAATATTTTTCAAGGTTTTGCAACGTATTTATCCGTTTATCTGGGGATCAGGGTCAATGAGGGCTGTATATATTGCACGAACGACTAGGTGATGGAAGTTTGAGCAAGGGGTGGGAAGTGGTGGTAGTCCTTAATCTTAGACCTACAAGTATGCTGTTAACGTTTTTGGTATCAACACCTACAATAAAACATAACATAATCTTATGAGTATTTTTTTTTCAAGATTTTGCAACGTTTGGTTTTGTAAACTTGATTGAAAGCCAATATAATGCAACTCTCTTCTATGTTCACAACAATTCGAATCGACTCTCCCCTACGGCACTTACGTTGTTGTTGAAAAATTAACGAATAAAATTGTATTATGACTTTGTAAAGGGTAACGGTGAAGTATCTCTTTTAGATATCAATCTTGTGCATATACTGAGTGCATGCAATTGTCATATAATGTATTTATTGTGGAGAAAATTAGATTTTAAGATGCGATGTCACCAAATTTACACTGACCGCCCGGAAAAGTTCGAGGTGTTTGGTATGAAATGGAAGGTTCTGGGAGGTAATTTTAGCGTGTACACATTCTTAAATAATTATAATGTTCCGTGCAATATTTATTTGTAACGTTTGATCAATGAAAATAGATGATTTTATCATTTACATACCTGGTGTGCTTCGATCTAGGTCAAATATCGACTCTCCCCTACGTTCAAAGCGACTCTCCCCTACGTTTTAGCGACTCTCTCGCGGTAACGCTTATACCCGGTGTATAAGGTTAATCAATTTAAATTCTACATTAAAATTTTACAATGAAAAAGAAATGAAATTCATCTTCAATCACATATTATATTAACTGAAATTGTATGAGCAAAATTTTTGAAGGAGAGTTTGGTAACGTCACTGAGGAAAATTTCTGACTTCACTTTTTCCTGGTGCCAATTCCACGGATTTCAACCATTCAAAATTAAATAAGTGTTACAGTCTTGTTTAGAACGAACGACAATCGTAATTGTTGCTTGGTTACAAATTTAATTTACAACTTTTTGCAAACGTTTTGGGTGGTCTCCATTTTAACCTACGATTTGTGTACATTAAATGTAGCTGAAACCAGATCGGTAACTGACTTACAAACATGGCTAAATATTCATTCAGAAAGCAGTTGGAAAACAAGCTACAGAACACAATATATTCAAAACCATACTTACTACAGGGGGCTGCAGATCCCCAAGACACCAAACAACTAAAAAATATCAATACGGTTCTATGCATTGTCGTATCCCTTTGAGAAGCTGGGTCACTTTTCAATATATATACTACTTACCAACCTTACATAAGGCTTAGTTTACGTGGTAATAGGTTTCCAAATAATTTTCCAATGTCTATTACATTAATCTCATTATGTAATTTAGCAACAGCTGTTTCTTCCATTATATTAACTTTACAACTTTCAATTTCTTGCCCCCATAATAGTTAATTATTTGCTATTTACTTCTTTTAAAAAGGTAAAATTTGATATATAAACTAGGCCAAAAAGAAAAAGAAAAAAAGATACGTTACCACCCTATACAATTTCAACGGAATCTTCGTCAAAAGTACCAATATCGATCTGATATCTAGCACATGGCTTTGAAATTTCTTTTTTGGAGGGTGGGTGAAATTATGCCTGTTTTGGAAATGTATTCTTTTTATTTGCATTTTTTTGCTTAAGCACCGTTAAACTGGAAATATAGAGTGCAAAGTACCAAAGATTTTCCCATTGAAAATAATGCTTTCTTGTCAAAATTCATAATTTTCTGTATGTCTCAAAATTAAAATTTTGGGTTTTTATTTCTATTCAGAAGAAAGTAAAGTATGTATTGACATTTTTACCGGGTACGAAACTATATGTTCCCATGGCTTTTACGGGACAAAAAATTATGTTTTAGTATGTACCTGAAAATTCACGCTTTTTTCTTTAGAAATTTCGGAAAAATAAAATGCGTTTTAACAATAATACTGACATGATAAAATCACGTTTCATATGTGGAATAAAGACGTAACTCACTGTGCAATATTTCTACCAAAAATCATTTTTCATTTATAACCACACGTAAAAAGCCATATATTTACTCCTGTATTGTATCTTCGATGACTTCACACACGTACCTATTTGGTACCCTCTACTACCAATAAACACAAGGTTAAAAATTAAAATAAAAACAATCATGCCTAGCTACCGACCTTATTTTTTCAGGCATGAAACCAAAAATATATTATAATAAAGATATATGGCCATATATTAATATTTTTTGCTATGCATACACCCGTTGTTTACTATTTTAAGCCTTTTTATCACGATAACTGTGTAAATATGAGGAAAAGATTAAGCTAGGAAATATTTCTTACATGTAATAAGCTTCGGTATGATTTGAAGCATTTCATGGCAAATTACGTTATTAAAGACCAATATAATTTTTTTGCTGGTATATCATTCACTTTGCGAAATACTTTTAATTTTGTAACAACTTCAAAATCTTGCAAGCTGTCATACATTTCGGGAAAAAAATCAACACCACGGTGCTATTCTTAAAAGCAAAAAATGTCTCATTCAGTTAATAGAAGATAATGTGATGTGGAATAAGTGTACGCAATACAACCAACAATACAAACGACAATTAAAAAAAACGCCAGCAGCCTTCAATGTAACCAGTGCTCGCTGTCCGCTGTTTTTCAATCGGCCCTGGATTAGAAAGATTCAATTCAAATCCTAAAGTGCAATGAAAGACCCTCTTCTTGACAAAGTTAACATAAATTCGACGAAATCCAAACATAAGCTTAGATAAAGATTCCTGGCTTAGGACAGGTACATTTGAATGTGGCAGGGTAAAACTAGTTTTTTTGGTGCCAACCTTCCCCCTATTGATAATCAATAACAATCACAAACTAACACACAGTAAAAATCAACTCGATAGTAGTTCAATTCAACAAGAGAGAATTAACCTGAGACAAAAGAACAACAAAAAATTAACGGGATGTAGAGATACTCTCTTGAGAACACTCGAAGTTACTGACAGCTAGCTAAGGAGCATCTATCGACTGATGTAAAAAAATCAAGAATGCCGATTTGGAATCCGACACAACACGTCAAATAATTAATGATTTGGTGCACAGGCACTTGGACATGGATTTTATTTACCCCCTTTTTGTTCTCTACAACCCCCCAACAAATAAAATCTTGTTCAAAGTTATTTAAATAGTCATTTCTTATCATTTCTAATCATAATATATTAAAATATTGCTGCTTTATACATGTACTATCCAAAATTTTTACCCACTGGTATACATAAAGCGAAAAAAAAGGGGGTAAATAAAATTCATGTTCCAAGTGCCTGCGATTTGGTGATTTATCATCATACAAAACCGACACAGTTAATTTTTTAGTTCAGTACTAGTCTTGTGTCCAACTTAGTGAAAACATTTCTAAAAAAAAAACAAAAACAAACTTGATTTGAAAAACAAATAAACGAGAACAACATGAACAATATTAGTGCGGTGACCAACTATAATAAAGTCTATTATTAAGAGAGTTTAATTTCACTTCATAACATACAGCTGAAAATTTGCACATTTGTAGAAAAATGATTATTCTTTGATTTTAGCTTGGTCGTCAAAAAGTCGTACGGTGCAATTTTTCGCAAAAGTGGATTTTTTGACAAATTTTATAGTAAAAAAACTAGTTATGTTAGTTGCTTCTGTGAAAGGTCTATTTTCTTTTCAAAATATGATAAATTGTCTGTTTCACAACATATTTTACAAAAAGGAACATTGTTTTACATAAAAACACAAATTTACAGAGTATACACTAATTGGTCAAAGAGTTTTTGGCGCTAAAAAGCGTTTTTTTTCTGTATAAAAATCAACATACACCTACTTCCGTTTCTCAATTATTAAAGATACAACGACATTGGTGAAAATATATAGGTTGAAAATAATATATAAGACAAGGGCCTTAAAATGCATGATTAAAATTATATAATTCCTCTAGTATAGACAAGAAATAATATTATTATTAAACATTACATGAAATGAGAAGTCTTGTCTATTTCACGGAAATTTCTGTTAATCCGTTATGGTTCGGAGTTTAATCAACTTTGCAATGTAAAACAAGCGCACCGAAACACTCGATTAGTTAAGTATGTGTTTTCTTGATTTATTTAAACATGCATTTTTATATTGTGTTGAAAAGTTTATATTAATTGTTTAATATATAATTCTTAATCGTCTGTCATCGGTGACTTCTAAGAGATAGCATGTAAATGTAGAATTGGTCTGTTTTGGGCAAATAAATGTACAACAAACACAATTGGGGCTCCTCATGAGGGGTACCAGGAATCAAGTAATCAATAATTTTTTTACCAAAGTAATCAAATATTCATATATTTTTTAGAAATGTAATCAAAAACTTTTTCCCAATGGGAATCAAGTAATCAATAATTCAAACCTTGGTAATCTAATAATCATTAGATATTTGCTCTTGTAATCAAGTAATCACCTTTAAAATGGCCTGGGAATCATGTAATCAAAAACCCCATGAGAAGGCAAACAATTGTCAGGGTAACTAGGGTTTATCCCATCATCTTCGGGAAATGTATAACAACAAAATACAGGATAATTAAAAGACCCTGAAATAACAATAATAACAATATTTACCAAATCGTAAAATGAACAACTTATTGAAATGCGACTTCATATTATAAGAAAATAGTATAAATTCTTACTATCGTCGAAACGTTAAAAATAGAAAATACTCGAACATTACTTTATCAAACACTGTCTTCATTTCTTGTAAAAATAGTAAATTACGCTGAACTATTAATTGAAGACTTTGTAACAATAAATAGTATATTTACTGCACATCTCACATAGAAAATAAATTACTTTAAAACATAAAAACGGGCATTACAATTAACCAACATAAACCAGTGCAGTTATGTCAAAACGAATACAACATAATACGAAAATTACGGACAATACGTCCATAGACAAATAAACACAAAATTACGTAAAAACATACCTCACATGAGGTGTAAGAGGTCTATCCTCATGAACTAACAGCTAGACTGCTTAGTACCAAAATATATCAACCTTTAGTATACAATCATGCAAACATGCAAGGAATAAGAAATATATCCAAAGAGAACAAATATGGCTTCCGACTGGTATGAAATCAAAATAAAAAGAGAATGAACAAAGAGGTCAAACTAAAGAATTCCCGCTCAAAACCAATGAACCTTGAATATAACCAATAGAATAGGAATACGTCTAATAAGTACAGTTACAAAGAAAATACTAAATACAGGAATAGTATGAAAATGAATACAAGTACATCAGATATAAAATAAAATACAAATAATATAATAAAATACAAAACACTGAAATATCACTCTGCCACATAAATATAATTTTAAAATATGACATAATTAATATCCAAAACAAAGACGGAGTATCAATGAATCTTATCTTGGAAATAGAAATTTCTCCATCTTTTTCAAAACATTGTATTGGAAAAGTTCTTTTAATGTTATTATATACATGTATAATGCAAACTGGTCATTTCCAGGCTTTAAAATACCAAATTACATATTAAACGAATCTGTTTGTTGATACTTATAGACTATGATTAAATACGAAAGAATAGGATTATACTTGGAAAGTGATTATGGCATAAGTTCACTTCCCAAATGAAGTGGGTTTTTTTCTTGAGTGCAAATTTACGTCGTAGATTTTTTTTCTTTCTTCTGTATTGTGTTGGGCTTTGTATATGATGTTTTCTGTTGATTGCTCGTTTTTATTTTTTTTATACAATTGTGTGATAGGCACATTGCTTTTATCCTACAGATGCACGATTTTTGACAGAAGTCTCTTAGTCTTTTAATAATTTGTTATCGCAAATATAGCAAATGGATTGGACATCAAGTTATACCAACTTATTGGTTGTCATCTCCGTAAATGTACAACACAAAAATATGCCGACGACATGCAGTGCACACAAGTTGCAATTAAGACATTTTAGTCGATAGTTGCCAGCGACTGTTGTTTAAAAGTTTAATTTATATGCATAAGTAGTTTCCGGTCTGATACCGGGTAATATATGCATGCCTGATTCAACATTTAGCATATGACCATTTTTTGCAACTGAATTTTACATTTACTTTATCATGATTAAAGCAAGTTTTTTTACAGCTGCAGTGATATAATGCGACTTGCCAAGTTTATAAGGAATATATATGATGAATAGTGAATAAAGAGACGATACATTAACAACAGCAATTAAAACATCCACAATGTAAAACAGCTAGCAGTGTTCAACCTGACCAGTGGTTACTGCTCGCTGTCTAACTCTTGAAATTGGCCCCGAATAATAAAACATAATGGGTAAAATTCAAAACCAGCTCTAAAAACGTCAAAAAAGACCCCCTCTAGACAAAAAAAAACTAGTAAGACATAGTCGACGAGTACAAACATAAGCTTTCATAGAAATTCCTGACTTAGGATAGGCACATATTACATATGGTTAGGTTAAACTAGATTTTTGGATCCAAAGTACATGTAGCCTGTACGATATCAGCGCCACTGAGTGAATCTAACCTTAAAAATCAAAATTTATCGCTACTTTGTCTCCGAAGTTAATGTTTATATTTTTCACACCTCATTTTTACTGACTCTTTTATTAAGTAGTAATATTGTGATGCTACATTAACCTTTTCTTCTGGTCTGATAAATTCCCCAAGAGCGTCGTTAACATGTCGGGTACTAACTTAAAGGTTCGTAGTTCGATATGTTTGTCAATGGTGAAAATTTTATGACTTTCAATTGCAAGAATGGTATCCAGAAATGATGCTAGAACTTCAGAAAGGACAAAAAAGGTTGTTCAGTGTCTTCTATGCACATAAATGTAGATGTCGATAAAAACTATTAGGCTCATTTGGATGGTTACCCAAGGATACACTCGCAAACTGCCACTGGTCCAATACATAAATGTACATTACACAAATCCATACAAAAACTAATGATGCACTACAACTTTACATGTATAATTTCTATAATAAAAACACCCATGTGCTCACCACAGATTAACCGTGTCATGAAACTTAATAGGAACACAAATGTATGGGCTTCAAAATCTATATCGGTATTCCAAAAGGATTACCACCTCAACTCACCTACTCAACTACTCACCACTTTTTACCCCTTTGCTTGCCGATTTGTTTCTTCATTCATATGGAGCAGTCTTCTTTCAATCACTTCTGGATAAAAAAAAAACCGTAGACTGGCTCTATCGTTCAACCGCTTCTAAACAATCCTCGCTTTGGTGATTTTCTACATCTCATATATCCCAAAGAACTTGAGATAAAAGACACTACGGATTCTGAGAAGTCTGTTTCATATTTAGATCTACATCTCGAAAAAGACACTCAGGGAAATATATATGACAAACGTGATTACTTCAACTTTCCTTTCTTGTGAGGAAACATTCCGTCCGCTCCAGCGTATGGCGTTTACATTTCACAACGGATTCGTTATTCCAGACGGCTTGCAAGGTGTACGCTTAACACAAAAATCGTTAACACAGGGTTATGATGTTTTTCGTTTGTTGCCATCACTTAAGAACTTCTATGAAAGACATCATCGGCTCATTGAGAGATCTGGAGTTTCTGTCTCTAAGATGAGTGCAGATGGTTTGTTATAGACTTTTGTTTTGTTTTCCTATACCAGATTTGTCATTTTGTGTTTATCATTGGCAGCGCGACGAGTGTGTTGCAACAGGCAGGAACTGCTTACTCTTCCGGAGCACCCAAGTTCACTCTCGTTACGACTTAAGTTCGGGTTGTTAGTTGATGTTTATGTGTTGTTGTGTTTCTTGTTTGTTCGTGCATGTTCCGTTTGGTGTTTACCTATTTTTCCTTCCATCTTTCGGAAATTTGGCTTAGGAATGCCCCTTTGGAATATAATTAAATAGCAATAGAACAAACATTTTTTTTGAAAAATACTGGTTGCTCAGCAAAATCATACTAAAGATAATATGGGTTTGAATGTGATATAAAACGAAAAAGTTCGAACGTTTTGGCTTTGCGTACTTTTCGTTTTCAATAGTTTTGCATGGTGCTCGTTTGTAGTAGAAAAAACGCTGACAATAAATAAACAAAACTGTTTTTATTAACATTTCTTAAACAAAACTAATTTGAAAACATCGACACCATTGTTTTTTTTTTATATTAAATGTATCGGTTGACCCGCCCCCTTTTTGCTAATAAAACTCATTTTAATATTACATGTATTTTCGAAGCCGATTTTTATTCTCGATGATATTTTTGTTGAATTAAGCAAACTTCCAGTTTAAATGTCGTCGAAAATAAATCATTAACTAAACAAAATTTTGAAAATTGTCAAAAAATATATTGTTGTGATTCTCGTGGTTTTGTAGGGTGCATGTATTTGTGTCCGAATTGTAAGCCTTGTGTTTAAGTTATGTCAAAGTTTGTTTTAGTATTCAAATAAGATATGGCATCTCTTCAAAATTTTACCAAAAATAAATTTCTAAAAGCTCATTATCTTTTCTAGATAAAAACTTTTAGGTTCCAAATTAGCACAAACGCCGTCCCCTTTTTCAAAGTGAAATAAATTCTTTACGGTGTTTCCTTTATTTATAAAAAGCGTGTATGTCGGCTCAAATAAAGTGAAATATTCAATTTCACTTGTTTGTTCGATGTTTGTACCTAAAATTATTGTCAAATCGCAGAAAATTGGTGTTTCTCAAAAAACCGTTAAAAACACAGGTTGACCTTTGACCTTGATTTTAGAAAATTTGCACCAGTTTTGACTTTGACGACCAAGCTTATTTTGAAGCAGATATTATAAGGAATCGAAAGAGGTATAATATAGCTGTATGTTATTCATGACGATTAAACTTTTTTAAAAGTGGTCTTGGTCACCCGCCTATATGGTTGAAAGTATTCCGAGCGATGATCTGGCTCAGATCAAAGATTATTGTTATTTCAGTGATCGGCAAACAACGGCAGATATCGTTTGGATTGGTTCATTTTTCATTGGGAAAGGGAGTGAGGCTAATATTACTACGAATTTACTAGGTCATACAATGTTGTTTTTTTTCAATTTCCCAGAATTTTTTTTTTCAAAATAAGAATTTCTAGTTATTAGAGTATGTCTATTAAATCTTCTATTTTCTACCGCCAATTTATAATTCTTTGTCGTGAATAAGTCATGTACACCCCTAATATAAAATAGATTACACTATTCACGACGGGAAACTTTTCCATATCTTCTTCTTATTCTCGGCAGCCTTTTTGATTCTACTATTTTTTTGGTAAGTATTTGTCACTATTTTATTGTTAATTTTTAGTCTTTACACAATAGTCTATCTCATATGCAAGCATTTTATTCTGATAAAAACCATGACCCTTGTTTAGGGTACTTATTGTCCAAGGTAACGCTTTTTTATTCTTATCTTTTAGAAATTCAAAAACAATAACATACCAAGACATTTTCATTGTGATTTTTTGTCTTTCAAATACAGTGCACTTATCGTAATTCATAATTGGACAATGAGTACCCTTGAAAATAAAAAAATCAGCATTTTTGAGCAGTCTGGAATATTGCTCAAGTCCTACCTTAGGGTACCAGAGGAACCAAAATTATGAATTACGAAAAGTGCACTGTATTTGAAAGACAAAACATCACAATGAAAATGTCAAATTTTGAATTAAAATTTGATTGAAATAAGCGATAAATCAGATGAAAGCTATATATAGCTATGGAGGCCTGTAGGGCGGCCATCTTGAATATTTCGAAAAAAAAATTTGCCTGAATAAGTCTTATAGGATGGTCTTTCAGTTGCAACATACATTTTACATAATTAAATACTTTGCTACTGGACAAAATTTACAATTTTGCATGGTTTTCTAATGAACAGGCTCTTACAGTCTTAAGGTGATTCCTAACACCATTTTGACCTAGATATCGACCAAATAAAAAGTGTTAATTTTAAGAAAAGAACGCACATTTTTTACCAAATAAAATGCATACAATGAAATATTATATTTTATGAATGCATTGCACCCATAATTTAAAAAAATACGATTTCTAAAGATATTATTTCTGGTCATAAATTTGCAATTTTATGGTACATCTAGCAAATTATACTTACAGTTTCAAACGAAACTAATTGCGTCCTTCAATTATTGAATCCTTTATCTTAAACAAAGGCGTTTCGGAAGTAACCTCTATTCGGAGTAATTTCTATCATCAACGACAAAGCTAAATGGAATCGTCTTAACATTCGTAACAGTTCCTCATTTCGCACATTTAAACATCTTTTAAGGTGGCTCCCAACACCATTTTGACCTAGATATCGACCAAATAAAAAGTGTTAATTTTTATAAAAGAACGCACATCATTTCCAAATAAAATGCATACAATGAAATATCATAATGTTATGAATTCATAACATCCAAAATTTTTAAACAAATATGATTTCTAAAAAAATGTTTGTGGTCAAAAGTTCGCAATCTTATGGTACATCAAGCAAATTCTACTAACAGTTTCTACCTCCTTCAATAATTGAATCCATTATCTAAAACAAAGGCGTTTCTGAATTAAAAAAAAGGTCTTAGCATAAAAGTAGTTAAATTAAAATTACTCAATTCGTAATACACATGTATTCATTATAAGGTAAGAGCTGAATTGTGGTACAGAAATATGGAACGGAAATGATCACCTTTAAGATTATTGTTAATATGGTGTTAAAAATCAAATGAGATACATACTTATTTTATATAAAAAGTAATCTTTTATAGATGAAATGCAATTTTCTCTGATTAAGTATCATTATTTGGTTCCACCTATCCGTTTAAATTTACCTTTCCGTGTTTTAGAAACTTCTAACAAATGATGGTGTGTTTGATTTGTGTACACATGGATTTACCATTTTTAAAAATTCAGAAATGCCTTTGTTTTAGATGATGGATTCAATAATTGAAGGACGTAGTTAGTTTCGTTTGAAACTGTAATTAGAATTTGTTAGATGTACCATAAGATTGCAAACTTTCGACCACAATTAAAATTTTTAGAAATCATATTTGTTTAAAAATTATGGATGCAATGCATTCATAAAAGTATAATATTTTTGTATGCATTTTATTTGGTTAAAATGTGCGTTCTTTAATAATGAAAATTAACACTTTTTATTTGGTCGATATCTAGGTCAATATGGTGTTAGGAACCGACAATTTAACTTGAAGAGGGGGGGGGCTTGGTTTTTTTCCTGAAAAAATATTCTGAAAATTATTTTTGATGAAAAAATATTTTGGCAGCTGAGGGTAAGAAAAAAAATATTCTGAAGAAGGATTTCTGCTATAAAAAATAATGCTGATAATGAAAAAAAATATTCTGTCGCGTCGCCTTCGAAAAATAAATATTTTGTTCGCGCTCTCCGCGGAAAAAAAATTCTGATCAAAACAAAAAACCAAGGCCCCCCCTTAACGTTAAATGGTTCGTCCTTTAATGGTCAAGATAACAACACACCTCCAAAATTTTATTGTGCTGGATCAAGACTTGGGCAAATATATCACACAAGATTGCGTATGAGTTGTTCTTCATTACATGAACACCTTTTCCTGCGCAACCTCATTGATTCTCCCAATTGTATATGTGGACATATGGAGTCAACTGCTCATTTTTATACGACCGCAAAAAATTTAATGCTATGATGCTGTCGTTGTCGTCGTCGTCGTCGTCGTCCGCGTCTGCGTCTGCGTTGTCTGTTAACTTTAGTGTTACCACGATTACTTAAGTTTTAGTTATCCGATTGCTATGAAATTTGACAATAATGTTCCTTACTATAAAAGGATGGATGGGGTTGATCTTGGGGGTTCCTGCTTTTTTGGATTAGAAATTAGGGGCCCAAAAGGTGCCAAAAATGTCACGTGTTAGTTTGTTCCACACAATTACCTCTTGTTCTGGTTCACCAAACGCTGCGAAATTTTACAATAATGTTTTATATCATAAAAGGATGATTGGGATTGATTTTTGCCCCCCCCTTATTTAGAAATTAGGGGCCCAAAAGGGCAAAAAAATGCAACTTTTTTTATTGCTGGTCCGATTTTGATTTTTTGGGGGGCATGTTATATAAGTTTTGTAAAGTAGTCAATACAAAATGGAGAATTTATTTTTGCAGCCTCCCCTTTTTATGTTACAAAATTAGGGGCCAAAAAGGGCCATAATCAAGAATTTTATTTATTGTCCGATTTAAATTTTTTGTTTTGGATAATTAATTCTTGTCAAGTAGTGAATTTACAAAATTAAGGATTAAATTTCAGACACCCTCTCCCCCTAATTGTTGTAAGTTACCAAAAGGGGCTGAAATGAAAGGTACATGTAGCACATACCTTTACTTAAGGACCAAAAGGGTAGTTTTTTTTGTAACTGTGATTTATTATACCCCCGCTTCGAAGAAGAGGGGGGTATACTGGTTTACATCTGTCTGTGCTTCCGTCCTTCCATCCGCAACATAACTTTCGTAACAGTTTTCTCAGCAACTACATATCACAGTGACTTGAAATTTGGTATATGGCTTCAGTATGATGTCCTTTATTGCGAATATCGAAACTAGGTCTGTCGGATATCTACAGTCAAACCTGTGTTAACGGGCACCTCCGTATAAAGGGCACTTTCAGGTCCTCCGGGTGGTTTTTCCTATATAAATGCCGTCTATATAAAGGGCACTGCACAACGCGGGCAGCGGGCACTATATTTTGGTACAAATCACTGTTTCAACTTGTCTATAATGGGCAGGGTAAAATGAAAGAACCTTAGTGAGCACGCTCACATATCCCACGCGTGCTGCTAATGGACTATCAATGTTATCCTTGAGGAATTAGTATCAAGCTACAGGAATAAAAAATATTGAATGATTGTAAAAGTGAATGTGCAAGTATTTGAATATCATAACAAAGTTATGTCAAATTTCTTAGTCCAAAGGACCATAACTCCAACAAAAATTTGGGGATAAAATTCCTTGTAATATGCACAACTACATATCGTGTACTTCTTGCATACTAAGTTTCATTAAATTCTGTTAAGTAGTTTAAGAGGAGTTGCCATCACAAACTGTAATCATGATTTTCTGCAAATTTCTAAGTCCAAAGGGCCATTACTCCCACAAAAATTTGCGAATAAAAAATTCCCGGTAATATGCACAACTACATATGGTGTTCTTCTTGCATACCAAGTTTTGTTAAATTCTGTTCAATAGTTTTTGAGGAGTTGCGATTACAAACTGTAATCATGATTTTCTGCAAATTTCTAAGTCTAAAGGGCCATAACTCCCACAAAAATTTGCGAATCAAAAATTCCCGGTAACATGCACAACTACATATGGTGTTCTTCTTGCATACCAAGTTTCGTTAAATTCTGTTCAGTAGTTTAAGAGGAGTTGCGATTACAAACTGTAATCATGATTTTCTGCAAATTTCTAAGCCCAAAGGGCCATAACTCCCACAAAAATTTGCGAATCAAAAATTCCTGGTAACATGCACAACTACATATGGTGTTCTTCTTGCATACCAAGTTTCATTAAATTCTGTTCAGTAGTTTAAGAGGAGTTGCGATTACAAACTTTGATCACAGACGGACGGACGGACGGACGGACGGACGGAAGGACGGACGGACCAGTCAAAAACATTATACCCTTCGCAACTTTGTTGCGTGGGGTATAATTATTAAATGGGTATGAAACGGGTAACATACACTTACTTATAGAAACAATAAAATTTACATTAGGTACAAAGAACATATACAACTCATGCATATAAAATTCATTTACATGTATATCTGAACATGCTTATTACAAAAATTGCATGCAAAAAACAACAAATGGTAAAAATACCATACATTAAATAAATATCCTTGTACATAAACATTTACTTTCTATTAGATCATATAAAGGGCACCTGTCTATAAAGGGCATTAACCCGGCTTCCCTTTGGTGCCCTTTATAGACAGGTTCGATTGTACTTCCTGTTTACACCGACATAGTCCATTTTCAACATTACTGGTCAATTGTTGAAAATTTTCGTAACATTGTTTTCAGCAACTACATACCACAGTAACTTGAAATTTGGTATATGGCTTCAGTATGATGTCCTTTATCCCGAGTATCGAAACTAGTTCTTTCGGATATCCACTTCCTGTTTACCGTCTTAGGCAATTTTAAACATTACTGGTCAATTGTTGAAAATTTTCTTAACATTTTTCATAGCAACTTCATATCACAGTGACTTGAAATTTGGTATATGGCTTCAGTATGATGTCCTTTATCATGAGTATTGAAATAAGGTCTGTCTGATGTCTACTTCCTGTTTACCAACATAGTTAATTTTGGGGGTAGCGGGGGTATACTGAGTGAGCAGTAGCTCACAGATTACTTGTTTTGTTGTGCTTTTGTAAAAAAAAATGAATTCCTATTGAAGTGTGGATGGAGAGTCCTCCAAAGGCTGCATGTGTCAAAAAAAAACTTTGTCAGTCCACCATCGGCTGCATGATTCCAAAGCAATAGACTATCCATATTGGGCCAAAAAACGTACATGTTGCGGTCGTATCATGTTGCGATCGGCGAAGCTTTTTATTTACTCATGTGTAACAGATACACCCATATTAGAGACCATACTATTTTTCTATAAACTTCTATATTCCTGTTAATCTTGTTTTTATATGGATCAGAGGGTCTAACGCTTGAACAAAACACTTAAATATTTTTAAGAGTTCAAAAGTTCATCATTCAAAGTAAACGCTTCTTGTGATTTTTTTTTCTGCATTTCACGCAAATATAAATATAATAGAAATTCATGTATTTTCCTCATTTCATTTCTTTATTAATTATTTTCCTCTATTCTTATAAATTTAGTTTAACACTTTTGTTGTTATTAGAACTATTGTTTCAGCATATATATTATCCTAGTTGGTTTTTTTTCAGTCACGGGAGACGGACATGATATAAGCTATTTATAGCTTGTTTCCGAATCCTTTTGCTTATATGGGGGAGGTAAGGGTTTATTTTCGTGCAACGTTTTTGGGGTTTTTATTTTCCGTGTTTTCGTGATTTTGTTTTTTATTTTTCGAGTTTTCGTGTTGACATGGTCGAACGTGCTCTGTTTTTGTCTGTATTTCAGCCCCGTGTTTCGTGTTCAGTGGACAACCCATTTTTCGTGCGTGATCGTCTTTTTTGCTACAAAATCTTGAACGCGTTGAAATTAGTTTATATTTTCTCAAAAACTTTTTAATAAATCAAAAGAATTTAATTTCACAATTATTCAATTTTATTTTTCCGTGTTTCGTGATTGGCGATTTTTATAACTCGTGCTTCGTTTTCGGCATTTTTTAAGCACCTGTTTTCGTATTGGGATCCAACCTTTACCACCCTCTTATAAATGTATATATGTTGCTATTATGTCCTCATTTTTTTTCAAATAAAATATGTTTAAACTAAAATATCTTATAAAGTTAATTAGATATCTTATAAAGTAAATAGATATCTTGTAATGTTGTTAAGATATCTTATTTATCTTATTTGCTTTACAAATATCTTATATACTTTTAAAGAAATCTTATATCTTTTCAAAGATATCTTTTAAACAAATACTTTAAAAAAAAGATTTCTTGTATCTTTAAAAGTATATAAGATATCTTATAAGTATATGTTTGATAAGATATCGAAAAAAATAAAATGTAAGCCGGTGTTATATTGCCATTTTTCCCCCATGTCAGTTTTTCCCCCCGGAAAAACTGGATCGATCTAGTTTTTCCCCCTGGGGGAAAAACTGGATCATTGCCATTTTTCCCCCTAGGAAAAATGACAATACGTATACATATTGTAGATTTTCCCCCATGCCAGTTTTTCCCCCTTGATATTTAGCATTTTTTTAAGCTTTTTAGTGGACATATGCTTACCAGTCTGTGATTTTTTAATAAAAAGATGTAGCTGTAATATGATTCATACGCCTTTTCTTGTGAAAATTAAATATTTAAAGCTTTTATCTGATAAATAATTTCATTTATTAACTCTCAAGCTCTTATAGATATGAATATTTTAGGGAGGGATTCAGTATTGTAAGCAACTTTGAATATGAAAAAACAGGCTTTAAGCTTAAAAGTAAAGGCTATAAAATTTGAGTAATATCTTTTAATTTAGTCTTTTGGGGGAAATATTGATGATTTGATACTTACTTGAAACTGTTTTGTCTTTGCATTGTGCTTTGTTTTTGTTTAATGTTTTGAGCATAACAGCAACCACGTGTGTCGATTTTGTGTGATGCATCACCTATCATTAGCTGTTTAAAGTGTTGTGTTGGATTTGAAATCGACGTACTTTGATTTTTTTTACATCAGTCGAAAAGTGCTTTTAAGCTAGCTGTCAGTAAATTCGAATGCGCTCAAAAGAGTTCCTCTACGGCCCGTTTTGTCTTGTTGTCTTTATGTCTCTGATTCTCTCTTGTTGAATGGAACTCCTGTCCATTTGACTTTTACTACCAGTACGTGTTATTTTTGTGCTTTGTTATCAATAAGGGAAAGCTTGTGCTGAAAAAAGAAAAACTAGTTTAACCCGTCATATTTTATATGTGCCTGTTCGTAGCCAGGGATCTTTATCAAAACTGATGTTTGTGTTTATCGACCTTATGTTATTTGTTCTTTGATAAGAAAGGTGTCTTCCTTTGGCTTTATAAGATTGGCCTTAAATCATTAGCATTATATTTACAATCCAGGGCCAACTGCAAAACAGCGAGAGCAACCACTGGTCACACTGAAGGCTGCTGGTTGGTTGTTTTCCTTCGCGTATTTTTTAATTGCCGTTTATATAGTAGGTTGTGTTGTGTACACTAGCTTTTATAATAAGTTTGAATGTCCCAACGACGACATGTCGGAATAGGGCATTAAGTGTTTAGTCCGCCCGTATAAAAAAACAACATTTTTATGACATTTTATGATGTTTTGAATCTTATATTACATGATACTTTAGTCTTGATCCACCTGCAAAATAGCGAGCAGCAAACACTGGTCACATTCAGGACTGCTGGCTGTTTTCCAATGTAAAACTTTGGGGGTACATGTATATATTAACAACTCAGTTTGTATGTTTTATCTCGAAAGCGCACCTCGTCCTTAATCGCTTAAACCAAGGAAATATCGATTTTTTTATTTTATCGTTACGTCGATGACGTTACATCCTAAGGGGGAAAATTGAGCTTTTGGCTTATAAACGGGGAAAACTGGACTGATCCTATTTTTCCCCCGGGGGAAAAACTGGATCGATCCTATTCTTCCGGGGGGGGGGAAACTGGATCGGTCCAGATTTCCCCCCGGAAAAACTGGCATGGGGGAAATCTACAGTAGAACACCGGCAATTTATTTTCTTTTTCTAAAATAGCGTTAATTGTTGGACACGCATTAAATTTTTTACCATCGGATGAAATTTTATCTTTGCTTTTTAAAAGTTGAATGAAGAAGAGATTGCATGCGAAGGATTAACATTTTTAAAAGAATCGTTCTTTTAGATATTGATAATTCTTCTGAAAAAGAGCAATTGCACATTTACACATCTTTTCATTTTCGTTAAAAAAAGAATATGTAAAAAAAAATGTAAACGTAATTCGGTTTTTATATGCGGGAGGCATGTGAAATGGGGCGGTAAAAAAAACACCCTACTTTTTTTAAGCAAGCGGCGAATTCGACGAACTAGAAATCAATATTGCATGGCTTTGAATTTTAATTTTAAAAATATCGGTATTATATTATACTATTTCCATGATTTATGTCTATTTTTTATTTGGATTTTAGGGTGGATCGGATCAATATTTGAAACATTTGCTTTTAAACTGCACTACAGTCAAGACGGATTCTCACATTCCTTTTACAGAAAATTCATCAAACACTATATACCATGGGTCATAACATAAAAACTATATGGAAAACTATAGCAATATCTGGAATATGTATTGTTGCTTTAACCGCAATTTCCAGTAGATTCAGAAATGATGTCATTAGAATGTCCAATAATTTCAACGTGCCTTTGATGGGTTTTGATAATGCCAACATTAAACCATTCACCATTAAACCATTCGATGAATGGTTGAACTCAACTGGTGAATATTTCAAAAAGTTGTCTAGAAAACTAAGCGAGAATAAAATTTATATCGAAGGACATATATTCACTACAAGTCACAAGGGTGAATTTCAAAGAAGACCACAACTTGAAGCATACTACACTTACATTACAAGAAACATTTATGAAATAAATCGTGTTTGTGAAATTGGATTTAATGGCGGGCATTCGGCTCTTATGTGGGCCCTTCTATTTAAAGGAGAAATAGTATCTTTTGACTTTTGTAAATCAAAATCTTGTGACATAGCAATGGAAATAATAAAAGAACTGCTTCCAGACTCCAAAATTAGATTGATTCGGGGAGACTCGACTAAAACTGTTCCACAGTTTCACAAAGACCATCCTGATACAAAATGTGACTTTTTATCTGTCGATGGTGGCCACGTTGGTCAGGTACCTAGAAAAGATTTGGAAAACATGAAATTACTCGCTTCAAAGAAACATGTCGTTGTTATGGATGATGTTAACTCAAAATCAGGTATTGACTGGATTAAGACTCCAGGAGTAGCATGGGAAAAAGCTGTTGAACATAAGTTGGTTTGCCCAATAGACAAATGTAAGTCTGTCTTTCAAGTACCGAATAAGAGATTCCCACTGAACTATTGCTTTGGATGGTACTGTTAGAAACTACTGTCATATGCCTATTACATATTAAGGATTCAATATTGTTTTCTATTTCGAAATTAAAAGAAATGATGTATTAGTGACTTTTAATAAATAACTTCAGAATTCATGTTTTTTTTTATTTCTTTAGTACAAGAGCACACGAACGATCACCATTAACGGCTGAGTATTAGTAACGTGATCTTATTTTTTTTTCCGCATTTCAATTTTCCAGGGGAGGCTAAAATATTGCGGAGTTTCTTTGTAAACTTTCTGGTAATTTTGAAGTTCTAGTAACACCTCCTTCACTCGGCTAACTGAGAACTCAGTCAGTTGGTTTTATTTAACATGGAGGCTATATGGGAAATGGGTCTGTTGGAGAGTCGGCTAAAGTCTGTTGGTCAAGTACTATCGAGAAAAACATAGCAAGGTCAGTATATTTTACTTAATATTTCTTTTTTACTTTCTTTAATAAAAAAACAATTTATGTTGAGCAAAACAATATTGAATACTGAACGTATTCATATATTGTTTTCCTCGGTAGATTACATTGGTAAGCTACAAACGGGAAAGGTGTGTTACTCATCGAGATATTTCTACCAATTTTGTCATACAGAAATGTAAACATTATAGCGTTTTGCTAGAATTAAGTCGAAAGCCTTACAAAAAAAAAACGCAACTTAAATTGTATATCATGTATGTTTGACATATATCTGTACGTATAAGGAAAAAAAACGACAGACATACGTTTTTGTGGCATTTATCATGTTTTTGCCTAAAATTGGGTCTGTTGGAGAGTCGGCTATAATGAACTCGGTCTGTTGGTCAGTCTGTTGAGAGTAAATTAATCAACTGATATCATGGATATAAAGCGTATATATTCGTAGTGATGGTTGTTTAGTCACAGAAAAGACGTAAAATTAATATTAATCGCGTTATAACAAGCACATCGGTTTGATTGATCAACCTTATACCATTAATTTTTCAGTATGATAAGAAAAAGAAGGAACTATTCCAACAGAAAGTATGTATGGAAAAAATAAAGAAAGAAAAAATCAAAGATGAAGACGTTAAACATGAGACGCTTATCCCTAAAATACTGAAAAAAATTCAAACACCGGTCCTAGAAGGAAAGTTAAGAACAATATAACTAATTATTAACTATGCCAACTGACTTTGTATTGCAAACATGGTCAAAAACCATTCCAACCTCCAAAGTATAATGTATAATGTGGCAATTGTTTTAAAGCATACATGATACGTGCATAGAAAAAAAAACTACAGAATTTTAACAGTCTGTTACTACCCAAGCGGATGGGTGGGGATGTTCGTTCGATCTGTTTATTCCCATATGATAATCTATGATTGACCAGATTTGTTCTAATTTAGGCATGTTTTAGCCCTTATAATACTGTATAAATATGTACAAGTAAAAAATACTAATTTAAAATCATTTATTTTAGCCATGCTATTAAATACTTAATACTTATAATTATAACCTCGCTTTAAAAAAGAGGGGTATACTGTTTCAACTTTATCCAATTGTCCGTCCGTTCGTTCGTTCGTACGTAACATAATTTCTGTCGCAGTTTTTCAAGCAACTACATAAGGTAGAGGTCTGATATTTTGTATACTTCTTTGTCTTAAAGTATCATATAGTGAACTTCGATTTTACGTTCCTAGGTCTACTTCTTGTTAACCGAAAACTTCGGTTTTTACACGTGTTGAACATTCATGCAAAATTACCTCACAGTTTTCTCAGCACTTCATGACATAGAGGTTGGGGTATTATATCTTGTATACAGCTTTATCCTATATTACCCTATGGTGTATACCGATTTCATGCTTCTAGGTTTCTATTTCCTGTTTAACGAATACTTGGGTTTTAAACGAATACGAATCTTTATTGTCATTAAACTTTTTATACAGTTTGTGACACATAAACATACACAGATATAAAACTAACTAAAACACACAGTAATACATAGTTACAAGTAAAGAAAAACATAATCGACATTCACGCAATATTTCGGCCACTGTTTTCTCATCAACTGCATGACATAGAGTTCTAATATTTTGTATACAGTTTCATCCTCTAGCATCACAAGATGTTTACCGATCTTATCCTCCTACAAATGTAGATCATCTACTTCCTTTTTAACAAACTTCATGGTTAACGCAAAGCATAATTTTGGGAGCTCGGTAATCAGCATATGCTCACAGATTGATATGAAAAAATGTAGATTTTACATTTCTAAAATACAATATTATCAAGATGTATGTAAATATGTTTCTATGGTATTCTACTAACCAACAAAATTAGATTATCTTTTTATATTTTTTATCAGTTGTGCAAGCCAATTCCTAACCAAAAAAAATAAATCTTTGAATTCTTTGCATTCTCTTAAGAGCCAGACAAATGGCATTTTCACTACTTTTCTGACCAAAACAAAAGGCAACTGCCAAAAATAAAACCAAGACACCTTGAAATTCTTTTAAAAAGGTGTTAAACTTAGGGGAGCAACCATTTAATTTTCAGGGGGGGGGGGGCTATGGATAATTTCTTCGTCCTGCCTTTTTATTTTCGGAAAAAGCTGAGACTGGATTTTTTTTGCGCGCGCTTGCGCGCCCCGATTTTTTAATTTATAAAGCTTTTATGAAAGTTTCAGCCAAAACTGGCATCCTGCCCTTTTTTATTCAGCACTGTCCTGCCTTTTTATTTCTGGATTTGCAATCTTGCCTTTTTATTCCAAATTTCACCCTAGCCCCCCATAAAAATCAAATGGTCGGTTCCTAAATTCACATATCTTGTTCATAATTGCAAAAAATCAAACCCCGAAATTACAAATTATTTCATACTTGAATTAATACAATATAAAATTGTAATCCTAAATTTTTTTAAACATTAAAAATATACGTCACTTGCAATCATTCTATCTCGGCTAATTAACTCTCAACAAACTTAAATTTAATTGGCCGACTCACCAACAGACTTAAGCCGGCACCTTTTTAAGAAAAAAACTCATTTTTTGTAACATTATAACATAAAATCACATTTTTTGTTGTTTGAATGTTTTATTTTTACACTGAAGAAAACTTTTCGAATCGCTATTTATATTCAAAAAGTGTAAAAATGTGTTTAAAAAAAAACAAAAAAAACATTCATTGTTACCATATTTGAGCATACCACCACCTCGCCAACACTGGTATAACAAATTGACTCTGTGGCAAGTTGAAAATGTGATCAAATGAATATCATTTTGGTTGAAAGATTTTGGTTTTTTTGACAATTAATTGATATTTTGCCAAAAAATATCTTTTTCACAAAATTTTATGTTCATCCATTGGATTTTACTCTAAACAGACCTATAGTCGACTCTCCAACAGACCCATTTCCCATATAGCCTCCATAGTAAATAAAACCAACAGACCGAGCTCTCAGTTAGCCGAGTGAAGGAGGTGAGTAAGAAACGTAGCATTCAACGTCTGGTCATTCGAGGAAAATTCTACCCAACTCGCTACCTACGGTGACCGTCCAAGATTTATTCAACTTTTAAAAAATCCCATTTAAAGCAACCAAATTTACATTTTAGAGGAGAAAACTATTGTGAAACATTTTTGGACCAATTTTCATGATTTTGTCTCGCCTGTGACGAATAGTTGCGGAAGTCAGGGCATAGGTATTACTTTCCGGTAGAGGCGTAAACTTTTTTGTTAGTCTTTTGTGCAAAATAAATTTCCTAAAAATATAAAAGCTGGTCATCAGAAATTTGGTATACATATTACAGTTGAAGTCATGGTCAACACAAATGTCACCATGCCGTGTGACCCTAACCCCATTTTCACGGTTAAGTGACTCTGTAAACAATGTTCTTTCTTTTCAGGCCCTACGTTTCTTTGATAGACTTTTGTGGAAAATGAATTTCTTGAAAAGTATGATAGCTAGGCATCCGATATATGGTATACAAACAGTTTGGGTTACGGTCTACCAAACTGTCACGCTGTGTGACCCTGACCCCATTTTTATGCTTCAGCATTATGAACGAATGAGTTTAGGGTCTTTGTGTCACCCCTTTTTTGAATAATAGCTAGACATCTTCTGATATTTAGGATATCGATGAATGAGATTATAGCCTTTGTGTCGCCCCAATGTCATCTTAGCTTTTTAAATAAAAAAATGTGTATTTCTTTTATTTCTCGTAACCCGTTGTTTTCACACGGAGTACCTCTGAGCATTCGGATTGCGTTAACACAAATTATTATTGTCTCGCGTGCGACGAATGTCGCAAAAGGCGAGACTTAGGTATGGTGATTCCGGCGGCGGCGGCGGCGGCGTCCACAATTGGTTACAGTTTTTGCTTAAGTCTGTTTTATGTGAACTAGTTATGTTACACCATTGATATTTGGTATGCAGGTGCATTAGCATCAGAACAGATCAGTCTAAAAAGGATTTCATCTTCATGGTCTACTTTGAAATTTTACACTAATTTGGCCGAGGTTAACCTTTTTTCTTACGTCTGTTTAACATGAAGCAGTTATGGTACACCATTGATATTGGGTATGCACATGCATTAGCGTCAGTACAGATGATCTTATGTTCTCTCTTGCTGAAATTATATTTTTTACCTTGTGTTATTTTTGTAATTTGTTCAAGATTATCAAAAGCGGGAAGGTTGGGCTAGGAAAACTTTACCCGCCACATTTTGTATACACAAATATGTGTCTGGCCAGGAATCTTTGTCAAAATAATTGTTTGTCCCTGTCCTCTTTATAGGACTTGTTCTATGCCAAAAAAAAAAGGGGTTGCGCTGAAAATGTTGGGATAAGTATTGAATCTGCATAATATTAAGCTTGGGCCAATGGAAAACGAACAACAGCGACCGTTGGTCACGTTGAAGGCTACACGCTGTCTTCCATTGAGGATTTTTGTAATTCGTGTCGCGTACGCTTATTCCACATCTTGTTGTATACTAATGGAAAAAAGAAACTGTGCATCACTTTGAAAAATCACAAATTCATAATTTTATTTAGTATTTTATTCATTTTATCACAGAAGTATTGCAAAATCATTTTTCTCAAGATCTGTACAAAAAAATTCATTTTTAGACCCCTAAAAGATGTTTTGTTTGCAGTTTGAAATCAGGTAGTGTCAATTTGAAATTCACAAAATCACACTTTGGAAACGATGCGCAGTTTTGAAATTAAGTTTTATCAGCTGATTTTCACCAAAAAAGTTTCTCCTTTTGGTGGTTGAAAGTTAACAGTTTAAATTTTGAGTGAAAAACTTGATTTTTCATTTTTGGGTTAAAAAGTGTTTTTTTTTAATCTCAAAAACTGGAATTAAAAAAAAATTCGGATTTTAACCCCAAAATGATCTGCATGATCCACTCGACATTCAGTGAAAATTTCAATTCGAAAACTGTATTTTTTACGATTTTCTGATTAAAAGAAATATGGGTACAATTGATTTCCAATAGACATGCACAGTTTCTTTTTTCCATGAATACATATTAATGGGTGTTTCTTATAATTTCGATTTGACACTTTTTGTTAAACCTTGCTTTCCATTACAAGGTCAAGGCAGAACTTTGTTTTAACTTTGATTTGATACATACAATTTCCGTCCTGCTAATCCGGCCTTTTAGTTTCTGGTTGTGATACTTGTAACACGTCCATGATGGTTGGTATTTCTACCTGTTGTAAATTTTCATAACTGAAATACATGAGGTAGTCTCGAAATTCTTTTTTTTTAAATATGTTTAATCTTTTATTTGTAGTAATTGTCAAAGAAAAAAATACATATTGTGAACATGTTAAACTTATATTAAATGGAAAGGGTACAAGTTTCTGAAAGGGACTCAATATCACAAATAATCATGACAAAATTTGACGAAGAAATAAAATGAAAACACCAGTAATGACATCCAATTACTTTGGTTCAGAGAGGTCGTCAGGCTCTTGATGATAAGTCTGTAATTTTATTATTATTTGTTTTTGTTCTAAACTCTTAATTTCACTTCAATTTGTAAATATATATTGCCCACTGCTATCGTTATGCTGACTGTTATTATTCTATTTCGTTTATCATGTTCGATTTTATCTTTTTTATTTAGTAAAAAGTATCGAGTTATTTTCGGTCTTTTAACTTTATTTTATGGTCAACTTTTATTTAAATATTACAACTTGTTTGTGTCCTTATAATGGCTGCAATATCACCGACAGGACATTAAGCAAACAACCATCAATAAATCAACCACTCCAGGGGCGGATCCAGAAATTTTCGAAAGGGAGGGTTCCACATACTGGGTTCTGTGGGCCAAAGGGGGTGACCAATTTTGCTGAAAATCTACACAAAACTTTAAAAATTTCGGAGGAAAGGGGGGTCCAACCCCCGGAACCCCCCCCCCCTTTTGGATCCTCCACCGCACTCGAACGCCTTTAACTTCAAGGCAATAAGTTACAGAAAACAAGAGCCCCCGCCAAAAAACGTCGGACATAGATCACCGACACTGAATTAATAGGCGAAGCGGACAAGTAAAATACGGATTAAAAAACAGCTTCATTGTAGTATAAAGAACAAAAAACAGTGATAAAATCAATGATAGCCGATCAAATAACACTTAACTGTAATTAAAATTCTTATCAAAGTTACTCTTCATGGTTCTACTTACAATTGATAAAAAGATGCCATGATCAAAGCAATCTGATTAAAATCAGACCTACTGTCTCTGCATGGTAGATCTGAATACATCCCATTCTACTTTCTGTTCTGATGACCTTTCCCGGAATCCTCTGGGTTTGTCATAAGAAGTAATGCTTCCAAGATCTTGGAAGCCTGCAATCTGATTGGTCAATTCATAAGGTCATCAGAACAGAAAGTAGAATGGGGATGTCTACCATGCAGAGACAGTAGAGAACAATTGATAGATATGATTTAAATCAGATTGTGATCAAAGGGACGTGTTCCCGTCTGTCAATATTTTGTAAGAGTCAACCAAAAACACAGAAAACATACGAAGTGGTACAATTTCGTGGGGTACATTGACTCTAACAAAATATCAATTCAGCATGTTTTTACAATACCATGGACTCTAATAAAATTTTGATAGAGCAGAGCGATTCCTTGCGGTTTTTTTTCCGTACGACACATGGACTCAAACACAAAATATTGATAGAACAGAGAGGAACCTTGTGATGAAGCTGATGCACAGGAAAATCCACTTCCATAATAGTAAGATTGAATTTCTACATACTGGCTAATCTTAAATAGTACTCTTTCGAAAGATACAAAGGTGCAACCATTGGGGTCAATCAAATGTCAATAGTCCGAAAAGACAAAGATAAAATCAATTGAAATAAAATTAACACATAAATGGGGGTGTCACAGCCCCCGCCCCCCGGAATACCGAATACCGTTTAAAAAAGGACAGAATACCGTTAAAAAGACTGGAATACCGAATACTATCACGGCGTACGCGTACCAAAAACCTAAAAACTCGGAACATCGCGTACCGCGTACCACACCTTGGCGTACCGAATACCCTTTAAAAAGCACGGAATACCGCGTACCAAAAGGGCTGTGACACCCTCATAAATCCCCCAAAAAATACATGTAACAACCAAACCGCAATAAGCAACGTGAACTAAAGTCGAACCTAAAACAAGAGGCTCCCAAGGGCCTGAATCCAGACAACATCGACCAAATGGAGACTTTTGTAGAGCTAAATGAGCTGAAGGTTAAAGTAAGCAACAGCTTTTCTCTATCTGCAATAGTTTTCATTCTATACATTAAAAACCTGAAAAAACGCTATTTTTTACCTTTAAAGGCCCATAGCCCTTATTAGGGGTCATCTGACAGCTTTGACCCGATGGAGACTTTTGAAGAGCTTAATGAGACGAATGTTTAAGCAAGCATCACATTTTTTCTCTATCTGCAATAGTTTTCATTCTATAGGACAAAAACATGAAAAAACGCTAGTTTTACCTTAAAAGGGCCATAGCCCGGGCACATCTAACAGCTTCGACCCAATGGAAACATTTGTATAGCTTAATGAGACAAATAAGCAAACAACATCTTTTCTCTATTTGCAATAAAAAACCTATTTTTGAAAGAAGCAGAGGTACCAATGGGGTATCCGATTGTCAAAAGTCCGAAAGGGCAGAGACAAAACAAGTTTACACCAACAAGAACGGGACGAAAACAGACAACATGTAAAATACGGAAACACAAAATACTGAATATCAATCAACAACGCGAACTCCAGTCGAAACAAGAGTGAACTCAGGTGCTCCGGAAGAGTAAGCAGTTCCTGCTTTCTATAGCACATCCGTCGCGTTGCCAATAGTCCATTCAGCGTGTCAAATCCGGTAAAGTAAGACAAAACAAAACCCTATGACAAACCAACATCTGCACTCATCTGAGAGATCGAAATCCCATATTTGTCTATAAGTGCATGATGTCTTCCGTAAAATTTCTTAAGTAAAGAGCAACATAACCCTGTGTGAGCAATTTTTGCGTCAGACGTGTCGCTCAGCTAAGGAAATCGACCATGTTTTATGACGAATCAAAAATCAAAACACACCTTTTGTGTAGAACACCCTACGGATAAATCTGATTTATCATACAAAGTTTCATTAAATTCTGTTCAGTAGTTTCAGAGGAGAAGATTTTTTACCTTTAAAGGACCATAACACCTACAGGTATAAAGGGTCATCTGACAGCTTCGACCCAATGGAGACTTTTGAAGAGCTTTTGATGCAGAAGAGGAAGGTTGCATTTTTTCTATTTCTTATACTTTCTGATTTACAGGTCAAAAACAGTTGTCTGACTCCCCCCCCCCAGTCTATTTTTAGCAACAACGACCATGTTTTATGACGAACCAAAAATCAAAACACAACTTTTGTGCAGAACACCCTAAGGATAAATCATACAAAGTTTCATTATATTCTGTTCAGTAGTTTCAGAGGAGAAGATTTTTGAAAAATTGTTAACGACAGACGACGGACGACGACAGACGACGACGACGACGGACGCCAAGTGATGACAATAGCGGTGAGCTAATGATAACAAGTGCTTCGGGCCAGTAAGCAGTTCCTGTCGGCTACATCACATCTGTCACGTTGCCAACGAGCGAGATAGTGTGGTTCAAATACGGCAAATGGCATCTGCGTCCATCTGGCAAATAGAAATCCGGTATTTGTCTACAAGCACATGATGTCTTCCGAAATATTTCTTGAGTGACGACAAAAACCGGGGAGCAACGTAACCTGGTTGCCTGTCAGACGATATGCAAGGAAGTCAGAATATTCCCCACTGCATAGATTACTAAGTATTATATCACATCAATAATGTATGTTGAAATATTGTCTGGTTCAAACTTATCTATAGATGTTGACCCATCACGGAAAGGGAAATGATTGGTCAGTACCAGGTCTAGAGATGGAGAACAAACATGGAAAGATTTATTTAGAAGAACTTTTTAAAAAATACCAAAACAAACCAAAATAAATAAATAACACAAAACAACTTACTTACTTACTTACTTACTTTGGCCCTTTACTCCTTCTGGTGCATAGGCCAACGACGATAGTCCTCCAGCGCTGCCTGTTCTTTGCTGTTAACCCAAAACAACAACTATGTACTATCCGCCTGGTATTTTGAGTTAAAACGATTTCACTAGTCACTGAATTCTGCTGATATAAACAGGTTTCACAACTTTAAGTGATGAGATACGGATTTTTATCACATCGAGTTAGATATTTGTCAAATTAGAAAACGAGCATTTGCGAGTTTCCTTTGACAAATATCTAAAGAATGTGATAAAAAATCCGTATCTCATCGCTTGTAGTTGTGAAACCTTTTTCTCGAACTGTCTAATGCGAAAATATAGGCCCAAAAATTGCTTATATAATTATAACTCATAGGAAAATAATCCTACATGTATTTTGTTTCATTTTAGCAAACATGCGAGAACTAGATAATATTGCACAACAGTTAGAGAAAGTATTTTTTCATACTACAAGTTTTTCACAAAGTGCATTGAGTACCCATTTACCTGTATTTGTATATCAAAGAATTAATAGGCACAAAAATAAATAATATTGATATAAAATAACGTAATTTGTCATAAAATGTTCTTAGATCATACCAAAGCTTATTAAGACAGATTCTCTTGTGGAAAAAAAATTATTAATCTTTTCTTCGTTCTTTTTAGTGATATTCTCCGTTACGTCAGCTATATATCATTAAAGACTATGACATTAATAATCTAGCAAAACTATTTGTATTTGTTGAAAGATATCTTATGGTCAAAATTATATTCGATATGATAATAAATTTGCATCTCAAATATTGACGAGATAAAAAAAAAAAATCCAGTTTAAAGGAGAAAGGTTGGGCCAACCATGGAAGTAATATTGTGATCTCAATATTACTTCCATGGGCCAACTAAACTTGTTTAACCCCGCCACATTCTTTGACTGTACTTGTCTTTTTACACACAAGAACAAACGATTTTGTTAACCATCTTTGACATTTTTGTAAGTACGTTTTATTATTTTGACCAATGATAAAACATTAACATTATATAATCTAAAATGTATTTTATATAAACAGCAGCTGTTGCTAAATTACTTACTTAATATCCGACAAAGGTATGCAAAAATTTGGAAAACTTGAACCCGAGGTCTATGCTATAAAACTAAGCCCTTTATTTAGATGTCTAAGGAGGTATAAATTGTCTTTTCTCTCAGATTTTCGAATTGTCAGATACAAGTACCTCAATCATGCTTAAAACAGCATTAATAATATTTAGTTGTTTAATATTTTGTGGATCTGGAAGGCCTTATGGTGAGTATGTATTTCAACGTAATGCGTTTTGAAAATGTTGTTCATGTACTCATTGATAATGTAGCTTTTTTTCAAACAGCTTCTTTAGACTGAAAGCTTGCTTTGCGTGTATCTTTAATTCTTAATGTTTAGGTCGCCACTCAATGACATAGCTTATTGGGGTTGGATTACATCGCTTTTCTATTTGTCTGGGGTACCAATCTTATCAAAATTAGGTTATTATTATCGAGATTGACTTCCATATAAAGGATGGCGAGACAAATTTCCAAGCGGGTCATCGTAGTTCTTAAAAAACCTTTTGAAAATCTTTCTGTTTTGAATACTGAACAATTGACATTAAAAAGATAAATATGAAGAGATAATCATTCCATATATTCTTGGAAAATTGAAACAATATAAACCAAAAAAACATCAAATGAAGTCAACCATCATTTTATGATTTGTTGAGTATATTTTAGCGTCTTTCCGAGAAATAATAACAGCATCAACAACAATTAGCAGTTCTAGAAGATAGGATGTTATTCAAAAGACAGTTCATATATGTATTTATATCATAGAATCACATTACGGCACCGAAACCAAATGTCAGAGAGAGCTCAGAATAGTAACTGAACGTATGAACCGAGTTCCTCCTGTTATAGGTGCTAGAATACCAGAATGTGATGCAGAAGGAAACTACGCCCCTAAACAATGCTCGGGCTCACAGTAAGTTTTCAAACTTTTTCTTATAAATATTGTAAATAAGATTTAATCTTGGTTGTTGATTTTTAGCTTTAATGCCATTAATTAAATGTTTAGGTCCGGGGTAAGTTTTCCTGCTATGCTTATCGAAGCCGACTGCAGATTAGCCGTCACACTCCGTGACGGAGCATAAAAGTAGAAGAAGAAGCCTTCGCTAATGTAAAAAAAAACAACTATCTTTCGTCTGTTGAAACCTCTGGGCCGAATATAATGCAACTTGGTGTGATAAATCTTAAGCATTTTATGGACAAAGTAAGGTTTTAATCAATTTTGATACATCAAACATCTTAGCCGTCCAAACTTGTTACAAAAAACACCGAACATGGAGATAAATCAAATACTTAAGTAACTCGAAATGATAGCAATATTGTCGACTGGTTACTAATAGAAACATTTAAGTTGAGGACCTACAGCTAGTGGAACTATTGAAATCAGTGACACCTCGAAAACCATCATATATATAAATCTGTTTTGAAAAAAAATCCTTGTTTCATCTGGTCAATCAGACTCTCAATGCATGTTCAATATCCATTAAATTTAAGGGCTTCTTTCAAATTAATCTTATGAAAAATTAATTTAGATGTTACTGTGTCACAAAGAATGGTACCGTTATTGAAGGTTATAACGTGTATGTGTGGGAGGCAGACGACCAAACGTGTAGTAAGTTCATAGACTTAGGGTAGCAAAGAAGTACTTACGAGTTTTCCAACCATAGGATGAAGCATAGGAGAATCAAAGGGACATTCGAATGTCAATAATCCGAAAGGGCAAGACATTCGAATGTCAAAATCCGCTCAAAATCCGAAATGGCAAATGTCAAAATTAGAAAATACAAACGAGACCAGCAAAAAAAAAAAAAAAAAAAAAAAAAAAAACCCGGACGACATAAAAAAAAACCACACAAAACAACTGAGTAGCATTTAACTACGCTAACTTGAGTCGTAACGATAGAAAGGTAAACTCACGTGCCCCAGAAGGGTAAGCAGTTCCTACTTGTTGCAAGACACCCGTAGACTAAACAAAATCATCTGACACTAAAGACAATAAGAAAACAATAAATTACACATCAACGCGCATTCATGTCAAAACGAATTTGAACTTGGGTGCTAAGAAAGGGTACTCGACTCATGTTTGTCGCAAGACCCGGCCCCTTTGCAATACCAACGAATAGTTCAAATCTGTTGATTACAATACAAATACTATAAAAACACACTTCTGTACTCATCTCACAGATCAAAATTCAAAATTTTGTATTTTTCCACGGCCATCTTTATGGACATACATGTATAAATTTATATTTTTTCTTTGATATAGTATGTTTAAATATGATGCAATTATTAATTAGAAAGTGTTGGGTGAGAAATGAAGAATAGCTTCGCGAATAAATAATGATGAAAAGGATTAAACTATGATTTTTTTTTTTAGAATGTGCACGAGATTTTCAAGAATACAGAGAAATCGGTTTGATAGGAAAACTGTTTAGATGTTCAAAAAATGGAAACTACGAACCCGTACAATGTTCAGGATCTCGTTGTTATTGTGTTGACGAAGACGGTCGAAGAATTGGTACAGATGAAGTTAATATTTGGGAAACACACCTCTTACAGTGGGAAAGATAAAATAAAACTAAATTTGCTCTAATCGACTATCCATTTACGTAAAATAAATTGAGGCAAATAATAAAAAAAACTTCGAATTGAATAGAAGGGTGTACCTATAGTAAAAGTACAATGTAGTATTTTCCTATAGTGTTTTTTTTTTTCGTATGGCGCATTGAGCCTATCAAAATACTGATAGAGGGGAGCAGAGAACTTGCAGTCATGAATGAAATTTATTCTCACGAAAATATGTAAAATGTAATCGTTATTTTAAAATTGTTACCATCTAGGCTAATAATCTCAGGTCAATTCTAGTTCAATCAAACATAGGTATGATTGACCATTTCCATAAGTATTGAAAGTTTTGGTTTTTTTTAACACATGAAACGAACATTTCACCGGATATTTCAAATATGGTGATCTTACTTGGTCCTTAAAGCTATAAGGGTCTCTTTTATATGGGGTCATCTGACAGTTTAACAAATCAAAGACTTTCGTGGAGCTTAAAAAGATGAATGTTTGAATAAGTAACAGTTTTCCATTCTATAGGGAAAATACACAAAACAAGAACGGATTTTCGGGATGCCCCGCCGAGCGGCAATTTTTTTTTAGTCCGCTCGCTTTACAGGAAGTTGAAAATCGAAAGACCTACCTGGAGCTACATACCTAATATCGAAACCTACAAATAATATTAGCTGAGAAATCTGTTAGAAAATTTTTCCATTTTTTGACCCCTACAAAAATCTAAGTCGGCTAGTTCAACAGGAAGGGGTATTTAAAGTGACAGACCTGGAAATGAGACCTTTACTTGAAGCTCAATACCAAATATCAAAAGCCAAGAAATAATAGTAGCTGAGAAATCTGTTACAAAAATTTTGTATTTTTTACCCCTAAGAATAATAAGTCAGCTCGTTAAACAAGAATTTATGCCTCCTTTTTGCCTCCAAGCTATTGAATAAAATCATGAGAGATGAAGTTATACCAGCAGAATGGAAACAGGGAGTCGTTGTAAAACTACCCCAAAAAGGACAACTGACTGATTGTAACAACTGGCGTGGTATTTGTCTTCTGTCAGTGCCTGGGAAGATCTTGAGTAGAATTATACTTGACAGAATTAAAGAAGCAGTCGACAAAATCTTGAGGGAAGAACAAAGTGGCTTTAGAAGAAACAGATCATGTTTTGACAACATATTTATTTTAAGAACTATAATTTAACAGACTAATGAATGGAATTCATCACTATATATAAATTTTATTGATTTTGAGAAGGCTTTCGATAGTATTCATAGAGACTCCCTTTGGAAAATTCTTCAGCACTACGGAATCAACCAAAAAATAATTAATATCATTAAAGAAATGTACAACGGATTCAGATGTGCAGTACGGCATGATGGCGAACTCACAGACTGGTTTTTGATAACATCTGGGGTCAGACAAGGATGTATTATCTCACCGCTACTTTTCATTCTAGCAATAGATTGGGTCATGAGAAGAACAATAGACGAACCAAGAGGCATTCAATGGGAACTGACAAGTTCATTAGAGGACATGGACTTTTCTGACGACATTAGTCTGTTCTCGCAAACATACCACCACATGCAGATGAAATCCAACAACATAAGTAAAGAAGCCAAGAAAATAGGATTGAAAATAAACGACAGAAAAACAAAAGTCATGAAAACCAACTGCCGTCACAACAGCCATATCATCATGAATGGACAACCTATTGAAGAAGTTACAGACTTTTGTTATCTTGGAAGTACTCTAAGTTGTGATGGAGAAGTGATGAAAGAAATAAGTATTAGAATAGGGAAAGCAACATCAGCTTTTAATAAACTTTCTAGGAGTCTAGGAGAATATCATAGCAATGTAAGATCAGTTTTATTATATGGAGCAGAGACATAGAGAACAAACAAGGAAATTGAGAGAAAATTGAGAGGAGTTGAGGGCAGATTGTTAAGAAGGATTATGAACATCAAATGGACAGACAGAATATCAAACATTGAACTCGCTGAAAGAACAGGTATAAGAAACATTAATGTTGAGATTAAGAAAAGGAGATGGAAATACACAGGGCATATTTTGAGGATGGACAACACCAGGCATGTAAAAAGAGCACTGAGGTGGACACCAGCTGGCAAGAGGAAGCCAGGAAGGCCAAAAGGTACATGGAGGAGGACACTAGAAGCAGAGATGAAAGAGATTGGGTACAGCTGGGGAGAACTTGAGAGAAAGGCAAAGGACAGAGCTGGATGGCGTACCCTGGTGGAAGCCTTATGTGTTACCTAACACGAAGGGGATATTGATATTTTGCCAATTGAGTGTATACATAAAAGAAATTGCTTCAATTATTTGTTATCTAATCTGTATACAATGGACAACCGCCAGCAGCTTTCAAAGAGACCAGTAGTCGCTGCTCGCGGTTCTGCAATTGGCCCATGGTCTAAATAAAATGCATATAATTAAAATCCAGTCCTTAAATAGTCACTGATAGATCCCCTTCTTAAACAAGGAATTGAAAACATCAAAAAGACAAGTACAAACGAACGCTTTGTCAAAGATCCCTGGCTTAGGACAGGCACATATAATATGTGGCGGGGTTAAACTAGTTTTTTGGGAGGCCAAACCTTCCCCCTATCAATATTCATAAACAAAGCACAAAAACTAAAGTGATTTTAATCTACATTTTTGTAATAGTAATAGAGCTCAGTAACTTTGAGGAATGAATTCATAGTCTTTGTACAGAAAAGAAAGGAAGAAAATCCATTAAGACCTGATCCAATTCGTCCTCGATATAAAGGCGCTCTCAGCAACATGCTACATTTTTCAGAAGAAGAAGACATATTTACAAGGACAGAACAAAAATCATCGGATAAAAACCAAAAACCGAGAAAGAAAGATGTACCACCGCGACGAATGCGGATATACCAGCCAAAAATTGTTCTATCTGAACAGAACCATTTAAACGAAAATGGAGGAACCGAAATGGCTGAAGGAGGATCCGGAATGGGAAAGATACGAATTCCATTACAAAATTTTTCGAGACGAAAACTTATCCCGGAGTTTGATCCTCGGGATGACTTTATTGGACAGGTGATGATCAGATACACGAACGAACATGAAAAGAAAGCGAATGAATACACGGATCGTGACCACTACGAAAAAGACAGCATCAAAAGCAGACAGGGACATGTTACCACTATTTTTAGAAGCTCTTAAAATCATTACGTCAATAACATTTGGGAAATGTAAATTGCACAAGACACACTCCAGAAGAATGTCAAAGAAATGCCTGAGTATGAAAAGTCATAGAAATACGCCGAGGGGAGAAAGTATACTGGTTGGATGAGAAAGTAAAACAGTTCAGACCGGATGAGTGAAGAATATGGGGATTCAGACAAAAACCTTTTATTTTCATAGAGACTACTCAAAAATTAAATATCAAAATAAAATCACGGTAGGTCCCGTGTCCGGTGACAGGATTGTTTTTTTAAGAGGCATTGTCCAGTTTTTTCGAGAGAGGTCCAGGTTTTTTCACCTGTTCATTTACAAAAAATCACGTAAATTATTAGCTGAAGCTGAAGTTGAAACAAATAATAAAAGAGGATTAAAGTACTCATAAAGTTCGATTTATTACAATTCTACCCCAAAAAAATCCATAAACTAGCATAAGTTGATGATTTTTAAAAATGCATTTTTTTTTTCGAGAGGCACAACAACTTGTCCGGTTTTTTCCGGAGGCGTCCTGTTTTTTTTTCTAAATTTTGAATGCAGGGAGGCACTGGATTTTGCAGAAACTATGCGTTATCAAAGAAAACTTTCACCCCTGCCATTGACCTAACACACATTCTAACATGTTACATGCAAAACATCAAAAACTACATGTTGTATTTTGATGAAAATGATTTTATTATAAATACATTTGTTACTTTCTCAATTATGTTGAATAATTAACATGTCCCCCAAAATAATAATTGTTTCTGTTAGGGTGCAATGTTACAATCATATTTTCAATCTAGTTCAATTGTCGATGAAACTATCAATTATACATGTACGGAGGGAAAAAAGAAATGCGTAAACAAGAGGAATCGACCAGTGCATTCAAACTATTTAACCAATTTATAATTCTATGGCATTTCACGTCTTCTAAATTATAATGTGTGTTAAGATTAATATAGAAAATCTAAAAAGAATTTCATATTCTTGTGCATTTTTGCACGTATGTATTAAAGTGTGAAAGAAGTAAGAAATACCTAAAGCAGGACATTTGTAGACAAAACACACACCAGGAGGAGCAAAACTTTGTTGTATTTTTAATCTCTTACGTCTGTGTTGTTTTTCGCTGCTGGTAAGGTTTTAATATGTTAGCTCTTTCCGGCGTCAACAATATTTGTTGTTGAAAAACACATTAAAGCGTATGATCTATCCGTGTAAATTTCAAAACTCTGAGCTTCTCTCTACATGAGGCAGACATGTTGATCTCAATTATAAATTGAATTTCAGTCAAGCATATATTTTTTTTGAATTTTGTTTATTTTTGTTAGAGGACCGCCAATGAGTCTTGAGTATACAAAACGCGCCTATTTAAGCCCCCATCACACTGACCACGATCTTACTACGCTCTCCACGACCTCCACGATCTTAATGATCGTAGTATACTCGCGACGAATGTGTTAAAGCGTAGCCAGTGTGACTACGAGTACGACAGTACTACGATCACAGTACGATTGTTCACGGGGAATTTATTTTCAATTGTCAAATCAAGTACGCTGCTACTACGACCACCACGAGTGCAGTACGTTGCTTCAGCGACTTTGCTACGACCATACTACGATTATACCACGACCAGTTAAGACCTTCCTACGCATCTTCTACGATCACTACGATCGTGTTACTCTTTCACTACGCTTGTACTACGCTCGATACGATTCCACCACGCTAACAAAGACTATAAGTCGAACTTTAATTTCAAAACTTGGTAAGGGGTGTCCCGCTAGTCATGAAATGTTATATGATGTGTTTCATTTAAGCGACATAAATTAAGGTAGTCTCGAACCCAAACTCATACTACCAAGGTAGTGAGTCTGGGAAAACACCTATTGATTTCTCGTAACCACTAGGTGGCGATCGTTATACCTTTTTAACCTTTACCACGTGTGTATATGACGTGTTTAGCATACAAGATTCATTTCAATCTGAAATGAACCAACTTTAAAAACTCAACGTTTCATTGGTCTACCGTGGTTTTTGACAACTGGTTCTGCAAAATCGAGAATCGGATTGGTCAAACGTGTATGGTTCTGTAATCAAGAATGTCCCAATTTTTAACTCCAATAAACATAAACAATTACCAAAACCAGGTAGACGCCCGTGAGTACAATTTAACGATAAAACGATTTTTTTTATTGTTAACATAACCAACTTGTGTTCAAAAATGTAAAATATGATGTCTTATCATAAAATAAGAAATGCTATGTTATAAGAGAACAACTCACATCAATTCGAGAAGTTATCTCGCTGTTGCATTTGCATAAATTCACTGAACCATAGGCACGGAATTCTGAACATACGGTTGAGTGATTTTCGTCAAACACTATGATAAAGCCTGAAAGTACTCCGAACGTACACAAATAGGAAATGGGACTGTTCCAGACTCTTTTCATCTATTGATAAGCGTCTGGGTGATCGAGACTAAAATTAAGGTCGACAACACTAAGCCCCCGTCACACTGGACCACGACTTTACTACAATCTAGATTTTTTCCTAAATCGTGGAACATCGTAGTGTTGTCGTCCTGGGGTCGTGGAGATCGTGTTGTAATCGTACTAGGTCGTGGGTGACTACGACTGCACTACGTAAATTTTGAACATGTTCAAAACATTCGTAGTGCAGTCGTGGTGAAAATAGAGCGTAGAGCAGTCGGCTTCAGTCGTAGTAATGTCGTGGTAAGGACGTACCTTAATTGACAGCCGATCCCACTACGCTAGCGCTGCGCTCTCGTCACGATCATACCACGATTGTAGTACGACCTATACGATCGTACCACGATGATACTACGACATATATAAGATCATACCACGACAACACTACGATGCTACCACGCCCTTGGCGTTCTTAGTACGATCCTACCATGATCTTTCTACGTTTTACATACATGTAACAATTAATTGTCTCTCGCACTGACAAAATCAAATGCAAAAAAGTATCAATAGGCCTAGCCTTTTGCAGCAGCATTTGCCTTCCTAGATTTCAGAAAAAAAACAGTTTCAATAAAGCCCCAAAAAATATAATATATTTGGAAAAACCACATTCAATGAGTCTTGATAAATGCAGGATGGCAAAAATCCAGAAATAAAAAAGCAGGACAGTGCTTTGAATTTTAATAAAGGCAGGATATTAGTTTTGGCTGAAAACTTTATAAAAGATTTAAAAAAAAAAAATGGCGCGCGATCGAGCGCATAAAAATCCAGGCTCAGCCTTTTCCGAAAATGAAAGGGCAGGACGATGAAAATATCCATATCCCCCCTAAAAATCAAATGGTTGTTCCCGTAGTAGCTATCTCGTGTTCCAATTTCATACCATCATTTTTTAATAAAATATTCCATAGTGATTAAGTTTGGTGAAATGGTTCCGACGGCCAGTTGCCCAATCTGTCATTCTGTCGATCAACCAGGCAAAGCATTCATCGATTTGAAAATGGAGCGCCTATATATCATATCATAATGTTTATTTTTAAAAATCGCACATGTCTAACAAATTAAATGCATTTTGCAAATTAATAGAATTTTCAAAATTGAATATGAAAATATATAAATTTTTAATTAATGTATTGGTGAAAATTGGTTAAATTTTTAGTGGGGTGCGCAGCATATGAAATTTTAGACAGTTGATGTTTATGTGGCTCATTCGTAGTCTTAAAAATTCATCTTAACGGCTTTTTTTAAATAAAGATGCAGTACTGAAAATATGGCTTAATAAAGCCTTCTGCTCTGTAGAGATCTCATGATTACTTTCTTATTCAATATAAAAAGGAGAATGAGAGAGGATATCAATTTCAAATGCAACGTTAATTTTACGGTAAAATAAAATGAATTTACAGAAGGTATATCACGTTTAGAAATCATCTTAATTTATGTTGCTTAACATGTTAAAGGAAACACATCATATAACATTTCATGACAAGCTTGGCACCTGTACCCCTAACCAAGTTTTGAAATTTAAGTTCAACCGATCGTAGAGGACTCTTTGTTAGCGTAGTGGAATCGTACCGAGCGTAGTACAAGCGTAGTGAAAGCGTAACACGATCGTAATGATCGTAGAAGATGCATAAAAAGGTCGTACTTGGTCATGGTATAATCGTAATATGGTCGTAGCAAAGTCACTGAAGCAACGTACTGCACTCGTGGTGGTCGTAGTAGCATTGTACTTGATTTGACAATTGAAAATAAATTTCCCTCGAACTATCGTACTGTGGTCGTAGCTCTGTCGTACTCGTAGTCACACTGACTACGTTTTAACACAATCGTTGCCACTCTACTACGATCTTTAAGATCGTGAAGGCCGTGAAGAGCGTAGTAAGATCGTGGTCAGTGTGATGGGGGCTTAAGTCGTGACAATAAATGTTTTGAACGCCATAGCTGCCTTATAATGATGTGTTTCATTATGTGATGGTACTTTGTCATTATGTGATGATACTTCTTAATTATGTGGTGATACTTTGTCATTATGTGATGATACTTCTTCATTATGTGATGATACTTCTTCATTATGTGGTGATACTTTGTCATTATGTGATGATACTTCGTCATTATGTGATGATACTTTGACATTATGTGATGGTACTTCTTCATTATGTGATGATACTTTGTCATTATGTGATGATACTTCTTCATTATGTGATGGTACTTTGTCATTATGTGATCAAAGTTTATTATTATGAACAGCGCTAAAAAAATATTCTTTTCTTATGACAAATATTTTGTTCGACGCGTAGATTTTCTTTGTATCCCCCCCCAAAAAAAATGGATTCCAAATGGTCGGTTTCTCCAAATGGTCGGTCAGAATCTATGTTTTATACTGTTCGGGTTTCAGCGTCTTTCATTCAAAAATACAATCTAACACTAGAGGTCGCGTCTATCAACACTAGTTAAAAAACAAAGTAATTAACCACTAAAGAAGAAAAATGTTGTTTACAAAGTTTTAATATATAATAAATCATGCATTGGTTATGGATTTGAAATTCGAGAAACCGATCATTTGCATGGGAAAACTATTTTTTGAGGGGGGTGTACACAGAAAAACAACGCGTCGAACAAAATATTTGTCATAAGAAAAGAATATTTTTTTAGCGCTGTTCATAATAATAAACTTTGATCTCATAAAGACAAAGTATCATCACATAATGGCAAAGTATCATCACATAATGACAAAGTATCATCACATAATGAAGAAGTACCATCACATAATGACAAAGTATCATCACATAATGACGAAGTATCATCACATAATGACAAAGTATCACCACATAATAAAGAAGTATCATCACATAATGACAAAGTACCATCACATAATGACAAAGTATCATCACATAATGAAGAAGTATCATCACATAATGAAACACATCATCATAAGGCGTCCCGTGCGGGGCCCGGGAGGCGAATAGGCCCGCAGCAGCGCTAAGCTTGTCGGTAAAAGTCCACTAAAGAGCGCTCAGAAACCTGACATCGGGGTCAGGCCGCTTTGCCCACAAAGCGACTGGGATGTGTGCCCCAGGTGGTTGAATGGGGCAGCCCTGACATCGAGAGATGCGGGGTCGTCAGGCGATAATGCGGAAAACCTGACCGCAAACCATAGTGGTGCTCCGTGTTGGGAAAAATGTCACGTTCCTCGCACGTTAAAGAACCCTGCTGCAGGTCTCGGTAAGAGTAGGACCCGTAGGATCCCCATGCAGGAGGCAAAATTTCCCGTCCCTACCCATCACCCTTTTTTCCAGTGGCAGTCAAAACAATCCTACCCGATTGGCCTTGTGTCCCCATTTCTTCCACTTCATCATCATTTCATGTTCATTGTACCACCATTTTCATGTTCATCTCCCGGATATAGCCGAAATCGTGCTGCCTGGGAGTAAAGCAATAACTAACTAACTAACTAACTAACATCATAAGGCAGCTATGGCGTTCCATAGCGTTCCATACTGAAGAATGAAACAGAAGACACTTATTATAACACCAGGGGAAATCAGATGTCCGCGTTCTTCGAAAGGCAAATATCGCCCGCGTATATATGTCTTAGTTAAGCAGGAAGTAGATATGCAATGGGCTTAAACTCATTTTACACAATTTAGCTGCATTCAAAGTATGCATTATTCCCCAAACCCAATCCGAAAGAAATATGAAAATTTGAATACGAGTCCATTATTTACAAAAAATTCAGAATTAGTAAAACCGGATATAATCCATTTTAACACTTAAAATAGCTTTACATCATACTAATACATGCATAGAATGAAACTACTACAAAGTTTCAAAAGGCTGGTGCAAAGGGTTACGTTCCACTATTGCTTATTTTCAGAAGATGAGAGATGATGGATTGTAACCTTTGGCTAGCGAATATGACGTTTCATTTATGTTAGGGCTAGATGTTCTGCTTGTCTCAATTTAATACAACCATTGCATTCAAATTCATGCAAGCAATGAATTTCGATAAGGCAAAATACATTTGGTTCCACTTCCATGTGTAAATGAAAAGTGCCTCAAACGCCATATATGTATGGATTGTATGTTGAATTGATAAAATTAGAGAGCGATGAATATAAATTTCAAACAAATTCACCTTTGAAAAATGAAAGTATTTTTTGCTCTTTAACCAACATTGAATGTATTTTTTAAAGTTTGAGAGCTATACAACACACACAAACTCTCTATGTAATGTATGAAAAAACCTGGACCTCTCTTGAGAAAACCTGGACGCCTCTTGAAAAAGCCTGGACGGCTACACTTTTTTTAATTAAAAAAATGTCAGATGTGACACGGTAGCATCAAAATTCAGGAGGATGCTATTATATATTGGTGTTCTTTAATAATTCTCAGCTGTTTCATACAATATATCTGTCTTTAAAGGGGTGAAAATTGCAGAAAGATAAAAATTCCTTAAATAACTCATATTTCAATTTTGTTATCACCTTTTTGATAATACGAATAAGTGAGGTTATACAGTAACATAATACTAATGTGTACTCGCCTCGTTGGTAGCTTTAGTTTTTCGCTTTCGTTTAAAAAAATCATGAAATATAATTATTTTTTTACCTTTTTATTGATTATACTCTTGAAAAAAAAACGGGACAATTGAATATGCCTCTCGAAAAAAACATGTCTCTCGCCGGACACGGGACCTACCGTGAAAATAGACCTAATTAAAATTATCCAAGAAGTGTACGTATGTTCAACGTAATCTTGATAAACTAAATAATTTATCAGAAGACTCTAAACTCTATATTTATAGTCAACTAAAAATTTACTTAAGACAGATTTAGAAATGGAAAATTATTTGAAAGAAACAATTTCCTCTTATAACTCAATTTAAAACAAGCGATCACTCTCTATACTTATCGAAATCGGGCGATACAAGAAAATTTCTAGACCAGAAAGACTAAGTAAATGTTGCAATATCCTTGAAGGTGAATTTCACTTTTTCCTTAATTGTACATATAATACTAATTTACGAAAGTTGTTTTTCGATAACATGATATATAACCATAACAACCAATTCCCCAACTTAATAGAACATAATGAGATGTGGAATAAGTATACCCGACACAGCTCACTTAACAAGCGATAATTTAGAAAAGCCACAATGGACAACCGCCAGCAGCCTTCAACGTGGCCACAGTGCAGTAGGCGCTGCTCGCCGTTCCGCAACTGGTCCATGATCTAAATAAAATGCATATAATTCAAATCCAGTCCTGAAATAGTTACAGATAGACCCCCTTCTAAAACAAGGAACAGAAAACATCAAAGACAAGTATAAAGAAAAGCTTTGTCAAAGATTCCTGGCTTAGGACAGGCAAATAAAAATGTGTCGGGGTTAAAATAGTTTTTTTTTGGCCCAACCTTCCCCCTATTAATATTCCCAGACATAGCACAAAAGTTATACACACAATAAAAATCAAATCGATCAAAGTTCAATTCCACTAGAGAGAACATTAGACAAAAGTCAACAAGAACAAACGAACGGACTGTAGAGGAACTCTCTATATATAACACTCGCTTTTAATGACAGCTAAATGAAAATCATCAATCGACTGGTGTAACAAAAAAATCAAAGTCAGTAGACCATGACTGCAGGAGTATAAAGATGAAATCCTTTTAAACCTGATCTGTACTGATGCTAATGCACCTGCATACCAAATATCAATGGTGTAACATAACTAGTTCACATAAAACAGACTTAAGCAAAAACTTTAACCAATTGTGGACGCCGCCGCCGCCGGAATCACCATACCTAAGTCTCGCCTTTTGCGACATTCGTCGCACGCGAGACAATAATAATTTATGTTAACGCAATCCGAATGCTCTAAAGGTACTCCGTGTGAAAACAACAGGTTACGAGGAATAAAAGAAATACACATTTTTCATTTAAAAAGCTAAGATGACATTGGGGCGACACAAAGACTCTAATCTCAATCATCGATATCCTAAATATCAGATGCCTAGCTATTATCAAATAAGCTAAGATGACATGGGGGTGACACAAAGACCCTAAATCTCATTCGTTCATAATGCTGAACTTGCATAAAAATGGGGTCAGGGTCACACAGCGTGACAGTTTGGTAGACCATAACCCCAACTGTTTGTATACCATATATTAGATGCCTAGCTATCATACTTTTCAAGAAATTCATTTTCCACAAAAGTCTATCAAAGCAACGTACGGTCTGAAAAGAAAGAACATTGTTTACAGAGTCACTTAACCGTGAAAATGGGGTTAGGGACACACGGCATGGTGACATTTGTGTAGACCATGACTTCAACTGTAATATTTATACCAAATTTCTGATGAACAGCTATTAAATTTTTAGGAAATTTATTTTGCACAAAAGACTAACAAAAATGTTTACGCCGCTATACCGGAAAGTAATACCTATGCCCTGACTTCCGCAACTATCCGTCACAGGCGAGACAAAAATCATGAAAATTGGTCCAAAAATGTTTCACAATAGTTTTCCCCTCAAAAATGTAAATTTGGTTGCTTTAAATGGGATTTTGTTAAAGTTGAATAAATGTTGGACAGTCACCGTAGGTAGCGAGTTGGGTAGATTTTTTTTGTTCCTCGAATGACCAGACGTCGAATGCTACGTTTCTTCCACTGAAAATCTTACTAGAACTTCAAAATTACCAGAAAGTTTACAAAGAAACTCCGCAATATTTTAGCCTGCCCTGGAAAATTGAAATGCAGAAAAAAATAAGATCACGTTACTAATACTCAGCCGTTAATGGTGACCGTTCGTGTGCTCTTGTACTACAGAAATATAAAAAAACACATGAATTCTGAAGTTATTTATTAAAAGTCACTAATACATCATATTTTGATTTCGAAATAGAAAAAAATATTGAATCCTTAATATGTAATAGGCAAATAACAGTAGTTTCTAACAGTACCATCCAAAGCAATAGTTCGGTTGGTATATCTTATTCGGTACTTGAAAGACAGACTTGCAGGTGTCTATGGGACAAACCAACTTTTGTTCGACAGCTCTATCCCATGCTATTCCTGGAGTCTTAAGCGTGGGTATATTCGATTTAGAGTTGACATCGTCCATTACAACGACGTGTTTCTTTGCAGCGAGTAATTTCATGTTTTCCAAATCTTTTCTAGGTACCTGACCACTGTGGCCACCATCGACAGATAAAAAGTCACATTTTATATCGGGGTGATCTTTATGAAACTGTGGAACTGTTTTGGTAGAATCTCCCCGAATCAATCTAATTTTTGAGTCTGGAAGCAGTTCTTTTATTATTTCCATTGCTATATCACATGATTTGGATTTACATAAATCAAAAGATACTATTTCGCCTTTAAATAGAAGGGCCCACATAAGGGCTGAATGCCCTCCATTAAATCCGATTTCACACACACGATTGATGTCAAATATGTTTCTTGTAATGTAAGTGTAGTATGCTTCAAGTTGTGGTCGTTTTTGAAATTCCCCCTTGTGATTATTGAACATATGTCCTTCGATATGAATCTTTTTCTGGCTTAGTTTTCTAGACAACTTCTCAAAATATTCACTAGTTGTGTTCAACCATTCATCGAATGGTTTAATGGTGAATGGTTTACTGTTGTCATTATCAAAACCCATCAAAGGCACGTTGAAATTATTGGACATTCTAATGACATCATTTCTGAATCTACTGGAAAGTGCGGTTAAAGCAACAATACATATTCCAGATATTGCTATAGTTTTCCATATAGTTCATGTTATGACCCATGGTATATAGTGTTTGATAAATTTTCTGTAAAAGAAATGTGAGAATCCGTCTTGACTGTAGTGCAGTTTAAAAGCAAATGTTTCAAATATTGATCCGATCCACCCTAAAAACCAAATAAAAATAGACATAATAAATCATGGAAATAGTATAATATAATACCGATTTTTTTAAATTCAAATTTAAAGCCATGCAAAATTGATTTCTAGTTCGTCGAATTCGCCGCTTGCTTAAAAAAGTAGGGTTTTTTTCCGCCCCATTTCACATGCCTCCCGCATATAAAAACCGAATTACGTTTACATTTTTTTACATATTCTTTTTTTAACGAAAATAAAAAGATGTGTAAATGTGCAATTGCTCTTTTTCAGAAGAATTATCAATATCTAACAGAACGATTCTTAAAAAAAATGGTAATCCTTCGCATGCAATCTCTTCTTCATTCAACTTTTAAAAAGCAAAGATAAAATTTCATCCGCTGGTAAAAAAAAATAATGTGTGTCCAACAATTAACGCTATTTTAGAAAAAGAAAAAAAATTGCCGGCTTACATTTTATTTTTTTCGATATCTTATCAAACATTTAAGATCTTATTTATCTTATAAGATATCTTATATGCTTTTAAAGATATAAAAAATCTTTTTTTAAGTATTTGTTTAAAAGATATCTTTGAAATTTAAAAGTATATAAGATATTTTGTAAAAGCAAATAAGATAAATAAGATATCTTATCAACATTACAAGATATCTATTTACTTTATAAGATATCTAATTAACTTTATAAGATATCTAATTTACTTTATAAGATATTTTAGTTAAAACATATTTTATTTGAAAAAAAAAACTGAGGACATAATAGTAACATATATGCATTTATAAGAGGGTGGTAAAGGTTGGATCCCAACATGAAGACAGGTGCTTAAAAAATGCCGAAAACGAAGCACGAGTTATAAAAATCGCCAATCACGAAACACGGAAAAATAAAATTGAATAATTGTGAAATTAAATAAATTCTTTTGATTTATTAAAAAGTTTTTGAGAATATAAACTAATTTCAACGCGTTCAAGATTTTGTAGCAAAAAAGACGATCACGCACGAAAAATGGGTTGTCCACTGAACACGAAACACGGGGCTGAAATACGTTCGACCATGTCAACACGAAAACTCGAAAAATAAAAAAACATAATCACGAAAACACGGAAAATAAAAAAAACCAAAACGTTGCACGAAAATAAACCTTTACCTACCCCATATAAGCAAAAGGATTCGGAAACAAGCTATAAATAACTTATATTAAATCCGTCTCCCGTGACTGAAAAAAAAAACAACTATGACAATATATATGTTGAAACAATAGTTCTAATAACAACAAAAGTCTTAAACTAAATTTATAAGAATAGAGGAAAATAATTAATAAAGAAATGAGGAAAATACATGAATTTCTATTATATTTATATTTGCGTGAAATGCAGAAAAAAAATTTCACAAGAAGCGTTTACTTTGAATGATGAACTTTTGAACTCTTAAAAATATTTTAGTGTTTTGTTCAAGCGTTAGACCCTCTGATCCATATAAAAACAAGATTAACAGGAATATAGAAGTTTATAGAAAAAATAGTATGGTCTCTAATATGGGTGTATATGTTACACATGAGTAAATAAAAAGCTTCGCCGATCGCAACATGATACGACCGCAACATGTCGAACCCTGTACGTTTTTGGCCCAATATTGATAGTCTATTGCTTTGGAATCATGCAGCCCATGGTGGACTGACAAAGTTTTTTTTTGACACATGCAGCCTTTGGAGATCGACTTTCCATCCACACTTCAATAGGAATTCATTTTTTTTACAAAAGCACACCAAAACAAGTAATCTGTGAGCTACTGCTCACTTAGTATATCCCCGCTACCCCCAAAATTAACTATGTTGGTAAACAGGAAGTGGACATCAGACAGACCTTATTTCAATACTCATGATAAAGGACATCATACTGAAGCCATATACCAAATTTCAAGTCAATGTGATATGTACCGGTAGTTGCTGAGAAAAATGTTAAAAAACTTTCAACAATTGACCAGTAATGTTTAAAATTGTCCAAGTCGGTAAACAGGAAGTAGATATCCGAAAGAACTAGTTTCGATACTCGCGATAAAGGACATCATACTGAAGCCATATACCAAATTTCAAGTTACTGTGGTATGTAGTTGCTGAAAAAATGTTACGAAATTTTTCAACAATTGACCAGTAATGTTGAAAATAGACTAAGTCGGTAAACAGGAAGTAAATATCCGACAGACCTAGTTTCAATACTTGCGATATAGGACATCATACTGAAGCCATATACCAAATTTCAAGTGTATGTTACCCGTTTCATACCCATTTAATAATTTTACCCTGCCCATTATAGACAAGTTGAAACAGTGATTTGTACCAAAATATAGTGCCCGCTGCCTGCGTTGTGCAGTGCCCTTTACATAGAGGGCATTTATATTGGAAAAAAACATCCGGAGGACCGGCTGAGAGTGCCCTTTACACGGAGGTGCCCGTTAACACAGGTTTGACTGTAGATATCCGACAGACCTAGTCCTAAGGGACGAACCATTTAACGTGAAAGGGGGGGCTTGGTTTTTTGTTTTGATCAGAAATTTTTTTTCCGCGCAGAGCGCGAATAAAATATTTATTTTTCGAAGGCGTCGCGACAGAATATTTTTTTTTCATTATCAGCATTATTTTTTATAGCAGAAATCCTTCTTCAGAATATTTTTTTTTTATTACCCTCAGCTGCTAAAATATTTTTTTTTCATCAAAAATAATTTTCAGAATATTTTTTAGGAAAAAAAACCAAGCCCCCTTCAAGTTAAATGGTCGGTCCCTAACAACATATTGACCTAGATATCGACCAAATAAAAAGTGATAATTTAAATTATTAAAGAACGCACATTTTTACCAAATAAAATGCATACAATTAAATATTATACTTTTATGAATGCATTACATCCATAATTTTTTAACAAATATGATTTCTAAAATTTTTATTTGTCAGTGGTCGAAAGTTTGCAATCTTATGGTACATCTAACAAATTCTAATTACAGTTTCAAACGAAACTAATTACGTCCTTCAATTATTGAATCCATCATCTAAAACAAAGGCATTTCTGATTTTTCAAAAATGGTCTCAACAAAAAAAAATTAATTACTAAAATCCATGTGTACACAAATCAAACACGCCATCATTTGTTAGCAGTTTCTAAAACACGGAAAGGTAGATTTAAACGGATAGGTGGAACCAAATAATGATACTTAGAGAATAATATACTAATGGAATAAAGAAACGGTGCATCACTTTGAAAAGTCACCAATTCAAAATTGTATTTAGTATTTTTTACATTTTAGCACAAAAGTATTGCAAAATCATTTTTCTCAAGATCTGGAAAAAAAATTTCATTTTTAGACCCCTAAATGATGTTTTGTTTGCAGTTTGAAATCAGGTAGTGTCAATTTGAAATTCACAAAATCACACTTTGGAAAAAATGCACATTTTTGAAATTAAGTTTTATCAGCTGATTTTCACCAAAAAAGTTTCTCCTTTTAGTGGTTGAAAGTTCAGTTTAAATTTTGAGTGAAAATCTTGATTTTTCATTTTTGGGTTAAAAAAGTGGTTTTTTGAATCTCAGAAATTGGAATTAAAAAAATTTCGGATTTTTACCCCAAAACGATCTGCATGGTCCACTTGACATTCAGTGAAAATTTCAATTCGATAACTATATTTTTTACGATTTTCTGATTAGGAGAAATATGGGTACAATTGATTTCCAATAGACATGCACAGTTTCTTTTTTCCATGAGTATAGGTTCTTACACGAGTCTTTATTGAAGATCAGGGATTTTTTCCACGAGTGTAAGAAATTCCGTCTTTTCACGAGTGGAGCTCAGCGGAACGAGTGAAAAGACGAAGAATTTCTTACACAAGTGGAAGAAATTCCCGATCTTCAATAAATAATGAGTGTAAGAACATATTTCTTCCGTTTTTAACAGTGAAAAAAATAATTTCAAGAATGAATATAACGAGGTCAAAATCCAATTTGCATATATTGAATTAGTGCGAAAAAATTAAATTTGCATATATTGAGTTTTTTATTTGTAAACAAACAGACGACATAAAATTATAATTAATTTGATTGGTTGATTTCTCTATGACAGAAACGGTCATATGATCATGTCTGTCATGGGCTGACTGTCATAGAAAATAAACAAAAACGGAAGAAAAATGCATTTCATATATAAAAGATTACTATATATATAAAATAAGTATGTATCTCATTTGATTTTCAAACCCATAATAACAATTATCTTAAAGGTGATCATTTCCGTTCCATATTTCTGTACCACAATTCAGCCCTTACCTTATAATGAAAAATTGAGTTATTTTAATTTAACTACTTTTTTGCTAAGACCATTTTTTTAATTCCGAAACGCCTTTGTTTTATTTAATGGATTCAATAATTGAAGGAGGTAGAAACTGTTAGTAGAATTTGCTTGATGTACCATAAGATTGCGAACTTTTGACCACAAACATTTTTTTAGAAATTATATTTGTTTAAAAATTTTAGATGTAATGAATTCATAACATTATGATATTTCATTGTATGCATTTTATTTCGAAATGATGTGCGTTCTTTTATCAAAATTAACACTTTTTATTTGGTCGATATCTAGGTCAAAATGGTGTTGGGAACCACCTTAAAAGATGTTTAAATGATTATGTGCGAAATGAGGAACTGTTACGAATGTTAAGACGATTCCAAAGCTTTTATTACTCCGAATAGAGGTTACTTCCGAAACGCCTTTGTTTTAGATAAAGGATTCAATAATTGAAGGACGCAATTAGTTTCGTTTGAAACTGTAAGTATATATAGATGTACCATAAAAATTGCAAATTTTTGACCACAAATAATATCTTTAGAAATCGGGTTTTTTTTAATTATGGGTGTAATGCATTCATAAAAGTATAATATTTCATTGTATGCATTTTATTTGGTAAAAAATGTGCGTTCTTTTCTTAAAATTAACACTTTTTATTTGGTCGATGTCTAGGTCAAAATGGTGTTAGGAACCACCTTAAGACTGTAAGAGCCTGTTCATTAGAAAACCATGCAAAATTGTAAATTTTGTCCAGAAGCAAAGTATTTAATTATGTTAAATGTATATTGCAACTGAAAGACCATCCTATAAGACTTATTCAGGCAAATTTATTTTTTTCGAAATATTCAAGATGGCCGCCCTATAGGTCTCCATAGCTATATATAGCTTTCATCTGATTTATCGCTTATTTCAATCAAATTTTAATTCAAAATTTGACATTTTCATTGTGATGTTTTGTCTTTCAAATACAGTGCACTTTTCGTAATTCATAATTTTGGTTCCTAGGTAGGTAGGACTTGAGCAATATTCCAGACTGCTGAAAAATGCTGAAATTTGTTATTTTAAGGGTACTCATTGTCCAATTATAAATTACGATAAGTGCACTGTATTTGAAAGACAAAACATCACAATGAAAATGTCTTGGTATGTTATTGTTTTTGAATTTCTAAAAGATAAGGATAAAAAAGCGTTACCTTGAACAATAAGTACCCTAGACAAGGGTCATGGTTTTTATCAGATTAAATGCTTGCATATGAGATAGACTATTGTGTAAAGACTAAAAATTAACAATAAAATAGTGACAAATACTTACCAAAAAAAGTAGAATCAAAAAGGCTGCCGAGAATAAGAAGAAGAGATGGAAAAGTTTCCCGCCGTCACGTGCCCGTCGTGAATAGTGTAATCTATTTTATATTAGGGGTGTACATGACTTATTCATGACAATGAATTATAAATTGGCGGTAGAAAATAGAAGATTTAATAGACATACTCTAAGCACTAGAAATTCTTATTTTGAAAAAAAACCCAAATTCTGGGAAATTGAAAAAAACCAACATTGTATGACTTAGTAAATTCGTAATAATATTAGCCTCAGTCCCTTTCCCAATGAAAAATGAACCAATCCAAACGATATCTGCCGTTGATTGCCGATCACTGAAATAACAATAATCTTTGATTTGAGCTGAGGATAGCCGGATCATCGCTCGGAATACCCTGTTCTACTCTTTCAACCATATTGTTCATGGTGTTCCCGTTCATTTGTTTTTCAAATCAAGTTTGTTTTTTGGTTGTTTTTTTTTTAGAAATGTTTTCACTAAGTTGGACACAAGACTAGTAATGTGCTAGAAAATTAACTGTGTCGGTTTTGTATGATGATAAATCACCAAATCACAGGCACTTGGAACATGAATTTTATTTACCCCCCCCCCCCCCTTTTCGCTTTATGTATACAAGTGGGTAAAAATTTTGGATAGTATAAAACAGCAATATTTTAATATATTATGATTAAAAATGATAAGATATGACTATTTAAATAACTTTGAACAAGATTTTATTTGTTGGGGGGTTGTAGAGAAAAAAAAAGGGGGTAAATAAAATTCATGTCTCAAGTGCCTGTGCACCAAATCATTAATTATTTGACGTGTTGTGTCGAATTCAAAATCGACATTCTTGACTTTTTTTACATCAGTCGATAGATGCTTCTTAGCTAGCTGTCATTAACTTCGAGTGTTCTCAAGAGAGTATCTCCACGTCCCGTTAATTTCTTGTTGTTCTTTTGTCTCAGGTGCTCTCTTGTTGAATTGAACTACTATCGATTTGATTTTTACTGTGTGTTAGTTTGTGATTGTTATTGATTATCAATAGGGGGGAGGTTGGCACCAAAAAACTAGTGTAATCCCGCCACATTTTAAATGTACCTGTCCTAAGCCAGGAATCTTTATTTAAGCTTATGTTTGTATTTCGTCGAATTTATGTTAATTTTGTCAAGAAGAGGGTCTTTCATTGCACTTTAGGATTGGGCTTGAATCTTTCTAATCCAAGGCCAATTGAAAAACAGCGGGCAGCGACCACTGATCACATTGAAGGCTGCTGGCTGTTTTCCATTGTGGGTTTTTCAAATTGTCGTTTGTATTGCGTTACACTTATTCCACATCACATTATCTTCTATAAACTGAATGAGACATTTTCTGCTTAAATAGCACCGTGGTGTTGATTTTTTTTCCCGAAATGTATGACAACTTGCAAGATTTTGAAGTTGTAACAAAATTAAAAGTATTTCGCAAAGTCAATGATATACCTGCAAAAAATAATATTGATCTTTAATAACGTCATTTGCCATGAAAGGGGGTGGTAAAGGGGGGTACATGCACGGATGAACGACCAAATAAAGATGATAATCACGATGAACGGCCAATAAAAAAAATGATAATCACGATGAACGAAAAATAAAATAGAGAAACACGATGCACGATGAACCTCTATGCACGGCTGAACGGGAAATAAAAATTGCTCAACACGATGCACGAACAAAACCCTTTACCACCCACATGAAATGTTCCAAATCATACCGAAGCTTATTGCATGTAAGAAATATTTCCGAGTGGAAAAAGCTTAATCTTTTCCTCATTTGTACACAGTTATCGTGATAAAATAGGCTTAAAATAGTAAACAACGAGTGTACATTGTATGCATAGCAAAAAATATTAATATACGGCAATATGTCTTTATTATCATATATTCGATATCTGATAAAATTAAGGCCAAAAAAAGTATGTGTTTCTGGTTTCATGCCTGAAAAAAGTGTCAGTATGTACTAGGTAGGCATTTTTTACCTTGAGTTAATGGGGAGTAAATGGTGCTTAAGCAGATGGTTATAAAAAGGCTAGAGTCGGCATGAAATATAGGGTAGGCAGGGAAACCAGAAACACAATTATTATTTTTGTTTGGCCAAATGAGATAACTCACACACTTCATGCACTTGTTTAATAAACTAGGATACCTTAACCCAATATGTCATCTCATTAGAGTTAAATGTTTTCAATGAAAAACTTATCTGGGTGTGCTTTACAATAAATACACATCGGTTTCAAAATGTTAAAATTTTATGAATAATAATATAAATTGCCTTTTCGAAATTGTAAGACTGAAACCGGGAAGTTCAAAAAATCAGTTTGCAAACTTGAATAAACTTCCAAAACAGGCATAATTTCACACCCCCAAATTAGACATTTCAAAGCCATGTGCTAGATTTCAGATCGATATTGGTACTTTTGAAGAAGATTCCGTTGAAATTGTATAGGGTGGTAACGTATTTTTTTTCTTTTTTCTTTTTATAGCCTAGTTTATATATCAACTTTTTACCTTTAAGAAGTAAACATCAATCTTGCTCACAATTTCTTAGCCGTTATAATTAACTATTTTAAAAGTTGTAAAGTTAATATATTGGAAAAAACAGCTGTTGCTAAATTACATAATGGGATTAATGTAATAGACATTGAAAAATTTACCACGTGGTAAATTACTGTAAACTAAGCCTTATGTAAGGCTGGTTAGTAGTATATATATTGAAAAGTGACCCAGCTTCTCAAAGGGATACGACAATGCATAGAACCGTATTGATATTTTTTAGTTGTTTTGTGTCTTGGGGATCTGGAGCCCCCTGTAGTAAGTATGGTTTTCAATATAATGTGATCTGGAGCTTGTTTTCCAACTGCTTTCTGAATGAATTTTTTGCCATGTTTGTAAGTCAGTTTCCGATCTTGTTTCAGCTACATTTAATGTAATTTGACACTGCTTATCCATTTTTATTAACGATAAAATACCAATCGTAGGTTATAATGGTGGACGCCCAGATAGACTATCAAAAAGTTTTGCAAATAGTTGTTAATTAAGTTTGTAACCAAGCAACAATTACAATTGTCGTTCTTTCTAAACAAGGCCGTATTTTGAATGGTTGAAATCCGTGGAATTGGCATCATGAAAAAGTGAAGTCAGAAATATTTCTCAGTGACGTTACCAAACTCTCCTTCAAAAATTTTGCTGATACAATTTCAGTTAATATAATATGTGATTGAAGATGAATTTCATTTCTTTTTCATTGAATATAGCAAATTGATTTTAATGTAGAATTTAAATTGATCAACTTACAAATACTTTCTTTTTTATGATCGTTTACAGGTAACAAAAAATCCATCCATTTTATAATTTTTGTTCCTTTTTTTCAGCTTCTATAAAAAAAACAGAAGTTAAAGCACAACAATTATGTCTTTGTATTCTTAGGTTCACTTGGGGCTGAAACAGAATGCCAGAAAGAGCTTCGAGAATGGCAAGAGGGTATGAACAAATTTCCTCCTGTAATAGGCGGCAGAAAACCCGTTTGTGACGCAGATGGAAACTACGCCCCTAAACAGTGTTCGGGCTCACAGTAAGCGTATTATAGATATTACTTTCATTTAAGCTTATCCAAGGCTGAAGCCTTCGCTCATGCCATCGTCGTCCTTTGCTGTTCCTGGTCTGTAAAACTGTCCCTTCTGAACCTTTTAGTTTGTTTTTGCCTGAAAAGAAAGAAAAAGATGTCTCCCCCATTTCCTCAAAAAATTCTACGTTCAAACATCCGTAACGCCAATAAAAAATGAGGGTCAAATAATAATAATAAGGGTAATAAGCACACCAACATATGGTATCGTTACATACCAAGTTTTGTTTTAATTCGGTTCTGTAGTTTCAGAGGAGTTGCACTGACAAACTATGTGACGAACAGATAGACGGACGATCATGAAAAAACAATATGTCTCCCACCAAAGTGGGGGAGACATAATCATATGCAACTTGGTATAGTTGAGTATATCATGGAAATAAACAAACAACATACCCATCCTTAGTAAAATAGAACACAGGTTTTTCTTATATAACTCGAAAATGAGACTAGATGATAATAAGATAATGTCCTACAGTTTGTTAAATAGTTTATCGTTGAAAGTTTAATGTTGTTTTTTTTTTCAATTCAATTTTATACAAATTATCTTTAGGTGTTACTGTGTCACAAAGGATGGTGCCGTTATTGAAGGTTATAATGTAAACAGATGGGAGGCAGAAGACCAAACGTGTAGTAAGTACATGAACTACGGGCCACTTTCATAGTCTAAGGGTACAAAAAAGGACAAATGTGACTTCCGAATGTCGAAAGTCCAAAAGAACTTCTGAATGTGCAGATGTTGGTTTGTCATAGAGCTTTGTTTTGTCTTCCTTAACTGGATTTGACACACTGAATTTAAAATTGGCAGTGCGACGAGTGTGCTATAGCAGACAGGAACCACTTACTCTTCCGGAGCACCTGAGTTCACTCTTGTTACGACTTGACTTGTTGATTTCTGTTCGGTTTATTTTGTGTTTTTTATGCTTTGTATTTCCTCGTGCTGTTCTTGTTTGTGTTTACCGGTTTTGTCGATGTCCTTTTAGAATGCCCCAATTGGTGCCTTTTTGCTTCTGTCGAAAGTCCGAAAAAGAAAAAGACAAAATCAACTGACACCAAAAACAACAAGTCGATTCAATAGAAGAAGCAACAAAGCAAACATAAAACAACCAAATTGAAATCAGCATTGCGAGCTGACATCATAACGAGACTGAACTCAGATGTTCTGGGGTTTAACATTTAATACTCCTTGTAACGTAACCTTTGGGTCGCCAGCAACTATAATTAAGAATACAGATCAAAATCGCACTCGTTTCAACTTCGGCTGATTCCGTTCCTTCATTATTGAAGGGGAGCAGCGGACTCACCAGAGGATTACTGATTGGTCAAATCCGGTAATGACAAATAACAAGAGTTAATACTAAAGTATGTCTCGCCTGCCGGCACCTTCAGAAACAATAATTCTTTCTTACTTCCACAATATTCTGAATTTATAAGGGTTTTCAATTTCTGAGATCAAACGGTGGTTATAGAACTTAAACATAAATAATATATGCTATAAAAATAATCAAAGTTACTCGACTAGAAAATCAAGGTCAAAGACAAAAGATGGGGATGCAACTGTGCTAAAGTACTACTGGGGCTTATTAAATACGAAAGAATATGGAATATGTGCCAGAAAGACACGATCCACATATTGAAATGATTTTGATAAATGTACAATGCAAAATTTCACTGCGTGTGAAGCGCTTTTCTGGATTAACCTTCATCACACTCTAGGAGTAAAAACCTTGGAAAACCGGTAGAATATTAGATTTGATTTTGTTATATATAGCCACGCATGCAACGGCACGTTATAGTCAACCAAATGACTGAGTGCGGAAATCAGAAGATAGATAGAAAACAAAAACAGAAGCCAAAAAATATTACAACAATGACCAAACAGATAAATTTTTCAATTTTTAAAGAAATAGCAAACGTCAAATTTTGGAAATATGTAAACTGTGTCTTTCCAACAGACATTCCAGTACTCGAAAATATATAAGAGCACACAACTGAAGCACGGGGAAGCTTTCTACGACCTCCACACCAAGTTTCATCATTCTAGGATTTATAGTTCTTGAGATATGGATGTGCTCGCAAAACCTTAGATGTACCATTTCTATAATATGTATTGAAAATTGTCAAAGTCACTCAATCGGAAAATAAAGGTCAATGTCAAAAGGTGGTATGCAACTGTTCTAAGCTACTACTGGAGCATATGCATACCAAGTTTCATCAACCTAGGACTTATATTTCTTGAGATATGGATGTGCTCGCAAAACCTTACCATAACTATTATATGTATTGAAAATTGTCAAAGTCACTCAACCGGAAAATCAAGGTCAAGGTCAAAATATGGGGAGTTACTACTGAGGCATATGCATACCAAGTTTCATCAACCTAGGACTTATAGTTCTTGAGATATGGGTGTGCTTGCAGAACCTTACCATTGCTATTACTATATGTATTGAAAATTGTCAAAGTCACTTAACCAGAAAATCAAGGTCAAGGTCAAAAGATGGGGATGCAACTGTGCTAAGCTATTACTGGGGCTTATGCATACCAAGTTTCATCAACCTAGTACTTATAGTTCTTGAGATATGGATGTGCTCGCAAAACCTTACCATTACTATTATATGTATAGAAAATTGTCAAAGTCACTCAACTAGAAAATCAAGGTAAAGGTCAAAAGATGGGGATGCAACTCTGCCAAGCTACTACTGGGGCATATGCACACCAAGTTTCATCAACCTAGGACCTATAGTTCTTGAGATATGGATGTGCTCGCAAAACCTTACCATTACTATTATATGTATTGAAAATTGTCAAAGTTGCTCAACCAGAAAATCAAGGTCAAGGTCAAAAGATGGGGATGCAACTCTGCCAAGCTACTACTGGGGCATATGCACACCAAGTTTCATCAACCTAAGACCTATAGTTCTTGAGATATGGAGGTGCTCATAAATCCTTACCCAAAAAGTTAACGCCGCCGCCGCCGCCGCCGGTGAAGTAACAACTACGTCCCGCTCTGCTTCGCTACGAATAACCCAGATAATGAAGTGTACTCTACCGAATTTGTCTACAAGCACCAAAATACAAGTAGCAAAAATATATGTGTCCATTATGTTAGTACATGTAGTCAAAATGTGTGTGTCCATTATGTTAGTACATGTTGTCAAAATGTATGTGTCCATTATGTTAGTACATGTAGTCAAAATGTGTGTGTCCATTATGTTAGTACATGTAGCCAAAATGTGTGTGTCCATTATGTTAGGTCATGTAGCCAAACTGTGTGTGTCCATTATGTTAGTGCATGTAGTCAAAAAGTGTTTGTCCATTTTATAGTACATGTTGCCAAAATGTGTGTGTCTATTATGTTAGTATATGTAGTCAAAATGTGTGTGTCCATTATGTTAGGTCATGTAGCCAAAATTTGTGTGTCCATTATGTTATTACATGTAGTCAAAATGTGTGTGTCCATTATGTTAGTACATGTAGTCAAAATGTGTGTGTCCATTATGTTAGTACATGTAGTCAACATGTGTGTGTCCATTATGTTAGTACATGTTGTCAAAATGTGTGTGTCTATTATGTTAGTGCATGTAGTCAAAATGTGTGTGTCTTTTATGTTAGTATATGTAGTCAAAATGTGTGTGTCCATTATGTTAGGTCATGTAGCCAAACTGTGTGTGTCCATTATGTTAGTACATGTAGTCAAAATTTGTGTGTCCATTATGTTAGTACAATTATTTATTAGAAAGTTTTGAAAGAAATGAAAAAGTAGCTTGACAAAAATGATTAATTTCACATTTTTTATTTTTTTTCTCTATCATATAGAATGTGCCCGAGATTTTCAAGAATACAGAGAACTCAATTTGATAGGAAAAACCTTTCACTGTTCAGCAAACGGCAGCTACGAGCCGAAACAGTGTACCGGATCTGTCTGCTATTGTGCTGACGAAGACGGCAAGCAAATTGGACCCGGCGTTCATATTTCGGAATTCAACGAACTCGTATGCTAAGAAAATGAAAAAAATAAAGGAATAATACATGTATATGTTAAACATGATACTGTGCCGACGAAGATGGTTGTAAATTGAAGGAAATGAATAGACTATAATGAGATGTATAGAATAAGTGTACATAAATTGAACCTGAAACACATTAGTAAATATTTTGGAAACAAGCATCTTACAATATAAATAATTATGATGTCAGATTCGCTTTCAATTAATTATCTGTTTTATGTATAAAAGTTAAAAATGGAGATATAACTCAAGGGAACAAACCACACTAAAAACGATTCAACATAAACAAGGACATAAGTTATAATCTAGAAAAAAAAGAAATATAAAGACAAACCTTAAAAAGTAGAAAACAAATTTAACTCGTTCCACTGGTAGGGAAACAAAGGACCAGTAAATTCTTAAGGCAACTAGAAAGGGGGATGGGTAACTAAGCCGTTGTGGCGCAACATATGGATCTTTTTTCTTAAATTTAGCGTAACCTCTCCAGGTTGGTCAACTATTGTCATCGGTAAGGGTTTCCGTATGATAGACTTGACAATCCCCGTGGACGAGGACCACCCTATTTGGCCATCTAGGGTACATGTACATACTTCGTCGCTCTCTGGGCTGAGCTTTAACCCGATGCCAGAATCACAAGACCCTTAGTCGCCTCTTAAGACAACACAGGCCCTGCATGAGACGTAGTTGAAAACAAACAGACTAGTGGGAAGCACAAATAGCAATACAAAATCAGAAACAAACTATGCATACACATGCTACGGTGATATGTAACAACTTCTATTTTCGATCTTTGTATGTTTATTTCCTTTAGATAAATATAATCCAAAAAGGACAGATGATTTTTTTTCTCCTTTTGGGAACGTGGACTAAATAACCTGACTTCGGAGGATTGAGCCGATAATGCCTTTTCCTCTCTCTCAACCATTTCCGCCTCGATATTTGGCTATCTAAAGTCAACCCCTAGGAAGGTGGTTAAGATTCATTCAACTTAAAAATAAGCAACCAGATACAAACATTGTCCTCGACTTGTTTAACGATATCTATATTAGAAAGGCAAGAAGTTCGCATAGTACATAAAAACCTAAACACACTTGCATGCATCTGTACATATTATAGAATTAAATCAAAAAGGCAAAAAAATATTTATCAAAACGGGAAAGCTTATTAGGATGGATTTCCTTGTAAGAAAAAATATAATCTTAGTCCTTTTTCGCGTCCTTTGAGTCACTTTTTTACTTCTTATTCTCACACTTCTATAATCGTTTTATAACCCTAAATATATTGAACGAGAGTCTAGCAAAATATATTTTTTGAAATACATCATTAGAAATCATACTTTAAATAAACTGGACTAGATATTTTAATAACTTATGAGATATCTTTAATATATTTCTGAGATATTAGCTATGTAAGATATCTTGAATATTAGAGTTACATGAATATGTTTAGACCGTAAGATGTATACGCATAGCCACCAATGTCCTGAATCACAACTGCGGGTTATGCGAGGAAATTTGTTTGGAGACCTTCCGGTTATAATGAAAAATAGAAGAATGTAGTCAGCTGTAAGAATGACTCCAGTTTTTACTTGGATGTTACGTAACTTTTATTTGGAAGTTACGTGATTTTACTCAAAAAAGAAGTCAGAGAAAGCTTATCGATTACATGTACCTGTTGTATTTAAAGGCGGGAAATCGTAATTTGTTTAGCTTTCCATTTAAGGATCATACTATTTCAGATATATTCTTTTGTTTTTATTTTTTTTTTTCAATTGAAAATTATTCTTATTGTAAATTTGATTCCAGTCGGTCCATGCTCAATGATAAATATTTTCCTGTGTCTACTTGAATCACAATGGTTCATTTTTATGGAACTTCCAAGTACTCAGTACCAACGGTACTTTGATTAAAAATGATAATATCTTGATAATCTGTTGCTGAAAATAATCACATTTTATTTTTTGGCAAAAGGTCCACGGGTGTAAATTATAAACATGTCCACACAAAAAAGTGAATTGTAGCGATCTGCAACGACATATTGTCATGAAATAAGTTGTTACATAATATCTAGGCATAACTACAGCTAACTACAATCTCCGATTTTCACAAGAAGGTGATGAATGACAATAAACATGAAAAATAAAAGCACACTTACCAGATAACTCCTCTCCAAAATCATAACCGGAAACTTCTCCAAACGAATTTCCTCGCATAACCTGGAGTTGTGATTTGGGACATTGGTGGCCGTGATACAGCGTGTTCATAATTTTCATAAAGTTCAGGAATACCGTATTGAATTTATTTTTAAAAAAATGAAAAAAGGAGGCAAAATTCCTGTCTCACTGATTTTCCTTGTGGCTCTGGTGTGGGTAATATTAGTTTATTATAAGTAATAAAATAAACTTTAAAGCAAAAAGAAAAGCATCTGTCGCAGATTTACATTTAAACGGATTGTGCTCCTGTGTGCATAAACGCATTAGAATAACATAACCGAACGGTCAATTCGGAAACGGAAATAAACTAAGCCCTTTATTAACACTTTGTATAAAGCGATATAAATGATCTTTTCTAAGGTCTATCAAACAAATACGCTATACTATGTTGAGGGCCGCAGTGGTGAAAGTTGTTTTAAGTTGTCTCGTTTTATCAGGAATATCTGCTGGACCATGCAGCGGTTAGTATGATTTAAGTATCCTTTTTGTGCCCCAAAAATAACATGATAAAGATATTTTTCACAAACTTTTATGTTTAAAATGGAACATTTTGATGTTAGTGAGGAATCTGGAAAATGCCCCATATATCCCATACGGGTGCTGGGTTTTTCATTTTTTTTGTAGAATTAAGAAGCAGAAATATCACCCTTTCGAAATTCCTCTTTCAATGCAAATTTGGATTATTGGAGAAAAATAGAGAAAAAAAATAAACCATTAAAAAGTTAAATTTTGTATTCAGCACTGTTCAGTAAGGCTAATCCCCCTAAAACAGTTATACTGATAAGGCTCGTAGGTCGGACATCTTGAATTTCTCGTAAAAATATTATGCGAAAAGGAGTCTTGCATGACTGTAGTGCTTTAAGTTGCCCTCTTGTAGATCTGAAATTCTTGCATCTTGACATTTTTTTTTGGATTTTGCGTAGTTTTCTCATAGACACGCTCTTTAAAACTCAGCATACGTGTATTTTTTTCTTAGGTTCCCATAAAATAGAGGAGACTGAATGTCAGAGAAAACTACGGGAAATAAATGAGGCGAGGAACAAAGATCCTCCTGAAATAGGAGCAGGGGCCAAAGTACCAGTTTGTGACTCAGATGGAAGCTATGCCCCTAAACAGTGTTCAGGTTCACAGTAAGATCTTTTTTTTTCTACTTTTAGAGGGAGAGGGGCGGGTTGAAGTGTGTAGATTCTTTGCAGGATACACGTAAATAAGAGGACACGAAAACATGGCCCGACAAAGTGACACTATTTTCAACATGGTCGGGCCCGGAGTTCCATTTCATGTAAAAAATGTCAAATTTGTTATGAAGAATTGAAGTAGCTTGGTCAATATTTAACAATTTTTTAAAAAAATTTCTCAATTTCTCAGTTCGCCTCCCTCCGACTACCTCTGAATCCGCCACTGTCCAATCTTAACAAGAAACTATTAAATGATGAAGTGTATGTATCTTTTTAACACAAGAATAAATCAAATACTAGTAATGTTGTTGGGTGAATGGACCAAATACGTATCTATTCCTTTAATAAATTCATATCATTTTGTTTATTTTAATAACTTGTTTCAAATTAATTGCATGACAATATTTTCAGGTGTTACTGTGTCTCAAGGAATGGTACCGTTATTGGTTATAATGTCAATTTTCCGAACACTCGGGACCAAACATGTAGTAAGTACAAAGGGCAGCCTGCTATATCTTTAAATCATACACTCTCATGACTTTCCGCTCTTAAACTTCAGACAAAAGACCTTCATTGTTCGACATTTTTTGTAGAGAAATTTATTGAACTGTTGCTGTTTTTTAGTACATATTATAGGATCTACCCAGTAGCTTCACCTTTAAGACATATAGGATCTAGGATAGATAAAAACAGTTATTTCATAATTTGCGACGAAAATACCTCATTGTATGGAAGGTGCGCTGTGTAAAAACGATTGAGAAGTACATACGTCATAGTTGACTTGTGCAACCTAGAAAACCGTCTGCATATTTTTTGGCTTTTTCCATAAAAAAGACTTGTAAACAGTCATTCCTTTGAATTTAATTGGCACCTTTTTTTACTATACTTTACATTGTCCTATGAAATGACATTTGTTTTTAACTAAAATCAATGGCCGTCAAGTAAGAATAAAAAAGTCGAACATTTTGTTCATTTTTTGATAAAAAGTAGCCGCTGCATGAAAATGGGCTAACAAACAAAATGAAACATGTATATATTGTATACTATAAACAATTTCCTCAATAAACATATAATAAAATAGATGAAATAAAGGTATTAAGCAATGCTACAAATCTATCTTTCAAAGCAAGTAAAATATTTCATGTTATAGTTGTTAAGTACAACTTTTTTGAGAGTGCACTAGTTGAATAGTACACAAGCACATGTTGAATAGTACAAAAGCTAAAGTTTATCAGTGCAGCAGTGTACTATGTTTATACACATTTGAACACGAAAAATACTAAATTTAAATAAAAATTGGCAATCACCTTAAACAAGAAATTTACTTAAGGATGTATTCTTTAAAAGGGTCATAATCATACTCAATATTTCCCGACCCGACAATACAGAGCGCTGCGAGAACTTTGCATACAACGCGATTGAAAACATATATTTTGCGAGAGCGCCTCTGATAATTTATGAATAAAGGAAACGCGTGTCAGGCGTAGCAAGGTCAATTACCTTGTTTTTTCCAGTATCAGGTTTCAAAGAGTGCCTAATTTATACAAGAACGGTCAAAATATTTGCATAAAATATGTTCTCAAGAAAAATTCGATCAATATGACATTTTTTCAACATGTTCTGAATTAAAACTATAAAAAGTGGGTCACTTGCTTAAAATTTTGCCAACATTATAATCCTTTGAAATTTTTGCAAGTTTTTGTATGAATTATTTCCCTTGAAAAATAAAAAAATGTATTTACATGTATATACGTTTGATTGAAGAGTTTGATAATAATTCAAAAGTATTCCTACACTTTTAATATAAAACAACATTTTAAGCCTAAATTTTATTCATACTTAATGACATTTGCACATATTGTTGCACTTTTTGATTTTCGCGGTCACATGACCAGTGTCAGGCTCCATCTTAAAATATATGAATTCGAAATTTTGTTGAAAATGACAACGAGTTTAGATAAAAAAAATAAAGATAAAGAAAGAATGTGTCCATGGGACGCGGATGCCCCCGTTGGTCCCAAATAAAAAGTTGAAAGTCCTACAGATCTTAGAGTCGCTAATGGCTTAGGATGCATTGTTTGTCATACTGAACCCTCCTACCAAGTACCAACTTATTTCCATTTACCGTTTACGGTTTCTGAGAAACGCTTTGCGGAATTATACATATACGTACGGACGCACGAGCATAAGCAAAACCTAGTGCCCCCGACATGGCGTCGCAAGTGGCATAAAATGACAATTTTCGCATTTTTGGGACCATAAAAATCACTATATTTTACAAATACATGTAACTTGAAAACCGTATATATCGCTACAAAATTTTGTCTTGCAGTTTGCGAGCGTGAACGTTGTAGCGACACAATTGAGCCTCCTCTTACTTATCGAACTATACAAGAAGACAAGAGACACCAATCGGGCAGTCCGAAGCCAAAAGCCAAGAAGAGCGAAGGCAAAATCGGTCATTACATAACAAAACAAGCACGAACAAACAAGAGAGGACTTTAAAGTTTAAAAAAACTTTTAAAGCGAACATAAGATATTCCTCTCACCAAATTAAAAAAGGACATCTTTTTGCCCATTTCGAAGGACTGGGCATCGTTCCTCGAAACCACTCTCACAAATGGTGCTGAGAAGAGAGTCGGAAAATTGGTTCATGAAATTTTCACCTCAGGCGAGGATGGAACCACGAGACTCAGTGTTAGCCCGACACGATAAGAACTTTACCGCCGACTTCCTTTTATTTGATTAATGATCAAACCATATGGTCCAAACATGAAAAAGCTAATGATTTTTTTTGAAAATTGACTATTTCATTTCGATTCGTCTGGAAATATTATTATTAAAACAAAAAGTCGCATTTGCAGATGTAAAAATGGGTAACTCAGAAAGATCAAAGACGAATCTAGCAAACATAATGGGAAAACAGAAAACAAAACACACTTACAAAACTGAACCGTGAGAAATTGAAAATCCACCAATGTGACTTAAATCGTAACGAGGTAAAGCAAAAAATAATATCTACCTATTGATACTTTCAACTCTTCGTTGTACTTCTCAACTAAAGCAGTTATACATCTCAACTGTCGCATTTGCACATCTCAACTTTCGCCAATCGTTAAAAGATGTACAATACAACTTGTGCGGATGTACTAAAAAAATTTCGCATATGTACTTCACAACTTGTGCACCGAATTCGTGTTTTATCATTAAAGGGCACAATAAAACGACTCTCTACTCTTCAATATATTGTTACTTCGGGTAGCTTATCTTTAGGATAAAAAATAATGTTTTAAATACTTATGATGTTTTATATACGTGATTGTCGGAATATTTATGTATAAAAGTGTTTAATTTGTATTTTTAAGAACTAGATTAAAGTCAATGTTAAGTCATTAGTAACATAAATGCCTTAATTATAGTTTCCAGTTAAAAAACATTACTATTAGGCATATTTCTGGCATTTTAGATGTAAATTCCAAATTTCGGGTGTCTTTTTCGTCTGATTTACCCACAAGCCACTATAAAAGCACTAATCAATTCTAGCGGGTGTACTTCTCAATCGCTTTTACGCAGCGCACCTTCCATACATTGTAGAATGGTTACATGAACTTTCTATTGCTAAAACCGATTTGTCATTCGTAATGCTACGATAGTAAAAGTTTCATTTTTTACTCGTCGAAAATCTGAATAGCTATATAGTTTCAACGATACGGGGAAAAAAAACACATGTAATACTCATAATACAATCTGCAACAACACTTACTCACGTCACCACATGAATGAAGTCGTGTATTCGAAAGAGGTAAACAGTTCCTGTAAAGAAAGATTCGCTCACAACTTTTTGTGAGTACATTTATTTTACTTACTAGTAACTAATGAATCAACGTATGGACAATTTACAAAGTGACCCCCACAGGGTAACCCCCCTCTTTTCAGTCGAACGTTAAAACGACCTGTTTAAGCCCAATCTTTGCATCTTTACTCAGCAAAAGAATTATCTATATGTTTAAAGTGGAGAAAAGAAAGTACATATAGTTTGTAAATGATCTGATGACTGTGGCGGTAATTTTCCGTATTTTAATTCATGTCTATGATTTTTATGTAGAATGTGCTCGAGATTTAGATGACTACAAACAACTTGGAAAAGTAGGAAAAGTGTTTCCTTGTTTAGAAAATGGAAACTACAAACACATGCACTGCCCTGGATCTATGTGTTATTGTATCGACGAGGATGGTAACATCACTGACCAATTCAGGGTCATTGTAGCAAGAGGTTGTCCAGATCATTGATTAAAAGAATGTTAAATTCGCTTCCAATTTTTATACGCATATAAAAGCCAGGTCAAAAACCCTAGTCAACAATACGAATAGGTATATTGAGGTGATCATTAAATAGACTCACTTAATCGTGGCGACATCGTGTCTAGAAGACAAATATAAAATGTATACTTCTATTATGATAATGTAAGTCTTGCTAATTCTGACCAGTACCTCTCCGTGGTGCAAGACGGGTATTGTTCCAGCGACAACAAAGGATTCTCTGGAGTGGCGGTGTGTCATGAACTGGACGACCCATGGCACATAACGAGTCTTTAACAGTTTAACATATTAACTTGAATTCGAAGAAAAAAAAAACTACACTAAGTCTTGACTCTATGGTACCGTATGGAGAGAGCTGGGAAGATACCCACTTGATGTATCTATAAAGCTTCGTCTTGTCAATTACTGAGTAAAAACTTGTTACAGGAAAACCAGAAAAAAAGAACTGTTTTACTATATTTTTCTTCTGTAGAATTAAGCATAATTTTGTTATTCTTGTGTTAGAAACGGACGGACTGTCCTAGAGCACTAAGGATTGTCCTACATTTAGCTTAATCAAACTTCTGATAGCGGCATAATCTCAGCGGCATTGGTCAGTTTAGACTGTGTTGGGTGAATTCTTACAGACATCTCCAAAAGTTATTAATTATACTAGTATATTAAGAAAACCTAGAATTCGAGCAATATTTGAATATTCAAGAATGTTAAGATTATGTGCCAGTTAAGAACACTAAATCTGAAACTGTCTATAGAGACAGGATAGGGGGGATATTGATAGGGAAATTAGAGTAACTCTGGTGATATCGGAAACAAGTTCGAAAGAACTAATGGAGATTTTTAACTCTAAATCAGTTACTCTTGTAACAACATCAAAACTTTTGATTTCTCCACACTTTACACTTCTATTCACATGAAAAACTGAAATCACGATTGGCACAACTGATTAAACGCATTTTTTTTTCTCAAAAAGAATGGAAAACTTAGGTACAAATATCTGGTAGTCGATTACACTAAGATTTACTTTGTCATCAATGAGTCTAAGAAAAAGAACAAATATTCAGAAAACCAAATAATCGACATGCTAAATTTTCTTATCGACAATATATTTGTTCATTTGGTGGACGTGTTTTTCAACTTTTTTTTAGACTTGCTATCTCTTTCAACTCACTTTCCTTTATATTGATCATGTCCTTTCACTGAACAATTCTCGATTTGGTGACTTTCTACGTCTCATATATCCTCAGGAACTTGAGATAAAGAAGATAGTGGATTCTATGAAGTCTGCTCCATATTTAGATCTTCATCTCGAAATAGACGCTAAAGGAAAATTTCAACAAAGCTCTATGACAAACGCCCGGTGATGACTTAAATTTTCCAATTGTCAACTTTCCTTTCTTGTGTAGCAACATTCCGATCGCTCCAGCTTATGGAGTCTACGTGTCACAATTGATTCGTTAGTCCAGAGCTTGCAAGAATAACATCTATTTCCTTGGCAGAGCGTCACGTTTGACACAAAAAAATGTTAACACGAGATTATGTTGCTCCTCAGTTGCTGCCGTCACTCAAGACATTTTACGGTTGACATCATGTATGGGATTTCTATCTCTTAGATGAGTGCAGATGTTGGTTTGTCTTGTTTGGTTTTTTTTGTCTTCCTTTACCGAATTGACACACTGAATTGGAAATTGGCAGCGCGACGGATGTGCTATAGCAGGCAGGAGCACTGAGTTCACTCTCATTACGACAAGAGTTCTCATGCATTGTTAATTGATATTCAGTAGATTTTGTGTTTCCGTGTTTTATAAGTATCTGGGGTTTTTTTTATCGTCCTGTCCTTGTTTGTATTTACTGGTTTTGTTTCTTCCCTTTCGGACTTTGACATTCGGATACCCCATTGGTACCTCTGCTTCTTTTATTAGATTATCGTTTGCATGGACTTAGGTCAAAGAGGTCATATAAGACGCAACTAATTGTTACCATAAATAGTATAACAAGGTCCTTAGCCGAGGTGGTCAAATTGATAGTTCTCTTTGACTTCTCTAAAGCCTTCGAAAAGGGTCCACATGAAAGTCTTCTCTACAAGCTTCCGTATTATGGTATGAGAGGCGCAACACTCAAGTGGATTACAGATTTCCTAACCAACAGCAAACAGTGTGTGTTACTCGATGGTCACGCATCCACCACTGCCAATGTACTTTCATATGTGCCACAGGGAACTAGGACCTTTGTTATTCGGAATTCCCCCACCTTTATAGACGACCTTCCAGAAGTGACCAACTCCCAGGCTAGACACTATGCTGTCGACTGCTTGTCTACAATAGAGAGGACACTGAGAGTCTCCAAAATGAATTGAATGCGTCGGAAAAGTGGACAAATGATTGAAAGATGTCCTTCCATCCTGAAAAGTGTGTAGTTATTTATCACCAAATAGAGCTACCATAAGCGCCATTTATCTTCTTTATAATCAGCAACTTGAAAATGTAGACTCCATCAAATACCTAGGAGAGAATATAGACAGGAACCTGGAGTGGGACATCCACATTAACCACTTTATAAACAGAGCGAACAGAACACTCGAATTCCTCAAGAACAACTTGAGAGGATGTCACTCAACCCTCCGAGCAAAAACAGACGAAGCCATCGTACGACCCACTCTGGAATATAAAGCAGCCATCTTGGACCCCACAACCTTGGGCAAATACAGAAATTAGAAAAAGTACAAAGAAGACCTGTCAGAATAACAAGCAAGAACTACCTTGATAGAGCACCAGAAACTATCAATAGAATGGTCAACAACCTAACAAGTGAGGAGAGTGAAGATCCGCCTCCTCTGGTTATTCAAAATCAACAACCACCTTGTAGCAACCACAGCGAACACCTACTTGATTGCAGCTGACAGTAAGACCAGGGTACAGAACAGCTTCAGAGTCCCCAATACAAAGAAAGATCTCTTTAGATTCTCCTTCTTTCCTCAGACCATACGCAACTAGAACAAGCTTCCCCAGACAACAACATCTATCTTGACCGTCAGGCCGAAGTATAACGCTCAACGCTGAGTCACCTCCGTATATTGAGCAAGAAAGACAGAAGATCACGGGGTAGAATGTCTACGACTAAATCGGCAAAGTACGAAGTGGACAAGACAATTTGGGATGGTTTTTAGTAAAAAAACTCATGTAAACATCCGCTTCAGAATGAGGAAGGTGAGGTAAAATTATAAAGTTCTATAACTTCTGATAGCTTTTCTTAACTAAAAGTATGCGCAAGATGTACCTATTGTTATCTAGTTTTAAGGATTGAAAGAGCTTTTTGTTTATGTTTTATTAATTTTGAGTGAAACTGGTTCAATCACATGCAACAGGAATATTTTTGTGTCACTTCAATCTTTAAAAGACTCAAAAACAGGTTAACAGATATCCTAGATGTATTTCACGAATTGTACATGCATTGGCAATGCAAATACTGTCAAAAAAGCAGCCAAACAACAAAATCATAGACCCCTTGATTAAATAATTACAGTACAAGCCAATCCTTGCATGGTAAAAACAGGAACAAGAACATTTGAAATGGCAGAAAGTAACAATACATGCAGTGTATTTTTTAATTTATTGTACATGTATATCACGGTAGGTCCCGTGTCCGGCGACAGGATTGTTTTTTCGAGAGCCATTGTCCAGTTTTTTCGAGAGAGGTCCAGGTTTTTTCGCCTGTCCGTTTACAAAAAAATGCTTAAATTCTCAATTGTAAGTGAAACAAAACAAAAAAGAGGAATAAAAGTATTCAAAATGTTCGAATTATTACTTTTCTTCCAAAAAAGTCCATAAAGAAGCATCAGTTAATGATTTATTAAAATTGATCAGGTTTTTTCGAGAGGCACAACAAATTGTCCGGTTTTTTCGAGAGGTGTCCTGGTTTTTTAAAATTTTGACTAAAGAGAGGCACTGGGTTTTGTAGAAACTATTCGACTTAAATGGAAACTAATATCCTTCCTACTCAATAAACATATATCTAAACACATTACATGCAAAATATCAAGTTTGTTATTAACTTTAAAGCATAAGTAGGCTGCCCAAATGCATTATCTTTGAAGACTAAATAAATTAGTTTTATAGTACATTTGTACATTTGTGACTTTCTTGATGTGCTTTAATAAATTACCGGTTTCAAAATTAGCAATTGTTACGGTGGGCAAAATTTTGAAAGGTAAGTTGCAAGCCTTTTCAAGTCTTTGAAACTATAAAATCTACATGTATGTCAGAAACAAATAAATAAAAAAGAGAATATATATAGTCCACTGGTGCATTCTGTTATTTCAAGAGTTAAAGGGTGTTTTGGATATGGGATATTTACATATTTATTCCTAGGATACGGGATATTTGAGGCAAAACAAACTGGGAAATAGAATATTTAAATCTATTCTATTTACAGGGATATGGGATAAGAAAAAAAAAACCCTCTATTTTGGATACGGGATATTTGATAACACCATTATAGGGAATACTAGAAAAACCCGCGAATTCGCGGAAAAATAAATCGTTGCGTTGCTTTAAAAATAGACCACCCAATAAAAACATTGCATATGCATGACCTTACTGTATGTGGTTATGCTAATCGCAAATTAAAGTTTCTACGGTATTATTTTACTCTTAATTAGTTTTTGGTTTATTATCTTTTATTGTTTGTTACCCCCACCTTTATGTCCAATGGCATATAAGTTTCAATCAATCGCTATATGCGCAATTTTGTCAATTTATTGACATCGATGAGCCTAATTATTAATTTGAAATAATTTCAAACAGTGTTTATTTAAGACGAAACAATATGAAATATGTGCCAGAAAGACACGATCCACATATTTATGTTATTTAGTCTTGGGAGCCAAATACCCGGTCGAGCGCTTCCTAGCGCTTTTTAGTATGACCACCGGAAACTTGTTCATAGGTGTAGTTCCGCAACGATGACGGTTATAGGGTTTCCGGATCAATTAATTAAGTTAATTAGCAAACTGCAGACATAATTGCATATGTGCTAATGAAATTTTCAAAGGGCACAACCATCCCCTATTTTTGATATATGAAGCTTAGTCGTAGCATTTGTTGTTTAGGCTGCAACCCGGCTAATAAAAAACGCTTCGTTATTTTAGTAGTATATTAGACATTATTTTATTTCAGCCAATCAAGGACCTTTGCAGGCAATGACAATTAACATTTATAATTTAAAACAGTACATAACAGACATAGCTTAGCAATACTAGCAATTGTTTATATAAACAAATTGTAATGCAAAATATATAATGCATGTGTGTGTTTGTGTGGAACAAGCATGGTTGACTAGATAGATAGTATAGATAGATGAGATATTGGAACCCCTTAACGTATTCATACATATATAAAGATACAGAATTTTAAATAGCATTTGAATCTCATACTCTTATGTTTGTTTAATGTCCAGTCGACACTATTTCAGTCATAATCAGCAAGACAAGAGCTAATTGAAACACCAAAATGAATTCTGTAGACCCACCCAGGACACAGACCCATGTATGTCATTCGAAGGACCCATGCACGACCACAAACCAGAAGTAAAACGAACCAACTCACGAGATAGGCCAATGTACCCTTAACGCACCATAGCCCAATGCATCCAGAAAGTGACGAAATCCTTCCTCAAAAGTTTCGCACAATTTGGAATCCTTCCATATGGTGACTGACAATGAAGAACCCTTACCCGAAATGAGGTCGTACTAGATGGAACATCTACCTGTGCGGGATATAGCCAACTCTTATCCAGTTTCACATAACCATCCTTTATCTGGCGAAAATACAATGCTGAATCCTGTTTGAACCTATACTCAATGAGAGAGAGAAGCGGGGTTGGAGTGGGAAACAAAGGATCTGTAAATTTTGAAGATCACTGGAAAAGGGCGAAGAGGTGGGTAGGTGCGGAAAATTTGGCCTGTGGCGGTGCACAATGGGATATTTTTCGTGGATGAACCTTGGAACTCTCCACGCACGTCGGTCAAATATGGTTTACGGTCAAGTGTCCGCATTAGTATAGCCTGCTGAACCGGCATTTATTATGACAGGGCTGCCCAATTCATCCACCTGTGGCACACATCCCAGTCGCTTTGTGGGCTAAGCGGCCTGGAAAGATGACAGGTTTCAGAGCGCTCTTTAGTGGACTTTTACCGACAAGCTTATCGCTGCTGCTAACCTATTCGCCTTCCGGGTCCCGCACGGGAGCATACTCTTATGAAGTTTTTTGTTGAAACTATAATATATACAATAAATATATATGTGTAAAAATTAAGACGTACTGAAAGGGCCTTATATACATGTAAATATAATCCTGGATAAAACAGCAGACATGAAAGAAGACGACTCTATGATACAAACAAACACATCCAAGAAACAACTACAAGTCAAGTTAAAAGAAGGTAGCCCAGGAACTGTAAGCATTTTCTGCTTGTCGCAACACACACATTTTGTTTCCAGCCAATATTCAAGGAGGCTATTTTCAATTTATAACAGTTGGTAGTTATGCTTAGACAATAGATTAATGGGTTCTGGTTGTAGGCGTCAATTATATGTGCCTGCCTATTTATATAGGCTATATAAGGTTGAATTCTTGACTTTAACTGACGTATTCTTGCCCAAAACCCTTGAAATGAAAGTACAGTATTCTTATTTTTTTAACAAAATACAATGTTTTTTTTTAAAATATGATTTAAGAGGTAAACAACACGCACAACTTGTCTATCTAAAGTATGAAAAAACCTGGACATCTCTTGCAAAAACCTGGACGCCTCTTGAAAAAGCCTGGATATGTATTTTTTTTAATTTAAAAATATGTAAGACGCAACTTTTTAGCAGCAATGTTCAGGATGCCATAATATAACACTGATGTTCACTTATAATGGTTAGCAATCTCGTTCAGTATATTTGTCTTTTAAGGGGCGAAAAATGCAAAAAAGGTAAAAACTCAAAAAACAGCCCACAATTTTTTTTTAGGAATCACATTTTTTTATAGGAATTGGTGTTGTTATACAATATGATAATACTAAAATTTGCCTACCCGTTGGTAGCATTTTTCCTTCGCTTTCAGTTAAAAATCACTAAATATCACCAAAGTTATCATTTTTATTGATTATTCTCTTGAAAAAACCAGGACAAGTGTAAATCCCTCTCGAAAAAACAATCCTGTCGCCGGACACGGGACCTACCGTGTATAGTCCTTTTTAGAAAGTATTTTCCGGACGTGCAGACCTGAGAAATCTTTTACTTATGCATTACAGGTTAACAACTTCCGGGTAGGCCTCTCCATTGAAAATCTGTTGAAATTAACTAAATTCGTCAACTTGTTAAAACATTTTAAATCTGACTGCCAAAGTCTAAAATTACTAAAACATACGTTAACATCCAAGACTTCACTCCAAACCAATTTATTTGAACTGGGAATGGGAAATTACGCCAAAATCGGATAGGGATAAATTGAGTGAGTGAGTGAGTGAGTGAGTGAGTGAGTGAGTTGGTGTTTTACGCCCGTGCAACGCTATATAGGTTATTTACAGGCGATGAACATGAAAAGGATGATACAATGAACATGATATGATGATGATAAATGAAATATGGGGATGGGGTGGGACACAAAGGAACGGTAAATTTTGAAGAACCACAGGAAAAAAGGGAGGATGGGTAGGGGCGGAAAATTTAGCCTATGTGGTGCACTACTTGGCGGTCCACAAAGGGGTCTTTTACGTGCATGAAGCGTGGCACTCTCCAAACACGTTGGCCCACTATGGTCGGCGGTCAGGGTTTCCGTATCATAGACCTGACAACCCCCGCGGACGAGGGCCACCCTATTCAGCCACCTAGGGTACACACTTGGTCGCTCTGTGGGCTGAGCACTGACCCGACATCAGAATCCCAAGACCCTTAGTCGCCTCTTACGACAAGCTAGGCTCTGCTGCGGGCCTATTCGCCACCCGGGCCCCGCACGGGATAAATTGATGTTTTTCCTTAGCTCAACGTTGTTCACACTATGAGGCCGACCCACAAAGGGAAACTACTCTTGCAAAAATGAAAACAAAAGAATCGGAATCGGAATTCCGGGTGACTTTTTGAAAAGGGCTATATGCCTAAAGAAACTTTACTAAACAGTTTCAAAATCAGAAACAATCCATAAAACATTGTTAGTTCATGATACAAAATTGAAAGATGAGAAAGCTAAGTAATTATTTGTAAAGAATGCCTTCTGGTGGGGGTGAATGATAACTTAATAGAAAATAATGAGAAGTGGAATAATTCATTGTACGCGACACAGTCCACACAACAAGTGGTAATTTAAAAAACCAAGAAGTTATTTTTTTAACGTACAATAGAAAATAATGAGAAGTGGGATAATTGTTCGCGACTTAGCTCACAGTAACATAATTATTTTAGAAAAAAAATCCATGAAAAAAAATCCAGCAGTAACATTGTACAAAGCAATTTTTATTTATGGATTACCCTCACGACGTCTTGTCTGGATTTTTTTCTGTTTGTCCATGTTGTCCGTACTTGCGAAAGTGGTTAAGCTTAGCAATTCTTATGGCCCGACCACGTATATGAAACGGATATATAGTTTTCTGTTTTTCAGTCTGTGTATACTTTTGTAACACTTTGATTAAGATCTTGGTTAAGTAACATAGCTCAAATTCTAAATATTTGGGGTCAATGCAATTATGTCTTAGGTAGCACTACACCAACCGCTAGAAATTAGTTCGCTGCGACATATATTTTATGTATGAATGAATTTGGTTAAGTTCTTGTTAAGGTTCATATCTCAAACACTATACAAGTTGGGGTCAATAATATTCTACAAAAACGTGGCTCTGGTAGCACTTCATCATCTCTTAGAAATTAGGTCACTATGACCCATATTTTAAGCGTGAGAACTTTTGTTGAGCTCTAGATTATGATGATGTTATTCCGGATACTTCATGTTGGGGATGGGGGTCAATGAAATTTACCCACTAGATGACCTTGTCCGTCTGTATGTCTGTAACACTCTCTGTTAAGGTCCATATGCTTGGGGTTAATGATGTTTCACCATTAGATCACTTACCACCGTTTAGAAAATTCGGTTTAACTGTCTCGAGAGAGTTGTGTCTACAATTTAAAGGTATTTTATTAACTAAAATGAATAAAGTTGATAAAGTAAACAAAACTCCTTTAAGTTCTGCTCGATAGAAATAGCCATCCGGTATTACATATCATGAAATAAATCCTTCAAAATTTCATTAAAATCCCTTTTGCGGTATCAGCTATTGTCCTGAACCTGGCATCAATTCCAGGACCAGTTACTTTTGTGTCAACCTAAGTTTGACGGGCACACAAACGGACGGGCAAAAGACCATAACTAGGTTCCTTTGTCGCATTGCGGCGAGGAACAATTAAAATGAATTATGTAGCAGGTGATTGTTTTGTATGGTATACATTTCCTAGCGTTTTCTTGCTTGATATGATTGATATAGATATGCTATAACCACGTATCATTAGTAAAATAAAATATTTATTTGAGTATTGCATATTTATTACTAGTAGGTGAATATTCTGTAAAATAAAGGTATTAGTTTGCACATCCGACTTTGAATGTATGATGGATTTGTTTTAAGTAAAAAAGGAAGTATTTAGGTATGCTTTCCCTGTTTTGTCTTTTCTCATGGACACTCCAAAGTTGGTCATTCTATTTTTACCTTTATTTACATTAATTAAGACTTGTTTCGGAGTTTCAAATAAATTGAGAAGGTACCGTAATATGTATTAGCCATGCATAATTCTTTTAGCAATGTTTGTGCCGTTCCAAATCTTCTTAATTTGTATTTTCTTTATAAAGCCTTTATTCTTGTGCCCAAAGAAACTATGCATATAATCAATTGAGTGAATAAAACATGTTACAAATACAAAATAGCATAAAAAATGCCCAGCTTTTGAAGATATTGTCCAAAAAGGTCTCTTTATGCATCAATTTTTGACGCATGGACAGCGTTTGAATCAGCTTCACACTTAAACCATTTATTGAATTTAAAAACGGTTTGGCCTAACACTACGTTGAGCATGGGCGTTTTGATTTTGATATATTATTTGAAATATACGCAGAATGTTTTGAAAACTTTGATAAAAATATTTTCTGCCATTCATTTCGTTCTTACACTACCATGCCGGAACATTTTTTGTCGTAGACATTCTACCCCGTGAAGATATTATTTCAATAATCATTTATAGATTTAATGTTAAAAATTGATCAAACCTATATATGAATAGTCTTGGGGGGTTCACTTCCAACATATGCCGGTGATATAGGAATGACCCGCTAACTCGAATAATCCAAGCTTTCAAGCTCTTTCTGTCTTCGTATTTAATGGAGCGAATGCAAGGAGTAAAATATAACGAATGTATAATTCGGGTTAATGGCCCTATACCCTTTTCACCCTTTATAATATATGAAAAGGTTATATGAAATTAGTATAAAATTTGCAAAAACGATTCAAATTTTGATCGGATTGTATTATCAGGTACGGAGCCCGGATAGGGACTTACAAAGAAAAAAAATGTTACGCAAATTATATTTATTTTGTACGAAAATGCTATCATATTGGGCACACATCATATCATATTGAGCGCACATTGTATTATTTTGTTAGCAAATTATATAATATTTTGCGCACCTGATATAATAATAATTTTGAGCACACATGACAATATAAAATGATGTGCGATTAGACTAAAGAACAGCCTAGCAAGGAAGGTAACGAGAAGCAATTACCCAAAAGTGCGACAAGAATACAACAAAGTTAGAAACGCAGTCAACAAACAGAGGAAAAAGTATGAAAAAGATCTCAGCTCACAGGCCAAACAGAACCCCAAAGTAACATGGAGCTACATAAAATCTAAATTTAAGACGATGACAAATGACGACAAGGTAAAGGCTAACATACTGGCAAAGTGTGTTTACCATAGAGCCAGAAGGTGACATACCAAAGAATAGACAAGCAGAAAAAAATAAAATACAAACGAATAAACTAGTTATAACAGAAAAAGTCGTCCAGAAAATCCTAGACCAGTTGAAAAAGTCGCCTGGTCTTGATGAACTTCACCCTAGATTCTTGAAGGAACTCTCCAAGACAATCTCAAAACCTCTTTTAAGATTTTTTCAACAAACGATAGACCATAAAAACCCATCCCAGATGAATGGAAATAAGCAGGAATAAGTGCCATCTTCAAGAAGGGTAACAAATCACATGCTGGAAACTACAGGCTATATCAGTGGTATGTAAGGTATAAGAGAAAATCATTAGGACATCATCGAATTTATGAAACCAATGACCTTTTTCCAACAAACAGTATGGCTTTATTTCTGGCAGATCGACCACTCTTCGGCTTTTAAAGATACTAAACAAATAGACAGAGGCAATGGAAAACAATGGGACTATCATAAACTGCATTTATATATGGACTTCCAGATACTTCGACAAAATCTCCCATAATAGACTTATCAGAAAACTGGACATCTATGGAATCAGCCACGAAAAAAACGAGTGGATAAAAAATTTCCTCAAGAATCGAAAACAAAAAGTGATTTTAAACCCCGGTTTTAAACAGCTAGAATCTGAATGGAAACCAGTGTCGTCGAAAATACCTCAAGGCTCGGTCCACCCCTTTTTGTTATATAGGGGATATTCCAGGGATAGTAAATGTTTACAAATGATACAAAAATATACAGAGAAACAAAACAAAGCTCCGATAAGGAGATTCTGCAACAAGATTTGGACAAACTTGAATAATGGAGTAATACTTGGCTTTTGCGATTCCACCCAGTGACAAATGCAAGCACATGACAATAACTAGAGAAGCACAAAAGCAAAATGGTGAACAATACAAACTCCATATTTGCAATCATTAGACAATCATTTAAAAACCTTTCTTAGAATTATATACCTATGGGGCTTGTTTAGGGGGGGGGGGTACCAATATCCCATATCCCCATAAATTTTTCATCAAATATCCTGTATCCCAAAAACTGTTTTTCCAGTATCCCATATCCCTGTAAATAAAATTGACAAAAATATCCCATATCCCAATAAGTTTTGCCTCAAATATCCCGTATCCCACTAAGAAAATGTGTGGATATCCCATATCCCAATATATCATAAACAAGCCACACCTATACATTAGAATATAATATTCAATATACAGGTCCCATACAGGTCTATTGGGCTCCCGCAGGGTATCCCCCTCAGGTCGCAAGGTCGCTTTTAAAAGGCAAATTTTGGCGGCGGTCGCAGGTCGTTTTTTGGCATAGTTCGATTTTATGAAGTGTAGGTCGGAAGTCGCCCTTAAAAAGCCCTCAGCCCTCAGGTCGTTGGTCGTTTTTAACCCTGCGGGAGCCACGTCTATGCTAAAATACAAAACCTCTCTTACCCAGAAGGACTCAACTTGACAATATCTTCTGTTCAAATCAATGAATGTTTACTGTTTTTCTTTTCTTTCGTATTTTGTGTTTTATGTTTTCAATGTTTGTCATGTTTTGTTGTTTATAACTTTATTCTGGAAAAGAAACAATTCCTCTTTTGACTCCCCCTTTTCCCGCCAACTATCACATTTCCGAATAAATATTCGTGGATTAACCGAGAATAGTCCAGTTTCACAATATCTTTGTTTTAACTTTTTTTCGGTGTTTAGTTTGATTAATTATCGAAAACGAGGCTTTCACTGCTGGCGTCTTTAGAAACCAAATGGCGGTATCACAGTTTTCTCTAGAATATCTTCAAAATCTCAAAGTTATTGAACTCAAAGAGCTTCTTCGGAATGAAAATGAGCCTACCAGTGGAAAGAAATCGTCATTGGTGTCACGGTTGTATGCTGTTTATAGCAGACGGACATGTGAGAGACAAGAGAGGTTAGACATTGCGGGAGATGACGACATGGGACAGGGTACCGTCACTGACCTGTTAGTTTTGAGTGACTCTCCGTGGTCTACTGATCTGAGACTCTTACCAGCTGTTAACTTTCATCAGATATACGAGTACCTTGTAAAGAAGACACAGAAGTTCGATGATGTGGTGATGAAGGGGACCAGGTTTAAGAAGGAGAGATCCTACACTTTCTTTAAGGAAGGCCATATAGGTGATATCAAGGTATACACTTTGTACAATTTTAAAAGGGAAATATAAGTTTTTGAATCTTTTAAGTATTGACATCTGGTGGTCTTGAATCATATTTTTATGATATTGATGTTAAGTTAGTAATGTAAGTTAACAATTTATCTTATGATGATTTTATCAGCTTAAACTACTTTAAAATTCATAGGACTTAGAAAAAAACGAATCATATCTGTATGTTCCTGAATAAAATTTTGGTACCATGACACAGATTTATAAAAATATTTAATTCTTCCATTAGATAATATTTTGCTTGAAAAATTACACAATTACCATGATAACTGAATAAAGTTTTGTTGCTTGACAGCTTGTATACATGTACATGTATGTATGCACTAGTATCATTACTGTATTATAACCACTATATTCTGTTGTCAATTTCCCTGTTGCCTAAATTTTTTACTTTATCGGTAATCATTACATTTTTCCTTTGATGTTTGCCGCTGATAAACCCTGTATCATGAACAGGTGTTTATCACCGAAATTATCAGGTCAGTACGGTGACGTAGCACACTGTAGCACCTGTTTTATCAGTGCGCACACAAACAGTCCCTTATAAAAAAAAAACATTAAAGACCCCTTTTAACGAAAAAAAATCACATATTGTTGCTCGGGATTACCGATAAAGAGAATATAGGACTTTTTAAATCTTGAGATCGAGTTTATCACTGGTTTATTGGTTCACCCTTCGGGTTCACCATAAACCAGTGATAAACTCGATCTCAAGATTCAAAAGTCCTATATTCTATATTTATATTACTTGGATTACAGATCACATGAACTTCAGAATTACACGTATATTGTACTGTGGAGTGTGCTACATGTTGTACAATGTATGTCCAATATTGCAATAATTAACAAAGATATTTGATTTTATATTGTAAATTTCTGTTCTTATTTTGTAGGTGTCTCATTGCGGAAGCAGGATATTTGTCAAGGCTAAAGTTTTAGCATCAATGAAGAAGATCCGATATCTTGTGGTTGTTATTTTTGAAGACAGTGGAGATGTATCATATGCTGCATGTGAATGTCCAGCAGGGTAATATTTTTGTTTAAGATTTATGACCTAATTTGATGTGGAATAATTGTACATGACACAATATATAATTTTACAATAGGGCAGTAATTTTTTGAACACAAAAACACCAGTTGGTACTCAGTAGTTGCATTAGATATTCTCATCATAAACTTCATGGTTTAAGTAAAAGAGACTCCACCAACTGTATTAGGTTTGTCAGTTACCTCCCCAAGGTCCGTGGTTTCTACCACCATTAAAACTGACCACCCTATAGCTACATGGCCCAGGTGCATAAAAAAATACCAACACACGGTTGAAGTCTCATTAAAAATCGATACCAGACACAGCATGATACCACCACTTGTTGAAACCTGTACATTGTAGGCCCAATATGGATAGTACATGTATATTGTTCATGTATATGTTGTTAAAGAAACATTAATATATATTATAGCCCCACTCGTAAGAGAGGGGGCTATATTGCAATCATCTTGTCCGTCTGTCTGTCTCTCCGTTTAACAAAATTTTGTAACAGATTTCTCAGCTTCTACTAAAGTTATTGATTTCAAATTTCATATACAGCTTTATCATGATGAGTTGTATCGTGCCTCCCCTTTTCTGGTCAGTCGCTCATCTACTTCCTGTTTTCTGAGCCGACTTAGACTTTTTTAAGGGTTAAAGATACACAATATTTCGTAACAGATTTCTCAGCTTCTACAGAGGGGATTGATTTCAAATTTGTTATACAACTTTAGCATGATGAGTTGTATCATGCCTCTTGTTTCCAGGTCAGTCGCGCATCAACTTCCTGTTTTCTGAGTGGTCGAGTGGAGGTATCTTTAGCATGACTAAGTGCAACCCCTTGTTTATATCTAGACCTTAGACAGACATGTTCAGAAACCTCTTGACTTACAAATGTAAATAGTGCTTCAAACCAATTTAAAAGCATTATTTACAAAATAACCAATAAAATGTGCTACATGTAGCTAGGGAAGGCAGCAAAAAGTAGGGAAGGTCAGAAACGCAAACAAGCATATTATATATATACATGTTGAATTTACCTTATTATGCAATTCAAAATTAGAACTAATGACCTATTCATAAATTTATAAAATATGATTTTTTTTTCAGACGAGGTGAAAAAGGCAAAGGCAAATGTAACCATGTTGGAAGTGTCTTGTTTTGTGTTGAGGACTTTACACAGAAAGGTTTCCATAAAGAAACAGAAGTGGTTACATGTACATCAAAGCTAAATGGATGGATCGTTCCACGCAACTTAAATGTTGAACCTACCCCTGTTAAACATTTGAAAATCAAGAAAGAGCTCCATGGTCAAAAGGGGGATGCAGCCAGTATAACTGAGTATGATCCTAGAGCACCAAATCAAAGAGAGGTAGACATGCATGCTCTTAGTGGTTTATACGCTGACCTAGAAGAAGCTTGTCCAAGGTCTGGATTTTTTCTGTTTCATGAAATGGCCAACTTAAAGATCACAGATGATGATATTTCCTACTGTGAAGAGGTTATTATTGAAACATCAGTGGTTGAGCAGGAGAAAAGTGCTTCAGAAGTCGAACCTTTGCTTCCCATAGCCTCACAATTTCTTACACTGAAAACAGACTTTATTAGTAATACATCCAGACAAGAAACAGGAAATATCAAGAATAACGTTAGACTGTATATGGAGAATGAACAGTCATTTATTCAAGAGAATGATGAAATTTTAGATGCAATTGAAAAATGTACTAAAGAACAGGCAGATAGTAAACTATGGCATGAGCTACATAAATACACTATAACTGCATCAAATTTTGGAAGAATTGTGAAGTGTAAATCCCCCCAAAGTGCCATGAACTCCTTACTTTCAACTGTCCCTAGTTATTTACCATCAATATGCTATGGTAAAAAGAATGAGAAAGAAGCCATAACAACATACATTGACTTCATGGAAAAAAAAGGAACTCCAGTGCAGTATGAGAAATCTGGCATTATTGTCTGTAAGGAATTTCCTGGCTTGGGTGCTAGCCCTGATGGTATTATTTTTGATACAACAACACAAACAAAGGGTTGTCTCGAGGTTAAATGTCCGTTATCAAAGGCTGGCTTAACAGTTGAGGAAGCAGTTCAAGGTAGTCAATTCTGTCTGCATGAAGTTGAAGATGGAATCATCAAACTGAACAAAAAGCATAATTATTACTATCAAGTGCAAGGACAGATGTTTGCTGCTGGTCTTAATTGGACAGATTTTGTTGTTTGGTTTGGATCTAGTGTACCATTATTTGTAGAACGCATCTACTTTGATGATGACCTTTGGACCACTGACATTCTGCCAAAACTGAAGACCTTTTATGAGTGTGTGTTTGTCCCCGAGTTGTTTAAATCTGATCAGAAAGACCTTTGAATGTACATTTGTATATTTAAAAGTGTATCATGATAAATTTTGTCATCGACCATATTTTCATGTATATTTTAGTCATTGATGGTACATGTAATTTTTTCAGAAAATGTTAGTGTTTATTTTCTTTTCACTTTGCATCGTTTTACATTATGTCATGTACATCAAAATTACATTTTCTCTGGAATATGAGATTGATCATTCAAGTTTGGTAGTTTTGTTATTACCTTTATTTGCATGTAGTTTGTTTGCTCATTCTATTACTACATTGTACATGTAGCTTTATACATTTGTCATATACTCCTAGCTACATGTACATGTACATATATATACATGTAAAGTTACTGCTAGTTATTTGATCAGCTTTCGTGCAAGTAATATTAATATTTCATAAGTTTCTTCATTTTTGTGCAATTAAAGAGTAGTTTTGTTTCATTAGGACACACTTAATGTAAATTGGCTTTTAATTCTTTTAGTTCATTTATATTTCATTTTGACTCGACGAAACACTAAATTCTACGGTGATTTCTTTGATGTACTTTTTCTATATTTGACTGAATATTTCAAAAAGAATTTTCAACCCAGAACTTTGTTTTATTTTTGCAAGAGTACTACAATAGGGTCCACATATTTTTTAATGTGACCATGAACTTTTCCAAGTTTCATCAACCTAAGATTTATAGTTCTTGAGATACACATTGTATGGTGCTCACAAAACCTTACCCTTGCTATTATATGTATTGAAAATTGTCAAAGTCACTCAACCGGAAGTGGTCAAGGTCAAAAGATGTGGATGCAACTGTGCTAGGCTACTACTTGAGCATATGCATACCAAGCTTCATCAACCTAGGCCTTTACTTCTTGAGATATGGAGGTGCTCATAAAACCTTACCCAAAAAGTAATGCCACTGCTCTAAAAGTAACACAATTGTCCCGCTCTGCTTTGCAGGTGAGACAAAGATCTAAACTGGTTTTTACAGGGAGAAGTTATTATCAAAGCACTGTGCACTTTGAAGGTTAGCATATTTTTTCCACTTCTCAGAATCTAACAAATTTGATGAAACTTTGCACATGTACATCTACATGTACCAATTTGTATGGGCTACAAGTGAACCATTTTTACTGGAGCATACATGTTTTACCAGGCCATTTTATGGAAATTTTAGGAAAACAGGGTTAAAATGTACAAAATTTGAATGTTCTATTGGTGCTTCTAATCTTAAATCAAACCAGATCATTGAGAAAGTATTGTACATGTAAAATCAAGAAACTTCATACACACAGGATACTGTACACCAGGGTAAAAAAAAAATCATCATCAAATTGTACCCATCTTATCAACTTCATAGTTGGTTGATCACAGAAAAAGTTTATCTGTTTTATTAAAGTTTACCTACATGTATACCAGGATATGAACAAACAAGAATCGTCATAAAATTATACAGATGTAAAATGTATCAACTGGCATTTCATTTCACTTTTACTCAAATGTGACAATTCTTTCTACATTTGTCATTCTAGTTTAACATGGTAAGGCCAATATAGAAAATATCCTAGATTCTCATCCCCACCTGCCCTGATTTTTTCAGCCCCCTAAAAAAGATTTATTTTGATTTTTTGACAAATTATGTCTGTCTATTTTTGGAGTTTACTCTTTTAAAGTGGGGGCATATTTTATCAAAATGGAGAAAAAATACAAAATAAAAATCCCCTGCCTGTCCCTTATTTTCAAGAAAATTGGATGCGAATCTAGGAATTGTTTTATCATGGTCTAAAGGTAAGTGTTCTGTTTTAGGGGAAAACTACTAAGCACAATAAAGAAATTAACATGATTGATGAGATGTGAAATAAGTGTATGCCAAACAACCCACATGATTAACCACAATTTGCAATGAAAAACAGCCACCAGCCTTCAATATATGTACATTTTGTACAGTTCGTTGGTACACTGTATATACTTAATTTGAAACACCATGAATTAATTTAACATTGCTTTATTCTGATCTGCTGCAGGTGGTAGCAGTGGTGGTAAGAAATTTGTCAGATAAGCACAAACTCGAAAGATCTGGCTTGAAACATGATGAAGACTTAATGGCAGCACTCCATCTAGAATGTGATAGTTTTTTATTCGACCAATTTCCCTCTCCACATGAATCCTGACACTTGCAATGTTCATGGTTTCTTCTGTTTCAGCAGCATCAAGCTGAGCTCTCCCTTTTAAAAAGGGTGGTATATTTAGTGTCACTCCTTCAGGAAGGACTGATTGTATGTCGAATCCTCTATCAGCCATTAAGTTGTCTCCCTTCTCCAATAAATTTAATAAGCCCGATTCGACAGTGATTTTTTGATCAGATACTCTCCCTCCCCATAAATCTGATACAAATGTTACACATCCATTGGGATTTATTCCAACCAAAACTTTAAACGTATTGTGGTGTTTATATGTGGACCAAGTCTGAGATTGAGACATGAGTGAGGACGGAATTTCCACAAATACTTCAGTGCAGTCTATGATACATCTTGTCGTTGGATATTCAAAAAATTCTGTAGGCATATTTTTTCTTGTTAAAGATTGAGAAGGAAATGGAAAAATTAAAGGCAATTCATAGTTCAACAAATTTATCCAAGTTGTAAAAATTTTTGAAAAATGACCAGAAGAAATGTTAAATCTATCACTTATATCTCGTACAAAAAGTCCAACTTTAAGCCTGACTAACACCATAAATAGTTCTTCTTCACCAGTAAATTTTCTTTTTTTGCCAGGTTTCATGCCTTCATATTGATATGAAGGTTCATCAACAGTATCATTTTTTCCTCGCCAATACTTCATTTTATCAACCTTGGGTGATATGTACTTATAAAAGGCTTTAAATGATTCAACATTTGGAAAACCAGTGTAAAACATAACAGCATCTTTGTCATCACTTATTTTATCTAAAGAAAATCTTGCTGAATTGAGTGCTTCTTCCAACTGTTTTAATTCCTCCTTTAAAGACAAATTGTATTTTTTTAATTGGCTTATCTCTTCTTCAAAAATTTCAAAGTTTTGTTTGCTGTCTTTAAAATAAATATGATCTGTTTTAATAGTGCCAGCTGTACATGTATTATGATCAAGATCACATTGACAAGCATTGTCTGTCTTTATTGGTTCATCTGGATCTGTTTGAGTTCCAACTGTTTTCATCTCAAAGGTGCAGCATGTTGCATTCTAAAATATAGTAATAACGATAAATACACATGTACAAATGTATGTATACAAATGCGGCCAACATAGAATGATACATAGAAAAAAATTACATCAGAAATTCACTTTAAATGATAAAAAAATGTTTGCCCCTTATGCCATTCTTGTTCTGTTTAAACACTGCAAAATCGTTTTTCTTAAAAATTCATATGCAGGTATACGTCAGTTTCAAGATAGAGTGCAATGGCAGTTTAAGATGGAGAAAGTTCTTTTATTGTGATTTTTTTTCTAGGCATGACGACTTCTGATGCAACAAGCATGACAAGGAGCAGTAGATCTACTTAAGTACTGCTTTAATTTGTTATTCATTAACAATGCAATCTTCTATTCTGGAAATATTTTTACACGTGACATGAAAGAATAAATTTTCATTGCATCTACATCTACATGTACAGGATACTCCTTGAACATCAATATGGTGATGAATACTAAGGAGGCGCATGCCGGAAATTTATGATTTTTAAAAATAATAAAGCAAAGCAATTTAGAGAGGGAAACACTGAACATATATACAAACAAGAGGCTCCCAGGAGCCTGAATCGCTCACCTGGTCTTGATGTGGACCCTATAAAGACTTTTCTAGAGCTAAATGAGCTGAACATTTAAGCAAGTAACAGCTTACATGTATCACTATCTACTATAGTTTTCATTCTGTAGCCGTAGGCCAAAATCATGAAAAAACGTTATTTTAAGGGCCAGAACCCCTATAGCTATAAGGGGACATCTGACTGTGACAACTTCGACCCTATGAAAACTTTTGTAGAGCTAAATAAGCTGAACATTTAAGCAAGCAACAGCTTCTCTCTATCTGCTATAGTTTTCATTCTATAGGCCAAAAACATGAAAAAACGTTATTTTAGGGGCCGTAACCCCTATAAGGGGACATCTGACAACTTCGACCATATGGAGACTTTTGTAGAGCTAAATGAGCTGAACATTTAAGCAAGCAACAACTTTTCTCTATCTGTAATAGTTTTCATTCTATAATCCAAAAACATGAAAAAATGCTATTTTTCACCTTTAAGGGGCCGTAACTCCTATAAGGGGTCATCTAACAACTTGGACTCAATGGAGACTTTGGTAGAGCTTTTGATGCTGAAGCAGTAGCGTGACATCAGATTTCATCTATCTCTTATACTTTTTGATTTACAAGCCAAAAACAGTAGTCTGACCCCTCAGCTGGTTTATTTTTAGTAACGGCGGCCACCATTTGTGCAATCATGGTAGAGGACATCCCATAGATGAAGTGTGCAAAGTTTCAAAGCAATCCCTTCGGTCGTTTCAGAGGAGAAGATTTTCAAAGAAAAGTTAACGATGACAACGGACGCCAAGTGATGGCAATAGCTCACATGGACCTTTGGTCCAGGTGAGCTAATAAGTGATGCTTTTATTTTATTTTTTTAAGATAAGATAAAAACAATTATTTATTTAGAATGTGTATAAGAATGAGGATGCACCAATGATTACCCTTCACAAATGTCATAGAGATATTATTTTTTTCATAATCTCACACAGGCTTTGAATAAGTCTAAGGGACAGAAAACAAGTTGGACTCAGAAACTGGTGAGTTATGTGATAATTTCTGTACATGTATAACTGAGGGATTTTGCTGGAATAGCATTACTAGAAAATCATGTATTGATTGCATTGTCATGATTGCATATTTTTAAATACATCAAGCAGCTGCTACAGTAAATGTACATGTATTATAAAACAGAGATGACATACATTTACAATCATGTACATGTATGTGTATTTATCACATAATTATTCAAACTTTATTGTCAACAAGTACTGAGCATTAATATTGTACATGTACCTCTTTATTTTCATCAACATCAGCATAGTCAACAAGTGCTTCATTCGTGTTATCATATGCTTGACAGAGCTGTTCTCGAACCCTTGGAAGTTTCCTCTCTTGAATACTTTTCGTCCAAGAAAAAATACAAGGTTCAATATAAACTTCTTGTTTTAAAGACCATCTTTTGTTTAAAGAGATAACTATGTCTTCTTTTTTAAAATGTCTGTCACAAATCACTGTTCTCTCATTCATGCTAAAATTGTCCTTGCCATCTTGCCTTTTAATTAGACAACACCATCTATATTTAAGTTTTTTGTCTTCCAAAACTCGCTTTGGTATACGAAAAAAATGAAAGTCTGTTTTATTATTACACTCATCATACTGTCTGTTGTTACACGAAAAGACACAGCACATACATCCCCTACTCTCCCAGGCCTTGGACTTCTTTTTACTCTCCATTGATCACTGAAAAATTAATAAAATGGTGGATATATATGTTAGCTGCAATAAGAAAAATCAGGCATTAAGCCTATTTCCTAGGCAATAAGCTAATGCCTAGTCATTTACTTATTGCCTTATTTTTTTAGGCATTAGGCTTATTTCCTGAAATCATAATGGCCAAATTCTATCTATATCCTAGGCAATAACAAGATAAAGAAAGTTCTGAAAGTTAATTAAGAAATTGCATTTAAATGAACGTTTTTAGATTTTTTAAATTTTCATTTAGAAAACTTTAACATACATGACATACATGTAAGAGAATATAAAATTGGTCTCTTACCAAATATTGCCCAAATTAACAATTTGTGATTTACATGTACATGCATGACATGTATATTATCATTTTGCGTCTGCAAAGCCAAACCAAGCCCCCCTTTTAATTAAATGGTTGACCCTTAGTTAAATGTCTCAATTTCAGGGGAATTAGGAGCTGAAATGATAAATCAGTATGAAAATGGGAAACAATAAACATATTTTTCGTGAGAAGTATGCATTTTGGAAATGTTAAAAGCAGCATAAGCACCAAAAATACAGCTATTAGACCAAATTTGATGTTCTCTCAGTGGTTGGCATAAAATCAGACTTTGTACCAGAATACATGTGACAATATAAGACCAGGACTGTGACAATACACATCATTTAGGTTAAATTTAATCTTACTTGAAATTTGATTAATATTTAAAGTAGCTTCATAAAATAAAGTCTTATTGTAAAGCCAATAGCTTTTGAAAATGTTTTATAACAAATGTGTGAGTTGTCATATCATGGCTTTAGGCAATAAGTCTAATGCTGGCCTCTATTTTTCAGGCATTAGGCTTATTTCATAGACTTTAAGCTTAATGCCTTGATCATTTCAGGCATTAATCTTAGTGACTAGGCACTAGTTTATTGCCTGGGCATTAGGCTTAATGCCTGATTTTGCTTATTGCCGTTAACATATACATGTACTTTGATGTTAACTCATGTTTTCTTTCAATCGTGGATGAAAAGTTCATAACTATTTACATGTAAATGTATATAAGATTAAAAAACTAATTACATGTTCATGTATATCAGGGTAGGAAATTTGCTGAAAAAGTAACCAGCCCTGAATTGAAATTCTTCCTGTTCTTGCTATATAGCCAGTCATACAGAGACTGACGTAACAAACTATAATTTTACATTTGATCATAATATTTCGACAATTATAGGATTACATTACTTATTCTAGGGTGTTAAGATGCTTGAATTTACCTGTGCTTTATCCGATCTACATGATACAAACATACATCGACCTTTACAGTTTACTGGCAATTACATAACTAGATCTATACATCTGATTTTGTTGGTGACATAATATTTCGTTCGGGTTGACCAGCAGTGACAGCCTCGTTCTGAAAATTATTCAAGGGGACACAATTCGCGGTCTGCCCAATAACCGATGAAAAACGTACATTGCGAAAGGGGTCTATTGTTCGATTTAAACATTCACATACAACATCCGTTCAAAATAATGTGCGATGGCGGGAGAGGTAAAAATTGAAAGGTTGTATTTTATGTAGAACTATTCTGTACATTGTATTTTAAAATGTACTGATTTACCAAAAACAGAAGATAAGGTTTTATCCATTAGGGATATTAGAGTTTACAAAGACGAGAGTCTCAATATTAGGTTCAGAATCAGTTGATGAAAACAATACACATGGTTAGAAAATACGATTTATGTTTATAATAATATGAAACAGGTTTATACTGTGGCGCAAACGAAGTAACAAAGTATCATTAAATAATTTACAAGCTTAAATAAGACATTTTTTTTATATATTATTTTAAATAAATTAATAAGAATGAACATTGGACCACCGTAGAATTCAAGTATGATTATAGAGCAAAAGCTGACACTGGAACCGGATCAGAAGGTCGTCAGTAAGATATAGAAGATCTGAGCATAGTGGTGCAGGAACATTTTAAAACGTGTTTATTTAATGTTCCTGAGTGGTGTAAGCCAGCGCTCAGTACAGACACTATAAGAAGATAATGATTTGAATTAAAACAATATTTATATTCAACTACTGGTCACAGACATAGACCAGTAGATTTCGCCTGAAATTTATTCTCGCCATCTGATTTTCAAACATTTATTGTGAAATTATTTGGACAGCTATATTGTAAATGAAACCTAATCTATATTAAAAGAAGAGAAAAAATCCTTTAAAATGGGCTATTCCTAATTTTCATGACAGTTTTAGTGAAAAAAATAGCTAAATTATCGGCAACATGGCGAGAATTGCTTTAGAGAAACAAATGGAGAGATCTACTCTTTGACCAGTGTATTTAGTATACAGATCTATATCACATGGTAGATCTGGCAAGCAAGTAATTCTAGCCACCCAATTTTCAAATGTTGTGAAATAATTTGGATAGTTAGATTGGAAACAAAATCTGATCTTGAAAGAAGTAAGAATTGCCTTTAAAATGAGCCATTCCATGACAATTTTGATGGGAAATTGACAAAAAAAATGTCAAAATTATGGCCAGACCAACTTTCAAGAAAAAAAGTGGCAAGATCTACTCTCTGACCAGTAGCTTTTCCTGTGGGTCACCTTATGACAGCCCTTTCTTTGAAAATTCCAGAAGCAGCCCAAATTATTGACTACTTTAATTTATTAAGGTGAACAAGCCCAAACAATCGAAAGCTTGCAGGAATTCATTAATATGAATGAATTTTTAGAAGTTCCTGGCTTTGGGCTGCCAGTTAAAGGCTTGCACTGTCATGATGTATGAAATATTCCCTGAAAAAAAGTGTTAAAGAGCTGAAAGTTCTGGAAAACAAGTTTGCTTAAATACATGTATATACCCCTTCCATCAACTTCATGGGACAATGAGTGCTAGATATTGAACAGATAGCAAATTTTGTGGGGCATCATGTCTTTTGGACACATTTTTAAATGTATATTTTAAAATATATTCTTGATTTTCTAGGTTTTCAAACAGAAATTTTTGGCAAACTATAAATGGAACAGGATTTTTAAGACCTAAGGTAAACATGTAATATTGTACAAGCTAAAAGTACATTTTATCATATGAAATATCAATTTTCCTGAGTGAAATAAACCCAGGTAAATTAACATTGTAAAAATAAACAAAATAATTTCATGTTTGTTTCTTTCCCGCCAAACTGTTGATTATGAAGTCATGAATTGTATTATGTGGTTTAACAAGTTCTGCACACTAATTATATCAGATGTGTTCACCAGTATTTCTGATCATATTTTGGTTATTTTCTCAACCCAATTGATAATCCTATAATTCATACATGTAAGTCAAACTAGTATTCCATCAATCCATTTTTTGACTACAATGATTTTATTCAATTTTAGGACAAAACTAATTATTGAGCTTAGATACATGCAGTTTGAATTTGACAGGTACATGTACATGTATCAGTGTTATACTGTTAACACAGTCAGGTGACAAATCATTTAAATGAAAGCAGATTCAAAGGAATATCAAATAGCATTCAAACCTCAAAAGTCTAAAACAAGTAGACATGCTAGAAGAACATAACTAATAAACTAATAAAGAACCACCAAACAACACATAAAGAAACCACTATGCTTTGGACATGTAATTATGTCTCGCCCCACTTTTGTTTTTCCTATCCGTATGTCTGTCTGTCTGTCCGTCTATATATATAGCTAAAAGTTTGTCAGCACAACTCATCTGAAACTACAAAACCAAATTTAATGAAACTTGGTACATATGAAGGACACCATATGTTGTTGTGCATAACCAGGAAATTTTGATGCTCAAAATTTTGTGGGAGTTATGGCCCTTTGAACTTAGAAATTTGCTGAAAATCTTCATTTTTTAGCTCACCTGACCCGAAGGCTATTGTCATCGTTAAGCGTCCGTCATCCGTCCGTCCGTTAACTTTTCTTCAAACATCTTCTTCTCTGAAACCACTGATGGAATTGCTTTGAAACTTTGTACACTTGATCTTTAGGATGTACTCTACCAAGTTTGTGAAATTTGTGAACGTCAACCAACCAACATGGCCGCCGTTACTAAAAATAGAACAGGGGGTCAGACCAGCTCAAAAAGTATAAGAGATAGAAAAAACCTGAAGCAACATTCCTTCTTCAGCATCAAAAGCTCTACAAAACTCTCTATTGAGTCAAAGTTGTGGGACAACTCTTATTGGAGTTATTTCCCCTTAATCGTCAAAATTGACCATTTTCACAATTTTTGGACTTTATCTTGACAACTGTAAGTGCCAGAGGAAAAGTTAGCATTGCAAAACTGTTCAGCTTATTGAGAGCTACAAAAATGATTTCAGTGTCAAAATTGTCAGATCATCCTTTTAAGAGTTATCCCCCTTTAACTGTTTTCAATCGATTTTAACTTGTTTGGTTTTTTTTTTTCAAATGGAAAGCCTTGTAACTTTGTATTCTTGATCTTTAAAGTGTTTTCTATCCTAACTAGTTTCTTTAATAATACTTACCAAGTACATGTAGACCATGTTGCACACTAGGTAAGAGGCATTAGCATAAGAGATCAGGTTAGTGATTCAGGCTCCTGGGAGCCTCTAGTTCATCTTGTCAGCGCCACTCCTCTGAAACTACTGTATAGTATTCAATGAAACTTGGAAAGACACCATATGTAGTTGTGCATATTATCAGGAAATTTTGATTCTCTTTTTTTGTGTGAGAGTTATGGCCTTTTGAACTTAGAACTTTTGGGGGGAAAAGGGGGGAGACATGTTTTTTGCTGGCAGAAACAAACTTTTAAATAGGGGTTATCAACATTTATTTAATTATGGAATTTAAGAGAGAACCCATTAAACATTTATGATGTAAGTTTCGTGTTAATAACTCATGCAATAATGGATTATTTGAAATGTTGCTTTATATTTTTTTTAAACAGGACATTGTAAGCAGAGAACTGAAAAGAAATGATGAGAAACTTTTGAAAGGACTCAAGTTTTATAAAAAGCCTGTGTAAGTTACTATTCCTGGTACCCCTGCTTCAAAGAAGAGTGGGTTTACTGTCTTACCCTGTTTATAAGTGGGTAACAGCTTTTCTGTATTTTTGTGGGTTGTATGTAAATAAAAAAAATTAACAATGTGTTACTCTTTTTAGCAACATGTGCTAATCCAAAAACGAAAAAATCTTTAGTGCAACAAACTATAAAAATAAATGAATCCACAGTATAACATAAGATTCAAATGTTTTATATAAAGGGGGGCATACACGTAATATTTTGTCATCCTCACAGTAAAAAAAAAGCTTAAAAATGTAAAATGTTTTCACCATGACAAAGCTCTAGAAGAAGTCTATATATTTATTTACTACCTCATTGAAATGTAGAATTGACGCCACGATAAATAATTCCTGAACTCTCATCCAAATTTCTTGAAAAAAATGGGGTGACAGGCAAATTTTATATTTTATCAAATTTGATAAGATATTCTGCCATTTTAAAGAAAAATTTAACAAAATTTGCCAAAAATTCAAAATAAAAATTTTTGAGGGGGGCTAAAAAAGTGGGATGGGAGGGGATTAGAAACTGGGATATATTTTATAATGGCCTTAATGCATTAAACAAAAAATTTGGTATGAAGCACTACAGTGAAATAATTTTTAACATGATGTTTTGGGGATTTGCCAATTGTTTACATGCTGATAAATGAAAAAAAAAACAACCCAGCATTTACATGATGATTTCGTTTGTTTCAGAACTCCATCAGGTGAAGTTTTAAAAGAGAAGAAGTTATCTAAGCTCCACCATGATTTACTTGTAAAACTAAGTAGTTTTCTGGTAAGTTTATTTTAAGTTACTTTGCTACTGGTACTTTTCATAATCTTGACATGTAGGTTTAAAATATTATTTTTTCTTTGAAAAAGAAGCGTTACTGTGATTTCATTACTATTCGTTGGATATAAATTTTCATGGGAGGCATCGACCCACGAAATTCGATACCCCACAAAAAAAGAATTTAACGTTAATCTTTATAGTGCAGATTTCTGAACCAAGAATTTAAGAATCCACAAACTTATCAATTTTTTTTGAACCACAAAAATTGGTACCCGTGAAAATAAATGAATTCACAGTATATTGTTTAAAGTCCTTCTGTCAGCCAGTCATTTAATTCATCCAAAACTCATAACTGACCTTACCTGATAAAATTTATCTTAATAGATGTTTACATTGACAAGAAATTTTTGTAACATTTTTCTCAGAAACTCTAGATAACCTTGGGTTGATTTTAATTTTTGTAGCCTTTGCAACATTCTGATTTATTGTACCATTTTCTGCATATCAATTTTAGAACAGTTTTTCATCTTCTTTTGTCTGTAAAATTGCTTGTTTTATGACAGTATCTTTTATGTATTTGTTACTTTCAAATATATTTTGATCAATTAAGTTGGAGAAATTGTTTTCGTTAATTACTGGTTTATCATTCTAGGGTCTCGACGAGGAGGCCAGTTTTGAATTATTTAATTCATTTTTGGCTGATGACTACAGAGGATCACAGAAGAATCTCCAGGTAAACCCTACAATAGGTTTTATTCAGTCTCAAACATATAAGCCACAAAAAGGAGATTTGGTTAGAACCAAAATTGGCCCAAAATTTCAACTGCGAATAAACTTTCTAAAATTACTGCCTTTTATGTTTTGAAATGCTGTAGTTTGAAAAATATCAAAAACTAGTTTCGAATTCAGCATTTTGGAGAAAACTTTCCTAGAAATCATAGGATTTGATGAAATTTGTAGATTTTTGGCAATTTTAGAGCATTTTTTTTATAAGAAATCACTTAAATTAACATAGAGTGCATGCATCGTCAAAAACAATTTTGTAATGAAATGCTTATTTTTTAAAGACAGATAGATGGACAAAGAATAAATGTTGTACTCTATACTAATTTCAAGGAAAACCTCTGGGAAACCCTAAGAAATGAAGGATTTTTTCCCCCTACTTTTTCTATTTAAGAATTAATTCTGATTAATGAGGCATAGATTTAATTAAAAAAACACAAAGAAAAAAAATGCTTACTCAATGTTGAAATTGATTTGATTTTTATTTAATGCACTTGTTATTAATCCTAAATTGACCTGCTGTGTATGGTTAAACAAGGTTGTCTACTAATCTTCACATTTAGAGATTGCCCAGCAACATACAGGGTTCAACATGTTGCGGTCGTATCATGCTGCGCTCTGGGAAGCTTTTTATTCATTAAATAAGTTAGTAGGTTATTGTGTCTTTGTATGCCTTATGTATATAAGTTATCTTTCTTTTTATTTCAGAATCTATTGAGTAATGACAGACATTGTCAGAATCTGATTTTCAAGATAAGGGATTACTACTATACAGAGAGGCTATACCTTCTACAGTGTCTGAAAAGTATTCTGAACTCTTGGCAGAATGAGGCACATCCATACAAGGTACTTAATTTCTGTCATTATAGCACAACCAAACTGATTTCACCAGTGCAAACCCACACCAAAACAAGTGTGAACTCAGGAGCTCCAGAAGGGTCAACATTTTCTGCTAGATGTAATAAGCCTATCGCTTTGCCAAAAATAATTGAAATATAACCTACAAACTAAGCTTTATCACCATGATGAAATGTATTACAGTTATTAATGATCATTTGCTTTGCATGTGCATAGATTTTAGCATGTTTATCAGTATGAATATTCTTACTTTATCAGTTAAAAGCAATTAATGTTTTTTTTTCACTTTCAGGATCAGTTCCAGCAAATTATTGAAGTTCTAAACACTGACAATAAGCTGTTTACTCAGGTACCTACATATTGGTTTAACATGTTTTAGATAATATTTGAAAAAAAAACCATCAAAAGTCTTTTAAGATTTTCATGTTTTTGCTTGTGCTGGTCTATTGAAAATACTTCTGATGGACCCTAGACAAAAGGTTAAAAAACAAGACAAAAGAATGTAAAATTGTGGTTGGTTTTGTTTGTGTGTGTGTTAATGCTTAATGTGCTAAATGCATTGTCGTTGTTTTTTAGTTGGTTTAAGATTGAAAAAAAAAACATTTAAAGTCTAAGATTTTCATGTTTTTGCTTATGCTGGTAACAAAAGGTTGAACAACAAGACAAAAGAATATAAAAATTCTGGTTGGTTGGTTGTATTTTCTCTTAAAATCCTGCCTAATGTATTAAATACATTTCTTGTAATATGTGGGTTTTTTTTTAGATCAAAGATCAGCTGACCTCATTGTTAGATGAAGAATTACCTACTTGGGAAACTAACAGTGTACTTATGGTATGTTGATTATGTACCATGTGTATGTAGGGGAAGTTTATAGACATAGAGTGGCTCTTGATGGCATGTTACAATTGCAAGGGACTAGAAATGTCAATTGTACATTTAAGAAACATCTGATTAATATTGTACTCATATGGTTCTCATGACCATAAACCATTTCTGAAACAAGTACTAAATTACAAAAAGGCCACAATCATTACCATAATTACATGTACTTTAACATTTTCATATTCTAACATATGTTGATAATTCTTGTGCACAACATGCAGTGGTATAAGGTTGGATTTTGATACAGGATAACAGGTTGAGGTGGTATTCATTCATTTGAATTGTAGATTTTAATTAAATTCTGTTAAAAACCTCTTGCTTCAAATATTTTGTCATAAATGATATTTTTTGTGTGATTTACAGACTGACAGACAAGCTGTAGTATGGGCACATCAGAATCTGAAGGAGCAGGTATGTACTAGAAGAATGTCATTAAATCAGCAATAAGCTTTTGTTCAAGGTTGACAAGCAATTAAGCATGTATTTTCATGCTCCCTAGACGACATGTCTGGAGCATTGAGTTTTACTCATGTCTGTCTGTCTGTCCTAATGAATTTCTGTCAATCTTTTCTCATACACTATATATGGATATATTTGAAATGAGGAAAGATGGTTCTGTATGACAAACGGTTCGTCTTTAGCAACTTTCAGACCTTTCTGACTCTACTTCTTGTCTGGGATTGGGCCGATGTAAAAATTTCTGTCAAGCTTTCTCAGAAACTGTGTATGAGAATTATTTAAAACTTGCTAAGATGGTTTAGTATGACAACTGTTCATAACAAGTGACTTTCAGACCTGTCAGAACTCGACTGCCTGTTTTGGGCCTAACAGGGGCATCCATGTCTCATGGACACATTCCTACTTAATTATTATTCACAATATCAGCTGGCATGACTAAAAATGTCCAATCATTATTTAAGTTAAAAAAACATTACGTCATCTTGCATGCTGTTGTTGTTGGTCTATTCTATGGAATCTTACCATAAGCAATTGTAGTGCTGCATGGAAAAAATGTCCAAGTTCCTCGCACATTTTAATACACTGCTACAGGTTTAGATGTAGGACCCATACACACGCAAAATATTGACTGCGTTTAACATGCGTCTGACGTGCGTTAAACACATGTCATCTGACGCATATTAAATTGGCGTTTCTAACCGTGTACGTTTGACGCACGTTAAAAAATTATCTTGGCAATATTTTTATTCAATAATTAAACACACTAAATAAATAACTCAACAATTTCATACATTTTAGGAAACTATACGTCTGACGTATGGTAAATACATGATTGACGCATGTTTAAATAATGTACGTCTGACATGTTTTGACAATTATTTGACGTACGTTAACCATACGACGGTTAGAAACATATGTTTAATGTACGTTTATACACTACATCAGACGCATATTTTTACAAATGTACATCACATATATCTAAATTTTGCCTGTGTAGGATACTATGCAGTAGGTTTAATTGCTCCCCTATAGTTAACCATCCCTCTATTTTTAGTGCCAATCTAACCTCAATTGCCATATAGTCTTTGTGCTGCTTTCACTTCATTATTGTTTCTTGTTTATTTTAACACCCCTTTTATATTCAACTTCATAATAAGGCCACATTTACACTGTTTGGGGCTAAAACAAAAATTAACTTGAATGTAAAATTGGAAGTGAAATTCTTTTTCTATGCATCAAAATAATATTTTATATTTGCTTTATTTCAGTGTGAATTGCTTGAGATATTTCTGATCTACCTGAAGGACTTTGAAATAAGTGCCAGTGATCTGACACAGCTGATTGACTTGTTTAAGGTTTGTATGTACTGGTAGGTTTTAAAATGAAACAAATATAAACTCTATCTAATCTTGTAATTTCTGTAACATTTTTGCACAAATGAATATATGATTTCTAAAGTTTATCTTATCTTGCCTTTTTTGAGTATTGTGATTTTATTTTGCATTAGAGTACAGAAAAAAACCTACATTAATCAGCCTTAAATAAAAAAATCCATGGGGAAACAACCAGCCAGTTACAATTTCCAGAAACAATGGAAATATTTTTTTAACTACACACTGTTTGTTCTAATATAAAATTGCCATCACTTGGAGTCTGTCATCCGTCGTTCAACTTTTCAAAAATCTTCTTCTCTGAAACTGCTTAGTCAAATGTAATGAAACTTGGTAGGGTTGTTCTGTATTATGTCCTCTACAAAAGTATCGTTCAAATTTTTGATTCGACAAAAATCATGGCCACCATGGCTAAAAATAGAACATAGGGGGTAAATTGCAGTTTTTTGCAAATTACTCAAAAAACGTAACAGATATCAAAATTCTGGCGGGATAAAAGTGATCATCACCTCAAGATCTACCTGCCCAGAAATTTTCAAGAAGATTCAACAACTGATGTAGGAGTTATTGCCCTTTTTCTGGATTTTTTCAAAAATTTTACTTATTTAACCCTATATCTTGAAAACTATACAATATATTTCAAAAATTTAAATTGCATATGACTAAGCACATCAAGATCTACAAAAGTTGTAACAGAGTCAAAGTTGTAGGATCGTTCCTTTAGGAGTTATACCCTTTGGATTGTAAAAATTGACCATTTTCACAGCTTTTTGTTCAACTTTTCAAAAATCTTCTTCTCTGAAACCGCTTGGCCTAATGAAATGAAACTTGGTAGGGTTGTTGTGTAGTATGTGGTCTACAAAATTGTAGTTCGAAATTTTGATTCGACAAAAAACATGGCGGCCATGGCTAAAAATAGGACATAAGGGTAAATTGCAGTTTTTTGCAAATTGCTCAAAAATGGTAACAGATATTAAAACTCTGTTTGGGTAATAATGATAAGCACATCAAGATCTACCAGCCCTAAAGTTTTGAAGAAGATCTGACAATGGTTGTAGGAGTTGTTGCCCTTTTTCTTGTTTTTTCTTCTTCAAATTTTGCTCTTTTTAGACTAATATCTTAAAACTAAACAAGATATTTGAAAAAATTAAATTGCATATGGTTAAGCACATAAAGATCTAAAAATTATGTAATGGGGTCAAAGTTGTAAGACCTTTGTTGATAGGAGTTGTTTCCCTTAGAATATTAAAATTGATAATTCCACAGAGTAGCAGTCCTTTGTTAAAATAACCAGCTTATAAGTATCATCGAATACAAGGTGAGCGATTCAGGCTCCTGGGAGCCTCTAGTTTCTTTACCCCACCACCCATAAAAAAATAATTAATTTTTATGCCCCATCTACGAAAGTAGAGGGGCATATAGTGTTCGGGTCTGTTAGTCTGTCCGTTCGTCCGTCCTGTTCGGATGTCCGTCCCAAATCCCATATTTCCAAATTTGCACTTACTGACAAATGCCACATCAATCATATTGGTATGGTAGGTGCATCTAGTGATGATAAGAACATTGCATGCTTCGAATGCTGGATGTGACCTATATTTTCTGCATGAATGATCATGTACAGAAAAATGTTAAAAGTCTATTCTCTCTAACTGAAAAGTGCTACATCAACCATATTGGTATGATATGTGCACCTAGTGATGCTAAGCACAATGCATGCTTCGGATGCTGGCAGTGACCTATATTTTCCGCATGAATGACCACTTATAGAAGAATGGTTAAAGTCCATTCCTTCTTACTGACAAATGCCATAGTAACCGAATTGGTATGGTAGGTGCACCTAGTGATGCTTAGCACAATGCATGCTTCGGATGCTGAATGTGACCTATATTTTCCGCATGAATGACCACTTATAGAAGAATGGTTCAAGCCCATTCCTCCTTAATGACAAGTGCCATACCAACCAAAAAGGTATGTTAGGTGAACCTAGCGATGCTTAGCACAATGCATGCTTTGGATTCTGGATGTGACCTTTATTTTCCACATGGATGGCCTCTTAAAGAAGACTGGTTAAAGTCCATTCCCACTTACTGACATGTGCCACATCTACTCTATTGTTATGATAGGTGCGCCTAGTGATGCTAAGCACAATGCATGCTTCGGATGCTGGCAGGGATCGCACTGGGCTTCGCCAATGTAACGGCTGCTGGTGATTTTTCTGGCGCCTAAGTAAATTTTATCATTTTCTACCGGAAACTGAATACACATCACCAGTATTGATTGATATGTCAACAGGTAAGTTATCGTGTGAGACCATGCATCGCCACGGATGAGCAGGTAATTGAATAGGTAACGGTACATTTAGATCACAGCAGGTTCAAGAAAAGGATTAACGACTAATTAGAAATTATGTTCCATTAATAAAATATTACAAGCTAGCTAAATTAATAGTTGTTTGTTTTAAATCATGCTGATCAGGATCAAATTTCTAATGAACACCTGAATGACTTAAATTGTTCAAGCCAATTTGACAAAATATCGTGTGTTGAATGCACACATGGCCTCATGTTAGCCAAGTTGTCAAAACAAATAATTGCCAGTAAATTAAAATTACCTCCAGCTTGGGATGAGTTTTTATTCACAAAACAATGAGAGAATAGTAATCTGTACCTTATTAAGATCCTCAAATAATCACAAGAAAGAAAATACACATGTAAACAAACAGTTCTATTTTTAGAACTATTTAAAAGATGTTACTGAGGGATATACACAATAATGATTTCAGAAAGCAAACAAAGAAAGGGAAGATTAAATAAATCAAAATAAAACTAATTTTATTAATATTCTTATTTAAAAAAAAAGAAACTGAAAAGAAGTTGTTTTAGGAACAAAAAATATTTTTACCCATCAGTTTATGGGGGTCAATATGAAATGAAATAAATAAACAAACACATAAAGACACTGGAATTAGAAGTTTTTATTTGAGAAAATCATGATTATTTTTATTAAAACATACTAATAATGCACATGATTCAATAGAAACCACGGGAGTTATGATTGATGAATTTTTATAATGTCATTATGTGTCCAAAGGCTGTCAAACATCGATCTTTTGCCATCTCTTTTGGTCATGAAAATGTGATGGATTCTCCAAAATTTTATCTTTGTTTTCCTTAATAATACTTTTTTTTATAGTGCTCATTTAGTGCTTTCAGTGATCTTTATTCTCTAGGTTGAGTATTCATTCATATGGTGCTGTTTTTTGTGTATTGTTATGTTATCATTCAACTTGTATGGCAATAAATAATTAAATTAATCATTCAAAAAGATATCAATTAAGAGAGGCTGTTCCACCTTCTTCATTTATTATAAAAAAAAAAATCTTTCAATGAGTATAAACCATCATTCAACATGCACCTGAAAAAAAGACTGAAAACAATATATGTGCACGTAGCATATACATCTAAACATACATACACAAACATGACCCCTCAATGAAAACAGTACTGGCTACACTTTATAAAAACTGGTGACTAAATTTCAAATCTGGCGATTTTCTGGCGACAAAAATTTTGAGGCCAGAGCAGCCCCTGCGCTGGCTGTGACCTATATTTTCCGCATGAATGACCACTTATAGAAGAATGGATAAAGACCATTCCTTTTTCACTGACATGTGCCACATCAACTAGATTGGTATGGTAGGTGCACCTACTGATGCTTAGCACAATGCATGCTTCGGATGCTGGCAGTGACCTATATTTTCCACATGAATGACCACTTATAGAAGAATGGTTAAGTTAAAGTCCATTCCTTCTGACTGACAAGTGCTTTAATAGCAACCATGTTGATGCTTTAGTGATTGTGGAAAAAATAAATGTTGCGAGATGGGGCATTATGTCTTTTGGACATATTCTTGTTATCATTGTTTCTTCACTAAATATTTCTAAAACACCCACAACCCACCATTTATGTAATAGAAGTTCCTCCTGACCCCCCTCCCACCCATTTAATTCTGGAACAGCCCTAAGATGAAAATGTTTTTGTGTATAATTTGTGTGTATAATTTGTCTGTCTGATTTTAGAGACATGGATTCGGCAGAAGACAGACCTATAAACATATTTTAGGAGAATCTGCTGACCAATTCATCAGGAAAATTGGGTAGGTATGCTAACTTGTTTGAATTTTAAATTTTGAATGGTTCTGTTATAAATTCATTTACATACATTTTAGACAAATAAATATTGGGTACATGTCCACTAAACAGTAAAATGTTAATTTTTCATGCCATCATATAGTCAAGTCACTCTGTCTATGTGCCCATTCATCGTGCAAGATGGATATCTATATCGTGTAATCTTAAACTGTTAAACCTAACCAAGGATCTTTCTTAAATTTATAGTGGTTACAGGCATGATAAAGATGTCCACCTTGTCTTTTAGGATCATTTTGTGCAAAATATAAATTTGAAGAAATGCTGAACTTAACCTTTTTGCAGTTTGAGGATCAATGCTAAATGTGACATCATTTTTAAGGTTAACTAGTTTAAATCTAAATAAAAAGACAAAATACATTAGATACATTAAAAATTTTCTAACTTAAGGTTGTGCATCAAAAGGAATTATGGTCCAGGTGCGCTAATAAAGGGTGTAAAACACTAACATGCACACACACTAAAGAAATTATTAAATCATAGTTTGTTTTAACTTATATTCAGCTACCTAGAGATGCTGATTGTCCTTGAGGCCATGGACTTGGAGACTATACATGAATGTCATCAACTTGGCAGGTAAATTAATTCTTGTGTTACTAGTTTTTAAGTTGTTAAGGGATTCTAATGGGCACAAATTGTGCACCTTTTTGCTTGCTGATTTGTTTCTACATTCATATGAAGCAAACTTCTTACAATCTCTTCTAGACTAAAAAGATCGTAGACTAGCTCTCTCTTATAACCTCACTTTCCTGTCCTTTCACTAAACAGACTTTCTCCATCTCATATATCCCCAGGAACTTGAGATAAAGGACACAATGGATTGTAAGAAGTCTGCTTCATATTTAGATCTACATCTCTAAATTGACTCTCAAGGAAGTTTCTCAACAAAACTCTACGACGAACGTGATGATTTCAACTTTCCAATGGTCAACTGTTGTGTACATATCACTGTTGATTCATTACTCCAGAGCTTGCGAGAATTGCATCAATTTTCTTGGCAGAGTGTCCATTTAATACAGAAATTGCTGACATAGGGTTATGTTGCTCCACAGTTGTTGTCTTCACTGAAATTTTTTTACGGTAGACACAGTGCACTCGTAGACAAATATGGGATTTCTATCTCTCAAATGAGTGCAGATGTTGATTTGTTGTAGAAATTTGTTTTGTCTTCCTATACCAGATTTGACACACTGAATTGGAAATTAACAACACAACAAGTGTGCTATAGCAGGCAGGAACCGCTTACTCTTCCAAAGCACCTGAGGTCACTCTTGTTAAGACTTGAGTTCACATTGTTGATTTCCATTTGGATGATTTTGTGTTTCTTTTAGCTGTTTTTGTTTGTGTTTACTGGTTTCTTCGTTGCCCTTTTGGACTTTTGACACTTGAATGCCCCTTTGGTGCCTCTTTGCTTTTTGTACACAGATGTATTATGAAAATCTGCTGAAATACTGCTAGTCAGTGTTAAAGAAGGTTTTAACATTCACAAATTAGTATCTTGAGTTTGATGGAAAATTACATGATTTACCATTAGAATAACATGTACAAGTTTCACAATCAACCTTTTCGTATTGTAGAGGTTATGCACATCATTAAAAATATTATATGTCTCAAATTTAAAACAAATATGCAAGATATTCACAAGAACTTTTTATGTTCTCTTTCATGGCTTTAATGGTGAATAGTAAACAGAATGTATTGAATTCAACTTTGTTGTTTGACAAAATTAAGGATAACTGTGGATTTATTTTCATGGGTACCAATTTTCGGGGTTGGGAGAAAAATGATTACTTTGTGGATTCTTGAATTTGTGGTTCTGAAATTTGCTGCATACAAACCAATGTTAATTTTCCTTTTCCTTCGGTATCAAATATTGGGTCTAAGCCACCCACGAAAACCATGAAAATTGATACCCCACAAATAATAATGAAACCACAGTAATAGAAAATATGTTTACACTGAATATTGTTGAAAATTACCCCAAAAATGCATGCTTTTATAACATACTATGGAATTTTTTATTTCAGCTTTCAAGACCATTATATTTTAAAAGATGAAGATTCTTATAAGGTATTTTATTTACTTCTATGAATAAAGGGTACTCAAGTATTTGGCTTGATTATAAATGATTGGCGTTGATAGAATGATTGTTAGACAAGTTTCATTTGGGAATGTATCATTTTTACTTGAGAAATGGGAGATATTATAGGAATGACTTTAATAGTTGGCCATTTTATATCCCTATAAAATGACCAACTATTAAATTAAAGTAATTCCTTATAATTTAATTTCGTAAGATTTATATTAACCATCGAATATTCAACAACAAAAAATCATAGGAACTATTTCGAAAATGCCGTGGCGGATGAAGATGTTAGTGACGTCACAAGACCAAACCATATTATACAAAATAACATGGGTTGGTCCAACCAATCAAATTCAGCGTTACATACCAAATTAAATTATAAAGTGATAATACAGAGTGTTATACTGTAAAATTTAAGAATCTGCAAAAAATAATATTTCATAATTTAATTAAGGTAAAGTATACGAAATGGACTGTCCGATCAAATTTCTTTAAAAATTAGCCATAGATAGCTTAAGTTTGGAGGAATAAGGAAATGCAAAAAAAAAAATGGGGTCACGGACCTTGTTTTCGAGTTATGACCTTCCGAAGATGTGTTGGTTTTATATCAAAATTACATTGAATATAATAGGAAAATGAACGTAAAAAGTCATGTTTTTGAACATTTTCATTCAATAAAAAATTATTAACCGATCAATATTTCTTAAAAACTCGAGACATATTCAAAATTAAATTCTGCGCATTTTGGTGTAAAGAAAGTCCTTGACTACGGAGTTCGTTTTCACGCTACAGACTTCCAAAGTGGAAATAAATGATAAAAATGACGGATTTTTGATGACGTTTTCGGCAACGTCAAAAACACTAAAAAGAGCGACGCTTATATAAATAAGTTAAATCTGTGTTGTGTTGTTTGTGTGGGTTTAAACTCATTTGACAGGATTTTTGAAGTATTACAAACTATACCTAAGCATGCCGCTACTTGTTTGTAATAAATTATACAGTATTAACTTATTATTTGTTTTGTCCGTTGAATGATATTCTGTGATCCGTAAATTTTCTGGTTATTTTTTTTAAGTATTTACTACTACGTGAACAAAGTAAAAATGCTAATTTTCAATTTTATGTACATAGCTTTTGCCGTCGTCATTTTTTTCCCTTTATTTCGAAGGTAGATGAGCATATATCATGTATATAGTGTTCTGGTCCGTACGCCCGTTCGTCAACTCGTCAGTCCCAAATCAGTTTACATTCAGGTTGTCTTAATAACATATCCTATATCTTACTAGAATATAAAAAAATACGCACTGATCGATTTTCTTTGTTTCCAAGATGGACAGTATTTTCTTACGGTTAAATGAAAAGTAACACGAAAGGGCTTCGTCTCGCAGAAATCACACCTGGTAAGCCTCAACTAGAAGAGTTCACGAAAGAAAAACAAAACTTACCAATTCACGAAAATGCATTTAAATAGAATATGTTTTGTCCGGCGAAGAAAAAAAGTAACAAGTTTGGATTTTGCTTTGTATTTTCTATCATTCTAAAAAACAAATATTTACCAAAACCATTTTTATGTGAACTCATCTTACTGCGGTTGGAAATAAGCTTGCGTTTACCCCATTTGCATTAAAAATACTACAACACCGAACAAAACAATGAAGGTCTCGTCGGCAAAAATATGTAAGTTTACGGATTTACTTCAAAAATTATTTTCGTCAAATGAGTGCGTGAGTGAATGAGTGAATGGTTATTTTACGCTCTTGCAACGCTATATAGTTTATTTAAAGGCTATGAACGTGATAAGATGATGAGAAAATATGATGAGGTGGGAAACAAAGAAACAGTAAATTTTGAAGACCACAGGAAAATGCCGGGAGATATGGGTAGGGGCGGAACATTTAGTCTATGTGGCGCACTTATTGGCGGTCAGCAATATGGATCTTTTACGTGCATGAAGCGTGGCACTCTCCACACACGTTGGCCCACTATGGTAAGCGGCAAGGTTTTCCGTATTAGAGACCTAACAACCCCGGGGGACGAGGGCTACTCTATTTAGCCATCAAGGGTTCACACTTTGATCGCAATGGAAGAGGGAGGTTTGGCGCCATAAAACCTGGTTTAACCCACCACTTCTTTGGAAGTGCCTGTACCAAGTCAGGACCATTGCGATCTTTAATTCTTCTGGTTTTGTGTTTCTCTCAAATAAAAATTACAACAAAGTTCCAGACAAAAGCTTATGTATTTGTTCATGATAATTTTTATATCCTACATGTCCTATTATGTTCGACTTATAAAATCTAATTCCAAGAAAATTTTCACAGTGTCACACTATTTTACGAAACTATAAATTATGGGTTAAGCAAATTTTACAGTGTCACACTATTCTATGTAACTATATATATTATGGACTTGAAGATCGCAATGGAAGAGGGAGGTTTGGCGCCATAAAACCTGGTTTAACCCACCATTTCGTTTGAAATGCCTGTACCAAGTCAGGACCATTGCGATCCACCAGTTCTCCGGTATGACTGATTCGTTTTTGTCATTTTCTCTGGACTATGAGATTGATCATTCAAGTTCGGTAGTTTTGTTATTACCTTTATTTGGTCGGTCTGTGGGCTGAACACTGCCACCGATGTCAGAATCGCACGACCCTTAGTCACCTTTAACGACAAGCTAGGCTCTGCTCTGGTCCTATTTGCCTCCCGGGCCCCGTACGAGACTTAAATGGTATTTGATCAAGGTGTAAAGTGAAGATACATGTATGTGCTTATAGTTTTAGGGTTAATATAAAAGCTTTTAGAAATATCTGTTGGTTTGGCAGCCTAAAACCTGATTTCTTTTAAAATGCCTGTACTAAGTCCGGACCATCACGATCTTGAACTTTTCTGGTATGTCTTCCTTGTTTTTGTATTTGAGATTGTTCATCCAAGTACACTAGTCTTTTTTACCTTCCGTTATGCGGGCTTAGCAAAATTGACATTATTTGATGAAGATTTTTCTCAAAAGTTTGCCCGATATCGATTTTTTTTTATATGTAAAAAATTCCGTGACAAAGTGATTGGTTCGTGTCCACAAACTTCTTTTTTTTTTTCGAAATTGCCGACTTTTAATAAATAAATAGCAAAAGCAAAGGATGCAGTATTGCCTTTTATGTTTTTTTTCGAATGTGGTAAAACATTTTGATCTAGTTCTTCCTGCATATACGACCAAATAAATTGCATTCCTTATGTTACCGCATTATTTTTTCCTACGCGTGTCTACATCGGCAGAAAATATCAGCAAAATATGACGACGTGCAAATTGGAAACGAAAGTGAAGCGTCGAACGTCACGCCATTTGATGGAGCACATTATGACGTTACGTAACAACCGCTAGAGGCGCTCAATTACGTATACTTTACCTTAAAAAAAAACACACACGAAAAAACCCAAAAGACAACACTAATACAGTACTCAGAACATTTTATAAATTCAAGAGAATAAATGTCAGTCAGCAAATTAAGCACCAAGATAGATTCTAAGCACAGACCCTAACATGCTCCTGAAGTGTAGATTGCTCTGTACCTATAATTTACAAATCTTTAATTCTTTTAAAATGACTCAGGTTACCAGTCCTGTAAAATAGATGTAGAAAATTAGAAAATGGAAGTAAGATATAAAAATAGAACATGCAATTGTCATGAAAAATTAAACACACAAAGTATTTTACATACCTTTAAGTCATGACAGATTTTTCAAATGGATTATTGTATACAATATATACATATCATAATGATCATTAATTTTATTAAAATAAATTCTTTTTACAGAGAGTAGACAAGATTCTCCAGACCCTTGGAACAGAACCATACCATGGTCCAATCCTGCTCTGCTGGGCTACTGTCCGTATGTTGTTTGGAGACCAGACTGATTTTGATACCACTAGAAAGCTGGGCAAGATAGCTTTACAGCTGAGAGTATTTGATTTACTCTATAACTTACTCAATACTGAGCCCTTCAATTGTAAAACAACAGTAAGTCTATTTCGCAATAGATTTTATGAATTTTTATTTCAAAGTCTACCAGTATTATATAAGGGTATGACAACTTTTTATTTCCGGATCTCCCATATAAACAAAATATCAAACTTGAAGAATAAAACTCTTTTATAAATGGTCATAGGTGATTTATCAATATTTATTTTTAAACTTTATTACCTTTCAAAGTTGAATTATCTATTCCATCAAGTTTCATCAAGATAATTTATTAATGTTTACATTTCAGTTCATATTTCCTGTAACTAACTTCATATTGCATCACCTGTTTGTTAATGTACTGTCAGCATTTGAAGAATCAACACTGGGTGGTAATAGGGAGATAGAGGTAAGGATATGTGAATAATATCATAAGCATTAAATATTTAGCAACCACTTAATTTTCAATGTGGGAAGAAAATACTCCTGCTATTTAATTGTACATAAATTCTTTACATCCAATTCATGCATGCAAACTCAAAATCTAACAAATATTTTTCTGAATTTTACACAACTATTTCAGTCACATTGTACACCTCATGTTATGGAATTAAAAAAAAAGTACATTTTCTTTATAGATTCTACATAAAGTGCTGAGTCAGGTTCTTCAGTTAGAATTTTGTGCTGAAGAATTTTGGCAAAAGGTAAGACATTAATTGATAGTGGATGTAAGAAAACAAAATTTATCAAAATTCTTGGATTCAAATTATATAAAAAAAACATTTATAGCCAAATGTTTGTTCAGCTATTTCATTTTGCACCAAAGATGATCAATCTGTTCATTTTAATAAATAATATATCAGCGTACTTGCACTTCCATTGAAACACAGTCCTCTTTTCCTGACTGAAACAGAACAAAGAGCATAGTGCTATCTTCAAATAGTCTGGCACATCCGTGCAAAGCAGTTTCATAAAAGCAAACAGTGAATGCTAACTCTCATGTGCACACTTTGTTCATTTCTATTATCTAAATTTTTTGCAATTCTAAAACACAAGGTTTAACTCCCTCCATCGTTGTTTGACCTTAGATATTCTTGATATTGATGATTATTTCGATATCTTTTGGTTAAATGCATTTTCAACACTTGTTTTGAATAGTGGATTTCCTAGTTTGGGTTATAGTACTGCTGATCAGAGTAAAGTTCCGAAATGGCTAAGAGCAAATTTATATCAGAAACTTTGAATCCATAAAAAGACAAAAAGCTTTAGAATGAATTATTACAAAAAAAAGTTATTAGTAAAAAACATTTACTTTTTGCCATAAAAATTATCATCTTATTGAAATGCAAAATTACATGAGTTTTAATCCTGTTTTGCAGGGTTTAGATAGTGGGTTAGGATCAGTGTTCCAGGCTGCAGAGTCAAGGTTTCCTTTAGATTTCACAACACTGGTACAGTTCAGCACTGCCTTATCTCAGGCAAACCAGGAAAGTGCCAAAAAGGTGAATATTAGTGTTTTTCTGCTTTGTTAGCATAAAAGTTTCTTAAGGATGTTCGCTACTAATGTTGAAAATAAATAGGTTTCAAATTTAATGCCTTATATGAAAAGATAATAGTAAAAAGTGTAAAATAAGCAAAAATATTTGATAGGTTCGTGACCTTGCTTTCAAGATAATTGACGTTAAAGTTTTGGCAGGAAAAGGTTTTCTCTGATTTTTTCATAGGTTTAGCATTAGCACTATTTAGCTGTTAAAACCCATGACAGAATAAATAGGATTTGATAAAACTTTGTCTATAACCTCTTTATGACATATCAAAGACATTAATAAAAAGAAAATAGGGGGTTCGTGGGCAAAAACTTTAACCCTATTTTGAAGGTAAACTCCAGAGAATTAAAAAAAAATGACAGAAATACCAAAACAAGACCAGCGAGCATCCTTAAAAGTTTTTGCAAGTGACTGGTTTTAATTCACAGAATACTATTATTGTTCTATTTTATATGACCTCAAAAAAATTGTGGACATATAACAGTATGATGCTGTTGTCTTTTGTATTGTTGATTATATGATTCAATGATTCCTTTGCACAAAACAACATAAACATGATAGTATTAAGATTAAAAAAATCATTTTGTCCTTTTATTAGGCCCCACATTTAGGATTGGTATTCTTGTCTTTCCATTTTTTAAGAATGCTGTAACTCCAAAACTATGAGTAATACTGATCTTAGGTTTAGGTAAAGTTGATTATTTTAAATATATGATATCTCCTTACTTTGTAGATATATGAGATTTGGAGAGCATTACCACAGTATACAGACAAGAATGATACACCAGACATAATGGGAACTAATGATCAAAATGTCTGGAAACTTACAAGGAATAAGTTCCCCTTCACAGGTAGTAAGTAATCCCAAAATGTCTGGAAATTTACAAGAAATAAGTTTCCTTTTACAGGCAGTAAGTATTAATAAAATATCAGGAAATTGACAAGAAACAAGTTTTCTTTTAGCAGCAGTAAATATTCTCAAAATGTCTGGAAATTTACAAGGTTTAAATTTCCTTTTACAGGCAGTAAGTATTAACGAAATATCAGAAAAATTGACAAGAAACAAGTTACCTTTTAGCAGCAGTGAATATTCTCAAAATATCTGGAAATTTACAAGAATAAGTTCCCCTTCACAGGCAGTAAAGAATTCCCAAAATGTCTGGAAATTTACAAGGAATAAATTTCCTCTTACAGGCAGTAAGTATTAACAAAATATTAGAAAATTGACAAGAAACAAGTTTCCTTTAGCAGCAGTAAATATTTTCAAAATGTCTGGAAATTTACAAGAATAAGTTGCCCTTCACAGGCAGTAAAGTATTCCCAAAATGTCTGGAAATTTACAAGGAATAAATTTCATTTTACAGGCAGTAAGTATATTTAACAAAATGTCTGGAAACTTACAAGGAATAAGTTTCCTTTTAGCTGCAATAAATATTCCTAAAATTTCTAGAAATTTACAAGAATAAGTTCCCTTTCACAGGCAGTAAAGTATTCCCAAAATGTCTGGAAATTTACAAGGAATAAATTTCCTCTTACAGGCAGTAAGTATAAACAAAATGTATCGCTTTAATGTCTGGAAACTCGCAAGAAACAAGTTTCCTTTTTAGGCAGTAAGTATAAACAAAATGTCTGGAAATTTATGAGAATCAAGTTTCCTTTTACAGGCAGTAAGTATCCCTTTAATTTCTGGAAATTTCCAAGGAAAAAGTTTCCTTTTTCATGCAGTAATTACTTTAAGACATATTTTTTGTGATTTTGTACTTTATTTTGGTGACCATGATCATCAGATTTTATCTTCTGAAAAAACCTACATTTTTTCATATTTTAAAAAGAGAGAAAAACTGGGTTTAAGAACAGTGGATGTTGGGCAGATGTTTCATGATTTTGATAATGCTTTAATATTTGCTTGAAATAAGCAAGTATGTGATATACATAAAGTGCCATTTTCTGTAAAAGTACAATCTTTCAGCTCATATTTCCCTAGGTTTAAGGCTATAAGACCATATACCGTATAGCGGGTTATTTTCGTGGCCTGCAAATTTCGCGATTTCATACAAAATGACCTATTTTTTATTTAGGCGGACATTTATTTTCGCGATTTCATTATATTCTCAATACAAATTAATATTGATTCTATTATACGCGGGTTCAATATTTCGCGATAGAATAATTGTCGCGAATATAGCGAAAATTAGAACCTCGCGAAAATTTCCCGCTATACGGTATGACAATCTTTTATTATGGAAAATGTCATAAAATAATCTATTATTGTTGTTTCAGGAGATTTTAAGATAGATGCAGGGACCTATGGTAGAATTATACATGATTCAGGTAGGAACCAACATAATTCCATTTCATTTTTGGAAAAAAAATCTTTTCTATCACTATTGGGGATGGTTGGCTTTTGAAAAATAAAACGTGGACCAATTTTAGCAAATTTAATTCTATCAGAAAGAATCTATTGTATCAAGGATGCAAAAGCCCTATATTCTTGACATATTCTTATGAGTGCACAAAGGACTAAGGCCACGAACCCCCATTTTTGGCCTTGTTAATACTCAAATATCAAAATTTGTTTGTTTTACATCAAAATTTGTGTATGTATAGCTGGATGTCTGTGTTAATAACGAAAAGATTTGAATATGGTGTATAAATGAATTTGCAAGTACCCTAGCCCTTCAAAAATAGTCTAAATCGGTAATTTTTCACTTTTTGGCCATAATGACTTCTTTTTCAGTCACAATTTTGTGATTTTCTCTGTGGCGCCATCCCTTGCCCATCGAAATTTTTGTTGAAATATGAAGAAAATAATGTATTTTTAAGATTTAAGCAAAAATATTTATGGGCGAGGGGTGGCGCCCATGTCATTTTCACCAAAAACCAGGTGGAAAATTGTGAAATTTAGCTTAAAATAGCATATTTTCAATTTTAGCGTAACTTTATAACGTTATTACAACGTCACAAGTACAGAAAACTTTAAAATTGATTTTGTTTTGTAACAAGTGTTCATTCTAGACTACTTGGCCATAAAAATCTTATCTAACAAATGAATTTGAAAAAATGGCCCGATTTAGGGCCAAATATGAGGGTTCGTGGCTTTAGTCCTTTTTGTGAATATCTAACTAAAAAACTATGAAGTGTGAGATTTGCATATTAAAATTACATTAAAATTGGTTTAGTATTTTTAGGAACAACTTTGCATTAGTTGGTGTTTTGCCTTTTTAACCTTTTCACTATTCTAGTTTAAAATGTAATTAAGTGTACCGTTATTCATTTTTTCCTAAAAGTGGTCAAGGACAGACTTGCAAGTCAATTGAAAAAATAAACCACATTCAAATAGATTGCATAATTATGTAACACTACAATTACATTTATTTCCATCAACAGGTAAATCAGATGAAGGACCAGTGTTTCAATGGGATGTTACCTATAATGGATTTGATTATCTCCTGTGTGAAATTGAGGAACTTCTCAATCATATATCTACAGGAGCTGGTATGTAATTTTTACATCTAACACTTAAATCTTTATTTTATAGAGTTATACTCTGACGGGATGAGGGGGGTGGGTAAGAACTAAAAATGGAGTGAAACAACTTGCTTTGCCAATCTTATGATTAATTATTTCTCAGTGTGACAATACTTGTTGTTGTTTGTTGTTAATGTATATTCAGCTGGCCTACATGCACCAAGTGATCCAATTAGAATAAGATTTTTTTTTTCAAGGTACAAGGACAGAACTTCAAGATCTTAATTATACCCCCGCTTCGAAGAAGAAGGGGGTATACCTCCGTCCTTCCGTCTGCAACAAAACTTTTGTAACATTTTCTCAGCAACTACATATCCCAGTGACTTGAAATTTGGTATTCGAGTTCAGTATGAGGTCTTTTATCGCGAGTACCGAAATAAGGTCTGTTGGATATCTACTTCCTGTTTACCGACTTAGTAAATTTTCAACATTACTTGTCAATTGTTGGAAACATTTTTCTCAGCAACTTCATATCAAAGTGACTTGAAATTTGGTATATGAGTTCAGTATGAGGTTCTTTATTACGAGGATCGAAATTAGGTCTGTATAATAGCTACTTCCTGTTGACCGACATAGTTCATTTTGGGGTAGCGAGGGTATACTGAGTGGGCAGTAGTTTGTCACTGTGATGTCTATGCTAATAAAGCATTGTTTATCTAATTAACAACTGCAAGACAGCAAGCAGTGACCATTGATCACATTGAAGACTGATGAACGTTTTCCATTACAGATATTTTAATTGCTGATGCTTTATGTTTTTCGTATTGATAACACTTGCATGTTTTTCACATCTTATCTTTATTTTTCTTTTAAATACAAATTTGCTAGCTAAAAAGTGTACTTTCTGGTGTTATTTCAGTATAAAAATATGTTTTGATTGTTTTAAGAAATGTTTCAATCTTTGTATAATTCCTGTTTAGGATCCTTTGTTATTTTTATACTTTATTTGTAGGAAATATATCAGTTCAGCGTGTTAATAGAGTAACACTGATTACACAGTTCCTGAAAGCTCTGTACGGATCATACCCTACTGTTATACCCCAGCTGTCATCACTGACTGAGTGCCTGTATCAGATCATACATAGGTTTGTAGATATAAATCCCTTATAGATATAGACTATTTATGTATGTATCTTGCCACTTTACAAACCTAATAATTTATCATTTATTTTTTGCTATTTAATGTACAATGTTTGTACATTTTGTAGCTTTTGACAGTTGAAAGTTGTAAATATCTTATTGTAAAAAGCAAACAAACAAAAAACCAACAAAACTGATTGAAAAACCTCAAACACAAAGTAAGACATTAAATAAAGTTGGAAACAAGAAGTTTATGATAATCCAATTTGTAAAAGGGTAGGTGAACCAACACTGTTTAGGTTGATCTGTAGGTAATTCTCCCTTGAAGTGGATATCTATAGGTATGCAGGGCTGTTGTATTCAGGGTAAAGTAAATAAAAGTTGACCACAACACTTCTCAGGATGCAAAGTCTATATTTTATTTGATAATCCAATTTGTTTAAGTAATATAGCATTAGAGACATTGATTTTTAGTTTATTCCATACTGTTATATTGTATGTCTGTATTTTTTTTTGTATTTTTCAGAGTTTCCAGATTCCAGAATCTTGCACCATTAGAATTGATATCATCCTGTGTTGACTGTCTGAATTGTGTGGCTAAAATCCACCCAAAACAGGTATATATACTCAAATTTTGAAAATATCTGTAATACAGAAAGTGAAAGCTGTGAACCTAATAAAGCTTGCGTTTGCCATTCAAACCCAGGGAGCCCCAGGTAGGAAAAATGTCGCTCACTTGGGGCAGAACGAGAACAACCTGGGTAATGATGTATTAATATAATATGTAACCTAGATTGTTCTAAATGTAAAAAGGTCATTGAATCATACAAAACAGAGGTCACCCGTGTTCTGTTTTATATTTCAACCCGGCAAAAATAATCTACCCAGGCTGCCTAGGGTGGGAATGTTGAAGATGGCCTAATTTGATGTCATGTCTTTTAACTTAACTTTTATGCAACCTTGATAAAAAAATGAAGGGCCATATACCGTGCAAATGCTTAAAATATCATCTAGCAATGTTCATAATAGGTTTTGACAAATGCTTTAACATGGTTTTAAGGAACACTTAGTCTTTTGACTGTTTATAAATAATGTATTTTCAGGTTTGGCACAATATAAAACAGACAGGGTTATTGCCCTTCCTGACTGGAAATGTGGACAACTTTGCTGAGATATCAAGGTCAGCATATAGAAATAATACAGTATTGTAATGATATTTTATATCAAAGTCTCTTCATTTTCAGTTAAAAATTTTAGTAACTTCTTGTTGATTTAGTAACTGTGTATCATTTGCAAAAAGTTTGTTTGCATATTAAATTTTTGTTACTTGACCTACGAAATTTGATACCCCACGAATAGGAAATTTAACACTGATCTGTATGCTTCAGTCTTCAGAACCACAAATTTAAGAAACCATGATCTTATCAATTATTATAAAACCACAAAATTTGGTACCAACTAAAATAAACGAATCCACAGTACTTAGTCTTAATGAGTAACATTGTCCATGTGTATTTCTGATTTTCTGTGATGGAATTACTTGCATTGATAATAAACTAAAATTGATTTAAGAATAAACTGTTAAATCATAACAACTTAAATAAGTTATTTCTGTGTGATGGAATGAAATAATTCTGTCCAATTGTGATTTCAGTGGTCAAGAATTAAATGCTGGGGCCTATGGTATTCTGTTAGCTGGTTCAGAACTGACACAAGGACATTATCCTGTGACCTGCTCATTGCTGAGAATGATATCTGATCTCATACAAGTATGTCAGACACATTTTATTTGTACCTAATATGAAGCTTGCATCAAAATGTTTTGCAAATTTTTTTAGAAAATATTTTTTTGAAGTAAATGACACAAGCCCATGATGAAATGCCTTTTCTTAAACAATGTTTATTAAGGAGCAAAGGTGTTCCAATGGGGAAATTAAATGTCTTAAAGGGTAAGTTCACGATTTTTGACATATGGTCTTAAATTGTTCAGAACAATGTTTTATAACAGTGTGCAAATTTTTTCTCTCATATCTTAACTTATAACAAAGATATTGGAGATTATTTATTTGAAATAGTCCCCTGCTCTACAGGTACGAGACCACAATTATCGCCCCTTATTTTTCGTTGTTGTTTAATATAGTCCCTTTAAAAAACACCATATATCTTCCAGAGGTATTTCTAGGTCAATTTTTGGTGCTGTTTTTAGTTGTTTGGGTTAATTGGTAGTTCTTAAGCCAAAGTTTGGTATATACAAAGACCAACACTTAAATCAGCATAAAAGGGGTGATTTGCCAGGCATACGCGGGGTCACAATTTAGATCTTAATTTTTGTTGACATTAAAAATTTTTGGTCTCTTGACCATAAAATGCATCAAAAGTTTTAAAATCGGTAAAATCTTCTTAAATTTACATATTATTTATGTCTTGTGTTGTTATGCAGCTGTAAGAAATTTTAGGAAAATCAAATGGTTAAATTTTTTTTTATTCATCAAAACGCTATATTGAAAATGCATTAAAAAGGGGGCTAAAATAATACTAGTCTCGGGCCTAGGAGAGGGGGGCTATGGGTAAAATTTCAAAAACTTTCTAGCAATACTGTATTTAGTCTGAACTTACTGAATATGCCATATTGAAATGATTTCAGTCTTTGTTTCATGAATTTATATGAAAATATGACCAAATGAGCCAAAATTCAACGTGTATGGGATTTTCAATGAAAATGGTCTTCTTTTTGGATTTTGGATTTTTTTCCAACAAAATGACCCCTTACTTGCAAATAAAGACTTTTAGTTGCCTAGAATTGTCATAAATCATTAAATTAAGACATAAGGAGTGTTTTTATCCTGAAATGTTGAAAGTATTTCTGAAAAAAATCTTTTCCCCACTGCGAAACAAGGTTGCGGCAGCATATGGATTTTTCTGGGGTGGGCCTATGCCATCTTTCTAAAATCATCTTTTTATTACTTCAATTCTTGAAATATCAGACAGAAAGCAATGTTTTAATGATAAACAACACAAAAAGCACCTATTTGTTCAGCATTGTCTACTACATAAGTGAAATGATTGTAAATATTAGCAGTTACAAGCTAAAGATTTGAAGGTTTTTCTATGTTTTTGCACATAAGTCATTTACTAGTTTCCATCAAAAGTGCTCTGACCAGTGTTTTTGCTATTGAAATCTGTTGATTTGCATCCTCTCATACTGAAAACATAAAAAATGTAAGAAATTGCATCCTCTTTTGCATTTTTTTCACCCTTGAATAGCTACTTTTACCAATTTTGGCAAAACCGCTTTCATAATACATATGGTTCCTGATTTTCAAATGGTTAATATGGACTTATATAGTATATAAAGTTAATGTTTCTTGGGTTTTTTTGTAAGCTTATTATATAGAGAACATTTTAAAAGAGTTTCCAGGTAAATATCTTGTACAAATTTTGAAAAATATTAATGACCATATTAGTACCCCTTTAAATCCTTGAATGTCTTATTTTTCACTCCGCGAATATAAACCAGAATCAAATATTAACACCATGCACTTATTTTACCAAAACTTGTGTTTTTCATGTTCAGTACACCTCAAGTTATTGATATCAATCATTGGTTTTGTCAAAAATCATGAAATGTAAAAAATATGGTCACATAGGATCCATGGTTCTTGAGTAAGCTGTAGCGGACCATATTTTTGAAGAAAACCATTGATTTGAATGGCTCACATTTTTAATGTTATTCATCTGATCATTAAGAAACTTGGTATGTAAACTCAAAAAAGACTTTAGTTGGTGAAAAACAACTTTATTTGATGAAATGAGGCTTATCTGAGGACTATTAGGTACGAGACCACAATTATCGCCCCTTATTTTTCGTTGTTGTTTAATATAGTCCCTTTAAAAAACACCATATATCTTCCAGAGGTATTTCTAGGTCAATTTTTGGTGCTGTTTTTAGTTGTTTGGGTTAATTGGTAGTTCTTAAGCCAAAGTTTGGTATATACAAAGACCAACACTTAAATCAGCATAAAAGGGGTGATTTGCCAGGCATACGCGGGGTCAAAATTTAGATCTTAATTTTTGTTGACATTAAAATTTTTTGGTCTCTTGACCATAAAATGCATCAAAAGTTTTAAAATCGGTAAAATCTTCTTAAATTTACATATTATTTATGTCTTGTGTTGTTATGCAGCTGTAAGAAATTTTAGGAAAATCAAATGGTTAAATTTTTTTTTATTCATCAAAACGCTATATTGAAAATGCATTAAAAAGGGGGCTAAAATAATACTAGTCTCGGGCCTACATTAGGGGACTACTTCAGTTAATCAGAATTTCTACTGAGTAGCAAAAAATCATATTAGTTCAAATGTTTAGGTGATCATGTGGTACGTCCAATAACCAACAAAATAATTAAAATAATCAAAAGTCAACAAGATCATTTAGTATTTTCAAATTACTTTCTATATAAAAATCTTTTTAAAAATGTTTTATTAATCTGTTATCTTTTTTGTTTTAAATAGAACTTTAAAATCAATTAATTAAAATTAAAATTCTATAATCCAAAAAAATATTATTTTTATTGTCTCGCCTGCGACGAATAGTCGCGGAAGGCGAGACATAGGTATTACTTTCCGGCGACGGCGGCGACGGCGGCGGCGTAAACTTTTTTGTAAGACTTTTGTGGACGATGAATTGCTTGAAAAGTATAATAGCTAGGCATCTGATATTTGGTATACAGACAGTTCAGGTTATGGTCTACGCAACTGTCACCATGCCGTTTGACCCTGACCCCATTTTCACGCTCCAGTGACTCTGTGAACTTAGGTCTTTTTTCAGGCCGTAAACTTTTTTGTAAGACTTTTGTGGACGATAAATTGCTTGAAAAGTATAATAGCTAGGCATCTGATATTTGGTATACAGACAGTTCAGAGTATGGTCTACGCAACTGTCACCATGCCGTTTGACCCTGACCCCATTTTCACGCTCCAGTGACTCTGTGAACTTAGGTCTTTTTTCAGGCCGTAAACTTTTTTGTAAGACTTTTGTGGACGATGAATTGCTTGAAAAGTATAATAGCTAGGCATCTGATATTTGGTATACAGACAGTTCAGGTTATGGTCTACGCAACTGTCACCATGCCGTTTGACCCTGACCCCATTTTCACGCTCCAGTGACTCTGTGAACTTAGGTCTTTTTTCAGGCCGTAAACTTTTTTGTAAGACTTTTGTGGACGATGAATTGCTTGAAAAGTATAATAGCTAGGCATCTGATATTTGGTATACAGACAGTTCAGGTTATGGTCTACGCAACTGTCACCATGCCGTTTGACCCTGACCCCATTTTCACGCTCTAGTGACTCTGTGAACTTAGGTCTTTTTTCAGGCCGTAAACTTTTTTGTAAGACTTTTGTGGACGATGAATTGCTTGAAAAGTATAAAAGCTAGGCATCTGATATTTAGTATACAGACAGTTTAGGTTATGGTCCATGCAACTGTCACCATGCCTTGTGACCCTGACCCCATTTTCACGCTCCAGTGACTCTTTGAACTTAGGTCTTTTTCAGGCCGAAAAACTTTTTTGTAAGACTTTTATGGAAGATGAATTGCTGGAAAGTTATAATAGCTAGGCATCTGATATTGGGTAAACAGACAGTTGCGGTTATGGACAACGCAACTGTCACCATGCCATGTGACCATGACCCCATTTTTATGCTCCAGTGACTCTGTGAACTAATAGGTCTTTTTTCAGACAGAAAACTTTTTGTAATACTTGTGTGGACAATGGATTGCTTGAATAGTATAATAACTAGGCATCTGTTATTAGGTATACTGACACTTTTTGTGTTTATATCAAGAAATGAAAGCTTAGGTTGTTGATTTTAGCGATGGTGCCGGCAGGCGAGACATACTTTTAGTGGCCACACTTGTATTTTCTATTAAGAAAGAAGTTGTGTATTCAAATGTAAGCCATCATATTTCATTGAAAATAATTGTGATATAATTATGTACATTACACGTCATTCTTTTTCTAATCCCCCCACTGGGTTTGCTAAAAGTGTTAATTAATGTAAATTTATTGTCCATTGTCTCTCAGCAGGTACCTGTGTAATGGTTATGTAAACATAATTGTAATTAGTCACAGCTGACTTGGGGTGAAATAAACAGGAAATTCTAATTATCAATACCTACAGGTGTCAAAACCTAATATACAAACATTCAGAAACAATATTTTATGTACTAGATCATTTTATTTTCATTCTAGCATTTAAAACAATAATGTGATTAATATGCAAGATTATTACAACACAACATGACTTAGATAATTAAAAATGACTTATTTAAATTGATTTTTATACCAAAAAAGCATTATTACTAATTAAAGAATAATCTAATTTTGTTTATTTTAATAAGGATTTTCTATCACTTATTTAAAATGCCATAACATAGATGCACTTAAAAATATTATATATTGGCAATTCGATAATTAGGTAAATGATGGGTCACTGTCAAAAGGAGACTTTGTGGTATTCAGATGTTTTGTCTAATTTAAAATGACAGAAACCAAAAGATAAAAAATAAAATTCCATTTTTGTCGGCTTATTAAATTGAATATAAAAGTTTAATTGATATAGCATAATTAGATAATGCATTAGAAATCATATGACAAATTTTCATTTTTTTGTGAACTTTCCCTTTAAGTCGCAAAAGACAAGGACAAAAATGGTATGCATATAATCATTACAAAATACTAATCATTCAACAAACAAAAGGCAACAATACAACCAAACTACAGCAAGCAATATGAATTTGAGTTGAAACAAAAGTGAACTCAGATGCCCTACAAGAGAACGCAGTTCCTACTTGCTATAGCACACATGTAAAGTTCCAAGGATTGATTTAGACAACTATTCTCAATCTATATGTTAAACCAACATCTTTGCTCATCTGAGAGATAGATATGCTGTATTTGTCTACCAGCACATGATGTCTTCTAAAAAGCTATTTAACCCTGCCCTGTCTTTGTTATTGTAGCCTTTTTATGGACTAGAGATGGAGTAGGAGTTGATGGCCCTGTTATTATGTCGCTTGCACCGTGTTGCAAAGCAACATATATGGGTTACTTTGACACTATCTGTTGTCTTGCTGTGTCGTCCATATGTATGGCACGCCATTTTAACAAAAACCCTGGTATCTATAGGATACCTCAGATAACTGGGGGTTTACTGACAGCTATCTGGGGGTTTTCAGAGCTAAACTCCTAATTACATCAGGTATTGAGAGTTATTTCAGGTAACTGTGGGTTTCCTATCAGCTATCCCATGGATACCACAAAAACTCCTGTTATTAAGAGTTTTTAAAAATAATTCATTGAAAGCTTAGCTTTGTATTAGTTTTTGAGGTATTGATAGTTTTCAGCTTTACATTGATAAATTCTGCTTTCAGTGAGTTAAATAGCATTAACTTGCAATATCTGTAGGTAGAAAGGGTTTAATCAGGTATCTATGTCAAACCCCCAGTTATCAAGATAACTCTTAATATCTGATGTAATTGAGAGTTTCGTCCAGAAAACCCCCAGAGAGCTGCCAGTAAACCCACAGTTATCTGACGTATCCTATAGATACCAGGGTTTTTGTTAAAATGGCGTGCCATACATATGCGTCACAAAATTTTTGTTGCATTTGTCAGGGCAACTCAATGTCACAGCCTCTTGATAGTTGGCTAATAGCTTCCTTCTATAGTGCTTTATTGTGTAAAGCCATTTTATGCCTGTAATTCCTCTACTTCCTATTAACTGAATATTTTAAGATGCAGGCAACATACATCTTTCATGGAATACAGCCATTCTAGTGTATATGTTGAGGGAGGTCTTTCCTTTGAAATTTTCATTAAACCCTGCCCTATCTTTGTTATTGTAGCCTTTCTATGGACTTCAGATGGAACAAGAGTTGATGGCCCCAGTTATGTACATGTTGAGGGAGGTTTTCCCAGTGTTTCAGAAATGGAGGTACATTGATCACACAAAGAGAGAACAAATAGGTGAGAAATATTGGAGACACAGATCAAGGAAGCAATGGTGTAACAATGGTGCAATGGAATGTTGTCTGAAAAGGCCAAAACAAAATCGATAGAAATAAAATCATCACAAGAACACCACACACACTATACAACACCCCCAACCCCCACGTATTACAACTAAACGATCAGCCTGATTCTTAGTGAGTATTTTGTTCAATGATAGGAATTTGACAGGAGGATTCTTTTTGGTAGCATAAAGTAAATATTTGTATTTTGTTTATAAAAAAAAAAAAAATACATTGTGGTCTGATATTTATGTTGCTTATGTTCAGAGAATAATTAAACACCTGAAGATGTTAAAGATTGGGTTTTTTTTTTTTGGCATTATTAAATGTATAATTTTTATTTTCCTTCCAGGTCACAGCTGCTTAGAAATTTTCCATAAAATTCTCAATTTCCTTGGCAACAGGAAAAAGTCAGCCATAGGAAGGTAAGTTATCATCTGACAGAAACTTTTGTGGAAAAAATAGCTATAATTGAGTTCTTGTTATGTCAATATATGACTAGACTTGTTAACTGAGTTTCTCTGAAGGGAAGTATATGGTTACCATCCTATGTATTGTGTCATTGTCTGTATATTGTCTCAGCAGCAACTTACAGTAAATTCCTACCAAAATCTTCTTCTATCTCCTACCCACCCAATGTTATCATGTAATGTGTTAGACCTTAGATTACCTATGAGGAGGTTTAAATTGGCTCATTGAAGCTAAATTTAGATCTAGCGGAGATGGTCCAGTGGTTTAGGTGCTGGATACAGTGCATGCATTGTTGCCGTAGATGTCATAAGTATGGGTTATAATCCAGCTACCACCCTACAGGATTTTTAGATGTCAATTTTATTAGAAAGACGATTTCCATCATTGTTGACATAAGGATATGTACCTTCTACCTTTGTAGCTCACCTTTCCATCTCTATATTGTCATATACACATATAGAGCTGCTGCAAAACTTAATGCATAACATACAGTTAACATTTGTTATTTTCTGATGGGTTTACCCACTTGTACTGCTAGTTAAACTGTCTTTTTATAGCCCAAGGGTCTCTACTTCTGAAGACAAAATAATGAAAATTTAGATGTTTTCAACGTGTATCTTTCCAGGAAAACTCCAACTAATTTTAACTGAAAAAAAATAATTGAAAGACATAGATGTTCAAAGATTAATTTATATCAAATCAAACCAGAATCACAAACATACAAAACACAAAACAATGGAAAAATTTAAGGTTTTATGAAGAATATAAAATAAATAGTTATTCTATTGAGAGTCAGTATTAATACATTGTACATTTGTACTTTAATATTAAAAAATGAAATTCTTCAATGTGCTAGTAGTAAGTTTGACGTAAATCATACTGTAGTTCTTAAAAGAGTTCTCCAAAGACAGGGGAGTCACACTATTCAGTTATCTATGCCTTTAAGATATAATAAGATAGCTTTTGAGTAATGGATGGAAGTTTGTACTGTATAAATGTAAATGAAACAGATTTTCCAGTTCGTTTTACTTTTTAGGCCACAGCTACAACAAGTCTGTATCTACAGTTTGCTGTTTACCGAGGCTGGCAGAGCATTACTAGATATCATAGGAACTGGATCAGACACAGTTGAGGTAGCTCTGGCCCAACAAGGAAGGTAAAGTGTATAGGAACAAATTGTACAATAAAAATTATTTGTTTTCATGTCTTGATTAAATGGCATTGAGTGTAAGTACTCCTTCAATTTATTTCTCAAAAACTGAACAAGATCTCTCAACTTTGTGCATTAATATATCATGTTGAAAATGGTGAAAACTGAATGTTTGTACTATCTGTTTGTTTGATCTTTACACTCACCGTTTAACACTTTAAATGGCTTCATCATGAATTTTAATAACTCAACTTTTTTGCTAAGAACTAAACATTACTTTATCAAAATATACTTGTATATATATATGCCATTTCAGTCCCATTTGCATTTTTGACTGCAGTACTATCTTCAATTTTTCAGTATTGTTGATGAAGGCACTGGTACAGAGATGATTAAGATGATACAGATGTCATTTTCTGTGTTAAACCGTCTCCTTCTGCTCAAATCCCCAGAATTGCCAGTATCGCCAATGGAGAATGCCCTCTCATCACAGCCAGCAGGCAGACAGACTCAGCATATAGTCTCCACTATTGCCCAGTATATCTACCATAGACATAACCCAAGACTTCCTACATTGGCTTGTCTCCTGTTGAAGAGATTAGCTGTGGTAAGTTTGTCTACTATTGCCCAGTATATCTACCATAGACATAACCCAAGACTTCCTACACTAGCTTGTCTCCTGTTGAAGAGATTGGCTGTGGTAAGTTTGTCCACTATTGCCCAGTATATCTACCAAAGACATAACCCAAAACTTCCCACACTAGCTTGTCTCCTGCTGAAGAGATTAGCTGTGGTAAGTCTGTCTACTGTTGCCCACTATACATGTATCTGTCATAGACATAACCCAAGAATTTCTAAACTAACTTGTTATCTTTTTGAGAGATTATCTGTGGTAAGAATAACCAAATATAAATCATACCTAGAACACCATACCCCCACTTGATAGAGAGTGGGTTATACACCATACTCCCACTTTACAGAGAGTGGGTTATACACCATACCCCCACTTGAGAGTGGGTTATACACCATACTCCCACTTGATAGTGATAAGGGCTTAAACCATACCCCCACTTGATAGAAAGGGGGCTAAACATCATACCCCCACTTGATAGAAAGGGGGCTAAACATCATACCCCCACTTGATAGAAAGGGGGCTAAACACCATACCCCCCACTTGATAGAAAGGGGTTATACACCATACCCCCACTTGATAAAGAGGAGGCTAAACACCATACCCCCACTTGATAGAAAGGGGGCTAAACACCATACCCCCCACTTGATAGAAAGAGGGCTATACACCATACCCCCACTTGATAGAGAGGGGCTATACACCATACCCCCACTTGATAGAGAGGGGGCTAAACACCATACCCCCACTTGATAGAGAGGGGCTTAACACCATACCCCCACTTGATAGAGAGGGGCTATACACCATACCCCCACTTGATAGAGAGGGGCTATACATCATACCCCCAATTGATAGAAAGGGGGCTATACACCATACCCCCACTTGATAGAGAGGGGGCTATACACCATACCCCCACTTGATAGAGAGGGGCTGAACACCATACCCCCACTTGATAGAGAGGGGGCTATACATCATACCCCCACTTGATAGAAAGGGGGCTAAACATCATACCCCCACTTGATAGAAAGGGGGCTAAACACCATACCCCCCACTTGATAGAAAGGGGTTATACACCATACCCCCACTTGATAGAGAGGAGGCTAAACACCATACCCCCACTTGATAGAAAGGGGGCTAAACACCATACCCCCCACTTGATAGAAAGGGGGCTATACACCAAACCCCCACTTGATAGAGAGGAGGCTAAACACCATACCCCCACTTGATAGAAAGGGGGCTATACACCATACCCCCACTTGATAGAGAGGGGCTAAACATCATACCCCCACTTGATAGAAAGGGGGCTAAACACCATACCCCCACTTGATAGAGAGGGGCTATACACCATACCCCCACTTGATAGAGAGGGGGCTAAACACCATACCCCCACTTGATAGAGAGGGGCTTAACACCATACCCCCACTTGATAGAGAGTGGGTTATACACCATACCCCCACTTGAGAGTGGGTTATACACCATACTCCCACTTGATAGTGATAAGGGCTTAAACCATACCCCCACTTGATAGAAAGGGGGCTAAACATCATACCCCCACTTGATAGAAAGGGGGCTAAACATCATACCCCCACTTGATAGAAAGGGGGCTAAACACCATACCCCCCACTTGATAGAAAGGGGTTATACACCAAACCCCCACTTGATAGAGAGGAGGCTAAACACCATACCCCCACTTGATAGAAAGGGGGCTAAACACCATACCCCCCACTTGATAGAAAGGGGGCTATACACCAAACCCCCACTTGATAGAGAGGAGGCTAAACACCATACCCCCACTTGATAGAAAGGGGGCTAAACACCATACCCCCACTTGATAGAAAGGGGGCTAAACATCATACCCCCACTTGATAGAAAGGGGGCTAAACATCATACCCCCACTTGATAGAAAGGGGGCTAAACATCATACCCCCACTTGATAGAAAGGGGGCTAAACATCATACCCCCACTTGATAGAGAGGAGGCTAAACACCATACCCCCACTTGATAGAAAGGGGGCTAAACACCATACCCCCCACTTGATAGAAAGAGGGCTATACACCATACCCCCACTTGATAGAGAGGGGGCTATACACCATACCCCCACTTGATAGAAAGGGGTTATACACCAAACCCCCACTTGATAGAGAGGGGCTATACACCATACCCCCACTTGATAGAGAGGGGGCTAAACACCATACCCCCACTTGATAGAGAGGGGCTTAACACCATACCCCCACTTGATAGAGAGGGGCTATACACCATACCCCCACTTGATAGAGAGGGGCTATACATCATACCCCCAATTGATAGAAAGGGGGCTATACACCATACCCCCACTTGATAGAGAGGGGGCTATACACCATACCCCCACTTGATAGAGAGGGGCTAAACACCATACCCCCACTTGATAGAGAGGGGGCTATACATCATACCCCCACTTGATAGAGAGGGGCTATACACCATACCCCCACTTGATAGAGAGGGGGCTATGCACCATACCCCCACTTGATAGAGAGGGGCTATACACCATACCCCCACTTGATAGAGAGGGGCTATACACCATGCCCCCACTTGATAGAGAGGGCTATACACCATACCCCCACTTTATAGAGAGGGGCTAAACACCATACCCCCACTTGATAGAGAGGGGCTAAACACCATACCCCCACTTGATAGAGAGGGGCTATACACCATACCCCCAATTGATAGAGAGGGGGCTATACACCATACCCCCACTTGATAGAGAGGGGGCTATACACCATACCCCCACTTGATAGAGAGGGGGCTATACACCATGCCCCCACTTGATAGAGAGGGGGCAATACACCATACCCCACTTGATAGAGAGGGGGCTATACACCATACCCCCACTTGATAGGGAGGAGGCTAAACACCATACCCCCACTTGATAGAGAGGGGCTATACACCATACCCCCACTTGATAGAGAGGGGCTATACACCATACCCCCATTTGATAGAGAGGGGGCTAAACACCATACCCCCACTTGATAGAGAGGGGGCTATACACCATACCCCCACTTGATAGAGAGGGGGCTATACATCATACCCCCACTTGATAGAGAGGGGGCTATACATCATACCCCCACTTGATAGAGATGGGACCATATTGCAGTCAACTTGTGTCTGTTTTTATACCCCACGCAACGAAGTTGCGAAGGGTATAATGTTTTTGACTGGTCCGTCCGTCCGTCCGTCCGTCTGTCCGTCAGTCTGTGATCAAAGTTTGTAATCGCAACTCCTTTTAAACTACTGAACAGAATTTAACGAAACTTGGTATGCAAGAAGAACACCACATGTAGTTGTGCATATTACCGGGAATTTTTGATTCGCAAATTTATGGGGGAGTTATGGCCCTTTGGACTTAGAAATTTGCAGAAAATCATGATTACAGTTTGTAATCGCAACTCCTCTTAAACTACTGAACAGAATTTAACGAAACTTGGTATTCAAGAAGAACACCATATGTAGTTGTGCATATTACCAGAAATTTCTGATTCGCAAATTTTTGTGGGAGTTATGGCCCTTTGGACTTAGAAATTCGCAGAAAATCATGATAACAGTTTATAATCGCAACTCCTCTTTAACTACTGAACAGAATTTAACGAAACTTGGTATGCAAGAAGAACACCATATGTAGTTGTGCATATTACCGGGAATTTTCGATTCGCAAATTTTTGTGGGAGTTATGGCCCTTTGGACTTAGAAATTTGAAGAAAATCATGAGTACAGTTTGTAATCGCAACTCCTCTTAAACTACAGGACAGAATTTAACGAAACTTGGTATGCCAGAAGTACACCATATGTAGTTGTGCATATCACCAGGAATTTTTGATCCACAAATTTTTGTGGGAGTTATGGCCCTTTGGACTTAGAAATTTGACATAACTTTGTTATGATACATGTATTCAAATACTTGCACATTCACTTTTACAATCATTCAATATTATTGATTCCTGTAGGTTGATACTAATTCCTCAAGGATAACATTGATAGTCCAATAGCCGAACGCGTGGGGTATGTGAGCGTGCTCACTAAGGTTCTTTCATTTGCTCTATTTACACTAGCCTTACAGATTTTTTTGCTTTATCATGATAGTTTGTGCCATACCTCAACTTTCCAAGTCTATTTATGATATATTTAGTATGACCTGATTATTCTTTCATATTAGACGTTTGTCTTTTGAAGTCTATTTAAGATATAATTAGCATGACCTAATTGTGCCACCCTTTTCAAAGTTTAGTTTGGATATTCTTATCACTCCTTAGTGCAACCCCTTCTTTTCATTTTGTCTTTTACATTTTTTTTTACTTCTGTTGTAGAGTTTTAACTTTTATATATGAATCTAGTTCTGTATTTACAGGTTTCGCTCTAATATCTACTCCTATTTTCCGAGTCAAATTATCATATGAATCTGTTTTTTATTTTCAGGTGTCTAGGATGTCAATTCTGGCATGTTTGGGTGGTGAGGCAGAGACCATCAGAGATATGTATCTCACGAGGTTACAAGCAAGGACAGAGGTAACCATTTATTGTCTTACTTTGTTTCAAAATTTTTAATTTCTCAAAAAATTATTGTGATAACTAATTGTGTATTCTTCTGTAAATTGGGGTTTTCGAGTTGAGATGACACATGTGAGTTGTATTCACGTTGAACTCATCTCAACTCGATACACCTCCAATCAGATGACTTGTTTACTAAGACATAACAAGTAAAGCAGTTCAAAGGGTAACATGCTTTCCATGTCACAATAGAATATTTCCAAGGAAACACAACGTCACAGTAAGATAAGCAATGTCAAGATGGCGAGTCTTTATGAAAACACAATGTGCACAATGTTTTATTACAGAAAAAAAGCCACTTAAACAGGTTCTTGAAAACCAGCAATGATCTTTCACTCATGATAAAATGTTTTGGGTCTTTTGGCTCGTTCTGCAGCGCTCCACTTGCAAAAAGACTAAAAAATTCTATCGCTTGTGAAAGATCAGCCAGTCTTTTCCCAAGAACTTATGCAAGAACCTATACATAAATCGTTACTTGATAAAAGAAACTATTGAGTACCTATGGGACATTTGAATGTCATAATGTTTCCTGTATTTATTTGCCATGTATTTTTTGTGTAAATTATATTCTGAAAAATTAAAAGGTAAATGCATGAATATAGATCCAAACCATAGAAATTAGAATAATGTTAGAATCAAAAAATGTTTCAATGAATTTAAATTACATTTAAAAAGGTTACACTTTGGTCAGACTTCTATTTGAACAAGTACAGCTATCAACTGAACTAATAGTAAGTTTTAATACTTTATTCATCTTTTTTTCCCTCAGGATTTCCGACTAAAGGTTGTGATTCTAGAGTTCCTCTCTGTATGTGTAGAGGCTCAGCCTGGATTATTTGAAATATTTCTCAACGTTAAACCAACCTTGACCGAATATTCTTCCCTAAAAAAAGATGACAAGTCAAAGAAGAAAAGGGTAAGATTTCATTGGACTTAAAGATAAAAAACCCAATATGGTTACAAAATCATCATGAATTGTTTTTAGTGACAATAATGACTTTATTTACTGACCAGACAGTATCACAATACAGAAAACTGTCTTGTTTTGTAAAAGACTTTAGGTCACTATAAAAAAAAATATCATAGGTTCTCATCCCCTACTGTCTGATTTTATTGGAAACCTCAACAATTTTTATTTTTTGGCAAATTTCCTTTAAAATGCGGAACATTTTATCAAAATGGATAAAACATGTCCGCCTGCCCCATATTTTAGAATAAATGGACTAGAATCTAGGAATTATTTTTATTATTTCCTAAACAGCAACATACAAAAAAAATATTGTCAATAACGATAATGTTTTTAGTCGAGAAAGATGAATAGAACTGTTTTATATGATAACTACATGTATTACAATTGAATATTGTTGCTTCAAAATAAGATTATTGTTAATCATGAGATCAATGCTTCTTCCATTTGATAAATTAAGTGCTGCATAAATGAATTCAGATGGTCTACATCTGGACTCATATAAATCATGGGTTAAACCTAATTGTGAAACTAAGCATACACAATTCAATTGAATTCTTCAAATGTGTTTGACCTCAATGCAACTATTGAAAAAACAACTGACATATCATTCCGGTTTTTACACTCTTAGTTAGCAGTATCTTGTAGGGCTACTGCTCTAATAAAGTCGCTAGTCCACAGACAACAACATCACTAGTCTCTTTGCTAATGAAGGGTTGTAATCATTATTTTGAACATGAAGGGTTGTTCAAAAATGTTAATAAAAAGAGGTATAGAAAATAAATTGTTTGTTTATTAACTAAAATTTATTAGATTGTTTCTGCAATGAAAGCAATTCAAAATTACCAACATTACTAGCCCCGAAGGACTAAAAATTTTTAGCTTTTACTAGTCCTTTTTAGCTCACCTTGCCGAAGGCAATGTGAGCTTTTGCCATCACTTGGCGTCCGTCGTCTGTCAGCCGTCGTTCAACTTTTCAAAAATCTTCTTCTCTGAAACCGCTCAGTCAAATGTAATGAAACTTGGTGGGGTTGTTCTGTAGTATGTCCTCTACAAAATCATCGTTCGAAATTTTGATTCGACAAAAAACATGGCCGACATGGCAAAAAAATAGAACATAGGGGTTAATTGCAGTTTTTTGCAAATTACTCAAAAACCGTAACAGATATCAAAATTCTGGCATGAAGTAAAAATGATCAGTATCTCAAGATCTACCTGCCTTGATATTTTCAAGAAGATCAAACAACCGATGTAGGAGTTATTGCCCTTTTTCTGGATTTTATCAAAAAATTTACTTATTTAGCCCTATATCTTGAAAACTATACAAGATATTTCAAAAATTTTAATTGCATATGACTAAGCACATCAAGATCTACAAAAGTTGTTACAGAGTCAAAGTTGTAGGATCGTTCATTTAGGAGTTATACCCCTTGGATCGTAAAAATTGACCATTTTCACAGCTTTTTGTTTTTGTTCCACTTTTCAAAAATCTTCTCTGAAACCCCTTAGTCAAATGAAATGAAACTTGGTAGGGTTGTTCTGTAGTATGTTGTCTTCAAATTATCGTTTGAAATTTCGATTCAACAAAAAACATGGCTGCCATGGCTAAAAATAGAACATAAGGGTAAATTGCAGTTTTTTTGCAAATTACTCAAAAATGGTAACAGATATTCAAATTCGTTTGGGTAATAATGATCAGCACATAAAGATCTACCTGCCCTGAAGTTTTGAAGAAGATTTGACAATGGTTGTAGGAGTTATTGCCCTTTTTCTTGGTTTTTTTTTTCTCTCAAATTTTGCTCTTTTAAAACTAATATCTTGAAAACTATACAAGATATTCGAAAAATTTAAATTGCAAATGGATAAGCACATAAAGATCTAATAATTATGTAATGGGGTCAAAGTTGTAAGACCTTTCTTGATAGGAGTTGTTTCCCTTAGAACATTAAAATTGATAATTCCACAGAGTAGCAGTCCTTTGTTAATATCCAGCTTATAAGTATCATCAAATACAAGTTGAGCGATTCAGGCTCCTGGGAGCCTCTAGTTCATTTTCTGGTAGCCATGGGCTAGTGGACTAGTGTTAGTGTCGAACTGTGATCAAATGTGCCATATCATTAGTTGATCACAGGCAGCCCACATCACTAAATTAACCTATATTAATACTATTTTTTTCCAGGATTTATCTTTAGGAAAGACAAGTTGTCTGTTGACTGTTTTAGATCTTATGGAATCAAAGAAGCAGGTAAATGATTTATTTAGGGTGCCTTATTGAGATAGCCCCTACAAAAAAATAGTTTTCACTTTGTTGTCTGTCGGTTCATCCACAATTTTTTGTGAATGTAAAAAAAAATGACTATTATGGGCATATTTCTGAAGTTTTACAGATTTTATAAGTGCTATATGATTATTAAAGTTTCATGAAAATTAATCAAATAACAACTACAAATTTTTTCCAACCTGATATTTTGGTCTTCTGTCTGTCACTTGTAAAAAAAATGTTTTAGATGAAGCATTGATAGTGTCTTTTTGGAAGGGAAAATGTGCAAATTATTGTATTGTTCGTATAAATGTAATAGGTTTCAATAATAATAGAAAATAATGAGATGTGGAATAAGTGTACATCACACAACCCACAATCAAGCGGCAATTCAGAAAAACCACAATGGACAACTGCCAGCAGCCTTCAGTAGGTGCTGCTCACGGTTCTGCAATAAAACTATTTAAGGTGATCATCAATTTTGAAATATTCAAAGGAGATCTGATTTAAGTAGCTAGTCACTTACCTAAGACATAGAGTTTGCAATGGTCCAGGCTTAATGTACACATTTCAATAGGCATTTCGATATATTCAATGTTTTAGATTAACTGCTTGTGCACATAAAGGAGTAACCTTAGCCTGCTGGGTTCAACATTTTCATCCCTTTCAACTTGCTATAGGTATAATCTTTTGTCATGTGTTTATTTTAGGGTAAATACTATTGTTTACCTGACCTGCTGTGCGCCTGTCTTGATTTCATACATTCTCTGTGGGCTGGGATGAGAGAAACAGCTATGGCTGTCCTAAGAGAAAGGTCAGTATCAGAATCTAATGGACAAAGTTTTCCTTAGTCATCATACTTTTACCCCTCAGTTTTAACATAGAAAATTTGACCTAGATGTATCTAGATTCTATTTATAATTTACAGTAAAATTTGTTGTACGATTTTGAGAAGATTTTTAATCATTGCATTTTTTTGCTAGCCATGAAGAATTTTGGCCTTTGTATTTGTCCATTTTTTTTGCGCGACCCTCAGTTTTATCATTACCAATATACTTGAATCAAACTTGAATTTTTCATACACAATTTATTCTTATATTGATACATGTTTATAATGCTTCTTAGCAGGAATTTTGATAATGCATATCTTTTCTCAAAAAGCTATTCTAGAAAAAAATGTTTTTTATCTGTTTTAGAGAAACATTTTGGATAAGTGTATGTGCTCCTTTGAGCAGAGACCTGACAAGTTATAGTAACCTTCAGGTAATTGGATAATTAGAATTTTTATAAAAAATCAAAACAAAAATGTTAAACAATAGTTTCTATTTTGTACATTTTAAGAGTTTAAACTTATAGGCATTAGAATTTCTTCTTTTAACAATTTTTTTTATAACTATCTTGTTTGATATAGAAATGGACTTCAAACTAAGATTAAACTGATGTTGTGGGTCAAAGCTAAGTTGGACCAAGAGGAATTGAGACAGAAATATCTTATCACCTTATTAGGGAAAGAGTTTAAAAAACCCTTATTGGATCAAGTTTTTTCCTCTTTGTGAATAATACTTCTTTGTATTGAATATTAACTGGTGTTAGGTTTCACATAAAGTCATTGATCAAAGAATAGGCTATTTAAATTTCAAAGTATATTTATTCTTATTTTTTACAGGAATATTTACCCTACCAGATCAAGACAGTGTCTTTTGTATTGAAAATCCTGGCACAAGAATTGTATTTAGTAACAAGGTTAGATTTGAATATGAATTTATTTTGCAATCTTTTTTTTTCATCTTAGGAATTCACTAATGTTTGTTAAAACACTCATAAAAAGCATTTTACTTTCAAAAGTGGGTCAAAGCCACTCATCAAAACCACAAAAATTGATACCCCACAAATAATAATGAAACCACAGTATTCCATAAAGAATGTTTCATGGTGGCAGAACACCCATCATTTTTAGAGGTGCCAACAAAGCATTAATTAAATTATTAACATTGTGTTATATACAAATATTGGTTATTTACACTGTGATTCAATTCTGTTGCTTGTTCAAATGTACAGTCATTTAATTTGTGTCACATTTCTATTGATAGACCAAATTTAAATACAAGACTGAAGAAGGTGTTAAAAGATATTGGTCAAGCAGACAGATTGAAGTATTGGTCACAGGTTTGTAAATGTTCTTTTTGAATTTTTGTTTTGATTTTGAGATTGATTAGAGGCTTTGTGCCTCCTGTGTGCTTTGCATTCATTGTCATTTGTGTAAAAAAATTCAAAATTGGCCATAGAATTATCAGACATTTTCAGCTTATAAATAGTTCTTACCATATCTGTGGCTCCCGCAGGGTTAAAAACGACCTGCGACCTGAGGGCTTTTTAAGGGTGACTTCCGACCTACACTTCATAAAATCGATCTATGCCAAAAAACAACCTGCGACCTCCGCCAGATTATGCCTTTTAAAAGCGACCTTGCGACCTCAGGCCCCTTTTAAAAGCGACCTTGCGATCTGAGGGGGGTACCTTGCGGGAGCCCCATATCTTGATGTTCTACCATGTTCCATGTGTCTGAATACCCTCCCCAGAATTTGGACAAAGAGAAAACTTAGATACAAGTTGGAGGCAGAGAGCGACTATAAATCTCTGGAGAGGGATTGCATTAAGCTGATATCTAAATCCAGGATAAATAAATATGCTTGAACTAAATTAAATTGGGGGCTTGAGGGTGCTTATAAGGATAAACACAAGTTGTTGACCTAGGTTGCTTTCCATTATGCGGTTCATACCAGTTTATTTTGTGTTGTCACCGGTTCGTCTGGTTCGTCTTTTCATGCAAACCGCTTGTGCCGAACCAGGTAATGGAACACGAATCTAAGGTTCAACTGGTACAAACCGCATAATGGAAAGCACCCCATGTATAATATATATATAATAAGAAATGCATCACAAATAATCTTTGGAATACTTCTAGAAAAAAAGTTCTTATAAGAAAACCATATTTTATTTTGATTTTATTGAATACAAGATACTTTAATCATGCATTGGAATAATTTATTTGGAAAAAATATTAATGACGATTATTGTTTTGCAGTACATAAAAGATTGCTTAATATGTGAGAGTGAAAAAGAAACCAGTCCAGAGACACTGTCAGAAAACCCCTGTCTGCAGCTATTAATAGCTTGGAAGAATTTCCTTATTACCATCAGTAAAAGTAATGTAGAGGAACTGCACCTTACGCAAGGACTGAAAGAACTCATTTTAGTGGATTTGTTGGATGGTCTTCAAGTCCTGGTAAGTTTACAAAAAGTTAATGCAAGGCAATGGTAAACCATAAATGATCTAGTACTTCTACCATTGTTACATGTTGAAATAGTTTTTGCTTAAGAAAAGTATCTTTGTAAACTTTTATGCATTTATTCATGTTGAAGAAAAGTTTTCTACAGTTGTTGATGTTGCAGGAAAATTAGCTTTACATTAAAATGATTTGGGTTAAGTAAGTTATGTAAGCATTAGTTTCATGTAGAGCAGACCAATATATTTTAGACACTTTACGAAAAATTCTTCATGCTCTCTTTTGCAGTCATTAATAAAAAAAAATTGTTATATTCAATCAACCAACTTCTCTGTTGTATATTACTTAAAGCAGTACCATGATACTTTAATTAAATTGAACTATTGTGGTGTTATTAGAATTTGTAGTTTACCAATTTTCAAAGTTGTTTTTGTGGAAAAAAACCCAAATAAAGTGTTAATTTACATTAATTTATTCTAGCAACATAATTATGTGAAACTAAAAATCTTAATGAATTGATGTTTTAGGGGAAAACATGAAATTAAATGAACTCACAGTAATTCTCATGTACAGTAGACTCCGCCAAATCGGATATCGAATTTGTCAGGAAAAAATATCCGATTTGCCATTTCAGGAGATCGAATATCAGTTTTGGTGATTTAACTCCAAGTCTTGTCCATGTGTTCCATGTTGAGGATGCCACCATATTATATATTTGTTGTATCATGCAAGAATAAAGGATTTAGTGAATAGCTATTGTTATTTTATTGATTAATAAAGAATTTTCATCAATTTGTGTACTTATATTCCCTCCATAACATGTGTTTTACTGAGGTCGTCCATCTTTGTTGTTTACATTGTAGAAAATTTATTAATCTCTAACAAGAATCAACATTTTTTCTCTATCAATGTACGAGATTTAAAAAGCTGGTATTCATTCATATTACATCTAAATCGTAAAATTATGTGTTTCAGGATCATATTTTCATAAAGATGTCAAAATTTGTCAATCAAATATGAGATTATGGCAGCTCATAAATATTCAAAATGGCGACTAGTGATTTACAAAATGTTGATTAGCCATGTGGTTGTCCACGCATTGTCTTAGATAATGATTTTATTTTAAATCTATTGAGACATCCTTTTCAAGATTTGCATCATAGTGGAGGAATATCAATGTTTCAAAATTGAAAACCTTCAATAAAGGAAGTCAGTTGAAATGTTAGCATTACACAGCTCACATGATCATGACGTAATAAGTACACCTGTAATTTCAATGACCTACGTGTTACCCACACACTAAATATACACAGACTTCACCACTAATAAATTTATTTTGTACCAACACAATATCATTTTGAAATATATTTTATTAGCTGTGCCAACATAAGATTTCAGAATAACAAATTGAAAGGTTTTAAAACATTTATATTTTGACTTCCGGCATGTATGATGATCATGATTGACAGGTGTGCAAGAAAATAAACACACAGAAGATATATCTTTTATTGCTTAAATAAAAACAAGTGTTTGAATAAAAACATCTTTATTAGTAAATACAATATACATTGTTTATTAAAAATCATAAACAGAGAGTTGAATACAAATGTTGGTGAAAACGTATGTCAAACTTCCGGTCATCACGATCTTCTGAAATACAAAAATATCCGATTTTTATACAAAATGGCAACATTTTGGAGGAATATTCTATTCTATTTGCCGATATATCCAATGTTCCGGTATTCTATTTCCCGATAAAAAATATATAGAAAGAATATGAAATGGTTTGGTGTTTTGATATTCTATCCCATTTGCCGATATATCCAAGTAGCCGATATCCGATTTCGTGGAGTCTGCTGTACTGCAATTCTAAATCATTTATCATGTTTATGATTTTGTTTACTTTTCTACAGATGTCTGAGACTTATACAGAACTGAAGGTGAAGCTTGCCCAGAACTTGAGTGCTTTGTTGTTTACTCTGGTCAAACTTTGGACAAGGTAAAATAATAATTACATTGCTCTGAATAAGTTTCAGGAAGACCTTTGTCCAAGTTTTGTTCTAATGAATCTTCTTTAATGCAGCTATGATATACTACAAGGAGGTTCAAATTAGAATATTTCAGATGGGACAACAGATAAAAGGAATTAAACAATGGCAACCACCACCAACAAAAACTTTCTATAAAAGTCGTTTTACACTATTCAGACATGCACAAAGAAAAACCTTTACATGTATAAACTAATTTTCTGAATATAAAATGTTAGGATTTTTTTTTACAACATCCAATGTATTTTTGAGAAAAATATGTGCAAATTTTTATGCCCATCTACGAAAGTAGGGGGCATATAATGTTTGGGTCTGTTTGTTTTCCCAAATGCTGTGAGATTGGGCACTATGTCTTTTGGACGTATTCTTGTTTATGCTACATTTGAACTATAGTCTTTTGAGTTTTTTAAATCATTGAAAAATGGCTGGTAAATTTACGTCTTGCAAAATATTTTAACTACATTTGTATTTTAGTATGTCATGACTTTTTAATGGCATACAAACTCAGGCAAAACATTTCAAAATTTTTGCAGGATTAATAAAAATGTTTTCCATAGACCTTAATAGTAAAAATGAACCAAAAATTCATAGAAATCCATGGGAGCACAACCTAGTGACCAGGAACAGCATTTGCTCGGTATACCTTTAAAAATCCTTTGTGGAGCTTATTGGTCATCTAATCTCCTATTGATAGTCCTTTCAATTATGTTCAGGTGGGCCCAAAACCTGGCTGTTCCGTCAGATAAACACACCATTTTAGGTATTATTAAAATTGGTGAAATATTTAGCATTAGACCATATGGACAACTTTTTTGTTTTAGAAGATAAAATCTTGGGTTTTGTTATCAGAATTCATATACTAATAAAAAGTTTATTTGTGTTTAAAAAATAAATTTTATTTGAGAGACAAAAAAATTTAAAAGAATTTTCGTTGATTTACTAGGAAAAGCCCGCGAATTCGCGGGAGAATCAATCGTAGCGTTGCTTTAAAAAAATAGAACTCACAACAAAAGCATTGGATTTGTATGACCTTACCGGGTTGTGCTAATAGCAAATTAAAGGTTCTAGGGTATATTTATCTGTAAGTAAGTTTTTAGTTTATTGTCTCGTCTGCAAAGCAGTGCAGGACATAGGTGTTACTTTACCGTCGGCGGCGGCGTTAACTTTTTTGGTCAGGTTTTATGGGACCACATCCATATCTCAAGAACTATAGGTCGTAGGTCGATGAAACTTGGTATGCATATGCCCTAGTAATAGCTTAGCATGGTTGCATCCCCATCTTTTGACCTTGACCTTGATTTTCCGGTTAAGTAATTGACCATTTTCAATATATATAAAAGCAAGGGTAAGGTTTTGCGAGCACCTCCATATCCCAAGAACTATAAGTCCTAGGTTGATGAAACTTGGTATACATATGCCCCAGTAGCAGCCTAGCACATTGACATACCTATCTTTTGACCTAGACCTTGATTTTTTGGTTGATTGACTTTGATTATTGTTATTTCATATATTAGCAATGTTTAAGTTCTATAACACCTTTTGATCTAAGAAGCTGAAAATCCTTAAATTGCAAAGTATAGTGGAAGTAAGAAAGAATAATTGTTTCCGATAATGCCGGCAGGCGAGACATGCTTTATAGGTGTTATACCTTGTTATCTTGGTGTTTGTTACCCCACCTGCAAATTAAACAAATGTCCAGTGGCAGGGTCAGTTTCAATTGCTTCGCAATTTGTTATTAAATTTGTCGATGGTCATGTTTACAGGCTATTATAAGCCTCTGCAGGGACTATTAGCAGATGTCAACTGTAATATAGACTGTCTATGTGCCATGGGTCGTTAACTGCAACATGGTTTTTATTTTTCTATCAAGCTGCAATTTTTAACAATAAAACATTTTTTTGCATACATTTTAATAGTAAATTTACCAATATAATCTATTATAAAAAATCTTTTAAATATATAGCAAAATTAATGGAAAATTTTTATGGGATGTCAGAAAACAGGGGAAATAATTTCCATCATTCTAAAAATGGTGGCTAATTCTGGAACGATGAAAGCTATAGGTTTTCCGGATAAGTTAAATAGGGTAATTAACAAATTGCAGACATAATTGCAAATGCGCTAATCAAATTTTTAAAGGGCACGACCATCCCCTATTTTTGATATATGAAGCTTGGTCGTAGCATTTGTTGTTTAGGCTGCAACCCGGCTAGAAAAAAACGCTTCGTTATTTTAGTAGTATAGATAGAACTCAAATGGACTATACCTTAGGTGAATATGAATGATTTATACATTTTAATCAACATATTATTTCATTCTTTTATTTTGCAGCTGCCTGACAAATCGTTTGAAGATGATTAAGGAATTGGAGTCTGTTATTTCTCAGATGTTGACAAATAGTAAAACACTATTACCTACCATTAAACTTGGTGTCCTAGGGGCCATTACAGCCATACTTCAGTATAATAGGGATAATAAAACTATAAGTATGTTATCTTTTCATATTTTGTATTTTTGTGAAAATAAACTTGAGGTACAGTGTCAGATATACTTTAGATGTTCTTACAGTTTTCTGTCATGTTTTCTAAAAGATTACATGAAAAATACTTGATATTGTGATGGGAGCCCTATCCTACATGTATTAGAATTTTTGGCGATTGAAATGTCAGTCATTCAGATGTTAGCTTAGAATAAGTAGTAAAAAAATGGCAACCATCCTCTCAGGGTCAGTCTATTCTAAAATATGTATTATATTTATTTATCCACAGATCTTGATGGAAATTCAGTTGCTATTTTACCATCCATGTGTAACCTATTGTTACAAAGCTGTAGAGAGTTGCCTCCCCCTGGAGACCTGATGTTAAAATCTGAGACCACCAGTAAAATATTGGATGTCAAGATTAAGGTATAAAATCCTAGATTTTGTCATGGATAAAGATAAAAAAAACCTTTAGAAAAAAGAGTAACAGTTTATAGATATAAATTGCTTGTATCTAAGTCAAGTATATGTGCGGCCATTTTTTCAAATAAACAGGTTTTTAACTTCGACCTTCAGTTAAAAAAAATGAGAAGATAATGAAGAAAATGGATGATTGACTTGAATTAGTATTTTATAAATATACTACCTGAATTTAAATGGTTTATTTGGACCCATATTCTAATGGAAGTTAAAACCATAAAACCAAAATGTCATTACAGTTACAGATAGTGACATGCTGCCTGATCCAGGAGATTATCTTACAATGTAACAGAGTTGATGACTGGTTACCTATTATACAAGAGAACTTGGTCCTGTCGACTCTCCTCTCCTCCATGGAAATGTACATTAGGGTAAACTTTGAAGATGTTAATTTCATATTCTTATCACTGGAAAAACATGTTTTATAACATTTTCTAAAATATGAAAGATTTTATATTAAATACAAGGTTGATATGTCATTTAAATTCATTTTGGAATGTTTATGTTTAAACAAATTAAAATTTCTATCCTCTTTCACAGTTTTATTTAACTTCTCTGAACTTACTTCATGTCTTAACTAAGATGTATTGCATATAATAAACTATTAATGTTAATGTAAAAATGTAAATACAAAATAAAAGGATTTATAGTGCATAGGTAAGATTTATAGCTATTGATTTGAAGTCATATAGAAATTTATGTTTTATTTTACAGGCAAGACAAGCCCTGAGCTATGTTCATGCAGCTTTTCTTCTGTTGTTGACTATCGCAAGGACTGAAAAGGTATGGATGTAAAAGTTATAACTCCACTTCTCCAGCTTTATAAGAAGGGCCTAATATGAATAATTCCTGCATCTTTCATTATTGTGAATATGGGTGTTGGTGTTAGCAATCAATATATAAAAAAACAACATATCGTATTACACAGCCATTTTGAATTAGGTGTGTGTAGCAGTTACCCAGCATATGTTTTCCTCTTTATCAGGGAAAATTTTGATGACTCGGTAAAATATAAATATTGCAATTTAACAAATTTAGAATGACCAATGATACAAGAAACAATTCTCAGCAAGTTTTTACAAGATTGCAGGAACCAACTTCACAAATGTCTTATTTTCACTAAGTAGTCGATAAAGAAATGTGGAATAAGTTTACACAACACAAGCAACATAAAAAAAGCAATTTAAAAAGTCACAATGGAATACAGCCAGCAGTAACCTATATTTCCTTTACTTTACTGTTCCCATTTTTATACGACCACAAAAAATTTGCGGACGTATAATGGTATGATGCTGTCGTTGTCGTCCTTGGTGTTTTTGTTGTCTGTTAACTTTAGTGTATACACGATAACTTTAGCTCTAGTTATCTGTATGTCATGAAATTTCTCAATGATATTCCTTACCATTAAATGATGTATGGGATTGATTTTGGAGGTCCCACCATTTTTGGTTTCGAAATTAAGGGCCAAAAAGGTGCCAAAATGCTATTTTAATGTTTGTTGCCAGGAGAACTTTAGTTCTAGTTATCTGATTGCTTTGTTCTTTGGCAATAATGTTCCTTATCATAAAAGGGTGACTGGGATTGATTTTGGGGGTCCCCCTTTTTTTTGTTTCAAAATTAGGGGCCCAAAACGGGCAAAAAATTCAAATAATTTATTTGTTTCAACCATAACTTTGGTCCTAGTCAGCTTATTGCTGTGAAATTTGTGAAGAATGTTTCTTACATTAAAAGAATGAACTGGATGAACTTTTGCATCCCCCTTTTTTCCCGTTATGTAATTCAGGGCCAAAAGGGGCCAAAATCGAAACTTTTTTATTAATGGTCCGATTTGGAAATTTTTTTTTGCATGTTTGTTCTTGTCAAATAGTGAATACAAAATTGAGAATTGAGATTCCCCCCTTTTTCCCCCTATTATGTAATTAAAGGCCAAAATTGAAAGTTATTTGTGGTCTGATTTTAATTTCTTTTGGGAAAAAATAATTCCTTTTAAAATTTGAGTGGAAAGTCAACCAAAAGCTGCATGTCTCAAAAACCTTTGTCAGTCCGTCATGGACTGCATGTGTCCAGAGCAATCGACTTTCCATATTGGGCCTAAAACCTACAGGGTTCAACATGTTTCGACCGTATCATGCTGCGCTCAGCGAAGCTTTTTATTTTTACCTAATATGGTTATAAAACCTTTGAATACAAATGATAATTTATTTCTGACAAACTGTATTTTTATTCTTGCTTTCAGGGAGCTGAATCTGTTGTGATGAGTGGTTTGGTACAACATACATGTCTGTCCGTAATATTTTTATATTCAAAGGAGACTGAATTCTTCCCAAAGATTCTGACTGTTAACAAGGTATATTTAGGAGAACTGTGGTTTCATTATTATTTGTGGGGTTTCAATTATCGTTGTTTTCAAGGATGGCTTTGACTCACAAAATTTGATACCCAATGAAATGGAATTTTAACATTCCTGCAGCTGCAGACTACAGAACCACTAATTTATGACTGCACAAACAGATCCTTTTTCATATAACCATGAAAATTGGTACCCACGGATATAAATGAATCCACAGTAATTTTTTAATGTTTTCTTGTGTTTAAGGTAAATCAAAAGCTGATTTAGAAGTGATTTTAAAAAGTTCTTTTTTCAATGCTTACTGTTGCAGCAATTGTTTTACAATTTCATAAATTCATTCATTAGAAAAATTTTAACTGAGTAGTAATGTTTTGCAAATTACATATATGTTTATGGTAAATGTTTATTTTCATATGACTTGAGATACTATTACATGTAAATCAATCATGGAATGGACTTATCATCAAGTATGTTTGAAAGGGGAATAAAGGTACATGTACTTAAATCAATGAAACTTTTATCCTTAAGACACACTTTAAAAACTGTTTTAAGAAAAAAATACTATTGATTTCAGTGCCTTACACAGGCAAAAATTTTGATTTGAGGCATGCTCACAATGATTGTCAAATTCCAACCTTTGTGTATATTGTTTTGTATCTATTTCAGACTAAAGAGTCGCTTTCAATAGAAGAGAAGACCCACTGGCATACAGTATACTGTGTCTGTTTAGATCTTTATGGTACCATTCTAGGTTTACTGAAGTACTCCTTCCTGGAAGATTCTCTTAACTTTGTTGGTGCTCATCAGGACAGGATGCAAGAGGTAGGCTTTACTAGAATTTATTTTATGAAGGTTGCTCTTGAGTTTATTTTACTTTTATAGTTGAGGTATTAGCTTAAAAAAATAGATGAAATTGTTGCACAAAAATAAAACCATTGACTCAAAATCTTAAGAAGCACCACTTTCAAATATTTATCCATTGGAAGAAATACGTTGCATGAGCATAACCATTATCATGAAAATATCTGTTCTCCTTTGTTTTTCATTTTACTTGTCACTCTTTAGGTAACATTATCTTTTAGGAAGATTTCTTTTAAACTAAAAAATGTTCATGTATGTAAAAATCTTTCTAACATCCTGGCATGGAATAACCATTCAGAACAAGTAAGATTTAACTAGTTAGGGCAATGTAGAATTTTCTTATCTTAATTGAAGTAATGTTTTACTATTTCATTATGTTTATTAATAACTTACCTATTATGAAAAATACATTTTGTGTATTACAGTGTCTAGAGAGATCTAGAATAACCATGACTGATGCTGCCTTGCTTGAAGCAGAGAAAACTTGTGCATTTGTCAGCCTACTGTCTCTGTTTAACAGAGAGTGGAGATTACATTTAGGAGAATCCTTAGTGAAGATACAGGTATGCTTACTTTTTGTGCTACACGTATTGAGTTAGAAAAGTAGAAGTCAAATTAAAATGCACATTAATAAAAAAAAAAGTGTTTTTTAACTTTTTAATTTCACTCAGGGCTGTTCCAGCAAAACAAACATGGGACAGTGGGAAGGTAAAATTAAATTGCCACTATGGGTGGGCTTTAAAAGCTTATGTAAAATCTATGAAAATAATGTTAGTTTAAAAATTTAATTCTATGGGTGACTCCCATTTTTAGCTCACCTGACCCGAAGGGTCATGTGAGCTATTGTCATCACTTGGCGTCCGTCGTCCGTCGTCCGTCCGTCGTCCGTAAACTTTTTAAAACATTAACTCCTCTGACACCATAAGTCCAATTGCAACCAAACTTGGTATGGTTGTTCATTAGCATTCGGTGCTTAGAACTGATGTGGGGATTTTTGATTCGTCGTAAAACATGGCCGCCATGGCTAAAAATAGAACATAGGGGTAAAATGCAGTTTTTTGCAAATAACTCAAAAACGGCTACAGATATCAAAATTCTGGCATAGGGTAAAAGTGATCAGCACCTCAAGATCTACCTACCCTGAAATTTTGAAGAAAATCCAACGACCCATGTAGGAGTTATTGCCCTTTTTGTGGATTTTTTGCAAATTTTGGACCTGTTTAGCTCAATATCTTGAAAACTATACTAGATATTTGAGAAATTTAAATTGCATATTGTTAAAAACATCAAGATCTACAAAATATGTAACAGGGTCAACGTTGTAGGACCTTTCCTTTTAGGAGTTATTGCCCTTAGAACGTCAAAATTTAGCATTTTAACAGCATTTCCTCATTACATTGAAAACGTTAACTCCTCTGACACTTTAAGTCCAAATGGAATCAAACTTGGTATAGTTGTTTATTAGCATTAGGTGTATAGAACTGATGTGGGGATTTTTGATTGGTCATAAAACATGGCCGCTGTGGCTAAAAATAGAACATAGGGGTAAATGGCAGTTTTTTGCAAATAACTCTAAAACGGTGACAGATTTCAAAATTTTGATTGGAACAAAAGTGATCAGCACCTCAAGATCTACCAGCTCTGAAATTTTGAAGAAAATCCAACAACCCATGTAGGAGTTATTGCCCTTTTTGTGGATTTTTTGCAAATTTTGCACCTGTTTAGCTCAATATCTTGAAAACTATACTAGATATTTGAGAAATTTAAATTGCATATTGTTAAGCGCATCAAGATCTACAAAATTTGTAACAGGGTCAACGTTGTAGGACCTTTCCTTTGAGGAGTTATTGCCCTTGGAACGTCAAAATTGAGCATTTTAACTGCATTTCCTTATATTGAAAATGTTAACTCCTCTGACACTTTAAGTCCAAATGGAACCAAACTTGGTATTATTGTTTATTATTATTAGGTGTATAGAACTGTTGTGGGGATTTTTGATTGGTTGTAAAACATGGCCGCTGTGGCTAAAAATAGAACATTAGGTTGCATTTTTTTGCAAATAACTCAAAAAGGGTGACAGATTTTTAGATTTTGATTGAGAACAAAAGTGACCAGCCCCTTTTATCCACCATATTGTCAGATGACCCCCTTATTAATCTTATGACCCTTTCAACGTTAAATAGATTTTGCCTTATAACCTTTACTTCAGGCACATGTGTCAGGTGAGCGATTCAGGCTCCTGGGAGCCTCTTGTAAAGAAGTGCCTCCCCCGTCCCATGTATGTTTTGCTGGAACAGCCCTCAAAATTTCTTTGTAATTGCCAGAGTAAGTTGGTTGAGTATTCATTTACCTGCACTATGCCTGAACTACTTTAAGTATCTTAAAGACGTCTGTCAATCAATATCTTGAATGTTTTGTTCCTGACCACATTGATATTGTGTAATATTGAACAAAATTCAGTGTGAATAATCTCTATCACTCCAATAGGAGCCATGACTGTCCTTTCCTTTATTTGGTAGCTTTAATACTTTGTTGTCATGTGGATATTATTATGAGCTAAAAACTGGAGATTCAGATTGATGACTAAATGTAAGAACCAGTGAAGTTTTTTAAAGAGTTAAACAGCCTCATCCATAACGAGCTGTAGAGTGCATTTGGAAAACAATACATAACATATTATTTTTCAAGATTTACCATTCCTGTCATTTCAGACAAGCCTGATGTACATGACACAAACTTTTATAGCCTTCCTAATGAGACCAAGATATTTACAGCAAGTCATAGAGGTAATCTTATTTCAAAGTCACTTTTTGGTATGAAAACATACTTGTTTGGGGTTATGGCCATATAGATTCCTCAACAATTGTGTTTTGTAAGGCATAAGAGATTACAATGGCCACACTATCAAACGTTGCCAGGCATAGTTTTTGGTCTGTCTGTTAGTTTGTCATACCTCAGTTTTACCTCAACATTTTAGCAGATTTATAGTGATAATAAGGAAATTACTATGGAGAAAAAAATTCAATCAATATATCTGGCCTTAAGTGTTTTTAAAAGAAGACATTGCTTGTTCCCCTTTTCATTTAAAATCTACAGTATGAAAAGCAAACATATAAGTGCTGGCCTTGTCTTGATTTTGAGTTATAAGTTTTATGAATATCCCTACCTGGCCTATTTAAGTCCAGGCCCCGGTTTCACAAAACATCTCAAATTGAGTATTTCCTCAAACTTCTCCTCTACACAAATTTCAACACTTTTGATAAGTTAGATTTTGAGTTCAGGAAATACTCAATTTTCAGTTGAAGTGACTGCAATTAAAACTAAAATAAATTTACGAGGCAAGATTAGAATACTTTGCATTGTATTTGTATGCATTTAGTATTGTTGTATGATACAAAAAACGATATTAATGTCTTGGCTTTAATGCTGCATTTCAGCAACAGAATAGTCAACCTAACAGACACTGTCACAGTATGTCTCCTGTCCTTCAACAACAGTCATCAATGGAAGATATAGATAAACCATCCTCCCAGCTAGTCCACATTCAACACAGGTACTTATTGTTTATTTACATACTGTTCCCTGCCACAATCCAATGGATGGACCTAATAATGATCTCTGGCTTGTGTCGCAGAGTTTTTTTGTCCTTGGAAATTACAAAACAGATTTTGATGCAATTGTGAAGCATTGTTTGTTAACACATATTTTTTTATCATATTGCATTGCCATTTTGATTGAACTAATTTAATAGATATAGATATGACTGTAAATAGTAACACTTTTTGGATGCAACTATTCTGAAACTGTTCAACAGATTTTGATGAAATTTTGTAGGATTGTTTGTCCTCACATGTTGTTGATGAAATTGCATTAGCATTTTGATGAGACTTTTGGAATTTGTATGACTTATTCTGCTGGTCACATTCTTAGCATTTCACTTGTCAACTTCTGTTCATCCTTCTATCTATCATCAATTTTAGTTAGGTCTATCAAAAACTTGAAACCAGGATTAGAAAATTTGTGATTTCATATTGCTTTATGTTAAGCCAATTACCGTGAAAGTACTTAAATACCTGGGTATAAATTTTTGTGGTTTGGGAGTTGGTTGCATATTCGTGGATTCATGAATTGGTGGTTTACAAAATACCTGTTAAAAGCGATACTTTTAAATTCTCTTGAATTTAATTTCTTGGTTTGCCTGACCCACAAAAACCACGAAAGTTGGTACCCCACGACCATTATGGCAGAAATAATCCAAGTGTGAACATTTTGTGTTGGGAAGTTCCTTCAACATGTTCATATGTTCATTGATAAGTTCTGAAAAAGTTCCATTTTTTGTAGACAGTGTTCACAGTACATATTTGTATTCATGCTCAAAACAACTTTTATTTACCATGAGACAATACAACAAAAGTTGACAGCACATCTTATGAACATATGTAACTTTTAAGGAACTTCTAAAAAGAACCACTTCAAAACATGAAGGAACTTCCCAACATAAATCGTTCACACTTGGGTTATTTCTGCAGTAATACTTTCACGTTAAACTGTATCACTGATTTGTACAAGAAAGGTGTGTGCAATGAAGGATACATCAAGGTATTAAAAGTCATAGGAGATTTCACCTATTTCTGTTATAAATATAAATGACAACAAATTTCCAGACAATAAATTTTGCTAGGCCTGACACGCGTTTGATCTATTGAAGACTCATCAGAGGCACTCTCCCAAAAGTTGAAAATGCCAAACATTATATGAATGTGAAGAGCATAGAACAATAATACCAAAAATGTCCAATGAGAAACCAAATTACGACTAAGAACAACCTATGTCTGGGGTTGGCAGAACTTTAGGGTTTTGGCAAATTAGAAATTTAAACGGATAATTTTAGCTTTGATATATATAAAAGAGACATTACAAATACTGTTATAAATCGTTTGTTCAGGTGAAAATGATACCTTTGTTCTTATAAGCAGTTTCCTTTTTTTTCAGAATGCTGGAAGTCTTAGCTTACAGTTTGTCTTCATTGAAGAAGTACACTCCAGACCTCTGTGAAATTATGTATGAGCAGGTAAAACATTTTAACATTTAAAAACAATATGAAGGAATATTCCTTTTGAACAGGGATGCCTATGCACACAAAACAAGAAGTTGGAGTCGGCTTAGGAAACACATTTGTCATACAAACCCACCCTGCCTAATTTAAAATCATTTTCATGCATAATTTCTGAGAAAATCTGGACAGAAATTTCTGTGAGGACTGACACAAGTAAAACTTGATGCTCAGACATGCCATCTAGGGATCTTAAAAGATATTTTAGTCATACAAATAAATAGATTGCTTACTTTCATAACTTAATAAACCTGTTGAATAAAGATATTTTCTAGATTAAATATTTAAAATTCACAGATTCCTTTAGCTGACAAGTGAAGGAAATGATGTTGATTAAAATTTGAAGCAAGTAACAGATTGAATATTGACTTTTTAGAATTCTAGAAACTTGAAAAGTATCATAGTTGCAGAAAACAGTGCTACATATGAAGTTGTATTTCCCCAAATATAGTCTTTTTGATGAAAAGACTGATAGGTCGTTTTAAAAGTCTAAATATTGCTTTGTTATACACATGATATATTTTTTTAATTTCAGAGTATGGATTACAGTGAGTTTGAGCCATATTTAACCATGGCGTTCAGTGGACCCTCACCAGATCAAGACAGTCTACCTTCATTTGGAACATTTACATCATGTATTAGAGATGTTTGTGTTAAAATGTTGATGAAGGTAAAGTTTTGCTTTAGTGTGTAATTGATTCACCAGATATTTATGAATTTGCTAAGTTGAGGTGAAATTTACAATGGAATATCTATGTTGATGATAATTATAAGTATATCAGCTTGTTTATGAAAGTACCTTAATCAGAAATTGAATTTTTTTTTTTTTTTTTGCATGGCTATATTTTTCAGGTATATTTGTTTTTAGTATATAAGTTATTTTATGTTAGTTTAAATGGTTGAAAAACCTTGACTATACACAGATTTAAAGCTGTACAAACATGTATATGCAAATAATAGTTTTCATTCTTTATTCTTGTTTCATTATTTTAGCAAGAAAATGTGAGGTCACCACATAAAAGCTCTGAAGAGACTTGTACAGAAAGTATTCCCAAGTAAGATTCATTTCATTCAAATTTTGAGGAAGTTATTTTATGTATTATGTTGAAATACAAATTCCATAACTACGAAAGACCTGTAGTGCCATTAGTTCAATCAAATTTCTAGATTGAAACTAAAAATACCATAGTTCCAAGTTGACATTTATCAGTTCCAAGTTGACATTTCTTAGTTCCAAGTTCACATTTCTCAATTCCAAGTTGGCATTTCTTACTTCCAAGTTGACATTTCTCACTTCAAAGTTGACATTTCTCACTTCAAAGTTTGAACTGAGAAATGCAAACTTGGAAGTGCAAAATGTCAACTAGGAAGTGTGAAATGTCAACTTGGGACTGAGAAATGTCAACTTGGAATTGAGAAATGTCAACTTGGAAATGAGAAATTTGTCGCATCAATCGAGAAATGTGTTGAACCAATGCCACTACCGGTCTTTTGTACATAACAGATATAAAACGGTTAATGTAGTTACACTGTATAGGAGTAATGTGGTTATGTTGTTTATGCATATTTCAAGGAGTAAACTCTTATCATTAGCATTTTAGTCAAATAACAAAAGCATTGATAGGAAAGAACTCGAAACCAAAATCACCTTGTCAAACAAGAAATGTACTGTTGACTTAGATATTTGATTTCATCACACACATCCACTTCATATCTCATCTCTTTTCTCATATGTGCATCTTTTTTCATTGGAAGGAGTCTGATACAGTTTGTAATGGAGAATGCCCTGTATATTTTGATGTCACAAGCCACAAGATATTTAAGAGATCCCAACCTACCTTCTAGTGAAAAACAACTTCTAAAGAGGGAGCTTAGTACTGAGATGGTAAAATTTATTCAGAATTATTCTATCTCAAAAGTATTTATTATTTGAATTACTATGGTATTGAATGAACTTTCTGTGAAAGGACTAAATTTCAACAAACTAACACACTTAATTTTGACAAAGACAATTAAATTCTTAAAGTTATCATTGAGTATTAATTGGGTACTACAGGAAAATGTACTCATAAGAAAAAAAAGCAATTTTACTCTTTAATTTTATATAAATCACAGATCACTATTTTTGTTCAAGATCCATAAGAATTGCTACCAACAACAAAAAAAACAAAAAACAAAAACAGCATTGATCACTTCCTAGATGGGTGAATACATGAGCAGTGTAATTTGCTATGTCCTTGATTGGTTGCAGATACATGTATATCACTGTTAAAGAATTTGCATGTAAAATGGTTGCAGCTTGTTGTCAATTATTATCTAGTAGTTAATGTTGCATTTCTCTCTTTACAGAATTACTTTCTAACAGAACTTCAGAGATATTTAAGGAAGGGGACTCCAAGCTCCCCTAGTGCTGCCAAGAGTCCCCGCCCATCATCAGCCACTCCCTTGTTAGGACGATCTTTATCACAGTCAACATTTTCTTCCTCACCAGAAACTGAATTCTTCAAATTTGTTCAAGAATTTGTCCTCCAAGTACTAAAGTGATGATTGTAATGTTATCATATATTGTAATCAATAAAATTGTTGTAAAAATTGTCAGGTGTTTTTGTTATGTTTTATTTTGCCTTCATTAAGGCTCTTATTGATTTTTTTTTTTAAGTTAGTCTGCTGGGATGTGGAATGTTGATCATATCATGTTCAGTCTTGATATGTTAATAAGTTTGCTTATATAAGAATATAATATGCTTTAGGCATTGCCTACCTGCAAGCACAGCATAATTATTCAATTTGCTTCATTTGATAGGGAAAAAAAAGAGGAAGAAATGTTTAAACTTGATAGTCATAATAACTTCTTTCAAATACTTTAAATTTAATTTAAGCAAACAATGCTGTGAATTCTTTGGTTGATTCTGTAAATGGTGCGTATGAGGCTATGTGCGTGTGAAGTATTGCTACAAATTTGAAAAATGAGGTTGAGAAAATTTTCTTCATTTTTATGCAATGTTCAAAAAAAAGTTATGTTGCTTGTAAATATATGCCCCACTAAAATTTCCTCCATGATATATTTTTGGAAGCGACATTATTAATATTCATGTTGGACCTGTAACTTTGAGAAACAGATCCAGACCAAAAAAATCCAATATCTGCATAAGTCAAATTTTTTGCAGGAATTTGCCATAGAGCTCTCCGCTACAAGATGTGCTCACAATATTTTTAAGATGTTTATTTAAGAGCTAGGGAAATAGATTTCAACAAACTTATCATAGCATCCCAAAAAAGACACTAATTCAAATATGGTTAAAGTTTTATATCTGTTGTTGCTTTTTGATTCTATATATAGGACAATTATTGAAGGAGTTATTCCATTCCCTCTAAAGTTAAGAAAATCAAGCCCCACATATTTGAATTGTAATAATTACAAATAATTCACTCTTGTTAAGACTTGAGTTCACAGTGTTAATTTCTGTTGAGTTGATTTTGTGTTTCTTTGTGCTGTTCTTGTTCGTGTTTGCCGGTTTTGTCATTGCTCCTTCAGACTTTTGACACTCGAATGCCCTATTTGTGCCTATTTGCTTCTTATACAGCTTTTGGTCAAACAGGGTATTATTTAGAATTGGAATTATTATCTGGAATTTCAATTATTTGAGAAGGCCACAAAAATCTGAATTTGATTGTACTCTTCTGTGCTTAGACATTTCCAGGAAAATCTTTTGAAAATGTAAAATTATTGTGATGACTTCTGTTAACTGCTGGAAAAAAAAAATGAAAATTCCATATGCAATTATAATTCCAATTGTAAATAATACACTGTTGTCATTATCTTGAAAACTAGTGCAAACTTTATAACATTAGAATAACAGATCTTTAAAACCAGGTTTTAATTCACACTCCTGGGCTGAGGGAGAGGTTATTAACATCATTTACATACATGTATGCTGTGTATTGCAAATTCTTACTGATCATCTAAATACCTCTTATGTTTGAATCTTATAATTGTTTTTTAAGACCTTAAAACTAACTTATTTGGGTCCCACATCTAAAATTCAGGAGCCCTGTTAGTTTCACTTCCCTTTGAACACAAAATCTGAATTCTGAAATGAATTATTATTTACAGCAATTATAAAGATCTATGAAAAGTTAAAAGGGAAATATTATGTTAACATGAAAATTTATTATAAATAAAATCACTTGAGTTCAGAGCTGTAATTTCCATATTGGAGCAAAAACTTCATTTGTTTCTCAAATGGAATTTACATTGCATTACATCACAAAAACGTGAAAACTCTTACTTTATTAAAATTCAGTCCAAAGCTGGTGATTGATGTAAAATAAACTAATATCAGAATGGCAAAAGTAAACTAATCTTTTCAGGGTAGATTTACAATGCAGCAAGAATATACATGAGTATTTCCCCTCCCTCAATTGCCAAAACTACCACAAAACACCAATTAAAAATTAAAATTGCATCATACATATTTTAAATAAAACTTTTATTGTTTTTGTGGAAGTTAAGCATAAGACTACATTTGGAGAAACGGTCTGAAACCTATTTCATTGTTATTATCTTCTATAAAACATGTTAAAGGTATAGAGCATTTTATCAAGCTGATATAAAAAAAAGTTCAGAAATATTTGTGATGTGACAAATAAATCTAATGTTTTATACCGCCCATTTAAGTTAGTACACGAATTCATAAAGTGGATTTGTATAATTATAAGAATACACAGTCTCATGGTAATATATGTCAAATTTACTCTGCCATTCTTAGTTATACATGTAGTTTGATGTCTTGCAGGCGGGAGAAAATTTTGTTCTCAGCAACCGACTATTCGTCCACGCGGCGTGGACGGCCAGACACTGCCTATTTTATATATATGCAGCATCCGCCCATTTTTGTTATGTACAGTACAAACAAGAGAACAACTGTTCTAAACGCTTTTATGACAGCATAGACCTGTATATTAAATTAATTATACAGGTCTATGATGACAGTTCGGCATCCCTTGCATTATACTATAGGTGATATTTCGTGTCGGGCATCAATTTATTACAATAACTGGAAAACTTCACGGGCTTTTTAGGCCAACATAACATATTTCAACCTTCCGCAACATCCGATGACCGCTGTTTTTTCGTCAACATCCTATTCATCGCATTTTAAAACAAACAGTTTCAGTCCACGTTTTCCATGTTTTCATTCCGTTTAATCAATGCGAATAAGGCGAATTAACATTTCAAAACGAAATATAGTTTGTCTACCTCCATCATGTTAAGGTAAAGGTAAAGGTACATTGCACAGGGGCCCGAGGTTAGTTTTGGGCTAATGATATATAATATACGTATATTATTTATCATTAGCCCAAAACTAACCTCGGGCACCTGTGGTACATTGTAGGTATTTTTGCACGGACGTCAGGCTGGTTACGTATTCCTTATTCCTCAGTTTTCCCTATTCGTTACCTATTCGCTATTTATACTCTATTCGTTACTTATTTCCATTCCCTATTGTTACTTCGTTACAGTCTTACCTACAGATGTGGTACTGTACAAGAATTAATGTACAGTATTGCAACTCTGTCCGCTTTGGATACTCTTTGTTTTCCATTCATTTTTCGTTTAACAAGTGTTCAAGTGTACATCTCGCTTATATAGTTTTGTAGATTGCATAAAATACCAATATTGCACCTGCAATCTAACTGTAAATCTTAAGTGAGGGTGTGGACAGGTTAAATACCGTATAAGGAGAATACTAGTATATCCGTAGAATGAACAGAAAACATTTTTTGAACAGGAGAGAAAAAAGAAAACCATTTAAAGACATGCAAGTCTCGCCAGGGGCCAGTTGCATGGACCAATTTTCGCGGGACTCTCTTGACACCTTTTGTGATGGTGTTTTCATGGAACGATACAGTCCTTCGAAAGGGACTAAAAAGTGGGGTAAATACCCCATGCATGTTGAAGACTTCTTTGAAGAGTTTGATAAGAAGGCTAACTGCAAGCTGGGAGGAATTCGCATTCATCATGTTCATATACATGTATATACAACATGATAAACAGCTAGGAAGCTTGTTTAAATCAGTTCAAACTATGCTTCCAACCTATAGAACTATTAATTTGTGCAAGTAAATATATATATACATATATTACATTACATATAATAATCCCGTATTTAAATACCATGAGACAACATTTTAGCCTCTAACTCACTGGCCATGGAGCTTGAAGAGGTTCACATAAATTAAGCAATTAAAGGGAATACCAAAATGTCCAAAAAGAAATCACAGAAAAAGGAAGACATGAAGGGAAGTTGAAGATTCGCAATGTTCCTAAATTAGTACAGGCATGCCGCATTTCAAATGAAATATCGGCTTAAATGATGTCATCATTAAACTCGATAAAAAAGTTAAAAACTGGTAAAATGCATACATTTCTATAGATATTACAATATATTTTGTTATTTGACACATGTCTTTCACAATTTAACAAAATACAAAACTGATTATTGAAATGAAATACGTTACCTCACGATGTTACATGTTCAGATTTATCATAAATATCATCTAGATTCACATGATAATGTTTCTAGAAAAAGTTGTTCATCCTTTCTTGCAAATCTAAGGCTTAACATTTTATTGTTATCATTCCACTCAAGTACACTTGTCCCTTGAACGTCTCCTTTTAGTTTCAGAATTTTGTAATTAATCTTGGTTGCTACGGATTCTATCCACTTCAGACTGTCCGAACAAGAAAGTAACATCGCTGTTCCGGGTATGTCTTTCTTTGTCTTAATGAAACAAAACGAGTCTAACAAGAGAGCTAGTAATTTAGCTGCAGTGTGTTCATTAGCGGCTGTCTGGTCTGAATGAATGTAAGCCTGTAAATCAGAGAGAATTATAACATCTGGTAAAACTGGCTTAGTGTGAATAGAAGAGAAATAATCCACAAGTTCATCTGCACTATTAAGATATACGAATTTCAGAGTACTAAGCGTCTTCGCATCCGGTTGTGGCATACCATGAACACACATGGGTAGTTCTGCAAGTTGTTTTTGGCAAACAAATGTCACATCTAAATCTTTAGCTGCATAAGATACGGCAGCTTGGAACAACAAACTCGTGGCAATTTTCTCGTCATTATTTACCAAAATTGATAGGTTAGACGGACAAAACTGTTTATCCTTATCGTCAGATTTAAACCATGGACTTTCAATAGGGAACATGTGATTTAAAGCCATCATCCAAGAAATTATAATTTTCCCGCCAATTTCGGTCATTAGTCGGATTGTACAATGTAACATCGGAACTTTTTACTCGTACCTTTTTTCACGACCCTTTTTTAATCACCGAAGGCGTTTTTTTTTTCACTTAAACTTTTGTTTTTTAATTCTATTTGCTAAGTATGTCATTGTGTATAGAAAAGATAAAAGTAAAATATTCATTTAGCCAATTGCTGGCCCAATACTAGGCTTTAAAATAACCGGGGGAAATAATTTAGAAATATTTAAAAATGAAAGTATATATATTTAGCAGAGTGATCAATGAAAATAAATACATTACTTATATCTACTTTCTAACAAAGCAGCCATATACATAAACTTGAAATCATCTTTATCAAGATTTTTGAAGTTAAAATACTGAGTAGCTTTTAAATAAAATGTTTGAAAAGGGTTGTTCTTTCTTATTCATAAGTTTTGTATATATATATATATATATGTATTACACACTGACTTTTTGGTTATAAATGAATTCAGGTTGAGCAGGGAAAAAGAGGGGTAAAGCTGGCCTATCCGAAAAATAAAAAAATAAAAACATAACCATTACAAGTTGAATTACTATTTCGAAATTTTAAAAAATGCCATATGGGTCATAAGAAATTAGTTGACTCGTGGACTTCGTATTTAAATCACCATTTTATACTGCATGCCTCGCATTTCAAGTTATACTGCCTCGCACCCCGTAGACACTTTACATGTCAGGTTTCTTGGCAACTTGTTATTTATTGTCTTTAATATTGATATGGTATTGAGTTTAATGAAAGTGTCCGTTATATTATGCCCGTATAATTTCTCTCTTTTGGTCAAGTTAAACATTGAGTAACAGCACGAAAAAAAAGCCCTGGCGCCAGCCAAAAATCTTCCCTGGAAGTTCCAATTTTAGTTCATATTTAGTGCATTGTTTATATATATATATTTTTAAAAATAACCCTTTTTTTTTTTCATTCATAAAATACAATATGTGAAAGTCCGCCGGATGTCAATTATTTCCTTAATTGTTTCAAAGTTTTTTTTTATTATAATAACAAAAATTTCTTCCGCTTAAAAAATCACACGCACATGGAATCAATCATTCTAAGAAACGTGTGAACATGAATCTATTGAATGTTGTGGTGTGGATATGTATATGGTACCGGTCGTTCTGTTCAGGTATGTGTTTTAATCTTAACGAATTGCAAGAACATTTTAAAACAAGTGTTTATTTAAAATTCCTGAAAATTGGTAGCAGGAAAAATATTCGAAAAACTATAAATTCGCTTCGTGGCATCATAGGCATATTAAAGGATCCAAAGGGCACTACAAACAATTTCTACAAATGTGAAAAAAATGTTTTATTAGAACTTTATGCGCCAGTCAACTGACACTCAAACAAAAAATAAAAATTTAAAAAAAGATTACAAAGTACGCATATTTTTTTTCTTCAGATTTGTGAAAAATGCCTCAAATCAATGCCCTATCTCAATGTCTTTAAGATATGCAATGGAAATGGTTATGTTAACTACAAACTGTGCATGATAAAATTCTTACTTGAAATAAAAACAACAACATACATCTATGGTTCCCCTTGTTTTTTAAGCTGATTTTTTTTGCTAATAGTTACATGTTTTATTGGACCAAGCATTTTTTTTAAAAATATAAATCACTTTCTGTTATAGGACAAACACCTCCTGTGACCTGGCTTGAAGCTTCAAAAGCATGCAAAAGCCAAGGGGAGATTGTTTCGCCGATGATCGAAGACAACTTTTTCTCGACACAATATCACAATAACTCGTTTTGGACTTCGAATTATATTTTTAATCTTGGATGCAATAATTCAGGTATACACTTGAATATTTATAAATCTCAAATCTTTGGACATTTTAATGCTTATATAAGCTTTGTTCGTTTTTATGATTTTATTTGTGATTGATTGTACTTGTGTTTCAAGCACTGCATTAAAAAGAAAAAAAAATGAAAAAGTATATTACAGTATAAGCGACGCAGTAATACTCAGTCCTCTTCAATTTATAGAGCTCTTAATCTGCATTTTTGTGTATTATAGGGATCCAAAGAGGAAATATTGTGAATTTGTTACATGTCAACAGAATCGCTAAGACTTTGTTCAATTCCAACTGTTCAAAAGGTATGCTATACTAGGCTATGTAAAATATAAAGGTAGTGGTTGCACGATTTTTTTTTTTTTTTTTTTTTTTGTCTCGCCTGCGAAGCAAGGCGGGACATAGGTGCTACTTTACCGGCAGCGGCGGCGGCGTTAACTTTTTGGAAAAGTTTTATGAACACCTCCATATCTCAAGAACTATAAGTCCTAGGTTGATGAAACTTGGTATGCATATGCCCCAGTAGTAGCTTAGCACAGTTGCATCCCCATCTTTTGACGTTGACCTTGATTTTCCGGTTGAGTGACTTTGACAATTTTCAATACATATAATAGCAATGGTAAAGTTTTGCGAGCATCTCCATATCTCAAGAACTACAAGTCTTACATTGATGAAACTTGGTATGCATATGCCCCAGTAGTAGTTTAGTACAGTTGCATTCCCATCTTTTGACCTTGACCTTGATTTTCCGGTTGAGTGACTTTGACAATTTTCAATACATATACTAGCAATGGTAAAGTTTTGCGAGCACCTCCATATCTCAAGAACTATAAGTCCTAGGTTAATGAAACTTGGTATGCATATGCCACAGTAGTAGCTTAGCACAGTTGCATCCCCATCTTTTGACATTGACCTTGATTTTCTGGTTGAGTAACTTTGATTATTTCTATTGCATATATTAGCAATGTTTAAGTTCTATAAACATCTTTTGATCTCAGAAACTGAAAATTCAAAATATAGTGGAAGTAAGAAAGAATAATTGTTTCTGATGGTGCCGGCAGGCGAGAAATACTTTAGTTTTAACTCTTGTATTTATTCTTACAATAAAAATGTAATTCAAACTCCATGTTCAGTGGCGGATCCAAAGGTGGGTGTTCCGGGAGTTGGAACCCTTTCGTTTGAAAATTTTTGTAATTCAATTTATTGTAGATTCACGGCAAAATTGGTATGGAACCCCTCCTTTCGTCCACGGTGTCCACTAGTTTATGTGGTCACCCCCCCCCTTTCGTAAAAATTCTTGATCCACCCCTGATCCTCTGGTATTTACCCCCTCTTTTCCTAAAAAAACACACACAAAAGCAAAAACGATCAGATCAAATTTTAAAGTAAAAGGTGCACTTTTTCATTGTAAAAAAGATTGTATAAATAGTATTTTTCTAATATTCTTGGGAACAAAATTCAACAGATAATTATGTAATAAATATTTATGGAAGCTCCAAAGAACAATGTTCAATCAGAAAATGTCTTCAATGGTCACGTATACAGATTTTGTAAAGGTGGCTCAGACATTAGGATTACAGACATGTCTGTCCTGGGCTCAGCTATCACTGTCATGGAAATCGGTAGTAGCTATACAGTGGATTTCTTTGACGATGTCAAAGTATTTGGTAAGTAGCTATAGGTTTAAGTTTTCGTAAAGATAACCTTCTCTTTCCATGCAAAGATGAATAAAAACAATTTTCAGTGGTTAAAAAGAAACAGTAAAAAGTTTCGTAACCCAGAGCCAGTATAAGGTACTAATGATAAAAAGAAAATTAATTGTACGTTTTATACAAACAGTCATTTTAGTAGGACAACATAGTAGAGCATTTAGGAATTATCAGGTTCATAACTCCAGATTTAAGGACCTACAGATTGCAATCGATGAGGAGTGAGGTTTAGCGCCATAAAACCTAGTTTAACCGACGTTGTGTTTTGAAATGCAAGTCAGGACATCTGTGATCACCAATTTCTCCAGAATGTCTTTACATTGTTTTGTCTTTTCTTCCGGTACGAAATTGACTGGTTAGAGACAAACGACAATCGGTTTAACACCAAACCATGCTATTATATGTTCTGATTTACCAAATAGACATCTGTATGAAACAATCAGTATTCATGGAGAATATTTTTCAGGAGAAAACAAAGGTAGATGTAGCGTAGTCATGAAGTTTGCTAACCAGACCACAAAGCTGAAGTCAGGACAACAGTGTACGGCCAAACACAAGTACAAGTGTGCCAATGGTAAAACATGTCACAATTTTTATCTTCATGATAACAGTAACTGTTAGTCAAAATAAACATCTTGGGGTTTTTTAACTTAAAAAGCAAATGTAAAAATTATAACGAGGCTTCCAAGACGGCACAACCATTTAGACTACAGGTAGCAATGGGTGAATTGACGTTTGTTTTGCATGGGAGGGTACGGTTCTTATCTAAAATATATTGGGTCATAGAAAGATCTAAGGTTACCATGTTTCTATGTCCCATCTACGAAAGTAGGGGCATATAGTGTTCTGGTCCATTCTTCGTCCGTGTCAAATTATGCGAGATGCGGCATTATGTCTTTTGGATATATTCTTGTTTGTTTATATTTAGATACACTGTAAAGCACCACCAGGTAGCACATCATTTTATGTCACGAGTGCACTTAGCAGTTCCAGATAATAATAGTATAGCTCTATTTCCTTAGCGATTTTGTCTCGTTTTGAAAAGCTTAGTTTATTTTTTCACTATCAAATTGTGGTCATTTTGCCCCTTTTTGTAAAGGCTGACTTTCATAAGTATTTTAACTTCAATTGTAGGATCCAGATACACGACTGTTATAAGACTGGAACAAAACAGGTGTTATGCAGGAAATCCGATACTTGAGGGAGAAAAGCCATCGGAAGTCAAAACAACTGTAGACGGTGAGCTTATAGAAAATTGAACGAATGGGAGATACAAAATATTTCTTTTAGGGAGAAATTGACCTTTCGATGTTCAAAGGGTCATATTTTTATTTTAAGATTTTTTTTAGAAGTTTCATTGATATGATTTACATTTCTTTACCAAGATTTAAAGAAAAATCTCGAGAGAAAAATACGCTAAAATTATTTTGTGTTTACAACACCATATGCATTTTCCATAATACAAAGAATAAAGCTTGGTTTAATTCTTTTAAGGTCACAAATAGAACAGTTTTTCAACTTTTTATAATTCAAATTAAAAGATGCATCAATTTTGTTTTAACTTTCGTTTAAGGAATACAAAACTTCGACATGATGATGAGTGGGCTTGGTATATCGGGATTGGTGATCATCGGTTTGGTCATCATGATTTGCATTGCCATTTTGTAAGTATTCAAAGATTTGATAAAACGGTATCTTTATATTGATATTACATTGAGGTAAAGATGGTCTGTCGTTGCAAATGATTGACGGTTCACCGGGTTATTTTCCAATTCTGGAAAGTTGTTTAAGTGTAGAAGAAATTCGTTTATGGATAACTCTGGAATGATTAATTTATTACGTGTATGTTATTTCTTTTTTGAGGGAAGGAGTGGGGGCAATTTGCAAAATTGAAAGAATCAAATGCCAGTAGTTTTTGCATGTTGCAAAAGTACAATAAATTCTATTACATGCATAAATTCATACATTTCATAACCTCCTTCATACTTTAACATTAGTTTTAATTACCAAAAAAAGTTCCTCAATTTCCTTTTCAGACTAAAACGATGGATCCCAAAGATGCAGACAGTACTTTTGGAAAATTTACGACAGAAATACGATCACCACATGTATCAAGTAGAACAGCGCGATGAAAGGGACGTAAATTTGTGATTTTAATATATATAAACTATTTTGTATATTTATGGACTTAAATATTTTTGTCTCACTTTTTGTTCGAAAACATGTTATAAAAATTATTATCAAAATTGGTTATCACATTTTAAGATTAATTATTTATTTTCTCTTAGGTTAGATTTAGATTAAAATTGAATATTATTTGGCAATGCCCATTATTGTCATTGTGTCCGAGAAAATCTTGTACTTTTATTGTATTACTAAGTTGCGAACTAATCCATTATTAAGTTGTAAGATGGATTTATATTTTTTGTGATATTGAATGTGACAGTTTGGAGTCAGCGCTTAGACCTGACGCAACCGAATTCGTAAATAAATTTATTGTTGGAATTTAACATTGGTTATATATTGTTTTATATGTGGAGAGTCTTGTACCGTTGCCACTAAACATTTATAAAGTGTCATTTTAGGAACTTTAACCAGCGGAAAACGTTCCCCGTAACAAAATTCATTCAAAACCTCTCGCCCAAGAAATATATCCAGCATCACAGCGGGATGCTAGATGGGGAGTACGAAGCTGAGCCAGAAACGCCGATCTCACCCGGGGGAGATTCCCTGTATGAAAACGTCAATCAATTGGGACCACGTAGAAATCAAAACTTTAAGCAGACGGTCAGTTACGCCTCGTCCAACGACATGCAGCGTGCCTCAAACGAAATCCAGCGCCCTGTCACAGTACCTTTATTGGAAAACGAGGGACAAATAGAACATTCCCGCCCAAGGCTGGCCTTGCCATCACGATTTCCTTCTCGCGATCGGGGACATGCGGTGCGGCATAAAACAACAATTAATTACCGAGAGTGAATCATTCCCGCTGACCAAACCGGTCAGGAAAAGTAGACAAAGAAAATCGTCTTGTAGTAGTGCTTTGTCTAACAATTTTGCAGTCTATGAAAACGATTCGCTTGACTTAGAAAGCCTTACCGAAGAAACAGTAAACGAAGCTCAAAATAAAAAAAAGACAATTTAAACATGCACAGACCAAAGCCATTTCCTATTCCAGAGAAAAGTAACAGCAAGCCTAACTCTGGAAAAAGTTCGTCACATGGATTGACGGTTCGTGATATTAGCGGAGAGTTTGTTTTCTATTTGAACAGAAGTGGTGAAAACGAGGGCGCGTCTGGAACAGACGAAGACTACGAGTGTATTTGGAAACAAAAGAAATTACCATGCGTCGAATTATAATAAAATCATTAAACATTAATTCATTTCATACGATGGAGGGTAGATCTTTGTTCAGCATGCAATACATAAAAAAATTCACGTTTTTGAAAAGTCCACAAATTCATAGGTATAATTATCATTTAAAAAATACATTCTTACATTTGAAGCTTTGCCAGATTTATTGAGCTAGAATACACTTGATGAACTAGAGAGGACTTTTGGTATTGCCATCACTAACTAGATAAAATGATGTTTATAAATATCACATCATCATTTACTCATCAAATGAATGTAAAGTAATGGTTGATAACGCCTGGACTATGTTGCAACAAGCAAGAATGCTCAACCCTTTAGAGGCGCTCGTTCCGACCTTAGTTCCTATTTCTTTTTAGGCTTTAAAAAACCAAAATTCTAGTCACTGTTCGTCTTTTCTATTTCGTTCTAACGGGCCGAGAAAGTTAAATATTATATTAACACAAATGAGATGTGGCGCCACCTTCCTCAATTATGACCTTAGCAGAGTAGGCATCGTACAAGACCCTCTTTGCAGATGTGGATACCAGCAAGAAACACCCACCCACTTCTTTTTTGAATGTCCTCAATATACGATAATTAGACGTATACTATTTGAAAATCTATCTTTTCTATCCCCTCAAATTTCACGGAACCTATCTCTGTTTCTCACTGGCAACAACAATCTTTCCGAAAAAGATAATATGAAAATGCTTGATTATGTATTTGAATTTATCTTACACTCGAAACGATTCCTCATCTAGTATATATCAGAAAAACTCTATCACACACACACAACGCATGTTTCATGAATTTCTTATTTCTTTCTTTTCTTCCATTTTATTCCTATATATTTGTATATTTACGTGCATGTCGATTGATGTTATTATTTTGTTTGAATTGTAATATCGAGAGGACTTCATAAATATTATGTACTTGTGTCCAATTCCCATTTGAAATAGATTTCAAATAAAATATGATTAAACTAATTTCTTTTTACATCTATTATTGCAATAAGTGCATGTTTGATGAGTGATCCAACTTTACTTTGCCAATGATTAAACTTTTTTTTTGGTCAGCGTGTTTGTTGCGCTACTGAGACGATGCAACCCTATTCAGCCACCTAGGGTACACACTTTGGTTAGAAATTGCACTATTTGCGTAGACTCTGCCAAAGGTTCCAGAATTTTGAAAATACCACGAGGACTGTTAACTTATATATGTCTTTGAATTTTCGGACTACCGACATTCAATGCCTAATTGATACTTCTTTGCTGCTCGAACACCTCCTTCTCGAAGTTTTTCCAGTAGATTTAAAAAAAAACAAGATGTTACTACTTTATCCGAATACAAGCAAGAAAGAGCCCGCTGGCAAAAATTCTATGTTTTTTTAAAAATTATATAGAGGAATTTTGTAAACTATCAAAATGCAATTGCTCTAATGATATTTATTCACTGTAGAAAATTTGAAATCTGTACCCATTATAGATTTTCACAAAACAAATTGTTGACGAACGGACACACGGATAAGGTGAACCATACATAAGAATATGGGACAGCTCAGCAGGGGCCTCGTTATCTATTACCATCGCACGATGACCGTTTCGCCGATAATATTTAACATTGTTTTATATGGGAAAATTCCAATCGTGGTCACAATTTCTTCTACTATGAATGCATTATTACTCCGTGAATATTTTCCCACGTCCGGTCAAAAACGTCTAACATTTATAAATATGCTGATGTAAAAAATATTTCTGTAAGTGATCATTTGGCAGTTCCCTATCAGTTTGAAAATATGACTATAAAATTGACGACTTCCACATTAAGTTCATTATAATACTATAGAGCAAAAGAACGTGCCAGTAAAACACACAAGGATTAGATATTTTTAATTTTATAGATAAAACACACCTAGAAAAAGTACATTTACTCTTCTGTAAAATTACATTAGGAACAAACAAATGCTCAACAAATGTTGTCAACAGAGCTGAACTAAATAGAAATCCATTAGAATGCTTCATTAACATTCAAACTTTAAAATACCTAGCAAGGTTAAATTATCAAGAGCTTAAACCTTTACTTAAAGAAGCTTTTGGGTTGTCAAAACAGTTAGATTCAGAAGGAACTTACACATGGTATTCATATGCCAAAACTTTAACTAAAGATATTCATATGGACATAAAAGATTTTACTAATTGTACTAATTCTAAAATTCTTAGTAAACTTACAAATAATATGAAAAATAATGTAAATAAATTTTATAAAGATATCACACTTGATAAGATAAATAAATTTGATGAAAATAATAAGGCCTATTTATATAAATACTTCAAAACTGAGGATGAGGAGGAATATTATCTCTCCCATCCTAATTTCAAATACAGACAAACTTTCACAAAATTTAGAATATGTGACCACAAACTTCAAATTGAAGTTGGAAGGTATAATAAGATACCAAGAGATAAAAGATTATGCACTTTCTGTAATAAAATAGAAGATGAGAATCATTTCTTTTTTCATTGTCAGAAAAACCAGGCGCTTCGAAATATAATGTTTGAAAAATTGAAATTAATAGATAATAATTTTGAATCTTTAAATGAAATAAATAAATTGAAATGGCTCTTAAATCCATCAACACCGGATCAAATCACAATAGTTTATTCTTTTATTATACAGTCATTAGAACTGGGGAGAGAGGATACTCTATAGATAATTTACTGTATTTTCTGTTGTTGTTCATGTTGTACATTGTATGTTTCAATTCTGTATTTATGTTTGTATTGTAAATGTATGCTGTTATCCCTAATTGGGACATGTTTGCATTAATAAACGGTTTAAACGGTTTAAAATAAAGTATGAACTACTGGGTTCAGGAAAAGCGTCATATCTAATTCGATTTTCATATCACGATTTTTTCCGGGTCCATAGAAATACCCAAGAATACCCAAAAATACCCAAGAAAACCCAAGAATACCCCAAAATACCCAAGAATATCTTAAATAAAGTAGAAAATATGGAAAGAAGATTAAATATTGAATTATTTATCGATAAAAACATGTCTTAGATTAATATGCACTATTTTTCAATGCCGTATGCCACATTTTTGGGTATTCTTGGGTATTTCTATTATCCAATCTTGTGTGATTAATCAGGTGTGAATACGTAAACTCTTGCTTGTTTTTTACTTATGTATAATTATAAACATACATAATTTTATACGGACTATAAAACAAAACAAAAAGAGAGTTTTCTATCAGATTAATCTGCGCATCTAAAATGTATTTTGTAATACATAATCGGAATTTTATATATGTGTATCCCGGACACGGGCCATATATATTAGCGCAAAGATTTCAAAATGCTTGAAAATCTCTATTTCTGAATGTTCTATTTTTTTAAAATTTTTTTAAACTAATATTTTTACATGTTTTTTTTACCTATGCCTTTATCTAAGCCAATTCTAGAGTTGGCAATATATAAATTCACCTTTTTACAAAAAATTATAAGTTTGTATCCATAATTATTTGGTTGACAGTCGCACTGAGTGACTCTTGTAAGAGGAATATTCTGAGATAACAGATTTTTGTAGTCTTCTAAATAAGATAAAATATCATCATCATGATCTAAGTGAAATAACTTTTTTTTGATCTGGAATGATATAGTCATTCCGTGTGCTTGTCTTGGCATTTAAATCGCCAACTAACCCATAGTAAAAGTTACATTCCTTTAACAAATCAAGTAATTCTTTTTCTATTTCCTCAAAAGCGTCAATATCTGCATATTTTGAGCCTTCTGGTGGTATGTAAACACACCCTATCAAAACATCTTTATCATATTGAAACAATTCTTTTGAAAGTTTTACCCATTGTACAAATTGACTTTCAGAATTAATAAAGTTAATGTATTTTGCAATAATAGTTTTATACAATATACATATACCTCCTGACTTTTTTGTTACATTTTTTCTATTTTTTGTGATGTACTTATAACCTTTTGGAACCTCTAATATATCATTATCATCTAGTTTAGTTTCAACAAACATACAAATATCATAGTTTTCTACAGTTTCATTAAATTCAATAAATTTAAGTTTGATTTTAAACCACAGATATTAAGATACAATAAGTTCAAAGATGTGTTAATACATTTATTTTGTCCTCTTGTACACCTGTCCTATTCTCTATTCTGCATCTGTTGTTGACCATTCAACTGTTGGTCTTTTGGAGGTTGCCAGGGTTGTCTGGGTGAAAAGCCTGGTCCTGTTCCTGGACCATATCTTGGAGGTGGACCCAATCCCCTTGGTGGTTGAGGCTGAAATGGACCTCTAGGAATAAATCTTTTTTTTTTCAATGAAAAGTTTTTCTTTTACTATCACAGCATGGTGACCTTTATCCCTAGCATCCTTCATAAATGGCAGTTATTGTTTTCTCCTCTCATGCAATAACTTCTGGTGGAAATTGTTCTTGGACTACATATTTGTCATTATCTTTTAATTTGGCTATTGCAGTTTCTAAAACTTTATTCCTGTCTTTTCTCCTTTCAAATTTTGCTATAATTCCTCTTGGTGATTTGTCAGGTTTGGGCTTAAGTCTGTGTACAACATGGAAGGGAATCTCATCTGTAATACCAAGAATGTTCTTTATGAACCCAACTACTTTTTCCTCTGTGTTTTCTTCAATATCATAGTTGTCCTCAATGCCTCTAAAAATGAGATTGTCTCTCATTGACCTGCTTTGTTGCTCAACTAGTCTGTTTCTAAGATGACAGTTCTCTGTCATTAAATCATTCAACTGTCTGTTTATACCATTGCCTAAACTGTGCATCTACAAGGCCTTGATCTAATTTTACTGAGTTATTAGTGTTGGTGTCTACTTTGTCCTTAATCATTGAAATTTCACTATCAAGCTTTTTGAACTGACCTTCCATAGCCACAACTCTGTTTAGAATGTCATCCAACATGTCTAGTTTTTGAAGTTTTTCTGTTATTGTGTTCATGAAGAAGTCCATTTGAGTTTTCATTTGTAAGGTTTCTGGTGGCCACGTGGTGGTGGTGGTGAAGGCGTTGAAAAGGGTTTATGAGGTGAGGTTGTACTGGTGTCGGGAACGGCGCAGATGGGTGGTATGGTGTGAAAGGATAACCAGGATACGGCCCGTACGCCGCATTATTGGCAGATGCAATCACGTTACTTGTGTCCTGAATATCTGGTGTTTGGAATGGGGTTTTATTGTTTATTTGTTTCAATTTCGTTTCCGAATCATTGTTGTCGGCTGTTACAGGCTAGGGGGAAACATAACTAGCCCGTAGTTAATACTTTAAATAAGGCTGATCAAAAACACGTCTGCTGCCATTACAACATTTATTCTCACTACAAATTACGTCACATGTACAAACAATAATGTGGGAAAAGGGACACAACTCTAAATTACAAAAACAATTACGACCATACAATACAACTACATAACACCCATGCTGAACTTGGATTTTTCTCAAAGTACATCTCTATAAGTTTTTCTGTAAAATGGAAATGCAATCATTTCCAACCTTCTAAAAAAATCTTACTGTAACTTTGATTCTTCTAAATAAAAGTGTCCTGGGAACATTGAAACCAGGGAAATACAATTATTTCCACTACAAACTTGAAACGGGTAAATTGAAAATGTTTGTAACTCTAGAAATATAATACTGCGCCATGTCATCGCGGGTCAAACAGTTCAACGTTACACAAATGTCACACAGATCTATAACGGTAATACACAAAATATGTAAATACTTCATCTTTTAAGGAGCAGCATCCAAAAAAAAATCCATAGTTGAAATTCACAAAATGATGTTCTTTCGATAAAATGATCCAAAATTGAAGTCATAATCAAAATTGTGAAAAAATTTTAAGCCACGTGGTGAAATTTCTTGAAGTTCAAATGCCGAATCGGAAGCAACAAGTCCAATAATTCACAAATAAAGTACATAAAACATTAAACAGGATCCCTTTTGAGGTTCTCCACCATGTTACAGGCTAGGGGGAAACATAACTAGCCCGTAGTTAATACTTTAAATAAGGCTGATCAAAAACACGTCTGCTGCCATTACAACATTTATTCTCACTACAAATTACGTCACATGTACAAACAATAATGTGGGAAAAGGGACACAACTCTAAATTACAAAAACAATTACGACCATACAATACAACTACATAACACGGCCATCTTTGCAGGGTTTATTGGTGAAGGGGTACCTGACTCCATCTCAGTTTACGTTTCTTATTATCCCTTTTTCGTATCATTTTTATGTGCCATTTGGTCATCTAAAGTCTATTTGTCACATTGGGACTCTACTTTACGGTAATACTCCACATTGTCTAGTATAATTTTCATCTTTCGACCAGGGCTTCATAACACTACATGTACTCTTGCCGCCATTTTTTTTATTGATATAAAGGCAGGTTGGCTGAAAAAATTATAGCAGCTTTTAAAAAAAATTGCTCGCCCTAACACGCAAAAAAAAATCCAGCCTCGGCTTTTTCCGAAAATTAAAAAGCAGGACGAAGAAAATCACAATAGCCCCCTATAAAAATCAAATGGGTGATCCCTAATCATTTTAACAAATAACAAAATTTTTAAAAAATTGACAAATAACAAAATTAAATATTTGACAAATAACAAAAAATAATGTTATGCTATTTTATATCATTTGTTGCATTTGATTAAGCATAAAAAAAAACTTATAAAAAAAAATATATATTTTTTTTCAAATGTGATATTAATTTTTTAAGGCTTTTCTTATTTATAAGGAACCGGCACTACGTGCAATACGAAATAATATGCCTTAAGGTTTTAGTAGGTAATTGATACGGACGGCACATGCTAGGCGGGGTAATCGAGACATCAAAGGATGACAGGTTTTTGTCTTCCCTTCTGTAATAATTAAAAAATTTGAAGTATAAAGAGGTGTTTCGGGGGTATTCTAGGGTATTCTTGGGTGTTCTTGGGTATTTTTGGGTATTCTTGGGTATTTCTATGGTCCGTTTTTTCCCACGTCTGGCAATGTTCTTCAAATATTTATCTTTACAATGATGTAAAAAACATAATTATAAAGTAATATTTGATGGTTCCCTGATCATTTGAAAATGAGAATTTCTGGTCTTTTTTTGTTTACAATGTAGCTATATCATTTTTTCAATAAACAGGAACGTTTATTGCCTTGAAAAGTTAGAAAATTATTTACAACGCACAAAAATGTTCTTGTATTTGCTTTGTTTTCTTTGTGACATATTTTACTGGTTTATTCCTAATTGTCCCACATTTTAAAAATATGCTATTCCTAATTGTCCCACAATATGAGTTCTGATTGTCCCACATTTTTGTTCTAGGTAAATAATTCTTAGATAAACAAAAACAATGTTTTTATAGTCATTAAAACATAATTGATGTTAAAAAAATAGAAAAAAAATGTTGCAAGACTTAAAATGAAAAAAAACGAAATTGTGTAAATATTTCAAAAAAATAAATTTCAAAATTCATATAAGTAATATTAGTAGTAGTATTAGTTAACTTTAAATGCGACCAATTTATTAATTAAAGTATCCCAAGCTGATATATTAATAATTTTGTGTATTGAAAATTAGCTTAATCATTAAAAAAAATTAAAAAGGTTTTCAGAGTTTAAACTGTGACCCCCGGTCGAAAATTGCGATTTACGGTGTAACATGAATATGTCTCCAAAACCTGAAAATGAACAATATAATGATATACGTCATGTATATAATAAATCTAGTAATGTGTATTGTGAAATCAAAAAAAATATAATTAAAATTGATCAATTTAATTTAGATAGCTAAAAACTTGCAATCTTAATTCAATATTGTATCTATTTACTGGCTTTTCGATTTATTCTATACCCAAATTTTCATATTTTATATAGATATTTTAAATTTTGATTTAAACAGTGGTTTAAAATTTATTGTTTTTATCGAGAAAATATATTATACAAAGATGCCTTTAATTATCAATTGTAAGTTTTTGTGTGATGGTAGTTTATCTTCTGTTAGCAGGTCTAGTAGATACCCACTCTGCGCTGCAAGATGTCAATAAATTACACTTATCTTTTATCAAAATTATCCTGATAGCAAAAGACATGTTTATGGACAACTGTGCTGACGTGTTCAAATACATTCTATTCGAATCGTTTTTTTTTTTTGTGTGTGTTTTTTTATTGGGGGGGGGGGGTGAAGAAAAAACATATTCAAATAATATTAATAATTACAGGGGTATTTCCCTACAAAACTGCTTGGCAAAACTGTTTAGTGCAGTAATTAATGCTAGACTAGTTGATTTTTATGAAGATAAATTTGCAAACCAACAATTTGGTTTTAGAGTCAATCACAGGACCACTGATAGTATATTTATATTAAAATCTTTAATAACCAAGTATTTAACAAAAAAGAAGACTAAAATATTTTCTTGTTTTGTTGATTTAAGACGTGCCTTTGATACAGTGTGGCACGATGGACTCCTGTATAAATTGAGGGAGAACAATGTTGGCATTAAACTTTTTAGCATTATTAAAGATATGTATAAATCATGTGAGTCTTCAATTAAAATTGAAAACACTTTTTCAGACTATTTTCAAATCAAAAGAGGTGTAAAGCAAGGTGATAGCTTGAGTCCCACATTGTTTAATTGTTTCATTAATGACTTGCATTCAGAATTTGATAACCATTGTGATCCTGTTTGTTTAGATAGTACATATCTTAGTACATTAAGCTTTGCAGATGATCTTGTGATTTTATCAGAAACAGCCTCAGGATTACAGCAAGCACTTAATAAGTTGGAACTGTATTGCCATAAATGGCAATTAACAGTCAATACAAGTAAAACTAAAATTATTGTTTTCCAAAAGAACTCAAAGGCAAGTTTGGTCTCTAATAATTTTTGTTATAAAAATAATATATTAAATGAAGTGAAGGAATTTAACTTCTTAGGCATTATTATTTGCCATACAGGGAAATTTAAGTCATCCCAGGAACTTTCTAAAAAGGGATTAAAAGCACTATTCTCTATTAAAAAGTATATGTCAAACTTCAAACATACACCAGTAGAACTGTCATGTAAATTATTTGACAATTTAATCAGACCTATAATTTTATATAACAGTGAGATCTGGTATATGGATGATTATTTCTCAATGTATAAAGCACTTCAAAGATCTAGTGTAAGTGGAAAAAATGTTGATATACTATCATTTTCTGATAAGCCTGCTTTTGAAAAAGTACACAATAAATTTTGTAAAAGTGTTTTGGGTGTAAGAAAAACAGCATGTAATATTGCTGCAAAATCTGAACTTGGTAGATTACCACTAGATTCTTTTATTAAAACACAAGTTATTTGCTACTTTTCTAGACTAAACTGTGTAGATATAAACCCTCTTGTTAAAGAAGCACTCTATTTAAATAAAAATCTTTACACAGATGGTGTGTATACTTGGTATAGCTTTGCTAGATCTGTTATGACATAATTTGAAATAGATTATGAAAATTTTGAGAATGACAATAAAAGTTTTAAGGAAATTAATAAGTTACACATAAAAAGAGAAAACAAAAAAAACTATTAAAGAGAAATATGATGAACTTATAATAAACAAAATATCTAGCTTTGATGCTTCCTCGAAATTATACCTTTACAGCAAGTTAAAGTCTGATGTTAATGTTTCAGATTACTTAAACCTTCAAAACTTTAATAGTAGAAAAATACTTACCAAACTACGTATTAGTGACCATAATCTAGAGATCGAACTTGGTAGATACAAGAATATACCAAGAGAACAAAGATTTTGTAAATCATGCAAAATAATTGATGATGAAGCTCATTTCTTCTTTCATTGTCAAATTAATAATAATATAAGAAAAACATTTATTGACTCAATACAAAAACAATATGCCAATTTTAACCAGCTTGAAACCATTGATAAATTGATTTTTGTACTTAACCCAAATATGGATGTTTTGCCCACGGTTGTTGATTTTATAAAGCAATCATTTGAGTTGCGACAGTGAGATCCCCATTGGTCAAAGTCATACATATTTGTAAATACAATGTCTTTGTATGTAGAGTTACATGTTCATTGTTTTTTGTATGTTTTTACACGTATATTTGTATTTGCTTAACCTCTTTGAGGTTTTTATTATGCAATAAAGTTATTTATAAAACATTAGCTTGTCAACGACTGAAATCTGGTGATCAAATTATAGATGCATTCCGTAGCTCCTATTGTTTTAGGCAATACACTTCGACATACCACAAAATCTTATTCGCTCATAGGTTGTAACAGTACACTAATGGGAGTAAAAAACGTTTGAGCAAAAGTACACTTATTCAAAGGAACGCGATTGCGCTTTACGTCTGGCTTTCAGCTACCCAAACCAATACGGCTCATTTCAACCATAGATGCATTCATAGTCACCCTACCTAATGTACACTTGACATTTGATTGTGAGTTGGTCGCAAATGGCATAAATTAGGACGCCTCAAACTTTGCAAGGTAAGAAAAACATCATTATGAAATGATTATTTATTATTTAGTTGCACAGTTCGGGGGCCTGTTGATAAAGCTATATTGCAGTACCATTCTTTTTCAATTTGGTTCAGTCATTTTATCGTTGCACGTGTTTTAACAAGATAAAAAGGGGGTGTCTTGAGGGTAAACATTGCATTTTCTATGTTGTTTTCAAATAAGGTCATGTTTTCTTCATTTATCCACTTTTTTTTCAAATGTTGCTTTAATAATTGTTCTTATTAAAGATTTAACTTGCTTAAAAATATGATTTTCGATGAATAAATAAGGAACACACAATTTGCAAATGTGTAGATGAAGAACAAGCATTTTCGTTAAGAGGTTGTCCGTTTCACTTGTTACAATTAGTATAAGGCTATTGCGACTTCCGTTCGCGTTTCCGTGAAGGATGGAAGAAGTGCGTCTTCGAGGTTAGTCTATACAATGAACTGCGTGGTTGAAAAAATGAATTGTCTTGAAGGTTTGAGTATTTTTATCTATTGTTCCTTAGCTCTTGTTGATTTAATTTGAATGTTTATTGAATTGTTTATTATTGTATGCGTAAGTTTTGTGCTTTGTTAAGGATAATTAATTCTTCTGTTAATGCCTCTTTTCAGTGTGAGATGACCAGGTTGAGATGCAAGCACTTGCAGCGATCTCACACTGGTCAATCAACCAATCATAACCACCGTTACTGATATCCATTGATGATGTCGACTAATGAAATGTAATGTTATTTAAATCTTTCTGTTTTCAGAATGGAACCACCTAAGGTTTCAGTATATAACAATTAAATTTTTATTGAAAAAAAATAGGTTCATACGTGTGTTCTTGGAAAACCGGCAATGATCTTTCACTCGTGATATAATTTCTAAGGTCTTTATGCTCGTTCCGCTGCGCTTCACTTGCAGAAAACCTGAAAATTTCTATCACTTGTGAAAGATCAGTCTGTCTTTTTTAAGAACTTATTCCATACTGCATTATCTTCCATAATGGAGGGATGGGGCAAAATAGAAACCAGGAAGACCCGAGGCAGTTATTAATATACCATAACGATTGAAGGAAGGCATTTTTATATCAGAGAGTTGACAATTACAAGAGGATCTCAGGAGCCAGCATGAACCTCTTACTTACCGCTTAAGCCATAACGGTCTCTTTTATAAAGGGTTATCTGACAACTTCGACACAATAAGGACTTTATTGGAGCTAATGCGCTGAAAATTTATGCCTCCAACAGCTTTTCTTATTCTGTAATAGTTTTCATTCAAAAGTGCAAGAACATGAAAAACGCCATTTTTATCATAAATGGGCCTTTACTCCTAAAAGGTATCATTTGTCGACTAAGACTCGACATCAACGTCTAATTTCTATACCCTGTCACACGTAGTGGCGAGGTATTATGTTATAACCTCACTTTCTTTCGGTGTCTGTCCGTCCGTCCGTCCGTCCGTCTGTTCGTTCTCCGAAGGTTTCCGAGTGATAACTTAAAAACGTGTCAAAGGATTTATATGATATTTTGCATAGCTGTTGAAAACTATAAAATACAGGTCAAGTTTATAAATTTTCCAAATTTGAAAATGATGAAATTTTCTGGTCAAAGAAATTTAACTCATTTATTTTCTGTCTCTATTTAGATGTATAGTATATACAGTATAGTTTACAAATATATTTGATGAATATCGTGGCAGGTACTGGTATCATTTAATGTCCCATTACATGCCCTATTATTCCTTTTGTCATAGTCGCCGAGTGATAATCCAGTTTAAGTGATTTTACCCTCCCTATGTTCTATTTTAGTACTTGTAATTTATCGATTCCCTTAAAAAAGGGACCGCTTGTTGCCAACGTCATACATCATTCGTTTCTTAATTGGTTCAGAGGTTTCAGAGGAGAAGCTTTTTTATATTATTTACATACGACGGCGGATGAAAAGTGATGGCATAACTTATATGTCCAGGTGAGCTTAAACAAGGGCGTTGATTAAAATTCACATGAAATGCAATCAAGTAGGATTTAGACACTGGAAAGTGAGGAATAGTTAAAGTCGGACAACCTAGCCTTATTCAGAGGGTCCTATGATTACATCTGCATTAGTGTTTAACGTACAAGGAACATGTCATTTTTTACTACAGCACTATGTGTAGTTAAGGCTTACCATATGTAGGCTGGAAAAAGACTTAATATCTATAAATCAAAGTTTCACCATAGCGAATATACCCAGCTTCTTGTAACCTTGAAACATATTTGTAATATATCATTTTTCTTCTTTAAATAAACGCACTACTATGTCGTTGTATATGTTTGTTAACCTTTTCCAACCTCTCTATCTATATAACGTGTTACAGACAACACCTGATCAATTTAGAGTGTACTGTTAGAACACTTACTTTTTACTATGTTGCCCCGTTAATATTATGTATTGTCATTCTTATTACATTATAATGATATCTATATATATAGCAGGGCAATATTTAGCAATTATCGAAGTGTTTTGATAATTTAAGACCTCGACAACATCCAGTGTACATGTGCATGTAATGGTTAAACAAGTTTAACTTGTTTATATCCAATTTAAACTTCGAGCATGTGTGGCAATTATTTTCAAGATTCAAGATTCAAGATTTTATTAATAAACTCAGGCACAGTGTGCAACATGAGCATACAAAAATGCAAACAATACAACATAAATACAATTTAACAACAAAGAAACAAGGAAGACAATGAAAAAAAAACCATAGAAGATGGAGATAAACAGCTTAATTAAATAATTTACATAAACCTTTAATAAATAGCGATACATTTTGGAGCAGACGTACATTACATAAAGACAACATTCTTGCCATTTTTTCAACACTGCTATGGGTAAGGTAATATTTAGGTATATATTTTAATCTAAGAGTCTGGATTTCTGGATGAGGACAAATAAAGAAATAATGATATTCGTCGCCTACACACTCTCCTAAACATTTTGTACACTTGCGATTTTCACGGCTAATATTATTCCATCTGCCCGTTTCTATAGGAATTTTCAAATTGGATAGTCTCAATTTTATAATAAACTGTCTAAAATTAACTGGTAACCTTAATAAATAATTTTCTAGACAAAAATCTTGCTTAAAAAGTGTATAAAATTGACCACGTGAAGTATTAGCCAGATCATGCCGCCACTTTTGGCAAAATTGATCAATAAGTACTTGTTTCACACATGTCTTCATCCATGTTGTGTTAACAGAAATTTGATTTTGAAAAATAAAACTCATTCCAATTTCATCAAAAATATTTGATATAGTCTTGATATAAGGGAACTCATAATGACCGTCCCTAGATAGACTTAACATTAGTCTATATACTTTAGATGAGAGTTAATCTACTCCAGAAACATAACATTCTTAATTTAATTGTTACATTCAATGGATATCTACCCAGTTCACCATAAACTAAACAGCTAGGTGTGTTTATTCTGACCCCGAGAATTCTCTTTAAAAATTGTAAATGAACTTTTTCTATGTTGTCATTCTTGCCAATGCCAATAATTTCACTGCCATAAAGTAGGATAGGAGACACAAGTGAATCAAAAATTTTCAATTGCAAATCAATAGGGAGTTGTAAATTTCTAATTTTGTAGTAGACAGCGTACAAAGCTTTCTGGGCTTGTTCAATTAATCTTTTTTTTTGCTGTCATGAAATTACCAGTATATTTGTATAAAATACCTAAGTATGAATACGTATCTGTGTATTCTAATTCTGTACCATTTAATGTAAGTTTAATATTTGGCTTAAATTTTCTTTTGGCAAAAATAACAACTTTTGTTTTTTCAGTGTTTACATCAAGTTTCCATAGTGTACAATAATCATTAAATGCATTAAGTAAACTTTGCATACCTTCCAATGATTCAGAAAACAAGATGGTATCATCAGCATAAAACAATAAGTAAATTTTCATATATATATGTAAGTGATCCAAAAATACATCATCAACACAATTTAAAGAAGATATATTTGATTCGTCCAGAAATTTTTCCAAATCATTGATAAATAATGCAAATAAGAAGGGAGACAGATTTTCACCTTGGCGGACACCAATTTCACAGGCAAAAAAATCTGAAAGGATGCCATCTTTTGTAACACATGATTTAACATTTGCGTACATATTTTTTATAATATTGAAACATTTCCCTTGGATGCTCGATTTAATCATTTTTGTCCACAGACTACTTCTGTCTAGCTTATCAAAAGCTTTACTAAAGTCTACAAAAGTCACAAAAAGTTTTTTCTTCTTTGAAAAATATAAATTGATAAATGTATCCAAAATGAAAATATTATCCAAGGTAGAATGCAGCTTTCTGAATCCTGCTTGAGATTCATTTATAAGATTAATTTCTTCAGAAAAAGCGGTTAATCTATTATTTATTATACTGGTAAAAACTTTACTAAAGCAACTAACTAGACTGATTGGTCTATAACAATTGGGATTCTTGCGATCTCCTTTGTTTTTATAGACAGGATGAATAACACCGATTGTCCAGGATTCAGGCACAACACCGGTCGTAAAAATAATGTTAAATAACTTCACATACACAGGCATCATAACATACAGCGTATTCTTGATATATTCGTTAGTAATTTTGTGCATAGTTTGTGTTACCGAATGAGCTATTTAAGTTTTATATTTATTATTCCGATAATAAGAAAAAATAAACTTTTATTGGAGAAAAAGTTAAACTCTTTATTAAAAAGTGGTGTTTTCGACAACACATAGTTCATTTTTAACCTAAACATTGGACAGGGTGATAGTATGACAGTAGATTTTCGTCAGAGGCATATCCATGGGTTGTTTTTAAGTCGCCTTTTTGTAATGTTGTTTTAGCACATGTTTGTAATGTTGTTTTAGCACATGTTTGTAATGTCAGTTTCTTTAACTTGGGTTAGTATACGGCATAACTATATTAACCCTCAGTACCTTTATGAACTCAGTATATGTATATTTGTAGCTAGCTTGTGATCTTCACGAAACCAATAATAATACTGATTTATCTTTTTCTCTTGAAAGAAAAGAAAGAATTGTAATGATAAAAGCGGATATATCTTTTTTATTTTTTACCTTAGAATGCTTCTTTGTATAAACAATGAGGCTGTTCTTTTCTCTGTGAATTTCCTTTGAACGGCAATATATACAATAAAGTATATGTATCAAAGCATTCGAACGTGGTCATAACGGGGTATGATATACTAACGGTAGGTCCCGTGTCCGGCGACAGGATTGTTTTTTCGAGAGGGATTTACAATTGTCCTGTTTTTTGTTTTTTTTCTTCAAGAGAATAATCAATAAAAATGTAAACTTTGGTGATATTTAGTGATTTTTAACTGAAAGCGTAGAAAAAATGCTTCCAACGGGTAGGCATATTTTAGTATTATCATATTGTATAACAACACCAATTCCTATAAAAAATGTGATTCCTAATTAAAATTGTCGGCTGTTTTTTGAATTTTTACCTTTTTGCATTTTTCGCCCCTAAAAAGAAAAATATATTGAACGAGATTGCTAACCATTACAAGTGAACATCAATGTTATATTATGGCATCCTGAACATTGATGCCAAAAAGTTGCGTCTTACATATTTTTGAATGAAAATAAAATACATGTCCAGGCTTTTTCAAGAGGCGTCAAGGTTTTTGCAAGAGAGGTCCGACTCGAATCCGACGAGAAATAACAAAGATATTTGCAATTTAGTGTTAATTTCTTAAAATCTCACCTTTATAACTTCCGCAAGTGCGCGTTTTAATTCCACAGGCCCTTGTGACGCAATAGGGGGAACCGATGGCGGGATTAATTTGTTTATATTAGATACAATAACAAACGGTAGTATATCTCTTGCATCTAGTTAGTAATTAAATGATAATTAATGCATTCAGATTACTAGATATGTGATATAAAATACATTTTTAAAATCACTTAACATTTAGAACAGTTAAGTTTAATGTAGATGAAATAATAGATTATAATTATTGATAATAAATCCTTAATAAAAAACACCAACTGAATATTCTTTCAAAATCTTTCAAAAAGATGACAGGTCAGTTATTCTACTGATTATATTTGTACCATGAAATGAGGCTACAAGGAAGGAACACATATTTTTGGCCATTCCAAATTTCTGTGACTTATTGTTACTTTTCGATGTAACTGGCAGCATACTTACATATACTTATATAATAAAAATTTGCATTCTGACATGAATTCACCATAACTCTAGGTAAACTTGTTATATATAGTTTCTTTTACTCCATCATATATAGATTGCTTACACGTGTACCCGTCGGTCTGTGTGTAAGTTTATAGTTTTGCTTTTTGTTAATGATGAATTTCTACACAAGTTTGACAAAAAAAATGAAAGAATAATTCATTTTAGATAATCTGTTATTGGACCCTGAGACAATAATTAATTCGATATAATTTTCTCAGTTGAACCACGTTTTCTGAAGAAAAATGATATATTAAGAATAATTGTATACACTACCAACAATTTACTTACATTTTATCGGTACAAAAACAGCCAGTATATATACAGTACTTTTCTGCCCAGTCATATTGCAGTACATTTCATACCCGTCATTTTGCAGTACTCTTATTATCTGTCATTTCACAGTAATGATAGTTGCAGTCATCTACCAGTACTGTCATAAAATGTTAATTTACAGTACTGCTATATTCAGTCATTTTACAGTACTGCAATTTGCAGTCATTTTACAGTACTGCAATTTGCTGTCATTTTACAGTAATGCTTATTGTTGTCATTTTAAAGTACTGCTATTTGCTGTCATTTTACAGTACTGCAATTTGCAGTCATTTTACAGTACTGCAATTTGCTGTCATTTTACAGTACTGCTTATTGTTGTCATTTTACAGTACTACTATTTGCTGTCATTTTACAGTACTGCTATTTGTTGTCATTTTACAGTGCTGCAATTTGCTGTCATTTTACAGTACTGCAATTTGCTGTCATTTTACAGTACTGCTATTTGTAGTCATTTTACAGTACTGCTATTTGTAGTCATTTTACAGTACTGCTATTTGTAGTCATTTTACAGTACTGCTATTTGTAGTCATTTTACAGTACTGCTATTTGTAGTCATTTTACAGTACTGCTATTTGTAGTCATTTTACAGCGATGTTATAACTGAGTTAATAGCGGTTTTGGTTATACTTTACACGATGCTTTCTATGTATGTATACCTCTTGTTTGTTAGGTGCTTTACTTCGTTAGCAGTATCCTGTAAATGATTTAGTGGAGGAAAAGGAGCACACAATAAGGCCAATCCGGGTGGATACTTCTTTTGACCGCTATTGAAAAGATGCAGATACATGTAGCTTCCTGTAGGGGATCTTAATCTTATCAGGAAATGAAGCAGGGTACTTTTATGCGCTAAAATTCAGGCGTTTTTTTTCAAACAGGTTTTACGCATTATGGCATCTCTCGACAACAGGGCTCATTCAACCACACTTCACAGAGGCTTCGTGTCGTAGAGGTATAGTACTGGTGAATTGTGTGAGGCATAAAAGTCGAGTTAGAGTGAAAATTGACAATGGTGAGGTGGTGGAAGAAACAATGAGGTACCAAAGAGGCATCCGAATATCGTAAGTCCGAAATTTCGAAGACAAAATCAAAAGACGAGAAATACCAGTACAACGACAGCACAAAGAAACAAACAACATAAAGTTACAAAAAAGCACAACTGAAAGACAACCGGCAACAAGAACTCAAGTCGCAACAAGAGTGAACTCAGGTGCTCCGGATGATGGAAATGTTAGTACGAATGTAGTTGGTCATGTGTACAGGTTTCTGAGCACTTTATAAAGGAATTATACCAACACGCCTGTTGCTAATTTGGGCCTATTAGCTCTCTAAACCCGCATGCTGTTAATTTATTACGAAGAGGTGTGTATGTTTAAAAACCTTGATTACAATTAAGATTTCTACACGTGGGCAATGTCCACCGTCGCCGCATTAAAGTTGAAAATTTACTTTGACAATCTAGTCTCATTGTTCATGTAGAATTTGTCATCCTCAAAATCATGAGTATTAATATACATACAACTGCATACTAAAATGAAAAAATCTCGAGCCAAATCTGTTCAGCAGCCTCAGAGGAGCCCACAGGGGGTTCCTATGACCTACAATACACTATGTGGATAAAATCCCATAACTCGTATACAATTCGCCAAATCAAAATGATGTTGCAATATGATCAACTACATATGATGACAATCAATCCTACAAAACTTCATCAAAATCCGTTGAGCAGTCTCAGAGGAGTTGCGCTCACAAAGTGTTCATATGGCCTAAAATGAACTCCTACAAAATTCGTTGAATCAAAATGAAATTGCAATATGATCAACTACAGATCATGACAAACAATTCTACAACATTTCATCAAAATCTGTTGAGCGGTCTCAGAGAAGTTGTGCTCAGAAAAGTGTGACGGACGGACGCACGGACAATCTAATTAAAAACCGGGAGCAATGCGAGATAGGTTTTCAATTAGATTGTTGCACGGTGGGGGACAAAAAAAAGGTAGATTTAAAACATTATTTCGCTGGAAATTATTTCCATGTTAACCTGGTTAACAACCTGACATGTGTGTTGCAACAAGCAAAAACTGCTAACCCCTCCGAAGCACCGATTTCACTCTTGTTACAACTTAAGTTTGCACTGTTGATTGCTGTTCATTTGCTACACTGTATATTTGAGTGGTGGGTCTTTTTGTATACACGTTTCTTTGCGTTGATTGATTTTGTCCTTGCCCGTTCGGACATTTGACATTTAATTAAATGCCCATTGGTGCTTCCTTTATCACTGATGGCCTCTGTTACATTCCAGGTCTGTGCATGATAAATAGTATAGCATTTTATTATTTTTGGGATGATAAATTCATTCTTTTATTTGTTTTGACATCTCTGATATTTATGATGCTGGTATTCAAATTCAATACTTGGTGGCATCTCTATTTGAATGACGCTGATTCTGTTTAATATTATATTTTAAGAGGTCACTTTAATTTTATATAGAAGTTATTATTCAGAAAAAGGTTATATTATTATAACAAAAATACAGAACATGAATTATTAATCTTATTTCTAAGAAGTAAACGCAGGGCAAAGACACACTGGATAATTTGAAGATCCCAACGGTCTTCACTTGAACCAGGTTTTATTGGACTATTCTATTGCAATATTGCAGGAGTCCCGGAGTAGCACAAAACGTAGTTCTCCGTGTAATATGGTTATAATTTGCCTGTATTCAATAAAAAAGACAAAAAACTATGTATGTGTTTGTAAATGTGCAAAATTCATAAACACAATAATATAGACACAAACAACTACTTCGTACCACTTTTTAAAAAGACATATTGTGGCGTTGAATCATAATTTTAAGTCGCAAGCATCTTCAATGCTTTTGAAAGTATATACAAATATTATCCAAAAGTAGCGATAAGTGACACCAGAACACTTATATATCTTAGTCAACATTTACAAAATATGATATTGTATTTGATGCTGGTTTTCAATATTTGCATAAAAGTCTATCCTTTCCTCTTCTTCTCAAGACTTTGTTTAATATTGTGGCTCATATTGTGTGGCAACGATCTCCAAATTTACTAATATGCAATAGATTATACATTTTAATCCTTTGCCTCTGGGTATAGCATTAGGTCTTTGAATATACTGCTGACTTGGTACTAAAATATAAAAAAAAAACAATTACTGATAAAATTTAAAGAACAACACACGGTCAACAAAAGTATGTCTCGCCGGTTGCGCCGTCATGAAACTCATTTACATGTCTGTCTATGCATTTACACGGGGGTATTACCGGCTATAGTTTAGTGCTGTATGATTTTTGACATGAAGGACAATAAGAGAAAAACCTGGCCAATAGACTACATGCATAGGATAAAACTGTTATCTATTATTTACACTTATTGTTCATTTCGTTGTTAAAAGCCAAACACAGGTAAATAATTAGGTCTTCAGTTTGCCATTGTTAACCATAGCCGGTAAGAGAAAACACGACGTCGGGTTTACATATCATGGAGATTGTAGAGCATCACATAAGGCTTTTGTACATATAATAAATATCAGGCACTTGTAATCAATTTATTTCCCATAGAGTGTTATAAAAACATCAACTCATTTATACATCATTAAGTCTGAAATAAGGTCCAGATCACATGGCATTGTGACAGTTGTGTAGACCGTAACCTATCATTTTCCAAGTGATACTTTTTCCAGAACATGATATAGTTTTATAAAGATTAAAGGTTAAAACAGACCTCGGTTAGCAGTCGTTGAAACGTTCAGCAGCTTCAATAAAATCAGACCTTCAATGTCGCTCCCCCTTTTTTGCTATGTCCAACGAACTGACATAGAAAAAAAAAAGGGGGAAAGATGAAGCTTCAACAAGCGGACATAGCAAAAAAAGAGGGGCGACATTGAAGTTCTGATTTTAATGAGACTGAAAGTAGAGTTGTGTAAATCATAAACTAAAGTTTCTGTATACCACATATCAGATGTCTTAGTTTAATACTTTGCAAGTAATTCATTTTCCATAATTTAGCTACACGAAAAAGTTTACACCTAAGAATTAGGTTTACGAATTTCGAAGTTGTTGAAGCTAAAATTGCAGTCAAAGTCACATGGCATGGCAAACATTATTTAGCCTAAATGTCTGTATACCAAATATCAGATGTCTAAATATACTAATATTCTATTTTAATTTATTATTTTTTCACAAAAATCTTTCAAAGTAGTTTATAGCCCGCTCCCCTAATTTTAAAATATGTCACCCTTTCGACTACAGCCAAAATCGCTATTATGATTGTTGTTAATGTGTCCCTCTTTTGATATATATAGCCCTCACTCCAAGGAACGGGTACCTTTAAACTGAGAAACGCAATCGAAATGCAACGAAACGAAACGCAACGAAACGAAACGAAATATAACGAAACGAAACGAAATACGAAAAAAACGAAATATAACGAAACGAAATTTTACGTTCTTTAAACTGTTGGAATAAAACTAACGAATAAGGATTTTGATTTTATGATATTTTCTTTCTTTTACATTTATAGTTTGTTAAAAAAACTACCGAAGTCGGTTGACCAATCTTTACTGACAAAGAACAAAAGAAAAAAGGCAAACCCATTCAGGAGAAAGTGAGCAATATTATTGTTTCTGATCGATTTAACTAGTATAACCCCGCAACAATTTTAATGTGCCTGTCCAAAGCCAGGAAGATGTTTGTAATTGTCGATTTTTTATGTTATTTGTCTTATGTCAAAAAGGGGGTCTTTCATTGACCCTTTAGGAATCGGCTTAAATCATATGTAGTTATTTCAATCCAGGGCCAATTGTAAACCAGCGAGCAGTGACCGTTGGTCACATTGAATGCTGCTGGTCGTTTTACGTTGTGGAGTTTTTAAATTGTTGTCAATGTTGTAGGTTTTGTCGCGTACACTTATTCCAAATATCATTATCTTCTCTGTAAAATTCACTTTAATGAAATGATGGATAAAAAAGTTTTATGAAGCCAAACTTTCCTCTTTTATTGCGATATTTGGGTCTCAAATAGAAGATGAATAAGAAGTTTGAAAGAAGTACAGTTGTGCGACGTTCGCTCTCAGATGACCGAAGGAAAAATTGCACAGCAAGTACCGGTATTCTAACATTTGAGTACATCTACATGCATCAGTATCACGATTTTGCAAAGACCCGTTTTCTGCATGTACTATACGCGAAGAAAAATGTTTACGAGAACAAAATACCGAGACCCTTTTTAAGTTAATATGGTCAGTCTCTCTGGTACGGCTTCTTAAACTGACGAGGACAAATGTGACTTTCTCACAAGCCAATAATAACTACATGTATTTGTTGTAATCCAAAAATCGTTAATATTACAATTGATTCGCTACTGCAGAACTTGCAGGACTTAGATGGATTTTTTCTGCAGAGCGAAACGTCTGACACAAAAATTGCATACACAAGGTTATGTTGCACATTGGTTGTTGTCCTAACTAAAGAAATTCGTCGGAAGACATCATGCTCTCTTAAACGAAGATGGGATTTCTATTTCTCAGATGAGTGCTGCTGTTGGTTTGTCTTTAGGTTTATGTTTTATTTCCCATTTCGGGTTTGACACGCTGAATTTTCCCTTGTCAACACGACGGGTGTGCTATAGATGCAGTAACTGCTTACTCTTTCGGAGCCCTGAGTTTACTCTTGTTCGACTCAACTTGTGTTCGCATTGTTGATTGCTGTTCAGTTGATTTTATGTTTCTATGTTTCGTGTTTCTTCGTTCTGTTCACCTTTACTGGTTTTGTCGTTGCCTATCGAACTTTTGATATTTGAATGCCCAATCGGTACCTCTTTGCTCCCCATGTCAACCTTTTCTTAGTTTTAGTGTCGACTTAGAATGTCAGAAACCAGAGCAGACGCGTTTTTACAAAATATATAAATAATTTGCTTTTAATGAATTAAGATAACATGGTGATAATGAGATGTGGAATAAGTGCTTGTGACACTACCAATATGAATCAGCGGCAAAAAAACCATCTTCTTCGCAGAAAAAACAATACTACGACCAGTACAAACATAAGCTCTGACCGTTATGATAAGTTTGGACATTATTTTACAATCAGATAGTTTTAAAGGCATCTCGGGCAAAGAGTCAGCACGTTAATAACAAAAACATTCTAAAATCTAGTTACAGTGACAGTGCATTTTCTTTCTTCATATTGGCAAGTTGAATTTGAATGAATATAAACGATAAATGTTCAATTGAACAAGAGAGAACCTGAAATAAAGACAAAAAGAAAGAACGAGTCTTTGGGGAGCTTTTAAGAGAAAACTTACAACTTTCACTGTTACTGCCAACTAGCATATCTATCAAGTACCGGAATCTTTGTTATATCGGTACCGGTATTAAAATACAACAAAGTTCATGACAACTAATTTTGCTACGCTTGACGCGCGTTTCACCGATGGTCAAACTTACTAAAATCCGTCAGTTAAATCTGGAATACAATTAGGCCAGCATCCGACGGTTTAACCATGCAAAGCTACTAGGGCTAAGTACATTAAATCTACAAATGTAATACCGCTTTACAGGCCGAAGGTATGTCAAATGTATGTAGTGATGTTTAGTTCGGTCCGCCCGTCACAACACTCTCTTTTTTGTTATCAGTAAATCATAGACATCATTTGCTTAAAAATCCGTACGAACTATTCCATAATGATTTTGCTGACCGCTAATAAACACGGGGAATTTCGGGCTATTGTTAGGTATGGAAATATGATTGTACAGTCCGAAACAATTTACTTATGCATGATTTGAATACAAGAAAAGAAAAATATAAGTAAATAGTAGACTACTATCTAATTCTAAACTGTTGTCTGCCATTTTCTCCTCATTTTCTTTGTTAAATCATACATGTAACGTTAATTTTTTTTTTCTGACTGTCGTCAAATTTCAAATTGTTAATGGTCGGCAATAAGATATATGCATTTCTTAGACCAGCGACTTCTCTATCAAAAACACAAAACAAAGTTAAAAAACATAAATTTACAAGACTAGATTGTGATAACCAATGCAAATGGGATTAAATTTTTATAAAAATAAAGTCAACAAATAATTTTTCGTTACATTTCATAAAATTTTGTTTCGTTTCGTTATTTTTCGTTTCGTTTAGTTATATTTCGTTTCGTTTCGTTGTATTTCGTTTCGTTTCGTTTCGTTGCGTTTCGTTTCGTTGCGTTTCGATTGCGTTTCTCAGTTCAAAGGTACCCTCCATGGAACACGCGTATCGAGCCAGGTAATTTTTATTAGTTTGAGTTTTTTAGTGCTCACAGTAACCAGGCGACAAACGTACTGGCCCAAAATTTGATATTATTCTGCTTTTTTACTATGTATGTCATGAACAAGAACAGATTTCTTAGGTCATAAATTGATTGCAAAGTGCAAAAAATTCGAAGTCGACTCGTTTCACAGAAAGCAACAGACTGAGATATCTGCTACAGTGTACGAAAAAAGTGATATGGACGCTCGTGTCAATGGTGTACACGTACGCAAGTACGGCCAGCAGCCCAGTGTAACATATTAGTTTTTCCCTCTACTCATCTTTCCCCCCCCCCCCGGAAAAATCAGTATATACTGAGATTTCCCCTCGGAAATATCAGTATATACTGAATCCCCCCCCTAAAATTTGGGTAGGAAAAATTAGTATATACTAGATTTCCCCCCTTTCGCAAATCCATACTGATTTTCCCCCCTTCATATTAAGGCTCCGTTTAGTCTTGCTTGATTTAATGCTATAATTTTTAATACACTTTGAGAAAAAAACTTGATCTTTTTGCAAGAATTGTTTTTAAATTCATTTTTTTCCCTTAATATTTGGTTTAAACTACAAAATTGTCTAGATTCTTTTTTATTAAGCTAGTCTTATTTGGTTTTTTGTTTCATAATGTGACATATTATAAAAAGCATAAACATCAATTGAGTTAAAAAAGATATCACAAAAGGCATTGTAAACGAAGATTTCAGGAATTAATCAAATACAATAACAGAATGTTTTGTCTCCCCCAAGAGCAAAACATTCTACGTCGGTTTGTTAAACAGGAAACAGATAAGCGACAGTCCTGAAAACGCACCCCACCATTGGAAACTCCAACCAAAGCTGAATACCAAATATCAAAAGCCTGCAAATAACAGTTACTGAATACATAAACTGTGACGGAAGCACAAAAGAACGGACGCCAGTGTATTTCTATGGTCACGGTCCACGTTATTGGGACACTCGAAACAATTCTATTTGTGCAATTGCTTTAATTTGAAGAAGTGGTTCAACAGTAATATTATAGCATTTAAGGCTCTCTTTTTGAAATGATCATGAATAGGTTGATAGATAGTTATTTCTCTGTGTCACGCTGACTACGATATTAACCATAACATGTATAAGGGATATTCCTAATAGACTGAAAATGTTGTTATGAAAACTGAAATCCACATGGTCTTTACATTCTTAAATCTAAGCACAAACACTAAAGATTTCCCTTCTCAAATCTTTGCAAACGTCTATGATATCACATCCGCACTATATATAACAATAAGAAAAGGATACTCTTAAACTAAAATTCATTGTAAGATATTGAAAGTCTCACCTATTTCACAGTTATATAGTAATAGTGCAACGGTCTTGAATACTGGAGGAAAGACCAGTATGGCGGAAAAATGAGTATGTGTTTACACATACCAGATTTTCCCCTGGGGGAAAACGTAGTATATACTCATTTTCCCCCAGGGGAAAATCTAGTATATACTAGATATTCCGGGGGGGAAGCTCAGTATATATACTCATTTTTCCGGGGGGAAATTCTGGTATGGGGGAAAAATTAGTATGTAACACCGGCATTTATATGTCCCCGCAAGATTAATTTCTTGTGTGTCTGTTGTTCTAATTATTTTAAAAGATGATCAACTACCGGTGTGGTTTTCGTTACTACCGGACTAGCTGCAATAATGTAGCTCCTTTGTAGACATATGTATATGGTGGAGCTACAGAAGAGGCAGAATTACTCATAATGGATAATTATTAGCAGCATGTTGGAATTTTATGATTAGCATTCACTCAGTTTACTAATCTGATCCTGAACTTTATTGTTAGGTCCAAGATCAAACCTGAGATAATAAGTTTTAATTTTCTCAGATCAAACGTAGTAAAAATATGATAATAGTAAATATATTAAAATGTAGAGCAAAGGGTCGGCGGATCCAGGACCTACATTGCAGTTATCATGTTCATTTAACTTGCACACTAGAATTATAACCCTTTATTCAATGTTTACCTTTCTAGTGCAGTTATTTTTATGTCTCTACTTGATTTGTAAATGCTACTTAAATACCGTGATTGTACACTAAAATCTCAGTCAAATGACTATTCCATTACGATATGGATTATGACATGGACAATTTTTCATAGACACGGACATTATTTCATAGATACAAGTTTGAGACGAAATAAGGTCGATCCCCTATTTAACCCGAATAATACATTGTACATCCTTGCAGTCGCTACATTAACCCCTCCGCCGAAGTACACGAAGGCAGACAGGGCTTGAATTATTCGAGTTTTCCCTTTTTTGATATGCTATAATATTATCATAAAATAATGAATTATTATATTGTTGTGTAAGGATCAGTAAGTACAAAATGTATTCTGATAATTCAGGTATCGAATTAGAGAAACTATTTGTCTATTCCTGCATTTAATATGACGGACAATGTTTCATAGATATGGACATAATTGTATAGATTTAAAGTGTCCAGGCAGGGATGTCCAAAAAAAAATCAGTTTTATTTAATCCCTGGTCCAGGACATTATTTTGTTATGGTCCAGGACATTATTTTATAACAAAATTATGTCCATGGACAGTATATATATCATTCAGTCAAATTGTCTGGAGGACATAATAAAATCTTACAGAATCACCGTGTCCAAGCCCTTTTTAAAGTCTACAAAGCAGGCAGAGAGTCCGGGCATAAAGAGTACCGCCTGGTTTATTACAATAGAACATAGAACATTATTTTATTTTCCAATCAAGTACCCAACAAGGGGCAGCATGAGTACAATATAACATTTAAACATGTTAAAGAGAAAAGAACAATGATTAAAGAGTTACAATCACACGTACATCAGTGTAGCAAGACAAATATCATAATATTCATGTACAATAAAATCGGAGAATAACAAAACAGTCGGGCGATAAGGTGTTAATACTGGGAGAATCTTTCCACAAAGGAATTTTCAAGCACTTTAGGAGGGCGTACATCATTGAAATTTATAATTTTTTTTTTTTTTTTTTTTTTTTTTTTTCATTTTACAAAATTTTATTTTACTATAGCTGTGAACAATTATATTTCTTGCTACAGCTTTTGCAAGAAATATACCCAGTAATATTAATGTCTACATAAGCAGGGTATTATATAGACAAACTTATATAATCGTTGGTTAGTAATATTACATACAAATGAGATATATATATATTAATAACACTCATTGTTGTAGCTTGAGGTATTAATTATTAATCTCTATTTATATCCATGCTCCCATCTATATATTTTATATGGCTTCATTACCCATTACAAAAAAATGTATATACTGTCACAATCATACCTTAATTTTGTATACTTTATTATTTTTGTTGTTGTTGCTTTACTGTTATTTATAATTAATCATTGTAATGATCCTGCCCCTTGAGGGACCTTAATTGGTAATAAAATATGTCTTATGTCTTATGTCTTATACTATATCATTACAATAAAAATATATTCTTAGTGAGAAAACAAAAAACACATTCTCAGAAAAACGGTCTCTTTGTATATACTTTACCATTTTCCAAATTATATAATTGAAGGGTGTTAAGTTAAAAAAGATTTTAACACGCATCAATGAGCGGGTATTTAAATATACCGCCACGTGCGTGTGTAACATAAACAAGAGAAAGTGGTGTTAGATGTATACTAAATACATGTATTTTATTTAACGGATATAATAATTCTTATCATGTAAGTATAATGATAATTCTATATGAATTTGGTTTAAACCATTGGATATTTTCTAGATATTTGATAAATATTTCTAATAGGAATATCAATGAATTTCGATCCAGTATGATTGAACATGAGATTAAGATTTTCCTTTAATTCTCTTTTATAGGCATTGATGAGGTAGTTGGCATTTACAGCTAAATTTTCATATTTGATTTTATTTCTCGCCTTCCATATGACCCATTTAAGAATTGCGATAAAAATATCTCCTATGTGATTTTGAATATTTTCCTTATTATAGAATCCAATCAATACATTTTGCTCTTCAAGAGTAATATTTGACATGATATGGATTTTAGCAATAACGTTTTGTGCATATTGTACAATAGGATACACTTGTTTACAATTATAGAACAAATGCTTTTGTGTTTCAAAGTGATTAATCCGCCAGTGTTAAAAATTTATAAAGTTAAACAAGGCCGGAGATGAACACGACGGGCCTGATAAACATTTGATAAAATGAACATGAAATGATGTGAAAAAAAATACATACAGGTTTTTACTATATAAATCATTCAATTTACTTATTATATATTGTCAAATATAGAAGTCAAAAGTCAAAAGTCGAAAGCGAAAGCAAAGCAAAGTAAAAGTGAGGAGCTACGGCAATTCAGATGCTCCATATGGCCATTTCGAGAATTTATCTCATCTTCAGTGAAGCTAGGATCTAAAGTGTTGGAAGTCCAAATTGAATTTTGAAAAACAAATCAATGACGTCAACCCTCCTTTGATGGACAATGTGCATCTCGCTCGTGCGATTCATATACATATTCATGTACATATATTTATTTAAAAATAAATTCACCCACTGCAGTAAAACACCATTCATTGGATCTTCAGAAGTAAGTAAAAAAATAAGTTTTTGTTCAGAGTTTAGACTTTCAAAATTTTTACTGTTTTATTTTCTTTCTTAATAAATGTACAACTTTCCCTTTCCTGCTGAAAATGTTTACAAATTAAAAAATGAATTAAAAATAATCAAGGAATTAGATCTATATATAATTCCTTGAAATAATCAATCAATGTTTTATTTATAAATTTATCTACTTGTATACAAATGGTCAGAGGTTCTAGCTTTTTTGGTAAATCCGATCATTGTAATATGTCATTGTACATTTGGCTCCAAGGCCCCATGAGTGGTAATATTATAAAAGAATTCCTCTCAGGAATTTCTATTTTGGATGTTCCTTACGGTACCCCCCTTTTTATATGAAACTTTGCTATATATATAATATAATAAAAATAACCATTAAAGATAGTTAACCTATTTGCTTTTAAATTAACTTACTAGTTAGGCGCTGTCATATATTGTAACATGTATCATGATTACTGCCATCGACTTTAATAAAACTTTTATGCTTGCAAACAAACAAACAAACAAATTCTTTATTGTCAATCAAGACGCCCACGAATGAGCTGAACAATTACATTAAAAATCACAATATACATTTAATTAGAGTTGATTACAATGATTTTAAATAAAATAAAAAAAAAATATTTCTAGTTTTAAATAAGTACAGTGATCCTTAGTTAATTATAATATGATTACCAGAGCAGAGCACTTACTATGATCATGATAGTGTTAATATATATATAGTGATAAGAGTATAATTAGTAAGAATAGTAATAATTAGAAATAATAACAATAATAATAATACATTATTTTTTCATGTTATTTAATAACTCATCTCTTGCTGTTGAAAGATTACCTAAAAGAGAATGTAGTTGGCTGTAAATGTATCTATCTTCAGCTGACATTAGCCAAATAAATTTTTGTTTGTTATCTAATTGTGTCAGATTTGGATACTTTATTAGTATCTCACCAATAATTGGTTTTCTAATATAATTAAGTTTATTACATTCCAACAAAAAGTGAATTTCATCTTCGACATTTTGGTTGCATAATTTACATATCCTCTGCTCAGTAGGGATATTTTTATATCTACCTTTTTCTATTTCTAAGCTATGACAGCTAATTCTAAATTTTGTGATACATTTTCTTTTGTTATAATCACCCCAATCTAGATAGGATTCAAAAATAAATTGATCTTTAAAAGTTCTATATGTTCTTAACTTATTACCCCCTTTCCCAGATCTGCTGTCATTGAAGAGTTCTTTTTTCCATAAATCTTTATATTTGTTTATAATTAATTTGAAAACATGTTGCTTTAAGACATAATTTGATTTGTCGGTTATATTACTAATATTAATTTTAAAAAACTGTAAAATTTCATTGATACATTTATACCAACTCGGCTTATTCTCAGAGTGGAGATTTTTTGATTCTATAAATGCATCAGAGATAATACCAGTACTTTCAGGACTCATTAATCTAACTAAATATTTAATCATATTAAAAATTACTTCTAAAAAAAGAGGGAGTCTACCAAGCTCACCCCTAACAGCCATATTAGTTGCCCGCCTACTGACCTCTAGTACATATTTACAAAATTTTATATGAACTTTTTCCCCTGGTAACTCATCACACAGTTTATTTAAAAACACATCTGATAATTTATTAGGTGGGAATAGTCCCCAAACTTCACTGCCATACATCAAAATGGGTTTTATTGTATGGTCAAACACATGAATCAATGTTTTAATTTTTGGTTTATGGTATTCAAAGCTTTTACGAAATTTAAAATATGCCTTAAGTCCCTTAAGATGCAGTTCATTTTTTGCCTCATTAAAGTTGCCATTATTACTAAAAACTATGCCTAGATAGTTATATTTTTTTACATTATCTAACTTACTATTTTTATAAATAAAACTTGTAGGTTCTAATTTACCAGTGTTATTAAAAATCAATGACTTTGACTTTTTAATATTAACTTCCAATCCCCATTGATCACAATATTTGCCTAATTTTGTAAGGCATGTTTGAAGACCATCAGCAGATTCTGAAACAAGAATGACATCATCTGCATACATAAGACAATTAAGTTTAGATGTATTCAAGATAACAGGATTACAGCTACTGTCAAAAATCTCTGGCAAATCATTTATGAACAGCTTAAACAGGTTGGGGCTTAAATTATCACCCTGACGGACACCTACATATGATTGGAAGCTTTCACTTAATTTATTTGTATCAACTTTAACACTTAATTTAATATTTTTATACATGTCTCGTAGTACTGAATAAAAAAGATCACTGATACCAACTTTTCGCAATTTATAAAACAGTTCCTCATGACGAACAGTATCAAAGGCTCGTCTGAAGTCTATAAAACAAGTGTAAAGTCGTTTAGATCCTTTTTACTCGGAAGTCTTCGGCTTCCGAGTCTTGTCGGAGAAAAGATTAAATGGAAGAAGCGCGGCAAACTGTTACAACTCGTTGTCACGTCGCTAACTCTCGTAGAAATAAAATATAGGACCAGACGAGAAAAAGCGATTGCTTTGTAAGGTCGTAAGCGGCAAACATGGCGACGGGTGCCTGATTTTAACAATCTATCTGAGACTGATACCAAAAAATATCGACATAACAACTATAGAAACTGAATTCAAACCTGACGATCTCGGTTTGTATGCATGCCCAGGAGTCTCGACAGAGGGAAATAGTGGTTTTGTTATTGAAAAACTCGCTGCCAATGATCTCGTATGGTTCTGTGATGTATCAAGGCTTGCGGAAGTAAAAGTTGACGTGACAAGTAAGTCTTGCATTTATGTTATTTTAAAGAGTTTTGTTTAATTTACGATTACATACATTAACATCTTGTACATTGTACATGTATATTGATTGTATCACCATGTTTTCTATTGTATTTTATGTGTAATCTATCAGCATGATCCATTATGTTCTTTTCTTCAATCAATTATGTTCTTTTCCTCTACATGTACAACAAATAATAGATATGTTACTACAGGTCAATGCTGAACTCTGTGTACATGTATTTATTATAGAATGTAAAACACTGCCACCTGTTTAGTAAAAACATATTAGAGCCTAATATGAATCTAATTTATTTTAAATCAAAAATTGCTTACACAAGGTTATGTTGCTGCTCGGTTGCTGTCTTCACTCAAGAGTGCAGACATATCGAAAAATTTTAAAAGCGGACATTCGGTCTGGTGAATCTGAAAATTGTGTCTGACCCAAGCATTTTTTTGTCTGCAATTTACTAATATACTCCGTTGAACAAGAGAGAACCTGAAATAAAGACAAAAAGAAAGAACGAGTCTTTGGGGAGCTTTTAAGAGAAAACTTACAACTTTCACTGTTACTGCCAACTAGCATATCTATCAAGTACCGGAATCTTTGTTATATCGGTACCGGTATTAAAATACAACAAAGTTCATGACAACTAATTTTGCTACGCTTGACGCGCGTTTCACCGATGGTCAAACTTACTAAAATCCGTCAGTTAAATCTGGAATACAATTAGGCCAGCATCCGACGGTTTAACCATGCAAAGCTACTAGGGCTAAGTACATTAAATCTACAAATGTAATACCGCTTTACAGGCCGAAGGTATGTCAAATGTATGTAGTGATGTTTAGTTCGGTCCGCCCGTCACAACACTCTCTTTTTTGTTATCAGTAAATCATAGACATCATTTGCTTAAAAATCCGTACGAACTATTCCATAATGATTTTGCTGACCGCTAATAAACACGGGGAATTTCGGGCTATTGTTAGGTATGGAAATATGATTGTACAGTTCGAAACAATTTACTTATGCATGATTTGAATACAAGAAAAGAAAAATATAAGTAAATAGTAGACTACTATCTAATTCTAAACTGTTGTCTGCCATTTTCTCCTCATTTTCTTTGTTAAATCATACATGTAACGTTAATTTTTTTTTTCTGACTGTCGTCAAATTTCAAATTGTTAATGGTCGGCAATAAGATATATGCATTTCTTAGACCAGCGACTTCTCTATCAAAAACACAAAACAAAGTTAAAAAACATAAATTTACAAGACTAGATTGTGATAACCAATGCAAATGGGATTAAATTTTTATAAAAATAAAGTCAACAAATAATTTTTCGTTACATTTCATAAAATTTTGTTTCGTTTCGTTATTTTTCGTTTCGTTTAGTTATATTTCGTTTCGTTTCGTTGTATTTCGTTTCGTTTCGTTTCGTTGCGTTTCGTTTCGTTGCGTTTCGATTGCGTTTCTCAGTTCAAAGGTACCCTCCATGGAACACGCGTATCGAGCCAGGTAATTTTTATTAGTTTGAGTTTTTTAGTGCTCACAGTAACCAGGCGACAAACGTACTGGCCCAAAATTTGATATTATTCTGCTTTTTTACTATGTATGTCATGAACAAGAACAGATTTCTTAGGTCATAAATTGATTGCAAAGTGCAAAAAATTCGAAGTCGACTCGTTTCACAGAAAGCAACAGACTGAGATATCTGCTACAGTGTACGAAAAAAGTGATATGGACGCTCGTGTCAATGGTGTACACGTACGCAAGTACGGCCAGCAGCCCAGTGTAACATATTAGTTTTTCCCTCTACTCATCTTTCCCCCCCCCCCCGGAAAAATCAGTATATACTGAGATTTCCCCTCGGAAATATCAGTATATACTGAATCCCCCCCCTAAAATTTGGGTAGGAAAAATTAGTATATACTAGATTTCCCCCCTTTCGCAAATCCATACTGATTTTCCCCCCTTCATATTAAGGCTCCGTTTAGTCTTGCTTGATTTAATGCTATAATTTTTAATACACTTTGAGAAAAAAACTTGATCTTTTTGCAAGAATTGTTTTTAAATTCATTTTTTTCCCTTAATATTTGGTTTAAACTACAAAATTGTCTAGATTCTTTTTTATTAAGCTAGTCTTATTTGGTTTTTTGTTTCATAATGTGACATATTATAAAAAGCATAAACATCAATTGAGTTAAAAAAGATATCACAAAAGGCATTGTAAACGAAGATTTCAGGAATTAATCAAATACAATAACAGAATGTTTTGTCTCCCCCAAGAGCAAAACATTCTACGTCGGTTTGTTAAACAGGAAACAGATAAGCGACAGTCCTGAAAACGCACCCCACCATTGGAAACTCCAACCAAAGCTGAATACCAAATATCAAAAGCCTGCAAATAACAGTTACTGAATACATAAACTGTGACGGAAGCACAAAAGAACGGACGCCAGTGTATTTCTATGGTCACGGTCCACGTTATTGGGACACTCGAAACAATTCTATTTGTGCAATTGCTTTAATTTGAAGAAGTGGTTCAACAGTAATATTATAGCATTTAAGGCTCTCTTTTTGAAATGATCATGAATAGGTTGATAGATAGTTATTTCTCTGTGTCACGCTGACTACGATATTAACCATAACATGTATAAGGGATATTCCTAATAGACTGAAAATGTTGTTATGAAAACTGAAATCCACATGGTCTTTACATTCTTAAATCTAAGCACAAACACTAAAGATTTCCCTTCTCAAATCTTTGCAAACGTCTATGATATCACATCCGCACTATATATAACAATAAGAAAAGGATACTCTTAAACTAAAATTCATTGTAAGATATTGAAAGTCTCACCTATTTCACAGTTATATAGTAATAGTGCAACGGTCTTGAATACTGGAGGAAAGACCAGTATGGCGGAAAAATGAGTATGTGTTTACACATACCAGATTTTCCCCTGGGGGAAAACGTAGTATATACTCATTTTCCCCCAGGGGAAAATCTAGTATATACTAGATATTCCGGGGGGGAAGCTCAGTATATATACTCATTTTTCCGGGGGGAAATTCTGGTATGGGGGAAAAATTAGTATGTAACACCGGCATTTATATGTCCCCGCAAGATTAATTTCTTGTGTGTCTGTTGTTCTAATTATTTTAAAAGATGATCAACTACCGGTGTGGTTTTCGTTACTACCGGACTAGCTGCAATAATGTAGCTCCTTTGTAGACATATGTATATGGTGGAGCTACAGAAGAGGCAGAATTACTCATAATGGATAATTATTAGCAGCATGTTGGAATTTTATGATTAGCATTCACTCAGTTTACTAATCTGATCCTGAACTTTATTGTTAGGTCCAAGATCAAACCTGAGATAATAAGTTTTAATTTTCTCAGATCAAACGTAGTAAAAATATGATAATAGTAAATATATTAAAATGTAGAGCAAAGGGTCGGCGGATCCAGGACCTACATTGCAGTTATCATGTTCATTTAACTTGCACACTAGAATTATAACCCTTTATTCAATGTTTACCTTTCTAGTGCAGTTATTTTTATGTCTCTACTTGATTTGTAAATGCTACTTAAATACCGTGATTGTACACTAAAATCTCAGTCAAATGACTATTCCATTACGATATGGATTATGACATGGACAATTTTTCATAGACACGGACATTATTTCATAGATACAAGTTTGAGACGAAATAAGGTCGATCCCCTATTTAACCCGAATAATACATTGTACATCCTTGCAGTCGCTACATTAACCCCTCCGCCGAAGTACACGAAGGCAGACAGGGCTTGAATTATTCGAGTTTTCCCTTTTTTGATATGCTATAATATTATCATAAAATAATGAATTATTATATTGTTGTGTAAGGATCAGTAAGTACAAAATGTATTCTGATAATTCAGGTATCGAATTAGAGAAACTATTTGTCTATTCCTGCATTTAATATGACGGACAATGTTTCATAGATATGGACATAATTGTATAGATTTAAAGTGTCCAGGCAGGGATGTCCAAAAAAAAATCAGTTTTATTTAATCCCTGGTCCAGGACATTATTTTGTTATGGTCCAGGACATTATTTTATAACAAAATTATGTCCATGGACAGTATATATATCATTCAGTCAAATTGTCTGGAGGACATAATAAAATCTTACAGAATCACCGTGTCCAAGCCCTTTTTAAAGTCTACAAAGCAGGCAGAGAGTCCGGGCATAAAGAGTACCGCCTGGTTTATTACAATAGAACATAGAACATTATTTTATTTTCCAATCAAGTACCCAACAAGGGGCAGCATGAGTACAATATAACATTTAAACATGTTAAAGAGAAAAGAACAATGATTAAAGAGTTACAATCACACGTACATCAGTGTAGCAAGACAAATATCATAATATTCATGTACAATAAAATCGGAGAATAACAAAACAGTCGGGCGATAAGGTGTTAATACTGGGAGAATCTTTCCACAAAGGAATTTTCAAGCACTTTAGGAGGGCGTACATCATTGAAATTTATAATTTTTTTTTTTTTTTTTTTTTTTTTTTTTCATTTTACAAAATTTTATTTTACTATAGCTGTGAACAATTATATTTCTTGCTACAGCTTTTGCAAGAAATATACCCAGTAATATTAATGTCTACATAAGCAGGGTATTATATAGACAAACTTATATAATCGTTGGTTAGTAATATTACATACAAATGAGATATATATATATTAATAACACTCATTGTTGTAGCTTGAGGTATTAATTATTAATCTCTATTTATATCCATGCTCCCATCTATATATTTTATATGGCTTCATTACCCATTACAAAAAAATGTATATACTGTCACAATCATACCTTAATTTTGTATACTTTATTATTTTTGTTGTTGTTGCTTTACTGTTATTTATAATTAATCATTGTAATGATCCTGCCCCTTGAGGGACCTTAATTGGTAATAAAATATGTCTTATGTCTTATGTCTTATACTATATCATTACAATAAAAATATATTCTTAGTGAGAAAACAAAAAACACATTCTCAGAAAAACGGTCTCTTTGTATATACTTTACCATTTTCCAAATTATATAATTGAAGGGTGTTAAGTTAAAAAAGATTTTAACACGCATCAATGAGCGGGTATTTAAATATACCGCCACGTGCGTGTGTAACATAAACAAGAGAAAGTGGTGTTAGATGTATACTAAATACATGTATTTTATTTAACGGATATAATAATTCTTATCATGTAAGTATAATGATAATTCTATATGAATTTGGTTTAAACCATTGGATATTTTCTAGATATTTGATAAATATTTCTAATAGGAATATCAATGAATTTCGATCCAGTATGATTGAACATGAGATTAAGATTTTCCTTTAATTCTCTTTTATAGGCATTGATGAGGTAGTTGGCATTTACAGCTAAATTTTCATATTTGATTTTATTTCTCGCCTTCCATATGACCCATTTAAGAATTGCGATAAAAATATCTCCTATGTGATTTTGAATATTTTCCTTATTATAGAATCCAATCAATACATTTTGCTCTTCAAGAGTAATATTTGACATGATATGGATTTTAGCAATAACGTTTTGTGCATATTGTACAATAGGATACACTTGTTTACAATTATAGAACAAATGCTTTTGTGTTTCAAAGTGATTAATCCGCCAGTGTTAAAAATTTATAAAGTTAAACAAGGCCGGAGATGAACACGACGGGCCTGATAAACATTTGATAAAATGAACATGAAATGATGTGAAAAAAAATACATACAGGTTTTTACTATATAAATCATTCAATTTACTTATTATATATTGTCAAATATAGAAGTCAAAAGTCAAAAGTCGAAAGCGAAAGCAAAGCAAAGTAAAAGTGAGGAGCTACGGCAATTCAGATGCTCCATATGGCCATTTCGAGAATTTATCTCATCTTCAGTGAAGCTAGGATCTAAAGTGTTGGAAGTCCAAATTGAATTTTGAAAAACAAATCAATGACGTCAACCCTCCTTTGATGGACAATGTGCATCTCGCTCGTGCGATTCATATACATATTCATGTACATATATTTATTTAAAAATAAATTCACCCACTGCAGTAAAACACCATTCATTGGATCTTCAGAAGTAAGTAAAAAAATAAGTTTTTGTTCAGAGTTTAGACTTTCAAAATTTTTACTGTTTTATTTTCTTTCTTAATAAATGTACAACTTTCCCTTTCCTGCTGAAAATGTTTACAAATTAAAAAATGAATTAAAAATAATCAAGGAATTAGATCTATATATAATTCCTTGAAATAATCAATCAATGTTTTATTTATAAATTTATCTACTTGTATACAAATGGTCAGAGGTTCTAGCTTTTTTGGTAAATCCGATCATTGTAATATGTCATTGTACATTTGGCTCCAAGGCCCCATGAGTGGTAATATTATAAAAGAATTCCTCTCAGGAATTTCTATTTTGGATGTTCCTTACGGTACCCCCCTTTTTATATGAAACTTTGCTATATATATAATATAATAAAAATAACCATTAAAGATAGTTAACCTATTTGCTTTTAAATTAACTTACTAGTTAGGCGCTGTCATATATTGTAACATGTATCATGATTACTGCCATCGACTTTAATAAAACTTTTATGCTTGCAAACAAACAAACAAACAAATTCTTTATTGTCAATCAAGACGCCCACGAATGAGCTGAACAATTACATTAAAAATCACAATATACATTTAATTAGAGTTGATTACAATGATTTTAAATAAAATAAAAAAAAAATATTTCTAGTTTTAAATAAGTACAGTGATCCTTAGTTAATTATAATATGATTACCAGAGCAGAGCACTTACTATGATCATGATAGTGTTAATATATATATAGTGATAAGAGTATAATTAGTAAGAATAGTAATAATTAGAAATAATAACAATAATAATAATACATTATTTTTTCATGTTATTTAATAACTCATCTCTTGCTGTTGAAAGATTACCTAAAAGAGAATGTAGTTGGCTGTAAATGTATCTATCTTCAGCTGACATTAGCCAAATAAATTTTTGTTTGTTATCTAATTGTGTCAGATTTGGATACTTTATTAGTATCTCACCAATAATTGGTTTTCTAATATAATTAAGTTTATTACATTCCAACAAAAAGTGAATTTCATCTTCGACATTTTGGTTGCATAATTTACATATCCTCTGCTCAGTAGGGATATTTTTATATCTACCTTTTTCTATTTCTAAGCTATGACAGCTAATTCTAAATTTTGTGATACATTTTCTTTTGTTATAATCACCCCAATCTAGATAGGATTCAAAAATAAATTGATCTTTAAAAGTTCTATATGTTCTTAACTTATTACCCCCTTTCCCAGATCTGCTGTCATTGAAGAGTTCTTTTTTCCATAAATCTTTATATTTGTTTATAATTAATTTGAAAACATGTTGCTTTAAGACATAATTTGATTTGTCGGTTATATTACTAATATTAATTTTAAAAAACTGTAAAATTTCATTGATACATTTATACCAACTCGGCTTATTCTCAGAGTGGAGATTTTTTGATTCTATAAATGCATCAGAGATAATACCAGTACTTTCAGGACTCATTAATCTAACTAAATATTTAATCATATTAAAAATTACTTCTAAAAAAAGAGGGAGTCTACCAAGCTCACCCCTAACAGCCATATTAGTTGCCCGCCTACTGACCTCTAGTACATATTTACAAAATTTTATATGAACTTTTTCCCCTGGTAACTCATCACACAGTTTATTTAAAAACACATCTGATAATTTATTAGGTGGGAATAGTCCCCAAACTTCACTGCCATACATCAAAATGGGTTTTATTGTATGGTCAAACACATGAATCAATGTTTTAATTTTTGGTTTATGGTATTCAAAGCTTTTACGAAATTTAAAATATGCCTTAAGTCCCTTAAGATGCAGTTCATTTTTTGCCTCATTAAAGTTGCCATTATTACTAAAAACTATGCCTAGATAGTTATATTTTTTTACATTATCTAACTTACTATTTTTATAAATAAAACTTGTAGGTTCTAATTTACCAGTGTTATTAAAAATCAATGACTTTGACTTTTTAATATTAACTTCCAATCCCCATTGATCACAATATTTGCCTAATTTTGTAAGGCATGTTTGAAGACCATCAGCAGATTCTGAAACAAGAATGACATCATCTGCATACATAAGACAATTAAGTTTAGATGTATTCAAGATAACAGGATTACAGCTACTGTCAAAAATCTCTGGCAAATCATTTATGAACAGCTTAAACAGGTTGGGGCTTAAATTATCACCCTGACGGACACCTACATATGATTGGAAGCTTTCACTTAATTTATTTGTATCAACTTTAACACTTAATTTAATATTTTTATACATGTCTCGTAGTACTGAATAAAAAAGATCACTGATACCAACTTTTCGCAATTTATAAAACAGTTCCTCATGACGAACAGTATCAAAGGCTCGTCTGAAGTCTATAAAACAAGTGTAAAGTCGTTTAGATCCTTTTTACTCGGAAGTCTTCGGCTTCCGAGTCTTGTCGGAGAAAAGATTAAATGGAAGAAGCGCGGCAAACTGTTACAACTCGTTGTCACGTCGCTAACTCTCGTAGAAATAAAATATAGGACCAGACGAGAAAAAGCGATTGCTTTGTAAGGTCGTAAGCGGCAAACATGGCGACGGGTGCCTGATTTTAACAATCTATCTGAGACTGATACCAAAAAATATCGACATAACAACTATAGAAACTGAATTCAAACCTGACGATCTCGGTTTGTATGCATGCCCAGGAGTCTCGACAGAGGGAAATAGTGGTTTTGTTATTGAAAAACTCGCTGCCAATGATCTCGTATGGTTCTGTGATGTATCAAGGCTTGCGGAAGTAAAAGTTGACGTGACAAGTAAGTCTTGCATTTATGTTATTTTAAAGAGTTTTGTTTAATTTACGATTACATACATTAACATCTTGTACATTGTACATGTATATTGATTGTATCACCATGTTTTCTATTGTATTTTATGTGTAATCTATCAGCATGATCCATTATGTTCTTTTCTTCAATCAATTATGTTCTTTTCCTCTACATGTACAACAAATAATAGATATGTTACTACAGGTCAATGCTGAACTCTGTGTACATGTATTTATTATAGAATGTAAAACACTGCCACCTGTTTAGTAAAAACATATTAGAGCCTAATATGAATCTAATTTATTTTAAATCAAAAATTGCTTACACAAGGTTATGTTGCTGCTCGGTTGCTGTCTTCACTCAAGAGTGCAGACATATCGAAAAATTTTAAAAGCGGACATTCGGTCTGGTGAATCTGAAAATTGTGTCTGACCCAAGCATTTTTTTGTCTGCAATTTACTAATATACTCCGTTCTCATTATATCATGGATTCTGTGTTATCGTGGTATTTACTTTCATTTCAAAACCAAATATTCAACTGTGACGTCACTGTTTCTCCGTAGCTACGTACCATTATATAACGAGATACCAGGATTGTTCATACAAAATTACGGTCTGATCAGCCAGTAATTCTGTCAGACACACCAAATCTTGCAGGACTGAACAGATTTTTGCAGGACAGGTCCTGAGGTTCTGTACAGCTGTCATCATGTACAATATTTCAATATGTTTGCCCTCATAGAATAAAAAGCTACGCCGAGCGCAGCATGATACGACCGATACAAGTTGAACCCTGTACGCTGGAGGCCCAATATGGATAGTCTATTGCTTTGGTCAAATGAAGCCCATGGTGGACTTACAAAGCTTTTTGACATTACATCCTGTGGTGGACTTTCAAATGCATTTTGGCACATATACATGTATATTGACATCAACATCTCATACAAAAAGCCTTATTTATATACATATATCAATTTACATTTTTTGCCCTTTGACCCCTAATTTAAAAAAAAAACTGTAAGAAATATTGTTAATCAGATTGCAAAAAAGGCAGGGATTTTCATAAGGTATCCAATGAAAAAATATTTTGAAATCGGACCAATTATAAAAAAGTTATTTTTATGGGCATGGCCTACTCTTTGGCACATCCCTGTTCACCATTTTATGGAAAGCTACCCCCCTCCTGAAGACCTTTTAGATTTTTAATGACAATGTACATGTGTATATGACTTAAAGAAATTAAAGCAATATCTGACAATATTTTCTGACCTACTAAATAGTTAGGTATTCATTACTTAAAACAATTAAACAAATATTAACAATGATTAATGTGATATATCTTCAAAGAACAGCATGGCCAATTTGGTCACATGTCACCTTATATTTGTTTTGATTTTACATTTTCTGGGTTTCATGTTTATTGCATGAACCTTCTGGTTGATAGGAAACTGTGTTTAGAAATTGTAATAACTTGGAAGCAATGGAAATCTATCATCAAATATCTTTGATCTTACAAAAAAAACAAAGAAACTTCAGTTTTCCTTGTATTCTAAATTTGCAGCCCTTAAATGTTGCAATATTATAACTTGAAATATTGGGACAAAAATGTTTTATTTCATCTTATTTACATTTTATACTTATGTCTTACATATATATATATATGTCTTTTGGGGATTACATTGCATTGTTAATTCATGAGCTTTATCCAATAAACTGATTGATTGATTGATAATATTATAGTGGAATTGCTGCAACTTTAGGACATATGAAATTGCAAGACTATTATTGATCATTATTGTTGATAAAAAATACATTATTGTAAGCTGATGTTTATTTTTATAACATTATTTATTTGCAAAATATCAATTTAAATGTGGATTTATATGTGAATTGTGTCCTACATTGTATGTTTAATATGTGTGTGTATTAGCAAGTTAAGTATAAATGGTTTTTTTTTCTTTCAGACAAAGAGCCATATAAAGCTAAAAGTTGATAAAAGTCATCACCATCTGCAATTTCAAGATATGGATAAATGCTGACTGTGCATATATAATTCTCACTGAAACTGGATATATCTAGCATCAAAATAGTGTTTACCTTTACAGAGAGCTTTATTCTTCTAACTAAGGAGTCCAAAAGTCTATAGAAATTATGAAAATTTGTTTTGAGCAGCTACAAAATATATAAACATCCTAAGATGATGTGAAAAAGATTGAGTAAAAATCATGAATTAATATGTTGTGTAAAAGAACGAGTTCAGTGGTGAATTTAATATCAAGTGAAATATTAAAAAATAAATGTGATATAAGAACTTTTTTGTTTGTTACTCTATATATTTTCTATTGATGATGGATCCACACAACATCATATCTTCATAAACATCAAGGCAAATACAGAGCAGAACAATACATTAACATGATTAATGAAGAAAGCTTTGTCTGGACCCATATTGGACATACAAGTATAATAGTTGACTAGACACACAAAGAAAAAGAAAACACATGCAAGTGTCAATGCAACATACCATGTGTAACAGCTCAAGTGCAAGAAAGAATAAAATCAAATAGTTCCAATTTATTTGCCAAATGAAGTCTATAAAAAAATGATAAAAGACTAACAAAAGTTGAAAGCTGTAAATGCTCCATAAGTTTTTTTTATTTCATGTATTTAATAAGATTTTGTGGCATGCATATTTACTCAATTCACTGTAACAAAGTATTTTATAAATTATCCTTTCAATTCATCATAGTACAAGCATCTTATTCCTCAGCTGTTTACAAAAGATATATATTACAAGTTATCCAATGTAAATAGATTGACTGACAAATATCATAAGCAATGATTATACTATTTGACATGTTGATTGACTGACAAATATCATAAGCAATGATTATACTATTTGACATGTTAAAGATTGTCTACATGTATTTCAATATATGTTATAAGTTTCAATTATGAATGTAACCTTGTCAATGAAATGACATTTGACCAATTAAGATTATTTAGAGGCAGGTTATGCCCCCTATCATTTAAAAAAATCACTAGTAATTGTTTATTAAAAACAAAACATTGGGTTAAATAATATTTACATATAAGTCCAATAGGGTTATTTTTATCATTGTACCCATTTTCTTTGTACATATAACATGTTGGTGACATTTTTGATGCATTTTAGTGAATCAATATGTAATATTGATATGATGATTGCTATGTAATGTTATAAAGATTACTTTAACTAATTATTGAACAATCCATTGAAATGGTATTAATGTCTAAAAATATTGTCCAAAATACCAAATATGTGTTCAATAGAAAATGCATATTTTCAAACATAATTGCTGCTATAAGAATATTATGTCTGTAAAAATGTTAGTTATTCTACAAAAGTAATAATAAAAGATAACTTGCTTTGTTATATCAATCTATTTCCCACACAAAAAAGTTGCAGAGTTTTATGTCTCTGGTCCATCAATCAGTCCTACACATCACTTTGTTATAATAAAAATGACAAAGTTTCAGACAATAAATATTGCTCCGCCTGACGCACCAAGACTCATCAGAGGCGCTCTACCAAAAAAATTGAAAATGCCAAACATAATATAATTATGATGAGCATAAAACAATAAAACCAAAAATACCAAACAGGGGAAGAAAATTATTACTTAATTTATCTAACAATGTCTGGGGTAAGAAGAATCTAGGGGTTTAGACAATATTGAAAATTAAACATATAATTTAAAGCTATAAATGAAACTCCACTTATACTACTGAACACAAACAAAACATGGTTTGCAAGAACTACACCATATATAGATATGCTTGTTACCAAAAAATCTAGAAAAGCAAAGTTTTGTCGGACTGTTGACCCAATATTTATGTTGAAAACCCTGATAATAGTTCATGAACAAGTAAACGGATATTTCTAAAAAGTACATCATATGTTGTGCTTTCTACCAGGATTCCATCTGCAAATTATAGTGTGAATAATCACCCATTAAACTGAAATCCTGATATACATGTACAAATGGTGATAAGGCTGTCCCCATCTGTTAGTCAAGTTAGTCAACACAACCCTTAAACATCTGAACAAAATTTAACGAAACTTGGTATGCAAGAAGTTCATCATATGAAATCGTTCATAAATTACCATGTATTCAGTAGCCACAAATTTGGGACACAATTAAATTTACCAAAATACCAAGAACAACAAAACAGAATTCCATAGAACTTGGAATTGAGGAAGTATAACACTTATAGTTGTATCTGTTGCAACAAATCATTTGTTACCAGAGTACATAATTATAAAGCTAATTTTTTACTCCAATACCATAATATGAACTGCACACAAGGGTTATATCATAAATATACAGCCTTGTCCAAATACACAAAACAGGAAATGTTTTCCAAAATTAAGTATATAAAAAGATATAGATTAAATGTGCAACATAAGACAAAGCCCCACAAAACAGGAACTGTTTTATCAAACACCAGATTAACGAAATCTCCATCCTTGAAATCAGCATTCAATAGAAACTAAAATGTGTCGCATTTATTTGCAACAGAATACCCAGCAGAAATAAACAAATTTATGCAACTCAAAGACATGCTACAAGAAATCCTTAAAATATTTTCAAGATATGAAATATGGTACGCTGCCTAGTTGAGTCATTTAAAGAAAAAATGGTGGGTTAAACCATGTTATATGGTGACAAACATTCTTCATCCATTGGATATAAAGTTCCATTATAAAAGAAAACATTCTGACTTCCGAGTTGTCAGTACCAACGGTACTTTGATTTACAATATTTATCAATTAAAGTTTTTAATACAAAAATATGGTCACTTGTCCGTTTTCCTTTGCAAAAGCCAATTTGCTCTTTGCATATCAAGTTTCGATCAGTACAGTATTTTTCCAATCTGCAATTAAGAATTCTAGTGAAAAGTTTACATATGTTACTACCAACTGTATGATTTCCACGATGCTGTTTGATTACGAAAGTGAAAGTACACTTAACTACGCGTGATATAGTCCTAAATTAGTACCGATTTTCTTGTTTATTATGCATTGTTTTTTGGCCACTAGGTCTATTTATTCATGATAAACATTTTTAAAATCTCATTTTTAAAATGAGAACACTACTGTACAAACATACTCTATACCGCGTAGTACTACAAAGGTGCTCGTGACGCAATGAGGCGGAAAGAACAAAACAACGAGGGACACCAGTCAGACAAGGTATAAATCCTTATTTTCTGCACGATTTTTTGCAAAAAAATACAAACATATATTTTTAACAAAGCGCAAACACGTGTTGTGATAAATTATGTGCCCCGGAACAACTCTGGAGCGGACACGGTCGTGTGCATGGTACTCACTGTGTTGTGTAGTGATCGCACACAAGAAATATGTCACATAAAGTGTGTGTTTTGGTGTTTAACGCCCTTTATCGCCGCACCTGGGCCATGAAGGGCGGTCAGTTTTATTGGTGGAGGAAACCGGAGTATACTCCGGAGAAAACCACAGACCTTTGGCAGGTACATACAGTTAGGGAAGTCCCTTTTTTGTAAATTACATGTACAAACGGTACTCGAACACCAGCTGAGAGGTGATCGGCTAGCGATCAATAGCGTGGTTTTTAAACCAGCGCCTTAGACCACTCGGCCACCCAGACCCCACACAAGAAATATCAAGTATCATGTATGACAATATGTTTTGTTTCATTTAAGAACAGAACATTGACGTTCTTTTACACGCATAACAAACACATCACCAAACATCAAAGAAAAAGCATACAAAGCACTAGTAGGTCCGAAATTGGAATACAGCTGCTGTGTCTGGGACCCTCATACAAAATCCACAGAGCACAAACTTGAAATGGTCCAACGCAGAGCAGCACGGTACGTCACCAATCGTTACCATAACACCAGCTCAGTAACAGACATGATAACAGATCTCAACTGGCCTACACTCCAACAAAGCCAAAGGCGCACAAGAACACGCATCATCTTCTTTTATAAAGTCATACGCCATCTTGTTGCTATTTACCCTACAAACTTACTTATACCCTCAGATCCACAAACCAGACAGTTTACACATAATTTATCCTTTAGACATATACACACCAACAAAGATTCCTATAAATACTCTTTCTTTCCAAGAACAATTATACAGTGGAACCTCCTGCCTGCCTGTGCAGTGTTCAACCTTAGACAGCTTTAAAGAATAGGTTACAATACCTGTTCTTCAGCAACACCTTCACATCTAAACACAGCTTTTTGTAAATAGTTTTATCCCTATATGTATAGTATAAAAGAAAACAAAAAAAAAGTAAAATATTGAAAAGAAAAAGAAACAAAAACCCACTTGTTAAATTTATACTTGATTGACTTTTTTGTCTTTTTTACTAATTTATTGTAAATAGTACCCACGCATGCGTCGGCATGTAACACCGCCTGGCACGTAATCATCAATGTTGATGGAGTGCGGAAACAGAAAGAAGAAGAACACAATAATGGCGATGAATCAGAAATTAATTTGAACTGATGTACAAAAGACAAGTTGGGACACATTTCATGACACATGACATACATGTACAGTACATTGAACGTGTACTATATGATTTTTCATTCTGTTACGGATAGTATTACATGTAATGACAATTTTAATATTTATGTAAACAATATATCAAAGACCATCAGAATGGCTGGGGTGCTTTGAGTGCAACCCCCCCCCCCTTTTTGCAAAAAAACACTGAAAAATATATTGAAAACTATATGAAATGCAGACCCTTTCCCGCAACCCCCTTGCCAGAAATCTAACAATGCCCTGCTATCATTATGGTACAATGTATTTGTTTAACAGATTTACAATAAATGGTTATATTAACACATTGACTTTAATGAATTAATACAACAATGAACTTGGTCTTCACCCTTTCACCATAAAAATTGCACAAAGATGCAGTTTGGAAAATAATTTGTGAGTGAGGCCAAAGAAAAATAAATGTTTGCTTCCTGCTTCCAAGCAGTGAAGCCTTGGAAAATACATTGTAAGGTAGGAAAAGGTATGTAGGCAAATTTTTTTTAATTTTTATACAGCAGCCATATTCACAAAAGTTCGTAGACATAAAGTCAGGCCTAACTAATACAGACAACAATGGGAAATATGCCTAAAGTAAAGTTTACGGACTTTTGTGAATTTGGACTTGAACATTGCTTGTTCCAAAATAAAATAAAATCTTTAGGGTAGGGTAAAAAAATAGGGACAGCCAGGAAGCAGGGAACAGACATATTATTTGATTTAGCCTAACCGTCCCCTTCAGTGGGACCACACATCATAGTTAAATCATAAATATTATTCGTAACAGATCCCTGTGCCTCAACAATGTGTGTTTTCACATGTACATGTACATGTAGCTATGCTAGTAGTGTATACACATGTACATGTAAGAATACAATTCATAAGATTTAGTACAGTAAATAATCCCCAATGTATCACATGTATAAAGACCAATTTCTAGACATACATGTACATTTTGTACATGTTATGATGTAGAACAATTAACACAAAAAACACAGGGACAAACATAAGCTTTGACAAGGATTCTTGGCTTATGACAGGTACATATAAAATGTGGCTGGGTTTAACTAGTTTTTTGGGCCCAACCTTCCCTCTATTGATAATCCTTAACAAAGCACAAAATATCACACTTTAAAAATCAACCCGATAAAAGAGAACCTACATTGTACATTTTTTAGGACAAAAAAACAAGGAAAAAAACGAGTCATAAATGAACTATCTTGAAAACACTTGCTGTTACTGACACTAGCTAAGAAGAAACTATCAACTGATGTAAAAAAAATCAAGTATATCGATTTTAAATCCGACTCAACATTTCATGCATTTCAAAAAAATTCATTACATGTACAATTAATGTACATACGTTACATTATGTTATGTGATCTGTGTCACATACACTTATTCCACATCTCATTATTTTCTATTGTGAAGTTCACAAGACCTGAAGACCAAAGGTCTTCAAAAATAGATTTTTCCACAAAAAAAATTGAAAATTGTGCTTAAGGTATAAAACCACTTATTCGCAATCCGGTAGAGGACGAACCTGAATATAGTTTTAAGTTCCTATTTTGAGACAATGTAGTTCCATTAAAGTATTGACACAACTAAACCTTTGCATGCAACTCATTAAATGAGATTTTATTTGAAAGAAGAACATCTTAGAAACAATTTTAGTCCAAATTTGTGCATGTTTATGTAAAGTGTCAATTTTTAGCTCACCTGGACCGAAGGCGTCCGTCGTCGTCGTCTGTTGTCGTTGTCGCCTGTTAACAATTTTTAAAAAATCTTCTCCTCTGAAACTACTAAACAGAATTCAATGAAACTTGGTATGATTGATTCTTAGGGTGTCCTGCACTTAAGTTGTGTTTCAATTTTTGATTCGTCAAAAAACATTGCCACCGTTACTAAAAATAGGCCAAGGGGGGGTCAGACTACTGTTTTTGGCTTGTAATTCAAAAAGTATACTGCTTCGAGATCACAAGTTCTACAAAAGTCCCTATTACTTCGAAGTTGTCAGATGACCCCTTATAGGGGTTACAAAAAAGGTGAAAAATAGCATTTTTTTCATGTTTTTATACGACCGCAAATTTTTGCGATCGTATAATGTGATGGCGATGTCGTTGTCGTCGTCGTCGTCGTTGTCGTCGTCGTCGTTGTCGTCTGGGGACATTTGGTTTCCGTGCGATAACTTAAGTAAATATTGACCAATTGTTATGAAATTTTAATATGATGTTTGTAACCACTAGAGGAAGGTTCCTATTGTATTTGGGGTTGGTGGCCCTTACCGTTTTGGAAAAAAGGGCCAAAAGGGGCTAAAACGGGTGTATTGACAAAACTGTTGTAGAATGTTTATTTTTCAATAGATTTTGAAAATTCTTATTTTATTGAATTCCTCATTAAATTCTGTCAACAAAATGTGTCAATGGTTTTGATGTATATTGAACCGTTACATTGCTACAGGGGGTCGAAAAGGGGCCACACCCCAAAAAATGACTTTTTTATTTGTGGTCCGATTTTCAAAATCTTTTTTTCATTGGAATCCTTGTGAAAATCCCTGCCTGCATTTTTCAATCAGATTTGCAATATCTCTTACGGTTTTTGAGAAATTAGGGGTCAAAGGGGCCAAAAACACCATTTTTAAAAGTTCGTCAAGGCAAATAATTTAATACCAAAAATTTAGTTGTACTGGGCCAGCCAATTGTTATGAAATTTTAATATGATGTTTGTAACCACTAGAGGAAGGTTCCTATTGTATTTGGGGTTGGTGGCCCTTACCGTTTTGGAAAAAAGGGCCAAAAGGGGATAAAACGGGTGTATTGACAAAACTGTTGTAGAATGTTTATTATTCAATAGATTTTGAAAATTCTTTTTTTATTAAATTCCTCATTAAATTCTGTCAACAAAATGTGTCAATGGTTTTGATGTATATTGAACTGTTACATTGCTACAGGGGGCCAAAGACGGGCCACACCCAAAAAATCAACTTTTTTATTTGTGGTCCGATTTTCAAAATCTTTTTTTCATTGGAATCCTTGTGAAAATCCCTGCCTGCATTTTTCAATCAGATTTGCAATATATCTTACTGTTTTTGAGATATAAGGGGTCGAAGGGGCAAAAAACGCAATTTTTAAAAGTTGGTCAAGGCAAATGGTTTCACACAAGAAATTTAGCTGTAGTGGGCCAGCCAATTATTATGAAGTTTATATATGATGATTACACTGAAGGAAGTTTTTTATTTCATTTGGGGTTTGTGGTCCTAACCTTTTTTAAAAAAAGGGCCAAAAGGGGCTAAATTGTGTAAAAAATGTCAATGAATTTAGAAATAAGATTTTTTTTCTATTAAATGTTATTGTAAATATATATGTGTCAAATATGCATTTTAAAGTCCACCATGGGCTGCATGTGACCAAAGCAATAGACTATCCATATTGGGCCTCCAATGTACAGGGTTCATCTTGTTGCGGTCGTATCATGCTGCGCTCGGCGTAGCTTTTTATTGGCTAATAGAATAAAAACTATTGCAGATAGAGAAAAGCTGTTGCTTGCTTAAATGTTCAGCTCATTTAGCTCTACAAAAGTCTCCATCGGGTCGAAGTTGTCAGATGACCTCTTATAGGGGTTACAGCCCCTTAAAGGCGAAAAATAGTGCAGTGTCCTAGCTAGACTAAAATAGAGGGGCGCTGCGCCCTGCCCGCTTTACAGTGTGACCCTCTGCCCTCTATGGGCGCCCCTGTGTCCCTTTTTCTTCCCTTTGAATGTCCTTTGAGTCATTTAATTATAGCTGTTTAACCCAAGCCAATTTGTAAGTGTGACCGTATATGGCTTCATTTATCCACCAAACATCCTGTCTAATTAATGGCCCCAGGTGAGAACTATAGGTAATTAAATGTGATTAGTACCAAGCCATAACTGTCAATCAGTGTATTTGTTAAATTGAACAAGTTTTTAATCCAAATTGATCAATCTTTTTATCCCTGTCGGCAATGCTCTAATTTTGTATAATTGTGGTGCAGAGTTATGCCCCTTTCAAAATTATATTTTTTCTACAAAATCGTAAAATTTAAATATATTTTACTCCAAACTTACCAGTAATTTACTTAAAAGATAGCTTATGTAAAAACATAAAGTTTAAAGTAATATTGGATGTTAATAATTTTTATTTGTCATTTTGCTTTTATAGATGCGCCATATTTGGCAACGTTTGCTAATTTAACCTATGATGTGTATAAGCAGCACACTCACTAAAGCTGTGAAAGAAGCAAAGGTGTACCAAAGGGGTAATCAGTATCATAAAACCGTGAAGACAAAGACAAAACCGGCAGACAAAAAATCATCACAACAAAACAAACCACATAACAACATAAAACACACACACATAACAACAAAACCGCATTCAGCAACGCGAACTCAAATCGAAACGAGAGTGAACTCAGGTGCTCCGGAAGAGTAAGCAGTTCCTGCCTGCTATAGCACACCCGTCACGTTGCCAAAGATCGATTAAGTGTTGGTCAAATCGGGAAAGGATGACATTACAAAACTCTATGTCAAACCAACATCTGTGCTCATCTGAGAGATAGAAATCCCGTATTTGCATACAAGCACATGATGTCGTCCGTAAAATTTCTTGAGTGATGACAACAACCTGGGAGCAACGTACCCTTGTGTTAACAATTTGCTTGTCAGCCGTGTAGCTCTATCAAGGAAGTCCTTGTACTCCCCACATGCTCTGGAATAATGAATTAATTGTGATACGTAAACTCTATATGCTGGAGCGGACGGAATGTTGCTACACAGAAAGGGAAAGTTAACTATTGGAAAGTTGAAGTCATCACGTTTGTCATAGAGCTTTGTACAAAGCCTTCCTTGTGTGTCAATTTCGAGAAATAGATCCAAATATGAAGCAGACCTCCTAGAATCTGTAGTGTCCTTTACCTCAAGTTCCTTCGGATATATGAGATGTAAATAGTCACCAAATCGAGGATTGTTTAGTGAAAGGACATCATCAATATAACGAAATGTGAGATTGAAGGATAAAGCAAGTTTGCGGTCCTTTTTGTCTAGAAGTGATTGTAAGAAGTCTGCTTCATATGAATGAAGAAACAAATCGGCAAGCAATGGTGCACAATTTGTGCCCATTGGGATACCTATTGTTTGCTGAAAAACACGTCCACCAAACTGTACAAATATGTTGTCGATTAGAAAGTTGAGCATTTCTATTATTTGATCTTCTGTAAATTTGTTTTTCTTGCTAGACTCTTGGATGACAAAGTAAGTCTTTTTATAACCGACTACCAAATACTTGTACCTGCGTTTTCCATTCTTTTTGATAAAGCTACGTTTAATCAGCTGTGCCAAACGAGATTTTAATTGTGAATGTGGAATTGAAGTATATAATGTAGAGAAATCAAACGTTTTAATGCTATTACATGATGAAAATGACTTAGAATGGAGATTTTCCATCAGTTCTTTAGAATTTTTGAGAATCCACATTTGATTGACGCCATTTCTAGAGTAACAACAATCGAAATACTTTTGAAGGCTTGATTTTATTGCCGTCAATATTGATGTTAACAAAACTGAAAGAGGCTTAGTTGTACATTTGGATGACCCAGCAATAAATCGTTGCTTGTATGGAGTTTTATGTAACTTTGGAATCCAATACAGGGATGGAACGTCATTGTTCTTTTTGTCAACAGAAATGCCAAAGGAAGAAATTACAGAATTATGATTGTTGATTATTTCCTCCTTTGACAGTGTTGTTGCTGTATATGTGGTGCTTTTGCTAGTACAACCAACCCCTAATTCAGCTGTTAAACAATCAATATAGTGTCTTTTGCATACGAAAATGATGTTGTTAGGCGCTTTATCAGCAGGTACGACAACATATTTGTCATGTAAGGTGTGTGACTTTAGTGATCAAATGCAAATAATGTGCATGAAGTACTCTTCAGTCAATATCAATCAATAAGAAGAACTTGATAAAGAACACAGATACAACTTCTGCAAACTATTTACACCATTAAAAGGTTGAATCAAGAATTTGTTACTGTTTACTAGAAAAAGACATTTATAGATGCCCTTCTCTCTGGAGCACACGCTAAAGTGCCCTCTTCCTGCGCCCCTCTATTTTCAGATCCTAGCTAGAACACTGTAGTGTTATTGGCCTATAGAATGAAAACTATTGCAGATATAGAAAAGCTGTTGCTCGCATAAATGTTCAGCTCATTTAGCTCTACAAAAGTCTCCATAGAGTCGAAGTTGTCAGATAATCCCTTATACATGTAGGGTTTACAGCCCCTTAAAGGCAAAAAATAGTGTTTTTGGTCTATAGAATGAAAACAATTGCAGATAGAGAAAAGCTGTTCCTTGCTTAAATGTTCAGCTCATTTAGCTCTACAAAAGTCTCCATAGAGTTTAAGTTGTCAGATGACCCCTTATAGGGGTTACAGCCCTTTAAAGGCGAAAAATAGTGTTATTGGCTGGCCTATAGAATGAAAACTATTGCGGATATAGAAAAGCTGTTGCTTGCTCAAATGTTCAGCTTGTTCAGCTCTACAAAAGTCTCCAAAGGGTCGAAGTTGTCAGATTACCCCTTATAGGTGTTACAGCCCCTTAAAGGCGAAAAATTGTGTTTTTGGCCTATAGAGTGAAAACTATTGCAGATAGAGAAAAGCTGTTGCTTGCTAAACGTTCAGCTTGTTCAGCTCTACAAAGTCTTCATAGGGTTGACATCAAGACCAGGTGAGCGATTCAGGCTCCTGGTAGCCTCTTGTTTATTTTTTGTCCGATTTTCAAAAGGTTGGTATAAATGTATACCACCAAAGAATGCATGTGTCAAAAAGCTTTTTGAGTCCACCATGGGCTGCATGTGTCCAAAGCATTTGACAATCCATATTGGGCCGCAAACATACAGGGTTCAACATGTTGCAGTCGTATCATGCTGCGCTCGTCTTACCTTTTTATTGTATGACCACAAAATTTTTGCGATCGTATAATCAATGTTATGGCGATGTCGTCGTCTGGGGACATTTGGTTTCCGTGCAATAACTTGAGTAAATATTGACCAATTGTTATGAAATTTTGATATGGAGTTTGTAACCACTAGAGGAAGGTTCCTATTGTATTTGGGGTTGGTGGCCCTTACCGTTTTGGAAAAAAGGGCCAAAAGGGGCTAAAACGGGTGTATTGACAAAACTGTTGTAGAATGTTGATTTTTCATTTGATTTTAAAAATCCTTTTTTATTGAATTTCTCATTAAATTCTGTCAACAAAATGTGTCAATGGTTTTGATGTATATTGAACCGTTACATTGCTAAAGGGGGCCAAAGACAGGCCACACCCAAAAAATCAACTTTTTTATTTGTGGTCCGATTTTCAAAATCTGTTTTTCATTGGAATCCTTGTGAAAATCCCTGTCTGCATTTTTCAATCAGATTTGCAATATCTCTTACTGTTATATATAAGGGGTCGAAGGGGCAAAAAACGCCATTTTTAACAGTTTGTCATGGCAAATGGTTTAACACAAGAAATTTAGCTGTAGTGGGCTAGCCAATTGTTATGAAGTTTAAATAGGATGATTATATACACTGAAGGAAGCTTTTTATTGCATTTGGGGTTTGTGGTCCTAACCTTTTTAAAAAAAGGGCCAAAAGGGGCTTAATCGTATCAAAAATGTCAATGAATATAGAAATAAGATTTTTTCTATTAAATGTCAAATATGCATTTTAAAGTCCACCATAGGTTGCATGTGTAAAAAAAGCTTTGTAAGTCCACCATTGGCTGCATGTGACCAAAGCAATAGACTATCCATATTGGGCCGCCAATGTACAGGGTTCAACTTGTCGCGGTTGTATCATGCTGCGCTCGGCATAGCTTTTTATTTGCAAATAACTCTAAAACGGTGACAGATTTTTTCTAAAATATTGACAGATTTTTAAATTCTGATATAGAACAAAAGTGATCTGCACCTCAAGATCTACCTGGTCTGAAATTTTAGAGAAGATCTAACAACCCATGTAGGAGTTATTTCCCTTTTCCTTGTTTTTTTTTATAGATTTTGCTCTTATCAATCTTAATATCTTGAAAACTATATTAGATACATGTAATTAAGAAATTAAAATTGCATATTGTTAAGCACATTACGATCTGCAAAATATGTAATAGGGTCAATGTTGTAGGGCTATTTCTTTTAGAAGTTAATCCCCTTAGAACACCAAATTTGACCATTTTCACAGCTTTTACTCATTACATTTAAAACGTTAACTCCTCTGACACATTAAGTTCAATTGGAATTAAAATTGGTATATTTGTTTATTAGCACTGATGTTAAGAATGTTTAGAACTGATGTGGGGATTTTTGATTGGTTGTAAAACATGGCCGTCATGGCTAAAAATAGAACATAGGGTTAATTGCTGTTTTTTTGCTAATAAGTTATTCCGGTTAGAAAAGGATCAATGTTAAATAGTATTTGCCTAATAGCCTATCAATTTTAAATAGTATTTGCATAATACCCCGGTAGCCTATAGTTTAGGCACATAAGTCAGGTGAGCGCTTCAGGCTCCTGGGAGCCTCTTGTTATTTTTTTTTTACCTTGAGTTAATGGGGAGATGATTTCAGGTTTACATGTAAAGGTGCAGGGTTCCCACTCTTCCTGGAATCCTGGAAAAGTCATGGAATTTGAGTATTTTACTTCCAGGCCGTTGAAAAGTCATGGAATTTGTAAATTCAGGCCAAATTAAGTCATGGAAAAGTCATGAATTTCTGACAAAAAATGTATGACAATAAACAAGACAGGTTAGATTTCTATTGTATGACCACTCTAGAGGTCCTTGCACATGTAAAACTAGGGTAGGTATATTGTAGGGAAACCTGAATTTATTTTTTTTAAATCATTTAAAGAGGGTGTTAGAGTAGATTGCTTCCATTCGAAAAGACATTGTCAACCTCTTCTGCGTCTCAGTTGACAATGCTTTTCTCAGCTGCATGTTATTTATATAGCAGCATCCATAAACTTTTATAAAAGCTTCTACATGTTTTTATTATGGCTTTCCTTATTCATTTTAATTTTTACAACTGCATACATAATATGTACAGTACACCAAGAGACCACTCTTAGAGACATAACAAATATCTTTTTTGTGGTTAAAGATTTTTCAAAAATTCTTTTTACATTTTGACAAAAATGTTTGAAGGAATGATTATACAGAACATTTTCTTTAAAGAATTTTTGAAAAATCTTTAACCACAAAAAAGATATTTGTTATGTCTCTAAGAGTGGTGTACCACTATCACAGTGTTCAGTCACGGTATGTCTCTTGATGTACTGTACATGATGTACATATGTAGCCAGCCATAAATTTTCACATTCAATTTGTATATTTCTTCTTTTTATTTTTATTTTCCTGACAGATGATGCAGTTGTACATATAGAATGATTTTAGCTACATGTATCTACAGACAACATGGACGAAATGAGAACTGAGCAGTCCACATGGAGGAAGACTAGATGTTTATTGTTTTAGATTGAACTACTAGTATATCATGTATATATGTTTCAGGTATATTTTAATTTATATCAACTGACAAAAGTTTGTCTATACAGATTTTAGCTGGCGCAACCTTCAACATGTTCGAATGTCATGTAATAATAAGCTTAATACTCATCATTTTGTGTCCACTTTGTGTTAATAATAAGCTTAATATTCATCATTTTGTGTCCACTTTGTGTTAACTTTTCTTTCTATATTATCTCTGAATCTAAAAATAAAAGGATATGGAGTATATATGCAGGACACAACCTACAGTTGTATATTGGTATAATGCTGTCATCGCTGTATGTTAACTTTAGTGTTACCACAAAAACTATAGTTCTAGTTATCCGATAGCTATGAAATTTAACAATGATATAGATGGGATGGTTTTGGGGGGATCCCCCCTTATTTTGGTTAAGAAATTAGAGAGCCAAAAATGCCACTTTTTATGCCCGGTGACCACATGTTGGGGGCATTAAGTTTTACTCATGTCCGTTCTTCCATACGAAATTCCGCCAAGCTTTTCTCAGAAACCATTCATGAGAATGATTTGAAACTTGGTAGGACGATTCAGTATGACAAACTGTACATGTACTTCCTAAGAAACTTTCAGACCTGACGGACTTCAACTTCCTGTTTGGAACTGGGTTGAGATGAAAATTTCTGTCAAGCTTTTCTCAGAAACAGAACATGAGAATGATTTGAAACTTGGTTTAAGTGATTTTTAGACCGGTCTTTTACTTCCTGTGGGGATGGACATACGTTTGTATGTCTGTATGAATTTCAGTCAAGATTTTCTCAGAAACCATATATGAGAATGATTTGGTAGGATGGTACTGTACTTCCTAAGCAACTTTCAGACCTGCAGGACTTCTACTTCCAGTTTGGGACTTGGTCGATATCAAAATTAAGTGAAAATTTTCGTTAAGCTTTTCTTCTCAGAAACAGTACATAAGAATAAATTAAAACTTGGTAGGATTGGTTTAGTATGACAAACTGTATGTCCTACATGTAAGTGTATTTCAGACCTGTCTGAATTCTACTTCCTTTTTGGGGCCTAGCAAGGGCATGCGTGTCCCATAAACACATTCCTTCTTTATTTCATTTAGGAATAAGGAGGCAAAAAATGAACTTTTTATAATTATTTTTGTGACCCCCCCTTTCTCCTCTAGGCCAAAAGGGGCAAAAATTGAAATAATCTGATTTTTAAAAAAATTCTTTTGTTAATTAATTCTTGTCAAATGTGGATACAAAATCATTCCCATTATGAAGTAGAGGCCGAAAGCTTAAAAAATGAAATAAAACAGATACAAACCTCTTAATTAATGGCCAAAAGGGAAATTTTTGTAACCATGATATTATTTGGTCTGCTTTTGAATATATTGGATTCCTTGTGAAAATGTGGGTGGAAAGTCCACCAAAGAATGCATGTGTCACTCCACCATGGGCTGCATGTGTTCAGAGCAATTGACTATCCATATTTGGGTTCAATACATGTATGTTTGGGTCATATCATGCTGGACTTGGCAAAGGTTTTTATTATGACCTGACCACATATGTGGATCGGCCATAAAGTTTTATCCTTGTCAGTCCCTACTTACCTTTGTCTTTGGTTAAGTTCTTGGTTAAGGTCCATTACTCGAATACTAGATGTTGGGGGTCAATGATATTTCATCACCAGATGTGTCTTGGGTAGGTCTACACCACCCACTAGAAATTAGGTCACTGTGACCTATATTTTATGCATGAACGACTTCGGTTAAGTTCTTGGTTAAGGTCCATAACTTGGATACTACAATGATTTTGGTTAAGGTCCATATCTCAGATTCTACATGTTGGGGTCAATGGTATTTCACCAATAGAAATGGGTCACTGTGACTTATATTTTATGCATGAACGACTTTGGTGAAGTTCTTGGTTAATGTCCATAACTTGGATACTAGATGTTAGGGGTCAATGATATTTCACCACTAAATGTGTCATGGGTAACGCAACACCACCCACTAGAAATTAGGTCACTGTGACCTATATTTTATGCATGAATGACTTTGGTTAAGTTCTTGGTTAAGGTCCATATCTCGAATACTTCATGTTAGGGGTCAATGATATTTCACTACTAGATGAGTCTTGGTACAAATGTAACATGGCATCACCTACCAGAAATAAGATCACAGCGACCTATATTTTATACACTTTTGAATAATTTCTTGGTAAATGTCCATATCTCAGGTAATACACATTGAGGTTCAATTATATTTAAAGAAAGGGAGGGCCATCCTGTGGCTCATACACATTTTCTATTTCATTGTGCGTTGAAAATTTCCACTTGTTTATGCGGGCTGTGTTGCTTTACCTATCATGCCTATTCCACATCTCATCATTCCTTGCAAAGATATCATATATAACTGCACGATAGTCACATACTTACATGTAATTGATACGTTTCAACAATACAAACAAAATAACAGACCAGGCCAATCATTTGTTAGATGACTTTGCAATGGAAATAGGTATGATGGGGACAATTTGAAACTGTAGGCTAAAGTTGCTCTTTTCATTAGGCCTAAACAAATATATCTCTGTTTCCTGCTTCCCTACCTATCCTATTTTTTTGCCCTACCCTAAAGTTTTTATTGGCATTTTAGAACAAGCATCGTTAAAGTTGGGATTGCCTCCCATTGACTCAATGTAAGATAATCTTGTAAAAAAAAAATCCTACCTACTTACCCTAATTTTTAAGAGTAGGAAGCAGGAAACAAAAATATATTTTGTTTTGGCCTTATGACACTGACATAAAATGAAAAATGAATGTATTTATATATGTCCCCAAAAATTTTCAGTGATTTTTGTGTTTCTGTGTTTTACATGTTCTCTGTTTTTGTCCCGTTCTCGTTGGTGTTTACTGGTTTTGTCTCTGCCCTTTCGTACTTTTGACATTCGAATGCCCCATTGGTACCTCTGCTTCTCTCAGCTATTACTATTCATAGACTTTGATATTTGGTATGCAGCTTTAGGTACATGTAGGAGTCTCATATGGTGGGATGCCAGAGGCGGATCCAGACATTCTGAAAAGAGGGGGCCCACTGACTGGCCAAAGAGGGGGCCCGCTTTGGTTACGCTTCAATGATTTCCTATATATTCAACCAAATTTTTTCGCCAAAAGGGGGGGCCCGGCCCCCCAGGGCCCCCCTGGATCCGCTTATGGATGCGTTTTCAGGTCTGTCCCTTATCTACTTCCTGTTAAGCTGGCTGTCTAAGAATTTTTGCCACTGGAAGGGGGGCCCAGGAAATCTGTTCTTGTACATTTATATACAAGGATATTACAACTATGTCCTGATTATGGTTGATGGAACATTTAACAAAGAACAATCAATCAGCATTTAGCAAGGATCTGTTACAGCAATACTCATGAAATTGAATACAGTAATATATCATGTCACACGTGAGGTTTATCTTATTGAAGTCAAACTTTCATTAGACCCCCCATGTAAATCAAGGATGAGAGGATTGACCTTCTTTAAATTAAACTACCTTTTGAATATTTGCTTCAAATGAAATTTGATTTCTTTTATATGTATTTGCAGAATGATATACTGATTTGAACAAACAGAACAAATGAAAAGCAACAAAGGTTCCAAGTTAACAACTTCATGAACTTGCAGCTGAAATATATCATACAGAAGTGGAGTATCAAAGAAGTGACATCTCAAAAATCAATCATGTCAATCTTGCAAAATACAGTACCTGAAGAAACATAATAGAGCAACTGTTTCCGGTGTAGATACAGAAATTTGCGAAAGGGGTGGTTCCAGACACATTTTGCTGGGAATCGACATAAAAATAAACTTTTACATGGAAAAGAGGGGTTCAAATCCCTGGATCCCTCACTGTTTGGAGTTCATATTGTATGAAAGACTAAATAAATAAATCATGTAAATAAACCTCTGCCATATTTAAATGCGCATGTCACAAATTTGATTTTACCTTTAGCATGTTTAAAGGGTAAGGCCAAAAAAAAAAGTAGGTGAGTTTACTGTCACCCGACCCTACCTAATTTTTACCCCCCTACCCTAATGTTTTTTTGAGCATTTTCCATTAAGCACTGTTAAAGTCACAAAGCTGCCCACATAGACTCAAGGTAAAAAAAATTATAAAAAAAAAATAATTTCCTACCTACCGACCCTAATTTTTTTCAGCATGTGACAGTAAACACACATACTTTTTTGTTTGGCCTAAGTTCACGATTTTTGACATATGGTCTTAAATTGTTCAGAACAATGTTTTATAACAGCGTGCAAATTTTTTCTCTCATATCTTAACTTATAACAAAGATATTGGAGATTATTTATTTGAAATAGTCCCCTACTCTACATTAGGGGACTACTTCAGTTAATCAGAATTTCTACTGAGTAGCAAAAAATCATATTAGTTCAAACGTTTAAGTGATCATGTGGTACGTCCAATAACCAACAAAATAATTAAAATAATCAAAAGTCAACAAGATCATTTAATATTTTCAAATAACTTTCTATATAAAAATCTTTTTAAAACGTTTTATAAATCTATTATCTTTTTCTTTTAAATTGAACTTTATAATCAATTAATTAAATATAAAATTCTATAATTCAAAGAAATATTATTTTTATTTACTATTTAGAAAGAAGATGTGTATTTAAATGTAAGCCATCATATTTCATTGAAAATAATTGTGATATAATTATGTTAATTATAGTCCGTTTGAGTTTTTTAAATCAACGAAAAATGGCTTGTAAATTTACGTCTTAAAAATATTTCAACTATTTTAGTATGTCATGACTTTTTAATGGCATACGAACTCAGGCAAAAAATTTCAAAATTTTTGCATGATTAATAAGAATGTTTTCCATAGACCATAATAGTAAAAACGGACCAAAAATTCATAGAAATCCATGGGAGTACAACCTAGTGACCAGGAACAGCATTTGCTCCCTATACCTTTAAAAATCCTTTGTGGAGCTAATTGTTCATCTAATCTCCTATTGTTAGCCCTTTCAATTATGTTCAGGTGGGCCCAACACCTGGCTGTTCCGTCAGATAAACACACCATTTTAGGTATTATTAAAATTGGAGAAATATTTAGCATTAGACCATATGGAAAACTGTTTTGTTTTAGAAGATAACATCTTGGTTTTTTGTTATCAGAGTTCGTATACTAATAAAAAGTTTATTTGTGTTTAAAAAATAAATTTTATTTGAGAGACAAAAAAATTTAAAAGAATTTTCGTTGATTTATAGAACTCAAATGGACTATACAGGTCATTCTTTTTCTAATCCCCCACTGGGTTTGCTAAAAGTGTTAATTAATGTGATTTCATTGTGTTGTCTCTCAGCAGGTACCTGTGTAATGGTTGGTAAACATAAATGTAATTAGTCACAGCTGACTTGGGGTGAAATAAACAGGAAATTCTAATTATCAATACCTACAGGTGTCAAAACCTAATATACAAACATTCAGAAACAAAGTTTTGTGTACTAGATCATTTTATTTTCATTCTAGCATTTAAAACAACAATGTGATTTATATGCAAGATTATCACAACACAACATGCCTTAGATAATTAAAAATGACTTATTTAAATTTATTTTTATACCAAAAAATCATTATTACCAATTAAAGAATAACTCAATTTTGTTAATTTTAATAAGGATTTTCTATCACTTATTTGAAATGCCATAACATAGATGCACACAAAAATATTATATATTGGCAATTCAAGGAATTAGGTAAATGGTGGGTCACTGTCAAAAGGAGACTTTGTGGTATTCAGATGTTTTGTGTAATTTAAAATGACAGAAACCAAAAGATAATATTTAAAATTACATTTTTGTCAGCTTATTAAATTGAATATAAAAGTTTAAATGATATAGCATAATTAGATAATACATTAGAAATCATATGACAAATTTTCATTTTTTGGTGAACTTTCCCTTTAAGTTAGGTTTAAGTTAACTTTCAATAAAGGGAATATGTTGCAAGGTGGGGCATTATGTTCATGATGTTGTTGGGGAATATTTTTGTATTGGTACATATATTCTTTTTTTAGCTCACCTGACTTGCAGGGTCATGTGAGCTATTGTCATCACATGGCATCCGTTGTTTATCTGTATGTTTGTCTGTTAACTCCTCTGACACCACAAGTCTGATTGCAACCAAACTTGGTACAGTTGTTTACTTGCATGGGTGCCTTTGGGTGGTACAAAACAATTGTTTGGATTTTTTAATCGAAAAAAAAACTTGGTTGCCATGGCTCAAAATAGAACATAGGGGTAAATTGCAGTTTTTTGCAAAAAACTCAAAACAGTGGCAGATATCAAAATTTTGCAAGGGTTAAAATATTCAGCACCTTAAGATCTACCTGCCCTAAAAATTTGAATAAGATCTACCCACCCATCTAGGAGTTGTTGCCCTTTTTAGCTCACCTGGACCGAAGGGTCATGTGAGCTATTGCCATCACTTGGCGTCCGTCGTCGTCGTCTGTTAACAATTTTTCAAAAATCTTCTCCTCTGAAGCTACTGAAAACTTGGTATGATTGATCTTTAGGGTGTCCTGTCCCAAACTTGTGTTTTGATTTTTGATTCGTCAAAAAGCATGGCCGCCGTTGCTTAAAATAGTCCAGAGGGGTCAGACTACTGTTTTTGGCTTTTATTTCAGAAACTATAAGAGATAAACGAAATCTGATGCCACCCTGCTGCTTCAGGATCAAAAGTTCTACAAAAGTCTCCATTTGGTCGAAATTGTCAGATGACCCCTTATAGGGGTTACGGCCCCTCAAAGGTGAAAAATAGCATTTTTTCAGTTTTTTGCCCTATAGCATGAAAACTATTGCAGATAGAGAAAAGCTGTTGCTTGCTTAAATGTTCAGGTCATTTAGCTCTATAGGGTCAAAGTTGTCAGATGATCCCTTATAGGGGTTACAGCCCATTAAAGGCGAAAAATAGTGTTTTTGGCCTATAGAATAAAAAGTATTGCAGATAGAGAAAAGCTGTTCCTTGCTTAAATGTTCAGCATATTAAGCTCTACAAAAGTCTCCATAGGGTGGAAGTTGTAAGATGACCCCTTACAGGGGTTACAGCCCCTTAAAGGCAAAAATAGTGTTTTTGGCTTATAGAAAGAAAACTATTGCAGATAGGGAAAAGCTTTTGCTTGCTTAAATGTTCAACTCATTTAACTCTATATAAGTCTCCGCTGGGTCCATGTTGTCAGATGACCTCTTATAGGGGTTACAGCCCTTTTAAGGTGAAAAATTGTGTTTTTGGCCGATAGAATGAAAACTATTGTAGATAGAGAAAAGCTGTTGCTTGCGTAAATGTTCAGCTTATTTAGCTCTACAAAAGTCTTCACGGGGTCAAAGTTGTCATATGACCTCTTATAGGGGTTACGGCCCTTAAAATAACATTTTGCATGTTTGTAGCCTACAGAATGAAAACTATTGCTGAAAGAGAAAAGTTTTTGCTTGCTTAAACATTCAGTTCATTAAAATCTACAAAAGTCTTGATGTCAACCCTATGAAGACTTTTGTATAGCTAAATGTCTAAGCAAGAAAAAGCTCTTTTTTTCTATCAGCAATAGTTTTCATTCTATTTTAATGTTAAAAAAGGCATTGAAGACAGGTAAGCGATAAAGCCCGGGAGCCCCTTGTGTGTCTTGATTTTTTTCTATTTGTTTATGTGCTGAAATATCGCAAATAGGACATTAAGCAAACAATAATCAATCTATCAAAGCAATAAAGGATATTTTATGCCCCCGCCACGAGATGTCGAGGGGCATTAAGTTTTACTCATGTCCGTCCGTACGTTCGTCCGTACGAATTTCCGTCAAGCTTTTCTCAGAAACCGTACATGAGAACGATTTGAAACTTGGTAGGATGGTTCAGTATGACAAACACTACGTCCTAAGCGATTTTCAGACCGTAATTCTATAATTTTTCGGGTCCCCGTCACCAATTTTTTTTTCCTTATTCCGATTTTTGTTTCAGGGTAAACATGCGTTATGTAAACATAAGAATTTTTCTAGTTTACCCGGGAAAACACCACGTTGAAAAAAAAACACAAAACAATTGAAGCATAACACAAGTTATAAAAAGTGTGAACTCAGATGATTCAGAAAAATGGGTTGTTCTTGTTGTATTCCAGGTATAAGGAGGAGCCGCCCTTACAAATGTTAATTGTGGAAATAGAAAATCTCGGAGCAACCCTCTTTAAATAAAATAAATATAAATCAGTTCTCCGATTGATTTGTAAAATTTGTATATGCCCCCTCCCGGGAAATGCAAATGAAATGAATATTTTGCTTCATAATCGAATTTTCATCCCTATACAATTAACACCATTCGGGTTCAGAGAGCTAATAGTCCCACATCAGCAACAGGCTTGTCGGTATGGTATAATTCCACTATAAACTGCTCAGAAACCTGTACACATGACCAACTACACTCGTACTAACATTCCCATCGTTCACCACAGTCTCTACCTTACCATTGTCAATTTTCACTCGGATGCGATATACTTCACACAATTCACCAGTGCTATACCTCTACGACACGAAGCCTCTGTGATGTGTGCCCCATGTGGTTGAATGAGCCCTGTTATCGAGAGATGCCGAGGTCGTCAGGATATAATGCGTAAAACCTGTTGGAAAAACGCCAGAATTTAAGCACATTAAAGTACCCTGCTATGTATAATTACTTGATAAGATTAAGATCCCCTACAGGAGCCTATCTGCCCGCCGCTACACTCGCATCTCTGAATGGCGGTCAAAAGAAGTATCTACCCGGATTGCCTTTCTTGTGCCCCCTCCTTTTCCTCCATCTTATTATTATTTCCAAGATACTACTTATGAAGTAAAGCACCTAACAAACAAACAAAGCTATACATACATAGAAAGCATCGGGTAAAGTATAACCAAAACCGCTATTAACTCGGTTATAACATCACTGTAAAATGACAACAATTAACAGTACTGTAAAATGACTACAAATAGCAGTACTGTATATGACAGCAAATTGCAGTACTGTAAAATGACAGCAAATTGCAGTACTGTAAAATGACAACAAATAGCAGTACTGTAAAATGACAGCAAATAGCAGTACTGTAAAATGACAACAATAAGCATTACTGTAAAATGACAGCAAATTGCAGTACTGTAAAATTACTGCAAATTGCAGTACTGTAAAATGACAGCAAATAGCAGTACTGTAAAATGACAACAATAAGCATTACTGTAAAATGACAGCAAATTGCAGTACTGTAAAATTACTGCAAATTGCAGTACTGTAAAATGACAACAATAAGCATTACTGTAAAATGACAACAAATAGCAGTACTGTAAAATGACAGCAAATAGCAGTACTGTAAAATGACAACAATAAGCATTACTGTAAAATGACAGCAAATTGCAGTACTGTAAAATTACTGCAAATTGCAGTACTGTAAAATGATAGCAAATAGCAGTACTGTAAAATGACAACAATAAGCATTACTGTAAAATGACAGCAAATTGCAGTACTGAAAAATGGCAACAATTAACAGTACTGAAAAATGACTACAAATTGCAGTACTGTAAAATGACTACAGATTGTAGTACTGTAAAATGACTGCATATAACAGTACTGTAAATTAACATTATATGACAGTACTGGTAAATGACTGCAACTATCATTACTGTAAAATGACAGATAATAAGAGTACTGCAATACGACAGGTATGAAATGTAATGCAATATGACTGGGCAGAAAAGTACTGTATATATACTGGCTGTTTTTGTACCAATAAAATGTAAGTAAATTGTTGGTAGTGTACACCAGGTTTCGAAAAAAAAAACAACTTTAAACTAAGATATGACTTATATATGATTATAATCCCACTGACATTATACACATCAACATTTCCGTGGGTGCGTAAAAAATGGGATTCCCTGGACCATTTTAGGTCGGTAGCTGTATGTAACTGGAGCAATGTGAAGCAGAATTTATTGCAAATACTGTTGACGCCAGGATGCGACAAACCCCATTTCCAAAATTGCCTAATTAATGTTTCTAATACTTCATTTTAAATTATTTTTTTTTTAACATGCATGTATACATTTTAATTTTTAATTTTGTTTATCCAAATATTGCACAAAGAACAAAATATCACCGTGTGTAATACTTTTTTTATTTGATTACGATTATACTAACAATAAGAAGATGCTCAAGTTTGAAATTGGCTTGAAATTGTTTATTTCGCCGTATGTGGTATTCATCGTCTTATCTCGTAAAACAAAACTTTTTTGCGGTATTTAGACGCTCCCCTTCACACCTGTGTTTGTTTATTAATCATAGAAAGTACACCACACTCAGCATGGGTAATTATCAAAGACTATAAAAAGACTGGGTCTAATGCTGACATTTAACATGTAAATATGAATAAAATTAACATAGACTTTTAAAAAGATTAACGTAACTTTTTTTTAATTCTATGTTCCTTTGATTACGTAATGCGTACTGATTGATCAGTAATACTTTTTTTAATTTGTGAAAATTAATCTCATATGCTCCTTTTGATCATGTGATTTTGCATTATTTATCATAATACTTAATATTTTTTTTTACAATTTTCAAAGATCAAAATTTCAATCCTTAATACAGAGACGGTCTATCTTTTTAAAATATTAATTTATTTGAGTTAGAATAATAATATTAAATCAAAGTACCGTTGGTACTGACAACTCGGAAGTCAGAATGTTTTCTTTTATAATGGAACTTTATATCCAATGGATGAAGAATGTTTGTCACCATATAACATGGTTTAACCCACAATTTTTTCTTTAAATGACTCAACTAGGCAGCGTACCATATTTCATATCTTGAAAATATTTTAAGGATTTCTTGCAGCATGTCTTTGAGTTGCATAAATTTGTTTATTTCTGCTGAGTATTCTGTTGCAAATAAATGCGACACATTTTAGTTTCTATTGAATGCTGATTTCAAGGATGGAGATTTCGTTAATCTGGTGTTTGATAAAACAGTTCCTGTTTTGTGGAGCTTTGTCTTATGTTGCACATTTAATATATCTTTTCTTATACTTAATTTTGGAAAGCATTTCCCGTTTTGTGTATTTGGACAAGGCTGTATATTTATGATATAACCCTTGTGTGCAGTTCATATTATGGTATTGGAGTAACAAGAGGCTCCCAGGATCCTGAATCGCTCACCTGGTCTTGATGTTGACCCTATACTTTTGTAGAGCTAAATGAGCTGAACATTTAAGCAAGCAACAGCTTTTCTCTACCTGCAATAGTTTTCATTCTATAGGCCAAAAGCACAATTTTTCACCTATAAGGGGCCATAGCTCTATAAGGAGTCATCTGACAACTTCGACCCTATGGAGACTTTAGTAGAGCTAAATGCGCTGAACATTTAAGCAAGCAACAGCTAATCTCTATCTGCAATAGTTTTCATTCTGTAGGCCAAAAACATGAAAAATCGCTTTTTCAGGGGCCGTAACCCCTATAAGGGGTCATCTGACAACTTCGACCCTATGGAGAATTTTGTAGAGCTAAATGAGCTGAACATTTAAGCAAGCAACAGCTAATCTCTATCTGCAATAGTTTTCATTCTGTAGGACAAAAACATGAAAAATCGCTATTTTTCATGGGCCGCAACCCCTATAAAGGGTCATCTGACAACTTGGACCCTATGGAGACTTTTGTAGAGCTAAATGAGCTGAACATTTAAGCAAGCAACAGCTAATCTCTATGTGCAATAGTTTCCAGTCTGTAGGACAAAACATGAAAAAACGCTATTTTTCAAGGGCCGTAACCTCTATAAGGGGTCATCTGACAACTTGGACCCTATGGAGACTTTCGTAGAGCTTAATGAGCTAAACATTTAAGCAAGCAACAGCTAATCTCTATCTGCAATAGTTTTCATTCTGTAGGCCAAAAACATGAAAAATGGCTATTTTTCACCTTTAAGGGGTCGTAACCCCTATAAGGGGTCATCTGACAACTTCGACCCTATGGAGACTTGTGTAGAGCTAAATGAGCTTAACATTTAAGCAAGCAACAGCTTTTCTTTATCTGCAATAGTTTTCATTCTGTAGGCCAAAAACACTATTTTTTGCCTTTAAGGGGCCGTAACCCCTATAAGGGGTCATCTGACAACTTCGACCCTATGGAGGCTTGTGTAGAGCTAAATGAGCTGAACATTTAAGCAAGCAACAGCTTTTCTCTACCTGCAATAGTTTTTATTCTATAGGCCAAAAGCACTATTTTCACCTATAAGGGGCCATAGCTCTATAAGGAGTCATCTGACAACTTCGACCCTATGGAGACTTTAGTAGAGCTAAATGCGCTGAACATTTAAGCAAGCAACAGCTAATCTCTATCTGCAATAGTTTTCATTCTGTAGGCCAAAAACATGAAAAATCGCTTTTTCAGGGGCCGTAACCCCTATAAGGGGTCATCTGACAACTTCGACCCTATGGAGAATTTTGTAGAGCTAAATGAGCTGAACATTTAAGCAAGCAACAACTAATCTCTATCTGCAATAGTTTTCATTCTGTAGGCCAAAATCATGAAAAATCGCTATTTTTCAGGGACCGTAACCCCTATAAGGGGTCATCTGACAACTTCCACCCTATGGAGAATTTTGTAGAGCTAAATGAGCTGAACATTTAAGCGAGCAACAGCTAATCTCTATCTGCAATAGTTTTCATTCTGTAGGACAAAAACATGAAAAATCGCTATTTTTCATGGGCCGCAGCCCCTTTAAAGGGTCATCTGACAACTTAGACCCTATGGAGACTTTTGTAGAGCTAAATGAGCTGAACATTTAAGCAAGCAACAGCTAATCTCTATGTGCAATAGTTTCCAGTCTGTAGGACAAAAACATGAAAAAACGCTATTTTTCAAGGGCCGTAACCTCTATAAGGGGTCATCTGACAACTTGGACCCTATGGAGACTTTCGTAGAACTAAATGAGCTAAACATTTAAGCAAGCAACAGCTAATCTCTATCTGCAATAGTTTTCATTCTGTAGGCCAAAAACATGAAAAATGGCTATTTTTCACCTTTAAGGGGTCGTAACCCCTATAAGGGGTCATCTGACAACTTGGACCCTATGGAGACGTTTGTAGAGATAAATGAGCTTAACATTTAAGCAAGCAACAGCTAATCTCTATCTGCAATAGTTTTCATTCTGTAGGCCAAAAACATGAAAAAATGCTATTTTTCACCTTTAAGGGGCCGTAACCCCTATAAGGGGTCATCTGACAACTTTGACCAAATGGAAACTTTTGTAGAGCTTTTGATGCTGAATCAGTAGCGTGGCCTCAGATTTCCTCTATCTCTTATACTTTTTGATTTATAAGCCAAAAACAGTAGTCTGACCCCCCTAGTCTATTTTTAGTAACGGCGGCCATGTTTTTAGACAGATCAAAAATCCAAACAGGACACCCTAAGGATCATTCATACTAAGTTTCATTAAATTCTGTTTGGTAGTTTCAGAGGAGAAGATTTTTGAAAAATTGTTAACGGACGACGACGACGACAGACGCCAAGTGATGGCAATAGCTCACATGGACCTTTGGTCCAGGTGAGCTAAAAAATTAGCTTTATAATTATGTACTCTGGTAACAAATGATTTGTTGCAACAGATACAACAATAAGTGTTATAGTATACTTCTTCAATTCCAAGTTCTATGGAATTCTGTTTTGTTGTTCTTGGTATGTTGGTAAATTTAATTGTGTCCCAAATTTGTGGCTAATGAATACATGGTAATTTTATGCACGATTTCATATGATGAACTTCTTGCATACTTGAAGTTTCGTTAAATTTTGTTCAGATGTTTAAGGGTTGTGTTGACTAAGTTGACTAACAGATGGGGACAGCCTTATCACCATTTGTACATGTATATCAGGATTTCAGTTTAATGGGTGATTATTCACACTATAATTTGCAGATGGAATCCTGGTAGAAAGCACAACATATGATGTACTTTTTAGAAATATCCGTTTACTTGTTCATGAACTATTATCAGGGTTTTCAACATAAATATTGGGTCAACAGTCCGACAAAACTTTGCTTTTCTAGATTTTTTGGTAACATGCATATCTATATATGGTGTAGTTCTTGCAAACCATGTTTTGTTTGTGTTCAGTAGTATAAGTGGAGTTTCATTTATAGCTTTAAATTATATGTTTAATTTTCAATATTGTCTAAACCCCTAGATTCTTCTTACCCCAGACATTGTTAGATAAATTAAGTAATAATTTTCTTCCCCTGTTTGGTATTTTTGGTTTTATTGTTTTATGCTCATCATAATTATATTATGTTTGGCATTTTCAATTTTTTTGGTAGAGCGCCTCTGATGAGTCTTGGTGAGTCAGGCGGAGCAATATTTATTGTCTGGAACTTTGTCATTTTTATTATAACAAAGTGATGTGTAGGACTAATTGATGGACCAGAGACATAAAGCTCTGCAACTTTTTTGTGTGGGAAATAGATTGATATAACTTTTATTATTACTTTTGTAGAATAACTAACATTTTTACAGACATAATATTCTTATAGCAGCAATTATGTTTGAAAATATGCATTTTCTATTGAACACATACATGGCATTTTGGACAATATTTCAATGGTAGCATGTTTATTATGTTTCAATAATTAGTTAAAGTAATCTTTATAACATTACATAGCAATCATCATATCAATATTACATATATATATTGATTCACTAAAATGCATCAAAAATGTCACCAACATGTTATATGTACAAAGAAAATGGGTACAATGATAAAAATAACCCTATTGGACTTATATGTAAATATTATTTAATCCAATGTTTTGTTTTTAATAAACAATTACTAGTGATTTTTTTAAATCACTTCCTCTAAATAATCTTAATTGGTCAAATGTCATTTCATTGACAAGTGAAACTTATAACATATATTGAAATACATGTAGACAATCTTTAACATGTCAAATAGTATAATCATTGCTTATGATATTTGTCAGTCAATCTATTTTCATTGGATAACTTGTAATATATATCTATTGTAAACAGCTGAGGAATAAGATGCCTGTACTATGATGAATTGAAAGGATAATGTTACAGTGAATTGAGTAAATATGCATGCCACAAAATCTTATTAAATACATGAAATAAAAAAAAAAACTTATGGAGCATTTACAGCTTTCAACTTTTGTTAGTCTTTTATCATTTTTTTATAGACTTCATTTGGCAAATAAATTGGAACTATGTGATTTTATTCTTTCTTGTACTTGAGCTGTTACACATGGTATGTTGCATTGACACTTGCATGTGTTTTCTTTTTCTTTGTGTGTCTAGTCAACTATTATACTTGTATGTCCAATATGGGTCCAGACAAAGCTTTCTTCATTAATCATGTTAATGTATTGTTCTGCTCTGTATTTGCCTTGATGTTTATGAAGATATGATGTTGTGTGGATCCATCATCAATAGAAAATATATAGAGTAACAAACAAAATAAGTTCTTATATCACATTTATTTTTTAATATTTCACTTGATACCAAATTCACCACTGAACTCATTCTTTTACACAACATATTAATTCATGATTTTTACTCAATCTTTTCACATCATCCTGGGATGTTTATATATTTTGTAGCTGCTCAAAACAAATTTTCATAATTTCTACAGACTTTTGGACTCCTAAGTTAGAAGAATAAAGCTCTCTGTAAAGGTAAACACTATTTTGATGCTAGATATATCCAGTTTCAGTGAGAAATATATATGCACAGTCAGCATTTATCCATATCTTGAAATTGCAGATGCTGATGACTTTTATCAACTTTTAGCTTTATATGGCTCTTTGTCTGAAAGAAAAAAAAACATTTATACTTAACTTGCTAATACACACACATATTAAACATACAATGTAGGACACAATTCACATATAAATCCACATTTAAATTGATATTTTGCAAATAAATAATGTTATAAAAATAAACATCAGCTTACAATAATGTATCTTTTATCAACAATAATGATCAATAATAGTCTTGCAATTTCATATGTCCTAAAGTTGCAGCAATTCCCCTATAATATTATCAATCAATCAATCAGTTTATTGGATAGAGCTCATGAATTAACAATGCAATGTAATCCCCAAAAGACATATATATATATATATATATATATGTAAGACATAAGTATAAAATGTAAATAAGATGAAATAAAACATTTTTGTCCCAATATTTCAAGTTATAATATTGCAACATTTAAGGGCTGCAAATTTAGAATACAAGGAAAACTGAAGTTTCTTTGCTTTTTTTTGTAAGATCAAAGATATTTGATGATAGATTTCCATTGCTTCCAAGTTATTACAATTTCTAAACACAGTTTCCTATCAACCAGAAGGTTCATGCAATAAACATGAAACCCAGAAAATGTAAAATCAAAACAAATATAAGGTGACATGTGACCAAATTGGCCATGCTGTTCTTTGAAGATATATCACATTAATCATTGTTAATAATTGTTTTAAGTAATGAATACCTAACTATTTAGTAGGTCAGAAAATATTGTCAGATATTGCTTTAATTTCTTTAAGTCATATACACATGTACATTGTCATTAAAAATCTAAAAGGTCTTCAGGAGGGGGGTAGCTTTCCATAAAATGGTGAACAGGGATGTGCCAAAGAGTAGGCCATGCCCATAAAAATAACTTTTTTTATAATTGGTCCAATTTCAAAATATTTTTTCATTGGATACCTTATGAAAATCCTTGCCCCTTTTTGCAATCTGATTAGCAATATTTCTTACAGTTTTTTTTTTTTTTAAATTAGGGGTCAAAGGCAAAAAATGTAAATTGATATATGTATATAAATAAGGCTTTTTGTATGAGATGTCAATATACATGTATATGTGTCAAAATGCATTTGAAAGTCCACCACAGGATGTATGCACTGTCAAAAAGCTTTGTAAGTCCACCATGGGCTTCATTTGACCAAAGCAATAGACTATCCATATTGGGCCTCCAGCGTACAGGGTTCAACTTGTATCGGTCGTATCATGCTGTGCTCGGCGTAGCTTTTTATTCTATGAGGGCAAACATATCGAAATATTGTACATGATGACAGCTGTACAGAATCTCAGGACCTGTCCTGCAAAAATCTGTTCAGTCCTGCAAGATTTGGTGTGTCTGACAGAATTACTGGCTGATCAGACTGTAATTTTGTATGAACTATCCTGGTATCTCGTTATATCATGGTACGTAACTACGTAGAAACAGTGACGTCACAGTTGAATATTTGGTTTTGAAATGAAAGTAAATACCAGGATAACACAGAACCCATGATATAATGAGAACGGAGTATATTAGTAAATTCAGAGGCGGATCCAGAGATTCTGTAAAGAGGGGGCCCACTGACTGGCCTAAGAGGGGGCCCGCTTTGGTCACGCTTCAATGATTTCCTATATATTCAACCAAACTTTTCCGCCAAAAGGGGGGGGGGCCCGGGCCCCCTAGGCCCCCCCTGGATCCGCCTATGAAATTGCAGACAAAAAAATGCTTGGGTCAGACACAATTTTCAGATTCACCGGACCGAATGTCCGCTTTTAAAATTTTTCGATATGTCTGCACTCTAGAGTGAAGACAACAAGCAAGCAGCAACATAACCTTGTGTAAGCAATTTTTGATTTAAAATAAATTAGATTCATATTAGACTCTAATATATTTTTACTAAACAGGTGGCAGTGTTTTACAATCTATAATAAATACATGTACAAAGAGTTCAGCATTGACCTGTAGTAACATATATATCTATTATTTGTTGTACATGTACAGGAAAAGAACATAATTGATTGAAGAAAAGAACATAATTGATCATATTGATAGATTACACATAAAATACAATAGACAACATGGTGATACAATCAATATACATGTACAATGTACAAGATGTTAATGTATGTAATCGTAAATTAAGCAAAACTCTTTAAAATAACATAAATGCAAGACTTACTTGTCACGTCAACTTTTACTTCCGCAAGCCTTGATACGAGATCATAATTCATTGTAATTTGGGAGCGAGTTTTTCAATAACAAAATCACTATTTCCCTCTGTCGAGACTCCTGGGCATGCATACAAACCGAGATCGTCTGGTTTGAATTCAGTTTTTATAGTTGTTATGTCGATATTTTTTGGTATCAGTCTCAGATAGATTGTTAAAATCAGGCTGCCGTCGCCATGTTTGCCGCTTACGACCTTACAAAGCAATCGCTTTTTCTCGTCTGGTCCTATATTTTATTTCTACGAGAGTTAGCGACGTGACAACGAGTTGTAACAGTTTGCCGCGCTTCTTCCATTTCATCTTTTCTCCGACAAGACTCGGAAGCCGAAGACTTCCGAGTAAAAAGGGAAAATGCATGTGTTCGTTTGGTGTTGCTTTTGAATATGAATGTAACACATTTCCAACGAAAAAAAATCATATTTTATTGCAAATATCTTTATTTTCCCATAAAAAAAACAATGCATTCTATACTAGCTAACGACTTCGGTTCCCCCTTGTGCGTCACTTCCGGTTATCTCGCTTGTAATCTTTTTCCGGAAATATCGTTGATTGGATGTAGAAAGGTGCGAAATATTGCACTTCAAACACTTATATCTTCGTTATTTGTGAACCGATTTTGATCGGATTTTTTGCATTTATCTTAGAAAAATAAAAACTTTTAAATAAGATTAAGTTGTTATGACCCTTTTAGTTGCACTTTAAAGTCAGAATTCAACCTTATATAGCCTATATAAATAGGCAGGCACATATATTTCACGCCTACAACCAGAACCCATTAATCTATTGTCTAAGCATAACTACCAACTGTTATAAATTGAAAATAGCCTCCATGAATAAGTGGCTGGAAACAAAATGTTTGTGTTGGGACAAGCAGAAAATGCTAACAGTTCCTGGGCTACCTTCTTTTAACTTGACTTGTAGTTGTTTCTTGGATGTGTTTGTTTGTATCATAGAGTCGTCTTGTTTCATGTCTGCTGTTTTATCCAGGATTATATAAGACTCGAATGCCCTTTCAGTACGTCTTATTTTTTACACATATGTATTTATTGTATATATTATAGTTTCAACAAAAAACTTCATAAAAGTATGCTCCCGTTCGGGACCCGGAAGGCAAAAAGGTTAGCAGCAGCGCTAAGCTTGTCGGTAAAAGTCCACTAAAGAGCGCTCGGAAACCTGTCATCTTTTCAAGCCGCTTAGCCCACAAAGCGACTGGGATGTGTGCCACAGGTGGTTGAATGGGGCAATCCTGTCATAATAAATGCCGGTTCATCAGGCTATACTAATGCGGAAACTTGACCGTAAACCATATTGGACCAACGTGCGTGGAGAGTTCCAAGGTCCATGCACGTAAAATATCCCATTGTGCGACGCCACAGGCTAAATTTTCCGCACCTACCCACCTCTTCCCTTTTCCAGTGATCTTCAAAATTAACAGATCCTTTGTTTCCCACTCCAATCCCGCTTCTCTCTCTCAGTGAGTATAGATTCAAACAGGATTCAGCATGGTATTTTTGACAGATAAAGTATGCTTATGTGAAACTGGATAAGAGTTGGCTATATCCCACACAGGTAGATGTTCCATCTAGTATGGCCTCATTTCAGGTAAGGGTTCTTCATTGTCAGTCACCATAGGTAAGGGTTCCAGATTGTGCGAAACTTTTGACGAAGGATTTTATCACTTTCTGGATGCATTGGCCTATGGTGCGTTAAGGGTACATTGGCCTATCTTGTGAGTTGGTTCGTTTTACTTCTGGTTTGTGGTCGTGCATGGGACCTTCGAATGACATACATGGTTCTGTGTCCTGAGTGGGTCTACAGAATTCATTTTGGTGTTTCAATTAGCTCTTGTCCTGCTGATTATGACTGAAATAGTGTCGACTGGACATAAAACAAACATAAGAGTATGAGATTCAAATGCTATTTAAGTTTCTGTATCTTTACATACATATGTATACGTTAAGGGGTTCCAATATCTCATATTCCCTAATGTTTTTATCAAATATCCCGTATCCAAAATAGAGGTTTTTTTCTTATCCCATATCCCTGTATATAGAATAGATTTAAATATTCTATATCCCAGTTTGTTTTGCCTCAAATATCCCGTATCCCAGGAATAAATATCCTATATTCCAAAACACCCTTAAACTCTTGAAATTACAGAATGCACCAGTGGAATATGCTCTTTTTGTATTTATTTGTTTCTGACTTACATGTAGATTTTATAGTTTCAAAGACTTGAAAAGGCACAAAAACAAGTTTGCAACTTACCTTTCAAAATTTTGCCCACCGTAACAATCGCTCTTTTTGAAACCGATAATTTATTAAAGCACATCAAGAAAGTCACAAATGTTCAAATGTACCATAAAACTAATTTTGTCAAAATACTAATTTAGTCTTCAAAGATAATGCATTTGGGCAGCCTACTTATGCTTTAAAGTTAGTAACAAACTTGATATTTTGCATGTAATGTGTTTAAATGTATGTTTATTGAGTAGGAGGGATATTAGTTTCCATTTAAATCGTATAGTTTCCACAAAACCCAATGCCTCTCTTTACTCAAAATTTTCAAAAAACCAGGAGATCTCTCGAAAAAACCGGACAATTTGTTGTGCCTCTCGAAAAAAAAACCTAATCAATTTAAATAAATCATTAACTGATGCTTCTTTACGGACTTTTTTTAGAAGAAAAGTAATAATTCGAACATTTTGAATACTTTTATTCCTCTTTTTTGTTTTGTTTCACTTACAATTGAGAATTTAAGCAGGACTGACGAAAAAACCTGGACCTCTCTCGAAAAAAATGGACAATGCCTCTCGAAAAAAAAAAACAATCCTGTCGCCGGACGCGGGACATTTCGTGATATGGGTCATAAGAAATTAGTTGACTCGTGGACTGTTCGTATTTAAATCACCATTTTATATGAAATGCATGCCTCGCATTTCAAGTTATACTGACTCGCACCCTGTAAACACATTACATGTCAGGTTTCTTGGCAACTTGTTATTTATTCTCTTTAATATTGACATGGTATTGAGTTTAATGAAAAGTGTCCGTTATATTATGCCCGTATAATTTCTCTCTTTTGGTCAAGTTATATATTGAGTAACAGCACGAAAAAAAGCCCTGGCGCCTGCCAAAAATCTTCCCTGGAAGTTCCAATTTTAGTTCATATTTAGTGCATTGTTTACATATATATATATTTTAAAATATCCCATTTTTTTCATTCATAAAATACAATATGTGAAAGTCCGCCGGATGTCAATTATTTCCTTAATTGTTTCAAAGTTTGTTTTTTTTTTTTTCAATTACAAAAATTTCTTCCGCTTAAAACTTCACACTCACATGGAATCAATCATTATTAGAATTGTGTGAACATGAATCTATTGAATGTTGTGGTTTGGATATGTATAAGTTACCTGTCATTCTGCTCAGGTATGTATTTTAATTTTAGCGAATTGCAAGAACATTTTAAAACAAGTGTTTATTTAAAATTCCTGAAAATTGGTAGCAGGAAAAAACATTCGAAAAACTATTTCGTGGCATCTTAGGCATATTAAAGGATCCAAAGGGCACTACAAACAATTTCTACCAATGTGAAAAATGTTTTATTAGAACTTTACGCGCCAGTCAACTGATACTCAAACAAAAAATAAAAATAAAAAAAAAGATTACAAAGTACGCATATTTTTTTCAGATTTGTGAAAAATGCCTCAAATCAATGCCCTATCTCAATGTCTTTAAGATATGCAATGGAAATGGTTATGTTAACTACAAACTGTGCATGATAAAATTCTTACTTGAAATAAAAACAACAACATACATCTATGGTTCCCCTTGTTTTTTAAGCTGATTTTTTTTGCTAATAGTTACATGTTTTATTGGAACAAGCATTTTTTTTTTAAAATGTAAATCACTTTCTGTTATAGGACAAACGCCTCCTGTGACCTGGCTTGAAGCTTCGAAAGCATGCAAAAGCCAAGGGGAAATTGTTTCGCCGATGATCGAAGACAACTTTTTCTCGACACAATATCACAATAACTCGTTTTGGACTTCGAATTATATTTTTATTCTTGGATGCAAAAATTTAGGTATATACTTGAATATTTATAAATCTCAAATCTTTGGACATTTTAATGCTTATATAAGCTTTCTTCGTTTTTATGATTTTATTTGTGATTGATTGTACTTGTGTTTCAAACACTGTCTTAAAAAGAAAAAAAATGAAAAAGTATATTGCAGTATAAGCGACGCAGTAATACTCAGTCCTCTTCAATTTATAGAGCTCTTAATCTGCATTTTTGTGTATTATAGGGATCCAAAGAGGAAATATTGTGAATTTGTTACATGTCAACAGAATCGCTAAGACTTTGTTCAATTCCAACTGTTCAAAAGGTATGCTATACTAGGCTATGTAAAATATTAAGGAAGTGGTTGCACGATTGTTTTTTTTTGTCTCGCCTGCGAAGCAGAGCGGGACATTTGTGCTACTTTACCGGCGGCGGCGGCGTTAACTTTTTGGAAAAGTTTTATGAACACCTCCATATCTCAAGAACTATAGGTCCTGGGTTGATGAAACTTGGTATGCATATGCCCCAGTAGTAGCTTAGCACAGTTGCATCCCCATCTTTTGACGTTGACCCTGATTTTCCGGTTGAGTGACTTTGACAATTTTCAATACATATAATAGCAATGGTAAAGTTTTGCGAGCATCTCCACATCTCAAGAACTACAAGTCCTACATTGATGAAACTTGGTATGCATATGCCCCAGTTGTAGCTTAGTACAGTTGCATCCCCATCTTTTGACCTTGACCTTGATTTTCCGGTTGAGTGACTTTGACAATTTCCAATACATATACTAGCAATGGTAAAGTTTTGCGAGCACCTCCATATCTCAAGAACTATAAGTCCTAGGTTAATGAAACTTGGTATGCATATGCCACAGTAGTAGCTTACACAGTTGCATCCCTATCTTTTGACCTTGACCTTGATTTTCTGGTTTAGTGACTTTGACAATTTTCAATACATATTATAGCAATGGAAAAGTTTTGCGAGCACCTCCATATCTCAAGAACTATAAGACCTAGGTTGATGAAACTTTGTATGCATATGCCCCAGTAGTAGCTTAGCACATTTGAATCCCCATCTTTTGACCTTGACCTTGATTTTCTGGTTGAGTTACTTTGATTATTTTTTATTGCATATATTAGCAATGTTTAAGTTCTATAAACATCTTTTGATCTCAGAAACTGAAAATTCAAAATATAGTGGAAGTAAGAAAGAATAATTGTTTCTGATGGTGCCGGCAGGCGAGAAATACTTTAGTTTTAACTCTTGTATTTATTCTTACAATAAAAATGTAATTCAAACTTCATGCTCAGTTGCGGGTCCAAAGGTGAATGTTCCGGGAGTTGGAACCCTTTCGTTTGAAAATTTTTGTAATTCAATTTATTGTAGATTCACGGCAAAATTGGTATGGAACCCCTCCTTTCGTCCACAGTGGCCACCAGTTTATGTGGTCACCCCCTTTCGTAAAAATTCTTGATCCACCCCTGATCCTTTGGTATTAACCCCCCCCCCGCCCCTTTTCCTAAAAAAAACACACACAAAAGCAAAAACGATCAGATCAAATTTTAAAGTAAAAGGTGCACTTCTTCATTGTAAAAAAGATTGTATCAAAAGTCATTTTTTAATATACTTGGTACAAAAAATTCAACAGATTAAATATGTAATAAATATTTATGGAAGATCCAAAGAACCAAGTTCATGTAGAAAACGTCTTCAATGGTCACGTATACAGATTGTGTAAAGGTGGCTCACAAATTAGGATTACAGACATGTCTGTCCTGCGCTCAGCTATTGCTCTCATGGAAATCGGAAGTAACTATACAGTGGATTTCTTTGACGATGTTAAAGTATTTGGTAAGTAGCTATAGGTTTGTTTTCGTAAAGATAACCTTCTCTGTCCATGCAGAGATGAATAAAGAACAATTTTCAGTGGTTAAAAAGAAACAGTAAAAAGTTTAGTAACCCATAGCCAGTATAACGTACTAATGATAAAAAGAAAATTAATTGTACGTTTTATACAAACAGTCATTCTAGTAGGACAACATATAGTAGAGCATTTATGAATCATCACGTTATAGATCCAGATTTAAGGACCTACAGATTGCAATCGATGAGGAGCGAGGTTTAGCGCCATAAAACCTAGTTTAACCGACGTTGTATTTCTAAATACAAGTCAGGATCGACATCTGTGATCATCAATTTCTCTAGAATGTCTTTTCCTTGTTTTGTCTTTTCTTCCGGTACGAAATTGAACGTTCGTGTTCTGTTGACATCTTTATCAAATGTGTTAGAGACAAACGTCAATCGGTTTAACACCAAACCATGCTGTTATATGTTCTGATTTACCAAATAGACATCTGTATGAAACAATCAGTATTCATTGAGAATATTTTTCAGGAGAAAACAAAGGTATATGTAGCGTAGTCATGAAGTTTGCTAACCAGACCACAAAGCTGAAGTCAGGAGAACAATGTACAGCTAAACACAAGTACAAGTGTGCCAATGGTAAAACATGTCACAATTTTTGTCTTCATGATAACAGTAACTGTTAGTCAAAATAAACATCTTGGGGGTTTTTTAACTTAAAGCAAATGTAAAAATTATAATGAGGCTTCCAAGACAACACAAGCATTTGGACTATAGGTCGCAATGGGTGAATTGACGTTGTTTGCATGGGAGGGTACGGTGCTTATCTAAAATATATTGAGTCATAGAAAGATCTTATTTAGATAACCATGTTTCGATGCCCCATCTATGAAAGTATGGGGGCATATTTATAGTGTTCTGGCCCATTCTTCGTCCGTTCCAAATGTTGCGATATGGGGCATACCACCAGGTAGCACACCCTTTTATGTCAAGAGTGCCCACTTAGAAGCTCCGGATAAAAATAGTATAGCTCTATCACCTTAGCGATTTTATCTTGTTTTGAAAAATTGAGTTTTTTTTTTTCAACATTAAGGTGTGATCATTTTGCCCCTATTTGTAAAGGCTGACTTTCATAAGTATTTTAACATCAATTTTAGGATCCAGATACACGACTGTTATAAGACTGGAACAAAACAGGTGTTCTGCAGGATATCCGATATTTGAGGGAGAGAAGCCATCGGAAGTCAAAACAACTGTGGACGGTGAGCTTATACGAAAATTGAACGGATGGGAGATACAAAATATTTCTTTCAGGGAGAAATTGACCTTTCGATGTTCAAAGGGTTATATTTTTATTTTAAGATTTTATAGAAGTTTCATAGATATGATTTACATTTCTTTACCAAGATTTAAAGAAAAATCTCGAGAGAAAAATACGCTAAAATCATTTTGTCTTGTTAACACCATATGCATTTTCCATAATACATAGAATAAAGCTTGGTTTAATTCTTTTCACGTCACAAATAGAACAATTTTTCAACTTTTTATAAATTAGATTAAAAAGATGCATCAATTTTGTTTTAACTTTCGTTTAAGGAATACAATACTTCGACATGATGGTGAGTGGGCTTGGTACCTCGGGATTGGTGATCATTGGTTTGGTCATCATTGCCATTTTGTAAGTATTCAAATACTTGATGAAACGGTATCTTTATATTGATATTACATTGGGATGAAGATGGTATGCATGTGAAAGAATTTATTGAACTTTTGAAACATGCAAAAACTACTGGCATTTGATGCTTTCAATTTTGATAATTGCTCCCACTCCTTCCCTTAAAAAAGAAATAATATACACATAATAATTTAATCATTCCAGAGTTATCCATAAACGATTTTCCTATACACAGGCAATTTGGCTTAACGTTAAATTAACGTTAAGGATGTTCGCTACTATTATTGAAAATAAATAGGTTTCAAATTCGATGCCTTAAATTAAAAGATATTAGTAAAAAGTACACAATTATCGCCCTTGGATTTTCGTTGTCCACGAATATAGTTCTATTAAAAATAGTACCTATGAACAAGTATTGTGTGTGTGTGTTCTATTCACTTTTAGAGGTTGATTTTGGTCTCAAATTGATGTCACAGTAATGAAGAAATTTAATGACATCCTTAAAAATCCAAATTCAATTGGGAAAGGTAGCTCTTTATTGCACAAAAAGGGGGGAGTTTTGCTTTTCGGAAGCTCTCAGATTTTATCCCCTCTAGGACCCCAGAATTTTCAACTGTCAAAAAAGTTTGATATCTGTGAAAGGAGAATTTGTTGCATTATTTTTTTTCAATTGTGGTAATGAGAAAGTGTGTTTAAAATTATTTGGTTTGAGCAGGTGCAATTTTTTTTAAATGAAATTTTCTTTTATTGAACAAAGAGGGAAAATTAAATGTGGTCTCGTACCTAATGGGTGGCCTACAGCAAGTCTAGAAGTAACACTTTTAACTATAGAATAATGTCAGGATGAGTGATAATGTCATGCTTTGAACAAGTTATGTTAGTCCAAGTTGAAATTTTATTCATTCAGATCATTTTCTAGTCATTTTAGACCATTATTGGGTGTCTATGGGAATTCCAATGCTATTTCTGAACTTAGGAGAATTTGACATAGTTTTCATTTATTATGAAGCTTAGCTTGAAAAATATATCTCTTCTGAGACTGTATGAGGTAGGAAACTATTAAAAGAAGAAACTGAGATAATTTTAAGAAGTAAACTACTTAGAAAAATGATAAATATCCAAATTTTGACTTCTAAAGAACATTGCGGCTTAATGTCATGTTTACTGGTATGGTCATGTGGGGACTTTTTTTCAATAAAAGCATGAATTCAAGTAAAATAAGTCACCAAATAGAATAAATGCATTAAGAATAAGATTAGAAACACAGACCTATTGCTTAAAAGCTAACATCATCACCCAGAAATGTCATATTGTGTCAAAATCTAAGCTTTTTTTGCGAGCAAAATTTCACCATTTTGCCTGAAATTGGTTATACCGCCTGACCATTTTTCATAATTAACCCTCTGACTAGAGAAGTTGCATATTAAATGTGTTGTCTATTATCCTCTCATGCTAAAAACATGCTTGGATTAAAACAAATTGCACAATTCTAGTTTTTTAAGCCCCAAAAGATAGGATTTTAATGATGAAAAGTCACCATAGCCTTTATTTACCAGTGTCCCAGCACTCAAAACCACAAAGTTTGACCTTATATATGTATACAAATGGGTGTTTTGAGTCTTCGTTAGTAAGAATATCATCTATTCTACATTTTGATACCATAAGGAACAGATTATCTCATTTCACTTCATCAAATTCCTCCTGACCATACATGTACCCCCTGAAAAGTCAGAAATTGCATATTTTCCACTCCGCGAACATTGGACGGTCACAAAATCTTTCACCATGCACTTATTTCCTTAAAACATGTGTTTTTTATGTTAAGCTAGCATTAAGCTATTGATATTTATCATTGGTTTGGTTAAAATCTATCAGACTTGAAAAAAATTGCTAAAAAGGCTTCCTGGGTTTCCGTACGGATTAGGCGCATAATAGTTTTAAGACTAACTAGCTTACAAAAGTACTAACATTTTTATTGAAAAGCATCTGACATGCCTGAAAATTTGTTATTTGACTCAAAATTGACTAGGCATGGTAGATATACACTTTCTTTCTTGTAGTTGAGGGTTTTCCGAGGTTAATAGGTACGAGTACACAATTATCGCCCTTGGATTTTCGTTGTCCACGAATATAGTTCTATTAAAAATAGTACCTATGAACAAGTATTGTGTGTGTGTGTTCTATTCACTTTTAGAGGTTGATTTTGGTCTCAAATTGATGTCACAGTAATGAAGAAATTTAATGACATCCTTAAAAATCCAAATTCAATTGGGAAAGGTAGCTCTTTATTGCACAAAAAGGGGGGAGTTTTGCTTTTCGGAAGCTCTCAGATTTTATCCCCTCTAGGACCCCAGAATTTTCAACTGTCAAAAAAGTTTGATATCTGTGAAAGGAGAATTTGTTGCATTATTTTTTTTCAATTGTGGTAATGAGAAAGTGTGTTTAAAATTATTTGGTTTGAGCAGGTGCAATTTTTTTTAAATGAAATTTTCTTTTATTGAACAAAGAGGGAAAATTAAATGTGGTCTCGTACCTAATGGGTGGCCTACAGCAAGTCTAGAAGTAACACTTTTAACTATAGAATAATGTCAGGATGAGTGATAATGTCATGCTTTGAACAAGTTATGTTAGTCCAAGTTGAAATTTTATTCATTCAGATCATTTTCTAGTCATTTTAGACCATTATTGGGTGTCTATGGGAATTCCAATGCTATTTCTGAACTTAGGAGAATTTGACATAGTTTTCATTTATTATGAAGCTTAGCTTGAAAAATATATCTCTTCTGAGACTGTATGAGGTAGGAAACTATTAAAAGAAGAAACTGAGATAATTTTAAGAAGTAAACTACTTAGAAAAATGATAAATATCCAAATTTTGACTTCTAAAGAACATTGCGGCTTAATGTCATGTTTACTGGTATGGTCATGTGGGGACTTTTTTTCAATAAAAGCATGAATTCAAGTAAAATAAGTCACCAAATAGAATAAATGCATTAAGAATAAGATTAGAAACACAGACCTATTGCTTAAAAGCTAACATCATCACCCAGAAATGTCATATTGTGTCAAAATCTAAGCTTTTTTTGCGAGCAAAATTTCACCATTTTGCCTGAAATTGGTTATACCGCCTGACCATTTTTCATAATTAACCCTCTGACTAGAGAAGTTGCATATTAAATGTGTTGTCTATTATCCTCTCATGCTAAAAACATGCTTGGATTAAAACAAATTGCACAATTCTAGTTTTTTAAGCCCCAAAAGATAGGATTTTAATGATGAAAAGTCACCATAGCCTTTATTTACCAGTGTCCCAGCACTCAAAACCACAAAGTTTGACCTTATATATGTATACAAATGGGTGTTTTGAGTCTTCGTTAGTAAGAATATCATCTATTCTACATTTTGATACCATAAGGAACAGATTATCTCATTTCACTTCATCAAATTCCTCCTGACCATACATGTACCCCCTGAAAAGTCAGAAATTGCATATTTTCCACTCCGCGAACATTGGACGGTCACAAAATCTTTCACCATGCACTTATTTCCTTAAAACATGTGTTTTTTATGTTAAGCTAGCATTAAGCTATTGATATTTATCATTGGTTTGGTTAAAATCTATCAGACTTGAAAAAAATTGCTAAAAAGGCTTCCTGGGTTTCCGTACGGATTAGGCGCATAATAGTTTTAAGACTAACTAGCTTACAAAAGTACTAACATTTTTATTGAAAAGCATCTGACATGCCTGAAAATTTGTTATTTGACTCAAAATTGACTAGGCATGGTAGATATACACTTTCTTTCTTGTAGTTGAGGGTTTTCCGAGGTTAATAGGTACGAGTACACAATTATCGCCCTTGGATTTTCGTTGTCCACGAATATAGTTCTATTAAAAATAGTACCTATGAACAAGTATTGTGTGTGTGTGTTCTATTCACTTTTAGAGGTTGATTTTGGTCTCAAATTGATGTCACAGTAATGAAGAAATTTAATGACATCCTTAAAAATCCAAATTCAATTGGGAAAGGTAGCTCTTTATTGCACAAAAAGGGGGGAGTTTTGCTTTTCGGAAGCTCTCAGATTTTATCCCCTCTAGGACCCCAGAATTTTCAACTGTCAAAAAAGTTTGATATCTGTGAAAGGAGAATTTGTTGCATTATTTTTTTTCAATTGTGGTAATGAGAAAGTGTGTTTAAAATTATTTGGTTTGAGCAGGTGCAATTTTTTTTAAATGAAATTTTCTTTTATTGAACAAAGAGGGAAAATTAAATGTGGTCTCGTACCTAATGGGTGGCCTACAGCAAGTCTAGAAGTAACACTTTTAACTATAGAATAATGTCAGGATGAGTGATAATGTCATGCTTTGAACAAGTTATGTTAGTCCAAGTTGAAATTTTATTCATTCAGATCATTTTCTAGTCATTTTAGACCATTATTGGGTGTCTATGGGAATTCCAATGCTATTTCTGAACTTAGGAGAATTTGACATAGTTTTCATTTATTATGAAGCTTAGCTTGAAAAATATATCTCTTCTGAGACTGTATGAGGTAGGAAACTATTAAAAGAAGAAACTGAGATAATTTTAAGAAGTAAACTACTTAGAAAAATGATAAATATCCAAATTTTGACTTCTAAAGAACATTGCGGCTTAATGTCATGTTTACTGGTATGGTCATGTGGGGACTTTTTTTCAATAAAAGCATGAATTCAAGTAAAATAAGTCACCAAATAGAATAAATGCATTAAGAATAAGATTAGAAACACAGACCTATTGCTTAAAAGCTAACATCATCACCCAGAAATGTCATATTGTGTCAAAATCTAAGCTTTTTTTGCGAGCAAAATTTCACCATTTTGCCTGAAATTGGTTATACCGCCTGACCATTTTTCATAATTAACCCTCTGACTAGAGAAGTTGCATATTAAATGTGTTGTCTATTATCCTCTCATGCTAAAAACATGCTTGGATTAAAACAAATTGCACAATTCTAGTTTTTTAAGCCCCAAAAGATAGGATTTTAATGATGAAAAGTCACCATAGCCTTTATTTACCAGTGTCCCAGCACTCAAAACCACAAAGTTTGACCTTATATATGTATACAAATGGGTGTTTTGAGTCTTCGTTAGTAAGAATATCATCTATTCTACATTTTGATACCATAAGGAACAGATTATCTCATTTCACTTCATCAAATTCCTCCTGACCATACATGTACCCCCTGAAAAGTCAGAAATTGCATATTTTCCACTCCGCGAACATTGGACGGTCACAAAATCTTTCACCATGCACTTATTTCCTTAAAACATGTGTTTTTTATGTTAAGCTAGCATTAAGCTATTGATATTTATCATTGGTTTGGTTAAAATCTATCAGACTTGAAAAAAATTGCTAAAAAGGCTTCCTGGGTTTCCGTACGGATTAGGCGCATAATAGTTTTAAGACTAACTAGCTTACAAAAGTACTAACATTTTTATTGAAAAGCATCTGACATGCCTGAAAATTTGTTATTTGACTCAAAATTGACTAGGCATGGTAGATATACACTTTCTTTCTTGTAGTTGAGGGTTTTCCGAGGTTAATAGGTACGAGTACACAATTATCGCCCTTGGATTTTCGTTGTCCACGAATATAGTTCTATTAAAAATAGTACCTATGAACAAGTATTGTGTGTGTGTGTTCTATTCACTTTTAGAGGTTGATTTTGGTCTCAAATTGATGTCACAGTAATGAAGAAATTTAATGACATCCTTAAAAATCCAAATTCAATTGGGAAAGGTAGCTCTTTATTGCACAAAAAGGGGGGAGTTTTGCTTTTCGGAAGCTCTCAGATTTTATCCCCTCTAGGACCCCAGAATTTTCAACTGTCAAAAAAGTTTGATATCTGTGAAAGGAGAATTTGTTGCATTATTTTTTTTCAATTGTGGTAATGAGAAAGTGTGTTTAAAATTATTTGGTTTGAGCAGGTGCAATTTTTTTTAAATGAAATTTTCTTTTATTGAACAAAGAGGGAAAATTAAATGTGGTCTCGTACCTAATGGGTGGCCTACAGCAAGTCTAGAAGTAACACTTTTAACTATAGAATAATGTCAGGATGAGTGATAATGTCATGCTTTGAACAAGTTATGTTAGTCCAAGTTGAAATTTTATTCATTCAGATCATTTTCTAGTCATTTTAGACCATTATTGGGTGTCTATGGGAATTCCAATGCTATTTCTGAACTTAGGAGAATTTGACATAGTTTTCATTTATTATGAAGCTTAGCTTGAAAAATATATCTCTTCTGAGACTGTATGAGGTAGGAAACTATTAAAAGAAGAAACTGAGATAATTTTAAGAAGTAAACTACTTAGAAAAATGATAAATATCCAAATTTTGACTTCTAAAGAACATTGCGGCTTAATGTCATGTTTACTGGTATGGTCATGTGGGGACTTTTTTTCAATAAAAGCATGAATTCAAGTAAAATAAGTCACCAAATAGAATAAATGCATTAAGAATAAGATTAGAAACACAGACCTATTGCTTAAAAGCTAACATCATCACCCAGAAATGTCATATTGTGTCAAAATCTAAGCTTTTTTTGCGAGCAAAATTTCACCATTTTGCCTGAAATTGGTTATACCGCCTGACCATTTTTCATAATTAACCCTCTGACTAGAGAAGTTGCATATTAAATGTGTTGTCTATTATCCTCTCATGCTAAAAACATGCTTGGATTAAAACAAATTGCACAATTCTAGTTTTTTAAGCCCCAAAAGATAGGATTTTAATGATGAAAAGTCACCATAGCCTTTATTTACCAGTGTCCCAGCACTCAAAACCACAAAGTTTGACCTTATATATGTATACAAATGGGTGTTTTGAGTCTTCGTTAGTAAGAATATCATCTATTCTACATTTTGATACCATAAGGAACAGATTATCTCATTTCACTTCATCAAATTCCTCCTGACCATACATGTACCCCCTGAAAAGTCAGAAATTGCATATTTTCCACTCCGCGAACATTGGACGGTCACAAAATCTTTCACCATGCACTTATTTCCTTAAAACATGTGTTTTTTATGTTAAGCTAGCATTAAGCTATTGATATTTATCATTGGTTTGGTTAAAATCTATCAGACTTGAAAAAAATTGCTAAAAAGGCTTCCTGGGTTTCCGTACGGATTAGGCGCATAATAGTTTTAAGACTAACTAGCTTACAAAAGTACTAACATTTTTATTGAAAAGCATCTGACATGCCTGAAAATTTGTTATTTGACTCAAAATTGACTAGGCATGGTAGATATACACTTTCTTTCTTGTAGTTGAGGGTTTTCCGAGGTTAATAGGTACGAGTACACAATTATCGCCCTTGGATTTTCGTTGTCCACGAATATAGTTCTATTAAAAATAGTACCTATGAACAAGTATTGTGTGTGTGTGTTCTATTCACTTTTAGAGGTTGATTTTGGTCTCAAATTGATGTCACAGTAATGAAGAAATTTAATGACATCCTTAAAAATCCAAATTCAATTGGGAAAGGTAGCTCTTTATTGCACAAAAAGGGGGGAGTTTTGCTTTTCGGAAGCTCTCAGATTTTATCCCCTCTAGGACCCCAGAATTTTCAACTGTCAAAAAAGTTTGATATCTGTGAAAGGAGAATTTGTTGCATTATTTTTTTTCAATTGTGGTAATGAGAAAGTGTGTTTAAAATTATTTGGTTTGAGCAGGTGCAATTTTTTTTAAATGAAATTTTCTTTTATTGAACAAAGAGGGAAAATTAAATGTGGTCTCGTACCTAATGGGTGGCCTACAGCAAGTCTAGAAGTAACACTTTTAACTATAGAATAATGTCAGGATGAGTGATAATGTCATGCTTTGAACAAGTTATGTTAGTCCAAGTTGAAATTTTATTCATTCAGATCATTTTCTAGTCATTTTAGACCATTATTGGGTGTCTATGGGAATTCCAATGCTATTTCTGAACTTAGGAGAATTTGACATAGTTTTCATTTATTATGAAGCTTAGCTTGAAAAATATATCTCTTCTGAGACTGTATGAGGTAGGAAACTATTAAAAGAAGAAACTGAGATAATTTTAAGAAGTAAACTACTTAGAAAAATGATAAATATCCAAATTTTGACTTCTAAAGAACATTGCGGCTTAATGTCATGTTTACTGGTATGGTCATGTGGGGACTTTTTTTCAATAAAAGCATGAATTCAAGTAAAATAAGTCACCAAATAGAATAAATGCATTAAGAATAAGATTAGAAACACAGACCTATTGCTTAAAAGCTAACATCATCACCCAGAAATGTCATATTGTGTCAAAATCTAAGCTTTTTTTGCGAGCAAAATTTCACCATTTTGCCTGAAATTGGTTATACCGCCTGACCATTTTTCATAATTAACCCTCTGACTAGAGAAGTTGCATATTAAATGTGTTGTCTATTATCCTCTCATGCTAAAAACATGCTTGGATTAAAACAAATTGCACAATTCTAGTTTTTTAAGCCCCAAAAGATAGGATTTTAATGATGAAAAGTCACCATAGCCTTTATTTACCAGTGTCCCAGCACTCAAAACCACAAAGTTTGACCTTATATATGTATACAAATGGGTGTTTTGAGTCTTCGTTAGTAAGAATATCATCTATTCTACATTTTGATACCATAAGGAACAGATTATCTCATTTCACTTCATCAAATTCCTCCTGACCATACATGTACCCCCTGAAAAGTCAGAAATTGCATATTTTCCACTCCGCGAACATTGGACGGTCACAAAATCTTTCACCATGCACTTATTTCCTTAAAACATGTGTTTTTTATGTTAAGCTAGCATTAAGCTATTGATATTTATCATTGGTTTGGTTAAAATCTATCAGACTTGAAAAAAATTGCTAAAAAGGCTTCCTGGGTTTCCGTACGGATTAGGCGCATAATAGTTTTAAGACTAACTAGCTTACAAAAGTACTAACATTTTTATTGAAAAGCATCTGACATGCCTGAAAATTTGTTATTTGACTCAAAATTGACTAGGCATGGTAGATATACACTTTCTTTCTTGTAGTTGAGGGTTTTCCGAGGTTAATAGGTACGAGTACACAATTATCGCCCTTGGATTTTCGTTGTCCACGAATATAGTTCTATTAAAAATAGTACCTATGAACAAGTATTGTGTGTGTGTGTTCTATTCACTTTTAGAGGTTGATTTTGGTCTCAAATTGATGTCACAGTAATGAAGAAATTTAATGACATCCTTAAAAATCCAAATTCAATTGGGAAAGGTAGCTCTTTATTGCACAAAAAGGGGGGAGTTTTGCTTTTCGGAAGCTCTCAGATTTTATCCCCTCTAGGACCCCAGAATTTTCAACTGTCAAAAAAGTTTGATATCTGTGAAAGGAGAATTTGTTGCATTATTTTTTTTCAATTGTGGTAATGAGAAAGTGTGTTTAAAATTATTTGGTTTGAGCAGGTGCAATTTTTTTTAAATGAAATTTTCTTTTATTGAACAAAGAGGGAAAATTAAATGTGGTCTCGTACCTAATGGGTGGCCTACAGCAAGTCTAGAAGTAACACTTTTAACTATAGAATAATGTCAGGATGAGTGATAATGTCATGCTTTGAACAAGTTATGTTAGTCCAAGTTGAAATTTTATTCATTCAGATCATTTTCTAGTCATTTTAGACCATTATTGGGTGTCTATGGGAATTCCAATGCTATTTCTGAACTTAGGAGAATTTGACATAGTTTTCATTTATTATGAAGCTTAGCTTGAAAAATATATCTCTTCTGAGACTGTATGAGGTAGGAAACTATTAAAAGAAGAAACTGAGATAATTTTAAGAAGTAAACTACTTAGAAAAATGATAAATATCCAAATTTTGACTTCTAAAGAACATTGCGGCTTAATGTCATGTTTACTGGTATGGTCATGTGGGGACTTTTTTTCAATAAAAGCATGAATTCAAGTAAAATAAGTCACCAAATAGAATAAATGCATTAAGAATAAGATTAGAAACACAGACCTATTGCTTAAAAGCTAACATCATCACCCAGAAATGTCATATTGTGTCAAAATCTAAGCTTTTTTTGCGAGCAAAATTTCACCATTTTGCCTGAAATTGGTTATACCGCCTGACCATTTTTCATAATTAACCCTCTGACTAGAGAAGTTGCATATTAAATGTGTTGTCTATTATCCTCTCATGCTAAAAACATGCTTGGATTAAAACAAATTGCACAATTCTAGTTTTTTAAGCCCCAAAAGATAGGATTTTAATGATGAAAAGTCACCATAGCCTTTATTTACCAGTGTCCCAGCACTCAAAACCACAAAGTTTGACCTTATATATGTATACAAATGGGTGTTTTGAGTCTTCGTTAGTAAGAATATCATCTATTCTACATTTTGATACCATAAGGAACAGATTATCTCATTTCACTTCATCAAATTCCTCCTGACCATACATGTACCCCCTGAAAAGTCAGAAATTGCATATTTTCCACTCCGCGAACATTGGACGGTCACAAAATCTTTCACCATGCACTTATTTCCTTAAAACATGTGTTTTTTATGTTAAGCTAGCATTAAGCTATTGATATTTATCATTGGTTTGGTTAAAATCTATCAGACTTGAAAAAAATTGCTAAAAAGGCTTCCTGGGTTTCCGTACGGATTAGGCGCATAATAGTTTTAAGACTAACTAGCTTACAAAAGTACTAACATTTTTATTGAAAAGCATCTGACATGCCTGAAAATTTGTTATTTGACTCAAAATTGACTAGGCATGGTAGATATACACTTTCTTTCTTGTAGTTGAGGGTTTTCCGAGGTTAATAGGTACGAGTACACAATTATCGCCCTTGGATTTTCGTTGTCCACGAATATAGTTCTATTAAAAATAGTACCTATGAACAAGTATTGTGTGTGTGTGTTCTATTCACTTTTAGAGGTTGATTTTGGTCTCAAATTGATGTCACAGTAATGAAGAAATTTAATGACATCCTTAAAAATCCAAATTCAATTGGGAAAGGTAGCTCTTTATTGCACAAAAAGGGGGGAGTTTTGCTTTTCGGAAGCTCTCAGATTTTATCCCCTCTAGGACCCCAGAATTTTCAACTGTCAAAAAAGTTTGATATCTGTGAAAGGAGAATTTGTTGCATTATTTTTTTTCAATTGTGGTAATGAGAAAGTGTGTTTAAAATTATTTGGTTTGAGCAGGTGCAATTTTTTTTAAATGAAATTTTCTTTTATTGAACAAAGAGGGAAAATTAAATGTGGTCTCGTACCTAATGGGTGGCCTACAGCAAGTCTAGAAGTAACACTTTTAACTATAGAATAATGTCAGGATGAGTGATAATGTCATGCTTTGAACAAGTTATGTTAGTCCAAGTTGAAATTTTATTCATTCAGATCATTTTCTAGTCATTTTAGACCATTATTGGGTGTCTATGGGAATTCCAATGCTATTTCTGAACTTAGGAGAATTTGACATAGTTTTCATTTATTATGAAGCTTAGCTTGAAAAATATATCTCTTCTGAGACTGTATGAGGTAGGAAACTATTAAAAGAAGAAACTGAGATAATTTTAAGAAGTAAACTACTTAGAAAAATGATAAATATCCAAATTTTGACTTCTAAAGAACATTGCGGCTTAATGTCATGTTTACTGGTATGGTCATGTGGGGACTTTTTTTCAATAAAAGCATGAATTCAAGTAAAATAAGTCACCAAATAGAATAAATGCATTAAGAATAAGATTAGAAACACAGACCTATTGCTTAAAAGCTAACATCATCACCCAGAAATGTCATATTGTGTCAAAATCTAAGCTTTTTTTGCGAGCAAAATTTCACCATTTTGCCTGAAATTGGTTATACCGCCTGACCATTTTTCATAATTAACCCTCTGACTAGAGAAGTTGCATATTAAATGTGTTGTCTATTATCCTCTCATGCTAAAAACATGCTTGGATTAAAACAAATTGCACAATTCTAGTTTTTTAAGCCCCAAAAGATAGGATTTTAATGATGAAAAGTCACCATAGCCTTTATTTACCAGTGTCCCAGCACTCAAAACCACAAAGTTTGACCTTATATATGTATACAAATGGGTGTTTTGAGTCTTCGTTAGTAAGAATATCATCTATTCTACATTTTGATACCATAAGGAACAGATTATCTCATTTCACTTCATCAAATTCCTCCTGACCATACATGTACCCCCTGAAAAGTCAGAAATTGCATATTTTCCACTCCGCGAACATTGGACGGTCACAAAATCTTTCACCATGCACTTATTTCCTTAAAACATGTGTTTTTTATGTTAAGCTAGCATTAAGCTATTGATATTTATCATTGGTTTGGTTAAAATCTATCAGACTTGAAAAAAATTGCTAAAAAGGCTTCCTGGGTTTCCGTACGGATTAGGCGCATAATAGTTTTAAGACTAACTAGCTTACAAAAGTACTAACATTTTTATTGAAAAGCATCTGACATGCCTGAAAATTTGTTATTTGACTCAAAATTGACTAGGCATGGTAGATATACACTTTCTTTCTTGTAGTTGAGGGTTTTCCGAGGTTAATAGGTACGAGTACACAATTATCGCCCTTGGATTTTCGTTGTCCACGAATATAGTTCTATTAAAAATAGTACCTATGAACAAGTATTGTGTGTGTGTGTTCTATTCACTTTTAGAGGTTGATTTTGGTCTCAAATTGATGTCACAGTAATGAAGAAATTTAATGACATCCTTAAAAATCCAAATTCAATTGGGAAAGGTAGCTCTTTATTGCACAAAAAGGGGGGAGTTTTGCTTTTCGGAAGCTCTCAGATTTTATCCCCTCTAGGACCCCAGAATTTTCAACTGTCAAAAAAGTTTGATATCTGTGAAAGGAGAATTTGTTGCATTATTTTTTTTCAATTGTGGTAATGAGAAAGTGTGTTTAAAATTATTTGGTTTGAGCAGGTGCAATTTTTTTTAAATGAAATTTTCTTTTATTGAACAAAGAGGGAAAATTAAATGTGGTCTCGTACCTAATGGGTGGCCTACAGCAAGTCTAGAAGTAACACTTTTAACTATAGAATAATGTCAGGATGAGTGATAATGTCATGCTTTGAACAAGTTATGTTAGTCCAAGTTGAAATTTTATTCATTCAGATCATTTTCTAGTCATTTTAGACCATTATTGGGTGTCTATGGGAATTCCAATGCTATTTCTGAACTTAGGAGAATTTGACATAGTTTTCATTTATTATGAAGCTTAGCTTGAAAAATATATCTCTTCTGAGACTGTATGAGGTAGGAAACTATTAAAAGAAGAAACTGAGATAATTTTAAGAAGTAAACTACTTAGAAAAATGATAAATATCCAAATTTTGACTTCTAAAGAACATTGCGGCTTAATGTCATGTTTACTGGTATGGTCATGTGGGGACTTTTTTTCAATAAAAGCATGAATTCAAGTAAAATAAGTCACCAAATAGAATAAATGCATTAAGAATAAGATTAGAAACACAGACCTATTGCTTAAAAGCTAACATCATCACCCAGAAATGTCATATTGTGTCAAAATCTAAGCTTTTTTTGCGAGCAAAATTTCACCATTTTGCCTGAAATTGGTTATACCGCCTGACCATTTTTCATAATTAACCCTCTGACTAGAGAAGTTGCATATTAAATGTGTTGTCTATTATCCTCTCATGCTAAAAACATGCTTGGATTAAAACAAATTGCACAATTCTAGTTTTTTAAGCCCCAAAAGATAGGATTTTAATGATGAAAAGTCACCATAGCCTTTATTTACCAGTGTCCCAGCACTCAAAACCACAAAGTTTGACCTTATATATGTATACAAATGGGTGTTTTGAGTCTTCGTTAGTAAGAATATCATCTATTCTACATTTTGATACCATAAGGAACAGATTATCTCATTTCACTTCATCAAATTCCTCCTGACCATACATGTACCCCCTGAAAAGTCAGAAATTGCATATTTTCCACTCCGCGAACATTGGACGGTCACAAAATCTTTCACCATGCACTTATTTCCTTAAAACATGTGTTTTTTATGTTAAGCTAGCATTAAGCTATTGATATTTATCATTGGTTTGGTTAAAATCTATCAGACTTGAAAAAAATTGCTAAAAAGGCTTCCTGGGTTTCCGTACGGATTAGGCGCATAATAGTTTTAAGACTAACTAGCTTACAAAAGTACTAACATTTTTATTGAAAAGCATCTGACATGCCTGAAAATTTGTTATTTGACTCAAAATTGACTAGGCATGGTAGATATACACTTTCTTTCTTGTAGTTGAGGGTTTTCCGAGGTTAATGGGTGGCCTACAGCAAGTCTAGAAGTAACACTTTTAACTATAGAATAATGTCAGGATGAGTGATAATGTCATGCTTTGAACAAGTTATGTTAGTCCAAGTTGAAATTTTATTCATTCAGATCATTTTCTAGTCATTTTAGACCATTATTGGGTGTCTATGGGAATTCCAATGCTATTTCTGAACTTAGGAGAATTTGACATAGTTTTCATTTATTATGAAGCTTAGCTTGAAAAATATATCTCTTCTGAGACTGTATGAGGTAGGAAACTATTAAAAGAAGAAACTGAGATAATTTTAAGAAGTAAACTACTTAGAAAAATGATAAATATCCAAATTTTGACTTCTAAAGAACATTGCGGCTTAATGTCATGTTTACTGGTATGGTCATGTGGGGACTTTTTTTCAATAAAAGCATGAATTCAAGTAAAATAAGTCACCAAATAGAATAAATGCATTAAGAATAAGATTAGAAACACAGACCTATTGCTTAAAAGCTAACATCATCACCCAGAAATGTCATATTGTGTCAAAATCTAAGCTTTTTTTGCGAGCAAAATTTCACCATTTTGCCTGAAATTGGTTATACCGCCTGACCATTTTTCATAATTAACCCTCTGACTAGAGAAGTTGCATATTAAATGTGTTGTCTATTATCCTCTCATGCTAAAAACATGCTTGGATTAAAACAAATTGCACAATTCTAGTTTTTTAAGCCCCAAAAGATAGGATTTTAATGATGAAAAGTCACCATAGCCTTTATTTACCAGTGTCCCAGCACTCAAAACCACAAAGTTTGACCTTATATATGTATACAAATGGGTGTTTTGAGTCTTCGTTAGTAAGAATATCATCTATTCTACATTTTGATACCATAAGGAACAGATTATCTCATTTCACTTCATCAAATTCCTCCTGACCATACATGTACCCCCTGAAAAGTCAGAAATTGCATATTTTCCACTCCGCGAACATTGGACGGTCACAAAATCTTTCACCATGCACTTATTTCCTTAAAACATGTGTTTTTTATGTTAAGCTAGCATTAAGCTATTGATATTTATCATTGGTTTGGTTAAAATCTATCAGACTTGAAAAAAATTGCTAAAAAGGCTTCCTGGGTTTCCGTACGGATTAGGCGCATAATAGTTTTAAGACTAACTAGCTTACAAAAGTACTAACATTTTTATTGAAAAGCATCTGACATGCCTGAAAATTTGTTATTTGACTCAAAATTGACTAGGCATGGTAGATATACACTTTCTTTCTTGTAGTTGAGGGTTTTCCGAGGTTAATGGGTGGCCTACAGCAAGTCTAGAAGTAACACTTTTAACTATAGAATAATGTCAGGATGAGTGATAATGTCATGCTTTGAACAAGTTATGTTAGTCCAAGTTGAAATTTTATTCATTCAGATCATTTTCTAGTCATTTTAGACCATTATTGGGTGTCTATGGGAATTCCAATGCTATTTCTGAACTTAGGAGAATTTGACATAGTTTTCATTTATTATGAAGCTTAGCTTGAAAAATATATCTCTTCTGAGACTGTATGAGGTAGGAAACTATTAAAAGAAGAAACTGAGATAATTTTAAGAAGTAAACTACTTAGAAAAATGATAAATATCCAAATTTTGACTTCTAAAGAACATTGCGGCTTAATGTCATGTTTACTGGTATGGTCATGTGGGGACTTTTTTTCAATAAAAGCATGAATTCAAGTAAAATAAGTCACCAAATAGAATAAATGCATTAAGAATAAGATTAGAAACACAGACCTATTGCTTAAAAGCTAACATCATCACCCAGAAATGTCATATTGTGTCAAAATCTAAGCTTTTTTTGCGAGCAAAATTTCACCATTTTGCCTGAAATTGGTTATACCGCCTGACCATTTTTCATAATTAACCCTCTGACTAGAGAAGTTGCATATTAAATGTGTTGTCTATTATCCTCTCATGCTAAAAACATGCTTGGATTAAAACAAATTGCACAATTCTAGTTTTTTAAGCCCCAAAAGATAGGATTTTAATGATGAAAAGTCACCATAGCCTTTATTTACCAGTGTCCCAGCACTCAAAACCACAAAGTTTGACCTTATATATGTATACAAATGGGTGTTTTGAGTCTTCGTTAGTAAGAATATCATCTATTCTACATTTTGATACCATAAGGAACAGATTATCTCATTTCACTTCATCAAATTCCTCCTGACCATACATGTACCCCCTGAAAAGTCAGAAATTGCATATTTTCCACTCCGCGAACATTGGACGGTCACAAAATCTTTCACCATGCACTTATTTCCTTAAAACATGTGTTTTTTATGTTAAGCTAGCATTAAGCTATTGATATTTATCATTGGTTTGGTTAAAATCTATCAGACTTGAAAAAAATTGCTAAAAAGGCTTCCTGGGTTTCCGTACGGATTAGGCGCATAATAGTTTTAAGACTAACTAGCTTACAAAAGTACTAACATTTTTATTGAAAAGCATCTGACATGCCTGAAAATTTGTTATTTGACTCAAAATTGACTAGGCATGGTAGATATACACTTTCTTTCTTGTAGTTGAGGGTTTTCCGAGGTTAATGGGTGGCCTACAGCAAGTCTAGAAGTAACACTTTTAACTATAGAATAATGTCAGGATGAGTGATAATGTCATGCTTTGAACAAGTTATGTTAGTCCAAGTTGAAATTTTATTCATTCAGATCATTTTCTAGTCATTTTAGACCATTATTGGGTGTCTATGGGAATTCCAATGCTATTTCTGAACTTAGGAGAATTTGACATAGTTTTCATTTATTATGAAGCTTAGCTTGAAAAATATATCTCTTCTGAGACTGTATGAGGTAGGAAACTATTAAAAGAAGAAACTGAGATAATTTTAAGAAGTAAACTACTTAGAAAAATGATAAATATCCAAATTTTGACTTCTAAAGAACATTGCGGCTTAATGTCATGTTTACTGGTATGGTCATGTGGGGACTTTTTTTCAATAAAAGCATGAATTCAAGTAAAATAAGTCACCAAATAGAATAAATGCATTAAGAATAAGATTAGAAACACAGACCTATTGCTTAAAAGCTAACATCATCACCCAGAAATGTCATATTGTGTCAAAATCTAAGCTTTTTTTGCGAGCAAAATTTCACCATTTTGCCTGAAATTGGTTATACCGCCTGACCATTTTTCATAATTAACCCTCTGACTAGAGAAGTTGCATATTAAATGTGTTGTCTATTATCCTCTCATGCTAAAAACATGCTTGGATTAAAACAAATTGCACAATTCTAGTTTTTTAAGCCCCAAAAGATAGGATTTTAATGATGAAAAGTCACCATAGCCTTTATTTACCAGTGTCCCAGCACTCAAAACCACAAAGTTTGACCTTATATATGTATACAAATGGGTGTTTTGAGTCTTCGTTAGTAAGAATATCATCTATTCTACATTTTGATACCATAAGGAACAGATTATCTCATTTCACTTCATCAAATTCCTCCTGACCATACATGTACCCCCTGAAAAGTCAGAAATTGCATATTTTCCACTCCGCGAACATTGGACGGTCACAAAATCTTTCACCATGCACTTATTTCCTTAAAACATGTGTTTTTTATGTTAAGCTAGCATTAAGCTATTGATATTTATCATTGGTTTGGTTAAAATCTATCAGACTTGAAAAAAATTGCTAAAAAGGCTTCCTGGGTTTCCGTACGGATTAGGCGCATAATAGTTTTAAGACTAACTAGCTTACAAAAGTACTAACATTTTTATTGAAAAGCATCTGACATGCCTGAAAATTTGTTATTTGACTCAAAATTGACTAGGCATGGTAGATATACACTTTCTTTCTTGTAGTTGAGGGTTTTCCGAGGTTAATGGGTGGCCTACAGCAAGTCTAGAAGTAACACTTTTAACTATAGAATAATGTCAGGATGAGTGATAATGTCATGCTTTGAACAAGTTATGTTAGTCCAAGTTGAAATTTTATTCATTCAGATCATTTTCTAGTCATTTTAGACCATTATTGGGTGTCTATGGGAATTCCAATGCTATTTCTGAACTTAGGAGAATTTGACATAGTTTTCATTTATTATGAAGCTTAGCTTGAAAAATATATCTCTTCTGAGACTGTATGAGGTAGGAAACTATTAAAAGAAGAAACTGAGATAATTTTAAGAAGTAAACTACTTAGAAAAATGATAAATATCCAAATTTTGACTTCTAAAGAACATTGCGGCTTAATGTCATGTTTACTGGTATGGTCATGTGGGGACTTTTTTTCAATAAAAGCATGAATTCAAGTAAAATAAGTCACCAAATAGAATAAATGCATTAAGAATAAGATTAGAAACACAGACCTATTGCTTAAAAGCTAACATCATCACCCAGAAATGTCATATTGTGTCAAAATCTAAGCTTTTTTTGCGAGCAAAATTTCACCATTTTGCCTGAAATTGGTTATACCGCCTGACCATTTTTCATAATTAACCCTCTGACTAGAGAAGTTGCATATTAAATGTGTTGTCTATTATCCTCTCATGCTAAAAACATGCTTGGATTAAAACAAATTGCACAATTCTAGTTTTTTAAGCCCCAAAAGATAGGATTTTAATGATGAAAAGTCACCATAGCCTTTATTTACCAGTGTCCCAGCACTCAAAACCACAAAGTTTGACCTTATATATGTATACAAATGGGTGTTTTGAGTCTTCGTTAGTAAGAATATCATCTATTCTACATTTTGATACCATAAGGAACAGATTATCTCATTTCACTTCATCAAATTCCTCCTGACCATACATGTACCCCCTGAAAAGTCAGAAATTGCATATTTTCCACTCCGCGAACATTGGACGGTCACAAAATCTTTCACCATGCACTTATTTCCTTAAAACATGTGTTTTTTATGTTAAGCTAGCATTAAGCTATTGATATTTATCATTGGTTTGGTTAAAATCTATCAGACTTGAAAAAAATTGCTAAAAAGGCTTCCTGGGTTTCCGTACGGATTAGGCGCATAATAGTTTTAAGACTAACTAGCTTACAAAAGTACTAACATTTTTATTGAAAAGCATCTGACATGCCTGAAAATTTGTTATTTGACTCAAAATTGACTAGGCATGGTAGATATACACTTTCTTTCTTGTAGTTGAGGGTTTTCCGAGGTTAATGGGTGGCCTACAGCAAGTCTAGAAGTAACACTTTTAACTATAGAATAATGTCAGGATGAGTGATAATGTCATGCTTTGAACAAGTTATGTTAGTCCAAGTTGAAATTTTATTCATTCAGATCATTTTCTAGTCATTTTAGACCATTATTGGGTGTCTATGGGAATTCCAATGCTATTTCTGAACTTAGGAGAATTTGACATAGTTTTCATTTATTATGAAGCTTAGCTTGAAAAATATATCTCTTCTGAGACTGTATGAGGTAGGAAACTATTAAAAGAAGAAACTGAGATAATTTTAAGAAGTAAACTACTTAGAAAAATGATAAATATCCAAATTTTGACTTCTAAAGAACATTGCGGCTTAATGTCATGTTTACTGGTATGGTCATGTGGGGACTTTTTTTCAATAAAAGCATGAATTCAAGTAAAATAAGTCACCAAATAGAATAAATGCATTAAGAATAAGATTAGAAACACAGACCTATTGCTTAAAAGCTAACATCATCACCCAGAAATGTCATATTGTGTCAAAATCTAAGCTTTTTTTGCGAGCAAAATTTCACCATTTTGCCTGAAATTGGTTATACCGCCTGACCATTTTTCATAATTAACCCTCTGACTAGAGAAGTTGCATATTAAATGTGTTGTCTATTATCCTCTCATGCTAAAAACATGCTTGGATTAAAACAAATTGCACAATTCTAGTTTTTTAAGCCCCAAAAGATAGGATTTTAATGATGAAAAGTCACCATAGCCTTTATTTACCAGTGTCCCAGCACTCAAAACCACAAAGTTTGACCTTATATATGTATACAAATGGGTGTTTTGAGTCTTCGTTAGTAAGAATATCATCTATTCTACATTTTGATACCATAAGGAACAGATTATCTCATTTCACTTCATCAAATTCCTCCTGACCATACATGTACCCCCTGAAAAGTCAGAAATTGCATATTTTCCACTCCGCGAACATTGGACGGTCACAAAATCTTTCACCATGCACTTATTTCCTTAAAACATGTGTTTTTTATGTTAAGCTAGCATTAAGCTATTGATATTTATCATTGGTTTGGTTAAAATCTATCAGACTTGAAAAAAATTGCTAAAAAGGCTTCCTGGGTTTCCGTACGGATTAGGCGCATAATAGTTTTAAGACTAACTAGCTTACAAAAGTACTAACATTTTTATTGAAAAGCATCTGACATGCCTGAAAATTTGTTATTTGACTCAAAATTGACTAGGCATGGTAGATATACACTTTCTTTCTTGTAGTTGAGGGTTTTCCGAGGTTAATGGGTGGCCTACAGCAAGTCTAGAAGTAACACTTTTAACTATAGAATAATGTCAGGATGAGTGATAATGTCATGCTTTGAACAAGTTATGTTAGTCCAAGTTGAAATTTTATTCATTCAGATCATTTTCTAGTCATTTTAGACCATTATTGGGTGTCTATGGGAATTCCAATGCTATTTCTGAACTTAGGAGAATTTGACATAGTTTTCATTTATTATGAAGCTTAGCTTGAAAAATATATCTCTTCTGAGACTGTATGAGGTAGGAAACTATTAAAAGAAGAAACTGAGATAATTTTAAGAAGTAAACTACTTAGAAAAATGATAAATATCCAAATTTTGACTTCTAAAGAACATTGCGGCTTAATGTCATGTTTACTGGTATGGTCATGTGGGGACTTTTTTTCAATAAAAGCATGAATTCAAGTAAAATAAGTCACCAAATAGAATAAATGCATTAAGAATAAGATTAGAAACACAGACCTATTGCTTAAAAGCTAACATCATCACCCAGAAATGTCATATTGTGTCAAAATCTAAGCTTTTTTTGCGAGCAAAATTTCACCATTTTGCCTGAAATTGGTTATACCGCCTGACCATTTTTCATAATTAACCCTCTGACTAGAGAAGTTGCATATTAAATGTGTTGTCTATTATCCTCTCATGCTAAAAACATGCTTGGATTAAAACAAATTGCACAATTCTAGTTTTTTAAGCCCCAAAAGATAGGATTTTAATGATGAAAAGTCACCATAGCCTTTATTTACCAGTGTCCCAGCACTCAAAACCACAAAGTTTGACCTTATATATGTATACAAATGGGTGTTTTGAGTCTTCGTTAGTAAGAATATCATCTATTCTACATTTTGATACCATAAGGAACAGATTATCTCATTTCACTTCATCAAATTCCTCCTGACCATACATGTACCCCCTGAAAAGTCAGAAATTGCATATTTTCCACTCCGCGAACATTGGACGGTCACAAAATCTTTCACCATGCACTTATTTCCTTAAAACATGTGTTTTTTATGTTAAGCTAGCATTAAGCTATTGATATTTATCATTGGTTTGGTTAAAATCTATCAGACTTGAAAAAAATTGCTAAAAAGGCTTCCTGGGTTTCCGTACGGATTAGGCGCATAATAGTTTTAAGACTAACTAGCTTACAAAAGTACTAACATTTTTATTGAAAAGCATCTGACATGCCTGAAAATTTGTTATTTGACTCAAAATTGACTAGGCATGGTAGATATACACTTTCTTTCTTGTAGTTGAGGGTTTTCCGAGGTTAATGGGTGGCCTACAGCAAGTCTAGAAGTAACACTTTTAACTATAGAATAATGTCAGGATGAGTGATAATGTCATGCTTTGAACAAGTTATGTTAGTCCAAGTTGAAATTTTATTCATTCAGATCATTTTCTAGTCATTTTAGACCATTATTGGGTGTCTATGGGAATTCCAATGCTATTTCTGAACTTAGGAGAATTTGACATAGTTTTCATTTATTATGAAGCTTAGCTTGAAAAATATATCTCTTCTGAGACTGTATGAGGTAGGAAACTATTAAAAGAAGAAACTGAGATAATTTTAAGAAGTAAACTACTTAGAAAAATGATAAATATCCAAATTTTGACTTCTAAAGAACATTGCGGCTTAATGTCATGTTTACTGGTATGGTCATGTGGGGACTTTTTTTCAATAAAAGCATGAATTCAAGTAAAATAAGTCACCAAATAGAATAAATGCATTAAGAATAAGATTAGAAACACAGACCTATTGCTTAAAAGCTAACATCATCACCCAGAAATGTCATATTGTGTCAAAATCTAAGCTTTTTTTGCGAGCAAAATTTCACCATTTTGCCTGAAATTGGTTATACCGCCTGACCATTTTTCATAATTAACCCTCTGACTAGAGAAGTTGCATATTAAATGTGTTGTCTATTATCCTCTCATGCTAAAAACATGCTTGGATTAAAACAAATTGCACAATTCTAGTTTTTTAAGCCCCAAAAGATAGGATTTTAATGATGAAAAGTCACCATAGCCTTTATTTACCAGTGTCCCAGCACTCAAAACCACAAAGTTTGACCTTATATATGTATACAAATGGGTGTTTTGAGTCTTCGTTAGTAAGAATATCATCTATTCTACATTTTGATACCATAAGGAACAGATTATCTCATTTCACTTCATCAAATTCCTCCTGACCATACATGTACCCCCTGAAAAGTCAGAAATTGCATATTTTCCACTCCGCGAACATTGGACGGTCACAAAATCTTTCACCATGCACTTATTTCCTTAAAACATGTGTTTTTTATGTTAAGCTAGCATTAAGCTATTGATATTTATCATTGGTTTGGTTAAAATCTATCAGACTTGAAAAAAATTGCTAAAAAGGCTTCCTGGGTTTCCGTACGGATTAGGCGCATAATAGTTTTAAGACTAACTAGCTTACAAAAGTACTAACATTTTTATTGAAAAGCATCTGACATGCCTGAAAATTTGTTATTTGACTCAAAATTGACTAGGCATGGTAGATATACACTTTCTTTCTTGTAGTTGAGGGTTTTCCGAGGTTAATGGGTGGCCTACAGCAAGTCTAGAAGTAACACTTTTAACTATAGAATAATGTCAGGATGAGTGATAATGTCATGCTTTGAACAAGTTATGTTAGTCCAAGTTGAAATTTTATTCATTCAGATCATTTTCTAGTCATTTTAGACCATTATTGGGTGTCTATGGGAATTCCAATGCTATTTCTGAACTTAGGAGAATTTGACATAGTTTTCATTTATTATGAAGCTTAGCTTGAAAAATATATCTCTTCTGAGACTGTATGAGGTAGGAAACTATTAAAAGAAGAAACTGAGATAATTTTAAGAAGTAAACTACTTAGAAAAATGATAAATATCCAAATTTTGACTTCTAAAGAACATTGCGGCTTAATGTCATGTTTACTGGTATGGTCATGTGGGGACTTTTTTTCAATAAAAGCATGAATTCAAGTAAAATAAGTCACCAAATAGAATAAATGCATTAAGAATAAGATTAGAAACACAGACCTATTGCTTAAAAGCTAACATCATCACCCAGAAATGTCATATTGTGTCAAAATCTAAGCTTTTTTTGCGAGCAAAATTTCACCATTTTGCCTGAAATTGGTTATACCGCCTGACCATTTTTCATAATTAACCCTCTGACTAGAGAAGTTGCATATTAAATGTGTTGTCTATTATCCTCTCATGCTAAAAACATGCTTGGATTAAAACAAATTGCACAATTCTAGTTTTTTAAGCCCCAAAAGATAGGATTTTAATGATGAAAAGTCACCATAGCCTTTATTTACCAGTGTCCCAGCACTCAAAACCACAAAGTTTGACCTTATATATGTATACAAATGGGTGTTTTGAGTCTTCGTTAGTAAGAATATCATCTATTCTACATTTTGATACCATAAGGAACAGATTATCTCATTTCACTTCATCAAATTCCTCCTGACCATACATGTACCCCCTGAAAAGTCAGAAATTGCATATTTTCCACTCCGCGAACATTGGACGGTCACAAAATCTTTCACCATGCACTTATTTCCTTAAAACATGTGTTTTTTATGTTAAGCTAGCATTAAGCTATTGATATTTATCATTGGTTTGGTTAAAATCTATCAGACTTGAAAAAAATTGCTAAAAAGGCTTCCTGGGTTTCCGTACGGATTAGGCGCATAATAGTTTTAAGACTAACTAGCTTACAAAAGTACTAACATTTTTATTGAAAAGCATCTGACATGCCTGAAAATTTGTTATTTGACTCAAAATTGACTAGGCATGGTAGATATACACTTTCTTTCTTGTAGTTGAGGGTTTTCCGAGGTTAATGGGTGGCCTACAGCAAGTCTAGAAGTAACACTTTTAACTATAGAATAATGTCAGGATGAGTGATAATGTCATGCTTTGAACAAGTTATGTTAGTCCAAGTTGAAATTTTATTCATTCAGATCATTTTCTAGTCATTTTAGACCATTATTGGGTGTCTATGGGAATTCCAATGCTATTTCTGAACTTAGGAGAATTTGACATAGTTTTCATTTATTATGAAGCTTAGCTTGAAAAATATATCTCTTCTGAGACTGTATGAGGTAGGAAACTATTAAAAGAAGAAACTGAGATAATTTTAAGAAGTAAACTACTTAGAAAAATGATAAATATCCAAATTTTGACTTCTAAAGAACATTGCGGCTTAATGTCATGTTTACTGGTATGGTCATGTGGGGACTTTTTTTCAATAAAAGCATGAATTCAAGTAAAATAAGTCACCAAATAGAATAAATGCATTAAGAATAAGATTAGAAACACAGACCTATTGCTTAAAAGCTAACATCATCACCCAGAAATGTCATATTGTGTCAAAATCTAAGCTTTTTTTGCGAGCAAAATTTCACCATTTTGCCTGAAATTGGTTATACCGCCTGACCATTTTTCATAATTAACCCTCTGACTAGAGAAGTTGCATATTAAATGTGTTGTCTATTATCCTCTCATGCTAAAAACATGCTTGGATTAAAACAAATTGCACAATTCTAGTTTTTTAAGCCCCAAAAGATAGGATTTTAATGATGAAAAGTCACCATAGCCTTTATTTACCAGTGTCCCAGCACTCAAAACCACAAAGTTTGACCTTATATATGTATACAAATGGGTGTTTTGAGTCTTCGTTAGTAAGAATATCATCTATTCTACATTTTGATACCATAAGGAACAGATTATCTCATTTCACTTCATCAAATTCCTCCTGACCATACATGTACCCCCTGAAAAGTCAGAAATTGCATATTTTCCACTCCGCGAACATTGGACGGTCACAAAATCTTTCACCATGCACTTATTTCCTTAAAACATGTGTTTTTTATGTTAAGCTAGCATTAAGCTATTGATATTTATCATTGGTTTGGTTAAAATCTATCAGACTTGAAAAAAATTGCTAAAAAGGCTTCCTGGGTTTCCGTACGGATTAGGCGCATAATAGTTTTAAGACTAACTAGCTTACAAAAGTACTAACATTTTTATTGAAAAGCATCTGACATGCCTGAAAATTTGTTATTTGACTCAAAATTGACTAGGCATGGTAGATATACACTTTCTTTCTTGTAGTTGAGGGTTTTCCGAGGTTAATGGGTGGCCTACAGCAAGTCTAGAAGTAACACTTTTAACTATAGAATAATGTCAGGATGAGTGATAATGTCATGCTTTGAACAAGTTATGTTAGTCCAAGTTGAAATTTTATTCATTCAGATCATTTTCTAGTCATTTTAGACCATTATTGGGTGTCTATGGGAATTCCAATGCTATTTCTGAACTTAGGAGAATTTGACATAGTTTTCATTTATTATGAAGCTTAGCTTGAAAAATATATCTCTTCTGAGACTGTATGAGGTAGGAAACTATTAAAAGAAGAAACTGAGATAATTTTAAGAAGTAAACTACTTAGAAAAATGATAAATATCCAAATTTTGACTTCTAAAGAACATTGCGGCTTAATGTCATGTTTACTGGTATGGTCATGTGGGGACTTTTTTTCAATAAAAGCATGAATTCAAGTAAAATAAGTCACCAAATAGAATAAATGCATTAAGAATAAGATTAGAAACACAGACCTATTGCTTAAAAGCTAACATCATCACCCAGAAATGTCATATTGTGTCAAAATCTAAGCTTTTTTTGCGAGCAAAATTTCACCATTTTGCCTGAAATTGGTTATACCGCCTGACCATTTTTCATAATTAACCCTCTGACTAGAGAAGTTGCATATTAAATGTGTTGTCTATTATCCTCTCATGCTAAAAACATGCTTGGATTAAAACAAATTGCACAATTCTAGTTTTTTAAGCCCCAAAAGATAGGATTTTAATGATGAAAAGTCACCATAGCCTTTATTTACCAGTGTCCCAGCACTCAAAACCACAAAGTTTGACCTTATATATGTATACAAATGGGTGTTTTGAGTCTTCGTTAGTAAGAATATCATCTATTCTACATTTTGATACCATAAGGAACAGATTATCTCATTTCACTTCATCAAATTCCTCCTGACCATACATGTACCCCCTGAAAAGTCAGAAATTGCATATTTTCCACTCCGCGAACATTGGACGGTCACAAAATCTTTCACCATGCACTTATTTCCTTAAAACATGTGTTTTTTATGTTAAGCTAGCATTAAGCTATTGATATTTATCATTGGTTTGGTTAAAATCTATCAGACTTGAAAAAAATTGCTAAAAAGGCTTCCTGGGTTTCCGTACGGATTAGGCGCATAATAGTTTTAAGACTAACTAGCTTACAAAAGTACTAACATTTTTATTGAAAAGCATCTGACATGCCTGAAAATTTGTTATTTGACTCAAAATTGACTAGGCATGGTAGATATACACTTTCTTTCTTGTAGTTGAGGGTTTTCCGAGGTTAATAGGTACGAGTACACAATTATCGCCCTTGGATTTTCGTTGTCCACGAATATAGTTCTATTAAAAATAGTACCTATGAACAAGTATTGTGTGTGTGTGTTCTATTCACTTTTAGAGGTTGATTTTGGTCTCAAATTGATGTCACAGTAATGAAGAAATTTAATGACATCCTTAAAAATCCAAATTCAATTGGGAAAGGTAGCTCTTTATTGCACAAAAAGGGGGGAGTTTTGCTTTTCGGAAGCTCTCAGATTTTATCCCCTCTAGGACCCCAGAATTTTCAACTGTCAAAAAAGTTTGATATCTGTGAAAGGAGAATTTGTTGCATTATTTTTTTTCAATTGTGGTAATGAGAAAGTGTGTTTAAAATTATTTGGTTTGAGCAGGTGCAATTTTTTTTAAATGAAATTTTCTTTTATTGAACAAAGAGGGAAAATTAAATGTGGTCTCGTACCTAATGGGTGGCCTACAGCAAGTCTAGAAGTAACACTTTTAACTATAGAATAATGTCAGGATGAGTGATAATGTCATGCTTTGAACAAGTTATGTTAGTCCAAGTTGAAATTTTATTCATTCAGATCATTTTCTAGTCATTTTAGACCATTATTGGGTGTCTATGGGAATTCCAATGCTATTTCTGAACTTAGGAGAATTTGACATAGTTTTCATTTATTATGAAGCTTAGCTTGAAAAATATATCTCTTCTGAGACTGTATGAGGTAGGAAACTATTAAAAGAAGAAACTGAGATAATTTTAAGAAGTAAACTACTTAGAAAAATGATAAATATCCAAATTTTGACTTCTAAAGAACATTGCGGCTTAATGTCATGTTTACTGGTATGGTCATGTGGGGACTTTTTTTCAATAAAAGCATGAATTCAAGTAAAATAAGTCACCAAATAGAATAAATGCATTAAGAATAAGATTAGAAACACAGACCTATTGCTTAAAAGCTAACATCATCACCCAGAAATGTCATATTGTGTCAAAATCTAAGTTTTTTTTGCGAGCAAAATTTCACCATTTTGCCTGAAATTGGTTATACCGCCTGACCATTTTTCATAATTAACCCTCTGACTAGAGAAGTTGCATATTAAATGTGTTGTCTATTATCCTCTCATGCTAAAAACATGCTTGGATTAAAACAAATTGCACAATTCTAGTTTTTTAAGCCCCAAAAGATAGGATTTTAATGATGAAAAGTCACCATAGCCTTTATTTACCAGTGTCCCAGCACTCAAAACCACAAAGTTTGACCTTATATATGTATACAAATGGGTGTTTTGAGTCTTCGTTAGTAAGAATATCATCTATTCTACATTTTGATACCATAAGGAACAGATTATCTCATTTCACTTCATCAAATTCCTCCTGACCATACATGTACCCCCTGAAAAGTCAGAAATTGCATATTTTCCACTCCGCGAACATTGGACGGTCACAAAATCTTTCACCATGCACTTATTTCCTTAAAACATGTGTTTTTTATGTTAAGCTAGCATTAAGCTATTGATATTTATCATTGGTTTGGTTAAAATCTATCAGACTTGAAAAAAATTGCTAAAAAGGCTTCCTGGGTTTCCGTACGGATTAGGCGCATAATAGTTTTAAGACTAACTAGCTTACAAAAGTACTAACATTTTTATTGAAAAGCATCTGACATGCCTGAAAATTTGTTATTTGACTCAAAATTGACTAGGCATGGTAGATATACACTTTCTTTCTTGTAGTTGAGGGTTTTCCGAGGTTAATGGGTGGCCTACAGCAAGTCTAGAAGTAACACTTTTAACTATAGAATAATGTCAGGATGAGTGATAATGTCATGCTTTGAACAAGTTATGTTAGTCCAAGTTGAAATTTTATTCATTCAGATCATTTTCTAGTCATTTTAGACCATTATTGGGTGTCTATGGGAATTCCAATGCTATTTCTGAACTTAGGAGAATTTGACATAGTTTTCATTTATTATGAAGCTTAGCTTGAAAAATATATCTCTTCTGAGACTGTATGAGGTAGGAAACTATTAAAAGAAGAAACTGAGATAATTTTAAGAAGTAAACTACTTAGAAAAATGATAAATATCCAAATTTTGACTTCTAAAGAACATTGCGGCTTAATGTCATGTTTACTGGTATGGTCATGTGGGGACTTTTTTTCAATAAAAGCATGAATTCAAGTAAAATAAGTCACCAAATAGAATAAATGCATTAAGAATAAGATTAGAAACACAGACCTATTGCTTAAAAGCTAACATCATCACCCAGAAATGTCATATTGTGTCAAAATCTAAGCTTTTTTTGCGAGCAAAATTTCACCATTTTGCCTGAAATTGGTTATACCGCCTGACCATTTTTCATAATTAACCCTCTGACTAGAGAAGTTGCATATTAAATGTGTTGTCTATTATCCTCTCATGCTAAAAACATGCTTGGATTAAAACAAATTGCACAATTCTAGTTTTTTAAGCCCCAAAAGATAGGATTTTAATGATGAAAAGTCACCATAGCCTTTATTTACCAGTGTCCCAGCACTCAAAACCACAAAGTTTGACCTTATATATGTATACAAATGGGTGTTTTGAGTCTTCATTAGTAAGAATATCATCTATTCTACATTTTGATACCATAAGGAACAGATTATCTCATTTCACTTCATCAAATTCCTCCTGACCATACATGTACCCCCTGAAAAGTCAGAAATTGCATATTTTCCACTCCGCGAACATTGGACGGTCACAAAATCTTTCACCATGCACTTATTTCCTTAAAACATGTGTTTTTTATGTTAAGCTAGCATTAAGCTATTGATATTTATCATTGGTTTGGTTAAAATCTATCAGACTTGAAAAAAATTGCTAAAAAGGCTTCCTGGGTTTCCGTACGGATTAGGCGCATAATAGTTTTAAGACTAACTAGCTTACAAAAGTACTAACATTTTTATTGAAAAGCATCTGACATGCCTGAAAATTTGTTATTTGACTCAAAATTGACTAGGCATGGTAGATATACACTTTCTTTCTTGTAGTTGAGGGTTTTCCGAGGTTAATGGGTGGCCTACAGCAAGTCTAGAAGTAACACTTTTAACTATAGAATAATGTCAGGATGAGTGATAATGTCATGCTTTGAACAAGTTATGTTAGTCCAAGTTGAAATTTTATTCATTCAGATCATTTTCTAGTCATTTTAGACCATTATTGGGTGTCTATGGGAATTCCAATGCTATTTCTGAACTTAGGAGAATTTGACATAGTTTTCATTTATTATGAAGCTTAGCTTGAAAAATATATCTCTTCTGAGACTGTATGAGGTAGGAAACTATTAAAAGAAGAAACTGAGATAATTTTAAGAAGTAAACTACTTAGAAAAATGATAAATATCCAAATTTTGACTTCTAAAGAACATTGCGGCTTAATGTCATGTTTACTGGTATGGTCATGTGGGGACTTTTTTTCAATAAAAGCATGAATTCAAGTAAAATAAGTCACCAAATAGAATAAATGCATTAAGAATAAGATTAGAAACACAGACCTATTGCTTAAAAGCTAACATCATCACCCAGAAATGTCATATTGTGTCAAAATCTAAGCTTTTTTTGCGAGCAAAATTTCACCATTTTGCCTGAAATTGGTTATACCGCCTGACCATTTTTCATAATTAACCCTCTGACTAGAGAAGTTGCATATTAAATGTGTTGTCTATTATCCTCTCATGCTAAAAACATGCTTGGATTAAAACAAATTGCACAATTCTAGTTTTTTAAGCCCCAAAAGATAGGATTTTAATGATGAAAAGTCACCATAGCCTTTATTTACCAGTGTCCCAGCACTCAAAACCACAAAGTTTGACCTTATATATGTATACAAATGGGTGTTTTGAGTCTTCGTTAGTAAGAATATCATCTATTCTACATTTTGATACCATAAGGAACAGATTATCTCATTTCACTTCATCAAATTCCTCCTGACCATACATGTACCCCCTGAAAAGTCAGAAATTGCATATTTTCCACTCCGCGAACATTGGACGGTCACAAAATCTTTCACCATGCACTTATTTCCTTAAAACATGTGTTTTTTATGTTAAGCTAGCATTAAGCTATTGATATTTATCATTGGTTTGGTTAAAATCTATCAGACTTGAAAAAAATTGCTAAAAAGGCTTCCTGGGTTTCCGTACGGATTAGGCGCATAATAGTTTTAAGACTAACTAGCTTACAAAAGTACTAACATTTTTATTGAAAAGCATCTGACATGCCTGAAAATTTGTTATTTGACTCAAAATTGACTAGGCATGGTAGATATACACTTTCTTTCTTGTAGTTGAGGGTTTTCCGAGGTTAATGGGTGGCCTACAGCAAGTCTAGAAGTAACACTTTTAACTATAGAATAATGTCAGGATGAGTGATAATGTCATGCTTTGAACAAGTTATGTTAGTCCAAGTTGAAATTTTATTCATTCAGATCATTTTCTAGTCATTTTAGACCATTATTGGGTGTCTATGGGAATTCCAATGCTATTTCTGAACTTAGGAGAATTTGACATAGTTTTCATTTATTATGAAGCTTAGCTTGAAAAATATATCTCTTCTGAGACTGTATGAGGTAGGAAACTATTAAAAGAAGAAACTGAGATAATTTTAAGAAGTAAACTACTTAGAAAAATGATAAATATCCAAATTTTGACTTCTAAAGAACATTGCGGCTTAATGTCATGTTTACTGGTATGGTCATGTGGGGACTTTTTTTCAATAAAAGCATGAATTCAAGTAAAATAAGTCACCAAATAGAATAAATGCATTAAGAATAAGATTAGAAACACAGACCTATTGCTTAAAAGCTAACATCATCACCCAGAAATGTCATATTGTGTCAAAATCTAAGCTTTTTTTGCGAGCAAAATTTCACCATTTTGCCTGAAATTGGTTATACCGCCTGACCATTTTTCATAATTAACCCTCTGACTAGAGAAGTTGCATATTAAATGTGTTGTCTATTATCCTCTCATGCTAAAAACATGCTTGGATTAAAACAAATTGCACAATTCTAGTTTTTTAAGCCCCAAAAGATAGGATTTTAATGATGAAAAGTCACCATAGCCTTTATTTACCAGTGTCCCAGCACTCAAAACCACAAAGTTTGACCTTATATATGTATACAAATGGGTGTTTTGAGTCTTCGTTAGTAAGAATATCATCTATTCTACATTTTGATACCATAAGGAACAGATTATCTCATTTCACTTCATCAAATTCCTCCTGACCATACATGTACCCCCTGAAAAGTCAGAAATTGCATATTTTCCACTCCGCGAACATTGGACGGTCACAAAATCTTTCACCATGCACTTATTTCCTTAAAACATGTGTTTTTTATGTTAAGCTAGCATTAAGCTATTGATATTTATCATTGGTTTGGTTAAAATCTATCAGACTTGAAAAAAATTGCTAAAAAGGCTTCCTGGGTTTCCGTACGGATTAGGCGCATAATAGTTTTAAGACTAACTAGCTTACAAAAGTACTAACATTTTTATTGAAAAGCATCTGACATGCCTGAAAATTTGTTATTTGACTCAAAATTGACTAGGCATGGTAGATATACACTTTCTTTCTTGTAGTTGAGGGTTTTCCGAGGTTAATAGGTACGAGTACACAATTATCGCCCTTGGATTTTCGTTGTCCACGAATATAGTTCTATTAAAAATAGTACCTATGAACAAGTATTGTGTGTGTGTGTTCTATTCACTTTTAGAGGTTGATTTTGGTCTCAAATTGATGTCACAGTAATGAAGAAATTTAATGACATCCTTAAAAATCCAAATTCAATTGGGAAAGGTAGCTCTTTATTGCACAAAAAGGGGGGAGTTTTGCTTTTCGGAAGCTCTCAGATTTTATCCCCTCTAGGACCCCAGAATTTTCAACTGTCAAAAAAGTTTGATATCTGTGAAAGGAGAATTTGTTGCATTATTTTTTTTCAATTGTGGTAATGAGAAAGTGTGTTTAAAATTATTTGGTTTGAGCAGGTGCAATTTTTTTTAAATGAAATTTTCTTTTATTGAACAAAGAGGGAAAATTAAATGTGGTCTCGTACCTAATGGGTGGCCTACAGCAAGTCTAGAAGTAACACTTTTAACTATAGAATAATGTCAGGATGAGTGATAATGTCATGCTTTGAACAAGTTATGTTAGTCCAAGTTGAAATTTTATTCATTCAGATCATTTTCTAGTCATTTTAGACCATTATTGGGTGTCTATGGGAATTCCAATGCTATTTCTGAACTTAGGAGAATTTGACATAGTTTTCATTTATTATGAAGCTTAGCTTGAAAAATATATCTCTTCTGAGACTGTATGAGGTAGGAAACTATTAAAAGAAGAAACTGAGATAATTTTAAGAAGTAAACTACTTAGAAAAATGATAAATATCCAAATTTTGACTTCTAAAGAACATTGCGGCTTAATGTCATGTTTACTGGTATGGTCATGTGGGGACTTTTTTTCAATAAAAGCATGAATTCAAGTAAAATAAGTCACCAAATAGAATAAATGCATTAAGAATAAGATTAGAAACACAGACCTATTGCTTAAAAGCTAACATCATCACCCAGAAATGTCATATTGTGTCAAAATCTAAGCTTTTTTTGCGAGCAAAATTTCACCATTTTGCCTGAAATTGGTTATACCGCCTGACCATTTTTCATAATTAACCCTCTGACTAGAGAAGTTGCATATTAAATGTGTTGTCTATTATCCTCTCATGCTAAAAACATGCTTGGATTAAAACAAATTGCACAATTCTAGTTTTTTAAGCCCCAAAAGATAGGATTTTAATGATGAAAAGTCACCATAGCCTTTATTTACCAGTGTCCCAGCACTCAAAACCACAAAGTTTGACCTTATATATGTATACAAATGGGTGTTTTGAGTCTTCGTTAGTAAGAATATCATCTATTCTACATTTTGATACCATAAGGAACAGATTATCTCATTTCACTTCATCAAATTCCTCCTGACCATACATGTACCCCCTGAAAAGTCAGAAATTGCATATTTTCCACTCCGCGAACATTGGACGGTCACAAAATCTTTCACCATGCACTTATTTCCTTAAAACATGTGTTTTTTATGTTAAGCTAGCATTAAGCTATTGATATTTATCATTGGTTTGGTTAAAATCTATCAGACTTGAAAAAAATTGCTAAAAAGGCTTCCTGGGTTTCCGTACGGATTAGGCGCATAATAGTTTTAAGACTAACTAGCTTACAAAAGTACTAACATTTTTATTGAAAAGCATCTGACATGCCTGAAAATTTGTTATTTGACTCAAAATTGACTAGGCATGGTAGATATACACTTTCTTTCTTGTAGTTGAGGGTTTTCCGAGGTTAATGGGTGGCCTACAGCAAGTCTAGAAGTAACACTTTTAACTATAGAATAATGTCAGGATGAGTGATAATGTCATGCTTTGAACAAGTTATGTTAGTCCAAGTTGAAATTTTATTCATTCAGATCATTTTCTAGTCATTTTAGACCATTATTGGGTGTCTATGGGAATTCCAATGCTATTTCTGAACTTAGGAGAATTTGACATAGTTTTCATTTATTATGAAGCTTAGCTTGAAAAATATATCTCTTCTGAGACTGTATGAGGTAGGAAACTATTAAAAGAAGAAACTGAGATAATTTTAAGAAGTAAACTACTTAGAAAAATGATAAATATCCAAATTTTGACTTCTAAAGAACATTGCGGCTTAATGTCATGTTTACTGGTATGGTCATGTGGGGACTTTTTTTCAATAAAAGCATGAATTCAAGTAAAATAAGTCACCAAATAGAATAAATGCATTAAGAATAAGATTAGAAACACAGACCTATTGCTTAAAAGCTAACATCATCACCCAGAAATGTCATATTGTGTCAAAATCTAAGCTTTTTTTGCGAGCAAAATTTCACCATTTTGCCTGAAATTGGTTATACCGCCTGACCATTTTTCATAATTAACCCTCTGACTAGAGAAGTTGCATATTAAATGTGTTGTCTATTATCCTCTCATGCTAAAAACATGCTTGGATTAAAACAAATTGCACAATTCTAGTTTTTTAAGCCCCAAAAGATAGGATTTTAATGATGAAAAGTCACCATAGCCTTTATTTACCAGTGTCCCAGCACTCAAAACCACAAAGTTTGACCTTATATATGTATACAAATGGGTGTTTTGAGTCTTCGTTAGTAAGAATATCATCTATTCTACATTTTGATACCATAAGGAACAGATTATCTCATTTCACTTCATCAAATTCCTCCTGACCATACATGTACCCCCTGAAAAGTCAGAAATTGCATATTTTCCACTCCGCGAACATTGGACGGTCACAAAATCTTTCACCATGCACTTATTTCCTTAAAACATGTGTTTTTTATGTTAAGCTAGCATTAAGCTATTGATATTTATCATTGGTTTGGTTAAAATCTATCAGACTTGAAAAAAATTGCTAAAAAGGCTTCCTGGGTTTCCGTACGGATTAGGCGCATAATAGTTTTAAGACTAACTAGCTTACAAAAGTACTAACATTTTTATTGAAAAGCATCTGACATGCCTGAAAATTTGTTATTTGACTCAAAATTGACTAGGCATGGTAGATATACACTTTCTTTCTTGTAGTTGAGGGTTTTCCGAGGTTAATGGGTGGCCTACAGCAAGTCTAGAAGTAACACTTTTAACTATAGAATAATGTCAGGATGAGTGATAATGTCATGCTTTGAACAAGTTATGTTAGTCCAAGTTGAAATTTTATTCATTCAGATCATTTTCTAGTCATTTTAGACCATTATTGGGTGTCTATGGGAATTCCAAGCTATTTCTGAACTTAGGAGAATTTGACATAGTTTTCATTTATTATGAAGCTTAGCTTGAAAAATATATCTCTTCTGAGACTGTATGAGGTAGGAAACTATTAAAAGAAGAAACTGAGATAATTTTAAGAAGTAAACTACTTAGAAAAATGATAAATATCCAAATTTTGACTTCTAAAGAACATTGCGGCTTAATGTCATGTTTACTGGTATGGTCATGTGGGGACTTTTTTTCAATAAAAGCATGAATTCAAGTAAAATAAGTCACCAAATAGAATAAATGCATTAAGAATAAGATTAGAAACACAGACCTATTGCTTAAAAGCTAACATCATCACCCAGAAATGTCATATTGTGTCAAAATCTAAGCTTTTTTTGCGAGCAAAATTTCACCATTTTGCCTGAAATTGGTTATACCGCCTGACCATTTTTCATAATTAACCCTCTGACTAGAGAAGTTGCATATTAAATGTGTTGTCTATTATCCTCTCATGCTAAAAACATGCTTGGATTAAAACAAATTGCACAATTCTAGTTTTTTAAGCCCCAAAAGATAGGATTTTAATGATGAAAAGTCACCATAGCCTTTATTTACCAGTGTCCCAGCACTCAAAACCACAAAGTTTGACCTTATATATGTATACAAATGGGTGTTTTGAGTCTTAGTTAGTAAGAATATCATCTATTCTACATTTTGATACCATAAGGAACAGATTATCTCATTTCACTTCATCAAATTCCTCCTGACCATACATGTACCCCCTGAAAAGTCAGAAATTGCATATTTTCCACTCCGCGAACATTGGACGGTCACAAAATCTTTCACCATGCACTTATTTCCTTAAAACATGTGTTTTTTTATGTTAAGCTAGCATTAAGCTATTGATATTTATCATTGGTTTGGTTAAAATCTATCAGACTTGAAAAAAATTGCTAAAAAGGCTTCCTGGGTTTCCGTACGGATTAGGCGCATAATAGTTTTAAGACTAACTAGCTTACAAAAGTACTAACATTTTTATTGAAAAGCATCTGACATGCCTGAAAATTTGTTATTTGACTCAAAATTGACTAGGCATGGTAGATATACACTTTCTTTCTTGTAGTTGAGGGTTTTCCGAGGTTAATGGGTGGCCTACAGCAAGTCTAGAAGTAACACTTTTAACTATAGAATAATGTCAGGATGAGTGATAATGTCATGCTTTGAACAAGTTATGTTAGTCCAAGTTGAAATTTTATTCATTCAGATCATTTTCTAGTCATTTTAGACCATTATTGGGTGTCTATGGGAATTCCAATGCTATTTCTGAACTTAGGAGAATTTGACATAGTTTTCATTTATTATGAAGCTTAGCTTGAAAAATATATCTCTTCTGAGACTGTATGAGGTAGGAAACTATTAAAAGAAGAAACTGAGATAATTTTAAGAAGTAAACTACTTAGAAAAATGATAAATATCCAAATTTTGACTTCTAAAGAACATTGCGGCTTAATGTCATGTTTACTGGTATGGTCATGTGGGGACTTTTTTTCAATAAAAGCATGAATTCAAGTAAAATAAGTCACCAAATAGAATAAATGCATTAAGAATAAGATTAGAAACACAGACCTATTGCTTAAAAGCTAACATCATCACCCAGAAATGTCATATTGTGTCAAAATCTAAGCTTTTTTTGCGAGCAAAATTTCACCATTTTGCCTGAAATTGGTTATACCGCCTGACCATTTTTCATAATTAACCCTCTGACTAGAGAAGTTGCATATTAAATGTGTTGTCTATTATCCTCTCATGCTAAAAACATGCTTGGATTAAAACAAATTGCACAATTCTAGTTTTTTAAGCCCCAAAAGATAGGATTTTAATGATGAAAAGTCACCATAGCCTTTATTTACCAGTGTCCCAGCACTCAAAACCACAAAGTTTGACCTTATATATGTATACAAATGGGTGTTTTGAGTCTTAGTTAGTAAGAATATCATCTATTCTACATTTTGATACCATAAGGAACAGATTATCTCATTTCACTTCATCAAATTCCTCCTGACCATACATGTACCCCCTGAAAAGTCAGAAATTGCATATTTTCCACTCCGCGAACATTGGACGGTCACAAAATCTTTCACCATGCACTTATTTCCTTAAAACATGTGTTTTTTATGTTAAGCTAGCATTAAGCTATTGATATTTATCATTGGTTTGGTTAAAATCTATCAGACTTGAAAAAAATTGCTAAAAAGGCTTCCTGGGTTTCCGTACGGATTAGGCGCATAATAGTTTTAAGACTAACTAGCTTACAAAAGTACTAACATTTTTATTGAAAAGCATCTGACATGCCTGAAAATTTGTTATTTGACTCAAAATTGACTAGGCATGGTAGATATACACTTTCTTTCTTGTAGTTGAGGGTTTTCCGAGGTTAATAGGTACGAGTACACAATTATCGCCCTTGGATTTTCGTTGTCCACGAATATAGTTCTATTAAAAATAGTACCTATGAACAAGTATTGTGTGTGTGTGTTCTATTCACTTTTAGAGGTTGATTTTGGTCTCAAATTGATGTCACAGTAATGAAGAAATTTAATGACATCCTTAAAAATCCAAATTCAATTGGGAAAGGTAGCTCTTTATTGCACAAAAAGGGGGGAGTTTTGCTTTTCGGAAGCTCTCAGATTTTATCCCCTCTAGGACCCCAGAATTTTCAACTGTCAAAAAAGTTTGATATCTGTGAAAGGAGAATTTGTTGCATTATTTTTTTTCAATTGTGGTAATGAGAAAGTGTGTTTAAAATTATTTGGTTTGAGCAGGTGCAATTTTTTTTAAATGAAATTTTCTTTTATTGAACAAAGAGGGAAAATTAAATGTGGTCTCGTACCTAATGGGTGGCCTACAGCAAGTCTAGAAGTAACACTTTTAACTATAGAATAATGTCAGGATGAGTGATAATGTCATGCTTTGAACAAGTTATGTTAGTCCAAGTTGAAATTTTATTCATTCAGATCATTTTCTAGTCATTTTAGACCATTATTGGGTGTCTATGGGAATTCCAATGCTATTTCTGAACTTAGGAGAATTTGACATAGTTTTCATTTATTATGAAGCTTAGCTTGAAAAATATATCTCTTCTGAGACTGTATGAGGTAGGAAACTATTAAAAGAAGAAACTGAGATAATTTTAAGAAGTAAACTACTTAGAAAAATGATAAATATCCAAATTTTGACTTCTAAAGAACATTGCGGCTTAATGTCATGTTTACTGGTATGGTCATGTGGGGACTTTTTTTCAATAAAAGCATGAATTCAAGTAAAATAAGTCACCAAATAGAATAAATGCATTAAGAATAAGATTAGAAACACAGACCTATTGCTTAAAAGCTAACATCATCACCCAGAAATGTCATATTGTGTCAAAATCTAAGCTTTTTTTGCGAGCAAAATTTCACCATTTTGCCTGAAATTGGTTATACCCCCTGACCATTTTTCATAATTAACCCTCTGACTAGAGAAGTTGCATATTAAATGTGTTGTCTATTATCCTCTCATGCTAAAAACATGCTTGGATTAAAACAAATTGCACAATTCTAGTTTTTTAAGCCCCAAAAGATAGGATTTTAATGATGAAAAGTCACCATAGCCTTTATTTACCAGTGTCCCAGCACTCAAAACCACAAAGTTTGACCTTATATATGTATACAAATGGGTGTTTTGAGTCTTAGTTAGTAAGAATATCATCTATTCTACATTTTGATACCATAAGGAACAGATTATCTCATTTCACTTCATCAAATTCCTCCTGACCATACATGTACCCCCTGAAAAGTCAGAAATTGCATATTTTCCACTCCGCGAACATTGGACGGTCACAAAATCTTTCACCATGCACTTATTTCCTTAAAACATGTGTTTTTTATGTTAAGCTAGCATTAAGCTATTGATATTTATCATTGGTTTGGTTAAAATCTATCAGACTTGAAAAAAATTGCTAAAAAGGCTTCCTGGGTTTCCGTACGGATTAGGCGCTTAATAGTTTTAAGACTAACTAGCTTACAAAAGTACTAACATTTTTATTGAAAAGCATCTGACATGCCTGAAAATTTGTTATTTGACTCAAAATTGACTAGGCATGGTAGATATACACTTTCTTTCTTGTAGTTGAGGGTTTTCCGAGGTTAATGGGTGGCCTACAGCAAGTCTAGAAGTAACACTTTTAACTATAGAATAATGTCAGGATGAGTGATAATGTCATGCTTTGAACAAGTTATGTTAGTCCAAGTTGAAATTTTATTCATTCAGATCATTTTCTAGTCATTTTAGACCATTATTGGGTGTCTATGGGAATTCCAATGCTATTTCTGAACTTAGGAGAATTTGACATAGTTTTCATTTATTATGAAGCTCAGCTTGAAAAATATATCTCTTCTGAGACTGTATGAGGTAGGAAACTATTAAAAGAAGAAACTGAGATAATTTTAAGAAGTAAACTACTTAGAAAAATGATAAATATCCAAATTTTGACTTCTAAAGAACATTGCGGCTTAATGTCATGTTTACTGGTATGGTCATGTGGGGACTTTTTTTCAATAAAAGCATGAATTCAAGTAAAATAAGTCACCAAATAGAATAAATGCATTAAGAATAAGATTAGAAACACAGACCTATTGCTTAAAAGCTAACATCATCACCCAGAAATGTCATATTGTGTCAAAATCTAAGCTTTTTTTGCGAGCAAAATTTCACCATTTTGCCTGAAATTGGTTATACCGCCTGACCATTTTTCATAATTAACCCTCTGACTAGAGAAGTTGCATATTAAATGTGTTGTCTATTATCCTCTCATGCTAAAAACATGCTTGGATTAAAACAAATTGCACAATTCTAGTTTTTTAAGCCCCAAAAGATAGGATTTTAATGATGAAAAGTCACCATAGCCTTTATTTACCAGTGTCCCAGCACTCAAAACCACAAAGTTTGACCTTATATATGTATACAAATGGGTGTTTTGAGTCTTAGTTAGTAAGAATATCATCTATTCTACATTTTGATACCATAAGGAACAGATTATCTCATTTCACTTCATCAAATTCCTCCTGACCATACATGTACCCCCTGAAAAGTCAGAAATTGCATATTTTCCACTCCGCGAACATTGGACGGTCACAAAATCTTTCACCATGCACTTATTTCCTTAAAACATGTGTTTTTTATGTTAAGCTAGCATTAAGCTATTGATATTTATCATTGGTTTGGTTAAAATCTATCAGACTTGAAAAAAATTGCTAAAAAGGCTTCCTGGGTTTCCGTACGGATTAGGCGCATAATAGTTTTAAGACTAACTAGCTTACAAAAGTACTAACATTTTTATTGAAAAGCATCTGACATGCCTGAAAATTTGTTATTTGACTCAAAATTGACTAGGCATGGTAGATATACACTTTCTTTCTTGTAGTTGAGGGTTTTCCGAGGTTAATAGGTACGAGTACACAATTATCGCCCTTGGATTTTCGTTGTCCACGAATATAGTTCTATTAAAAATAGTACCTATGAACAAGTATTGTGTGTGTGTGTTCTATTCACTTTTAGAGGTTGATTTTGGTCTCAAATTGATGTCACAGTAATGAAGAAATTTAATGACATCCTTAAAAATCCAAATTCAATTGGGAAAGGTAGCTCTTTATTGCACAAAAAGGGGGGAGTTTTGCTTTTCGGAAGCTCTCAGATTTTATCCCCTCTAGGACCCCAGAATTTTCAACTGTCAAAAAAGTTTGATATCTGTGAAAGGAGAATTTGTTGCATTATTTTTTTTCAATTGTGGTAATGAGAAAGTGTGTTTAAAATTATTTGGTTTGAGCAGGTGCAATTTTTTTTAAATGAAATTTTCTTTTATTGAACAAAGAGGGAAAATTAAATGTGGTCTCGTACCTAATGGGTGGCCTACAGCAAGTCTAGAAGTAACACTTTTAACTATAGAATAATGTCAGGATGAGTGATAATGTCATGCTTTGAACAAGTTATGTTAGTCCAAGTTGAAATTTTATTCATTCAGATCATTTTCTAGTCATTTTAGACCATTATTGGGTGTCTATGGGAATTCCAATGCTATTTCTGAACTTAGGAGAATTTGACATAGTTTTCATTTATTATGAAGCTTAGCTTGAAAAATATATCTCTTCTGAGACTGTATGAGGTAGGAAACTATTAAAAGAAGAAACTGAGATAATTTTAAGAAGTAAACTACTTAGAAAAATGATAAATATCCAAATTTTGACTTCTAAAGAACATTGCGGCTTAATGTCATGTTTACTGGTATGGTCATGTGGGGACTTTTTTTCAATAAAAGCATGAATTCAAGTAAAATAAGTCACCAAATAGAATAAATGCATTAAGAATAAGATTAGAAACACAGACCTATTGCTTAAAAGCTAACATCATCACCCAGAAATGTCATATTGTGTCAAAATCTAAGCTTTTTTTGCGAGCAAAATTTCACCATTTTGCCTGAAATTGGTTATACCGCCTGACCATTTTTCATAATTAACCCTCTGACTAGAGAAGTTGCATATTAAATGTGTTGTCTATTATCCTCTCATGCTAAAAACATGCTTGGATTAAAACAAATTGCACAATTCTAGTTTTTTAAGCCCCAAAAGATAGGATTTTAATGATGAAAAGTCACCATAGCCTTTATTTACCAGTGTCCCAGCACTCAAAACCACAAAGTTTGACCTTATATATGTATACAAATGGGTGTTTTGAGTCTTAGTTAGTAAGAATATCATCTATTCTACATTTTGATACCATAAGGAACAGATTATCTCATTTCACTTCATCAAATTCCTCCTGACCATACATGTACCCCCTGAAAAGTCAGAAATTGCATATTTTCCACTCCGCGAACATTGGACGGTCACAAAATCTTTCACCATGCACTTATTTCCTTAAAACATGTGTTTTTAGCTCACCTGACCCGAAGGGTCATGTGAGCTATTGTCATCACTTGGCGTCCGTCGTCGTCCGTCGTCCGTCGTCCGTCGTCCGTCCGTAAACTTTTTAAAACGTTAACTCCTCTGACACCATAAGTCCAATTGAAACCAAACTTGGTATGGTTGTTCATTAGCATTCGGTGCTTAGAACTGATGTGGGGATTTTTGATTCGTCGTAAAACATGGCCGCCGTGGCTAAAAATAGAACATAGGGGTAAAATGCAGTTTTTTGCAAATAACTCAAAAACGGCTACAGATATCAAAATTCTGGCATAGGGTAAAAGTGATCAGCACCTCAAGATCTACCTACCCTGAAATTTTGAAGAAAATCCAACGACTCATGTAGGAGTTATTGCCCTTTTTGTTGATTTTTTGCAAATTTTGCACCTGTTTAGCTCAATATCTTGAAAACTATACTAGATATTTGAGAAATTTAAATTGCATATTGTTAAGCACATCAAGATCTACAAAATATGTAATTAGGGTCAATGTTGTAGGACCTTTCCTTTTAGGAGTTATTGCCCTTAGAACGTCAAAATTGAGCATTTTAACAGCATTTCCTCATTATATTGAAAACGTTAACTCCTCTGACACTTTAAGTCCAAATGGAACCAAACTTGGTATAGTTGTTTATTAGCATTAGGTGTATAGAACTGATGTGGGGATTTTTGATTGGTCGTAAAACATGGCCGCTGTGGCTAAAAATAGAACATAGGGGTAAATGGCAGTTTTTTGCAAATAACTCTAAAACGGTGACAGATTTCAAAATTTTGATTGGGAACAAAAGTGATAAGCACCTCAAGATCTACCAGCTCTGAAATTTTGAAGAAAATCCAACAACCCATGTAGGAGTTATTGCCCTTTTTGTGGATTTTTTGCAAATTTTGCAACTGTTTAGCTCAATAACTTGAAAACTATACTAGATATTTGAGAAATTTAAATTGCATATTGTTAAGCACATCAAGATCTACAAAATATGTAATGGGGACAACGTTGTAGGACCTTTCCTTTTAGGAGTTATTGCCCTTAGAACGTCAAAATTGAGCATTTTAACAGCATTTCCTCATTACATTGAAAACGTTAACTCCTCTGACACTTTAAGTCCAAATGGAACCAAACTTGGTATAGTTGTTTATTAGCATTAGGTGTATAGAACTGATGTGGGGATTTTTGATTGGTCGTAAAACATGGCCGCTGTGGCTAAAAATAGAACATTAGGTTAAACTGCATTTTTTTGCAAATAACTCAAAAAGGGTGACAGATTTTTAGATTTTGATTGAGAACAAAAGTGATCAGCACCTTTAGATCCACCATATTGTCAGATGACCCCCTTATTAATCTTATGACCCTTTCAACGTTAAATAGATTTTGCCTTATAACCTTTACTTCAGCCACATATGTCAGGTGAGCGATTCAGGCTCCTGGGAGCCTCTTGTTTATGTTAAGCTAGCATTAAGCTATTGATATTTATCATTGGTTTGGTTAAAATCTATCAGACTTGAAAAAAATTGCTAAAAAGGCTTCCTGGGTTTCCGTACGGATTAGGCGCATAATAGTTTTAAGACTAACTAGCTTACAAAAGTACTAACATTTTTATTGAAAAGCATCTGACATGCCTGAAAATTTGTTATTTGACTCAAAATTGACTAGGCATGGTAGATATACACTTTCTTTCTTGTAGTTGAGGGTTTTCCGAGGTTTAATGGGTGGCCTACAGCAAGTCTAGAAGTAACACTTTTAACTATAGAATAATGTCAGGATGAGTGATAATGTCATGCTTTGAACAAGTTATGTTAGTCCAAGTTGAAATTTTATTCATTCAGATCATTTTCTAGTCATTTTAGACCATTATTGGGTGTCTATGGGAATTCCAATGCTATTTCTGAACTTAGGAGAATTTGACATAGTTTTCATTTATTATGAAGCTTAGCTTGAAAAATATATCTCTTCTGAGACTGTATGAGGTAGGAAACTATTAAAAGAAGAAACTGAGATAATTTTAAGAAGTAAACTACTTAGAAAAATGATAAATATCCAAATTTTGACTTCTAAAGAACATTGCGGCTTAATGTCATGTTTACTGGTATGGTCATGTGGGGACTTTTTTTCAATAAAAGCATGAATTCAAGTAAAATAAGTCACCAAATAGAATAAATGCATTAAGAATAAGATTAGAAACACAGACCTATTGCTTAAAAGCTAACATCATCACCCAGAAATGTCATATTGTGTCAAAATCTAAGCTTTTTTTGCGAGCAAAATTTCACCATTTTGCCTGAAATTGGTTATACCGCCTGACCATTTTTCATAATTAACCCTCTGACTAGAGAAGTTGCATATTAAATGTGTTGTCTATTATCCTCTCATGCTAAAAACATGCTTGGATTAAAACAAATTGCACAATTCTAGTTTTTTAAGCCCCAAAAGATAGGATTTTAATGATGAAAAGTCACCATAGCCTTTATTTACCAGTGTCCCAGCACTCAAAACCACAAAGTTTGACCTTATATATGTATACAAATGGGTGTTTTGAGTCTTAGTTAGTAAGAATATCATCTATTCTACATTTTGATACCATAAGGAACAGATTATCTCATTTCACTTCATCAAATTCCTCCTGACCATACATGTACCCCCTGAAAAGTCAGAAATTGCATATTTTCCACTCCGCGAACATTGGACGGTCACAAAATCTTTCACCATGCACTTATTTCCTTAAAACATGTGTTTTTTATGTTAAGCTAGCATTAAGCTATTGATATTTATCATTGGTTTGGTTAAAATCTATCAGACTTGAAAAAAATTGCTAAAAAGGCTTCCTGGGTTTCCGTACGGATTAGGCGCATAATAGTTTTAAGACTAACTAGCTTACAAAAGTACTAACATTTTTATTGAAAAGCATCTGACATGCCTGAAAATTTGTTATTTGACTCAAAATTGACTAGGCATGGTAGATATACACTTTCTTTCTTGTAGTTGAGGGTTTTCCGAGGTTAATAGGTACGAGTACACAATTATCGCCCTTGGATTTTCGTTGTCCACGAATATAGTTCTATTAAAAATAGTACCTATGAACAAGTATTGTGTGTGTGTGTTCTATTCACTTTTAGAGGTTGATTTTGGTCTCAAATTGATGTCACAGTAATGAAGAAATTTAATGACATCCTTAAAAATCCAAATTCAATTGGGAAAGGTAGCTCTTTATTGCACAAAAAGGGGGGAGTTTTGCTTTTCGGAAGCTCTCAGATTTTATCCCCTCTAGGACCCCAGAATTTTCAACTGTCAAAAAAGTTTGATATCTGTGAAAGGAGAATTTGTTGCATTATTTTTTTTCAATTGTGGTAATGAGAAAGTGTGTTTAAAATTATTTGGTTTGAGCAGGTGCAATTTTTTTTAAATGAAATTTTCTTTTATTGAACAAAGAGGGAAAATTAAATGTGGTCTCGTACCTAATGGGTGGCCTACAGCAAGTCTAGAAGTAACACTTTTAACTATAGAATAATGTCAGGATGAGTGATAATGTCATGCTTTGAACAAGTTATGTTAGTCCAAGTTGAAATTTTATTCATTCAGATCATTTTCTAGTCATTTTAGACCATTATTGGGTGTCTATGGGAATTCCAATGCTATTTCTGAACTTAGGAGAATTTGACATAGTTTTCATTTATTATGAAGCTTAGCTTGAAAAATATATCTCTTCTGAGACTGTATGAGGTAGGAAACTATTAAAAGAAGAAACTGAGATAATTTTAAGAAGTAAACTACTTAGAAAAATGATAAATATCCAAATTTTGACTTCTAAAGAACATTGCGGCTTAATGTCATGTTTACTGGTATGGTCATGTGGGGACTTTTTTTCAATAAAAGCATGAATTCAAGTAAAATAAGTCACCAAATAGAATAAATGCATTAAGAATAAGATTAGAAACACAGACCTATTGCTTAAAAGCTAACATCATCACCCAGAAATGTCATATTGTGTCAAAATCTAAGCTTTTTTTGCGAGCAAAATTTCACCATTTTGCCTGAAATTGGTTATACCGCCTGACCATTTTTCATAATTAACCCTCTGACTAGAGAAGTTGCATATTAAATGTGTTGTCTATTATCCTCTCATGCTAAAAACATGCTTGGATTAAAACAAATTGCACAATTCTAGTTTTTTAAGCCCCAAAAGATAGGATTTTAATGATGAAAAGTCACCATAGCCTTTATTTACCAGTGTCCCAGCACTCAAAACCACAAAGTTTGACCTTATATATGTATACAAATGGGTGTTTTGAGTCTTAGTTAGTAAGAATATCATCTATTCTACATTTTGATACCATAAGGAACAGATTATCTCATTTCACTTCATCAAATTCCTCCTGACCATACATGTACCCCCTGAAAAGTCAGAAATTGCATATTTTCCACTCCGCGAACATTGGACGGTCACAAAATCTTTCACCATGCACTTATTTCCTTAAAACATGTGTTTTTTATGTTAAGCTAGCATTAAGCTATTGATATTTATCATTGGTTTGGTTAAAATCTATCAGACTTGAAAAAAATTGCTAAAAAGGCTTCCTGGGTTTCCGTACGGATTAGGCGCATAATAGTTTTAAGACTAACTAGCTTACAAAAGTACTAACATTTTTATTGAAAAGCATCTGACATGCCTGAAAATTTGTTATTTGACTCAAAATTGACTAGGCATGGTAGATATACACTTTCTTTCTTGTAGTTGAGGGTTTTCCGAGGTTAATGGGTGGCCTACAGCAAGTCTAGAAGTAACACTTTTAACTATAGAATAATGTCAGGATGAGTGATAATGTCATGCTTTGAACAAGTTATGTTAGTCCAAGTTGAAATTTTATTCATTCAGATCATTTTCTAGTCATTTTAGACCATTATTGGGTGTCTATGGGAATTCCAATGCTATTTCTGAACTTAGGAGAATTTGACATAGTTTTCATTTATTATGAAGCTTAGCTTGAAAAATATATCTCTTCTGAGACTGTATGAGGTAGGAAACTATTAAAAGAAGAAACTGAGATAATTTTAAGAAGTAAACTACTTAGAAAAATGATAAATATCCAAATTTTGACTTCTAAAGAACATTGCGGCTTAATGTCATGTTTACTGGTATGGTCATGTGGGGACTTTTTTTCAATAAAAGCATGAATTCAAGTAAAATAAGTCACCAAATAGAATAAATGCATTAAGAATAAGATTAGAAACACAGACCTATTGCTTAAAAGCTAACATCATCACCCAGAAATGTCATATTGTGTCAAAATCTAAGCTTTTTTTGCGAGCAAAATTTCACCATTTTGCCTGAAATTGGTTATACCGCCTGACCATTTTTCATAATTAACCCTCTGACTAGAGAAGTTGCATATTAAATGTGTTTTCTATTATCCTCTCATGCTAAAAACATGCTTGGATTAAAACAAATTGCACAATTCTAGTTTTTTAAGCCCCAAAAGATAGGATTTTAATGATGAAAAGTCACCATAGCCTTTATTTACCAGTGTCCCAGCACTCAAAACCACAAAGTTTGACCTTATATATGTATACAAATGGGTGTTTTGAGTCTTAGTTAGTAAGAATATCATCTATTCTACATTTTGATAACATAAGGAACAGATTATCTCATTTCACTTCATCAAATTCCTCCTGACCATACATGTACCCCCTGAAAAGTCAGAAATTGCATATTTTCCACTCCGCGAACATTGGACGGTCACAAAATCTTTCACCATGCACTTATTTCCTTAAAACATGTGTTTTTTATGTTAAGCTAGCATTAAGCTATTGATATTTATCATTGGTTTGGTTAAAATCTATCAGACTTGAAAAAAATTGCTAAAAAGGCTTCCTGGGTTTCCGTACGGATTAGGCGCATAATAGTTTTAAGACTAACTAGCTTACAAAAGTACTAACATTTTTATTGAAAAGCATCTGACATGCCTGAAAATTTGTTATTTGACTCAAAATTGACTAGGCATGGTAGATATACACTTTCTTTCTTGTAGTTGAGGGTTTTCCGAGGTTAATAGGTACGAGTACACAATTATCGCCCTTGGATTTTCGTTGTCCACGAATATAGTTCTATTAAAAATAGTACCTATGAACAAGTATTGTGTGTGTGTGTTCTATTCACTTTTAGAGGTTGATTTTGGTCTCAAATTGATGTCACAGTAATGAAGAAATTTAATGACATCCTTAAAAATCCAAATTCAATTGGGAAAGGTAGCTCTTTATTGCACAAAAAGGGGGGAGTTTTGCTTTTCGGAAGCTCTCAGATTTTATCCCCTCTAGGACCCCAGAATTTTCAACTGTCAAAAAAGTTTGATATCTGTGAAAGGAGAATTTGTTGCATTATTTTTTTTCAATTGTGGTAATGAGAAAGTGTGTTTAAAATTATTTGGTTTGAGCAGGTGCAATTTTTTTTAAATGAAATTTTCTTTTATTGAACAAAGAGGGAAAATTAAATGTGGTCTCGTACCTAATGGGTGGCCTACAGCAAGTCTAGAAGTAACACTTTTAACTATAGAATAATGTCAGGATGAGTGATAATGTCATGCTTTGAACAAGTTATGTTAGTCCAAGTTGAAATTTTATTCATTCAGATCATTTTCTAGTCATTTTAGACCATTATTGGGTGTCTATGGGAATTCCAATGCTATTTCTGAACTTAGGAGAATTTGACATAGTTTTCATTTATTATGAAGCTTAGCTTGAAAAATATATCTCTTCTGAGACTGTATGAGGTAGGAAACTATTAAAAGAAGAAACTGAGATAATTTTAAGAAGTAAACTACTTAGAAAAATGATAAATATCCAAATTTTGACTTCTAAAGAACATTGCGGCTTAATGTCATGTTTACTGGTATGGTCATGTGGGGACTTTTTTTCAATAAAAGCATGAATTCAAGTAAAATAAGTCACCAAATAGAATAAATGCATTAAGAATAAGATTAGAAACACAGACCTATTGCTTAAAAGCTAACATCATCACCCAGAAATGTCATATTGTGTCAAAATCTAAGCTTTTTTTGCGAGCAAAATTTCACCATTTTGCCTGAAATTGGTTATACCGCCTGACCATTTTTCATAATTAACCCTCTGACTAGAGAAGTTGCATATTAAATGTGTTGTCTATTATCCTCTCATGCTAAAAACATGCTTGGATTAAAACAAATTGCACAATTCTAGTTTTTTAAGCCCCAAAAGATAGGATTTTAATGATGAAAAGTCACCATAGCCTTTATTTACCAGTGTCCCAGCACTCAAAACCACAAAGTTTGACCTTATATATGTATACAAATGGGTGTTTTGAGTCTTAGTTAGTAAGAATATCATCTATTCTACATTTTGATACCATAAGGAACAGATTATCTCATTTCACTTCATCAAATTCCTCCTGACCATACATGTACCCCCTGAAAAGTCAGAAATTGCATATTTTCCACTCCGCGAACATTGGACGGTCACAAAATCTTTCACCATGCACTTATTTCCTTAAAACATGTGTTTTTTATGTTAAGCTAGCATTAAGCTATTGATATTTATCATTGGTTTGGTTAAAATCTATCAGACTTGAAAAAAATTGCTAAAAAGGCTTCCTGGGTTTCCGTACGGATTAGGCGCATAATAGTTTTAAGACTAACTAGCTTACAAAAGTACTAACATTTTTATTGAAAAGCATCTGACATGCCTGAAAATTTGTTATTTGACTCAAAATTGACTAGGCATGGTAGATATACACTTTCTTTCTTGTAGTTGAGGGTTTTCCGAGGTTAATGGGTGGCCTACAGCAAGTCTAGAAGTAACACTTTTAACTATAGAATAATGTCAGGATGAGTGATAATGTCATGCTTTGAACAAGTTATGTTAGTCCAAGTTGAAATTTTATTCATTCAGATCATTTTCTAGTCATTTTAGACCATTATTGGGTGTCTATGGGAATTCCAATGCTATTTCTGAACTTAGGAGAATTTGACATAGTTTTCATTTATTATGAAGCTTAGCTTGAAAAATATATCTCTTCTGAGACTGTATGAGGTAGGAAACTATTAAAAGAAGAAACTGAGATAATTTTAAGAAGTAAACTACTTAGAAAAATGATAAATATCCAAATTTTGACTTCTAAAGAACATTGCGGCTTAATGTCATGTTTACTGGTATGGTCATGTGGGGACTTTTTTTCAATAAAAGCATGAATTCAAGTAAAATAAGTCACCAAATAGAATAAATGCATTAAGAATAAGATTAGAAACACAGACCTATTGCTTAAAAGCTAACATCATCACCCAGAAATGTCATATTGTGTCAAAATCTAAGCTTTTTTTGCGAGCAAAATTTCACCATTTTGCCTGAAATTGGTTATACCGCCTGACCATTTTTCATAATTAACCCTCTGACTAGAGAAGTTGCATATTAAATGTGTTGTCTATTATCCTCTCATGCTAAAAACATGCTTGGATTAAAACAAATTGCACAATTCTAGTTTTTTAAGCCCCAAAAGATAGGATTTTAATGATGAAAAGTCACCATAGCCTTTATTTACCAGTGTCCCAGCACTCAAAACCACAAAGTTTGACCTTATATATGTATACAAATGGGTGTTTTGAGTCTTAGTTAGTAAGAATATCATCTATTCTACATTTTGATACCATAAGGAACAGATTATCTCATTTCACTTCATCAAATTCCTCCTGACCATACATGTACCCCCTGAAAAGTCAGAAATTGCATATTTTCCACTCCGCGAACATTGGACGGTCACAAAATCTTTCACCATGCACTTATTTCCTTAAAACATGTGTTTTTTATGTTAAGCTAGCATTAAGCTATTGATATTTATCATTGGTTTGGTTAAAATCTATCAGACTTGAAAAAAATTGCTAAAAAGGCTTCCTGGGTTTCCGTACGGATTAGGCGCATAATAGTTTTAAGACTAACTAGCTTACAAAAGTACTAACATTTTTATTGAAAAGCATCTGACATGCCTGAAAATTTGTTATTTGACTCAAAATTGACTAGGCATGGTAGATATACACTTTCTTTCTTGTAGTTGAGGGTTTTCCGAGGTTAATGGGTGGCCTACAGCAAGTCTAGAAGTAACACTTTTAACTATAGAATAATGTCAGGATGAGTGATAATGTCATGCTTTGAACAAGTTATGTTAGTCCAAGTTGAAATTTTATTCATTCAGATCATTTTCTAGTCATTTTAGACCATTATTGGGTGTCTATGGGAATTCCAATGCTATTTCTGAACTTAGGAGAATTTGACATAGTTTTCATTTATTATGAAGCTTAGCTTGAAAAATATATCTCTTCTGAGACTGTATGAGGTAGGAAACTATTAAAAGAAGAAACTGAGATAATTTTAAGAAGTAAACTACTTAGAAAAATGATAAATATCCAAATTTTGACTTCTAAAGAACATTGCGGCTTAATGTCATGTTTACTGGTATGGTCATGTGGGGACTTTTTTTCAATAAAAGCATGAATTCAAGTAAAATAAGTCACCAAATAGAATAAATGCATTAAGAATAAGATTAGAAACACAGACCTATTGCTTAAAAGCTAACATCATCACCCAGAAATGTCATATTGTGTCAAAATCTAAGCTTTTTTTGCGAGCAAAATTTCACCATTTTGCCTGAAATTGGTTATACCGCCTGACCATTTTTCATAATTAACCCTCTGACTAGAGAAGTTGCATATTAAATGTGTTGTCTATTATCCTCTCATGCTAAAAACATGCTTGGATTAAAACAAATTGCACAATTCTAGTTTTTTAAGCCCCAAAAGATAGGATTTTAATGATGAAAAGTCACCATAGCCTTTATTTACCAGTGTCCCAGCACTCAAAACCACAAAGTTTGACCTTATATATGTATACAAATGGGTGTTTTGAGTCTTAGTTAGTAAGAATATCATCTATTCTACATTTTGATACCATAAGGAACAGATTATCTCATTTCACTTCATCAAATTCCTCCTGACCATACATGTACCCCCTGAAAAGTCAGAAATTGCATATTTTCCACTCCGCGAACATTGGACGGTCACAAAATCTTTCACCATGCACTTATTTCCTTAAAACATGTGTTTTTTATGTTAAGCTAGCATTAAGCTATTGATATTTATCATTGGTTTGGTTAAAATCTATCAGACTTGAAAAAAATTGCTAAAAAGGCTTCCTGGGTTTCCGTACGGATTAGGCGCATAATAGTTTTAAGACTAACTAGCTTACAAAAGTACTAACATTTTTATTGAAAAGCATCTGACATGCCTGAAAATTTGTTATTTGACTCAAAATTGACTAGGCATGGTAGATATACACTTTCTTTCTTGTAGTTGAGGGTTTTCCGAGGTTAATGGGTGGCCTACAGCAAGTCTAGAAGTAACACTTTTAACTATAGAATAATGTCAGGATGAGTGATAATGTCATGCTTTGAACAAGTTATGTTAGTCCAAGTTGAAATTTTATTCATTCAGATCATTTTCTAGTCATTTTAGACCATTATTGGGTGTCTATGGGAATTCCAATGCTATTTCTGAACTTAGGAGAATTTGACATAGTTTTCATTTATTATGAAGCTTAGCTTGAAAAATATATCTCTTCTGAGACTGTATGAGGTAGGAAACTATTAAAAGAAGAAACTGAGATAATTTTAAGAAGTAAACTACTTAGAAAAATGATAAATATCCAAATTTTGACTTCTAAAGAACATTGCGGCTTAATGTCATGTTTACTGGTATGGTCATGTGGGGACTTTTTTTCAATAAAAGCATGAATTCAAGTAAAATAAGTCACCAAATAGAATAAATGCATTAAGAATAAGATTAGAAACACAGACCTATTGCTTAAAAGCTAACATCATCACCCAGAAATGTCATATTGTGTCAAAATCTAAGCTTTTTTTGCGAGCAAAATTTCACCATTTTGCCTGAAATTGGTTATACCGCCTGACCATTTTTCATAATTAACCCTCTGACTAGAGAAGTTGCATATTAAATGTGTTGTCTATTATCCTCTCATGCTAAAAACATGCTTGGATTAAAACAAATTGCACAATTCTAGTTTTTTAAGCCCCAAAAGATAGGATTTTAATGATGAAAAGTCACCATAGCCTTTATTTACCAGTGTCCCAGCACTCAAAACCACAAAGTTTGACCTTATATATGTATACAAATGGGTGTTTTGAGTCTTAGTTAGTAAGAATATCATCTATTCTACATTTTGATACCATAAGGAACAGATTATCTCATTTCACTTCATCAAATTCCTCCTGACCATACATGTACCCCCTGAAAAGTCAGAAATTGCATATTTTCCACTCCGCGAACATTGGACGGTCACAAAATCTTTCACCATGCACTTATTTCCTTAAAACATGTGTTTTTTATGTTAAGCTAGCATTAAGCTATTGATATTTATCATTGGTTTGGTTAAAATCTATCAGACTTGAAAAAAATTGCTAAAAAGGCTTCCTGGGTTTCCGTACGGATTAGGCGCATAATAGTTTTAAGACTAACTAGCTTACAAAAGTACTAACATTTTTATTGAAAAGCATCTGACATGCCTGAAAATTTGTTATTTGACTCAAAATTGACTAGGCATGGTAGATATACACTTTCTTTCTTGTAGTTGAGGGTTTTCCGAGGTTAATGGGTGGCCTACAGCAAGTCTAGAAGTAACACTTTTAACTATAGAATAATGTCAGGATGAGTGATAATGTCATGCTTTGAACAAGTTATGTTAGTCCAAGTTGAAATTTTATTCATTCAGATCATTTTCTAGTCATTTTAGACCATTATTGGGTGTCTATGGGAATTCCAATGCTATTTCTGAACTTAGGAGAATTTGACATAGTTTTCATTTATTATGAAGCTTAGCTTGAAAAATATATCTCTTCTGAGACTGTATGAGGTAGGAAACTATTAAAAGAAGAAACTGAGATAATTTTAAGAAGTAAACTACTTAGAAAAATGATAAATATCCAAATTTTGACTTCTAAAGAACATTGCGGCTTAATGTCATGTTTACTGGTATGGTCATGTGGGGACTTTTTTTCAATAAAAGCATGAATTCAAGTAAAATAAGTCACCAAATAGAATAAATGCATTAAGAATAAGATTAGAAACACAGACCTATTGCTTAAAAGCTAACATCATCACCCAGAAATGTCATATTGTGTCAAAATCTAAGCTTTTTTTGCGAGCAAAATTTCACCATTTTGCCTGAAATTGGTTATACCGCCTGACCATTTTTCATAATTAACCCTCTGACTAGAGAAGTTGCATATTAAATGTGTTGTCTATTATCCTCTCATGCTAAAAACATGCTTGGATTAAAACAAATTGCACAATTCTAGTTTTTTAAGCCCCAAAAGATAGGATTTTAATGATGAAAAGTCACCATAGCCTTTATTTACCAGTGTCCCAGCACTCAAAACCACAAAGTTTGACCTTATATATGTATACAAATGGGTGTTTTGAGTCTTCGTTAGTAAGAATATCATCTATTCTACATTTTGATACCATAAGGAACAGATTATCTCATTTCACTTCATCAAATTCCTCCTGACCATACATGTACCCCCTGAAAAGTCAGAAATTGCATATTTTCCACTCCGCGAACATTGGACGGTCACAAAATCTTTCACCATGCACTTATTTCCTTAAAACATGTGTTTTTTATGTTAAGCTAGCATTAAGCTATTGATATTTATCATTGGTTTGGTTAAAATCTATCAGACTTGAAAAAAATTGCTAAAAAGGCTTCCTGGGTTTCCGTACGGATTAGGCGCATAATAGTTTTAAGACTAACTAGCTTACAAAAGTACTAACATTTTTATTGAAAAGCATCTGACATGCCTGAAAATTTGTTATTTGACTCAAAATTGACTAGGCATGGTAGATATACACTTTCTTTCTTGTAGTTGAGGGTTTTCCGAGGTTAATGGGTGGCCTACAGCAAGTCTAGAAGTAACACTTTTAACTATAGAATAATGTCAGGATGAGTGATAATGTCATGCTTTGAACAAGTTATGTTAGTCCAAGTTGAAATTTTATTCATTCAGATCATTTTCTAGTCATTTTAGACCATTATTGGGTGTCTATGGGAATTCCAATGCTATTTCTGAACTTAGGAGAATTTGACATAGTTTTCATTTATTATGAAGCTTAGCTTGAAAAATATATCTCTTCTGAGACTGTATGAGGTAGGAAACTATTAAAAGAAGAAACTGAGATAATTTTAAGAAGTAAACTACTTAGAAAAATGATAAATATCCAAATTTTGACTTCTAAAGAACATTGCGGCTTAATGTCATGTTTACTGGTATGGTCATGTGGGGACTTTTTTTCAATAAAAGCATGAATTCAAGTAAAATAAGTCACCAAATAGAATAAATGCATTAAGAATAAGATTAGAAACACAGACCTATTGCTTAAAAGCTAACATCATCACCCAGAAATGTCATATTGTGTCAAAATCTAAGCTTTTTTTGCGAGCAAAATTTCACCATTTTGCCTGAAATTGGTTATACCGCCTGACCATTTTTCATAATTAACCCTCTGACTAGAGAAGTTGCATATTAAATGTGTTGTCTATTATCCTCTCATGCTAAAAACATGCTTGGATTAAAACAAATTGCACAATTCTAGTTTTTTAAGCCCCAAAAGATAGGATTTTAATGATGAAAAGTCACCATAGCCTTTATTTACCAGTGTCCCAGCACTCAAAACCACAAAGTTTGACCTTATATATGTATACAAATGGGTGTTTTGAGTCTTAGTTAGTAAGAATATCATCTATTCTACATTTTGATACCATAAGGAACAGATTATCTCATTTCACTTCATCAAATTCCTCCTGACCATACATGTACCCCCTGAAAAGTCAGAAATTGCATATTTTCCACTCCGCGAACATTGGACGGTCACAAAATCTTTCACCATGCACTTATTTCCTTAAAACATGTGTTTTTTATGTTAAGCTAGCATTAAGCTATTGATATTTATCATTGGTTTGGTTAAAATCTATCAGACTTGAAAAAAATTGCTAAAAAGGCTTCCTGGGTTTCCGTACGGATTAGGCGCATAATAGTTTTAAGACTAACTAGCTTACAAAAGTACTAACATTTTTATTGAAAAGCATCTGACATGCCTGAAAATTTGTTATTTGACTCAAAATTGACTAGGCATGGTAGATATACACTTTCTTTCTTGTAGTTGAGGGTTTTCCGAGGTTAATGGGTGGCCTACAGCAAGTCTAGAAGTAACACTTTTAACTATAGAATAATGTCAGGATGAGTGATAATGTCATGCTTTGAACAAGTTATGTTAGTCCAAGTTGAAATTTTATTCATTCAGATCATTTTCTAGTCATTTTAGACCATTATTGGGTGTCTATGGGAATTCCAATGCTATTTCTGAACTTAGGAGAATTTGACATAGTTTTCATTTATTATGAAGCTTAGCTTGAAAAATATATCTCTTCTGAGACTGTATGAGGTAGGAAACTATTAAAAGAAGAAACTGAGATAATTTTAAGAAGTAAACTACTTAGAAAAATGATAAATATCCAAATTTTGACTTCTAAAGAACATTGCGGCTTAATGTCATGTTTACTGGTATGGTCATGTGGGGACTTTTTTTCAATAAAAGCATGAATTCAAGTAAAATAAGTCACCAAATAGAATAAATGCATTAAGAATAAGATTAGAAACACAGACCTATTGCTTAAAAGCTAACATCATCACCCAGAAATGTCATATTGTGTCAAAATCTAAGCTTTTTTTGCGAGCAAAATTTCACCATTTTGCCTGAAATTGGTTATACCGCCTGACCATTTTTCATAATTAACCCTCTGACTAGAGAAGTTGCATATTAAATGTGTTGTCTATTATCCTCTCATGCTAAAAACATGCTTGGATTAAAACAAATTGCACAATTCTAGTTTTTTAAGCCCCAAAAGATAGGATTTTAATGATGAAAAGTCACCATAGCCTTTATTTACCAGTGTCCCAGCACTCAAAACCACAAAGTTTGACCTTATATATGTATACAAATGGGTGTTTTGAGTCTTAGTTAGTAAGAATATCATCTATTCTACATTTTGATACCATAAGGAACAGATTATCTCATTTCACTTCATCAAATTCCTCCTGACCATACATGTACCCCCTGAAAAGTCAGAAATTGCATATTTTCCACTCCGCGAACATTGGACGGTCACAAAATCTTTCACCATGCACTTATTTCCTTAAAACATGTGTTTTTTATGTTAAGCTAGCATTAAGCTATTGATATTTATCATTGGTTTGGTTAAAATCTATCAGACTTGAAAAAAATTGCTAAAAAGGCTTCCTGGGTTTCCGTACGGATTAGGCGCATAATAGTTTTAAGACTAACTAGCTTACAAAAGTACTAACATTTTTATTGAAAAGCATCTGACATGCCTGAAAATTTGTTATTTGACTCAAAATTGACTAGGCATGGTAGATATACACTTTCTTTCTTGTAGTTGAGGGTTTTCCGAGGTTAATGGGTGGCCTACAGCAAGTCTAGAAGTAACACTTTTAACTATAGAATAATGTCAGGATGAGTGATAATGTCATGCTTTGAACAAGTTATGTTAGTCCAAGTTGAAATTTTATTCATTCAGATCATTTTCTAGTCATTTTAGACCATTATTGGGTGTCTATGGGAATTCCAATGCTATTTCTGAACTTAGGAGAATTTGACATAGTTTTCATTTATTATGAAGCTTAGCTTGAAAAATATATCTCTTCTGAGACTGTATGAGGTAGGAAACTATTAAAAGAAGAAACTGAGATAATTTTAAGAAGTAAACTACTTAGAAAAATGATAAATATCCAAATTTTGACTTCTAAAGAACATTGCGGCTTAATGTCATGTTTACTGGTATGGTCATGTGGGGACTTTTTTTCAATAAAAGCATGAATTCAAGTAAAATAAGTCACCAAATAGAATAAATGCATTAAGAATAAGATTAGAAACACAGACCTATTGCTTAAAAGCTAACATCATCACCCAGAAATGTCATATTGTGTCAAAATCTAAGCTTTTTTTGCGAGCAAAATTTCACCATTTTGCCTGAAATTGGTTATACCGCCTGACCATTTTTCATAATTAACCCTCTGACTAGAGAAGTTGCATATTAAATGTGTTGTCTATTATCCTCTCATGCTAAAAACATGCTTGGATTAAAACAAATTGCACAATTCTAGTTTTTTAAGCCTCAAAAGATAGGATTTTAATGATGAAAAGTCACCATAGCCTTTATTTACCAGTGTCCCAGCACTCAAAACCACAAAGTTTGACCTTATATATGTATACAAATGGGTGTTTTGAGTCTTAGTTAGTAAGAATATCATCTATTCTACATTTTGATACCATAAGGAACAGATTATCTCATTTCACTTCATCAAATTCCTCCTGACCATACATGTACCCCCTGAAAAGTCAGAAATTGCATATTTTCCACTCCGCGAACATTGGACGGTCACAAAATCTTTCACCATGCACTTATTTCCTTAAAACATGTGTTTTTTATGTTAAGCTAGCATTAAGCTATTGATATTTATCATTGGTTTGGTTAAAATCTATCAGACTTGAAAAAAATTGCTAAAAAGGCTTCCTGGGTTTCCGTACGGATTAGGCGCATAATAGTTTTAAGACTAACTAGCTTACAAAAGTACTAACATTTTTATTGAAAAGCATCTGACATGCCTGAAAATTTGTTATTTGACTCAAAATTGACTAGGCATGGTAGATATACACTTTCTTTCTTGTAGTTGAGGGTTTTCCGAGGTTAATGGGTGGCCTACAGCAAGTCTAGAAGTAACACTTTTAACTATAGAATAATGTCAGGATGAGTGATAATGTCATGCTTTGAACAAGTTATGTTAGTCCAAGTTGAAATTTTATTCATTCAGATCATTTTCTAGTCATTTTAGACCATTATTGGGTGTCTATGGGAATTCCAATGCTATTTCTGAACTTAGGAGAATTTGACATAGTTTTCATTTATTATGAAGCTTAGCTTGAAAAATATATCTCTTCTGAGACTGTATGAGGTAGGAAACTATTAAAAGAAGAAACTGAGATAATTTTAAGAAGTAAACTACTTAGAAAAATGATAAATATCCAAATTTTGACTTCTAAAGAACATTGCGGCTTAATGTCATGTTTACTGGTATGGTCATGTGGGGACTTTTTTTCAATAAAAGCATGAATTCAAGTAAAATAAGTCACCAAATAGAATAAATGCATTAAGAATAAGATTAGAAACACAGACCTATTGCTTAAAAGCTAACATCATCACCCAGAAATGTCATATTGTGTCAAAATCTAAGCTTTTTTTGCGAGCAAAATTTCACCATTTTGCCTGAAATTGGTTATACCGCCTGACCATTTTTCATAATTAACCCTCTGACTAGAGAAGTTGCATATTAAATGTGTTGTCTATTATCCTCTCATGCTAAAAACATGCTTGGATTAAAACAAATTGCACAATTCTAGTTTTTTAAGCCCCAAAAGATAGGATTTTAATGATGAAAAGTCACCATAGCCTTTATTTACCAGTGTCCCAGCACTCAAAACCACAAAGTTTGACCTTATATATGTATACAAATGGGTGTTTTGAGTCTTCGTTAGTAAGAATATCATCTATTCTACATTTTGATACCATAAGGAACAGATTATCTCATTTCACTTCATCAAATTCCTCCTGACCATACATGTACCCCCTGAAAAGTCAGAAATTGCATATTTTCCACTCCGCGAACATTGGACGGTCACAAAATCTTTCACCATGCACTTATTTCCTTAAAACATGTGTTTTTTATGTTAAGCTAGCATTAAGCTATTGATATTTATCATTGGTTTGGTTAAAATCTATCAGACTTGAAAAAAATTGCTAAAAAGGCTTCCTGGGTTTCCGTACGGATTAGGCGCATAATAGTTTTAAGACTAACTAGCTTACAAAAGTACTAACATTTTTATTGAAAAGCATCTGACATGCCTGAAAATTTGTTATTTGACTCAAAATTGACTAGGCATGGTAGATATACACTTTCTTTCTTGTAGTTGAGGGTTTTCCGAGGTTAATAGGTACGAGTACACAATTATCGCCCTTGGATTTTCGTTGTCCACGAATATAGTTCTATTAAAAATAGTACCTATGAACAAGTATTGTGTGTGTGTGTTCTATTCACTTTTAGAGGTTGATTTTGGTCTCAAATTGATGTCACAGTAATGAAGAAATTTAATGACATCCTTAAAAATCCAAATTCAATTGGGAAAGGTAGCTCTTTATTGCACAAAAAGGGGGGAGTTTTGCTTTTCGGAAGCTCTCAGATTTTATCCCCTCTAGGACCCCAGAATTTTCAACTGTCAAAAAAGTTTGATATCTGTGAAAGGAGAATTTGTTGCATTATTTTTTTTCAATTGTGGTAATGAGAAAGTGTGTTTAAAATTATTTGGTTTGAGCAGGTGCAATTTTTTTTAAATGAAATTTTCTTTTATTGAACAAAGAGGGAAAATTAAATGTGGTCTCGTACCTAGAATAGGCAAAAAAAATTGATAGGTTCGTGACCTCGTTTTCAAGATAATTGACGTTAAAGTTTTTGCGGGAAAAGGTTTGTTCTGACTTTTTCATAGGTTTAGCATTAGCACTATTTTGCTGTTAAAACCCATGACAGAATAAATAGGGTTTGATAAAACTTTGTCAATAACCTCTTTATGACATATTAAAGACATAAATAACAAGAAAATAGGGGGTTCGTGGGCAAAAATTTTAACACTATTTTGATGGTAAAATCCAGAGGATTCCGAAAAAATGACAGAAATACCAAAACAAGACCAGCGAGCATCCTCAGTAAGCTCGATTAACACTAATTTGATTGACGTTAGTATAACACTAATTTAACGATAAATTAACGTTAGTTTAACGTTAAAATGTTTAACGTTAATTTAATGCAAAACATTAACGTCAATTTAGTGTTAAGAGGCTGTCCATGTAGAAATTAAAATTAAGAATTAATTTTTGCGACCCCCCCCTTTTTTCCCCTATTACGTAATTAGGGGCCAAATGGGGCTTTTTAATTTGTTGTCCGATTTTGAAAATTTATTCTTGTCAGGTAGCGATTCTAAATTTAAGAATAAATATTTTGGGCTGTAATCATAATTTTTAAAAAATTCTGGTTCGATTTTTAATTTTTTCCCCAAACATTATTCTTTTAAAGAGTAGAATACAACATTCAAAATTTATATTTTTAGCCCCTGGGTTGAAAGTCCATCAGAGAAGCATGTGTCAAAAACCTTTGTCAGTCCACCATGGGCTGCATGTGTCCAGAACAATAGACTATCCATATTAGGTCTAAAACGTACAGGGTTCAACATGTTGCGGTCGTATCATGCTGCGCTCGGCGAAGCTTTTTATTGCCTTTTATGTCAAGTGAGCTAAATATTACCATCACTTGGCAATTGTCTTTTTTCGTTTGTTAACAGTTCTTCAAACACCCTACTGAAATAGAATTTAATGAAACTTGGTATGATGGTCAGGATGTCCTGTACAAACTATGTACAAAATAGTTGTTTCGTTTTTTAATCTGTCATAACATGACCGGACAAGCTTAATAGCTCAAAAAGTATCAATTAAGTAGAATAAATAGATTCAACCTTTCACCTTTAGCGTTAAAAGTTCTACAAAATAGACGATATCGAGATGTGGAATAAGTGTACGCGACATAACAACACTAAACAGTGTACGCGACATATAACAACATAAACAAGCAGATCATCAAATCATGAATTGTTTGACGTGTTGTGTCGGATTTAAAATCGACATACTTGATTTTTTTACATCAGTCGATGGATGCTTCTTAGCTAGCTGTCAGTAACTTCGAGTGTTCCCAAGAGAGTATCTCTACGTCCTGTTAATTAATTAATTGTTGTCCTTTTGTCTCAGATACTCTCTTGTTGAATTGAACTTCTATCGATTTGATTTTTACTGTGTGTTAGTTTGTGCTTTGTTATTGATTATCAATAGGGGGAAGGTTGGCGCCAAAAAACTAGTTTAACCCCGCCACATTTGTAATGTGCCTGTCCTAAGCCAGGAATCTTTATCAAAGCTTATGTTTGTATTTAGTCGAATTTATGTTAATTGTTTTTTTGTCAAGAAGAGGGTCTTTCATTGCACTTTATGATTGGGCTTGAATCATATGTAATTTATTTTCAATCCAGGGGCCAATTGAAAAACAGCGAGCAGCGACCACTGGTCACATTGAAGGATGCTGGCTGTTTTCCTTTGTGGATGTTTTAAATTTACGTTTCTGAGATCAAAAGATGTTTATAGAACTTAAACATTGCTAATATATGCATTAAAAATAATCAAAGTCACTCAACCAGAAAATCAAGGTCAAGGTCAAAAGATGGGGATGCAACTGTGCTAAGCTACTACTGGGGCATATGCATACCAAGTTTCATCAACCTAGGACCTATAGTTCTTGAGATATGGAGGTGCTAGCAAAACTTTTCCACTGCTATTATATGTATTGAAAATTGTCATAGTCACTCAACCGGAAAATCAAGGTCAAGTTCAAAAGATGGGAATGCAACTGTGCTAAGCTACTACTGGGGCATATGCATACCAAGTTTGTTTCATCAATCTAGGACCTATAGTTCTTGAGATATGGAGGTGCTCGCATAACTTTTCCATCGCTATTATATGTATTGAAAATGGTCAAAGTCACTCAACCGGAAAATCAACGTCAAGGTCAAAAGATGGGGATGCAACTGTGCTAAGCTATAATGGGGCATATGCATACCAAGTTTCATCAACCCAGGACCTATAGTTCTTGAGACATGGAGGTGCTCGTAAAACTTTTCAAAAAAGTTAACGCCGCCGTCGCCGCCGGTAAAGTAACACCCATGTCCCGCTCTGCTACTTAGGCGAGACAAAAATCACACCGAAAAACAGCAAGCAGTCTTCAACATGACCAGAGGTCACTGTTTGCTGTCTTGTATTGGCCGAAGACTTAAAATAAAATACAAAAGTTTCAAATCAATCCCTAAACCATCAACTAAAGACCCAATTCTTGGCATAGAACAGTATACACAGGATGACAAGGACAAACAAAGGCTTTGGCAAAGTTTCCTGGCTAAGGACCGGCACATATGAAATGAGGCGGTGTTAAGCTATAGCTATAATTTTTGGATCCAACCTTCCCCATATTGATAAGCTTGCACAAAGCATGCATATAAAACACACTGTTAAACTCAATGGACAAAAGTTCAATTCAACAAGAGAGAACTTGAGACAAAATACTATACGAAAACAGCAAGACGTAGAGGAACTCCTTTGAGAACATTCGAAGTTGCCGACAACTAGCTAAGAAACATTTATCGATTTATGTTAAAGATTTTCAAATACATTTATTCTAAATCCGACACCACAAGTTAAACAATGAATGGTTTAGAGTTGTATCACCATGCACACAGAGTCGAATAGAAAATAATGAGATGTGGAATAAGTGTACGCGATACAGCCTACATAATAAATGGAAATTTAGAAACCACAATAAAATAACAATCAGCAGCCTTCAACAAAGCCCGCGGGCCCTGTACACTGTTTTGTGCTTGGCCCAAGGTCACAAAATGATGCATACAATTCAAATACAGTCCTGAAATAGTCTCCATCGGGTCTTAGTTGCCCGATGACCCCTTGTATGGGTTTCTTCTCTTCTCACAACAGAAGCTTGCCAGTAGGATTTATATTGATTTCCTTGGTAGTGTCACGCTTTACACAGAAAATATGTTCCTCCTCGATTGTTGTTTTCATTGCTTCACTAAAAAGTTTTTTTTTATAAGACATCTGATCTAGTAGGCAAATGTGTGATTTCTATCAGATGAAAGCAGGGGCATATATATTGGTTATTTCTTTCGTTTCCTTTAGATTATACCAGATTAATCCTTGGTAATGCGACAGGTGCATGCGTTTTAACAGGCAGTAACTGCTTACGACTTGAGTTCGCGTTATCAGTTGATGCTTATGTGTTTTTGTGTTTCTTGTTTGTTCGTGCTTGTTCTGTCTTCTGTCTTGTGTTGGATCTTTTGAACATTTGGCTTCAGAATGTCCCATTGGTGCCTCTTTCCTTCTTCCGGAGCACCTGGGTTCATTCTCCTTTCGACTTGTAGGTTGTTGTGTGTTTTCTGGTTTGCCGTGTCTGCGCTCTTTGTTATTTTCTTATGTCCACTTTATATATATATGCAACAAAAAAGTATCATATCAAATATCCTTGTTTTTTCGTTAACACTGGGTTTGTTTTTTTTTTGTTTTTGTGCACGGCGGACTTATTCCATTATATTAAATCTTATTGAGTGAATGTCAATCTGGAGAAGTCTCACTCATCTCGTGGATTCATATGTAGCAAAGCCTTGAAAGTAAATTATAGCTACTATTTTCAGAAATTTTCCTATGTCCTCTATCCCCCAGTTGCCTTCTAGGGGGGTCCTTATGGGGGGTTCTGATCACAAATCACGAAGAATAAAAAATGCAAATAACGAAACACGGAAATATGGCTAATTTTTTGTTCACGGATAAAAGTTTGACTGTGTATAACTGTAAAGCATGCCTAAAACGAATCACGGACAAAGTACTTTGCTGAGAACGGTTCACGTGCAATATCCAATCACGATGCACGGAACAAATCACAATTCACGGAAAACTTAAAATTGCCAATAACGGAGAACGAAATAAACCCGTCGGCCCCCTCTTCTAGATTATTCTCTTTCCTTTATGATTAGTCAAGAAAAGTGAGACATTTGTTTCATCTGAACTTTACATTACATTTACATGTACTATATATACAGTATACAGTATATGATTTTCATTTAAAACTTAAAAATCAAGTCCGGTCACTCATAAATTGATCATTAGACTTGCTACAAGTCCCTCTCATAGTAATATATATGTTCTTTTCCATCGTATCTAGACAAGAAATATCAGATTGGTTCAGAAGAGAGAGTATCTCACATTTTCATTTGATACACAATGGTCCTTTATTAAGTTTTTTTTCAAATAGAAATTATATTAAAAATAGCTTGAGGCAAGTCTAACTTTTACATTTTGTTCATAACTCAAACATAAACAATATACGAAATAATCAATATCTATTTTTATATGTCTGAAATAGATTTTTCCTAAAACATTTCATCATTATCATCGTCAGCAGATTGCTCACGATTTAAAGAAGACATAGCTTCCCGGGCTACTCGGCGGATAGCATCCACCATCTGTGCGTCTAATTTTAGAATCTTTCAGTATGACGTCATATACGCACGTTTTGGGAAAGACATCTCCAGAAATATCAGGGATTAAATAAAACTGATTTTTGGACATCCCTGGAAATATTGATCACACAGACGCTTGTAAATAATTTTTAATATTAAAAATTCCTATATTTTTTAATATTAAAAATTGAATTTCTAATATTAAAAATTCAATTTCTAATATTAAAAATTGATTTTCTAATATTAAAAATTCAATTTCTAATATTAAAATATGAATTTCAAATATTAGAAATTCAATTTTTAATATTAGAAATTCGAGGATTTTTTAATATTAAAAATTGATTTTTTAATATTAAAAAATGATTTTTTAATATTAGAAATTCATTTCTTAATATTAGAAATTCATTTCTTAATATTAGAAATTCATTTCTTAATATTAGAAATTCAATTTTTAATATTAAAAATTCATTTCTTAATATTAAAAAATGAATTTTTAATATTAAAAAATAGGGACTTTTGTCCACTTTTATGGCAAGCCGAAGTGGACAAAAGTCGATATTTATTTATATTAATAATTCATTTATTAATATTTATAATTCATTTATTAATATAAATAATTCATTTATAAATATAAGCAATTCATTTATTAATATAAGCAATTCATTTACTTATATAAACAATTCATTTACTTATATCAATAAATGGCCGAATTACTTATATTAATAATTCATATATGTATATTTATAATTCATTTATGTATATTAATAATTCATTTATGTATATTTATAATTCATTTATTAATATCAATAATTCATTTATTAATATCAATAATTCGATTTATTAATATTAATAATTCGATTTATTAATATTAATAATTCATTTATTGATATAAACTATTCATTTATTTATATTAATAATTCAATTATTAATATAAACAATTCGATTTATTTATATTAATAATTCAAAGTGGAATTATTAATATAAATAATTCATTTATTTATATCAATAATTCATTTATTTATATTAATAAATGAATTGTTTATATCAATAAATGAATTATTAATATTAATAAATGAATTACTTATATAAATAAATGAATTATTTATATAAATAAATCTACTTGAATTATTTATATTAATAAAAGAATTATTGATATAAATAAAAGAATTATAAATATAAATAATGCATTTATTAATATAAATAAATGAATTATTGATATGAATAAATGAATTATTTATATTAATAATTCCACTTTGAATTATTAATATAAATAAATCGAATTGTTTATATTAATAATTGAATTATTAATATAAATAAATGAATTATTTATATTAATAAATAATTATTTATATTAATAAATGAATTATTAATATAAATAAATATTGACTTTTGTCCAGTTTGGCTTGCCATACACTTTGGCTTGCCATAGAAATCAGGCAAAAGCCTACAGAATCTGGCACATGAAAAATTTTATCCCAGCAAATTTATTGTTGTAATGTATTGTTTGCCTCATATGTAAAGCAAAAATCACTAGGATTCGTTTGAAAGCAAAATGGATGACTTGTAATTCAGCCTTAAAGTTCATAAACAAAGCAGCCAAATTTTGCAAATATGCAAGAGTTATCTCCCTTTTTCTGCATATTTTCAATGCATTCTATATATAAATTTTATCTAACTTATCAGTTCAATAAACCCAAAATCTGCATTTGATTTGGGGAATGGATGTTAACCATATGAGAAATCAATGAACATTTTTGAAAAACAAAATTTGTCATGTGCCAGCCATTGCCTGGGTTTTGCTTGGACAGCCTCTTAAACTTTTGAACGTTAGTATTCCTGTTGATTAATGCGACGTCAAATGTTAAACTTTAACGCCAAATTAGGAACCGACCATTTAACTTGAAGGGGGGGCTTGGTTTTTTCCTAAAAAATATTCTGAAAATTATTTTTGATGAAAAAAATATTTTGGCAGCTGAGGGTAAGAAAAAAATTATTCTGAAGGAGGATTTCTGCTATAAAAAATAATGCTAATATTGAAAAAATATTCTGTCGTGACGCCTTCGAAAAATAAATATTTTGTCCGCGCGGAAAAAAAATCTGATCAAAACAAAAACCAAGCCCATTTCAAGTTAAATGGTCCGTCCCTTAGCACTTATTTAATGTTAATTTTTAACGTTAAATTAACGTTAACACAAATTGCCTGTGTACACTTAAACAACTTTCCAGAATTGGAAAATAACCGTCAATCATTTGCAACGACAGTAATTCATAGATTTCATAACCTCCTAATTCATACTTTAACATTAGTTTTAATTACCCCAAAAAGTTCCTCAATTTCCTTTTCAGACTAAAACGATGGATCTCAAAGATGCAGACAGTACTTTTGGAAAATTTACGACAGAAATACGATCACCACATGTATCAAGTAGAACAGCGCGAGATGCTAGATGGGGAGTACGAAGCTGAGCCAGAAACACCGATCTCACCCGGGGGAGATTCCCTGTATGAAAACGTCAATCAACTGGGACCACGTAGAAATCAAAACTTTAAGCAGACGGTCAGTTACGCCTCGTCCAACGACATGCAGCGTGCCTCAAACGAAATCCAGTGCCCTGTCACAGTACCTTTATTGGAAAACGAGGGACAAATAGAACATTCCCGCCCAAGGCTGGCCTTGCCATCACGATTTCCTTCTCGCGATCGTGGACATGCGGTGCGGCATAAAACAACAATTACCGAGAGTGCATCATTCCCGCTGACCAAACCGGTCAGGAAAAGTAGACAAAGAAAATCGTCTTGTAGTAGTGCTTTGTCTAACAATTTTGCAGTCTATGAAAACGATTCGCTTGATTTAGAAAGCCTTACCGAAGAAACAGTAAACGAAACTCAAAATGAAAAAGACAATTTAGACATTCACAGACCAAAGCCATTTCCTATTCCAGAGAAAAGTAACAGCAAGCTTAACTCTGGAAAAAGTTCGTCACATGGATTGACGGTTCGTGATATTAGCGGAGAGTTTGTTTTCTATTTGAACAGAAGCGGTGAAAACGAGGGCGCGTCTGGCACAGACGAAGACTACGAGTGTATTTGGAAACAAAAGAAATGACCATGCGTCGAATTATAATAAAATCATTAAAACATGAATTCCTTTCATAAGTTTGAGGGTAGATCTTTGTTCAGCATGCAATACATAAAACAAATCACATGCCATCACAAACCAGATAACACATCATCATTTACTCATCAAATGAATGTAAAGTAATGGTTGATAACGCCAGGACTATGTAGCAACAAGCAAGAATGCTCAACCCTTTAGGGGCGCTCGAAGTAACTCGTTCCGACCTTAGTTCATGTTACTTATAACATCAATTGTTGCAAATAGTGCTTATTTGAAGAGTTTTCCAACTTTACTTTGCCAATGATTTAAACTAATTTTTTTTGTCAACATAGATATATTTGTAGTTTTTTGTACATTGTGTCATCTGAATATTTTTTTCTTTTGTGTCACTGATTATATAAAGTTTGTCCGTTTCCAGACTTACATATGTATGGTACGTGTTGTTAATTTGTTGTATGTCGGTTGAAGTGCATTATGGCTTGTACTTACATTTTCATATGTACCGGCTTTAAGTTAAGCTTTTAACGTGTTGCTGATATATATCACTTTGGTTGTTTAATGCGTGTTTGTTGTGCTACTGGGACGACGCAACCCTATTCAGCCACCTAGAGTACACACTTTGGTCAGAAATTGCAATAAAGGCGTAGACTGTGCCAAATGTTCCAGAATTTTGAAAATACCACGAGGACTGTTAACTTATATATGTCTTTGAATTTTCGGACTACCGACATTGATACTTCTTTGCTGCTCGCATTCCTCCTTCTCGGAGTTTTTCCAGTAGATTAAAAAAAAGATGTTACTAGTAACTTGCTACTTTATCCAAATACAAGCAAGAAAGAGCCTGCTGGCAAAAACTCTGTGTTTTTTTAAAATTATTTAGAGGAATTTTGTAAAATTTCAAAATGCAATTGCTCTAATGATATTAATTCACTGTAGAAAATTTCAAATTTGTACCCATTATAGTTTTTCACAAAACAAATTGTTGACGAACGGACATACGGATAAGGTGAACGCTATAGAGCTTCTGTCACCTCGATGTAGGGTCCTAATTAACAGGATTTCCCCTAACGAAGGGTCTAAGAAGGGGCATATCATACAAGCTTGTTTATTTTTCTATGAATCAATTTTATTCAAATTCTTCATTACGATTCAAACAAGGAAATGACAAATTCGTACAATTGGTGCATATAATAGGAACTAATTCAAAGTCTGTATTAGTGATATCCGTTTTGTCAAAACGTCCAGGAAGAATAGTTATATCATGGCTGAAATCGGGGCAGAGATTTTTCTGTTGCTCAGTCATTTCTTGTTGTTAAATGGTAAGTATTTGTCTGTCTTTTTATTATCACCATCAAAACCATAAAACCATTCTGTGAATTACTGTAAGCTTGTAGCATTGAAAGCTGGAAGCTGTAAATTAATTTGCTGTTTGTTTAAGGAGGTTCTTCAATATCTCATTCTTATCTATACATTGTATTGAAGCAAAAAAAAGTAACATTCGAACAAGACTTTGTGCCAAATATTCGATGCAATGGCAACAAAAGAACGACTTTTAAGACAACAACATGGACATGCGTTGACTTTTTTTAATTAAGCACAGTTATACCCCAGTATAGAGGTTGATGGCAATAAAATGACACAATTACAAACAAACAACAAACAGATACAAAAGATTTTTTATTTACTAAAATAAAATCCGTTAACAACGAAATATATGAATAGACTTGCATGCGAAGCCTCAAAAAAGATTTTTTTTCACTGGATCAGGCAACCTCAAAAGCTACGTTTTCGCAGCTACTCAGCCTAGTTTGCATGTGTATCACAACACAATTACTCAAGTGGCTTTATTATCCAATTTGAATAATACTTCGTTCAACATAGTCAAAAAGGGAATTAGCATTTGAGCAAGTAGGCTTATTGAAACAATTTTACCAGCTTTCGATGTATGCTTTTTTTAATTTTGAAAAAAAACTAGATTACTGACAAAGTCAGAAAGGGCCCCGCGACAAAAATCTAAGTGTTTTAAAAATTATATTAACTATGATTATAACCACTAAGACATGATCCATGGAATGTGTATGAAACTTCAGAGCTGTATTGTTAATAGCCTTTGAGTTTCATTGGTCAAAAATTCCAGTTCTCAAAATCTGTGGGTTTTTTTCTCCAAAAAATATTAAACAGATATGCACGAAAATTTAATATGCAAATCATGACATGCTACTTAGCAGCTGTGCAAAGTTTCAGAACTGTACTGTTAACAGTTGTTGAGTTTTAGTGTTCACAAAGTCCAATTCTCAAAATCTGTGATTTTCAATAAAAAATGAAGTTTTTTCCAAAAATATTTAACCGATTTGCACGAAAATTTAATATGCAAATAATGACATGCTACTTAGCAACTATACAATGTTTCAGAACTGTATTGTTAACAGTTTTTGAGTTTCAGTGTTCACAAAGTCCAATTCTCAAAATCTGTGATTTTCAATAAAAAATGAAGTTTTTTCCAAAAATGTTTAACCGATTTGCACGAAATTTTAATGTGCAATTCATGACATGCTACTTAGCAAATGTACAAAGTTTCAGAACTGTATTGTTAACAGTTTTTGAGTTTTAGTGTTCACAAAGGCCAATTCTCAAAATCAGTGATTTTCGATAAAAAATGAAGTTTTTTTACATAAATATTTTACAATTTTCCATGAAATTTTAATATGCAAATTATGACATGGTACTTAGTAGCTGTACAAAATTTCAGAACTGTGGTGTTAATAGTTTTTGAGTTTTAGTGTTCACAAGAATTGTTGACGGACGGACGGACGGACGGACGGACAAAGTGAAAACTATAGGGCGTCCGCATCTTCGATGCGGGGCCCTAAAAATTCTGAAATATGATAACAGGACAGAACACATGGGATGAGGCTTACAGCTCTTGTAAACAGAGATCACAGTCACTCCAAACGATCACTGCCACCAATAACTACAACATAGCAACACAATACTGGACACCTAACTACTTACTGCACTTCAGCTGCATCAGAGATTTCGGTAAGATAGTTTTAGAATATTGAATAAATGATAAAAAATCTTATTTGATTAAAACTTGCAAAGAGTACATGTTATTCAACAATATAAATTCTGGTTTATTAGTCCAAATTATTACATTCCTACCTGTAATCTTGCTGTTATGATTAAGATTTTGGCTATTAAAAAAAACAAACAAACAAAAACAACAAAAACACAATGTGATTCTCTAATAACTTCAGCGAGTCAAGGACGTATACTGGAAGAATGCACACGTTCCTGTTTAAGTCGAAGTCTTTGGCTGTCTTTCAAAAATGAGAGAAATGGATCTTGAACTACAAAAAACTCTCGCACATTATAAACAAGCTGAAGTTTTAAAAATATCAATTTCGTTTTAACAGGAATTCATGTTGAGATGTTATCGGAAAAAGAATTACACGAGGGTCTTTGCCATGACATCAGTATGTATGATTATATACTAGTACTTAATCAGTCATTGCACCACCGGTAAATTGAGACGTGATAGAATGGTACTTTTCTAGAAAAAAGTCTCTCTTAATTCGTAAAAAAAATAAATTGGAGGGTATAAAACAAAAAAATATTTGTCTTTTTCGAGAGAGAACAGAACTTGTAACCTATACCAGGAACATTAAATAAACACGTTTTATAATGTTCCTGCCTATACATATTCCAAATCTGCTGAGAGCCAAGTATCTCATTTCTGCTATTACATGTTCAAGCTGTCACGTAAAGCGCTAATCATATTGTAAGATGATGACAAATATTTTGAAGTAAGAACAGGAGACTGCCTTTTTAATTTGCAAATGTTTTGAAAGAAGCAGAGGTGCCGATGAAGCATACGAATTTCATAAGACCGAACGGGCAGAGACAAAACCAGTAGACACGAACGAGAAGAGGACGAAAAAATAGACAACAAAATACACAGAAATACAAATACATTTTTGTACAACTGAATAGCAACCAACAACGCGAACTCAAGTCGTAACGAGAGTGAACTCAGGTGCTCCTGAAGAGTAAGCAAGTACTGCTTGCTATAGCACATCCGTAAAATTTATTGATTGAAGACAGCCACCGAGGAGCAATATAGCCCTGTGTAAGCAATTTTTGATTAGCCGTGACGCTCTGCTAAGAAAATTGATGTAGTCCAGCAAGCTCTGGAATAACGAATCTCATAAAGTTCGTAAAGTCTCAGTCTTTTGTTTACTTTTCAGTGATGTAAAGGCTTTATGATCTGTAAAAAAATACCATCGTTTCTGCTTTGAATGATTGAACTTTGTGACAAGTGTTGATTTTCAGAGACCAGTAACAGGACGATAGTTTTGTCACCTCATCGGAACTATACAAATCAAGACTTCAAATGTAGATGGGACTATAGACCACAGACCCAGCATCCCGGCAGCCTTCTGACGATTTCTAGCAACTCCATTTTGAGACAGGCTGTTAGTAAAATGGAGATAGGGAACAAATATTGGATATCAGGCATAGATCTACACATATGTCGTAAGTTTTTCTAGATTTACTTCAGAAGGTAAAAAGGAGGGGCAGTGTGTGTGAACATTATCGTTACATTACAGATCAAAGGGGGGAAAGTAAACTATAAAACAAAACAAAATCATGATCATTAACTTAAAACTTTTGTTCAGTGTCTGATCCTGATAGCTGATCTACGTGTTTAACTATTATATAAAGTTTAAGGAAAAACGAAGTAATTCGCTTAATGTTTTATTGTTCCAGCTTTCCGACGCCTGTGTGAGAAGATGGTACAGACCAATGGTACACGTTCGGTGACCACAGGACATAAGACTTTTACAGACTGTAAAGAGAAAAACTCATTCATTTGTGGGAGAAGTGAGTGTTGTATCTACTCAGTTTTTAGCTCACCTGGACCGAAGGTCCATGTGAGCTATTGCCATCACTTGGCGTCCGTCGTCGTTCGTCGTCCGTCGTCGTCCGTCGTCGTTAACATTTTTCAAACGTTAACTCCTCTAACACCATAAGTCCAATGGCTTTTAGATTTGGCACAGTTGTTAATTAGCATAGGTAGTATAAAACTAGCGTGGGGATTTTTGATTTGTTGAAAAACATGGCCGCCATGGCTAAAAATAGAACATAGGGGTAAATTGCAGTTTTTTTGCAAATAACTCAAAAACGGTAACAGATATCAAAATTCTGGCATAGGATAAAAGTGATCAGCACCTTAAGATCTACCTGCCCAGAAATTTTCAAGAAGATCCAACAACCGATGTAGGAGTTATTGCCCTTTTTCTGGATTTTTTCAAAATTTTGCACTTATTTAGCCCTATATCTTGAAAACTATACAAGATATTTTAAAAATTCAAATTGCATATGATTAAGCACATCAAGATCTACATTTCATGTAATTAGGTCAAAGCTGTAGAACCATTTCTTTTAGGAGTTATGGCCCTTAAAGCATCAAAATTTACCATTTTTCATTACTTTTACCCTGAATTTCAAAGATTAACTTGTCTGACACCATACATCCAACTTCAACCAAACTTGGCACAGTTGTTTAATAGCATTAATGCTACAATTCTATCGTTCGTATTTTTTATTCGGAAAAAAATATGGCCTCCATGGCTTAAAATAGATCATAGGGGTCAAATTACAGTTTTTTGCAAATAACTCAAAAACGGTAACAGATATCAAAATTCTGATGGGAGACAAAAGTGATTAGCATCTCAAGATCTACCTGCTCTGAAATTTTTAGGAAGATCCAACAAGCGACATAGGAGTTATTGTCCTTTTTCTGTATTTTTTTCAAAATTTTTCACTTATTTAGCCCTATATCTTGAAAACTATACAAGATATTTCAAAAATTCAAATTGCATATGATTAAGCACATCAAGAACTCCAATTCATGTAATTAGGTCAAAGCTGTAGAACCATTTCTTTTAGGAGTTATGGCCCTTAAAGCGTCAATATTTACCATTGTTCATTACTTTCCCCCTGACTTGTCTGAAACAGTAAGACCAACTGCATCTTAACATGGCACACTGTTTGATAGCATATATGCTACAACTCAGATTTTTGATTTGTAAAAAAACATGGCCACCATGGCTAAAAATAGAACATAGGGACAAATTTCATTTTTTTGCTAATAACTCAAAACTGGTTTCAGATAGCAAAATTGTGCAAGAATCAAAAGTGATCAGCATAATAAGATCTACCTGTCCTGAAAATTCGGAAAAGATCTGACTGCTGATGTGGGAGTTATGTTCTTTTTCCTAATTTTTGCCAAATTTGCACTTATTAAGACCAATATCTTGAAAACTAACCAAGATATTTCATAAATTTAAATCGCATATGGCTAAGCACAATAATATCTACAAATATATGTATCTGTGTAGTTCAGGTGAGCGATTTAGGCTCTTGAGAGCCTCTTGTTGCAAATTACTCTAAAACGGTAACAGATTACAAAATTTTGATTGGGAACAAAAGTGATCAGCACCTCAAGATCTACCAGCTCTGAAATTTTGAAGAAAATCCAACAACCCATGTAGGAGTTATTGCCCTTTTTGTGGATTTTTTGCAAATTTTGCACCTGTTTAGCTCAATATCTTGAAAACTATACTAGATATTTGAGAAATTTAAATTGCATACTGTTAAGCACATCAAGATCTACAAAATATGTAACAGGGTCAACGTTGTAGGACCTTTCCTTTTAGGAGTTATTGCCCTTAGAACGTCAAAATTGAGCATTTTAACTGCATTTCCTTATATTGAAAATGTTAGCTCCTCTGACACTTTAAGTCCAAATGGAACCAAACTTGGTATTATTGTTTATTATTATTAGGTGTATAGAACTGTTGTGGGGATTTTTGATTGATTGTTAAACATGGCCGCTGTGGCTAAAAATAGAACATTAGGTTAAACTGCATTTTTTTGCAAATAACTCAAAAAGGGTGACAGATTTTTAGATTTTGATTGAGAACAAAAGTGATCAGCACCTTTAGATCCACCATATTGTCAGATGACCCCCGTATTAATCTTATGACCCTTTCAACGTTAAATAGATTTTGCCTTATAACCTTTACTTCAGGCACATATGTCAGGTGAGCGATTCAGGCTCCTGGGAGCCTCTTGTTGAATATCTTTTACTGGTTAATCATCAAAGTTTAATTAATTATTGTTTTGGGGAAATGAGTTTTTTAGTTGCAACCTAACTAAATGGTTTATTTTTTTTTAACTTGCAATTGATGCAATTGAACATGATCCATGACTTGGTTTTTAACTGATATCTTATTTTGAGTTACAGATGAAAAAATAGCAATATCTTTGGTCAAAGTCTGGCCAGATGCTTTTAGAGAGTGGAAAAACAGTCAAGGCAATGAAGGTAAGGGAGCTAACATTTGATTTTTATAGGTTATATGTGTTTTTTTGGGAATGTTAGAATCTGGTTTTTTTTTAATTTACAATATTTTTTTTAGCCAAAAACTGCATCTAGCCTTTTTTATTTCAATGCTCTGTCCTGCTTTTTTATTTCCCGATTTTTTTTGCATCCTGCCTCTTTCAAATTTACCATAAACCCATAAAAATCAAATGGTTGCTCCCTAAAAATACTATATAAAGTATCTAGTGATTTCCTTATCACCAGAAATAATGATTCCAGTCCTTTACTCTGCAAAGGCCAATAAGTCTTCTAAAACACAGAATATACATGCAGCATTTTTACACATATTGTCTACGGCAAACTCATTTTTTTTACCCCTCAATTTTTTGGTGTCAATTAGACCGAAATGCAATAAAATGAATATTGAAAAACAAATTTGCTACAAATTTTGCCTCAAAAGTAGATGTATTTATAAAAGTTATATAAACACGTGTATTTGTTTTGATTTGTCACATGACAGTGAGGTTTATATTGATATGTTACTTAGGATTACTTGTGAATCCGTGCATGTATTTTAGGCGGGAAGAATAGTAATGGTCAAGCGGTTATGTTGATTAAGTATTCGACGCTCTGCCTTTGAACAGTTAACATCGCAATTAAATATGTCCGACCGTGAGGAAGAATTACTTCGCGACGATGCATTGGGAAACAAGACTCAGTCTTCTGCACCAGGAAATACGGCCGCTAAACCAAATGCCCAACAAGACCTTATTGATACGTTTGCGCTCTTCAGGACCTATATGGATGGGAAAATGGAAAACCTGGAATCCAAGTTGCTAAAGGAGCAAGCTGAAATGAGTAAAAAACTCCGGGAAAACGTCTCCATCAAGTTCCGTAGTGAAGGTAACCGAATTCAGTACGAATTCAACGAGGAAATCGTAGATTCTCTCCAGAAGCTACAGAAGCAGCTTCCCACGACCGAAACTAAATGCGTCCGTCTTACTATAGATGCGTTGGATAAGCTTAAAGGTAGGAACAAACTAATCAGGATAGCGGATTCGTCACCGGCGGGATGGTCCACAGTTCGTGAGTATCAAGCTAATGAAATCGCTTCAGACAGCGATGATGAGAAGAAGATCCGTCAAGCCGAAAATAGAGCAATGCGCACGAGGAAGGATAAGCCGAAATCACGCCCAGCTCCATACCCGGCACCCAGGATTAGTCAACCCGTGGAAACTTATCCGAATCCAGCCTTTGCAAATTCATTTCCCAGGCAGCCCTTTCGCGGGAGCGTTGAACGGCGTGAGTCGTGCACCATGGATCTTTGCTACTTCTGCAAGCAGTTCGGACACTGGCGTAAAAATTGCCCAGCCCTCAACAAGACCAGTAATTCCACAGGTTCAACAGGACCTTCTTCAGGACAGAAATGATTTCAAAGAGAACAGAGTCAATGATAAGTATTCTTTAGATGAAGATAATGTTGATTGGGAAAAGGGGGTCTGTTCAGATTTAGATAGCTTTTTTGAAAAGGTTCAATATTTTGAAAATAGATGCAAGCTGAATTCTGAATTATTTAAAGGTGTTAAAGGTCGATTGGCTAACCATATTGATTATTGGGAAACCATTGGTGCAAATCAATTTGTTTTAGACACTTTAAAAGGTGGTTATGTCATTCCATTTATTGTACCCCCTGAAAAAATGAAATTTAGAAATAATAATTCAGCATTTACTCATAATGAATTTGTTTCTGAAAGCATAAAAGAATTAGTTTCATCAGGATGTGTACTTGAGGTCCCCTTTGAACCTCATATAATTAGTCCTTTAAGTGTAGCAGTACAAAAGTCAGGCAAGAAACGTCTTATTTTGGATTTAAGTAGACTCAACCATTTTATTAAGAAAGAAAAAATAAAATTTGAAGACTGGAAAATTGCTGTTCAATTTTTTGAGAAAGATACGTTTATGTTCAAATTTGATTTAAGTTCAGGCTATTTTCACATAGACATATGCCCTCAACAGCATACTTATCTAGGATTTTCATGGAATGGTAAATTTTACTGTTTTACTGTTTTAGTTTTCGGAATAACCACAGGTCCTTATATTTTTACAAAATGCTTGAGACCGCTTGTAAAATTTTGGAGAGAAAATGGGATAGATGTAGTCTTGTATCTAGATGACGGATTTGGTATGTGTAAAAACGAGATTCAATGTGGCGAAAACTCAAAATTTGTCAAAAAGTCTTTGATAAGCGCTGGATTTTTGATAAATGAGAAAAAATCTGTCTTTGAACCAGTTCAAATTATTGAATGGTTAGGCATAATTTGGAACAGTAAAAGTTTTAGTTTACATATTTCAGATCGCAGAATCAGTGAATTAATTTCTAGTTTAGAAATGTCTATTAAGATTTTTCCAATTATTTCAGCTAGAAATTTAGCTCAAGTTGTAGGGAAAATTATTTCCATGTGTCCTGTCATTGGAAATGTGTGTAGAATGATGACGAAATTTAGTTACATGGCTATTGAAAGTAGATTAAATTGGGATAGACTGTTAATCTTTGAATGCCCAGTGAAGGTATTGTCAGAATAGAATTCTGGTTGAAAAACGTTAATGAGCTGAACTGCAAAAAGTTGCAAAATTATTCTGTATCACACGTAGTAGTATACTCAGATGCTAGTAATGTAGCTGCGGGTGCATATTCTGTAGAGTTTGATAAGAAAATATTTCATAAAATGTGGAATAAAGAAGAAGCTTTAGAAAGCTCTACTTGGAGAGAAATGAAAGCCATTGAATTGGCATTACAGTCTTTTAAACATGCATTTGTAGGCAAAACTATCAAATGGTATACAGATAATCAAAACTGTGTTAGAATAGTTAAATCGGGGAGCATGAAAGAAAAATTGCATACTATTGCTCTGTCTATATTTTCTATATGCATGCATAAATGTATCTCTGTTGACATACAATGGGTTCCTAGAGACGAAAATTGCCAGGCCGATTATATCAGCAAAATAACTGACTATGAAGATTGGGGTGTTTCTCTAGAATTTTTCAAATTTATGAACGATCTTTGGGGTCCTTACACTCTAGACAGGTTTGCAAATGTGGATAATCACAAAGTCGTTAGATTCAATTCATTGTTTTGGAATCCAGGAAGTCTCGCGATAGACGCATTTACTCAAAATTGGAGTTATGACAACAACTGGTTGGTCCCCCCTATAAAGTCCGTTATGAGATGCATAAAACATCTCGTATTTTGTCGAGCATTTGGCACTTTAATTGTTCCTAAATGGAAGTCATCTCCTTATTGGACGCTGATATTTAAACCTAATCTTGAGTATCATGATTATGTCAAAGATGTTATTGAATTTAAGGATCCACAGGGTATTTATGTCAAGGGAACCAATGAAAACTGTTTATTTGGTTCTGATAAGTTTAATGTGCCTGTTTTGGCAGTGTTGCTTGATGCAAGAGATATAACTGTATAATTTAAAGTAGACATGGTCCTAATATACATGTTGGGTATATTTTAGAGACATGGTCTGAGTGGATTGGTTTTCTGTATAGAATTAGTTTAAGTAAAATTGACAACTTATTATTATGAAGTTCATATATGTATACGTTTTTCAGATGTGTTCCATACAGGAATCTGGCAGTTATCCCCCTTTGACCATGACTCTGATCTCGATACTCTGTTCAAGAAGTTACCTGATTACCTAATGGCGTCCAAAGCAGACTCTACGAGGAAGAAGTACACCTATGCATTTAACTCTTTTTGTAAGTGGTCATATTTACATAATTTTTCGCCTCTTCCAGCTAGTGAATTACTAATATCAATGTATATAGTACACTTGTCTGAAAGTTTTAAATCTACAAGTAAAATTGATGAGGCTATATATGCTATTTCATGGGCTCATAAACTGTCAGGCTTCGATGACCCATGTAAATCAGAACATTTGAAATTATTAAGAGAAGGTGCTAACAGAAAATTGGGACATAAAGTAAAGAAGAAAGAGCCAATTACTCCAGATATGCTTATTAAAGTAGTTAATAGGTACGGCAATGAATATAGCGATTTAAAGGATCTGCGCATTTCTTGTATGTGTCTGTTAGGTTACTCAGGATTTTTAAGATTTTCAGAACTCTCTAATTTAAGAAGATCTAACATTTCTATATTTCCAAATTATGTTAAATTATATTTAGAGACAAGTAAAACAGATGTTTATAAGGAAGGTCATGATGTTGTTATATGTAGAACAGGGAATAGTACTTGTCCTGTGGGTATGCTTGAAAGATATCTTTCTAAAGCTAGAATAGAAGAAAATTCAAACGAATTTATTTTTAGATCACTGTCATTTTGTAAATCTAGCAATACTTATAAATTAAGAAATCAGGGCCAATTGTCATACAGTACAGCTAGATCAATATTGTTAGGCGCTCTGAAAGCATTAGGTTATGATGAAACCTTGTTTGGTCTTCATAGTTTACGCTCAGGTGGAGCTACGGCTGCTGCGGCAGCTGGTGTGGATGACCGTCTATTTAAAAAACATGGTAGATGGAAAAGCGAAACTGCGAAGGACGGGTATGTCAAGGAAGATATAAGAAATAGACTCTCGGTTTCTGAAAAACTTGGTATTTAGATTATCAATGTGATAGCATTCTGCATGAATTGTAAATTATATATATGTAATTTAAATAGCGCATTTTTTCCCTGTCTTTGTTTTATCGATGCTAACTGTTCTGCAGGCGAGCTGATCCCAACATGTGTGTTGTTTATTTTATAAATATTTTATGTTCGTTTAAGGCTATTAGAACATAAATGTATTTATAAAAGTTATATAAACACGTGTATTTGTTTTGATTTGTCACATGACAGTGAGGTTTATATTGATATGTTACTTAGGATTACTTGTGAATCCGTGCATGTATTTTAGGCGGGAAGAATTGTAATGGTCAAGCGGTTATGTTGATTAAGTATTCGACGCTCTGCCTTTGAACAGTTAACATCGCAATTAAATTTTTACATTTAATTACTTTATGTTGATTATGTCTTAATTTTGTCTTTACTATATATATTGTAGATTGGTTTGCCTTGATGTATGCAGCGGCCACAGACAGTACTATTATTATTTTCTTAATAAAATTTGGCTAACTGTTCTGCAGGCGAGCTGATCCCAACATGTGTGTTGTTTATTTTATAAATATTTTATGTTCGTTTAAGGCTATTAGAACATAATTTATTTTGATCAAAATAGCTCGACAATATTGATTGATATTTTATTTACCTGCACTACGTCACATTGACACAGATTTAGACTGAGTAGTTTTAACACGGACACTAATCGGAATCTCGGGTTTTGTCCTCGAATACATTGATATGTTGAAAAAATACCGATATTTTTCGTGTTTACCTTTTAAATAACATTCAAAAATTAATATAGGCAATAATTGTCAGTTTTATTCATTAAGTAGCTCTAATATTCGGTTGCCGTTTAAATTTTCTTCCGAGCTAAAACTTCGAGAAACAGATTATGCACCACGTGCAAGAACTATTGAAGTTTTCAATCAAAGAAAGTATAGTGCGCATGCTTACAGCTCATCTACATCTCATGAATATGAATTTTTGTAAAGCTTTACAAATATTATTTATTTTTCAATTTTTGAAGTAATAAAGAACCCTAGTGGTATTTTGAAAGTTTGTATCTTTCTGAATAATCAAAACGAATAGTCTGACGACAATTTTTTGGTTTTACAAAAAAATATTTTTTCGTAGACAATATGCCTTTAAGGTTACTCACACATAGCAAACCATTGGATTGAAACTGGAGATTATTTTTCAGACTATAATTTAAAGTTATTTCATGAATATTCGGGAATATTGTCCAGAGAAGGATTTAACATTGCAAAGTTTAGTTTACCCTTTTATTGTATAACAGGCCCCTACACCTTGCTTCAAAGTGTTTTTTTTTTTATCTTGGTGATGTGACCATGTCTGAAATTTTGAAGTCATAGGTGCAGTATGAAAATATCTGGCATGCTGGCATCTCATTGCTTTCTATGGGGAAAATATATCACTATACAATACAAGAATATGTCTAAAAGACATAATGCCCCATCTCGCAACATTTATTTTTTTCCAAAATCACTAAAGCATCAACATGGTTGCTATTAAGGCACTTGTCAGTCAGAAGGAATGGACTTTAACTTAACCATTCTTCTATAAGTGGTCATTCATGCGGAAAATATAGGTCACTGCCAGCATCCGAAGCATGCATTGTGCTAAGCATCACTAGGTGCACCTACCATACCAATATAGTTGATGTGGCACATGTCAGTAAAAAAGGAATGGTCTTTATCCATTCTTCTATAAGTGGTCATTCATGCGGAAAATATAGGTCACAGCCAGCATCGGAAGCATGCATTGTGCTTAGCATCACTAGGAGAACCTATCACAATATAGTAGATGTGGCACATGTCAGTAAGTGGGAATGGACTTTAACTAGTCTTCTTTAAGAGGCCATCCATGTGGAAAATATAGGTCACATCCAGCATCCAAGCATGCATTGTGCTAAGCATCTTTAGGTGCACCTACCATACCTATTTGGTTACTATTGCATTTGTCAGTAAGAAGGAATGGACTTTAACCATTCTTCTATAAGTGGTCATTCATGCGGAAAATATAGGTCATTGCCAGCATCCCAAGCATGCATTGTGCTTAGCATCACTAGGTGCACATGCCATACCAATATGGTTGATGTAGCACTTGTCAGTAAGAGGGAATAGACTTTAACCATTTTTCTGTAAGTGATCATTCATGCAGAAAATATAGGTCACATCCAGCATCCGAAGCATGCAATGTTCTTATCATCACTAAATGCACCTACCATACCAATATGTGTCAGTAAGTGCAAATTTGGAAATATGGGATTTGGGACGGACATCCGTACGGACGGACGAACGGACAGACGGAAGGACGAAGGGACCCGAACACTATATGCCCCTCTACTTTCGTAGATGGGGCATAAAAGCATGATATAATCCAACTCTTCTTTTTGGTTGGTTATACCAATAGGTCATTACAATGTACTCTTGTACAACAAACTTGTCTTAATTGTTTTGATCAACAATCCCCATTCATAAATTTTCCTAGATTGAATATGAAAGAAACAGAGGTACTGATGGGAGTCTGAAAGCTCATATTTCCATATTTTCTTTTAATCAAAACAAAATATTTGCTTACTTTTCTATAGATTTGAACTAAAATATATTTTCAGAGAGAACCCCAAATGTGTATTACATACCAGCAGTCTTAGCATTCTGTATACTTGTAGTTGGACTTGGAGTGACATGTCTATTGTAAGTAATGACAAAATTAACAAAGATTATGTCAAAGACAAGAGGCTCCCAGAAGCCTGAACACTCACCTGGTCTTGATGTCAACCCCATGAAGACTTTTGTATAGCTAAATGAGCTGAATGTTTAAACAAGCAAAAGCTTTTCTTTATCTGCAATATAGTTTTCATTCTAAATAAGCAAAAAACACTATTATTCAACTTTTAAGGGGCTGTAACCCCAATAAGGGGTCAACTGACAACTTCGACCCTTGGTGACTTTTGTAGAGCTAATTGAGCTGACCATTTAAGCAAGCAACAGCTTTTCTCTACCTGCAATAGTTTTCATTCTATAGGCCAAAAACACTATTTTTTGCCTTTAAGGGACTGTAACCCCTATTAGGGGTCATCTGACATCTTTGACCATATGGAGACTTTTGTAGAGCTAAATGAGCTGAACATTTAAGCAAGCAACAGCTTTTCTCTATCTGCAATAGTTTTCAATCTATAGGCCTAAAACACTATTTTTTGCCTTTAAGGGGCTGTAACCCCTATAAGGGGTCATCTGACAACTTCGACCTAATGGAGACTTTTGTAGAGCTTAATAAGCTGAACATTTAAGCAAGCAACAGCTTTTATCTATCTGCAATAGTTTTCATTCTTTAGGGCAAAAACATGAAAAAAACGCTATTTTTGACCTGTAAAGGCCCATAGCCCCTATCAAGGGTCATCTTACAACTTCGACCCAATGGAGACTTTTGTAGAGCTTGTGATTCTGAAGAGCCTAATCCTTTGGATTTTTTCTATCTGTTATAGTTGCTGAGTTATAAGCCATTTTAAGTGATTTTACCCTATGTTCTATTTTTAGGAACAGTGGCCATTTTTTTATAGAATCATTTTAAAATGAGGATCGTTTGTTGCCAACATGTCATTTATCATTTCTGCAAAGTTTCAGTTAAATTGGTCCTGTGGTTTCAGAGAAGAAGTTTTTTGAAATTGTTAACGGATGATAACACACGACAGACGACCGACGATGGCAGACACATAGTGATGGCATAAGCTCACATGGCCTATGGCCAGGTGAGCTAACAAGAAAAAGGCAAGACTTAATCAAACAGGAAGTAGATGAAAGATAGACCTGAAATTGAATCCCACTTTTTGGGAGCCCATGCTGATGTTGTATACCACTTATCAATAAACTGTGATTAGAAGTTGCTGAGAAAACTGCCATGAATTTTTTTTAGCTGGCCCAACATTCACCATTTCATAACCCAAGATATGTACCCAAAGTTAAAGACAGTGTAATACCTTAAAGTACAAACTAAAATCTACAAATGATCAAATAGCACTAGTAAGTTATGATGCTAGAAATTGAACCAACATAAACTTTGTATGCAAGTTTTCTTAATGAAGAAAAACTCATCAGAGATGCCCAAACATTGAAACTGCCTTTTATTACCTACAGGTCAAGGCACTGGGTGATAAGACTGAGGGCTGAAATTGAACGACTAAAAGAGATGGGATTTACACAGCCTACCTACAATGCTGACGAGGTAGACATGATTCAGAGTGAGCCAGAGCCACAAACCCCGATCTCTCCGTCAGGGACATCATTGTACGAAAATTTCATGAATTCTAGCGATGAAGCCAGACCAGAAATAACTGTGAGCTATAGAACATCTACACAGGTAGAACAGACTGTTGATGTAAAATGCCCTCAAATAAACCTCCAAAACCCCAGAGGTAACGAACAGTTTAAAATGGCGCTTCGGACACCTCCAAGAGGTCATGGGATCAAACACAAATCATTGGAAAGCTCTGACAAGGAAAGAAGAGGTCAGATGATGCAGTATCGTCAAACATCTACTGAACCACGTAATTCTACAGTCTTTCAGCTAGATTATAAAAACTGTCTTCGTGGCATGCCAAATGAATGGTTCAAAACTTCACAAGAAATACCAGGACAGAAGCCAAGTCCAAGGCCTTATCTCAAAAGTGCAGCAAAGTCTAATGAACCAAAGAAGTTGAAAGGGAGGATTAATGTACAAATGTGTGACAAGGCATCAGTTGCTATTTCAGACACTGAACCTGATGATTATGAAAGCATTTGGGAGGCAAATGAAAAATCTTGAGATAAGAGAGACATTGATTTGTTTACATATTTTACAAAAATATTCATGAAAGGATTAATGTAAATGTAATGTGTAATTTTAATCTTATTGGAAAGTTATAATTTTTATGTTCTTACTTGTAAAATTTCTGGTGGAAAAGCAAATAATAGAATTGTATGAATCCTTCTTCTATTATTTTTTGACAATTAGATTTATGTTTGTTATTAGCCTGGGTCATGCCAACTAACAAAAATGCCTTGACTCATAAATGTAAAACTAATAAAATTAATGTAAACAATTGTACAATATTAATGTGGAAAACTATGTTAGTTTTTAATAATGGCTGTTGATAATTACATGTATTTGTTTTTTACATGATTAATGTAAATGTAATGTGTAATTTTAATCTTATTGGAAAGTTCTAATTTTTATGTTCTTACTTGTAAAATTTCTGGTGGAAAAGCAAATAATAGAATTGTATGAATCCTTCTTCTATTATTTTTTGACAATTAGATTTATGTTTGTTATTAGCCTGGGTCATGCCAACTAACAAAAATGCCTTGACTCATAAATGTAAAACTAATAAAATTAATGTAAACAATTGTACAATATTAATGTGGAAAACTATGTTAGTTTTTAATAATGGTTGTTGATAATTACATGTATTTGTTTTTTTATTCTTTTAGCTGCCATTATATTATTGCTAACAGAAAGCTAGAAATGTTTAATCTATGTTGATAGGTTTATACATTGTCAAACTATTCTAAGTATGAGTATCAGGGGTAAATTCTAAATATAGTTTGATAGAGATCCTTATTCAAATATAACAAAATCAATAAATTAAATAAATAAACTTTTTTGTGTGATTAAAATGTCAACTGAAAATGATTCAGTCTATAATACAACTCTATTGCACTCTTTATAAGGTCCTAAAACTTCAGGGATGCAAACACTTCAGGATAGCTCTCAAAGAATCCCTGAAAAAACAATAAAGATCCGTTTAGAAAATTGTCTAAAATAAATGTACCATTGCTGATAATTCATAAAAATACATGTTCATGTTTTGCAGTACCTATTTTAGATACTGATAAACTGACTTTAAATGAAATAAAACTTGGTTGATACTTTTAAAGATCATATTTGTCTGAGTTATGTACATGTACTAACTCGAAATAAAATTAACATGTTTAATAAAAAGCTACGCCGAGCGCAGCATGATATGACCGCAACAAGTTGAACCCTGTACGTTGGAGGCCCAATATGGATAGTCCATAGCTTTGGTCACATGAAGCCCATGGTGGACTTACAAAGCTTTTTGACACATGCATCCTGTGGTGGACTTAGAAATGCATTTTTGACAAATATATTTACATCAACATCTTATACAAAAAGCCTTATTTCTATACATGTATTAATTTACAATTTTGGCCCTTTGACCCCTAATTCCTCAAAAATGGTAAAAGATATTGCTAATCCGATAAAAAATAATTTGAAATTGTGTACATGGAATCTGATGAAGAAAAGATTTTGAAAATCGGACCACAAATAAAAAAGTTGATTTTATGGGCGTGGCCTGTCTTTAGCCCCATGTAACAATGTAATGGTGAAATACATATCAAAATCATTGACACATTTTGTTGACAGAATTTAATGATGAATTCAACAAAGAAAGAATTTTCAAAATCTAATGAAAAATAAACATTCTACAACAGTTTTGTCAATACACCCATTTTAGCCCTTTTTGGTCCTTTTTTCTAAAACAGTAGGGGCCACAAACCCCAAATACAAAACCAAGATTCCTTTAGTGGATATAATCATCATATATAAACTTCATAACAATTGGCAGGCCCACTACAACTTAATTTGGTATAAAACTATTTGCATTGACAAACTTTAATCAAAGTACCGTTGGTACTGACAACTCGGAAGTCAAAATATTTCTTTTATAATGGAACTTTATATCCAATGGATGAAGAATGTTTGTCACCATATAACATGGTTTAACCCACCATTTTTTCTTTAAATGACTCAACTAGGCAGCGTACCATATTTCATATCTTAAAAATATTTTAAGGATTTCTTGTAGCATGTCTTTGAGTTGCATAAATTTGTTTATTTCTGCTGGGTATTATGTTGCAAATAAATGCGACACATTTTAGTTTCTATTGAATGCTGATTTCAAGGATGGAGATTTCGTTAATCTGGTGTTTGATAAAACAGTTCCTGTTTTGTGGGGCTTTGTCTTACATGTATGTTGCACATTTAATCTATATCTTTTTTTATACTTAATTTTGGAAAGCATTTCCTGTTTTGTGATTTGGACAAGGCTGTATATTTATGATATAACCCTTGTGTGTAGTTCATATTATGGTATTGGAGTAAAAAATTAGCTTTATAATTATGTACTCTGGTAAATCAATGATTTGTTGCAACAGATACAACTATAAGTGTTATACTTCTTCATTTCCAAGTTCTATGGAATTCTGTTTTGTTGTTCTTGGTATTTTGGTAAATTTAATTGTGTCCCAAATTTGTGGCTAATGAATACATGGTAATTTATGCACGATTTCATATGATGAACTTCTTGCATACCAAGTTTCGTTAAATTTTGTTCAGATGTTTAAGGGTTGTGTTGACTAACTTGACTAACAGATGAGGACAGCCTTATCACCATTTGTACATGTATATCAGGATTTCAGTTTAATGGGTGATTATTCACACTATAATTTGCAGATGGAATCCTGGTAGAAAGCACAACATATGATGTACTTTTTAGAAATATCCGTTTACCTGTTCATGAACTATTATCAGGGTTTTCAACATAAATATTGGGTCAACAGTCTGACAAAACTTTGCTTTTCTAGATTTTTTGGTAACAAGCATATCTATATCTGGTGTAGTTCTTGCAAACCATGTTTTGTTTGTGTTCAGTAGTATAAGTGGAGTTTCATTTATAGCTTTAAATTATATGTTTAATTTTCAATATTGTCTAAACCCCTAGATTCTTCTTACCCCAGACATTGTTAGATAAATTAAGTAATAATTTTCTTCCCCTGTTTGGTATTTTTGGTTTTATTGTTTTATGCTCATCATAATTATATTATGTTTGGCATTTTCAATTTTTTTGGTAGAGCGCCTCTGATGAGTCTTGGTGCGTCAGGCGGAGCAATATTTATTGTCTGGAACTTTGTCATTTTTATTATAACAAAGTGATGTGTAGGACTGATTGATGGACCAGAGACATAAAGCTCTGCAACTTTTTTGTGTGGGAAATAGATTGATATAACAAAACAAGTTATCTTTTATTATTACTTTTGTAGAATAACTAACATTTTTACAGACATAATATTCTTATAGCAGCAATTATGTTTGAAAATATGCATTTTCTATTGAACACATACTTGGTATTTTGGACAATATTTTTAGACATTAATACCATTTCAATGGTAGCATGTTTATTATTGTTCAATAATTAGTTTAAGTAATCTTTATAACATTACATAGCAATCATCATATCAATATTACATATTGATTCACTAAAATGCATCAAAAATGTCACCAACATGTTATATGTACAAATGTACAAAGAAAATGGGTACAATGATAAAAATAACCCTATTGGACTTATATGTAAATATTATTTAACCCAATGTTTTGTTTTTACTAAACAATTACTAGTGATTTTTTTAAATGATAGGGGGCATAACCTGCCTCTAAATAATCTTAATTGGTCAAATGTCATTTCATTGACAAGGTTACATTCATAATAGAAACTTATAACATATATTGAAATACATGTAGACAATCCTTAACATGTCAAATAGTATAATCAATGCTTGTGATATTTGTCAGTCAATCTATTTACATTGGATAACTTGTAATATATATCTATTGTAAACAGCTGAGGAATAAGATGCTTGTACTATGATGAATTGAAAGGATAATTTATAAAATACTTTGTTACAGTGAATTGAGTAAATATGCATGCCACAAAATCTTATTAAATACATGAAATTAAAAAAAACTTATGGAGCATTTACTGCTTTCAACTTTTGTTAGTCTTTTATCATTTTTTTATAGACTTCATTTCATTTTGGCAAATAAATTGGAACTATGTGATTTTATTCTTTCTTGCACTTGAGCTGTTACACATGGTATGTTGCATTGACACTTGCATGCATGTGTTTTCTTTTTCTTTGTGTGTCTAGTCAACTATTATACTTGTATGTCCAATATGGGTACAGACAAAGCTTTCTTCATTAATGTATTGTTCTGCTCTGTATTTGCCTTGATGTTTATGAAGATATGATGTTGTGTGGATCCATCATCAATAGAAAATATATAGAGTAACAAACAAAAAAAGTTCTTATATCACATTTATTTTTTAATATTTCACTTGATATTAAATTCACCACTGAACTCATTCTTTTACACAACATATTAATTCATGATTTTTACTCAATCTTTTTCACATCATCCTAGGATGTTTATATATTTTGTAGCTGCTCAAAACAAATTTTCATAATTTCTATAGACTTTTGGACTCCTTAGTTAGAAGGATAAAGCTCTCTGTAAAGGTAAAACTATTTTGATGCTACATTGTAGATATATCCAGTTTCAGTGAGAATTATATATGCACAGTCAGCATTTATCCATATCTTGAAATTGCAGATGCTGATGACTTTTATCAACTTTTAGCTTTATATGGCTCTTTGTCTGAAAGAAAAAAAACATTTATACTTAACTTGCTAATACACACACATATTAAACATACAATGTAGGACACAATTCACATATAAATCCACATTTAAATAGATATTTTGCAAATAAATAATGTTATAAAAATAAACATCAGCTTACAATAATGTATTTTTTATCAACAATTATTTTTGGTGTCCCGCCACTGCAAGCAGGAACTGCTTACTCTTCCGGAGCACCTGAGTTCACTCTTGTTTCGACTGGAGTTCGCGTTGTTGATTGATATTCAGTTGTTTTGTGTTTCCATGTTTTACATGTTGTCTGTTTTTGTCCTGTTTTTGTTGGTGTTTACTGGTTTTGTCTCTGCCCTTTCGGACTTTTGACATTCGGATACCCCATTGGTACCTCTGCTTCTTTCATATATTTTTGATTGTCACCTATTCAAAGATTGTCCTTCCCTTTATGATATAGACTAAAGCAAACTTATACACGAACGTTGCAATCCATGTTCCGCACACAGGGGCTTGGATTCTGGTCATTTATATTGACTTTTAAGTCCCCCCCCTACTCTATAATCCAAGCCCCTGTGGTTCTGCACAGTAAAAATTATTTTCTGACATGTTTGTAGTTGTGGCGACATTGGTCTCTGTGTGGTGAATCGACAAAATTATCAAGCATTGATAACATTTTCAAACAACCAATAACTTGTGACAAATAAGTTTATTTTTCCGGATCCCGCAATAGCTTTGTGAGAAATAGATAAAATTATTTATCCTTATTAAAATGACCTAGATCAAGACAGACAAATGATCATGACCCAATGTGGCTATTTTGTCATTTTCTAAAAATCAATAAAATGCTTGAATTGTGTGTGTCTGATTGACCTATTTTGCATAAGCATTATTTCTGTCTGTGATAATAAACTTTATTCAATGAATTAACATTTTGCAGTCAAAAATTTATAAGAAAGTACGCTTAAACATGTGCACAACCTGATAAAGTGACTACGCCATGTACGCTACATGATCTAGTTGAATCGCATTGTTGCTTTAAAACACCGCCACATAAAAGCATGAAAAACGAAGATGCTGTGTACAACTTTTTTGCAAGATTTAACTTATTTTTGGTGTCCGAATAGTATTTTTGTCCTTTAAACTTTATTCAATTAAGTAAATTTTCGCAATCCAAAATCAAATATCCATTACGCTAAAGCTATGCAAGATATGCTACACTGACTAAAATATTATCCGAAGCGAAACACATAATCTACTGGTTGCGGCCATATTGTCTTGATGGAAATCCGAAGATTGAGAATCCGAATATAGCCCCCGAGTGAAAAGTGAAAGTATGTACATCATGTACATTGCAAAGAGCTTTTGTAAATATAATAAAAAGCTACGCCGAGCGCAGCATGATACGACCGCAACAAGTTGAACCCTGTTCGTTGGAGGCCCAATATGGATAGTCTATTGCTTTTGTCACATGAAGCCCATGGTGGACTTACAAAACTTTTTGACACATGCATCCTGCGGTAGACTTTAAAATGCATATTTGACACATATGTACTTACTTTAACATCTATGATCCAATACAAAAAATAAGCCTTATTTATATACATGTATTTTCAAATTGACATTTTTGGTCCTTTTTTGTATCTATTATTTGTTGTACATGTAGAGGAAAAGAACATAATTGATTGAAGAAAAGAACATAATTGATCATGTTGATAGATTACACATAAAATACAATAGACAACATGGTGATACAATCAATATACATATACAATGTACAAGATGTTAATGTATGTAATCGTAAATTAAACAAAACTCTTTAAAATAACATAAATGCAAGACTTACTTGTCACGTCAACTTTGACTTCCGCAATTGATACATCACAGAACCATACGAGATCATTGGGAGCGAGTTTTTCAATAACAAAATCACTATTTCCCTCTGTCGAGACTCCTGGGCATGCATACAAACCGAGATCGTCAGGTTTGAATTCAGTTTCTATAGTTGTTATGTCGATATTTTTGGTATCAGTCTCAGATAGACTGCCGTCGCCATGTTTGCCGCTTACGACCTTACAAAGCAATCGCTTTTTCTCGTCTGGTCCTATATTTTATTTCTACGAGAGTTAGCGACGTGACAACGAGTTGTAACAGTTTGCCGCGCTTCTTCCATTTCATCTTTTCTCCGACAAGACTCGGAAGCCGAAGACTTCCGAGTAAAAATTGCGTTTTTGGCCCCTTTGACCCCTAAATTCTCAAAAACGGTAAGAGATATTGCAAATCTGATTGAAAAACGCAGGCAGGGATTTTCACAAGGATTCCAATGAAAAAAAGATTTTGAAAATCGGACCACAAATGAAAAAGTCATTTTTTTGGGTGTGGCCCCTTTTTGACCCCCAGTATCAATGTAACAGTGCAATATATATCAAAACCATTGACACATTTTGTTGACAGAATTTAATGATGAATTCAATAAAAAAAGAATTATCAAAATCGAATGAATAATAAACATTCTACAACAGTTTTGTCAATACACCCGTTTTAGCCCTTTTTGGCCCTTTTTTCTAAAATGATAGGGGCCACAACTCCCAAATACAATACCAACCTTCCTTAAGTGGTAACAAACATCATATCAAAATTTCATAACATTTGGTCAATATTTACTCAAGTTATCGCACGGAAACCAAAGTGTCCACAGACGACGACGACGACAACGACGACGACATCGCCATAACATTATGCGATCGCAAAAATTTTGCGGTCGTATAAAAATTGTTATGTGTGTGACAAATGAACTGAGATAAACTACTTGTAAAGGACATCTCTCTGATGGAATGCATGCTGAGTAGTGGGGCACCAATGTAATACATGAGAATACCTGTTACCAATAAACAGTTACATTTTAGAGACAGATGAACTGAGATATACTGGATGTACAACACATCTCTCAGATGGAATGCATGCTGAGTTGAGGGGAACCAATGTCATACATGAGAATGCCCATAAATAGTTACCTTATAAAGACAGATGGACTGAGATATACTGGATGTACAACACATCTCTCTGATGGAATGCATGCTGAGTTGAGGGGCACCAATGTCCACTGTAGGCATGCCTAATTTGGCTGACATAATTGGACCTATGGTAGAGCCACATGGAGAATCATTTCTCACAACAAAATCCTGTAAAACAAAGAAGTTAACAATCATCTCATAATACACAAAAAATCTGTCAAAGTCATAAATGTTTCGTTAAACAGGAAGTAGGTGAGTGACAGACCTGAAATAGAATCCCACATTATCAGACCCCACCCTGATGCTATATACCCAACATCTAGTGGCTGTGACTAGAAGTTGATGAGAAAACTGTGACAAAAATTTCCTTCTAACTGCCCGCCCGATATTCACCATTTTACCATTTTAAAACCCTGGTTTTTCACTCCTTGAAATCCGGCCAAAAATCTACAATCACAAAATGATGGATGGGTGAAGGGAATAGGCAGTGATTGCAAACAAAAATGTTCTGTTCTCATTTGTTTACTTAAATTGTGTGTTCAATGTTACAGCAATGAGGCTTCAATAAATTCAATAAGCTACATCATTCTGTGCACCTAACATGGAGCATGGAGTTTAATTTTTTTTCAAAAATTTTAAACAGTTTCTGTTGTGTTGTCACTTGTGTGTTTTTTTGTAATATTGTCTTAAGTTTTTCATGGTTTTGCATTTTGTTACTTGGATTTTGAGATTCAATTGTTATTGACTACTTTGCTTCTTTAAGAGACTTAAAACTATCAAGATTTTGATTTACCAGAAACTACAACTATTATTTACTGTGGATTCATATATTTTCGTGGTTACCAATTTTCGTGGTTTGATGAAAAGTGGTTTGTTTGTGGATTCTTAAATTCATTGTTCTTTAGTCTGTAGCGTACAAATCAATGTTAAATTTCCTTTTCGTTGGGTATCAAATTTCGTGGGTCCCTTTGACCCACGAAAACAACGAAAATTGACACCCCTCGAAAAATAATGAAACCACAGTATTTTACCTGTAAAGGACATCCACATCTGAGAGCAATCTCCCTAAGTATGGTGGTAGTTATAGCAGTGGTAGCATATCTCTGGTTAGCATTAAACTTGACAACAATACCCTGTGATAGAAAGCAGAAAAATAAATTAACCATGATAGAAGTGAGCAGTGAAACATGTGTAAAATGAAGCCCTTTGACACAAAATAAAATGGTCGGCTAACACTAGAATTATATCTCTTAAGTTTAAAATGTAAAAAAAAAATGTATATTAGGAACTTGAAAACCAGTTATTAACAGGTTTACTAATGAATACTGTATATCTTGGAAAAAATTAATTCTATCATCTTGTATGCTATGCATTTTTAATATAAAGATCAGTTAATAATTTTTAAAGGGCTTTTTAAATTGTAGGATTGAAGATAATAAATATTGCCTACCTTATGTAGAGCTGGTTGGTGGTTTGTTTCATGTTTATCTCTTTAAAAGAAAAACAACAAACATAATAAGGTGATTAATATAATACATGTTATATCCTTTTTTTCTACTAAAGATTAAAACTTGAACAACTGAAATTTAGAAAAATTTAAAATACTAGCAACTTCAGGTTTTTTTTATGTCAAAATTCTTTAAAATCTGTTGAGGTCAAAAATGGCCATATTGGTTTTAACAGGAAGTATGTGAATGACAGACCTGAAATTGAATTGCATGTAAAGAGACCACATGCTGATGCTGTATATCAAATATGAAGGGGCTAAAATTTGCAATTGCTTATGAAACTTGATATGAAAATTTCGCCAGACATTCACCATCTTATAACCCTGAATTTTTCACTCTGTGAAATCTAGCTAAAAACACAACTTGTGAAACTTCACTCATTAAACTGATACTCATTATTATGTCAAGAATATTGATAAAACAGATTTAATTAGTTTCAAGCCTAAGTATAGAGTTACAAAATCCACAATCAATTGATCATTGGCAATTCAATACGCCATTCCGAGATAGGACGGAATGGCTAGTTTTCCCGGGGGTGATTCTTTTATTAGAATTTTTTTAAAGCATGTCAAATTCCGGTGCACAAATGAGCAAAGGGTAAAAATACATGTAAGTATACTTTGTTATTTATTCACGATGGAATCTGAGATTTTAGAAATTTTTCTACACAGGTAAGAAAAATTGTCCAATTTATTGAAGTATTTACTGTTTACAGAAATATTATTGTTCTCATAATTCCACAGATGCTTTTGCGTAAGCTTATGGGGCAGCAAACCAGTTTGCTTCAAAAACTGGTAAAATCACGTGATGAATTATATCTAATTGAGGGATTTTTTCCGGAAAAGCAATGAACTCGAAAATTGCGTATTGGAGTATTGAAATAAGCAGGAACAATTTACCCTTCTGGATCAAAGTAGTTTGCTCTTGTTTCTGATACTTGTGTTGCTGATTGCAGTTTGGTTGTTTTTTTATTGTTATCTCTTTTCTTGATGTTGTTTTGATTTGTATCAGCTGATTTTATTTACCTTTTCAAAAAACAAATACCAAAACGGGTATTTATCAGTTTATTTGGTAATGCTTTGTAACAATATTTCAAGAAGTAACATTTGATTCAAAACATTTGAAGACCAAAAACCAAAGTATTGCATGAAAATAACTCAAATCCAAAAAGTTCAAACAAGGATCCAAAACCAGCACAGAGGATATCGACCATATGCAGTACAAGGAATGAAACCTGGTGTTTTAATCAACTTTGATTTGCCCATTGGTATCTTTGCTTCTTTAAAACCAATGAAAATAAACAATACAATTCTAATAGACTTTCTTTTCAACTTACGAGTAGTTTGGATGGACTGCATGAGCCTGATCTGCACTAATCATGTATGATTTAGGCATAGCTTCTTCAAATGCTGTAGTACTACCACCACTGCTTAGACGACGGAGAACTAACTCTTGTAAGGTTGATGCTGCACCTTGGGCACTCTGTGATCCAACCTGCATAATTAGATTTAAATTCATTTATAATTTATAGAACTTGAATGTGGTCATAGGACACAGATGCCCCACATCCAAAACATGAAATACAATGGGTAAATCCGGACAGGTAATTCTCAGATGTTCAGCAGTTGTTTTCCTTAGAGATTGCCCAAGTAAACAAATACCTCAATGGATTATTTACCACCACCCCACACCTGACCCCTTTAACAAAGTAACAAAAAAAACCCCAACAATTCAAAATCCAATACTGCAGATAGGTATTCATTTGTCTATAATAACAAAATTTCTTCTTTAAATAATTGTTGAAGCGAGCAAGAACAATCAATCTGCAACACACTGAAAAGTCCACATTTTAAATGATTCTACATTTTACTACAATTTTAGAATGATCAAGAGTCAGATGTATAATTATCAAATAACAAATACAGGAACATGTATCTGTATTGTCAGAAAAATATACAGTGGGACAAAGTACTTTCTTTTTTTGTGACAAAAGTAAAACAAGGTATACTGTGGTTTCATTATTTTTCATGGGGTATCAATTTTCATGGTTTTTCTGAGTGGAGCAGATCCACAATTTTTTTTTCCCATGAAAAGGAAATTAATATTACTTTGCATACTTTAAACATCAAAACAACGAATTTTAGAACCAAATAACTGCCATTTTTTTTTAACATGTCACAAAAATTGGTACCTACGTAATAAATTAATCCATAGTATTCTTACCTCTTCATTATCAAACAGACAGATAAGTCTTATATTGGGATCACTTGCTAGACCATCAGCTTCTACAAGAGCCTGTCAATATATATTATAAAATGATTATAAGTTGCTAGATATTTCTATAGAAATTTGCAGTAACAAAACACATTAATGCATAAAGAAGGTAAACTTCACCTTAAAATGGTTTATATGTGTCAAATGGAAGGAAAATTGAGTACAATATTTGGGTAAAGATGAATGATGCCTGTCTTCAATTTCTAAAAGCACATGTACACTTTCAAGACAAAGTTTTTAAGGTAAGTAACTGTTTTTTTGAAGACCGTCATTTTTAGGTTCTAAAGCTTATTTTCTTATTGGAATTATGAAACAGTTACACCTATAAATATACACAAATGATCATGCTTTATCTACAGGTGAGGTGAATCATAACATGTTCTCAAGTTGATGGATCATTGTAACATACATAATATTCTGTTCTTTTTAAGGATATCATTAGCTTAAAAATCTATTTTAATATTGCACTAAATATCAACTGACCTGAGCAGCAGTATAGGCATTCAGTAGGTTATCCAGTCTGGGTGAGAAAATAAACTCATCTAGGGCTCCTCCTATAGCCTGCAAGACAACATTGAAATTTTGAATAAACCACATGAAATGAAAAGAAACGGATTATAATAAAATTCCATTACATATATTCACAAAGTACATCCACACTATAATAAAAGTCATTCAGACTTATTACTTTTCCATGTGTTTTTCTATTTGTAACTAGAATACTGAAAAAGTCAGAAAGGGCCCTCTGGCAATCTACTTGTTTTCAAAATCATACAAACTTCGATTATAGCAAGCACAGCTCGCAAGCAGGCACGAAGTGCCAGCTCGAGCGGAGAGCTCTACGGTATTTGTTCCCGCGAGAAATTTGCCTACTGCTGATATTGATTTTTAATGGTCCGGAAAGGCTCTCAAATTTTACAGGAACGGAGTGAATTTGAAAATAATTACCCATTTTGCTAGTCGCATTCCAAAAATTATCTATGTAATAATGTATAAAGAGAAAAATATTCTGATGACGATGATTTGCTATATTTTTTTGTAGTAACCAAATTTAATCGATTTTTTCTTGCTTTTCTATTTAATGTTCAATCGCCCCAAGCATCTCGTCCAAAATTGAACGTTATAGAAAATGAACCAAAACAAAAATAACAAGGAGTTGCACTAAGTCGTGCTAAGCATACCCCCACTCGGCCATTCAGAAAACAGGAAGTAGATGACCGACTGACCTGGAAAGGGGAGGCACGTTACAACTCATCATGCTAAAGCTGTATACCAAATTTGAAATCAATCCCTTCTCTAGAAGCCGAAAAATCTGTTACGAAAAATTGTCTATTTTTGACCCATAAAAAGTCTAAGTCAGTTGGAAAACAGGAAGTAGATGATGGACAGACCTGGAAAGGGGAGGCACGGTATAACTAATCATGCTGAAGCTGTGTACCAAATTTGAAACCAATCCATCCAGTAGAAGCCGAGAAATCTGTTACGAAAAATTTCACTTTTCAAATTTTTTACCCTTTTTAAGTCTAAGTCGGCTCGAAAAACAGGAAGTAGATGATGGACTGACCTGGAGAGGGGAGGCACGGTATAACTCATCATGCTGAAGCTGTGTACCAAATTTGAAACCAATCCATCCAGTAGAAGCCGAGAAATCTGTTACGAAAAATTTCACTTTTCAAATTTTTTACCCTTTTTAAGTCTAAGTCGGCTCGAAAAACAGGAAGTAGATGATGGACTGACCTGGAGAGGGGAGGCACGGTATAACTCATCATGCTGAAGCTGTGTACCAAATTTGAAACCAATCCATCCAGTAGAAGCCGAGAAATCTGTTACGAAAAATTTCGCATTTCAAATTTTTTTCCCCCTAAAAAAGTCTAAGTCGGCTTGGAAAACAGGAAGTAGATGATGGACTGACCTGGAAAGGGTAGGCATAGTATAACTCATCATGCTGAAGCTGTGTACCAAATTTGAAACCAATCCATCCAGTAGAAGCAGAGAAATTGACCCGGACGGACAGACAGACAGACGGACGGACAGACGGACGGACGGACGGACGGACAAGGTGATTGCAATATAGCCCCCTCTCTTACGAGTGGGGGTATAACTACGATGATTTCAAATCTTATTTGACTGCATCGATTCGAAATAAAATCTTTTTTATTCGTTCATTAAACAATGTAAACAATGGCACTAAACATGTTAACATTACATTTATTTTACAGAATTATGCTGTGCTCGCATTTAGGTAATGCCTATTTCATATTAATCATTAAGGCATGCTCCATGGAATGTGTATGAAACTTCAAAGCTGTATTGTAGTATTGTAAAGAGCATTTGAGTTTTATTGTTAATTCTCAAAATCTGTTATTTTCCATCAAAAATGAAGTTTTTTTCCAAAAATATTAAACAGATTTGCACGAAATTTTACTATGCAAATAATGACATTCTACTTAGCAGCTGTACAAAATTTCAGAACTATTGTTAATTGTTTTTGAGTTTTAATGTTCACAATGTCCAATTTTCAAAATCTGTGATTTTCGATAAAATATGAAGTTTTTTTTTTCAAAAATATTTCACATTTTTGCATGAAATTTTAATATGCAAATTATGACATGCTACTTTTAAGTAGCTGAACAAAATTTGAGAACTGTGTTGTTAATAGTTTTTGACATAAAAAAAGGATTAGCGTAGTTACACTCAATATCATATGCAAACAGAAAAAGACAGACTATGATTTTATTTGTTTTGTTTATAAAATATTGGCTGTTTCAATTTTCTGATTGCAAGTTGGGGTAGTTATGATATAAACATATGTACTCATCAAACTTACTGCTGGTTGTGTATCAGCTAAACACAGTTCAAAGTCCATGATTTGTTCTGGAGAGATATTCAGTTGATCACAGATAAGTTTGATTAAGGCAGGCTGGTGTTTGTCACACTGAAATAATAAATTATTACAGGTATACATTGCTTACAAAATTTGGGTTAGTAGGTTAAATAGAATATATTTTTTAATTATTCTCTATTCAGAAGAGGTTTCCTTATTTAAATAGTGCTTAGTGAAATTAATAATAAAATGTCTCATGTATTATGGTCTGCATCAAAAATAGTTGTTTTATAAGATCTTCTATAATATGTTAAACAGCATGTGTTTTCTGGAAGGGAAATGCTTTAGTTTATATTTTAACAAAAATCAAATTATAATGATGGAGTAATTTTGAAATAACTAAAAAACATCATAAGAATCAAATGTAGGAAAAATAAATGTTCATGCACATGTCTTACAAAAATTGATGAACTAACGTCGTAGGTTTAGCAATTCGTTTATTCATAAAAGAAACTGTCTTAAGTATCTTCTATAAACACTCAAAATGCCCTCATAGACAAAACTTTACATTATACAGTATTTTAGAATTTTTATAGTATCAAGCATAAGCATATAAAACCTATTAGCTTATAGACAATGGTTAAGCATGGTTACTCTTCATGTGTAAGAATTTCAGTCTTTACTTGAACTTTACTTTAAAAATAATAAAAAAAAAAAAACAATTTTGCATACAGACCCCTATCTTTAATGAATTAATCAATTGTATAGATCTAAAAATATTGCTGTATTAAGAATAAACAAGTGTGGCCACTAAAATTATGTCTCGCCTGCCGGCACCATCACTTAAATCAACTACCTAAGCTTTCATTTCTTGATATAAACACAAAAAAGTGTTTGTAAACCCAATATCAGATGCCTAGTTACTATACTTTTCAAGCAATTCCTTGTCCACACAAGTATTACACCGGTAAAAATGCCACGCATGTGATACATATGTGTCACATGTGTTTCACATATGTGTGACACGCATGTGAATTAGATGTTTCCTGCCACACATGTATCACATGTGTAGATTTCAAAATAATTTGAAATATATTCATATGATTTTATGCATGCATCGTGCTTATGTGAAATTTCAACATGTGTTTCACATATGTGAAACGCATGTGCCTCACACATGTGACACACATGTAATACACGCATGTGTCACATGCGAGTCTACAAACGCATGTGAATCACATGTGACACAGGTGTGGCATTTTACATGTCTTTCACATGTGTGGCATTTTTTGCAGTGTACAAAAAGTTTTCTGCCTGAAAAAAAAAGACCAGAGTTCACAGAGACACTAGAGCGTGAAAATGGGGTCAGGGTCATACGACATGGTGACAGTTGCTTCGGCGGAAAGTAATACCTATGTCTCGCATTTGGCCACTATTCCTCGCAGGCGAGACAAAAAAAAAACATGCTGCAACTATGTGGTAAAAGAGGCCTAGAATATTACAATGTTATACAAATCTAAAGGTGTTTTTCATGTCAAATTTTTTATGCTATATATTAACAAAGAATCACATGGACACATGATTATCTTTATGTCATTTGATGTTGTGATCATTTATCATCTCCAACAAAAATCATAAAATTCTAGATATAAAGAAATTCAGAAGTGACCATCCTTAACAAATGAATAATGCTTGCTTCATTGATAAATGCTTCACCTGTCTTGATTTGTCTTTGTCCTTATCTTCCTTGATACCCTGTAGTTCTTGTTGAACAGCAGTAGCTAACACAGGACATCTGCAGATAAATTATCATAGTATAAACGATTTTTAAAAAAATAATCACTTATCAGGTGTAAAAGGAGAGGAAGTGGTAGTTTCAATCAGACTCTGGACAGGCAGTCAGATTATATGCTTATTGTCAGATCACATATAATAAAGATAAGGTCAAAAGTGTATGTGAAAGGTTCTGAACATTACTAACACAGTTTGCAGCCAGCAAATGTAAAAAATGAGGTATTGAAAAATAATGATTCCTTTAAATGAAGTCTAAAAATAAAGCAACTAACATTTTGGTCTTTTGATAAACATGTGCCGGTACAGTACTTATACTACTTGTTTAGATCAAATTTTTCATTTTGGTCCATGGCTACACTTACACATTTGACTCCTTATTTGGACCAAACTTTTCATTATGGTCACTCATCAGATGTATGACAATGTTTGGGACCCTGAGTATTGGTTTTCACTGTGGTCAGTGGTTATACTTACACATTGGACTCCTTATTTGGACCAAACTTTTCATTATGGTCCCTCATCAGATGTATGGCAATGTTTGGGACCCTGAGTATTGGTTTTCACTGTGGTCAGTGGTTATACTTACACATTGGACTCCTTATTTGGACCAAACTTTTCATGGGTCCCTCATCAGATGTATGGCAATGTTTGGGACCCTGAGTATTGGTTTTCACTGTGGTCAGTGGTTATACTTACACATTGGACTCCTTATTTGGACCAAACTTTTCATGGGTCCCTCATCAGATGTATGGCAATGTTTGGGACCCTGAGTATTGGTTTTCACTGTGGTCAGTTGTTAAACTTACACATTGGACTCCTTATTCGGACCAAACTTTTCATTGTGGTCCCTCATTAGATGAATGGCAATGTTTGGGACCCTGAGTATTGGTTTCTGTATGTGGACTAGCTTGTGCTCAATGTTACCATTGTTCTATAAAAAAAACTCTATCATAAAATAAAGAGATACAAGTACATTTATAGCTTTGTTGTTGTTGGTGTTGTTACCTTTATACATGTATAATGTATAGTGATCAGAGATCTCCAAAAGAAGGTAAAAAATGGTAGGATTTCATTCAACAGGAAATAGGTGAGCGACAGACCTGAAATCAGATCCAACATTATTGGCCCCCACCTCGATGCTGTATACCAAATATCAAGTGACTGTGATTAGTGGTTGTTGAGAAAACTGTTACAAAAAATTCTTTCCTGCATGTCTATCTGTTGTCCGCCATTCACCATTTTATAACCAGGATTTTTCACTCCATGAAACTGTACAAATCATTCTGTCTCAAAATAGTTTGGACAAGACATTGAAACATTTCCCTGTGTTAAATATAACTAGAATGGCAGTCTTCCATAGAAAACGTATGTCACCTGTGTCTTAAAATATTCGGTAAACAGGAAGTAGACGAGTTGAGATTGCTTTACACCTTATGGTACTATCGCGGGAAGCTACATGCCAAATAACAAGAGCTGTGTCATGTAGTTGCCCAGAAAACTGTGAGGGAAATTTATGTGACGTCCCAGGACAACACAAGAAAATGACGCAAGAAGACGGATAGAGTCAAAGTGACTACTATATGTCGCTTTGCAACACGTTGCAGGTGACAAAATGAACTGTTCTGTATCTTACTTAACTTACCTTGACTAAAACTCTTCCTCCAACTGTGAGATCTCTATCAAACCATGTGTGCCAAATACCACCCCCATAGCACTCCACACCCACCATTGCATAACCAGATTTGTTCGTCTTGGATGTGGGTTTCACCTAAAAGATATTTTCAAATGTAAAAACATTAACATTAAAATTGTACTTTATATTAAAAATATACATATATGCTTATTCAAGTTCAAAACAACAAAAATATAAAGATATGTAAAAAAATTTAAGATCAGAATTTGCACTGGTATGTCAGGTTTGTGCTTTTCTTTGATCCTAACATGTATGCTGTGATAGTGTGAAAATTAAGTATTAAGAATATCATTTGAACTACTGTAAACCGGGAAATTTTCGCGCCGTCTTATTTTCGCGGTATCACGACTGAATTTAAGTTCACGAAGTTTTAAATTCGTGCTGAAATGTTATTGTCAATAGACTACAATAGAAGACAAGTTTATTCGCGCCGTCTAATTTTCGCGCTAGCAACATCATCGCGAAAATCGCGAAAATAAAACTGCCGCGAAAATTTCCCGGTTTACAGTATTATATATCTATTACACTTTGTCACACTATCTGTGTGTGCCCCTAATATACTAAAACCATTCCCTGGCTTGTAGTTTACAGTATTTTACCTTGAGACATGGGCTATCTGTGTGTGCCCCTACTATACTAAAACCGTTCCCTGGCTTGTCGTTTACAGTATTTTACCTTGAGACATGGGCTATCTGTGTGTGCCCCTACTATACTAAAACCGTTCCCTGGCTTGTCGTTTACAGTATTTTACCTTGAGACATGGGCTATCTGTGTGTGCCCCTACTATACTATAACCGTTCCCTGGCTTGTAGTTTACAGTATTTTACCTTGAGACATGGGCTATCTGTGTGTGCCCCTACTATACTAAAACCGTTCCCTGGCTTGTAGTTTACAGTATTTAACCCTGAGACATGGGCTATCTGTATGTGCTCCTACTATACTAAAACCATTCCCTGGCTTGTCGTTTACAGTATTTTACCTTGAGACATGGGCTATCTGTGTGTGCCCCTACTATACTAAAACCATTCCCTGGCTTGTAGTTTACAGTATTTTACCTTCAGACATGGGCTATCTGTGTGTGCCCCTACTATACTAAAACCATTCCCTGGCTTGTAGTTTCCTCCTACAGCAAAAGCTATGATTGTCGATTGGTTCCTTGTCATGAAATACTACAAAACGAAAATACAAAATTATGCTTGAATCAACAAGTGCATCTAACACATTTACTGGCTATACTTGTATATTATATGCTACCTTTATATACAAAAAAGACAATAAATTTAGAGGTCTATCCATCCAGGATTTTAGGTTAGGAAGGGCATAAAAAAATTAAGTTGTTGTTTTTTGTAGAGGGAATCATGGTACAAATTTTTCTAGTGTTTTTTTTTTTTTTACATGGACTTTGTGCAAAAAACATAATGTTTGTCAGTTTTAGGAAGGTGTATGCCCAGTACACCTTTGATAGCTTTTCTTTGATCTGTGCCTGCTGTCATTAGCATGGCCATAGAATAAGACAGGCAACATTAAACAGCACAAGGACATGATTATATCATTTCTATAGTAAATTTTGGTATATCATGCTTACTTTGTCCAAAGGCTTGATGGACCATGTTTCTGTTTCTCTCAGCTCTTTAAATCCTGCTGCAGCTAACAGCTTCTTGACTTCATCAACAGCTGCAAAAATATCATAAATTTCACCATTTTGGAATCTTCACTGTGCAACAGATTCTTTGTACATAGTATATCATTTTTAATTTCTAAATCAACATTGCACTAAATTTCCAAATATATATCATGAAGTTTCACTTTTTTTAATTATTGGGTTTTTTGAGTCCTGATAAAGATATTTTTCAATGTACATTGTATATTTACACATCATTAATGTAGGTTGTCTTTTATGAGCACTATAGAATTGAGGCTTTTTTTTATTGAGCCCTTTTTAACAGCAAGCTTATACAATGAGACTGCCTTTCTGCCTTATTAAATTTACATTGGGTTTCATGGTTCAAACCTGTCTAAAGAATTTAACATAAAAATCAAATCTTTCTCTTCCAAGGACACTGAGATTATTATTCATTATCATTTTGTGTGTACCCCCTCAGTACTGAAAATCTGACTAATTACGACAATTCTAGAAAACAGATTTAATTGCTTAACATAATCAAGGTTTTTACCATGGAATGGAGAAGGACACTTGTTTATAAAGGAAACAAATTGTTTAGCAGCTCCTAAAACTTTATCTGTTGATGCCTGAAAAATAAAATGCATTACCAGTAATATAGGAATCATTCCATGTATATTTTTCTTTTAAAAAAATGTGAAAACTATAATCTTTGTTTATCTTTTTTATTTTGAACATGGACTCATACATAGGTCCTTTTTCAAAAGACAGTGGTACCTCGTACAAACAGTATGTACAATAAGCTGTGTGACTTTTCATACAAACTTTTTTATCTAATCAAAATGATTAGTTACTAATCATCCTTTAGACCATTGGCCAAACCAAACCTTTTTTCTATTTAAGAAAAATAATCAAATTATTATACATACATAAGGATGATTTCTTTAACAGGCTTCAGTAAAAGCCTTTAATAAAGGCTCAAATTCTTCTTCGACCAATGTTGAATTTGGTCCGTGACTTCCATGCGTAGTTTCTATCTGCTCTATAGTTGTAAAGAAGTTCTTGGTTTTACCAGTGTCTATCAAGTTGGTTTTTGAAGCTGTTATTGATGGTGCATTCACAACGTTATCAGGTAATTTATTCCAGATTTTCGAAGCTCTGATGGAAAAGAAATTTCTTCTGCTCTCAAGTGTTGGTCTTTGCTGAATAATTTTCAAATTTTTGGTCCTTGTACTATATCTGATGTTGGTGTCCTTGATTAGTTTTATGCAATTGTGGCCAATATTAATGTGTTATCTTATATAGTTTAATTATATCCCCTCTTGCCCTTCTGTAGCTTAAAGTTGGTAGTTTCAATTTCCTTAGTCTTTCTGGGTAAGAGAGGTTACCAAGGCCCGGAATTTGTTTGGTGGCTCTTTTCTGGACTTGCTCAATCTTGTCTATCATCTTTTTTTTTGGTATGGTGCCGATATGATGCCAGCATAGTCAAGTTGTGATCTTACCATATGGCTTTGTAGAGTTGTAGAAAGGTCTCAACTGTCAGGTTTCTAAATGATCATCTGATGATTGCAAAAATGGAGTTTGCCTTGTTGACCTTTTCGTTTATGTTTTTCTCAAATTTAAGTTGGTATTAGTATTATTTTAAAGACTTTTAAGGTACTACTAATCTTAAAATATATGTGTAAAGGTGAATTTTTACAATAATAAATATATTAATACATATACTGATAAATTAATAATAATCATGATTTGAAATTGTGAAAGGGTTATATCTCCTATATTCTTCATGTTCTTATTCCTATGATGCAAAATCTCTTGGTAATATTGTTTTCCGCTGTCTCCAGATACAAACCTTTTTGGTTTGTTTGCTTGTTTGTTTTTTTGTAACTTTGTTGTTGAATGATTGAAATACATGTAATGCCAATGTATAAAATAAAGAGGTTTATGCAGATATATGGTTAAAAATTCTTATAAAAGAGAAATTCAATATACTTGAGCAGACGTATGATTTGTTTCAAACATTTATGTGTCAATTCATGGTACAAAATTGTATGTCACCTAAATTGATACGATTGTTCTGAATTAACTTTTTAAAAAAAATCATTGAATATCCTAAAAGTTAAAAAATTATACTAGCAACAATTTAATTAGATTGTTGATAAGGTTGTAACGATAATTAACAGCATTTCATTTGGTTAAAAAAAGTTTGTATAAATAACCACACAGCTAATCTTAAAAATTGTTTTATGAGGAACCACTGTCTTTTCAACTAATCTAACATTTTGGCAAATTAAAACTAGATCACTAATCTTGTTTAAAAGTAATGAAACTAATAATTTCTTTATCTTAATGAATTAGTGTGAAGAACAACACCATAATGTCATTACCTTCTCCTTAATTAAACTCTGAATTATTGAAAATTATATAAAAAAAAGTAAATTGGTTGGAGTGAATAACCAAAATATGATCATGATTGTGGTGATTGCATCTTGATCCAAGCACAAGTTAAATTTGAGTTGCATTTCTGCACGAGTGATTACATCTTGGTTATTCATGGGTCAGGGACCTAATTGATAATTGAATTCATTACAAAGATAAGACACCCATATTTTTCCACTTCTTAACAAATTTATGAATGGAAAAGGAATTTAGATATCAGCTGTCATGTAAATGACACTTTACATTTGACAATTTGGTGAGAAAAGATGCAAGAGTGAAAATGTTTTGTTTATTTCACACTGTGAATGAATATGCAAGATTCATATTAAGACCAGAAATTATTCTGACAGGCGGCGGACTGAAAATTAGGTCGTTTAAAATGATGTCACATCAAGAAATCTGGGCTGAAACAACAAACCTTCAACAGTAAACAAGGGACAGTTCTGTACTTACCATGCTTACTGTTTATTTACAACTTTGAACAAATAAAAAAGTAACATTTCAGGTAGGGTCACTATTTTCTGTTATAGACAAAATAATTCGATACTTTTAAGCACTATAAATAAGACATTTAAAAAAAAATAATTTCATTGCCGTCTTCTACAGAGTATCAAAACAAAGATGATTCAGTAGCCCATTAAACCAGTAACAAGATTGCTACGCGTAGCCATGTGTCCCCTGCCGCCGCATAAAAGTTGTGTGGTATGTCAATTTGAGCGATATATCCTCTGGGAAACGATGAAAATTGGTTGTCAAAATATGGGATGATCACCTACTAATAGTACCCTATCAGTGTGTAAAGTTTCAGCAACATCCATTCAGTAGTATCCAAGGAGTTGCACCCACAAAAATGTTTGACATGACAAAGTCCCATTTTTGACCAGAAAATCACAAATTCGTAAATAACTCGAAAACCGTAAATATCGCTTAGAAATTTTTTTTCGTATTATTATAGAGTACCTTTTGCTCTATCAGCCTACACAATTTCAGAACCCTGCACATGTGCACCTAGGTAACCGAGATATTGAATGTCCTATATTTTGACCCTTCTTCCCCGTTTCCATGGAAACGGCGGCCATTTTGAAAATTTCAAATATGGGATGATCACCTACTAATAGTACCCTATCCGTGTGTAAAGTTTCAGCAACATCCGTCCAGTCATGTCAGTAGTGTCCGAGGAGTTGCACCCACAAAAAACATGACGGACGGACGGACGGAGACCATTACTAAGTCCCTCCGACACGTTGCGGCGGGGGACAAAAATGTCATAGAAATGACAGATCAAAGACAGTAATGGACATGGTCTGAGTCCCATCTATTGATTAAACATTTGCATTCGACTGTTCGAGAAAAAGAAAGTGGTGGGTACAAAATGCATTACAATATTTGCGGCTATGAGGTGAAAGAGGGAATTCATCACAAATATTACCATGTCAAATGTTCCTTTTTTACACGCTGTAATGTAAAGGCTATTATAGCAACAAGAAAACTGATGAATAATGAAAGTGTTGCCGGCCTGTCAAGCGTCTCCTCGACTCAGATTAAACAACATTTGCGATGTTTCAGTCCCTTATATTTTCTACACCTTTTTAATTTTCAAACTTTTGATATTTATAATCTTTTTAAAATGTCCATTGCCACAGTATTTTTATTTGTTCACTTTACAATAACGTTTAACTACGTTTTTTCCTCGCCAAGTAACTGCAATCCTCCTCTGTGTAAGTTAAATATCAAGTTGTTTCTTATCACTTATAGTTTATTTTTCAGCACGTTATCATACATGTACATTTTATACAGATGGTGACTGTACCTAACAATGCTAGAAAAACAAACAATGCTTACATCTAGGTGTGTACTGACAGAAACCTATAACCTACAGATAAATCAAGCAAAAGTTGAACCAGCAACGAGCATGTTGTAGTAGTCGTACATGTATATCCAATAAACATTCTTCCAATTTCGATTTTTTTTGGTAATTGTCGAAATCTTACCTCAAATTACTGGATAACTGGTTGCCGACGTCAATTGCACGTAAAAGGGAATTTTTAAAGTTCATTATTTAAGTGTAAAATGATTTGGTTTGGAAGGATCCTCGGAGTAAAACAAATTATTTCATTTCATGTTTGGTTGTTTTCCATTAGAAAACACATTTAATAGATTGATAGAATTATTCAGTCCCAGTGCTCTCTTCTAAAAAAGCTGCCATTTTCCCCCCATTGACCTCTGGTGACCCCTATTCTAACATCTGGAACGTTCCGGAATGGCACTTTGGAAGATCGTCTATGGGTTAAAGCTGTAAAACTGGGGACAAAGATCAACAGCAGTGATTTTTCTAGCGCTCGCCACTTTCGTCATTGGCGAAAAGATATTTAAATTGACGAAAAAAATTTAAACCATTTTCGCCACTTTGATTTTCAAAAGTGTAGAAAATCATCGTAAATTTTTACGATAATCAGTTAAAACTTTCGTCATTGAATAAACAACAGATTTTAATCTGAAGACCTATTGATTTATAACCCCAAGCTGAGCTCTGCATGGACACTGGATATGTTTTGACAGTTAATTAACGGTTGTTTATATGGTCATAATAACAGGTGCTTGACCATCGCTGATTGATTTTGAAATCAATCATGAATGAAATATTATTGACCAATCAAAATTAAGTTTATTTTTATATGAGCTGATTTAAATATTGATTTGTTTGTCAACCCACGTGCTCTGACCATGTTGGCTAAAAAGATAATTATTGTTTGTAAATATCAGAAAAGTGAAAGTAAATATAAATGAAAGGATTTACCTTCATGAAATTATTTTATAAAGAACATTCCTGAAATCCAAACACATCCTTTTTCATGCATTATAAAAAGGAGATCAGATGAGAGAACTTTGTTTACATTTTCGATCTCCATTCGGCCCATTATAACATTAACAAAAAAATTAGGAAGAAAGCAATGACTCATTGCTTTCTTCCATTATGACTGAACCTTTTTGATCAGAGACTGAAATCAGTTTAAAATTCATTTTTTTAAACAAAAAACAATTTATACTAGCAAGAATTTATAAACATAAAACTTATGAGTAAAGCCCCTTAGGACATGTAGGATGTTCTGCTGTCTGGAAATTCCTCCTTTTAGGGACCACCAGTCACAATTACATAAATGTATAATTACCATTGTGAAATTGGTAAAACAGAAACAGAACCGCTTCTTCTAATGAGAAAAAAAGTAAGAGAGATTTTGAGCTATCCATGAGCATGTAAAACTTGAGTAATGCTTGTTTTTATTTACTTAATTTGTAAAAAGGGGGGATTGTTATCATTTGTTTTTGACCTAGAATATAAAAGCAAAGAATCTGCAGTACATTAATGAAAACCTAAAACATTATGACAGTGATCTATTTTGTTACAAGATATGATTAAGAGTAGAAAATAAATTCAACAAATGTTTAAATATAATATTTTATTGAACATGATAACTGTGGTAATCTGTGTCTTGTCCATGGTACTGAAAATATAATATACTTACATATAGCTATATATAGCCAGCATATATAGGAATTTGCATATCAGTATTTTTGCTTCAACCAGACTGGCAGAAGCATTCATGGATTAAAAAATGTTCGAACATTTTGGTCGACCGCTAATGTGACTAAAGCCCTCAAAATTCTAGAAAAAACCCTGTCAACAGCACCATCTCACTGCAGTACACAACAACATAAACTTCAGTTTCCAACCTTAAATATCCTATGAACTTTTAAAATGCAGTGCTATTACATCTGATACCCGAGAACAAGGAAATAATATGATGCAGGTTAAACCTGCTAAGCTCCCACAGATAAAGTCACTTTCTTATATATATGGTATATTATACTTTAATTAAAGCAAGAACTCGTTATCTTTAAATAACAGCAAGAAATGCAAGGTTTTGCATGATTTTGAAAAAGGAACGTTCCTGCAAACAGAACAAGGAAGTGATTTTATCTAAAACCATATATGTTAAAAATAGACGATTGTTTTAGGACGTCGTAGAAGACTCCATTAAAGAATTTCTACTTTAATTTTTGGGTGCAAATTGAAAGTCTAAAGAGAACAAAGAAAATTAATTTTTTGTGGTTTTTCTAGGAATATTGAAAGGGGGAAGGTTGGGCCCAAAATAACTAATTTAATCCGGCCACATATTATATATGCCTGTCCTAATTAGCCAGGAATCCTTGACAAAACTTTGATTTGTTATTGTCTTATTGATGTTATCTGTTCCTTGTTTAAGAAGGGAGTCTATCAGTGACTATTTCAGGACTGGATTTGAATTTTATGCATTTTATTTAGACCATGGGCCAATAAACGTGTTATTAGGTGCAGATTTCGGTTAAAGGCATCATTCTCAGTCAATTTAGCTCCCGCCCAGCAGGAGCTTATTAATGCAGTGTATGAAGAACAGCTCTAATTGTTGTTTTCCCAGAACCATTGGAGAGAATGAGGCAATAGTGTGTGATATTCAAATTCTGTATTAATGATAAGCCAGATTTAGGCGAGCATCATAATATAGAGGAGATCCGAATCCTTTCACCCAATTACTAATAGATAACAAGTCAGCTTATCATATTCCTTCCCATCTCTTCTCTGCAGCTTATCCTTAAACCTGATCTGATAAAGTGATTTATTTATTTTTTACCATTGGGTACTTATGTCCAATATAATCCACATTTTTTTCTAAACCACTCATTTGAATGTTTGATTCATGAAACATGTAATCAATTTTTATGACACAGATGGGCACATCCTAATTTTAAAAGTTCATCGGATTGGGGTTTTTTTTGGGGGGGGAGGGGGGGGGCTGGTAGCGTGGATGTTATTTATTTATTCTGCAATAATTTATTATTTCCCTTAATTTGTTTAGATAAAATTTAAAAAAAAAATGTTACAAGTCCTTTTTTGTTTCTTTATTGTAGGTATAAAGTTTTCCAATAATTCATGGTATCAAGAAAAGAAAGTAAACCAGCCATGGATAATATTCTGCTATGAGGGAAGAGAAGAGCATTTGTTACAACTCTGGGCTAATCCTGTGGTAAAAAAGATTGCTTTTATAGTTAAATAAATGTACACAATATTACAAATGTGTTAAAAATACACTTTCATATGTTGTTCATCAGAAATAAAAAAACATCAGTGCCTGGATTCATAAAACATCTCAAATTAGAGGACTTCCTCAAGTTCAATTCTCTATTAAAAATTCCTGTATTAATTTGAGGAAATTTTCTAAGAGGAAAAATTCAACTGTAGGATGTTTTATCCAGGCCAGATCTGACGCATAAAAGATAGAGTAAGCTCAGTTGTTCCAAAAGGGTAAACAGTTCCTGTTATTGAAACACATCCATCACATAGACAAGATAAGTATACTGGTATGTCAAATAACAGTGTATTACATTGGTAACTGTATATACAAGAAAAAAAAAGTTTTGTTAGATAAATGGCTATGTTAGATAAATTCTTTACTTTTATTATCAGTTAAGACTAGATGCAAAGAATGGAACAGGAGAATCCTTTAAATTCATCTATGGGGATTCACCAGGACAAGTTGAAGAAAAGAAGGAAAGTGCTATACAGCTTCCACAAATTATACAGAACCTTAAATTCATGTACAATGTGGATTTTAAAGATATGTCATTCTCTCCCTTTAACCAAAGTTGCATCGGTATCCATAGCAACCAGCAGTACAAAGCGACATATAAGTATAAAAGTAGGTTTTTGGGATTAGGATATAACTTGACTTTTTGCCTGAACGTTGGTTTTAGTGAGATGAATTTTAATCCATTTATATTCAGCTGTGTTGGCCTTCACTCAAAACAACGTTTCAAGGCTTCATTTGTAAACAAGTGTAAGTTTCTTTTTATTTCTTTGCTTTGAATGTCTAGGATCATAATTAACCTTCATAATAGTGCATTTGCCAATTGTTGTTCACTATGATTATTTTGGGTACTTAGTCATATTTTTACTGGATTTTACTGTTACCGTCGGTAACCAGCCACCGGACAAGGAATAGAACATCGCTTGCTCTCAATGCAATTCCGATATTTTGAATACACTAATCAAAGCATATTTGAATGATTTTGATATCGTAGTATGAAATGATGTGGTATATTTCATTAGAATATGGTGTCAATAACATTTAAATCTCTGTAAGTTGTTTAAATTTTTCATGTGAATTATCCAAGACGTACATGATAAAATCCGAGGCTTGTCCTACCTCTATCCATTTGGAAATCAACGGGATTTTTCATAACGGTATTGAAAACGGTAAAATTAAACCGATCACGGAATAAGAATTCGATATTAATTGGCAAATGGTCTATTGCTTTTAGATGTTGATGTCCAGGTTTTGCACAGTTACTTCACAAGCCTTAAAAATGTCAGTGTTGGTGCAAGTTAAAAATGTCAGTGATGGTGCACTGTATATTACTCTGATCTCTACTATCCAATAAAATTTATAGGAATCAGTCTTTCTACAAATGTTATTATACCCCACGCAACGAAGTTGCGAAGGGTATAATGTTTTTGACTGGTCCCTCTATGATCAAAGTTTGTGAAAACTACAGAACAAAATTTAAGGAAACTTGGTATGCAAGAAGTACACCATATGTAGTTGTGCATATCACCAGGAATATTTGATCCACAAATTTTTGTGGGATTTATGGCCCTTTGGACTTAGAAATTTGCAGAAAATCATGATTACAGTTTGTGAACGCAACTCCTCTTAAACTACTGAACAGAATTTAATGAAACATGGTATGCAAGAAGTACACCATATGTAGTTGTGCATATTACCAGGAATTTTTTATCCGAAAATTTTTGTGGGAGTTATGGCCCTTTGGACTTAGAAATTTGCAGAATATCATGATTACAGTTTGTGAGCGCAGCTCCTCTTAAATTACTGAACAGAATTTAACAAAACTTGGTATGCAAGAAGAACACCATATGTTGTTGTGCATGTTACCAGGAATTTTTTATCCACAAATTTTTTGTGAGAGTTATGGCCCTTTGGACTTAGAAATTTGCAGAAAATCATGATTACAGCTTGTGAATGCTCTAAAACTACAGAAGAGAATTTAACAAAACTCGGTATGCAAGAAGTACACCATATTGTGGGATACGTTTTTAGATCTGTCGATCAACTACTTCCAGTTTAATAAACTGACTTAGATTTTTTTCACTAAATTTTCAGGGTTGAAAATTTTCATCACAGATTCTTTTAATCATAGTCTTTTGATACTATGTGCTTAGCTTTAGGAGTCCCATATGGTGGGATACATTTTCAGGTCTGTCACTCTTTTACTTCCTGTTTAACGAGCCTACCTTGCAAGACAACAACTCTGACTTTTTTATTCCTAACTTGAAATAGATAATCTCTATCCATAATGTGGACGCGTTGGGCATGAGAGCGTGCTCACTAAGGTTCTTTCATTTAAAATGAAAAATTTAATGATTCGTTATCAGTAGAATTGAATAAAATTTTATAAGTGTACATGAATCAAGAATAATATGGTGCCATCCATTGTCTGCAACTGAATTGCCATAAATGGCTTTTTTTTTTTCCCAATAAGATTAAATATTTCCAAATGATTGAATTACAGGCAGAAAAAATGACATGATGTTTTTACATGGTGTAATGACTGGTTTAAATATTCTGTTCTCCCTATTTGTCTTTTTATACCCCCCACATCAAAAGTGGGGGGTATATAGTGATAGGGGTGTCCGTCCTTCCGTCCATCCTTCCGTTACACTTCAGGGTACCCATCTCTTATCCACAACTCATCCTAAACCCCTTGATGGATTGTCATGAAACTTTTACACAATCTTTGTAACATAATATTGATGTGCACCTACTATTTGAAAGTTTGATCAGAATGATTTTGGGGTTTCCCATAGCAATACATGGACTTAGCCATTCGACTACATTGTGGTGCCCAATTCTTATCCACAACTCATCCTAAACCCCTTGATGGATTGTCATGAAACTTTTACACAATCTTTGTAACATAATATAGATGTGCACCTACTATTTGAAAGTTTGATCAGAATGATTTTGGGGTTTCCCATAGCAATACATGGACTCAGCCATTCGACTACATTGGGGTGCCCATCTCTTATCTGCAACTCCTCCAAAACCCATTGATGGATTTTCATGAAATCTACACACAATCTTCGTGACATGATGGAGATGTGCATCTCCTATTCTAAATTTTATCTGATTAATTTTTTTGGGGGAGGGGGGGTATTTATTTGTGAGCTGCAGCTTACAGTTTTTTTAGTTATCAAAGTTTCACACAGATATACATGTGGATCTTTTAGAATTTTCCCAGTTTTCATAAAATGACAAAGATTTTCTGAAATAAAAAAGTACAGGGACAGTTTTTAGAAATGCTAAAAAATCACTGACATGTGAATATCATCAAGGCCAAGACATTTAAATAAGCGGGGCTATTGTTAGGAGATTTGGACTTGTCACACTGAAGATATCTTCTATTTAGTGAACTAAATATTATTTCATAAGTTATGGCTGTCAGAGGCAACCTGTCCCTTGGATCTAGCTGGTGATGGGGTATCAATTTATCGTTGAATTATGTTGATTGGTTCATGAATTCCTGGTTAAGACAACTCCACCATATAAATCACTGGGAAAAAATGGCTTACTTTTATGGTTTGAGTGACACAAAAAAAATATTAAAATAGTCACAACAAAAAAACTTTCACAGTATATGGTGAATTTAAAAAAAGATGAAGCAAATAAAATAAGAATAAAATAAAACATACCTTGCTTGTTTTTCACTTTGATAGAGAAATGTGTATGTAAAACTTACAATTTATTTTTTAATATTACATGTACATATGCATTTTAGAAATACTTGGTATTTTGTTCCAGATGTGGAGATGTGGTATGTAGCATACCTTGCCCTAGGCATTGTGATATTTTTGTCTGCCAAACAGCTTAGTCAGTAAGTGCAAGCTTAAAATTCTCCAAAAATGTTGAAAATGTCAGCAATAGCTAAATATAGAATACTGAAACTTATCAAATGACATGTTAAAAACTTTGTAAGGGAATCATTTATGATTTTTTTTTTTAAATCAATGTTATATTTTTAAAATATAGAAATATTTTTTATTCAGTAAATGTAATACAGCTTTTGATTACAGAAGAAAGTCAATTTTCACATATTAAAAGTTTATATCATATTTTGAAATTTTTGAATGAATATTTATCTGATTTAAATATTTAAAGATACTGCGAAAGCAGGTCTAGTAATTGGGTCCGTCCGTCCGTCCCGCTATGGGGTGCCTGTCTTGTGTAATCTGAACCTCAAAAACTGAACGCTAGATCTTTCTGAAATTTAACACATTGATTACTGATATATTGAAGATATGCACTTCTCCTTTTTGGAGTCATTTTATAATTTTGTTCAGAAATTAGGGGCCCGAAAGGGGCCAAAAAAGCGACTTTTTTATTTGTTTCCACAATAACTTTTGTTTTGGGTGGTCAAATGCTATGAAACTTTACAGTAATGTTTTTTACCATAAAAGGAAGAGTGGGGCTGATTTTGGATGTCCCCACCTTTTTCGTTTAGAAATTAGGGGCCCAAAAGGGGCAAAAAAAGCGACTTTGTTATTTGTTTCCACAATAACATTTGTTCTGGTTGACCAAATGCTATGAAACTTTACAGTAATGTTACTTTCCATAAAAGAAGGGGTAGGGCTTATTTTGGGTGTCTCCTCTTTTTTGGGTTTAGAAATTAAGGGCCCTAAAGGGGCCAAAAAAGCTACTTTTTAATTTTTTTTCCACAATAACTTATGTTTTGGTTGACCAAATGCTATGAAACTTTACAGTAATGTTACTTCCCATAAAAGGAAAGGTGGGGCTGATTTAGGGTGTCCCCTCTTTTTTTGTTTAAGAATGAGGGGCCCAAAAGGGGCAAAAATATTACTTTTTTTTATTTACGGTGCAATTTAGAATTTTTTTTTACAAGTTAAGGGGAAAATAGAAACTTTTTTTATGCCCCCGGGACGACATGACGAATTTCCATCAAGCTTTTCTCAGAAACCGTAAATGGGAATGACTTGAAACTTGGTAGGATGGTTCAGTATTACAAACAATACGTCCTAAGCGAATTTTAGACCTGTCGGACATCTACTTCCTGTTTGGGGCTGGACCGATACCAAAATCGACATACAAAATTTCCATCAAGCTTTTCTCAGAAATCGTACATGGGAATGATTTGAAACTTGGTAGGATGGTTTAGTATGATTAACTATACCTCCTTAGCGACTTTCAGACCTGTTGGACTTCAACTTTTTATTTGAGGCCAGCGGGGGCATCCGTGTCCCATGGACACATTCTTTCTTTATTTTTTATATATTTTTAATATTGGATTACATGTGACAAATATGCTTTGTAAGTCCACCATAGGATGCAAATGTCAAAAATTATTAACTGTCCATATTGGATATAGAACGTATATGGTTCCATGTTTTGCCATGCAACACAGGGCCAGACATCGATTGGTCTTGTTTTCTTATGAATTATTTTATTATTTATCGTCCACCAGTCCGTCAGCCTGTCTGTGATCAAAATTTTCGTAACAGATATCTCAGCTATTATTAATTGTAGGCTTTTGATATTTGGTATGCAGCTTCAAGTGGGGGTGCCATATGGTGGGATATGTTTTCAGGTCTGTCGATCATCTGCTTCCTGTTTAATGAGCCGACTTAGACTTTTTTCACTAAATTTTCAGGGTTGAAAATTTTCGAAACAGATTTCTCAGCAACTATTAGTAATGTAGGTATTTGATATTTAGTATATGGCTTCAGGTAGGGGTTCCATATGGTGGGATTTGTTTTCAGGTCTGTTGATCATCTACTTCCTGTTTAACGAGCTGACTTAGACTTTTTTTCGCTAAATTTTCAGGGTTCAAAATTTTCGTCACAGATTTTTCATATTTTTTAATATTAATTATAGTCTTTTGATATTTTGTACGTAGCTATAGGAGTCCCATATGGTGGGATACATTTTCAGGTCTGTCACTCTTCTACTTCCTGTTTAATGATCCGACTTGGAAAGACTACAACTCCGACTTTTTTATTCCTAACTCAAAATAGATGATCTCTGTCCATAATGTGGATGCGTGGAGTATGTGAGCCTGCTCACTAAGGTTCTTTCATTTTGAAGAATATTTCTCTTCTGGTTACTGGTTACTATTATTCAGGGTATTTAAGAACAGTTGAATTTTAGTTCCTCTTGACATTTTTGCCTAATTTATGATTTCTATTTCTTAAAATAAATAAAATAGGTTTTATGGCAAATATTTTAAGACACGAAATAAATTCATAGGTCTATGATATATATTTTTTAGAAATGTAAAACTACAGTATGGATCAGGTGTCTCCTTAGGAGTGATAGCCTCATTATTGATTCTGATGATCATACTTCACAGAGTATTTCCACAGGTAAGAAATTATATTTGAATATTAGATTGGCAAGTGGTTACAATCTTGCTGTGTGGCAATATGAAAGGAAAAAATATCTTCTTGAGTACATTTCCCTTTTCCATCATTCACAAATATTTTTACCGCCCAACCATGTTTGTGTGTTGGCTATATAGGTTTACCTTGTTTGTCTATTCATCTGTACATCAGTAACCCTTTGGTTAAGTTCTTGGTTAAGGTCCATATCTCAGATACTAGATATTGGGGTGACTTGAGGGACAATGATATTTCACCACTAAATGTGTCTTAGGTAGTGTTATACCACCCACTAGAAATTATGTCACTGTAACCTAAAAATTATCCATGAATGACTTGAGTAAGTTCTTGGTTAAGATCCATATCTCGAATACTACATGTTTGGGGGGGGGGTCTATGGTATTTCATCAGTAGATGTGTCTTGGGTAGAGCTACACCACCTACTAGTAATAGGTCACTGTTACTTATATTTTACACTTGATTGACATTGGATAAGTTCTTGGTTAAGGTCAATAACTCGGATTTGAGATGTTGGAAGTCATTGATATATCACCACTAGATGTGTCTTAGGTATCAGGACATCACCCACTAGTAATTTTGTCACTGTGACCTATATATTACACATGAACAATTCTTGATTTAATAAGGTCTGTAAAACCCATGTAATACATGTAAGAGGTCAATGATATTTCAAGAATGGGAGGGTCATTTGTGACATAGACACATTTTCTAGTTGATATTGTAGGTAAAGTGAAAACTGTCCAAACCGAACCCTGACTAAACCAAATTTCACATCAAACCGAACAAATTCTCAAGTCCCAAAGAATTTTTGATAAAATATAAAGTAATTTAACCTGTTAAAAGCGAATACTGTCCATTCCGAATACCGAACCAATTTTAATTCCCTTTAGTTAATAAATCATATTATAATACCTTGTCCATACCGAATTCATCATAGAATTTTCTGCTTTTGCAATAGCAATTACATGTATGTTTTTTACAAGAAATTTAAAAGAATACCCAAGCTGTCAAAATGATTAGGATATGAGCATTTATTATCAAAACATGCAGTTATATAAATGTTTTGATAACAATTAGTTTCACAAACCTCAATTTTGTTAATGATTGTCACCAAAACATAACTTTATTAATGGTCTAATTATTGAGAAAATAATTTCATTGTTAAAAATGAAATATGTGAATAAGTGAATCACAAGCTACACCAAAAATAACCAAGATGAATTCAATTTTGTTACTAAAAGACTTTTACTTTAATAAATACATGTATATAATTATATTGCATTTTCAATTTCAAATTTTATGATAGACTTTCATTTTAGTTTCATATTTTTTTTATTTATCTATAATAGTCCATTTCCGGTTGTACTTGAACCCTGACAAAACCGAACACCTGCTAAAACCGAACAAATCCTTGAGTCCCATTACTGTTCGGTTTGGACAGGTTTCACTGTATAGATTTTGTATGTAAATTCCCCTTTATGACTATGTGATCATTGTTCAGGTTTAACTGGTTAACAAATATAAGACTTCTGCACATCCTCCCCTTGTTTATTGAGAGCAACCTCAAAACAAGTTGACCTGATAAATGTACTAGAATGCACCTTAAAATATAAAGATTAAAGATTTGGTCATCTTAAACTTTATTTTGTGATACTTACATAAGAAAATATATGAAGAAATGCTAGGCATTTTATTATAACATTAACAGTTATGGGGGTCCTGATGGGGGTCCTGATCACGGTCCACTGAAAATAAAATTTGGAGTTCACAGGAAATTAGCAAATATTTGAATAAATTCCCCAAATCACAATTCACAGGAAATATTACAACTGTAAAGATCTGTGGAGGCATCATTCACATATCAAGAAAAATTGTTTTAGCCAAGAACGGTTCACTGACAATGCCCTCATCACAGTCCACGAACAATTGTTTGCCTGAATCACAGTTCACAGAAAATTCAAATGGACGATCACACATCACAAAATTACCCCATCGGCCCCCTCAGTAATAATTTGTAAGCACTGTCATATTAATTTGTCAAAGAGAATGTATAACCCTTAAGTCTTCATAATGTTCACTATATTCAATATTTTTCAGAGTCTCAAAAAGCTTGGGTATTTGATGGTTGTTTCTAGTTGCTGTGCCTCTTTGTATTTCTGGCAGCTGTTTGCCACCTCATTTACTTCTATTATGATGTCATACTGGAAATGGTTGCTGGGATACCTTGCACTTACAGGATTTGTTAGCTTTGGAGTGTGCTATAAATATGGACCAATCACTGACCAGAAAAGTTTGAATATTTTACAATGGCTGATTCAAACCGTGGGTCTTTTCTTGATATATCAAGGGACACAAATACCACAGTTGTCTGTAGCTATTATCATTGTGACTTTAACTTTGTACAATTTACCAAGTGGGATATTCAGTAATAGATTAACAAGATATATCAGGTACCATATTCTATTTCCACTTACTTAGGTGTCAGTAGCATTGAACATTAATTTGATGTTTGATTCAGCTGTCATCTTCAAAAAAGTCACTCAAATTTTATGTTCCACATACATTTGTTAGTGGACCCAATTTTTCCTCCTTCACAGTCATGTTTTATATTTGTTAATTTGAATATTGAATCTCATAGAACTTAGTACATCAATACATCAGGACATGTATAAAAATAAAGTTATCTTATTATATAGATATAGGTGAAAGATCGTGATTTCCGAGTTAAGTAAATTTCTAGATTTTCACGGAGTTAATTACAGGATTTATCTAACTCGCGTGCGAATTTATCTAACCCTCGTGAAGTTTCCCGCGAAAAATATGTAGCGTAGATTAGTGCGCAATACACAATTCATTAATCAATAATTTCTTTCGTTTTCATTATTTGATGATCTATTAGTCACGTTTTTCCAAATTATCTATATAATAAATAGTATAACTAATTCGGGGTGACGAATATCAATTTTAATGTCACTCGTGTCGAATAACGCTAGGGGATTCAACTCGTGCGCGGAACAAGTTCCGCGGCACTTGTTGAATCCTGGCGTTATTCGAGACTCGTGACATTAAAATTGATATTCGCCACCACTCATTAGTTATACTATAAATAATTATTTTGCATATAAATCCATTAATTTTCCATCAAATATTGAAAACTTTAAATTTGTAGTGTAACAGAAATTGAGAATGGGCTATTTTTATGCTGGCACAGTCATCATAGTTTATAAAAAATATCTCCTCTTTGAACAATTTGTCGACCAATGAAATTAAATGTTGCCTTCAATTGAATTACATGTATAATTTATTAACACTGTAACTTTTCAGATATAAATTATTTAAACCCAAAATAAGATTACTCACAGAAGAAGAATACCAAAGACAGGGTATTGAAGAAACTAGGAAGGCTTTAGAAGAATTACGATCCTTTTGTCAGAGTCCTGATTGTAAACCATGGAGAGTAATTAGCAGACTGAAAAGTCCAGATAGGTAAGTTAAAAAATTGAAAAAATACATGTATTATTGTGGCTGAGGTCCGAACAAGCCTAGGGGTCTGGTCAATCCATTCATTTGTCCTTTAGTCATTCACCCAAGAACCAAAAGATATAATATGATGCAGGTTAAACCTGATGAGCTCCCGCAGATTAAGTAACTTTCTTGTATATGGTGCCTCATAATTTAATTAAAGCAAGAACTCATTATCTTTCAATGACAGCATGAAACGCAAGCTTTTTTGCATGATTTTGATGCAAATAGAACAAGGAAGTGAATTTGTGCGGACCTTGCAGAGGACATCCTAATTTCTACTTTCATTTTCGAATTCAAAGCCGGCTGAAGAGAAAATAACAGAAACAATTTTGTTTACTGAGGACAAAGTAAATGAAGTGACTGCATGGAATGAAATTTGTCTGCTGAAATTTTCAAGTTATTTGTTTGGTTGACAATACATCGCTTTTTTTAGGGGGGGGGCTTGTTTCGCGAAAATTAGAATGACCGTTTCCCGCGCTTCTGTCATTTTGTTTTGATGGGCACGACCTCTAGTGATAAGAATGCCTGTAGTACTATTTTTTTTAAATTCTTTATGTTTAAAACATTTCATAGCTGGAAATACTTTAAATAATTATTTTAATACAATAAAAATGTTTATTATTTTTTAAAATTGAAAATTACAAAAAGGAATTTATGTTTTTTGCATTCCTTGTTATTGGGTGCGGATTTCAGACTAGCTTATACATCTTCCGGTTTGAGACATCGTACTCAGTCAATTTCAGCGGGAGGTTATAATTCATTCTTGCCTGTATCATCATCATCTTAACATGTAATTAGGAATTTGTAGCCTGCACAGCATTCTGGATAGAATTTCAATGTACACATTTTCTCTACAGAAGTTAAATATACAATAATAGTACACTGACTCGACATAAAATTTTTATACGGATGAGGCTTAGAAACAGGAAAACGCGAGGGTCTCCCGAGCGTTTTCTTGTTTCGAGCCGAATTCGTATAAATACAATTTTATGTCGAGTCAGTGTACTATTATTGTGTTTATACTGCAATATTTTGTATTTTCTTTGAAGTATTCTTTATTCAAAAAAAAAAAAAAAAACACAAATAAAAAATCGATAAATGATCCTACCGCGGGCCCCTCTCTTTATATGGTCATAACACCTGTGTCGCCAGGTAAGGGACACACTGTATAACATGGAATGGTTTATGTACTATGATACAAATGTTCATGGTCTAAAGTAAATTAATGCAATGAAATTTGAAAAAAATAAAATAAAAATAATATATTATACCCCCACTCGTAAGAGAGGGGGCTATATTGCAATCACCTTGTCCGTCCGTCCGTCTGTCCGTCCGGTTCAATTTCTCTGCTTCTACTAGATGGATTGGTTTCAAATTTGGTACACAGCTTCAGCATGATAAGTTATACTATGCCTACCCTTTCCAGGTCACTCCATCATCTACTTCCTGTTTTCCAAGCTGACTTAGACTTTTTTAGAGGAAAAAAAATTTGAAATGTGAAATTTTTCGTAACAGATTTGTCTGCTTCTACTGGATGGATTGGTTTCAAATTTGGTACACAGCTTCAGCATGATGAGTTGTACTGTGCCTCCCCTTTCCAAGTCAGTCCATCATCTACTTCCTGTTTTTTTTCGAGTTGACTTAGACTTTTAAGGGTAAAAAATTTGAAAAGTGAAATTTTTCGTAACAGATTTCTCTGCTTCTACTTGATGGATTGGTTTCAAATTTGGTACACAGCTTCAGCATGATGAGTTATACTGTGCCTCCCCTTTCCAGGTCAGTCCATCATCTACTTCCTGTTTTTCGAGTTGACGTAGACTTTTAAGGGTAAAAAATTTGAAAAGTGAAATTTTTCGTAACAGATTCCTCGGCTTCTACAGGATGGATTGGTTTCAAATTTGGTACACAGCTTCAGCATGATTACTGTAAACCAATTAATTTTCGCGTGCTATAAACTTTCGCGAGATTCGCGGAAGCTTTGCATACGCGATAGTTTATAGCCGCGAAACAGTCTGAGTGAAAAAGTTGTAATGATGGAGAATAACAAAACCGCGAAAGTTTATCTCCGTGAAAATGTTCATTCTACGGAAACCGCGAAAGTTTGTAGCCGCGAAAATTAATTGGTTTACAGTAGTTATACCGTGCCTCCCCTTTCCAGGTCAGTCCATCTTCTACTTCCTGTTTTCCGAGCTGACTTAGACGTTTTATGGGTCAAAAATAGACAATTTTTTGTAACAGATTTCTCGGCTTCTTGAGAAGGAATTGATTTCAAATTTGGTATTCAGCTTTAGCATGATGAGTTGTACTGTGCCTCCCCTTTCCAGGTCAGTCGGTCATCTACTTCCTGTTTTCTGAATGGCCAAGTGGGGGTATACTTAGCACGACTTAGTGCAACCCCTTGTTTATACTGAAGCATAAATCAAAAATTAAAAATTGAATGCTACCGTTTTTATCAATATGCGCCTTACATGTAAGGATGCAGCTTAATATCATTATGCTAAAAATAAAAATAAAATAATTGTTTTTCTTGGAATAAAATATAATAAATTTATTAAATACATTCGGCGTTAAAAATATTAAGATTACATATTTTTATCAAAAGTATTTCAAATTCGGGTATTCAATTCAGCGCATTAATATTTACTCCTGGCAATCAAAAAGCACGTGGAGTCCGTGCAACTGCAAACTCAACTAGCTCTCTATATACATGATATATGTTGTTTACCGGTTTATACGGATTTGATAGTAGTTGCCTACATAAATTGGGCATATTTTAAAAAATTACATGATAGAACATCCAATTATTTCCCACCCATTTTTTAAGTTTATAGTTTTTAATGTTCTTTCAACGCACACCTAACAAATACTTTTCTTAAATTTATTTATACGGGAATAAACGGTTAATTTAATTTTGCCGATTTCAATATTTCAAGGAGTAACCTCTCATCAACAGCATTCACGTCAAAACATTGGAAGATCAATAACCAAAACTATGAAAATGCATTTGTACAAGTGATCAATACCAAAAAGTTCGAACAGGAAAGCCAAATCAAGGACCACGGATATCTGTATTCTAATTCCTTGCTTCTGTCCTGACTTCTCAATCCGAGTTGCATGAAAATTTTCACATACTATCCTTTTTAAAATTATATATTAAATAATTGGTGATTTATGTGGTTTTAATCGTCATTCCGGACCATGAAAATTCTTTAAAAGCATTAGGAACAAATACGTAGAGATCTCTGCTAGAGCGAATAACCCGCTTTCGATCTGTGCTCACTAATACAATTATTCATTTTCCCACTCATACGAAAGGTTTCTTTTATTTATACATATTTATTAGAGTTTTGATTTAATTCTTTAATGTTGCTGATGTGTCCTAGAACTTGCAACCCCCCCCCCCCCAAAAAAAAAAAAAACCCCAAAAAACAACAAACACTGCGTATGTATAGAGGTTGTACTGCTAATTTTGTGATTTACAAATTATCAGGTTCCAAAAAAAATAAGGTATCCCTTATAAAGGGGCTTGTGTGGCGGAATCTTCATGCTTGAATACCACACTACTGGTCATTAGCCAATTACCAATAAAATTCTTCTTTTCTAAATATTTGTACCATACTATATTCGACCTTGTTTTACAGCATGCCTCGGAAAGGGGGCGTGCACTAAAAGTGATATACTGTCACTGACCGTATATCACATATCGATATACGGTCACTGTAATTTGACTGCTCAAATAGACCGATTGCAGTATAAATACATATATGTTAAAAGGGTCAACTATATTTTGAAATACTTAGTTTTTTTTTTGCTGACAGGGTGCTTTCTGCCTTGAAAGAATTTGCATATGATAACCATTTGTTAAGAGCTTTTAAATTCCTTCTGATTGTCCTACAGTCCTGGATATTTTGCTCTTAAAATTTGAACATCTTGACTATGGAGATTAGTCAGGTACCTGCCCAAGGTCGGTGGTTTTGCTCCAGTTACTTCAGTTTCCATCACCATTAAAACTGACAGCCCTATATGGCCCAGGTGTGCCAAATTGGCATTAAACCCTAACATACATACATAATTCAGAGGTTAAATGTTGCTTTTGTAGATTTGCTAGTTTTGTTGAGGGAGACACATGGCATGTTACTGACAATGAATTACTAGAATATGACAGTGTACAAGAGGAATCTCACGTTGAAGAAGATTCTGAGGAAAATGTGGAAGAGAATGGTCTCCCTGTTATGATGGATGATTTGGAGATTTCTGAAGATGATATGAATTGAGATGTGACTTCCAAATCAATTAATCATGCAGATCACCAAAGAGAGAGACACAGATGTTTGGATAAGATTATTCTGTGAGGTCTTGGCTTCAGAAAGAGTCTCATCTTGAGAGCTTCCTTAAATCTGAGAGAATTTAAAAAAAAACGTACCATATGATACATTTTTGTATCTCTATTTAGCACTTAGAATTGAGATGCTGAAACACTTTAGTTATTACTTTTTTATCCGTCAATCTGTTCACAATTTTTTAACACTCTTTTAAAAACCCAAAACATAAAGGTAAAGATCTGAATTGTGATTTTGTACCAGTATCCTGATGCTTAAATTTTAAGCAAATCCATCAATACATGTATTTGATAAAAAGAAAGTTTTCCCCTTCCTTCATGACTTTTTTAGTATTCTAGCCTAAGACAGGTTTGAGGCAATCCTCAATTTGAGATTGTTTCCGCATCCAAGCGGAAGACATTTGAAATAAAGAAAGTGAAGGATTTGAATGTTTTAAGACATATTTAGTGGAACTGCAACTGGAATGACATTTTTGAAGTCTGGGAAAGACTTATGTTAAATGTGTATAAGAAATTGGATAAAACTATTAAGTAAAATGTTATGTTAAGAGACCCAGGCAATAGCTGGCACATGACAAATTTTGTTTTACAAAAATTGTCATTGATTTCACATCAGATTAATATCCATTCCCCAAAACAAATGCAGATTTTTGGTTTATTGAAGTGATGACATAGTTACAATTTATATAGAATGCATTGAAAATAGGCATTAAAAGGGAGATAACTCTTGCATATTTGCAAAATTTGGTTGCTTTGTTCATGAACTTTAAGGCTGAATAACAAGTCATCCATGTTGCTTTCAAATGAATCCTGGTGATTTTTGTTTAACATATGAGTCCAACAATAGATTAAAACAATAAATTTGCTGGGATAAAATTCTTCATGTGCCAGCTTCAGTAGGCTTTTGCCTGATTTCTACATGGACAGCCTCTTAATATGTATTATGATAAGAATGTTATGTTAATATGTGTTATGATAAGAATGTTATGTTAATATGTTATGATAAAATGTTATGTATATATGTGTTATGATAAGAATGTTATGCATATGTTAATATGTGTTATGATAAGAATGTTATGCATATGTTAATATGTGTTATGATAAGAATGTTAAGTTAATATGTGTTATGATAAGAATGTTAATATGTGTTATGATAAGAATGTTAAGTTAATATGTGTTATGATAAGAATGTTAATATGTTAATATGTGTTATGATGAGAATGTTATTTTCATATGTGTAATGAAGTAATGACAAGAGTGTTATGAATACTTTAATATGTGTTATGATAAGAATGTTATTTTCATATGTGTAATGAAGAAATGACATACATATTTGTGAAACTATATCTCACGCCAGTCCCTTATATGAAGGTGCACTTATCATAAATGCATTCTGTTATTTTAAATTGTTTCCAAAAATTGATAGTCCTCTAGACCACATTCGACATTTTATCAAATTAACATATATTAATAGAGGACTTGATTTTATAAACATATCTAGCATATTTGCGGATCCAAAAATCAAAGATCTCATTCCACCTTATTTTTCTAATACTGAACCTCCTATTGTATCTTATAAATATAAAAAACCTACCCGAAACATTATTTTTAATTATACGTCAACCACTACTGATGAAGAACTGGATACGAATATTCCTTTGTCATGCGACTGTAGTAATTCTGATTTTAAATATGTTCCTTGTGACCATGTTGTTACCGGTGACCTTACCATCGTCAAGGACCCAGAGGTAATAAATTTTCTGAAAAAGGGCCCAAAATTTAGACCCCCCTCAAAGATCAATTGGAATTCTTGCTTTGATTGTATCAAAACTGCACTTCTCTCTTTCTGTAAATCTTGGATCAAGAGAGAAGAAGCAGATACTAAATCTCTTGACAATTTTATAAATAACTTCATGTCAATTGTTAAACTCAGAATAAATCATTTTCAAAACTCCTTTGTAGAATTTCGGCCAAATACATATCTAAAAAGAATTAAGACAAAAATGCGTTCACTTGGTTCACAATACGTTTTCGTTCCTGCAGACAAAGCTGCCAATAATGTCGTTATTGTATGACGAAAATATTACCTTGAAGTGTTGATGCAAGAAATTAAAAGCTCCAACACTTTTATTCGCGTACAATCTACAGAATGTAGTATTATTGAGGACCATATTTTAAATACCACATCACTACGAGCCGCTCCTACATACAATAAACTACCTACAATGTACTGGATCCCTAAACTACACAAAACTCCTTATAAATCCCGTTTCATATCTGCTTCAAGTAAGTGTTCTCTCACTAATATTTCTAAAGTCTTATCACTTGCTTTGACTACTATGAAAGAATTTATTATTCGATACTGCGAAAAGGTATTTGAAAACAGTGGTATAAATCATTTTTGGAGTGTGAAAAATTCGCTCGATGTTTTAGACAAACTTCGCGCTTTTGAAGGTACTTACAATACAGTTGATAGCTACGATTTTTCTACTTTGTACACTAACCTTCCTCACTGTCTTATTAAAAAACAATTTGAATATCTGGTTAAATGGTGTTTCGATAAATCTAAAAGTGACTATATCTGCTCTAAAGTTTCTAAATTATTTAATAAATCGTTTTTTAGCAACGAGACTCATAAAGGTTACGTCAATTGGACTGATGCAGAAATGATAACTGCTCTAAATTATCTTTTGGACAACATTTATATTCGTTTTGGGAGAACAATTTATCGCCAAGTCATTGGTATCCCTATGGGAACTAATTGTGCCCCACTTATTGCTGACCTTTTTTTGTATTGTTATGAATCCAAATTTATGGCAAAACTTCAAAAAGACCCCAACAGACAACATCTCATTGAAACTTTTAATTATACATACAGATATTTAGACGACATTCTTTCACTAAACAATCCGACATTTTCTAATTTTATTACGGAAATTTATCCCAAGGAATTAACTTTGAATAAATCTAACCTTACTGGTGATAGATGCCCATTTTTAGATCTAGATTTAAGTATAATCAATGGAAAATTACACACTAAAATATATGATAAACGGGATGACTTTTCATTTCCCATTGTGAATTTTCCTTTTCTAGAGGGAGATGTACCGCTTGCTCCGTCTTACGGAGTATATATTTCACAGTTGGTAAGATATGCTCGGATCTGCAGTGGTGTGTCTGATTTTAATGATAAAAACCAGTGTATTACAAAAAAATTACTAAAACAAGGATATCGTTACCACAAATTAGTGAAGTCATTTACTAAGTTTTATCATAAATATCTATACCTTATTGGAAAATTTAACTGCACACGACGACTTTTGATTGTAAAGGGAATATCCCATCCAAATTTCTACGGTAATGTTGTTTATAGAGCAAATAAATTCAAAAACAATCCGTTGGGAATGCAAAATTGGCTTAAAACTTTATTAAATAAAGGTTATGAAATGGATATTTTAGTAAAATCTTTGAATTTAGTCTTCTTTGGTAAAAATATTGATAATTTGATACTTACTTTAAAATGTTAATTGCCTTTTTATACTTATGTCATTTTTGAGCATTACAGCGGTCAAGTGTGTCGGTTTTGTGTGATGATGCATCATCAAATCAAGTGTTTGACGTGTTGTATCGGATTTAAAATCGACATACTTGATTTTTTTACATCAGTCGATGGATGCTTCTTAGCTAGCTGTCAGTAACTTTGAGTGTTCTCAAGAGAGTATCTTTACGTTCCGTTAATTACCTGTTGTCCTTTTGTCTCAGATACTCTCTTGTTGAATTGAACTTCTATCGATTTGATTTTTACTGTGTGTTAGTTTGTGCTTTGTTATTGATTATCATTAGGGGGAAGGTTGGCGCCAAAAAACTAGTTTAACCCCGCCACATTTTAATGTGCCTGTCCTAAGCCAGGAATCTTTATCAAAGCTTATGTTTGTATTTAGTCGAATTTTTGTTAATTGTTTTTTGTCAAGAAGAGGGTCTTTCAATGCACTTTGGGATTGGGCTTGAATCATATGTATTTTATTTTCAATCCAGGGGCCAATTGAAAAACAGCGAGCAGCGACCGCTGGTCACATTGAAGGCTGCTGGCTGTTTTCCATTGTGGATATTTAAAATATACGTTTATAATGTAGGTTGTGTCGCGTACACTTATTCCACATCTCATTTTCTTCTATTATTAAGGCATTTAAGTATGGTCATCATTGATCATTTAGAACAAAATAAAATCAAGAACAAAATAAAATCAGTATCTCACAAACATTTATTTATTACAAAAAGAGTTAAGGGTGATGGTCAAATGGGTTATATAATTTAGTATTTGTTTTTTTTTTCCAGACTATGTACTTTAAGATTTATATTTTCACAAAAGAGATGGTTCATTGGCATGATTAACAATTAATGCTTGAAAAAGAGAAAATATCCAAATTGTTCAAATATCAAGAAAAACGTTGATTCCTCAAGCTATTGAACTTCTGATTAAAAATTATTTTTATGCCCCATCTACGAAAGTAGAGGGGCATATAGTGTAAGGGTCCCTCCGTCTGTTTGTCCGTCCGTCCCAAATCCCAATATTTCCAAATTCCCACTTACTGACAAATGCCACATAAATCATATTGATATGGTAGGTGCACCTAGTGATGCTAAGCACAATGAATGCTTTGGTTGCTGGATGTGACCTATATTTTCCGCATGAATGACCACTTACAAAAGAATGGTTAAAGTCTATTCCCACTTACTGACAAGTGCCACATTAACCATATTGGTATGGTAGGTGCACCTATCATGCTTAGCACAATGCATGCTTGAATGCTGGATTTGAACTATATTTTCGGCATGGATGACCTCTTACAGAAGAATGGTTAAAGTCCATTCCCACTTACTGACATGTGCCACACCAACTATATTGGTATGGTAGGTGCACCTAGTGATGTTAAGCACAATGTATGCTTCAGATGCTGGCTGTGACTTATATTTTCTGCATGAATGACCACTTATCGAAGAATGGTTGAAGTCTATTCCTTCTTACTGACAAGTGCCATAGCAACCATATTGGTATGGTAGATGCACCTTGTGATGCTAAGCACAAAAAAATGCATACTGTGAATTCATTTATTTTTGTGGGTACCAATTTTCATGGTTTGGTGAAAAAGTATGAGTTCATGGATTCTTGAATTCGTGGTTCTTTAGTTTGCAGTACATAAACCAATGTTTCAATTTCCTTTTCATGGGATATCAAATTTCGTGGTTCAAGGCTACCCACGAAAAACACGAAAATTGATACCCCACGAATATTAATGAAACCACAGTACTTCAGATGCTGGAAGTGACCTATATTTTCCGCATGGATCACCACTTACAGAGATGTAAGTATAGTATCATGAAACTTTATTAATCATTTAAACAACATAAAATTATACTTTTGGAACAACTTCATGGTTTAGTGATTGTGAAAAAAATTTAATGTTGCGAGATGGGGCATTATGTCTTTAGGACATATTCTTGTTCTAAATTTATTCTTCCTTTGTTTTTTTGTTATTTTTGTATGTTTTGTTTGTATTGTTGTTGGGTTTTTTTTCTTGATATTTTCAAGGCATATTTTAATTGATTAATGAAACATTGATGGGGTACTTAGAATCTTCTATTGCACATGTATTGTATAGTGAAATCTATCCAAACTGAACCTAATTTGGTATGGACAGGTGTTTTGTCCATGAAATTCAAAGTGCATGCATACAGAAATTTAAGGAAAGGACTTAAAATCTCGTATAATTTAGACATGTTTTAAAGTAGTTTACAACAAACATTTTGACAGGGTAAACTATAGGTTATAAAATCCATCTATATTTTGCTTTTTTCAGGGGTTCAAATTAGCACTGGTCCATGGTCAGGGACATTCAGATTCACAAACTTTAAAATTCTACTTACAAAAGTCATGAACTTTCATGTATTTATAGTTACTCCTATTGAGGACTTTGAAATAACATCTAGTGGACTTAAAAAAGTCCTGGATCTTTTGCTCTCAAATGATTATGCTATTAAATTTGAACCCCTGCATTTGGGGTTTTTTTTGGCACAAGATGTGGGGGGTAGAGATTATTTTTAAACAGGTGCTTTTTCCGTCCATTATATTAATACTCACTTTTTGTAGAAATTTAAAGATAGTTTTCAAATCCAATGGGATCTAGCATATCTAATATCTGTCTTTAAGTTATGTGTTTATTAGCTATCATGCTGATGATAAATTGTTTCATATAGTCATGTCCTGAAAAATCTTGGAGCCAGATTTTAGTTGTATTTTAGATGTAAACCTTAGATAAAACAGTAGCAAATACTGGTACAATTATTATAACAGGGCCGTCAAGTTTAGATGAGCTGTTCGTATGAGATTTGCCAAAAAATCAAAAGATCAAAAGAAAAAAATAAGATGGAAGAAAGGACAAGATAGGGTAAGGGCCTTATTTGGCCCCCTAATTTTGGAAAAATAAAACCCTAAGTAAATATTAAATAAAAAGCTACGCCGAGCGCAGCATGATACGACCGCAACAAGTTGAGCCCTGTACATTGGAGGCCCAATATGGATAGTCTATTGCTTTGGTCACATGCAGCCCATGGTGGACTTACAAAGCTTTTTTACACATGCAACCTATGGTGGACTTTAAAATGCATATTTGACACATATAGATTTACAATAACATTTAATAGAAAAAAAATTATTTCTATATTCATTGACATTTTTGACACGATAAATCCCCTTTTGGCCCTTTTTTAAAAAAAGGTTAGGACCACAAAATGCAATAAAAAGCTTCCTTCAGTGTATATAATCATCATATTTAAACTTCATAACAATTGGCTGGCCCACTACAGCTAAATTTCTTGTGTAAAACCATTTGCCTTGACCAACTTTTAAAAATGGCGTTTTTTGCCCCTTCGACCCCTCATATCTCAAAAACAGTAAGAGATATTTCAAATCTGATTGAAAAATGCAGGCAGGGATTTTCACAAGGATTCCAATGAAAAAAAGATTTTGAAAATCGGACCACAAATAAAAAAGTCGATTTTTTGGGTGTGGCCCGTCTTTGGCCCCCTGTAGCAATGTAACCTTTCAATATACATCAAAACCATTTAGACATTTTGTTGACAGAATTTAATAAGGAATTCATTAAAAAAAGAATTTTCAAAATCAAATAAATAATAAACATTCTACAACAGTTTTGTCAATACACCCGTATTAGCCCCTTTTGGCCCTTTTTTCTGAAACTGTAGGGGCCACCAACCCCAAATACAATAGGAACCTTCCTCTAGTGGTTACAAACATCATATAAAAATTTCACAACAATTGGTCAATATTTACTCAAGTTATCGCATGGAAACCAAATGTCCCCAGACGACGACGACGACAACGACAACGACGACGACGACGACAGCATCATACCATTATACGTCCGCAAATTTTTTGCGGTTGTATAAAAAATTATTTAAAGTTTCAAGTTAAATGGTTTATCTTTTTGACTTTGGGTTTTATTTGACATAATTTTCTCAGTTTCCAAATTTAGAGAGGTCTTAAATGGGTCAAAAGTAAGAAATTTGAAGAAAAATGTCATTTTTCATACATATTTTGTTATTTTCAAAGGCCTGCATCAATGTAGACCATGCATTTTTCATCTAATTTATACTTAACTGATGGTAAAATTAAGATTTCATGAACAAACAGCCTGGTATTCATAGGTGCAGACTTCTAAAAATTGATAATATTATCCAAAATTTGTCCATTTTCAGGTAATTTGACAAAAATCATGTATATTGAGTGACCATATTTTTGCACAATATTTACAATCAATATGATATTGTATGCTTAAAACTTTACTTATACAAGCTTCTGCATTCATTTAACTCACTAAATAACAATAGGAGTTTTCTCTTGGCGAATGTTTTATTTTTCAGCTATACAAGGGGCAAAATATAGGCCTTATCATACCTTGTCCTTTGCAGCCAAATTGGGGGCCAGATGAGAGAGTCTCACTCGAGTTGCTTTAAACTTGACAGGTGTGTCATTATTACAGTATTTTAGTTACATGGCTTTAATAATTGTGCAGTGTTAGATAGGTACTTGTAAAATAATGACTGTTATTTAAGCAGAAATGCATACTATACATCAAAACAGCTACACTTGAGGATGGTTCATCTTCATGTTCCAGAATTTTTGTCAGATTTTGGAACTCATCTAGACTTAATTTTTTTTTTTGGTTAAGACTGGCTCTAATTGTTAAGACTTTATCTGATTGAAGACCTTAAAACACTTCAATGAAATATTTATTTGAATTTCTTGATACAACTTTTTTTAGGTAAAAAAAAATGATAATGTTGTCTATCATTTTCTATACAAATAACATTTCCACTTAATAAAATCTGGCCAAGAATTTAGTTGACTTATATTAATTTGTTTTGTATATATTCTTAAAACCAAATAATATTATATCTATACTATATTGAACATGATTGTGTCACTTAACACATCATTCAATCATTTGATGGCTTATTCAGATAATATTGTAATCTACCTTAAGATGCTGTAATGAAACTTATAGATGGACAGGTGTTTATATCAGCTCAATTTGAAGTTGATGTGTACCTGCCGAGGGGAAAATCCAAGATTCGGCTTTATAGGAAGGAGAGGATACCTATAATTTTAGCCAAAAAGTGGGATGACAAAGTTCAAATTTTACAAAAAAAAACCTTTAGGATTTTAGATTTTCAAACAAAAGAAAGGCTCACTATATTCTAATCACCCCCTCATCCACCACTATGTTCCAATGTTTTTTTTTATGTTTTGAAATGGAATAAAATAATTTAATAATTACAATTATTGAAATAGAATGCAATTTGCCAAATTTATTTATATTTTTACATTTTGATATTATGACTGTTCCTAAGTTTGTATTTCAAAACCATAGTAACATATATATTGTTGAATTATTTCAGATCTTTTTCTCTTGTTATGCAAGCTTTGTTATACCATATCATTCCATTTCCAGCACTGACATGTGATGTTTACAGTCACAACAATGTTTTAAAGTTTCTGAATTCACTGTTTTAATATTAAAGTTTTTAATACTTTTTGATTCTTAATAATGACAGTCTTGTCCTTCTTTTCTGATTATTTGTTCCAATTCTGTTTGAAGTTTTACGGTCATCTTCTTCAGTGGTTGGTTATAAGAGTTTTGAATTGCAAAGAATCCCTTTGGATCTGGAACATAAACTTTGTCTGTCATTAAAAGAATTATATTCTTCCCTTCCCTATTTAGACTAAGTCACTCTTTGTAATGAAAATATATTCCCAATTAAAAGCTATCTTGGTGGTCAGCAGTGGAGGGGTGTAGTTAAGTATTGCAGATTTTAAAGTTTTCATTGGTTTATAGTGTTTGTAGAGGTAATTTCATATGCTCATTATTATGTACCTGTCCAATAGGTTAAGAATATGACATGTCATCAACTAAATCTTACAGTACCACCTATGGTTAATCTTTTAATGGTGAAAACCATGGTTTTAGTCTCGATAAAAATACTAGTTTTATCTTCAATTCTATACTTCAGATTTTCCAAAGATACAGTTTTGAAACAAGAAAGAGACCAATATAGTGAAAGATTTTTAGCTCACCTGACCAGAAGGGTCATCGTAAGGCATCCATGGTCCATGATTTGTTGACTTTTTTGTCAAGATCTTCTTCTCTAAAACCACTGAAGGGATTGCTTTGTACCCTTGGTTTCGAGAACGTCTTCTACCAATTATGCTTGTGATTTTCGGCTTATAGCTTGAAAAGTCAAAGAGATAAAGAAAATCCAAGGCAACCTTATTCAGCATCAAAAGCTCTACAAAACTATCAAATGAGAAAGTCTTGAGACCAGTCCTTATAGGAGTTTTTTTCTCATATGATCAAAATTTACCACTTCTATGTTGTAATTGAAAGTGCTATAGGAAAAGTTAGCATTGAAAAATTGTTAAGCTCATTGAGATCTACTTCAAAATGATCAGATCAACTGTTTAAGAGTTATCTCCCCTTTACTGTTTTTATGGCCCGACCACGTATGTGGATCGGACATATAGTTTTACCCTTGTCCGTCCGTCCGTACGTCCGTACGTCCGTACGTCCGTCCGTAACACTTTGGTTAAGTTCTTGGTTAAGGTCCATTACTCGGATACTAGATGTTGGGGGTCAATGATATTTCACCACCAGATAGGTCTTGGGTAGGGTTACACCACCCACTAGAAATTAGGTCACTGTGACCTATATTTTATGCATGAATGACTTTGGTTAAGTTCTTGGTTAAGGTCCATTACTCGGATACTAGATGTTGGGGGTCAATGATATTTCACCACCAGATAGGTCTTGGGTAGGGTTACACCACCCACTAGAAATTAGGTCACTGTGACCTATATTTTATGCATGAATGACTTTGGTTAAGTTCTTGGTTAAGGTCCATTACTCGGATACTAGATGTTGGGGGTCAATGATATTTCACCACCAGATGCGTCTTGGGTAGGGCTACACCACCCACTAGAAATTAGGTCACTGTGACCTATATTTTATGCATGAACGACTTTGGTTAAGTTCTTGGTTAAGGTCCATAACTTAAATACTAGATGTTGGGGGTCAATGATATTTCACTACTAGATGTGTCTTAGGTAAGATGACACCACCCACTAGAAATTAGGTCACTGCGACCTATATTTTACGCATGAATGACTTTGGTTAAGTTCTTGGTAAAGGTCCATATCCCAGGTAATACACATTGATGGTCAATGATATTTCAAGAACGGGAGGGCCATCCTGTGGCTCATAGACACATTTTCTAGTTCTATCTTTTGAAAATATTTTTTTGATAACTGTTGCTGTTTTTCTTTAATGCAATAAAATAACTTACATTACATCAATAAAATGAAGGTTGCAATCATTTTCCATTACAGATGCCTAAATAACTGTTGTCTTAAAATGCATCCAATTTTTATTCAATTTAACATTTACAGAAAATATTAGTCAATCTGCTACTAGTATCTGATCCAAAACATACATGTACACAAAACCAAGGACACTGAGATAAAACTATGACATGAGCAAACAATATGACAATAAATGAGACTAAGGAGAATTTGAGGAGTCATGCAAGGAGGGTCTGACTCCACCTACAGACACTGTTTATGACCAGGCCTGATTCAGGCGGGGCCCCCCTAAAATGTGGAAAAATTTGATTTTTTTACCATGAAATTAATCAAAAAAGGTCAAAAATTTTCGTGCCTACGCTAGGTGAATATTTAATACCCAAGCCCCCTCTAATCGAAATTTCTGCATCCCAGCCTGATGACCCACCTATGAAAGTCAAGGGGCATACAGTGTTTGGGTCTTTTCTTCCATCTGTTTTTCTGTCTCCAACCCGGGTCTCAAATCAGGTAAGGTGAGGCATCTTGTCCTTTGGAAGTATTCTTGTCCCGGATTATATCATATCTTCCATGAAACAAGTGCTTGTAATTAATAAGTGTAATTTGGGTAAAAAAAATCAACAACCAAAACTTATATGTATTTAATTGATATAATTTAATAATTGCTGTAATATTTTAAAACTTTAAAAAGTTTTAATAACATTTTAACAGTAACAAGCATCCCAAATATGGACAAACTATATTAGATTATTTTCCTGTATTGACATTGACATATTTATATACTTTAAAATTGTTCCTGTTGTCAGTCATCTGTGGATTATATTTTCAATATTCTGTTTTTTACTATTTCTTCCAAAAAATATATATATCAAAATATAACTAGAGGCTCCCAGGAGCCTGAATCGCTCACCTGATCTCTTATGCCAAAGTTGGAATAAATTTCACAAACTTTCAAGTATACAAAGTTGCAAAACAATCCTTTCAGTGGTTTCAGAGAAGATTTTTGGAAAACAATTAATAGAAAAAAACAGTTAAAGGGCAATAACTCCTGTAAGGACCTTTTGATGCTGAACATGAAAAGTTGCTCCGGATTTTCTCTATCTCTTATACTTTTCGAGTTATAAGCCAAAAACAATGGTCTAACCCCCTATTCTATTTTTAGCAATGGCGGCAATGTTGGTTGGTCAACATGTACATAATTCACATACTTGGTAGAGGACATCCTAAAGATCAAGTATACCAAGTGTCAATGCAATCCCTTCAGTGGTTTCAGAGAAGAAGATTTTTGAAAATCAGTTAAAATTAATGGAAAAAAACAGTTAAAGGGGAATAACTCTTAAACGGCTGATCTGACAATTTAGACCCTGAAATCATTTTTGTAGATCTCAATGAGCTTAACAATTCTGCAATGCTAACTTTTCCTCTAGCTCTAACAGTCTTCAAGATATTGTCCAAAAACTGCAAAAATGGTCAATTTTGACGATTAAAGGGCAATAACTCCTATAAGGAGTTGTTTCACAACTTCGACTCAATGGAGAGATTTGTAGAGCTTTTGATGCTGAACACGGAAGGTTGCTTCGGATTTTCTCTATCTCTTATACTTTTCGAGTTATAAGCCAAAAACAATGGTCTGACCCCCCTGTTCTATTTTTAGCAATGGCGGCCATGTTGGTTGGTCGACGTGTATATAATTCACAAACTTGGTAGAGGACATCCTAAAGATTATGTATACCAAGTATCAATGCAATCCCTTCAGGGGTTTCAGAGAAGAAGATTTTTGAAAATCAGTGTAAATTAATGGAAAAAACAGTTAAAGGGGAATAACTCTTAAACGGCTGATCTGACAATTTAGACCCTGAAATCATTTTTTAGATCTCAATGAGCTTAACAATTCTGCAATGCTAACTTCTCTAGCTCTTACGGTTTTCCAGATATAGCCCAAAAACTGCAAAAATGGTCAATTTTGATGATTAAAGGGCAATAACTCCTATAAGGAGTCGTTTCACAACTTCGGCTCAATGGAGAGATTTGTAGAGCTTTTGATGCTGAACACGGAAGGTTGCTTCGGATTTTCTCTATCTCTTATACTTTTCGAGTTATAAGCCAAAAACAATGGTCTGACCCCCCTGTTCTATTTTTAGCAACGGCGGCCATGTTGGTTGGTCGACGTGTATATAATTCACAAACTTGGTAGAGGACATCCTAAAGATCATGTATACCAAGTATCAATGCAATCCCTTCAGGGGTTTCAGAGAAGAAGATTTTTGAAAATCAGTGTAAATTAATGGAAAAAAACAGTTAAAGGGGAATAACTCTTAAACGGCTGATCTGACAATTTAGACCCTGAAATCATTTTTGTAGATCTCAATGAGCTTAACAATTCTGCAATGCTAACTTTTCCTCTAGCTCTAACGGTTTTCAGGATATAGTCCAAAAACTGCAAAAATGGTCAATTTTGATGATTAAAGGGCAATAACTCCTATAAGGAGTCGTTTCACAACTTCGACTCAATGGAGAGATTTGTAGAGCTTTTGATGCTGAACACAGATAGTTGCTTCGGATTTTCTCTATCTCTTTTACTTTTCGAGTTATAAGCCAAAAACAATGGTCTGACCCCCCTGTTCTATTTTTAGCAAAGGTGGCCATGTTGGTTGGTCGACGTGTATATAATTCACAAACTTGGTAGAGGACATCCTAAAGATCATGTATACCAAGTATCAATGCAATCCCTTCAGGGGTTTCAGAGAAGAAGATTTTTGAAAATCAGTGTAAATTAATGGAAAAAAACAGTTAAAGGGGAATAACTCTTAAACGGCTGATCTGACAATTTAGACCCTGAAATCATTTTTGTAGATCTCAATGAGCTTAACAATTCTGCAATGCTAACTTCTCCTCTAGCTCTAACGGTTTTCAGGATATAGTCCAAAAACTGCAAAAATGGTCAATTTTGATGATTAAAGGGCAATAACTCCTATAAGGAGTCGTTTCACAACTTCGACTCAATGGAGAGATTTGTAGAGCTTTTGATGCTGAACACGGAAGGTTGCTTCGGATTTTCTCTATCTCTTATACTTTTCGAGTTATAAGCCAAAAACAATGGTCTGACCCCCCTGTTCTATTTTTAGCAACGGCGGCCATGTTGGTTGGTCGACGTGTATATAATTCACAAACTTGGTAGAGGACATCCTAAAGATCATGTATACCAAGTATCAATGCAATCCCTTCAGTGGTTTCAGAGAAGAAGATCTTTGAAGAAAAGTTAACGGACGACGGACGACGGACGACGGACGACGGACGACGGACGACGGACGGACGACGGACGCTTAACGATGACAATAGCTCACATGACCCTTCGGGTCAGGTGAGCTAAAAACCAGTCTAAGTAGGCTTGTGAAAAACAGGAAGTAGAAAATTGACAGACCTGAAAACGAATCCCACTATATGGGACACCTACCTGAAGCTAAATACCAAATATAAAATACCTACAATTAATAGTTGCTGAGAATTTTGTTACGAAAATTTTCAACCCTGAAAATTTAGTGAAAAAAGTCGAAGTCGGCTATTTAAAAGGAAGTAGATGATCGACAGACCTGAAACCGAATCCCACCATATGGGACACCTGAATCCCACCATATGGGACACCTGAATCCCACCATATGGGACACCTACCTGAAGCTAAATACCAAAGTTGAGAATTTTGTTACGAAAATTTTCAACCCTGAAAATTTAGTGAAACTAGAGGCTCCCAGGAGCCTGAATCGCTCACCTGATCTCTTATGCCAAAGTTTGAATAAATTTCACAAACTTTCAACTATACAAAGTTGCAAATAATCCCTTCAGTGGTTTCAGAGAAGATTTTTGGAAATCAGTTTAAATTAATGGAAAAAAACAGTTAAAGGGCAATAACTCCTGTAAGGACCTTTTGATGCTAAACAAGAAAAGTTGCTTCGGATTTTCTCTATCTCTTATACTTTTTGAGTTATAAGCCAAAAACAATGGTCTGACCCTCCTGTTCTATTTTTAGCAATGGCGGCCATGTTGGTTGGTAAACGTGTATATAATTCACAAACTTGGTAGAGGACATCCTAAAGATCAAGTGTACCAAGTTTCAAAGCAATCCCTTCAGTGGTTTCATAGAAGAAGATTTTTGAAATTCAGTTAAAAAAATGGAAAAAAACAGTTAAAGGGGAATAACTCTTAAATGGCTGATCTGACCATTTTGACCCTGAAATCATTTTTGTAGATCTCAATGAGCTGAACAATTCTGCAATGCTAACTTTTCCTCTAGCTCTAACGGTGTTCAAGATATTGTCCAAAAACTGCAAAAATGGTCAATTTTGATGATTAAAGGGCAATAACTCCTATAGTCCTTTTTAGAAAGTATTTTCCGGACGTGCAGACCTGAGAAATATTTTACTTATGCACTACAGGTTAACGACTTCCGGGTAGGCCTCTCCATTGAAAATCTGTTGAAATTAACTAAATTTGTCAACTTGTTTAAACATTTTAAATCTGATTGCCAAAGTCTAAAATTACTAAAACATATGTTAACATCCAAGACTTCACTCCAAACCAGTTTATTTGAACCGGGAATGGGAAATTACGCCAAAATCGGATAGGGATAAATTGATGTTTTTCCTTTGCTCAACGTTGTTTACACCATGAGGCCGACCCACAAAGGGAAACTACTCTTGCAAAAATGAAAACAAAAGAATCGGAATCGGAATTCCGGGTGACTTTTTGAAAAGGGCTATAAGGAGTCGTTTCACAACTTCGACTCAATGGAGAGATTTGTAGAGCATCTGATGCTGAACAAGGAAGGTTGCTTCGGATTTTCTCTATCTTTTATACTTTTTGAGTTATAAGCCAAAAACAATGGTCTGACCCCCGTGTTCTATATTTAGCAACGGCGGCCATGTTGGTTGGTCGACGTGTATATAATTCACAAACTTGGTAGAGGACATCCTAAAGATCATGTATACCAAGTATCAATGCAATCCCTTCAGTGGTTTCAGAGAAGAAGATCTTTGAAGAAAAGTTAACGGACGACGGACGGACGACGGACGCTTAACGATGACAATAGCTCACATGACCCTTCGGGTCAGGTGAGCTAAAAATTCTGTAGCCGGGAGCCTCTAGTTTCTATACAAAAAGTCACAATTTTGTTACATTGTCATTAAAAATATGAAAACGTCATAAAATTTTCTACAATTGTGTTAAATTTTCTAATTATGTTGTCGGACCATATTGCATTTTTTTTCTATGTCCAACATGAAAACGTGTAGGGCAAGGAAACAACGCCCACAACTAACGTGGCAGAATTTATCAATAAACAATCACGTGACTGGTCAGTACTTCAATTAAGCGTGACGGATTGGTCGATTTTTTCGAAGGTGAGCAATCAATTAATAATCGAAGTTTATGACCAGATATGAAACGAAAATTATTTTGTAGTTATAATTTTTATATTTCAAGGGATTCTTAAAAGTTCGAGTGTACTTTGATATAAAGATTAGTCACGAAACAGAAATATCACAAACCGATTAAACAGTTCCCCCCTTTTCTAATTAGACGCGTCCGACCAGAAGGGATGGACAAGGCCGAAGTTTGTAATGACGTAACCGTTCAATGTTTATAGAAAAAAAATATTGAAAATTTCGAATAATGGCAGATAGTGATTTTTGTGAATTTCCGCCTGGGATGGACCCGCATCTCATGGCACAGTTACAGAATTTTTCGCAAAGAACAGGGACTGAAAATTATGGTAAGAGAAAAGGTCACCGTAACCAGGCTGGGTCAGTCCTCCCTGACCTTGGTCAGTACAGAGTAGCCATCTTGTAGAAATTTACACATTATTATATAATTCCCAGTAATAATGTTACAATCGTTACCTAGTAGTTATATCGGTCGTTTTTGTTTTGATAAACGTAATTAGTTAATTACCCAATTAGAAAACTGAAACTGAAACGCTTGTGCGTTGTTGATTTATGATTAATAAAGTAATTGTAATTAACTTGTTATAAACGTGCTGTTGGAGTGTTTCACCTAAAAATCTTTATGTTTAGTTTTAAAAAGTTCAAATTTGTACATAGTATTCTTGTAAGAAAGAATATAAAGAACAAGAAACAAACTGAAACATAAAAATATATATATATTTCTTTATATTTCTTTTTAATATACAGGTCTTTGTTATCACAGCATGTATGTTCTTTTTTTTTATGCTATTAGGAATTGGATACGTTGAAAGTATATTACTGTACATGTATACAACTTTTTTTCAACCTTATTTTATAAACTATACAGACCTATGAATGTGATTTAAAAAAAAAAACAACTACAATCTCCATATTTGCAACAGTGACAGAAAAAAACAATGCTACAAATTTTTCATCTGTTTGACACGTTTGAGTTAGTTAATTAGTTAGTTAGTTATTGCTTTACTCCCAAGCAGCACGACTTTGGCTATATCCGGGAAATGAACATGAAAGTGGTGATACAATGAACATGAAACGATGATGAAGTGGAGGAAATGGGGACACAAGGCCATTCGGGTAGGAGAGTTCTGACTGCCACCGGAAAAAGGAGTGATGGGTAGGGACGGGAAATTTTGCCTCCTGCATGGGGATCCTACGGGTCCTACTCTTACCGAGACCTGCAGCAGGGTTCTTTAACGTGCGAAGAACGTGACATTTTTCCCAACACGGTGCACCACTATGGTTTGCGGTCAGGTTTTCCGCATTATCGCCTGACGACCCCGCATCTCTCGATATCAGGGCTGCCCCATTCAACCACCTGGGGCACTCATCCCAGTCGCTTTGTGGGCAAAGCAGCCTGACCCCGATGTCAGGTTTCTGAGCGCTCTTTAGTGGACTTTTACCGACAAGCTTAGCGCTGCTGCGGGCCTATTCGCCTCCCGGGCCCCGCACGGGACTTGACACGTCTGATATAAAGTTTTTACAAAATGCATTTTAATCAAAGTTTTTATGAACATCCAAGAATGTTCTAAATAAATCTGTCAGCTATGCATGGTATGATCATATACAAATGTATCAATGCATCAAGAATGCATACAGGATTAGGATTTCGAATGAAATAAGGTTACTTCCATATAAAATTTGCCCATTTTTGCATTCAAGTGAATAAAAAAATCTCAACAATTGAAGACCACAGACATAGGTGTTTCATGTTCTTTCCTGGCGGGGGCGACAGAGACAGTGTTAACTTTTGTGTTAAGGTTTTATGAGCACTTCCATATCTCAAGAACTACATTTATGTATAAGTCCCAGGTTGATGAAACTTGGTATGTATTTAAATGCCCCAGTAGTAGCATAGCACAGCTGCATCCCCATCTTTAATAATTTATGAAAGGATATTGAGTAAATGAACATGAGACCACAACACATTTGTTAAATCCAACTACAATTAATTTTTTTGAGCTTTATGGCCATTTCGGAAAATTATTCCTCATCAGCAGCACTAGAACCCTAAAGAAGGTTTGGCCTTGGCCTTGTTTTTTTTATTGATTGACTTTTACAGTTTTCAATACATTGTACATGTAGCAATGCTATAGTTTTATGAGCACCTCCACATCTCAAGAACTTAAGTTCTAGATTGATGAAACATGGTATGTATATGCCCCAGTAGTATCTAAGCACAGTTGCATCCCCATCTTTTGACCTTGACCATCATTTTACAGTTGAGCGACTTTGATAATTTTTAAGAATAGGTAGGTATTTAGATGGTGCTGGCAGGTAAGACATATTTTAGTGTTAAAGAACTCCTGTTTTAAGACCTTTTGTACATGTACATTTTAAATTTTAAAGATACAAGTCAGAAGTTGTTCAAATAAGCTTAAAGTGCAGTGTGTCAATGTTGTTTTTGATCCTGCTACATGTAAGTTCCACTAAATTTACATGCAAAAAAACTTGATATGTAAATATATTCAGACAGATTCAAAGTAGAACAATGTACATTTTTCTGTACATGTAAGTTTCCAGACAAAATAAGGTTACTGTGACCAGCATTTTCTGCCTGAGGATGCAACAAATGTTAGATTAATAAAAGCAGGATGGAAATGCATGGCTTCATTTCAAGTAATTTTGAAACTTATAAAAGTACATGAACCCTTAAAAAAATACATTTTCTCACATGAGAACCTATTGTATTTGGTTTTGAATTTCATGTACTTATTTAAGATTTTCACTTCTTAGAGCTCTCATTGATAAAATAGTACTTGTATCTTTGCAGCAGATGGAAAAGCAGCTGGGTTTTACCTTGACAATTATGGCAATGCAGATATTGGAAACCTTGCAATGGGAATGGGAGGGCATTCTGACAACCATCATCATGTATCCATGGCAAATACAGCACATACAGCAACGGCAGGATTGTATGAACCACATCCTGTCAACTACGCAATGAAACCTGAGAAGAATCTCCCTCCTACACCTCCAGGTAAAAGATTTAAAACTAGATGAGTAAAAAAGTTTTCATCTCTCTGGGTATTATACAAAGAAAAGCTAACTCATCTTCACATAAATTGTCGTATTGAAAGCTACAAAAAAAAATATATCTTTGATATCAAAACCATTATTGTGAGGTCATGATAGGGACAAAATGTTACAAATAATGAGTAATGGTAACAACATTTCACAGACAAGTTTCACAAGCAGTTCTTTGGGCAAATATTACATAAGTGTTTTTGTACATTGCCTGAATTGATGTAAGTATTTGCTCTATGGACAGGAGAACATAATGTTTAAACACATAAGATTTTTATAGTTCACAAAAATGTACTTTTTGCAGCTAAACCTTTGTTTTTATATAAATTTTCATATGAACGAACAGGTAGTCCTGACCGACCAAAGCAAATGCCAAACCCTAACGTAACAGTTCATCACAGAAGTAATATGGACACTGCTGACTCCTCATCTCATCATGATTCCTATAGCCATCTTGCCAAACCATTAGCCATGAGACGAATGTCTGATAATGCTAGGGCCACCCTCACTAATCCTGATGCTGTTCTGGAATCTATGTACAATCCAGGTAATGTATGGAGCTTATTTGTACCACAAGAAGTAGAAGGTATTCAAGGTAGTATAAAAGATGGTTTCCATATGACAAATTAAATTTTCAACAGATATGAACAGCTCTTCTACAATAATGACGTTAAAAAAAATTGATGTACTAGTGTAAACCAAGTTATTTTCGCGACTAAAATATTTTGCGTTTTAGTGTCAAAGGGCTATTTCTCTGCTATTTATTTTCGCGATTTCTCAGAGAAACCATTAAACTACTATTGAAATGAGTTACTTCGCAACGATTTACTTTCACAAATTTCTGTTCCTCGCGAAATCCACAAATATAAATCGCTTGTGAAAATAAGTTGGTTTACAGTAATCTACTTTCAACATTTTTGTGTAATCATGACACACGCAGGATAGCATGAAATGTATTTGTAATTTCAATAGTTTTACTGGTTGTTAATTATAGTACATGTATAACTAATGAGGGATGTCACAAGTGCAGAATAACAAACACCAGTGTTACCTGAAATAAGTGACATTAAAAATGATATTTTTTACCCCGAATTAGTTATACTTTTTATTATAAAGATTTTTGTGCCAAATATATTAATAAATTTATATATAAGAATTAACTGTAATAATTTTTTGGTTTATAGAAGCCATAAACTAAATCTTTATGGTGCACATTTTACATAATCCGCGAAATTCAATGTGAACCATGAAAATTTAGTTTATGGTTCAATAAACCAAAAAATTATTACAGTTAAGTAAAAGTTCTTAAATAATAGTGAAATTTGTTTATTGTTCCCTGACTGTGTTCTTGAGCAATAACTTTTTTACTCAAGTCAAAATGTCAAAGGATGGATGAATCCCGTGACTTTTCAGTAAAATTAGTTTTGATCATAACTTTTGAATGCCTGAAAAGAGTTTCAAGAAACTTGTACACAATCAGTGATGTTGTTTCTGAAATAAGGCTTTTTTTCCCTGGAGAAAGTTTCTCAAAATGTCCAAAGAATGGCTCAAATTCCTCCCAAATGAGGTTTGGAATTTCTAAAAGATGGTATTTGGAGCAGAAACAATATTCAGTTACTTGCTTAATGATTGATTTCAACTGTTTTGTTATTTGTTTGCTTTGAAATTTCCCATTTCTCATAAAATGATGATTATTTTCTTTATGATTGCCTAAATGTATGGTCAAGGTCACAAGATTATGAAAAAAAACTTAGATTGAAATGCATCTAGTTTTCTTAAGAAGCCTTGATAGAATTTTATTTAATTTACACACAATAAAGCTTATCATATGCTAAAAAGGTTAGGAGGAAGACTCTTGATTTGGGGTTAAACGGTTGAAGTTTTTGAAAACTTAGAAAATTGAGAGTGAAATTGTTTTAAACAGCAGAACTTAGTGATGGAATTTCATAAGGTTGACACACAATAGAGCTTAGAGGCCTATTTATTTTTGGTCAGTAGGACAAAAGATTTGCAAAGGTGGGTGACCTTGAACTTATTAAAAAATGGGAATTAAAATTTTAATGAAAAAAAAAAATTAATTGATGATTTTATTTTTAAAAGTCAAATTTGATGGTACAAAGAGGCAGGTTGCCAAATTCTTTTCATTCATACATCCTGAAAATTGTACAAATAAACATGTATTTCAAACATAAAAATCTTATAAAATTGCTTGTGTGATGACCGGGAATAAAGCCAAAAAAATATATATCTGTTTCCTGCTTCCCTACCTACCCTATTTTTGGCCCTACCCTAAAGTTTTTATTGGCATTTAGGAACAAGCACTGTTAAAGTTAGGATTACTTCCCCATTGACTGAATGTAAAATAATTTTGTAAAAAAAAAATTTTTTCCTACCTACCTACTTCTAATTTTCAAGAGTAAGAAGCAGGAAACAAACATACATTTTGTTTTGGCCTGATCATCATACCTGTTGATTCCTGTTGATAATGTTCTTGCAAAAAAATTATTTTTGTTCAATGCTTATTTTGTTTTTGTTTTTTGCTCTCCCTTCAATACAGAGCAAGGACATAAAAATGAGTCTTTGTGTGGTGAAAACTATGTTATAAATTTGTAAACGTCTTGCTGCATGAGGGGATATAATTTTCATTTCAGTTTTTTTCAGCATTGGATACTTTATTGGATCTCATGATTTTTTTCCTATTAAAACACGGCTGGTCATCTCCTCACTCATAATATTTTCTTATGAAAACAATTCCGTGAGAAAAACTTCCGGTTATGAGAGAGAAGAGGGAATACGTCCACTTCAAACTGTACGTGTGTCACATTTAGAATGTTTTATTACATAGTTGTAGTGTATATCGAAAAAAGGGGAATGTCATGCAGTGTAAAAATGATTTTTACAATAACTTTAAGTCATCGGAATGTCAGTGGTATCACTATCCGTTCTAATTTCATTTTCCCGTGGCTGAAGGAGTGGAAAATTTTGGACAAAAACTATTTCTTGAGCCTTGTTTCGATGCTTACCGTCAATTTGAAGTTGTTCTAAATGGTGCACTAACACCAGATGTTGCCCTAAACTGTTTGAAAAGAAGTAAAGTGTCTAAATTTACCGTTTGGGAATAATATGACGAAAAAACGTAAATATGATGAGAGAGAGGATTGGTTGTGAGGGAGAAAATGCACTATGAGTGAGAAAAATACTTGTAAATGAATTAATGGTACTACAATGTGTTCTATCTAGAGTTTATTTTTTTTCGTATTTCACATATATTAGAACAATAGAACAAACAATAGAAACACAATCAAACAAACACCAAATAAATAAACAGCAACAATACAAATTAAATGCAATTAAGAATATAATTATGCTTTTGACATTTTTTAATTATCAGATTTAAAAAACGCAAGATTCGTCACGGGTAATGACTGTGTTTGGACGTTCTGTAAGACGATGTATATGAAGAAACGTTGGTTCCGCCATCATGATTATACACTAGCTTGTCTTTGCTTTTGTTTCTTGAGTTTAGTTTAATAATATTTTATTGCAAATATAGCTAATTGATTGGACATTATGTTACATCAACTTATTGATTGCCCTTTCCATGAATGTACAATACCAAAATATGACAATTAACGATGCAGGTTACATAAATAGCAGGACATTTTTCGTGCATGGTATAGACTTTATTGACCTGTTGGAAATCTATTCGGCCTATATACGCACGTGCGACATAATGCACCTCAACTGTTGCATTTTCATTTTCATTTTGAAAAAGAATATATTTGATACCAATCATTAAAGGTGACATATGTTGCATAAAAAAAAATACAAAGTCAGAGTTCGTGTGCAGTAATCTCATTAAATTTTGTACATCAAAAACTGAATATCTTTGAACTTCATATAAAGGACACTCCAGGTAAAAATGATATGAATCTTCATATGCAGCCTCACACATGCACATGGATTTTTCAATTACGTGTATTCTATATAAATCATAATTCAAAGAACTGCATCAGTGACGTATTCTAGAATGGATGATATCTTACTTTCTTGGCCCTTCGATGAAGTAAATATTTGTATGACCTAAGAAGAGGTTTTTTAAAGTTTAATTTGAAAGAATACCAGTATTGGGGTACGTATTCCTAAATAAAAATTGCAAGGTTGTTCCAGATGGATCCTGTTGTAGACGGAACAAAATATTTGGATTATCATTTAGTATAGAAATTGAATGAACTGGAACATAATCTTCTTTGTTGTGTAGATTTTATCAAGTAACATTCGGGACCAAAGGTGGCAAAAACAGTCACTTAGATATTTAGGGCAAATTCAATTGTGCATTCTATAAAAAGTACACATTGTTTTTTTTTAGTTTTACGCTTGTCAGTCAAAGTATCCCTTTCCAGTTTCAAGTAAAGAACTTCTTTATTCTGGCAGCTTATGATTGGACCTTTTCCAGTTTCTCAATTTCAAGTTCGAGGCAACCATCACAGACCTATTTCGTATATTCTAGCAAAAGTCCAGGCGCGGATTCAGGTGGGGGCGCCCCCTTAAATGTAAAAAATATGATTTTCGCTCAGCGAATATTTGATACCCGCGCCTTCTCTAATCGAAAATCCGGGATCCGCGCCTGTAGTCGAATAAATGTCGAATAAATAGTCGATAGACTCTATACGTCAAAAAACATATTTTCATTTTCATAGAGCATTATAAGCTGCTTAATTCAAAGAAAATTTTACAATATTGTTTATATGAGTTGTCCAATTTTCATCAGACATAAATGTTACACTTCAATGTTTGTGATGTTCTACAATTTCTACCACTTTGTCATTAAATAGAGTGTTTGTTTCAACATAATCACTGTTGAAATAATAAATGCTTTTGTTTTCTTATGATTCAAGTCAACAAGCCAATCATGTGGGGCTCCTCATGGGGGGTACCAGGAATCAAGTAATCAGCATTATTTTGCCAAAGTAATCAAATAATCATATATTTTTTAGAAATGTAATCAAAAACTTTTTCCCAATGGGAATCAAGTAATCAATAATTCAAACCTTGGTAATCTAATAATCATTAAATATTTGCTCTTGTAATCAAGTAATCACCTTTAAAATGGCCCGGGAATCATGTAATCAAAAACCCCATGAGAAGGCAATCATGTGATCAGTCGTATCTTAAAATAATTTCTAATGATGAGAAATCATTTCCAGCAATTAAATTGGAGGGAGGTGTCGTCTGCGAGCAGTCGTGCGATTATCCCCAATTGTCAATTATATCATTTATATATAATAGAAATAATAAAGGACCAAGGACGGAACCAGCTGTTACTGTACCAAAGGAAGAAGAAGTCTGATTTAGGGCAACAAACTGTTTCCTATTTGTTACTATATAATCTTTTATCCAGTCCAACACATAACCAGATATTCCATATGATTTTAGTTTTGCTATTAAATCCCGATGACTTACTCTATCAATGCCATAGAAAAGTCACCGAAAATTCAGATATTTGATAGTTTGTTATCTAAACTATAGCAGAGTGACGCTGGAGATATTCCGATTGGTATGGATAGAGCAGAGAGTTATTTATTTATATCTATTACTATATTATAAAAAATGTATGAATAATAAAGGTAACAACAAAATTACCGAATTGGGATGATCAATCTCATATATTCAAGAAAAACAGGCAAAGACATACCAGGGAAATTGAAGAGCGCAATAGTCCTGACTTGGTACAGACATTTCAAATGAAATGGTGGGTTGAACCAAGTTTTATGGCGCCAAACCTCCCTCTTCCATTGCGATCTAGGGTCTGGTAACACAAAACACAACAAAGTTGTGAGACACAATAGCACAGTGTAGGAACGGAAGTGTACAGTTTTAGGGCCTATAAAGAAATGGTGAAATGAACCATTTTAGATTGTACAGTTTATTTTATTTATACACAAACTTTTTCAAATGACACAAAAACAAAGAAGATGTACGACTGCCGTTTGCTTCAAATTTTAAGAAGACATAACATAGAATATGATATAACTTAATTACCTGTAATTGTTTGTGATGTCAAATAGAAATTTCAATCGGCACACTTGATTTTTCAAAAGTTCACTCCAAATTGATGTAAATAATCGGTTCGTGAACATAAATTGCATTAAACTCGTGAGCATTGTGTATATGTATCCTATCAAAAATCATTTCTGCACATTCTTAACATGCACAAACGGATTAATACATACAGGATTTTATTTAATTTGAACTTTATTCACTTCCGTTCCTACACTGTGAATAGAGATAAAGAGGTTTCAATATCAAAACCTTTCTTCACAGCTTAACAAAGAAATAGGGCGGTACTTAGAAGGATTTGGTTTGTCATCCTTTTAGACAATTGGCACTACTCTGGCTATAGTTTCTACTGAGGTGGATATTTACGTTTTTCTTGTCAAAAATTGAGAACGTCTCGTTTGATAATGAGAAGTAGTTCCTTGAAATGCACCCATCTCCTTTGAGTATAATATTTAAGCATTTCTTTTGACTGTACCATATTCATTCATTTACTTACAAGTAGTTTTCTCACTCATAGTGCATTTTCTCCCGCACAACCATTCCTCTCTCTCATCATATTTACGTTTTTTCGTCATATTATCTCCAAACGGCAGATTTAGACACTTTACTTTTTTCCAAACAGTTTAGGGCAACATCTGGTGTTAGTGCACCATTTAGAACAACTTCAAATTGACGGTAAGCATCGAAACAAGGCTCAAGAAATAGTTTTTGTCCAAAATTTTCCACTCCTTCAGCCACGGGAAAATGAAATTAGAACGGATAGTGCTACCACTGACATTCCGATGACTTAAAGTAATTGTAAAAATCATTTTTACACTGCATGACATTCCCCTTTTTTCGATATACACTACAACTATTTAATAAAACATTCTTAATGTGACACAAGTACAGTTTGAAGTGGACGTATTCCCTCTTCTCTCTCATAACCGGAAGTTTTTCTCACGGAATTGCTTTCATAAGAAAATATTATGAGTGAGGAGATGACCAGCCGTGAAAAGAAAGACAACTCTATTTGAATTTTAATGTCATGATTTATTTGAGAATTTTAAACATAGGATGAATATTATAATTAGAATTTGCTGTTACAAATATTAACATAAAAAGTCTGGTTTGAGTGTCTACTACTAAATCTAAATTCTAAAATTATTTTTAAGTAAGTTCACTTTATACACACAATATATATTACATATCCATAGTCATTCTTACAAAGATGCCAGGCATAAAAAAAATCCGACCTAAGTTCACAAAGTCACTCAAGTATGAAAATGGGGCAAGGTCACATGTCATGGTTACAGTTGGGTAGAACATAACACCTAATGTTAATAGCGAGCATAGCTCGCAAGCGCTCGAGCGGAGAGCTCTACGGTATTTGTTTCCGCGAGAAATTTGCTAATGCTGATTTAGATTTTTTATGGTCCGGAAAGGGTTATTATTTTTACAGGTCCGGAGTGAATGTTAAAATAATTTATAAGAAAAGAAATAATGCTTAAAAAAATAATAAATTGCGTTTTTTACAAGAAAATAATATTCTTAAAATAATAAATACACATAAGCTGCTCGTTTCGTCTTGGTTATATGCACGTACGAAACTAACGTGTCTCGAAGCTTAATCGCCCCATACCATCTCGCCCCAAAATAAGCAAATGGAAATATTGGAAATTAAATGATAGCGATATCCCTGAATGTCGACATTTAGAACCAAAAAAACGTAGTCCCTTTTAGCTATGCTCGCATTTAGGCAATGCCTACTCCATATTATGTATCATGTATGGTAGTTGCAACAATACCTTCCCCATTCTATTTTTGCAACAATCTAAAGTTTAACTAATGACAAACTTTTAGATACTTGAAACGTGAGAAATTTTACTATGACTTTTATTTAATGTCACACCATAACACACTTGTTGCCAGTTATAATATAAAATTGTCAAATCACAAGCTTGATTTAATCAGAAAGTCACTACAAAGGTAGGACGAGTAAAAATTATTTTTAATATTATTGGTTCCTTGTGAGTGATAGGGCTTACAAGGGAAAGGAATAATTAAAAGGACTATAGATGTACTTTAACATACACATGCATAATACATATTCAGATTTACAAAATCTTGTAATAATTTTCCTGATCAAAGAAAGATAACTAAGTTATATAATTCTTTTTTTACTTTTTAAAGAAAGATAACTCAATTTGAATTATCTGAATAATAAAAAAAATGGAACATCAGATCCCCATTAAGTGCCCATTTTTTTTTTTACAGCACATTGACTTCTGTACTTAGTGAATGTCTCTATTTTATAAATCAATTTGATTGTGAGTCAATTATTTTGGACTTCTCTTTTTAAATTCTACCTTCAAGATTGAGAATCTAAGGTGTGAATAAAATAAAGTAATGAAAGGAAACGCTCAAATACCATCTTTGCATTTTAACATTATAATTCGACCTTCAATTTTGATTAAGATTTTTATTTGACCAAATATTTGAATGCATACCGTATATAATATAAAGTTTATTTGGACATCTGCATATATATCTCTCATGTACATGCTTGTACTAGTATCCCAAATACATGTAGGAGGAGGAAAGATTGTATACTCACATGTATATGTTCTTAATTAACAAGTTCAAAGATCTTTATATTTGACCTTGACACCGGTGTTTAATTTCCAGTAATATTGCTACTTTAACAAATCAAATCAAATCAAATTTATTGTCATATAAACATCTAGACAGAGTTTGTGACAAAAACAAACATGTACATATACATGCTACACATGCATCAAATTTAACCTATTTTAGACATTTCACATTCAGAAAACAATGGGCAGTTTGGGCACCATTGGCGATGTGATGTTCCATAGAAATAAATTGTATTTCAAATTGTTAGACATTGACTTTGAATTTCCCATTTATTTATCCTTTACAACATTATTATCCCGAGCCCAACCGAGTTAAGGAGGGGATAAAGCGCTTGGTTTGTTACATAATGGTCTTTTTGTCAATAACTTAGAAACTTCATATCATATTTATTTATTTATCATAGAGGGATGATATTTGGTCAGTTAATACATCTTGGATAGTAACTAGTATCTGTACCAAAATTAGGTCACTATGATATACATTTCCTCATGAATGACTTAGGTTAAAATTTTGGTTAAGGTCCATAATTCTTAGCAACTGCAAGTGATAAAAATATGTTATTAAGTCAGTGGATACATCTTGGATAGTATAAAAAGCATCCATACCAAAATAGGGTCACCTAGAATTGACAATCATTTTCCACATGAATGACTCGGGTTTAAGTTTGGTTAAGGTTCATATCTCAGTAACTGCAAGTTAAAGATAGATGATATTGGGTCCGTGGGTACATCTTGGATAGTAACCAGCATCTGTACCAAAATTAGATCATTTTGATCTCCATTTTCCTCAATCTATCACCAGAGGGAGCGTCTATCAACACTGACCTCTACACTATCGCGCTAAGGATTGTGGGTAATATCCCCGAATTCGGGGATTGAATATCATTAAAATATTTCCCATGATCCTTAGCGCGATAGTATAGAGGTTAGTGTTGATAGACGCTCCTTCTGGTGATAGATTGCCATTTTCCTCATGAATGATTCAGGTTAAAATTTTGGTTTAGGTCTTAGCAACTGCAAGTGTTAAAGAGATGGTATAACATGAAGGTCAGAAGGTAGATCTTGGATAATAACCAGCATCTGTACCTTAATTAGGTTACCTTGACCTTCATTTTTCGCATGAATGACTTGGTTAAAATTTCGTTAAGGTCCATATCTCAGCAACTGTAAGTGGTAGAGGAATGATATTTGGTAAGTGGATATATCTTGGATTATTAGTAACCAACATTGGTTCTAGATTGAGGTCACCTTGACTTACATGTACATCTTAGTAATAATGGGAGAGGGGATCAGCTGTTGTGTGCAACTTCTTCATTCCTTGATTATTTATAATAGCTAGGTTTAAGTTTTTTGTCACCTTCATGATAGAGTTAAATGCTTTTGGTTACTAAACTTTTCTATTTCTAAGTAGTAACTGCATGTAGTATGCACGCACAACATCTGCATACATTGTCATTTAACCTTGACAATAAATTTCCTGTTGAGTGGCTTTGTCATTAAAATTATTTTGAAATTAAAACATCAAGGTAAAATTTTGGGCATGCAGCTTGATACATCAACAACAGTCAGCTTTTAGTGAATTATGGGGGTATTTACATCACAAGAATCACCATGTCTGTCTGTCCTCATCTTTAAGGGCAGCTGCCAAACTTCTTAATGGATTTTGATAAAACTTTACATGAAGGTACATCATGAGGAGATCACATGCATGAAGAATTGCTGTTTGATAACATTTAGGGCATTTCGATATAGAGTTAGATATGACGCAATGCTCTCAATTTCTTTTGTGAGCATAGACCATTGTATTCCTTGTGTGTATATATGGCTCAATCTGTAATAATTTTAATATCCTTTATGAGTTTAAAAATTAAAGCAATTATAACACAGTTAAGAATAGTTAAAATAGCATGATAATGCAACTGGAGATTTGTATGTCCATGTTCATGTATGTTTAGTTAGGACATTGATTCAGGTGTTGCTTTAAACCCTTAAAGATGTTTCTGTATGCATTTTTGTCTCGCCTGCGAAGCAGAGCGGGACATAGGTGTTACTTTACCGGCGGCGGCGACGGCGGCGACGGCGGCGTTAACTTTTTGGAAAAGTTTTATGAGCACCTCCATATCTCAAGAACCATAGGTCCTGGGTTGATGAAACTTGGTATGCATATGCCCCAGTAGTAGCTTAGCACAGTTGCATCCCCATCTTTTGACCTTGACCTTGATTTTCCGGTTGAGTGACTTTGACAATTTACAATACATATAATAGCAATGGAAAAGTTTTGCGAGCACCTCCATATCTCAAGAACTATAGGTCCTAGGTAGATGAAACTTGGTATGCATATGCCCCAGTAATACCTTAGCTCAGTTGCATCCCCATCTTTTGACCTTGACCTTGATTTTCCGGTTGAGTGACTTTGACAATTTACAATACATATAATAGCAATGGAAAAGTTTTGCGAGCACCTCCATATCTCAAGAACTGTAGGTCCTAGGTTGATGAAACTTGGTATGCAAATGCCTCAGTAGTAGCTTACCACAGCTGCATCCCCATCTTTTGACCTTGACCTTGATTTTTCGGTTGAGAGACTTTGACAATTTTCAATACATATAATAGCAATGGAAAAGTTTTGCGAGCACCTCCATATCTCAAGAACTATAGGTCCTAGGTTGATGAAACTTGGTATACATATGCCCCAGTAGTAGCTTAGCACAGTTGCATCCCCATCTTTTGACCTTGACCTTGATTTTCCGGTTGAGTGACTTTGATTATTTTTATTGCATATATTTGCAATGTTTAAGTTCTATAAACATCTTTTGATCTCAGAAATTGAAAATCCATGTAAATTCAAAATATAGTGGAAGTAAGAAAGAATAATTATTTCTGATGGTGCCGGCAGGCGAGACATACTTTAGTGTTAACTCTTGTTAGTAGAAAGAATGTAAATAACAACATAAAAATATCATATTTATCATGCATTATTTATTAAAGCTAGTGACAGGCTAAGTACATACATTCTAGGGTAATAAGTGTGTATTCTGTTGACATGGACTATTAATTAGAAAATCAAGGATGTGTATTGCAATGACATATGTTGTAATTAAGAACATATGTTATGTGTATTGGGCTGTCAATGATCCACATGTTTGTGTCATTGTCAATGAGGAAACACTAAAAGGTTTCTATTTACATTTGTTTTGAAAGTCATTTACTGTATTATATGCGTAGGAAAATAATTGAAAAAATCATGACAATTGTTCATGCTCCTCCTATGAAAGTGGAAGCTACATTTAGGTATATAGTAGTGGGATCTATCTATCTGCCTGTCTGTTCCCAAAACCAGTTTTATCTTCAGGTTTAGTGTGTTTTTCTACTAAGTGATGTTCCAAGAAACTTTTTTTTCAAATGTGCACCAGGGTATGAATAAAAATATAAAATAACACCTCCTAATCAACAAGGTCATTGTTTAGTGATTGCAGAAGCTTCCTTGGTAATTTTGATACAATTTCAGCTAAAATAGTTTTATTGATGTGACCCTAGGAAACCCCATTTGATAAAGTTATATAATGGTATTGCAAAAAAAGGATCTTCAAATTCTAGATCAATAAGCACACATTTGTTTAATTTCTGAAAACTTCTAAAACTCAAGTTCCTGAAAATTAGCAATTTTACAGAATAAAATACACCTCTAACCATCGTCACTAGATTGCTGAAGAGTCCTTGTAATTTTCATACAGTTCCATCTAAAATAGTCTTATTGCTGTTACCCTAGAAAACCCCAGTTCAAAAAGTTAATGGTATTGCAAAAAGGATCTTCAAGTTCTAGATCGATCACACATATAATTCCTGAAAATTTCTGAAATAATTTTTTTCAAGTTCCTCAATATAACTACCGAATGAAGCAACTTTACTGAACTCAATTATCAAAAGTAGGCTTGCTTATTTGATAGAACAAATGGTAACATAAGTTATATCAAATTGGGAAATTAAGTAGCTTAGACTGATGCAAGGATTTCATATAAGTAGCTTAGTCTCTTATTTAGGCAGTTATTCATCATATTTGTTAAGATATGTTCAACTGCTTTGCAACATTTCAAATGTACCCCATTTTTTTTTTAAGATAGACAGTAAAATTTCTTTCCTGGTCTGGGTTTGAATTGCATGTAAGATTTTTCAAGCAACTGCACCTTGGATGATTCAAATAAAAAGGAAATACATTGAGAGTAATTGTAAAAAGTTTTAATTTGCCCTTGGATCCAAAAAATGTAATGTCAAATGTCAAAATTTGGTGATTGCAGCATAAGCTGTATAATGTTTTTTGTGGATCCGTTTTAATATGAAAAAGTCTTGTTTGAATATATCTGTAACAACTAGTGCTTATAAATGATCCAAAAGGACCTGCATTTCCATGTATACTTTATGAACAAATTCTTTTGTGAAGATCTACAAATACCAGAGTACCAAGAAATGCTGCTTTAATCGCTTTCATCTTGATGCAACAAAGTAGAAAAGTTGATAAATAAGCCAAGGTTTTTTTTTCAACTACAAACATCACAAAAAAGCACATTAAAATGATGTAGCCGCTCAAAAAATAATTTCAAAGAGGGAAAAACATAACAAAAAAAAGATAATTTGGACCTTCACAAATAGTGGTCTGGATGTAAACAACCCTTAGGTTGGCCCCTACCTACATTCTATTTGAACATGTATTTAGATGTACATCATGATGGTCACTTAGATAAATCTTGGTCATTTATGTCCTCAAGTTATAGCTTTTATACCTTCTTTGTTCAGTATGTTGACCTTTGTTTAGTTGGTGGTGATCTTGTGATGAAAATGCATGATGGTTCAATTTCTGTTGTTTTACTAATGCATGACTTTAATGCTTGATTCATGAAACTTGTGCTTATAATAGTTAAATGTGTGTTATAATTCTAAATTCATGAGTTTGTGGGAGCAGAATTTGTTAATTACTGAAATTAAATCAGAGTGTGACTTTGGTGTTAGGTTTTTCTAGACAGATTAACTTTTCTCATTTAGAGAATCTACAATTTTAGGATTGGAAAGATAGAAGATGATCAATTTTGTAACAAAATTATGAAACCACTTTTTACAATTTTAGAATATTGTCACATTTGAAACAATGTGATAGTAAATTTGGATATGGATTAAGTTGATCATCACATAACCTAGTACAGAGTAAAACAACAACAAAAACAATGTTATAGGGATCTTGCCACATCAGATGTAATTGCAGATATTTAATTAATTGTTTATAAAGAACTAAATCCCAGTGGAGCTTTATTTGACCTTTCTGATTTGTTATGTAAGATAACATTTGTCTGTCCATGTGTATTGTGAATTATGTCTGAATCTTGGATAATATTATGAAATAAGGAGTTCAGTGATTGGTCAACTAAAAAAGCTTCTTTAAAAATGAAAAAGGGATTTAAATTTATATGTGGCTACCACAACTTCTAAAAATTTTGGATTGTCCATATAACATTAAAATACATGAAAAACATTTCTTGATAAAAGGAGGCAAAAAGTAAAATGTGAATTTTTTATAAGAATAATTATTTGAAAGTTAATAATTGTTTTAGTGTTAAAGACGAATAGGTGTTTCAAAAGTGTGGTCAAGTATAGATTAAAAGGATCTTCGAAAAGAGGACATTAACTTTTTTGGTGATTAATGAAATAGATCAAACTGATGAAAGGGACTTATTTAAGAAGATTAACTGTGACAAGAGATTATATGCACAAGGATCTGTACAGGAAACTGCATATTAATAACATTACAACCCATTTTTAATTTATCTATAAATTCAGGTAAAAGAACTAAAAGTTGGACAAACAATATTTTTTATAAGTGGACAGAGCAAAAATATTTTTGTGTATTGGGTGTATACCTTCAGGAATATTATTATCTGTATTGAAGATATATATAATCTTTCGAAATATTAAAAAGGAAGTACATGTAACTTTCTGGCCAGTGGTCATTTTTTACAAGCAATACACAAAGTTCAAGGGGTCACCACAATTCTTTGATTTGGTCGCTGTGTGCATGGAATTTTCATGATGAGTGGAAACGGTGACGGATATTTCCATGGATTACCATCGCCTATGGATTCAGTGGCTGGATCATTTTCGTCTAGCACAAACATTGGAATGGGCACATCGTCATTCACGCCTTATCAGAGTAGCTCGCCCTTGTCACCAACAATGCCTTATCATTCCTCTATGAATAGTTACTCCCCCTCATCGAGTTACATGAATCCTTATCTTCAGATGCATGGATTGGGTAAGAAAATGTCAGCATATTATTATAATAATAACCAAATAACTTTTATGTTTTTTCTTGATTACTAGTAAAATTAAATACCTGTATCTGCAGGTTGATGATTCGAAGTCAATACTTGTTTTAAATATTTTTTTTTTATTTCTCCTAAAATAAAAGTAATAGTTTAGAAAGAAATATATTAAACAGATAATTAATTACTCATTAAGAATTATTTAATGTGTAAGTTCATGTCAATTTTCTAGAATTCTATCAATTAAATGTGTGCATGCATGTATAGTGAAATATTTTTTCACCCAAAATTTGAAAAATAAATGAAAAAGTTATTTTGACATATGATATTTTTCTTTTAGCTGAAAATCTTTATCAAGTTAAGAAATACTTAAAATAATGGACCCCTTTTTCTTACAAATGATAATAGATATATAATTAATTAACTGTAATTTATTTTTATAACTTTCACATACCACTTCTAAAAGTTTTTTAATAATTTTTCCCAAATACATGTAATAAAATTGCTTAATATTAAAACACCTTATATTAATTTTCAAACTTTCTAATACAAATAGTCCCTGAGTCAATTTAAAGCTTTCATGCCTCATTAATTTTAATGCTGTAAGTCAGATTGAATAAAAGTTTGTGTCAATTTGATAACTGCCTCCCCACAGGTACCTGTATACAAAATGATGTAAGGTTAGATAACTCTTTATGGTTTTGAGACTTGGGTGATATAATTCAACTATTGACCTTCATTATGTGTATGTCTGTTTTATTTAATTGTTACATAACAATTAGATGATTTTATTGGTTAACTGTGTTGTGTATTGCCTATATATTTTGTTGATTAAGAGAATTGATCCATGTGTATTGATTGAGTCAATATTGGTACATGTATAATGTACATTTTATAACAAGTATCAAATTAATTCAATATTGCAAAATTATAGATTTTGAAAAGAATTATAAAATTAATTGTTGAGTAACCTTAAAGGTCATAAGTTTGCTTTATTATTATTGGAAAATTTGATTATATAAGTAGGAGATTAATTATGCTGAGTCATTTTACCAAGTATTTTATAGAAAATTATATTGGAAGGCATACATTGATTATACTGTTATTACTATTACATAAAGCATTATTAAGTCTCTAAGAAATAGTTTTGTACAAAAAATGTCTTAACTTTTGTGATATTTTAATTTGGAAAACATCTACAAAAATGAAAGATTCTTTTTATATCCCTGCAAACAAATTTTGTTTGCAGTCTGCAGTCCTTCATCTCTCCACATATTTCAAAAGTGCAACTCCTCCTAAACCATTTAATGGATTTTGATGAAACTGTACAGAAAGCAGTGAATCAATGGAGAAGTGCATGAAGAAAGGGGAGATAATTTGCCTTTTTCAAAATTAATCTCATAAGTTTAACTTCTCTTAAAACACTATGGGATATTGATGAAACTTCAAATCAGGGCCTTCTATAACTTCTATGTATTAGAAGGCCCTGTTCAAATGAAGAAATTGTGTCTTGTAGTAATTTTATTGCTCTTAGATATCATAATTGGACAAGAAATATTCCAACAATATAAAGGGGGTGTATCAGCTTTTCTATGATGAATTAAACAATTGAGAGCTGATGTTTGACTTTTTTTGTACAAGAGTTAAGGTTTAACTTCAAACTCTTTACAAAACTTGTGCTGTATTTATCTACAAAACAGCAGGCATCCACCATTTGTCTACTGATAGTTGTTTTGCCATATTTGTGTGTGAGTGTGTTGGGAGACTAGTCTACATGGAAGATAATATTGAGTTTTACAAAGTTGTCGATCAACAATGAAACAGACCTTATATAGTGTTTACCATTGTACAATTTGAGTATTCACATATTGTAATGTTAAGTACGATTCATTACTTAATCTCTTTTAATTTTAAAGAAATATTTTTTTTGCAGACTACATTGTCAGTATACTCAAGTTATATACACATATCTAGTTACCAGTATCAAAGTATTTCATCTTACCTGAACAGGAGTAGGGTTGGATTGTAATGTTTGGCTGATGAAGGTGCATTTTTGTACAGTATTTTCTTTTTCTATTTATAGCTGCAGCAGCCACTGCCTCCCCAACACTAGCAAGAGCCTTAGCTGCAGTCCAACAGACTCAGAAGCGACCCCGTAGTGAGAAAAAGCCTATACCTACTGAACAAAAAGATACCAAATATTTTGAACGCAGAAAGAGAAATAACCAGGCCGCCAAAAAGTCCAGAGATGCAAGAAAGTCAAGAGAAGACGAAATCGCCATCAGAGCCAGTTTCCTAGAGAAAGAAAATGCCATCCTCAGAGCTCAAGTTGCAACATTGAGAGAAGAGGCCTCATCATTGAAACATCTGCTTTTGCAGAAGAGAGGAAGGACCTAAATATTCAAACCATGGTGACATTTTGAAAATTTCCGGTGAAACCTATTTACATGTAGTAAATTCAAAAGTAACCATGTTTGTTTTAAATTCTTGTTATCTGTATGTGAAAAGTGTATTTTGAAAAAAAATTCTGAACTTCTAAAAGTTTGATAGGGGAAAAATGATTAGATTCATAATTCATAAACAAAACATGATGTAAAGCAACTCTTTAAAAACTTCAGAAATACATTATCAAAAGGGGTCTTTTAATTTGATCTCAATATATTGGAATTATTTCTTAAACACAACTTTAATTGGAGGGAACATTAATCATCAAGGATTTATACAGAAGATTTTGGAGAATTTTTTTTTACAAATATCTATCATGCTCTTTATTGAGGTGGTAATTACTCAGGAAGAAATTGTAGTACAAATTTCTATCAATATTACCCATTGAAAAATTCAAGCAAATTCATTTTTAGAATTTAACAAAAATTCAAAAGTATCTTTTTTTAACTATTACAATTAACTTTTGACAAAGGTAATTAAGTAAAGTGTTTTTAAATATTTGGATTAGTGAAAGAATTATTTAAGATAACAACAAAAAATTATTGCAGAATATTTTACACATGTTAGTTATAAAGGAAGATAAGAATTTGGGTTCATTAAAAAAATCATTCACAGTCGAACATCATTTGATCTCAAGGTGAAAGCAAAATCAAATAGCGGCAGCTAAAAGAAGCAATAATACATATTCACTAGATGAAGGGAAAATATATTTTCTTATTTTCAATTTACAAAACATTTGAATTGTCAAAGTATGCTACATTCATGCTCAATTTTATGTTTGCAATAAGTAGCACATTATAACTTAAAACATCTTATTACATGAAACTTTAAGAATTTGATTATATACCATTTATTTTTTTTAATCCTATTTTGTTGAGAAGGACATATTTTACAAGTATTGATGAATTATCTATAATATGTACAGTGATATACTATTCTTTATTGACAATCAAAAATTGAAAATCTCAGGTTTCTCATACATTGCCAGTATATAATTTCTCAAAAGAGTTGAGATTCATATATCTCAGGGATATAAATAATTTGAAAGCAATAATTTATTTACTAATAGTAACATGTTCATAAAACATGCCCATGTACATTATTTTTTTATTATTACAATTATAGACATAAATATACATAAATTGTACCCTAATCTTTATAGTTTTGTCTAAAACTTTTGCCATCATCTGTATTATTTAGACACAAGAAATTTTGAAACTGTACCAACACAAATGTTATATATTGAAACCTGTCCGAACCAAAACCCTTTTGATCAGTGGCCAGTTTCATAGAAATCTAGAATTTAAAGATATTCTCATCTTCTCATCTTTATATAAACTTCTGTTTAAAGATAGAAACTAATTTGATAATATGTAAACATTGGAAGAAATACTCCAATTTTGATGTCGAATTTTATGAAACCCTAACCTGATGAATTTGTTCATTATTTGGTTAAATATTCAGATACAAAATGTATATAAATTATTGCAATAAGAATTTGAAAAACTACTGAAAAGTACTTATTTTTGGGAGGTATTTATTTTCACGGTCAGGCATCTTGAACCAAATAAAATGATATGAATGAAATGAAGAGAATGCTCATAAGAAAACGTGAAATTGAATACCTGCGAACTTGGCTGATATCGTAAAATTGTGAAAATAAGTACCCTGGAAAATAAGTATGTTTACAGTAGCTCAGTGAAAGCAAGTTTATATCTTAATCAGGGTTTGGTTTAAATAGGTTTCAATGTATTTCCATACCAGTGAATTTTTATTTTCGTGTTTGGAGAAATAACTCTTTTTTTTGTTTGTTTCTTGAGTCATTGTTCTTGATGTTTATTGTTAAGAAATGTAACCTTTAATTTGTTATGTTATTTTTGATCTCGGTGATAAACAATATTTTACTGTTATTTAGTGAAGATATTATCAGTTTTTATTGTTGATGTATCATTTTTTTGACTGGTGCTTTTATTTGTTCAAGAAAAAAAATGTAAGCAATACCTTATTAGGAATGAATGTAAGTTGGATTTTAGTTCCTACATTTAGAATGTTAATATTCTATCTTATTATTTGTTAAACATTACATATTTTCTATTAGCATATTTAAAAACTTAAAGATTAAAAATTAGAATTTTATGACATGATCATAACATCCTTAAATTTTTCGTATTGCGGCTATGTATAGGGCTTTTAGAAGTTTTTCTCCTTGCCCTTTGAAAAATATGTAAATAGTCCTTAGTTGTTTTAGAGTAGTTAGACGATTCTTCTTGTAACCCCTATTTGTAGTGTGTTTGTGTCTAAGTTTGTTTCCATTATTTTCACAATAGTAATGTTCAATGAATTCTGATTTCTCTAAACTGCATTTGATAATTTAAAATTATTATTCTTGGAAGGCCTGTTAGATATCTGTTAAAATAAGTTTATTTTTTAACATTGATGATTATTGACACATTTTAAGAAAATTCAATTATGATGAAAATATTTTCTCAACATGTTTAATTTTCTTATCTATCTTAACCAACCTTTCATTTAAAGGCTATTCCTTAAAATACATATGGAGGAGGTTGAGCAATATTTAATTGTTCTCTTGGCTGGGGGTAAATTTTGTGTGTTAAAATATACAATGCATTACAATAGAAAAACCTTTCTATGGTACAGCTGAGGAAGTGTTGCATTCCAACCCCTCCATATTAAGTTTAAGGAATAGCCCTAATGTGTTGTTTTTGTTTGTTTTGATTTGTTAGTTTTATGGTTGTGGTTGAATACTATTAATAACAATTCAATTTTACTCTCTGTTTACTCATTAGGACTCATATAACAAACAATGTGCAATTTTGATTTCCGGTGATTTTATCTCATCAGGGTTTAAGAGTATTATTTTCATTATATTGTTGGTGACCACAAAAATTATACCGGTTTATAATTCATCATTTCCTGTTAGTAGTTATATTTTATTTAGTATTTTGAGGTTAATCTTTTAATATGTTTGAAAATTCTTTGTATATTCTTTTGCTACTTGGCTACAGATTTATAGGTAGATTTAACAATTGACAATATCTTTAATATAAATTTTGGCAAAAAATTGACCAAAGTAAATTTAAAATTTATAAACATGGATTGATTTTATGTATTTGAATAGCAAATTGTTCTTGATAAAAAAACAATTTGTTCGTACTTGTTTGAGATATTTCATAATTTGTATTTGAATATACAGAATAATTTACCCTAAATAATTCTCGATTTAATTTTATTGTATATTTTTGTACTGAATGTTTGGGATAATGGTCAGTTTTATGTGTGAAATGAGTTATTGCCCTTGGTGATTGTTTTGTTCTTTTCTTGTTGCAAATCTTCCAATATAAAGATGCAGGGTATGTTTGTTTCATTAAAGATAAATGTTAATTAAAGTTGAAATTTGAAGGATTTGGCATACAGTTCTCATGTTATTGAATATGGTTACTAATTACTTGTATTTATTTTTAGGATTTTAAATATCAAGGATTTTTTTTTCTTTTTTTAGCACAATAGTTCTTTAAGGACATTGCATACTAGTGCTCTCAAAATTAGTTTGTGCTGTTTAAAAATTTTAGATTTATGGAATTAAAGCAATATTTTAACTTAAGTTTTTATTGAAACTACCTTTATTTAAAAAAAAATAATTGTTAATTATGTACAATGTATATAGATTTGTACAGTTGTATGAACCTGACTAACAATCTACATTCTATACAACTGAAACAAATAGAGAGACAAGATTGGGTTAAAACATTTGTCCTTGCAAGCTTAGGTTATGAATGTTTAGAGAATATGATACATGTATATGATTTATTTCCATTTGAGTTGATAAACCTTTAGAGAGATATTGTTATGCAAATTGCAATATTAACCTTTTCCTGACTCACTAATCTATCATTATATAGGTATACATACTTATATCTTTTCCTTTTCTTATCTTCTTCCTCATTATTTCATAAATTTTGTACTAAATGTTTGCAACCTCTATAAAAAAACAAGAAAGAAAATATGATGAAGAATTAGGTTCTAGTCTGCCATTTTGCTTAAGAACTTTTAACATATTCCTCTTCAGTTTGACTGTGCTTGTTTTTAGCTTTTCCACATTTTACAAACTTCTTTTAGACAATAAGTTTTGAATTGAAGAAAGTATTAATCTGTTACATTAATTCTTTAAAGGGTGATGAAATGATTTAAAGTTATCTCCCTTTATCAGTTATAATTGGGGTTGCAAACATTTGTTGAAATACATGTACATTTAGTTAGAGTCAAGTTCATATTACGGGTAAATTGTATAAATCCTTAAGGAGATACACAATATTGGTTGAATCCTGCCTTTGTAAATAATTATAGTATTGTAGAGTTCATGTGATATTTTTCAGAAATTGATAAATTCAGTGTGTCTTGTCAGTTTCAACATATTGTTGAAATTGTATCATGTGATTTTGTAAAATTTTATGTTTTAAATAGACCTAACATTAAATTATCTGTTGTAATCAAATTTTGATTTAAAAAAAACTTATGTTCAATAGCAATGTATTTTTCAATCCAAAAAAAATTTAGTTTGAAAATGGAATGTTGCTCAAATATTGTAAAACAAAAATACAAATCATCAGTTGTAAAAATTGTCAGGACACATTGAAAAGTGATTCAAATAATTATACAAGTTCTACCTCAGGGAAGGTGTATAAATCTCTCTCAGTTTGACAATTTATTGTGCATGTTGATAATAAAGAAAAATAAAAAAAAAGCTTTTGTTTTCTTTCAACTTAAAATTAAAAAAAAATGTTTTATTTCTCTTGTAAACAGCTTCTGTCATTTGTTCTGTTGTGTACAGAGCAACATATTGGAGTCACTATGACAGTATTCATTATCTTTTGGCGTCCTGCACATCAAAAATTTTCCCTCATATTCCGAGTAACTGCATGTCACAGTCTCTTGATACTTGGCATGTAGCTGAATCTTCCCATGCTATAGTACTATATGATGTAAAGTGATTTTATACCCTGAACTCATCTACTTCCTGTTTACCATTGATACAACATGTTTATGTTCCAATTATGGCTGAAATATCACCGACGGGACACTAAGTAAACAACAATCAATCAGTCAATCCTGCTTATCAATTTTTATAAGACACAGGTGATTTACCTCTTCCATGAAAGTCAGCCATTCCAGTGAAAAAAGTAATTGAGGAGCACTGGCAATACTGAATTAAGCATTCATAATGGTATCATATTATGTTATCATTCAATAACTCAAAGTACCATATGATAGATTTAGTTTATTGTCTCGCCTGCGACGAATAGTCGCGGAAGGCGAGACATAGGTATTACTTTCCGGCGGCGTCGGCGTCGTAAACTTTTTTGTAAGACTTTTGTGGACAATGAATTGCTTGAAAAGTATAATAGCTAGGCATCTGATATTTGGTATACAGACAGTTCAGGTTATGGTCTACGCAACTGTCACCATGCCGTTTGACCCTGACCCCATTTTCACGCTCCAGTGACTCTGTGAACTTAGGTCTTTTTTCAGGCCGTAAACTTTTTTGTAAGACTTTTGTGGACGATGAATTGCTTAAAAAGTATAATAGCTAGGCATCTGATATTTTGTATACAGACAGTTCAGGTTATGGTCTACGCAACTGTCACCATGCTGTTTGACCCTGACCCCATTTTCACGCTCCAGTGACTCTGTGAACTTAGGTCTTTTTTCAGGCCGTAAACTTTTTTGTAAGACTTTTGTGGACGATGAATTGCTTGAAAAGTATAATAGCTAGGCATCTGATATTTCGAATACAGACAGTTCAGGTTATGTTCTACGCAATTGTCTCCATGCCGTTTGACCCTGACCCCATTTTCACGCTCCAGTGACTCTGTGAACTTAGGTCTTTTTTCAGGCCGTAAACTTTTTTGTAAGACTTGTGGACGATGAATTGCTTGAAAAGTATAATAGCTAGGCATCTGATATTTAGTATACAGACAGTTTAGGTTATGGTCCATGCAACTGTCACCATGCCATGTGACCCTGACCCCATTTTCACGCTCCAGTGACTCTGTGAACTTAGGTCTTTTTCAGGCCGAAAAACTTTTTTGTAAGACTTTTATGGAAGATGAATTGCTGGAAAGTTATAATAGCTAGGCATCTGATATTGGGTAAACAGACAGTTGCGGTTATGGACAACGCAACTGTCACCACGCCATGTGACCATGACCCCATTTTTATGCTCCAGTGACTCTGTGAACTTAGGTCTTTTTTCAGACAGAAAACTTTTTGTAATACTTGTGTGGACAATGGATTGCTTGAATAGTATAATAACTAGGCATCTGTTATTAGGTATACTGACACTTTTTGTGTTTATATCAAGAAATGAAAGCTTAGGTAGTTGATTTTAGCGATGGTGCCGGCAGGCGAGACATACTTTTAGTGGCCACACTTGTACTGGATATGTGTGTTAAGCCATATTTCATCATATTACCTCTAATCTATCATTTGAATGAAATTAGTAGGAAGGTAGAAAAGCATAGGAGTCATTTATATGATCTATGTGAGTACTTGACCAAAATTGACCACATACTCTAGCTTAGTAGAAAGTTAATTTATAAGACTGAAATGCATGTTAAGGCCAGACCAAATTAATTCGTAGTTTGTCGGACAATGCATGAAAAAATAAGGTTCGAGTGAATTTCTAAAAAAATTGTCTCTTTCTTTAAAATTAGTGTTTTTTGATACACATTCAATTTTTCACAAGCATGCCAAATTTCACTTTAAAAAAAAATGAAAAAGACCAGAATTCATGTGCAGCATAACATTAACAAAAGAATTCTTCAGTTAAATATTGAAAATTTTTCAGAAAAATAGTAATTGCAGCTTTTTTACACACCTTTACACTGTTTTATCGAAAAATAAATCAATTTTACATAACATTTGCATGAAAAAATATTAAAAAAGATTTGTAAACATAAAATTTTTAGACATGGAAGCATGAGAAATGGGGCGACTTCTTTTTACTTTATCAAGCAAGCAGCAATTTTGATGAACTAGGAATTAATTTGGCATGGCCTCATCGATAAACAAGTTTCAATAAAGAAATTAACCTAAAAGTGAAATAAAAGAACTATAATTTTTGTAGTTATAATAACCAAAAAAACAGGTGTTGGCGCAAGAGTGCTTGCTGTCAGAATTGGGTTTGATGCCATACAAGTTTAAAGCATTGAAGAAAAAGTTTAAGGAATTAGAATACAGCAAGTACACTTAAATTCATTTATTTATCTCTCCTCTTTATTTATATTTTAACAAAATTAGGCACTACATCCATATTTATATAGAAGAATGATAGCCTTTCCAAGATAAAAATGGATAAAGTGCTTGGTATCGTGTGCTACAGAGCCTTCAAAACCACGCCCAACAATACAATGCCATGTTGGGTTGTATTTTTTGTCAAACTCTTTCTTGATGAAGGTAGCAATCTCTTTTTCTGTGTTGTACAGATACAAGGCTTGATCGGCAGTGTCAACAGCGACTTGTTGCATTTCTTCTGGCATATCAGCTTCAATAATCTGAAGATTATCTACAGATAAACGAAAGAAATATTATGTACAGACAAGCAAAAAAGCATAATAAATGAGTATGATAATGTACAGACAAGCAAAAAACATAATAAATGAGTTATGATTATGTACAGACAAGCAAAAAAACATAGTAAATGAGTATTATTATGTACAGACAAGAAAACGTTTGATTATGTACAGACAAGGAAAAACCCATAGTAAATGAGTATGATTATGTACTAACAAGAAAAACAAACCCATAATAAATGAGTATGATTTTGTACAGACAAGCAAAAAAAACAAAAAAAAACATAGTAAATGAGTATGATTATATACAGGCAAGCAAAAGAACATTGTTAATAAATATGATTAGGGGTATATCCAAACAAAAGATTATTACAAATGGGTACAATAAAAGATAGTCATTAACGATAAAACAATGAGACACTAGATATTCAAAAAGAATTTGAAAAGGGCGAAAAAATGAACATGAAGTGTGTTTAACTCGACGCTTAAGGACTCTGTTATCTTTGGATGAAGATCAGCAATAAGAGGCTGTTCCTCTGCTTTGTTTTACTTCAATGATTATAATGTGATTTTGTGTCATGCATATATCCCATGTCCCTTCATTTTCGCGTAGGTATTATTTTCCGGCGGCGGCGACGACGGTGTAAACTTTTTCTGTAAGACTTTTGTGGACAATGAATTGCTTGAAAAGTGTAGTAGCTACGCATCTGATACTTGGTATAGACATTTGAGGTAAAAGTCTACACAACTGTCACCATGTGTTCAGTCTTTTATGTTAAGTCTGTTTCTCAAATACTATGATATCTAGAATCACGTTACTTGGTCCACAGGAAAATGACGAGAATCGATGAATGAATAGTTGAATAACTAGGTATTCCGATGGAGCCAGCAGGCGAAATATACTTTAGTGTTGAAACCATGACAATAAATGCATGAGTAGGGAAATGGGGACACATTGCAAGTTGGCAAAAAACATAGACTCGAAAATCGAGGGAAGTGTAGAGATGGTCAGCTTTGCCTATTATTATTATTATTATTATTAACAATATTTGTATAGCGCATTAACTAATTTAAAATTACTCTAAACGCTTAACATGCGTTAAAAACATCAATATATGATTTTTAAAAATATATACATATATCTAAAATCCATACAAAAATGGTAAATAGTAGATTTCAATGGAAAAATGCATGACTACTGAAATTTTTTTAAAAATTACAAAACATTTAAAAACAAGGAAATGTGTCAAGATGACACTGATGCCCCGCTGGCAAATAAAATAAAACTGTTATTTTTACCAAATTTGCTAAGTCCAAGGGCCCTAATTTGGGTCAAAATCAGTGGACCGGAACGAAACTCGAACTTGACCTGTAACTCATCATGGTAGACTCACATACCAAAAATCTTTTGAATATATGCAAGGATGTGGAAAAAAAGTGCGGAAAACTAAAGTGTGACGGACGGACGGACAGACGGAAGGACGGACGGACGAACGGACCGAAAAACTATATGCCCCCCAACAAAGTTGGCGGGGCATAAAAATAAAAGTAATATTCATGATAAAATACTGAAATTTTTTGTTTAAAAGTTACAAAACATTTAAAAAACAAATAAAAGTAATATTCAAGATAAAATACTGAATTCAAATGTAGTAAAGCTAAAAGATAAAATTAAATTGCGTGGGAGAAAACCCATATGTCACTAAAATATCCATAAGCAACACAATGTTTGTCAACATAAAACCTTATAAAAAGTCATGATATGCTAATCTAAAAAAGTAGGTCTTTAAATTGGATTTAAAAGCATCAACACTGTCCACATTTCTCAAATAGCTGGGGAGTTTGTTCCACAGAGTGGCTGCTGCCGTGTCAAATCTCCTTGAACCGTAAGTCTTAGTTCTTACTCTTGGCACATGAAGTTGTGTGGTATTTTCTGATCGGAGTGATCTTGCGGGCTTGTAGATTGTCAATAGATTTTGCAAGTATACTGGAGCCTCGCCTTTAAGAGCTTTAAAAACATATACTAAAAGTTTAAATTGGCATCGATACTGAACAGGCAGCCAATGAAGATCGATCATCACTGGTGTAATATGGTCGTATTTCTTGCGCCTAGCTATAAGTCGAGCTGAGGCGTTTTGTACCCGTTGTAATTTGGATAATGCAAAAGCGTTCACACCATATAAAAGTGCATTTCCATAGTCCAACCTGGATGTAACAAGTGAACACACTAACGTTTTGCAGGCATTGTCGCTGATATAAGATCGAATCTTTCCGATGTTTCTAATTTGGTGGAAACACGATCTGGAGACAGCCGAAATATGTTGCTCCATGCTGAGAGTTTTGTCTAATAGAACGCCAAGATTCTTAACGCAAGCCACATCTGACACTATAGTTCCACCAAGAGCTAGCTCGCAAGCTTGAATATCTTTAACACGATGTTTCGGTGTGAATATGATGAGCTCCGTCTTGTCGTGATTTAGCTTAAGTAGGTTGACCTTCATCCATGAGCTAATGTCTTTAAAACAAGCATCCAATCGTACAGAAATGTCTGTCCAGTTATCTGATGGTTCTATCACTAAGTAAATTTGTGAATCGTCTGCGTAGCAGTGGTAAAGCATTCCATGTTGTTTACATATTTTTCCGATTGGTTTCGCAAACATGCAATAGAGCCTCGGTCCTAGTACCGAACCTTGTGGAACGCCAAAATTCAAAGATCTCGAATTTGAGTTGGTGGAACCTATGGTAACAGTCTGACATCTCCCTTCTAAGTATGACTTGAACCAAGATAGAGCGGAATCACGTATTCCGTAAGAATGTTCGAGTCGAGACAGAAGAATTGGATGATCGATTGTGTCAAAAGCAGCTGACAAATCTAACATCAAGAGCACAGCACAGCAGTTCTTATCAAGGGCGGACGTTACGTCGTGATGTACACGCAGTAGGGCAGTTTCTGTGGAATGGCCGGTTCGGTATGCCGATTGTACTTCATCATGTAATGAATTATTCTGTAAGTGTGATTCAAGACGAACAGACACTATCTTCTCCAAAATTTTTGATACAAAGGGTAAATTCGACACGGGTCTATAGTTTTTGAATATTTCACGGTCAAGATCTGGTTTTTTTAGGAGCGGTCTGACAATTGCTTGGCGAAATGATTTAGGCACAGTTGAGGTGGCAAGTGACGCGTTGATGATATGGGTGATCACAGGCAAGGATGTCGTCAATGCAATGTTTTAAAAGAGTAGTCGGTAAGGGATCCAATTCGCACGACTTAGATGATGAGTTCATGATTATTTTCCTTACCTCGGCACAAGAAGCTGGTGCTAGTATTGTAATAGGTTCGCCTACTGTGAGGGTCCGATGGTCCTACTCTTACCAAAACCTTCAGCAGTGTTCTTAAACGTGTCATCATCATTTCATGTTCATTTCATCATCCTTTCATGTTCATCGCCTGTATTTAGCGTTGCACGGGCGTAAAACGCCAACTCACTCACTCACTCACTCACTCATGTCATGAACGGTGTCATTCTCCCAATACGGTTTCTCATCTTCATAGTGTTGTCATGTAAAGCTACCAAGGTTGATAAAAATTAAAGAAAAGAGGTCCAAAATAAAGTTACTTTACAATTCATTGATTGTGGATTATGGTGCTTAGAAATTTAAACAACATCGACACAGGTATAGCCAATGTGTTATACCCATTACATACCTGTTACAAAAGAGTCGCTGGTCTCTGCATTTTTAAGTGCCCTTTTTCCAGAGGGTGGACCATTCAAACTTAGTACAGTTGTCACGGAATTTGTCATAAGGAACACCAATAATACCATAGAAAAATTCATCATCACTAAAAATGTCAATACATCATTATTTCTGCTACTAGCAGCTTGCAATAATTCAATATTTTTAAGATGCTTTATGTTTTAAAAAGAGTCTTGTTTTAGAAGGGATTCTATCTCTGACCATTTCAGGACTGGATTTGAATTATTTGCATTTATTTAGACCATGGGCCATTTGCAGAACGACGAGCAGCGCCTACTGGTCGTTGAAGTTCAAGTCTAAATTATCGCTTGTTATGTGAGCTGTATCGTGTACACTTATTCCACGTCTCATTATTTTCTATTTTTTAGTTTGCAAAAGTAATTTTCGCTACAAGTGACTACCGACTAAGACTTTTATCCTATCATATTTTGATTTGACCTTAATGATCAAGTATGCATAATGCGGTTAAAATCCATGTGCCGTATACTGATGAAACTTTGCACACACCTTATTTTTTAAATCTAGCTATGGGTGGCCTATATATATATATTGCAAGCCTTCGTTTTGTTAAAATGTTTCAAACGGAAAAAAAATAAGATAAAGTTATGTTAATTTTGAATTTCCTTGTAGTTTTCAAATGATTTTCTCTCCACAAAAAGTTCTCACAGCTTTTTATCAGTACGCAGGGGCTGACCGAGAATTCTAGTTTAGGGGGCGTGAGTTTTTTTTCGCCGAGTGGAGGGAGACAAGAAAGTTTTAAGTGTTTTTACGTGAATTTTATGCAAAAAATGAAATTTTAAGGGGGAGACACGCCCTTCATGCCCCCTCTAAAGCCGCGCCTGTTACATAGACAATGCATCACACTTTTGCATATTTTGTGGTTTATATTAAAGAATAATTGAGATATTTTACATAGCTCGATTGATGATTAGAATTTCGAAATCTTAATATTTTAAAAATATCTTAATTATCTAAAAAATAAAAACGAACAAAACAACATCCGAGCAAAATATTTTAACGCTTAATTGTTTTCTTTTTCTACTTACATGTGCCACTTTTCCACTATAAGATTTTCAGCATTTAAATTTAAAAAATAGGAATGCCAGCGTGTAACAGATGGGTCATGCTGATACTTCATTTATTAAACTACCTTTATTTAAAAAAAAAATTGTTAATTATGTATATAGATTTGTATAGTTGTATGAACCTGGCTAACAATCTACATTATATACAACTGAAACAAATAGAGAGACAAGATTGGGTTAAAACATTTGTCCTTGCAAGCTTTGGTTATGAATGTTAAAGAATATGATACATGTGTATGATTTATTTCCATTTGAGTTGATAAACATTTTGAAAGAAATTGTTATAAAAATTGCAATATAAACTTTTTTCCTGACTCACTAATCTATCATTATATAGCTATACTTACTTATATCTTTTCCTTTTCTTATCTTCTTCCTCATTATTTCCATACATTTTGTACTAAATGTTTGCAACCTTAATAAAAAAAATCAAGAAAGAATATATGATGAAGATTTAGGTCTTTCGTTCAAAAATTATTTTCTAATCGCCTTTTTGCTTTAAGAACTTTTACCATATTCCTCTAAAAAACACAACCTTCAGTTTGGCTATGCTTTTTTTTAGCTATTCCACATTTTACAAACTTCTTTAAGACAATAAGTTTTGATTTGAAGAAAGTATTAATTTGTCACATTAATTCTTTATGATTTAGAGTAACCTCCCCTTATCAGTCATAATTGGGGTTGCAAACATTTGTTTAAATACATGTACATGTAGTTAGAGTCAAGTTCATATTACGGGTAAATTGTATAAATCCAGAATGAGATACACAATATTGGTTGAATCCTGCCTTTGTAAATAATTATAGTATTGTAGAGTTCATGTGATATTTTTCAGAAATTGATAAATTCAGTGTGTCTTGTCAGTTTCAACATATTGTTGAAATTGTATCATGTGATTTTGTAAAATTTTATGTTTTAAATAGACCTAACATTAAATTATCTGTTGTAATCAAATTTTGATTTAAAAAAACTTATGTTCAATAGCAATCTATTTTTTAATCCAAAAAAAATTTAGTTTGAAAATGGAATGTTGCTCAAATATTATAAAACAAAAATACAAATATCAGTTAATTGTAAAAATTGTCAGGACACATTGAAAAGTGATTCAATAATTATACAAGTTCTACCTCAGGGAAGGTGTATAAATCTCTCTCAGTTTGACAATTTATTGTGCATGTTGATAATAAAGAAAAATTAAAAAAATGCATTTGTTATCTTTCAGCTAGAGAATTAAAAAAAATGTTTTAGTTCTCTTGAAATAATTTTTGTCATTCGTTATGTTGACTGCAACATGTTGTCTTGTATTTTCCTATGGTATCACATAAATTACCCTAACAGTCTATGGCAACTGCATGTCACATTCGCTTTAAATTTTGCATGTAGCTGAATCCCTCTATAGAACTATAAAATGTAAAGCAATTTCATACCCTCTTCTCATCTTCTTCCTGTTTATCAAATTTTTAAGAAGCAGACAACATATATATATACGTCTTCCATGATAGTCAGCCATTCCAGTTTAAAAAGTAAGAAAGGACCACTGGCAATACTAGTATTTAGCATTGGTATCATTATTATGCTACCACTCAATAACTCAAAGTACCATATGATAAATTTAGTTTATATTGGATATGCATATTTAGCCATATTTCATGATGTTACCTCTTGTCTACCATCATGAAATAGTAGGAAGGTAGAAAAAGTATAAGGGTCAGATCTACACGAGTACTTAACAAAAATTGACCACATACTCTAACTTAATAGAAAGTTAATTTATGGGACAAAAATGCAGATTGAGGCCATGCCATATTATTTCATAGTTGGCATGAAAAATAAGGTGCGAGTCGGCAATTTCTTTTTAGCTCACCTCACGAAAGTGAGGGGGGCTTATATGATACTTCAGACGTCGGGCAACCACTCCATTCCTGCTTACTGACAGGTGCCACATCAATGATATTAGTATGGTAGGTGCACCTAGTGATGCCTAGCATAATGCATGCTTGGGATGCTGGCTGTGGCCCGAGTACACAATTAATTTTCCCTCTTTGTTTAATATAGCGAAATTTTACTTTACGAAAAAAATTATGGCTATAAATACTTTACATTTAGCTATATTGTACCTATGGCCAATATGCCTTTGATACTGGAAAATTAAAAAAAATGCATATATTCAACTTTTTTGACAAGTGAAAACTTTAAGGCCCTAGAGGGGGTCAGTTCCGAGAGCTTCCGAAAAGAAAAAATCCCCCCTTTTTGTCATTTCTTAATTCACATAAAGCATCTTCACTTCATTTCTAAAACATCTTGCTAGTGTTCTGTGACCCCTTTCCTTTGAAATGAGACCAAAAACAAGTACAAAAATTAAAGAGAACACATTGAAGCAAATTATTTTCTAAGGCACTATTTTTAATAGGAACTATATTCGTGGTCAACGAAAAGCAAAGGGCGATAATTGTGTACTCGTACCTAAAAGTGACCTATATTTTCCGCATGGATGACCACTTACAGAAGAATGGCTAAAGTCCATTCCGGCTTACTGACAAGTGCCGCATCAATTATATTGGTGTGGTAGGTCGGATGCTGTATTGTGCATGGATGACCACTTACATAAGAATGGTTAAAGTCTATACCTGCTTACCGACAAATACCACATCATCTAAAGTGGTATGGTAAGGTGCACCTAGAGATGGTTAGCAAGATACATGCTTCAGATTCTGGCTGTTACCTCTTTTTGCATGGATTTAGCACTTAAAATCTTGAAATGTAAAAGTAAATTTCCACTTAGTGACTATAATGTGCATCAAGATGAGCTTCGATATCGATAAATTACCTATGTTTATTTATTTATATTTAAAAAAAAAATAGCGTTTTTGGATTTGCAATCTATGAAAGCTTATTTGGGTCACATTATGTGGTGTCACATAAAAAAAATCAACACAAGTCGTTCCCACGATTTGTCAATTCGTGGCCACGATTTGTTGGGTAAACAAATCGTTCCCACGATTTGTTGAGAAACAAATCGTTCCCACGATTAAACAATTCGTGGCCACGATTTTTTGGGTAAACAAATCGTTCCCACGATCCCACGATTTGTTGAGAAACAAATCGTTCCCACGATTTAACAATTCGTGGCCACGATTTGTTAATTCGTGGCCACGATTTGTTAATTCGTGGCCACGATTTGTTAATTCGTGGCCACGATTTGTTAAATCGTGGGAACGATTTGTTTATTCGTGGCCACGAATTGTTAAATCGTGGGAACGATTTGTTTCTCGTGGCCACGATTTGTTAAATCGTGGGAACGACTCAACAAATCGTAGGAACGATTTGTTTACCCAACAACTCGTGGCCACGAATAGTTAAATCGTGGGAACGATTTGTTGCTCGTGGCCACGAGTTATTAAATCGTGGGAACGATTTGTTGTTCGTGGCCACGATTTGTTAAATTGTGGGAACGATTTGTCTTTTACTCAACAAATCGTGGCCACGAATTGTTAAATCGTGGGAACGATTTGTTTCTCGTGGCCACGATTTGACAAGTCGTGGGAACGATTTGTTGTTCGTGGCCACGATTTGTTAAATCGTGGGAACGATTTGTTTACTCAACAAATCGTGGCCACGAATTGTTAAATCGTGGCCACGAATTGTCAAATCGTGGGAACAATTTATGTTTATTTTTTTTATGTGGCACCACATAATGTGACCCAAATAAGCTTTCATAGCAATCAAATTTTCACGAGAAGTCGAAATTTCTTTTAAAAAAGATGAAAGAAGAAGAGAATGCATGTTATCAAAAGATTTATTTTAGAAAAAGAGTTATTGTACCTTTTTTACACACCTTCAAACAGGGTTTTATTGAAAAATAGATAGATTTCACGCGTTATTTAGTAACAATGTCATGAAAAACAAATTGATGTTGAGCAAGAAAATGTGTCAAACAGACACTGTGCCCCGCCTTTATATTTATCAAACAGCTTGGCTATCTATCAATTACGAAACTCACCTCATCACACATTATTGTCATTAAGCGTTTTCAAAATTTAAAGGTGCTCATTCATGCAGAAAAACGTCGCACCCAGCATCTGAACCATGTATCTTGCTTTTCATCCCTAGGTGCACCTACCATACCACTTTGGTTGACGTGGTACTTGCCTGTTAGCATGAATGGACTTGAATCATTCTCCTGTAAGTGGTCATCCATGCAAAAAATATAGGTCACAGCCAGCATCTAAAGAATGCATTGTGCTAAGCATCACTAGGTGCACCTACCATACTCTTATGGTTCATGTGGCACTTGTCAGTAAGCAGAATTAGACGTGAAGTCATTCATGCAGAAAATGTAGGTCACAGCCAGCATCCGAAGCATGCATTGTGCTTAGCATCACTAGGTGCACCTACATGTACCATATCAATATAGTTGATGTGTCACTTGTAAGTAAGCTAAAATGGACTTACCATTCTTCTGAAAGTGGTCATCCATGCGAAAAATATAGGTCACATCCGGCATCCGAAACATGAATACCATACCAATATGATTGATGTGGCACTTGTCAGTAAGTAGGATTTTGGAACACTATATGCCCATTTACTTTCGTAGCAGGGACACAAAAAGAAATGTAAACATCATCAAATATTTAGATACGAGAGGCATGAGAAATGGGACGAAAAAAGTCAACATTATTTTTACTTTAGTGGCTTCTTCAGAGCAAGCGGCGAATCAAGATTTAATTTTGCATGGCCTAATGGATAAATCTATTTTTATAAAGAAATTAAACAAATAAAAGAACTATTTCCTACTTTTTGTACATGTAGTTATGATAACAAATTAAACAGGTGTTGGTGCAAGAGGACACACTGTCAGAATTGGGTTAAACCGTTTGATGCAAAACAAATTTTAAGCATTGAAGAAAAAAAGGAATTAGAATACAGCAAGTACATTGTACTAGTACACTAAATTCATTTATTTATCTCTCCTCTTTATTATTTTTAAAAAATTATGAACTGCATCCATATTTATATAGAAGAATGATCGCCTTTCCAAGATCAAAATGGAAAAGTTGCTTGGTTTCGTGTGCTACAGAGCCTCCAAAACCACGTCCTACAATACAATGCCATGTTGGGTTGTATCTTTTGTCAAACTCTTTCTTGATGAAGGTAGCAATCTCTTTTTCTGTGGTGTACAGATACAAGGCTTGATCAGCAATGTCAACAGCAACTCGTTGCATTTCTTCTGACATATCAACTTCAATAATCTGAAGATTATCTACAGATAAGCAAAAGAACATTGTAAGTAAGTAAAATTATGTACAGAAAGCAAAACAACATTGTAAATACAATGTAAGTGAAATTATGTACAAACAAGCAAAAGAACATTGTAAGTAAAATTATTTACAGACAAGCAAACGAACATCATTTTTTTGTAAATAAGTAAAATTATGTACAGACAAACAAAAGAACATTGTAAATAAGTGAAATTATGTACAGACAAGCAAAAGAACATTGTAAATAATGAAATTATGTACAGACAAGCAAAAAAAAAAAACCATTGTAAATAGTGCAATTATGTACAGACAAGCAATAGAACATTGTAAATGAGTATGATTATCTACAGACAAGCAAAAGAACATTGTAAATAAAGGTAATACCTAATTGCCGAACTTGGAGGATCAATCTCAATGTCCAAGAGAAGAGACAAAACAAAGAAGACATATCAGAAAAATTCAAAGACCGCAATGGTCCTGACGTGGTATAGGCATTTAATAAAAATGGCGGATGAAGCTAGATTTAATGGCGCGCCAATAAATGAGTATGATTATCTACGGACAAGCAAAAGAACATTGTTAATATGTATGATTATGTACAGACAAGCAAAAGTATGGAAAGCCAACGGGGTCAAAATTCTTCATCCGTATAATGTCAATTCGCAATTGTAACTTTTACATTTGTTATTCGTAACTTGTTGAATCGTATACTGTTAATTTGTAGAATGTCATCTTGTATTTGGTTATTTGTAGATTTGTAAATTATCTATTTTGTAAAAGTCAATTTTTAATTGTTAATTGCACATTTGTTATTCGTTAACTTGTTGGTTTGTATACTCTTAACTTGTAAAATTCCAATTTGTATTTGGTTATTTGTAGATTTGTAAACTATTTATTTGTAAAAGTCAATTTGTAATTGTTAATTGCACATTTGTTATTCGTTAACTCGTTGATTTGTATACTCTTAATTTGTAAAATGTCAATTGGTAATTAGTCATATGTTGATATATAACTGCCTTGTTTATAAAATGCCAAAGCCCAAATCGCAAAAGTCCAATATGTAACTTTTATATAGTTAATATGTACAATGTTGATAACTCATTAGTTGATCTATGAAATGTTATTTTTAGAATTTCGACTTGTATCCCCACCAGTGGGGGGAGACATAATAAAAGAAATGCAACATGTAGTGGACTTATATATTGAAATGCAAGATGTAATGGACATAATAACAAATACAACAAGAGGCTCCCAGGAGCCTGAACCGCTCACCTGGTCACGAATAGTTAAATCGTGGGAACGATTTGTTGCTCGTGGCCACGAGTTATTAAATCGTGGGAACGATTTGTTGCTCGTGGCCACGAGTTATTAAATCGTGGGAACGATTTGTTGTTCGTGGCCACGATTTGTTAAATTGTGGGAACGATTTGTCTTTTACTCAACAAATCGTGGCCACGAATTGTTAAATCGTGGGAACGATTTGTTTCTCGTGGCCACGATTTGACAAGTCGTGGGAACGATTTGTTGTTCGTGGCCACGATTTGTTAAATCGTGGGAACGATTTGTTTACTCAACAAATCGTGGCCACGAATTGTTAAATCGTGGCCACGAATTGTCAAATCGTGGGAACAATTTATGTTTATTTTTTTTATGTGGCACCACATAATGTGACCCAAATAAGCTTTCATAGCAATCAAATTTTCACGAGAAGTCGAAATTTCTTTTAAAAAAGATGAAAGAAGAAGAGAATGCATGTTATCAAAAGATTTATTTTAGAAAAAGAGTTATTGTACCTTTTTTACACACCTTCAAACAGGGTTTTATTGAAAAATAGATAGATTTCACGCGTTATTTAGTAACAATGTCATGAAAAACAAATTGATGTTGAGCAAGAAAATGTGTCAAACAGACACTGTGCCCCGCCTTTATATTTATCAAACAGCTTGGCTATCTATCAATTACGAAGCTCACCTCATCACAGATTATTGTCATTAAGCGTTTTCAAAATTTAAAGGTGCTCATTCATGCAGAAAAACGTCGCACCCAGCATCTGAACCATGTATCTTGCTTTTCATCCCTAGGTGCACCTACCATACCACTTTGGTTGACGTGGTACTTGCCTGTTAGCATGAATGGACTTGAATCATTCTCCTGTAAGTGGTCATCCATGCAAAAAATATAGGTCACAGCCAGCATCTAAAGAATGCATTGTGCTAAGCATCACTAGGTGCACCTACCATACTCTTATGGTTCATGTGGCACTTGTCAGTAAGCAGAATTAGACGTGAAGTCATTCATGCAGAAAATGTAGGTCACAGCCAGCATCCGAAGCATGCATTGTGCTTAGCATCACTAGGTGCACCTACATGTACCATATCAATATAGTTGATGTGTCACTTGTAAGTAAGCTAAAATGGACTTACCATTCTTCTGAAAGTGGTCATCCATGCGAAAAATATAGGTCACATCCGGCATCCGAAACATGAATACCATACCAATATGATTGATGTGGCACTTGTCAGTAAGTAGGATTTTGGAACACTATATGCCCATTTACTTTCATAGCAGGGACACAAAAAGAACTGTAAACATCATCAAATATTTAGATACGAGAGGCATGAGAAATGGGACGAAAAAAGTCAACATTATTTTTACTTTAGCGGCTTCTTCAGAGCAAGCGGCGAATCAAGATTTAATTTTGCATGGCCTAATGGATAAATCTATTTTTATAAAGAAATTAAACAAATAAAAGAACTATTTCCTACTTTTTGTACATGTAGTTATGATAACAAATTAAACAGGTGTTGGTGCAAGAGGACACACTGTCAGAATTGGGTTAAACCGTTTGATGCAAAACAAATTTTAAGCATTGAAGAAAAAAAGGAATTAGAATACAGCAAGTACATTGTACTAGTACACTAAATTCATTTATTTATCTCTCCTCTTTATTATTTTTAAAAAATTATGAACTGCATCCATATTTATATAGAAGAATGATCGCCTTTCCAAGATCAAAATGGAAAAGTTGCTTGGTTTCGTGTGCTACAGAGCCTCCAAAACCACGTCCTACAATACAATGCCATGTTGGGTTGTATCTTTTGTCAAACTCTTTCTTGATGAAGGTAGCAATCTCTTTTTCTGTGGTGTACAGATACAAGGCTTGATCAGCAATGTCAACAGCAACTCGTTGCATTTCTTCTGACATATCAACTTCAATAATCTGAAGATTATCTACAGATAAGCAAAAGAACATTGTAAGTAAGTAAAATTATGTACAGAAAGCAAAACAACATTGTAAATACAATGTAAGTGAAATTATGTACAAACAAGCAAAAGAACATTGTAAGTAAAATTATTTACAGACAAGCAAACGAACATCATTTTTTTGTAAATAAGTAAAATTATGTACAGACAAACAAAAGAACATTGTAAATAAGTGAAATTATGTACAGACAAGCAAAAGAACATTGTAAATAATGAAATTATGTACAGACAAGCAAAAAAAAAAACCATTGTAAATAGTGCAATTATGTACAGACAAGCAATAGAACATTGTAAATGAGTATGATTATCTACAGACAAGCAAAAGAACATTGTAAATAAAGGTAATACCTAATTGCCGAACTTGGAGGATCAATCTCAATGTCCAAGAGAAGAGACAAAACAAAGAAGACATATCAGAAAAATTCAAAGACCGCAATGGTCCTGACGTGGTATAGGCATTTAAAAAAAATGGCGGATGAAGCTAGATTTAATGGCGCGCCAATAAATGAGTATGATTATCTACGGACAAGCAAAAGAACATTGTTAATATGTATGATTATGTACAGACAAGCAAAAGTATGGAAAGCCAACGGGGTCAAAATTCTTCATCCGTATAATGTCAATTCGCAATTGTAACTTTTACATTTGTTATTCGTAACTTGTTGAATCGTATACTGTTAATTTGTAGAATGTCATCTTGTATTTGGTTATTTGTAGATTTGTAAATTATCTATTTTGTAAAAGTCAATTTTTAATTGTTAATTGCACATTTGTTATTCGTTAACTTGTTGGTTTGTATACTCTTAACTTGTAAAATTCCAATTTGTATTTGGTTATTTGTAGATTTGTAAACTATTTATTTGTAAAAGTCAATTTGTAATTGTTAATTGCACATTTGTTATTCGTTAACTCGTTGATTTGTATACTCTTAATTTGTAAAATGTCAATTGGTAATTAGTAATATGTTGATATATAACTGCCTTGTTTATAAAATGCCAAAGCCCAAATCGCAAAAGTCCAATATGTAACTTTTATATAGTTAATATGTACAATGTTGATAACTCATTAGTTGATCTATGAAATGTTATTTTTAGAATTTCGACTTGTATCCCCACCAGTGGGGGGAGACATAATAAAAGAAATGCAACATGTAGTGGACTTATATATTGAAATGCAAGATGTAATGGACATAATAACAAATACAACAAGAGGCTCCCAGGAGCCTGAACCGCTCACCTGGTCTAAATTAGCCCATATAATCATCTGCAAATACCACACAATGGGAACTATTATAGCATTTCTCTTTCAGCAATAGTTTTCATTCTATAGGCCATAAACACCATCTTTTATCTGTTTAGGGCCATAACTCCTACTAGTTTTCACTTTAAAGCCGCCATAACCCCTATAAGGGGCCATCTGACAACCTCGATCCTATGGAGTCCGAGACATCATTTGCATGTACGGTTCCTGAGAAAAGCTTGATGGAAATTTTGATAGTCATGTTCACATATTTTCACATTCGCCTAAGTCCAAAACAGGAAGTAGATGTCCGACAGGTCTGAAAATCGCTTAAGACGTACAGTTTGTCATATTGAACCATCCTACCAAGTTTCAAATCATTTTCATGTACAGTTTTTGAAAAAAGCTTGACGAAAGTCATGTTCACATATTTTCACATTCGCCCGAGTCCTTAACAGGACGTAGATGTCCGACAGGTCTGAAAATCGCTTAGGACGTACAGTTTGTCATACTAAACCATCCTACCAAGTTTCAAATCATTCACATGTACAGTTCCTGAGAAAAGCTTGACGGAAATTTCGTACGGACGGACATGAGTAAAACTTAATGCCCCCTGACATGTCGTCGCGGGGGGCCTAAAAACAGCCACTAGTCTTCAACAAAGCCCGCGGGCGCTGCTCGCCGTCTTGCGCTTGGCCCAAGGTCACAACATGATGCAAAAAATTCGAGTACAGTCCTGAAATAGTCAAAGAAAGACCCCCTTCTTAAACATACAAAAAAATACATAAAAAGACAACTACAAACATAATCTTTGTCAGAGGATTTTGGCTTAGGACATGCACAAATAAATGTGGCGGGGTTAAACTAGTTTTGTAAGTGGGCCCAACCTTCCTCCTTTTGACAATCTCCAACAAAGCAAACTAACACACAATGAAACAAACAACACGCAACATGCTTGCATGTTGTTGCTTTTGGATTTTAGCCCCAAGAACCTAAGCCGTCAAAATATGTCGGGATTTGATAGTGAACAGAGGGCATTAATTTTTTCAAGTCGTTTTATGGTCAGAAATGAATGAAAATAGACAAAACAATATGTTTTTAGAATATTTTTTTTCTGGGAGGTTGTACAGAAAAAGGGGGTAAAACTGTATCCATACCCCAAGGGCCTGTGGTGTTACCCTTCGATTCACTCTTATTGTTTTACGGCCATGAGGTACCAAGCTGCCGCGTTTATCAATGCTTTGCTTCTGTTCTTGACGGTAGCGCCCCCTGTCGACGATTACACGCATGAACGATTTGCCCGACTTGTTCATTGTAGAAATGTAATTTGTCGATTCGCAAAATGTCGATTGTACAATGACAAAGGTCCAATGTATAAATTTCAAACTGTATGTTTCCACATTTATCAGTTGTGCAGTTACAAGTCGAAATTCTAGAAATAACATTTCATAGATCAACTAATGAGTTATCAACATTGTACATAACTATATAAAAGTTACATATTGGGCTTTGGCATTTTATAGAGGCAGTTATATATCAACATATTACTAATTACCAATTGACATTTTACAAATTAACGGATAACAAATGTGCAATTAACAATTACAAATTGACTTTTACAAATAAATAATTTACAAATCTACAAATAGCCAAATACAAATTGGAATTTTATAAGTTAAGAGTATACAAACCAACAAGTTAACGAATAACAAATGTGCAATTAACAATTACAAATTGACTTTTACAAAATAAATAATTCACAAATCTACAAATAACCAAATACAAATAGACATTCTACAAATTAACAGTATACGATTCAACAAGTTACGAATAACAAATGTAAAAGTTACAATTGCGAATTGACATTATACGAATGAAGAATTTTGACCCCGTTGGCTTTCCATACAAAAGAACATTGTTAATGAATATGATTATCTACACTACAGACAAGCAAGGAAATTGTAAATGATAAAAAATGAGACATTTGATATTCAAAAAGAATTCGAAAAGGGTGATAAAATGAACATGAAGGCTGAAAAACTCTCTGTGACCCTTGGATGAAAAACAACAATAAAAGGCTCTCTCCTTCCTTTGCTTACTTCAATGTTTGTATTGTGAATTTGTGTCCTGCATATATCCCATATCCTATCATTTTTAGATGAAACTACGACAAATAAGTGAGAAGTGAAATGGGGACATATTACAAAGTGGGCAAAACAGATTAGTCTGTTACTGTTAAATGGAGGAGAGTGTAGAGTTGGCCAGCTTTACCTACTGCAGGGATCCGATGGTCCTACTCTTACCGAAACCTACAGCAGTGTTCTTAAACGTGTTATGAACGAGGTCATTCTCCTCATACGGTTTCTCATTTTCACTATAGTGTTTTCATGTAAAGCTATGAGGTTGATAAAAAATGAAAGAAAAGAGATACCAAAATAAAGTTACTTTACAATTTGTTGATTATGGTGCTTAGAAAGTAAAACAAAATCGACACAAGTATAGCCAATGTGTTATACCGAATACATACCTGTTACAAAAGAGTCACTGGCCTTTGCATTTTTAAGTACCCTTTTTCCAGTATGGCAACTTTGTACAGTTGTCACGGAATTTGTCGTAAGGAACACCAATAATACCATAGAAAAATTCATCATTACTAAAAATGTCAATACATAATTATGTAGTATTTATCATTATACATCATTATTTTATAACAGCTTGCAATAATTCAATATTTTTTAAATGCTTTATGTTTTTTTAGAAGGGAGTCTATCTGCGACCATTTCAGGACTGGATTTGAATTATTTGCATTTATTTAGACCATGGGCCATTCGCAGAACGGCGAGCAGCGCCTACTGGTCGTTGAAGTTCAAGTCTATATTATCGCTCGTTATGTGCACTTATTCCACGTCTCATTATTTTCTATTTTTTAGTTTGCAAAAGTAATTTTCGCTACAAGTGTTAAACTACCGACTAAGATTTTTATCCTATCACATTTTGATCTGACTTCAATGATCTAGTATGCATAATGCGGTTAAAATCCATGTGCCGTATATACTGATGAAACTTTGCACACTACTTAATTTTAAAATCTAGCTCTGGGTGGCCTATATATATTTTTTGCAAGCCTTTGTTGTGTTAAAATGTTTCAAATGGAAAAAAATAAGATAAAGTTATGTTAATTTAGAATTTCCTTGTAGTTTTCAAATGATTTTCTCTCGACAAAAAGTTCTCACAGCTTTTTATCAGTACGCAGGGGCGGATCTAGAATTCTAGTTTAGGGGGCGTGAGTTTCTTTCGCTGAGTGCAGGGAGACAAGAAATTTTTAAGTGTTTCTTTCTAGTAACCACTATTGCTTCAACAGTATTGCACGAAACTCTTTGAAAATTTCACACAAATGTGGTCGCATGTTGTTATTTTTGTTTTTACCTATACGATTTTGATAAGAATTATAAAAGGGGACATTGATAAGTGAAACAAGTGTTTTGTCATCATTACACAAAATGTGTTATTTTACTCTTATCGCCAATTTTTTCTTTTGAACGATCTTTGATTTTTTCGAAATTCAGGTATTTTCTTTTCCTTAATGTGTAATTGTAATATTTTTGTTTTAGATTGTATCTAGAAAATCTTTGTGGTTTTATACCGACTAAAACTTAACAAAGCCACCCAAGGACCGTACAGTTCTAATCCACCACAGATTCGCCATCTGTGCTATAAATTTCATAAAACTTAGTCAAAAGTATTGTTACATATTGTTGTTCAACATATCTATTTACTTTATTCATTGAATGAAAAATAAGGATTCGCCATAGTAAAGTTAGGAAATTTTTAGGCTAAGGTGAGGGGGTACCCCTGTCTTAGCCTCAACAACTCCTTTATAACTGCTTCAAATTTCACAAAACTTTACAGAATATTTTTCACATAATGATACTTTGATTTTAAAAGTTTATTTTGTATATAACCTGCTAAAAAATGCTTGTAATATGGTAATATATCATATTTTTGATTTCTGGCCATGAAAAAAACACAGAAAATTTTCGCTATATCTCATTAACGACAATTACAAATTTGATAATTTTTTGATAAAATCTTGGTAACATTATTTTGATTCACAGATTATGATTATTTTTTTGTTCAATCTCGAATTCAGCGATTCCTTCAACAAATCATTCAAGAATGGCTTTTGGACACAAGGGCACTAATTGTATATATGTCCTGATAAATGTTAACTTATGCTTGAAAATTAACGAAATGTCTTATAAATCTTTTATTTTATCATAGTGTCATAATTCCCTTTGTGATCGATGTTCAGTAAAACATGGAATAGCCATTTTTTAACTAGAAGTACTAGTCTGTTATTCACAATAATTCCTTGATGAGTCGCATTCAAATACCAAAAAAGAAATGTACACTTCAAAACCAATATTAAAAATAGTATTAAGAAGGGTATTTTTACCAACAGTGCGCATAATGATTGTTGGCTCTTCTGATGCATTTGTCCCAATCGTGTGAATAACACCCCCTTTTTGGGATTGATGGCCCAATTTAACTCTAACTAAATCCATTGATTACGGTGCTTTTGACCTTTGAAATATGAAGACACAAGAAAACGAAAATCAACACAATAACAAATTAACAAATCAAAACCACACAAAAACACAAAAAAATATCGTAATTTGAAACAAAACTAGCAAATTCATTATACACGATTTGCATTTAAACTAGAAGTAAAAGACGTAACAAGTACGGAATTAAGGTTTCCGGACCACAATTGACAAATTTAAAATAATAGTTTTTCTTCGTTAAAATCAAAACTATTCGTCCTATCAGTATAAAAATTGGGGAACAATTAGTTTGTAGATTTGTCAATACGACATATTAATTTCAATAATGGTGCTTAAAGAGTTTTAAAATGGTAAGTTAAAATCGCCTTGATTTTGCTAATATTTTAGACGTTTTTCAAATCGTAATTTGAATACAAAGATGCACCCTCTAAGTAAACCGGCCTACTGCATTGGTAGTCAAGATATGTCTATTTTGTAGGTAATAAATGCAAAATCAACGTGAAAATCTTCTTATCTGCTTTGAATATGATGGTATATTGTCATACTATGAGACAGTTGATCGAGGGTACCCCTATTTAACGTAATATTTAGAAAAACTCGACCATACGAACTTCTTACGACAAGTAAAATATCAAACTAGAAGCGTGTACCTTTCGTTTAAGCCCAAAATCAGCAGTATGTTCTTTCGGGACATTAAACTTTTAAATAAAGCGTCTTTTTACATTCCGTCTACTCTACTATTAAGGAAACACTGCATTTATAGACAGGTTATCAAAAGTTTCCCGCGATTTTTTTCCGGATTCCGAAACTGCTGTGCCTGTTACTCAATTTCCGTTCCTACCACTCGGATGGTTTCTGTCTTTGTGATGTGTCGCAAGTAAAAAGCGGAGGATTACCAAAAGCAATAATAAAACCAGCAAGACGATGGATTCACCAAGCAGTTTTCGGAATCCTATACATTCTGTCATCAATAACTTACCACAAAGCAGCGATAAAGCTTTCAAACAAGCAATATATACCACAGCTGCTAACATTTTCATTTTATTGGCTGGCGCAGCCGCCATCGCCGTCTATTACATCATGGAACCTTTTCTGGGTCCCTTGATGTGGGCTGTTTTATGTGGGACATTTCTTTATCCCTTTAAACGATCTTTAACAAACTCTCTCAGAAGGTGGTTGACAGGTTTACATGACTCTGGAACACCAATATTAGTTGGTGTTGTAACCCTTCCCATCAGCACAGCCAATAAGACGTTTGAAAGTTTTTATGCTAAAATAGTTCATCACTGGAAAATGTTGGGTGGAGGCCTTATTGCTGTATTTTCGTTTTACATTTTGTGGTATTTCGGACCTGTTTATGCAATATTTTCTGCCATGATATCAGTGTTGTATTTTGTATATGATGTGCTGGGATATTTCACATCATTTTGGGTAGGTGTTCTCCATATGGCAATAAATATTGTGTGAAAAGATCAAAGAAATACCAAAAAGTGGCAATTGAATCACTATACATTGTAGGGCATAAAATCTGCACCCAGTTGAGACTCCCATTAATATGAGGCAGGATTAATCTGTGACGCTCCAGAAGTTAAAACATAGCTATAACAGGCCTGTCAAGTTTCTATGAGCTCCTTGTGCGAGATTTGACGATAAATTGATAGATCAAAGGAAAAAATTAAAAGCAAATTTTATTTCAACATATTTCAAATATTGTACATTTTGTGCAGACTTTTAACATTAATAACAAGCTCGCTACAATCACATAATATATATTTTACAGTCTCATATCTAATACAAGTTTCTTTTAAAAGTGACTTCTTTTTTACAATATGTTACAATGTATTTGTTTTAGGTCTGGACCATTGTGATTGCCTATGTTCTAGCTGTCATATTCCTTTGGTCTCCAGAATCCAAGAGAATATTGCGTTATCTGTCAATGCCTGTTTGGTTTGTTCTGATTCTACACACAGCTACAGTGGCTGGTTCTCTGAGGGTACCTCTGTTTATCCTACTAATGGTTGTCATTGCTGTTGGATTTGTGACAGAGGTTAAAGAAGTTAGAAAGCCCAGGGAGGTTGAGGGTAGGTTGTTATTATACAATCTGGGTAAAGCAAAGAATTATGAATGTAGCAACTGGGCATTCAATTCTACAAATCTATAAAAGACAAAATAGGAGACACAGTAGTCAAAAACCCAACAGTTTTACAGTTTCATAGAGTGTAAAAAACTGCAAACAACGACACAAATATCATTAAAAATCAAAGTACATGTAGAAACTTGTGCTTTGGAAGGCTAAGTTGTTTCTGCTTGTTATAACCATTCAACCAAATTCTTAGTTTATTTGGCAAATTACATTTGTACAACAATGTACATGCATAAACATGTTTTTAAGTTTGTTTTAAAAATGTTTTCTTAGAAAAATCAGTATTTTAGGTACTTGTATGTAAAATATTTTAGCAATTGGACATCATCCACTATAATAAACCAAAATTTACATTCTACAAAAATAACCAATTTATGATATCAGGTAGTAAAAGAAAAATCCAGTGGCTTTCCAAAATGAAAGTCTTTTTTCAACTTTTTTTGTTGTAGGTAAAATAGTGACACCATCACCTGTAGAAACTGCTTGGATAGTGATCACTGGTGATTACGATTGTTTGACCCCTGTGAAGGAATCAGGACCAGTCAATGAGGAGGCGGGGACAGATGATGAGGTTAAAGGTCAAGAGGAAGCAGAAGTTCAAAAAGCAGGTAAGGAAAAAGTTAATGTTTAGCATTATTTTGGGGAAGGGACAGCTTTTGTGGTTTTGTTAATTTATAGGCAAACCATGAAATTTGATTCACCACAAGTGTCATGTTTGGTATTGATTCTTGTGATAAATTTGTAAAAAAATGTTCCAATGTTTTGAAATTAAATTCTGCATAAATTGAATGTTATGTAAGCAAATTATAAGAAACTTTTTTTAGGTGGGCCACTTGAGACATTTTAAGTAAAAAGGTGCATTTACTTCATTTATATTATGTTTAATATGAAACAATCTTTATAGAATCGTCTGATGTAAAGAAACCAACAAGTTTACCAGTTCTAGTGGGAGGTCCCTCAACTCCTCAACAGAAGAAAGTGTCATCTGTCTTCCTGAAGAAAGATTTAGAGACAAAAGAACCAATCAGAAGCAAGGTTACTGAAACTCCAAAAGACAAATTACCTGTCTCAGAAAAACCGAAACCAAAGCAGGAACCATTGAAGAAACCAGTCAAACGAACTAAATCTGATCCTGCATCGGAAAAGAAGGGATCTTTGAGCGATAACTATTTTGTTATACTATTTTGGGCACTGGTGTTAACTAGATTATGGATGAATATGTGGATACTTCAACTTCTCCTGCCCTTTGCACTTCTGATGTGGCTTTTGAAATTTTTAGGTATTTTTTTTATAAAGTAGGTTGATGAGTATAAGTACATGTATATATATTTAGTTTACAAAGATTTAAGTATCAGGAATATAGTTTATGCTGTAGAGTCATTAGCAGGGGAAGTATATGTAAACATTCAAAAAATTACTTTGGCTACATCTTTAAATTTCAGATTAACATTAAATTAGATGTAAATTTACTTGCTTACATGGACCAGGCCACCAGAATTTGTTAAATAAATCCGGTAAAAGTACACTCATATTAGTATTTATATATGAATTAGAGTCATCAATAAGATGTTTAAAATTCAAAAACTGCTTCAAACAGTTACTAATACAATGTATTTTTAAAATGACCAAACAAATTCTGACTTTTAAAGTTCAAAAACTTCACCAGTAATGAGTATTCTTCTAATTTATACAAACTTTACCTGCCATGCTATTATCTTGCATTTTTAGGTTACCAGTTAGGAAGTGAAGGAATTTTAGGAGATAGAGTCAAAGCATTGAAGTCGACAGCTGAGGAATGGTTTAAATCTAGAAAAGATGCCCTGGCACCTCGTTGGATTAGAGGACTTGTGTTACTGATTCAGAGAGGTGATGCTAAGGTACTTATTATAGCCTGACCATCATCAGAATGGGACACACAGCAATCCTTGTCCACATATATGTCGCATTGGTTATTTTCTTGTTAAGGATGTTCGCTACTTTTGTTGAAAATAAATAGGTTTCAAATTTGATGCTTGAAATGAAAAGATAATAGTAAAATGTATAAAGTAAGCAAAAAATTTTGATAGGTTCCTGACCTCGTTTTCAAGATAATTGAAGTTTTGGTGGGAAAATGTTTTCTCTGACTTTTTCATAGGTTTAGCATTAGAACTATTAAGCTGTTAAAATCCATGACAGAATAAATAGGATTTGATATAACTTTGTCTATAACCTCTTTATGACATATTAAAGACATTAATTACAAGAAAATAGGGGCTTTGTGGGCAAAAATTTTACCCCTATTTTAATTGTTAAATCCAGAGGATTCCAAAAATATGACAGAAATACCAAAACAAGACCAGCGAGCATCCTTTAATTGTATATTTAAAGGAATGACATGCAATATGGTAGGGCTTATACAGTTTCTAGTTTTATAACTGATATGCATTAGTTTGCTTGAATACTTGCATCATGTTGGAAAAACTATTGCCGAACGAGGTGCCAGGGCATCTTTTCTAGATTTAAACCATTCCTCAGCTGTCGACTTCAATGCTTTGACTCTATCTCCTAAAATTCCTTCACTTCCTAACTGGTAACCTAAAAATGCAAGATAATAGCATGGCAGGTAAAGTTTGTATAAATTAGAAGAATACTCATTACTGGTGAAGTTTTTGAACTTTAAAAGTCAGAATTTGTTTGGTCATTTTAAAAATACATTGTATTAGTAACTGTTTGAAGCAGTTTTTGAATTTTAAACATCTTATTGATGACTCTAATTCATATATAAATACTAATATGAGTGTACTTTTACCGGATTTATTTAACAAATTCTGGTGGCCTGGTCCATGTAAGCAAGTAAATTTACATCTAATTTAATGTTAATCTGAAATTTAAAGATGTAGCCAAAGTAATTTTTTGAATGTTTACATATACTTCCCCTGCTAATGACTCTACAGCATAAACTATATTCCTGATACTTAAATCTCTTCATTCTGTTACTATTGAAAATTACCAACAAATGAATGACAGTAGATTCTTTTCCACAACTGATATACTTGTATTAAATTTGGATTTGAGGTCTTTGCATGTCTTTTTTTCTTTCACCTTTAGCAATAGAAATATGAAAATATAACCTTTTAAAGTGACAAGATTAAAAGTCAAATGATATTTAAAGGAACTGCACAAATATGTTAATACAAAAATTCCTCTATATAATAAGCCCCCATTTTGGAAGTGAATACAAAACATTTAATACATTGTACTTTTGTAATTAGAATGAATAATACATTTGTTGCTTTTGTATGCTTACAGATTATAAGAATTTTAGAACAATCCCTAGACAAGGCGACAAGTATTCTCTTCATTCTGTTACTATTGTTTGGGACAACACTGATGACAGTATTTTGCACAATCCAGGTAAGGTTTGTTAATACTGTAGATTTACTATTTTTCGAGGGGTATTAATTTTCATGGTTTTTGTGGGTGAAACAAATCCATGAAAATTTGTTCCCCGCAATAAGGATATTAAATAGTGCTTTGAATACTGCAAACTTCAGCACCAGGAATTTAAGGACCCACAAACTGGCATTTCTCAGCAATCCAAGAATAGTGGTACCCTCCATAAAAAATGAATTCACAGTTCTGATATGTTTTAAGCAAATTAAATGAATATTATTCTTTTAATTTGAGACAATGTTACCTAAAATAAATGCAGAAAAAATATTTTCAAGACCCTTATTTCACTTCAAAAATGATTTCAATGCAAATCAATTAAGGATTTATTTTATGCTGAACCATTTGCTGTTGTGAAAAAAATGCATAATAAAAATGTGTAAAATTAATATGCATGTAACTTATATTAATATAGGTTCTATGTTGATATGTTATTTCTTATCTGTTCTTATCATTCCAGGTCCAGCAAGAAAGCATGCATTTGGTACAAATGACAAGTAATTTGTTCAACACCACACTTCATCCAGAAATCACAGCGTAAGTTTGATAAAAAAGGTAAAAGTAAGATTTATTTAATGTCAGTGAGTATGTACACATTAGTGATGTGATGTGTACACAGTCAAACAATTAACATAAGCTCTAAAGAGCTTTTGACAAATGGCAAAATTAACAACTGTTTGGCTTATATGAGGCATGGTTGCCAGGCTTGTGTTAGAGGAAAGCCTGATATTCCAAGCTGGTAAATTGGTAAACCCCACAAGAAATGGTAGGTGCCTGGAAACCTTGACACGTGTGGGGTTGTAACCCACAGAGGTATCTACCTGTGATTTGAAGTCTTAACCACTTGGGCACTATGCTCCTCACATTTATTTGTTTAGGATTCTATTAAGATATTTAAATGAATGAATTGATAGACAGTTGTACAAAAACTAATACATTTTAGCACCTTTTTAAGTGATTATTCTTTTAATAAACATTTCTGCAACTACATGTATAATATAATTTACAGATATAGCATTGGAAGTGTTTTTTATAACAGTGGCAGATTTGTATGGCACGCCCACATACATAATGTATGTAGGTAGGACATATAGCTCTCCCATTGACCGTCTGTCTGTACATGCATAACACTTTGGTAAAGGTCAATATCATGGGTATTACAATGCAAGAACTGACAGACCATCTGTGGGTCGTAGACAAATTTTTTAGTTAAATTACAATTGTTAAATAAAAGGCTGTGTACATGCATGTACATTCCAAAATATATAATTTTTGTAACCAATAGTAAAAGGTGTTACATAAAATTGTTTTTTCTCTCTATATTAGTTGGTTACCTGATAGTGAGGAGATGCAAAAAGCAATGGATTCCATGGTGGGCAATGCATATCTATATGGCAGAAACTGGATTGCTTCTAAGGTACGTCAGTTGTCAGATATCATGAAATGCATTAAAAATAAACTAGATTTTAGTAATTGAAAGAAATTTGGTATGGGTTAAAAGAAAAAAAAAATTGAATATACAAATCAAAACATAAAAAAATATAAAATCGAAATAAAACAGAGCCCATCATAAGGAAACATTAAATAGAAGAAGATATTTTAAAAAAGAATGTGGACATATCAACACCTGATAGGAGACAGACATCATTGATATCCCCCTACAGCTTGAAGTTAGCAAATATTGCCTTTGTAGTGGCCCCAATTTACCCTGCTCTTATCGAACTTGTTTATTATACCCATAGAACAAAGTTGAGGGAGATATAACCCTGTTTGTCTACCCTTCTTTCCATATATATGGTAAGTACCTCTCCTCCTTACTGATCGATGGATTTTGATGAAACTTTATATAAAGAAAGTACATCATGAAGAAATTTCATTGCTCTGGAATGGAAATTAATAATTCAGGGGAGATCATTGGATTTACAGAATTTATTTATATTTGATAGATCAGGGACCTTGTTGACGGTGAAGGCACTTCATCCAACCACACCCAGTTAGAAAACCAGGTCATAGAAGTCTGGGATAGGCTGTATGAAAACTGGTTAGCTCGGGTAGGTTTTGCAACATTACATTGTAATGAGTAAACATTGCACTCAATTGAATAATATTATAATCTTGTTGTACTCCCATTATATGAAATTTAATGGAGTAGCCTTGAGAAAATTACTTTGTCACTGATATAGATAATTTTTTTTATCTCTCATAATTCTTGTAACCTGTTGTTTTCACAAGGAAAACATTTAGTGCATTCAGATCTGCATTAAAATGTCTTCCCAAAACAATATCAATATTTATTAGAAAATCGATAGTTTATGTAAACATTGATGTAAATTTCTCAAGAAATTCCATGCCAATGTTTGAAAGAATGACAAACATTTTATGACATAATAATACTGTTTTGTTTTAAGTATCTCAAAGATACTTTTTATGAAAACAATAGGTTATGAGAAATATGAGGAGAAATACACAAATTTATCGGGATCGGCCATACTAGATTGAGCATCATTTTGATTTTGGTTGTACACAGTGAGTGTGGTTTATTGCAATTTTTTTTCTAGTGTCTTTCATTAATTTATTTAGAAGTGTATTATTTAGTGTTTCATTTTCTTTTTACACATTATAGCCTGTTGACAAAGAAAACCCATTTTAAAATGTAGATAAACACTAATGTATCAACAAGAAATTTAATTTCAAATTGATCCAATTTGTCTTTGAATCTACACTGCATCTATCAATTAAAAAATGCAGGAAATTACTTTAACAAAGTATGGAACAGTCCTAGTTTTACATAAGTTTTCAATGCTCAGTTATATTACTATAAGGCATGCTTTTAAAGTAGTATCTTGGTTCTATTTTTTAACTTTTGTTTGTAGAATGGTTCCAATGTAAGTTTGGTGTTATATTCACTATATTATATATATTCATTCTTAGTTCTGCTTTAGTACAGATTTTTAACTTAAACCTTATTTATGTATCTTTTATTCCTTTAAGCGATTATGTTGCTTTTATATTTTTTGGATCAAAATTTTCCAGTCTGTTACCTTTTCAGTTATTTTATAAAGACGTTTTTGTTGATCTTTTATCAAAGTTTATCACTTTGATTATAGAATTTTTTTGGGACTTTTTTTTGTTATACGACCGCAAAAAATTTGCGGACGTATAATGGTATGATGCTGTCGTCGTCGTTGTCGTTGTCGTTGTCGTTGTCGTCGTCGTCCGTTAACTTTAGTGTATACACGTTAACTTTAGTTCTAGTTATCCAAATGCAATGAAATTTGACAATGATATTTCTTACCATTAAAGGATGGATGGGATTGATTTTGGGAGTCCCCCCTTTTTTCGTTTGGAAATTAAGGGCCAAAAGGGGCCAAAATTGTAACTTTTTTGTTTGTTCTTACAATAACTTTTTCAAAATCTTCTCCTCTGAAACTACTAAACAGAATTCAATGAAACTTGGTATGATTGATCATTAGGGTGTCCTGCACTATAGTAATGTTTCAATTTCTGATTCGTCAAAAAACATGGCCGCCGTGGCTAAAAATAGACCAGGGGGGTCAGACTACTGTTTTTGGCTTGTAATTCAAAAAGTATAAGGGATAGATGAAATCTGATGCCACCCTACTGCTTCAGGATCAAAAGTTCTACAAAAGTCTCCATTTGGTCGAAGTTGTCAGAAGACCCCTTATAGGGGTTACGGCCCCTTAAAGGTGAAAAATAGCATTTTTTCATGTTTTTGCCCTATAGTATGAAAATTATTGCAGATAGCAAAAAGCTGTTGCTTGCTTAATTGTTCAGCTCAATTAGCTCTACAAAAAACTCCATACGGTCGAAGTTGTCAGATGACCCCTTATAGGGGCTACAGCCCCTAAAATAATGTTTTTTCATGTTTTTGGCCTATGAAATGAAAACTATAGCAGGTAGAGAGAAGCTGTTGCTTGCTTAAATGTTCAGCTCATTTACACAATTAAGAATTAAATTTTGCGACCCCCCCCCCCCTTTTTCCCTATTACGAAATTAGGGGCCAAATGGGGCCAAAATCAAAACTTTTTTATATGTGGTCCGATTTTAAAAATTTTTTTTGCAAGTTTATTCTTGTCAGGTAGTGAATCCAAATTTGAGAATTAATTTTTGTGACCATCCCCTTTTTCACTTGTTTTGTAATTAGGGGCCAAAAGGGGCCGTAATAAAAACTTTTATGGTTTGTTTTTGAAATTTTTTTTTGCAAGTTTATTTTTGTCAAGTAGTGAATCCAAATTTGAGAAATTATTTTTGCAATCCCACCCCTTTTTCACCTGTTACATAATAAGGGGCCAAAAGGGGCCGAAATTGATTTTTTTTTAATTCTTGTCCAATTTTGACAATTTTTTTGCAAGAGTAGAATACAAAATTGAAAATTTATATTTTTACCCCCTGGGTCGAAAGTCCACCAGAGCAGCATGTGTCAAAAACCTTTGTCAGTCCACCATTGGCTGCATGTGTCCAGAGCAATAGACTATCCATATTGGGCCTAAAATGTACAGGGTTCAACATGTTGCGGTCGTATCATGCTGCGCTCGGCGAAGCTTTTTATAAACATGTAAAAGAGTGATTTTCCCAATTATTCCCAAAATTTAGTGGTTAAATTTTTGTGTGTCTACATATATACTGGTATGCTTTATTTACTGTGGTTTCTTATAAGTGTAGTAGCATGTCTTTGTAATTAATTAAATAGCATAGTATATGTCATCTTATTACATTTCATATAAGTATTTTAATATTACGTAATTCTTGTTGTTGCATATTTGATGTTGCAAGAAATTGAGCTGCTGTAATTGTATTAATTGAATTTTGCTAATTATTTCATTGACAATGTTGTACATTTATTAGAAACATGGGAATAATATTGTTATAAAGATCAACTTGATTTGATTTATAATCTATGAAGTAATGAGAAATGACTTTTTGAGATAGATTTGTATCACATTTTCTGATTTTCACAATGTACAGTATCTTTCATAAGCAGAAAACATTGATTGTGGAAATCAATTTTCATATGGTTTAAGTTTTGTGCAAACAAATTATATCTATGAAAAATCACAGAAATAAACCCATCTAAAGAATAAGCCTATTAACAGTAACTCTCAGACAATATCATATCCATGATTGGATTGTTTATATAATGCATATTGCATTTTAATTTTTATTTCCATATAAATTGTCTATATATTTGGCTTTTTCTAATCTCTATGTATAGGTTTAGTCTTTTTATAGCGTATTTTTGTTTTAGTAACCTGTATGAAATATGAATTGTATATGCACTACTGGGCTATTGTTCTATATTTGCTTTATTTTTCTAAAACTATATGGCAATAGATTTCAGATACAAACCACTGGCTTTATCGTGCGGTAAGACTTTCGGGGTTTGAGGTGATATCAACATCATCATCTAATCATTCATTTTCATACTGGTTATATCTTTCTTTAATATCATATTTCTTACATGTCTATTTCACCCTTAATGCCCTTTTAAAGGATTTTTTTTATTTTTTATTTGGAAACTAACTATTGGGGTACACACCATTGTATCTTGAGAAGATAGGTCCAACCAGACTCCTTGTTTGTAGATGAAACTTTAAGAGCAGTTTTACAAACTCTACAAATTCTATCTAATTATACCCCACGCAACAAAGTTGTAAAGGGTATAATGTTTTTGACTGGTCTGTCCGTGATCAAAATTTTTGTAACAGATATCTCAGCTATTATTAATTGTTAAAGTAGCCTTTAGAATTTAGATACATTTTAAGATCTGTCAATTATTTACTTCCTGTTTAACCAGCTGACTTTTTCACTAAATTTTCAGGGTTGAAAATTTTCGTCACAAATTTCTCAGTAACTATTAATTGCAGGCTTTTGATATTTGGTACATAGCGTCAGGTAGTGGTCCCATATGGTGGGTGGGATACGTTTTCAGGTCTGTCAATCATTTACTTCCTGCTTAACGAGCTGACGTGGAAAGATAACAACTCTGACTTTTTTATTCCTAACTGGAAATAGATAATCTCTGTCCATAATGTGGACAAGTGGGGTATGTGTGAGGTTCTTTCATTAAAAATCATTTATAGATATATTTTGCTAAGGGTTGCAAAATGGATGTTAAGGAAGATAAATGCTAAATGAAAACTTTAAAGTATGTAGATGTTATATCCTTTGTGTGTAACTTCTTTTTGCAATCAAGGAGAGTGGAGCATTAAGGGCATATTTTAAAACTACATGACTATTTCATTCATTATGCTCAGAAAACAGACTTATAACATAAACCAAATTTATAGTGTGGTTTTGTAACATATTTTGGTATCTAAAATATTGTTTAGTTTGTTCAAGCATATCAAACCTTATATTTAATTTTTGGCCGGATTTCACGGAGTGAAAAATCCGGGTTATAAAATGGTGAATGTTGGGCGGGCAGGGGAAGAAATTTTCGTAGCAGTTTTCTCAGCAACTACTAATCACAGCCACTTGATATTTGATATACAGCATCAGGGTGGGGTCCCATACAGTGGGATAGGATTTCAGGTATGTCGCTCACCTACTTCCTGTTTAACGAAATCCGGCCATTTTTGACTTTGACAGATTTTTAAGTCTTTTTTTCACCTCATCATTTTTTACTTCTCGCCTTTGTACTTAATTGATTACTTTACATAGTTTAGAATACATAAAGATCACATTAAAATGTTTTAGTCTTGCATTTTTGATTTTTATCTCAATTTACAAGCTTGGTTTCTGTATATTTTCTATTGACACTAGCTATTTTTAGTCACTTCTATTTATTAGTATAACAATTTAGTGAATATTTTTGAATATTTGTCACTAGAATAGATATTTGAATGTATTTATAATTTTCCCTTTCATCCCCAAAATTCAATAATTATATAATATTTAATTTGCTTTTATATGCTTTGATTTTATTTTGCTTAGCATGAAAGAAATATATAAATGCTTTATGATTTAAAGACAATTTTGTGTGTTTTGCTTCCTTTGTATTCTTTTCTGTAAGATTTTCATATATTAAGTTGAGAAATTAAATTTACAATTAATTTTACAGAATGCCTCCGCCACAACCCAACAGGTTTCTTCCAAGTTCCAGATGGTGCCGTCAGATTTTATGAGTCTCCAATCATTATGGGAGATAATTTCAAAGGGAGATAACTTTAACATAGGACAAGTCATCCCTTTTGTCAAAGAGAATATTGGAACATTTATGTCAGTAAGTATGATGTTTTCAATTACATTCTGAAACATTGCTTCAATAAATGTTAACAGGAAGGTATTTCATTACCAGAAAGATTAACCAAACTACACAAAGTTGTACAGTTTTATTCATATTTGTTTCTTTTTAAATGATTTGAAAATTCATAAAAAAAAACAACTATTAAACAAAAGGGTTAAATTATTCGTATTAGTTATTTAAAAAAAATTCTAAATAGAAATCAACTGATACCAAACTGGAAAATAAATAGTGAAATTTTTTTTTTGTTTAAATGTTCAAAAACATCAATACAAAGCACATTTAAGCTGAAGGCACATAGATATCAATACTGTAAAACGGGTAATTTTTGTGCCATCTTTTTTTGCGGTATGATGACTGACTTTAAGTTTGTGCAGTTTTAAATTCACACTATCATGTTATTGTCCATAAACTACAATGGAAGACACATATATTCACGCCATCTAATTTTAGTGCTATCAATGTCAAAGCAAAAATCGCAAAAAATAAAAATGCCATGAAAATATCCTGGTTCACAGTATTGAATAAACCACAATCTTTTGCTGCCTGCCTTTGTTTTCTAAGTCTGAGAGAACATCATTGTCTACTGTATTTTAGGTGCTTGAATCCATCTGGATTGTACTGAAGGGTAATATGAACCTAGTCTTGAATCTCATCACCTCTCTGTTGTCGCTTGTGTTTGGAGGTGGAACTGCAATACTCAACTTTGTCATATCATCAGTAAGTTATGATCTGTGAAGCTAGCACTTGACTCTGGCTTGTGAACCTTGAATGAAACTACTGTAAAAATCCAAGATTCAGCCAAGTGAATAGCAAAATCTACTCTGATAAAATAAGATATAAATTGTTCATTATGTACACATGTATCTGTTCACTAACATAGGGAGGCATGACTCACTGCAACATGGACATTTATGTCCTTTAATAAGTCATAGATAGAAAACTTATTAATATGGTAAACCAAAAGGAAATACTTAAGATATGAGTATCAAACGCTTTGAACAGTGGACTAATTTCACAACAATATTATTTGTAATATATTTTCAGAAAAGTGTTTTTTCATTTTCAGTGTTTTGTGTAGAGCACATCTGATGAGTCTTAGAAAGGTGAAACATGTGTCAGCTGTTGCAAATTTATTGCCTGGAACTTTTCTGTAATTTTGATTTGCAAAAAAAAGTTTAATTTCATGAGTTATTACCATAAGAACAACACTAAAATAAAGATGTCACTTTTGATCTATCATAATGTCAAATTATTGTGGTGATTGTGACATCATCAGAAATTTAGCACCAAGATGATTAAATTAAAACACTTAAATGTACTATTTGAAAGTTGTACAAAACTCTTAATTACTTGTAGGCCATATTCTTAACAACCCTGTTCTATCTCCTGGCCTCCAGTGGGAACCAGTATAAACCAATAGAAATGTTTTCCAGCATCAGCCCCACACAACAAGGAAGTAGTTTTGGGAATGCTGTAGAGGAAGCTGTAGCGTATGTTGATTTTATGTTTCCTATGTTACACAGAGAGGACACATTGTGGTCTTTTGTTATAATTCTTATACATTAGCAAATTTGGTATTGGTTGTTGAATTTTGAAGTGCTTTATTGTAAAGAAGGGATAAATGTCTGTTACTTTTTTTCAAAACTGCTTTAACAACTTATTATGCCCCCGCGTCAGGGGCATTCAGTTTTATTCATGTCCGTCTGTACAAATATTTGTCAAGCATTTCTCGGATATCGTACAAACTGTATGTCTTAAGCAATTTTCAGACCAGTTGGACTTCTACTTCCTGTTTTGGCCTAGTGAGCATCCATGTCCCATGCACACATTCTTATTAATGAATAAATAGAATAAACATATAAAAACATTATTTATAGGGTCTGAAATTTGAATAATATATAAATCATGTACATTTAATTCAGTGATATATTTATCTTTTGCAGTGGTGTTTTTATGGCTTCTTTGAAAATGGCTGCATTTTATGGACTGTATACATGGCTAACACATTCTGTTTTTGGTGTAAACATAGTATTTATACCATCTGGTAAGCCATATCAGCATCTTTGAGATGGCAATTTGAACACATTTTCAGTCTTTGAAGTTATGGTTTATTTTTTGAAAAATCAAAAATTGTGTTTTTATTTTGATTTTTGTTGTTGTACATGTACTTCATCTGTTACTGCTTAAACATATAGTTGAGTACTGATAATTTGGAACTGCTACCATAAAAGTTTTGTAAACTACAAAACATGACTTTAATGAGTTATTCAAAGAATGTTGTTTAAGGAAACAAAAACATTGATCTAATCCTCTCAAGAATCATGGCCATGTATCTTAGGTATAAACTACAATGTAGGAGATAATAAATATAATTAGTTGAAATGATATAATCTTTATTTCAGCTCTAGCAGCTATTTTTGCAGCTGTGCCATTTCTTGGAACTTACTGGGCAGCCATACCAGCTGTCCTTGAACTTTGGCTTGTTCAAGGTGAAGGTGTATTGGCTGTTTTACTGTTTGTTCTCCACATGCTTCCAACCTATATTGTGGATACTGCTATACTCAGCGAAATCAAAGGGTAGGTTTCTTAAAATTTAAATGGATTCAAAACTGACATCACAAAGTACAATATAAACTACTAATAACAAAGTGTAAAATATGTTTGAAACGGCTTTAAAAACAAATTCTTCCTTCTATTTTTTGGACAAAATTTCTCGAAAATTCTCATTATCATTTTTCTGCTGAGGTCATGGGGAAAACAGTGGCTATTTGCTTGTAGAGTCTTCTATTTTTCCACATCCTTTGGAGCACTATTGTTAACAATTTCAAATGGCGCCATTTTAAAGGTAAGCTGTTAAAACCTTTTGAAGGTCGAAACAATTCAAGACAAAAAATAAAATATTTTCTTTCAAAAACACTTGTGTTTATTTTTCTATTTCAGTGGCCATCCTTACATGACAGGTCTTGCCATAGCTGGTGGAATATTTTGGTTAGGCTTGGAAGGTGCCATTATTGGTCCCATACTTCTCTGTTGTCTGATTGTTGCAGTCAATGTTTACACAAACATGTTACAACCTGACACCCCTACACCAGGTAATAATGGAATTGCCAGCTTAGTAAAAAGTTTGAATGTGGGAATTTATGTTTTGTTATGCATGACAAATAATTACAGTTGCTATATTAAATGTGCTTTGTGAAGCTTTTTATGTTTCAACGAGGGAAAAAAACTAGGCAAGTTGAAAACGTGAAAATGAAAATTTGTGCATTTTTTTTTTACTGATAGTTTTACCGGTATATGGACATATGATGCTGTTGTCTGCACCTGCATAGTTGTCTATTTACTTAAGTGTTCCCACAATAACTTTAGTTCTAGTTATCCAATGGGATTGATTTTGTTGGGGGTCTCCTTTTTATGCCCCACCTTCAAAAGTAGAGGGACATGTAGTGATTGGGTGTGTTTGTTCGTCCGTGCGTCCATCTGTCTGTTCTTCTGTTCATTCACCTGTCCATTTGTCTGTCCATCCCAAATTAGCTTTATTGACAGGTTGAAGTTAGTTTTCTATGAATGAATTGTGATACATGTATCATTATGAAACTTTAACCACATACATTATCAGGGTATGAACTAACAAATATCAATATAAAATTGCATCTGTCTCATCAATGTCATAGTTGATTGATCACAGTCAAAAGGGATGTTTTTGCTAAGGTTTACCTTTAGTTTTCAATGATGGAATTGTGATATCATCATGAAACTTTTTTAACATATGGATTAGAATATGAACAAAATATCACCATTAAATTGTACTTGCCTCATCCAGGGATGTTTATGTAAATCATGTTTACCTTCAGTGTTAAGGAAATCTTTAAAAAATATATGTGGGCCACTGTGTTTGGTTGACAAATTTTCTTCTTTGGTTAAAAGAATAGGAACCCAAAAGAGGTTAAAAATGCCATTATTTAATTGCTTTTCCAAATTCGAAAACTATTTTTTCTGATAATTTCTTGAGACATAATGGATACAAAATCATGATTAAGTTGCATGTGTCTGAATAATTTGACTATCCAAAATACAATATCAAATATGGGTATAGCACAGTTAATTTGGTAATGCTGTATATCGATATTTCAAGGAGTAACCTCTCATCAGCAGCATTTGAATCAAAACATTGGAAGATCACAAACCAAAAACATTAAATGAAAAGTTCTCTAAACCAAAAAGTTTGAACAGGAAAGCCAAATTGTGACTCCAACATAGAGGGCTCAACATGTTGTCTTAGTATCATGCTGTGCTCTGCTTAGCTTTTCATGATTGTTTTGTTTTTTCTGCATGTAATTCTTTATTTTTTGCTCATAGCATGTACTGTGAAAGTATTACTATTCATAGTGTTCTATTCATATGTGAAAACCAGCTATAAAATTACCTTTATATAAATGCAGGAAATCTTGAGTAAAACTGAATTATTAAAGTCATGGACCCATTTCAAACATGGAAATACTCATGAATAATATACTTTTACAGTAAAAAGTTTGTCACATTGTGGAATGTTCTTATATGTATATTGCAGTATTTTAGGTTTGTGGTTATTACTAATACATAAATTGTTACTTAATTTACTTAGGATTTAATACTCCAGACCCTCACAGACATTTAAGACATAGCATATCATTATCATATCCAAGGTAGGTAGTTATGGACCAAATTTTGTAATTTGGGGTTTTATTAAAGCTACTACAATTCCTTTCCCTGTGGCAGATCTAGAAATTTTCATAAGGGAGGGCTGCAGGGTATGCAATTGAAAAAAAATCTTTTAGGACCTCTTGTTTCATACAATTCCTAACCATTTTTTTTTTGTCTGAAGGGTTTTAAGTTTTATAACTTTTAATAATCAGATAACTTGGGTGATTGGTAAAGTTTTTCCTAACTTTTATAAATTTAGAGGGAAAAATGACTCTGGGATAATTTTGCTTCATTTCTTCATATTAATGTTTTGAATGCTAATTATTTAGAGGTTACTTTTCTAGATTCAAATTGCTTTATAAATATTTCAAAAATACAGTTTAGGGATGGCAAAACCTTTTTATACGACCGCAAAAATTTGCGGACGTATAATGGTATGATGCTGTCATCGTCGTCGTTGTCGTTGTCGTTGTCTGTTAACTTTAGTGTATACACGATAACTTTAGTTCTAGTTATCCAAATGCAATGAAATTTGACAATGACATTTCTTACCATTAAAGGATGGATGGGATTGATTTTGGGAGTCCCCCCTTTTTTCGTTTGGAAATTAAGGGCCAAAAGGGGCCAAAATTGTAACTTTTTTGTTTGTTCTTACAATAACTTTTTCAAAATCTTCTCCTTTGAAACTACTGAACAGAATTCAATGAAACTTGGTATGATTGATCATTAGGGTGTCCTGCACTATAGTAATGTTTCAATTTCTGATTCGTCAAAAAAAACATGGCAGCTGTGGCTAAAAATAGACCAGGGGGGTCAGACTACTGTTTTTGGCTTGTAATTCAAAAAGTATAAGGGATAGATGAAATCTGATGCCACCCTACTGCTTCAGGATCAAAAGTTCTACAAAAGTCTCCATTGTCAGAAGACCCCTTATAGGGGTTACGGCCCCTTAAAGGTGAAAAATAGCATTTTTTCATGTTTTTGCCCTATAGTATGAAAATTATTGCAGATAGCAAAAAGCTGTTGCTTGCTTAATTGTTCAGCTCATTTAGCTCTACAAAAAAAACTCCATACGGTCGAAGTTGTCAGATGACCCCTTATAGGGGCTACAGCCCCTAAAATAATGTTTTTTCATGTTTTTGGCCTATGAAATGAAAACTATAGCAGGTAGAGAGAAGCTGTTGCTTGCTTAAATGTTCAGCTCATTTACACAATTAAGAATTAATTTTTGCAACCCCCCCTTTGTTCCCCTATTATGTAATTAGGGGCCTAATGGGGCCAAAATCAAAACTTTTTTATTTGTGGTCCGATTTAATAAATTTTTTTTGCAAGTTTATTCTTGTCAGGTAGTGAATCCAAATTTGAGAATTAATTTTTGTGACCATCCCCTTTTTCACTTGTTTTGTAATTAGGGGCCAAAAGGGGCCGTAATCAAAACTTTTTTAATTTCTGGTTTGTTTTTGAATTTTTTTTTTTGCAAGATTATTTTTGTCAAGTAGTGAATCCAAATTTGAGAAATTATTTTTGCAACCCCACCCCTTTTTCACCTGTTACATAATAAGGGGCCAAAAGGGGCCGAAATTGATTTTTTTTTAATTCTTGTCCGATTTTGACAATTTTTTTGCAAGAGTAGAATACAACATTGAAAATTTATATTTTTACCCCCTGGGTCGAAAGTCCACCAGAGCAGCATGTGTCAAAAACCTTTGTCAGTCCACCATGGGCTGCATGTGTCCAGAGCAATAGACTATCCATATTGGGCCTAAAATGTACAGGGTTCAACATGTTGCGGTCGTATCATGCTGCGTTCGGCGAAGCTTTTTATTCAGAAATGGTAATTGTATTTATCTAGAAATGCAGGATTATTGTGTTTTTTAAATATTTTGGTTTGTTATGTGTTAAAAAAAATATGAACGAATACAGTTTAATAGTGTTATGACTATGAATATGGAAAAAAAAATCATGTTCATACTTTAAATACTGGTGTTAAAATAAAAACCATTTTTGTGATTTTTTAATTCAGAGCTGTTACATTTCTCTTTTTAAAATTTGTATTTTATTTCTTTCACAGGTCAGTTGGCATCACAGATGATGTAAACAAAAAATGAGGATTGCCATAGTAACAGAACTGTCTCGGATTGTTGATATTTGGATGAGAAGGATTGGAGGAAATATACTCATATTGACAGAAAATGGAGAGTTTTGAAGCTTTTTATGATCTCATATATCATAGTTATAATTGCTAGCATTAAGGTAGTGTCTATGTCTGTGCCAGAGATAAAAAATGATTAGTATGAAGTGGATTTTTTCTAGAGAATACTGATTACATTAGATAGCTTGTAATGGAACTGTCATTCAATTCATTAGGCCTGTCTTAGGTTGTTCCATTTCAAATGTTAAATATTATTATGTCAAAGTAAAAGATAAAAACTAATGTTAAAACATTGTTTTGTGTAATGAAATATTTTCTTTGGTCACATGTGTGTAAAAAGAGTTTTAAGATTTTTGTTAAATTTATACCTAACTTAAGAATCCTTTTTAATGTGCTTTTGTGCAATTTTACTGTTGTAATTGTTAATGTTCTCTGTATTTGTTAATTTTATGTAAATTTATCCTCCATTTACTCTTATGTGGTGCACTGGTGCATTTTAACTTGCCTTTTAAAGTCTTTCAAATAAATAGGTTTTAGTGTGTTAGAATTTTGAATTTCTGTCTGTTAATCTTGCTTTACTTTGTTATGAGTTTTAAAACATTTTCTTCCAAATAATCTATTTATTATTTAACTTTTTTTCATGAAAATGAGATGGTCATTTTAATGCAATTATCTCTATTAGAGAACCAAAGGTGTGTAAGGGTCTTATAGTTTTTTTTTTGTAGGTCTGTCTGTCCATCTATCTACATTTTTTTTGGAAATGATCAAACTATGCACATACAAAAACTTGATTCAAATGTGTCCAACAATTTACATTTTTGTCTTGCCAGGCCCTCTCTAACTTAGTTACTACATTTATTTATGTGTAAATGGTCTATATTACACATAAAAAACGTGGAAGTGTTCTGTATAAAAAAATGAGATAAATTGATTGGTTCTTTGCCAAAGCCACATTATGCCATTAGGGACCAACCATTTAAATTGAAAGGGAGTCTTGTTTTTTTTTTCCTTAAAACATATTCTGAATCTGAATTGTGATGAAAAAAATATTCTGGCACCAGAGGTTCAGAAAATAAATATTCTTAAGAAGGATTTCTGCCATATAAAATAATGTTAATAATAAAAAAAATTGTGATGGTGACTTAAAAATATAAATATTTTTCCGTCCTCTAGATGGAAAATAATTCTCTAGCCAGTTTTAAAAAAACAACAAGGCCCCCTCCTTCAAGTTAAATGTTTGATCCCTTATTAATTGTAGTCTGTATTTTATAAAAGAACTATATCATGATTTAATATTAAGTAAACTATAAGTACTTTATAATGGATTGTGTAAATTAATATGACTAGTTTAGAATTGGCTTTGTACTGTAGAAATGACATAAATTTGAGTGTTAGCTTATTTATTTTTATTTTACATGCATCATGTTATTTTATATCTTGTTGCTTTTTATTTTATTTATGTTATTATTTTAATAAATTATTTAAATGCTCTAATTGTTATATACATTAAATACTCTTCATCAAAAGTGGAAAAATCCTTACTGCAATACAGTATTTTCATCTTCACAGTACATGTACATTGTATTGTACGCCGGTCCTAGATACACCTTTGCTTTAATGGAAGAGGAAGACGAAATTTACGTGAAAATTTCAGTTAAGCTTTTCTCAGAAACAGTACATGAGACTGATTTAAAACTTGGTAGGATGGTTCATTATGACAAACTATACGTCCTAAGTGACTTTCAGACCTATCAGACTTCTACTTCCTGTTTGGAGCCAGCTGGGACATTCCTCCTTTCAGGGTGTCAAGTCCCTATTTTTTCCTATATTTTCCTATAAATTTCACCATTCCTATATTTTCCCTATATTTCTTAAAAATCCCTATAAAGCCCTATATATTCCAAAAATATTACCGTCCTTAAAAAATAAATGAAATAAAAATATTCATTTGAATGTTTTAACCAATAAAAAATGTCTTATTTGGATGGAGTTCATAACTTTTAGCTGTATCATCCATTATATGTAATTTTAGCCATCGTAAAGCTCTTTGATACATTTAAATTGTGCCATATTTTCATTTTGACAATGCAATGCTAACAGAAGAGCTTTTAAGACAGTGAAGTATTTATCTCAAAGCATAGTGCATATATATCATTATAAATACCATCTAGGTGTGTGTTTATACAGCTCTTAAACATCAGTTTCTATTAGCAATTTTAAAACTTTTTTTCTAAATATATGTATCAGGTTATTTTTCCATCTTAGTGTAAATGGATTATATAAATAGTCAATGAACATATGACCAATTATTTTATCAAACAATTCAATTCTTGGCAGATGAACGTGAAAAGTATGATAAAATGAACAAAAGTGATGATTACAAAATTTTTGATTGGAGGGGAACAGCAAACTCAAAGACTATCAGAAGAAGGGAGAGGTGGCTAGGGGAAAACTAGTGTACAAAGAGGTCTTTTACATGAATACATGAAATACTCCCCACACACCTTGTCCTTGGCTAACTATGGTCTATTGCAGGCTTTCTGTATTATACCCTAACAACCATCACCAATAATATATAGCTGTCTAGGGTACATATCTTGATTGCTCTGTGTGCAGGATTACTGTAACCCTGTAACCATCAGAATCTCTAGTCTAGACCATTTTGAATTGCCACTTAGAACAAGCTGAGCCTTCTCTTCTGACCTATTCAACATCTAGTACCCTCACAGGGTGGTCCAGGGTTCATAAACTGTTGCTATACATTTATGTATACATGCATCCTAGATCTCATGTTTAATTCATCTTATCTACACAAAAAAATGCAAGACGTGATGGATTTTTATGCAACAACAAAACATTTATAAACCAAATTCTTGAATAAAAACTCCTATAAATCTTCTGTAAAAATCCCTATATATTCCCTATAAAATTTTAAAAATATCCCTATAATCCTATATTTTTGAGACCAAAAGTGGCTTGACACCCTGTCCTTTATTTTTAGTATTTCATGGTAAAAATCCTGTCAGACAAGTCTTTCTACTTGTCTTGTGATATCCAAAACTTTAACCCTAGTCATTTATGCATAAAATGTAGGTCAAGGTGATCTTTTTTTTGTAGGGATGCTGTTTACTATTCAAGATATACCTGCTTACCCAATATCATCTCTCTATTACTTGCAGTTGCTGAGATATGGACCTCAACCAAACCTTAAACATGTCATTCATGCAGAAAATGTTGACCAAGGTGACCTTATTTTTGTACTGATGCTGACTTCCATCAAAGATGAACCAACTAACCAAAGGACAAGATATGATAAGGGCCCAATTTTGCCCCCAATTTTGAAATTATCAAAATGAGCTAAAAGTATGTGATATATACTTTAAATTAGTTAAACTTTACTATATCAGATTTATTTTGTTTAAAGTGATCCATTATGGTGTTGAAATAATTACCCAAAGTGGCTTAAAACTCGTGATTTGGTGAAAAACTAAAAAAAACTTTTTTGAAGTGGTTTTCAGCAAATTTAACTATGAGCCACACAGAGTACCACTACAATAATTTATGTAGATAATCATTTTCAATATAGAAACAGACCACAAAAATATCTTTGTGGTACTCTGTGTGGCTCATAGTTAAATTTGCCAAAAACTACTCAAAATTTGCATGATTTTTACATTTTTTCGCAAAAATGTCATTTTCACATAATTTTATGACGTCACTGTGACGTAATAAACAAGATTTAGTTAAAATTAATGTAATTTTACTATACCTTGTTCATCTAAGAACTGATCTAGGATAATTTAACTTCAGTTCAATTATAGTAAAAAAATGGTAAATTAGGGGGCCAAATTTAGCACTTATCATATCTTGTCCTTTCATCCCTCTATGATAGGTAGTTCTTAAGTTATGGACAAAACAAAAATCATTATGTATGAACAAAACACTTAATCCTCTCCCCAATTCCATTGGGCTCAGGGATAACAAGATTGCTACACGTAGCCAATTTCCCGCCGCTGTATTCAAGTTTAAAATTTACTAAAATTTGAAGAATTAAAATTGCATTGTGATAGGATCAAGTACATATCATGACAAACAATCCTACAAAATTCAGAGGAGTTGCAGTCAAAAACTGTTCCTAAGACCTAAAATGAACACAGTCCACAAAGTCCCATAACTCCTATAAAATTTGTTGAAACAAAATGGTGGTGTGATATGATCAACTACTTTTGACAAACAATCCTACAAAAATTTCAACAAAATCCGTTGAGCGGTCTCATAGGAGTTGCTCTCACAAAGTGTTCCTATGACCTAAAATGAACAAAGTCCATAAAGTCCCATAACTTCTATTAAATTTGTCGAATCAAAACAGCAGTGAGATATAATCAACTACATATCATGACAAACAATCCTACAAAATTTCATCAAAATCCATTGAGCGGTCTCAGAGGAGTTGTGCTCACAAAGTGTTCCTATGACCTAAAATGAACAAAGTCCATAAAGTCCCATAACTCCTATAAAATTTGTCAATTCAAAATGGCGGTGCGATATGGTCAACTACATATTATGACAAACAATTCTACAAAATTTCATAAAAATTCGTTGAGCGGTCTCAGAGGAGTTGCACAAAAAGTGTAACGGACAGACGAAGACCATTACTAGGTCCCTCCGGCGGGTTGCGACAGGGGACATTAACCAATTGTACTATGGACACCATTTGATGGCAATGGCTCACATGATCCTTTCATATTCCAAATATCAAGTCCCTGTGAAGATTAGAAACTGTTGCAGAGAAACAGTTAAAAAAAAATTCAACAATGTACCACTAACCAGTAATGCTGAAAATCAACCAACTTATTGCTTACTGCTTGGGGCATAATAAAAATGCAGGTAAGGATTATACAAGGATTCCAATAAAAATCTGACAACAATACAGAAGTTGATATATTTTCCCTGTAGTATTGTAATGGGATACATCAAAACAATTTTAACCTTATAGTTGAAAGAAATTCTTGAAAACAATAAATTTTGTATTCAAAATCAGATGTGAACTAAACCTTCTACAAAAACTTATAAATTCACTCATTTTGGCCCCTTTCAGCCCTTTTTAGCTCACCTGGACCGAAGGTCCATGTGAGCTATTGCCATCACTTGGCATCCATTGTCGTCCGTCGTCTTTAACATTTTTCAAAGGTAAACTCCTCTAACACCATAAGTGCAGTGGTTTTTAATTTATTAGCATAAGTAGTATAAAACTAGTGTGGGGATTTTTGATTCGTCAAAAAACATGGCCACCATGGCTAAAAATAGAACATAGGGGGAAATTGCAGTTTTTTGCAAATAACTCAAAAACGTGGACAGATATTAAAATTCTGATTGGGAACAAAAGTGATCAGCATCTCAAGATCTACCAGCTCTCAAATTTTGAAGAAAATCCAACAACCCATGTAGGAGTTCTTGCCCTTTTTGTGGATTTTTTTGCAAATTTTGCACTGCTCTAGCTCAATATCTTGAAGACTATACAAGATGTTTGAGAAATTTAAATTGAATATTGTTAAGAACATCAAGATCTACAAAATATGTAAAGGGTCATTGTGTAGGACCTTTCCTTTGATGAGTTATTACCCTTAGAACGTCAAAATTGAGCATTTAAAAAGCATTTCCTCATTACTGTGAAAACGTTAACTCCTCTGACACTTAAAGTCCAATTGGAACCAAACTTGGTCTTGTTGTTTATTAGCATTAGGTGTATAGAACTGATGTGGGGATTTTTGATTGGTTGTAAAACATGGCCTCTATGGCTAAAAATAGAACATTGGGTTTAACTGCATTTTTTTGCTAATAACTCAAAAAGGGTGACAGATTTTTAAATTTTGATTGAGAACAAAAGTGATCAGCATCTTAAGATCCATCATCTTGTCAGATGACCCCCTTATTAAACTTGTGACCCTTTCAATGTGAAATAGATTTTTCCTAATAACCTTTACTTCAGGCACATATGTCAGGTGAGCGATTCAGGCTCCTGGGAGCCTCTTGTTCTGAAATGTTAGGGGCCACAAACCCAAAATGCAATACCAAATTTCCTTTAGTGATCAAATTTTATAACAACTAGTCAATCACAACTAAAGTTATTGCATGAAAACCAAAGTGTCTACAGACTACAATCTCAACAATGCCATAATATAATACAATCGCAAAAATTATGTGGTTGCATAAAAAACCTTAGGTGCAATAATCTCTCCTAAATGCTATTGAAGTCAAATTAATTTCTTCATTCATATCTCCATATGAAGTACTTCCTTCTTGTAAAGTTTCATCCAAATCCTTGAAGAAGTTTAAGTGGTTTATACAAAAGATAAGGAAAGATGGGCAGACACTTACTGACAGGCTGAATCCCACACACCCCCAATGCTTTGCTAATGGGAGGTATAATAACAATATTTCCTATGATTTTTAATTTCATGGTTTGCACATGTTGATAGAAGGAACAAATATCAAACTTACACTTTGTTGGATTGTTATTTTCATTGTTGATTGACATCTAAGAAGATTGGTTCCCAACATTGAACATATACATGGATGTGACAGACCTTAAACCTTGTACTCAAAACACACAATACAAGTTCAATTTAGCCAGAGAGAAACACCAAGATGTAGAGGAACTCTCTAGAGAGCACACAGAGTTTAGAAGCATCCATAAATGATTTAAATAGGCCAAAATAATAAGAGAATGTTTCTACTCACATGATCTAATAGATATTTGTTATTTCTGAAATATATTTATATCTTTGGCATAATACATGTGTATGCTTTATATTACAATGTTTCTATTTTTTTCATAACTACAAAAGTCATCATTTATATACAGTTTATTCAATAAGCATGATTTATTTCATTTCTCAACAATATCAAATTTGCTATATTATTAATAGAACATATTTCTAATATGCTGCTGCCAAAATAAATACACCTTTAAAAGAAATATGTACAATGTTGTATGTCAACACATCAAAATAAAGAATCAATCTCTTAATATTATTGTCAATTTTTAAAAACAAATAAGATACAGAAAATCTAAAAATGCTCAATTCAATTTTCTTTGTCTTTTTAACTGGTTATGTTAAAACATGAAAAAAGAATAGAAGTTCCATTCTTAGTATAAAATGATTGGGGTACATTGTTATTCATATTATAATTAACATGATTAAAACCCCTTAAAATGTTATTCTCTCTATAAAGTTTATGGTTACCATATTATCAAATAACCACCTAAAAAGGCAACATATTATCAAAAATATTTGTACAAAATGTTTTGCTTTCCTTTGCCCTGAATCAAAACCAAAATCTTACGAAAAGATTTATAGTAGGAAAAATAAGATTAACGGTATTGATTATTTTCTAATGATAATCAATCAAGGTTCATCAACATACATCATATAACCCCTGTTAAAACTAGAAAAACTGTGAGCCGCAGCTCACAAATAAATACCCCCCACTCCCCCAAAAAATTAATCAGATAAAATTTAGCATAGGAGATGCACATCTACATTATGTCACAAAAATTGTGTGTAGGTTTCATGAAAATCCATCAAGGGGTTTAGGAGGAGTTGCAGATAAGAGATGGGCACCCCCATGTAGTCGAATGGCTGAGTCCATGTATTGCTTTGGGAAACCCCCAAAAATCATTCTGGTCAAACTTTCAAATAGTAGGTGCACATCTATGTTATGTAACAAAGATTGTGTAAAAGTTTCATGAAAATCCACCAAGGGGTTTAGGATGAGTTGTGGATGAGAGATGGGTACCCCCATGTAGTCGAATGGCTAAGTCCATGTTTTGCTATGGGAAACCCCAATAATCATTCTGATCAAATTTTAAAATAGTAGATGCACATCTACATTTTGTCAGAACAATTGTGTAAGTTTCATGAAAATCCACCAAGGGGTTTAGGAGGAGTTGCGGATAAGAGATGGGTACCCCCCCCCATGTAGTCGAATGGCTAAGTCCATGTTTTGCTATGGGAAACCCCAAAAATCATTCTGATCAAATTTTAAAATAGTAGGTGCACATCTGCATTATGTCACAAAGATTGTGTGTAAGTTTCATGAAAATCCATCAAGGGGTTTAGGAGGAGTTGTGGATAAGAGATGGGTACCCCCATGTAGTCGAATGGCTTAGTCCATGTTTTGCTATGGAAAAACCCCAAAAATCATTCTGGTCAAATTTTAAAATAATAGGTGCACATCTACATTATGTCACAAAGATTGTGTGTAAGTTTCATGAAAATCCACCAAGGGGTTTAGGAGGAGTTGCGGATAAGAGATGGGTACCCCCATGTAGTCGAATGGCTAAGTCCATGTTTTGCTATGGGAAACCCCAAAAATCATTCTGATCAAATTTTAAAATAGTAGGTGCACATCTACATTATGTCACAAAGATTGTGTGTAAGTTTCATGAAAATCCACCAAGGGGTTTAGGAGGAGTTGCGGATAAGAGATGGGTACCCCCATGTAGTCGAATGGCTAAGTCCATATTTTGCTATGGGAAACCCCAAAAATCATTCTGATCAAATTTTAAAATAATTGGTGCACATCTACATTATGTCACAAAGATTGTGTGTAAGTTTCATGAAAATCCACCAAGGGGTTTAGGAGGAGTTGCGGATAAGAGATGGGTACCCCCATGTAGTTGAATGACTAAGTCCATGTTTTGCTATGGGAGACCCCAAAAATCATTCTGATCAAACTTTCAAATAGTAGGTGCACATCTATGTTATGTCACAAAGATTGTGTGTAAGTTTCATGAAAATCCACCAAGGGGTTTAGGAGGAGTTGCGGATAAGAGATGGGTACCCTGAAGTGTAACAGAAGGACGGAAGGACGGACGGACAGACGGACACCCCTATCACTATATACCCCCCACTTTTGAAGTGGGGGGTATAATAAACGACTAGATGAATGGTATAAGGAAGTTTAAATATTTGCATAATCATGAAAGGTTTATGGGTAATCTGTAGATTTAATGATATCCTCAAATACACGTAGGATTATGATTAAATAACAGTAGTCTACCCTTGTTCTGAAAACTGAACAATTCAAAATTACATTTGTACAAAACCCCATATCAATAATATAAACTATTTAGTCTGTTTAGGCAGTATGGCCTTAATGTCTGTTTTGGATTGTACACTTTCTATGGGTTTATTAAAATAAGTCCTGTTAACATATCGGACGGTTTGTACCATTGTCATTCCGACAAAACTGATAATGATAAGTCCTTGTACTGCCACTCTCGTGTGAATAAGATAATCGGGGAGACTAATTTTCCTTCTCTTTACCATCAAAAGTCTGTATCCTAAAATACCGAAAGCTAGGGGTACACCTGTAAAAAATTTTATAAATCTAATGTTAGTTGGAAAAGTTAATGTGCTATTAAATATCCTTTTATTTACTACATGTAGTTCTTGTATTAAGTTAAGTAAGAAATATTGATGTCTCCTTTTATACTCTGGTTTTACTCTACTTTATTGACCTGTGATTGGGGAGGAGTGTATCGTGTTTTACATGTTGGCGTCCATGTGTAAGTTTTTTGGTCCGTAAAAAAAAATTTGCTCTAGTGAGATTATTTCTAGTTGACTTCTTTATTATGTGTGTGTGTATGTGTTGGTGTTTATTGAAGCACCTGGGCCATGTAGGGTGGTCAGTTTTAATGATGGAGGAAACCACTGACCTTGGGCAGGTAACTGACAAACCTAATCACATACAGTTGGGAAAGTCCCTTTTTTGTTAAATACAAATGGGACTTGAACACCAGCTGAGAGCTGGTGATCAGCTAGTGATCAATAGTGTGGTATTTAAACAAACGCCTTAGACTCAGCTACCCAGGCCCCTTCTTTAGTAGGTGCTGTAAATTAACATTCTTATTATTGCATACATGGTATATTTTCTTGTAAAAATTTATACCAAAAATTAATAATGGTACATGTACATGTATTTGGTAATATTGATCAAGACACACATGCATATGTCTAATATAGCCCAGCTTTAATCTTCTAAGACTGAAAATTAAACTAACCAACTCCTGGGATATAGTATTCAGGGTAGAATGTGGTTTCTCTGTTGTAATTATCCCTGTACTTTGGGTCTTTATCCATGCGACCAAGATGAGTTTGCCATTTCTTTTCCCTGTCATCTTCAATCCATTTCTCTAACGGAGGACGATCCATGCCAGAAGGCATATAACGGTATTTTGGGACTGCTTCATCTGCAAAAGAAATCATAGTACATGTACATACATGTAATCTTTAATTCTCACTATACCTGTAATGTGTACAAAAACAAAAGTAACAAACATTCATACTGTGAAATTTGTCTTTTTTAAAGTTTAAATGTTGTTATTTAAATGCTCCACTTATAACATAACATTGTTTGATAATATACTAGACATTCATACATGTACATGTACAATATAAACATGTATATCCACCTTCATAATAGAAATAGATGTTACATTCTGTACAATCTCCAAAGTCTGATATATCTAAAGGTTGGACAGTATGCTTTTTAGTGGAATGGCCGCCACAGATACATTTGTACTTGTTTAAAATATGAAATTGAATGACCAAACATTAACAGGTTTATTAACAATACAGTGTAGTTTCATACATGTATCAACATAAGCTCTGTCGAGCTTCTAAATGGAAGCAAGAGTAAGTTCGCAAAAGGCTTCCAGGAGCCTGAACCTCTCTCCTGACTTTAATGATTGATGGAATGAAAATATTTTGGGGCATCTGAGGAAAAAAACTTCAATAATCATCATACATGTACATCTTTCACCTAAAGCATCATAACCTCTATAAGGGGTCATCTGACAACATTGACCCAATTGCAATGAAGACAAAAAAGAGCTCAATGAGCTGAAGGCTCTAGCAAGCAAAGAAGCAATACCTTTTCTCTACCTGCGATAGTTTTCATTAACATGGCTATACATGTACATAACCCTATAAAGTGTCATCTGACAACTTACACTAAATTGAGACATTTGTAGAGCTTTTCAGACTTTAGTTGCATAAATTTTTCTCTATCTATATATTATACTTTTTGGTTGATAATCCAAAAAATGGGATCTGGCAGAATACAGAATATCCTGTTTTATTTTTAACAACCATGTTGTGGCATGTTGTTTGGTCAGCAATCACCATTTTTGCAAGGAAGAATACATCCCATAGATAATGTATGCAAAGTTTCAAAGCAATTATTTCATAAATTTCTGAGGACAAGATTTTTAAAGTAAAGTTGATGATGAGAGGGGACACAAAGGGATGGCAATGTTACTATGTATATAGCATGAACCTTTGGGTCAGGTGATCATATTACTAAAGTGGGTCTTTTGCATGGTAGAAGACTGGAAAATTAGTGAAACCACTGTGCAAGGGTACATGTAGGTGTTCATATTCTTATGGAATCTTTAAGAACATGTTAATTACATGAAAGCAGGCCTTTTGAGGCCCCTATTTCCATCTCTGTAGTTTCTTCTCTGATGCCCTTCCGCATGAAACTTCCCAGCGTGTGCTAGAGCAGGCAGGAACCACTTACTCTTATGGAGAATCTGAGTTCACTCTCATTACGACTAGAGTTTGTGTTGTTAATTGATATTCAGTATTCATGGTTAAGTTTTGTGTTTCCAAGTTTCATACATGTATGTTGTCTGTTTTTTCGTCCTTGTTTGTTTTGACAGGTTTTGTCTCTGCCCTTTCGGACTTTGACCCCGGCCATTGGTACCTCTGCTTCTTCCTGGTCTTGCTTGGATGTCCTGTTCTTTTGTGAAGTCCATTGATACATGTTATAAACGTCCTTATTGGAGGAAATTTTAACATTTTCTGATATATTTTTTGCGCTACAATAATGTGCCATCTAAAATAAAATTTTGTTTGAGTATTTGAAAATACAAGATCTAAAGTAGGTGGCACAAAAAGGATTTGCTGATTAGGCTGACAGGTCAAATGTGATTTGTGAACTCTGCAAGAGTTTGCTCTTTTCGCATGGTACACATAATTATACGCTCCAGAAGAGAGCAATAATGGTAGAAATATCAATATTTTAGTAGTAACTTGTACCATATGTGTACTATGCGCTGAAATTTCCTTCAACGGCGGGTTTAGCATGCTAGCTTTACCAAATTTTTGGTGTCTGTTTAACGCTTTTTTTCTTTACAAGTGTCAAATGTCATTAAGTGATCACATGACCCACAAGAAAAGCTAGTTTGGTTTTATTTTCGAACAAAAATTGTTTCAAATTCATTGAATGGACCAATTCAGAAATTGTACGGCATTCTGGGATTGTGATTGTTCACGACGTCGCCGATTGGCTAAGGCAAATTTTACGAGTACGCTGTGACGTCGTTGATTGGTCCAGCCAGATTTTACGAGTACGGAAGTTGAATTTCTGAATAGGTCCATTATTTACGTCTTAAAATTTATTTTAGCTTGTAAAATAATTCTGGATATGTTCTAACATCAGGAGAGTCACAGGTTTAACCTGCCGTATATTATGATTTATTGGACATCAGCATTTGAGTCTCCAAAATAACCATACCTTTTGAATTTGGTGTTTCCATACTATTTTTGTCCTTCAGAGTGATTATGAAATCACAAAAACAACCTTCACCTACTCAACAGCTTCAATATTGTTTTGATAAAATGGTTGAAACCATTCAGAGTTCAAAAATACTTGTTTACCATCAGGATCGAATTCATTTTGCGCATTAAATTAAAAGAACCCCCTAAAATTATGTAAACGTGAAAACAAGGTTTAATGTTAACTACAACTAACAAAGCCTTATTTCCAATGACATGCGCATTACCACTAATGAATGAATATTCATCGTCCCAGAGACATGTGCCATATACAGATTCTAAATATAGCAATAAAAAAAACATGGTTAAACTGAAAGTAGATTGATTACTAAATATATAGATAACTGACTAACATTGGCAGGCATTGTTGTTGGTTTATGTGTTTGTGTGACTTTGGCCTTTAAATATTAAAACTGGGTTTAACAAGCTGTCTGTTACGCCGAGCTGCGCCGAAGAGTAGAACTTTGTCAGCCATCTGTTAACTAGGTATGTTCCTTTCAGACTTTTAACATTTGATCTTTTTTCTCTGGTATAACGCATATAACATAAAAAAATTCAAAAGCCAGAGCCCAGAGCTATTGGATTTAGGGACGGACCATTTAACTTGAAAAAGGGGGGGGCTTAGTTTTTTGTTTTGATCAGATTTTTTAATCGCGCAGAGCACGGACAAAATATTTATTTTTCAAAGGCGTTTCGACAGAATATTTTTTTTTCATTATCAGCATTATTTTTGGGGGCAGAAATCCGTCTTCAGAATATTTTTTTTTCTTACCCTCAGCTGCCAAAATATTTTTTTCATCAAAAATAATTTTCAGAATATTTTTTTAGGAAAAACCAAGCCCCCCTCCAAGTTCAATGGTCGGTCCCTTAGGAATATGACTGGAAAGTTGAAGTATATGTCTACGGGTAGGAATCTTCCTTCTTTTGTTGTATTTGAAGACATGACAACTAGTAAAGTCATGATATATGTCTGTGGGTAGGAATCTTCCTTCATTGGTTGTATTGTAAGACATGACAACTAGTAACGTCATGTTATATATGTCTGATAAGAAATCTTGCTTCATTAGTTGTAATATAAGACACGACAACTAGTAAAGTCATAGTGTATGTCTGTGGGTAAGACTCTTCCTTCATTGGTTGTATTATAAGACATGACAACTAGTAAAGTCGTGCTATATGTCTGTGGGTTGGAATCTTCTTTCATTAGTTAAATTTAAAGACATGAAAACTAGTAAAGTCATAGTAGATATATGTGGGTAGGAATCCTCCTCTATTAGTTGTATTTGACGACATAACAACTAGTAAAGTCATATTATATGTCTGTGGTTAGAAATCTTTTCACTACCACAACCAGCAAACATCAAGAGAGGGACGGGACAAACGTTCAATTTTAAAGGGGGGGGGGGCTTAGGAGATTTTGGAAATGAATAATCAAGCCGACAAAAATATATACTAGTAAACTGGCGCTGACCCCCTAGAAAATAATTTATCTGTACATAGCAAGCCCAGATTCTGCAGAATGAACAGACGAAAACGAATAATTTATTTCGCAGGGTAAATTTTGAAAACAATCTTGCCCGACAAAATCTTCCAAGCCACCCCTCCACCCTCCTTCAAATTCCCTAAAAAGGTTTCATAACCATATATTTATGCATCAGTGCGCGAAAACTCCGAATTCGACAACTGTAAACTCTCAGAAAATTAAGAATATCTGGTGAAAAAAAAGTTAATCTAGGGGGGTCCGGGGTCAAAATATAGGATCATAAAGTTGGCCGACGCTGATTACAGAAAAACGGTTTTGGGTTTTTTTTGCGTTTTCAGAGCCTGCCCTTGCTGAAACCATACGTAGTGGGTCAATTTTTTTTGCTTTTTTCTGAAAAGGGCACCACATAGACTAGAAACATGCAACAAATCAAAGTCTGGCTTCTTTTATTAAAATTCGAGTGAAAGCCCTAACAGGACCATACATCCATATTAAAGAGTGAAAATTACATCCCCCAAAACGTTTCACTCACCAGATATGCTTAATTTTCTGAGAGTTTACAGTTGTCGAATTCGGAGTTTTCCCAGATTTCTAACCACAGACATATAATATGACTTTACTAGTTGTTATGTCGTCAAATACAACTAATAGAGGAGGATTCCTACCCACAGATATCTACTATGACTTTACTAGTTTTCATGTCTTTAAATTTAACTAATGAAAGAAGATTCCAAACCACAGACATATAGCACGACTTTACTAGTTATCATGTCTTATAATACAACCAATGAAGGAAGAGTCTTACCCACAGACATACACTATGACTTTACTAGTTGTCGTGTCTTATATTACAACTAATGAAGCAAGATTTCTTATCCAGACATATATAACATGACGTTACTAGTTGTCATGTCTTACAATACAACCAATGAAGGACGATTTCTTACCCGCAGTCACATAGTATGACTTCACTAGTTGTCATGTCTTACAATACAACCAATGAAGGACGCTTTCTTACCTGCAGTCACATAGTATGACTTTACTAGTTGTCATGTCTTAAAATACAACTAATGAAGGAAGATTCCTACCCACAGACGTATAGCATGGTTTTACTAGTTGTCATGCCTTCAAATACAACTAAAGAAGTAAGATTCTTACCCACAGACATATACTATGACTTTTTAGTTGTCGTGTCTTATAATACAACTAATGAAGGACGATTCCTACCCACACACATATAGTATGACTTTATTAGCTGTCGTGTCTTATAATACAACCAATAAAGGACGATTCCTACCCACACAGATATAGTATGACTTTACTAGTTGTCATGTCTTAAAATACAACTAATGAAAGAAGATTCCTACCCACAGACATATAGCATGGCTTTACTAGTTGTCATGTCTTAAAATACAACTGATGAAGTAAGATTCCTACCCACACACATATAGCATGACTTCACTAGTTGTCATGCCTTCAAATACAACCAATGAAGCAAGATTTCTTATCCATATAAAACATGACTTTACTAGTTGTCATGTCTTAAAACGCAACTAATGAAGTAAGATTCCTAGCCACACACATATAGCATGACTTCACTAGTTGCCATGTCTTCAAATACAACTAATGAAGCAAGATTTCTTAGTAGAGATAATCGGACAAGAGCCGTATCGTGAGTAATGTTGACATAAAACCGTTTACCTGTTACGTTCTAATGTCAATTAGTCGGGCATAAATTCTTGTTATCTCCCTTTTAATTATAATACCTTATATGGCTTAACTATGAACACTGCTCACGAAAAGAATTATTTTTTCAAACTTGAATTAATGTATCATAGAAGGAAGAAAAAAGGGGGAGGTCCAAGCAAATATTTTGTTTTCGGTTTATACTTTAAGTAATTTCGGAGTTTTCCCAGAATATTGGACTTTTTCTACTTTTTTATCAAAACTTGATCATCCGTTAACATCTCCGTCCCCATCTGTTAAATAGGATGAACAAAGTGAAAAATCGTACTAAAGCAGTTTTTCGTCGATCGGCTTTTTGTAAAGCATCCAATCCGAATTCCGTCGATGTATTGTATCACTATTTTACACGTTCAAATAAAAATTCAATTCAAATCGTAATTTCATGTCAAAAATTTTAATCGGGAACATTTAAAATATAGTTTAAAGTTTCTGCTGTGGCAGATCCAGAAACAGGATGTTCCTATCCTTTGAAAATTTTATAATATTTTTGTGCAGATTTTAGGCAAAAATGGCCTGGAATCCTCTTTAGTAGACAATAGGCAGACCTCCTTTCAAAATTTATGTACCAAGCCAGGACCAGTGCAAAATTTTTATGGTATTTTTACCTTGTTTCGTCTTTTATCTTGGACAATGAGATTGATCCTCCAAGCACGGTAATTTTGCTATTACCTTTATTCATCTATCAAAGATTCATTAGATGCGATTTATCCAAAAGATTGACAATACCAATCATTAAAACCAATGCACCCCAATACAAATGTTTTTTTAAAAAAAACAACCGACCTTAGCTTGAAGGGGGGGGGCTTGGTTTTTTCCCCCGAAAATATTTTGGAAATTATTTTTGATAGAAAAAAATTTTGGCAGCAGAGGGTAAGAAATAAGAAAAAAACATTCTGAAGGATATTTCAGCTACATAAAATAATGCAAATAATGAAAAAAAAAATCTGTCGCAATGCCTTCAAAAATAATTTTTTTCAAAAAAAAACCCCAAAACTTTAACCTGAATCATTCATCTGAAAAATGTAGGTTAAGGTGACCTAATTTGGGTACGGATGTTGGTTACTTTCCAAGATGTTCACACTGACCCAACAATCATTTCTCTACTACTTGTAGTTGCTAAGATTTAGACCTAAACCAAAACTTAATCCATAGTCGTTCATGCGGAAATTGTAGGTCAAAGTGACCCAATTTTAGTACGGATGTTGGTTACTGTCAAAAATGTACCATCGCTCTTTCACTTGCAGTTGCTGGGATATGGACCTTAACCAAAACTTTAACCGGAATCATTCATGCGGAAATATAGGACAAGGCCACTTAATATGGTACTGATTCTGACTACCATCAAAGATGTACCCACTAACCAAATATCATCCCTCTATGATGTTTAGTTCCCAAGTTATTGACAAAACAAATACCATAACGTTCGAACGAACGTACGAACGTATGAACGAACAAACCAAACGCTATATCACCTCCCCAACTCTGTTGGACTCAGGGATTAAAAAAATAAATTATACCCAACATTTCTATATTTTTATAGATGAAATTAAGAGGAAGGGGGCCTAAACGATTCGCACAGTTGTTGTAAAACCAATTTCAGCATGATTTTGTAACAGATTAAAAGACTTTTGCTGTGGTCATGTAAACTTGTATTTGTTAAAACTTCCGTTTTTGCCTCAGTTTTGTTCAGTGGTGTATCCATCAATATATCTGAGGGAGATGGTAATACAATGAATGAAAGTTGCAACAAACATACAAACCAAAACATTTGCTACGACTGACCTAATGTTTGTCTCATCATTTCCACTGTAACCAAAAAAAAAAGCCAAACACTATATATAAAGAACATAGAACGATGAAACAAATGAAACAAGAAATCTGTGACCCAATGCTCACCAGTAATACTCCCGCTTTCACAACTACTACTAGTATGCAATGCGTTTAATATCAATAGAAGAAAATGAGATGTGGAATAAGTGTACGCGACACAACCTACAATATAAACGTAAATTTAAAATATCCACAATGGAAAACAGCCAGCAGCCTTCAATGTGACCAGTGTTCGCTGCTTGCTATTTTTCAATTGGACCCTGGATTGAAAATAAATTACATATGATTCAAGCCAAATCCTAAAGTGCAATGAAAGACCCTCAAGTTTACAACAAACAGGAAGTAAATGTTCGATGGATCCAAAAATTTTAAATGTATCAATACATCATGTCAATACCGGCTTTTTACCATTTATCAGGAACCTAGGAGTTGCTGAGTTTTCATGTATAAGTGAATGAAATGTGCGACAGTTAAGTTTTTTGTTTTAATTTTCGGTTAACAGGTAGTAGAATTATTGATGAAAGGATATTGAGTAAATAAACATGACACTACAACACATATGTCGACTCCAACTGCAATTTATTAAAAAGTCCGATGGATCAAAAAAGTATCCCACAATACATCATATCCATATAGCTTGTTTCCAAATATCAGCAACCTAGGGATAATAGTTGCCAAGCCAAGTTATATGTAAATTAAAAGCTGGGCAGAATTAATTTTGTGTGACGGAAAAATTAAAGTCTTCGATAAGCAGGAATTAAATGTCCGATAAATCCAAAAACGTTTTCTCAATACACCATGCCATCAAAAGCTTGGTTCCAAATATCAGCAATCTAGGAATAATAATTAAAACAGTATACCTTCTTCTTCTTCAAGCGGGGCATAAAAATGCCAAATTGAATACAAAATTTGAAATTTGTTTAAGATGAGTCAAAAATTTGCCTGAGGTAGAAATAAACCACATGTAACTTAGGTAGCGACCATTTTATTTTGTTTTGGAAAAGGGGGGGGGGGGCATGGTAAAATTTGAAATAAAAAAGCAGTATGCCAACAACAATCAGAAACTAAAAATGCAGAACAACGCTTCGATATAAAAAAGGCAGAATGGTCTTTTTTGCTGTAACTTTTTTATTTGATTTTAAAATTCAAAAATAGCTCGCAAAACATCCAGGCTTTGATTGTTCAGATAATGAATAGCTGTATGAACAAGGGGTTGCACTAAGTCGTGCTAAGCATACCCCCACTCGACCATTCAGAAAACAGGAAGTGGATGACCGACTGACCTGTAAAGGGGAGGCACGGTATGACTCATCATATGCTAAAGCTATATACCAAATTCGAAATTAATCCTAAGTATGTAGAAGCCGAGAAATCTGTTACGAAAAATTGTCTTTTTTTGACCCATAAAAAGTCTAAGTCGGCTCTGAAAAAAGGAAGTAGATGATTGACTAACTTGGAAAGAAAAGGCACGGTATATCTAATCATGCTGAAGCTGTGTACCAAATTTGAAACCAATCTATCCGGTAGAAGCCGAGAAAACTGTTACGAAAAAAATAACATTTAAAATTTTTTACCCTAAAAAGTCTAAGTCGGCTCGGAAAACAGGAAGAAGATGATGGACTGATATGGAAAGGGGCGGAACGGTATAACTCATCATGTTGAAGCTGTGTACCAAATTTGAAACAAATCCATCCAGTTGAAGCTAAGAAAACTGTTATGAAAAATTTCACATTTCAATTTTTTTACCCTAAAAAAGTCTAAGTCGGCTCAGAAAACAAGAAGTAGATGATGGATTGACCTGGAAAGAGGAGGCATGGTATAACTCATCCAGCTGAAGCTGTGTACCAAATTTATCAAAATCAATCCATCCAGTAGAAGCAGAGAAATTGAACCGGACGGACAGACGGACGGACGGACAAGGTGATTGCAATATAGCCCCCTCTCTTACGAGTGGGAGTATAAAAACTTAGCCCCATAAAAATCGAATGATCGCTCTCTCAAATGTACGAATAGGTGCTTAAGATTTTATTAAATTCATACCAGATGTTATTCAAATTCCACTGTGATGCATAGGAAGAGGTTATTTGGACAGTCTAAGAGACAATTATCTACAAATGTACATGTAGCTACTGTTTAACTTATCTTTTTGTAAAAAAAATCCCCTCTTCTATACAAATGTTCAGTACTTACAATCCAGCTTACTATACGTGGGGTTTTTGATACCATATTCCAACAAAAAGGTAATAAATATATGTTTGACAAAAACTAGCAGATGAACGCACAATCCGCAACAAAGTAAGTTACTCTGCAATAAATTTTATTCATTAAAACAGTGGAAAATTTTTAAAAATTGATCAAAAAATCTCCGGAATAAAAGGTGGGAAGCCTGGTTGAATATTTTTAAAACAAAAGTTTAAACGGAGGAATCGCTAAATTATAAGATGTATTTTCTATTTTTTAATTTTACATATTTATACCCGCCCTCACCAAATAATAATAATAATAAAATGATACTAATGATAAAAATAAAAAATTAAAAAAAATAATTTATATAAAAATTTATAATAATATATACAATAAATAATAAATAAACAACGATAAACGAGAGTTCCTATGCAAAATACCATAGATGTATATTTTTATGGGTTATGCATCTATGATTATAATACATGTTCAAATCTAGTGCGGATCAATTAAGACACCTGGCATAAGGGAGGTAATGATTATGTCGTTTTTAGACTTCTTAGGGCAACTTAATGATACGTAGATACGTACGTCGCTTCTCCGATTATCTCTATTCAGACATATATAACATGACTTTACTAGTTGTCATGTCTTACAATACAACCAATGAAGGAAGATTCCTACCCTCAGACATATATCATGACTTTACTAGTTGTCATGTCTTATAATACAACCAATAAAGGAAGAGTCTTACCCACAGACATATACTTCAACTTTCAAGTCATATTCCTAAGGGACCGACCATTGAACTTGGGGGGGGGGGGGGGGGGGGCTTGGTTTTTCCTAAAAAAATATTCTGAAAATTATTTTTGATGAAAAAAATATTTTGGCAGCTGAGGGTAAGAAAAAAAAATATTCTGAAGACGGATTTCTGCCCCAAAAAATAATGCTGATAATGAAAAAAAATATTCTGTCGATACGCCTTTGAAAAATAAATATTTTGTCCGTGCTCTGCGCGATTAAAAAATCTGATCAAAACAAAAAACTAAGCCCCCCCCCTTTTCAAGTTAAATGGTCCGTCCCTAAATCCAATAGCTCTGGGCTCTGGCTTTTGAATTTTTTTATGTTATATGCGTTATACCAGAGAAAAAAGATCAAATGTTAAAAGTCTGAAAGGAACATACCTAGTTAACAGATGGCTGATAAAGTTCTACTCTTCGGCGCAGAGGCGTAACAGACAGCTTGTTAAACCCAGTTTTAATATTTAAAGGCCAAAGTCACACAAACACATAAACCAACAACAATGCCTGCCAATGTTAGTCAGTTATCTATATATTTAGTAATCAATCTACTTTCAGTTTAACCATGTTTTTTTTATTGCTATATTTAGAATCTGTATATGGCACATGTCTCTGGGACGATGAATATTCATTCATTAGTGGTAATGCGCATGTCATTGGAAATAAGGCTTTGTTAGTTGTAGTTAACATTAAACCTGAAAACAACAAGTTATAAGCGCTCAGAAGACGTAGAATCTTATTTGCGTCTTTATCATTCTTGCGTTTCAAAACAAAAACATTGAAGGGGAGAAGACTGTCACATGTCTACAATTGAATTTTTAAACAGTTTAAAGATTTTAATTGAATTTTTACCACTAAATTTTACATACTTGTAAAAATAGCTGTACAAAAAGCATAGTACTGAAGGTTAAATTAAGGTTGGAAATCGATTCCTACTGTTAAACTTAAAGTGTCAACAGATTATACTCAGGAGCAAGATTTGTCAAATGGGTTCCTGGTAAAAGAAATGCAAGGAAAAGAATATGAACTTGTCAACCAACTAGCTTTTTTGCTTAGAAAGAATGGTATTATTATATGCATGAGTTATTTATTTGTATATTACGATCCACTCACCAACCCCATCATAAAAATGGTTAACATGTTCGGCAACTACAATACATTCAGTGACTTTTTTTAGACACAAGCTCCTATTATGTCCATTTACGTAACTGTAAGGGGAAAATTTAGATATGGTCCTGTAACGTTACTTCCGGAACGGAATCAATTTGGGACACATTACAGATAGGGGGAACAAATCGAAAACGTATTTATCAACGTAGCTGCAGAATTTAAACACTCAATGTACATCAAACTCTATTAACTTGGCATGAAGAATTTAGTGGATGGTAATAATAAACATGTATCGAATTTGTAAATAATAATGAATATCAATATTTCCAATGCGCTTTTTAGCTCACCTGACCCGAAGGGTCATGTGAGCTATTGTCATCACTTGGCGTCCGTCGTCCGTCCATAAACTTTTTAAAACGTTAACTCCTCTGACACCATAAGTCTAATTGCAACCAAACTTGGTATGGTTGTTCATTAGCATTCGGTGCTTAGAACTGATGTGGGGAATTTTGATTCGTAGTAAAACATGGCCGCCGTGGCTAAAAATAGAACATAGGGGTAAAATGCAGTTTTTTGCAAATAACTCAAAAACGGCTACAGATATCAAAATTCTGGCAGGATAAAAGTGATCAGCACCTCAAGATCTACCTACCCTGAAATTTTGAAGATAATCCAACAACCCATGTAGGAGTTATTGCCCTTTTTGTGGATTTTTTGCAAATTTTGCACCTGTTTAGCTCAATATCTTGAAAACTATACAAGATATTTGAGAAATTTAAATTGCATATTGTTAAGAACATCAAGATCTACAAAATATGTAATAGGGTCAACTTTGTAGAACCTTTCCTTTTAGGAGTTATTGCCCTTAGAACGTCAAAATTGAGCATTTTAACAGCATTTCCTCATTACATTGAAAACGTTAACTCCTCTGACAGTTCAAGTCCAATTGGAACCAAACTTGGTATAGTTGTTTATTAGCATTAGGTGTATAGAACTGATGTGGGGATTTTTGATTGGTCGTAAAATATGTCTGCTGTGGCTAAAAATAGAACATAGGGGTAAATGGCAGTTTTTTGCAAATAACTCAAAAACGGTGACAGATTTTACAATTATGATTAGAAACAAAAGTGATCAGCACCTGAAGATCTACCAGCTCTGAAATTTTGAAGAAAATCCAACGACCCATGTAGGAGTTATTGCCCTTTTTGTGGATTTTTGGCAAATTTTGCACCTGTTTAGCTCAATATCTTGAAAACTATACAAGATATTTGAGAAATTTAAATTGCATATTGTTAAGCACATCAAGATCTACAAAATATGTAATAGGGTCAACGTTGTAGGACCTTTCCTTATAGGAGTTATTGCCCTTAGAACGTCAAAATTTAGCTTTTAAAAGCATTTCCTCATTACATTGAAAACGTTAACTCCTCTGACACTTAAAGTCAAATTGGAACCAAACTTTGTATTGTTGTTTATTAGCATAAGGTGTATAGAATTGATGTGGGGATTTTTGATTGGTCGTAAAATATGGCCGCTGTGGCTAAAAATAGAACATAGGGGTAAATGGCAGTTTTTTGCAAATAACTCGAAAACGGTGACAGATTTTACAATTATGATTAGAAACAAAAGTGATCAGCACCTGAAGATCTACCAGCTCTGAAATTTTGAAGAAAATCCAACGACCCATGTAGGAGTTATTGCCCTTTTTGTGGATTTTTGGCAAATTTTGCACCTGTTTAGCTCAATATCTTGAAAACTATACAAGATATTTGAGAAATTTAAATTGCATATTGTTAAGCACATCAAGATCTACAAAATATGTAATAGGGTCAACGTTGTAGGACCTTTCCTTATAGGAGTTATTGGCCTTAGAACGTCAAAATTTAGCTTTTAAAAGCATTTCCTCATTACATTGAAAACGTTAACTCCTCTGACACTTAAAGTCAAATTGGAACCAAACTTTGTATTGTTGTTTATTAGCATAAGGTGTATAGAATTGATGTGGGGATTTTTGATTGGTCGTAAAATATGGCCGCTGTGGCTAAAAATAGAACATAGGGGTAAATGGCAGTTTTTTGCAAATAACTCGAAAACGGTGACAGATTTTACAATTATGATTAGAAACAAAAGTGATCAGCACCTGAAGATCTACCAGCTCTGAAATTTTGAAGAAAATCCAACGACCCATGTAGGAGTTATTGCCCTTTTTGTGGATTTTTGGCAAATTTTGCACCTGTTTAGCTCAATATCTTGAAAACTATACAAGATATTTGAGAAATTTAAATTGCATATTGTTAAGCACATCAAGATCTACAAAATATGTAATAGGGTCAACGTTGTAGGACCTTTCCTTATAGGAGTTATTGCCCTTAGAACGTCAAAATTTAGCTTTTAAAAGCATTTCCTCATTACATTGAAAATGTTAACTCCTCTGACACTTAAAGTCAAATTGGAACCAAACTTTGTATTGTTGTTTATTAGCATAAGGTGTATAGAATTGATGTGGGGATTTTTGATTGGTTGTAAAACATGGCCGCTGTGGCTAAAAATAGAACATTAGGTTAAACTGCATTTTTTTGCTAATAACTCAAAAAGGGTGACAGATTTTTAGATTTTGATTGAGAACAAAAGTGATCAGCACCTTAAGATCCACCATATTGTCAGATGACCCCCTTATTAAACTTATTACCCTTTCAACGTCAAATAGATTTTGCCTAAAAACCTTTACTTCAGGCACATATATCAGGTGAGCGATTCAGGCTCCTGGGTCGTGGGAGCCTCTTGTTTCAGAAGGTTTTTTAAAGCAAAACATTTATCAGGTGATATCAGTTTAGGCAAACGTCATAAGCAATGCAGTCATTATGACTCAAAAGCATGCAAGTCTGTTTTATAACAGGAACAGTCGAACTGTGCATGTTCTCTTTTTTGTTTGGATATGTTCTCTTTCATAACACACCACACATCAGATCTAAAATGCTTTTTGATTCGGTTGATATTTACATTTTCATAAAGCATTTTCAGGGAAATATCTTCTACTGTTTTTAAAGATCCAACAGTTACATTTTTTATTTTTAGGCAGGAGTGTTCTTGATAAAAGGAATAGGTCTGGTCCCAATCACAATAAGTGATTAAATATCTACTATGTTCATGTTTATTAGCTCACCTGGCCAAAGGCCATGTGAGCTATTGCCATCACTTGGCGTCCGTCGTCGTCCGTCATCGTTAACTTTTCTTCAAACTTCTTTTCCTCTGAAACGGCTGCACAGATTCAAACCAAATTTGGTTTGGTGGTACTTTGGGGTATCCCCAACAGAACTGATGTGGGGATTTTTAATTCGTCGAAAAACATGGCCGCCGTTGCTAAAAATAGACCAGGGGGGTCAGACTACTGTTTTTGGCTTGTTAATCAAAAACTATAAGAGATAAATGAAATCTGATGCCACCCTGCTGCTTCAGCATCAAAAGTTCTACAAAAGTCTTCATTAGGTCCAAGTTGTCAGATGACCCCTTATAGGGGTTACAGCCCCTTAAAGGTGAAAAATAGCGTTTTTTCATGTTTTTGCCCTTTAGTATGAAAACTATTGCATATAGAGAAAAGTTGTTGCTTGCTTAAATGTTCAGCTCATTGAGCTCTAAAAAGTCTTCAAAGGGTCGAAGTTGTCAGATGACCCCTTATAGGGGTTACGGCCCCTTAAAAGCAAAAAATAGTGTTTTTGGCCTTTAGAATGAAAACTATTGCAGATAGAGAAAAGTTGTTGCTTGCTGAAATGTTCAGCTAATTTAGCTCAACAAAAATCTTCATAGGGTTGAAGTTGTCAGATGACCCCTTATAGGGGTTACAGCCCCTTAAAGGCAAAAAATAGTGTTTTTGGCCTATAGAAAGAAAACTATTGCAGATAGAGAAAAGATGTTGCTTGCTTAAAAGTTCAGCTTAATTAGCTCTACAAAAGTCTTCTTAGGGTGGAAGTTGTCAGATGACCCCTTTTTGCTTTGAAATGAAAACTATTGCAGATAGAGAAGAGCTTTTTATTGCTTAAACATTCAGCTCATTTAGGTATACAAAAGTCTTCAAAGGGTTGACATCAAGACCAGGTGAGCGATTCAGGCTCCTGGGAGCCTCTTGTTAATTTAAACAATAATTAATATATAAGATCTACATAATATACAATTTAAAAAATACAATTAGGTTTTAGAACAAAGATAACAAAATTTTACATAATACTGTTAATGATGTGTAGTGGTAAAATTCTACAGTTATGTCGATAAATCCGTTTTCGATTCGTTCCCCCTATCCGTAAATTGGTCTGGAATTTATTCCGTCCTGAAAGTAACGTAACAGGAGCATATTTAAATTTTCGCCTTAAAGTTACGTAAATGGACGTAACAGGAGCTGGTGCCTTTTTTTTGTTACATGTGCCTTCCCACTCTTTCATGGTAGGCATGGGGGCACTGATGGTAGCCACGAAGAATTAGCTCTTGATGTTGATTTTTTTCATTTTGGTCACTTAAAAAACCCAAATGAAAAACAAAGTTGCATAAAAAAATACAAATAAAAAAAAAAAGAGTGGCTTAAACATGTAAAAATAATCCAAATGAAAAAAAACAACCTCAAGAGCTACGTTTTCGCAGCTAGAAGACACTGCCCACCCATTTTAAAAATCTTAATTTTCAACTTGTAAAAAAATAAATGAAGCTATCCACATGATCCGCTTAAAAATTTTGGCAGATAATTTTGAAATATCTTTATTCTATATAAAATATTAAGAACAATGGCCTACATGTAGTATTAATTGTTTACAACATTAAATCCAATTGATGTCTCCTGCATGTCCTATAAATTACCTGTTGCAATAATGCAGCTCATATCCTGTACAGGTAAATATTTCATTAAGAAGAGCTAGGCCACCTGAGATTTTACAACCCCCTTATCTGGCCAACTACTGTGAAAAGTTAATCCTTGCCACCAAAAGAGTGGGAATTTCTATGTCAGTGTTCAGTCATGGAAAGTCTTTTGGTGTACTGTAGAACACATTTCCGCAATAGCTGCTTAAAAAAAGACATACACTTTTCCTAGTACATGTAATAGTTACTTTATTGTTGATTGGTATACTTAAACTATGACTATCAAAGCTGAATATATGCATCAAAAAGTTCAAATCTTCCAAACATCAAAACTTTCATTTATAATCTTCTTTATTCTGATATATATCTGTCCAGAAAACATTCAACATGATATTACTTTCTCTTTAGAATATTTGGTTTTCCAAATGTATTGTCAAAAAAACTTTGCCTTGGTGTACTCTAATCATGCTAATGTTTAATAAGAGATTGTACTGGTTCCCAATCTTATATTTCTGATGCCAAATTGTAGAGATGTCAAACATTATTTGTTTTTTTGTCTCGCCTGCGACGAATGTCGCAAAAGGCGAGACTTAGGTATGGTGATTCCGGCGGCGGCATCGGCGTCCACAATTGGTTAAAGTTTTTGCTCAAGTATGTTTTGTGTGAACTAGTTATGTTACACCATTGATATTTGGTATGCAGTTGCATCAGCATCAGTACAGATCAGTTTTAATACAGGCGCGTAGCTGCCGTTAGGCAAAAAAGCTTTTGCCTGCACTTAATTTTGCCAATTTTTTTTTTTAAGTTCCTCACACATTATACTGTTGATTGTTAATGTATTGATATTAAAATCTGTTTATCTGTTAGTGTTTAAAGTAGAATGCATCATGATCAGTATATTGTCAAATTGTGGATCTCCAATGTTGTTCAGGCTTTTGTACTGTTTACAAGTGATCATCCCGGCAATCTTTGAAAAAAATGAAAAAGTTTGATTTCTACTATAAGCCAATTGATCAGAGGGCTAGTGTTACACATGACTCGAAAGCAGCCTGGCATCAACAAGTTCTTCGTCTCCTACATGTAGATTGAAGTCGATCCTCCGTATCCGGATATAGCCAAATTGTCAGATGCCGAACTGTCATTGCATCAGACCAAAGTTGGATTGGGAGCCCAACCAATACACTTACTTCTCTATTGTTAATGTGAGCTTTTAGTAACATGCACAATACTAACTAGCACCATTTATAAAGGCAAGTCTAGTTGGGCGATACACCTGAATATGCCATTACATTGTATGTCTGCACAAAATTGAAATATTTTTAAAAAATAGTTTGAAACTCTCTGAAGCCCCATTTCAATTTGTTAACTTATAATATGTTTTTATCGTAAATTAAATTGAGATTTAGGCATAATATATTTATATACGTGTATACGTCCGTACGTCTTTAGAATTTTTATGGTCGAACATGTAGTTTTACCCTTTTCTGTCCGTCCGTCCGTATGACGCATTAAGATTTTTGGTTAGGTTCTTGGTATTACATAATATTATCTTATATAATAGGGTTATGATATTTTCACCAGTAAGTGTGTGCTGGATAGCATTTTAAAACCCATCGCCATGAATCCATCGGTGTGTGTAACAATTTTGTGGACGCAACTCCTGAAATCGCTGTGAAAATGGTCAGGATATAAATGATTTCTTGTTGTTCGAGTAACAGCGACTGACAATAGATATCCATGGTCATTTGGCAAAACAAATTAAATGATGGTGAACAAAACGTTTTTCTTTATGTCTCTCCTCTACTTTTGTGGCGAGATATATTGTATTTTGTCGTGTCCGTCTGTCTGTCTATCGTCACAAAGTTTGTTAGTGCAACTACTCCGAAACCACTGAACGGATTGGAATTCGGTGAAATTTATACATTTCCCGACAACTCTTTTACCTAGATGTTTTTATAAAACTGATATTTTGCATCACTCGAAAATATTTAACCTTCATTATGATTGCAAAATTAATGTCAAAAGTTTTATATAGTTGCACCCAGGAGAGTGGCAAAATGAACCTCTAAAACGCTATTTCCGCGGAGCTTCCGGGGGGCTTCGCCCCCCAGGGCCCCCCACCAGGGCTCCGCCCTGGACCTGCTAGGGGCCTTAAGTGGCCCCCAAACCCCTCGCTGTAAGTTTGCCTACACTTCCCTTTTGTCCCAGCTACGCCCCTGTAATAGGATTTCACCTGTATGCTCCTGCAGTCACGGCCTACTGACTTTGAAATTTTACACTGATTTTGTTACCACATGTTGCTACAGTTGTATATAGTTGATATTATGTGCATGTTTTTTTAATTTAAGACTTGCAAGAGAAGATTGAAATATAAAAATGTGCTTCTACTTTGAAATTATTGTAATTACATGTATACACTTTGAGGAAGTTGTGAGATTCTTCATGTACATCATGTAAGTTACATGTACCTTTTTAGCACCCACTGTACATGACCTATGCATGCATCTAGATGTTTTATTTTATTTTGACCACACAAACTTTAAACCAATCTATGCCAATTTTCATTATATGTATATGATTTTTTAACATGCTTCTTATTAAATTTCAGGAGATAGGATATTGAATGGTGAAAGCAAGTTGAGTTTGACGACACAGTCTTTGTCACTGTTGAATGTTTCGTTTAGACGTTACAGTGATGCAAAGCATGGAGAATCAAGTCGCTCTAAGCGTCAACAGGAGTTTGATAGGTGGAAAGTCAATGTCCAGTACCTGCATGATTTTATTACAAAAACTGTTTCCCTCAAGGTATAGACACAAGAACTATGTATAAGATAAGGTCTTAAAAGAAAGTTTATTGCAAATAGTTAGAACATTTTTATGAAATTTTTAAACACAATTCATCATGCTTAAAAATGTATTAATTTCAAATTTTCAAAGCTGTATATTTATTCAAAAGGAGTAAAAATACATTTATGCTGTATGCATACTAGGTATGTGTACACAAATATGCATAATATTAAAAAATGTTGAATTTTATTTGCATGTATTTTTGAAGCAGCTTTTGTCTAGATTATAAAATCTCCAAATTTTTTTTAAAATGTTTATACCTCTATGTACATATGGTTTTTTTTCTTGTAACACAAATTAAAGACAGTTACAAATATTTGTAATGTTAAAGTTTTATTTGAAAAATCATTCTTTGTCTCTACTTCTTATTACAGATAACTCAGAGCACATCCACTATGCAGGGTCCAATACTTATGGCTAGATTCCGCAGTGTAGAAGTACTAGAACTGAAGAAAGTTCCCATTCACATGCTAGAGGGCCTTCATAAGCTTCGTGGTCAGATTAAAACAATAATTGTGTCAAGGTGTCTTACTACTTTACAGGCAAGTAATGCCATGTTTGAAGTTATACTCAGTATAAGATTTTAAAATGATGAATGAGTATACATGACATTACCTTAAAAATCAGTGGCAATTTATAAAACCACAAGCGAAACAATCAGCAGCCTTCATTGTGGCCAGTGGTTACAACACACCCATCTTGTAATTGACCCTACACTTTTAAGAAAAAAAGATAGATTGCTTGGAAAATATTCTGCTTTGATTCGATGATAAACAAGAATATGTCCAAAAGACATAATGTCCCATCTCGCAACATTTATTATTTTTTCTGCAATCACTAAAGCATCACCATGTGCACCTACCACAGACCTGTCAAGTGTCACGCACCTCGTGTGAGACTCACGCATCTAGTCAGCAATTTGGTGGCAAATTTCTTTGATCTTTTAATATTTTCCTTTGATCTTTCAGTTTTTTGTCAGATCTCACGCATGCAGCTCATAAAAACTTGACAGGCCTGCTACCATGTCCATATGGTTGCTATGGCACTTGTCAGTAAGAAGGAATGGACTTTAACCTTTCTTCTATAAGTGGTAATTCATGTGGAAAATATAGGTCACAGCCAGCATGCTTTATGCTAAGCATCACTAGGTGCACCTACAATGTACCATACCAATATAGTTGATGTGGCACATGAAAGTAAGAAGGAATGAACTTTAACCATTCTTCTATAAGTAGTCGTTCATGCGGAAAATAAAGGTCACAGCCAGCATCCGAAGCATGCATTGTGCTTAGCATCACTAGGTGCATCTACCATACCAATATGATTGATGTGGCAAATCACAGTAAGTGGGAATGGACTTTAACCATTTTTCTGTAAGAGGTCAACCATGCGTAAAATATAGGTCACATCCAGCATCTGAAGCATGCATTGTGCTAAGCATCACTAGGTGCATCTACCATACCAATATGGTTGCTATGGCACTTGTCAGTAAGAAGGAATGGACTTTAACCATTCTTCTATAAGTGGTCATTCATGCAGAAAATATAGGTCACAGCCAGCATCCGAAGCATGCCTTGTGCTTTGCATCACTAGATGCACCTACCATACCAATAAAGTTGATGTGGCACTTGTCAGTAATTGGGAATGGAATGTAACCATTTTCTGTAAGAGGTCATCCATGCAGAAAATATACCAGTAGGTCACATTCAGCATTCGAAGCATGCATTGTGCTTAGCATCACTAGGTGCACCTACTATACCAATATCATTGATTTGGCATAAATTTGTTAGTAAGTTGGAATTTGGAAATATGGGGATTTGGGACAGAAGGACGAACGGACCTGAACACCACATGCCCCTCTACTTTCATAGATGGGGCATAAAAAACTTATGGTTTCTAAAAAACTTATTGGGTTTATCTTTGAAGTTGATCAGGTTGCATACGCTGTTATACTGGTAAATCAAGAAGGCTAAGATTGTTTTGATATTGCATGTTTGGCCAATGCCAGCTATCAGGAACCAAACTTCATTTGCTAAGTTATAGTGATATAACACCTTCTAAATCGAACACTAATAAAGATAGCTTTATTATTGAACAATTCAATTGTACATCTCTATCCTCAAAGGTCAAAGCTTATTGCTATACATGACAGATCCTTAAATACATGTAATTATTTATCTTAGTCTATGGTATCTAAAAGCATGTGTTTCTTGTAGTTTAATTATAATTTGTATTTACTTTGTGTAGGACTTATTTGAAGCTTGTGGAGGTGATCAGAGTTCTCCCATGTCGTGGCCTCAACTAAAATCAGCATTCCTTAGTTATAATGGACTCAAGAAGCTAGATTCTTCTTTAGTAAGTGCAAAGATAGGGTTGTTTAAAGCATGCCTCACACAAGTTTGTTGATGGATAGTCAATCAAAAATAAAATCCAATGTGGTGATTCTAAATCCAACATGAAAAGGTGCAAAAATCCTCTTGGAGAAAAATTATCTTAAGATTTAGAATATTTTTGCCTCAGATAAAAGAACATGTACTTCTTGAAGTTAAAAAATTGTTGTTTTTATGTTTTGAAAGACTATTGGCTGTTTACATTTTTAGCTGAGTTGCAACGAAGGTGAAATTTTGTTTGATCTAAAAATAAAGACAAGGAAGGTTTTGGTTAATAAAATACAGCAACTCGGCTTTTGCGCCAATGTGCATATTGATTTTTTATTATTCAACATGTATTTTTTTCAGAGACTATTGCCAGCTTTAGAAGTAGTTGATCTCAGCCACAATGATTTACAAAGAACAGAAAGTAATCTTGAGGTATTTTATCTATATTTCTTTATAATAGCATACATCATGTATATCATTTATAGTCAATCAAATTGGCAACAAGAGCTGGTTAAATATACTGCTGTGTAATAAGGTCAGTAACCAATTACAAATGTTCAAATATTCAGAAGAACTACCAATACATGTACAAGAGTTAGTTCAGTAGAAATGACGAACCTAATGGTCCTGAAGTAATCACCATGTTTTGTACATGCAAGCAACTTAAGCCTTTGAGACATAATCATTATCAAAGATGACAATTGTCACCAAAACTAATGTTTAATCTATACAAGGAAGGTATTATTGCATGAATATTTAAGGATTTTCTGTTTATGAAGAAAAAATATTTTAAAAATGTGGCACATACTATGTTACCTGTTATTTCAAATAGACAGAAAAAATGTTATTTCAAATAGTCAGAAAAAAAATGTTGTGGTCATATAAATTTATTTCTATTACATCTTTTCTCCTTATAAAAACATATGATAGTAGAAAACTTATTTTAAATTTATAAATTCAAATGCCTTAATTGGAGCCCCGCCAGAACAAAAACTTGATCCATGATATGATGAACAAAATTTTTAGGTTGTAAACATTTATCGGAGCATTTTTTATCTCCTCATAATATTATGTATAGCAAGGTTTAACTATCTAATTGATCTTGAATTTGATCTTGCAATAATGCACTTCTTGGTGCATGTATAATATATACAAGTATTCATGCTATTTTATTTCTTTTTTGACAGCATCTGACAGATATAACCAGAATTAACCTAGGATTTAATAGTTTAGATACCATTCCATCATTTTCTTTGACAGCAAAAACCAGAATAAAAACACTTGTATTGCGTAATAACAACTTGGATAATTTAGAAGGTTGGTAAAAAAAATTATTTTAACAGCCCTGCTGTCCATCCATAAGTGTTTGTTAACTATGAACTCCAAATGTATATAAGCAGCACAAAGAGGAAAAATTTATAAACAAATTTAGCATACTTTGGGGAATTGCATATTCAAATTTTATGTTATCTGTGTTAGTATAAAAACAAAGATTTTTTACCAACAGGGAGCTTCTTGACTTTTAGATATAAATTAATTATGCCAGTTGCGTAAAATAGTAGTTTTATTTCTTCAATTTGAAAAAACTTGCTGATTTAATTGGAGTTTTATCATTTTCTAATCTAACAGGTATTGAGGAGTTTTACAACTTAGAAGAGTTAGATGTGTCAGAGAACTGCCTCTGTGACCACTCCTGTCTGGAAGTCCTGTCCCATCTGAATAAGTTACACATGGTAATTGTTGTAAATTATATGTGAGAAGAATAGAGAAAAACGTTGTATTTAAAAAAAAGATATTTGTGATCTGATTTTCAAAATCTTTTTTTTTCATTGAAATCCTTGTAAAATTCCTTGCTGCATTTTTCAATCGGATTTGCAATATCTCCCTCCATTTTGGGGAAATTATGGATCAAATGGGCCAAGAGCACCTTATGAGTTTTCCTTGAAGGTTGGTATAAATGTATTAAAAAAATCAAATATGCATTGAAAGTCCACCAAAGAATGCATGTGTCAAAAAGCTTTACGAGTCCACCATGGGCTGCATGTGTCCAAAGTGATCTTCATAGACAATATGCCTTTAAAATATAATAGCATTGGTCTTTTAATTTATACCAATGTTGGTTGTTTATAAAGCCTCCATCATGGAAGAAGATACTGATTGAACCCTGTCCATCCACTCTTCTGCCCTCAATACAACTTTTGTAACAGTTTTCTCAGAAACTACTCATCAAAGTGACATGAAATTTGGTATATGGCTTCAGAAAGAGGTTCTATTTTACAAATATGGTCTTTAGTTTTATTGCATATATATTTCCTGTTTTTATACTTGAGTGAGATGTGGCCTACAGATTTCTTGGGTTTTTTTTCCAGCTCAGTCTCCAGGGTAATCCCCTGTCTTTCCATGATAGCCACAGGACTTTGACTTTATTGTATGTTTCCACAGCTTCAAGAACTCATCCAAATGTAAGTTATGCATAAACATATAATTTGTTGCTGGACAAAGTTTCTAAGGCAGTCAGATAATTTTATTGTCAGTAAAACTCTAGTTCATTTACCGTACTCATTTTAGTGGATTGAAAAATAAACATGTAAGATTTTACATTGCTGAAACTTAATATGAAAGAAGGACATCATATGTTAATGTGCATGCAGAATTTTCATCGCAAACAGAAGTCATTCAGGGGAGTTAATTGGACTTAGACTTTTTAAATTCATTATTCAATGGGAGACCCCGTAAGCGCAACTCATCCTAAACCGCTTGATGGAATTTGATGAAACTTTACTTGAAAGAAGTACATCATATGTAAATAAGCATGAAGAATTTGTATTGCTTTCGGTTATCATCAAGGGTAGATAACTGGACTTGAGATTTTTTTACAGTGCAGAGTCCGATATGAAGTGGGGTATCCTTTTGTGAGCTCTCTCACAGTATTAGTTGTTACTTCTTGTAGTTTCCAATTTACTGTGGATTCATTATTTACATGGTAACAATTTTTGTGGTTTGATGAAAAAGGATCAGTTCATGGATTCTTAATTTCGTTGTTCTGAAGTCTGCAGCATACTAATCATGTTAAATTTCTTTTTCGTGGAGTATCAAATTTCATGGATCAAAACCACCCAAGAAAGCCACGAAAATTGATACCCCACAAATAATAATGAAACCACAGTATATGTTATTGTTTAAGTACCAAATGCCTATTTTTAAAAACAGTTAATAGTCTAATTTTTCACATAACATATGAAAAGGTTTTTTAGCTCACCTGACCAAAAGGGTCATGTGAGCTATTGCCATCACTTGGCGTCCATCATCCGTAAGCTTTTTTCAAACATCTTCTTCTCTGAAACTGCTTGGCCAAATGCAGCCACACTTGATATGGTTGTTCCTTAGTGTATTGTGCAAAAAGTTGCTTTGGGATTTTTGATACGTTAAAAAACATGGCTGCTGTTACTAAAAATAGAACCGGGGGGTCAAATACAGTTTTTTGCAAATAACTCTAAAACAGCTACAGATATCAAAATTCAGGCAATATAAAAGTGATCAGCACCTAAAGATCTGCCTACCCTGAATTTTTGAAGAAAATCCAACAACCCATGTAGGAGTTATTGCCCTTTTTGTGGATTTTTTGCAAATTTTGCATCTGTTAAGCTCAATATCTTGAAAACTATACTAGATATTTGAGAAATTTAAATTGCATGTTGTTAAGCACATCAAGATCTACAAAATATGTAATAGGGTCAACGTTTTAGGACCTTTCCTTTTAGGAGTTATTGCCCTTAGAAGGTCAAAATTGAGCATTTTAACAGCATATCCTCATTACATTGATAACGTTAATTCCTCTGACACTTTAAGTCCAATTGGAACCAAACTTGATATAGTTGTTTATTAGCATTAGGTGTAAAGAACTGATGTGGTGATTTTTGATTGGTCGTAAAACATGGCGCTGTGGCTAAAAATAGAACATAGGGATAAATGGCAGTTTTTACAAATAACTCTAAAACGGTGACAGATTTTAAAATTTTGATTGGGAACAAAAGTGATCAGCACCTGAAGATCTACCACCTCTGAAATTTTAAAGAAAATCCAACAACCCATGTAGGAGTTATTGCCCTTTATGTGGATTTTTATGGCCCGACCACGTATGTGGATCGGACATACAGTTTTACCCTTGTCCGTCCGTCCGTACGTCTCGTACGTCCCGTACGTCCGTCCGTAACACTTTGGTTAAGTTCTTGGTTAAGGTCCATTACTCGGATACTAGATGTTGGGGGTCAATGATACTTCACCACCAGATGGGTCTTGGGTAGGGCTACACCACCCACTAAAAATTAGGTCACTGTGACCTATATTTTATGCATGAACGACTTCGGTTAAGTTCTTGGTTAAGGTCCATAACTTGGATACTAGATGTTGGGGGTCAATGATATTTCATTACTAGATGTGTCTTAGGTAAGGTGGCACCACCCACTAGAAATTAGGTCCCTGTGACCTATATTTTACGCATGAATGACTTTGGTTAAGTTCTTGGTTAAGGTTCATTACTCGGATACTAGATGTTGGGGGTCAATGATATTCCACCAGTAGATGGGTCTGGGGTAGGGCTACAACACCCACTAAAAATTAGGTCACTGTGATCTATATTTTATGCATGAACGATTTCAGTTAAGTTCTTGGTTAAGGTCCATAACTTGGATACTAAATGTTGGGGGTCAATGATATTTCACCACTAGATGTGTCTTGGGTAAGGTGACACCATCCACTAGAAATGAGGTCACTGTGACGTATATTTTATGCATGAATGACTTTGGTAAAGTTCTTGATTAAGGTCCATTTCTTGAATACTACATGTTAGGGGTCAATAATATTTCACTACTCGATGAGTCTTCGTAACATGGCACCACCCACCAGGTCACAGCGACCTATATTTTACACATGAACACTTTTGATCAATTTCTTGGTCAAGGTCCATATCCCAGGTAATACACATTAAGGGTCAATGATATTTCAAGAACGGGAGGGCCATCCTGTGGCTCATAGACACATTTTCTAGTTTTGCAAATTTTGCACCTGTTTAGCTCAATATCTTGAAAACTATACAAGATATTTGAGAAATTTAAATTGCATATTGTTAAGCGCATCAAGATCTACAAAATATGTAATAGGGTCAACGTTGTAGGACCTTTCCTTTTAGGAGTTATTGCCCTTAGAAGGTCAAAATTGAGCATTTTAACAGCATATCCTCATTACGTTAATTCCTCTGACACTTTAAGTCCAATTGGAACCAAACTTGGTATTGTTGTTTATTAGCATTAGGTGTATTGAACTGATGTGGTGATTTTTGATTGGTTGTAAAACATGCCCGCTGTGGCTAAAAATAGAACATTAGGTTAAACTGCATTTTTTTTGCTAATAACTCAAAAAGGGTGACAGATTGTTAGATTTTGATTGAGAACAAAAGTGATCAGCACCTTAAGATCCCCCATATTGTCAGATGACCCCTTATAAATCTTATGACCCTTTCAACGTCAAATAGATTTTGCCTAATAACCTTAACTTCAGTCACATATGTCAGGTGGATGATTGAGGCTCCTGGGAGCCTCTTGTTTGAAAGACAAAGGGTTAAGGGTGGGAATAACATTCTCATAAGGTCTTGCTATTTTTGGGGGTTTTTTTGCAGTGCATACATTTTCACTGAAAACTAATTTTGTTTGATTTTTAAATGTTGTAGTTTACATTAGATGGAAAGAAATTGACTTCCTCAGAAAAAAGTGTAAGTAAATGCTTTATAAAAAAAATGTAAATTGATACCTTTGGAATTGGGTGTCCAAATGTACTTGTACTTTATATCAAACCTATCAATATGATGATTTCGATTATAGCCTTGGCTTCTTGGACAAGAATTGTTGACTTGAAAAACAGACCCAAAGATTTTTAAAAGAAATAGAAATAACAAATGTGTTGAAATAAATCCCATTTAATTTTCTAGATCTTCTTTCTTTTTTTTTTTGAAATCTCATATGAACATGTCTTGCATAATTGAAATTACATGTTCTTCTTTAAATGAATGAAATTGAACATTAGTTTGTGTTATCTACTACGTGTGTCTTGATCCATTTTTAAAATGAAGGTTATTTTAAGATAGACAATGACAGTGGTAGTGATTGACCGTTAAATAGCATTATCAAATATATGTTTATTTTTGTATATTTATCAGTTGACGCAAAAAAGTATTGCAGGATCTAGAATGGGTTCTCGCTACACCTCCCAGGAGTCTTTGAACATCCAAACCCACTCCGATCGAGTCAGAGAACGGGAGGCTGTATCTTCCTCCTACAGATTCTATGACTCAGATGACATTGCTACAAAGTTGAAGGTTGGGTCACCTGGAAGGACAAGGTCAAAGAGGAAAAAGTCTCGTCTTAAATCAGCAATGTTCTCAGATGAAGATATGATGGATTCATCCATGGCAGAATACTCATCAAGGGAGGGCTCAAGAGGTTTGTTGTTTTGGCCTAAATAGTAGGTCTTGTTTAGTATGGCAAATTTGCATCAGATTCTCCAACACTTATTGCTTATATTTAAAAACAAAATACTATGAATTTTCATATTTGATATTTGACTCTAGAATCAGAAACATAATTTATGCATTACTGAAATATTTCAATAATTCTTTCCTCTAATTTTCATTGTTTATATTTTATAGTTCCTTCTCCCAATGTTGAAGTACATAACCAGTCAGATTCAGATATACCTGTTGTCAAAGAACCAGAAAAAGTTCTCACCACCAAAGAGGAAATCCAAGTTCTCAGAGATCACTATGGTGATAACTGGTTACAGGTTATGGCTGCCAAAAATGAGGAACCAGCAGCCTCCTCAGCTAGTAGTAAGGATATGGATAAAACCGAAGATGATATCTATTTGAATGAAAGTGTTGCCAACCTTGCTGTGTCTAATTCACAAAGGTCAGAGACACAGAAACAGGATGTAGATGGCACCACTGTTGTCAAGGATACTGAAGATGACATTGAGGTTCTCTCAGAGCCAAAAGGTACATGTACATTTTTGAAATGATAAGTCAGAAAAGCTTGAACCCAAAATCAAGAATTGCAAAAGAATTAAAAATCAAAGCTTCTATTAAACTTGTTATTTTATAATTAAACACTACAGTGGTAATAAGTTTTTATACTGAATATCTTTTTAAATTAATACATGTATAGAAAAAAAAGTATTCAAATGTGATAAAATGGTTTAAAAATGTGAAAATTTAACTTAGAATGGTTCTTTATCATAGAAGAGTTTATTTGAATATTATTAAAATTTTCTTATTGTAGTCTCAAAGCAAAGAGAAAGTTCTACAGAGTACAATACCACATCTGATTCTTCAACAAATCTGAAATCTGAACAAAGTTTTTACAGTATCTATGGTGATAAGAGTTCCCATGGTTCTGAGTGGAACAGGATTTCTGGGGAAGAATGTGAAGAATATTATGGTAGTCTATTCTTATTTATACATGACACAATATTTAGGAAACAACAGAAGACAGCCAACATTGATATGGATTCTTCTTGATGTCACAATATTTATAAGTTGATCCAAAGTAGATTGGGATGTACATATAAATATTTTTGTCCAACTTTTTATCTTGATCTGGCTAACCTGTAGGCTGAAGGATCTTCTTCATGAAACCATTTTGATATACACATGTACACAAGTATGGCAAAGTTGTTTTATAAATATCTTTAAACTTTAATGTCATAGTTAAATTACACTTTACATTAATATCACAGAAAATTTATAAAGTCATGAAATGTTGTCTATCATTTGAAGAACTAAGTAAATTTGAGGAGTTTTAGAAGATTGTTTTATTGTTACTATGATGTTTCATTTTAGGAGCAGAAAGTGAACCCTTTATTGTTATGCTGCCTTCCGAAAAATTACAACAACTTCTAGTCAGCGTTAATAATAGATACTTAATAGAAAAAAATCTCAACGGGAAAGTGGTAGAGTTACTGGACTTGAAATGTTTGGAAAATTTCATTGTTGTCATGGAAACTGTAGACCATGAGAATATTGGAGATGAAATAAGTCTACCAGTCTGTAGGATTAAGTTTGATTATTTAAGGAAAGACAGAAGAGAAAGAAAATATGTTATGGAAGATTCAAAAAGGGCACAGGTGAATAAACAATATATTTGTACATCTTATTTGTATACATTATTTTGTTTATCTTGATGAAACTTGTATTGTTGAGAGTACTTCATAAAATATGTGGAATAAGTTAGAGTATGTAGCAAAACTGATATTAATCACAGGCAGTTTTAAAATCTACAATGTAAAACAGCCAGCATATCCTTCAATGTGATATAAGTGGTTGCTTTCAATTGCAATATTTTAACAAAATAAATCTTTGAATGATCACCACTGCAGATAAAAAGTTATTTGCTTATGATACTTAGATGTCTTAAAGTAGAAAAAGGGAAGATTTCCATTATTTGCAATAATTCTTTACCAATTGAAAGGAACTGTTTTTCGACAAGTCATTATTTAGTATAATAGATTAAGTTTTAATTTTTTTGTATTTTTAGGAATTCAAAGAACTCTTGCAGCCATTCTTAGATGCCAAAGAAATTGACAGACGTATGAAAGGACTCCATCAATGTCTGAAATGTTCTCATCAATTTGATAAGTCAGAGGCAGAAGTCAAGATACACATACCTGATAAAAAACATATAGAATCATATTCTGAATTGTCAAAAGGTATTTAAGATGGTCTTTGAATGGCATGTATTTTTTAAAGGATTAAGAAAAAATAATTTTGACATGACATTTACATATTTATATGTTTTATACCACCCGCAAACAAAGTTTGGGGGTATATAGGAATCACCCTGTCTGTTCGTCTGTCCACATACTTCTTAAGCGTTTTTCCTTCTAAACCGCTCAACAGATTTTTTATGAAACTTTACATGAAGGATTTCATAGCTCTTGTATATCATTCAGAGGAGATAATTGGACTTAGACTTTTTAAATACAGTATTTAATGGGATACCTTGTAAGCGCAACTCCTCCTAAATTGCTCAACAGATTTTGATGAAACTTGTAATGAAGAAAGAACATTATATGTAGATGTGCATAAAGAATTTTCATTGCTCTGGGATATCATTCAGGGGAGATAATTGGACTTAGACTTTTTAAATATAGTATTCAATTGGAGACCTTGTAAGCGCAACTCCTCCTAAACAGCTTGACAGATTTTGATGAAACTTTACATGAAGGAAGTGCACCATATGTAGATAAGCATGAAGAATTTTCATTGATTTCATATCATTGAGGGGAGATAACCAGACTTTGTTTTTTTTTGGAAGTATGGAGTCCAATATGAAGTGGGAGGTATCCTTTTGTGAGCTTGCTTGCAGTATTACATGTACTTGTTTAAGACTGTGCAAGTATTCAATGATTACAACTCAACTAATAACACACTGTTTTCTTTTTATGTGCCAGAAAATTAAAGTACATTGACAGTTAAGAAGTTCTTACTTACTAGTACGCAACTTCAGTATTGTGGTCTGTACTTCCCTTTCAAATTTTTGGACTATTTTCTTCAATTTCTCCCCATTGTCTTTGCCTTGTTGTGCCTCTTCTTCTGAGGATTTTTAGATTGATCATCCAAGATTGGTAGCTTTGCTACATGTACATGTATTACCTTTATATCTTATTACCAAATGTATAGAACGTGTAATTTGTTTCTTGTGAATGATTGCCATTTCTCCAATTTCAGACAATGCAGTTAGGTACATATGTCCTAAGTGTGACAGTGATATGGTAGTGGTACTTGATACCAAGGAGTTGCCAACTTCCCTACAGAATACCCCTATTGGTACCCCTAAAACTACACAAATGGTCTGGTCACCAAACAAGGATATTACAAATGGGTAATATACAGATACATGTATTTAGTTTGAATAGTAATAGGGTTGAAAAAAATTCATATAAATTTTGAAATTATGAGGAACTTTAGTGTTATAAGAAATTAGTTCATTTTCTGATTAAAGTAAGAACTGCCAAACAAATTTGATATAAAACACACATGTTAAAACTTCTACAAATGATCAAACATCCATTTCAAGAAAATTCATTTAAAGGTTTAAACAGTATCTGTAAGTGGTATTATACAAAGCCCTTTACCTTACACTACTAGCCCTATTTTTGTGCAGTGACCTACTTTTAGAAATTCTTTGGTCTAACATAACCCCCTTGTATCCCATTACTGGTATGAACTATGATTAAGTGCTTTCTCTTTTCTAGGAATGTTGTCATTGATTCTCCAGTTGCAAAGTCGTCACCAAAACAAAATGAGTATCTGAACAATGATGAAGTGGATAGTGCCAAAAGAAATTTAAACAATGGTAAGAATCATCTTCATGAACAAAAATTAAAATTTTATTGCCCATATATTAAAGCAATCTTTTACTAACACTCAGGCATTTTTGTTTTCATACACCACCAAGTAAAAGTTATGATAAGGGATATTGTAACATAATCTTTTGAATGGTATTAAGTACATCTAGTATTCTAGATTATGGTCAGGCAGTGTGTGGCACATCAATTATTTTGATTTTATAGAGAAAGCAAAGATGGAAAAAATTCCCAGAGTTTTACACTGTACAATTCAACTAAATTTGGAATGATTATATCTTAAGAAGGCAAAAGAACTTTTATAATGAAAATGATGTTACCACATAGCGGGTTATTTTAGCGGGTGTAAAATTTGGCGGTTTGTCGCTGAAAATGTATGGCAAAAATTTTGGTGGTTTTTATTTTGGCGGATAGGCAAAACCATAGAAAAAACTGGCAGTCTAGCAATCCCGAATTCCCTCCATTCCTGTATTATTTTCAGTAAAATTAAGTATCATTTTCAGTTATAATTCATAATTTCATTTTTGAATACATGTAAAATAACAGTGCACACCAATTTAGTAATTATGGCAGATTTATTTAGTGTGTGCCTTGTTTATTGTGCTAATCCCAGTGTTTAATTAACGTTTTCAATGACAGTTGAACGAGTTGTCAATTTGACAATTAGATCACAATCAGGCCTTTGATCTTTAATAAACATAGGTAAAACAGATGAAGTGATTGGTCAAAATTATTAAGATAATTTGCAGTTTTAATCAAATAATTTCAAACAGATTTATATATGAGTAAAATGTTCACAAGAAACATTCTGCGCAAAGTTTTATACAAATTCGCTGTAGGACATTAATCATCTAATTAACTATAACTTTTAATTTACAAAATGTTATTGATTAAATTTACAATACTGATCGACTACATAACTTCTAAAATTATGAAATTTTAGCGGTTTTTATTTTGGCGATTTCAGTCCGACCGCTAAAGTACGCAAAATTTGCACCCCGCTAAAATAACCCGCTATACGGTATTTTGGGTAGTTTTATAAAATTTCATGATCAAAAGTTTTTTTATCTTGATGTGGGACCACATCTATGCAGTTTGCCTGATTTTTACTTAGACTTATACTTGAGAATCTAGCATCTTCTTTTTATACTTTTAGCAATAATGTCAAATTCAGCTTTAATTAGTGGAACCGTTAAAGAATCCTCAATACAGAAATCCTACTCAACAGGGTCAGCAATGTGTGATATGGACAAGAAACAATCAGACACAAACTTAGGCTGTCATAGAAATACATCGTGGTCTGAAGTAAGAAAGGCTACCGATACCCATGTGATAAAAAAGAGAACGTCAGTCGACAGTGATATTACGATATTAACAAACGACAGTAGCAGCATTGCTGTAATATCTGAATCAAGCAATGAAACCGTAGCAGAGCAGGAAAATGTGTTTATTGATTCGAAGGAAAATAAAACCGTTGAAAAACCAAGTATGTCATTACCTGTTGTTAAGGTGACTCAAGGTTCTAGTCCCAATTTATTTGCAGAAAATGTTTCTCGTAAACTTGCCGGTATTTCAGAAGAAGTAAAAACTCCAGTAGGTTCTCCACTGTCAAGCAGTATTTGTTCTAGTATGGTGTCGAGTATTTATGAAAATACTCTCACATCTCCAAGTAATGAAAATTTAAATCAACAGACTGGTGATTACCAAAACTGTGATAACGGTTTCCATGACAACAATAATGGAAACGGTCCCAGTATTTATGATATGTTCAAAGGGAACGACAATCAAGAGCCATGTCAGACAACATTGGAAAAAGCCACGCCTCAGGAGAGCTTGGACAATACTAAGGATTCAATCCCAGAAAATGGGAATTCCTCAAATGGTGATGTTGATGTTTCTGTTGCCATAGAAACAAAGGAGAGTGTACTAAGTTCTGGGTGTGACATAGATTATATGGAAATCGATCACAAATTGAAGTTGTATTTAACAATCCACCATCTTGAAGAAAATGAGGAGGAGAAATTGCATATGGCTGCCAAAGTGAGTATCAAAATCTTAGTTTATACATCCAAAATTCTTTTATGCTTGAGATTTAAACACATATTTCCCATATTTTGACATGTATATGACTTTAATGATGCTGTGTAAATTATGAAGTTTAAAAAAAAAAACTTGAATTGTTGTATCTTATTTTTATGCCCCACCTGTGGTCTGGTCTGTTCCAAATTTGATTTACATGTACATATTGAACTTTTCCAGGAAGTAAATGTGATGACATGAAAGTTGAAACACAATATGCATTCAAAAAGATCATAAAATTATACACCTGTTTTATTTTATTTATTTATTGCTTGGGGCCTTTGACATTTTAAAAGTTTCTTAAAATAATTGTACTCCATAGCATTACTAGGTTAGCTAGTGATCTCCACAAATAGAATGATTTAAAAAAAATATATGATTTATTTTGCCATGATGATATTGAACAGTACACTGTATATGGATCTAACACCATATGTCTGTTGTATTTTGACAAACCCCATATTCCTGTTGTATGGGCATGTTGATATTGTACAATATATGGATCTAGCACCCTATTTCTGTTGTATTTTGACAAACCCCATATTCCTGTTGTATGGACATGTTGATATTGTACAATATATGGATCTACATGTAACACCATATTTCTGTTGTATTTCAACATGTTGATATTGTACAGTACTATATTTCTGTTGTATTTTGACAGGTTGACATTGTACAGTACATGGACCTGACACCATATTTAGGATATCTAGTCATCTCCACAGAAAGAGTGTTCATCTTTAAGTTTCTGGATCAGTCAAGGTAAATATTTGGATACTTTTTGAATTAGAAAAAAGTATACATGTATAGTTTTATTAGTTATCCTTCAAATGCCTCTATTTGTATCCTGTCAAGAAGACAATAACATAAAAAGTTGTAAACAATGGAAACATAATTTAATATTTCAATCTTAATACAAAATATAAATTTTTAGGTTACATTTTTGGCAGGATTACACTGAGTGAAAAATATGAGTTATGAAGTGTTGAATGTTGGGTGTTGGGCAGGCGTGGAAAAAAATTCTCAGCAATAACTAACAGCCCTTTAATATTTGGTACAAAGCATCAGCATTGATTCCATGACGTGGGATTGGATCATAGATCTGTTACTCACCTACTTCCAGTTTAATGAATTCCAGCCATTTTTTAAAACTTTTGACAGATTTTTTTAAAATTCTTGAATTTTAAAATCTGGTTTTAAAAGAATAGAATGTAGAATATTAATGCATATCACAAAATAGAAAGAAAAAAAACCATAGCAAAGGAACATCATTTTTACTGCTGTCTTCTGAAAGTCACTGCAAGGTCTTTAGCATTGAGCAAACACTCTCACACAACTGCAAGTTAAGAACATAACCAAGTACTGGTTAAAGCAGAATTCTTTACTACATATCAATAATACCACAACTTAATATCGAAGTTTACAAATGCAGGCTAATCAACAAATTGCTATGTAAATACAAATCTTGCTGAAAACCCCCCTCCCAACAAATGATGATGTTATAACTTGTGCCTTTATGCTTTTTGTGTAATAAAACAAATTTTAATCAACTTTTACTTCTTTTTCTAGTGATGATTATGACACTTGTCTGAACTGTATAGAGAACCAGCCCATCACAGAGCTCCAGTACATTGATATAGGGTTAGGATATCAGAGTGTCAGGTTTGAGTTCAGTACCGATTGTTCCAGCTACACCTTCCTGATACGAGACGAGAGGAGATGTAAACACTTCATTAATCTAGTCACTAGTAAGTAGAAGTAATTTGAAATAAAAGACAATTTATCTGACAAAGTATTTAGTAATGATCGTAAATATACATGTAATTTTTATATATAATATGTATATGTTACATCTTTTTTATGACTTAAGCCATTTAGAGTAATGATAAACCATAAAATATATTCACAATAAATTTATAATTTTTTAAAACAACTGCTTTCTACATTGCTAGTTTGGATAACAGCAACTTAAATATTTTTTAGATTTTTTACAACAAGTATCAATGTTTTTAGAATAGACAACACAGCTGCAGGATACATGCAATAAAAATAATAAAATGGAGCCAGAATTTCAAGGTCTATAAAGCAACAGTCAAATGCTTATCTTATTATTCACGCCTTTGTTTAACATTCCCTACCATTTAAAACTTAAAAGGTAAGCATGTTTTTTTTCATAATACAACCATTTATCTATTTTAGGTCTGGTACAAAGCACAGCTTTCAGTGAGAACAGTAAGTTAGAAGGTATAAGTAAATTCAATGCAGATACAATTGAGAATTTGACCTTGACAGTGACTGAAGGTTATGTTGCCATGGAAGAAGAACCATTTAAACTGGTGCGATATGTTTGTGGTATGCTGGTAAATGAAGAAGGTAAGCAGTTTTATTTTATGCAAGATAAAAACAATATTCATCTATACAGAAGCATAGCATCTCCACTTTCATAATGTCACCTGCAACATATTGCAACGCAACCAATAGGGGTTACTTTGCACTGTCTTTCATCTTGCGGCATCCTGCAGCATTTCAAAAAGTTTGTAACAGTTTTGTCACAACTCTTGACTTTTGGCATGCAGTTTCCTCTTTATACTCTATGATTTATCATCTGCTTCCAGTTGACATATCTTTTCTGTGATAGACTGCCATTCTGATTTTGATTTTTAGCTCAACTTACACAAATGGCCATATTTTCATTACTTCACATTCATGACATTCCATCTGTCTTTCAATTACTATACCATTGGTAGGATTACTTTTGAACTTGGTATACTTCATCTTCTAGTGTCCTGCATCAAAGATTGAAGATTCCATAATAGCTATTAAAAAACTGCTACTTTTGCTAAAATAAATTATAGGATAAAATCACATCTATTGTCCAACAATTAAAAAACTATAATATGTACAAAAAATCTTAAGAATTTCAGGCTCTTCAGATTCAAGTTAAATGCTCTATAAAATCTCATGCTGAAGATGTCAGATGTTCTCTTTGTGTAAATTTTGTGGCAAACATTTCAGGTTCCTATAAAGCGTTTCACAATTAAATTTTCAATGAAGTCTTGGGCTGAATATGTCAGATGCCCTTTTGATTTAATTCTAGTTTTGTTGCATACATGTGTTACAACTTGCTTATATTAAAATTTCAGATGAAACCAAAAGATCTGTTGGAATAGCTGTCACAGAAGATGAGTTGATATTGTTGACAGAAAACTATCAATGGCCTTTACCTAGACTACAAGCTCCACTAGGGTCAGAAGTCAAAGGGCAACAGTTCACAATAATGGATCGACAGAAAATAAATAATATTGCTTCTGTGGTAAGTATAAGCACCGTCACATCTCAGAAATTATATTTCCTAGGTTGATAGATCTTTGTATTCATGTGTTCCAGTTATATGCACATCCTCAATCTTTTCACCTTGACCTTGATTTTCTGTTTGAGTGACTTTGACATTAGTTTTCAATACAATATTTTCAAGGTGTTATAAAAAGAAACTGGAATTAAATTTTCTAGTAAGGCCATTTTTGTTTCGCCTGCGAAACGGAGCAAGACAAAGGTTTTACTTTACCAACAGTGGCGGTTAAAGTTTTATAAGCACCTCCATATCTCAAGAACTATAAGACCTAGGTTGATGAAACTTGGTATGCATATTAGCTAAGCACAGTTGCATCCCAATATTTTGACCTTGACCTTGATTTTCCAGTTTAATGACTTTGACAATTTTCAATACATATGTTAACAATGTTAAGGTTTTGCGAGCACCTCTATATCTCAAGAACCATAAGATCTAGGTTGATGAAACTTAGTTTGCATATGCCCCAGTAGTATCTTAGCACAGATGCATCCCCATCTATTGACCTTGACTTTACGGTTGAGTGACTTAGTTAATTTTCAATACACATTATAGCAATGTTAAAGTTTTATGAGCACCTCCATATCTCAAGCACAACAAGTTCTAGGTTGATGAAATGTGTTATGTACATGTCCCAGTAGTTATTTACCACAATTGCTTCCCCACCTTTTTACCTTGGCTTTGATTTTTCGATTGAGTAACTTTGACAATTGTCAATACATATAATAGCAATGTTTAAGTTTTATGAGCATCTACATATCTCAAGAACTTTTAGTCCTAGGTTGATTAAACTTAGTATGCATATGACCCAAAAGTAGCTCAGCACAGTTGCACCCCCATCTTTTGACCTTGATTTTTTGGTTGAATTACTTTTACAATTTTCAATACATATAATAGCAATGTTAAAGGTTTGCAAGTACTTCTATATCTCAAGAACTAAAATTCCCAGGTTGATGAAACTTAGTATACATATGCCAAGTAGTAGCTTTGAATGTGTTTGAGGAATAGCAAGGTTTTCTGGTGATGCTGGCAGGCAAAACATACTTTAGTTTTAACCCTTGTTTTATAAAAATATCACTATGGCAAAGATGATTTTAACAGTAAGATTTATATCTTCAGGGGCGGATCCAGAAATTTTCGAAAGTGGGGGTTCCACATACTGGGTTCTGTGGGCCAAAGGGGGGGGGGGGGGGGTTCCAGACAAATTTTGCTGAAAATCTACACAAAAATTAAAAAACTTCCGAGGAAAGGGGGGTTTCGACCCCCGGAACCCCCCCCCTGGATCCGCCACTGATCTTTTAATTTTAACATTGTAGGAGACATGTGAAGATGATACAACACAAATTAGATTTACTTTCTTCAATGAAGAATCGCAAGAGGAAGTCATGTGGCACATTTCCATGGTGACAGATTTTGGAGTACTCTCATTGGTCAATGCAATTAGGGAACCTTGGGAAAATGAATATGGAGTGGACTTAGATATCACACCAGTTTCATTTTCTTCTTCTTGATGCCATTGTTTTTTTTTAATGTAGATTTTATATATGTATTTGTGTGTACATAAATGTAAATTTAGGTTTTATTAATTTTATAATGGTGCTTTTTATAGATATTTTTATTTTTAAATGTAGTAGAGTTAAATTTTATTTTAAATTTAATCTTCTTTAAAGAATTGAACAAAGAAACAACATGCCAGTTTTTATTTTAACCATTTATAAGAGAATCCACTTTTGTTATTTTTCTTAAAAAATATGTTTACATAAATGTATATCATTTTAAGCTCCACAATTAACCTCAAAGAGTGTGATACATGTATATGAAAAAGGACAAAATTGGTTGAACAGTTTTTAGCTACATCAAACATCAGAATAATATTTCTACTCATATTCACCTCATTGACAACCTCAATTTAGCCATTTCTTACTATTTTGGGGGGATTTTACAAAGTAAATGGACCAGAGCCACGAACCCCAATTTTTTGCCCTATTAATAAGCAAATATCAAGATTGGGTTATTTTACTCGAAAGTTGGAGTATTTATAGCTGGATAGCAGTGTTAAACGAGAAATGATTAGTTTTTGGTGTATTCAGTCACCAATTTAATAGTAACCTGGCGCTTCAAAAATAGTCTCAATTAGCTTTTTTCACTTTTAGGCCAGAATAACCTGTTTTTCAATCACAATTATGTGATTTTCTATGTGGCGCCACCCCTCTCCCATCGAAATTTTTGTTGAAACATTAAGAAAATAATGTGTTTGTTAAATTTCAGCAAAAATATTAATGGGCGAGGGATGGTGCCACTGTCATTTTCACAAATAACTAAGTAGAAAATGGCAAAATTCGGCATATTTAGGTGATTGCAACGCCATAATTGCAGAAAACTTTAAAATTGGTTTTGTTTTGTAACAAGCAATTAGCCACAATAGTCTTATCTGAAAATGTATTTGAAAATATGACCTGATTTAGGGCCAAAAAGGCAGTTCGTGAACCTACTCCATTGGTGAATGCAAAGCAATTACTTTTGTAACATTTTTGCAGCAACTACTTTTCACCGATATTTGATATTTGGTAAACAACATATGCACGCAGTCAAATACACTTAGACTCAATTTCAGCTCAATTGATCTATTTCCTGCTAAGTTAAATCCAGTCAATCATGTTATTTAAGCCATATCTTTCACAGAAAAGTTTTATAACTCTCAAACATTATATTTTTATTTCAATGTCACAGTTTGAGTTCAAGGCAACATTGATCTATGAATTGTACTAAAAAAATCTTAAATTCCTATTATTTCATATAGTTTTTTATTTGTTTGAAATCCATGGTATGTTATACACAAAAGGTTAAACCTTGTGGCATATACATGTATCCACTCTAAAAATCTAACAATTAAAAAAAGCTGAAGTAAGGAAATATTGTACCGGTACATTGCAATATGTTATTTTAGATAAGAATTGGTTTTAATACAGCTATATGTATAACTTTTAACACATAAGTTGGTTTAAGAATTTACACTGTTCTAAATAGTGGACTTCAATGTCTTAAGTTTTAGTATACAATTTTATCAATAAGTTACCTCATTTGTTTTGATTGCATATGTTTATGTTTATCATTAAATTGTGTATATATACATTTTTTACTTTATTTCTTTTTTATGCTCAATTACTATTTTTTAAATTTTTGTTTAAGCTTGTATTCCAAGGTTACTGCTGGTTTTAATTTTGTAAATTTGACTTTTTTAATCATGGAATTTTAAAATCCTGTCAAGTTTTAAAAGCAAGAGAAATTAAATTGTGTACTATAATTCATTCCAAACATGTTTTAAAAATGGTAAATAGTATAACTTTTTGCTGGAATATCACATTGGTTTTATATAGTAACTAGTGCTAATGAATTTTTTCCTCTAAGGTTAAGTACTTTCAAAGGACCAGGGCTGATAAGGCCTGTTTTTGGCCTCAAAATATGGCTGAAAATTTAAAGTTCTAGTATTCTACATTCACTGTGTTATTTTCTTAGGCAAGGGTTAGGGACATGATAAACAATGAAAATTATTTCAATCCATTTAATCTATACAATATAATCTGTATATAGAAAATAGCATTAAAAGTTGGAAGATTTTTAACATTTGGTCAAAATTAGCAGTTTTTTACATTATTTTCCTGCTTATTTTGTTTTCAATAGTAGTGTATACAGCCATGTACCAAATAGATACTTTGGGAAAATATTTTTCAGGACCAACTTATTTTGTTACCAAAAGGATTTTGTGATACATGGGTGTTGCGGTCACTTCCCAGAGCGAAAATTATTAAAAATATGCTAAAAAAACAGCCGATTTGGTCAATTTTTTGTGCAATTTGTTCAATTTTGACGTCACAGTATGGTCAAAAATATTAAATTGTCTATGAAGCATTAAAGTACTGATATTTAACTAAGTCTTGTCACAATTTTTACTTGAATTCCAACAAAAATAATTTTTGGGCCAAAAATGGCCCTTATCAACCCTAGTCCAAAGTTTATGTCTGTTGCTTACCGGTACTTAGAACTCTATATATATAGATGCAAGTATTGTCACATGATAATACTTGTAAAGTCAAAATAATGCTTAGCATAATTGAAATTGTTGAAGTAAAGTATATGTTTAAAGTGTATAACCATAACTACATGTATTTACTTAACCAAAAATCATAAATAAACTAAACATACTGTAAACCAATTTATTTTCCTGACTTCTTTTTTCGCGTTTCTGTGTTAGAGGGAAATTCATGGCTATTTATTTTTCGCGATTCTTCATAAGAACAATAATAAATTTATTTTCGTGAATTTTTTGTTCCTCATGAAATCTGTGAATATAAATCATAAACGAAAATTTGTTGGTTTACAGTCTATGTATACATGGACAAATAAACAATTGTATGTAAATGTCGTTGCAGTGCTGGGTTTTATTGTTGAAAAAATGATGCAATTAAGAAATGATATCACATGCAAGTTGATGTTGCTTATGTTCTGCAGTTGTTATTCAATAAACAAAAGAACCTTATTCATTATAAATCAGTGCCATTCTTTATATATCATTATATAGGATTGGTTATATAGAAATATCCTAGTCAGATCAGATTAGTGTAACTAAACTGCTTGAAAGATTTTATTGAAGCTTTACAAGGAATAAGAAGATAAAGCATGAAGACATTTCTCCATTCCCAGATGTTATAGCCCTGTAAATGTAAAAAAAAACGTTTTTGCGTTATAGCCTAAAAAATTAAGCCTCCTGGAAGACTTGGCAGGATAGCATGCTGTTCAACCTCCAATGTTGTTTGAGTATTTTATTCAAAGCCACTATAATCATGACAGCCATGTTTTTATTACCAATGAATTATCCTAACAATAATTTTGTAACATTCATGCATAAAAACAACTATACCAAGTTTGGTTGCAATGAGACTTATGGTGTCAAAGGAATTTATAAGTTTGAAAAAAGTTTATGGACAGACCCAAGTAAGATGGACAACAAGCAAACTAAAAAAGGATGCAACTATCTTCTTAAATGTATATTGCCTTCATGTTGTTCAATAATATTTGCTGTACTGGGCCAGGTTTCATAAAACATCTCAAATTTGAGGATTTCCTTAATTAACTAATGCCCTTATAGCTTTCACCATTTTTGGACTAGTTCATTGAATGGCATTCTCATGATTCTCATTATTAATTAGTCAGATCTATTTTGACATGTATTGCCTTCCTTTGGGTTGTTCCATTTGATGTGTATTGCCTTCCTTTGGGTTGTTCCATTTGATGTGTATTGCTGTCATATGGACTGTTGCATGACTGATGGGTTCTTAAAGTCGTGACTATAGGCTAAATAGCCTCTGCAGCGACTGTTTTAGACTCGCTATGTGCCATGGGTTGTCCAGCCCATGACACACCACAGCCAGTGTTAGCTGCTCCAGAGTATCCTTTGTTATCGCTGGAGCAGGGCCGTCTTCCACCACGGGGAGGTACTGGTCGGAATTCTAGAAGAATTCCATATGACGGGTAATGCTTTTATATGGACTGTTCCATTTGTGAATTGTCTTTATGTGGGCTGTTCCATTTGATGTGTATTGCCTTCCTGTGGATGGTTCCATTTGATGTTTACTGCATTCCTGTGGACGGTTCCATTAATGTGTGATTTGTTCCATTTGATATATATTGCCTGCAAGTGGGTTGATTCATTTGATGTGTTTTGCCTTCCTGTTGACTGTTTCATTTGATGTGTTTTGCCTTCCTGTGGACGGTTCAGTCTGACGTATAACACTGTCATATGGACTATTCCATTGGATGTGTATTGCCTTCATCGTTGGATGTATATTGCCTTCAAGTGGGTTGTTCCATTTGATGTGTACTGCTATCATCTGGACTGTTCCATTTGATGTGTATTGCAAATGTATTTTGCTTCCAACTTTAGGGGCCGACCAAAAGGCTTTTCCCCCTAAAAATTATGTACATATTTTAAATTAAAACAACATTTTGGATTTGAAAACTATTTATCAGAAATTACAAAGTTTGAATATAGAAAATCCATATGTAATCTCAGAATATCTGCTCATAAATTGATGATTGAAGTTGGAAGATATGTGAAAATAGATAGAAATGAACGTTTCTGTAATAAATGCACTTCTGGTGAAATTGAAGATGAAATTCATTTTCAATGGCCATGTGAGTTATTGCCATCACTTGGCGTCCGTCGTCGTCGTTAACATTTCTTCAAACTTCTTCTCCTCTGAAACGGCTGAACAGATTCAAACCAAAATTGGTCTGATGGTACCTTAGGGTATCCCCTACAGAACTGATGTAGGGATTTTTGATTCGTCGAAAAACATGGCCGACGTTGCTAAAAATAGACCAGGGGGGTCAGACTACTGTTTTTGGCTTGTAAATCAAAAAGTATTAGAGATAGATGAAATCTGATGCACCATACTGCTTCAGCATTAAAAGCTCTACAAAAGTCTCCTTTTGGTCGAAGTTGTCAGATGACCCCTTATAGGGGTTACAGCCCCTTAAAGGCGAAAAATAGTGTTTTTTCATGTTTTGCCCTATAGTTTGAAAACTATTGCAGATAGAGAAAAGCTGTTGCTTGCTTAAATGTTCAGCTCATTTAGCTCTACAAAAGTCTCCATAGGGTCGAAGTTGTCAGATGACCCTTTATAGGGGCTTCGGCCTCTGAAATAATGTTTTTTCATGTTTTTGGCCTATGGAATGAAAACTATTGCAGATAGAGAAAAGCTGTTGCTTGCTTAAATGTTCAGCTAATTTAGCTGTACAAAAGTCTCCATAGGGTCGAAGTTGTCAGATGACCTCTTATAGGAGTTACGGCCCCTAAAATGATGTTTTTTCATGTTTTTGGCCTATAGAAAGAAAACTATAGCAGATAGAGAAAAGCTGTTGCTTGCTTAAATGTTCAGCTCATTTAGCTCTACAAAAGTCTCCATATGATCAAAGTCGTCTGATGACCCTTAATAGGGGTTACGGCCCCTAAAATAACCTTTTTCATGTTTTGGGCCTATAGAATGAAAACTATAGCAGATAGAGAAAAGCTGTTGCTTGCTTAAATGTTCAGTTTATTTAGCTCTACAAAAGTCTCAATAGAATTGAAGTTGTCAGATGACCCTTAATAGGGGTTACAGCCCCTAAAATAACCTTTTTCATGTTTTGGGCCTATAGAATGAAAACTATAGCAGATAGAGAAAAGCTGTTGCTTGCTTAAATGTTCAGTTTATTTAGCTCTACAAAAGTCTCGATAGAATTGAAGTTGTCAGATGACCCTTAATAGGGGTTACAGCCCCTAAAATAACCTTTTTCATATTTTTGGCCTGTTGCTTGCTTAAATGTTCAGCGCATAATGCTTTACAAAAGTCTCCATAGGGTTGAAGTTGTCAGATGACCCCTTATAGGGGTTACGGCCCCTAAAATAACGGTTTTTCGTGTTTTTGGTCTATAGAATGAAAACTATAGTAGATAAAGAAAAAAACTGTTGCTTGCTTAAATGTTCAGCTCATTTAGCTCTACAAAATATAGGGTTGACATCAAGACCAGGTGAGCGATTTAGGCTCCTGGGAGCCTCTTGTTTGATTAAATGTCATAAATTTCACCAGCAAAGATTTACCTTATTTGAATTTATTGGAAAAGAAATTAATAACTTTACATATCTTAATGATGAACAAAAATTTAACTATTTACTTATTTCTGAAAATACTAAAATTCTTAATGCAGTTGAAAAAATTATTAATGACCATCTTTAACATGTTTACCATTGGTTAAATATAATGAGTATGTGCGCTACATTGTTCTGTTTTATATTCTGTAATGTCTGTAAGATATCTATATGTATTACATGTAACTCAATTATTATCTTCTCTCTTATATCTGTTTATTTGTTGCTCATGCTAGGGACCCTTGAATGGACAATAAAATATGTTCTAATGTTCTATTATTTGATGAAAATTAAAATAATTTGACAGCAAAGATGTAGGAAAAAATATCCTGAAGAAAAATTTCTGCTATCGGGTAAAATAATGCTGATATTGGAAAAAATATTTTGCGATCCCTTAAAAAAATATTCTGATGAAATATTGTGTAATTTCTTCATTTTCTCTTAAAGGCATATTGTCTACGGCAAACTCATTTTTTTTTACCCCCCAATTTTTTGGTGTAGATTAGACCGAAATGCAATAAAATGAATATTGAAGAACAAATTCGGGTTTTGTCCCCGGATACATTGATATGTTGAAAAAATACCAATATTTTTTCGTGTTTGCCTTTTAAATCACACTCAAAACTTAATACAGGCAATAAATATCAGTTTTATTCATTAAGTAGCTCTAATATTCGGTTGCCGTTTTAATTTTCTTCCGAGCTAAAACTTCGAGAAACAGATTATGCACCACGTGCAAGAACTATGGAAGTTTTCAATCAAAGAAAGTATATAGATATGTCCTAATTTCGGTGCAAAATTTATATGGCATGCATTTTGTGTCCCCGGACACACGGACACAAATATAACCAAAACATAGATACATGGATACTAGAAATATCAAACATATCGGATACAACGCTATACATGTAAACCACAAGGCACATCGCCTCATAAACTATACGGCTTCTAAGGGGACACAGCGGACACAACGTTAATTCATTATACATCTACGGCTACAAGGGGAAACAGCGGACACAAGCCCGAAAAATTTTCTGGAAGCGACCCGTTTCAGGGGACACAGCGTTAATTCATTATACATCTACGGCTACAAGGGGACACAGCGGACACAAGCCCGAAAAATTTTCTGGAAGCGACCCGTTTCAGGGGACACAGCGGACACAACGTTATTTCATTATACATCTACGGCTACAAGGGGACACAGCGGACACAAGCCCGAAAATTTTTCTGAAGCGACCCGTTTCAGGGGACACAGCGGACACAACGTTATTTCATATACATCTACGGCTACAAGGGGACACAGCGGACACAAGCCCGAAAAATTTTCTGAAAGCGACCCGTTTCAGGGGACACAGCGGACACAACGTTATTTCATTATACATCTACGGCTACAAGGGGACACAGCGGACACAAGCCCGGAAAAAAATTTTGGAAGCGACCCATTTCAGGGGACACAGCGGACACAACGTTAATTCATTATACATCTACGGCTACAAGGGGACACAGCGGACACAAGCCCGGAAAAAAATTTTGGAAGCGACCCATTTCAGGGGACACAGCGGACACAACGTTAATTCATTATACATCTACGGCTACAAGGGGACACAGCGGACACAAGCCCGAAAATTTTTCTGGAAGCGACCCGTTTCAGGGGACACAGCGGACACAACGTTATTTCATTATACATCTACGGCTACAAGGGGACACAGCGGACACAAGCCCGAAAAATTTTCTGAAAGCAACCCGTTTCAGGGGACACAGCGGACACAACGTTATTTCATTATACATCTACGGCTACAAGGGGACACAGCGGACACAAGCCCGGAAAAAAATTTTGGAAGCGACCCGTTTTAGGGGACACAGCGGACACAACGTTAATTCATTATACATCTACGGCTACAAGGGGACACAGCGGACACAAGCCCGGAAAAAAATTTTGGAAGCGACCCATTTCAGGGGACACAGCGGACACAACGTTAATTCATTATACATCTACGGCTACAAGGGGACACAGCGGACACAAGCCCGAAAATTTTTCTGGAAGCGACCCGTTTCAGGGGACACAGCGGACACAACGTTATTTCATTATACATCTACGGCTACAAGGGGACACAGCGGACACAAGCCCGAAAAATTTTCTGAAAGCAACCCGTTTCAGGGGACACAGCGGACACAGCGTTATTTCATTATACATCTACGGCTACAAGGGGACACAGCGGACACAAGCCCGGAAAAAAATTTTGGAAGCGACCCGTTTTAGGGGACACAGCGGACACAACGTTATTCATTATACATCTACGGCTACAAGGGGACACAGCGGACACAAGCCCGGAAAAAAATTTTGGAAGCGACCCATTTCAGGGGACACAGCGGACACAACGTTAATTCATTATACATCTACGGCTACAAGGGGACACAGCGGACACAAGCCCGAAAATTTTTCTGGAAGCGACCCGTTTCAGGGGACACAGCGGACACAACGTTATTTCATTATACATCTACGGCTACAAGGGGACACAGCGGACACAAGCCCGAAAAATTTTCTGAAAGCAACCCGTTTCAGGGGACACAGCGGACACAACGTTATTTCATTATACATCTACGGCTACAAGGGGACACAGCGGACACAAGCCCGGAAAAAAATTTTGGAAGCGACCCGTTTTAGGGGACACAGCGGACACAACGTTATTTCATTATACATCTACGGCTACAAGGGGACACAGCGGACATTAGCCCGAAAAATTTTCTGGAAGCGACCCGTTTCAGGGGACACAGCGGACACAACGTTATTTCATTATACATCTACGGCTACAAGGGGACACAGCGGACACAAGCCCGAAAAATTTTCTGAAAGCAACCCGTTTCAGGGGACACAGCGGACAAAACGTTATTTCATTATACATCTACGGCTACAAGGGGACACAGCGGACACAAGCCCGGACAAGTTTTGGAAGCGACCCGTTTCAGGGGACACAGCGGACACAACGTTAATTCATTATACATCTACGGCTACAAGGGGACACAGCGGACACAAGCCCGAAAAATTTTCTGGAAGCGACCCGTTTCAGGGGACACAGCGGACACAACGTTATTTCATTATACATCTACGGCTACAAGGGGACACAGCGGACACAAGCCCGAAAAATTTTCTGAAAGCGACCCGTTTCAGGGGACACAGCGGACACAACGTTATTTCATTATACATCTACGGCTACAAGGGGACACAGCGGACACAAGCCCGGAAAAAAATTTTGGAAGCGACCCATTTCAGGGGACACAGCGGACACAACGTTAATTCATTATACATCTACGGCTACAAGGGGACACAGCGGACACAAGCCCGGAAAAAATTTTTGGAAGCGACCCATTTCAGGGGACACAGCGGACACAACGTTAATTCATTATACATCTACGGCTACAAGGGGACACAGCGGACACAAGCCCGAAAATTTTTCTGGAAGCGACCCGTTTCAGGGGACACAGCGGACACAACGTTATTTCATTATACATCTACGGCTACAAGGGGACACAGCGGACACAAGCCCGAAAAATTTTCTGAAAGCAACCCGTTTCAGGGGACACAGCGGACACAACGTTAATTCATTATACATCTACGGCTACAAGGGGACACAGCGGACACAAGCCCGAAAATTTTTCTGGAAGCGACCCGTTTCAGGGGACACAGCGGACACAACGTTAATTCATTATACATCTACGGCTACAAGGGGACACAGCGGACACAAGCCCGAAAAATTTTCTGGAAGCGACCCGTTTCAGGGGACACCGCGGACACAACGTTAATTCATTATACATCTACGGCTACAAGGGGACACAGCGGACACAAGCCCGAAAAATTTTCTGGAAGCGACCCGTTTCAGGGGACACAGCGGACACAACGTTATTTCATTATACACCTACGGCTACAAGGGGACACAGCGGACACAGGCCCGAAAATTTTTCTGGAAGCGACCCGTTTCAGGGGACACAGCGGACACAACGTTATTTCATTATACATCTACGGCTACAAGGGGACACAGCGGACACAGGCCCGAAATTTTTTTTGGAAGCGACCCGTTTCAGAGGACACAGCGGACACAACGTTAATTCATTATACATCTACGGCTACAAGGGGACACAGCGGACACAGGCCCGATAATTATCTGGAAGCAACCTACTATAGTATTTGAGGGAACACAGCGGACACAACGTTATTTCATTTAAATCTACGGCTACAAAGAGACACAGCGGACATGCACAAGCCCGTATTTTTTTCCGGAAGCAACTCATTTGAGGGGATACAGCGGACAAAACTATAGAATTTCATTTTATAATTTTGATGTTGAACTTATTTATGAATCTGATAATGACAGTAACACATCATTATATTAAAATTAATATTACAACAAAGTTTTGCTACGTATTTTACGCGTTTCGTATATTTTAAACTCACCAGAAGCGCTCTACCCAAAATATTTCAAAAAGCTAGTCACTTTATGAATATATTTACCTGGTTAACCTGGTCTCGAGGTCTTCATCTGGGCCAGTGGCCTCTCTGACCCATCTATTTCCTACATCCGAGTAGAATATATGAAGAGAATGGAACCAAATTATGCTGAACTGGGAATCCAAATTATGACTTAAGAGGGTAAGGGCTTTTGACAATTTTGAAATTTAAACAGACGATTTAATAGGTAGTAGGAAAAAGTAGTGAAATTAAGCATTAGTTGACTTTGACCTGTTTCTCAATTCTTATGACTTCATGCATTTAGTCACACAGTTCAGCCATTAACTCATTTTTAGAAATTTCATTTTATTCAGAGGAAATAGGTTATCATTCCAAGGAACACTCGTATCGAGTCAGGTAATTTTAACTAACACTTCATATACATTGATATAGGCGAATAGAGTCTAAAGATTTTTTAACATGTTCAGAATTTTTCATAACCCTAGTTTTATGTCGTATGGAAAGCCGTAGTGGATCTCCGCATCAACAATTTATTTGTAATTGGTGTCAATAGGGAAATGTTTAAGATCCATGATTTTGACAATTCAATAATTTGACGAACGTACAATTTATATTTCGAACGAGCGCAGTCTTATATGATTTTTAAGAAAAGTTATTTCATTCGATTTGCTTTGATAAGTATAAAGTTATTGCAGTTGATTATAAGAGAAATCTTTTACGGAGTTTAGTAAAAATACCTTAATCGATTTGCGTGTTCCTAGGAGTGGGTTATTATCAAGTAGAAATTGGTTATTATTTATAATAATTGTTCTTTTGTGTGTTTTCGAAAATTGAGATTTTGTCATTATATGAACAATTCAGGAAAAAAGTGAAAACGCTGCAATCTTTACAAATAGGTCTAGGAATTTTCATTTATCGCCCGTGATTGCATGCGAATTCCGAATTGTGTTCTATGTTTTCGTTTAAAGAAATGTGTTTTTTTTTCAAATAGTTTTCTATTTTTATGTCCCGCCTACGAATGTATAGGGGCATATAGTGTTTGGGTTCGTTCGTCTGTCCGTTCGGAACCCCAAAATTTTCACTTCCTGACAGGTGCCATGTAGCAACCGTATTGGTATGGTTGATACACCTAGTTATGCTTACCACAAAGGATACTTCGCATGCTCGCTGTGACCTATATTTTCCGCATGGATGACCACTAACAAAAGAATGGTTAAAGTTCATTCCCGCTTTTGATAAGTGCCACAACAACCATATTGTTATGGTATGTACACATGGTGATATGCTAAGCAAAGAGGATGCTTCGGATGCTGGCTATGACCTATATTTTCCACATGGATTACCACTTACAGAAAAATTGTTAAAGTCCACTTCCAGTTATTTTGTCCTATAAAATCGGATTTACTCTCAGGTACACTATGACGGTTGGCGGCTACTCGTAACGGCAGTTACGAGTATCACAACATGGCGGACGATTTTCTGATTAATTTTTATCGCTTCCAAAACAATGAAATTTACGTCGAAAACAAATTCTTTTGGTGTCCAAGTCGATGACAAATTAGAAAATACAGATATTCCATTTTATCTTTTTAAGTAAAACGCCTTCTACTTCGAGAATTTCTAATATTTAAAAACATAATTGATACTCGTAACTGCAAAATCGAAAACAGTGACGATACGCGTAACTGCTAAGCAATGATGCTGGTAACGGACAAATACTATATTAAAACTATTGATAATACATTTAGAAAAAATATATAAAGTACTAGTATTCTATGTGTTTGTAATTTTTATACGACCGCTAAAAATTTGCGACCGTATAATGGTATGATGCTGTAGTCGTCGTCTGCTTTGTCTGTTAACTTTAGTGTTGCCACACTAACTTTGGTTCTAGTTATCTGTTTGCAATAAAATTTGTCAATGATGTTCCTTACCATAAAAGGATGGATGGGATTGATTTTGAGGATCCCCTTTTTTTCGCTTAGAAAAGGCCAATTATGCTACTTCTTTGTTGGTTCCCAAAATATCTTTTGTTATGGTTAACCATATGCTGTGGAATTTTACTTTAATGTTTTATATCATTTAAGTCCACTTAAAGCTGCATAGGTAAAAAAACTTGGACAGCCCACCATGAGCTGCATGTGTCCAGAGCAATTGACTATCGAGATTGGGCCTAAAACGTACAATGTTCGATATGTTGCGGTCGTATCATGCTGCGTTCTGTGAACCTAATTTTTGAGGTATAGGTTAATTTTTAATAAAAATAAAGGCGGGTCACGGTGTCTGTTTGGCACATTTTCTTGTTAAATCTGTCTTTAGGTGGCTATATGGATACAGTTTGGAGTCTTCTGTTTAATTATTTAGATTATCAATATAACGTTGAACATACAAATCTTGGAGAATTTCATTTAAGTAAATTCTCTTTCATTTTGATATTTTTTAGAAGTATCCATCTGTATGTATGAAATCATCATCCAACAAAATATAAGACTTTGTGTTTTAATAAAAAAACTAATGGGTAGGCCGCTGTCTCTTTGATTCACAGAACCTTGTATGAATTTGTTCAATAAATGATTTATTATCTTCCAGTATGGTAAAATAGAATTCTCTGTGTTGCTAGGTAATAAATATAAGTTCTATATTCATGGTGAATTGGTCGGGGATGTCTTGACACCTTGATATTCTAAAAAAAACAAATATGCACTAAAAATGCTAAAGACATGATGCTTTTGTTCTTCTAGCTCATTATAAATTATACAAATTAGTTAAATTTAATTAAAATATTGCAAAAGTTTTGTAAAGATAGCTTAATCATTTTTTATATGCCGCCAATCCCGCTGAGCCCTGTCAAGTCATGAATGAAAATTCAAATAGCATCTACAATAAACAAACAATAAACAATAATGAATACAGGATTAGTTTGACAGTACTTGAGACAATTAAATAAACTAGTATTTATTTTTCACATTTTCTAACTTTTAATGAATGATTGAAGATGTTAGCTTAATACACTTCCGAGCTTTATAACAAACGCCAAATAAATAAATAAATAAATATGGCACCACCCTATATTTTTGTCGTTAAGCTGGCAACCGGCTCCTCTTCAGATAACAGCGGGGTACCAGCCTAGATAATTTATCTATTTAAATGTGAATTATTATTGTTCATTAATGGTTGGTTGATAAGATCAAACGAGTTTTTAGATAATTATTTTTTGTAACACGATTTATAACGGAAAATGACAGTAAAAAAATGAAATAAAAGAAACGCTTCATCATACATGAGAATTCCACAAAATGGATTTGCAAATTGGTAAAATCTCACAATATTTCAGTCGAGTTTATAAATAAAATTTCGTATACAATGAACATTTGAAAAGTAATATCTTTAAAAACACAACAGATCTTTGCATGAATCTTTTTACGTCCATTCCTGATCATTGTAGATGTTATGAGTTTTAACTAATTTTTCAGAAAAATTATCTTTATCAAAGACCTGTTAAATCAAAATACAGGGACCTATGTCTTTTTCTACCAAATTGAATGAAACTCCTTATAATAATCTTTGTTGTTTGTTTAATACAATTTATTTTGATTAATTTCAAAGAACGACAAAAAGTAGTGTCACTGTGTGAAAAATAATCCAAACTTTGTGACATTTTTCTCATAAACACTTAAACTGAAGAATTAACAAGTTGCCATTCTATCTAATATACATTACAGGTCAATGAAAATATGTGCAGAAATAAAAATATGTATAGGTAAATCCATGAAATTATTAGAATATACAGGGTAATGCTAAAAACGCACTTTTTTTAGATGCAATTTGACTATTTCACGATTTTTATGTGATTACGTAATCAGCCACCGAGAAGTGTATTACATGTACATTGTGGACCCTAGGGTATGGAACGCCAAATTAACATATATTCAATTAATTGTACCTATCTTCAAATAATTGAAGATATCTTCAATCATTTGAAGATATCTTCAAATAAATTGAAGATATCTTCAATTCAATTGTACCTATCTTCAAATAAATAAAGATATCTTCATATCAATTGAACCTATCTTCAAATGAATTATACCTAGGTGCAATTAAATTGCACCTAGGTATAATTCAATTGTACCTATCTTCAATTGAATTGAAGATATCTTTAATTCACTTGAAGATAGGTCTAATTCCAACATCTCCATAATTCATTTGGAGATATCTCCAATTCATTTGAAGTTATCTTCAATTCATTTGAAGATATCTTCAATTCAATTACACCTATCTTCAATTGATTTATACCTATCTTCAATGCAATAATAGATATCTTCAATTCAGTTGTAAATAGGCACAATTGAATTGAAGATAGGTTTAATTCAATTGAAGATAGGTTCAATTCGATTGAAGATAGGTTCAATTCAATTGAAGATAGGTTTAATTGAATTGAAGATAGGTACAATTGAATTGAAGATAGGTACAATTGAATTGAAGATATCTTTAATTGTGCTGAATTGTACCTAGGTACAATTGAATTGAAGATAGGTATAATTGAATTGAAGATATCTATAATTCAATTGAAGATAGGTAAAATTCAATTGAAGATAGGTATAATTCAATTGAAGATATCTTCAATTATTTGAAGATAGGTACAATTAATTGAATATATGTTAATTTGGCGTTCCATACTAGGGGGTTGCTTTAGCATCTTGTGACGGGGATTTAAATTGGAAACCGAATCTATGCAATTAAGTCATAGCCGAAAAACTTGATACATACCCAAGTTATAAGCATACACAGATTCAATGACCAAATCTTTGCGATGGAAATTGCTATACGAACCTATGAAACTAGAGCTATGCTACATGTAACTAACTCAATTGATTATGTCAATTTTTTAATTAAATTTAATCTATATTTTAAACCTGTATATGTTAATTTCTGTCGTGCGTGTATGTAAACATATTGCATTTTTTAAAATAATTTTAAAGTTACATCCTTTAATCGTATTTGGGATTATAATATCCGGAATTAACTGTATTCTACAACGTCGCAACAGTTTTGACAGACAGACGACAAAGGAAAACTTTAGCTTTTTTTCAAATCCTCGATACTGCATGCCTTTGGGTCCTATTTATGATTTAATTTGCCATAACTTGGCATCTGTCGACCGTCCGTGGACTATTTAAGTACTTTTCCACATAAGCTTCAGGCAGGGAGTGGCTCATTGATAATTTCCACTTTTAGATTTTGGGGTATAGTTGCATTCATTTTACCATAAAAATAAACCCATTGCAGTTTTTACATTTTAAAATATAGTTGGCGCCTAGATATATTTTGGCTGGTTATATAGGAAAAACATTATGGTGGGATATTTTCCAATACTTTTCACTGTACAATGTATCCAAATTTTGACTGGTAATATCTCAAAAGCCTAAGCTTTACCTAAAAATGTATTGAGCCAAGACAAAGTTTATTGGGTTTGCCTGTATACCTAATTCTATACAAAATCAAAGCGCTAAAGCGTTAAAAGGCAGAGCCAAATCATAAACTTGAAACATAGCACATCAATTTTCTTTGTTTGCTCCGCATTCTTATACATTTGTTAAGAAATATGTAATTAGGCTACGCCCACTTGATCAAAGGTCAAAGGTAAACAATGCTTAAGTAAACATTAACGTGTATTGATATACGATAGGTAGTGCACATTAAAATGCATTTAATTTGGGGTATACAGATGTACCTCTTATTTTAGACAATCTGTATACAATTTAAAATACATTGAAACAATGAAAATACACAATTAATGTTGAATAGATCCTGTGGTAAGAATATTGGCTGGCCGATTTACCCTGTCTAGACGGAAAAAAAACGCGAAAATCAGATAGCTATATGACTCTATAAGGCTCTGCCTAAAAATTGTGTATTTGCCAAGTTATCGTTTTAGTATCTGCATTCATTCTAAGTAAAAACCCAAGTATAAAAGTAGTACTTAAACATTTAAATCCTCTAAAACCATTTGGGTAGTCCAAGTGCTTCTAATCAGATGGACCGACGGACACCAAAGTTATGAACAATTCCATTTTCAGATTCAGATTACACAAGACAGCATCCCTACAGCGCGACGGACGGACGGACGAAATGACCCGACTCGATCCTTGAACTTCATCTATTTACAAAATGGGAAGGACTGTAAACACGTGTCACAATTCATTGGTATACTATCTGTCCCCGCAGAGGCTGATGGATCATCCAAGACATAATTTAGGAGTGGATCTGGCTAAGTTAGTCATGTGCATATCATTTATATCGATCTTCAACATAAATGTGAGTATACTCGCTGAGAGGTACCCAAATATGTCCAAGTCCGGCTATTTTTTACATGCAAGATATTATGTGTGAAAAGTCATTGTGTCCTTCCTTTGTCACAGTTAAAGTTTCTTCAAAATCAGTTAGCAGTTTCGGGGTTACACTCCGTGTGACAAAAAAGTTCGTATGGACGGACGAACGGACAAACAGTGAGTAAGGTATAACGTACATGATCGGGAAATGGGGTAATGACAAATGACCCGGCCATTTTCAGACCAGCGACATTTTAGCTTTATTTTATAAATATCTTGGAACCATAATAAAATCAAATGGTACACTGCAATCTAACGGTGACCATTTATCAAAAAAAGCACGCAAAGTTTTATTCTCTATCAAATCTTATACTTCATTACTCAAAGATTTACCAGTTAAAGTTTCATGTAATCTCTTTGATACACTGGTAAAACCTATATTATGTTATAATTCAGAAATCTACTATATGGATATTTATCTAAAATACTATAGAGCAAAAGAACATGCCAGTTAAACACACAAGGATTTAGATATTTTTAATTTTATAGATAAAACACACATAGAAAAAGTACATTTACTCTTCTGTAAAAGTACATTAGGAACAAACAAATGCTCAACAAATGTTGTCAACAGAGCTGAACTAAATAGAAATCCATTAGAATGCTTCATAAACATTCAAACTTTAAAATACCTAGCAAGGTTAAATTATCAAGAGCTTAACCCTTTACTTAAAGAAGCTTTTGAGTTGACAAAACAGTTAGATTCAGAAGGAACTTACACATGGTATTCATATGCCAAAACTTTAACTAAAGATATTCATATGGACATAGAAGATTTTACTAATTGTACTAATTCTAAAATTCTTAGTAAACTTACAAATAATATTAAAAATAATGTAAATAAATTTTATAAAGATATCACACTTGATAAGATAAATAAATTTGATGAAAATAATAAGGCCTATTTATATAAATACTTCAAAACTGAGGATGAGGAGGAATATTATCTCTCCCATCCTAATTTCAAATACAGACAAACTTTCACAAAATTTAGAATATGTGACCACAAACTTCAAATTGAAGTTGGAAGGTATAATAAGATACCAAGAGATAAAAGATTATGTACTTTCTGTAATAAAATAGAAGATGAGAATCATTTCTTTTTACATTGTCAAAAAAACCAGGCGCTTCGAAATATAATGTTTGAAAAATTGAAAATAATAGATTATAATTTTGAATCTTTAAATGAAATAAATAAATTGAAATGGCTCTTAAATCCATCAACACCGGATCAAATCTCCATAGTTTATTCTTTTATTATACAGTCATTAGAACTGGGGAGAGAGGATACTCTATAGATAATTTACTATATTTTCTGTTGTTGTTCATGTTGTACATTGTATGTTTCAACTATGTATTCATGTTTGTATTGTAAATGTATGCTGTTATCCCTAATTGGGACATGTTTTGCATTAATAATAAACTATAATCGTGACCAATATATAGTAACAGCGACAATTAGCATATAGTCAAAATATAGCGACATTTACCTGTATGTATTTAAGCAAATAAAACAAAGATAGAATAAGTGAAAAAGAAAAGAATTTAGATTAATGTCCAATAGACAATAATATTAACGTAAAAATCCCAGACAAAAGTGAATAAACTTCTAGTAAACAGGCAAAACATGAATGTAATTAAGCTACAATAAAATAAATTCACACAGTAGATATAGTCATTATACTACATATACAATACTAGTACATTGACTCGAAATAAAAATTTTATACGGATGAGGCTTAGAAACAGGAAAACGCGAGGGTCTCCCGAGCATTTTCTTGTTTCGAGCCGAATTCGTATAAATGTAAATATACAGTTTTAAAAAGTACTTTGATATTAAAGTTCAAACTTGCATCACATAAAATTCATATGCATGTAAGAGGCATTATTTAGCTCAAAAGACACAAGTGGCTTATAATGCTTCCCATTTGCACATTTTAAAGATTAAGCCCCGTAACGTTAACCTCTTTCTATGCCCATCTAGTTTTGATAAAAAAGTTGGAAAAGTCCAATTGGCAAAATAAATTACTATAATTATATGCCCAAAAATGTCAATATATAGTGTTCGGGTTCGTTTGTCCGTCCGTTCATCCGTCCAAAATAAGTGTTGAGATGGGGCATTATGTCTTTCGGACGTATTCTTGTTTATTACAAATTGTCGTCTATGAATTTCTCTTTAAAACGTATATTTCTTATTGTAATGTCGCTGTATTTATATATGATATCAAGAAAAAACAATTAAATATGTCGCTGTTGTCCATTCGAATCCCTATTGTTTGTCGAAAAACACGTCCATCAAACTGAACAAATTTTGCTTGGCATTTATTTTGAACTTCGTCAACAAAACACAACCTTTGAAACTGGTGTAAATCCATGTATCTACAGAATACCCCAATAATGTAAGAGTTTAGAATTAAAAGCTGTTATTGTATTGCGAGTTCAAATATTTTTTTTTGTGAACTGGGATCAAAGTAGTCGGTCATTACCATATAAACCTAATGTAAAAAGAACATCAACCTTTATTTGGTCTTAAATTAGCATTGAACATGATTATATTGTCTCTGATGGTAGCATAATGACAAGAAAACCTTGAATAGGATGTAATCGCATCTTTAGTGTCCGAAATCGATTGCTCATATTTTAGTATTAAAGGCAACTCACTGCTTGAAAAATAGGGATTTTTATACCTTAAACAGCTTATTGCGCATGCGCACTAACAAATAAATTAATAAACCTAACATTTATTATTTGTGTCCTCATATAGGTGTCAAATGTCTAAAAAAAACCAAGATATGTAAAAAGAAAAAGTAGTTATGCACAAAAGATTATTAAGAAATGGCGCCATTCTAATTTCGCAGCGGCCATCTTAAAAATGGCCGAAATCAAGATGGCCAACTATGAATTCTGAACGATAATATAATGAAGCATGTTTGTACAAAATTTAATTCATGCTTTTATCGCGATGTGAAATATTTTGGTGAAAAATCAAGTTTATCCGCTCCACTAAAATATATTGTCTATAATGTACCTGCGTTTTCCATTCTTTTGGGGGAAAAAAACTGCGTTTAATCAGGTGTGTTTATCATAATTTGAGTTGTTCATATGAAATAGATGTATAAAGTGTGGAAAAATCAAAAGTTTTGATGCTGTTACAAGATGAAACTGATTTAGGGTTAAGAATTTCCTTCAGTTTTTTTCGAATTCTTTACGGTCCACATTTGATTGACACCATTTCTAGAATAACAGCACTCGAAATATTTCTTGGGGCCAGATTTAATTGCCGTCAGTATTGAAGTAAACAGAACCGAAAGAGGTTTAATGGTACATTTGGATGACCCCACAATGAAGCGCTGCTTGTATGGATTTTTATGTAATTTGGGAATCCAATACAGGAGTGGAATGTCATCATTATTGGCACAAACCCAGGGATTAAATAAAACTGATATTGGACATCCCTGCACAAATCGAAAGGCCGGAGGAGGAAATGACAGATAATAAAATCCAGTAGAAAGAAAACAAAATAAAGATTGTTTGATTAATTTTGACCAAAATCCTAACTTCAATGGTTTTTAAGAGATTGTAGGTAGAACACGACTAATGTTTTTCACGAAACATTTTGCATTGATGTAAACGGGAAATTGAATCGTAAAATGTACACTTGAGTTCTACTTGCAATATCTTAAAAAGCAGCGATGGAACGATTTTACTCAAAATTAAACAAACAATCTCTATTTTGTTTTCTTTTTACTGGATTTTATTTCGTGAAAATCGGTTGCAGAACAGCTCGGCAATAATGTTTTGAAATTGTTTCGATTTGCATTAAACGTACGGGGAATTTTCTATCTATGCGTAACTTTTTTTGACGAGTATATAAACAGGTTAGATAACAAATAATTGAAGCACTTTCTTTCATGTATACACTCAATTGGCAAAAAAGAGGCATAAATGCTAAAGGTTACAACTGCGCAAATGCAAACCTCTGCCACCGGTAATTTTTTTACCCCAAGATAAAGCGTGGAAAAAAATACAGATAGCAACGTGATTGGTTGATATAAAATAATATTTAAATAGATGAATGAATAAACTTCTGTTAAATATTGACAAAGAAATTCTGGTGCCAATCATGTGTATTCAGGGCGCTCGCATCTTTGAAAATTTTGGTTTTGAAAATAAAATCGAAAAATCACCCCCCTTTTTTCAACCTAAAATTACGTTCATTAACGCCGCATAGACATAGGTTTTTTATTGGCTAAAAATAAACGTTTGGATGTTAACTGAAAGATTTTGACCCATAGAAAGTGAAAATCGGTCAATAACTATTTTTTAAAAAATTGAATACAATTAAGGGTACCCCCTATGGAAAAATGCATTGTTAGCATTTGCGCAGTTGTATCCTATAGAAACTGCCTCTTTTGACGTTGCATTAATTGTTATAAAGCTTTCTTTGAATGGAATGTGACATATCGACGTGTAAATACAAATTATGACATTTGGTCTATATTTAGATTGCAAAAACCGGTCTATAGTCTGTTTCTTAATGCTGTTATAGGGAAAAGGAGAATATAGACGTAGGGACTCATAAAAAAATAATTCTGTTGTTATTATTAATCAAAGATTGGTTGTTTGCATTTTTTTATTTTGCTTAGATGCATAGGTAATTTTTGAACGCCAGTAAGTACACAAAAATGATTCAAACCAGGACAAAATTTTTAAAACGCCCTAAGCGAAAATTGTGTCCATATGTCCACAATAGGGGTGCATTAAAATTGTTAATTTGAAAAACCTAAAGAAATAATTCTCTGCTTAAAACTATTATAATATTTATGTATAGATGCAGATGTAACACATTGCACACAAAAACTCAAACTTTTTGTGCTACAAGAAGGTTATAGTCTGTTTCAAAATGCCGCAATTTTTCTATTTTCCAAAAATTTACAATATCTTTATATTTAGACCCATATTTTGGTCCAAATTGGCCAAAGGTATATCGAAAGTCAATCTCATCTGTAGATAATACATATGTCTTGTATAAAATATGGGGGAAATCTTAAGCTTGTAAAGAACGTTCTGGTAGAATACCGTATTTCCTCTAACAACCACTTAAAAATTTAGAATTTTCTTCCAAGAGGGGGGCTATTTAAAATCCGCTCTCCAGGGCTTTAACAAAAGGATTATTTTTTCTCACTAGTTATATAAAGTCTAGATATATTAAATATACTTTTGAAAAAAGAAAAGTATCCTTCTGATTTGTATGCAAAAAGTATAGGTTACAACTGCGCAAATGCAAACCTCTGCCACCGGTAATTTTTTTACCCCAAGATAAAGCGTGGAAAAAAATACAGATAGCAACGTGATTGGTTGATATAAAATAATATTTAAATAGATGAATGAATAAACTTCTGTTAAATATTGACAAAGAAATTCTGGTGCCAATCATGTGTATTCAGGGCGCTCGCATCTTTGAAAATTTTGGTTTTGAAAATAAAATCGAAAAATCACCCCCCTTTTTTCAACCTAAAATTACGTTCATTAACGCCGCATAGACATAGGTTTTTTATTGGCTAAAAATAAACGTTTGGATGTTAACTGAAAGATTTTGACCCATAGAAAGTGAAAATCGGTCAATAACTATTTTTTAAAAAATTGAATACAATTAAGGGTACCCCCTATGGAAAAATGCATTGTTAGCATTTGCGCAGTTGTATCCTATAGAAACTGCCTCTTTTGACGTTGCATTAATTGTTATAAAGCTTTCTTTGAATGGAATGTGACATATCGACGTGTAAATACAAATTATGACATTTGGTCTATATTTAGATTGCAAAAACCGGTCTATAGTCTGTTTCTTAATGCTGTTATAGGGAAAAGGAGAATATAGACGTAGGGACTCATAAAAAAATAATTCTGTTGTTATTATTAATCAAAGATTGGTTGTTTGCATTTTTTTATTTTGCTTAGATGCATAGGTAATTTTTGAACGCCAGTAAGTACACAAAAATGATTCAAACCAGGACAAAATTTTTAAAACGCCCTAAGCGAAAATTGTGTCCATATGTCCACAATAGGGGTGCATTAAAATTGTTAATTTGAAAAACCTAAAGAAATAATTCTCTGCTTAAAACTATTATAATATTTATGTATAGATGCAGATGTAACACATTGCACACAAAAACTCAAACTTTTTGTGCTACAAGAAGGTTATAGTCTGTTTCAAAATGCCGCAATTTTTCTATTTTCCAAAAATTTACAATATCTTTATATTTAGACCCATATTTTGGTCCAAATTGGCCAAAGGTATATCGAAAGTCAATCTCATCTGTAGATAATACATATGTCTTGTATAAAATATGGGGGAAATCTTAAGCTTGTAAAGAACGTTCTGGTAGAATACCGTATTTCCTCTAACAACCACTTAAAAATTTAGAATTTTCTTCCAAGAGGGGGGCTATTTAAAATCCGCTCTCCAGGGCTTTAACAAAAGGATTATTTTTTCTCACTAGTTATATAAAGTCTAGATATATTAAATATACTTTTGAAAAAAGAAAAGTATCCTTCTGATTTGTATGCAAAAAGTATAGGTTACAACTGCGCAAATGCAAACCTCTGCCACCGGTAATTTTTTTACCCCAAGATAAAGCGTGGAAAAAAATACAGATAGCAACGTGATTGGTTGATATAAAATAATATTTAAATAGATGAATGAATAAACTTCTGTTAAATATTGACAAAGAAATTCTGGTGCCAATCATGTGTATTCAGGGCGCTCGCATCTTTGAAAATTTTGGTTTTGAAAATAAAATCGAAAAATCACCCCCCTTTTTTCAACCTAAAATTACGTTCATTAACGCCGCATAGACATAGGTTTTTTATTGGCTAAAAATAAACGTTTGGATGTTAACTGAAAGATTTTGACCCATAGAAAGTGAAAATCGGTCAATAACTATTTTTTAAAAAATTGAATACAATTAAGGGTACCCCCTATGGAAAAATGCATTGTTAGCATTTGCGCAGTTGTATCCTATAGAAACTGCCTCTTTTGACGTTGCATTAATTGTTATAAAGCTTTCTTTGAATGGAATGTGACATATCGACGTGTAAATACAAATTATGACATTTGGTCTATATTTAGATTGCAAAAACCGGTCTATAGTCTGTTTCTTAATGCTGTTATAGGGAAAAGGAGAATATAGACGTAGGGACTCATAAAAAAATAATTCTGTTGTTATTATTAATCAAAGATTGGTTGTTTGCATTTTTTTATTTTGCTTAGATGCATAGGTAATTTTTGAACGCCAGTAAGTACACAAAAATGATTCAAACCAGGACAAAATTTTTAAAACGCCCTAAGCGAAAATTGTGTCCATATGTCCACAATAGGGGTGCATTAAAATTGTTAATTTGAAAAACCTAAAGAAATAATTCTCTGCTTAAAACTATTATAATATTTATGTATAGATGCAGATGTAACACATTGCACACAAAAACTCAAACTTTTTGTGCTACAAGAAGGTTATAGTCTGTTTCAAAATGCCGCAATTTTTCTATTTTCCAAAAATTTACAATATCTTTATATTTAGACCCATATTTTGGTCCAAATTGGCCAAAGGTATATCGAAAGTCAATCTCATCTGTAGATAATACATATGTCTTGTATAAAATATGGGGGAAATCTTAAGCTTGTAAAGAACGTTCTGGTAGAATACCGTATTTCCTCTAACAACCACTTAAAAATTTAGAATTTTCTTCCAAGAGGGGGGCTATTTAAAATCCGCTCTCCAGGGCTTTAACAAAAGGATTATTTTTTCTCACTAGTTATATAAAGTCTAGATATATTAAATATACTTTTGAAAAAAGAAAAGTATCCTTCTGATTTGTATGCAAAAAGTATAGGTTACAACTGCGCAAATGCAAACCTCTGCCACCGGTAATTTTTTTACCCCAAGATAAAGCGTGGAAAAAAATACAGATAGCAACGTGATTGGTTGATATAAAATAATATTTAAATAGATGAATGAATAAACTTCTGTTAAATATTGACAAAGAAATTCTGGTGCCAATCATGTGTATTCAGGGCGCTCGCATCTTTGAAAATTTTGGTTTTGAAAATAAAATCGAAAAATCACCCCCCTTTTTTCAACCTAAAATTACGTTCATTAACGCCGCATAGACATAGGTTTTTTATTGGCTAAAAATAAACGTTTGGATGTTAACTGAAAGATTTTGACCCATAGAAAGTGAAAATCGGTCAATAACTATTTTTTAAAAAATTGAATACAATTAAGGGTACCCCCTATGGAAAAATGCATTGTTAGCATTTGCGCAGTTGTATCCTATAGAAACTGCCTCTTTTGACGTTGCATTAATTGTTATAAAGCTTTCTTTGAATGGAATGTGACATATCGACGTGTAAATACAAATTATGACATTTGGTCTATATTTAGATTGCAAAAACCGGTCTATAGTCTGTTTCTTAATGCTGTTATAGGGAAAAGGAGAATATAGACGTAGGGACTCATAAAAAAATAATTCTGTTGTTATTATTAATCAAAGATTGGTTGTTTGCATTTTTTTATTTTGCTTAGATGCATAGGTAATTTTTGAACGCCAGTAAGTACACAAAAATGATTCAAACCAGGACAAAATTTTTAAAACGCCCTAAGCGAAAATTGTGTCCATATGTCCACAATAGGGGTGCATTAAAATTGTTAATTTGAAAAACCTAAAGAAATAATTCTCTGCTTAAAACTATTATAATATTTATGTATAGATGCAGATGTAACACATTGCACACAAAAACTCAAACTTTTTGTGCTACAAGAAGGTTATAGTCTGTTTCAAAATGCCGCAATTTTTCTATTTTCCAAAAATTTACAATATCTTTATATTTAGACCCATATTTTGGTCCAAATTGGCCAAAGGTATATCGAAAGTCAATCTCATCTGTAGATAATACATATGTCTTGTATAAAATATGGGGGAAATCTTAAGCTTGTAAAGAACGTTCTGGTAGAATACCGTATTTCCTCTAACAACCACTTAAAAATTTAGAATTTTCTTCCAAGAGGGGGGCTATTTAAAATCCGCTCTCCAGGGCTTTAACAAAAGGATTATTTTTTCTCACTAGTTATATAAAGTCTAGATATATTAAATATACTTTTGAAAAAAGAAAAGTATCCTTCTGATTTGTATGCAAAAAGTATAGGTTACAACTGCGCAAATGCAAACCTCTGCCACCGGTAATTTTTTTACCCCAAGATAAAGCGTGGAAAAAAATACAGATAGCAACGTGATTGGTTGATATAAAATAATATTTAAATAGATGAATGAATAAACTTCTGTTAAATATTGACAAAGAAATTCTGGTGCCAATCATGTGTATTCAGGGCGCTCGCATCTTTGAAAATTTTGGTTTTGAAAATAAAATCGAAAAATCACCCCCCTTTTTTCAACCTAAAATTACGTTCATTAACGCCGCATAGACATAGGTTTTTTATTGGCTAAAAATAAACGTTTGGATGTTAACTGAAAGATTTTGACCCATAGAAAGTGAAAATCGGTCAATAACTATTTTTTAAAAAATTGAATACAATTAAGGGTACCCCCTATGGAAAAATGCATTGTTAGCATTTGCGCAGTTGTATCCTATAGAAACTGCCTCTTTTGACGTTGCATTAATTGTTATAAAGCTTTCTTTGAATGGAATGTGACATATCGACGTGTAAATACAAATTATGACATTTGGTCTATATTTAGATTGCAAAAACCGGTCTATAGTCTGTTTCTTAATGCTGTTATAGGGAAAAGGAGAATATAGACGTAGGGACTCATAAAAAAATAATTCTGTTGTTATTATTAATCAAAGATTGGTTGTTTGCATTTTTTTATTTTGCTTAGATGCATAGGTAATTTTTGAACGCCAGTAAGTACACAAAAATGATTCAAACCAGGACAAAATTTTTAAAACGCCCTAAGCGAAAATTGTGTCCATATGTCCACAATAGGGGTGCATTAAAATTGTTAATTTGAAAAACCTAAAGAAATAATTCTCTGCTTAAAACTATTATAATATTTATGTATAGATGCAGATGTAACACATTGCACACAAAAACTCAAACTTTTTGTGCTACAAGAAGGTTATAGTCTGTTTCAAAATGCCGCAATTTTTCTATTTTCCAAAAATTTACAATATCTTTATATTTAGACCCATATTTTGGTCCAAATTGGCCAAAGGTATATCGAAAGTCAATCTCATCTGTAGATAATACATATGTCTTGTATAAAATATGGGGGAAATCTTAAGCTTGTAAAGAACGTTCTGGTAGAATACCGTATTTCCTCTAACAACCACTTAAAAATTTAGAATTTTCTTCCAAGAGGGGGGCTATTTAAAATCCGCTCTCCAGGGCTTTAACAAAAGGATTATTTTTTCTCACTAGTTATATAAAGTCTAGATATATTAAATATACTTTTGAAAAAAGAAAAGTATCCTTCTGATTTGTATGCAAAAAGTATAGGTTACAACTGCGCAAATGCAAACCTCTGCCACCGGTAATTTTTTTACCCCAAGATAAAGCGTGGAAAAAAATACAGATAGCAACGTGATTGGTTGATATAAAATAATATTTAAATAGATGAATGAATAAACTTCTGTTAAATATTGACAAAGAAATTCTGGTGCCAATCATGTGTATTCAGGGCGCTCGCATCTTTGAAAATTTTGGTTTTGAAAATAAAATCGAAAAATCACCCCCCTTTTTTCAACCTAAAATTACGTTCATTAACGCCGCATAGACATAGGTTTTTTATTGGCTAAAAATAAACGTTTGGATGTTAACTGAAAGATTTTGACCCATAGAAAGTGAAAATCGGTCAATAACTATTTTTTAAAAAATTGAATACAATTAAGGGTACCCCCTATGGAAAAATGCATTGTTAGCATTTGCGCAGTTGTATCCTATAGAAACTGCCTCTTTTGACGTTGCATTAATTGTTATAAAGCTTTCTTTGAATGGAATGTGACATATCGACGTGTAAATACAAATTATGACATTTGGTCTATATTTAGATTGCAAAAACCGGTCTATAGTCTGTTTCTTAATGCTGTTATAGGGAAAAGGAGAATATAGACGTAGGGACTCATAAAAAAATAATTCTGTTGTTATTATTAATCAAAGATTGGTTGTTTGCATTTTTTTATTTTGCTTAGATGCATAGGTAATTTTTGAACGCCAGTAAGTACACAAAAATGATTCAAACCAGGACAAAATTTTTAAAACGCCCTAAGCGAAAATTGTGTCCATATGTCCACAATAGGGGTGCATTAAAATTGTTAATTTGAAAAACCTAAAGAAATAATTCTCTGCTTAAAACTATTATAATATTTATGTATAGATGCAGATGTAACACATTGCACACAAAAACTCAAACTTTTTGTGCTACAAGAAGGTTATAGTCTGTTTCAAAATGCCGCAATTTTTCTATTTTCCAAAAATTTACAATATCTTTATATTTAGACCCATATTTTGGTCCAAATTGGCCAAAGGTATATCGAAAGTCAATCTCATCTGTAGATAATACATATGTCTTGTATAAAATATGGGGGAAATCTTAAGCTTGTAAAGAACGTTCTGGTAGAATACCGTATTTCCTCTAACAACCACTTAAAAATTTAGAATTTTCTTCCAAGAGGGGGGCTATTTAAAATCCGCTCTCCAGGGCTTTAACAAAAGGATTATTTTTTCTCACTAGTTATATAAAGTCTAGATATATTAAATATACTTTTGAAAAAAGAAAAGTATCCTTCTGATTTGTATGCAAAAAGTATAGGTTACAACTGCGCAAATGCAAACCTCTGCCACCGGTAATTTTTTTACCCCAAGATAAAGCGTGGAAAAAAATACAGATAGCAACGTGATTGGTTGATATAAAATAATATTTAAATAGATGAATGAATAAACTTCTGTTAAATATTGACAAAGAAATTCTGGTGCCAATCATGTGTATTCAGGGCGCTCGCATCTTTGAAAATTTTGGTTTTGAAAATAAAATCGAAAAATCACCCCCCTTTTTTCAACCTAAAATTACGTTCATTAACGCCGCATAGACATAGGTTTTTTATTGGCTAAAAATAAACGTTTGGATGTTAACTGAAAGATTTTGACCCATAGAAAGTGAAAATCGGTCAATAACTATTTTTTAAAAAATTGAATACAATTAAGGGTACCCCCTATGGAAAAATGCATTGTTAGCATTTGCGCAGTTGTATCCTATAGAAACTGCCTCTTTTGACGTTGCATTAATTGTTATAAAGCTTTCTTTGAATGGAATGTGACATATCGACGTGTAAATACAAATTATGACATTTGGTCTATATTTAGATTGCAAAAACCGGTCTATAGTCTGTTTCTTAATGCTGTTATAGGGAAAAGGAGAATATAGACGTAGGGACTCATAAAAAAATAATTCTGTTGTTATTATTAATCAAAGATTGGTTGTTTGCATTTTTTTATTTTGCTTAGATGCATAGGTAATTTTTGAACGCCAGTAAGTACACAAAAATGATTCAAACCAGGACAAAATTTTTAAAACGCCCTAAGCGAAAATTGTGTCCATATGTCCACAATAGGGGTGCATTAAAATTGTTAATTTGAAAAACCTAAAGAAATAATTCTCTGCTTAAAACTATTATAATATTTATGTATAGATGCAGATGTAACACATTGCACACAAAAACTCAAACTTTTTGTGCTACAAGAAGGTTATAGTCTGTTTCAAAATGCCGCAATTTTTCTATTTTCCAAAAATTTACAATATCTTTATATTTAGACCCATATTTTGGTCCAAATTGGCCAAAGGTATATCGAAAGTCAATCTCATCTGTAGATAATACATATGTCTTGTATAAAATATGGGGGAAATCTTAAGCTTGTAAAGAACGTTCTGGTAGAATACCGTATTTCCTCTAACAACCACTTAAAAATTTAGAATTTTCTTCCAAGAGGGGGGCTATTTAAAATCCGCTCTCCAGGGCTTTAACAAAAGGATTATTTTTTCTCACTAGTTATATAAAGTCTAGATATATTAAATATACTTTTGAAAAAAGAAAAGTATCCTTCTGATTTGTATGCAAAAAGTATAGGTTACAACTGCGCAAATGCAAACCTCTGCCACCGGTAATTTTTTTACCCCAAGATAAAGCGTGGAAAAAAATACAGATAGCAACGTGATTGGTTGATATAAAATAATATTTAAATAGATGAATGAATAAACTTCTGTTAAATATTGACAAAGAAATTCTGGTGCCAATCATGTGTATTCAGGGCGCTCGCATCTTTGAAAATTTTGGTTTTGAAAATAAAATCGAAAAATCACCCCCCTTTTTTCAACCTAAAATTACGTTCATTAACGCCGCATAGACATAGGTTTTTTATTGGCTAAAAATAAACGTTTGGATGTTAACTGAAAGATTTTGACCCATAGAAAGTGAAAATCGGTCAATAACTATTTTTTAAAAAATTGAATACAATTAAGGGTACCCCCTATGGAAAAATGCATTGTTAGCATTTGCGCAGTTGTATCCTATAGAAACTGCCTCTTTTGACGTTGCATTAATTGTTATAAAGCTTTCTTTGAATGGAATGTGACATATCGACGTGTAAATACAAATTATGACATTTGGTCTATATTTAGATTGCAAAAACCGGTCTATAGTCTGTTTCTTAATGCTGTTATAGGGAAAAGGAGAATATAGACGTAGGGACTCATAAAAAAATAATTCTGTTGTTATTATTAATCAAAGATTGGTTGTTTGCATTTTTTTATTTTGCTTAGATGCATAGGTAATTTTTGAACGCCAGTAAGTACACAAAAATGATTCAAACCAGGACAAAATTTTTAAAACGCCCTAAGCGAAAATTGTGTCCATATGTCCACAATAGGGGTGCATTAAAATTGTTAATTTGAAAAACCTAAAGAAATAATTCTCTGCTTAAAACTATTATAATATTTATGTATAGATGCAGATGTAACACATTGCACACAAAAACTCAAACTTTTTGTGCTACAAGAAGGTTATAGTCTGTTTCAAAATGCCGCAATTTTTCTATTTTCCAAAAATTTACAATATCTTTATATTTAGACCCATATTTTGGTCCAAATTGGCCAAAGGTATATCGAAAGTCAATCTCATCTGTAGATAATACATATGTCTTGTATAAAATATGGGGGAAATCTTAAGCTTGTAAAGAACGTTCTGGTAGAATACCGTATTTCCTCTAACAACCACTTAAAAATTTAGAATTTTCTTCCAAGAGGGGGGCTATTTAAAATCCGCTCTCCAGGGCTTTAACAAAAGGATTATTTTTTCTCACTAGTTATATAAAGTCTAGATATATTAAATATACTTTTGAAAAAAGAAAAGTATCCTTCTGATTTGTATGCAAAAAGTATAGGTTACAACTGCGCAAATGCAAACCTCTGCCACCGGTAATTTTTTTACCCCAAGATAAAGCGTGGAAAAAAATACAGATAGCAACGTGATTGGTTGATATAAAATAATATTTAAATAGATGAATGAATAAACTTCTGTTAAATATTGACAAAGAAATTCTGGTGCCAATCATGTGTATTCAGGGCGCTCGCATCTTTGAAAATTTTGGTTTTGAAAATAAAATCGAAAAATCACCCCCCTTTTTTCAACCTAAAATTACGTTCATTAACGCCGCATAGACATAGGTTTTTTATTGGCTAAAAATAAACGTTTGGATGTTAACTGAAAGATTTTGACCCATAGAAAGTGAAAATCGGTCAATAACTATTTTTTAAAAAATTGAATACAATTAAGGGTACCCCCTATGGAAAAATGCATTGTTAGCATTTGCGCAGTTGTATCCTATAGAAACTGCCTCTTTTGACGTTGCATTAATTGTTATAAAGCTTTCTTTGAATGGAATGTGACATATCGACGTGTAAATACAAATTATGACATTTGGTCTATATTTAGATTGCAAAAACCGGTCTATAGTCTGTTTCTTAATGCTGTTATAGGGAAAAGGAGAATATAGACGTAGGGACTCATAAAAAAATAATTCTGTTGTTATTATTAATCAAAGATTGGTTGTTTGCATTTTTTTATTTTGCTTAGATGCATAGGTAATTTTTGAACGCCAGTAAGTACACAAAAATGATTCAAACCAGGACAAAATTTTTAAAACGCCCTAAGCGAAAATTGTGTCCATATGTCCACAATAGGGGTGCATTAAAATTGTTAATTTGAAAAACCTAAAGAAATAATTCTCTGCTTAAAACTATTATAATATTTATGTATAGATGCAGATGTAACACATTGCACACAAAAACTCAAACTTTTTGTGCTACAAGAAGGTTATAGTCTGTTTCAAAATGCCGCAATTTTTCTATTTTCCAAAAATTTACAATATCTTTATATTTAGACCCATATTTTGGTCCAAATTGGCCAAAGGTATATCGAAAGTCAATCTCATCTGTAGATAATACATATGTCTTGTATAAAATATGGGGGAAATCTTAAGCTTGTAAAGAACGTTCTGGTAGAATACCGTATTTCCTCTAACAACCACTTAAAAATTTAGAATTTTCTTCCAAGAGGGGGGCTATTTAAAATCCGCTCTCCAGGGCTTTAACAAAAGGATTATTTTTTCTCACTAGTTATATAAAGTCTAGATATATTAAATATACTTTTGAAAAAAGAAAAGTATCCTTCTGATTTGTATGCAAAAAGTATAGGTTACAACTGCGCAAATGCAAACCTCTGCCACCGGTAATTTTTTTACCCCAAGATAAAGCGTGGAAAAAAATACAGATAGCAACGTGATTGGTTGATATAAAATAATATTTAAATAGATGAATGAATAAACTTCTGTTAAATATTGACAAAGAAATTCTGGTGCCAATCATGTGTATTCAGGGCGCTCGCATCTTTGAAAATTTTGGTTTTGAAAATAAAATCGAAAAATCACCCCCCTTTTTTCAACCTAAAATTACGTTCATTAACGCCGCATAGACATAGGTTTTTTATTGGCTAAAAATAAACGTTTGGATGTTAACTGAAAGATTTTGACCCATAGAAAGTGAAAATCGGTCAATAACTATTTTTTAAAAAATTGAATACAATTAAGGGTACCCCCTATGGAAAAATGCATTGTTAGCATTTGCGCAGTTGTATCCTATAGAAACTGCCTCTTTTGACGTTGCATTAATTGTTATAAAGCTTTCTTTGAATGGAATGTGACATATCGACGTGTAAATACAAATTATGACATTTGGTCTATATTTAGATTGCAAAAACCGGTCTATAGTCTGTTTCTTAATGCTGTTATAGGGAAAAGGAGAATATAGACGTAGGGACTCATAAAAAAATAATTCTGTTGTTATTATTAATCAAAGATTGGTTGTTTGCATTTTTTTATTTTGCTTAGATGCATAGGTAATTTTTGAACGCCAGTAAGTACACAAAAATGATTCAAACCAGGACAAAATTTTTAAAACGCCCTAAGCGAAAATTGTGTCCATATGTCCACAATAGGGGTGCATTAAAATTGTTAATTTGAAAAACCTAAAGAAATAATTCTCTGCTTAAAACTATTATAATATTTATGTATAGATGCAGATGTAACACATTGCACACAAAAACTCAAACTTTTTGTGCTACAAGAAGGTTATAGTCTGTTTCAAAATGCCGCAATTTTTCTATTTTCCAAAAATTTACAATATCTTTATATTTAGACCCATATTTTGGTCCAAATTGGCCAAAGGTATATCGAAAGTCAATCTCATCTGTAGATAATACATATGTCTTGTATAAAATATGGGGGAAATCTTAAGCTTGTAAAGAACGTTCTGGTAGAATACCGTATTTCCTCTAACAACCACTTAAAAATTTAGAATTTTCTTCCAAGAGGGGGGCTATTTAAAATCCGCTCTCCAGGGCTTTAACAAAAGGATTATTTTTTCTCACTAGTTATATAAAGTCTAGATATATTAAATATACTTTTGAAAAAAGAAAAGTATCCTTCTGATTTGTATGCAAAAAGTATAGGTTACAACTGCGCAAATGCAAACCTCTGCCACCGGTAATTTTTTTACCCCAAGATAAAGCGTGGAAAAAAATACAGATAGCAACGTGATTGGTTGATATAAAATAATATTTAAATAGATGAATGAATAAACTTCTGTTAAATATTGACAAAGAAATTCTGGTGCCAATCATGTGTATTCAGGGCGCTCGCATCTTTGAAAATTTTGGTTTTGAAAATAAAATCGAAAAATCACCCCCCTTTTTTCAACCTAAAATTACGTTCATTAACGCCGCATAGACATAGGTTTTTTATTGGCTAAAAATAAACGTTTGGATGTTAACTGAAAGATTTTGACCCATAGAAAGTGAAAATCGGTCAATAACTATTTTTTAAAAAATTGAATACAATTAAGGGTACCCCCTATGGAAAAATGCATTGTTAGCATTTGCGCAGTTGTATCCTATAGAAACTGCCTCTTTTGACGTTGCATTAATTGTTATAAAGCTTTCTTTGAATGGAATGTGACATATCGACGTGTAAATACAAATTATGACATTTGGTCTATATTTAGATTGCAAAAACCGGTCTATAGTCTGTTTCTTAATGCTGTTATAGGGAAAAGGAGAATATAGACGTAGGGACTCATAAAAAAATAATTCTGTTGTTATTATTAATCAAAGATTGGTTGTTTGCATTTTTTTATTTTGCTTAGATGCATAGGTAATTTTTGAACGCCAGTAAGTACACAAAAATGATTCAAACCAGGACAAAATTTTTAAAACGCCCTAAGCGAAAATTGTGTCCATATGTCCACAATAGGGGTGCATTAAAATTGTTAATTTGAAAAACCTAAAGAAATAATTCTCTGCTTAAAACTATTATAATATTTATGTATAGATGCAGATGTAACACATTGCACACAAAAACTCAAACTTTTTGTGCTACAAGAAGGTTATAGTCTGTTTCAAAATGCCGCAATTTTTCTATTTTCCAAAAATTTACAATATCTTTATATTTAGACCCATATTTTGGTCCAAATTGGCCAAAGGTATATCGAAAGTCAATCTCATCTGTAGATAATACATATGTCTTGTATAAAATATGGGGGAAATCTTAAGCTTGTAAAGAACGTTCTGGTAGAATACCGTATTTCCTCTAACAACCACTTAAAAATTTAGAATTTTCTTCCAAGAGGGGGGCTATTTAAAATCCGCTCTCCAGGGCTTTAACAAAAGGATTATTTTTTCTCACTAGTTATATAAAGTCTAGATATATTAAATATACTTTTGAAAAAAGAAAAGTATCCTTCTGATTTGTATGCAAAAAGTATAGGTTACAACTGCGCAAATGCAAACCTCTGCCACCGGTAATTTTTTTACCCCAAGATAAAGCGTGGAAAAAAATACAGATAGCAACGTGATTGGTTGATATAAAATAATATTTAAATAGATGAATGAATAAACTTCTGTTAAATATTGACAAAGAAATTCTGGTGCCAATCATGTGTATTCAGGGCGCTCGCATCTTTGAAAATTTTGGTTTTGAAAATAAAATCGAAAAATCACCCCCCTTTTTTCAACCTAAAATTACGTTCATTAACGCCGCATAGACATAGGTTTTTTATTGGCTAAAAATAAACGTTTGGATGTTAACTGAAAGATTTTGACCCATAGAAAGTGAAAATCGGTCAATAACTATTTTTTAAAAAATTGAATACAATTAAGGGTACCCCCTATGGAAAAATGCATTGTTAGCATTTGCGCAGTTGTATCCTATAGAAACTGCCTCTTTTGACGTTGCATTAATTGTTATAAAGCTTTCTTTGAATGGAATGTGACATATCGACGTGTAAATACAAATTATGACATTTGGTCTATATTTAGATTGCAAAAACCGGTCTATAGTCTGTTTCTTAATGCTGTTATAGGGAAAAGGAGAATATAGACGTAGGGACTCATAAAAAAATAATTCTGTTGTTATTATTAATCAAAGATTGGTTGTTTGCATTTTTTTATTTTGCTTAGATGCATAGGTAATTTTTGAACGCCAGTAAGTACACAAAAATGATTCAAACCAGGACAAAATTTTTAAAACGCCCTAAGCGAAAATTGTGTCCATATGTCCACAATAGGGGTGCATTAAAATTGTTAATTTGAAAAACCTAAAGAAATAATTCTCTGCTTAAAACTATTATAATATTTATGTATAGATGCAGATGTAACACATTGCACACAAAAACTCAAACTTTTTGTGCTACAAGAAGGTTATAGTCTGTTTCAAAATGCCGCAATTTTTCTATTTTCCAAAAATTTACAATATCTTTATATTTAGACCCATATTTTGGTCCAAATTGGCCAAAGGTATATCGAAAGTCAATCTCATCTGTAGATAATACATATGTCTTGTATAAAATATGGGGGAAATCTTAAGCTTGTAAAGAACGTTCTGGTAGAATACCGTATTTCCTCTAACAACCACTTAAAAATTTAGAATTTTCTTCCAAGAGGGGGGCTATTTAAAATCCGCTCTCCAGGGCTTTAACAAAAGGATTATTTTTTCTCACTAGTTATATAAAGTCTAGATATATTAAATATACTTTTGAAAAAAGAAAAGTATCCTTCTGATTTGTATGCAAAAAGTATAGGTTACAACTGCGCAAATGCAAACCTCTGCCACCGGTAATTTTTTTACCCCAAGATAAAGCGTGGAAAAAAATACAGATAGCAACGTGATTGGTTGATATAAAATAATATTTAAATAGATGAATGAATAAACTTCTGTTAAATATTGACAAAGAAATTCTGGTGCCAATCATGTGTATTCAGGGCGCTCGCATCTTTGAAAATTTTGGTTTTGAAAATAAAATCGAAAAATCACCCCCCTTTTTTCAACCTAAAATTACGTTCATTAACGCCGCATAGACATAGGTTTTTTATTGGCTAAAAATAAACGTTTGGATGTTAACTGAAAGATTTTGACCCATAGAAAGTGAAAATCGGTCAATAACTATTTTTTAAAAAATTGAATACAATTAAGGGTACCCCCTATGGAAAAATGCATTGTTAGCATTTGCGCAGTTGTATCCTATAGAAACTGCCTCTTTTGACGTTGCATTAATTGTTATAAAGCTTTCTTTGAATGGAATGTGACATATCGACGTGTAAATACAAATTATGACATTTGGTCTATATTTAGATTGCAAAAACCGGTCTATAGTCTGTTTCTTAATGCTGTTATAGGGAAAAGGAGAATATAGACGTAGGGACTCATAAAAAAATAATTCTGTTGTTATTATTAATCAAAGATTGGTTGTTTGCATTTTTTTATTTTGCTTAGATGCATAGGTAATTTTTGAACGCCAGTAAGTACACAAAAATGATTCAAACCAGGACAAAATTTTTAAAACGCCCTAAGCGAAAATTGTGTCCATATGTCCACAATAGGGGTGCATTAAAATTGTTAATTTGAAAAACCTAAAGAAATAATTCTCTGCTTAAAACTATTATAATATTTATGTATAGATGCAGATGTAACACATTGCACACAAAAACTCAAACTTTTTGTGCTACAAGAAGGTTATAGTCTGTTTCAAAATGCCGCAATTTTTCTATTTTCCAAAAATTTACAATATCTTTATATTTAGACCCATATTTTGGTCCAAATTGGCCAAAGGTATATCGAAAGTCAATCTCATCTGTAGATAATACATATGTCTTGTATAAAATATGGGGGAAATCTTAAGCTTGTAAAGAACGTTCTGGTAGAATACCGTATTTCCTCTAACAACCACTTAAAAATTTAGAATTTTCTTCCAAGAGGGGGGCTATTTAAAATCCGCTCTCCAGGGCTTTAACAAAAGGATTATTTTTTCTCACTAGTTATATAAAGTCTAGATATATTAAATATACTTTTGAAAAAAGAAAAGTATCCTTCTGATTTGTATGCAAAAAGTATAGGTTACAACTGCGCAAATGCAAACCTCTGCCACCGGTAATTTTTTTACCCCAAGATAAAGCGTGGAAAAAAATACAGATAGCAACGTGATTGGTTGATATAAAATAATATTTAAATAGATGAATGAATAAACTTCTGTTAAATATTGACAAAGAAATTCTGGTGCCAATCATGTGTATTCAGGGCGCTCGCATCTTTGAAAATTTTGGTTTTGAAAATAAAATCGAAAAATCACCCCCCTTTTTTCAACCTAAAATTACGTTCATTAACGCCGCATAGACATAGGTTTTTTATTGGCTAAAAATAAACGTTTGGATGTTAACTGAAAGATTTTGACCCATAGAAAGTGAAAATCGGTCAATAACTATTTTTTAAAAAATTGAATACAAGGGTACCCCCTATGGAAAAATGCATTGTTAGCATTTGCGCAGTTGTATCCTAAAATGATTACTAGTATATATTGGTTTTAGTTTTTTGCACTTAAATGTTTTCGGATTTCTACACTCAATCAAATCGTTTACTTTCTTTTATGAAGCTTTGGACAGCTTGGACAAGTTCCATGTTTTGAATATAGGAACATGTCCTACTACCAAATAATATATTATTGATATTAAAGTCAATTCCATAAGAAACAAAAGTTTCTCTCAAATATCGTCTTATTACTGTGTAATCAGGACAATACAAGAAGAAATGATCAGCATCTTCTATGTCATGTCCACAGTTCGGACAGGCGGGATTATCTGTAAGGTAATAACCCAGTAAGTGACTGTTCAGATTGCTGGCATCATTACGTATTTGACAGAGAATTATATTTTCCCTTCTGTTTCCCTCGTTGAAATAACCAGGAGGAGGGTCAAGATTTGTATCAAGTCTCCTTCGGAATATTCCAACGGAGGAACTAAATTAAGTGGATTCTGGTAGACTATTCCAGAGTCTAAATGTACTTGGAACAAAGCTATTACTATACGAGAAGTATTGCAAAATGGTAGACGGAAATTATTCTCAGAAACCACATGTCGTAAGTTATATTCATGAATAGTCTCTGAGAGAGGATAAATCTATTCTCCAAGATACAAGTTTGTGTTTTTCACGTCTTTTATAGAGTGGTTCCCAACCCAGTTCTTCGTATAACTTAGTCCTGGATGAGTTCACTCTAAGCCCAGTAATAATCCGTGCGGCCTCAACTTGTACACTCTCTAAAAAAAATTTTTCATAAAGTGTGCAATTACTACGGAAGCTTATTAGGGACACCTACGATCTATTCAAATAATAATACTACATGTATATTCTAATTGGAAATCCTCCACAAATGTTAGAATTAACAAACTTTTGTTAACCAAAGAAAGCTCTTCACTTATGACTGAAAGTTGCATAGCCAAGATTTTATGACATTATTTTACATGTCATCCCGCTAATGCAATATATATCTCGCAACTTATTGTTTGAACTTGAATTGACATTCGGGCGGACGTGTAAAACGTGTAATCTTTATGATCTGCCAATTCTTGTATTTAAATCACGTGCTGACTGTAACCTATAGTCCATAGCCCGGCTTTGATTCATTAGAATCTTCTCGAGAATCGTGCTGACTTAGAAAATACTACGAACTACACAGTCATGATTTTTTTTAATTATCTCTTTCTAAACTTAATAGTAGAAACTGGATATTTCGAGAGAATACAGCGTCATTGATTCACGTGGAACTCACAACACAACAAAAGGCGATATTAATTGATTTTGCTTATTAGGCCGACGGTGATATAAGGGCCATAATAGAAACAAAAACATGTTTTATAATGTAATGTACTGTATGCCATAGTTGTGCATGTCTTGAGTTGCATTAATAAACTAGCTAAACGACAAAAGATGGATATAAAACAAAGTAAAACTTTCATACATATCTTAAGTACCTTGCAATTGCAGAATTGATATCAATAAACATATTTTGTCATAATTATAGATCATGGATTGGTATTCCCGTTGGTTTATGAAAATATGCCAGTCTGCTTTAAAAAAGCATGACCAATAGACGTCTTCATAGACAAAAGCGCAATGAAAAGGCCATTTACAAAAAGGTCTATTATCGAATAACAAATGAAAGTTAAAGGCGCTTTCAAAGGGCTTACGTAAAGCTAAGGAACTTGGAAAACAATATTGACAAATAAATCAATATCCAATAATGAAAAATTACAGCTTAGTAAGGGATACCAGACAATTGAAATCACAATATATATCAGACTCTAATGAGCTAGCAAGGCAATTAAGATATAAATATCAATTAACTAATTGTGATAGAGACATAATCATAAATTCTGGGGAAATCAGGCTATTAACCCCTATTCGCAAACAATGCAACAGAAACTTAGATATTAAATCGATAATCTACGTATTGAACAGTACTTGACAAAAATAAGCAAGTCAGAAAGGAAATGCAATTAGATAAATGAAAAGCAACACAGATAATGATCATTAAAAATGCTGACAAAACAACACAATTGACATTTTTGATAGAACGGAATATATCAACGAAAAAAGGCGATATTTATTGATTTTGCTTATAATGCCATAGTTGTACTAGTCTTGAGTTGCATGATTTAACGCAATAAACTTCAAAAGATCGATATAAATCAAAGTCAAATGACGATAGATGAAATCATAAGTAACTTGCAGTTGCTGAATTGATATAAATAAACATATTATGACATAATAGTAGATCATTGACCTGGTATTCCCGCCAGTTTACCTCATTGTGAAAACTGATTGGTCTAAAATATTTGAGGGCGTGTTTGGTTTTCCCCAAAAAACTTATGAAAAGGTTATCTGCCAGTCGGCTTTTAAAAAGCATGGCTCATACACGTCTTTATAGACAAAAGCGCAATGAAAAGGCCATCCTGAAAAAGGTCTATTATCAAATAACTAATGAAAATTAAAAGCGCTATAAAAAGGATTACATATAGCTGAGAAATTGTAAAAAATATTTACAAATAAATCAATATCCAATAATAAAATTATAGCGCTTAGCAAGGGATACCAGACAATTGAACTCACAATTTATATCAGACTCTAATGAGCTGGCAAGGAAATTAAGGTGTAAATATCAATTCACGAACGGTGATATTGACATTATCATACGTTCCGGGGAAATCAGGTTATTTACCCCCCTTTCGCAAACAATGCAACAGAAACTTAGATATTAAATCAATAATTTGCGTATTGAACAGTACTTGACAAAAATAAGCAAGTCAAATGGAAATGCAGTTAGATAATTGAAAAGCAACATAATACTGATCATTAGATTAGCCGACAAAACAACATCACTGTCGTTTTTGACAGGACGGAATATATCAACGAAAGGAAGAGATAAAGAGTGTGAAACATTGAACTTACGCCACAATAAACAAAATAAAGAAAGAAATGCACGCAAAGGATTTTATTGACAAGATAACCCATGCAATCAGACAAAGATTATATTTCTTTCCAAATCACATAAAGTTACACCATATTTCATCAATGAAAGAGAAAATGACGGAACAATATACGTTTTAACGAAACACATAACATCCGAAGCTATTGATTATAAAGATGACAAATGAACGATGCAAACCTTTTATTGACAGAAAACCTATGATGACAAGCATCGACACAAGAACCCGTAAGAGATGGATATTGAAAATAAAATAAATCATCCTTAAAACAAATAATAATAATAGATCGCTAAGGTGTCGGACCCTTAATAAAATGTCAGTGCAACATAATCTGTTAAAGATGAGACAATATACGACATACATGAATACTATATTAACATGAAATCAGTATTTTATGGCTTGGTCCCTGATGATGAACATGGCCAAGGTCAATTAGTATTAGCTAATTGGTCTAAATAGATGTTCGAAACACCTAGTGATCTAATAAGTTGGGGTGCAGAAATTGGATATAGCCTCCTATTACTTATAACGAGATAGTAAGTCGCCGGGGCGAGATAGTAAGTCGCCGGGGCGAGATAGTAAGTCGCCGGGGCGAGATAGTAACTCGCCGCGGCGAGAATTTTTTTTTTTATGCGTGTCCCTAATAAGCTTCCGTAAATTACTGTGCTATTACTGTTACAACCAAAACCTAGTTCAGCTGTTCAAATTCATTTCAAATTCCCAAGCAATTCGAGGTCAAATGATTAATATCATTTCATACGTATGAATAAATTCCCCGCCTGTCAATTTCATGTCAGGTATAAATGGGCGTGTCACAGCCCCCGCCCCCGGAATACCGAATACCGTTTAAAAAAAGGACAGAATACCGTTAAAAAGACTGGAATACCGAATACTCTAAAAATCACGGCGTACGCGTACAAAATTGTACCAAAAGCCTAAAAATTCGGAACATCGCGTACCGCGTACCACACATTGGCGTACCGATACCGCGTACCAAAAGGGCTGTGACACCCTCATAAATGGACATGCATGCCGTCGACTGTATGTAGTATGTTCCGGGTATTATTAATATCTTTTCCATTGGAATCGGCTTACTATGTTTAAGATTATCATTGCTTATTATATTCCCTTCAGAGACTGAATTTTACAGACCCCATGAAAAACAATCAAAAATCACATCCCGCATAGACTTCTTAGACAAAAAATATGAAAAAACCCTGTTTGTTGGAACCTCCCTACCACGACCGATAGAGGGCGCTGAATTATTCGAGTTACCCACCAGCGAGAGATTCCCCGCACTTATCATATTTCTTCCTAAAATTAAATTGGAATGCAATTAAAACGATGTAAAAGGGTGTCATAGATGTCTAATTTAAAAAAATCTTTGAACAGCGATAAAAGAAAATCTCCAGTACAGCTCTTATGGTCGATATATATATACAGTCCGAAAACCGGTGGTATTTTAAACAATAGAATGTGAGCTCTTCATCGGAAAAGATAGGAAAGTCAATAAACCATTTTCATATTTCAGGGACTGCTGAATAATTTAGTATTTTTTGGACTGAACCTGACCCGACATGGACTGGTTTACCATTTTTTGTATAATTGAGCAAAGGAAAAATAGTAAAGTTTTAACACATTATTTTAGGAAATCTAGATTAAAATTATTGAAATTATTGGTTTTAGCAAATAATGTGTCTAAAGAGGATTCGTTACTGTCTTTCTGAATGCAAATATGTCATAGAGCAAAAAGTTCAGGTAGAATGACCACATGCCCTTTTACACTTATTTTAAGCTAAAAATAGTTCCAAATCAACATCTTATTGATGTATCCTTATTTTTTAGTTCAAATCCATCAAGATTACAAATGAAACATTTGTAAGAAAACATTACAAAATCAAGTTTATTCTGACCTTATTGATGCAATATTTTTGTTTGTCCTACTCAGGAAAAGATAACTCTCTAAAAAGTGTTGAGAAGGACTAAAATAATTAGTCATCCCAGAAATATGAAAATAGTCTATTCGAATGTTTATCCTGGTTGTCAAGTGAATCAAAAGTTCTTTTTAATACAAAATTTCTTCCAATTTTAAGTTATGCTGATAAAATAAACTTTTTTGAATTAAAAAGAGTTTTTAAAAGTAACAGATTGCATTTTAATGCATGTTATTATGTGGATATTTATGAAATGCATACGGTGCAAACTGAAATGGATCGCACAACTTTAACTTTTATATAAAAAATTGAAAAAAATCACGCTATTTGTTTAAATGTATATCTTCCCATCTGCAAATTTTCAGACATGTACTGCAAGAGGTAAAGCCAAAATAAGTTAACACAGAGACATGTCTCGCCTGTCGCAACTGGACACAGTATAAAATGAAGTAAAAATCCTCCTTAAGTACATAAGTAAAAAGTAAAAAAGTGTAAAATCTCAAAGTCAGTAGACCGTGACTGCAGGATCATACAGGTGAAATCCTTTAAAAACTAACCTGTACTGATGCTGATGCAACTGCATACCAAATATCAATGGTGTAACATATCTGCTTCATGTTAAACAGACTTAAGAAAATAGGTTAACCTCGGCCAAATCAGTGTAAAATTTCAAAGTCAGTAGACCGTGACTGCAGGAGCACACAGGTGAAATCCTTTAAAAACTGATCTGTACTGATGCTGATGCAACTGCATACCAAATATCAATGGTGTAACATAACTGCTTCATGTTAAACAGACTTTAGAAAAAAGGTTAACCTCGGCCAAATCAGTGTAAAATTTCAAAGTCAGTAGACCGTGACTGCAGGAGCATACAGGTGAAATCCTCTTAAAACTGATCTGTACTGATGCTGATGCAACTGCATACCAAATATCAATGGTGTAACATAACTGCTTCATGTTAAACAGACTTAAGAAAAAAGGTTAACCTCGGCCAAATCAGTATAAAATTTCAAAGTCAGTAGACCGTGACTGCAGGAGCATACAGGTGAAATCCTTTTAAAACTGATCTGTACTGATGCTGATGCATCTGCATACCAAATATCAATGGTGTAACATAATTAGTTCACACAAAACAGACTTAAGCAAAAACTTTAACCAATTGTGGACGCCGCCGCCGCCGTCGCCGTCGCCGCCGGAATCACCATACCTAAGTCTCGCCTTTTGCGACATTCGTCGCAGGCGAGACAATAAAATTAAGAAAAAGACCTATTTTTCTAGTCCGTCTTGACAACCTTCTTTTTAAAAGTACACGATTTACCTGTTGAATTCGATTATGTCATAGAACATGTTTACCTTTTTGACCGGTATCCGTAAATTGGGATCAACATTATGTGAATTTGCATTGTATTGGAGTAAATCTCCAATTCAATATTCAGTCATCCGTTTTAAAAATAAGAATGCCTCCCATTTATCATGTTTATAATTTATTAAAGATAGAACTTGGTTGTGCCCCTTGAAAGTTTTTCATAGTTACACATTGAATTCAAATGGATCGTTATATGATAACAGTAAAATATAATTTTCAAACTAATATCTGTCGAAAGAAATGGTAATAACCTAACTTTCCCACAAGTTTCGAAAATGTACTGCAGGTATTACGCCTTGTGTGATTTTTTAAAGGTTGAGTTGACATTTTAATTTTTTCCAACGGCCAATAAGTTTCACTCGATTTGTTAAAATATGCACTTTTGTTGACCTTATAAACAACTGTTTACGCAACAGAAAAGATTCGTTAATAACATAACATGTCCAACGTATATGATAGTAGTCAAATCCATGCGTAATAAATGAAAATTAAAGATTGTTTATATGCCGTCGCCATCGTTGTTGTCATCGTTAAAAATTTAAAAAACACATTAGCTGTTTTCTGCAGGGGAGATAATTGAATACCACTAGATATTAGACTGTATATCGGTTTGTCGAGCGGTAAAATTGTATTAACAGAGCGGCATCTCCGCACCGTGAACATGCATTATTTACAGTTCATGAATTTTTCGTCTGTGTAGTAAATATGAAAACAAAATACCTTATTCTTATAAATGTATATTATTTGAAATAATTAATTAAATTCGACACAAATTTGTGACGGAACTTGACAAGTCTCAATTAGCAGTTCCATATGGCAGTTCCAAACTGAGATAATTTTTAATTTTCTCAGTTCCAAATGAATGTTAAAAGTCTATTTAAAGCGTATCTGCACATTTCTAGATTGCTATGTCCCTTCCTGCTTTTTTACATATTATGTTATCTAATCCAGCATTATTTGATTTTAATTCATTTGTTGATCATTTTTTTTAACCATGCCGATTGGCACACGTCAATGCATTGCGCATGCGTGAAATGGGGCATCGCGAGAAGTCAATATTTTGTTGATATTAGAATATTTTCATCAACTTTTGTAACTGTTCAGCCCAATAAATAATCTGAATTGTAATATGATTATTATATCCTTCTTACACGGTCATACGATATGTTCAAAACACAGAATAGATCAAAAATTAATTTTGTGTCCGTGTGTCCGGACACAAAATGCATGCCATATAAATTTTGCACCGAAATTGTGCCACTAATGAAAGTATAATGCGCATGCTTACAGCTCATCTACATCTCATGAATATGAATTTTTGTAAAGCTTTACAAATATTATATATTTTTCAATTTATGAAGTAATAAGATAGCCTAGTGGCATTTTGAACGTTTGTATCTTTCTAAATAAACAAAACGAATAGTCTGGCGACAATATATTGGTTTTACAAAAAAATAATTTTTCGTAGACAATATGCCTTTAACGCTAGATTGTTAAATTTGATAGTTAAATTTAAGTGTGTTGTCTTTATTCAATATGAATTTTATATCTACTCTCTAGCCCAATAGACTAGCCAATTTTAAGTGTATTGTGTTTTTCAAATATAGAGAACTGTTCCATCAAATGTGTTAACGGTTCAGTACTACTCACTCAGTTGTAGTGATATAAAGAGTTCAGCAGTGGACTGATATGTTTGAAAGTTAAGTACTGTGACTGATTCGTTGAGCTGTGTTAAGAGATCAGCAACAAGTAACTGGTTCACTTGTCGGTTGAACATGATTAAAGAGTTCAGCAGTTAAGTGATCCGTTGGAACGATTGCTTCTCACAAGTAGGTATTATACTGATTCGCTGAACTGTGTTAAAAGAGCTAGTTCAGCACTAATCGTAAATAGTTCACAGCTGGTCACTTATCATAAATGGTGAACTGGTCCATTGTACTGAGTTCAGCACTTCTCACAAAAAGACTACTTGCTCTTATATTTTTGTACTGACAGTGGACTGTTCCAAATAGCATTGTATTTATTTCAGTTTAAGGAAGTTAACTTTGCAAACAAGCACAAGCTTTTCTATATATGGCATTGTTTTCATTATGTAAGGCAAAATCATGAAAATTTTTGGGTTTTTAACCTGAAAAGAGCCATTGCACCATTTAGGAGCCACCTGACATCTTTGACTTAATGGCGACTTGCGTAGAGCTTTGGATTGTGAAGAGTCTAAGACACATCTGATTTGTTCTATTAGACATATTCTTTTAATTTATAAGGCTAAAAAAATGAGACAGAATTGGCTGCATAGAAATCTTGCCATACTATAGCACGCGACAGTCACAAAAACCCAATAAACTGAGTTTATCGACCGTAAACTATAGTTAGCGGTCGATAAACTGGGTTTATCACTCGCTAACTATAGTTTGCTGATGCTAATGATAATTTCAGTTGTTTGAAATTTATCATTAGCGGTCGATAATGGGGTTTTCAAATGCTAATTAGGGTTTCTCGGTGATAAACCGAATTTATCGGTGATAAACTGAGTTTATCGGCGATAAACTGAGTTTATCGATGATAAACTGAGTTTATCGGCGATAAACTCAGTTTATCAACCGCAAACTATAGTTTACGGTCGATAAATGCTGTTTTGCGTTGATAAAGTAGCATTTGCGCCGCGCAAACTAAAATAACCGAGTGAACTATGGTTTACGTTCTATAAAATAGTTTATTATGCGGTTGCTATTGCATGCTATGAATATGTCATGTGGTTTGGAAAGTATCAATAACAGAAACTAAGTAAGCGTGCTTTCATACCCTACGAGTTCAATTAATATTATTCCTGAGGAGTACCTATTGAGGTACAACAAGCATTGTAAAGATAATTTGCATGTATATGAATGCCATAACAAGATTCCGTTAAACTTAGAAATATGAAATGCAGAATTCAAGATTTTCTTAGTCAAAAGGGTCGCACCTTTTATAAAAAAAATACAGACAAAAAATCCTAAATATATGCACAACTTTACGAAGTGTACTTCTTGCATACCAAGTTTCATTTATTTCTGCTAAGTAGTTTCAGAGGATTTGCGTCCATAAAATATGATTACAGACGGGTGGGATGGGCTGACGCTCGAGTCAGTCAAAAACAACTTTGCATTGTAGGTTATAAAACCCTGATAAACCAAGTTTGTTTAATTAACATTAGCTGTCGACTATTGAAATTTTCAATGCTAATAAGGGTTCCTGGGTGCTAAACTGTATGGCATGCGACAGTCACAAAACCCCATAAACTGAGTTTATCGACCGTAAACTGTAGTTAGCGGTCGATAAACTGGGTTTATCACTCGCTAATAATAGTTTGCTGATGCTAATGATAATTTCAGTTGTTTGAAATTTATCATTAGCGGTCGATAATGGGGTTTTCAAATGCTAATTAGGGTTTCTCGGTGATAAACCGAATTTATCGGTGATAAACTGAGTTTATCGGCGATAAACTGAGTTTATCAACCGCAAACTATAGTTTACGGTCGATAAATGTTGTGTTGCGTTGATAAAATAGCATTTGCACCGCGCAAACTAACGTTATCGCTGATAATCTTGGTTTCACGAACGTTAACTATAGTTAGCGTGCGATAAACCCAGTTTATCAACAGCAAACTATAGTTTACGGTCGATAAATGTGGTTTATCAGGTTTTTGTTATTATCGCGTGCCATTAGAAATCACCATGTCAAATATCATACCTCGCAAGTGCAACAGAGCTTTGATAATTAAGTAAAACGTTCGATTTTCCTGTTTTTATTATTGAAATGTAATAGTTATGTAATTGTCGGACAACGCAGCATAGTATTTGTAAGATTTCTTTGCCAGATATATGCAAAGCTGAAGCGTTATCATGTTTAGAAAAGAATTCCGCCTAAACTGGTGCTATGGACCGTCCTGAACTTGCAGCGCTATATGTGATGGTGAGCTTCATGTTGAAGGCATCGTTGTGAATATATGCCCCAAAATATGGGCTATAAAAGTCGCATTGAAGACTGCTGGCTGTATTTCATTGCAGATGTTTTAAGGTGTCATTGGTTGGTATTATTGATTGTGTCGCGTACACAAAGCATCGATCAATAGCTCAACATGAGTTTAGCAATTAAGTTTTATAGTATTTTCAATAGTTTGTTAGTTATCAGTGGCGGATCCAGGGGAAGGGTTGACCCTTCTTTTTGAGAGTTTAATTTTTCTATAGCTTTACAGTTCGCAATAAAACAAGAGAAAGCCTGTTAAGATATGCAAATTAAAAATGAAAATAACTTGTACGGTTATCAAGATACTGAGCTTAACGAGCGCAAAATTCAGAAAAAATAGAAAAAGACAACATTTCCTAAATGGATCGTTGGATTTTCTTCAAATGTAGAGCAGGTGCTGACCATTTTTGCTGTTAATTCATCAGAATTGATATCGGTGACCATTTTTAGTTTTAGTCGAGATACCTAGGCATCAGATGTTTGGTATGCTAGTATTATCTACGCAGCTGTCATCATGCCCGATGATGTTACCATGAACCCATTTTTAAGCTTTAACGACTGACTGTGTGAACTGAAGTTTTTCTTCGTGTCGCCGTTAGCTTCCTTGAAAAACTTTTATGAAAAATGAATTACTTGAAAACTAATAAGGCAACTGATATTTGATAATCGGACACTTAGGGTTATGGTCTACACAATTGTCACAATGCCGTATGACCCTGACCCCCATGTCATGCTTTAAACAGCTATATGCGGCTTTTTCGGGTTATGAACTTTATTGTTACACTTTTGCGGAAAATGAGTTATTTGAAAAGTATAATACTCAAGCATCTGAAATTTGGTACACAGACATTTGAGGTTATGGTCTATGTGTCTGTCACCATGTCGTCTGATCTTCACCTTGGTTTATACACTTTAATGAATCTTATCTGTTGATTTTTGTGTTCATTTATTTAGAATTAAGTCTGTTTGATATCTAGAACTAATTGTTCCAAAGATTCTTTTTTGGTGTTAAAATTTCATTTTGTCACCAGCCATATTGACCTTGACCTTAATTATCTCTCTTATGATATCTCAAGACCTTACATGTATTGCAGTGGTGCCTTTGGTGGCCACACTTACTGATTTAGTTGCAAAAACTTCAATTTACACCTATGTTCTATTTTAAGTAACAGCAGCCATGTTTTTCAACAAATTAAAAACTCTTAACTATACAGCTAGATTTGTAGTATTCATGCTTATAAACATGAGGGTCTTTCATTGCACTTTAGGATTGGGCTTGAATCATATGTAGTTTATTTTCAATCCAGGGGCCAATTTAAAAACAGCGAGCAGCGACCGCTGGTCACATTTAAGGCTGCTGGCTGTTTTCAATTGTGGATTTTTTAAATTTACGTTTGTGTTGTAGGTTGTACACTTATTCCACATCTCATTTTCTTCTAAACATACCGCGTTTGATTGCAGTTGAACTTAGGTGACCAGGAGTTAACAGTTTTCAATATAACGAGGAAAGGATGTGAAACTGAATGACTTATTTTAACATTCTAAGGGGGTATAACTCTTAAATGGTCCCACAATTTTGACCCTGTTACACACTTTGTAAATATTGGCCTGCTTAACAAAATGCAATTTGAATAGTTTCAATTTTCTTTTTTATGCTTTGAGATATTGAGCTCAAAAAGTACAAAATTTGAAAAAAAAATCAAGGAAAAGGTAAATACGCCTAAATAGGTTGTGAGATCTACTACAATATTTCAGGACAAGTAGATCTTCTGAATGTTCTAAAACGTTTGAACATGTTGGCTGTCGCTGTAAAAAATAAATAAAAAATATCTCGGTGAACGAACACAAAGCGTCAGAGTAACTACTTGCAACGCACGAAAAGCTTAAATTCAAAACTTATCTATACATGCTATAAGGTTTTTCCAGCGTAATTGACGATTGCCTAGGGAATGTGTGACAATTGCAGAACGCATTCAAAGTGTTCGTCTAACTTAGACCCAGGAATTCTGTCAGTCTTTTTATTTTAGTATTATTTCACAATATTTTTTTTCAGGTTTGAATTAGTATTTAAAACTTTTGAAATTGAGTTACCCCCTTGTGATTCAATTTTGCTTATAAAATTCTGGGGTTGATGCACTACTCGTTCGTTACAATGACGCACTGTGCGCTCTGTTCACGTTTAAATATAGGTTGGTCGTTAGACTGACGCTTGACGCGCCGAAGACTATCGTTAGACTGACGTTATACGTTCGTTTCAATTTTGTACGGAGTTCAGGGAACGCATTTCGGCGTGTGCAAAACTACTTCACAGCGAACATCAACGTGTGTATAACGTTCTTCTGACTTATGTCTAACGTTCGAATAACTTCTATGATAATTTTAACACGTTGGCGAACGTCGGAAATATTTTAAGGTAGGACGATACCAAATGGCATATATCCAGAGTTTAATGAAAATTGGTAGACGCATAGTTCTTAGTGATATACATCCATATATGAAATGAAAAATGGAGGTAACGGACCTCGTTTTTTTTTTAATAAATGCATTTGAAAACTGCAATTTTGGCGGGAAATTAACAAAGACATATAGGAAAAAAGAGCTTGAACACCATTTATTTTTACTTTTTATACACAATAATGGACTTACGATATCCAAATTTTGACAAAAAACTAATATAATATACCTTGGAAAATTTGTGATGCATTGATGTAAAATAAAGGATATGTCAAGGACTTTGTTTTTAATATACGGACTCGTGAACATTGCCTATACGTGAAAAATGCAATAGAATCTAACTAAAATTGACTTCGCTTTTCACCACGTTCAGACGGATTTTTCAGTGTACAGGTAAATTTTATCGGTAACGTCGTGTTTAACGTAACAAGCATGTTCAAAATTTTGGGACCCATTCGACGTTCATCAACACACGCTGACGTTCGCTAATGTGTTTGTAAAGTGTACATAACTTGTACAAAACTTACCAAACGCACATCAGTGTGTTAGTTTAATTAAACATATTTATTTAGAAATGACATACATACATTAAAATATAACATATATGTTACGAATGTTATCTGATGCACTTCGGGGAAAATGACTGATATTTTACGTCTTTTTCAGTCTATGTGGAGCCTTAACTACATATTCAATTGCTTAATAAGGCGTTGCAGCGTCTAGATAAATAATTTTTGCACAAACTTGTAGCATTTTGTACGTGCACACTTGATCCGTTTTGCAGGGGCAGTTTTCTGTGCGTTTTTCAGTCCACCCAAACATAGCCAAATATCAACATTACCCTGTCATTTTGCCTCCACGTGCAAGGTTATTTCATTTTGAACAATTTGGTACAATTTGAACGGAAAGAAAATGAATAGAGAAAACAACAAAAGTAATCTGGTAAATTGGAAGGGAAATTCATATTTAGACGCTGCTATACTTCTACTGTGTCGTTAAAGTCGTACATAGACTAGAAACATGGGTCAAATATCTACCATTTTATTCGAAGTGTAACCATGAACTATAAGACTTGTAACTTAACTTTTTGTTTAGTATATTTAAAAGTCCATAGAAAACAAAGATTTCAAAAAATGTTAAGAAAAATCTATGGAGTAGATTTTCTCAGATGAAGGAAATAGTAATTTTCCCTATTGATCCTATATTTTCTACAAGAATTCTGATGGTGATCTTTTAATTTTATTATCGAAATTAAAAGTTTCATTCTAGGGCTAACTGTGACCAAAATTAAAGAAATTTTAGACACCCCATCTACTTTTAAGAATAATTTGTTTGTTTGCTTTCTTTTTACAGAAAAAAATGATGACAAAATATCCGCCTTGAATGGGTATGTAGAAAGTAATCATTTTTCGTTTTCATTTTATTTTTTTGTTGGATTATGTTTATTATGTTAATTAATTTTGTGAGACATATTTCTTCTTTTTTATATATAAAAGTGAGAAATTTAGAATAAAAGACAGATATTCCATGAAAAAATGTCCAAATTGCTCCACCACGAACCGTCGGCTCACCTCCTCCTTCCACGAGCAGCTTTCTATACTCTGATGCCGTTGTCGATTTTTTAACAGTATGAAAATTTCAAGAAAAAACAATTGAACAGTTTAGGGGAAGCTGCAGACGGAACGGATGCTATAATCACTTTAATTATATATAATGTAATTAAGTCGGAAAATTTCATATTTATGTTGAAAAAAAGGGTGCTCTTATCTTTGCGTAATGTAATTTTAGTGTTTCATATAATATTCATATTGTTGCCAAGTATAATTACTTTTGATAATATAATTTTCGTGTCCCAATGTTTGCCGCTGATATAGCGAAAAATACATTCAAACTACGTAAGCCCCTCTTCCATAAGAAAATGAATAGTACTAAAAACAATTAAAAAATAACATCGCAAAAGCTCTTCTTTCTTGTTTTCTATGAAGTCGGAAAGTTATGGCTTTTTTCATATTTAATTGTCAGAAAAATTACCATACACCACTTTTTTAAACGTTACTGTTGAAACAAATAATACTGCCCGGATCGTAGTGGAAAGTTTTTTATGCCCGGGGGTTAATTACGATTAAGCATGACCACTGAAGAAGGGTGTGTTTTGTTGGGAAATTTGTATTGGTTGATTAATCAAGAAAAGGCATTTCATTGGATTGTGATCATTTTTCGCGCCTTTACAGAAGAGCGCAGTCAGTGAGCTCTTTGTCTTTGTCCAGGACGACCGACATTATGGACAGATTGAAAGATTAAGAAGTTAAAAGTTTTGATATCATCAATTCGGTAATTATATCAATACACTTTCCTTGGTTCATTTTCATGAAGTTGCAATTTCGACAAAAATAAATAGGTAATAAAAAAGATTCAGAAATTCTATTTTGTATTATCTTTAGAATTTGAAGTAAATATATGTTTCTTTTTTTTTGTATTTTATGTCAGGGATTAAATAAAACTGATTGTTTTGGACATCCCTGTTTATGTTTATTGATAACATGTGCGGGCTGGTCATCATAGGAAGTCTGTGTTTTCCCATATAACCCCACCTGAAGCTGCTCTATTTTGTCAGCACGTCCGTGTCCATTTTTAATGACAATCAAGTAATGCTTGAATTGCTTATGATATCCCGTTACTTCATGTTTAAGTCTAGTATCTTCCGACATTTTTTTCTTGTCAGATTTTTATTTTTGGAAGAGCGCTGGAAAAATTATTATAAATATGAAAGCGAAGATGCAAAATAGTTTTTTTTTTAGAACATTCTTTTCCTTGACTAGAGCTGCTAACAAAATAGATTTAATTTTTGTTTAGTTACATTTTTTGGCACCCCCAACTTATTATTTAATACAAGTAAAATATATGACGTCATAATATTCTTATAAGGGCAACTAAAATTTTTAAATCTAATTTTTATTCTGTGATTAAAATTAGATCATTTAAAAACGAATTTTCTGCAAATTGTGTAAAAATGAACAAATAAACTTGAAATAACCTACAAATAAAGTGATAGTGAAAAATTCAACAAAATTGGTCAAGAGAATAATATTTTTGAAATTTTATGATTTAACATAGAAAGCAATGGGAAAAAATAGCGAATACATTTGGCACACAACTGTAGGTCAACTCGACTTTCATTGCAAATCACATAAAAAATCTGTCTCATTCCCCTTTTATTTTTCACCCCCCTTCACACCGTTGACATGAAATGCACGCTTGTCATGAATACAACCATGACTCCACTAAAACAAGGTAAAGAAAGTTTCAACCTAGTCAGGGATTAAATAAAACTGATTGTTTTGGACATCCCTGACCGTCGTGTTAATGAATGCAGCTTAATGAACCAAATAATTTTGATAGCGCCTATATGCAATTCCAAAGTTGGGGTTAATTCTCGGCGTGCAGACAAATCTCATTATTAATCTTCATGCAAGCGGACTCTTTTGTTTTTTGGCTGTTATTTAAGTATATAGCTGAGAGAAAAACGTTTTACATAACAAGAAATAATTAAATCATAACGTTTCCATATTAATTAACCATAAATTCTTTGACCATCACAAAATTGTGTCGTCATGCTTCAATTATATCAGCTAGCAAATGATTTGAAATTCATAACATCTAGATACAGTCTGCTATTATCTATGTTGATTTGGCAATTGACCATGAAATTCTTCTTTTAGAGGAAAAGATCAATAATTTCTTGCTAGAACTTTACTCTTAATGTATTTTTTTTTTAATTCAAGTATGCAATATCACGGAACAACCTATGATATCAAGATTCAACTTTTTAAAAAATTTGAATCTCTTTTGAAATTCAAATTCAAGTCAAGTCAAGTCAATTTTTTGGATTAATTATATGTAGTTTTTGGTATGTTATGTAACCAAGGGTCTCTCATCGTTTCTTTTGTACGGTGATACCCGATAAAAAAAAACCAAAAATTGTGACAAAAACATCTTCATCAGAAGCTCAGATAAAACTGTAACCATGCCAAGACCTGATGCATTGAAAAGCAACTATGACCCCCGTCTTGTTAATGATTGCAGCTTAATGAACCAAATAATTAGGGCCCCGCATCGAAGATGCGGACGCCCTATAGTTTTCACTTTGTCCGTCTGTCCGTCCGTCCGTCCGTCCGTCTGTCCGTCCGTCAACAATTCTTGTGAACACTAAAACTCAAAAAGTATTAACACCACAGTTCTGAAACTTTGCACAGCTGCTAAGTAGCATGTCATGATGTGCATATTAAAATTTCGTGCAAATCTGTTTAATATTTTTGGAAAAAACTTCATTTTTTATCGAAAATCACAGATTTTGAGAATTGGACTTTATGAACACTAAAACTCAAAAACTGTTAACAATACAGTTCTGAAACTTTGCACAGCTGCTAAGTAGCATGTCATAATGTGCATATTATAATTTCTTGCAAATCTGATTAATATTTTTGGAAAAAACTTCATTTTTTATCGAAAATCACAGATTTTGAGAATTGGACTTTGTGAACACTAAAACTCAAAAACTGTTAACAATACAGTCCTGAAACTTTGTACAGCTGCTAAGTAGCATGTCATGATGTGCATATTAATATTTTGTGCAAATCTGTTTAATATTTTTGGAAAAAACTTCATTTTTTATCGAAAATCACAGATTTTGAGAATTGGACTTTGTGAACACAAAAACTCAAAAACTGTTAACAATACAGTTCTGAAACTTTGCACAGCTGCTAAGTAGCATGTCATAATGTGCATATTATAATTTCTTGCAAATCTGATTAATATTTTTGGAAAAAACTTCATTTTTTATCGAAAATCACAGATTTTGAGAATTGGACTTTGTGAACACTAAAACTCAAAAACTGTTAACAATACAGTCCTGAAACTTTGTACAGCTGCTAAGTAGCATGTCATGATGTGCATATTAATATTTTGTGCAAATCTGTTTAATATTTTTGGAAAAAACTTCATTTTTTATCGAAAATCACAGATTTTGAGAATTGGACTTTGTGAACACAAAAACTCAAAAACTGTTAACAATACAGTTCTGAAACTTTGCACAGCTGCTAAGTAGCATGTCCTGATTTGCATATTAAAATTTCATGCAAATCTGTTAAATGTTTTTGGAAAAAACTTCATTTTTTATCGAAAATCACAGATTTTGAGAATAGGAATTTTTGAACAATAAAACTCAAAGGCTATTAACAATACAGCTCTGAAGTTTCATATGCATTCCATGGAACATGCCTTAGTGGTTATAATTAAAGTTCGTTTGATTTTGAAAACACTTAGATATTTTGCCGCGGGGCCCTTTCTGACTTTGTCAGTATTCTAGTTTTAATAGTTAATGCAATTCTAAAGTTGGGGTTAATTCTCGGCGTGAGTGGGATTCTATTGTACTAGGTATTCTTTTTGAAGTTCAAGTACACCAAGTGAATTACACTGTGTCTCAACTACATGAACAATAGAACTTTAAAAATGCTAGTCAATCATAGACAATGGAAGCCTAGCTGTTTTCAAGGTAAAGTCACACCTGACTTCTATGGACACCTGCCCAAATTAGACTGGTCAGAATCTGGGATAGAAAGCTATTTGAAAGGTCATTTTACTATGACATGTACAAATGTATTTAGGGAAGATGTGTTACATGAAAGCTTACCTGTTGAGCTATGGTGTCAAAATCAAATGAAATAAATAATTGTATTATATAAAAAGTGATCTTTATATAAAATGCATTAATTTGTCTCTGATACGTGATCATTAGTTGGTAAGATATTGTTACTGTTCCACCTATGAGTTTAAATTTACCTTTCCATGTTTTAGAAACTAACAAATGATGGTGTTGTGTACTCTCCAGATCTTAACTATCCAATTCCATTAGACTTGCTTACACCATAAGTTTTTCAGTATACAGATAAGCTGATGGGGGGGGGGTCCACTTTCTAATCAATGGTATGGGTTTGCTGCAATATAGGGTCTGTTTTTAAAGGCTACAAGGTGTAGAACAGGACTGTAAATGTTTTTTTTTGCAACTTTCTGATGCTAACAGGGTCTTATTCAGAACAGACCAACAGTACAGATACATATACACCCTTAAAGGGATATTGTCTAGGAATTTTTTCAAAATAATCTAAAAATTCAAAAAACAATAATCACTGAATAATATTTGTAAAGCTTTTCAAAAATTCATATTCATAAGCTTAATCCCGCCTTAAGCATGCACACTGTTCAAAATTGCGGCCAGTACACTGTATCTTTAGGGTTTAGCCCCTAGAAATATGTATGGCGATGAAAATGTCAAAGTCGCCAAACAAAGAAAATATGACATTTATGACTTGTGTATATATATAATAAGTATAGAGATGATTTAGATATTTCACTTTGACACCCTATATTTGGAACTTAATTTTTGTCTTGCCTACGACGAATAGTCGCGGAAGCGAGACATAGGTATTACTTTCCGCCAGCAGCGTAAACTTTTTGTAAGACTTTTGTAGAAAATGAATTACTAGAAAAGTATAATAGCTAGGTACATGTATATGAAATTTTGTATACAGACAGTTCAGGTTATGGTCTTTGCAACTATTACCTAGTCCGAGATTGCTCTGACGTCCTCAGCATTTTTTCCAGCAAGCTGGTGCCGTGGGACGTCAGAGCTCCTTCCATGTCAAAAACACGGGGTTTTAAGGAATGCTTTATAGATGTAAAAATAACTCTTACATCAGTCATTTGTAAAATGGGTGATGTAAAACAAGACTAAATTAATACTTTCAATGTTATCACTACTAGCATTCAGAAAAATAAGAAAATATTAAGAGCTGATCTTGAACTTAATAAATTTCATCAAGTTCAAGATCAGCAAAGTAATGTTCAAATTTTAGATTATTTTACTTATTCAAGTTATTTTTCTTTAAAATATGTTGTATTTTTATTCTAAATAACCAAATGTTCCATTTGAGACCAAAATACTATATATGCAACAATGAGGATAAAGTTGCTTAATTTATCTCGGAAGTGCACAACAAAACTGTTGTGCTAAATCCCGTGTTTTTTATATGGAAAGAGCTCTGACGTCCCACGGCACCAGCTTGCTGGAAAAAATGCCCGAGGACGTCAGAGCAATCTCGGACTACTGTTACCAAGCTGTGTTACCCTGACCCCATTTTAACGCTCCAGTTACTCTAGATCTGTGAACTTAGATTTTTTTTAGGCTGAAAACTTCTTTGTAAGTTTTTTGTGGAAAATGAATTACTAGAAAAGTGTAATAGCTAGGTATCTGAAATTTTGTATACAGACAGTTCAGGTTATGGTCTTTGCAACTGTTACCAAGCTGTGTGACCCTGGCCTTATTTCCATGCTCCAGTGACTCTGTGAACTTAGACTTTTTTCAGGCCAAAAACTTCTTTGTAAGACTTTTGTGAAAAAATGAATAACTTGAAAAGTATAATAGCTAGGCATCTGATATTTGGTAAACAGACAGTTCAGGTTATGGTCTACCCCACTGTCACCATGTCATGTGACCATGAACCCATTTTCATGCTCCAGTGACTCTGTGAACTTAGTTTTTTTCGGGCTTAAAACTTCTTTGTAAGACTTTAATTTGTGGAAAATGAAGTTTTGAAAATTAAAATAGCTAGACAGTATGATATTTAGTATATTAATAAATTGAATTAGGGTTTTTGTGTCTGTCACAATGTCATCTGACCTTGACCTCATTTTTACGCTAAATGACTGTTATAAATATTGTTTTTTTTGGTGTTCACTCTTTTATGTTAAGTCTGTTTCTCTGTGACTATGATATCTAGAATCATTTGAGCTGGTCCACAAGAAAACGTCGAGAATTAATGAATGAATAGTTAAATAACTAAGTATTACGATGGTGCCAGCAGGCAAGACATACATGTACTTTGGTGTTAACTCTTGTTTATAATCTTGATAAAATTTATTGCAATTTCTCAGGACAAGACGCATCAAATTTTACAGTTGACCTACATGAACTTTTGCCTTATTAACATAGACATTGGCCCTTAGTCTACAGGTACCACTTACTCCTTTACTGAGGAAATCTTTGTCTTTATTAAGATTGACATGTTTTTTGTCAGAAGTAGATTAAGTTTTGAGTAAATTGGTGACAAATATGTTCCTGCATATGTACTTGTTTATTGATGAACAAGACTACAAGAGCCCCTAGTTTTGTCAGTTTTATAGATTTTAAAGGTATATATTTTGTCTAGTCTTCAAAACAGAGGAAATTTTATGTCTTATACAATGCAAAATTGTCACATTTGTCAAGGGACAATTTGTCACAATGAATTTGAATGTGGATGAAACTCAAATTACAAAAAAGTAAACAATATTTGCAATATTTTTAGTCTGACTTTCCCATCTCATGTTTTTGTTTTGTTTTATTATTGTTACAGAGAGATGATGTTTTTGCTGCCAGTGGCCACTGTCAATTACACCCAATTAAGCCAATAGAAGACAGCTAGCATACTATTTGCTGCCAGCAGCGACTGTCAATTACACCCAAGCCATTAGAAGATAGCATTCTATTTGCTGCCAGCAGCGGATGTCAATAACATGTATCCAAGCCAAAAGAAGACATTTGTACTGTGGTCTATCAACACAAAGAGCAAGGTAGAGGTAAGGAATTAATCAATTGACTAAGTGGGGTAACTAGAGCCATGCTCTTGATTGAATATGACAACAAATGCAATTTAAGGTAATAAGTTTTGAAAGACTTAAAAACTCATAGGTAAAGGTCACATGTTTTGCAAGCAGGTGACCTTGAGCATGCTGTTCAAGTTTTTGTCTTGCCTGTGACGAATGTCGCAAAGTTTTTGCTTAAGTCTGTTTTGTGTGAACTAGTTATGTTACACCATTGATATTTGGTATGCAGTTGCATCAGCATCAGTACAGATCAGTTTTAAAAGGATTTCACCTGTATGCTTCTGCAGTCACGGTCTACTGACTTTGAAATTTTACACTGATTTGGCCGAGGTTAACCTTTTTTCCTAAGTCTGTTTAACATGAAGCAGTCATGTTACACCATTGATATATGGTATGCTGTTGCATCAGCATCAGTACAGATCAGTTTTAAAAGGATTTCACCTGTATGCTTCTGCAGTCACGGTCTACTGACTTTGAATTTTTACACCGATTTGGCCGAGGTTAACCTTTTTTCTTACGTCTGTTTAACATCAATCAGTTATGGTACATCATTGATATTTGGTATGCAGTTGCATTAGCATCAGTACAGATCAATTTCAAAAGTATTTTATCTGTATGATCCTGCAGTCACAGTCTACTGACTTTGAGATTTTACACTTTTTTACTTTTTACTTGCTTATGTCATGAGTGTTTTATATAATGCAGTTATGGTTCACCATTTATATTTTGTATGCAGCTGCTTAAGCATCAGTTAAGATCAGTTTAAGGAGGATTTTTACTTCATTTTATACTGTGTCCAGTTGCGACAGGCGACATGTCTCTGTGTTAACAGTTTATGTTCTAAGAACAGTGGGTACTAGATCTATAAAACCTTGCAATGACTACAGTTGCCTTAGTAATACTAGGATGTAAAGAATGAAAGTTGGTATGTTCGTTTGCAGGTTTACTAACTTACTTACCTACTGTCCTTGATGCCTGGTGGCATGAAGGGCAGCAACAAAGGTGACGGTCTTTTGCCAGCCTCTATTGTCCCCCATGTATGGTCCCAGCCCTTCTACAGTCCTCCTGCTATGTTTTTGGGTCTTCCTCTTTTTCTCTTTCTGTCTGGTGTCCAATGGAGGGAAACTCGGGTGCGAGATGAACTATGCTTTTTTATGACATGCCCTATCCATTTTCAGCATTTTCTTAGTAAGATTGGTAGCCATATCTTGATAGATAAGCAGGTTTACTTTGGTTTTTAAATGCATTTTGGAAAAACCATGATTCCTCTCCTCTTATTTCATCAAAAACTCATTAAATTGGTCATTACAACTGAGGAAGGGAGACCATAGTTAGTCTTAACATTTGTCAACGCTGTCTATGATATTGTTCCAATATTGAATATAAAATGCATATATTACTAACTATATATTTGTTTCATATTCTATATGTCAATTTGTTATTATCCATGTATGTCATTGTTTTGTATTGTATGCCATGACTGTACTAGTCTATAGTTGCATAAATAAAGTTTAATTAAATTTTTGAAAAAAAAAGAAAGAAAGAATACTGTGGATTCATTTATTTTTGTGAGTACCAATTTTCGTGGTTTGATGAAAAAGGACCATTTCATGGAATCTTAAATTTGTGGTTCTGAAGTTACTTTCCTTTTTGTGGGGTATCAAATTTCCTGGTTCAAGGCCACCCACGAAAACCATGAAAATTGATACCCCACGAATAATAATGAAACCACAGTAGTATAAAATGTAGGTCAAATATTGCCATTTGTTGCTGTCATTGTCTGTCCAAAAAAAATGGGACTTCCCCAACTGTATGTGATTTAGGTTTGTCAGTTACCTGCCTAAGGTCTGTGGTTTCCTACATGGCCCAGGTGCGTCAATAAAGGGCATTTAACACCAACACACACATACACACTAAAGACTAGGGGGACTTTGGGTTTGCCAGTCTGTCCATCATTGTCTGTTACACCTAAGTTTTCTAGACTTTTTTCTATAAACATATGGAATTGATTTTGGTAAGTTAGTCTGCAGCTCAAATTTAGGTTTTGTTCTGATTAGCACTTTTTTATGCGAGTGATGGCCCTTTAAACTATGAAAATTTAAAGAAATTTCAATTTTCAGCACTTTTTCCTAAATGCTTGGAGATATTGTACTGATTTTAAAATTTTGGAAAGTGTGTCTACCACGATGTCTAGGTTTGTTTGATTTGCAAATGTTTACTGAGGTTATGGCCCTTTGAACATTGAAAATTCATTGTCACTTCCTTTTCCGACACTTTCGTATTGGTCTGTTTTTTGTACAAAGTGTTTTTTTGGTATGCAAGTCTAACATGATCAGTTAAATATACATCAGGGATTGGGAAGCTTTTTTTACAAAGGGGCCATTTACCACTTTTTTCATTATAATTCAAAATTTGAAGGGGCCATTCTTTAACAATCTATATAAAATTTTAAATTTGGAAGGGGCCATTTTTCTCATTAAGGGGCATATGGCCCATGGCCCCCTACCTTCCCAACCCCTGATACATTTTGTTAATCTGCTTCTTTTTACCACAATCTTTACCTTTGGACATTGATATATTATGTATTGTTTTCAATACTCTCTTAATGACTGTTCTTCAAGCCCCTGAATGGATTTTCATAAAATTTTCACACAATCTTTGTTATATGATGTAGCATCCTCACAATGTCAGGGCCCCTGTGTCCATATCTATCCGTGGGACAGATATGGACACAGGAGCCCATGGACACAGGAGCCCTAACATTGTGAGGATGATGATGTAGATCTTCACCTTCTTCCGTTAATACCTTTCTTCAGTATGAGATGACCAGGTTGAGATGCGAGCATGTGCAGCGATCTCACACTAGTCAATTCCTAAGGTTTCAATATATAAAAATTTGATTTTTATGGAAGAAATAGGTACTTACACACGTTTTTGGAAAGCCAGCAATGATCTTTCACTCGTGATAGAATTATTGGGGTCTTTTGGCTTGTTCCGCTGTGATGCACTTGCATTAAAAGACTGAAAAATTTTATCACTTGTGAAAGATCAGCTAGTCTTTTCCAAGATCTTTTTTAAGAACCTAAAATTATTTTTAGCTGAGTTGCAATGAAGTTGAACCTGGGTATTGTTATGATGATAGTGTGTGGTCAGTCATCAACCATTGGTTTTTGTCGGATCATAACTCAAAAAGTTGTGAACTGATTTTAATGAAACTTTGTGATATTGTTACATACCACAAAAGGGCAAACCCTATTGATTTTTGCGTAAATCCCTTAATGATCAAGGACACAGAGGCAGAAAAATGTTAGAAAATTTCTTTAAAAAAAAACTGTTTTTGTCTCGCCTGCGACTTTAGTCACTGAAGGCGAGACATAGGTATAACTCTGGCGGCGGCGACAGCAATGCGACAGCGTAAACTTTTTTATAAGACTTTTGTGGAAAATGATTTACAAGAAAAGTATAGTAGCTAGGCATCTGATATTTGGTATACAAACAGTTGGGGTCATGGTCTACGCAACTGACACCATGCTGTTTTAGTCTGACCCCAATTTCATGGTTCAGCGACTCTGTGAACTTAGATGTTTTTTTCGGGCCAAAAGACCCCTTTGTAAGACTTGTGGAAAATGAATTTCAAGAAAAGTATAATAGCTAGGCATCTGATATTTGGTATACAGACAGTTGGGGTTATGGTCCATGCAACTGGTACCATGCCGTTTGACCCTGACCCCAATTTTATGGTACAGCGACTCTGTGAACTTAGATGTTTTTTCGGGCCAAAAGACCCCTTTGTAAGACTTTTGTGGAAAATGAATTACAAGAAAAGTATAATAGCTAGGCATCTGATATTTGGTATACAGACAGCTGGGGTCATGGTCTATGCAACTAGCACCATGCCGTTTGACCCTGACCCCAATTTCATGGTTCAGCAACTCTGTGGACTTAGATGTTTTTTTCCGGCCAACAAACCCCTTTGTAAGACTTTTGTGGAAAATGAATTAAGTGAAAAATATAATAGCTAGGCATCTGACATCTGGTATTCCGACACTTCGGGATATGTTCTATGCAACTGGCCCTATGCCATTTGACCCTGACCCCATTTTCATGGTTCAGTGACTCTGTGGACTTAGATGATTTTTGGGTAGAAAATGAGTTAAGTGAAAAGTATAATATTATAGCTAGGCATCTGATATTTTGGGATTATGGTATACGCAACTGACTTCACCATGTAATGTGACCTTGACCCCATTTTCATGGTTTAATAACTTAGTGAATGTTGGTCTTTTTTCATTGTTTCTCAATAACTATGGTATCTAGATCACACTTCAGACATTTTTATGATGGTTAAATGGAATTCTGTCATTTGTCACATGACCTTGTCCTTAACTTTTCTGAAGGCCCAGCTAGACCTTCAATGAGTTCTGTGATGGTGCCGACAGGCGAAACATTCTTTAGTGTCAACTCTTGTTAGAAAATTACTCAAAAATGTTTTCAACAAATTTCAAGAAACTTTGGGAGATTTTTAACTATAAGAAAAGGAAGTCTAGTGATTTTGGGGAATTTTCACTCAAGATTTAGGTCAGCAAAATTTTTTGGTAAATTTCTAAAAAAGTGACTTCTTGATAAAAAAGATTTTCGTATTAAATTGACATGTAATACCTGTAACCGCTTATGCTTTTATGTTTTGGTCAGTAAATTCTGCAATTTGGTTTTTGCACCCCTGTGTATATTGATTTTTGTTTTGCCTGTGAAGCAGGGCTGGACCTAGGTATTTCTTTACAGTGTGGCAGGGGCATTAACTTTTTGGGTAAGGTTTAATGAGCACCTCCATATTTCAAGAACTTTAGGTCCTAGGTCAATGAAACTAAGTATGCATATGCCCTTGTAGTAGCTTAGCACAGTTGCATCCCCATCTTTTGACCTTGACTTTGATTTTCCGGTTGAGTGATTTTGACAATTTTCAGTACATATACATGTTATAGCAAGGGTAAGGTTTTGTGAGCACCTCCATATCTCAAGAACTATAAGAACTAGATTGATGAAACTTGGTATGCATATGCCCCAGTAGAAGCCTAGCACAGTTACATTCCCATCCTTGATTTTTTGGTTATGTGACTTTGACAATTTCAATACATATCAGTAAGGTTTGTCTTTATAGATTAATTTTTAGAGAATTTTATCTGTATGTTCTTGCAGTTACGGACTACTGACTTTTAAGATTTAGCACTCATTTGGCTGAATTTTAATGAATTTTCTTAGTCTGTTTTATGTGAACAAGTAATGGTACACCATTGGTATAGGTATACTGTTGCTTTTGCATCATTTTATAGATTGATTTCTTGAGTAATGGGGAGTGAAGTTGTCACTTTTAACATTTGCATTTTTATTTAACTTTATTTTATACTGGTAGTCTGGTTCTGTGTCCAGTTGTGACAGGCGAGACATATCTGTGTTTATAATTGATATTTTTGGGGAATGTGAGTTCAAAGTTGATGTTTTTTTCTCCACAAAAATAGACAAATTAAAGTACAGTGGAATTATTAGGTATTTAGTGTTGACTTTTGTTATAATAAGTAAACCCTAATTGACATTGTTGTAATTACAGTGCTGTAAATGGAGTCAACCTGGACCTACTCAACACTGGAACTAGACTTTATCAGATGTGCAACAACAATAGCAGTCATTGACCTGATATAAAAGATAAGTATTTTTGTTCATCTATAGTAAAAAAGTTGAGTTCAAATATTTTCAAGAAAGCCTTGCTGCCTCATAGTGGTTAGAAGAAAATGTGTATTTGTAAGTTAAAGAAGACAAACTCACTCAAGCTATATTGTTGAATGTAATGATACAACAAAACCTAACTGTGTTTTTGTAAGTTAAAAAAGACAACACTAACTGAAGCTGCATAGAAGATAGACTCCTTAAGGCAGACTCTTCCAAGTTCTGTAGTTGTAAGTTAAAGAAGATAGATTTACCTAAGGCAGACTCTTCAAAGCTCTGTAGTTGTAAGTTAAAGAAGATAGATTTACCTAAGGCAGACTCTTCCAAGCTCTGTAGTTGTAAGTTAAAGAAGATAGATTTACCTAAGGCAGACTCTTCCAAGCTCTGTAGTTGTAAGTTGGAAAAGATAGACTTAGGGCTGTAAGTTGGAAGAGATAGACTTAGGGCAGACTCTTCCAAGCTCTGTAGTTGTAAGTTAAAGAAGATAGACTTAATAAAGACAGACTCTTCCAAGCTCTGTAGCTGTAAGTTGGAAGAGATAGAATTAGGGCAGACTCTTTAAAGCAATTTAGCTGTAAGTTGGAAGAGATAGACTAAGGCAGACTCATTCAAGCTCTGTAGTTCTAAGTTAAAGAAGATAGAGTTACTTAATGCAGACTCTTCAAAGCTCTATAATTGTAAGTTATTTAAGATAGATTTACCTAAGGCAGACTCATTCAAGCTCTGTAGTTGTAAGTTAAAGAAGATAGACTTAAAGCAGACTCTTCAAAACATTGTAGTTGGTAGTTAAAGAAGATAGATTTACTTGCAGCAGAGCCAATCAAGCTACATAGTTAAGTGTAGATGGTACACCAAAAACCTACTGTTCATTTGTAAGTTTAAGGAGACTTGTTGATATATAGATATAAGTAATAGATAGACTTACTTGAAGCAGACTCATTAGGGCTACACAGTTGTAAGTTAAAGATAGGTTTACTTGAAGCAGACTCATTAGGGCTACACAGTTGTAAGTTAAAGATATAATGACTTGAAGCAGGCTCTTGAAAGCTATAAAGATGTAAGTTAAAGAAGATACACGTACGCTTACTTGAAGCTGACTCATTAGGGCTACATAGTTATAACTTAGAGAAGATAGATATACATAAAAGTTGAGAAAAAGGACTAATTGAATGTACACATGCCACAAGAACCCAGCTAAACAGACTGAAAGGTAATTTAGTGGGCTTTTACACAGTTTAAAGATGACAGTGATATGTAAGTCATTGCTGTCTTTTCAAGTCAGTCTATTTCCCTGATAATTTTTTTTCCTAGATTGTAGACATTATATTGTTAATTTTATTTGTTTTCAAATTACTTCCATGTCAGCCCAGGCTTTCTTGTTATCATCACTTTTTGATGGTTGACCCAAGTTAAGCAGTGCTTTATTGTCACTGTAGTGAGTTATCTTTATGGTTGACCCAAGTTAAGCAGTGCTTCATTGTCACTGTAGTGAGTTATCTTCATTGTTGACCCAAGTTAAGCACATGCTTCATTTTCACTGTAGTGAGTTATCTTTATGGTTGACCCAAGTTAAGCAGTGCTTCATTGTCACTGTAGTGAGCTATCTCCATGGTTGATCCAAGTTAAGCAGTACTTCATTGTCACTGTAGTGAGTTATTTTCATGGTTGACCCAAGTTAAGCAGGTGCTTCATTGTCACTGTAGTTAGTTATCTCCATGGTTGCCCCAAGTTAAGCAGTGCTTCATTGTCACTGTAGTGAGTTATCTCCATGGTTGACCCAAGTTAAGTAGTGCTTCATTGTCACTGTAGTGAGTTATCTCCATGGTTGATCCAAGTTAAGCAGTACTTCACTGTCACTGTAGTGAGTTATCTTCATGGTTGACCCAAGTTAAGCAGGTGCTTCATTGTCACTATAGTGAGTTATCTTCATGGTTGATCCAAGTTAAGCAGTGCTTCATTTTCACTGTAGTGAGTTATCTTTATGGTTGACCCAAGTTAAGCAGTGCTTCATTGTCACTGTAGTGAGTTATCTCCATGGTTGCCAAGTTGAAAGCTGTGTGTATTTTATGTTTTCTCTGGATTTGCCTGTTAAGTCATAGTTTTTACCACTTCATTATGATTTATTGTCCTTTCTAAAATTTCAACTTGTCATGTTTTTTTTTTCTAAATCATTAAGATTTCATATTTGGCTATTTTGTTTAAGGATTATTCATTTTTTTTTTTTATTTTAACCAAAATATTTTGCTTCAAAAAGGGAGAAACCAAAAAAGCACTTATCACTTTTTAAAACTTTCAAATTATTCAAAATTCCCCAGTTGTTCCCTGTTTCCCATTATATTATATTTCTTATTCCAAGCAATTCATCACATACCCTTCATTAACTTCATGTCCAGTATAATGAACACCCCTATCCATGCATCTTTCCCTGTACTAAACTGTCGTGAAGCAGGGAACAGCTGTTTAATCTGGCTTGGTTTGGGTGCACACATTCTAATCCAGATATATTTGGTCAAGGCAAAAGTGAAAAGTTGACAAGTGTAAATGATAGATTTTTTTTTAATTGGATCATTTTCTAAGGGTGCTGAATTATTTTTTCCTCATTGGCTTTGTCATAGCTGTTACTTGTAGATTGTTTCTTATCAATGTTGACATGTGTCTTTGTCTTTAGAGATTGTTGCTTGTTTCATTTTATCTTTGTGTTGTTACTTAGTCTGACAAATTTCAAACCTTATTTCTTTACACCTACTTACCTATCCTACAACAGCTAAAGATAAATGTTTCCTAAGGTAGTTCTCTTGTGTATTAGCTGATACAAGGTTTGTATGGTTTTTAATTCATTTCATTGTTCATTTATTTTCCATCTATTCATTTCATTATTCTAGTTTCATCTTTTGCTGTTCTAATCCTGTTACACCTTATACATAATTACAAGCAGATTACTTTATATCAGTCTTTAAAACTTATTGATTCTTTATGATGATACTTTAAAATTGAGGTAGTATATCTGTCATTTCCAGTGGGTATATCTAACTGGATGTTTCAAATTTAGGTTAAAAATGTATTAAACACTCTGGTAAACACTACAATTTATCAGTGACAATGGAAGAGTTTGACTAAAGAATTAACTGCCTGAGGGTCATTGTTTCATGGTAAGCAATTCAAAGAACAGAACTTTCAAGCATAGGTATATATATGCTTGCATAATAATCTACAAGAAAGTATAACATTGTAGACAGCAGCGAAAGATTTCCAATGTATTCTTAGAAATTTGTCTTGCAACTCCTAATTGTAAGTAAATCAAGATCACTTGGTAGGTTTGTCAAATGAGCTGCAAAAAGACCAAACAAATAGACATTGATATTCAAAGTTGTAAGTTAATCTACCCAAACTAAAAGATTTATGCTATGGCAAAGGAGATACTTAAAGATCAACTAAAAGCTGATATTCTGAGTTGTAAGAAATGAATCAAGATCAGCTAAAATGGGTACAGTATGGTTAAGGAGCTGCTAAAACACCAACACAGACATTAAGATTTAATCAGTTGTAAGTAATAATACATAATGATCAGCTGAAAGGTATGGTGAAGCAGCTATTAAAAGACCAACATACAAGAACTGAGATTTTATTAGTTGTAAGTATATCATAATCAACATGAAAGATTTTATGACAAAGCATCTGCTAAAAGACCAACATTAAGACACTGAAATTCTTAGTTGTAAGTAGATCAATCTAGATCAGCTAAAAGTGGTATGGTACGACAACGTATCTTTTTAAAGAGAGTCAAACAGCCACTTATATAAGATTCTAACTTGTAAGTAAATAAACATCAACTGAAAGAGATATGCCAGCTGAAAGACTGACACACGAAGTTTCACTAACACTACGTTGTAAGTAATAGATCAAGATTGTCTAAAAAAATAACCAAGGACCTGATCTAAGGCAAGAACACAAAGGTATTTCATTACCAAGATGTAGACAACTGGATGACTTATAACAAAAGTAGTGTAAGACAAACTATAACAAACTATTAGCTGACAAATAACAACAAATAATAAAAAATTTTTTATATTGTGCAATCTTTATCTACCACAGGAATAAGAACAAAGGGCTATAATTGTCTGATACAATGAAAACCATTCAGTTCATGAAAGAAGCAAAGAAGTGCCCATGAGGAATTCAAATGTCAAAAGTTTGAAAAGGCAGAGACCAATTTAGACAAATGGAAACAGCATATATAAAGAGATAACATAAAAGAGCAGACAAAAACAAACAAACTTAAACTTGTTTTATTGATGTATGTGCATTCTCTCTTTCCCTTTGATTCATGTTCATTTTATCACCCTTTTCATATTCATCGCCTGTAAATAACCTATATAGCGTTGCACGGGCGTAAAACACCAAATCACTCACTCACTCTTTCCCTTTGATTAATTGTTTAAATTATTTCAGGACTTCAAACCAAGAGACAACCCTAAAGACCAAAACACAGATGACAGATGAACCAGAATGGGACAACAGGAGCAGAGCACACCAGCTGACCCAATGGAACAACAGGAGCAGAGCACATCAGCTGACCCAATGGAACAACAGGAGCAGGGCAGACAGGCTGTCACAATGGAACAACAGGAGCAGAGCAGTAAAGCTGTCCCAAGGGAACAACCTGAGCAGAACAGACCAGCAAACCCAATGGAACAACAGGAACAGAGCAAACCAGCTGACACAATGGAACAACCTGAGCAGAACAGACCAGCAAACCCAATGGAACAACAGGAACAGAGCAAACCAGCTGACACAATGGAACAACCTGAGCAGAACAGACCAGCAAACCCAATGGAACAACAGGAACAGAGCAAACCAGCTGACACAATGGAACAACAGGAGCAGGGCAGACAGGCTGTCACAATGGAACAACAGGAGCAGGGCAGACAGGCTGTCACAATGGAACAACAGGAGCAGAGCAACCAGCAGAGTCAATGGAACAACAAAAGCAGAACAGACAAGCTGACACAATTGAGCATCAGGAGCAGAGCAGACAAGCTGAAGCAATGGAGCAAGAGAATGAAGGGCAGGCAAGTCTATCCAATGGAACAACAGGAGCAGAATTAACACACAGGCTGATGCAAAGAGATGATGTGCGGCAGAAAGTTGCTTGGCAGGAAGAAAATAGAAGCAAGGTAAATTATATTTTCTGTATAAAGTGCATGCTTTAAATTTTATTTGCCTACTAATGTTAATTTCTTTCAGGATTTTCATTTTTTTTTCAGAGAAAAAGATTTTCTTTTTAGGGTTCCGGCTTTTCCATTTCTTTCAGAGTTCCAGCTTTCTATTTCTTTCAGAGTCACAGATTTTTTTTCAGGGTTCCAGCTTTTCTATTTCTTTCAGAGTTCCTGATTTTCTTTTTCAGTGCTTCAGCTTTTCCATTTCTTTCAGAGAAGAAGATTTTCTTTCAGAGATCCAGCTTTTCCTTTTTAGGGTTCCAGCATTTCCTTTTCAGAGTTCCAGCTTTTCTATTTCTTTCAGGGTTCCAGCTTTCTATTTCTTTCAGAGTCACAGATTTTTTTTCAGGGTTCCAGCTTTTCTATTTCTTTCAGAGTTCCTGATTTTCTTTTTCAGTGCTTCAGCTTTTCCATTTCTTTCAGAGAAGAAGATTTTCTTTCAGAGATCCAGCTTTTCCTTTTTAGGGTTCCAGCATTTCCTTTTCAGAGTTCCAGCTTTTCTATTTCTTTCAGGGTTCCAGCTTTTCCTTTTCAGAGTCCCAGCTTTTCTATTTCTTTCAGAGTTCCAGTCTTTCCTTTTCAGGGTTGCAGCTTTTCTATTTCTTTCAGAGTTCAAGCTTTTCCTTTTCAGGGTTCCAGCTTTTCTATTTCTTTCAGAGTTCCAGTTTTTCCTTTTCTTTCAGAGTTCCAGCTTTTTTTTCAGTGCACCCAGCTTTCCATTTCTTTCAGAAATCAAGATTTTCCTTTTCAGGGTAACTTACCAGCTTTTCCATTTCTTTCAGAGATCCAGCCTTTTTTTTCAGCAATAACCAGATGTTTTGTTACATTTTTAAGCTCATATTTTATTTATTTTACATGCCACATCAAATGGGTCCTGTGAAGAGCTACCAAGCAGCAATTGAAAGAAAAGACATCAACCAGCAACCATTGAAAGTAAAGACATCAACCAGCAACCACTGGAAGAAAAGACACCAACCAGCTACCATTGGGAGACAAAACACCAACCAGCAACCATTGGGAGACAAAACACCAACCAGCCACCATTGGGAGACAAAACACCAACCAGCAACAAAGACATTCACCTGCAGCAACTGAAGAAAAACAGCTCAAAGAATGTATCCTTACCATCAGCAGTAGAATGGTATCCTTACAAATATATCTATAGTAGAAAGTATGTATCCTTACAACTCAAACCTTGACAGAAAGAAACACTAGATTCTGCAATGAAAGTATGTATTTTTAAATAATAGATTCTTTACAGCAAAAATCCTTACCATCAGATCATTTGCAGACAGATTTTTTTAAGCATCAGATTAATGGCAGAAAGAATGTGTCCTTAACACCAGATCCTTGGCATGAAGGAAAGTATCCTAAAGACAAAAACCAAAACCTTGGCAAAAAGAATGTACCCTAAACGCAAGATCCTTGGCAACAAGAATGCATCCTGAAAATTACAACATTGAGGAGGAAAAAGTAACCTATGACCAACACAGCCTGATGAACAGACATAGAGCTTGGATAGAAAATGGATGCTGTTGTGTAGCCAAAGACAGACCTAGATGGAGGAAGATGCACAACTCTACTGAGCCAACCATAGAATGAAGACTAAAATTAAGTTCTGGTATGCAGCTAAAGACAGACCTGGATGGAGGAAGATGCTGGCCAACCATAGCTTGAAGAGTAAAGTAAGTTCTGGTGTGCAGCTAAGGACAGACCTGAACGGAGGAAGATGCTATCAAGATTGATGAGCCAGCCATAGCTTAAAGAGTAAAAGTGAGTTAGGAATTCACCCAGACAGACCTGGATGGAGGAATATGATGTCAAGCCTGATGAGCCAACCATTGCTTGAAGAATATAAGTAAGTTCTGGTATGCAGCGAAAGACAGACCTGGACAGAGGAAGATCCTATCAAGCCTTATGTGCCAATCATAGCCTGAAGAGTGTAAGTAAGTTCTGAATGTATCTAAAGACAGACCTGAACAGAGGAAGATGATGTCAAGCCTGATGAGCCAACCATTGCTTGAAGAATATAAGTAAGTTCTGGTATGCAGCGAAAGACAGACCTGGACAGAGGAAGATGCTATCTAGCCTTATGTGCCAATCATAGCCCGAAGAGTGTAAGTAAGTTCTGAATGCATCTAAAGACAGACCTGAACAGAGGAAGATGATGTCAAGCCTGATGAGCCAACAATAGCCTGAAGACTAAAGTAAGTTTTCGTATGCAGCTAAAGACAGACCTGAATGGAGGAAGATGCTGTCAAGTCCTACAGAGCCAACCAAAGATTGAAAATTTTAATTTCTTCTATGCAGCTGAAGACTGACCTGGAAGAAGGAAGATGCTTTCAAGCCTGATGAGCCAACGATAGCCTGAAGAGTAAAGTAAGTTCTGGTATGCAGCCAAAGACAGATCTGGACAGAGGAATATGCTGTCATGCCTGATGAGCTAACCATAAGTAAGTTCCAGTATTAAATTTCTTGATAATCTGTTGAGAAAAAGATTAACTTTATCAAGTCAACAGCCAAGGTCAATTTTAGGACAAGAAGCTAGATGTACTACAGTTTAAATTGTGCAAGAACAAGACCAATGTTTGCTAATGAGACAAGTGTCAACATACAGCCATGCACTAGACACTTGCCAGGAAATGTTCAATTCAAAACAACACGAGCTGGTTAACTGAAACCACACTGAAACACTTCATCTAAATATGTCACGATGCAGGACACTTTTGTTTTCCTCCATATATTAAACACCCTTACCTGAACTTGAGTTTGGAGCTCCTAACAAAATAGTCGAAGTTCAACACATACCTTATTTCATAAAAAAAACATCTTAGGGTTTTATTTTGTGTATTATTACTGTATGCTAATTTTTGGACTCCTTTGCATATTTTTAAGCTCTAAATCTTGCTGCAAGGTGATAGCTTTGGTTGGTTTTTTATCTGCTTTACAAAATCTTGATATGTTTTCAGTTCACAAGATTGTAATTAGTTCTGTCAGTTTTCAACCAAAGGTTGTAATGTTTTATTTTTGGTCCTTGTTTCTCAAAACAATATCCTAAACACAATAAAAAGGGCTATTAAAATTTCATTTAATATGGTTGTATAAATAAACTCCCCGTTTTTCCTTTATTAAAAAATCTGTCTTGTACTCAATGTGAACTGCTCACTTGGTTATCAGTTACACTGAATTAAACAAAAGACAGTGTTCAGACTATCACTCCTCTTTTTTGCCAATGTCCTGTGTTCAATTGTATTTAACCCCCCAAAACCAATCACTCTTTCAGATAAACATCTTTTGATGTAACTTCAGTTTATCATAATCTGTGGACTTTTGATCAAGGATGCAATGATTTGTTCAGATAAATGTTTCCATCACATAGACATATCTATCCAAGTCACACACCTACATGTAAAGAGTTGGTTACCTGCCCAGTGTTATTGTTTCCTATTAGAACTCCAGGTTTACTCCATTTATGCTGACTGCCCTGTATGTCTCATGTTTATAGGGCCTTAAACACTAACTTGGGCTCTTGTATCATAGTAGGAAGGCTTTTTCCCCTGTTCTTTTGTTGACTTGACTCTGTTATGATTTTCTTTCCTTGTTGAAAAGTGCTGTTTTTATGGTTTTTTAAGTGTCAATCCTCTATTGCTCTCTTTTAAAGTATATATAGTGTTCCCAGGTAGTAAAAAAACAACTAACTCACTCACTCACTCTAGGAAGTGTCCTGATGCCAAATGAACCAATTTATATAAGAAAATTTAGAATCATATTTAGATCTCATAGCATTGTAAACATAAATAAAAAATAAATATAAATAAATGACTTAAAAACTAAATTTAACATTAAAAAAGTAAAAAATAAAACAATTATAATAAAATTTAACAAATAAAAATATTGATTTAAATAGGTTATTGAATAAATTGCTCAAATAATACAAACAAAGGGCTTTAAAATAAATATAACAAGTTTTTAAGATGAGTAAATTTAACAAATAAATAGGTAAAACACAACTTGAATTAAAGACTAAAAAAATAAATATAAGTATAGAATTGATAAAAAAGCCTAAATTTAATGAATAACTTTCTCTAATTTTTTTGTTAATTTTGAATGTTTTGGGATCACTTATGATTCTTTTTGAAAACTATTTTTTGACCTCCCTTGCATTTGGCTTCCCTGCACTTCATGTACTGTTTCTTGTCTTACCCTTTATCTTTAACATGTTTTCAGGTTTCTTGTTTCAGGTTAAAGTCTTTAAAAAAGATCAATTCTTAATTCCTATAGGTTTGATGGAGGAACAATTGCTTGATAAGGTTTAAGTTGAAGCTGATTAGTGACACTTGATACATGTTCTTGTGAAAATCTAAAAGAATTTTTTACTGGGTAATGAATTGTCAGTTTTTGGATTGCAGTATATTTGGGTTATAATGTGTTTGTTGGTTCTGACTTGCCAATTCTACTTTGCATTGATTTTGGTTTTTTTCTATTATGCTCTGTTTCCTTGCCTTTATTACAATTACATATGTAGGTAAGAATCTGTCACTAGCTTAAACATTGTAATGACATTTGTTGTTGTTTTTGGATCTGTTTGCAAACATACATGTATTAAACTGATTGAATCTATTATCTAACCCCCTCCCAAAATATAAGGAAAAAAAACTTGCATTGCAGCATAGGCATTCCTTACAAAGTATACATAGTCATTTTGTTTTGTGTATTTGAGTGTATCTCCATATTGAATCATGGCTGGATTTCGTCTTCCTGCAGGTTCATACATGTACATGTGATACATAAAAGGAATTTTACCAAAGATTTGAGACTGAATTTTCACTCGAGTAGCTGTTGAAAATACTTTAAATTGCTTAATTGTTCAAAACAGATATAGCAAAACGACTTGATCATCTCGCATCTAAAAAAAATATCTCCCCAATCAAAGTTTCTTTGCAAGTGTCCTGTTTAATGACATTTATAAAATTAACAATCTTTTTTGTAGACTGTAAGGCTTTCTAAGGGCATGCCAAACCCATTGCTCTCTCTTTAACTTCCTAAACTGGCTATAGTAAGCTATCCAAATTGACCTTTCTGATGTACTCATAAATCCCAACTGGAATGACCTATTTCTTAGCCTTGCCATCAACCCTGTTGAGATAAAAAAAGGAAGATGTTCCTTTATTAAGAAAAAATAAACTGCAACAAATATACAACTTTATGCCAAAAGGACCATAAACTCCAACAAACAATCTTTAACAATTTTTATATAAACAACAACAAATAGAAAACCCTCAAACAACGACAAACATTAAACAACTATTAGCAAAATGTGTCAAAAACTCTAGCAAACAACATTAAATCCTTACATATAAAAAAAGGCAAGCACATGCAATGTGAAATGAACTGATCAACAAGGGAAAAAGAAGTGTATTAAAAAACATCATCAGAAGGCATGTGAATTAAGGAAAAAGAAGTGTATAAAAAAAAACATCATCAGAAGGCATGTGAATCAGGGAAAAAGAAGTGTATAAAAAACATCAGAAGGCATGTGTATCAGGGAAAAAGAAGTGTATAAAAACCTCACCAGAAGGCATGTGTATCAGGGAAAAAGAAGTGTATAAAAAACATCAGAAGGCATGTGTATCAGGGAAAAAGAAGTGTATAAAAACCTCACCAGAAGGCATGTGTATCAGGGAAAAAGAAGTGTATAAAAACCTCACCAGAAGGCATGTGAATCAGGGAAAAAGAAGTGTATAAAAACCTCACCAGAAGGCATGTGAATCAGGGAAAAAGAAGTGTATAAAAATCTCACCAGAAGGCATGTGAATCAGGGAAAAAGAAGTGTATAAAAACCTCACCAGAAGGCATGTGAATCAGGGAAAAAGAAGTGTATAAAAACCTCACCAGAAGGCATGTGAATCAGGGAAAAAGAAGTGTATAAAAACCTCACCAGAAGGCATGTGAATCAGGGAAAAAGAAGTGTATAAAAACCTCACCAGAAGGCATGTGAATCAGGGAAAAAGAAGTGTATAAAAACCTCACCAGAAGGCATGTGAATCAGGGAAAAAGATAGATCAGAGGTTGATTGTATACCCAGGAGGCAAGAAATTATTGCACCTTAAGTAGTTAGTACTACTTTTTTCTATGAACCAGGCAGATACCATTAATAGGGTGGCACATTGATAATAAATACACAAAAAAAATTCAACAGAATTAGGTAATGCAACCCCAGTAAATTTTGTTTTGACCACTAAATTTTTCAGTCTAGATATTACCAGTCAAAATTTAGTTACATTGTATAGTGAAAAGTACAGGAAAATTTCCCGCCATATTTTTTTCCTATATAACCAGTCAAAAAATATCTAGGCACCAAATACATATTAAGATGTAAAAACTGAATGGGGTTTGTTTTTATGGTGAAATGAATGCATCTATACCCAAAAATCTGAAATTGGAAATTATCGATGTGCCACCCCCTGCCTGATCCTTATGTGGAATAGTACTTTAAAAATATTGAGAATGAAATAGCCTTAGCAAAACCAACATTTGTACTTTATCATGTGATGGGCAAACAAACAATGAAAAATAAAGAGGAAGACCAAATAAAATAAAAAGATCACAGCACATTCTAAGGGATAAGGATTGTAAACCTAGGAAGCAAGATGCGTTGGAATGGAGATTTAGCATCAGGTATAGAGAATAGATTATGACCAAAGCAACACCAGCCTTTGTAGATTTCAGTAACATTTTGTGTCATCTAAAAAATCTCCTTGAAAAGACTTTTTTTCAAATTCTTTGTTGTTTTATTCTATGATTCTATATTTTTGATTTGCAAGACATCTTTTAAAGATAAAATTTTGAAGATTTCAATCTTTATTTTGAAACCAAACATCACTTTATGTTAGGAGCAACATCCTTGAAAATTTTTTTTAAGTTTTAAAATGTGCCTCCTGTGATGTGCAAGAAACCCTATGGGATTAAAGTAGAGGAAGACCATTAACTCACAGGATCTGTTATGACTGTAGGACACCTCTGGCGTCCTCTTCTGTCATCTCTAATTCTTCAATACTAATACTATTAAGGTCATGTCAGGTTGTGTGTATTTTCTCTAGATATTGGTATCTCTGTGCTTGGTTTTCCCAGAATGGGTCTAATCTGGCTTCAAAGGATTTTACTGATGGTGCATTTATAACTGGTGTTGGTAGGCTGTTCCAAGTATCTACTGTTCTTTGGGTGAAGCTGTACTTTCTTATGTCTAACCTTGATCTTTCTTTTTGTAGTTTGAGATGGGCTGCAAATAGCTGTTGATTGAATACCATGGAAGAAAGATAGCATTGAATGGAGATTTAACAAAATCTGAACCCTTGAAATTTTCAGGCAAACATTTTAGAGCAATTTTCTTTGAGTTCTCTTGTATGTGTCAGAATCAGAGATCAAAATTGTAGGAGCTTAGGAAATTTAAGAGGACTGAAGAAAACAACAAAAATTACCAGAGATAACATCAGCAGTGAAGGAGATTGATGGTAGCCTGGAACCTTTCTTGTTGAGAATCAAGGTAAATTTATCATAATATATATTACCAGTTAAATCTGGATATACAGGTTCTGTTAAAGGTATGATTTCAGTAATTACCCTTACGTCACATAAGGCCACCCCTTTGTAATTAAGAGAATAATCTGGTACGAATTGAGACTCTAGAGCTCTGGTACTGGTTGAAATGTTTAAAAAGAAATGTTTTCAACAAATTTAATACATAGTTATTCTTTAAAAAATAAAAATAAAATGTTTTAAATGGTATTTTGGAATTTTTAATAATTTCTTAAAGATGATAGGGGTAGGTACTGAATTAAGTGTGAAATTATAATGTTTGTAAACAAGGCCATGTGAAAGTGCCAAAAAATGCTGCATGACATGATGGTTTGTTTAGGGGAAAGAAAGCAGTTGTATTTCTAATTTACTGAAAAAGTTATGAAAGATTTTTATTTTGAGTCAAATCTAGAGTCAAGGAGAGGTAACTCTAGAGCAAATGTAATTCAAAAGCTTAATTACTTAAAAAAACAACTAAATCACACTGGGCACAATCTGCTATAGCCAGAGGTTTATAAAAAGTACTATGTCTGCTGTTTGGTCAGTCTATTTTTCTGTTCACATTAATAAGACTTAAAAAAAACATAAAATTGAAAAAGTAATGTCAAAAATAGAGCAGAAGATATTAATTAAAGATATTCATGTATGAATTTTTGTCTCGCCTGCAAAGCAGAGTGGGACATAGGTGTTACTTTACCGGCGGCGACAACGGCGGCGGCTGCGAGGGCGGCATTAACTTTTTGGAAAAGTTTTATGAGCACCTCCATATCTCAACAACTATAGGTCCTGGGTTGATGAAACTTGGTATGCATATGCCCCAGTAGTAGCTTAGCACAGTTGCATCTCATAATTTGACCTTGACCTTGATTTTTCGGTTGAGTGACTTACAATTTTCAATACATGATAGCAATGGAAAAGTTTTGTGAGCACCTCCATATCTCAAGAACTATAAGTCCTAGGTTGATGAAACTTATTAGCATATGCCCCAGTAATAGCTTAGTACAGTTACATCCCCATCTTTTGACCTTGACCTTGATTTTCCGGTTGAGTGACTTTGACAATTTTCAATACATATGATTGCAATGGAAAAGTTTTGTGAGCACCTCCATATCTCAAGAACTGTAAGACCTAGGTTGATGAAACTTGTTATACATATGCCCCAGTAATAGCTTAGCACAGTTACATCCCCATCTTTTGACCTTGACCTTGATTTTCCGGTTGAGTGACTTTGACAATTTTCAATACATATACATGTAATACCAATGTTAAAGTTAGCAAACACCTCCATATCTCAAGTATTATTGGTCCTGATTGATGAAACTTAATTGGTATGCATATGCCCTAGTAATAGCTAAGCACAGTTGCATCCCCACCTCTTGACCTTGATTTTCTGGTTGAGTGATTATTTTTATTGCAAATATTAGTAGTTCTATAAACATCTTTTGATATCAGAAACTGAAAATCTATGTAAATTCAAAATATAGTGGAAGTAAGAAAGAATAATTGTTTCTGATGGTGCCGGCAGGCGAGACATACTTTAGTGTTAACTCTTGTTTATTTTATGTTCATTTCAGTAAGACAGTTTATATTGAGACCATATGAACTGGGTGATGGCTGCCTGGGCTTCCTATTATAACAATAAGGTGAGTTTCTTACCTCAGTCAAATGTTGCTTTTTATGATTCTGTCCTTTTATGTCCCAGGTTATTATTTTAAAGGTCAAAAATAGTGTTCAGCTGTGATGTTTTATGTCATAAAAAAGGGATAAATGCATCTGCTAAAAAGATTTATTTTAATGTTTTTTTTTCCATTAAGGGGAGATAATCCCTTGTTTTGCCCCCTTTACATTTTACGAGATTTGTGTATTTTTTATCATTAACAGGGGGTGGAGATTTTATTTATTTGTTTGAAACTTACTGGGGGTTTTGGTGTAACAGAGGGCAACTGGTTAACAGTCTGTACCTGTTATTTTTTCAGGATTCAATAGACGACAACAACCTTCACGTATCACTGAAGGAAACAGCAATAATGACCAGAGACAAAGGATGAAGTACAATGATGGTAGCCTGGGGCCTTACTTGTTGAGAATCAAGGTAAACTTATCATAATACAATCAGATACTGTTTTTGTCTTCACATTTTTATGCCCCATCTACAAAAGTATGGGGGCATATAGTATTAAGGTCCGTTCTTCCATCCTTCTCAAATAATGCGAGTTGGGGCATTATGTTCGTGTTTATATTGTGTTGCAGGGTTTAAAATTGTTGTTGTTATGCCCAACTTCAAAAGAGAGTGATGTGTTTGTCAGTCCATTCAAAATCAGGTCTACCATAAAGTATGATATATATCATGAATCATTATACACATATATGCATCAGATTAGAAACAAACAAATACCATTTATATATATTTAAAATACAGTTGTGACGTCATGCTATTGTTAATGCTGTACTTTATATTACCGATAAGTATTATTTCTTCTTAATATTGGACTGAATTCCACTTAATATTGGATTGCTTTAATGTGATATTGGACAGTGACACATACAGAATTGTGCAACTTGTCTCAGTTGTCTCAGTTGATATTTTAGAGAAAAATGCCGCAAATATAAATTTACTAACATTTTTGTGGAAAGTTTGCCATGCCTAGATTTGAACCCATTATCTTTGTATCTACAATCCACCGTACTAACCATTTGGCTACCAAATCCCTTGATTGAAAAGTGTTTAATTCAGGTATTTAATCTTTCTGATTGTACCTCCATATATAATATAAAGCAAAAATATTTTCCCTTTCTGGATTCAAACCCGCAACCTGTCTCTTTACGGGCAGGATCGCTAACCATTAGGCTCGGCGGATTCGATTGATGTGCGCTTAGTTAGGGTATTTAAATTATCTGATTTTATAAACCTATATAATAAAAATAATAAACCATATTTTAATTGTTTATGCTTTAACTTAACAGTATTTTCATCGTAAACTGTATTTTAAGCAAGATATAAGCCTTTAACAGTCCATTCAGTAAAATATTGTACAGGTCTTCAGCTGCGCCTCAGACCTGTCCAATATGTTACTGAATGGACTGTTTACGGCTTATATCCTATACATATAGGTTTATTGGGGATATCTCTTATAAAGACAAATCTAAGGTCAAAGAGGGGTAACTCTAAAACAATTGATTTGCAATGAACATTATTTTATTTCTTAATTAACAAAAGACATTTAACTAAATCACACTGGTGCCGATCTCCTGTAGACAGAGGTTTATAGGAAGTACTATGTCTGTTTTTCGTCTGTCTATTTGTCTGTTCACAAGAAGTACATTATATGACATCACAAACGTGATGACTTCCAATTGTCAACTTTCCCTTTTTGTGTAGCAACATTCCATCTGCCCCTGCTTATGGAGTCTCTGTGTCACAGTTGAGTCGTTACTCCAGAGCTTGCGGGAATTACATTGATTTCCTTGGCAGAGTGTCACTTTTGACACAGAAATTGCTAACACAGGGTTATGATGTTCCATGGTTGCTGTCTTTATTTAAGATATTATAAGGTAGAAACTGTGCACTCGTAGACAAATATGGGGTTTTTATCTATCAAATGAGTGCAGAAGTTGGTTTGTCATAGAAATTTGCTTTGTCTTTCTTTTCTGGATTTAAACACTGAATTGGAAATTAGCAACAGGACTGATGTGCTATAGCAGGAATGGCAGGATGCATGTGTCAAAAAGCTTTGTAAGTGCCACATGGGCTTCATGTGACCAAAGCAATAGACTATCCATATTGGGCTTCCAACATACAGGGTTCAACTTGTTGCAGTGGTATCATGCTGTGCTCCATGTAGCTTTTTATTGTCTCGCCTGCGAAGCAGAGCGGGACATAAGTGTTACTTTACCGGCGGCGGCGACGGCGGCGTTAACTTTTTGAAAAAGTTTTATGAGCACCTCCATATCTCAAGAATTAAAGGTCCTGGGTTGATGAAACTTGGTATGCATATGCCCCAGAAGTAGCTTAGCACAGTTGCATCCCCATCTTTTGACCTTGACCTTGATTTTCCGGTTGAGTGACTTTGACAATTTTCAATACATATAATAGCAATGAAAAAGTTTTGCGAGCACCTCCATATCTCAAGAACTATAGGTCCTGGGTTGATGAAACTTGGTATGCATATGCCCCAGTAGTAGCTTAGCACAGTTGCATCCCCATCTTTTGACCTTGACCTTGATTTTCCGGTTGAGTGACTTTGACAATTTTCAATACATATAATAGCAATGAAAAAGTTTTGCGAGCACCTCCATATCTCAAGAACTATAGGTCCTAGGTTGATGAAACTTGGTATGCATATGCTTCAGTAGTAGCTTAGCACAGTTGCATCCCCATCTTTTGACCTTGACCTTGATTTTTCGGTTGAGTGACTTTGACAATTTTCAATACATATAATAGCAATGGAAAAGTTTTGCGAGCACCTCCATATCTCAAATACTATAGGTCCTAGGTTGATGAAACTTGGTATGCATATTCCCCAGTAGTAGCTTAGCACAGTTGCATCCCCATCTCTTGACCTTGATTTTCCGGTTGAGTGACTTTGATTATTTTTATTGCATATATTTGCAATGTTTAAGTTCTATAAACATCTTTTGATCTCAGAAACTGAAAATCCATGTAAATTCAAAATATAGTGGAAGTAAGAAAGAATAATTGTTTCTGATGGTGCCGGCAGGCGAGACATACTTTAGTGTTAACTCTTGTTGCTACTTGGCAAGGGACCCAGGAATTCTGTTCTTGTTTCTTTCTTTGCAAGTTTATATCGTATTCCAGCGTCACCTTAGACGTGTTTGTCTGTCTATCCCAAATCAGATCTGCCTCCAGGTTTAGGCAACTACATATGCAGAAGATTACAGACAAATATCATCAAAATAAACTTATTCCACATCTCATTATTTTTGTCTCGTATTACTTTCCGGCGGCGGCGGCGGCGGCGGCGGCGGCGGCGTCGTAAACTTTTTTGTAAGACTTTTGTGGACAATGAATTGCTTGAAAAGTATAATAGCTAGGCATCTGATATTTGGTATACAGATAGTTCAGGTTATGGTCTACGCAACTGTCACCATGCCGTTTGACCCTGACCCCATTTTCACGCTCCAGTGACTCTGTGAACTTAGGTCTTTTTTCAGGCCGTAAACTTTTTTGTAAGACTTTTGTGGACGATGAATTGCTTGAAAAGTATAATAGCTAGGCATCTGATATTTGGTATACAGACAGTTCAGGTTATGGTCTACGCAACTGTCACCATGCCGTGTGACCCTGACCTCATTTTCACGCTCCAGTGACTCTGTGAACTTAGGTCTTTTTTCAGGCTGTAAACTTTTTTGTAAGACTTTTGTGGACGATGAATTGCTTGAAAAGTATAATAGCTAGGCATCTGATATTTAGTATACAGGCAGTTCAGGTTATGGTCTATGCAACTGTCACCATGCCGTGTGACCCTGACCTCATTTTCACGCTCCAGTGAATCTGTGAACTTAGGTATTTTTCAGGCAGAAAAACTTTTTTGTAAGACTTTTATGGATGATGAATTGCTGGAAAGTTATAATAGCTAGGCATCTGATATTGGGTAAACAGACAGTTGCGATTATGGACAACGCAACTGTCACCATGCCATGTGACCATGACCCCATTTTTACGCTCCAGTGACTCTGTGAACTTAGGTCTTTTTTTCAGACAGAAAACTTTTTGTAATACTTGTGTGGACAATGGATTGCTTGAATAGTATAATAACTAGGCATCTGTTATTAGGTATACTGACACTTTTTGTGTTTATATCAAGAAATGAAAGCTTAGGTAGTTGATTTTAGCGATGGTGCCGGCAGGCGAGACATACTTTTAGTGGCCACACTTGTTTTATATTTATGTTGTCTTCAAATCTTAAGTTTGAAGAGAGATAATTCTAGGAAAACTGACTTGCAATTAGTCAGAATGTCATACCCCAATATTCAAGTTCATGTTCAAAAATTCCATGAAACAATAACGTTAACCACATTTTGATAATAAAAATAACATTAGGATAGTATGAAACCTTACACATGAAGTTCATCATATGTACATAAAATTGAATAGGTTGTTTTTTCATTTCAGTAAGACAGTTTATATGTTTGATGGAGACCATATGAACTGGGTGATGGCTGCCTGGGCTTCTTATTTTCAGCAATAAGGTAAATATTTTAAACAGTTCACTCAATAGCAATGTTCTTTATATGTGGTTCTTATCTCTTGTGTTCTGGCTTTATACTTTCAAATCCAAACTAAGGCTACATGCTTGTATAGGGAATGAAAGCTTGCACTTTCCTTATCATGCCAAATTTTTATGCTTCATCTACAAATTTAGTAGAGGGGCATATAGTGTTTGGGCTGCTCGTCTGTCTGTTTGTCCCAAATTAGGTTTACCTATAGGTTCAATATACTTTTCCATGCAGGAAGTATGGCATCATCATGAAACTTATACACATGTACATCAGGGTAAGATCAAAGTACAATCATCTTAAAATTGTACCTGTCTCATCAACGTCATGGTTGATTGATCACAGGAAACTTAGGTTTACCTAGATATTGAAGTTACATTGCCATGAAGGAAGTGTGGTATCATCATGAAACTTTATACACTTTACCTTTTCATTGTTTTCCTTGTTTCTTTATTGTTTAATTTTATTTATGTTGTATTGTTTGCATTTTTGTATGCACATCTTGCACACTGTGCCTGAGTTTATTAATCAAATCTTGAATCTTGAATTACTGAAGAAAGAACAGAGACTAAACAAAAGGTTGGGTAATAGCATTAAACCTTGATTACCACTCGTATTCCTTGATTTAGATAAGAGCTGTTAATCTTCTCTACATTCTCATTAGCTTTTTTTTCTATGTAAGACTCATGTAACAGCCTGTGTGACATTTTCAGGAATCAGTAGATGACAGCAACAATTACAGAGGACAGGAGGGAACAGCAACAAGTACTAGAGACAGCAACAGCAGTGGAGGATGAACTACAACGATGGTAGCCTGATGCCTTACTTGTCGAGAATCAAGGTAAATGTATCAATAATGCATGACTAATTAATCAGTTCAATCAGGCATTGTTGTTCACTGCTGCAACACCAAGGAGGACATAGATTTGCCAGGTGTCTTTCCGTCTGTGCATGCCTGGGTGTGTGCTTCCATCACACTTTATTCTGACAGATTTGTCAGCTACTGTAAACGTATTAATTTTCCTGTTTGCTAATTTGCAAGGTTTCGTCAAATAGGACATGTTCATGGGTTTCAATTTTAGCAGTTTTTCAGTGGAATCGCAAAAGCGGTTAAAGATTGATTTAATTAACTGTCAATTCTCACTTGTTGACATATACAAAACCTTGACCAATAAACGGATTGAGTGTTTAATGACTTGTTGAATACTGTAAACGTAGTAATTTTTGCGGTGTACTAATTTTCTCTATTTTTGCCGTTGCCAAAAGACCGCAAAAATAAGTACCCGCGAATATCTCTGATACAAAGAAAAAGATGAACGTTTGTTCAGGTACCAGTATAATGTTGACTTTTTGAGTGTCGTATAAAGTGAAAATGATAGTTTATCATGAATGAATTACATTAGTTTAAACATATTTATTTACCCTGGATTGGGAAACAAGCTTTATGCTTATATAAATCCCTCTCCAGCTAGCAGTTTGCGAGTAAGGCCTTTGTAGCGGCCCCAAATTGAGCCTACTCTTATCGAACTCTACAAAGGGGTCTTTAACGTGCATGAGGTATTGCTCTCCACATACACGGGACAACCTTTTTTCGTCCCTTCCGAAGGACTAGTATCGTTCCTTGAGACCATCCTCGCAAATGGTGTCAAGAGAGAGTCGGAAAATTGGTTCATGCAATTTTCACCCCTGACGAGGATCGAACCACGAACCTCGGTGTTAGTAGCCCGACGCATTAACCACTACACCACCGGCTCTCATAATGAATTACATTATGGATAGACGGGCAATCGGCTTGATGTGAGCACTAATTGGTAAATAAACATTTAATAGATTAAAAGACAAGGATCAAACAAACCCTTCACACATATTCCATGGATCATTTAACACTTAATCCATTAATTGGTCAAGGTATATTGTATGTATCAACAGGTGAGAAATTGACAGCTTGGATTGACAATCAATTACGATGATCTTTTACCGCTTGGGCGATTTCAGTCTTCTGGACCACCTTCTTACTAAAACTTAAATAAGTATGATACCAATAATTATTACATGTAGCTGTACCAAAAAAAACGCGAAAATTAATACCCGGGCGATTTCAGTCTTGGACCACCTTCTTAATAAAACTTAGATAAGTATGATACCAATAATTATTACATGTAGCTGTACCAAAAAACGCAAAAATTGATACCCGCGAATATGTCCTTGTTCAAGAATCCGCGAAAATTAATATGTTTACAGTATGTGAGAAGTGTTTTTTTGATCCTTGTCTTTTAATCTATTAAATGTTTAATACATGTCAGGCGTAGCAAAATTTATTGTCTGGAACTTTGTTGTCATTTGTATTTTGAACACACGTAAAGGTTAGCACTGCTGGTGGAGTTTTAATTCCCAGAGGTTAGCCCACTCCGGCATCAACACTTTTGTTGTGTTGGAGAATACATCAAAGCTTTAAATTATCCATTTAAATTTCAATATTGTCTAAACCCTAAGGTTCTTCCTACCCCAGACATAGGTTGATCATCTTAGTATTAATTTGGTTCCCCAATTTGGTATTTTTGGTTTTACTGTTTTATGCTCTTCATAGTCATATAGTGTTTGGCTTTTTCAATATGTTTGGTAGAGCGCCTCTGATGAGTCTTGAATAGACGAAACGCCCGTCAGGCGTAGCAAAATTAATTGTCTGGAACTTTTTTTGTCATTTGTACATGTATTTCGAACACACGTGAAGGTTAGCACTGCTGGTGGAGTTTTAATTCCCTGAGGTTAGCCCGCTCCGGCATCAACACTTTTGTGTTGGAGAATACATCAAAGCTTTAAATTATCCATTTAAATTTCAATATTGTCTAAACCCTTCGGTTCTTCCTACCCCAAACGGGAGACATAGGTTGATCATCTTAGTATTAATTTGGTTCCCCAATTATGAATTTTATTTTTGGTTTTACTGTTCTATGCTCTTCATAGTCATATAGTGTTTGGCTTTTTCATTATTTTTGGTAGAGCGCCTCTGATGAGCCTTGAATAGACGAAACGGGCTTCAGGTGCAGCAAAATTTATTGTCTGGAACTTTGTTGTCATTTGTATTTCGAACACACATGAAGGTTAGCACTGATGGTGGAGTTTTAATTCCCCGAGGTATGCCCGCTTCGGCATCAACACTTTTGTGATGGAGAATACACCAAAGCTTTAAATTATCCGTTTAAATTTCAATATTGTCTAAACCCTAAGGTTCTTCCTACCCCAGACATAGGTTTATCATCTTAGTATTAATTTGGTTCCCCAATTTGGTATTTTGGTTTTACTGTTCTATGCTCTTCATAGCAATGCATATAGTGTTTGGCTTTTTCAATATTTTTGGTAGAACACCTCTTAATGAGTCTTGAATAGACAAAACGCACGTTAGGCGCAGCAATAATTTATTGTCTTGAACTTTGTTAGTTTAGTTTAGTTTAAACATATTTATTTATCCTGGATTGGGAAACAAGCTTAATGCTAATGTAAATCCCTCTCCAGCTAGCAGTTTGCGAGTGTGGCCTTTGCAGCGGCCCCCATTGAGCTTTGTTGTCATTTGTATTACCAATTTATATTCACACCAAGCCGATTGCACTTTTATTCATAATGTAAACAATTAATTATGCTTAATTCATTATTTATAATTATTTTCATTTTATACCACGCCCAAAAGGTAAAAGATATACTAGTTTCTGATTTCATGCACACATTTGCAATTTTTATTCGACATATTCGCAGGTAGAAAATTGCTACGTTTACAGTATAAGCCAAAGGCCTTTGATATTTGGTATGCAGCACCAAGTTTGGGTCTCATCAATTATTTGATAGGATGTGTTTTCAGGTCAGGCCTATCTACTTCCTGTTTAATGAGCCTTCTTCAAGCAGGGACCCAGGAATTCTGTGCTTGTTTCTTTCTTTGCAAGTTTATATCTAATCAAGTGTCACCTTAGATGTGTTTGTCTGTCTATCCCAAATCAGATCTTCAGGTTAAGGCCACTACACATGCATTAGATAACAAACAGACAAAAATCATCAGAAGATGCATATTATACCCCCACTCGTAAGAGAGGGGGCTATATTGCAATAACCTTGTCCGTCCGTCTGTCCATCCATCTGTCCGTCCGGTTCAATTTCTCTGCTTCTACTGGATGGATTGGTTTCAAATTTGGTACACAGCTTCAACATGATGAGTTTTACCATTTCTCCTCTTTCCAGGTCTGTCCATCATCTACTTCCTGTTTTCCGAGCCGACTTAGACTTTTTAGGGTAAACAATTTGAAATGTGAAATTTTTCGTAACAGATTTCTCGGCTTCTACTGGATGGATTGGTTTCAAATTTGGTACACATCTTCAGCATGATAAGTTGTACTGTGCCTCCCCTTTCCAGGTCAGTCCATCATCTACTTCCTGTTTTCCGAGCTGACTTAGACTTTTTATGGGTCAAAAATAGACAATTTTATACCCCCACTCGTTATACCCCCACTTGTAAGAGAGGGGGCTATATTGCATTCACCTTGTCCGTCCGTCCGTCTGTCCGTCCGGTTCAATTTCTCTGCTTCTACTGGATGGATTGGTTTCATATTTGGTACACAGCTTCAGCATGAGGAATTATACCATTCCTCCTCTTTCCAGGTCTGTTCATCATCTACTTCCTGTTTTCCGAGCCGACTTAGACTCTTTTAGGGTTAAAAATTTGAAATGTAAAAATTTTTTGTTACAGAATTCTCGGCTTCTACTGGATGGATTGGTTTCAAATCTGATACACAGCTTCAGCATGATAAGTTATACCGTGCCTCCCCTTTCCAGGTCGGGCCATAATCTACTTCCTGTTTTCCGAGCCGACTTAGACTTTTTAGGGTAAACAATAGACAATTTTTCGTAACAGATTTCTTAGCTTCTACAGAAGGGATTGATTTCAAATTTGGTATACAGCTTTAGCATGATGAGTTGTACCGTGCCTCCCCTTTCCAGGTCAGTCTGTCATCTACTTCCTGTTTTCTGAATGGTCAAGTGGGGGTATTCTTAGCACGACTTAGTGCAACCCCTTGTTTATGTTGTCTTCAAATCTTAAGTTCAAAGAGAGATAACTCTAGGAAAACATGTACAAAAATTCCATCAAACAATTACATTTTAATGATGAAAATAACATTAGGATAGTATGAAACCTTACACATGAAGTACATCATATGTACATAAAATTGAATATTAAGTTGTTTTTCATTTCAGTTAGACAGATTATATGTTTGATGGAGACCATATGAACTGGGTGATGGCTGCCTGGGCTTCCTATTTTCAGCAATAAGGTAAATAGTTTAAACAGTTCACTCAATAGCAATGTTATTTATATGTGGTTCTTATCTCTTGTGTTCTGGCTTTATACTTTCAAATCAAAAATAAGGCTACATGCTTGTATAGGGAATGAAAGCGTGCACTTTCCTTATCAATATCATGCCAAATTTTTATGCCCTATCTACGAAATTAGAGAGTCATATAGTGTTTGGGCTATTTGTCTGTCCGTCCCAAATTAGGTTTAGCTGTAAGTTCATGGTACTTTCCCATGCAGGAAGTATGGCATCATCATGAAACTTATACACATGTACATCAGGGTAAGATCAATCATAAATCATCTTAAAATTGTACCTGTCTCATCAACTTCATGGTTAATTGATCACAGGAAACTTAGGTTTACCTAGAGATTGAAGTTACATTACCATGAAGGAAGTGTGGTACCATCATGAAACTTTATACACATTACCTTTTTCGTGTTTTCCTTGTTTCTTTGTTGTTAAATTTTATTTATGTTGTATTGTTTCCATTTTTGTATGCTCATCTTGCACACTGTGCCTGAGTTGATTAATCAAATCTTGAATCTTGAATCTTGAAATCTCAAAGAAAGAACAAAGACCAAACAAAAGGTTGGGTATAACATAAAACCTTGATTGCCACTCGTATTCCTTGATTTAGATAAGAGCTAAAATCTTCTCTACATTTTCATTAGTTTTTTTCTATGTAAGACTCATGTAACAGTCTGTGTGACATTTTCAGGAATCAGTAGATGACAGCAACAACTACAGAGGACAGGAGGGAACAGCAACAAGCACTAGAGACAGCAACAGCAATGGAGGATGAACTACAACGATGGTAGCCTGATGCCTTACTTGTCGAGAATCAAGGTAAATATGTCAATAATGCATGACTAAATAACCAGTTCAGACATTGTTGTCCACTGCTGCCACATGAAGGGGGACATTGATTTACCAGGTGTCTCTCCGTCTGTGCATGCCTGGGTGTGTGTGTCCATCACACTTTATTATACCCCCGCTTCGAAGAAGAGGGGGGTATACTGTTTTACCCTTGTCCGTCCGTCCGTCCGTTCGTTCGTCTTGCCGTCCGTCCGTCCGTAACAAAACTTCTGTCACAGTTTTCTAAGCAACTACATGAGATAGAGTTCTGATATTTTGTATACAGCTTTATCCTATAGTACCATATGGTGTATACCGATTTTATGCTCCTAGATAGTCTACTTCCTGTTTACCGAATACTTAGGTTTTTACACATAATAGACATAAATGCAAAATTTCCGTCACAGTTTCCCAAGCAACTACATGAGATAGAGGTCTGATATTTTGTATACAGCTTTATCCTATAGTACCATATGGTGTATACCGATTTTATGCTCCTGGGTAGTCTACTTCCTGTTTATCGAATACTTAGGTTTTTACAAATAATAGACATAAAAATGCAAAATTTTCGTCACAGTTTCCCAAGCAACTACATGAGATAGAGGTCAGATATTTTGTATACAGCTTTATCCTGTAGTACCATATGGTGTATACTGATTTAATGCTCCTGGGTAGTCTACTTCCTGTTTACCGAATACTTAGGTTTTTACAAATAATAGACATAAAAATGCAAAATTTTCGTCACAGTTTCCCAAGCAACTACATGAGATAGAGGTCTGATATTTTGTATACAGCTTTACCCAATAGTACCATATGGTGTATAGTGATTTTATGCTCTTCTGTAGTATACTTCCTGTTTACCGAATACTTAGGTTTTTACACATAATGGACAAAAATGCAAAATATCCGTCACAGTTTCCCAAGCAACTACATGAGATAGAGGTCTGATATTTTTTATACAACTTTATCCTTAAGTCCCATATGGTGTATAGTGATTTTATGTTCCTAGGTCAAGTACTTCCTGTTTACCAAGTATTTAAACTTATTATTAAAAACGAAAGAATGTATGCATGGCTTAGTTTTGGGAGCGGGGGTATCACTAGTGAGCATTAGCTCACAGATTTACTTGTTCTGACAGATTTGTCAGCTATTAGCAATAGGCTTCAGAGGCGGATTCAGAGATTCTGAAAAGAGGGGGCCCACTGACTGGCCTAAGAGGGGGCCCGCTTTGGTCACGCTTCAATGATTTCCTATATATTCAACCAAATTTTTCTGCCAAAAGGGGGGGGCAGGCCCCCCAAGGCCCCCCCTGGATCCGCCTATGCGCTTTGATATTTGGTATGCAGCACTAAGTTGGGGTCTCATGAATTATTTGATAGGATATGTTTTCAGGTCAGTTGCTTATCTACTTCCTGCTTAATGAGCCTTCTTCAAATTTTTGCGACTCAGCGATGGACCAAGGAATTATGTGCTTGTTTCATTCTTTGCAAGTTTATATCATACTCAAGGGTCACCTTAGACGTGTTTGCCTGTCTATCCCAAATCAGATCTACCTTCAGGTTTAGGCAACTACACATGCATAAGACAAAAATCATAAGAAGATACATATTTATGTTGTCTTCAAATCTTAAGTTCAAAGAGAGATAACTCTAGGAAAACATGTACAAAATTACCACATTTAATGATGAAAAAAACATTAGGATAGTATGAAACCTTACACATGAAGTACATCATATGAACATAAAATTGAATATTAAGTTGTTTTTTTTTCATTTCAGTAAGACAGTTTATATGTTTGATTAAGACCATATGAACTGGGTGATGGCTGCCTGGGCTTCCTATTTTCTGCAATAAGGTAAATAGTTTAAACAATTCACTCAATAGCAATGTTCTTTATATGTGGTTCTTATCTCTTGTGTTCTGGCTTTATACTTTCAAATCAAAAATAAGGCTACATGCTTGTATAGGGAATGAAAGCTTGCACTTTCCTTATCATGCCAAATTTTTATGCTTCATCTACAAAAGGAGAGGGGCATATAGTGTTTGGGCTGTTCACCTGTATGTCAGTCCCAAATTGGGTTTACCTAAAGGTTCAATGTACTTTTACATGCAGGATTAGTATGGCATTATCATGAAACTTATACACATGTACATCAGGGCTATTCCAGAATTAATTGTATGGGGGGTCGGAAGGCACTTTAATTAAAATTTTATGGGTGGTGGTATTTTTAGATATTTCTCAAATGCAACATAAAGGGGAAAAAATTAAAATTTTATGCATGGTGGGTATATAAAAAAAGTGCCTTCTGACCCCCCCCCTCCATACATTTATTTCTTGAATAGCCCTCAGGGTATGATCAAACTAAAATCATCTTAAAATTGTACCTGTCTCATCAACTTCATGGTTGATTGATCACAGGAAACTTAGGTTTACCTAGAGGCTGAAGTTACATTGCCGTGAAGGAAGTGTGGTATCATCATGAAACATTATGCACATTACCTTTTCATTTTTAGCTCACCTGACCCGAAGGGTCATGTGAGCTATTGTCATCGTTAAGCGTCTGTCGTCCGTCCGTTGTCCGTCCGTTAACTTTTCTTTCAAGATCTTCTTCTCTGAAACCACTGAAGGGATTGTGAATTATATAAATGTTGACAAACCAACATGGCCGCCGTTGCTAAAAATAGAACAGGGGGGTCAGACCATTGTTTTTGGCTTATAACTCGAAAAGTATAAGAGATAGAGAAAACCGAACCAACCCATCTTGTTCAGCATCAAAAGCTCTACAAATCTCTCCTTTAAGTCAAAGTTGTGAAATGACTCCTTATAGGAGTTATTGCACTTTAATCATCAAAATTGACCATTTTTGCAGTTTTTGGACAATATCTTGAAAACCGTTAGAGCTACAGGAAAAGTTAGCATTGCAGAATTGTAAAGCTCATTCAGATCTACAAAAATGATTTCATGGTCAAAATTGTCAGATCAACAATTTAAGAGTTATTCCCCTTGAACTGTTTTTTCCCATTAATTTTAACAGATTTTCAAAAATCTTCTTCTCTGAAACCACTGAAGGGATTGCTTTGAAACTTGGTACACTTGATCTTTAGGATGAGTCTACCAAATTTGTGAATTATATTCATGTCGACCAACCAACATGGCCGCTGTTGCTAAAAATAGAACAGGGGGGTCAGACCATTGTTTTTGGCTTATAACTCGAAAAGTATAAGAGATAGAGAAAATCAGAAGCATTTTTTCTTGATTAGCATCAAAAGGTCCTTAAAGGAGTTATTGCCCTTTAACTGTTTTGAGCGCCTCTGATGAGTCTTGAATAGACGAAACGCGCGTCAGGCGTAGCAAAATTTATTGTCTGGAACTTTGTTGTCATTTGTATTTCGAACACACGTGAAGGTTAGCACTGCTGGTGGAGTGTAAATTCCCCGAGGTTAGCCCGCTCTGGCACCAACACTTTTGAGTTGGAGAATACATCAAAGCTTTAAATTATCCGTCTAAATTTCAAAATTGTTTAAACCCTAAGGTTCTTCCTACCCCAGACATAGGTTGAATATCTTAGTAATAATTTGGTTCCCCAGTTTGGTATTTTTGGTTATACTGTTCTATGCTCTTCATATTCATACAGTGTTTGGCATTTTCAATATTTTTGGTAGAGCGCCTCTGATGAGTCTTGAATAGACGAAACGCGCGTCAGGCGTAGCAAAATTTATTGTCTGGAACTTTGTTGTCATTTGTATTTCGAACACACGTGAAGGTTAGCACTGCTGGTGGAGTGTAAATTCCCCGAGGTTAGCCCGCTCTGGCACCAACACTTTTGAGTTGGAGAATACATCAAAGCTTTAAATTATCCGTCTAAATTTCAAAATTGTTTAAACCCTAAGGTTCTTCCTACCCCAGACATAGGTTGAATATCTTAGTAATAATTTGGTTCCCCAGTTTGGTATTTTTGGTTATACTGTTCTATGCTCTTCATATTCATACAGTGTTTGGCATTTTCAATATTTTTGGTAGAGCGCCTCTGATGAGTCTTGAATAGACGAAACGCGCGTCAGGCGTAGCAAAATTTATTGTCTGGAACTTTGTTGTCATTTGTATTTCGAACACACGTGAAGGTTAGCACTGCTGGTGGAGTGTAAATTCCCCGAGGTTAGCCCGCTCTGGCACCAACACTTTTGAGTTGGAGAATACATCAAAGCTTTAAATTATCCGTCTAAATTTCAAAATTGTTTAAACCCTAAGGTTCTTCCTACCCCAGACATAGGTTGAATATCTTAGTAATAATTTGGTTCCCCAGTTTGGTATTTTTGGTTATACTGTTCTATGCTCTTCATATTCATACAGTGTTTGGCATTTTCAATATTTTTGGTAGAGCGCCTCTGATGAGTCTTGAATAGACGAAACGCGCGTCAGGCGTAGCAAAATTTATTGTCTGGAACTTTGTTGTCATTTGTATTTCGAACACATGTGAAGGTTAGCACTGCTGGTGGAGTGTAAATTCCCCGAGGTTAGCCCGCTCTGGCACCAACACTTTTGAGTTGGAGAATACATCAAAGCTTTAAATTATCCGTCTAAATTTCAAAATTGTTTAAACCCTAAGGTTCTTCCTACCCCAGACATAGGTTGAATATCTTAGTAATAATTTGGTTCCCCAGTTTGGTATTTTTGGTTATACTGTTCTATGCTCTTCATATTCATACAGTGTTTGGCATTTTCAATATTTTTGGTAGAGCGCCTCTGATGAGTCTTGAATAGACGAAACGCGCGTCAGGCGTAGCAAAATTTATTGTCTGGAACTTTGTTGTCATTTGTATTTCGAACACACGTGAAGGTTAGCACTGCTGGTGGAGTGTAAATTCCCCGAGGTTAGCCCGCTCTGGCACCAACACTTTTGAGTTGGAGAATACATCAAAGCTTTAAATTATCCGTCTAAATTTCAAAATTGTTTAAACCCTAAGGTTCTTCCTACCCCAGACATAGGTTGAATATCTTAGTAATAATTTGGTTCCCCAGTTTGGTATTTTTGGTTATACTGTTCTATGCTCTTCATATTCATACAGTGTTTGGCATTTTCAATATTTTTGGTAGAGCGCCTCTGATGAGTCTTGAATAGACGAAACGCGCGTCAGGCATAGCAAAATTTATTGTCTGGAACTTTGTTGTCATTTGTATTTCGAACACACGTGAAGGTTAGCACTGCTGGTGGAGTGTAAATTCCCCGAGGTTAGCCCGCTCTGGCACCAACACTTTTGAGTTGGAGAATACATCAAAGCTTTAAATTATCCGTCTAAATTTCAAAATTGTTTAAACCCTAAGGTTCTTCCTACCCCAGACATAGGTTGAATATCTTAGTAATAATTTGGTTCCCCAGTTTGGTATTTTTGGTTATACTGTTCTATGCTCTTCATATTCATACAGTGTTTGGCATTTTCAATATTTTTGGTAGAGCGCCTCTGATGAGTCTTGAATAGACGAAACGCGCGTCAGGCGTAGCAAAATTTATTGTCTGGAACTTTGTTGTCATTTGTATTTCGAACACACGTGAAGGTTAGCACTGCTGGTGGAGTGTAAATTCCCCGAGGTTAGCCCGCTCTGGCACCAACACTTTTGAGTTGGAGAATACATCAAAGCTTTAAATTATCCGTCTAAATTTCAAAATTGTTTAAACCCTAAGGTTCTTCCTACCCCAGACATAGGTTGAATATCTTAGTAATAATTTGGTTCCCCAGTTTGGTATTTTTGGTTATACTGTTCTATGCTCTTCATATTCATACAGTGTTTGGCATTTTCAATATTTTTGGTAGAGCGCCTCTGATGAGTCTTGAATAGACGAAACGCGCGTCAGGCGTAGCAAAATTTATTGTCTGGAACTTTGTTGTCATTTGTATTTCCAAAAATCTTCTCTGAAACCACTGAAAGGATTGTTTTGCAACTTTGTATACTTGAAAGTTTGTGAAATTTATTCAAACTTTGGCATAAGAGATCAGGTGAGCAATTCAGGCTCCTGGGAGCCTCTAGTTGTCCTTGTTTCTTTGTTGTTTAATTTTATGTATGTTGTATTGTTTGCATTTTTGTATGCTCATCTTGCAAACTGTGCCTGAGTTTATTAATCAAATCTTTATTCTTAAATCTTGAAATACTGAAGAAAGAACAGAGACCAAACAAAAGGTTGGGTATAACATAAAACCTTGATTGCCACTCGTATTCCTTGATTTAGATAAGAGCTGTTAATTGTCTCTACATTCTCATTAGTTTTTGTCTCGCCTGCGAAGCAGAGCGGGACATAGGTGTTACTTTACCGGCGGCGGCGTTAACTTTTTGGAAAAGTTTTATGAGCACCTCCATATCTCAAGAACTATAGGTCCTGGGTTGATGAAACTTGGTATGCATATGACCCAGTAGTAGCTTAGCACAGTTGCATCCCCATCTTTTGACCTTGACCTTGATTTTTTGGTTGAGTGACTTTGACAATTTTCAATACATATAATAGCAATGGAAAAGTTTTGCGAGCACCTCCATTTCTCAAGAACTATAGGTCCTAGGTTGATGAAACTTGGTATACATATGCCCCAGTAGTAGCTTAGCACAGTTGCATCCCCATCTTTTGACCTTGACCTTGATTTTCCGGTTGAGTGACTTTGATTATTTTTATTGCATATATTTGCAATGTTTAAGTTCTATAAACATCTTTTGATCTCAGAAACTGAAAATCCATGTAAATTCAAAATATAGTGGAAGTAAGAAAGAATAATTGTTTCTGATGGTGCCGGCAGACGAGACATACTTTAGTGTTAACTCTTGTTTTTCTATGTAAGACTCATGTAACAGTCTTTGTGACATTTTCAGGAATCAGTAGATGACAGCAACAACTACAGAGGACTGGAGGGAACAGCAACAATCACTAGGGACAGCAACAGCAATGGAGGATGAACTACAACGATGGTAGCCTGATGCCTTACTTGTCGAGAATCAAGGTAAATGTATCAATAATGCATGACTAATTAATCAGTTCAATCAGGCATTGTTGTTCACTGCTGCAACACCAAGGGGGACATAGATTTGCCAGGTGTCTTTCAGTCTGTGCATGCCTGGGTGTGTGCTTCCATCCCACTTTATTCTGACAGATTTGTCAGGTACTGTAAACGTATTAATTTTCCTGTTCGCTAATTTGCAAGGTTTCGTCAAATAGGACTTGTTCACGGGTTTCAATTTTAGCAGTTTTTCAGTGGAATCGAAAAAGCGGTTAAAGATTGATTTAATTAACTGTCAATTCCCACTTGTTGACATATACAAAACCTTGACCAATTAACGGATTGAGTGTTTAATGACTTGTTGAATACTGTAAACGTAGTAATTTTTGCGGTGTACTAATTTTCGCTATTTTCGCGGTTGCCAAAAGACCGCAAAAATAAGTACCCGCGAATATCTCTGATACAAAGAAAAAGATAAACGTTTGTTCAGGTACCAGTATAATGTTGACTTTTTGAGTGTTGTATAAAGTGAAAATGATAGTTTATCATGAATGAAGCATAGGTAATTGTTTACATTATGGATAGACGGGCAATCGGCTTGATGTGAGCACAAATTGGTAAATAAACATTTAATAGATTAAAAGACAAAGATCAAACAAACCCTTCACACATATTCCATGGATCATTTAACACTTAATCCATTAGTTGGTCAAGGTATATTGTATGTATCAACAGGTGAGAAATTGACAGCTTGGATTGACAATCAATTACGATGATCTTTTACCGCTTGGGCGATTTCAGTCTTTTGGACCACCTTCTTACTAAAACTTAAATAAGTATGATACCAATAATTATTACATGTAGCTGTACCAAAAAAAAAACGTGAAAATTAATACCCGGGCGATTTCAGTCTTGGACCACCTTCTTAATAAAACTTAAATAAGTATGATACCAATAATTATTACATGTAGCTGTACCAAAAAACGCGAAAATTGATACCCGCGAATATGTCCTTGTTCAAGAATCCGCGAAAATTAATATGTTTACAGTATGTGAGAAGTGTTTGTTTGATCCTTGTCTTTTAATCTATCAAATGTTTAATACATGTCAGGCGTAGCAAAATTTATTGTCTGGAACTTTGTTGTCATTTGTATTTTGAACACACGTAAAGGTTAGCACTGCTGGTGGAGTTTTAATTCCCAGAGGTTAGCCCACTCGGGCATCAACACTTTTGTTGTGTTGGGGAATACATCAAAGCTTAAAATTATCCATTTAAATTTCAATATTGTCTAAACCCTAAGGTTCTTCCTACCCCAGACATAGGTTGATCATCTTAGTATTAATTTGGTTCCCCAATTTGGTATTTTTGGTTTTACTGTTTTATGCTCTTCATAGTCATATAGTGTTTGGCTTTTTCAATATGTTTGGTAGAGCGCCTCTGATGAGTCTTGAATAGACCAAAACGCCCGTCAGGCGTAGCAAAATTTATTGTCTGGAACTTTTTTTGTCATTTGTACATGTATTTGGAACACACGTGAAGGTTAGCACTGCTGGTGGAGTTTTAATTCCATGAGGTTAGCCCGCTCCGGCATCAACACTTTTGTGTTGGAGAATACATCAAAGCTTTAAATGATCCATTTTAATTTCAATATGGTCTAAACCCTTCGGTTCTTCCTACCCCAGACGGGAGACATAGGTTGATCATCTTACTATTAATTTGGTTCCCCAATTATGTATTTTATTTTTGGTTTTACTGTTCTATGCTCTTTATAGTCATATAGTGTTTGGCTTTTTCAGTATTTTTGGTAGAGTGCCTCTGATGAGTCTTGAATAGACGAAACGCGCGGCAGGTGTAGCAAAATTTATTGTCTGGAACTTTGTTGTCATTTGTATTTCGAACACACATGAAGGTTTGCACTGCTGGTGGAGTTTTAATTCCCCGAGATTAGCCCGCTTCGGCATCAACACTTTTGTGATGGAGAATACATCAAAGATTTAAACTATCCGTTTAAATTTCAATATTGTCTAAACCCTAAGGTTCTTCCTACCCCAGACATAGGTTGATCATCTTAGTATTAATTTGGTTCCCCAATTTGGTATTTTGGTTTTACTGTTCTATGCTCTTCATAGTCATATAGTGTTTGGCTTTTTCAATGTTTTTGGTAGAGCACCTCTTAATGAGTCTTGAATAGACGAAACGCGCGTTAGGCGTAGCAATAATTTATTGTCTTGAACTTTGTTGTCATTTGTATTACCAATTTATATTCACACCAAGCCGATTGCACTTCTATTCATAATGTAAACAATTAATTATGCTTACTTCATTATTTATAATTATTTTCATTTTATACCATGCCCAAAAGGTAAACAATATACTAGTTTCTGATTTCATGCACACATTTGCAATTTTTATTCGACATATTCGCAGGTAGTAAATTGCTACGTTTACAGTATAAGCCAAAGGCCTTTGATATTTGGTATGCAGCACCAAGTTTGGGTCTCATCAATTATTTGATAGGATGTGTTTTCAGCTCAGGCTTATCTACTTCCTGTTTAATGAGCCTCCTTCAAGCGATGGACCCAGGAATTCTGTGCTTGTTTCTTTCTTTGCAAGTTTATATCATACTCAAGTGTCACCTTAGACGTGTTTGCCTGTCTATCCCAAATCAGATCTTCAGGTTAAGGCCACTACACATGCATTAGATAACAAACAGACAAAAATCATCAGAAGATGCATATTATACCCCCACTCGTAAGAGAGGGGGCTATATTGCAATCACCTTGTCCGTCCGTCCGTCTGTCTGTCCGTGCGTCCATCTGTCCGTCCGGTTCAATTTCTCTGCTTCTACTGGATGGATTGGTTTCAAATTTGGTACACAGCTTCAGCATGATGAGTTATACCATTTCTCCTCTTTCCAGGTCTGTCCATCATCTACTTCCTGTTTTCCGAGCCGACTTATACTTTTTTAGGGTTAAAAATTTGAAATGTAAAAATTTTTCATAACAGAATTCTCGGCTTCTACTGGATTGATTGGTTTCAAATTTGGTACACAGCTTCAGCATGATAAGTTATACCGTGCCTCCCCTTTCCAGGTCGGTCCATCATCTACTTCCTGTTTTCCGGGCCGACTTAGACTTTTTAGGGTAAACAATTTGAAATGTGAAATTTTTCGTAACAGATTTCTCGGCTTCTGCGGATGGATTGGTTTCAAATTTGGTACACATCTTCAGCATGATAAGTTATACTGTGCCTCCCCTTTCCAGGTCAGTCCATCATCTACTTCCTGTTTTTCGAGCCGACTTAGACTTTTTATGGGTAAAAAATAGACAATTTTATACCCCCAATCGTTATACCCCCACTCGTAAGAGAGGGGGCTATATTGCATTCACCTTGTCCGTCCGTCCGGTTCAATTTCTCTGCTTCTACTGGATGGATTGGTTTCAAATTTGGTACACAGCTTCAGCATGATGAGTTATACCATTCCTCTTCTTTCCAGGTCTGTCCATCATCTACTTCCTGTTTTCCGAGCCGATTTAGACTTTTTTAGGGTTAAAAATTTGAAATGTGAAATTTTTCGTAACAGAATTCTCGGCTTCTACTGGATGGATTGGTTTCAAATTTGATACACAGCTTCAGCATGATAAGTTATACCGTGCCTCCCCTTTCCAGGTTGGTCCATAATCTACTTCCTGTTTTCCGAGCCGACTTAGACTTTCTAGGGTAAACAATAGACAATTTTTCGTAACAGATTTCTTAGCTTCTACAGAAGGGATTGATTTCAAATTTGGTATACAGCTTTAGCATGATGAGTTGTACCGTGCCTCCCCTTTCCAGGTCAGTCTGTCATCTACTTCCTGTTTTCTGAATGGTCAAGTGGGGTTATTCTTAGCACGACTTAGTGCAACCCCTTGTTTATGTTGTCTTCAAATCTTAAGTTCAAAGAGAGATAACTCTAGGAAAACATGTACAAAAATTCCATCAAACAATTACCACATTTTAATGATGAAAATAACATTAGGATAGTATGAAACCTTACACATGAAGTACATCCTATGTACATAAAATTGAATTATGTTGTTTTTCATTTCAGTAAGACAGTTTATATGTTTGATGGAGACCATATGAACTGGGCGATGGCTGCCAGTGCTTCCTATTTTCAGCAATAAGGTAAATAGTTTAAACAGTTCACTCAATAGCAATGTTCTTTATATGTGGTTCTTATCTCTTGTGTTCTGGCTTTATACTTTCAAATCAAAAATAAGGCTACATGCTTGTATAGGGAATGAAAGCGTGCACTTTCCTTATCATGCCAAATTTTTATGCCCTATCTACGAAATTAGAGAGGGGCATATAGTGTTTGGGCTGCTCGTCTGTCTGTTTGTCCCAAATTAGGTTTACCTATAGGTTCAATAAACTTTTCCATGCAGGAAGTATGGCATCACCATGAAACCTATACACATGTTCATCAGGGTATAATCAAACTAAAAACATCTTATAATTGTACCTGTCTCATCAACTTCACGGTTGATTGATCACAAGAAACTTAGGTTTACCTAGATATTGAAGTTACATTGCCATGAAGGAATAGTGGTACCATCATGAAACTTTATACACATTACCTTTTCCTTGTTTTCCTTGTTTCTTTGTTATTAAATTTTATCTATGTTGTATTGTTTACATTTTTGTATGCTCATCTTGCACACTGTGCCTGAGTTAATTAATATAATCTTGAATCTTGAATTACTGAAGAAAGAACAGAGACCAAACAAAAGGTTGGGTATAACATAAAACCTTGATTGCCACTCGTATTCCTTGATTAAGATTAGAGTTGTTAACCTTCTCTACATTTTAATTAGTTTGTGTCTTTGTAAGATTCATGTAACAGTCTGTGTGATATTTTCAGGAATCAGTAGATGACAGCAACACCTACAGAGGACTGGAGGGAACAGCAACAAGCACTAGAGACAGCAACAGCAATGGAGGATGAACTACAAAGATGGTAGCCTGATGCCTTACTTGTCGAGAATCAAGGTAAATATGTCAATAATGCATGACTAAATAACCAGTTCAATCAGACATTGTTGTCCACTGCTGCAACATGAAAGGGGGACGTAGATTTACCAGGTGTCCCTCCGTCTGTGCATGCCTTGGTGTGTGCGTCCATCACACTTTATTCTGACAGATTTGTCAGCTATTAGCCATAGGCCTTTGATATTTGGTATGCAGCACCGAATTGGGGTCTCATTGATCATTTGATAGGATGTGTTTTCAGGTCAGTTGCTTATCTACTTCCTGTTTAATTAGCCTTCTTTAAATTTTTGCCACTTAGTGAGGGACCCAGGAATTCTGTGCTTGTTTCTTTCTTTCTTTATATCATACTCAAGGGTCACCTTAGACTTGTTTGTCTGTCTATCAGAAATCAGATCTACCTTCAGGTTTAGGCAACTACACATGCATAAGATTACAAACAGACAAAAATCATATTTATGTTGTCTTCAAATCTTAAGTTCAAAGAGATAACTCTAGGAAAACATGTACAAAAAATCCATTAAACAATTACATTTTGTAACACATTTTAATAATGAAATTAACATTAGGATAGTATGAAACCTTACACATGAAGTACATCATATGTACATAAAATTGAATAAATTGTTATTTCTTTCATTTCAGTTAGACAGTTTATATGTTTGATGGAGACCATATGAACTGGGTGATGGCTGCCTGGGCTTCCTATTTTCAGCAATAAGGTAAATAGTTGAAACAGTTCACTCAATAGCAATGTTCTTTATATGTGGTTCTTATCTCTTGTGTTCTGGCTTTATACTTTCAAATCAAAATTAAAGCTACATGCTTGTATAGGGAATGAGAGCTTGCATTTTCCTTATCATGCCAAATTGTTATGCCCCATCTACGAAAGTAGAGGGGTATGTAGTGTTTGGGCTACTAGTTATGTAACACCATTGATATTTGGTATGCAGTTGCATCAGCATCATGTTACACCATTGATATTTGGTATGCAGTTGCATCAGCATCAGTACAGATCAGTTTTTAAAGGATTCTACCTGTATGCTCCTGCAGTCACGGTCTACTGACTTTGAAATTTTACACTGATTTGGCCGAGGTTAACCTTTTTTCTGACGTCTGTTTAACATGAAGCAGTTATGGTTCACCATTGATATTGGGTATGCACTTGCATTAGCATTAGTACAGATCAATTTCAAAAGCATTTCATCTGTATGCTCCTGCAGTCATGATCTACTGACTTTGAAATTTTACACTGATTTGGCAGTGGTTAACCTTTTTTCTTACGTCTGTTTAACATGAAGCATTTATGGTACATCATTGATATTGCCTTATTGGGTGTGCACTTGCATTAGCATCAGTACAGCTGCTTAAGCATCAGTTAAGATCAGTTTAAGCAGGATTTTATTTGTTTGGCTCCTGCAGTCATGGTCTACCGACTTTGAGATTTTATACTCATTTGGCTATAAATTTTTTTTTCTTAGGTCTGTTTTATCATGTTTATATAAACAAGTAATGGTAAACCATTGATATTTGATGTACAGCCTCATTTGCACCAATACAGATCAATTAGTACTGTAGTAACTTATAAACATTTTCATTTTTATTTATACTTCATTTTATACTGTGTCCAGCTGCGACAGCCAAGACATGTCTCTGTGTTAACAGTTTATTTTCTATGTTAGACTCATATGACAGTCTGTGTGACATTTTCAGGAATCAGTAGATGACAGCAACAATTACAGAGGACTGGAGGGAACAGCAACAAGCACTAGAGACAGCAACAGCAATGGAGGATGAACTACAACGATGGTAGCCTGATGCCTTACTTGTCAAGAATCAAGGTAAATATGTCAATAATGCTTGACTAAATAACCAGTTCAATCAGACATTGTTGTCCACTGCTGTAACACCAAGGGGAGAGGCATGGATCTGCCAGGTTTCTCTCTGTCTGTACATGCCTTCGTGTGTGAGTCCATTACACTTTATTCTGACAGATTTGTCAGCTATTAGCCATAGGCCTTTGATACTTGGTATGCAGCACCAAGTTTTGGTCTCATCAATTATTTGATAGGATGTGTTTTCAGGTCAGTTACTTATCTACTTCCTGTTTAATGAGCCTTCTTCAAATTTTGCCACTTGGAGAGGGACCCAGGAATTTTGTGCTTGTTTCTTTCTTTGCAATTTATATCATACTCAAGGGTCACCTTAGACGTGTTTGTCTGTCTATTTTAAATCAGATCAACCTTCAAGTTTAGGCAACTACACATGCATAAGATTACAAACAGACAAAAATCATCAGAAGATACATATTTTTTTGGTTTTCAAATCTGAAGTTCAAAGAAAGATAACTCTAGGAAAACATGGACAAAAATTCCATTACTGTAAACCAATAAATTTTCTTGACTACAATATTTCGCGTTTAATTGTCATAGGGCCATTTCGCGGCTATTTATTTTTGCATATAAAACCTTACACATGAAGTACATCATATGTACATTAAATTTAATAAGTTGTTTTTTTCATTTCAGTAAGACAGTTTATATGTTTGATGGAGACCATATGAACTGGGTGATGGCTGCCTGGGCTTCCTATTTTCAGCAATAAGGTAAATAGTTTAAACAGTTCACTCAATAGCAATGTTCTTTATATGTGGTTCTTATCTCTTGTGTTCTGACTTCATACTTTCAAATCCAAACTAAGGCTACATGCTTGGATAGGGTATGAAAGCTTGCACTTTCCTTATCATGCCAAATTTTTATGCCCATCTACAAAAGTAGAAGGGCATATAGTGTTTGGGCTGTTAGTGTGTCTGTCCGTCCCAAATTGGGTTTACCTATAGGTTCATGTTACTTTCCCATGCAGGAAGTATAACATCATCATGAAACTTATACACATGTACATCAGGGTATGATCAAACTAAAATCATCTTAAAATTGTTCCTGTCTCATCAACTTCATGGCTGATTGATCACAGGAAACTTAGGTTTACCTAGAGGTTGAAGTTACAACGCCACGAAGGAAGTGTGGTACCATCATGAAACTTTATACACATTACCCTTTTCATTGTTTTCTTGTTTCTTTGTTGTTTAATTTTATTTATGTTGTATTGTTTGCATTTTTGTATGCTCATGTTGCACACTGTGCCTGAGTTTATTTATAAAATCTTGAATTCGGAAGAAAGAACAGAGTCCAAACAAAAGGTTGGGCATAACATCAAACCTTGATTGCCACTTGAATTCCTTGATTTAGATTAGAGCTGTTAATCTTCTCTACATTATCAAAAGTTTTTTTCTATGTAAGACTCATGTATCAGTCTGTAAGACATTTTCAGGAATCAGTAGATGACAGCAACAACTACAGAGGACTGGAGGGAACAGCAACAAGCACTAGAGACAGCAACAGCAGTGGAAGATGAACTACAACGATGGTAGCCTGATGCCTTACTTGTCGAGAATCAAGGTAAATATGTCAATAATGCTTGACTAAATAACCAGTTCAATCAGACATTGTTGTCCACTGCTACAACATGAAAGGGGGGACATAGATTTGGCAGGCGTCTCTCTGTCTGTGCATGCCTGGGCGTGTGCGTCCATCACACTTTATTCTGACAAATTTGTCAGCTATTAACCATAGGCCTTTGATATTATGTTTGCAGCACCAAGTTGGGCTCTCATTAATTATTTGATAAGATGTGTTTTCAGGTCAGTTGCTTATCTACTTCCTGTTTAATGAGTCCTCTTCAAATTTTTGCCACTTTGTGAGGGACCCAGGTATTCTGTGCTTGTTTCTTTCTTTGCAAGTTTATATCGTACTCAAGTGTCACCTTGGACGTGCTTGTCTGTCTATCCCAAATCAGATCTACCTTCAGGTTTAGGCAACTACGCATAAGATTACAAACAGGCAAATATCATCAGAAGAAACATATTTATATTGCCTTCAAATCATAAGTTCAAAGAGAGATAACTGTAGGATTTATATTGTCTTCAAATCATAAGTTCAAAGAGAGATAACTCTAGGATTTATATTGTCTTCAAATCATAAGTTCAAAGAGAGATAACTCTAGGAAAACATGTACAAAAATTCCATTAAACAATTCCACATTTTAATAATGAAATTAACATTAGGATAGTATGAAACCTTACATCTGAAGTACATCGTATGTACAAAAATTGAATAAGTTGTTTTTTCATTTCAGTAAGACAGTTTATATGGTTGATGGAGACCATATGAACTGGGTGATGGCTGCCTGGGCTTCCTATTTTCAGCAATAAGGTAAATAGTTTAAACAGTTCACTCAATAGCAATGTTCATTATGTATGGTTCTAATCTCTTGTGTTCTGGCTTTATACTTTCAAATCCAAACTAAGGCTACATGCTTGGATAGGGTATGAAAGCTTGCACTTTCCTTATCATGCCAAATTTTTATGCCCCATCTACGAAAGTAGAAGGGCATATAGTGTTTGGGCTGTTAGTGTGTCTGTCCGTCCCAAACTGGGTTTACCTATAGGTTCATGTTACTTTCCCATGCAGGAAGTATAACATCATCATGAAACTTATACACATGTACATCAGGGTATGATCAAACTAAAATCATCTTAAAATTGTACCTGTCTCATCAACTTCATGGTTGATTGATCACAGGAAACTTAGGTTTACCTAGAGGTTGAAGTTACAATGCCACGAAGGAAGTGTGGTACCATCATGAAACTTTATACACATTACCCTTTTCATTGTTTTCTTGTTTCTTTGTTGTTTAATTTTATTTATGTTGTATTGTTTCATTTTTGTATGCACACTGTGCCTGAGTTTATTTATAAAATCTTGAATTCGGAAGAAAGAACAGAGTCCAAACAAAAGGTTTGGCATAACATCAAACCTTGATTGCCACTCGAATTCCTTGATTTAGATTAGAGCTGTTAATCTTCTCTACATTATCATAAGTTTTTAGCTCACCTGGACCGAAGGTCCATGTGAGCTATTACCATCACTTGGCGTCCGTCGTCGTCGTCGTCTGTCGTCGTCGTCTGTTAACAATTTTTCAAAAATCTTCTTCTCTGAAACTACCAAACAGAATTTAATGAAACTTGGTATGAATGATCCTTAGGGTGTCCTGCACCAAACTTGTGTTTTGATTTTTGATCCGTTAAAAAACATGGCCGCAGTTACTAAAAATAGACTAGGGGGGTCAGACTACTGTTTTTGGCTTATAAATCAAAAAGTATAAGAGATAGAGGAAATCTGAGGCCATGCTACTGATTCAGCATCAAAAGCTCTACAAAAGTCTCCATTAGGTCAAAGTTGTCAGATGACCCCTTATAGGGGTTACGGCCCCTTGAAGGTGAAAAATAGCATTTTTTCATGTTTTTGGCCTACAGAATGAAAACTATTGCAGATAGAGATTAGCTGTTGCTTGCTTAAATGTTCAGCTCATTTAACTCTACAAAAGTCTCAATAGGGTCGAAGTTGTCAGATGACCCCTTATAGGGGTTACGGCCCCTTAAAGGTGAAAAATAGCCATTTTTCATGTTTTTGGCCTACAGAATGAAAACTATTGCAGATAGAGATAAGCTGTTGCTTGCTTAAATGTTCAGCTCATTTAGCTCTACTAAATTTTCCATAGGGTCGAAGTTGTCAGATGACCTCTTATAGGGGTTACGGCCCCTGAAAAATAGCCATTTTTCATGTTTTTGTCCTACAAAATGAAAACTATAGCAGATAGAGATTAGCTGTTGCTTGCTTAAATGTTCAGCTCATTTAGCTCTACAAAATTCTCCATAGGGTCGAAGTTGTCAGATGACCCCTTATAGGGGTTACGGCCCCTGAAAAATAAAGATTTTTCATGTTTTTGGCCTACAGAATGAAAACTGTTGCACATAGAGATTAGCTGTTGCTTGCATAAATGTTCAGCTCATTTAGCTCTACAAAATTCTCCACAGGGTCGAAGTTGTCAGATGACCCCTTATAGGGGTTACGGCCCCTGAAAAATAGCGATTTTTCAAGTTTTTGGCCTACAGAATGAAAGCTATTGCAGATAGAGATTAGCTGTTGCTTGCTTAAATGTTCAGCTCATTTACCTCTACAAAATTCTCCCTAGGGTCAAAGTTGTCAGGTGACCCCTTATAGGGGTTACAGCCTCTGAAAAAAGCGATTTTTCATGTTTTTTGGCCTACAGAATGAAAACTATTGCAGATAGAGATTAGCTGTTGCTTGCTTAAATGTTCAGCTCATTTAGCTCTACAAAAGTCTCCATAGGGTCGAAGTTGTCAGATGACTCCTTAAAGGGGTTATGGCCCCTTATAGGTGAAAAATGGTGTTTTTGGCCTATAGAATGAAAACAATTGCAGGTAGAGAAAAGCTGTTGCTTGCTTAAATGTTCAGCTCATTTAGCTCTACAAAAGTATAGGGTCAACATCAAGACCAGGTGAGCGATTCAGGCTCCTGGGAGCCTCTTGTTTCTATGTAAGACTCATGTAACAGTCTGTGTGACATTTTCAGGAATCAGTAGATGACAGCAACAATTACAGAGGACTGGAGGGAACAGCAACAACCACTAGAGACAGCAACAGCAATGGAGGATGAACTACAACGATGGTAGCCTGATGCCTTACTTGTCGAGAATCAAGGTAAATATGTCAATAATGCATGACTAAATAACCAGTTCAATCAGACATTGTTGTCCATTGATGAAACACCAGAAGGGGACTTGAAATTGCCGGGTATCTGTCTGTCTGTATGAGTGTGTTTGCGTCCATCAGACATTTTCATAAACGATTTATCAGCTACAATTAGCCGAAGACTTTTGTTATTTAGTATGCAGCTTCAAGTTGTTGTCTTAAATTGTGAGATGAGTTTTCAGGTCTGTTGTTTATTAACTTCTTGTTTAATGAGCCGACTTAGAATATCTGCCGCTCAACAGGGTCACAAGAATCTGTTCATTTTGTTGTTTCCCTGAAAGTAGAGGGCAAAAATGAAGGTGTTTGTCTGTCAGCCTATGTTTTTTTATGCTCCTGCTAAGACATGTTGGGGGCATTAAGTTTTACTCATGTCTGTCAATACGAATTTCCATCAAGCTTTTCTCAGAAACCGTACAGGAAAATGATTTGAAACCTAGTAGGATAGTTCAGTATGACGACTGTACATCCTAAGCAACTTTCAGACCTGTCAGACTTCTACTTTCTGTTTGGGACTAGATTTACATAAAAATTTAGGTGAAAATTTCTATCAAGTTTTTCACAGAAACCATACATGTGATTGATTTGAAACCTGGTAGGATGGTACAGTATGACAAACTGTATGTCCTTAGCTATTTTCAGACCTGTCTGACTTCAACTTCCTGTTTGGGGTACGGACAGACACACATGTCTGTATAAATTTTTATCAAGCTTTTCTCAGATACCATGCATGAGAATGATTTAAAAATTAGTAGGATGGTTCAGTATGAAAAACTGTATGTTCTAAGCAACTTTCAGACCTGTGGCACTTCAATGTTCTGTATGGGGTCAGCAGGGGCACCATTCCTTCTGTATTAATTTTTAATTTTATAGACTTTTTCAGGAATTTGTTCTGTTAAATGCTTAGGTGTAGTCATATGAAACCACACCAAACCTATTTGCCTTGCTCAGTCAGTTTTAATTGCCATTCACTTATCTATATATTTCTACTTCAATCGCATAAATGCTTTAAAAATTTCCATTAAAAAAATACAATCGGGAACAAAATCAGGACATTTCAAATTTTTTTTGTTATTGAAAATAGCCAAATTTATGGGTCCGAGGGTCTGTTAAAATAAAAATAAAAATCTAATGGCCTTATACCAATTAAGTCAGGTCTAATTTCAGGTTTAGGTAACTTCCATATAGGAAGTATGATATCATCATGATTCTTGAAAAATTATACATGAGATTACAAACAAACAAAAATCATTAGAAGAAACAAATCTAAGGTCAAAGAGAGATAACTCTAGGACAACTGAATTGCATTACAATCCAAGTTCAAGTACAAATATTCCATTAAAGGTATATTGTCTACCAAAATCACATGTTTTTGGTCCCCAATTTTTTTTATGTCAACTGTAAAAAAAAAGAACTTAAAATACACATTTATTACCAAATTTGCCTTTAACTTGGTTTATTTTGCTCAAAATTATTCCACCAAGTTGATTGATTAATTGTTTACCTTCGTGACGACAGAGATATTTTTAGGGTACTTAATATAGCCAACAATTGGGGTCTTGGATGTTTTGTTCCCGAAGACTTTAATATGATGACAAATTAAACAAACCTGATGGAAACTATCTGAATAATCTTCATCACTTAAATAAGAGTATTTTTTATCATTTTCTTTGTATGGCCGCTTCTGTGTTTTTGTCGCCATGCCTATTTCTACATTGGCTTTAACCTTGAGAAACAGACTACTGGCCCATGTATGAACCAGCAAAGTTTATAAACAAAATTAAATATAATGCTCATGCTAAGCTGGGATTAGAGCTAATGAATATGAATTTTTGTTAAGCTTTACAAACATTATTAAGTGTAATTGTGATTCGATTTTTAGATTAATTAAGGTACCACAAATATATTTTTGTTGATCATTTAATTGTTTATAAATATTCAAAACAAATTGTCTGTTGGCTATTTTTGGCTAGTACCAAAAAAAAAAAAAAAATCGTAGACAATATCCCTTTAAGGAAGATGGAGGGTCAGCTTTTGAGATTTTTATATTTTTTGGAATCCTCTGATTTTTTCCATCAAAATAAGGCCACAAAATTTGCACGGTAACCCCTATTTATGTTTTGTGTAAGGTCTTCATCACATCATAAATATCTGTTTTACAAATTTATTTCAAATTCTTATCACTTTTTCATAGGTTTAGACATTTAAACTATGCTAATATTAAAGCTATGGTAAAACCAGAGAAAACCTTTTCCCCCCCCCAAATTTTGAACTCTTATTATCTTTAAAAAGAACACGGTAACCTATCAAAATTTTTAGCTTTTCTTGTATTTTTAAGTTTTCCCTTATGGTTTAAGGCCTAAACTTCAAAACCTCATCACTTTCAAAGTCACCCTCAAACATCCTTAAGCAATTACCACATCTTAATAATGAAAAAAATATGAATATGACAAATCTTTACAGGTGAAGCACATTTTATGTACATTACATGAATGTTATTTTTCATTTCAGTAACACAGTTTATATATTTGATGGAGACCAATATGAACTAGGTGATGGCTGCCTGGGCTTCCTATTTTCAACAATCAGGTACATAATTTAAACAGTTCACTTTATAGAAATGTTCAACTTGTATGATTAATATATTGTGCTTTCATGTCCTGACTTTATTTTTAAGACAAAAAATATTAAGCAACATACTTGTATTAGGACTGAAAACTAATGCAGAAAAAAAGCTTTCACTTTTCTGCCAAATTTTAATTACATGCCCCCAAAGCTGAGGGTTCTTTTTGTCCAATATCACATAAGATCGATTCGTCAGACAAAGCTTCATGCTGGATTTGAATGAAACTTTGCATGAAGTACTTCATATTTAAATTCTTATTAAAAAAAAATAATCAGTCAGGGGAGATAATTGTAGTAAGATATTAGTTTCAATATAAAAAAATTGTGATAAGTTTCATTGTTCTTAAAATTATTCATGAGAGCACAACTTCTATATTACTTGATAGATTTTGATGAAACTTTACTTGACGTAAGTACATGACATTGAGGTGTGCATGACAAATCAGAAAATCTGCAGGGAGAAAATTGGACTAAAGTATGAAGCAGGGGAATTCCTTTTATGAGCTTATGTCATACTATTCCTTATTTTGTCATTACTATTATTTTTATGTCATAAAGAAGGTGGCTAAATTTTCTTTTATGATTTTTTTAGGATATTTTTGGGAACTTAAGAGACAACAGCAGAAAGGACAGCAACAAAGACTAGAACTTAAAAATCTTACAAATGACCCAAAAAATGTGCTTGAAAAGGAAAAAAAAAGATAAATAGAATATTAAAAAATGTTTTAAAAAATGTGATGTAAAACATATCATTTCTACAGGATGCATGATATATATAAAAGTATATTTTAAACAATGAAAACAGGGTGGTGGGGAAAATATATCTATGTTAACTTTCTCATGATTGCACTATAACTTGTGCAAATGTTAGCATGCCTGGAGAAGTGATTTGTTAATAAAAAATTAAAAGTAATATGTATGTATGTATGCTGAATTTATAGATTTTATATTCATCCATGTTAGACATTATATGATTGTTTACAAATGTTATTTTTTCAACAACTATATCTTTTTTTTCCATTGTTAAGTTTTATGTACTTAACTTACTGTATGTTATTATAGGTAATACTGTTTTATTATTTTTTTTCAATTAGGACTTTTAAAATTACAAAACAAAGAAGGCCAACTAAGGGAGGGGTTTCAAGGAGTTTGACAAATTATAAAGTTCATTAATGATGAAGTTTTAAGATAATAGGACATTAGTAAGACAGGTTAATTCCTGGTCAGTGTTAAACATGTCATAGCATTCTTTTGATGCCCTGCAGGTGTCAGCAACATGATGCCTATGACGGGTAAGTTCTCCCAGAAAGGGAGACAACCTAGGACAGGGCCAGTGAACGACCACTGGTAAATATCATCATAGCCCCCCAAAATTAGAAAGTGAGCTGATGCCAGTCTGTCACCGATGACGGGTAAGATCCTCCAGAAAGGTGGACAACCTAGGACAGGGACAGTGGAGAGCCACATATAATATTTCTTTTGGCTTCCCCCTCCCCTTTGGCTAATGCAGAGTTGATGGAGAGTGGCATGATTATTGTTTAACCTGTCCACGTTTTGGCTTGTCTTCTTCTGTCACATTATCTTAATTCTTGTCATTAATGATGTATATCATATACTCACTGATTAGAAAAAGTTAAGTTTATTGTAGCCTTATAAAGCAGACTAAATGCACATATTTTTGTCTCTGCATTTCTCTGTTTATTGAGGTTACTGCAAGCTTAACACTTTCTAACAATGTGTGTATATTTGTATTTATCTTGGAATGAATGGTTTCTTTCTTCTTTTTTGGAAAGGGGGGTGTACAATTTATTTTGATATTAAAAAGAGCTATATTTCAAGATAGATACCTCATTTTTTCAGTTTATTTCCATTTGTAGTTGGCATTCTTTATCTTGTAATATAGATCAAATAGTTTTAAAAAGTCACTAGAAATGTATATAATTATTTAGTTTTTTGTATATTTTTATTGTACATTAAAAGTCATTTATCACCTGAATATTTGTATTCTATTTATTGTAATTTTATGTAATGTCAGTGTTGGATTCAGGTTTATTGCAAGGGGATTGGGGGAAAAAATGGGGTCTGAGAAGAATTTATAAAGAAAATAATTTTATTCAAATTCTTTGTAAAAATTTAGCCTACTGAATCCACCTCTGAACATTATACAAGTGTAGAATAACAAAACAAAGCTTGTAAAACAGAGATTTTTCTTCATTATATGCATTATCAAAAATTATATATATTTTTTTTGTTTAAAAGAAAAATACATCAAAAGTGAAGATCCATATAATGTAAGGAAAATGCCTGCTTTTCTACATTTGTATAATGAATATTTTTTGTATTATTGATTGTACATAAAAAAAAAATTTTGTCACATAAAGTGTATTTTTTTCATTGTTAATTTATGTACTGTAAATGGTGGATTCAGGTTTTTTTAAGAGAAAAAAAATTGGAGGGGTTAAAAGAATTTTTTAAAGGGGAGATAACTTTAGTTTATTCACAAATAATCTTCTTCTGAATCTACCACTGAGATATTGTTAATAGTGTAGAATAACAAAAAAGATTGTAAAGCAGAGGTTTTTGTACATTAAAAAGTCATTACATGCATATATTTTTTTTTAAAAATATTTTATTTAAAAAAAAAATATGATCTCAATTAACTATAAAATAAAAAGCATGTAAAGACATATAATGTACAAAAACATCTGCTACTCTACCAATTTATACTTTTTATGTAATTTTTTTGTTAAAAAAGACTTTACCTCAACTCCACATGTTTTTAATGTAAATTTTAGTTAAAAAAAATTGTTAACCCAACTCAACATGTTTTTTTTTTGCAAATTAAATCATTACACATATATAATTTTGTTGTATTTTTACCTGCGTCGCCGAAGGTGAAAGCAGGTCTAGTAGTCGGGTCACTCCGTCCGTCCGTCTGTCCGTCCGTCTGTCCCGCTATGGGGTGTCTGTCTTGTGTAATCTGAATCTCAAAAACCAAATGCTGGATCTTTCTGAAATTTTACACAGTGATTACAGATATATTGAAGATGTGCATCTCCCCTTTTGGGGTCATTTAATAATTTCGTTTAGAAATTAGGGGCCCAAAAGGGGCCAAAAAAGCTACTTTTTTATTTGTTTCCACAATAACTTTTGTTCTGGTTGGCCAAATGCTATGAAACTTTACAGTAATGTTACTTACTATAAAAGGAAGAGTGGGACTGATTTTAGGTGTCCCGGCTTTTTTCATTTAGAATTTAGGGGCCCTAAAGGGACCAAAAAAAGCGACTTTTTGAATTTGTTTCCACAATAACTTTTGTTTTGGTTGACCAAATGCTATGAAACTTTACAGTAATATTACTTACCAGAAAAGGAAGGGCATGGCTGATTTTGGGTGTCACCGCCGTTTTCGTTTAGAAATTAGGGGCCCAAAAGGGGCCAAAAAAGCGACTTTGTTATTTGTTTCCACAATAACTTTTGTTCTGGTTGACCAAATGCTATGAAACTTTACAGTAATGTTACTTACCATAAAAGGAGGGGTGGGGCTGATTTTTGGTGTCTCCTATTTTTTTGGTTTAGAAATAAAAGGCCCTAAAGAGGCCAAAAAAGCCACTTTTAATTTTTTTTCGACAATAACTTTTGTTTTGGTTAACCAAATGCTATGAAACTTTACAGTAATGTTACTTATGATAAAAGGAAGGGTGGGGATGATTTTGGGTGTCCCTTCTTTTTTGGTTTAGGAATGAGGGTCCAAAAAGGGGCAAAAATGTGATTGTTTTTATTTACGATGCAATTTAGAAAATTTTTTTTTACAAGTTAAGGGATAAGATAGAAACTTTTTTTTTTAACATATAATTTTAATATTGGGTTGCATGTGACAAATATGCTTTGTAAGTCCACCATAGGATTCAAGTGTCAAAAATTATTGACTGTCCATATTGGGCCTAGAACGTACATGATTCAACATTTTGCCGTGCGACGCAGGGCCAGACATCGATTGGTCTTGTTTATTAGCATCACTTGCATCGGTCATTGGTCTGTTAACAATTTTTCAAAAATCTTCTCCTTTGAAACTGCTAGGCCAAATGTAACCAAACTTGGTAAGGATGTTCTCTAGTATGTCCTTTACAAATTTGTTGTTTAGATTTTTTATTCATCAAAAAATATGGCTGCCATGGCTAAAAATAGAACATAGGGGGTAAATTGCAGTTTTTGTCTCGCCTGCAATGAATAGCCGCAAAAGGCGAGACATAGGTATTACTTCTGGCGACTGGGCCGGCGTCGTAAACTTTTTTGTAAGACTTTGTGGAAAATGAATGACTTGAAAAGTATAATAGCTAGGCATCTGATATTTGGTATAGACAGTTCAAGTTATGGATTAAGCAACTATCACCATGACTTTTGACCCTTACCCCATTTTTACGCTCCAGTGACTCTGTGAACTTAGGTCTTTTTTCAGGCCGTAAACTAGTGAATTGCTAGTAGCTAGGCATCTGATATTTATACCCCAGGCAACGAAGTTGCGAAAGGTATAATGTTTTTGACTGGTCCGTCCGTCCATCTGTCCATCCGTATGTGATCAAAGTTTGTGATCGCAACTCTTAAACTACTGAACAGAATTTAACAAAACTTGGTATGCAAGAAGGATACCATATCTGGTTGTGCATATTGCCAGGAATTTTTTATCCGCAAATTTTTGTGGGAGTTATGGCCCTTTGGACTTAGAAATTTGCAGAAAATCATGATTACAGTTTGTGATCACAACTGAACAGAATTTAATGAAACTTGATGTGCAAGAAGAACACCATATGTAGTTGTGCATGTTACCAGGATTTTTTTTATCCGCAATTTTTTGTGGGAATTATGGCCCTTTGGACTTAGAAATTTGCAGAAAATCATGATTACAGTTTGTGAACACAACTCCAGAGGCGGATCCAGAAATTCTGAAAAGAGGGGGCCCACTGACTGGCCTAAGAGGGGGCCCGCTTTGGTCACGCTTCAATGATTTCCTATATATTCAACCAATTTTTTCCGCCAAAAGGGGGGGCCCGGGCCCCCCAGGGCCCCCCCTGGATCCGCCTATGAACTCCTCTTAAACTACTGAACAGAATTTAACGAAACCTGGTGTGCAAGAAGTACACCATATGTAGTTGTGCATATTTACTAGGAATTTTTGATCCGCATTTTTTTGTTGTAGTTATGGCCCTTTGGACTTAGAAATTTGCAGGTAATCCTGATTTTAGTTTGTGATCGCAACTCTTCTTAAACTACTGAACAAAATTTAATGAAACTTTGTATGTAAGAAGTACACCATATGTAGTTGTGCATATTACCAGGAATTTTTGATTTGCAAATTTTTGTGAGAGTTATGGCCCTTTGGACTTATAAATTTGCACAAATCCTGATTTTAATTTGTGAATGCAACTCCTCTCAAACTACTGAACAGAATTTAATGAAACTTGATATGCAAGATGTTCACCATATGTCATATGTAGTTGTGCATCTTACAATGAATTTCAAATCTGCAAATTTTTGTGGGAGTTACTACCCTTGGAACTTAGAAATTAGCTGAAAATCTTTATTAAAGTTTGTTATCACAACTCCTCTGAAACTACTGAAAAAAATTTACCAAAACTTAGTTTGCAAGAAACATAACATATGTAACTACTGAGTATGTTATAATATATTTTTATTTCACAAAAAGTTTATGAGCTCCAGGTTAATTTATATAGTCAAATAGCAGAACGCATCGGGGGTGTTAGCTTGCTCACTAAGGTTCTTTCATTGGTATACCGACAGCTCAGGTTATGGTCTACGCAACTGTCACCATGCCATGTGACCCTGACCCCATTTTCATGTTCCAGTGACTCTGAACTTAAGTCTTTTTTCAGGATGTAAACTTTTTTGTAAGACTTTATTTGTATCTGCAGTGCCATATATCTTCTGAATTTGTTTCATTCTACCGGCTACTCTTATTTTTTTTAATCTAAATTGTTTTTAATGCGTAATTTTGATCATTTTTGGGACAAAAAATATGCCTTTTTTTGTTCAACGTGATAAGTTTTTTTCAAAGCTCCCAGGAGCCTGAATCGCTCACCTGATCTCTGATGCTAAAGCCTCTTACCTAGTGTGCAACATGGTCTACATGCACTTGGTAAGTATAAAACATTAAAGAAACTAGTTAGGATAGAAAACACTTTTAAGATCAAAATACAAAGTTTCAAAGCCTTCCATTTGAAAAAACAAACATACAAGTTTAAATTGATTGAAAACACTTAAAAGGATGATCTGACAATTTTGACCCCGAAATCATTTTTGTAGATCTTAATGAGCTGAACAATTATGCAATGCTTTTTAACTATTCCTCTAACTCTTATGGCTTTTAAGATAAAGTCCCAAAACTGTGAAAATGGTCAATTTTGACGATTAAGGGGAAATAACTCCTATATGGAGTCGTCCCACAACTTTGACTCAATGAAGTGTTTAGTAGAGCTTTTGATGCTGAAGAAGAAAGGTTGCTTTGGATTTTCTCTATCTCTTATACTTTTTGAGCTATAAGCTAAAAAATATGGTCTGACCCCCCTGTTCTATTTTTAAAAACAGCGGCCATGTTGGTTGTTTGAAATTCACAAATTTCACAAACTTGGTAGAGGACATCCTAAAGATCAAGTGCACAAAGTTTCAAAGCAATCCCATCAGTGGTTTCAGAGAAGTAGATTATTAAAAATCAGTTAAAATTGATAGAAAAATCAGTTAAAGGAGGATAACTCTTAAATGGTTGATCTGACAATTTTGACCCTGAAATCATTTTTGTAGATCTCAATGAGCTGAACAATTTTGCAATGCTAACTTTTCCTCTAGCACATACAGTTTTTATGATAAAGTCCAAAAACTGTGAAAATGGTCAATTTTGACGATTAAGGGGAAATAACTCCTATAAGGAGTCGTCCCACAACTTTGACTCAATGAAGTGTTTTGTAGAGCTTTTGATGCTGAAGAAGGAAGGTTGCTTTGGATTTTCTCTATCTCTTATACTTTTTGAGCTATAAGCTAAAAAATATGGTCTGACCCCCCTGTTCTATTTTTAAAAACAGCGGCCATGTTGGTTGTTTGAAATTCACAAATTTCACAAACTTGGTAGAGGACATCCTAAAGATCAAGTGCACAAAGTTTCAAAACAATCCCATCAGTGGTTTCAGAGAAGAAGATTATTAAAAATCAGTTAAAATTGATAGAAAAATCAGTTAAAGGAGGATAACTCTTAAATGGTTGATCTGACCATTTTGACCCTGAAATCATTTTTGTAGATCTCAATGAGCTGAACAATTTTGCAATGCTAACTTTTCCTCTAGCACATACAGTTTTTATGATAAAGTCCAAAAACTGTGAAAATGGTCAATTTTGACGATTAAGGGGAAATAACTCCTATAAGGAGTCGTCCCACAACTTTGACTCAATGAAGTGTTTTGTAGAGCTTTTGATGCTGAAGAAGGTAGGTTGCTTTGGATTTTCTCTATCTCTTATACTTTTTGAGCTATAAGCTAAAAACTATGGTCTGACCCCCCTGTGCTATTTTTAAAAACAGCCGCCATGTTGGTTGTTTGAAATTCACAAATTTCACAAACTTGGTAGAGGACATCCTAAAGATCGAGTGCACAAAGTTTCAAAACAATCCCATCAGTGGTTTCAGAGAAGAAGATTATTAAAAATCAGTTAAAATTGATAAAAAAAATCAGTTAAAGGAGGATAACTCTTAAATGGTTGATCTGACAATTTTGACCTTGAAATCATTTTTGAAGATCTCAATGAGCTGAACAATTTTGCAATGCTTACTTTTCCTCTAGCACATACAGTTTTTATGATCAAGTCCAAAAACTGTGAAAATGGTCAATTTTGACGATTAACTGTTTACAGTACGTTTGATGACGTATTGATGCGGTTTTGTTGGGTTTGTGCTACGTTTAACTGAGTTGTTCTACGTGTCTGAGAAATGGGACCTCATTACCACATCTATACTACTTATGGTTCAGCGACTCTGTGAACTTAGATGTTTTTATCGGGCCAAAAAACCCCTTTGTAAGACTTTTGTGAAAATGAATTAAGTGAAAATTATAATAGCTAGGCATTTTATATCTGCTAAACAGCCATTCCAGGTTACGTTCTATGCAACTGGCGCCATGCCATTCGACACTGACCCCATTTTTATGGTTCAGTGACTGTGGACTTGGATGATTTTTGGGGCCAAAAAACCTCTTTGTAAGACTTTTGTGGAAAATGAATTGAGTGAAAAGTATAATAGCTAGGCATCTGATATCTGGTATGCAGACACCTGGAGTTATGGTCTATGCAACTGACACCATGTCCTGTGACCTTGACACAATTTTCATGGTTCAATGACTCTGTGGACTTTGATGATTTTTGAGACAATTAAACTTTTGTGAAAAAATAAATTAAATTAAAAATATAATAGCTAAGCATTTGATATTTGGTATAGAGACATTTGGCGTTTGGGTCTACACAACTGACACCATGTTGTGTGACCCTGACCCCATTTTCAGGGTTCAATGACTTTGTGAATGTAGATGATTTTTGGGTGGAAAATGAGTTAAGTGAAAAGTATACCGTAATATTATAGCTAGGTATCTGATATTTGGGGATCTTGGTATACACAACTGATATCACCATGTAATGTGACCTTGACCCCATTTTTATGGTTGAATGACATAGTGAATGTTGGTCTTTTTTCATTGTTCCTCAATAATTATGGTATCTACAACACATTTAAGACATTTTTGTGATGGTTAAATGGAATTCTGTCATCTGTCACATGACCTTGACCTCAACTTTTCTAAAGGCCCAGCTAGACCTTCAATGAGTTCTGTGATTGTGCCGACAGGCAAGACATACCAGTACTTTAGTGTCAACTCTTGTTCAAATATTTGGTAAACAGAAAGTAGATGAGGTCTGGGTATAAAATCACACTACATCATATAGTACTAAAGCAACAAGCCCAGAATGCCAAAGGACAGCTGATACTGCCAATTTGACTTCTAAATGTCACTTTGCTACAAGTCAGGAGACAAAATAAAGCCACACTAGATCAAAACAAATCACACATTTAACAATTCTTTAACATTATAAATCATGTAAATATAATTTGTACTTCACAAGAAATTCTAGTAATAAGCTTTGTAATAAGTTTACACAGTATAATGTTGGTTCATAACTGGGTACATAAGTTAACCAGCTTTCGACTGTCTATCTCCTACATCCCCAAGCTCTGGTATAGGTGGTGGTAAGTCTACGTCGCTCTCATAATCCTAACCATTGAGAAATAGCTTATACAAGTACATTTAAGAGGACCGTCCATATTAATCTTGAATACAAGCATCAAATACTAGCTGTGTTATTCTGTATCTGAAAAAAAAAAATCAAATCAACATAATGACTTGTTCTATATAAATTAAAGGTTTCTTAAGTACGCCATGGTAAATGTACAGCATGTACAGTAAAACCTGTCTAAAACAAAAACTCCTTGCAATTAAAGATTAGTTATCAGTGTAGTCCAATTCAGTTGAAAAAATGCACAATAAAATAATATGATTTAACATGTTTAACCACTGTTTGAAAGCTGACTGGTCCAAAATTATTGATAGTGTGGTTTTTTGTCCAAGAGAATTTTGTGCAAAAGGTGATCTGCAAGTCAGATTAAAAATAAGCAAGGCTAACATACATTTTCATAGAAAAAATCATAACGAAAATGCCATTCTGAAAATGGTCTATTATAAAAAACTTATGCTGGTAGTTATTGAGATATGGAGGTGCTCATAAAACCTTACCCAGAGGAGTAAACTGCTGCTGATGCTGCTGGTAAAGCCATACCTATGTCTTGCTTTGCTTAAAAAAAATAGATCAAAGGTTAGAATATGTATCAATGCTATAACTAGGTACCTGAGAAATGCAGTTTTTTTCTGTTGTAAAGACCCAATCCTGATGCACAATTTATCTTATTTTTAATGATAACAATGCATTTTGTATTTTCCCAAATATATCAAACATTGTACTAATTTTCCAAATGCAAAAGAGACCATGTCACCCTGACGAAGACCTAAACCCCAAAATGTTAAGAAAAAATTGGTCAAAGAGGGAAATTCATTGTACATATACAGTACACCAAGAGACATACCTTGACTGAACACCGTGATAGTGGTACACCACTCTTAGAGACATAACAAATATCTTTTATATAGTAAAAGATTTTTCAAAAATTCTTTTTACATTTTGAAGGAATGATTATACAGAACAATATCCAAAAAGAACTTTTGAAAATTCTCAAACCACAAAAAAGATATTTGTTATGTCTCTAAGAGTGGTGTACCACTATCACGGTGTTCAGTCATGGTATGTCTCTTGGTGTACTGTAAATGAATTTTGTTCAAACATATAGTTGATGAGCAACATACATGTGTGTAACTGAAGAGAGGAGACAGGGACCTGACACCAAAGCTGAATACCAAATTTCAAGATCTTAAAATTAATAGTTTATAAAAAAAAATATTACGAAAGTTTTTCATTGCACACCCCAGCCATTTGCCAAGCACTATGTTGATTGCTTTTTAATTGATTTTGAATTTTTGTGTTGTTCTCATTTAGTCTTTACCCTTTCAGACTTTTGACATTCTGATGCCCCATTGGTACCTCTGCTTCTTTCACGCACATGTAATATCAACATGTTTTCTGTAATATTCTTTACATATACATGTACCTGATCAGACTGTATCTGGTTTCTTATTAACTTCTTTGCAAGTGGCCTCAAAAAGTTTCATACTGTATTGAAGTATGTAGTAACGCTCATCTACTTTAACACAATCCTCAGATTTTTCATTCAAAGTGAACTCTTCCTTATGTTTTTCTGTTACAGGCGGCAAGGGCCGGGTCACACCATTCAAATAAAATTCATATACTGTTCCAACTAAATCTTTAAATCTGGAATCAGGGGTTTTGTCTAGAAGATGTTTCACATTATCATCCAGCTCATTCACATAGCTGTTCAATGCTACCCATGTAAATATCATGGTTTCAATGTTCAAACTGCCATTCTTATCCCAAATAGCAAATTCATCACTGACAAGCAGTCTATCCAGCTTGCAATTATAAAGTATGATTCTAACCGTTTTTTCAGTTGCTAGAAATGATGGTATAAATTTGTCAAAAAGAGATTTATCCTTAATTGATTCCACAAAAGCATTAACAATCGTCTGAGCAATGGCTTGAGAATATAATTTGTTTCTTTTTTCAGTTTCTCCAGTTTTAACTTCATCTATTTTTGAACACTCAGAATCATCTAGGTCTCCGTCATGTTCATCAAATGAACATTCAGCAAGTCCATCTACAGCAATTCCAACTTTCACAACACTCTTGTCAATTAGGATATCAGAATAGCCATGCCATACTGACTGGTGTCCTGAAATTAATGAAATGATAGTTTCAAAACTTTAAAGATACATGTACATACATCATGTACATATATAAGATACATATAATCATGATAATGAAGCAAACATACAAGTATTATAGCCCATAAAAAATAAAAGTTAACCCCTTTGGTTCCTTATTTAAAAACAGTATGCAGCACAAAAATCAAATTTAATGGTGAGCTTCCTGTGGTGGATACTACATGTACATGTAACAACATACTACATGTACATGTAAATCTCAAAACATTTGTTCAACTAAAACTCAATTTAGCAAGAAGAAAGCATTGAGTCCCTTTATCAAGAATGGTAGCCGTGAATAAGATAGCAATGTATGATAATTATAACATTTCTAATTTTCACTACAATCAATTACATAGCAATATTCCTCTTATGGAAAGTTACATCATACAAATACATGTAAAATTTTCAACAATCAGCAAACCAAAACCAATTAATGGAAAGCATTTAGCCTCATACAGTACAACAAGAGACATACTGTGAACGTGGTACACCACTATAAGAGTGGTAGCCCATAACTTTTTTATTAAACAAGATTGCCTTAAAATTCTTTTTGGAAAATGTTCTGTGGTGTACCACTATCACGGTGGTCAGTCACGGTATGTCTCTTGGTGTACTGTATGGCCCATATTCAAGAGTGGTAGGCATTGTGTCCATCCACAACGGTGATGACATCTTTACATCAACATGATAATACACATGTACCTCAAAAACTTGTTGCAGTCATATAAAATGTCCAAAAGTGTAATAACCATGATAACAGGGTTGGGTAAAACTAAATTTGCATCACAATTTGAATTAAACTTTAATTTCCATTCTAAGTGAGAAAAATTCTTACCAAAAGAAGCATTATTTTGATCAACATTAATAACATCATTGCACAGGCATTTTTCATATCCTTGACTGCTGTCAACAAAATAAACTCCATCATTTGACAATGGCTTAAAATAGTGTAGGGCCAAAATGCATTTTATCTTCTCTTCAGTTAAACTGTCCTCTTTCAGCTGTTTCAGACACTTGTTATGTTTACCTGAAGAAAAAAAAATCTGTCAGTCAAAAAATGCAAGATATTGTTTAACAAGAGGTAGATGTGCAACAGATCTGAAATCAAATCCCACATCATAGGACCCCATGCTGATGCTGTATATCAAATACATGAAATATAAAGTGGTTGTGATTAGTAATTGCTGAGAAAATTTCTTCCCAGTCAGCCATCTGCCATTTACCATTAACCTGTATTTCTTACTCCATAAAATCCAGCCAAAAATTAAAAATACCATTTTTTTCTAAATGACTGCCACTTTGACTAGAAAATGTGTCTATGAGCCACAGGATGGCCCTCCCGTTCTTGAAATATCATCGACCCTCAATGTGCATTACCTGGGATACGTGAAATATTATTGACCCCTAAAATGTAGTATTCAAGATATGGACCTTAACCAAGAACTTAACCAAAGTCATTCATGCGTAAAATATAGGTCACAGTCACCTCATTTCTAGTGGGTGGTGTCACCTTACCCAAGACACATCTAGTAGTGAAATATCATTGACCCCCAACATCTAGTATCCAAGTTATGGACCTTAACCAAGAACTTAACCGAAGTCATTCATGCGTAAAATATAGGTCACAGTGACCTAATTTCTATTGGGTGGTGTCACCTTACCTAAGACACATCTAGTGGTGAAATATCATTGACCCCCAACATCTAGTATCCAAGTTATGGACCTTAACCAAGAACTTAACCGAAGTCATTCATGCATAAAATATAGGTCACAGTGACCTAATTTCTAGTGGGTGGTGTAGCCCTACCCAAGACCCATCTGGTGGTGAAATATCATTGACCCCCAACATCTAGTATCCGAGTAATGGACCTTAACCAAGAACTTAACCAAAGTCATTCATGCATAAAATATAGGTCACAGTGACCTAATTTCTATTGGGTGGTGTCACCTTACCTAAGACACATCTAGTGGTGAAATATCATTGACCCCCAACATCTAGTATCCAAGTTATGGACCTTAACCAAGAACTTAACCGAAGTCGTTCATGCATAAAATATAGGTCACAGTGACCTAATTTCTAGTGGGTGGTGTAGCCCTACCCAAGACCCATCTGGTGGTGAAATATCATTGACCCCCAACATCTACTATCCGAGTAATGGACCTTAACCAAGAACTTAACCAAAGTGTTACGGACGGACGTACGGACGTACGGACGTACGGACGGACGGACGGACAAGGGTAAAACTATATGTCCGATCCACATACGTGGTCGGGCCATAAAAATGTCTTATAAAGATCTTTGATTAGAGCATCTACAATGTACATGTACATGTACACTGTCCCTTGGTGCCCACTGTGGTCAGAAAAAGACTTTCTGCACTGATCTATTAAGTGTTGAACTTACTAGTTAATACTGTTCATTTAAATCATGCAAATATACATCCTCAACCGCAACAAGGTTATTGAGTGAAACACTCCTGATCTGCACTAGCTGCCAACTCAGTCATTTTTTTTTATGTTCTTCACAATGTCTGTGTTGAGTCTTATTGTTTTTTTTTTTTGTATTTTCTTTATCATGTTTATATAGACAAAAGCTATTAATGTAAAATGGCCACTATATTTGTAACAATGTAGATCTGTCACTTGTTATCATAATCATACTTGTTTATTGTAAATGCCCCCTGTGGGACCAAATTGGCTTAATAAAGAATTGATTGAATTGATTGATTGATTGTACATGAAGAATCATGCCTTATTTCTTCTACCTATTCAATAGAAACTGTCATTACTCTTAGTGTAACCAGTGAGCAAGATCCACACCAACGTCACAGGTGATCGAACCCTGACCGCCCTGGTGACAAGCCAGCTCATTACCAAATGAGCTCAAGATTTTAACCTTTAACGAAGTCAATCATTTTTGGCTTTAAACTACCTACTACAACGCAGGTATTTAAACTACATTTGTATCCCGTTACATTTGTTTACATTTCCTGTAATCCTGAGAAAATCATAACGAAGAGAATCGAATCATCCTATTAAACATATGAAATGGCTGAAAATAACAGTGTCGTTCTTGTGAAGATCTAGGATCCTCTCCATTAAACTTTGGTGTTTCTACAGCAAATTCAAATGTAAAAGTATCTTTAGATAGCTGAATCATGTGAATTTCTCGTACATTGTTTGATATCATTTTCGAATCGTTTTATTTATTATTTTGTTTGTAATTTTAAAAAATCTGAAGGATGGTGAAAAATAAAAAATCAAACACCACGCGAACAGACTGATATTTGTCACAATAAACAAATTTCCTTATCTAGAGTTATCGGCCAGCGGGCATCCTGTTAAAACAGGAAATTGACCAATTTCAAACTGTTAGTTGACCTGAATTCATCAAATTACCATCAAATTTCACCTGAATATTCTCGACTCAATTTGCAATTAAATACATTGTAGTACTAAATAAGATACTATAAGGTAAGATTTGATGTGAAATGTTTTAGATTTCCAAGAGGTCTATTTCTAAGTTTGAATTTGGAATAAAATGTACAATTGACTTTAAACTGTTCCTTTCGAAAAATGTGTGATAAAAATGAAAAGAAAAATAGTCTAAACAAAGCAGCAAAATATACTCTTTCCAACAATCATGACAATGTATATATTTCATATGTAAGATTCATTATGAAAAAGTTTACTCGCTTGTAATGCAAGTGCCTATTTCAACAGGCCGAATCTGAATTTACGAATTAGAGCGGAGACACTGTTATTTTGGATTTATCGTGGAGACTAATCTCTGTAATTATTGTCTCAGTGTAATCAAATGATATCTTTACTTACTTGGCATATTTGTTATTGCATCAAAAAACTTATGAATTTTTCGATTTGCTTTAAATGTCTCTGGGCTTTCAATTCGATAAAGTTCCTGTGCTATGTAATCAAACATATGTGCGAACCACATAAAAACGGGAAAATCGCTGTCTTTGGATTCCTCTTGCACTGCTTCTGAACCGTAAGCGATCGAAGCATCGCTGAAGTCAACTGAACATGAACCATTACAGTCTTTCAAAACAAGTGAATAAAAAATTCTCCAGCTGCTTAGAAATGCACGTTTCACGAATTGATTAAAATCTGTTTGAATTTTTATAATTTGGCCTTCCATGTTAGGGGATAAATAGTAATGGGGAAGGAAACCCCTTGCAACGCAAACCGGGTAGGTCTAAAAACCCGGACGAGAAAACCCGGGCCAGGTAAAGTTTTTAAAAAGACACTTCAAATAATAATCATACCATATGCAGGTCTATGATCATACCAAGTTTGGTTGCATATGGTCAAGTGATTTCAAAGACGACAATTTCTGAAAAGTTAAAATGGACACTTTTGTTCATTCTTACCATATATATCAGTATTTTGGACCTTGACATGAAGTTTCATGAAGCTCCAGTAATTTTTTGAGAAATCCAAACAAAGGTTACCTGAGTTTGATTAACTGATATTTAGGTCATAGTATGTGACGGATCCGTGATGATTTTGATTTTTTGGCTGGAGATTGAACAAAAAGGCGGGAGATTTTCAACGCTCATTAAAATTGCATTTCAATGTCAATTGAGGGCACTATTGTGTGCCAAAAATACATGGCTTCATTGATTAATCTCAAATTGTTTATACAATCATCAGGTCAATTATGGCAATTAACATCTTTACCTGTTAAATTAACGTCTACCTAATTGACAAACTCCTATAAAACTAAAATTTTGTCATGTCTTGAAAAAGCGGGAGATTACACAAAAAGCCGGGAGAATGGGAGATGGATAAAAAAGTCGGGAGATTGTGTCTCCCGGCGGGAGAATCACATGTATGAAATTTATTTTAGGTAATAAAAACAAAACAAATAACAACTAAATAATAAGCTAGTTAGTCCAGCATCACAAATCCAGCTATACCAGGGATATTAGGGACAGACCATTTAACTTGAAGGGGGGCCTTGGTTTTTTGTTTTGGCAATATTTTTCCGCGCAAACCGCGGAAAAAAAAAATTGTGAATGCGTCATGACATAATTTTTATTTTTTGAAAGCGTCGCGACAGAATAGTTTTTTTTTTATTTTTAGCATTATTTTATATAGCAGAAATTCTTCTTCAGAATTTTTTTTTCTTACCCTCTGCTGCCAAAATATTTTTTTCATCAAAAATCATTTTCAAAATAATTTTTTCATCAAAAATCATTTTCAAAATATTTTTTTAGGAAAAAACCAAGCCCCCCCTTCAAGTTAAATGGTCGGTCCCTTAGCATAAAAAGGATGATAAAAATGAACATATGATTATAAAGTTGGAAAAAAAAGATGGAGCCTCCTGCATGGGAATCCTGCGGGTCCGACTCTTATCGAGACCCTAACATGAGAGGAATAAACATAACATTTTCACAACATTGTGCAAAACTATGATTTACGGTCAGGTTTACCGCATTAAAGCCTGACGACTCCCTTAGCCTATTCCTATAATGACAGGGCTGTCCCATTTAACCCGGTCCCATAATGCCATACGGCAAAGCGGTATGACCCGATGTCAGGTTTCCGAGAGTTCTTTAGTAGACATTTACCGACAAGTGTAGTGCTGCTGCTGGCCTATTTGCCACCTGTAATCCGGACGGGCAAAACTAACCTAAGGGAGCAACCATTTGATTTTTATGGCCGGGGCTATGGATATTTTCTTCGTCCTGCCTTTTTGTTTTCAGAAAAAAGTCGAGCCTTGATTTTTTTTAGCCAAAAATGCCATCCTGCTTTTTTTTTACTCAAAGCACTGAAGTCTGTCCTGCCTTTTTATTTCTGAATTTTTGTCATCCTGCCTTTTTATTTCAAAGTTCATCATACCCCCCCCCCTAAAAATCAAAAGGTCGCTCCCTATTGAGAGAAACTATTCCTGAAATCGTGTGTAAAGTATACACTCATTCAAATTCCAAATGCAGTGGACACATAATGTGTCAGTACAGAATGAACATGTACATTGTAGCTGTCATCAAATCAAATTTGGTTAGCACATTATAATATACCATCACTTTTTTATAGCAAATTAAGTGTTGATTAGTTCTGTCCATTTTTTCTTCCACCACACTTTTTGCTGCTTATTAACGCCTTTCTCCAAATTGTCAATGAATCTTTTTACATTGATATGCATCTTCATTTTTATGTTTCCCCCTACTTTTGTGAAGAGAAATTAAAGTTGTTTTTGTTAATGTCCCCTCACTTTAGTGGAGGAATTACATTGTTTTGTCCAGTCTGCCTGTTTGTCAAACATTTATTCTGCTAACCTTCTCGGTGCTGGATTTGGCTTTCCTGTTTGAACTTTTTTGGTTGTGAGTACTTTTCGTTCAGACATTTAAGTTTTTGATCTTCCAATGATTTGATCCGAACGCTGTTGATGAGAGGATGCATATACAGCATAGCCAAATTCCCCGTTTTTATTCCAAGTTTGGTATTTATATTCTGAAACTTCTCAATGTAATTTCTTGGTTTGAAGCCAATACACAATATGTAGCTTTGCACATAACCAGGATAGTTAAACCCACAAATTTTTGTAAAAGTTATGGCGCTTAAAGCCTTTGAACTAAGAATTTCACAACTGAAGATTCTAATTACTCGTGGTCTCTCATATGACACTATTCAACCAATTTTATTAAACTACCGGTGATAGATGTCCAGTTTTTAAAATTTACATTTAAGTATTATTGTCGGAAAATTACAAACAAAAGTATATACTTTTAAGTATCAGTCTTTCTAAAACTCATGCAGAGAATGTTTCATGGTAAAAAAACTAGAACACTGACAGAAGGGGCCCCGCGGCAAAAAATCTAAGTGTTTTCAAAATCATACGAACTTTGATTATAACCACTAAGGCATGTTCCATGGAATGTGTATGAAACTTCAGAGCTGTATTGTTAATAGCCTTTGAGTTTTATTGTTCAAAAATTTCAATTCTCAAAATGTGTGATTTTCAATAAACAAGAGGCTCCCAGGAGCCTGAATCGCTCACCTGGTCTTGGTGTCAACCCTTTGAAGACTTTTGTATAGCTAAATGAGCTGAATGTTTATAAGCATGAAAAATCTTTTCTCTATTTGCAATTGCTTTCATTCTAAATAATCAAAAAACACTAAGGGGCTGTAACCCCTATAAGGGGTTATCAGACAACTTCAACCCTATGGAGACTTTTGTAAAGCTAAATGAGCAGAACATTTAAGCAAGCAACAGCTTTTCTCTATCTGCAAAAGTTTTCATTCTTTAAGCCAAAAAACTATTTTTGCCTTTAAGGGGCTGTAACCCCTATAAAGGGTCATCTGACAACTTTGACCCTAAGGAAGACTTTTGTAGAGCTTAATGAGCTGAACATTTTAGCAAGCAACAGCTTTTCTCTATCTGCAATAATTTCATTCTATAGGCCAAAACACTATTTTTCGCCTTTAAAGGGCTGTAACCCCTATGAGGGGTCATCTGACAACTTTGACTTTATGGAGACTTTTGTAGAGCTAAATGAGCTGAACATTTAAGCAAGCAACAGCTTTTCTCTATTTACAATGGTTTTCATTCTTTAGGCCAAAAACACTATTTTTCGCCTTTAAGGGGCTGTAACCTCTACAAGGGGTCATCTGACAACTTTGACCTTATTGAGACTTTTGTAGAACTAAATGAGCTGAACATTTAAGCAAGCAACAGCTTTTCTCTATCTGCAAAAGTTTTCATTCTATAGGCCAAAAACACTATTTTTTGCCTTTAAGGGGCTGTAACCACTATTAGGGGTCATCTGACAACTTCGACCCTATGAAGACTTTTGTAAAGCTAAATGAGCTGAACATTTAAGCAAGCAACAGCTTTTCTCTTTTTACAATAGTTTTCATTCTATAGGCCAAAAACATGCAAAACGCTATTTTCACCTTTAAGGGGCTGTAACACCTATTAGGGATCATCTGACAACTTTGACCTTATGGAGACTTTTGTAGAGCTAAATGAGCTGAACATTTAAGCAAGCAACAGCTTTTCTCTATCTGCAAAAGTTTTCATTCTATAGGCCAAAAACACTATTTTTTGCCTTTAAGGGGCTGTAACCACTATTAGGGGTCATCTGACAACTTCGACCCTATGAAGACTTTTGTAGAGCTAAATGAGCTGAACATTTAAGCAAGCAACAGCTTTTCTCTTTTTACAATAGTTTTCATTCTATAGGCCAAAAACATGCAAAAACGCTATTTTTCACCTTTAAGGGGCTGTAACTGCTATAAGGGATCATCTGACAACTTCGACCAAATGGAGACATTTGTAGAACTTTTGATGCTGAAGCAGTAGGGTGGCATCAGATTTCATATATATCTCTTATACTTTTTGATTTACAAGCCAAAAACAGTAGTCTGACCCCCCCTGGTCTATTTTTAGTAACGGGGGCCATGTTTTTTGACGGATCAAAAATTGAAACACAAGTTTGGTGCAGGACACCCTAAGGATCATTTATACCAAGTTTCATTAAATTCTGTTCAGTAGTTTCAGAGGAGAAGATTTTTGAAAAATTGTTAACAGACGACGCGGACGACAGACGGCGACGACCGACGGCGACGGACGCTAAGTGATGGTAATAGCTCACCTGGACCTTCGGTCCAGGTGAGCTAAAAATGATTTTTTTTTCCCAAAAATGTTGAACAGATTAGCACAAAATTTAAATATGCAAATCATGACATGCTACTTAGCAGCTGTACAAAGTTTGAGAACTGTATTGTTAACAGTTTTTGAGTTTAAGTGTTCACATTGTCCAATTCTCAAAATCTGTGATTTTCGATAAAAAATGAAGTTTTTTTTTAAAATGTTTAACAGATTCGCACGAAATCTTAATATGCAATTCATGAAATGCTACTTAGCAGCTGTACAAAGTTTCAGAACTGTTTTGTTTACAGTTTTTGAGTTTTAGTGTTCACAAAGTCCAATTCTCAAAATCTGTGATTTTTGATAAAAAATAAAGTTTTTTTCCAAAAATATTTCACATTTTTGCATGAAATTTTTCAATATGCAAATTATGACATGTTACTAAGTAGCTGTACAAAATTTCAGAACTGTGGTGTTAATAGTTTTTGAGTTTTAGTGTTTACAAGAATTGTTGACGGACAGACAGACGGACAAAGTGAAAACTATAGGGCGTCCGCATCTACGATGCGGGGCCCTAATAACACATGTGTTTGAACATGATTTCTTATACAGAATGATTCTGTATAAGAAACCATGTTCAACTGAATGGTCACCTATTAACAAAACCAACAGCCATTTGTTCTATAATGTTGGTCATGAGAGATAAAATTTACATAAATTGCATTATAAATACTGTAGACAAGGGAGATAGCTCTTTTCTTGCTATGCATTTCATTACAATTCAAAACACTGACTTCTCCAATGACCAATACATTTGTGGTAAACAAACTTAATTTTCAACAATAACACTATATCTTGAGTCAGAAAATGACACCAATGTGTTATTTTTTACCACAAATCACCATTATCATAAACCCTGCATAAAAAAACTGCCTTCAAAATCTATTATGCAAAGAATATGCATTGAATATTTTGATCAAATATTTGAATTTAATGGGTTTTTTAGGTAAAAATATTGATAACTTGATGTAACTCTATTCAATTGACCAGGTTGGTCAATAATTTCATTTTCATTTGAATTCTACCTAAAAGACAGAGAAAATTAAGCTCTGCCCAAACCTTGTGAATAAAATTGAGTAAAACCTACTTTAAAACTACGGTCCTAGATCTGCCTTTGCTTGTTGTCATGTTGTCTAAGGTTCTCTTTTGTGGAATTGAACGTTGATCGATTTGATTTATATTGTGCCGGGAATCTTTGACAAAGCTTTTGTTTGTACTTGTCTTTTGATGTTTTCTGTTCCTTCGAAATTCTTTAAGAAGGGGTCTATCTTTGAATATTTCAGGATTGGATTTGTAGTATAAGCAATTTGTTTAAACCTTGGGCCGATTGCAGAAAGGCCAGCAACGCCTACTGGCCTTGTTGAAGGCTACTGGTGGTTTTCCATTGAAGTTTTTTTCAAAATTACTGCTTTTTATGTGAGCTGTGTTGTATACGCTTATTCTGCATCTCATTATTTTCTATTGGTATGTAGCTAGACCATATCATGTTGTGCATATTACAGTTTCAGCCCTTTCAACTTATTTTTTAAGGGGGGCATCATTTTAGGAGGCAAAAAAAGGATTTTATAGTTCAGTTATTGAATTTATGGGCTTTCCAATAGCCATATATGGATGTTGAATATTAAACAAAATGGTGTATGAATGTTGTATCTGTTATTCCATCTAGATTCCTTGATGGATTTTCTTCATACTACTTTGTAGGTTTAAATTGTTAGCCTGTTTTTTGGTTTGTTTTAGATTCACAGGTGCTTATTCAGGAGGTTTGCCTGATCTGTTGCTTAAATATACATTGTATTACATTCATTGTCATTCATTTTCAGTTCAACTTTCTTGTGTTTAAAATCATCAATAAATAATTTCCTACACATATGCATGACATAGATTTATCTTCACATTTTTGAAACTTTTGGTTTTGATGCTGTGGTTTTTAGTTCCTGTTCACTTTGGTGGTATCTCAACTTCAGGTTTAGAGCCTCTCTGACAAGTCTTTAGAGGACAAAATGCAAGTCAGACACATTTAATAAAATATTTAGTATTCCATGATAACAAGATGAAAATCTGATACACAGAACCACAAGATAAAGTTGTAAGCTGTATTTCAAGAACCTTGCTTTTTTGTAATTGCTTAGAAAGTTGTGTATGAATACAAATTTAGTACTAAAACGATAAGAAAATATATCAGAGCCACTAGAACACTACAGATCTTATACCTCATTTAATAAATCTGTCAATTTAATATAAAAAGCTTGCATTGACTGAGTGTAGTTTCAGAGAAAACTGGTTGTTAGAAATGTTTGCAAGGACAATCAAAGACATGAAAGAAAATGGTGGATAGCAATCTCTATAAAATGTATGGTTCTAAATTTAAGCCAGGCCATATCAAAACAAATCAAACGATAAAACATCATAAATATAATTATTCCTTCAAAAGTCTGTGTATGCAAACTGTTATCACGCATAAGTTTACAAAGTTTTTTTCCTCCTCTATAATGTTGGTTCATAATTGGGTACATAACCAGCTTTTGGCTGTCTATCTCCTACCTCTCCAAGCTCGGGTATAGGTGGTGGTAAGTCTTGAGGCTTAAGTTTAGGCTTTTCTCTTTCACTATGATGAATCCTAACCCTTGAAAAATAACCTATAGGAGGACGCTCCATGTTCATCTTATCTTGCATGCAAGAATCAAATACTAGCTGTGTTTTTCTGCATCTGAAAAAAAAATCAACATTTTGACTTATCTATGCTATAAATGTATAAACTACAGGTTCATTTATTCTATATAAACTACAGGTTTTTTTTTTAATATGTCATGGTACATATACAGTGAAGCATGTCTAAATCAGACTCCTTGTACTTAAATTTTTTTAAGTGAAGACCAATTCATTTGGCAAGAGAATCTCTGAGATGAAAAGACTTAAAAATATATTGTGTTTTCATTTTCAAAAACATACATCTGTAATTATTTCACCAGGAATTTGTGTTTGGTTTGTTTTGCTTTTTGTTTCTAACTACATTAATACTAGTACATGTATGTGCATACTTTAGTGTTATTACAAAATGTATATACATGTACTAGCGTAGCGAAGCTTTTAGCTATACACATTCTGCCAATTGTCACATTACTCAAAATAGGTTGAGAAAAATTCCTTTCTGCAGTAAAACTTCCACTCATCTGGATTTCTGTAGTTTTTATACCCCGCCACAGGAAGTGGCAGGGTATTATGTTATACCCTCAGTTTTTTTCGGTGTCTGTCCGTCCGTCCGTCCCCCGAAGGTTTCCGACCAATAACTTGAAAACGCGTCAAAGGATTTGAATGATATTTTGCACAGCTGTTTAGTATAATAAAATACAGGTCAAGTTCGATTTCCAGCATGATCCAAAAAAAATTTTTCGAGATGGGCCACTTTGAAAAATCAAATTTCATGAAATTTTGAGTTTCCGACCAATAACTTGAAAACGCGTCAAAGGATTTGAATGATACTTTGCACAGCTGTTTTGTACAATAAAATACAGGTCAAGTTTGATTTCCAGCATGATCCAATAAATAGTTTTCGAGATAAGCACTTTGAAAAATCAAATTTCATGAAATTTTGAGTCTCCGACCAATAACTTGAAAACGCTTCATGGGATTCAAATGATATTTTGTACAGCTATTGAGTACAATAAAATACAGGTCAAGTTCAATTTCCAGCTTGATTCGAAAAATAGTTTTGGAGAAAGGCCACTTTGAAATCAAATTTTATGAACTTTTGATATTATAACGTGGCGGGGTATCATTTAATGTCCCATTACATGCCCTATTTTTTAAAATCTGCACAAGTGGAGAAAAATTGCAGGAAATAAAAGCATATCCCTAACATCTCGTTCCAATTGTCCGTATTTTGTTTCATCTTTAAAGGCAATGCTATATTAGTTGCAGGGTGCAAAGCAAGCTACAGTTTTATACATGCAGTTATTCTGAGTTTTTGATAGAACCTAAACTTGAGTAAAGCCATGAAAGCACATTTATTCTCAAACATTCAACAAACTACAAAACATTTTTTTACCTTGAATCGAATATACATGTAAAAAGAATTATATTTTACCTATGTAGTTCCATGGCAAAACCACTATGATCAATACAATCATGATATTTATTGAATTCTTCCTGACAATTTTTCTTCAGTTTTCGAAAAAACTCGAATCCACATCTTGTTACTTCTTTTCCTTCATTTAAACATTTTCTTGGGTCTTTTTCTTCTGAGAAACACAGCATAAACTCCTGCAATGATAATAATAATTCAACATTTAACAATCAACATACATGTACATGTATTTAAGATCAATTATACATGTGAGGAATATTGAATTCATACGTTTAATGGGTAAAATGCCTGTAAGAACAAGAGTTTAATGTTGGGGACAAATCCAGGGTTGTGGCAAGGGGGCTTGGGAAAAAAGCTGCAAGCGGCTTGTAACCTTTCCTTCTTTTCTTCATTTCTTTCGAAGTACCCTTGTAAACAATGTGGCCTGGCACCATCAATATTATGCTGCTAATATCTTTTGCCCAATCATTGGTTGTAACCTTATGATTTATAAAGACATTTATGGTGCTGGTTCATTAAAGTGTAAGTTCGTGATTTTTGAGTTATTAGTTTATTTGATTTATTATAATGAGAGTAGGCATCATGCCGGGTTTGGGCATTGAAAACGATATATTAAGAAAGATATTCGTAATTTTATTCCAATACACAAGACCATATGGGCGCAACTATGCTATGAACAATGATGAATTATGGGATAGCTCAATTGGAGATGTGACGTCACATCTCCAATGATAAATATATTAACCAATTGACGATATTTGTAACATAAGGCCGATGTTGTCGATCATAATAATGATTTGAAATATGAATAATTTGGCATTGATAATTTTTTTAATCCTGCAGGTTTTTTTTATCGAAATAGCAAGATAATAGTGTACTTAAACCTGAAATTGTTTTAAAATAATTAATTATAATTCCAAATAGTAAATAATCTGAAATATTTATTGACACAGCAGCCCTAGTTTTCAATCCTTTTTCAAATATTTAAGACAATAAATTCAGTTCTTGATGAATACACAGGTGTCAATTATAATCATTAACCTTTACGATCATTAACCATGGACGATCTGCCACGCCCCGTTGGTTAATTACAGGTATAATTGACGGACATAGATCAATTAAGGTGCTCCTCCAATCAAAGACACTCAACCCGCTTTAAACACACCAACCACAGCTCGATTTTAAGAATTTCGACCGGCACATCTTTTAATAATTTCTTAATCAGTATACGGTATAATTAATCAGCAGGTGTCAATATCACCTGTTCACTCCATTGAGTACCTTTCTCTTACAATTATCAATCAGCCAAAGCGTGGTGCTACATCGTGCATGGCTGGTGTAATACCAAAATTAAATAAAAAGCTACGCCGAGCGCAGCATGATACGACCGCAACAAGTTGAACCCTGTACATTGGAGGCCCAATATGGATAGTCTATTGCTTTGGTCACATGCAGCCCATGGTGGACTTACAAAGCTTTTTTACACATGCAACCTATGGTGGACTTTAAAATGCATATTTGACACATATATATTTACAATAACATTTAATAGAAAAAAAATTATTTCTATATTCATTGAATTTTTTGACACGATTAAGCCCCTTTTGGCCCTTTTTTTAACAAAGGTTAGGACCACAAAATGCAATAAAAAGCTTCCTTCAGTGTATATAATCATATTTAAACTTCATAACAATTGGCTGGCCCACTACAGCTAAATTTCTTGTGTAAAACCATTTGCCTTGACCAACTTTTAAAAATGGCGTTTTTTGCCCTTTCGACCCCTTATATCTCAAAAACAGTAAGAGATATTTCAAATCTGATTGAAAATGCAGGCAGGGATTTTCACAAGGATTCCAATGAAAAAAAGATTTTGAAAATCGGACCACAAATAAAAAAGTTGATTTTTTGGGTGTGGCCCGTCTTTGGCCCCCTGTAGCAATGTAACGGTTCAATATTCATCAAAACCATTTAGACATTTTGTTGACAGAATTTAATAAGGAATTCAATAAAAAAAGAATTTTCAAAATCAAATGAATAATAAACATTCTACAACAGTTTTGTCAATACACCCGTATTAGCCCCTTTTGGCCCTTTTTTCTGAAACGGTAGGGGCCACCAACCCCAAATACAATAGGAACCTTCCTCTAGTGGTTACAAACATCATATAAAAATTTCATAACAATTGGTCTATATTTACTCAAGTTATCGCACGGAAACCAAATGTCCCCAGACGATGACGACGACGACGACAACGACGATGACGACGACGACAGCATCATACCATTATACGTCCGCAAATTTTTTGCGGTCGTATAAAAAGTGTTTAAAGAGTTTTAGTTCCCACTTTTTTCGCTTTTGAAGTGTTGGAAAAACAATTAATTAACTACATAATTATTTGCAAGACACAAAAATAGATTCCTACAGTTTATTGTTTTTATATGTTTTTAATTAGAAAGGGTATTTTATTAACATTTTCGCACTTCAATGTTCAAACGACACTGGCGGACCAAAGGGGTTCCAACCAGGTAAATGTCAACTTCTAATACACAGGAAACAATATTAAATCCCTGTGGTGCCGATAGTTTGCACAGGGGTACTAGACATACACAGGAAACGGCAGGTGAACCCCTGTTGTGCCAGTTGTTTGTAGAAGGGAACAAAGTCGTATACACAGAAACGATAAGTAATTATAAGCTCCTGTGGTGCGATAGTTTGCACGGAAGGACTAATTATCATAATATCACTTCAAACGAATCATGCAACGTAATCCCAGTAGGGTGTCAGGGAACCATGAATTTTAAACAAAATGTATAAAAGAAATAGTATAGGGCAATTCTACATCCTAATAAAAAGCTACGCCGAGCGCAGCATGATACGACCGCAACAAGTTTAACCCTGTACGTTGGAGGCCTAATATGGATAGTCCATTACTTTGGTCACATGAAGCCCATGGTGGACTTACAAAGCTTTTTGACACATGCATCCTGTGGTGGACTTAAAAATGCATTTTTGACACATATATATTCTAATACAAAACGCCTTATTTATATACATGTAATAACTACAACTTAATTTTAAGTATAAAACTATTTGCCTTGACAAACTTTTAAAATTGGTGTTTTTGGCCCCTTTGACCCCTAATTTCTCGAAAACGGTAAGAGATATTGCAAATCTGATTGAAATACGCAGCCAGGGATTTTCACAAGGATTCCAATGAAAAAAAGATTTTGAAAATCGGACCAAAAATAAAAAAGTTGATTTTATGGGTGTGGCCTGTCTTTAGCCCCCTGTAGCAATGTAATGGCGAAATACATATCAAAATCATTGACACATTTAGTAGACAGAATTTTATGAGCACTTCAACAAAAAAAGAATGTTCAAAATTGAATGAATAATGAACATTCTACAACAGTTTTGTCAATACACCCGTTTTAGCCCCTTTGGCCCTTTTTTTCTTAAACAGTAGTGGCCACAAACCCCAAATACAAAACCAACATTCCTTTAGTGGATATAATCATCATAATTATCTAAACTTCATAACAATTGGCTGGCCCACTACAACTAAATATTGGTTAAAAACTATTTGCCTGGACAAACTTTTATAAATGGCGTTTTTGGCCCCTTTGACCCCTAATTTCTCGAAAACGGTATGAGATATTGCAAATCTGATTGAAAAACGCAGGCAGGGATTTTTACAAGGATTCCAATGAAAAAAAGATTTTGAAAATCGGACCACAAATAAAAAAGTCGATTTTTTGGGTGTGGCCCCTTTTTGACCCCTTATAGCAATGTAACGGTACAAGATACATCAAAGGTGTTGTTACATTTTGTTGACAGAATTTATTGAAGAATACAATAAAAAAAGAATAATCAAAATCGGATGAAAATTTAACATTCTACAGACGTTTCTTCAATACACCCGTTTTAGCCCCTTTTGGCCCTTTTTTCTAAAACGGTAGGGGCCAGAAACCCCAAATGCAATACCAACCTTCCTTTAGTGGTTATAAACATCACATCAAAATTTTATAACAATTGGTTCACTACAACTAAAGTTATCGCACGGAAACCAAAGTGTCTACAGACGACGACGACGACGACGACAACGACAACGACATCGCCATAACATAATACGATCGCAAAAAATTTGCGGTCGTATAAAAATTGAAATATATATTTTCCGAAAATGTCTGTACGGCCAATAAAAAAAAAAATTAAAAATTCTATATTTTTCTACGAATTAATTCTGAACTTAACGATTGGTACCATTTTTAAACGTCTCACAATCAATCATTAGACTGACTTTTATTTTATCATTCCCGACTTAATTATAATTATTTCAAATTGTCCGTTGTGGTACACATCGATAAATACCACATGGGTATAGGATGCAACATTCAGACTTTGAGCAGCGCCATCTAGTACAAATCACGTGACCCTCCATGGATAGATTTTTTTTTACTTTCAAAAGCCAATTTTATCCTAACTATGCATATTTGAGCGCTAGGAATTTCACCAAAGTTTTTTTTTATGATAGTCTTTCAATGTACAAATTGTGAAAAAATCGTGAACTTACACTTTAACTGAGATTTTTTTCCACTTTTTACTTCACCAGAGGGGCATGTGTACAGTAAGGGGATAGAATTAATATAGGACGCAGTCCCACATATGTAGAAATTCCAAAAGTAATAATGCTTTGGTTTTTTTTTTCTAACCAGATGTGCCCAATGCTGGCAAGCACACTCAGCAAGAATTTCTATGGGGCTAGAAATTCGATTCTTTAAAGAAAAAAAATTAAATTGACAGATTTAATACTCCTGCCTGTAGTTAAATTTCTTTTTAAAATCAACAGGAGAATACAAGTACGGATGGAAAGTCAAAAATAAATTCAAGGGAACTCTCGCTGAAAAAGAGATGAAATGATACGAGAATAGCACTTGTTCACAAAGACACTGTAAACTATTCTTGTGAGATCTTGGCGAGATCATTTCATCTCTTTTTCAGCGATAGTTCCCTAGAAATAAATTTTTATCGAAGCATAGTGATCAGTAATTGTTTCAACCAATTTATGACGATGCATAATAAATAACAATTAACTATAAATCATTATACTTTACAACATGCGTACACTGAATAGTAAAAAAATGGTCCTACTGCAGCTGAATGGAGATAAATGACCATAAATCAATCCTTTGAATGTGTCGTCCTTTAAAACCAGTCATTATTTTCTACCAGGTTTTATATATCAATCTTCTCCAGCCAATACTTCGAATAAGATATATTGGTATATAGAAAATTTTCCAAAACCTGGCAGAAAAAAAGGTTGGTCATTTTGTTAACTGTCTGCTGGAGCAGCGCTAACTGGCACTAAATACTCTGACTGGGAAATGATGTCACATACTATGTAATGCCTAAAGAGGTTTTTAGTCCCCATCGAACTTTGTCCAAAAATATTACAACCCTTTTTCAGAATTTTACAAAATTGATAATTTGCACACATAATTCTATATTAGACAATTAGTTATTGACCCTTAGTATTTTTTGACATTTTTTTTTCTGAAGCTGCGTCCCATTCTAGGTTGCACCTGAAGGGAGCAATAATGGTAGAAATGTCAGTATTTTAGTTGTACTAATATGATATAGGTGCAACCTAAAATGGGACGCAGCTTTAGAAAATAGTTGTCAAAAAATGTCATTGATCAATAACTAATAATTACAAATATAGAATTATTTGTGCAAATTACAAATATTTGTAACATTCTAAAATAGTATCAAAATATAATAGGATTACGTTGACGGGACGAAATAACCTTCTTTTGGTGTTACCTTATCCATGACCTCATTTCCTGGTCAGAGTATTTCACGCTCCAGCAGAAGTAAACAAAGCAACCTTTTTTCTGCCAGGTTTTGGGTGATTTTCTGTACACCAATATACATGTATCTTTTAAGAAGTATTGGGTGGAGAAGATTGATATAAAAACCTGGCAGAAAATGATGACTTGTTTCAATCGGGATTTTGGAAAAAAAAACACTGGAACATGCACATGCACAGGATTGATTAAAAAATCTCCATGATCAGCTAAGCCTAAGGTAAGACCATCTTTTTTACTATTCAGTGTTGTAAAGCTTTATCAGTCTTTTATTGTTATTGTCTTAAACATAGCCATAAATTGGTTGAATTACTGGTAAACAATCACTAATCACAATTGTTCCTAACTCACTTGTTTACAATGACCATTCTCGCGAGAACTTAGCGAGATCATTTCATCTCTTTGACAACGAGAGTTTCCTTGAAAAATATATTTAGAGAGTTAGTTTTGACTTTCCATCCGTATTCTCCTGTCTATTTTAAAAAGAAATTTGACTGTGGTTATTAAATCTGTCAATTTTAAAATTTATTCCAAAAAAAACATCGAATTTCTGGCCCCACTCGACACATTTGGTTTGGAAAAAACAAAACATTAGTATTGGGAAGTTTCTACATATGTGGGACTTGTGGGACTGCGTCCCATATGAGCTGAGTTTTCCTTCAACGTCCGGTTAAGCACGCTTGTTTTACCGAACAGAATTTTAGACGTCATTAAATGCAGGATTGACCTGCAAGAAAAGCTATTTGTTTTTTTTTTCGAACAAAAAAAATGAATGAAGTAGTGACCGATCCGGCAAATGCGCAACCCGTGTATTGAAACTTTGGGAGAGTCAAGGGTTTGACCTGACTCATATTATATTTTTATTGTAAAATGAATGAAGTAGTGACTGTTCCCGCAAATGGGCAACCCATGTATTGAAACTTTGGGAGTGTCACAGGTTTAACCTGCCTCATATCTGCTCCCGGAGGGAGTGTTAATGGTAGAAATGTCAATATTTTAGTTGTACTATTATTGTCTATAGGCTGAATTTTCCTTCAACGTCCTGTAAATCACGCCAAAACTTTCAGAGTCATTTTAACGCTTTTAGCTTAGAAAATTTCGAACATCATCAAGTGCATGTTTGACCCACGGTAAAAGGTAGTTTGTTTTTATTTTCGAATATATTTTTTAGAATAGATGTCGCATTAAAAACATTTTCAACAATTATTTAAGCTTCTAAAATAATTTTAGATACGTTTAAACTTCGGGAGCGTCACAGGTTAAACCTGCCTCATATTATTTTTAATTGAACAAAACTTAAAAAGCCATTTGCGACTTGACTAACAAGTATTTGAAGTAATTATCACCTTGGAAACATTGTCACAGTATTTTCCAAAGTAAACTGAGCTTGCTCTAAGAACAGAGGATGTTAATGCAAGCTCAGGAACTGTTAATTCTTCTACACTTGGTAGATAGTCTTCATTTGTGAAGGCCATAACTGGCCATTCAAGGACGCTCAGTGTCAATTTTTATTTTAAACTTGTTTCATACTGCCTCTATTTTCAGTTTGCATACAAACGCTCGCTTGACGTTGATTAAAAATAGGTCATCAGTAAAGGATAGATTTTAGAAGAAGGATAGATTTTAGACCCTCATGATTTTTTTTATCGAAACATATCTTGAATGTATTTTTTTTATTAAAACAGAGATATTGTCCTGTGGTTTGACATTTTTGTGGGGAAAATAATACCAAAAAGATGGAAAAATACAAGAACGTGCCTCGCGCTTCATTTATGAAAAACTGATATGATTGTACTTATGAAAAACTGTCCAAGAACTTTTAGACATATCAGGCTTATCATACCTTCATTTAAAACATAGAACTGTATATTTAATAATTTGTTTTGGACATCCCTGAACTGATATATACAGGTCTATGCTTAAAATAAGACGTCTTAGAACAACTGCTATTGAAGTTTTCAAAATATTACACAAACTCTCACCTGTTTTCTTACATGATATTGTAAAATTTAAAACAATATAATTATTCCTTTAAAAAAGAAAATCTGCCGGGTTGAAATAAAAATCCCCCTATACACCCTTTCACAATTACTGTTCACAAGCCCCTGTGTTAGCCGGGTATACCACTATGATTTTCGGGTGTGTTTTTTTTTCATTTTAAAATTTGATTCATTGATGCTAAAATTCTTTTTATTTACTGACTTATACACGCAAATTGTATTTACATTCAGTCTCTCTAAAATAGGGTCGGTAAGAAACGACCCGGTACGAACGGGGATCGGTACGAAACGACCCGGATTCCTCAATAAGATATGCTGGGGCCAGTACTCTCTGGAATGACGGTTGCCAAATGAAATTCGTGCCCAGACCAATTTGGGCCAGTTTAAAAATAATATGATCAATAACTGGAATGGCAGCTCATGCAGATGTGGCTTCTACAGATTTAATCCTGTTGGTCTCTATTATTATAGTTTTATATTTATATGCTTTTGTAGTTGTGCAATGTATGTAGTATTGTGTTTTACGTTAATATGTGCATGTTGTATTGTGCTTTGTGCTTTATGATACTATAGGCTTTTTGCATTTAAAAATAGTTTCTTTGTGTGCTTGACTGCATTTGCTTTGTTTTTTTTTTTAATGTGCTACTGTACTTTAATGCTTATTTGTTTTAACCAAGTATGTGTATAGCTTAGTCACTTGTGAGCTTAGTATACATATATGCATTTTATGTGTTCACCTGCATGCTGCTTACTATTTTACTTTAATTTGCAGTGGCGGATCCAGAGGGGGGTTTTGGGGGTCGGAAACCCCCCTTTCCTCCGAAATTTTTTAATTTTTGTGTAGATTTTCAGCAACATTGGTCTGGAACCCCCCCCCTTTTTGGCCCACAGAACCCAGTATGTGGACCCCCCCTTTTCGAAAATTTCTGGATCCGCCCCGATTTGCTTTGTGGTTTATGTTGTATCCATTTATGTCAATCTATCACCAGATGGAGCGTCTATCAACACTGACCTCTATACTATCGCACTAAGGATCATGGGGAATATTTTAATGATATTCAATCCCCGAATTCGGGGATATTACCCACAATCCTTAGCGCGATAGTATAGAGTTTATAGTGTTGATAGACGCTCCCTCTGGTGATAGATTGCCATTTATGTGTTGTTAATTGTTTGTCGGTAAAAAAGCTCTACGGAGCTTGCGTTTATTCTGTTTGTATTAACCCGACTTCAAATAAAGTTTCTTAGTCTTCGTCTTTGTCTTAGTGTTTGTTATGTCAATAAATTAAAACGATGCAAAATATAACTTACTGACGAAAAAATGTAATATTAAAAGTTCATCTTTACGGGAATATCCAGACAATATAGAATCAATATACAGGTCTATAGTAGAATGAAGTCGCAACAGATGTATGAAAAGATGCAATGCATTATTGATACCCAAAGTAAAAATAAAACACATATATCTCAAGACTTAACAGTGGCAAAATTCTGTAAACTATCCCATTATAGTAGAAAATCGTTGATTGTTCCCCCTAGAATATCTCTATTTTGCTAGTGTTAATGTGCCATACGAAAATAAACATTACAAATATGATAAATATGAGTATGTCAACCTCTATTTTTCCAGATAAGTTAAAGGTAGCACAAGTTGTACCAGTGCACAAAAAGATAGTGTGCATTAACAAAAAGTAATTATAGATCTCCGTGTCTTACCAGCAATTTCAAATTTTGTTGAAAAAGCAAATGTATGTTCAAGTTAATGATTTCTTTGAAAACTTTTACAATGTTTATTTGTCTGCATTTAGCATGTTTAGAGAAGGCTATAGTTTAGTTGCCAAGATACATTGATTAAGATATTAGAAGATTGGAGACATGAACTTGATAATAATAAGTTTATTGCTGCACTTTGATGGATTTATCAAAAGCTTTTGATTGCCTGCCATATAATCTTCTATTGTTAGAAAATAAATCATATGGTGTTTCTGACACAGTGCTCTCAAACTTTTGATAGCTACTTATGTAATAGAAAACAATGTGTTAAAATTGGATCAACCTACAGTTCTTTTTTTGTCTTTGTATAAAGGTGTCCCGCAGGGATCCATTTTGGGTCCTCTGCTTTTTAACATTTTTATTAACGATATTTTTAACCATATTGAAAAGAGTTCTCTTTACAACTATGCAGATGATAACACCTTGTTTTACTCTGATGATAGTATTGAAAATCTTGTTAAAACACTTGAAACTGAAAGCAAAATACTTATAAACTGGTTTTGTAACAATCAAATGCAGGCTAATCCAGATAAGTTCCAAGCCATATCTATTGAAAAGAAGACCTTTGATAAAGATATATCTTTTGATTTGGATGGTAATACTATTAAATGTGATGAAGAAGTAAAACTGCTGGAAGTAACTTTTGATTTCTGTTTAAATTTCAAATCTCATGTTTCAAAAATTTGCAAAAAAGCATCTCAACAGCTTAATGTATTGAAAAGGATTGGAACTCATCTGAATAGAATAGGCAGATTGACCATATATTATTCTTTTATTTTATTTAATTTAATTACTGTCCACTAGTATGGCATTTTTATGGCGAATCAAGCACTAAGAACTTTTAATATATGCAAGAAAGAGCTCTACGTTTTATTTATAATGATGTAACATCAACATATTCCATATTCTTTCGTTTTTAATACTATTGTAGAGTTTGGCTTTAGTGCCGTGTGGAGGTCGTAGAAAGCTTCCCCGTGCTTCAGTTGTATGCTCTTATATATTTTCGAGTACTGGAATATGTGTTGGAAAGACACAGTTTACATATTTCCAAAATTTGACAACATTTGGCTGTTTCTTTAATAAAAATTGATAAATTTATCTGTTTGGTCATTGTTGTAATATTTTTTGGCATTTTTTTTTTTATCAAATCTAATATTCTACCGGTTTTCCAAGTTTTCCACTCCTAGCGTGTCTGATGAAGGTTAATCCAGAAAAGCGCTTCACACGCAGTGAAATTTTTCTTGTACATTTATTAAAATCATTTCAATATGTGGATCGTGTCTTTTTGGCACATATTCCATATTCTTTCGTTTTTAATATGAACAATTATTATCTAGATCTAACTTTCCACAATTGAAAATCAGGCGAATAAGATCACTAGCCATACAAACCTATAAGATCATAAATGGAAATTCACCAATGTATTTAAAGGATTTCATAACACCTAAAGCCAAATTATATTTTTTCTGATATACAAATACAACCGAACAGCCTAGGGTAAGAACCACCATGAATTGCCTACATTCATTTCGGTATATATATGCTGCTCCAAAATTATGGAATAATCAACCACAGGAATTAAGGGAGGGGATGTCGTTGGAACATTGTAAGGGTCTCATTGGCAAGTGGGAAGCGGATGTATGTAAATACAGTTTTTGCAAATAGCACTTACCCTTTGAAACTAGGACATAACTGATGGGTCATTCATTCATATACTTTTTTTTCTGTCTTTATTTTATTGTTTTGCATGAAATCTGTTCTTTTATTAGCTTTATATGTGTTTTAATAATGTTAAAATTATGTCCATGTCTATTATGTGTGCTTATACCTATTAGCAAATAGGATGCTTTGCATGTGCTTATTTTATAAATGTACTGTTTGCATGTACTTCAACCTAGTGCTGTCTTTTATTATGTTCATTTTGTCATTATTATATATGTATGTAATGTAATGTCGGTTTTAAAAGCTCATAAGATCTTCTATTATTTGTTATTAATTGTAACTGTACCGATTTAACCGTCTCTTACTACCTCTCCCTGAGAAAATCAAAACTTGATTTAATTGAATTATCTAAGCCCCTCCACTCTACATAAGCATAGTTCCAGGTTCTTTTCACAATTCATTCATCTCTTATAAATTCATTAATTTACAGTTTGGCGAAATTTTATGAGACCTTAATATAATGACGCGTAATCCTCAAGAAACCCAGGCCTGAGGGGATCTTCTCTGGCTTACTCTTTCATCACCCCTGGGACATTACACATGAAATACCTCGTTTTTGATTAGTTTTGTACCGAGCCTTTTGATTGGTCGCATTACATTTTTATGCCCCATCTACGAAAGTAGAGGGGCATATAGTGTTCGGGTCTGTTCGTCCGTCCGTTCGTCCGTCCGTCCGTTGGTCCGTCCGTCCGTCTGTTCGTCCGTTCGGATGTCCGTCCCAAATCCCATATTTCCAAATTTGCACTTACTGACAAATGCCACATCAATCATATTGGTATGGTAGGTGCATCTAGTGATGATAAGAACATTGCATGCTTCGGATGCTGGATGTGACCTATATTTTCTGCATGAATGATCATGTACAGAAGAATGGTTAAAGTCCATTCCGTCTTACTGATAAATGCCATAGTAACCAAATTGGTATGGTAGGTGCACCGAGTGATGTTTAGCACAATGCATGCTTCGGATGCTGGATTTGACCTATATTTTCCGCATAACTGACAACTTAAAGAAGAATGGTTCAAGTCCATTCCTCCTTACTGACAAGTGCCATACAAACCAAATAGGTATGGTAGGTGCACCTAGTGATGCTTAGCACAATGCATGCTTCGGATGCTGGCTATGACCTATATTTTCCGCATGAATGACCACTTAAAGAAGAATGGATAAAGACCATTCCTTTTTTACTGACATGTGCTACATCAACTATATTGGTATTGTAGGTGCACCTAGTGATGCTTAGCACAATGCATGCTTCGGATGCTGGCAATGACCTATATTTCCGCATGAATGACCACTTATAGAAGAATGGTTAAGTAAAAGTCCATTCCTTCTGACTGACAAGTGCTTTAATAGCAACCATGTTGATGCTTTAGTGATTGTGGAAAAAAAAATGTTGCGAGATGGGGCATTATGTCTTTTGGACATATTCTTGTTCAAAATGCTTTCATTTCAAGTAAACTTTTAATTATTTAAAGTCGGTAGACATATAACAATAAAACATAAGCTTTTAAACCCGACATACATAAATTTAAGACCTACACACATACAGAACACATAGCACATGACATAAGACATAAAACATTTACACGAATCACATAGCATAAAAATACATATATACAAAAATTGCTGCATCTTAGATTTATATAAAAGTTCTTCATAATTATTAGCTTTTATCATCATTGTTTATAAAACGCAAGGCTCTTTCTTGGATCTTTTCAAACTTGCGGGTGTTGCTTTCATTACAGAAATTCCATACTAATGGGCAATAGTTAAAGTTTGCAAGTATATTATATAGTTATTTTACCAAACTTGCTTAAATATTTACCAATTCTCTTAAGCACATTCAGTTGATGTGGGGCCTGTTCAAATACATACATTCGATATATGGCTATTGGAATTAAATTTAAAATCAAAGGTAACACCAAGCAGTTTAGCCTTATCTTCACATTTTATATTATTTCTTTCTAATTCAAAAACTAAATTTTCTTTCTTGGTTTTACTGCCAACAGCAAAAGCCTGAAACTTATCAGGGTTGGCTTTCATGTGGTTATAGGTATAACATCCTGTAGATCATTGTTGCTATAAGATAGGGTATTATCATCAGCGTAGTTATATAGATCACTCTTTGAAACGAAGTGATATACCGGTATATAATTAACAAAGATATTAAAGAGTACAGGTCCTAAAATGAATCCTTGGGGAACACCTTTATAAATATCCCAAAAAAGAAATACATATAGAACCAAATTTTACATACTGCTTCCTGTCTTTAAGATAGCTATTAAATTAAAGAATGGACAGTCTCTGATTGCTTCCTGTCTTTTAAATAGCTATAGAATTAAAGAATGGACAGTCTCTGACAGACCGTAGCTTTTTAGTTTTATCAGTAGCAGATCACGTGGAAGACAATCAAACGCTTAAGTTAGATCCATCAGAATAGCAGCTGTATAAACATCTACGTCAATCTTCAAAAATTCTTATTAAAATATCTTGACAACTGTAGCCAGGTCTGAAAATCATTTACATGTATTTGTTTTTCAATGAATCTATCAAAATTTTTAGATATGGTTGGTAGTATACTGACTGGTCTGTAGTTGGATTTATCCAGTGTGGTGTTTTTTTATGTATGGGTACAACTTGTGCAATTTTTAGTTGATATGGAAATGTTGATGTTGTGAAGCTCATGCTAATGAGGTAAGACAGTGATTGGCTGTTTTACTACTGGCGCTGCTATTTTGAGTATTTTAGGTGAGATTTCATCAAAACCAGTAGCCTTTTTAACATTTATTTTGCTTTGTTTAAATCATCTGTGATATATATAGGTTTAAAAGTTAATTCAGTTTGTTGTTCATCCGACATGTTTGATTATACTTTAGTGATTGTTGTCAATAGTAATAGCCCCATGACCTACATGTCGCGCACAATGTTCATATCATCGTTCAAAGCGTCAACCAAGTTTAAAGAAAATTACTTTTTTTGAATTGCCGGAAACATAGCAAGTAAGAGGCTTATATCAAATTTAAGTGCAGATTCTGTAGGATATTTTTTATAAGTCTTTTCAATATCATTTTACACAGAAAAACAGGGGCGTTCTGAGAAAATTGAAAATACGTCATTTTCGTGCTGTAGACGCGTAACATAATCAACCAAACATTCTTGTATTTTTGGGAGTAACTTTTTTAAAAATTGAGTTATGCATGTCATATTTCATAAACAGAGACTTTTCGACCAACCAGAAATAGTTTTGGCTGAGAAAAATATAAATAAAGCGCATTTTTGTTATGATCGCCATTTTTCCACTTGAAAAAAGTATGTAGACGCTGCGAAAATTGACCCAACAAAATATTTTTCGACAAGCGATTTTATTTTAATAACATATTAAACCAACGACAATAATTCTGATCTCTAACATACAAAACATTTAGACATTTTTCTTGATACTTAGACCATTTTTGGACTTTTTATTTGTGAATTTTCCTGAACAGGCGTGGAAAACAAAGTAATACGAAAATGTCACAAAACGAAAAACGACGTTTTCAAGTTTTTGAGTCTATTATGAACTATATAACTTTATCAGGTGAAGTCGAATGTTATTATTTTCGCCTTTCAGATATGTCTTCTGCAAGCGTATTCCTTTTCAGATAAGAAATTTAAAATCATCTAAAGGGTTCATTCTTGTAAAGATCTCTGTAAAAATGGCCGTTTTTGACGTCGGAAATTTTTTTGGGTCAAAATTCTCATAACTCCAATAAAGAGACGGACAAATAAAACAAATTTTTGCTTATATTTTTCGAATGTGCATTTTTTTTTAATTTGAAAATATACTACTTCACATTTAAACGCACTTACATGTTTTCGATTTCTCACACAAATGTCACTTGTCCGAAAAGCAAGACAAAATACTACTATTTTTATGTTTGCTTCAATATTTGAGACAATGTATCTTTGTTTTACAGTTTTGGATTAAAACTTTGAAACAATTTTTATAATGTGCATTTTGTCAACTTGTTGTAGAACTAGTTTCAGAATTTTATGATAAAAATTATAAAAACCATCGGATTTTTACGATTTCGCACTTTAATGTCACGCTTGCTTATTTTTGACGTTTTTCAATACTTAAAACGAAGTAATCATACACGTTTAACAAACTGTCTGAGTTTGGTTTATTTTTTTTTTCATCCTTTTATCTGTATTTAAGGGAAGGCTAATTCCCCTTTGATGTGGACATACTTTTTATATAAAACAAATTAAAAGTTAAATATATTCAAAGCATAAAGAAAGAAAACTTATAAATAAATACGTATCACTAGTAAAGAAAATGACAAACATGACACGAGAAGCAAAATATAAAATAAAACTGAATTCTGATAAATATTTTAAAACGTTTTGAATAGAAAAAAGTCATACTTAAAAATATCATATCATATATTATTACATGACTAGAAATTCATTTGATTGGCCTAAACAACCCTAAAAAGTTTTGATGTAGAGTGAGAACAGCCTAAAAATGTCTAAATATAGTAAATAAACACGATGGAAAGCGATGTTACCCTACTATTTCCTAAAAATAGATTCCAGACCCCTGAAAGTGACTAAAAATAGATCGTGTGATTTCCCCCGAACGAAGTTCAGAAAGAAAACATTCCAAAGAATCTGTGATGTATACCAAACAATTTTCCAATGCCAGTGTTTCATGGATGTTCAAATATCACCGTCAATTTCAACTTTAAAAATTAATATGTGATTAATGTCATAATATTGTCAGAAGAATCTGAGATAAAATTTGTTTTTGTTGAAATTAATTTTTCAAAATTCAGCTTCTTTTTGAAACAATATTACAGGTGATTTTCACCAATTTACGTGTATTACTGTATGTAAGTGGCATGGTGCTTTCAGTCTTCAGCATACAAGTTTTCATGTAATAAAACATTTATCGACTTTGGTATAGGTTGACATCAATTTTATCAACCTTCAAAAAATTATATTAACCTCGCCTTCGGCTCAGTTAATATTTTTTTCAGGTTGATAAAAATAGATGTCAACCTATATCAAAGTCAATAATTGTATAATATCGGAAGAAGCAAAACGGATTTATATATAAGCACAATCACATTTGTTTGTACAACGTCAATTTGACGACGTTACAGAAAGTGGTACCAATATCGTGCGCGACGTCCTATATCTTTGGCTACATTAGTAGGTAATAACGAACATTTCGTTGAAACGAACAAAATCATACCAAATGACCCAGGGGTGATTAATGAGTAAGCAAGAGAAGAACCCCTGGGTTTCCAAGGATGCAAGATCTGTATGTCCTGAACTTTTGAAAACTCGTAGATCCAACAACCTATGTAGGAGTAATTACCCCTTTCTTTACCTTTTTCGGAATTGAGTACTTATTAAGCTCAATGTCTTATGAATTATCTAAGAAAATTAAAAGTATTTCGCTCAATTATCTTAGGACTTATGTAAGGTATTTGAGAGATTTAAATTACATATTGTTAAGAACATCAAGGTCCACAAAGTTGTAGAACCATTGAATTTGCTTTCACAGGACTTATTGAATTTTTGACGATCACAATTCTGTCATTTCCTCCTTCGGGCTCGCTGTTGGTGCTGACAATGATGACATTCCGTCCCTGTTTTGGATTCCTAAATAACATATAATTCCATATAAACAGCGTTTCATTGCAGGGTTATCAAAATGTACAATCAAACCTCTTTCAGTTCTGTTGACTTCAATACTATATATATAACGGCAAAAAAATCCGGCCTCAGAAATATTACGATTGTTGTTATTCTAGAAATTCATGTGTAGATCAAATGTGGATCCTGAAGAAGTCGAAAGAACTGTTGCAACAGCATCAAAACTTTCGAATTCTCCACTCTTTACACTTCTATTCCGCATGAACAACTCAATCACGATTGGCAAAGCTGATTAAATGCAGCTTTTTAAAAAAGAATGGAAATGCAGGTAAAATATTTGAGGTCGATTTCAGTAAGACTTACTTTGTCATCAAATGAGTATAAGAAAAAGAACAAATATCTGAAGACCAAATAGTCGACATGCTCCATTTTCTTATCGACAACATATTTGTTCAGTTTGGTGGACGTGTTTTTCAGCAATCAATAGGGATTCCAATTAGCACTAATTGTGCACCTTTGCTTGCTGATTTGTTTCTACATTGATATGAAGCAGATCGACTTTTTACAATCTCTTCTAGACAAAAAAAGATCGTAGACTTGCTCTCTCTTTCAACCTCACGTTCCGTTATATTGATGATGTCCTTTCACTAAACATTTCCCGATTTGGTGACTTTTTCTATCTCATATATCCCCACGAGCTTGAGATAAAGGACACAACAGATTCTAGGAAGTCTGCTTCATATTTAGATATACATCTCGAAATTGATTCTCAAGGACGACATTTAACAAACGTGATGACTTCAACTTTCCTATCGTCAACCTCCCATTTTTGAGTAGCAACATTCCGTCCGCTCCTGCTTATGGAGTCTTCGTATCACAGTTGATTCGTAACCCCAGAGCTTGCGGGAATTACATCGATTTCCTTGGCAGGGCGTCACGTTTGACACAGAAATTGCTGACACAGTGTTATGTTGCTCCACGGTTGCTGTCTTCACTCAAGAAATTTTACGGTAGACACCGTGCACTCGTAGACAATTATGGGATTTCTATCTCTCAAATGAGTGCAGATGTTGGTTTGATGTAGAAATGTTTTGGTCTTCCTTTAACGATGACACACTGAATTAGAAATAAACAACACGACAGGGGTGCTATAGAAGGCAGGAACCGCTTACTCTTCCGGAGCACCTGAGTTCACTCTTGTCATGTCTTCACTTTGCGTTGTTGATTTCCGTTCGGTTAATTTTTTGTTTTGTGCTTCTTCGTGCTGTATTTGTTCGTGTTTACCGGTTTCGTCGTTGCCCTTTCGGACTTATGACACTTGAATGTCCCATTGGTGACTCTTTGCTTCCTTTATTCCCATTAGAACTTAAACATTTACTATTTTCAGTCTTATATTAAAAACCGTTCAGTAACTCATCTGACATAATAAGATAAGATAAGACTGTGTCCCACAAGGGGCATCATAATTTAATACAATGATTTTACGTGTATAATTGGGTCAATATAAAAAATAATATATATATATATAGTCAGGTCAGAGCCATACCAGTATAATAATTAACAATACATATGTAACTTGATCTGAGTTCAAAACACTCTTGTACATAATTTCCTATTAGAGATGTCATATTTATATCTTCATTTGACAACAGCCATAAAAATTTGGAGGAGTCATTCAAAGTTCTAAAGTTTATACACAAGTTATCTAATTCTAAATACAGAGTGTTTCTCAAATGTTCATAAAGATTACATTCAGTTATGAAATGGCGTTAATCTTCAACTTATCCCTGTGAACAGAATCTACAAAGGCGTTCAGACCTGTTAATATTTTTATATCTGCCATATTCTACCAATAAAGCTTAATTTACACAATGCTTGTCTAATTTTAAACTGTTTATTTTCTAAATATTTTCTCTCAAAACACGTTTAAAAGTAAAGTAGGTGCTTACTCATAATGATAATAATCTTTAAAACTATATATGTATTTAAAAACCTTGAATTGCATTTTGTTGTGTTCATCATGATATACTGTATATAAACTTATTGCATTTCTGTTAGACCATTCCTTTTAGGATATTTTATGAAAGGATATAGAGTAAATGAGCATAACACATATGTAAACTCCAACTGTAATTTTCTTTCGCTGCATGGCCATTTCAGAAGTTTATTCCTCATCAGCAGCACTATAACCCAAACATAGGAAATCCGCAATTCAAAACAAATGTTGAAGGTGCATAGAACCAAATGAAATCCGAATAATCAAAAACTATCAAATATATCTAAGGACAAATTACGATAGATGGCGTTCAACCTCCGGTTTTAGAACCCTTGATTTCCGAATATGGATTGTAATTCTTTTTCCAAATTAAACTTTTGCAAGTCATTTTATTATGTATAAGTATGAATATCTGTTGAATAATTTCTTCGGACTGAACATCGTATTTTTGAAACTGTGTATAAACCGTTGCGCGTCTCGGGGAAATACCCAACATACAAGTAAAAATGTTGTCGACATATTAGCTCGATTTATGTGTCTTTGAAATAAGTAAAATGATGCGATGAGATATTTAGCTTTTTTTTGCTTTTGTTATAATTTTAATTGACTCCGACACTTACTCTACAAAGAGTGACACGTGAAAGTATTTTGCGTTTTTAAAAAAATAAGTTTCTAGAGTGTGCTATAGGAACAGGAACTGGTTACTCTCAGTGGCACCTGCGTTCCATCTCGTTCAGACTTGATTTCACGTTACAGATTGCGGTTTGGATGCATATGTGTCTTTTGTACATGTGTATGCTGTGTGGTTTGATTTTGTGGTCATTTATGTCTAAAGGTTTTGTGGAGGCCTTTTGGACCTACGCCATTTCGACTACCCCCTCTTGTAAAACTTACTTCACTAGAACAATGACAGTCCCAATCAAATTTAATTCGTAGAAATTGGAACAATAGCAACATAAAAAAATACAAAAAGGTGTTGTTTATATCCCAAGACCATTTTTTGACATAATCATAAAAATCAACAATTTTGTTTCTAAAAAATACAAAAAGTTGTTGTTTATATCCCAAGACCATTTTTTGACATAATCATAAAAATCAACAATTTTGTTTCTAAAAAATACAAAAAGTTGTTGTTTATATCCCAAGACCATTTTTTGACATAATCATAAAAATCAACAATTTTGTTTCTAAAAAATACAAAAAGTTGTTGTTTATATCCCAAGACCATTTTTTTGACATAAACATAAAAATCAACAATTTTGTTTCTTTCCATCGTCTGTAAAAATCTATCTTTAGGTGAAGTTTGCACAAAAACTACCTTTTATTTTTTCTTGTGTCGCTCTTTTTGTATCTGATGCCACACATGCCTGCTCCTTTTAATTTGAATATTAAAACTGATTTAAAGCAAGAGCAGAAAATGACATTTTCTGGGAAGGATGAAATTATCGAAATTAATAAAAATACATGTACTCCGGTGCTGTAGATAGAAATCAACACATTTCTTTTTCTATTTTAATACAAATATTTTTGAGCATCATCGTTTCACCATCAGTTTTGACTGTTGTATGGGAGGCAAAATTAACTTTCCCTTCGTAGATTCTCGTGTTAACGAATCTTTGGAATCGTGTTTATTCTCTTTTGATCCTCCCACTGAATTGTCTGTTTCATGAGGTTTAGACAATGTAGATATGTCAGCTGTATCGTCCCTTATATCGTCCTCTTTGATGTCTTTGTACAAACGTTGACTGAACGGATTTACAAGTCCCTTAATAGGAGGCAACTTATTTCGAGATCTTTGGAGTATATCTTTTGACGAGTTATCTACAAAATTCATCAATTTGGGTTTTCGCAAATTATCAATTTTTCCTTCTCCCTTCCAATTTTTTTCAAAATACTGGTCAATTTTATTTGGAACTTTTTCAGGATCTAAAATCCTTCCTTTTTCTATGCCTTCTTTAAGTGCCTTTTCGGCCTGTTTGAGTCTTCTTAATTTCGGATGCATATCAGCGATGAATTTGTCGATATCCCTGTGAAAAGTATAGAGAGGTTTCCCACTATAAGCACCAAGATTTCTATTAGTCAGTTTCTTCGTATGACGTTTCATTTTGAGACACTGTTGAAGAACTCGCTGTTTTACAATTGAACGTCTGATCGGAACAAACGATTTGTCATATTTTACTCCTATTTCGAATTTTTCCCGCGATAAATAATCGTCCACGACTTCATATTGTGAGCGCATCACTTCGTTCAGCATGAAAACAAATTTTCGCCGACTATTTTCCTGTCTGCGGACGACACCAAGTCTCCCGGAGTCCATCTCGTCTGTTTCAGTGAGAACAGATATTTCAGATCAACATCGTTATAAGTCCATGGTCTACAATCTGTTGAAATAGAATAAAAAAGAAAACCATTAAATTCCAAGGTTGATATATTTGTATTACATTGTAAAGTTGAAAAGGCGTCCCGAACAAAAAGGAATTCAATTTTGACGTGTTGTTATAATAAGATATATAAATGATCTATTATAGGATAGTGAGGAATCATCATTTCGCTGATTTATTATTAAGTAATTTCGAAGATTAAAGAAATCGTTATTGAAATTCTGTTATTGAATACTATATAAGAAAGAAAGAACATTCAATGGATAATTCATTCTCCACAGTAAATCATTTGAATTTTTGTAAATATTTTGTTGAAGGAACAAATGTTGCTTTCAGAACAACACATAGAAAATCCTTCAAATATGACTTTAAATTCTTTACATTGTCACACTTCCAACACTTTTACATGATATCTTAATTGCCTCATCAAAGTGCTTACATCCTTCTTTCTATGTTCAATAAACCATTTCATGGCCAATAAAAATATGTATGTATGAATATACCGTGCTTAGTCAATATAGCAATATGCTAGACATTGCAATTTTAACGAGAACGCAAACACTTTAGATCGAAATAATTGACCAAGACCAAAGTTCTTGAAGAATCTACCGAATTCATAAATACAACAAACCAACCACAATTAGTAATTTTAAATATGAACAAATTCAAATAATTAAAATTCCTCTCTTTCACACAAGTTGTGCTTTTCCTGAGTCATTTGATTGCAAAAAACGAGAAGAGTAGCGGAAGAAGGTAGACAGCTTTCAACCTTTTTCTCATGGTGTCCTTTTCTTTATTAAAAGTCAGGATGCACAGTTTTTTTGCACCTTCTCGGTCTACCAGTGTTAACCGTACCCGATAATGCCCTATACTTTATTGGGCTTGATGGTGTTCTATGATGTGTCTATTGCTATTGCTTGGTACTCTTTTTAGCTCGTCCAAATGAGCTATTGCCGTCACTTTGCGTCCGTCGTCGTCGTCGTTAACTTTTCTTCAAACTTCTTCTCCTCTGAAACGGGTGCATAGATTCAAACCAAATTTGATCTGGTGGTACTTTAGGGTATCCCCCACAAAACTGAGGTGGGGATTTTCGATTCATGAAAAAACATGGCCGCGGTTGCTTAAAATAGACCAGGTGGGTCCGACGACTTTTTCGGCTTGTAAATCAAAATTTAAATTTTGCCCTATAATATTAAAACTATTGCAGATAGAGAAAAGCAGCTGTTGTTTGCTTCAATGTTCAGCTCATTTAGCTCAACAAAAGTATCCATAGGGTCCAAGTTGTTAGATGATGCCTCATAGGGGTTACGGCCCCTAAAATAACGTTTTTTTTCATGTTTTTGGCCTATGGAATGAAAACTATTGCAGATAGGGAGAAGCTGTTTCTTACTGAAATGATCAGCTCATTCAGCCCTACAAAAGTCTCCATAGGGTCAAAGTTGTCTGATGACCCGTTATAGGGATTACGGCCCCTAAAATATCGATTTTTCATGTTTTTGGCCATGGAATGAAAACTATTGCAGATAAAGAGAAGCTGTTGATTGCTTAAATGTTCAGCTTTTTAGCTCTACAAAACAATGCAAATGAAATTGCAGTATAGAATTACATCTTATTGGAATGCATTATATATATATATTATTGTCTATTATCATATCTTGTATCGCGTACAATTTTTGTGATACCTCGAGTGAACAGCAATATCTTGTAAACATCAATATTTTGTGAAGTAGACAAACATGACAAAACTGAGCAACAACTTTCGAAAAGACAAAACAATTCTTTGAGTAAAATTCTAAAAGACAACCAACAGTTGCATGTCAAAAAGGACGAATAAATGTCTTGAGTAAACAAGAAAATTTAAGAAGGGAGTCTATCTGTGACTATTCAGGACTTGATTTGAACTGTATGCATTTTATTTAGACCATGGGCCAATTGCAGAACCGCGACCAGCGATTATATATACTGGCCTCGTTGAAGGCTGCTGGCGGTTGTCCATTGTGGTTTTCTGAATTCCCGCTTGTTATATGGGCTGTGGCGCGCACACTTATTCCACATCTCATTATTTTTTATTGTTAAACTGACAAAATGGATATTTTGAATAAAAATATACAAATATACTTACTCAGGGATTGAAAAAGATTCACGCCAGAAGTTCTTGACTCAATATTTGAAATTGAAGCAATAATATTTTTGTGAAACGACAAACCTTACATTTTAAAATATCTTAAAAGATATGTGTACAAGATAACTAATTTATGCATATAGTCAGAAGATTTAACACGAAACAATCCTCTTCCTGGTAAAATAAATGTGTTGACATAAAATGAGATAATCTTAAAGGTGTGACAAATCCTGAAGCTAATTTATATTAAGTTTTATAAGGATGGACATAGGTTACAGATTACTGCAATATAGCCACCATTTTTTTTCTAAATCTTGATAGACCATTAAAACACGTTTTCTTCAACGCAGTTTATTGTCCATATCCAGCAATAATTACATTTAATGATTTTGGTAGTACACAAATATTGTGAAAAATTGTGATGATTCGAGTTAGTTTCTTAAGTTTCGACTATAGTCCACCCACGACTTCGAAATGTTTTCCGAGTAGGTCTCTGTCATTTCAATTTGAAGAAATTTATACAGAAATGTTTCAAATAATATAACAAAGTGATAATATGATCAATTTTTGTTTTTTTCTCAACTTCATTGATTGAAATACTAACTAATGTATAATTATATAATAATGTCTTACCCGAAAAGAATGCCCATAACAGTGTATATAGCTAATGATAAATGTAAGCCGTCTAGCTTTACTAATGATCAATATAAGCTGGGCTTCCAATCGTCACTCTGTCTTATAAAAAGATGGTTTAAATTCAGATTTAATAATGTAAAATAATCGGGTATATGAAATTACCTGGCTTTCAGTAAATTTTAATACCCAACTGTGAAATTTATCGCTTAAATTCATGTTATACGAACTAGAAATCAAGTGATATAGATTTTTATTTATCAAAGTATAAAAAGTGATTTTGTACAATAGGTTTTAGATGGAAATCGATTTGGATTAACTTAGAAAATTTCAAATTTGTTTCTAACGAACAATGCACATGAAATTGCAGTATAGAATTACATCTTATTGGAATGCATTATATTTTTATGGGAAAATTTTAGTGCTTTTAATATAGCCATTTTCATGTTCTAATTTAAAGGAAACATTTTAAGGGGTAAACACAGCATCAATGCAAAAGTGCTATCGCCTAATTGCTGTCCATTAGTATACGGATATTTTAAGTTTATATATTTAAAATATTTGCACAGAATGATTGATTAACCATATTAACACTTAATTGTTTTTATTGCCAGACACAATCAGGACTAGGACTTTCTGAAACTAAAGCAAGAACCTGAAAATCTATGCAATAGTGCGTTCTCATTACAATTCTTGGGATACTACAAAGAGCTCGACAGGAAAACTTCGCACTTAAAAATGTTCAATATCACAGATGGACAGTTTTGCACGCCTTGCGCCTTTACCGGTCACTCGCAATCAGATTTTCTGAAAGTTTTCTTGTTGTATTTTCCATAATATAAGAAGAGCAAAATGCACCCATATTTTAAATACCAAAAAGATTATCCTATCCAGAAGTCTTATGATGTGACCATCTGAGTACCGCTGTTTTTTTAATATAAATACAATTCAAACTAGTATTTCTTTTAGTTAAATCTTAACCTTTTTACGACACTATGAGCGCATTTTTATTTTTGCACTTTCATCAACCAAAAAGTATGCATTTTAATGGTAATGATTAGAGAAACTCCCTATATCGCCTGTTGTCAATGTATATCTTTATTCTCATACAGTCCAATACATTGGTACAGAGAAAAAAAAACAACATAATAAAAAATTAGACAAAAAATACGACAATAAAAAATGAGAAATATATCGGGAACACCTGTGGTAAACAAAGGAAAATGAATGTTGAAGACCACTTGAAATATGAAAATGGACGGAACCACTACTTGGTGACCAACAAAAAGAAAATTCATGTGCATCTGTATACATGTTAGCCCATTATTGTCAGCATTCAGGTTTTTCATATGAATTGACTTTGATTTCCTATGTTGAGGCAACTTTCCCCGCGAATTCGCGGGTGCCTTGTAGTACATTTTATAAGTTTAGATATATTTTGAAGCAGCGACTTGTTTTTACTTGACATGAGTTTGTAAAATTTTAATATATTTATATTTCTTGAGTAATATTTTGGTAGCAGATTTTTGCGATCTTCGGCTATTGCCGTACATTCAAGCATATAATGGAATTCGTCCCCTAAGCTATTATTATTACATAGGTTGCAGTGTCTATTTTCCCGATTTATATTTCTCCATCGTCCCGTTTCAATAGGTAAAAAAGTATTTGTTGTTCTAAATCTGCACATAATTATTGCATCTTTTAGATTCAAAATTGTCAAATAATCTTCAAAAATTAATTCCTGTTTGTAGATTCTGTAGCATGTCGCTTTTGGTGACTCCATTACGTTCGTGTGCCAAATTTGTTTAAATTGATCAACCAGTCTTTGTTTCAGGGTTTGCTTAAACCATTCAATATTTTCAACATGTTCTTCTAGCCACATATAGGAAAATCCAGAACGATCTAAGATATTTTTGACAGCTTTGTTCCAACAAAAGTTATTGTTAAGTTGTCGTGTTAGTTTGTACAACAGATACGAAAGTTTTGATTCTTTTCCATTTAATAACTCTAGCCCAATAGGAGCAGATTCTAACATTTATGTCGATACTTATAGGAAATCTGCCTAGCTCTCCATATACCATATAACTAGGGGTCGAGGACTTCAAATGTAGTAAAATTTTACAAAATTTTAGGTGTATTCTTTCAAGAATGTCATGTTTACCAAATCCCCAGATTCCACATCCATATAACAAAATAGGTTTAATCATTCTATCAAAAAGGTCCAACTGGGTTTTAATATCAAGCTTATACAGTCTTCCAACTTTTAAAATTTCATATATTGCAACACGTGCTTTATCAGCAAGGTGCTGTTTAGTATGTTCAAAGTTACACGTTTTGGTAAAAATAACACCAAGATAGTTAAATGTATCCACAATTTCAATTTTAATATTTTTGTAAGTAAATGCAAGGTTATGACGTCTCCTACCTAAACCAAGTTCCATGACTTTAGTTTTATCTACATTAACTGAAAGTTTCCATTTATCACAATATTCACTAAAAACATTTAGTTGTGCTTGAAGATCTTCAGCCGTTTCAGCAAGAAGTACTGTATCATCAGCATATAAGATAATAAAAATCTTTAGAAACATTTCAAGTTGATTTTCAAGGTCAATCGAGATACTTGGTAAACCTTCAATATTGTTTGAAATCATAAAATCTTCTAAATCGTTTAGATAGATTGAGAAAAGGAAGGGAGAAAGATTTTCACCTTGTCTAACTCCCATTTCACAATCAAAATATTCGCTGAAGCAATTGTTATAACAAACGCACGATTTGATGTTTTGGTACATGTTAAAAATTATATTATACATTTTACCATTGCTTTTATGCAGAAGCATTTTGTGAAAAAGCGCATTTCTCCATATTTTGTCGAAGGCCTTTTCAAAATCAATGAATGCACAATACAACTTCTTTCTTTTTGATTTCAGTAGATTGAACAGAGAAAAAATAGAAAAGATATTATCAAGAGTTGAATAACCAGCTTGTTTTTGGGGTTTTTAGTGTCACCTTTGTTCTTATAAATTGGCTTTATGATACCTTCTAACCAACTTTCTGGTAGCTGACCAGTTTCAAATATTATATTGAAAAGTTTTTCATAAACATTTATAAACTCATTAGATGTACTTATTATGTATTCATTTATTATTTCGTCTTCTCCGCTAGCTTTATTATTTTTTAGACTTTTAATACATTTAAAAATTTCCTCTTTTCTTATCTTTTCGTTTATATTTTCGTTTAATTCCATTGGAACTTCAGTGTCAAAGGCTTCAGATTGTTGTTCTTCATTAATCGAATTAAGATTGCGGAAAAACTCATGTAGGATATTTATGTCAATGTTTGGTTGTTGACTCCTTTTATGTTTGTTTAGGGTTTTCCAAAAATATTTCGGATTTTCTTTCGAAGCAGCCTTTAATTCTTTTGATAGGTCTTCGCAATATTTCTTATACTTAATATCCATTATTCGTTTGTAATCCTTTTCTGCGTTTTTAAATAAGGACCAATTTTCAACATCATTGTTCAATTTATATCGCTTTTTAGATTTTTGAAATTTTTGCCTTGCATTTTTACAATCGTTATCAAACCAGGGCTTAGAATTTTTAATATTTTCCGTTGTCTTTGCCTTTTTTGTATAAGTACCAAAAGTTTCTTTTGCTGATGATAATAAGATATCATTGTTCAATTTATATCGCTTTTTAGATTTTTGAAATTTTTGCCTTGCATTTTTACAATCGTTATCAAACCAGGGCTTAGAATTTTTAATATTTTCCGTTGTCTTTGCCTTTTTTGTATAAGTACCAAAAGTTTCTTTTGCTGATGATAATAAGATATCACCAATGTCTTGAACAACTGAGTTTATAGTCATATCGTCATTCCAGTTATCTAATTTCTGTTCAAGTAATTCAATTTGGTTATGATCAATATTTCTTTTGAAAAGGTCAGTTTTTTCATTTTCCCATTGTTTAATTTTCTCTTTAGACTTATTGTTTGTATTAGTGTCACCAATATGGACACCATTTTTACGTTTATTGATAAACTTTAATTGCAATGGCGTATGCACGTCAGAAAATAGTTTACTAGTTTCCAAAATATCAAACTGTGATAGAAAACTTAAGAGACTTGGACTGGATATACAATAATCTACTACACTTGCATTTCTACATGTTAACTTCCCTACATTTTTGTCATTCCCTACCCTACTGTTAACAATAAACATACGATTTCCTTTGCAAAAATTTAACAATAAAGTGCCATATCTGTTTTTAACCTTGTCCATACTAGTTCGTTCTAAAGGAATATCAAGATTTAATAACATAGTTGTACAATTATCTACAAATTCATCTAAATGTTACAGACTCTGTAAACCGGTGATTATTAAGTAGCGAATTTGCTCTAATGAGTGAACATTTATTGAAAATGAAGCATAAAGGCTTAAAAGGCATAAAAACGTATCAGTACATACGCCATGAACGCCATTGAGAATTTAAATGTACCAACAAATTTATGTTAATAAACCCGGAATGAACCCTTTTCCTATTCATTAAATTTACATATATAGTTAACGTAAATATCGATTAATGTCATGAAAATAGAACCCCCAAAAACACAATTTATCACAAAAGACATGTACAAGTACAGGAATACAAAAAACATGTAATCCAAAAAATGTTGAAGCTATGGACTATGTTGATTATGGCCAGTAACTGTACTGACCGACTTATTGTAGTATATTACTATATTCTATCATCATAGATGCATTTTCAAATAATATTATTTATTGGTTATTGAAGTACCAATAAAGATGTTATAAATTTATATTTACGGCCTCTCAGACAGTCAATAAAAGGTTGCGTTCACACTGCGGAGTAAACAGGTCTCACCCTTGTTTACTGATTTTTGATCATTAGATATCTCTGTTACAGAACACATTTGAATAAATCAGAAGCATGTAACAGTTTCTAATTTGGTTTTTGTATATTTCAATCTAATTTCATGTAAAATAAATAATTATGTACAATTTACAGTTATGGATTTTGTTTTCTTAAAACAACATGTTTCACACAGCCTTCATATGGCAAGCCGTTTTTACATTTATTCTTCTTTATAGATATCTCATAAACTTTATAAGATATCTCATATGCTTTATAAGATATCTCATAAAGTTTATAAGATATTTCATGAACTTTATAAACTTTATGAGATTTCTTATAAAAAATAATTTATAAGATATATTATATAGTTTGTAAAATATCTTATAAAAATTTATGAGATATCTTAAACATTTTATATGATATCTTATTTACAATATAAGATATCTTTCAAAGAAAATGAGATATCTTCTTAAAACAATGTTTATAAGATATCTAATATAGTTTATAAGATATCTGATAAACTTTATGAGATATCTAATAAAGCATATGATATATCTTATGAATTATTTTTTATATTTTTATAAGATGTCTTATAAAGTTTATCAGATATCTTATAAAGTTTATCAGATATCTTATAAACTTTATGAGATATCTGATAAAGTATATGAGATATCTTAAAAAATTTATGAGATATCTTTAAAGAGGCCTTATAAAAATATAAGATATCGTATAAAGTTTATAAGATATCCCATATACTTTATAAGATATCTTATTATATATATATAAGATATCTCATATAAATGGGAGTTTATAAGATATCTTATAAATCATATGAAATATCTTATAAAACATATAAGATATCTTATAAAGTTTATTATGTATCTTTTAAAGATTATGAGATATCTTATATAAAATATAAGATAATTTATAAAATATCTTATTAAAATTATAAGATATCTTATAAAGTTTATAAGATATCTCTTAAATTTTATGAGATATCTTATAAAAAACTAACTTATAAGATATCTTATAAAATATATAAGATATCTTATAAAATATATAAGATATCTAATAAACTATATGAGATATCTTATAAACTTTATAAGATATCTGATTAGTTTTATAAGATATCTTATAAGTTTTATAAGATATCTTATAAATCATTTTATATTAGATATCTAATAATCTTGATAAGATATCTTATAAACTTTATGAGATATCTTATATGTTTTATAAGATATCTTATTTGTTCTATAAGATATCTTATATATTTTATAAGATATCTCATATGTTTTATAAGATATCTTATAAATTCCCATTTATATGAGATATCTTATATATTCAATAAGATATCTTATTGAAGTATACGCGATATCTTATAAATTTTCTAAGATATCTTTAAAGAGGAATAAATATAAATATGGCGTGCCATACCTTCATGCGTTATGCAGTTTTCTAAAACAGAAACTAAAGAAGTTCAACGCAGCCTTGTTTTTGCATACTTCAGGAATAAGAAAACATTTAATCCTAAAAGTGTTGAAGTTATGCACTTTGTTAATTATGACAAGTAACTGTACTGAATGACTAAATAAAGTGCCATATCTGTTTTTAACCTTGTCCATACTAGTTCGTTCTAAAGGAATATCAAGATTTAATAACATAGTTGTACAATTATCTACAAATTCATCTAAATGTTACAGACTCTGTAAACCGGTGATTATTAAGTAGCGAATTTGCTCTAATGAGTGAACATTTATTGAAAATGAAGCATAAAGGCTTAAAAGGCATAAAAACGTATCAGTACATACGCCATGAACGCCATTGAGAATTTAAATGTACCAACAAATTTATGTTAATAAACCCGGAATGAACCCTTTTCCTATTCATTAAATTTACATATATAGTTAACGTAAATATCGATTAATGTCATGAAAATAGAACCCCCAAAAACACAATTTATCACAAAAGACATGTACAAGTACAGGAATACAAAAAACATGTAATCCAAAAAATGTTGAAGCTATGGACTATGTTGATTATGGCCAGTAACTGTACTGACCGACTTATTGTAGTATATTACTATATTCTATCATCATAGATGCATTTTCAAATAATATTATTTATTGGTTATTGAAGTACCAATAAAGATGTTATAAATTTATATTTACGGCCTCTCAGACAGTCAATAAAAGGTTGCGTTCACACTGCGGAGTAAACAGGTCTCACCCTTGTTTACTGATTTTTGATCATTAGATATCTCTGTTACAGAACACATTTGAATAAATCAGAAGCATGTAACAGTTTCTAATTTGGTTTTTGTATATTTCAATCTAATTTCATGTAAAATAAATAATTATGTACAATTTACAGTTATGGATTTTGTTTTCTTAAAACAACATGTTTCACACAGCCTTCATATGGCAAGCCGTTTTTACATTTATTCTTCTTTATAGATATCTCATAAACTTTATAAGATATCTCATATGCTTTATAAGATATCTCATAAAGTTTATAAGATATTTCATGAACTTTATGAGATTTCTTATAAAAAATAATTTATAAGATATATTATATAGTTTGTAAAATATCTTATAAAAATTTATGAGATATCTTAAACATTTTATATGATATCTTATTTACAATATAAGATATCTTTCAAAGAAAATGAGATATCTTCTTAAAACAATGTTTATAAGATATCTAATATAGTTTATAAGATATCTGATAAACTTTATGAGATATCTAATAAAGCATATGATATATCTTATGAATTATTTTTTATATTTTTATAAGATGTCTTATAAAGTTTATCAGATATCTTATAAAGTTTATCAGATATCTTATAAACTTTATGAGATATCTGATAAAGTATATGAGATATCTTAAAAAATTTATGAGATATCTTTAAAGAGGCCTTATAAAAATATAAGATATCGTATAAAGTTTATAAGATATCCCATATACTTTATAAGATATCTTATTATATATATATAAGATATCTCATATAAATGGGAGTTTATTAGATATCTTATAAATCATATGAAATATCTTATAAAACATATAAGATATCTTATAAAGTTTATTATGTATCTTTTAAAGATTATGAGATATCTTATATAAAATATAAGATAATTTATAAAATATCTTATTAAAATTATAAGATATCTTAAAAAGTTTATAAGATATCTCTTAAATTTTATGAGATATCTTATAAAAAACTAACTTATAAGATATCTTATAAAATATATAAGATATCTTATAAAATATATAAGATATCTAATAAACTATATGAGATATCTTATAAACTTTATAAGATATCTGATTAGTTTTATAAGATATCTTATAAGTTTTATAAGATATCTTATAAATCATTTTATATTAGATATCTAATAATCTTGATAAGATATCTTATAAACTTTATGAGATATCTTATATGTTTTATAAGATATCTTATTTGTTCTATAAGATATCTTATATATTTTATAAGATATCTCATATGTTTTATAAGATATCTTATAAATTCCCATTTATATGAGATATCTTATATATTCAATAAGATATCTTATTGAAGTATACGCGATATCTTATAAATTTTCTAAGATATCTTTAAAGAGGAATAAATATAAATATGGCGTGCCATACCTTCATGCGTTATGCAGTTTTCTAAAACAGAAACTAAAGAAGTTCAACGCAGCCTTGTTTTTGCATACTTCAGGAATAAGAAAACATTTAATCCTAAAAGTGTTGAAGTTATGCACTTTGTTAATTATGACAAGTAACTGTACTGAATGACTATTGTAGTATATTTGCTTAAAATATTATCAACACATTGTCAAGTTTTCATAACGATCATTTTGTTTCTGCTCCTTAAATGAACCGGCATACACTAACATCTCAAGACGTGCGTTGCGCATCCACATTGGAGAAGGAAAGACGAAGTCTGTATGGAACGCCAAAGCTGCCTTATGATGATGGTTTTTTTTTCCATTTTGAGATGATACTTCTTCATTATGTGATGATACTTTGTCATTATGTGATGTCACTTCTTGATTATGTGATGAAACTTCTTCATTATGCGATGATACTTCTTCATTATGTGATGATATTTTGTCATTATGTGATGATACTTTGTCATTATGTGATGTCACTTCTTGATTATGTGATGAAACTTCTTCATTATGCGATGATACTTCTTCATTATGTAATGATATTTTGTCATTATGTGATGATACTTTGTCATTATGTGATGTCACTTCTTGATTATGTGATGAAACTTCTTCATTACGCGATGAAACTTCTTCATTATGCGATGATACTTCTTCATTATGTGATGATACTTTGTCATTATATGATGATGCTTTATCATTGTGATGGTACTTCTTTATGTGATTATTTTTTCGGTAATATGGTTTTAAGACTCACTTGCCTTCCGTTCGGTTGATTTTGTGTTTTGTGTTTTTTCGTGATGTTCTTGTTGGTGATTGCCGGTAATATCGTTGCCCTTTCTCGGACTTTTGACACCCGGATGCCCCTTTGGTGCCTCTTTGCTTAAAATAAAGGTCAAATGGTATGGTAACGTTCATATTACATTTTAGCTCATTTTGTTCATTTTTGTTTGCATCAAGCAAATTCATATTTTAAAAATCTTTTAAGTAATAGGACAATGTTTGTCATTTAAATAAAACACTTATAAATTTGTATCGTACCCCTATTATACCTTAAAAGTTTACAGATTTTAGATTTCAATAACTGTTTTCAAAATTTAATATACCTATTTTAAGTTTGCTTTTGTGCAGTTTTACTCTAAAGTATGTTTTTAATTGAGTTTTAACTGTCATTTAATACTTTTATATAATCAATTAGCTGTAAAGTAATTGCACTACAAAATATTCACATTTACCCTTTTTTAGTCTAATTTGACATTTAATGATCTATAGGCTTTTGTATATTATGCTTTGACGTTTTTTTCATGCCCCTTTTGTCCTGCGTGAGAAATTTTTAGACCCATGGGACCGTTAAAAATAAACTAAAAATTAACATTTCTTTCTAAAACACTGAGTGTAATACGCCTGTTCACATTAACCAAATGTTTGACGGTCATTGAAATCTAAACCATAATAGACCAGTTCCCAATCAAATGCTAATTTCTTCCAACTTTTTTTTCAGTTTAGTAGATTTGCATTTAATTTCAATAAATTCTTTAACGCAAGCATCGGTCTTTTTTACAGGCGTTGACGAGTCGGGACTGCTTTTCTCAAATAAATATCATGAATTTCTTGTTTGTGAATAGGGTGAAACATTGGGCAGGGAACTTTCAGGAACAATGCTGAATATCTATTATGAAGATAATAATTGCCAAACTTAATTAAAATAGCAAATTTGCTCTAATGAATGACAATTTATGAAAAGTGAAGAATTAAGGCTTAAAAGGTATAAAAACGTATCAGTTACACCATTGAAGATTTAAAATGTACCAATAATTTTATGTCAATAAACCCGCAATAAACCCTTTTCATATTTGTTAAAATTACACAGTTATGGAACACAGTAAATATTTACAGCAACAAACAAAACGTAAATATAAATCTTTTGGGTTCAAAAACCAATTGCATTTTGTTTTCATTATTGTAATGTTTATAACTTATTTGTAAGTCCCTAAAGAGTAGGTTTTGTGTTTACATGCTGCGTTTAAAATGCATTTAATGTTTTAGCGTCAAAAATATTGAGTAAAAAAGGAAATTTGTGGCAAAATATGGTGAAGCAATTTGCTCACCTTATCTGTTCTTCTACTAATTAACACTGCCAGCCGCAATATTATCACAAAATAAGAAAAATGAAATTTGTACCACCCCTGGCTCGTTGTAAGGTTACAAATGGCTCACCGTTGACAAAATTCACAATGCGTGATGATAATGGTAGTAAAAATGCATCTATTTGCTCTTCTTAACTTTGCTAAAGTTGTCCAAAGCGGAAGCAGAATAAGGAGATAGATCGTTTGTCGTACCACTAAAGGATAGCAACTGATCTGACAGCAAACCACTAATATATGGTTATATTAAAACTGTTACATGAACACCATATTTTAAAAACCTTTCATATAAGTTGCGTAACATGTATTTCTATCGTTATATCGTTTTTCCTTCATTCATTAATTCATTTTTAACCAGCATGTATTTAGAACACCGAAAGTACCAAACAGAATGGGTACATCTCAAGGAAAACGTTGATTCGCGGAATAGGTCTTGAAATAGATGAGTTATTCCCCTTTTTTTCTGAAATATAGTTTACTGCCATGGATATTGAACCAAAAAATATAACCAATTTATCAAAAAGTGACCGAAAAGGTGGGATTCAGTACAAGTTCATAAATAGGAAATAATTGTTATCCAAAATTGACAAATTTTGAAGATATGCAGTGTGTCATTTATGGCAAGTAACTGAACGATTTATTGTAGTATATTTGCTTATGAAGACTTCAAGTGACGCTTTACTTACTATATTATATTATCACTAGATGCATTTTCAAATATATTATTTATTGACAATTGGAGGACCTATTATAAATGTTAAAAATTTAGATTTACGGTCTCTCAAGCAGTCAATATAATGTCGCGTTCACACTGCGGAGTAAACACACAGGTCTCGCCCTTGTTTACTGTTTTTTTCATTTGGTTTATCTCTTTTTTTTTCTGTTTAAACACTTTTGAATATTCCCTCTTTTCAGTTTACATAGGTTATCTCCCATAAGCAGGAGTTATCTAACTTTGCAGGAGGTGTAATTTCTTAACCCCTCTGTTCTTTTCATGGAAAATGAAAGAAAAATCTAGAGAGATCTGAAAGAAATTAGAGATTTCCCTAAATTTCACAAGAACTTTACTGTATAAAATCTTTAAAGTTTACAATTTTATTGCAGATTATTTATTAAGTATTTTTGTAAAAGGAAATGTTTTAAAAAGTTACATAACTATCTCTAAATGTGGGGAAATCCCTTTTCTTTCTGAACCCCTCAAATTTATCAAAGGATTTCAACAATAAATCCAGAGAAAATAAATTTCATACCTGCTGTAAAGTTAGATAACTCATGCATATGGGAGATAACCTATGTTAACTGAAAAGAGGGATATTCTTACCACTGGAGCATTTAACAATTTTTATACCCACGCTAGAAAATTTGAGGATTCATAGTAATAGGGGTGTCCGTCCTAGAGTCCGTGTATCTGTCTTACCATAACACCTTGGGGTACCAATTTCTTATCTGCAACTCCTAAACCCCTTGATGGATTTTCATGATACTTTCACACAATCTTTGTGACATTAAGAAGATGTGCACCTCTTATTTTAGAATTTGATCAGAATGATTTTAGGGATTTCCCATTGCAAAACCGTGATGGATTTTGCCATTTGACGTCAAGGGTTATCCATCTCTTATCTGCATCTCCCCCTAAACCCTTTGATAAATTTTCATGATCCTTTCACACAATTTTTGTGACTTAATGTAACGTGACCAAGCATATATGTTTTGATTCATAAAATGTGGATTCCAGGTGGTATCATGCCCATAACAGCACTATCCTTATCGATAAAAGTCACCTAAAGAGCGCCCAGAAACGTGGCATCAGGCAAAGTCACTTTGTCTACAAAGCAACAGAAATGTGTACCTCTGGTAGTTGAATGGGGTAGCCCTTTCATAATTAATTCTGGGGTCGTCAGGCTATTATGTCGAAAACCTGACTGCAAACCATAATGGTGCAATATGTCACGCTCCCCGCACGCTAAAAGACTGCAGCAGGTTTTTATAAGAGTTAATTGACCCACAGGAGGCTAAATTGTTCGATACCACCCATCTTCTTTTTAAAGTGGTTATCAAACCTCTCACCAACGCATGACGGCCTTGTGTCCTCATTTCCTCCACTACTGCATCATCATTTCATACTTATTTTATTATCCCTTTCATATTCATCATACGACGCATAATGTTGGACAGTTTCTGAAACAGACGTCAACAAATTGTCCAGTCTCTTTGAGCATATGACTTACTGAATACTGCTCTCAGATGATGTAGGAAGGTAAGAGAAAGAAGGGAAGACTCAAGAAAACTTGGAGGCCTCCGTTTCTATAAGCCAAGATTAACAAAATAGGTATCACTTAGAGAGAACTAAGATTAGGGCACAGAAAAGAGACAAGCGAAGATCTCTAGTCGTTTTGCCTTTTGTGCCTCAGTGCATAACAAGGACTAGGCAGGTAGCTTACAATTTGTCGCAACCACATTAGTTTACAAGAATAGTAAATTACTAGGTTTTGATAGAACGATATTGAGGCCACGAAATATGTTATATTGATCTAAACAGAACGGTACCTTTCGTTTGTATGAGGAATCGAAAATTATGTAACCATATAGAAACGAATACCATATTAAGATCTTGTTCGGTAATAATGTTCTTTACGTTATCACTTTGTTCAAGAGAGGGACCATTTGATTTTTATGGGAAGAGAGGGGAGGGGGGGCTTTGGTGAAATTTGAAATAAAAAGGCATGATGCCAAAAATCAAGACATAAAAAGGCAGGACAGTGGTTTGAATTAAAAAAGCCAGGATGGTGTTTGTGGCTGAAAAAATATAGCTACTTTAGAAATAAAAAAAGTTAAAAAATCTCAGGCTCCACGTTTTTTCGAAAATAAATAGGCGAAGGAAATAGCCATAGACTCCCCCCCATCAAAATCAAATGGTTGCTCACTAAAAATGAAATAGAAAAAAAACCATTGCGAAATTGAGGATAATTGTTAAAAAAAACGTTCATAATTACATTTTATATACCCATTCTTAATGAAAAGATCTCAACACATACCTTTCGAAATATATTTCAAAACTATGTAGCGGCTGAATTGGCTTTACGATACATTCATTTTGTGTTTGCATCAAGCAAATTGATATTGAAAACTTTTTTGAACAAGCAATTTGATAATGTTTGTCATTAAAATAAATCACTTATAATTTTTTTATCTTACCCCTATTATTCCTCAAGTTTACAGAATTTAGATTCCAATTACTGTTTTCAAAAACTTAATATATCGATCTTAAGTTTGCTTTTATGGCATAATGCAGTTTTACTATAAAGTATGTTTTAATTGAGCTGTAACTGTCATTTAATACTTCTTTAAGTTTATAATCAAATGGATGTCAAGTAATTGCACCGAAAAGAAAATTAGCCCCATTTACATTTTTAAAAATATTATTTAACATTTAATGATCTATGGGCTTTTGTATATCATATTTTGAAGTTTTTTGAATGCTCAGTTTTATCCTGCGTGGGAAATTTTATATTGTATAAAATAATTTACATTTTAGTTACATTATCTTCAAATACATCATCATACGCTTGTTCGCATAATCAAATGTTTTGCTGTCGCTAAAATTTAAAGCATTATAGACCAGGGGCGGTGTTCTCGAAAGTATCCTAAAATTTGTCTAAAGACGCGTCCAAAGTCAAATTTTGAGACCTAGTTTGGACCATCTTTAGACCATCCTAATCTGTTTCTCGAAACTATCTTAGACGCGTATTTTGTTAGGACGTCTCAATATAGATTTAATAAAATTTTAATTGAAACAAAATTAGATAATTAAACTTTTTAAAACAATATATTCATCTGAATGTACACCAAAAGGGCTATGATTTGAATGCTTAAACTAAAAGTCAACATGTAATAAGCTACTATTTTTATTTTAAAATCATAACCACGTTGTCCTAAGATAATTAAAACAACATACAGTGTCATTGAAGTATGTAAAAATAAGTTCAAAGTTTAAAATCATGCATGATGTCTTGAATACAAGTTAATCGATGATTAAATATCATTAGGTGAACACATGGACAAAATATAGTGAGTTTTAGTGTATAAAATATGTAAAATTTAAGATTGGATGGTCTAAAGACATCAAATTTGGTGTCTTAGTTTTTATCCTAAAATGAGACAAACGTTTAAAATAGGACTGCTTCGAGAACACGACTTAAGACTATGACGAGTCTTTAGATGGTCTATAGACACGTCTTAGTCCTAAGATAGCTTCGAGAACACCGCCCCAGGGGCCGTGTCAACGAAGCTATCTTAGGATTGAGACATGTCTTTGGACCGTCTTTAGATATGGATTAGTCTTAGGACGGGTCAACGAAAGGGTCCTAATTTGATATGCGTCCTAAAATGTGACCAAAATTTGAGATAACAATTTAGTTGACTTAAGACCATCCTAATCAATTAGGACTATCCTAGCGTATTGAAATTAGAAAATAAACAATAATTATGGCTTTTGTGGATACTTATCTTAGATGACGAGCTAATTACATCAGACAGAATAGGGTATTCAGAGAGAGAGTTTATTTCTTAGACTGGTATGGTAAAAATCGTGATAGCTTTAACTTTTTATGCTTTATATATGACTCATAATATTGGTCCATTTTTGAAAATTTTGAATGTACGAACGCTTGGTGGTCTGGAAAGCCTCGAAAAGATAACATCTTTCTACTTTTAACATCTGATAGAAAAAAATGAATTTCTGTGTCTGTAAGTGTTTGATACTCCTATTTCTGGTCATTGTTTAAATAAAAAGTACGTCAAAACCTCAGGCAACAAATTTTATAACACCCGACGCGCGTTTAGTCTATACAAGACTTATAAGAGGCGCTCTAGTCTTGAGTTCTTTTCACTAATTTTCTATTTTACCTTCCAATGTTTTGATTCAAATACATTAGCAATTGGATTTTCGGAAGAGAATATACAGCATAAATTATGACCCATAATAACCCACTCTATTCCCGATGTAGGAAAAAGTACAAGTTTTTGATATTTTTGAAAATGTTTTTTGACAAAGACAGAAAAGTGTTGGTGCCAGATTTTAAAACAAATTTTAGACTACCTTCAAAGTATAAACGCGCGTGCTATTTTTTTATATGCAATAGAGTTTTCGGCAGAGAATTCGTTTATTTTCATTTCAAATACCGAATTTCTTTTTTATGAATGAACAGGAACATACTATATGTATTATGTACAAACTTTAGTATCAAAGTTTGTAACTTTAGTTGTTTACGTTATTTACATTTCATTTCTTAAAACAAAGAAAAAAAACCCAACAAATTAACTAAAAAAGAAAATAAGATTTAATAAATTGTTCACACATGTTGTTTTATAAATGTAGCAGCATATCATGCATTTTGATATGCCATTAAATTGTTTATGAAAATCATTTAGATTTGAATTGTATATCAGTTATTTTAAGACGGTCCTTAGACTATTATATATAGGAATGTCCTAGGACAGCTTCGATATACATCCTAACCAATATCTTTAGATGGTTCTAAGACCATCCTAAAGTAACTCCTAAACAATGTCTTAGGATTTGTGTTAGGATAGTTTCATTGACACGGGCCCAGTTTCCAAACAAATGTTAACTTCAGCTTAATCAATTTGCATTGATTTTTTTTAAAGCAAGTATAGGTATTTTTACAAGCTCTTACGGGTTAGAACAAATATCGTGAATTTCTTGTTTGTAAATATAGGGTGAAACGTTGGACAGGGATCTCCAAGGAACAGTGCTGAATTCCTCTTATGAAGATAATAATTGCCAAACTTGAGTTCTAATTTCTTGCTGAATTATTGCTCTCAAACATTTTATGTTTTATTTTCAGATATCGGAAACAAGGAGTCCCGTTTGTGTGTTATATGACAGATATGCACATAACAGAGCCTATCTTGTCGTAAAAGGCGACTAAGGGCCAGGGGATATGATGTTGGGTTAATGTTCTTTCCACAGAGCGAGCAAGGTGTGTACCATAAGTTGCTTAAAAGGGTGGGCCCTCGTCCGCGGGCGTTTTTGGATCATTTCACGAAACTTGCGAAACTGGGTTTTAATTACCGTTCAAAAAGGAAGGACACAATTTTAAAAAGGGTAAGAAATTGAGAAAATATGATGCAACCTTCCTCCTTATCAAAGTTTTAATTTAAACATTAAAGCATAACATAATATTTTTACAATAATAGACAATCTGATTGTTTAAAGTATTCACAAGCTGTACAACTTATTATTATGGTCTTTTTGATCATTTAAGAAGCAAAATAAAAGTGAAAACTTACCTCTCCATAACCTTTGTCCATTCTATTGAAATCAAGCAATACTTGATAATATATATTTTAAATTTTGATTTAAATCAACCTATTGAAAAATTTTGATAATTACAACCTTATACTTGTCTGAATGGTGACAATTTGACAAGACGTTAGCCTGTAATTAGGACTGAATGGGCCAATTTACAAATCCGAAGTTTTCATGGTGATGTTTTACCATATATCTACTTGCAATTTAACGTTCAAAGACGATATAAATCTTGAAAAAGACCCTTTAATTCTGTATAAAATCTGCATGCCTATAATGCTTTCATTTAATATTACATGCCATGTGGAAATAATGCAAACATCATAAAAATGAATTCTTATTACATTTTTGACGCAAAATTTTAATGTAAAATGAAGACAAACTTTGTTTTTTTTTCCAATAAAGTAAATAGTGAAAAAATATGATTGCATTGAAATTGATTGTAAAAATTAGGAACTTGGAGTAAAATCACAATTAAAATTAAAATAAAGTAAAATAATGTTTCTTGTTGCTGTTCTCCGTCTATAAAGACACAGGGAAGCTTTAAATGTGAAAAACGACAAAAATTTACAGAAAGTTTGGAACGAAAACTCAAAAAAGATTCTAATGTACAAAATCGAGAAGAGCCGTATGAAACGCCGGATTTATTGAAGCGAAAGACAAGATTTCCTCCGGGGGAGCTAAGTTGTTTTGATAACCTGAACTAACTTGTGTGTGTGTGTGTGTGTGTGTGTGTGTCTTTGTCACGGAGGGTTAAATGTCTCTTTCGAAGCACCTGAGCCATATACATCATATATGGCGATCAATTATAATGGTGGAGGAAACCAGAATACCAAAAGGAAACCACCAACCTTGGGCAGGTAATCTTGACTTAGAAAATTGATGGCTGCTAAGTGATTTTTTGAACAAGCCAGACGTTTTCCTTTCAAGATGACAAATTTAAAGACATGGAATACTTTGGCTTAATTTTTATAATAAGAAAATAGTATCATATATCGGCATGTTTAAACTTCTAAGTCCTTAAAAATGTTGTTTTTTAAAACAAACCTGTTAAATCAAAATATTATACACTTTATATGACCTTAAGAAGTCTGTTTTGTAAACAAACTTGTTGAAATGTAATTTATTTTATAAATGAGGTTTAACTTTGATTTCAAATTGCTATTTTCTGAGTTTGTTTGCCATGCACGAAAAATATCGAGTCCACGAAAGAAGCAAAGAGGCATCAATGGGGCATTCTAGTGTCAAATGTCCGATAGGGCAACGACAAAACCGGGTAAACACAAACAAGAACAGCACGAAGAAACACAAAACACAAAATCAACCGAACGGAAATCAACAACGCGAACGCAAGTCGTAACAAGAGTGAACGAAATAAGTAAAAGCCCAAGAAGAAACCAACCAAAAAAGGAACACCCATCTCTCTATACTTATTGTATGATATGACTGTGCAATGTGTCTGCATACATACACACATAAAAACAGCAGTGTCTGTTAAGTTATTTTGATGATTTTAGACGGTAATATCAGTACAAAAAAATAATCGACCTAGGACAACTAAAGGCGAAATATTTCAATTTCTAGAATTATTATTATTATCATTTTGAATAATACGATTTACATTGGATGTCAGTCGTTTGTGAATTGATTAAGAAAATATGATTCATGATTGTTTTAATAACTTGGTGGGTTAGACCTAGTTTTATGGCCTCAAACCTCCCTCTTCCATATTTAAAAGAAACAAATATAGTGTACATGGAATAGAATCATGTGACTGTTGTGCTGTAGCAATTAAGAACTGCTTACTTTTCCGGAGGACCCGAGTTCACTCTCGTTTCGATTTGATTCGCGTTGATTTCTGTTCGGTTGATTTTGTGTTTTTGTTTCTTCGTGCTGTTCTCGATCGACATGTTTTGTCGTTGTCCTTTTAGACTTTTCACTTTGCTTTTTTTAGTGTTTACTAGCTTTTCGTGTTTCTCCAAAATGTGCTTATTTGTTGCTGCCAGACCCATATACCGAATGAAAGAGGCGGGGTTGGCACATTAATACTAAATTCAACTTACCTGCAATTTCTTGGCTATGCATTTGCCTTATTTGGTATTTTCTTTGGTTATTTTGTTATTACCTTTATTTGATATCATACGAAGTTAATACATCATGTAGGTGCGATCATACTATGACAAAAACTAGTGAGACAAGAGCAAACAGGATTTATACTGAAAGGGTTTATGAATAAATTCCTTTGGGATTTTAATTAAAATCTTTTATTCTTGGTAGTATATATATTTATCGTTTATCATGCTAAGATTGTCAGTGGATTTGAAGGGCAAATAAAAGATTCAATTTATTAACTATCTGATGCGATCATACACAGATTTAGATAATCACCACTTTTGTTAAAAAATATTTGACTAAAATGGAATTGTTTGGTTTTTGAAGCCAGTGACAAAGAGAACTCGGTTTGTTTGATTTCGATGGTAACAACGTACAGTTACGAGATCATGATAACAATGCCAATAAATTTCAAACAAAAATACAGAATAGAAGACCACATAGACCGGAGAAAACAGAGTGCAAAACTCTTGTTCAGGGTAAACATATTTGTTTGGCGTCAACTATAAAACCTTTTAAATCTTGCACCGTGATAAGGCTGACAAAACAGATAATCCATGAACTGGAGCTGGGCTTTGGTTAATCCCTTTATGCGTTAATACTTATATTTCTCCAAGATACTGATGTTTGTTCATCTTTAATGTTGTTCAATTTATATTACCATGCTCTGGAAGTTTGCACACGTGGCATTTTCAAAATCATTGTACAAATTACACTTTCAGTAAAATGAAATTTGTATCGTGTATCTTGCCTTTTTTGGAGAAAAAGAACCAATCAAAAAGATTGTGTGGCCAATAAAAGTAAGAACAAAACTACCCAACTTAAATGATAAAATCTCATAATTCCAGTAAGAAAAACCAAAACAAGGCAGACACATCGGAGAAATTGGATATATCGCAATGGCCCTGACTCAGTATAGGCATTTCAAAAGGATCGGTGGTTTCCTCCGGGTTCTCCGGTTTACTCCACCATTAAAACTGACCGCCTTACATGGCCCAGGTGCGTCGAGAAAGGGCGTTAAACACCAACAAATACACGCATTTCAAAAGAAAAGGCAAAAATAACAAAATTGCTCTCCTTCTTTATGGACACATAAAAAATAGTAGACTTTCACATCATTATTGTGTTTTAATAAATTATTTTGAAAAGTGTACATTGAAAATCAATAGCTTCATATACGTTTACTTATACTTCAATTAAATCTGTAAGCCACTTTAAGTCAACTTTACTAAAACTTGAAAGTCCTAAATGTGTTTTGAAAAACAAACTTGTTGAAAATGTCTAAAAGATCTTTAAATGACATGTTAAAAATACTTTAATGAAATCAAAATATTAACAATCACATACCCTCACTGGAATGCAAAAAGACAAAGTATAGTATGAACATGGTTTGGTCCACAAATATCAAATTTAATAAACGAAGCTCGAAAAAAGAAAAAAAAAACATATAACGATATATGAAGAAAAAAATATAGTTGATCTGCATAGTTTTTTCTCGCAAGATATCTTTTTAAATTGTTGAAATTCATCCGTTGTACACGTCTTGTCAATGAATAAAACAATTAATATACATGTATACAACAATTTCGACATATCAGTTTTTAAAACAGATTTGATCATGACTATATGTCCATATATTTACGGAATGGGAGAAAACTGTCTGATATGATCTTGTTACGAGCATATACATGTACATGTAGGTAAGAAATCACATCGTTAATTAATATATACATAGATACATGTACAAAGAAAGAAATGATGATAAAATGCGACACAATTGTAAGTCAATTATCAACAAATAGCTTAACATAGGGTTTCTTTATAAGTATACTGTTTGTTTCTGGACGATTTACTTAGTTCTGCTTAAGGAAACGCTTTCAAGCATTACTGGTTAAGACAACGCCGTTGACGAAAGAAATTATCAAAGGAGTACAAATAAAAAAAACCACGGAATTAGATGGTTTAGACGTACATTCTCTTACATTAGTGGCGTTTATAGTAATACCCTCATCAGGGGTAAAAAATCATGTACCAATTTTTCGACTCTCTCTTGACACCAGTTGCGAGAATGTTACAAGAAATGATGCTAGTCCTTCGGAAGGAGACAAAAATGGTTTACGAGGAGAGCAATATCCCTGCACGATAAAACCCCTTTGTAGAGTTCGATAAGAGTAGGCTTAATGGTGGGGGGGGGCAGCAAAGGCCACACTCGCATACAAACTGTATTCTGGAAAGGGGTTCACATATGAAAATCGAGCATGTTTCCATTTCCAGAATGAATAAATAGTTCAAACTACATGTAATAACATTAGGCAACCGTAAAAAACGTTAAAACAGAACGAAAATGTAGACGGAAATCAGGTGAAACGATGAAAATATTAAGGTCATTGCAGAACCTCTGATGAACGATTGGAAAGAGTGTCAAAGATGGGAATGAACATAAAACCCTGGTTCGTTTCAGATTCATTCGAATGTCGATTTAGTTTTTTTATGAACAGAAAGAAACATGCAACTGAATCGATGCTATTAAACACATAATTAAATTGTTTTATATGATCTTTTTATCCTGATTTTCTGGTCTTATTTATTCAAAATAATGCTCAGTGAAATGTTTACAAGACTATGAGATAGCAAAGCGCATGAACAAACATAGTCCGTGTATCCCTAACACAATACAAATGCAACAAAATCACTATTGACACGAAACTTATTGCAGAAATGGATGGTACATGAAAGAAGCAAAATAAAATAAATGTAGACATCATTTTCTGAAAAGCGGTAACACTTATAATAACGCAGTAAGTATTTGCGTAAACACATAAGAGTCATGTTCTCTCTAACTAAATTAAAGTAATATTTCTTGCTGTTCAGGTTATAATTATATTTTACACCTTTATTCTTCACTTTTGAATCAAATTTCACACAAAAACTCACATATGTGAATAGATTTTATAGTTGCCATTTCCATAAAACCTCTGATTTTGGTAAAGGAATGTTCGATGATGCTTTACTTGTCAACACAACTGTCTGATTGGAAGCTATCATCTGTTGTCTTGGAGATGTTGGAGGGGTGGAAGGAAGCTCTGACATTTGTAATGCCATTTTTTCTTGGTTTCCCAGTAAAAGTTGATGGGGTGATTGTATGGCTTCGGTCTTTGGTTGTTCCGTAGAAACAGGCGGAAGTGCCTGTAATGGAATGGTGGGTAATTGGCGTGATTGAGTTTGTTTAGCTAATGTATTTATGTTCCTTCGCGGGGATATTTTCGGTCTTGAAGTCGGAATGATATTCCTTATTCCAAGATTTTGTGCTGTTGGAGTGATATCGTTTTGTTGAGATTGAGACAAGGGACTGAGACCCGATCTAGCACGTTGTTCTAGAAGCGGCAATGGATTGATCTGAATAACCAAATTCCTAGGCAGACCACTTCTTATGAGCTCTTGACGTAATTTTTCTAAATCAAGGGTAGCATCAGCGTTTATGTTTTTGTTGCTCTCCATCTGTTTAGATAACATTTGCAATCCTTTTATTTGATGAATGGCTTCCCCTGGTGTTTTTGTAGACTCCACAGCCTGTTTACCAACCGTTGTTGGCGATTTAATTTGTAGACTGTTTATTTCAGAATTTATAGAATTCGAATTAATGTTGTTTGACTTTTGATTTTCTTTTATAGCGTTTGTTAATATTGCCTTTACCTTTTTCATATTGTTCTTTGTAACCATATCACCAGCCAAAGTCATTTTTGGACTTGAATTCTCAATTGAATTCTTTTGTAATTGTCCGGCAAACTGTGACTTCACTATTTGAACCTGTTTCTGAATCTCTTGGTTTAGCTGATTTATCTGATCTGAACTAAGTTGCGGAAACTGTTCCCTTAGTAAACCTATAACACCCTTTGACTTTCTCTTTGTTACAGGTGCAGCCATTGTAGTGGTGGGTATTGAAATGGGTGTGGTCATGATGATCTGTGGAACGTCAGGGGACATAAAATTAAAATTAACTGGAGTTTCAAGCAGGGAACTTGTGTCTGCCTGGAACTGTTGTAGCTGTCCTAACACAGAATTAACGTTTTGATGGATAGGACCTGGCGAGAGTTGTAAATCGTCGAGCCTTAAATCGTTCCCCATCATTGGATCTGGAGACTGTTGGACTGTGTTCGGAGGAAGACGTCTACTTAGTTGCGCTCTTGAAAACGCGTTTGATAAGGTAAGGATGTTTGGCTCTCTCCCTGGTCGGCGCATTAAAATATTGTCATTTGAGGATATATCGTTTGTAGGTTTCATGCCTCTACTTGCAAATGATGAACCAGGAGCATTTTGAAGTCTAGATAAGCCTCGAAAAGGAAACGGGCCATTTACGACAGGTGCATTTTTTACTTCATTATTTGGTAATTCGTTTGTCATGACACCAGTTTGTTGAAAAATATCTGCGATTCCATTTGGTTTTAAACTGTTTAACACACTATTGTCTTGTTGGTTTTGAATCGTTCTCTGGAAATTTAAAAGATCAATTGGAGAGATTCTACGAGCAGTGACGTTTGGTTCAACAGCAAGGTTTATTTCCGGTTGATTTCTAGACGGATTTTGTAAAAAATTTTGTTGGCCGGAATCGATTATCCGATTGGTGTCTGAAGGTTGCAAAGTATTCGTCCTCGGAAAAAGGTTTACAGGGTCGCGAATTCTACTATTTGGAAATCTTGTTCGACCATTCACATCTAAATCGACTCTAGATGACGGAATTCTAGGTACAATCGAGTTTCCCATCTCCAAAATGTTTAATGGTTGTACTGTAGTACCTACAACTCTTACAACTTGAGGTTCACGGTTAGATATAGTGTTTCCGCTTTTTTGACGGGCTTGATTTAAAGCGGTTCTTATACGAGCTAAATCGGTTGGATTAAACTGAATTCCTTGTGAATCGGATATTTGATTAATTGCTCGCTCTATTTGCGGATCACTTTGACCTACAGTTCCAGTATTTTGGACAGTCAAAATGTTATTAGTCTGTTCAGGATTTACAGGAGTAGAAATCCTATTTTGAGTATTTGAAGCGGGTGGCATTGGGGACTGACGGGCTTGATCTAATGCTGTTCTAATACGAGCTAAATCAGTTGGGTTGAACTGAATTCCTTGCGAATCGGAAATTTGACTAAGTACTTGCTCTATTTGTGGGTTGCGTTGGTCTGGCGCTCCTGTATTCTGTGACGTTAAAACGGCATTAGCTCGATCATTTACATCGTTTCTATTTTGTGCATTTAGACCTGATTGCACAAGAGACTGTGTATTTCTTGGTGAAGGTAGAGTTTCTATGATATTTCTTCTATTTCCTAGTTGGGCTGGTCTACCGCGTGCCATACTCTGTTGACGTGGGGAATCATTTGCTGTAACAGATTGCCTTCTTTGATTTTGCACTAATAGAGGGGATGGTTGATTAGTTGGGACGACCTGTCGATCTCGAGATATTCTGTTTGGTAAAGTAGCCCTACCGTTGTTAAACCTTACAAATCCGTTTCTAGGTGGTCCATTTGTCTCAATGTTATTGCTTACACCAGGTGGTCGAATAGGGGATTCCTCATTTTGTCTCCTGCCACCAGCTCTACTTAGATTTGTATCAGACTGAACATTGGTTCCTCTTTCTCTTTGGCGGGTTTGTGGTCTAGTTCGGGTTCTTGTAATTGTCCGACCAGAATTTGTATTTTGTTGAACTCTCATGCTTGATCGTTGTCGTTCGATCTCTTCTACCAACTTTCGGCGCTGTTCAGGCGAAAGAGCAGACACGTCTATGCGCCGCCTCGTCGGACTAGCTCCTTGTTCACGGCGTCTTGAGACAGTAGGTTCTTGTTCACGGCGACTTGGGGCAATAGGCTCTTGTTCGCGGCGTCTTGAATTAATTTGCGTTTGTTCACGTCGTCTTGTGATAATTTGCTCTTGCTCACGTCGCCTTGGGTTAATATTTTCTTGCTCACGACGTCTTTGGATATTTGGTTCTACTCGACGCCTAGTATTAGGAAGCTCAGGTTCGTTTTGTGTGTTACCTGTTCTTCTATTTGATGACACGAATGACGAAACTATGTTCATTAAAGGACCAAGCACAGAGGTCATAGCGCCACCCCTGTCTCCTTGACCCGTTCCTTCATTTACTTGTAAAAGCCTTCGCTTTTGAAAGGTAGGGGCAAAGTCAAAGGCTTCTGAGCGTTTTGTTCTGTTGTTTGTTTCATCAATTTGTTCTGGTTTTTGTGTCTCTTTTTTTCTTGGTTTATTCTTCCTTCTCCTTCTAAGCCGTCTTCTAGCTTCTAGTATCCGTCTTCGTTTTTCTCTTATTTGTTCTTTTGTCAATCTTGAAACCTTTCTTTCGACAACTGTAGTTGTTCTGGTAACTTTATTAGTCGAATTAGTTGTACGTTCGGTTGCTTCTGCTTGAGAAAGCTTTAGTGGCTCGCTTTTCTCAGCATGGATAGAGGTATCTTTTGAATTAGTTGTTCGTTTGGTTCCTTCTGTTTCGGATAGCTTTAGTGGCTCGCTTTTCTCAGCTTGGATAGAGGTATCTTTTGAATTAGTTGTTCGTTTGGTTGCATCTGTTTGGGATAGCTTTAGTGGCTCGCTTTTCTCAGCTTGGATAGAGGTATCTTTTAAATTAGTTGTTTGTTTAGTTGCTTCTGCTTGAGATAGCTTTAGTGGCTCGCTTTTTCCAGCATGAATAGAGGTATCTGTTGAAGTATAAGTTTGATTCACAGAGGCATTTGTGTCGTTTCTGATATTGAGTTGGCTAAACGACGTTGATTTCTGTTCTGTTTTATTTACTTCAGAACCTTCACTGTTTTTCTGTGTCATTGCCTTTTCAGATGTATTGTCTGCTTTTGTAATATTGATTTCAAATTTTGTTATTTCGTCCTCGACCATAGAATCTTTGATACCATTACTTGTTTCTTGAGGTGTTTTATCTTTCAAGTTACTGTTTTCATTTGCTAGTTTACGCTTTTTATTGAGTGTTTCATTATTGTAGCCAGTTTTGTTTAATGATGAATTGTTTTTGGAATCAATATCGGATGCTTTAATTGATGACGAATCCCATCTGAGTTCTAGAGTGTTGTCCTTTTTCATGATTTTGTTTTCTGGTGCAGATGGTGATAAAGGTTTTATAGTTGTCGTTTCAGAAACTGCAGTGGTAATTATGGTTTCTGTAGGAGTAGAGACATTCGTCGTTTGAAGTGGCAACCTTAGAGTTGTAGAGTCAGACGTTTCAGGTTGTGGCTTAACCGTTGTGGAACTTTTGATATTTGTAGTTCTTGGAGTTTCCGTAGAAGATTCAGATTTTACTTGGGTCGTTGTTCGTAATTCGGTTGTTGATTTGGGAGAGATTTTTGTGTCCATCGTTACACTAAAGTTTTCAGCAATGGAATTACTGGGTGCTTCAGTATTTTGTTCTGCTGAAGTCGTTGTCTTACCCGTAGTTGTATTATTATGTACTGGGATATCATTTGATTCGAGTACACGTTTTATGGTTTTCAGCATAGGATACTTGGTTCCAGGCTTACATGCCTTGCCTGTAAAATCATCAAGGTCCAATGACCATACCATAACTCCAGCAAACTGGTTGTCTTTCACCCAATTGACCTGAAAAAGTAAATAATCCATTGAAATGCAGTAAATATTTTAGCATGTGTTAAAATGCCCTCCCGTCTTAGAAAGGAAATTTGGTTTAAAGGAACATAACTAAATCTTAATCTAGAAGAAATGCACCTTCAATTTCAATCTAAAATATTAATTGAAAGTAAGAATTGTCTTTGGTTTTTCATATCCAGACTTAGATTTAAATATAACTTCAAACCAGTCTAATGATCATCAAAGCTTTGATAAAGACAATAAACGGTATTTTATTGATTTAAAAATGTTTTTCCTCAACATTTATGTATATTTTGTTTGTAGCAATCTCTTGAAATATCGGTATCATTTTTTTAGTTTGGTAAATTACTGAAACATAAACATTACCTTTTCTGTAAAACTTTGTTGGTCGTCATAGCCAATCCACTGGTCCCCTTTTACAAGATATGGGACCCTTTGCTCTTCGTCTCGGTATAACTTAGCACCTTCATCAATCATTTTACAAACCTATTAAAATTATGATACATTTAAGATTTTTTTATCAACTAGTGTGACTAAAAGAGTTCAATCTGAGACCCAGAATTTCTTACTCAGAGTAACGAAATAATGATAAGAAATACATTTTAAGGTCTTTAACAACTATCGATAGAATTTTGAAAAGTTTATTTCAAGGCAAAAGATGGTATACACGCTATTTTTTTTATATCTTACATGTGTCATTATACCAATACTGGGTTATCTTATAAGATCATCTCAGTGAAAACATTTGTTTAAGTGAGCACCAGTTTCTTATCTATTTTTTTTTTGTCCCAGGAACAACCATAACTTCGATCCTCTTAGAACCATAACCATAAGATATCATCTGACAAGGTTGAACTTATGGAGACATTTTAGAGATTGTTTCGAATCTTTATAATTGAATGTATGTTCTGTAATTGACATTTATTCTGCATAAGAACTTTATCATAATTTTAATAACAAACCTCAAAATAAGCAATATAGCCTATTTCTTTGGTAAATGGCCCAGCAATCGATCCGCTAATAGCTTCTGCTCCTATGCCAAAAACTTCCTGGTCTTGCAACGTGAAGCCACGTCCGAAAAGAGGAAAACCAATAACCATTTTTTCACGTGATGCACCATTGGCCAACCAGTGATCTGTTACCCATTTCTACAAGAGGCATGCAATTGATAAGAATAAGAGAACACATTTGGAAATCATTAGAATCATTATTACCATTTGTTCTGATGAATTAAGTAATGAAAACAAAATTGCAAGAAAAATATGGGCGATAATAGTTTTACGCTTGGCTATTAAAGACCCAATACAGGCACTCTTCCCAAAATGATTGGAAATGAATACGAGAGCATATAATACGTTAACCATCACGTTACTCGCAGTGGTGTACACTGAAATGTTTATAGTGGCAATAATTGTCAATGCATCATTCTGTGGCGGACCAAACTTTGCCAACATCGGAGATTTTTGTACAGTTAACAACCACTTTTTTGTCAAACAGAACAATGCTTTTTAAAATGTATAATAGCCGTGGAATCTTTAGAATTTGTTTACCTTAGCGAGCATCCTTAAATGAATGTCCAGTCTTAGAAATGGTTTAAAATATAAAATAGTTCCAACTTACGATATTCTTTTGTGCTGCATAGCTAAAATCTGAGCTCTTCGGGTAAAGTGGACTATTGTGTCCTGTTATAGGGTCCCATGCACCATGGAAATCGTAAGTCATGATGTTGATTAAGTCAACTGCCCTAAAACAAATATTTTAAAAGAATATTAAGATATTTCGACCATAAATGCTTTAGCAATTAAATATTTCGATGTACCAAAGCCCTTCATTGGCAGACTTCATCGTCGATCCAGTTTTTTAAGGTTGAAATAATAAAACAATCAAACAAACAGTGCTCCTACAAGTAGGGTTGTCACTCAAAACGCATTATAAATTTTAAAAAAAAACTGGTAATACATTTTTTTTTCGAATTTTATATTTTCATCTTTCAATATGGAAGAGTGACTTCAATCTGAAGATAATAACAAAATCACCGAACTTGGAGGATCGATTTCAAAGTCCAAGAGAAAAGACATATATGGCAGACATACCAAGAAAATATAGATTGCAATGGTCCTGACTTGGTACAGCCATTTCAAATGAAATGATGGGTTAAACCAGGTATCATGGCGCACCAAAACTCCTTCTTCCATTGAGATCTTAGGGTCAGGTAGTAACACAAAACACAACACGGCTGTGAAGACATATGATAGGGATAATAAGGTGATCATCTCAGTACAACAACCAAAACAACCAACCAAAAACTAATCAAAACAATCACTCACTATTATGTTCAACATCATTTGTTTTTTTCCAACAGTGGCTGATAACAAAGAAAAAAACATTTTCAAGGACCGTATGAGACGTATTTTCTTGTAACCTTGGTCTAACAGTCGGTAACGGAGACAGTGGTGTCGTATAAAAAAAATCAGAAAAATCTGTAAAAGCCCTGGCATATCGAATAAGTTGTGAAATATAAACACATTGAAATACAAATTGAAGTAAAGTAAAAGTTTGTTATAACTGTGGTTGAATAAATATATATTAATTGAATAAGTGACGAAACCTTCCCTAATATAAAACAATTTAAAAACCCGCATTGTAGTAAAAATGCAAGCAATCTTGTAATTAACTGATTCAAAATGATTTAAATGATTCAACACTATACTTAAGTTATAGACAAAAGACTCCTTTTAACTAATACAATGTCAGACTAAAAAGGTTAGACATGAAAACATAACATTTATTATATGCCATTGCAACTGATAAGCAACTGATGCATTTATCTTTGCTTAGGTCTGAAATAAATTCTTCCTTAAAATTGTTTTATTGTTTACTTTGTTAGAACAGGTATATCATATCCATTGTTGATTTTCTCTTGGTCTGCAGGAACAGCCATTGACAGTAACAATCTATCTTTTTGACTGGATTTAGCTTCAATTTCAAAAGCTGTCTTTAATTCCTGAAAAAGAAATTTAGCTCTGTAGTCATGTGTGAACACACAATAAGTGAACATAAAATGAAATAAACATGTATTATAGTAAAATGCGAACACCCATTATTCAGAGTAATGAAAAAACAACAACAGAATTTCAGAATGTTAATTTATTCATTAACATTCGGATTTTTGCGTGTTTCAATCATCTTGTTAAAATTTTGAATTGGTGCTTTGCACAGGTCTCTAAAGATCGACACCTCGTTGGATTTTTATTTTCGTGGTTAACTTACACATAAAAAAACTGTGAATTTTGTACTCTACAAAAAAATAACGAAACCACAGTTTATCAGTCTTTTACACGAAAAACAAAATGATCACACATAATTAGTTGGAAACGAACATTGAGTTACATGTGTATAGAATTGGTGCTATGGATTTGTATGTAGCCATGAATCAGAACAACACAGTAGAAACAACAAGGATTAGGTGCAGATCCAAGATTTTAGTTTGAAAGGACAAAAAAGTTGTTATCTTCGCCGAAATTTTGTGTTTATTTTTCAAGGATTTTATGCAAAAGACATCGCCGAAATTTTGTGGTTATTTTTCAAGGATTTAATGCAAAAGACACAGTTTTTGTCAGTTTTAGGGGGAAGTGCAACAGGAATGCTTTTCCTTGGATTCGCGCCCAGCCAGGATGTGATGTACAGATTGGTGTATTCTTTCCATTGGAAATTTATTTCAAATCACACCTTTATAATTGTTTCAAAGTACAGAAGTGTTTCAACTGATTTCTGTGTGATTTTCGAGACCCTCGGGTTTTGCCTATCTTATATTTTTGGAAGAACCCCTCATTTTCTTAATTTATATCATTCAAAAATAGGGCTATCAAATATGAACTTCACTTGCTTTTTATAACATTTATTTACTCTGTGCCTCCATTGCTAGAATAAAACTTAACTGTACTTTATTTATAAAAGAAATCACAAAGCTTTGAGATTCTTTCCGAACTTTTAATACATGTATGTACCTTCATTAGAGCTGCAAAATTGGCTTTATCTTGTGGTGGACCACCTCTGGCAGCCGGATATTCCCAATCTATATCTAAACCATCAAATTTTCTTTTCCGTAAATATTTGAGCGCTGAATTGATGAAAGTGCGCCTGTTCTTAGCACTAGAAGTCATGTCACTAAAAGGTTTGCTGCCGAAGTTCCAGCCACCTACGGCTAATAACGTCTTCAAGGACGGATTTTGGATTTTCAGATCATTGAATCTACTATACCTGTAAAGAAGAATAAAAAAAATATTATTACAAAATAAAGGAAAGAGAAAAACAAAAGAATGTCTGTGGATCAGGTTAGGTAGCTCTGATTTTTCCTCTCGATTTGAAAATTTAACATATGATATGATAAACTAGTAGATTAATGTTGTTTTATAAAGAAAAGCCAAAGGGTCACCAGGCCCCGGTTTTATAAAGCATCTCAAATTGAATATGTCCTCAAATCCTTCCCAAAATCAAAATCTTACTAATGAAAAATTTTGACATTCGAGTTAAGGAGATATTGGAGGAAATACTCAGTTTCAACTTTGAAATGTTTTAGAAACCTGGCCCTGAAATCAATTGAATAAAAAAAATGTTGATAAAAACCAACAATTAACAACTGAAACACACGGTACTACATATAAAGGTGGTCCCAGATATAAGATAAAATTAGTTCTTTAAACGCAAAATCTTCAAGATCAGAAACATGGATATTTTGAAGACGGATCAAATTATCATGAAATGATGAAGAAGGAAAAATTTGGATTAGGCCACATGGGCAGGCGAGAACGACCTTTTTCTTTTTCCAATGTAAAACGGTGATGCTACATGTCCTACTTTTTACCAATACTACATTTGTAGCAGCAGGTTTCGTTTAGGAGCGTGAGTTTCATCACTATGGTTTGTGGTAACATTTTTTGAATCTACAGTAGATGACAGTGTTACCGTATTCAACCATCTAGGGCAAACATCACTAGTCGCTCTGCCCGACTCGTCATCAGGGTTTGAGCGGTCTAAATTCTTCAATGGTATTCTTGGCTTTTGTGTGATAAGACAAAAGAGATTTACTTTTAAGATTTGCTTTTCCTTGTGGGACAACAATTCCATATTATAATATCACTTTCTTTTAAATATATAAAAGATTTAATCAATTAAAACATAAAGAAACTACTTATAAGAGATAAATAAGTTTCACTAGCAGAGCCAAAACTATAAGTTTTACTGGCAGACGTATGTAGAAAAAAAGCCATTTTTGGCGACACGTTTGACACGTTTGACCCATGTATCAATTTTCAGTTGTTTCAACTAGGGGTTCTAATGCAGTAGTAAAATCGTTACGGCATTGAGTAGAAAATTGTTTAAAATTTTCGTAACATTTGTTTTTTTAGAAATGATAAAAACCTAAAACATGTGACTTCAAATGACCAAGCATTAGTCGACAACATATATTTCGGCCTTTGGATGTCAGTGAAGGGATGTCCTGGTAATAAAAGTATCACGTGTTACGGTATAGAATGGCATGTTATATAGTCCATGTCATTCTATAATGGCGAGTAACAAACAATAAAGATAAACAAGACATAAAATACCAGAAAGTTCATTTGTAAAGAAAACGTTATTGACCTCAGAACTACCCTATGGTGATAGGCAGCACCTACACGCCGGGCAATTATACAAACTTATGCAGGCAGCAAAGAGGCCCAATCGGTCATTCAAGAAAAAAGCCAACTACAAAACTAGTAAACACAGACGAGAACGACACGAAGAAACACAAAACATAAAAAACCAACAAAATCCACAGGCGTTTGGGTCCAGGATTTTATTTTATTATAAATAACGTGTATATAAAAATTTTCATCTCGTCTATATACTATACGTGGAAATAGTATATAGACGAGATGAAAATTTTTATATACACGTTATTTATAATAAAATAAAATCCTGGACCCAAACGCCTGTGACAAAATCAACAAAATCAATCAACAACACGACTTCAGGTCGTAACGAAAGTGAACACAGGTGCTCTGGAAGAGTAAGCAATTCCTGCTTGCTATAGCACACCCGTCGCGCTGCCAATTTCCAATTAAATGTGTCAATCAGGTAAACGAAGACAAAACAAAACCCTATGACCAATCAACATCTGCACTCAACTTAAGAGACGGAAATCCTATATTTGTCTATGATAACATGATGTCTTCAGTTAAATTTCTCGAGTGAAGGCAGCAACTGTGGAGCAACATAACCCTGTGTTAGCAATTTTTTGTCAGACGTGATGCTATTCCAATGAAATCGATGTATTAATTACCACAAGCTCTGGATTGTTCCTTTGACAAAGATTCCTCAAGTCCTGGTTAAGGAAAAATAAAAATAAAATTGTGGCGGTGTAAAACTTGTTTTGAATTTAACTGGAATTTTCTAAACAGAAATGATCCATACCAAAAACTAATTTGGTGATTTGAATCTTATTCCAGTCAAGCCAAAATTACCGAGCTGTTTTCACCTAAACCTCGAAATATCTATAAACATACGTACATTCCTTTGCTCCATGCGGTTTTATCGTCGTTCCATTCCACGGGAGCAAGTCTGTTGCCCTTCAGCTTGGCAAAAGCATAAACAAGATGTGTACACAGTTCAGGATCAATGTTTTCTGGAACAAATTTGGCTATTCCAGCACGATATTGAGACCAGTTTGTATAATAACACACACGTACGTATCCGCATGTTAGATGAATGAATAAATGAATGACAAACACTATATCTGAAAAAGAAGAAAAGAGGTTTCTGCAAATACACACATTCTAGTAGTTGGAAATAACAATGAAGGAAATCTAGAAAATAGTAACTTGAAGAAAAAAAATCGACATTTTATTGTTTTAATGTTTTAAACACTATTTTAAATGATGTTTTAAAATATCTCATTCACTTTAAAGTAATATTTTATATGCAATTGTATGTTCATTTTATGTGATGGATGGCATCAATGTTTTCTAATGACCATTATCAAGATAAAAAAAACGCTTGTTTACTCTGAATACTACACACCATATCTCATCTTATAAAGTTTGAGTTCGCGTTGCTGATTGTAGATTGGATGTCTTCTATGTTTTGTTGTTAGCTACTAGTATTTATTTGTGTTCTTTTCGGACTTTTTACGTTCAAACGTGTAGCCATTGGTAGTTCTTTGCTTCTTTGACAGCAAATATCGCCAGTAAATTTGTAGAAAACGTTAAAATGGTATGGGCGACAAACTGATGATTTAATTTCACCTAGATCACCTCCTTCACTCGGCTAACTGAGAACTCGGTCAGTTGGTTTTATTTAACATGGAGGCTATATGGGAAATGGGTCTGTTGAAGAGTCGGCTATAGGTCTGTTGAGAGTAAAATCCAATGGATGGTCATGAAATTTTGTGAAAAAGATGTTATTTTGGCAAAATGACAATTAATTGTCAAAATACAAAATCTTTCAACCAAAATGATATTCATTTGAGCACATTTTCAACTTGCAACAGAGTCAATTAGTTATACCAGTGTTCGATAAAACGAAAAGGCGAGACAGCGGTATGCTCAAATTTGGCAACTATGAATGATTTTTTTTTACAAATAAACAAAATTTTTATACTTTTGAAATATAATTAGCGATTCGGAAAGTAATCTTCAGTTTAAAAATAAAATATTCAAACAACAAAAAGTGATTTAATGTTAAAATGTTATAAAAAATGAGTTTTTCTTAAAAAAGTGCCGGCTAAAGTCTGTTGGTGAGTCGGCAAATTAAATTAAAGTCTGTTGAGAGTTAATTAGCCGAGACAGAATGATTGCAAGCGAGGTATATTTTGAATTTTTAAAAACTTTTAGGATTAACATTTTATATTGTATTAAATCAAGAGTGAAATTATCTCTAATTTTGCGTGTATGTACATGCAGGAAAAAGAAACCTTAAAGCACGAAATCAGTACACACTATATGGTACTATAGGATAAGGCTGTATACAAGGTATTATACCCCAACTTCTATGTCATGAAGTGTCGAGAAAACTGTGAGGAAAATTTTGCATGTATGTACAATACATCTAAAAACCTAAGTTTTCGGTTAACAAGAGGTAGATGACCTAGGGGCGTAAAATCGAAATACACCATATGACACTTTAAGACAAAGCAAAATACCAGAACTTTACCTTATGTGGTTGCTTGAATAACTGCGACGGAAATTATGTCACGTACGAACGAACGGACGGACATATGGATAAAGGTTAAACAGTATACCCCTCTTCTTAAAAGCAAGGGTATAATTATAAGTATTTAACTAGTCGAAGCAGCCACGCTGCATACCCCCGCGCTACTCTGGTGTTTGATAGTATAAGGGCAAAGAATTAAAAGTAACAAACTATGACTATAATAAGCATTACTAGTACTATCAAATGTGTATGTATTAATCAGAGACTTTTCCCTGGCCACGCTGGTAGTGGGAGTGATAGTCATGTAATGAATTATGCATGACGAAGGAATAAGGTGCCCTTAGGCAATCTATGCATCCCAGCCCCTAGGGGCATTATCAAAATTCCGAAACCTTTGGCAGAATCTACATCCATACTCCATAGTGCAACTAACAAGCCAAGTTTCAGTTCCATATTCCAAATAACCTAGGAGACGTTGCGTGACGAAAGAATAATGTGCCCTTAGGCTACCTATGCAGCCCAGCCCCTAGGGGCATTATCAAAATTCCGAAACCTATGACAGAATCTACATCCGTAGTGCAACTACTGAGCCAAGTTTCAGTTCCATAATCTAAATAACTTAGGAGGAGTTGCGTGACAAATGAATAATGTGCACTTAGGCTACCTATGCAGCCCAGCCCCTAGGGGAAGTATCAAAATTCCAAAACTTTCGCAGAATCTACTTCCATAGAGCAACTACTGAGCCAAGTTTCAGTTCCATAATCCAAATAACTTAGGAGGAGTTGCGTGAGAGAGGAATAATGTGCACTTAGGCTACCTATGCAGCCCAGCCCCTAGGGGAATTATCAAAATTCCAAAACCTTCGGCACAGACCCCAACCACAATGCAGTTAATAACCCAAGTTTCATCTTTCTACTCCCAGTGGTTACAGAGATTATCCTGGACATTAACGCCATACGTACGTACGTACATCGAACAGCAAAACATTTTCCCCGCGCTTTCGCTAGCGCGGGGATAATAATATGGCTTTAAAATTGTTGATTTTAAATTAGTACTTTTTACTTGTACAAATTTATAAGGGCTTCAAAATGCATAGATTAGAACCGATCTGATTTATGGATTCAATCACCGATTATCATATGGAAATAAACAGACCGAACGAACATCCCATCCCCCAACCCACCCGGGTAGTAACAGACTGTTTAAATTCTCGATTTTTTAATGCACGTATCATGTATGCTTTAAAACGATTGCCATATATATATAATACATTATACTTTGGAGGTTATAATGGTTTTTGGCCATGTTTGCAATACAAAATCAGTTGGCATAGTTTATAATTAGTTGTAATCTTCTTCACTCTCTTTCTAAGACTAGTGTTACAATTTTTTATTAGTATTTTAGGGATAAGCGTCTCTTGTTAAACGTCTTCATCTTTGATTTTTTAATTCTTTATTTTTTTTTCTTTCCATGCTTTCTGTTGGAAAAATTCATTCTTTTTCTTTTCATACTGAAAAATTAATGGTAAGCTTGATCAAACAGACTGATGTGCTTGTTATAACGCGATTTATATTAATTTTACGTCTAATCTATGACTAAACAATCATCACTACGAATATATACGCTTTATGTCACTTTGTAAGATATTTCTATTTGTAAAAAATGTGTGTTATGGCACAAATATAGTATGATATCAGTTTAATAATTTACTCTCAACAGACTGACCAACAGACTGAGTTCATTATAGCCGACTCACCAACAGACCCAATTTAAGGCAAAAACCACAATAAATGCCACAAAAACGCATGTCTGTCGGTTTTTCTTTCTTATACGTACAGTTATATGTCAAACATACATGATGTACAATTTGAGTTGCGTTTTTCGTAATGCTTTCGACTTAATTTTAGCAAAACGCTGTTATGTTTACATTTTTGAATGACAAAATTGATAGAAATGATCTCGATGAGTAACACGCCTTTCCATTTTGTAGCTTACCAATGTAAGCTACAGAGAAAAACAATATATGAATACGTTCAGTATTCAATATTGTTTTGCCCAACATAATTTTTTTTTTTATTAAAGTAAGTAAAAAAGAAATATTAAGTAAAATATATTGACCTTGCTATGTTTTTCTCGATAGTATTTGACCAACAGACTTTAGCCGACTCTTCAACAGACCCATTTCCCATATAGCCTCCATGTTAAATAAAACCAACTGACCGAGTTCTCAGTTAGCCGAGTGAAGGAGGTGTAGATTGGGTGAGCTTAAAGAGAAATGACCATTTAAATGACAATATGACAAATGCAAGCATCTCTTGTTTATTTTGTCCTCTTATCAAAAAATCCTTGAGAGTTTATCAAGGAAACAATCTTTCAGAAACGACCATTTCAATTTAATCTTAGATTGCTTTTCAAGGAAATAGAATGGAGAAGTTAATTGACCTTAAGGAATTTAGCAATCGTTTCGAGGCGAATCTGAAGGCAATATACGTGCATCAGATGAATCTTTATGCACTGTAATCAAACTCGTGTGAAAATTAACTTTCTCGTTTGTAAGCTACATGTATTTTAATCAAGATTTTGTCTCCATTTCCCTCTCCTTCGTGTTACGTACTGTCTCTTGTTTTTAAGATACAATTCAAAATGGACTGGTAAATTCAAATCAGTCATATAATCTTTGTATCTTAAGCTCTTTGAAACGGTTTGAGACTATCATTTAATTAAAGGGAAAACATATTTTGTCAACGCAATAGCCAACAATCAAAATAACAAGAATGAAACTTACACATATAAGGCATTGTATCCATTTTTAAGTTACAACAAATTAATTAAATTTATGAAAATTATTATCCCAACACAAATATTCCAACATGGTGAACGAATTCCAATCTGTTTTCCTTAGTAAAAAACTATATTAGTACCGTATTTGTTATTTGATCATAAAATAAGTCATTGGATGTCATATTTATGAATGACATATATTGTGATGCATGGCCTACTAGGCTGATATAACTCTTATGGACAATACGGATAACTTGTATTTTGTCATCAAGTGAAGAATTTTTTTATTACTTGTTGTTTTGTTTCATTCATTTTTTTAAATGTTAATAGAATTGTCTTTTTACGAAACTTCCGTAAATGCTGTACAAAACTGTTTTTGTCTTACACTGGGGATGACTGGTGTGTAATCAACATAAGTAAATATTTAAATGATATGTGTAGGTTCAGTTTATTATTTGACGAAGATGCTTTTTTTTCTGTATGTCATATGTGACTTATTCGACATTTAATAACTTTATGTAGGCTTTATATATTGTACTGTGGCTGATCTGTGTGACTTTATTCAATAATCTTTAGAATTGAGAAACAGGTCCATGTCAGCTAATGCATAATTCTACTGGATATTTTTGTTCTTTTATGTGATGTTATTGTGTTTTATTGATATTGTTTGTATATTCGTTAGTTTTAGATTGTATTGCTTGACCCCAATGGGTGTAATTTTGCAATAAAGATATTATATTATATATTTTTTGCGATGTTTTTACTTTCACGGTCAGGCATCTTTTGCGAAATCAAAAACCCAAAGAAAAGAAATAATCTATATGAAATTAGTAGAAAACTGTATAGAAAAGGCAAAATAAAGTACCCGTGAACTTGGATGAAATCGAAAAATCGGTACATTAAGTACCCGCGAAAATAAATATTCGATTTCAATTTTGTTCTTTTAAAAAGCTGTCAGAATTGAAGGGACATTGAAAATTGCCGAATTTCGTTAAATAAGAAGGTAAGGTGAAAGAGTGCGCATGACCCCATGCAGATGCTGTATACTAAATTGAAGAGGCAGATTGTGATAAGGAGTTGCTGGAAAACTGTTTTCAAAATTGTTTTATTGTAGTTGTCCCATCGATTCACCTGTGCTTTTGCCATTGCTCTCGTAATAATCATATTAGTAGCATGAAAATAATCAGAAGGTTATATGGAGCTGCTGTTATTATGATTTAGTACTGTACATGTACATAACTGATAACATTTTGGAGTTATCGACCTTGTAGCTCGCTCCGTTGAACATGTATTGGCTCAGTAAACTGTTATTACATATATTTATAGTATTCAATAAACAAATTTAAATCGCTATTCCAACTACACACGGAAATGGTCTTCTAGCTACCATAAACATGTACATGTAGATTGATTGTATATTTATGTATGTTTTGAAAGTACGATAAGAATTCAGATCCATGTAAGTACATGTAGTACAATTATACTTGTAACATCTGCTTATCATCTTTTATGATTACTCTATTGCTTAGAATTATCTGTTTTTATTGTCCTGATGATGGCTGAAAAATCGCAGCCAGACCGGACAAAAAACAAACACTAATCGTTCAATAATTGTTTCGAACGCTGTATTTATATTTTTCTAGCTTCACATACATGTGATTACCTTATTGTTTTTATCACATTATATATACATATATAATTTTACTCGATCATGACAAATTAACACTACTTGTGACCACTTGTATATATTTTCGAGGGATACTACATGTATTTACTTCAATATGTGAGTATTTAGCAAAGTGTATCTTATACTTTTGACGGTGTATAGTACTAATGGTAAAGTTAGTTTATAATATTGTCGCCTAGTCGAATAGAGGACAAATACTATGAAGGCACCACATACATTAATTTCTTGCTGGAACAAATGTAGAAGGTAGCAGATCCTCCAAAGATAAAAAATTCTGCCTTTCCCTCGGTCAGATAATTTTAAAAGTTGCGCCTGGCCGTAGATATTCTACATTTTGCCTGACTTTGGTCAGATGGTGTAAAGTTAACTGCCTGACCGAATGAAAAATTGCCTGTTGGGACAGGCGTTAGGCAGATTTCGTGAAGACTGAGAATGCACATTTGAATGCTTAACAAAACAAAAAGATAGAAAATAAGAAATATTTAGAACTTTTGAAGATCATCAAACACTGCATAGAAAAATGTTGAGTTGACTCCGATTCTAAGCACCAGACACTGCGAAGATCATTAACGGAAATTGACAGACCACATTTTTTCTCCTAACACTATAAAGATTTTGAAAGCGTTGTAGACAAGGAAGATTAAAAAACTAATGTTTTTCTGGAACTGCCAAACACAAAAAAGACACTAATTTGGCCTATCGATAAATAAGTAATTCTTCAATACGAATTTTGTAATTTTAGGGACTTTTTATGTCCCATCTACGAAAGTAGAGGGCATATAGTGTTTGCGTGTCCGTTCGTCCGTCTGTCCCAAATGTTGCGAGATGGGGCATTGTCTTTTGGACATATGCTTGTGGTTTTTTTAAATTTTCATTAACTTTCATAATTTTTCTTATGAAACTAAGTAAGGATCATTCTTGTTTTTTGTCTTATCTCCTGGAATTTGAGATTGACATGAGTGATACTCCAAGTTCGGTAATTTTGTTATTTTCTTTATTTCACAAGTACATGTATCAATGTATTTATCAAATAGATGATAAAAAAATTATAAGATATAATAGCATTTTCTTTCAATGTGTATCCTTTCTTGTCCGTCAGTATATAACATGTGAAATAAAAATCATCGACTCGACCAACGGAAAGGTAACCTATATAATTATATCGTTAGCAGATTGTTATAATGTGAAAATTACAATTGAGTAGTATATATTTTCTGCAAAAATATAAAGTCTATCTTTAACCGTCGTCATCGGATGATTCTTGAGCTGTAAGTATTTTTTTCACATCAATAATAAACAATACATTTAAGACAAATAATACTTCTATTTTGGCTATTGTTAAATAAATACTTGTATAAAAAGAACAGAATTCCTGGGTCTCCTCACTGAGAGCAAAGAGTTAGACGAGCGTTATGAATGCGTCCTGTAATCGTCACACATGCGTTAGGCAATCGTCAAGACGCTGGACAAACGCTACAGATAAGTTATGTATAAGTTTGTCGTGTATTACAGATAGTTAGTCTGGCGTTTTTGGTTCCTTCACTGGGTTATATTTTTAACCTTTTTACAGCGACTGCCAACGTGTTACAACGTTTCAACGTGTTCCAACATTTTAGAAAATTATTCGAACGTTCGGCAAATGTTCGCCTAAACGTTTAAGTGTGACAGGGCCAATAAAGAGAGTTACCAAGAAAAAAGGGTGCTTTCAATTTCGTTTTTGTCTCGCTTGCGACTTAAGTCGCTGAAGGCGAGACATAGGTATTACTTTCCGGCGGCGTCGGCGTAAACTTTGTTTGTGAGACTTTTGTGGAAAATGAACTACAAGAAAAGTATAAAAGCTAGGCATCTGATATTTGATATACAGACAGTTGGGCTTATGGTGTACACAACTGGCACCATGCCTTTTGACCCTGACCCCAATTTTATGGTTCAGCAACTCTGTGAACTTAGTTGTTTTTTTGGGCAAAAAAAAACCTTTGTAAGACTTTTGTGGAAAATGAATTTAGTGAAAAGTATAATAGCTAGGCATCTGATATCTGGTATACAGACACCTGGAGTTACGGTCAATGCAACTGACACCAATATCCTGTACCTTTGACACAATTTTCATGGTTCAGTGACTATGGACTTAGATGATTTTGGGGACAATTAAAACTTTTGTGGAAAGTGAATTAAGTTAAAGTATAATAGCTAGGCATCTGATATTTGGTATACAGACATTTGAGGTTTCGGTCTACACAACTGACACCATGTTGTGTGACCCTGACCCCATTTTCACGGTTCAATGAATTTGTGAATGTAGATGATTTTTGGCTGGAAAATGAGTTAAGTGACAAGTATAATATTAAAGCTAGGCATCTGATATTTGGGGATTATGGTATACACAACTGACGTCACCATGTAATGTGACCTTGATTCCATTTTCATGGTTGAATGTCCTAATGAATGTTGGTCTTTTCTCATTGTTTCTCAATAACTATGGTATCTAGAAAAACACTTCAGTCATTTTCGTGGTGGTTAAATGGAAGTCTGTCATCTGTCACATGACCTTGACCTTAACTTTTCTGAAAGCCCAGCTAGACCTTCAATGAGTTCTGTGATGGTGCCGACAGGCAAGACATACTTTAGTGTCAACTCTTGTCTGATCTAGAGAAAAGTGCGCCAAAAAGTGACCAAAAATGGCATATTTTGACACGATTTATTTCCCTTTGCAAAAATGCAGAAAACACCATTTAACTTGGTTTCATGATATTTATTATCAAAATAAAACAAAAAATGACTGAACCAATTGTTCAAAATAATTTTCAAATCAAACTCAAAGTCTGAGCAAGTATAAAGAAAATTTTAGAAATGTTTTTGATTTAAAAAACATTGTAAAACAAAGTAATGCGGTAACATGGAATTTGAATGTTAATTTTGGCTGATAACGTTATCACTGTCTTGCACCTTCTTAAGCAATCAGTGTCATCAGTAAACTTTGGGCATTTGATGACGTATGCACTGACAATTTACGTCAAATTTGACGTCACATTAAATTTCAAATCATGTATTGAATCAACCAATTGTAAGTATTGAAATTTTATATGAATTAAGAAACTCATTTATCATTAGTTGGTATAAACTCGTATAAATATAAGAGCTTTAAGTTTTCTTTAAAAGATTCTTAGAATAAGGATAAGATTTAAACGAAATTCCGGGCAATCAATTTTGCTACACCTGACGCGTGTTTCGTCAATTCAAGACTATATTGTATGGTATGAGCACAGGCATTGTAGCCAAAATAAAAGAAAAAAACCCCAAATAACTGATTCCTTCCTAACTGGACCAAAACTAACACTAAGATCAATCTAGGTCTGTAGTAGGAAGATTCTTGCAGTTCTGACAATTTTGAAATGATTTACAAGAAATGACGTATTCGTCAGTTGACAAAAGTGTTTGTCGGGAATACTCCATCAGCCATGATCAGCAGCGCTAACACTGAACACATTACATAACGTGTTGAAAGTGAAAATCAAAAAAAAAACCAATAAAATTACGCGATGTTTTATAAAAACTGGAACACTCTTAATATTCATTTAGTTTCTGATTGTATTGCTTGACCCTATAATGGGTGTAATTTTGCAATAAAGATATTGCATGTACTATTGTTGTCCATGTCTCTGGTTGTAGTTAGGGAGCGACCATTTGATTTTATGGGGGCATGGTGGAATTTGAAATAAAAGGGCAGGGTGGCAAAAATCCAGAAATTAAAAGGCAGGACAGTGTTTTGAATTAAAAAAAGGCAGGATAGTATTTTTGGCTTAAAAGTACGGAAGCCGAGTGAGGTCATGTGAAAAATTTATTTTTTGTCGTTCCCACAAGATAGTATGTCGTTCCCACAACAAAATATATAATCACATGACCTCATTCAGCTTCCGTAGAAAAGTTTATAGTATCCTTAAAAATAAAAATATTGGCGCGAAGGACGAAGAAAATATTCATAGCCCCCCCCCCCCTAAAAATCAAATGGTTGCTCCCTTTCTTTCAATATAAGGTGGTCACTGTACTTATTGAGCCATTACACTTTACTTTATTTGGTTTTCGTTTATATATTTTATTTTTTCCATATCATTCAATCATTGTACAATCACCTATTAATCATTATATGACATTATAATGTTCATTGTCCAGCCTTTTTAAAGGGGCGATTTGATTTACCAAGTAAACATATCTATCTTATCATTAAACTTTGGACGGACCAGTTCTAATTTTATTTTCGCAACTTCATTACTCTGAAACATTTATTCTTTTTTTGCCCTTTTATGACATTTATATGACATTTATAACGAAGTAAAGCTTCCACATCTTAGAAATAGGTTGAATATCGTACACCGGAAAGAAATTCAGTTGGCTATTTATGATTGATGAAAATACAACAAATATATCGGACAGTCAAGATGTTACGCACATTTCAATGTGAATATATTAAATATCATTTAGTCAATGTGACATGCTTTCAAAAATATCTCAGTTGAAAACATATACATTTGATATCATGTAGAGATCCATATAGATGAAAGTGGTTGTATTCTTGGTATGGACCTATACAATAGTGGCATCACTTAATCCCAAAGTTCTGCTGGCGAAGGCTAAAGTGGACGAATTAAGAGAAGCTCTGCTTGATCTCGAACTTGAGCTTCTAAGGGGTAAATATATATTTTACAGTAAATAAATGAAACGAATCCAGTAAGTTATATCTATAACAGGTTATTTTGGGTCTTTTATCTTTCATTGTTTAAATTTTGGAAACAGAAATATTTTTTTTTTGCTCTCCAAGGCTTAAAAAGTTTGCTACTTGCTCTCCAAATGAAAGAAAAAATGCATAAAACCAGGTTTTACAGAGACAAATTTCCATATTCTAAATATTGCGATCCATAGGTTTGACATGAAAGCATCTACACAAACGAGAAAGGATTTTATAGCCTTTGAACATATGTTTCATTACAAGACAAAAAACTATCAAAGTAATCGTGGACTTTTGCTGAAAAAAAATCTGTTTAAAAGACCTTGAACAACACTTGGCCTTGACCTAAAATTTCCCAATATATATGATATGCAGCTGCTTCTTAAATCTTGTTCCGAAGCCGGTAAAAGTACTTGGGAAGTTAAATAAGTACATGGAAACCTAGACCTTTTATAATTATAGATATATGATTTATATTTTGTTATTTTTTAGATGATTATGGAATTGAAGAATGGGTCGAGGAGGCTGGCGAAAGAATAAGAATTATGACGAACGAATTAGCTAATGCAGAATGGAACTTTGAAACTAATGTCAACAACCAAACACAAGAAGAGGTATAAAGCAATAAAAGTACTTTTATCAATGAATTATTAAAGCAATCACAATCATCAATCTGATTAAAATCAGATGTTAGTTTGGCACCGTTTACTTCGAACATCGTCGGAAACCCACGGCCTCGGCAGCGCTTACGGATAAACATAGTGAGCGGAGTGCAATCGACCCTGGGTACCCGAGGGTGGCTTCGTACTGCACGGAGCCAAACTAACAGCTGATTTTTATCAGAATTCAGTCTTCGAAATTAGGCCGGACCTATTGGAAATATCCAGTTAAAATATGTTCGGTCCAATTAAATTTTGCATTAATTTATATTAAACATACTTATAGGAAAAAAATAGCAAATTTGATGAAAATAGGCATTCGGTCCACCGGAAATCCACTTCATTATTTCTTTGAATGAAATTTTCAGAATCACAAAGATGCATGTATATAAGGAATGGAATTGAAATTTAAACTTTTGTAATCAGTTTTATCGAAACAAATTTATTAAGATACCAGTAAGCTTACTTTTTTTGGTCTTTTTAGCAAATTCGAGTATCTATGAGAACAGCGGTAGAAGCTAAATCTGTAGCACTTGAGGCCAGAGAGAAACAACGCCTTTTACTGGCTAACCCAGAACTGAGACGAAGACTTCGGATATTGGCAAAGTACAGCGATCCGTCCAATGATGAAGTTTTACAGTAGGTATTTTGTTCTATAATGGCGTTTGTCTTTAGGCACGGACCATTTGATTTTCTGGGGGGGGGGCCTGGGATTTTACCTTGAGCCAGGAAATTTTTTTCGCCCGCTTTGCGGGCCAGATTATTTTTTTTCACACACATATTAAGCAAGGAAATTTTGTTGGCAAGATTATTTTTTTTCAATTGGCAAGATTGAAACCAGATTATTTTTTTTCAACCTAGGTGCTGGCCAGATTATTTTTTTTTACTAAAATCAGGGCCGGGAAATTTTTTTCAAAAAAATCCCAGGCCCCCCCCAGGAAATCAAATGGTCCGTGCCTTAGAAACCATGTTTGACTCAAGATTTTGATGTTTTAATTAATTTTAGTTTTTATTTTGGTTTCAAAATGACGGCTGTTGATTCGTAAGCTGTAGAATTGTAAAACTTACTTGTGTAGCCTTTTGCATTCCAACATGTCCAAAATCATTGAAAAGACAAATATTGAGAATTTGAATATACAATATAATACATAGTATTTGAATCACAAAATTGTTATTAAACGATGTTCTGACGCTCAGAGGTCCCTATACATACTAAAAGTTTGCCCTAGTTCAAACTCTACATTTCATAATTTTAGAGAACTTGAACAAACATCAGCTAACATGTTGAACATATATGCCACGGCCACCCTTAAACGAGATGGAAAGACATACAGCATGGAACCAGAACTGTCTAAACTTTTTGCCCAAGAAAGAAACCCAGATTTATTAGAATGGGCCTGGAAAGGATGGAGAGATGCCACCGGGAAGAAGTTAAAAACAATGTACCCAACTTTTATAAAACTACTGAATGAAGGGGCAATAGAAAACGGTAATTTATTATGTTAACAGATGTAGCTGTTGGATGAACTGTTGAGGGTTTCTTTTATAACAAAAGGGTGTAATAACCCAAAGATGTATGCTTTTTGAAATTTTTGGAAAGAGTTTTTCACCTTTTTTCATGATATTGTTTTAGGAGATCTTTAATTAATAGAAAGGTGTGGCGAACAGCATTTTCATCAATATTATTATGGGTCCAACTTCATATAAGGATTGATTTTTAAATTTTTTATGAGTTTTTTTTTACACATAAACATATAATAGCAAAATATCAAAATAAGCTTGCGAGGTTTTCAGATGCTTTGTATCGTTTATGCATGCTTAAGCCCCCCCCCCAAAATATGTATGAGTTTCATAATACTCCAACCTACCATTTTTTTTCGTGTCTACCCTGCCATTTTTATTGCTAAAGCACCGTTAAACTTTAATTCCACTCTCCATTTACGCAAGGTAAAAAGAAGATGTACAAAAAAAATATTAATGTCAACCTACCTAGCTATTTTATTCAGACATGTAATAGGAAACACACATACTTTTATTTGATTGGCAAAACATAATATTTAAAGTTGAATTTATTATTCTAAGGCTACAAGGACTATGGCGAAGCCTGGAGATCGTCACAGTTTGACGATACATCAGAATTGATGAAAATGTGTGCTGAGCTTTGGGCCCAGGTTGAACCTCTCTATCTAAAACTCCATACATATGTCAGAATGAAGCTGAAACAGTACTACTCTAGAGAATACCCACATTATAATTTCCCCACGGACGGAACAATACCAGCCCATTTATTAGGTAATGTCTAACTAGCGTTTGTATAATTCAAAATTGGAAGACTATAACACAGTTTCTTTGTATTGCATTTGGTGTTGATAGTACCTTTCTTATCTATTTATCTAGTCATACTTTGTGTTTGTATCTACAGTCTTTTGGCTATGTGTTATATCAAACTTTTAATTATAAATTTCAACTCATGTCCTGATTTCAGCTGAAATATCGCCAACAGGGCATTAAGCAAACTACAACGATCAATCAAGTTCTGTTCCCCCTATAATTTGTTGTTTGTTTCTGCATTTTGGTGGACTCGTTTTATAAATTACTATAGTATTGCACCCTATTTACTATACAAATCTTTTTCCTACAGTCGAGGTTCCAAGATGTTTAAACTTTCAACTATAGGATATATTCTAAAATATGCTTAGAACATTGTCTCCAGTCTTTTTGTTATCGTCCATCCTCAGAATCTGCGTAGATGTCGAGAATTGTATTTACATGCTGATTTAAATCTTCTCAAACAATAGAGTTTTCTTTATTCTGTTTCTCTAGGTAATATGTGGGCTCAAAATTGGGAAGAAATCTACAGTATTGTTAAGCCTTATCCCAGTGTTCAAGAAGTTGACGTTACAGATGAGATGGTCAAACAAAATTATACTGTGAACAAACTTTTTACTATGGCCGAGGAATTCTACACATCCTTGGGTCTGGAGCCGATGACAGACACTTTCTGGGAAAAGTCTATGTTTGTGCGGCCTCCTGGTCGGGAAGTCCAGTGCCACGCGTCTGCATCAGATTTTGCGACACGCGAAGGAAAACAAAATAGAAACAAAGATGACTTTAGGTACTTAGAATAATGGATGCAAACTCGGAACAAAGTCAAAATGACCCATCTATTCGGATTCCCGAATTAGTTTCACAATTAGGTTAATATCTACCATGTTAATTGATATACACGTACAAATGTATCTTGTTTAATTGCTTTTTTGTCAAAGAAATGTAACTCTTTAGATTTGCATTTTGTAAAGGAAGAAGCATAGAGGTACATATTTGGCATTCACATGGGAAAATTCCGAAAAAGACATGGATAAAACCAGTTGACATGAACGAGAACAGCACGAAGAAACCTACATATAAAAACATAATAAATGAGATAGCAATCAACGATGCAAACTCAAGTCCTACGAGAGTCAGTCATTATTTAATTCTGGTTGTGACACACCCGTCACATTGAATTCTCATGAATTGATTATTATACAAAATTTTCGGTATTTCTATCATTTTACATGATTTGTGAGGCAATCAAATGTAAAAACACCAACGATTCGTTAGAAAATAAAATATTAAAACGACCTAAACAGCATGAAGAACTAAATCTTTAATATCAATTACAACCATTTTAAAACTTGAATCCAATCTTTATTCAGGATAAAGATGTGCACAGAAATTGACGTATCCTACTTTGAAACAATACACCACGAAATGGGACACATCCAGTATTTTATGGAATACCGAGACCAGCCCATGGAATACCGGTCCGGGGCAAACTCAGCTTTCCACGAGGCTATAGGTGATACCATTTCCCTGTCTGTCCTCACAGATAAACATCTGAAGACAGTGGGGCTTAAACAAGACACAGATTTCAATGTACATTTACAGTACAGTAAGTGATATCTGCCAATTAGATATTTTTTTACTGATGTCTAAATAATGGGTCTTATCTGTACAAGATCCTCCTAATTTCTGATAGAGATGCACACCTTATAAAAAGTGGTTAAATATTTTCTAAAAAATGATATTTTATTACAGAAAACTTAAAGGAAATTTAGGGAAAAAATCATGCACATATACATGAGTTAATAGTAGTATAAACGATGTATATACTAGCATTTTTATATAAACGATGTATATACTAGCATTTTTATATAAACGATGTATATACTAGCATTTTTATATAAACGATGTATTTTTATATAAACGATGTATTTTTATATAAACGATGTATATACTAGCATTTTTATATAAACGATGTACATGTATATACTAGCATTTTTATATAAACGATGTACATGTATATACTAGCATTTTTAAAGATGGGAAACCAGGCCGATGATATTATTGTATGGCTTTTTGAGGTTTTGAACCTTTAACTAGAAAAAAAATGTAAATAAGATTTAATTTTGTCTTTTTCAGTGCAAGACATAAATATATTGATGAAAAGGGCCCTGTTTAAGATATCTTTTCTACCGTTTGGATATATGATAGATATGTGGCGATTCAAAGTCTTTGATGGTTCCATTACTGAGCAAAACTTTAATCGAGAATGGTGGAAACATAGGTAAGAATAATTGAAATTCATATCTTAGGACTAACCAGGTTATATTAACCAACTTCAGAAGGATCAAAATGTTAAAGAGACTTAATCTAAAAAAAGAAATAAGTTTAAAATTCGCCAAAAGACGGTTATAGATAATAGTTCAATGGAATTCTTATTGTCATATTTAGTTAACAAATTTGTAAATCAAAGAAAAAAAGCTTTGATCAGTGTACAATCATCGACCTGTATATACTAATATTCAAGTTTATGCTGCAATCCTCTCTTGCGCAGTATAAAGAACTTACTGAAACATTGGTCAACGAATCTAATTGCGCTTACATATGTGAATAAGATTCTTGTGCATAATGTACTTCCAGAGTTATCTGAGATTAAATATTAAAATTAGAATAAATACAAATGACAACAAAGTTCCAGACAATAAATTTTGCTACGCCTGACGCGCGTTTCGTCTATTCAAGACTCATCAGAGGCGCTCTACCAAAAATATAGAAAAAGCCAAACACTGTATGAATATGAAGAGCATAGAACAGTATAACCAAAAATACCAAACTGTGGAACCAATTATTACTAAGATATTCAACCTATGTCTGGGGTAGGAAGAACCTTAGGGTTTAGACAATTTTGAAATTTAGACGGATAATTTGAAGCTTTGATGTATTCTCCAACTCAAAAGTGTTGGTGCCGGAGCGGGGTAACCTCGGGGAATTTAAACTCCACCAGCAGTGCTAACCTTCACGTGTGTTCGAAATACAAATGACAACAAAGTTCCAGACAATAAATTTTGCTACGCCTGACGCGCGTTTCGTCTATTCAAGACTCATCAGAGGCGCTCTACCAAAAATATAGAAAAAGCCAAACACTGTATGAATATGAAGAGCATAGAACAGTATAACCAAAAAGACCAAACTGTGGAACCAATTATTACTAAGATATTCAACCTATGTCTGGGGTAGGAAGAACCTTAGGGTTTAGACAATTTTGAAATTTAGACGGATAATTTGAAGCTTTGATGTATTCTCCAACTCAAAAGTGTTGGTGCCGGAGCGGGGTAACCTCGGGGAATTTAAACTCCACCAGCAGTGCTAACCTTCACGTGTGTTCGAAATACAAATGACAACAAAGTTCCAGACAATAAATTTTGCTACGCCTGACGCGCGTTTCGTCTATTCAAGACTCATCAGAGGCGCTCTACCAAAAATATAGAAAAAGCCAAACACTGTATGAATATGAAGAGCATAGAACAGTATAACCAAAAATACCAAACTGTGGAACCAATTATTACTAAGATATTCAACCTATGTCTGGGGTAGGAAGAACCTTAGGGTTTAGACAATTTTGAAATTTAGACGGATAATTTGAAGCTTTGATGTATTCTCCAACTCAAAAGTGTTGGTGCCGGAGCGGGGTAACCTCGGGGAATTTAAACTCCACCAGCAGTGCTAACCTTCACGTGTGTTCGAAATACAAATGACAACAAAGTTCCAGACAATAAATTTTGCTACGCCTGACGCGCGTTTCGTCTATTCAAGACTCATCAGAGGCGCTCTACCAAAAATATAGAAAAAGCCAAACACTGTATGAATATGAAGAGCATAGAACAGTATAACCAAAAATACCAAACTGTGGAACCAATTATTACTAAGATATTCAACCTATGTCTGGGGTAGGAAGAACCTTAGGGTTTAGACAATTTTGAAATTTAGACGGATAATTTGAAGCTTTGATGTATTCTCCAACTCAAAAGTGTTGGTGCCGGAGCGGGGTAACCTCGGGGAATTTAAACTCCACCAGCAGTGCTAACCTTCACGTGTGTTCGAAATACAAATGACAACAAAGTTCCAGACAATAAATTTTGCTACGCCTGACGCGCGTTTCGTCTATTCAAGACTCATCAGAGGCGCTCTACCAAAAATATAGAAAAAGCCAAACACTGTATGAATATGAAGAGCATAGAACAGTATAACCAAAAATACCAAACTGTGGAACCAATTATTACTAAGATATTCAACCTATGTCTGGGGTAGGAAGAACCTTAGGGTTTAGACAATTTTGAAATTTAGACGGATAATTTGAAGCTTTGATGTATTCTCCAACTCAAAAGTGTTGGTGCCGGAGCGGGGTAACCTCGGGGAATTTAAACTCCACCAGCAGTGCTAACCTTCACGTGTGTTCGAAATACAAATGACAACAAAGTTCCAGACAATAAATTTTGCTACGCCTGACGCGCGTTTCGTCTATTCAAGACTCATCAGAGGCGCTCTACCAAAAATATAGAAAAAGCCAAACACTGTATGAATATGAAGAGCATAGAACAGTATAACCAAAAAGACCAAACTGTGGAACCAATTATTACTAAGATATTCAACCTATGTCTGGGGTAGGAAGAACCTTAGGGTTTAGACAATTTTGAAATTTAGACGGATAATTTGAAGCTTTGATGTATTCTCCAACTCAAAAGTGTTGGTGCCGGAGCGGGGTAACCTCGGGGAATTTAAACTCCACCAGCAGTGCTAACCTTCACGTGTGTTCGAAATACAAATGACAACAAAGTTCCAGACAATAAATTTTGCTACGCCTGACGCGCGTTTCGTCTATTCAAGACTCATCAGAGGCGCTCTACCAAAAATATAGAAAAAGCCAAACACTGTATGAATATGAAGAGCATAGAACAGTATAACCAAAAATACCAAACTGTGGAACCAATTATTACTAAGATATTCAACCTATGTCTGGGGTAGGAAGAACCTTAGGGTTTAGACAATTTTGAAATTTAGACGGATAATTTGAAGCTTTGATGTATTCTCCAACTCAAAAGTGTTGGTGCCGGAGCGGGGTAACCTCGGGGAATTTAAACTCCACCAGCAGTGCTAACCTTCACGTGTGTTCGAAATACAAATGACAACAAAGTTCCAGACAATAAATTTTGCTACGCCTGACGCGCGTTTCGTCTATTCAAGACTCATCAGAGGCGCTCTACCAAAAATATAGAAAAAGCCAAACACTGTATGAATATGAAGAGCATAGAACAGTATAACCAAAAATACCAAACTGTGGAACCAATTATTACTAAGATATTCAACCTATGTCTGGGGTAGGAAGAACCTTAGGGTTTAGACAATTTTGAAATTTAGACGGATAATTTGAAGCTTTGATGTATTCTCCAACTCAAAAGTGTTGGTGCCGGAGCGGGGTAACCTCGGGGAATTTAAACTCCACCAGCAGTGCTAACCTTCACGTGTGTTCGAAATACAAATGACAACAAAGTTCCAGACAATAAATTTTGCTACGCCTGACGCGCGTTTCGTCTATTCAAGACTCATCAGAGGCGCTCTACCAAAAATATAGAAAAAGCCAAACACTGTATGAATATGAAGAGCATAGAACAGTATAACCAAAAATACCAAACTGTGGAACCAATTATTACTAAGATATTCAACCTATGTCTGGGGTAGGAAGAACCTTAGGGTTTAGACAATTTTGAAATTTAGACGGATAATTTGAAGCTTTGATGTATTCTCCAACTCAAAAGTGTTGGTGCCGGAGCGGGGTAACCTCGGGGAATTTAAACTCCACCAGCAGTGCTAACCTTCACGTGTGTTCAAAATACAAATGACAACAAAGTTCCAGACAATAAATTTTGCTACGCCTGACGCGCGTTTCGTCTATTCAAGACTCATCAGAGGCGCTCTACCAAAAATATAGAAAAAGCCAAACACTGTATGAATATGAAGAGCATAGAACAGTATAACCAAAAATACCAAACTGTGGAACCAATTATTACTAAGATATTCAACCTATGTCTGGGGTAGGAAGAACCTTAGGGTTTAGACAATTTTGAAATTTAGACGGATAATTTGAAGCTTTGATGTATTCTCCAACTCAAAAGTGTTGGTGCCGGAGCGGGGTAACCTCGGGGAATTTAAACTCCACCAGCAGTGCTAACCTTCACGTGTGTTCGAAATACAAATGACAACAAAGTTCCAAATTAAGTTCCAAGCAGTAAATTTTGTTTTGCTTGACGCGCGTTTCGTAGATATTCACTCTCTGTACATATGGAAATAGCTTTGTACTGTAGCTTGACTTAATTTGTCAAATAATTTTGATAATTAAGTTAAAATGCCAAACATTAGATAATCATGAGGAGCATAAAACAATAAATCCAAAATACGCAAGAACTGGAACTCAAATTATACGTGATCAACCCCTGATTTTGGTAGGGATAATTTATAAACTTTGATGTATTCTTCAACACAAAAGTGTCGAGGCCGGATCAGGCGTTATACCTCGAGGTATAAAAACGCAAAATCAGCGCTATAGGTGACCATCACGTATGATAGAAATTAAAAATTACAACAAAGTTGGCCAAATTAAAGGCATTAAATGAAAAAAGTTAATAGTCAAAGATTCCCTGCTCTAACGCTTTTCTTTTCCAAACTCTTTTTCTTTGACGAATCCCAACATGATCAAATAACGTTAGTTAACCGTTCTTTAGCTTGTCAGTTAATTGTAGGATTTGATTATCATTACAGTTGACTTTCAACATGATTTTACTTTGGTACATGGCATATTATATTTTCTAGGTTAGAATACCAAGGCTTATCATCCCCTGTGACTAGATCGGAAGAGGATTTTGACCCAGGGGCAAAGTTTCACATACCTTCCAACTCTCCGTACATATGGTAATATCAATAATTCATTGTACTGTAACTTGACTTTATTGTCAATTAATTTTCATAAAAAAGCTTACCACAAGATTAACACTTTTTGATAAGAGGCGAACATGCATGGTTATTGAAATATTCTGAAAATTATTGATGAAATTTATTCTAATTCAATTAGAAATAAGTCACTCTATTCCTTTTTTTCCAGGTGATCCTTTGTTTATAAAATATTTTTGACTTGCTTCTTATTCATGGTAGAAAAAAGGTAAATTTTGAACTACCTTCTCATTTTCTTAGTTTGGGATCGGTAAAAAATACAGTTTTTAGCTATTGAGCTATATTGCCATCGCTAAGCATCCGTCGTTCGTCTGTTAACTTTTATCACTATAGGGATTGCTTTCAAACTTTGTACACTTGGTCTTAAGGTTGTACTATACCAAGTTTGAAATATATATACACATTGACCAACTTACATGGCCGCAGTGTTTAACTTTGCGGATCAAGTATACGCCGTTGCTGTGTACTTTCTCTTAAATGTGTTTTTTATTCTTACTAGTTTCTTTAATGTTACTTGCAAGGTACATGTATACCATATTGCACTTTAGGTAAGATTAAAGAAGCTTTATGATATGAGATCGGATGAGCGGTTCAGGGTCCTGTGAGCCTTTTAGTTCATAATTCATAATGATAGGCAAATGAAGATGTTTTACCAATGTGTTTTGTTATACGAAAAAAAGTATAATTGCCATCAACAAACGACTGGAATTTGTGTATGGTGAACTTGCATGGCTCGATAACATGTTCTTGTCCTGTTTGTAGCTACTTTATCAGCTTTATTGTACAGTTCCAAATGTACGAGTCCCTATGTAAAGAGAGCGGACATACTGGTTCGTTACATACATGTGACTTCTACAGATCAAAAGAAGCCGGACAGAAACTTCAGTGAGTTTGTTACCTATAGTAAAATGTAAAATATTTGTTTAAGAAGGGGGGTCTATCTTTTACTATTTCAGAACTGGATTTGATTTAGATGCATTTTATTTAAGACCTTGGGCCGATTGTAGAACGGCGAGAAGCGCGTACTGGCATGTTGAAGGCTGTTGATGGTTTTTGTAATTTACAATTTGTTATGTGAGCTGTGTCGCCTACACTTATTCCAAATCTCATCATTTTCTATTTATACCCCCACTCGTAGGAGAGGGGGCTATATTGCAATCACTTTGTCCGTCCGGTACAATATCTCGGCTTCTACTGAAAGGAATGATTTCAAATTTGGTAGACAGCTTTAGCATGATGGGATGTACATTTTCTCTACTTTCAATGGTCAGTCGATGATCTACTTCCTGTTTCCCGAGTCGACTTGAGACTATTTTAGGGGTAAAAAATCGAAAAAAAATTTGTAACAGATTTCTCGGCTTCTACTGAAGGGATTAATTTTTAATTTGGTACGCAGCTTAAGCATGATGAGTTGTACTGTGCCCCCTTTCCAAGTCAGTCGGTCAACGCTTCCTGTTTTCTAAATGGTCGAGTGGTGGTATGCTCCGCACGACCCCTTGTTATATCTATTCTGAAAATCCCATTCGAAATTATCATGTTTATATAGCATACCATAAGGTTTCGTGTAATTAAAAACCAATTCTTATGTCCTATATATAAACCAGTATAAAGAAATTAAGGATTTTCTAATGAAACTTGGTCATAAAGATTTTTCAAATGGAAGTAATACTATGTCAAAACATGACAATTTGGTGCTTCGAAATTTTCAAGAAGTATGTTTTTTTTCATGTGCCAAATTTTCAAAAGAATCTTTACAAATAGTTTGTTTTCAATCATTTATTAAAAATCTAATAACTTCTGTAGGTCATTTCTCAAACTTGGAATGAGTCGACCCTGGCGTGATGCTTTAGAAACATTGACTGGGAGCAGAGACGTCAAAACGGAATCTATCATTGAATACTTCAAACCTTTATCCAATTGGTTAGATCGTCAGCTAGAAGGGGAACAGCAAGGCTGGGAGAAAGCTCAAATAAACTTTCAATAAAACTTGGTTTCAGTAAAATACTTTATTTTTTACATGGGAATTATGCCCCCTTCTGAAATCTTCTGATTCTGAGTCTTGTTTTCTTGTTGAAATGACGTAATGTCCTTACATATGAGCAGACCAGAACCCAATTTCATAAAAAAAGTCTTATTTAATGATTTCTTGATCTTTACATATTATCAATAGGAATTCCCCATACTAAAATTATGATTAGTTTGTGAAACTCTCAAATTTGTGAAAATACTTTGATGTGAGCTATTTTATGAGACTTTTTACATTCGTGTACCCCTTTGGCACCTCTTTACTTCTTTCTTGGTTTGTTTAGCACATGCTTTCAATGTTTAAATTTGTCCAAATTTAGGGAGTTCAAAACTGTCAGCTGTCAACAGACGTTGCTTTTATTTGTCTTTTCTTTCGAGACTTTTGAGATTGGTCATCCCTGTTTGGCAATTCTGTTGTAATACCTTAATCTACGAGTCACAATAGCAATCACTGCTATCGCATGGAATCATATAAAAATCAGACCTAAAAATGTCAAATATGAGAGATTCCGATGTTAACCAAATTCCACATTTTCCAGTGGAAAATATTCAATGTATTTGTGTTAAATGATCAAGGCAGGGAAAGTGAGCAAAGGCATGACAAAAACTGCAGACGATAAACAGTAAAAACAGAATGTATTTTTGCAATTTTGTTGTTTATAACAAACAAGTTCAAACAGAAAATTTTGAGTTGCAACAATTTTCAAATAATGATTGTCATTTAGTCGTTTAAACTTTTTTCTTGTCTAAAGCCACTTAGTTCCTCTGACCCATGAATGTTTCATGATATCAGTTACATTTTTTTTATTAAATTCAGTTTTTGGTAAAAAAAGGAGACTATTAAATTTACACATAATACTGAGAAAGAATTGATTCATTTTGAAATTTAGCAAAGTTTTTCCTCCTATAGACATTAATGTTCTTTTCAAGCCACCAGAATGACGCCTGTTTTCTCAGCATCAAAGAGTTCTCCTTGTCGTGTGCGAATCCATTCTTTTCCATCACATCTATTACATATGACAAAGGTTTATTATTCACGTGACTGACCCCACCCTGTCCTGGTACGGCCCAACTTAATATAATTCCTTCTTTGGCATGTCTGAATATGTTATCCAGATAGATGTTTTCATACTTTGGAGGTATATGTTCTGCAACTTCTAACGACATGACCCAATCGTAGATGGGGATGCCGTACTGAGGTATTGTCAAATCTAGAAACTTGACACGTCCTTCGCTTGTTTCCTCACAAAATGGAGCACCGTCGTATGAATCGTAAAGTGCGACCTCTCCAAGCTTGAGAAATTCTCGCTTATAAGCACCAGGGCCGTCACCAAAGCTACCCACACGCTTGCCCTTGAGGAACTTTGAAAGAGCTGGGAGTATCTTCTTGTCAGTTTTGTGTTCCCCCGTGGATTCTAGACTAAGATGTTTGCACCATCCACCATGTTCATTTACACCACTACGTTTTGCCTGCAAATAACGTTTGAATCGTGTTAAAATTTACAAGAAAAATGATAATGTTCATATTTGTGTTTGTAATCACAAAATGAAGAGATTACATGAAATGACATATTAGATTTTTACGCAGCAATCAAGGCAATCCTCTGTTGTGTCCGATTCCTTGTGATTAAAAAATCTGTTTGATTAAATGTGTCAAACGAAAGAAATGAGAAACTTCAATGCCTTCCTCCTTCAAATTTTGTCAGACAGAAAAAAACCCAACTTGAGTAAAAAGAACCAATCCGCAAACGAACGTGTCACATATATGCATGGTTTCACCTCCCGTTTGCGATTTTCCATTTCTCTGACGTACCGTTGCCTTATTTTGTTTTTCGTTTTATATATTTGAAATAGTTTTGCCTTTATTTTTTGAATTAAAATAATGTTTTTCGCGCATTATGTAAGCCATGATAAGATTACAAAGATCTTACAACTTCACAGATATCTAACAAGTAGCGCTTAATCTGTGAAACGAGTGAGTTAAAAAGTACATTGGTTTCAATAAAAATAACGATTTCATGGATTTCATTAGTTTTATGACATTATTATAATATAGGTTTTTGATTATATTGGGGTTTTTTTCAGTTCAAGCCGCCCAAGGTTGGTGGTTTCCTCCAGTTTCCTCCACCATTAAAACTGACCGCCCCATATGACCCAGGTGCGTCGAAAAGGGCGTTAAACCCTCACAAACAAACAAGTTCAACCCAACACAGTATTACTCTTATGGTGGTAGTATGTGGAGACTAACTTACTATCTTGCATCTAATTAAAGAAACTTTTTTAAAGCCAAATAAAATCGTGTGTTACTGGTTTCCCTACCGTCCCTAGTTTTTCATATCGACCCTAGACTTTTTAATTATTGCCACCGTAACACTTTAACTCTGCTGCCCATTTACTCAAGGTAAAAAAATGTAAAAAGATAAAAATTATTGCCTACCTACCGAGTCCGACTCTATTTTTTTCGAGCATGAAACCAGAAACACACATACTTTTTTGGCCAAACAATACAGACTTTGCAGCCAAGGCCAGAAATGGTAACAAATATACAGAAATATCTTATTTACAATAATTCATTGCCTAAAGCTGATAAAAATGCTACCAATATTTTGTAGATCAGCATTTTTTAGTTTTACCTCGCACTGCATTTGGCCAACTTGTTTACTCATTTCATTCAACTGCCTTGAGAGGTTGTTCCGAATTTCAGCGACTTCATTTGCTATTTTTGAAGTATCTCCTTTGTCAAGTTGGTAGTATCGGATGGTTGGCTGCGATACCACGTGATCTCTGATTGACAACCGGGTAGCAGAGTAGAAGAGTAGTGCAACGTTGACAAAACATAGGAATGAAACCGTGTACTTGTTCCATGGCAGTCTGATCAAATTCATCTCATTGACATCATTCGTTGAGTTTGGTAATGATCCTACAATGTATAGTTGTCAGTGTTTATAATGAATACTGGTTATTGAAGATGCACAACTAGAGTATAACTAATAGGTTGTTCTTAAAGCTTTGTCAGAATATATTTTATGTACTTTCGGTATCAAATACAAACGTTGATGAATGAAAATGCATATTATTAGAATCGTATTATACCTTTTACAGGAGTAAAATTTTCATAAGAATTACATGTATCCTGCATAATTCTTATGAAATGTAGTATCCTGCATAATTCTTATGAAATGTAATTCCCATCAAGGTATACTATATCATAATTTATTCTCAAATTCTTTCATATTACAAAAGAAAGTTCCAGGAAAGGACAAGGTACAATAAGGGCCTTTTTTGCCCCCCCCCCCCTTTACTTCAAGAAAAAATAAATCCAATGTAAATTACAAAACTATTTTAAAAGTTTTGGGTAAGATGGTTGACCATTCTAACTATATCTAGTATTGTTTATAATATACTCTGTTTTTTAATCTTATAGGGGCCTTATATAGGACAAAAGTAACCAAATCAGAGAAAAATATAATTTTTCATGCTTATTTAGTTATTTTCAATTGTCAGCGACAACGCAGACCATTGATTTTTCAAGTTCAACTGATTTATAATCATTTTAGAGTGAAATTTAAAATTCAAAAACAATAACTGTGGTCTAAGTAGTAGTTGGCATCTAAAAAAATGATTTGCCAAATTTGCCAATTTGCCAAAAATCGTAAAAAGTTGTCATGTTATACATGGCATTTCTAGGAAATAACATGTAACATTCTAAAAAAACTAAATTTAGTTGTAAGTGCTTTTCATTCATTTGACCTATTGAATAACAATATAACTTTTCTCTATGTCAATGCTCAACTTTTCAGTCTTACAGGGGGTGGCAAATATGGGCCTTACCGTACCTTGTCCTTTGTGTAGCGAAAATAGAAAATAAAATAAATTAAATATTGTCATAGTCAAAACCTTTAAAAAATGGATCAAATTACAGAAATGTTCGGATATCGTTTAACAGGAAGTAGGTGACTAACAGGCATAAAACTGAATCATGTTATGGGACCTCATGCTGATGCTGCAGACTAAATATCAAAAGGCTTGATAAGTAGTTGCAGAGAAATCTGTTGCAAAACTTTTCTACCATTGACCATTAATGTAAAAAAAATAACTAAGTCGGTAAACAGGAAGAAGATGAGACCGACCTGAAATCAATCCCACTATAAGGGATCTCTTGTTGATGCTCCATACCAAATATCAAAAGACTGTGGTAAGTAGTTGCAGAGAAAACGTACGAAAATTTTCTACCATTGACCATTAATCATGTCTACGATTTACTAAGTCGGTAAACGGAAGTAAATGAGCCTCAGACCTTGACATTAAATTCCACGTTTCGGGACCTTAGCTAGGCTGATAGATGCTGTATACTAAATATATCAAAAGTCTATGATAAGTAGCTGCTTAGAAAACTAGTGTAACAAAATTATTTTAAGACATTCACCATTTCATAATTCGGATATATCCAACCAAAAATTAGTTGTGACGGTTCTGACCTATTTGGGCGTTTATAAAAACAAAATTGACCTATTTGTGCGTTTATAAAAAAACAAAATTGACCTCTTTGTGCTTTTATAGAAACAAAATTGACCTATTTGTGCGTTTATAGAAACAAAATTGATTAATACAAAAAGAATATAAAGAATAGATAAGACAAAACTTAAATTCAATAATTCATTTTACTCTGGAAAATTTATGACACTTCATGAAAAGATAGGTATACTATTTTAAATCGAGGTTTGTCAAAAGCACCTCAATATTTTAACGCGGTGTCATTCAATATAACAATAAGGAATTATTAAAGTCCAATAGATAATAGGGTAATCCAACGCTTTTGAAAACTGTAATAAAAACGCTTTAAACAAATTCTATATCTGTCAACTGAACGTAACACTACAAAGCCTGTGCTTACATGTTCACTTTTACATGAATAATATAATTTATCTTTTGTTGGTCTAAACAAAATTTTTACGAATTCAACGACATGTTTTCTTTGTGCCCGAAGAAAAAACAAAAAATGACAAAAGCTTGATTAGATCAAGATTTATGACCTAGTAACATGAGTGAAGCGACCTTAAAATACAAGCATTTTACATCCCTGTTTCAACCAGTTTTGACAATTTCATATACTTATAGTACCGATACACACCATAAGAGCAAAGTCAGGCATTTTTTTTTCACAAAAAAAAAAGAATACTAGTAGTATAAAGGTCCTGCAAAATTTTCTGCGGTCAGGCACAATTTTTTAAACTACCTGTCCTAACCAAACGACAGAAAAAAAGTTTTCAACTTTCGCAGTGACAGTAATCCAAGCAGGTTAAAGCATTGTACAACGCACAAAAGTGAAACATGCTTACACACAATTTGGTTGTACATTATTTCGCTGCATTGTAAAATACTTTTTTGTGTAGTTAGCTAGTAATCCTGTATGGATTTTTTTTAGGGTTGCAACTTTAAGATTAATACACACGCTTACTCCGGCTTTCCATACACGCTCAGTCTGAAATCTGCTTTTGATAAGCGAAACTAAAGCATTTCATGTTTCTTAGTTTCATTTTTGTTTTTGTTTTAACAGAAAGTAGTTCAATCTCACCTTATTTTATTGTACGAATAGCGTTTCAAATGTCCATTTACACCACACAAATCTGAAATATAACAATTCTATTAAATAGTCTCGTTGAACCGTAAAATAATGGCTGAATACTCAATAAGGTTATTTAACTTGGTGCCGGGTGAATTGCTTTACAAAATTACACTGTATTTGTTTTATCTTTTTAGAAAATTACACTGTACACAAAACACCCAGAATGGTTAGCTACATACCAGAGAAGTGAACATATACATGATATATACCTAGCATGGTTTACAGGACATATTCGTTTTGCCCGTAGAAATACCAATAGCTCAGATAACATCAATGGTTTTTAGACCGATAAAAATTACCTTAATCAAATCGTACACTTTTTATTAGATCTAGTTATGAATAATTGATATCGATTTGAAATTATCACCTCAATGAACCAACACATCCAAGCGTTACGACATATGGAAAAGTTTTTCACCTTAATGGTGCTTAAGCAAAATGGCAATAAAAATGTTAGGGGAGGCATAAAAAAAGGAAGGGTTTGGTAACACAAATGTTTTTTTTCTTTTTGTCTAAGCATTAGAAATTCGAGCACAGTTGTTGGGTTCTTGTAACGAATTAAATATCAGCTTCCATAGATAAATAACGAGAACAGGACAACATGTAATTAAACACGGAAAACTTCATTAGACTAGGAGGAGGGGGATTATTTAAAAAAAACTGCCAGCCCCCCCCCCCCCCTCTCAGTAGTCTCTGGGGATCTAAAAAAGTCCAAGTGACCAAAAACTCCAGAAAGACGACATGATTACCTGGACTTCCGACTACCCTCTCAGTAGCTGCGGTTCCGTATCTCTTAATGGTCCTTTTTGAAATTTTCTGATTTGGCGGAATCTATGGTCCGCAAAAATAAAAAAAAATAAATGGGGCTTGTCAAGGGGGGGGGGTACCAATATCCCATATCCCTATAAATTTTTCATCAAATATCCTGTATCCCCAAAAGTGTTTTTTCAGTATCCCATATCCCTGTAAATAATATTGACAAAAATATCCAATATCCCAGTAAATTTTGCCTCAAATGTCCCGTATCCCACTAAGAAAATGTGTGAATATCCCATATCCCAATATACCCTAAACAAGCCTCAAAAGGGCCATCAAGAGCTACGAACCGCAGATCCCCTTTCAGAATCAAATTGTCGTCCCCTTATAATTAAATTGTGAAACAAGTAAAGTGTCGTGTTCCGACAGCACGTTTGACACCGAAATTGCTGAAACAGGGTTATGTTGCTCCACGGTTGCTGCAGCTGTCTTCACTCAAGAATTTTTACGGTAGACACCGTGCACTCATAGACAAATATGGTATTTCTAATGAGTGCAGATATTGGTTTGTCGAAGAAATTTGTTTTGTCCTCCTTTCCCAGACTTGACACACTGAATTGGAAATTAGCAACACGACGGCGGACGGGTGTGCTATAGCAGGCAGGAACGGCCACCTGAGTTCACTCTTGTCACGACTTGTTTTCGCGTTGTTGATTTCCGTTCGGTTGAATTTGTGTTTCGTGTTTCTTCGTGCTGTTTTTGTTCGTGTTTACCGGTTTCGTCGTTGCCTTTACGGACTTTTGACACATGAATACCTCATTGATGCCTCTATGCTTTTTGGCACAGAATTTTTAACAGGAAATGCCAACTAAGGCCAGTAAGGCCTTAGTAAGGGGACAACCGATTCTGAGGGGGGGGGGGCTGGCAGTTAAGGTCGAGCCAGAATATTTATTATCAATATTTTCCGGGTCAGAAAATTTATTTTTCGCCGAAGCGGCAAGAATATTTATTTTTTATATACTATAATATACTATGGGATCTGGGGCCAGGATATTTATTTTATTTTCTTGGGGGTGAGGGCCAGAATATTTATTTTCAGCTTTGGCCAGGCCAGAATATTTATTACAAAAACTGCCCCCCCCTCAGAATTAAATGGTCGTCCCTTAAAGTAAAAATCTTCTGTCAATATTATTTGACTTTTAACTCGTGTCAAATTTATTTAAGTAATAAAGAAAAGGAACACGTGGAGCTGAGAGTGTGACGATGGGGTGCCAGTGATGCGGCGCTGTTGCCTCGGGATAAAACTTATTTCATGGCCCATCGGCTAATCAAAACTTCGTAAACTTTCTCTACATGTCTTTTAAAATAAAGGCCGATATAGATTATCTTTAAACAAAGTTCTTTTCTTTAAATAATTTTCAGTTTCAATGTATATTATTACCCACTTGTCTTTTCTTGAATGAGCGCTATTGTGACGTCAACGGATATGACGTTCTTATAAAGATTGATCTAAAACTAAGAAGCAGAGGTACCAATAAGTTTATATAAACCCGGGCCAATATTCATAAGTGTGCATGTGTCCCCATCGATAACGGATTATAAAATATATTCTTATAATTGAATATAGATAATTTTTCCCCCCAATTTTTTTTTTTAAATTACCGAATGTCACGAAATCAATAAATGAAAAAAAATTATAAGATTTCACTGTAATTAATTTTTGGTTTACTTTATAGAAGCACAAACTAAAAAATGTTCATGGTGCACATTTTACACAATCCGCTTCGCAGGTTATTCAACTGATGTGCAGAATAATAATAAGGTGTAGTTACTGATCCGACATTTTTTTTTGTGTTTTTGTCTTTGTTTTGTTATGTTGCATATTTTTTATTAACAGAAAGAAGTTCAAACATACCTTAATCTATTTTTACTTTTTCGAATATCCAATTCATACCACTGAAATACAAAAGCGGACTTAAAATATTAACTGGCCTCGTATAAAATTTCATTTTAAATAATCTGGTCACGTCTGCTAAATAAAACGTTTATGGTCGGAATCATAAAACGTTGCTGCAGTTAAATTAATGATACCAAAGACTTTTATATAGTATAGGTTTGAAATTGTGATAAGGACTGAGCAACAATTTGATTTTTATTTGGGAGCTATGCTGAAATTTTAAATAAACATGGAGGCAGGATGAAAAAAATCAGGAAATAAAAAAGGTCAAAACAGCTGAAAAATTATAGTCATTATAAATTAAGAAAAAAAAATGCGCTGGTAAAGGCTTACCCCCCCTCCAATAAAAAAAGCAGGATGAAAAAAAAAAACAAAACATAGATTCCCCATAAAAATCAAATGGTTGCTCTATAAGTACTTAATTTGGAGTAGATTATTTTCAGTGGTGAGGCTTTTTAGTTGTGTACAGATTTGACAAAAAATTGTCAGCGTCTTTATTCAGACACACCATATACAGTATCCTTGATAATGACCCGGCATACAGTCCTGGCGTTTTTAACCTATTTTTCTAGTATTCTTGTCAGAGTGAAGTTGAATGTTATTAACTTAAAATATTTCTTAAGTCTTGAAACAATTTTGAAACAAAGGGTTGTGTTAGTTGTAAACTGTACATCCTTAAACATTTTATGCACAATGAACATTTTATTTCATCGAATCATGCACTCCCGCCACATACCACATGATGGATAAGAGAATATGAGGAACTCAACAGGCTTTTGAGATGTGTACTGTTCGTGCAAAGAGGCTTCCTTGTGTTAAACAGTGGTCATCTGTTTTTAGACAGTGGAAAGATTTACTGTATTGAGATTTAATTTAAATTTTAAAGGTTTTTCTTATGGAGTTTGAACTTTCATCGAACAAGAAAAATTGGTGCTATAAGACGAAAGATAAACTCAGAATATGTAACTTTTGTAATTTTATTAATATAGATTTAGAATTTAGAAGATATAATTTTGATGGATATAAATCTGATTGGAATGATAGAATTCTAACTTGAGATGCAAGTAAAAAGTTGTGCATCTATAAATTGTTTAAAAATTCTTATGAGACAGATTTATACGAAAGTTGTAATAACCCCTCAGAACTGAATTCTAACACCGTAAAGGCAAGAAAATGTGATAATAGTAAAATGGGAGAATTTCAGTAAAATATTAACACCACAATTAAGGAAATTAAGGTGCTCTTTTAGATAATCTTGATAAACAAAATAATGCCTATACCACGGTCAATGATGTTAACAATTCACTGATTGTGCCAATACAACTTTTGGAACATATAACAAAAGTAAACCCCAAAAAAGGAAATGTAATGTGAAATTAAACTCTAAATCTTGTTTTCATTTTGAGTGTAAATTTGCAAGGAAAAACTACAAAAAGTTAAGCGAAAATTTAAAAAATCATAGAACCGAAATTAACAAACTTAGATTAGTGGAGTCTGAAAAAGGAACATTATAGATAAGTACACCAAGCGAAACATTCCAATAATCTATTAAAAAGTTAAAAGATATCAGAGAAAATGATTTCAAACAAACAAGTTTGAAATTATAAGGCAATCAGCCAAATATCCCAATTGATAACCAGTTTGAGTTTTTTAAAATCTTTGAACGAAACACCAAAAGATACTAACTTGCCTGCTTTCGATGAACAAACAATAAACCAAGTCAATAATGAAACCATATATGTATATTAGAAATGACAAAGATCAAATTATAAATGAATAGATCAAAACAACATCAGAACAATTTATCGATATTTTATACGAAAAAAAATTGTTCAATTGTGTTTTCGACACAAGGCATATACCCGCGACAGCTGGTTAGAAGGAAAAATTAAACCCATTTATAAAACAAAGGGAACAGTAATGACCCCCCAAAAAATGTCAAACCTATCACAATTGTTAGCTGTATTCCTCGGTGCTGAGAGATTGAATAAATATTCTGAAGAATTCTTAAATCTATACGAAAACCAACGTGGCTGTCGACAAGGTTAAAGTACTACTGATTATTTATTCACGCTGCATGTTTTTTTTTCTCTCAAACTTTTGAAACTAATGAGTACATTTTTTGTCTTTATTGTATTCGAAAAGGCCTTTGACAAAGTTAGGAGAATAGGCCCAGGTTTCAGAAAACATTTCATATTGTGTATTTCCTCAAATCCTTCCTTAACTTAAAATCTAAACAATCAATAATGTTGAAATAATATTGGATTTGAGAAGAGATTTGAGTAAATACTCAATTTGAGATTTGTGCCTGTCCTAAGCCAGGAAACTTTGCCAAAGCCTTTGTTTGTCCTTGTCATTCTATGTTAACCGTTTCATGTCAAGAATTGAGTCTTTCGTTGATGATTTAGGGATTGGTTTTGATACTTTTGTATTGTATTATAAGTCTTGGGCCAATGCAAGACGGTAAGCAGTGACCTATGGTCATGTTGAAGACTGCTTCTTGTTTTCCGTTGTGATTTTTTTGAATTGCTGTTTGTTTATGTTTGTTGTGTCGCGTACACTTATTCCACATCTCAATATCGTATATGATTTATTAAACCGGGGCCTGGCCTATTCTACAAGCTTATGTTGAATAACATAAATGAGAAAATGTCGACAGTCATTCAAAACATGTATAGAAATATCGAATCTAATATTGTTTACAACAATGAAAGTTATATATTTTTCTCGTGTAACAATGGAGTGAGGCAAGGAGAAAATATGTCACCTTCTCTATTTACAGCTTTTTAAAATGACCTAGAATCTTTCTAAGAAAGTCAAAACAGTAACGGGCTAACACCCATAACTAATGAAATAGACAATCTTGGGGGTTTATGTCAAAATCTTTGCTTTCCCTAAGCGGACAATACAGTACAGATATCTGAAACTGCAGCCGGGCTACAGCAACATTTAGAAAGCCTATATAGAAATTGTAAAGATTGGAAAGATTTAAAGCTAATATAGACAAAACCAAAACCATATGTTTTTCTAATGGAAGGTTTCCAAATAATCTACACTTCACTTTAGATGATAAAAAAATTAAAATTGTCAAAGAATTTAATTATCTTGGCACAACCCTTAATAAAACTGGAAACTATAACTTTTGAGAAGAGATTTGAGTAAATACTCAATTTGAGATTTGTGCCTGTCCTAAGCCAGGAAACTTTGCCAAAGCCTTTGTTTGTCCTTGTCATTCTATGTTAACCGTTTCATGTCAAGAATTGAGTCTTTCGTTGATGATTTAGGGATTGGTTTTGATACTTTTGTATTGTATTATAAGTCTTGGGCCAATGCAAGACGGTAAGCAGTGACCTATGGTCATGTTGAAGACTGCTTGCTGTTTTCCGTTGTGATTTTTTTGAATTGCTGTTTGTTTATGTTTGTTGTGTCGCGTACACTTATTCCACATCTCAATATCGTATATGATTTATTAAACCGGGGCCTGGCCTATTCTACAAGCTTATGTTGAATAACATAAATGAGAAAATGTCGACAGTCATTCAAAACATGTATAGAAATATCGAATCTAATATTGTTTACAACAATGAAAGTTATATATTTTTCTCGTGTAACAATGGAGTGAGGCAAGGAGAAAATATGTCACCTTCTCTATTTACAGCTTTTTAAAATGACCTAGAATCTTTCTAAGAAAGTCAAAACAGTAACGGGCTAACACCCATAACTAATGAAATAGACAATCTTGGGGGTTTATGTCAAAATCTTTGCTTTCCCTAAGCGGACAATACAGTACAGATATCTGAAACTGCAGCCGGGCTACAGCAACATTTAGAAAGCCTATATAGAAATTGTAAAGATTGGAAAGATTTAAAGCTAATATAGACAAAACCAAAACCATATGTTTTTCTAATGGAAGGTTTCCAAATAATCTACACTTCACTTTAGATGATAAAAAAATTAAAATTGTCAAAGAATTTAATTATCTTGGCACAACCCTTAATAAAACTGGAAACTATAACTTTGCCTTTAAAGCACAGGCTGATAAAGGAACGTGCTGTCTCTTGATTATTAATATTAACATTGATCTTAAATGTAATAAATGCTACCGTATCGCTTGAATAAGTATGCCTTTGAAATGTGTGGAATTTTACGTGTTCTAGTTTCATGAAATTTTACGGAAGTCCTGTAGGAGCCTATATCGGCCACCGATTTTTTTTTCATTATCTTAAAAATTCAAGATAATGAACAAGGTTACCTCAAGTACATTATACGTGCCATTTCTTCTAAACAAATCAAGTTTAGAAAGTCTTCTTCTCCAGGAACGTTCACTTATAATTGTCCCGTGATCATGTGCCAAAAAATAAAATATTTCTTTGTAAGTCAATAATGAGAAAATAATGAGATGTGGAATTTAAAGTGTACGCGACACAGCCCACGGTCAAGCGGCAATTCAGAAAAACCACAATGGACAACCACCAGCAGCCTTCAACGAGGCCATTTGGCACTGCTCGCAGTTCTGCAATTAGCCCATGGTCTAGATAAAATGCATATAATTTAAATCTAGTCTTGAAATTGTCACAGATAGACCCCTTCTTAAACAAGGATCAGAAAACATCAAAAAGACAAGTACAAACGAAAGCTTTGTCAAAGATTAATATGTGGCGGGGTAAAAGCATTTTTTTTTGGCCCAACCTCCCAATATCAATATTCCTAGACAAAGCACAAAAATTAAACACAGCCGAGATTGAAATAGAGCCGAGATTGAAATAGGTTTCAATTGCATTATTAAATGACCCATATAACTCATCTATATAGTACATGTATTAGCAATTAATTATTTTGAATTTTCAACATAGTTTCTTGAAATTTCAAGTTAGTATCATGAATTTTCAACTTATTATCTTGAATTAGTATATTGAATTTTCAAGTTAGTATCTTGAATTTTCAAGATAATAAAATAAATCAGTTGCCGATATAGGCTTCCGCACATTTGGGTTTACATTTAGTTTCACTTTCACTTTTTAGACTTATTTGTCTAGTTTTATTTTCTTATCGCTAATTTCTCATAATAACCTAGTCCTTTGAGTTTTTTCACTTCAAAGAGGTCTGGATTTTGAAACGGGGGGGGGGGGGTTAATTGTGACCACATCATTGATTCAATATCGTCTTTTTGCTTGGTCCCATGTGCGGAAGCTGAATTTATTTCCATCATGCCACCTTTATACTGAACATTGTGTAAATTAAGTCAATAGCTTATTGATTCGTCCAAACGAAAACAAATGTTTTAACCACGGTTATTTATCTTTTATAGAAGATTTAACAAAACTGTTTCAGCAAATATTACATATTTGAAAATCAAATTTTGTTCAATTTAACTTAATTGAAAAAATCAATTAAGAATTAAAGGGTTCGGATTTACAACTGTAGTTTTTTTATTGAAAGTTTAAGTATTCTATAGCTATACCCTCGAAGTAGTTTACGCAAGCAGTTGCCGCATAGAGCGCGAAAACGCACATGCCAAATTAAACAACCTGTGTATGAACCCATAAGTCGCCACTCTTTTTGGTCTTATAACGCATTTAAACGATACAAATTTGCGAATGCCTTTGCTTTCGGAGTTCTTGTGCTAAAAATCTTTTGGTTGCAGTAAGTTTCATTTTGATTTTGATTTTGGAACTGCTTTTCCGTCTAGAGGGTGTTGTACGTTCGATTTACATTCGTCTTGTGTGTTGTGTAAACTGATTTTGGACTTAAAATATTCAAATGCCCTTTTGGTGGCTATAATGACGCTTTTTATAAGTCCAATTGCAACGTCAGAAAAAGACCCCCTTTTAAAATATATATTAATGGAATCAAAATATATTCAATCACTACTAATATAAAAGAACTCTTACCAAATACTAGGTTTCCTCCTCATGTATAAAAATTCAATATTAAATTTGTCTTGTCTTACATGGCAATCGATACAGGAAGGAAACATAACCATGACAACCGATTAAATGAATATCGGGAATATGTTTCGGCATGTGTACTAGCTAATACTGGTGAAAGGTCGTTTAATTAAACAATAACAATAATTAGTATTGGATGACGTTAATTAATTACTTATACATTTGATAATTAGTTATTGATTCGGCGTTAATATCTGTAAATGATGTTTTTTTTATAAAAAATATTGCTATTGATCGATATTTATTATTGATCAACCAATACCATGGTACCTAACCGGATTAGTTGTGATTGTAACAAAAAAAAGGCACATGTAAAAGGTCATAAAGTTTTGGAATATCTGATATTCACCAGATTTGTCTAAGTACTTTGTTTACCTCTACCGTCATGATTCTAAACATGCAAACACTGGTTACTGTTATCTCTGCGTTTTTTGTTAATCGATTGTCATTCTTTAGGTTTTCAGTTGCATGCGTTTTTTGGTGTGTTGCCTTTATTGTCTGCACGGATCTCTCGTTATTATTTCATCTTTGTTGACCATATCTGGCATGTATTTTTTGCTTCTAACGAGCTATTTCGATGTGTTCATACGCTTGTCTCCGACTTTCCATTCTGTAACTTAAAAGTCTTATATAAGCTGCTTGAAGGTCTCTGATGAGTCTATTATAGACGAACTGTTTGGCAGATTATACGTTAAAACAGTTAAGTGAATGTTGGAGAGTAAAGACGACATGAGATCCTTGTCCAGTTCAAGTTCACCACAACTGCCTTAGACAAATCTGCAGGATATTTTGGCCAAATAAAATATCTAACATATTTTGGCCAAATACAATATCTAACATCAACCTACTTAAACTGACTGAGTCCACCTGCATTATCCAACAAATTAAACAAAGACGCTTCCGCTGTCTTGGACATGTCTTAAGAATGTCAAATGAAAGCATCACAAAAACTGCACTGAGATGGACACCACAAGGGAAAAGACCGAGAGGGAGACCAAAAAGAACCTGGAGAAGAACAGTAGAAAGTGAGCTGAAAGACCTGCACATGACATGGGGTGAGGCGGAGAAGAACGCGAAGAACCACACTGAATGGAGACACCTTGTGTTAACCTTATGCTTCGACCGGAGCGAAGAGGATAAGTAAGTAAGTAAGTAAGTTTGGCAGATATTTTCACACATGTCAATCTAAAAACGTTAATAATGTATTTAACAAAGCTTACCAATGCTTTGTTATAGCTTAAACTTTTTACAGTACCACGAGTGTGACCATGAGTCAACAACTTCATTCAAAAAATGTTTTTGAGTGTTTTCAAATTAAGTAACAAAACTACCAATTTAAACTTGGAGGGCATTTTAAAATGCCTGAGAGACGAGACAAGCCTTGTAGACATACCGAAAAAAAAAATGAAGATCGCAATTTTTTTGATTCGGTACAGGCATTTCAAGAGAAGTGCTGGATTGACCAGGTTTTATAATGCCAAATCTCCCTCTTTGTTTGCGATCTTGGGATACAGAGTAAAAGAAAACACAATACTGTGAGAATTATTGTGATATACACAGGAAAAATAGTAACACATGTTTTTCGCATACTTGAAAAAAAACATCCGTTTTTCGCATATTTTTCATGTGTTTGACAAACGCATGAAAAACGCCTGTAGAAAAAAATGTGTTTTTCGTTTGTTTGTAAGACATGTAAAAAATGTGTTTAACACATGTTTTTCATATCCAAAACTTAAGGATCATTCTCCATAAGGACCAAAAGGGTTCGGACATGACATTAAAATAATTAAGATTTTTCGAAATATGAAAGGTTCAAGATGACTGTACACTTTTTCAAAGGATGAATACCGTGTAAGTTGAAATCTGATATAAATACCTTTAATTTCTATTTACCAGATGTTTTTCATACATGGTACTGGCTATTAGAACTACGTTTTCCATGTGTTGTGATCATACGTTTTACAAATGTTTTTCATACGTAAAACTTGCGTTACGGTTTTCCTGTGTAGTGGTGACCATCTCAGTACAGCAAACAGTCAAACCCTTATAAAAAAAAAACAACCCAAAATCCTTTTGTCAAGACATACTTTCAAATTTTATACCAGTGGCTGATATCGAAAGAAAAAAAAAAATAGGGTACGTATTTTAATTTAAAACCTTGGTCTAAAATTCGATCAAGAAGGGGTTGGATTATATCAAATCAGAAAACGTTGTATAAGCTCTGGTATAGTGATTAAGGGGATACGTTACGTTAAAAACGACTTTATCGATAATATTATATACTCATATAGAAATCTTTATTGTGATTAGCTTAGACGTTGTTACGTGACATGTGATAATTCGCTGGGTCAACCGGTAAACGTTGGGTCGCATGGTAAGGTCACCCTCTCGTGAGAATTTGCACGTGAGCCCCAGGAGTTTTCTTCAACATTTGTATGGGTTGTATATTCTTTCCCCTCGAAAAGTAAGGTCACCCTCGGGGCAAGCCCTCGGGTGACCTTACTTTCTCGGGGAAAGAAACCACCGGGTCACACACCAACTAGGGTGATAATTGTAAAAGATTTACATGTGAAACAGAAAAACGTCCATTTACGATTTGAAACGCAACGTCAATTTTACTTGAACAGCGTTGAACTTTAACGCTATTGTTTATCTTTGATATAAATTCTTGAAAAAAGATGGTCCATGACCTATGACAAAATTTATATCGTTGTTTAGAGAACGATTTGGACTTTCCTGTGTTGGTTTTTGGTTGAAATGTAATGAAATTTTTGTTTGTTTTAATCAATGGAAATAACAAAATTTTGAAAATATTTGATCTTTTCCCATTACTTCTATACAAATTTCCCGCCCAAATCGATAATTTCAAAGTGAAATAACTAGAAAAATCGACCCATGACCCCCTTTTTCAAATAAATATTTCGATGTGACATGGTATTACCATTCATTATGCAAATTTGTGTTGAAAAGTAGGATTGTCGACCAACGTAACGTATCCCCTTAAGTAGATATTAAACATAATTATGTAAGTGAGATACATTGTAGGTATGTTTCTTTCTAGGCTTGGAAAATTAATAGTTTGAAATCAAAGTCGTCTCTTTTACTGTACATTTTGGAACTGAATAGACAACCTTGGTCAATTAAATTCGACTGATGTTAATCTTGGTCGTGTGGTTTCTTTGTCAACTCTGTGGGATAAACTGAAAAATATCAAAGTACAAAACGAAACGGTGTCAACAAAGAAAACTGGAAAACACAAATTGTCAACGATAAACCGAATAAGCATAATTTCAAAAAATACAAAATGTTTTTTTTATAAAAGCACCCATATATTTTCTACCAAACAATACAGATTTTATCTAGTATAGTTCCCAATGTTAAAAGAAAAAAAAATTATAATTCGTCATGATGGTAAAGGTTGTGCCTTGATAAAACGAGCATTGAATTCATGTTTCACACTGACAAAAGATTTTTAAATAATAGGAAAGACCGTGACTAAGCTAGGGTATCATTTGCTATCGTTTACCGCTGGCAAACTGAAAACAGTCCATCAGATTTAACGGTATATGATGTTTTACAAGGTAAAGGACCGTTAGGAATCGAAAAGGGTAGACAACAGACCTGATTAGACGGCTGTCTACCCTTTTCTCCCATTGGTTGTGAAAACGGGTAGGTTTGGCCAATAAAGGTATCAAACTCCGTATGGTTTAGGATTCTTTATTAGAGGTCTGGTAAACAAAATCAATCATCAAAGGTCCTCAAAAGACCCTATAAAAATAATATAACTTCATAAATACTGGTACAAGAAAGATTACTCTTGTTCATAATATGACTCAAATATAAAATAAAATAAATACAATACTCTGTAGACTATATAGTTGCTTCACTGAGATACATGTCTCATAGAATATTTATGATTTGTTTGTGTGTGAACCACAAACAAATAAATGTGTAAATAGCATAATAAAGTTTCACGAAAATCTATGATCTGCATGATTAGTAAATAAAATACAAAATAAGCAAAGCATTAGAAAATGAAAAGCAAAGCAAAAATAGCAAACTAAAAATAACAAACTCAACACTCTGCTTACCTCATACCAGGGTATGAAGGTCAATGTGGATGGCAAAACAAATCTACATGTTATATCAGCTTTTAAAACACCTGAAGTAAAAATGGGTTTTTATAACCATGTGTTCAGCAAATAATTTGACACAAAATCTGAACACTAATAACACACAGTTTACTGGTATATCAAAATACTATTACTTTAAGGTTTTAAATAAGTCTATGATTTTATTTATCAAATATTTAAAAGGAAATCTCATTCTCTCAAAAATACTTTGTTTAGTAAAGTTACTGAAAAGTTTATGTTGTTTATCAAAAAGTTATTCATTTTAATACAACTTTAACCATTATTTATTCAATATTTACAACTTTCATAAAGATGCCATTTTCACTCACAGATGCAATCCTGCATACATCCATCAGTCATAAATGCACCAAATGTTAATAAAAATATGACAATTAAAATAGTGAAATGTAACTGACCTGAATATGAAAGGAATAACACCCAGAAATCTAACTAGAATAAACTGTGAAGAAAATTAAAGTTGAAATGCAATATGGCTGACTGTCCAGTAAAGAAAAATGTAAAAGAATGAATGGTAAGAATTCCCTCCAAAAGTACATGAGTTCCAATAATGAAATTGACCAATCAAAACCTTCCAATAATCAAGAGTGCTACTTAAAATACCTGACTAAATAAAAGTTCAAGGTGAAATGAAGTGTAAATAATCAATACAGCTGGTGACAACCAAATCAAGTGACTTTTGATCTGAATTATATTCAGATCAACAAATAAATGAGACAACATCAATTTAAATAGAATCAAAATACTTTTATTAAAAATAATAATAATATGCATACTGAAATTAAAAACTGTCAAAATTCAGTGTACCACAGTTGTCCTTTTCTTTGTTGACAGTCTTGTGCAGGCAATAGACGATAATGAGATGCGGAGTAAGTGCACAACCAACAAAAACAAACTTTAATTAAAAAAAATTACAATGGAAAACAACCAGTAAGTCTTCAACATGACCAGCTGAGGTCGCTGCATGCTCGTTGTCTTGCATTTGCCCATGAATAAATACGAACATACAAGGTTTAATGAGTATCAATCCAAGAATTATCAACGCTGAAAGACACATTTCTGACCGGTAAAGAACAATAAACAACCAGGGGGTCTACTAGTATAGTTCGGTCATTTTTGTTGACCATGAGTGTGTTTCGTGCTTTTTTTTTTTTTTTTTAGATAGGACGTATTTGATAGGGGACGATATCAATATGTGGCGATGTATTCAAATTAATGTCATGTGATCACAACGAGAGCTGGGTCGGGAATCAAAAGCAGAGGTTGGAAACCAGTTTACCAGTTGAAATAATGGCCGAAAACTATCCTAAACTAATCCAAAACACTTGGATTTAAGATCTGATTTGGCTTTCCGATCTTGGACAATTTTCACAAAAGTAAGTTTTTTAGATAGCTTAAACCAATTTCTTCTGGGTTATCTATTATTCACATGAATAGCATGTAAAGAAACACGAAAATCAAGGATCTCCTGAGGTGTGCTATTGAAAATATCAAATTTGATTACGCAAGGTAAGTGCGTATTCAAGTTTTTGTGAAAAAAACTTTATTAAACTTGAATCTTTTGGGTGATCATGATATTTTTTAACATATTTAGAACCTATTGACATTCCTTGGTCCCATCATATGCCTATAATCACACAAAAACTTGAAATTAATGACTTTGCAACACATTTCTAATACTTGGGAATTCCATATTGATATGTAAATGATTTGCCCATTTACTCAAGTTAGATCTATTGTATATGAATATGCAGTATTTAATAAGAATGTAGTTCCAATGCTTATCTTTCATTCCCAAAAACCTCCAGGTAAAATCTACTTTAAAAATGGGGTGTAAATTTTGTACTGGGCTTGCCCTGTTCATGTATTTTTCGTCTTAGCACTTAAAGCCATATATATTTGTACATGTATTACATGGATATCATACAGACTAACAGAACTGTTTAGCTAGATTATGATGATTTGAATCAGTATGCAGTTAATTTTATCTTGGGCAAATTGCAAAATGAAAACAGCCCACTGGTCTCGTTGGAGGCTGCTGGTTCTTTTTTTATTGTGGTTTTTAATATGAGGCAGGTTAAACCTGTGATGCTTCCGAAGTAAAAATTCATCATTTTTTGTGTTAATCTAGCTTTTTTGTGGGTCATGCGTGCAGTTAATGACGTCTAAAAATTTTAGAGAAAAAAGCGTTAAAAAGACGCATAAAGTTCGTGAAAACTAGCGTGCTAAAACCAGACGTTGAAAGAAAATATAGCTCATAGTACAACCAACATATGATATTGACATTTTTACCATTATCGCTCCCTTTGGGAGCGTATAAAGTTACATTTGTTTATGCCTGCTGTGTTGTCTACACTTATTGAAAATCCCATTATCTTGAATCTTTCTTGCAATACCATGTGTCAAATCCTGTATCATTTTCTAAGCCAAGATGTACATATGTACATGTACTGGTATATATATTCTTTTCCACAGTCCGTTGGTCCCATGGTACATTACTAGAATCAACACCCTTGCTACATATGGTAGGGGATTAAGTATATAATTTATGTACTGTATATTGGTATATTGGTATTTTAATACCATATCTAAGTACATGAAACTTCCATTGAAATTTAATTGGAGGTGTGAAAGCAAAGAATGGCCCAGCAACTTGTGTCTTTTTTTCCCCATAAAGTCTGATCTACATTTCACATTGCGTGCATGTATTTGTTTATTTATTTTTATGGTTATAAATTGATTATTGTCAAAATCTAGTCAAACACAAGTAAAAATGCTGACATTAAACACCATGATAGTCAATTAAGTGTTAGTTAAAAACATTGTGAACCATGTTTCAGTGAAAAAGAGGGTCTGATTTGGTTACAAAATACACTGTACATGTACAAATACATGATCCTTCAAAAATTTTGCATGAAGTTATTGATAAATACATGTGTGTACTGTACATCTACATGTTTACAAAATGTAATTGTAATGATGTATCAACCATTTGATATACAAATATATTCTTTTCCTTTTTCAGATCAGAAGCTTGTCTCAATAAACATGTTTTAACTAGGGTACTTGAGATCTTACATTATTCTGGAGATTGTAAAAGAGGTTTGTACATTCAAGTGTATTTGTAAGTATTCAACATGATAGAAATACGAACACTCAAAAGAAAATGTATGATACACCTTTTTAGCTCCAACTATTCAAAAGAATTGCGTGCACATACATGTACATGTTAATGTAAGTGCAAACTTCATAACTCTTCACCAAAATATTCAATATACAATACTGGCACTTTTACATGGTTACAAATCAGTCAGGGGCATTACTTAAATGAGTGATTTTTTAAAATGTATTACACATGTATATTTTCATTTTAATTGAGGAGTGATACCTCTATTGAATTATTTTTAAAATGTTTACATTTTCCTTTTTTGTTTTTTAGGTTTTGGTGTGTAAAGAAAATTAAAGATTTCCAATCAGTTATCTATATCACTTGCAAGAACAGTACTTCTACAGACTATATTGAAAAAATATTATTTAAGCATTGCAAGAAAAATAAAACATGCCAAATTTATCAATCAGGATGTTGATAGTGCCCATCATGGCACCAAGTGCATGTATCACTTATATATAAATTAAACTGTATAAATTACTGGTATTAAAAGCTCACCTGACGCAGTGTCTATTCATAAAGATCCTTTTCTTTGAAACCACTAAAAGGAATTGCTTTTAAAATTTTGTACACTTGCTCTGAACGATGCCCTCTACAAAATAAAATGTATGCATGCCAAACAACCAACATGGCGACTGTTGGATAGCAACCTTCCTTCCTCGGCATCAAAAGCTCTACAAATCTTCCTATTGAGTCAGATTTGTTAGACAACTCCTGTTTTTTCCTTAATCATGAATAATAATCACTTTTTACATCTTTATAATTAGCTCACCTGGCCATGTAGGCTTATGCCATCACTGCATCATTATCGTCGTCTCTAAATAATTCAAAAATCTTCTTCTCTGATACCACTAAACTAAATTGATTAAAACTTTGCAGAAATGACATGTTAGCAACAAACGATCCTCATTTTGAAAAGGTTAAATAAAAATCATGGCTGTGGTTACTAAAAATGGAACATAGGGTAAAATCACCTAAAATGACATATAGCTCAAAAAAGGAGCTTAGGCTCTTCAGAATCAAAAGCTCAACAAAAGTTTACAAAGAGTCCAAGTTGTCAGATGACCCCTTACAGGGGTTTTAATTCTTAATAGGTCAGAATTATGGCTTAACATGTTTAGCTCACCTGGCCAAAGGCCATATGAGCTTATGCCATCACTATGCATCCGTTGCCGTCCCTTGTCTTCTGTAAACAATTTCAGAAATATTCTTCTGATGAACCAATTTGACTGAAAATTGTTTGTAATGATATATGACATGTTGGCCACAAATTATCCTCATTTTAAATTGATCAGATTAAAAAACATGGCTGCAGTTGCTAAAACAAGAACAGGGGGGTAAAACAGCAGTTTTTTGCAAATAAATGGTGACAGATATCAAAATTCTGGCACTAATAAAATTGATCAGCACGTCAAGATCTACCAACTCCGAAATTTTGAATTAATTCCAACAAACCGTGCGGGAGTTATTGCCCCTTTTTCTTATTTTTTTTTCTGCTTTTTGCACTTATTTGGTCTTATATCTCAAGAACTATATAAGATATTGAAGTTATTTCAATTGCATATTGTTCAGCTAATTAAGCTCTACAAAATTATCCATTATGTTGAAATTGTCAGCTGACCCCTTATATGTGTTATATGCCTCTTAAACGCCAAAAATAATGCTTTAAGCCTAATAGATTTTGAACTATACAAGACCGAGAAACGGTTTTGCTTGCATTAAAAATGTTCAGCTATTGAGATCTACAAAACTTTCCATTAGGTAGAAAATTTTAAATGACTCCTAATAGGGGTTATGGTTACGTAGTAGATGAAGAAAAGGTTTTGTTTGCTTCAATGTTTAGCTACATGAGGCAAAACATTTGGGATGAAAAGTCAAAAGTCTAAATGCCTAGTTTTTTCTAGACGGCTTGGTCCAGAGCTTGATTTCATGTCAAGTGACTGGCAAAATAGAAACGATAATTGAAGAACTATGGACACCTTCATATTTTAAGTAACTATAAGTTTTAGGTTAAATAGACTTTGCTTGGTTATGCATCATCCTCATCATTTGAGTTTTACGATTTTCAGCTGGACGACATAAATAGTTTTTATTATGGAACTTTTAGCAATGTAAGAGTTCAAGTTGTATATATTTTCTAAATAGTTTATAAATTTAATAATGTTATCTAAAATTAACAAGGAATTTTATTCCAATGGTGCCATTAGGTGAGACGTATTTTAATTAACTGTCGAGAAGCAAAAATTGGAGCACTCGAGTGTCCAAAGTCCGAAAGGGCAACGACAAAACCGGTAAACACGAACAAGAACAACACAAAACACAAAATCAACCGAACAGAAGTCAAAAATGGCCGGATTTCGTTAAATAGGAAGTAGGTGAGCAACATACCTGAAATCGTATCCCACGTTATGGGACCCCACTCTGATGCTGTATACCAAATATCAAGTGGCTGTGATTAGTAGTTGCTGAGAAAACTGTTACGAAAATTCCTTCCCCGCCCGCCCGACATTCACCATTTTATAACCCGGATTTTTCACTCCGTGAAATCCGGCCAACAAGAGTGAACTCAGATGCTCAGGAGTAAGTTATTCCTGTTTGCTACATTTTCTACAAATTTTAATATTGCTTTAACAAAGGTTAATAGGAACAAATATAATGCATTTTGTACATCCATTTTGCAGATTTCTACTTTTTAGCTCACCTGACCCGAAGGGTCATGTGAGCTATTGTCATCACTTGGCGTCCGTCGTCCGTCCGTCGTCCGTCGTCCGTCCGTCGTCCGTCGTCCGTCGTCCGTAAACTTTTTAAAACGTTAACTCCTCTGACACCATAAGTCCAATTGCAACCAAACTTGGTATGGTTGTTCATTAGCATTCGGTGCTTAGAACTGATGTGGGGATTTTTGATTCGTCGTAAAACATGGCCGCCATGGCTAAAAATAGAACATAGGGGTAAAATGCAGTTTTTTGCAAATAACTCAAAAACGGCTACAGATATCAAAATTCTGGCATAGGGTAAAAGTGATCAGCACCTCAAGATCTACCTACTCTGAAATTTTGAAGAAAATCCAACGACCCATGTAGGAGTTATTGCCCTTTTTGTGGATTTTTTGCAAATTTTGCACCTGTTTAGCTCAATATCTTGAAAACTATACTAGATATTTGAGAAATTTAAATTGCATATTGTTAAGCACATCAAGATCTACAAAATATGTAACAGGGTCAAAGTTGTAGGACCTTTCCTTTTAGGAGTTATTGCCCTTAGAACGTCAAAATTTAGCATTTTAACAGCATTTCCTCATTACATTGAAAACGTTAACTCCTCTGACACTTTAAGTCCAAATGGAACCAAACTTGATATAGTTGTTTATTAGCATTAGGTGTATAGAACTGATGTGGGGATTTTTGATTGGTCGTAAAACATGGCCGCTGTGGCTAAAAATAGAACATAGAGGTAAATGGCAGTTTTTTGCAAATAACTCTAAAACGGTGACAGATTTCAAAATTTTGATTGGAAACAAAAGTGATCAGCACCTCAAGATCTACCAGCTCTGAAATTTTGAAGAAAATCCAACAACCCATGTAGGAGTTCTTGCCCTTTTTGTGGATTTTTTGCAAATTTCGCACCTGTTTAGCTCAATATCTTGTAAAATATACAAGATATTTGAGAAATTTAAATTGCATATTGTTAAGCACATCAAGATCTACAAAATTTGTAACAGGGTCAATGTTGTAGGACCTTTCCTTTGAGGAGTTATTGCCCTTGGAACGTCAAAATTGAGCATTTTAACTGCATTTCCTTATATTGAAAATGTTAACTCCTCTGACACTTTAAGTCCAAATGGAACCAAACTTGGTATTATTGTTTATTATTATTAGGTGTATAGAACTGTTGTGGGGATTTTTGATTGGTTGTAAAACATGGCGGCTGTGGCTAAAAATAGAACATTAGGTTAAACTGCATTTTTTTGCAAATAACTCAAAAAGGGTGACAGATTTTTAGATTTTGATTGAGAACAAAAGTGATCAGCACATTTAGATCCACCATATTGTCAAATGACCCCCTTATTAATCTTATGACCCTTTCAACGTTAAATAGATTTTGCCTTATAACCTTTACTTCAGGCACATATGTCAGGTGAGCGATTCAGGCTCCTGGGAGCCTCTTGTTTGTTTTCACGAATATTGTTTCATTTGCATTTATTCAAAGGCATAGAGTGGGCGGCATTTTTTAAAAGTCGATATATAAATGACCAAAATTCAAGCCCCTGTGATTTGAACCTGGACAGCTTCTCCTCTTTGCTTATTTTGTTAAATATTCAGATACCGGTATACGAGACTTGGAAAAATGAATTGTCATTTCCTGTATATTTTTTAACCTGGGTGGGCTACTATCTATGATTTAGGGTATATCTTTGCCGTTGGCCTGTTCTGAACCGGGCCCTATTATAGAACCTCGAAAAACACCCTGTTAATCCAGGAAATGAATGTCATACCCTGTTCTGACAACATCAAAATTGCATTGATTAACCCTGTCCCATAGTGTTGCAAGGGTGTAAAACATCACTTCACTCACCCACCTGTATATTGGATTTGCTGTTTGGTTTTTTTTATCCAATTCAATCCTGACCAAGTTCTAAATGCAGCTATAACCCATGTCCTGCATATCCAGTGGGTTGACTCTTAAAATTCTAGAGTTTACATCATTATATTATGTAAGAGACTGGCCATTTGACTTGAAGGGGCTTCAGTGTTTTTTGGCTCTAGTCAAAATTTTTTTTCTCCAAAATATTTTTAATAAGGCGTCACCACAAGATATTTTTTTTATTATATGCGTTATTTTGTACGACGGAAATCCTTCTCCAAAATATTTCTTCAGCTCTGCTGCCAAAATATTTTTATTTTCATAGCAAATTCAAAATATTTTAGGGAAAAAAAAAAGGCCCCCATCAAGTTAAAATTTCGGTCTCTAATAGCATTGTACATAATGACCAAACATGAATAATAATTTCACAGTATAAAAGACAAGTAGACAAAACAGATAGTCACATTATAAAAGAGAATACAAACCAAAAAGCCCCCGAAGGTTTTTGCCACTAACATATCTTGCCCGTTTGAACCACATGCGCTAGTTGTATTAAACTACATGTTAAACTTGAATGCAAGACATTTTTTTATGGAAACCCATTGACTTCTGAGACATTTTTCTTATGGAAACCAATTGACTTCTGAAAAGGAGTTTGGTCCTTTTCGCTCTCCAGTGATTCTCTACATATTGAACATTGAATTTATTTATTGACCATGCACAACTTTAATACTTTTTTTACTATTTAGTTTTATTAAATAATAACAGTTCTGTCCGTTTTGTCCTATTAATTATGACACCATCGACTGTTACAGTTGGCATCTTGGAAATATACTTGCATCTACAAAACAGAAAGATGGCTGAATTTAAAAGAGGTGATAACAAACAAATGGAAATGACAGTGCATTTAAAATAAACATCATCATTACTCAAAAACATATAGAAAGTGCATTTTTGTATAATATTAATAATGATCATTTTATCAAATACATCCATGTATGTTGAATTATTAGGCTCTACCCTAAGCATGCAGATCAGTGCAAGTTACAAATATTGTCATTGCAATACTTTAAAGTCTTTATAAGAAAATAGAATCAAAGACTTTTAGGTACATATATATTAAATACATGTTTATATGCCATTTTGATACTTCGTGTGAATATAATAGTGTAACTGTTAACTGAATATCTGTTAATGTCCTACCCTGTTGTCGCTAGCTGTCTGCTTGTGTATGTATGAAGTTTAATAAAACTGCATGCAATAATGGTACCTTAAAGTAAATCACATGCACACACGTCAGATAAATAAATTAAAATAATTGAATAGATAACTTTAATTTTGAGTTGACATGTATACTTAATCAGAAACATAAGCACTAATGTGCATTTAACCTACAAAAGTACATTGAAATGCAATACACTAATTATAGCTACCCAATTTGTTTCTGGACATTAAAAGTTCGTCAAACAGTTCGAGCAGACCATCATGTGTGTATCATACACCTTTATATTTATATGTGTTTAGTATTTGTTCTAACTGTGTATGTTTTCCCTCAATCACTGCGCCGACATAGTCAATAAAATACCAAAACATAACCTCAAAAGAAAAGGTCAAACGACCTCATTAGCATAGATTTAAATATTTTTACCTGGGAATATCCCCCAAAGTACGTCATAACTTTCTTTAATCTTTTCTTTTATTTTGATGGAAAAACTGTAATGATTCCGAATGGATTTGTACAGCATGCTGAATTGTTTCCTTCCCCCTTACTATATATCCCCTGTCAAAAGCAGTTGAAATGTTGTCGCAGGTAAAAAGTTACATAAATCTTTTAATTAAGTTTGTATTAGCATTATCTGAAAGTGATATTAGAGCTAAAATTTATATGCATAAAATTTTATTCAATAAATACATGACAACACATCTTGAATGTCTGGTTTCATTTTGCCAGTTTACATAACCGAGTGAATAAAACACAGAGATGCAGATCAGTTTTATTTTTTAGTCAGACATTGAATCCTCCAGGAGAGTATTGCCAGACCTATCTTTTCAAAGAGAGGCTTTTTAATGTTAATACATACATAATTTTATCATGTTTATATCTGTACCTTTCTTAAAAACATGACATCAATTACATCCTATTTTTGTATACATGTATGTACAGCCAAAACTGTATATATTAAAAGTTCAAAAACTAAGTGTAGCTGGACATTACAAATTCTTACCTTTTCTCTATGAATTCTTCCTTAAAAAATCCTTTATTTTGGAGATCTCTTTTTTCTCGGCTTTTGTGAACAGCCGATTTCAGGCTAATTAATACATGTATCACTTTCACCCTTTCGTTTGGCCCAAATTTCATGCAACTTTCAATAAGGATTTAACTACTGTACATGTGTTCACCTTAATTGTTTCATGTAAGAGTGCAATAGCCATTAGGCCAAACAAAAAAGTATGTGTGTTTACTGTCACATGCTGAAAAAAATTAGGGTCAGTAGGTAGGAGATTTTTTTTTTAATTTTATTTACCTTGAGTCTATGGGGGCAGCTTTGTGACTTTAACAGTGCTTAATGGAAAATGCTCAAAAAAACTTTAGGGTAGGGGGGTAAAAATTAGGTAGGGTCAGGTGACAGTAAACTCACCTACTTTTTTTGGCCTTATAGGGATACATGTAGATTGTCCTGGTCATCAACAGTTTTTGCAGGACCTGCATGAGCTCTGCCTCTGATGTCCGACAGGACTGACAGTTATTTTTAACTATAAAAACAATCTTAATGTTATGCACAAATTATGAAAATGATTTTTTTTTGTTAGCAACTAATGACCTTAACAATAATGCTTTAGGTTTGTGTTCTTGTCTAATCTATTACACAATAATATTTTTGCAAGGAAATAAGATATTCCAATGTCACACTCTCTTTCAATTTTGTAATATTTTACATATGCAAATATCTTGTTTAAATAGGTAACCAGAAGGCTGCTCCAGAGAGGAAGACATTCCCTATCTCAGACATCTAAATCCTTGGCCAGTACTGAATCAGCGACAGCAGCAGCAACAGGGAGCAGTGGAGTTAGCTTTGGTAAATAGAAACTTTAAGTGTTCTGTACATGAATGAACATTTATACATTTTTGTAATTATGTTCATGTAAACAAATGAGAAAAAATAACTGAGGCCACTCTTAAACATAATATTGTATGCTCTTCTCCAACTCACACCAGTTTAAAGTTTGTTGGGTCATGTTGGTAGTTAGGTAAATTATTATACCCCCACTCGTAATTGAAGGGGCTATATTGCAATCACCTTGTCCGTCCGTCTGTCCATCTGTCCGTCCGTAACAAACTTATGTAACAGATTTCTCAGCTTCTAGAGAAGGGATTGATTTCAGATTAGGTATACAGCTTAAGCATGATAAGTTGTATTGTGCCTCCCCTTTCCAGGTCAGTCGCACATCTATTTCCTGTTTTCTGAGTGGTCGAGTGGGGATATCCTTAGCACGACTAAGTGCAACCCCTTGTTTTATTTTATAAATAAAGAAAATCAGTTTTCAAGTAATTTGAAAAAAAAAATAAAAATCATAATAAAAAATCCCAATTAGACTTCAGCACTAAATATTTGAGTACGGGCAATTACAGGAGGTCGGGGAATGGCAAACAAACTTAATTTATTTTAAGCCTGAGCTGTCTTTAATAAAGTTTCTAGAACACAGACAAAACAGAGTTGTTTTAAGGGCTATTAATAGAAACAAAATTATTTTTTGCTTAAAAGAACAACACACAGGCCACCATAAGAAAACATATCTTTCAAAAAACAGAGAATTCGGTTCCTCTGCTTTATGTCAAGAAGAACTCTTGGAGTTTTTGATTTACAGCATTTGGATTTGACTTTAATTGATTGGTGGTTATTTCTATGTATTGTGTTACTTGTCATCTCAAGTGGCAATTTAAACAGATTGTTAAGTGAAATATTGAAATGTTAATTTCATATGCTCAATTTAGTGAGGACACTGTCATTCTTGTCATACAATAAAAAACAATGAATTTTTTTTTTCATTGATATTGAAGTGATGGTTGATAATATATTTTCATTACAATAGATACAATATCTACAGCCAGCTAATGACAGATGGCAATAGATAAACAATTTCAATTACAAAAGCGTCTGTCTTACAAATTGTCTAGAACAGAAGAGAGTTGAACACATGCGCAAATCCCTGATACAGGTTTGGACAGGATAAAACCATAAACCGGCAGTACAATATTTATATAAAAGTCTTCTTAAAATCGTTTTATTTTTTATCAGAGTTATCTGATGAACAAAAAGAATACCAACAAACAGCAAGAAAGTTTTGTAGGGAAGAAGTGATACCTGTAGCTGCTCACCATGATAAAACAGGAGAGGTACATATTGACTTAAAGGGGTACTGTGATAAGGTTTGTCAGTTACCTGCCCAAGATGAGTGATTTCATCCAGGGACTGTTTTCTTCCACCATTAGACATGTTAGAACTGACCACCCTTCATAACCCAGGTGCATCAAAAAGAGCATTAAACCCCAACAAAAACACAAGCACACGCATGTAGTCTTTTATAAAATGTTAACTTTAAATATATACAGTGATACATAAACCTTCATGAAATTAGTAATACACAATGATAAGTACATATACTAACCCAAACCTGCTGACTAATATAAATGTTATCAAAATGTTTTAGCAATTAAGAAAAAAATTAAGAAGATACTTATTTGTTTAAAAAATGCTAGTCTTAATAAATGATAGTTTTATTTTACAGTATCCATGGGGTGTAATAAAGAAAGCATGGGAACTTGGATTGATAAATGGGCACATACCACAAAAATATGGTAAGTTTAAAAAAACACAGATGCATGCATGTAACCAGGTAAATATCACTGACAACAGGCCTACTTTTATGGTACATGTACTGTGTGGAATTCTCACATTGTTCTAGTTGTTTGATAAAATTAGATGGCATTGCCCTAAAAGCTTGCGAAAATAACAAATTAAAATCCATTTCACATTTGATGGGGTGATTTACTAGGGAAGATGATTTCCTGCCATTTTTCACGCATCAGAAAAGAATTTAATTAAAAGAATCATATTTAACTCTGTATAGTAGAGAGCTTCACGCTGCTCGCATATTTATTATTTTTGAATGAACTAGTTCTGTTGTGAAAATAATCTGAGAAGAAAATTTTGTATCAACTAAATGTAATGAAAGTTAATTGCTCAATTGAAGTTGTGATGCATAAAAAATTGTTCACTTCGTTGAAATAACCATTACATATTAAAGCCAAAAGACTTATTAGACTCTTAAAAAATATTTATCAGAAAATGTTTTTTTGCCTGGTAGCTTTAGCCAGAAAGTAATTCTTGTAAGTATGTTTTGCCCTTATTATTTAGACAGGTCGAGGAATCTTCCTTTTAAGGATAATGTTTACATCAAACTTTTGACCAATGGTTTTTGAGAGTATATAAATAACTACGACCACAACCACATGCTTTTTAAGAAATAGTTGAACAAAAACTGACATGCTGAACAAATGTTAAAAATGAGCGGTGAAAAAATTAGTTAGTCTATTTGCATCAATATTTGATAAAAAGTTAAGGTATATAGGTCACCAATTTTCCCCCGAGGAACATTGTCCAGTAGGGAGATTTTAGTGGTATGTTTTCCTTTGTTATTGTCCATTGACCAATGCACAGAATGAAAAAGAAGTTAAAATGTGGAACATAACATAACTTTATAAGGAGAATTTACCCATGCCAAATAAAACTACGTTAAAAACCAAAACCATTTGGTATTGACGAAATATTTGCGAGGAAGTTAAAGAAAATATGTTTATGTTCAGAACTTTTCTATAAAAACGTCGAAAAAGTTTTACCGTTTTCTCCCATTTGAAAGGTCAATTTATGAAATTTTGATTGATTGATATAGGTCAAATGAAATCTAGTTGACTCGACATGTTAGATTTCTATTTAACCTGTTCCTGTTTTAGGTGGTTTGGGACTGGGTATATTTGATACATGTTTGATAACAGAGGAGTTGGCCTATGGGTGTACAGGCATACAGACAGCAATTGAAGCTAACTCACTAGGGGTAAGTTGAATATAATGTTCATTTGCTATACATATACATGTAAACAAATTGTACATGTGGCATGTAGTTAAAGGTTACATTATGAAGATAATACAGTGATTAAAAGATGAATAGTTATATATAGCTTCTACACACGATCAAGTTGATTATGGAATTTCTAACATCAAGAGATTGGTTTTTATTATTGCAAGGCTTGCATAGCAATTAAAGTAGCAAATTTATTTCCCTTGATGTTAGAAATTCCATAATAATAGAGAATTTAGTTGTAGAAAGTTTTCTATTATGTCATCAGGTAAAAAAAGCAATAGGTTGATCATTATTAATTTTATCAATTTTTACAAATTATCCCACTCATTTGGTACATTTTAATATTATTTCCCTTGAAAAAAGAATGAGGGACTGTTTTAAGAGCGGAAATTACAGCTAAGGTTAAGTGAATGGTTAATGATATTTAGCATGAAAACAACTTTTCATGAAACCATAATTAATGAAAAAGTTTTATGGTCTGTTAAATTATGGACTGGATACCCAGCATATTGAATGATTATCAAAAGCACATTTTTTTTTCAACTGATCATTTGCTTTGCAAGAAAAAAATACATGATTAATAAATATAGAATAGTTTTAAATTTTTGACATGTCTAAAATACATATGTTCACTAAGATTTGGAACGAGTAATTCTTTACCAACTTGTGTTGAAAAATCAAATCTGTTATAATGAAAGAGAGAATAACGTCTCAGCCAGCTGTATACTTGATTAAAGTTCATTATTGGTATAAGATTCATTCTCATTGATTATATTTTTCTATATCAAGTTGTTCTATGTTCTGCATATGTAATTGAACAGAAAAAATGATGGTCTCTATGTAAAAATGTTGCTATGAAACATGCCATGTTTGCCTCTGTTGTAGCAAATGCCAGTGATATTAGCAGGAAATCCAGATCAACAAAAGAAATATCTTGGGAGAATGATGGAGGATACTTTAATGTGTGTATGTAATGTGTGATTTTGATTGGAGATTTTTCCCAATTAATAAAAAAACTCAATAATGGATGGTAACAAGATATAATTTACTGTTTGGTACTAGAATAACATAATAATCAGTGTCCTAGCTAGACCAAAATAGAGGGGCGCTGTGCCCTGCTCCCTTTACAGTGTGCCCCTCTGCCCTCTATTGGCGCCCCTGTGTCCCTTTTTCTTCTCTTTGAATCATTTAATCCCAAGCCAATAAGTGAGTTTGACTGTATACATAGTCTATGTTCATTAATATCTACCAAACATCCTGTCTAATTTATGGCCCCAGGTGAGAACTATAGGTCATTAAATGTGATTAGTAATGACTGTCAATCAGTGTATTTGTTAAATTTAGCAATTAATCAATCGGCAATGCTGTCTCTCTTTCATTATATGTTGTGTTCTATGGTCATTATCGGATCCTTTGATCGCAATGGAAGAGGGAGGTTTGGCGCCATAAAACCTGGTTTTACCCACCATTTTGTTTGAAATGCCTGTACTAAGTCAGGACCATTGCGATCTACCAATTCTCTGGTATGACTGATTCGTATTTGTCATTTTCTCTGGACTATGAGATTGATCATTCAAGTTCGGTAGTTTTGTAAATTGTGGTGCAGAGGTATGCCCCTTTCAAAATTATATTTTTTCAACAAAATTGTAAATTATCAACATATTTTACTACAAACTTACCAGTTATTTACTTTAAAGATAGCTCATGTAAATGCATTAATTTTTAAGTAATATTGGATGTTAATAATTTTTATTTGTCATTTTACTTTTATAGATGCACCATATTTGACAACATTTGCTAATTTAACCTATCAAATTTGATGGCCTATCGATAGCAATTTAAGATAAAAGCTGTATGAAGTCCAATTTTGGACCTAAGAGGGTATGATGACAAAACATAACAATAACTAATTTATGAAAGGATATGCGGTAAATGAACATGAGACCACAACACATAGATAACTCCAGCTGCAATTACTTTTCATGAGCTGTATGGCCATATCGGAAAATTATTCCTCATCAGCAGCACTAGAACCCAAACAAAGAAAAGCCACAATTCAAAATATGTTCAAAATGCATAAAACCAAACGAAATCAACATATAAATAGATTAGGGCAAAACTATGATTGAGGAAGTTAAATCTTAGGTTTTAGAATTTACATAAATTTAGCTTGTGCTTAAAAAACAAAGTGTATACATGAGAAATAATCTCATGTACAAGTACACCATAGTTAAAAATAAATACATTTATGTGTATTGATGTCCAACTCATAAATCCTATGTTCAATGGTATGAATGTGATTATGTGCCAATATAGTGCATGAACATATAAGGCACTATCAATCATTAAAAAGAACTTGTTACAGAACACAGATGTGCCCTTCACTCCGGAGCAGGTGCTAAAGTGTCCTCTTTTCGGGCCCCTCTATTTTCATATCCTAGCTAGAACACTGATAATCTTCTGCACTGAGCCCCTGGGTTCAACTTCACTTGGATCACAGTAGAAAGGCAGCTTTGTGTGTGCATATGTAAGAACTTCTTTGATTGGATAAAGTTTTGCACTGTTAGATCTCTGCAAACCCTGAGTATGGCCAGGGTTCATTTAGACCAAGTCTTTTTCCTGGATGTGATGAAGTCAATCCAATAAAATTCTAAAGAAAGATATCCATAGATTGGGCCTTGTACTTCCGGAACCTGAGCGTCTGTACCTGAGTCAATTTCATTTCCTTTAAAATAGAACCCAGGTTGGCACTCAAGTTCCAAGTGAAGTTGGCTTGGATTAAATCACTTGGTCATGCCTAGTCCTCTTTGGTCTATTATTCTGGTCTGTTATAATACACTCAACACCATCGTATAACTGTCTTATTTCCCTTATACATGAAAACTAAAAAAAAGAAAATTACATATACTTTAAGATAGAAAATAATGAGAAGTGGAATAATTGTACGCAACACAGCCCACAATTAAGCGGCAATTTAGAAAAAACACAATGGACAATCATGACAATAAGAGTCATAATAAAGATACAATTTCAAATATGTAACTTGAGCATTATTTAAAACAATTTCTATTTTGTTACAATAGGCCTACTGTGTCACAGAACCTGTTGCTGGATCTGATGTCTCTGGAATCAAAACAAAGGCTGTGAAAAAGGGAGATAAATATATTTTGAATGGACAGAAAATGTGGATCACTAATGGCGGAGTAGCTAACTGGTACTTTGTTCTGGCTAGGACTGACCCCGACCCTAAATGCTCTGCTGGTAAAGCCTTCACTGGGTTTATAGTTGATGCTGATTCTCCTGGCTTAACAGTTGGAAGAAAGGTTAGATGTACTAAACAACTAGAAGAGTTCTCCCCCTTTCTTGAGAGATCTTGTAATTTTAGATTGTGGAAAAGTTGATTTTGATAGAGAATGGTGCTGATGCTTAGTTAACTACATGTAATTTTAACAAGATTTTTTTACAAGAAATTCTGATCTGAAAATGCAACAAGGAATGTAGAATGGTCTGACTGATATGCTATTTTTATACATTAAGAAAATTGCTATAAAAAGTTGTTCCAGAAATGTCTGCATGGAGGCAGTTTGATAAAAAATAAATGGGTGTAAGGATTTTCTGGTTAATTTGCCATTTAACATAAAGGAAGATCAATAAAAAAGAAAATAGTGCCTTCTGACCCCCCATTACAATTATTTCTGGAATAGCTCTAAAAGAATTATTGTGAAAATTACAGTATGCTGACTTATTACATTTACTACGATGTTGTAATGGCTAGACTCTTAAAAATTATTTATATTATATTATATCTTTAAGAGCTATCACAACATAGTGAACATACTATCTTTCACCTTTATATTATGATACAAGTCACTGATAAGTTTAACAAATGTGTTATAAGTATTTTTTATCATGTTTTAACAGGAAATGAACATGGGCCAGAGAGCTTCAGATACAAGGGGCATAACTTTTGAAGATGTTGAAGTCCCAGCTGAGGTTTGTACATGATTATATTGTTACTATTTTGAAAAAGCTGCTTAGTTAATTGGTTCTCATTAAATTTATCATTTTAATCACATATTTTTTCCTAGACATCCATATCAAACTCAAAACATTCACTTATCTAACACAAATTTAATGCAAATAAAGATTTTTATTATACATTCCTAGTATACATTTGTACCCCAAAAAAGCAAACTATTCTTACATGCATGACATGTTGACTTGCATTTTAAAAATCACATTCAAGTGTCATTTTAATAGATTATATTGCTATCAAACTTATTGAAGAAATTGATAAATTTTTAGCTGTTTATTGACCTGTTAACAAGTTTTGAAACACAAGTAAATATTTAAGATCTGAAGTAAATTATAAAGATAAGGAATTCTTATCAAATGTTTATTTATTCTTTATTGTTGACAGAATGTGCTTGGTAAAGAAGGAATGGGATTCAAGATTGCCATGGGAGCCTTTGACAAGACCAGACCTCCGGTAAGTAGTATATTGTATGGAGGAAATGGTCATAGGTTTCCCCAGCAGGAACTAATCCAAGCCTCTTGATCTTTGGTTTATAGCATTAGCATGGGGCCCCATGTCATGAAATTGAATCTAAGTCTGTCACTCACTTACACGCGACGACATGTCGGGGGGCATTAAGTTTTACTCATGTCCGTCCGTACAAATTACCGTCAAACTTTTCTCAGAAACCATAAACGGGAACAACTTGAAACTTGGTAGGATGGTTCTGTATGACAAACTATACGTCCTAAGTGAATTTTAGACATGTCGGACATCTACTTCCTGTTTGGGGCTGGATCAATAACAAAATCCACATAAAAATTTCCGTCAAGCTTTTCTCAGAAATTATACATGGGAATGATTTGAAACTTGGTAGAATGGTTTAGTATGATAAACTATGCGTCCTAAGCGACTTTCAGACCTGCCAGACTTCAACTTTTTATTTGAGGCCAGCGGGGGCATCCGTGTCCCATGGACACATTCTTTCTTTATTTTTAAATCTGACCATATTTTCTATGACAGATTTTAACTCTATGCTTCATTGTGATGTGTGCTGTGATATTAAAGCTATGATGTATCTTGAAGTTCCACATGTGAAGAAATGATTGCATTAGTTTAATAGACATCATCATGAGCATCCATAAGTTTATAATAATTTCTTTTTACACTTATTGTAGAAAAAACAATGTGCAGAACAATATGGCTCTTACTAAGCTTCTAACTTAAATCCAGTTTATTTGTGATGCTCCTGAAGTAACAATATATCTTTAAAAACAAACTAGCTTTTCCTATGGATCATGTGTGTGCTTAATGATGTCTGAAATTCATTGAAAAAAGCTTTGAAAAGATACTGATAGTTTGGGAAAACAAGAGTGATAAAAACTGGACATTGAAGGAAAATTCAGGTCATACTACTAAATATTATTGATATCTCTATCATTATTGCATCCATCGGTAGCATATTTATTAAAACCAGTCTGTATCTCAGATTTTGTGATTTTTATGTACAATTCCAAAAATGCCTTTGGAAATGATAAATGATCAAAACCATATGTTACCTTGTCCCCTTTCTTATGTAGGTAGCTGCTGGTGCTGTTGGCTTGGCACAGAGAGCCTTTGATGAAGCTACTAAGTATTCCATGGAGAGAAAGACATTTGGAAAACTTATTTGTGAGGTAAAAATCTACTAAACAAGTTCTCTGAGTTAAGTTAATAATGCATTTAATTGATATAAGGAAAAGGGTAACCCATATATCACATATTTAAAAAAAAGATGTAAAATAATGTTATGAAAATAATACTGCAATCTGCATTTTCTGATGAAATTTTAAATAGTGAAAAAAATAAATAAATTAAAAAATAAAAGAAATGTGTAGATTTAAGAATAATTTTATTTCTTATTTGGATGAGACTTTTTGATAGTTATATTCAATCATTACTATTCCATGTCATGCAAACCAACTGTCAACAGTCAAAAAACATGCAACTAACAAAATTTTCTAGTTGCCTTATATCAAATGATAACAATATTTTATTTTTCCACACAGCACCAAGCAGTTGCCTTCTTGTTAGCTGACATGGCTATTGGAATAGAATCAGCCAGACTTGCCATGTACAAATCAGCTTGGGAAATAGACCAGGGTAGAAGGAATACCTATTATGCTTCCATTGCTAAGTGTTTGGCTGGTGATGTGGCCAACAAGACGGCTACTGATGCTGTTCAGGTTGGTTTTACTAATAACAGAGAATTATTAAAATTTAGATTTTGTCAAAATAAATAGAGTTTGTTATTAGTTGGGGAATTGAATTAATTTAAAAAAAAAAATTTGGTTGATGCTGAGATGAGTATTCTTGGCGGATCACATCCTTGTGGCAGTGGTTATTGTTTATTGTGATCATGTGACCAAGTTTGATAGTAATGTAACACCAAAGCATATTTCATGTTTATATGTGACCATATATATACTGTATATATGACCATTCTTGAATGGTAACACCTGAGTAGGAATGTTTGATGTATGTGACCATTCTTGAATGGTAAACACCCAAGTATGACAGTGTGACCATGTTTCATGTATATGTGACCATTCTTGAATGGTAACACCTGAATGTGATCATGCGACCATGTTTAGATAGATATGTTGTCTTTTTTCAAAACTTGATCTTATGTTATGACACTATATTTTTTTTCTTGGAACAAAGTAACTACAGAGTAAAATTATTTTAACTTTGTCTGGCACATGTTTCGAATCGTACAACACACTTAAGTAGTTATGTAAAAGTTAACAGATGAAACATTGGGATTTAGCCATACAGTTCACAGTAACAATAAAGAAAGGTTATAACAAAATTATCTCATTGAGATGATCAATCTCAGGTTTTCAAGAAGAAAAGACAGAAAAAAACAAATACATTGCGCAGAAATTGAAGATCACAATGGTCCTGGCTTGGTACAGGCATTTTAAAAGAAGTGGTTAGTTGTTCCTAAGGTGTTATACATGTAGTGCCAAGCACCTTAGGGTTTTATTGTCTCGCCTGCGACGAATGTCGCAAAAGGCGAGACTTAGGTATGGTGATTCCGGCGGCGGCGACGGCGGCGGCGGCGGCGGCGGCGTCCACAATTGGTTAAAGTTTTTTCTTAAGTCTGTTAAACATGAAGCAGTTATGTTACACCATTCATATTTGGTATGCAAGTGCACCAGCATCAGTTCAGATCAGTTTTAAAAGGATTTCACCTGTATGCTCCTGCAGTCATGGTCTACTGACTTTGAAATTTTACACTGATTTGGCCGAGGTTAACCTTTTTTCTCAAGTCTGTTTAACATGAAGCAGTTATGTTACACCATTGATATTTGGTATGCAGTTGCATCAGCATCAGTACAGATCAGTTTCAAAAGGATTTCACCTGTATGCTCCTGCAGTCACGGTCTACTGACTTTGAAATTTTACACTGATTTGGCCGAGGTTAACCTTTTTTCTTAAGTCTGTTTAACATGAAGCAGTTATGTTACACCATTGATATTTGGTATGCAGTTGCATCAGCATCAGTACAGATCAGTTTCAAAAGGATTCTACCTGTATGCTCCTGCCCTGCAGTCACGGTCTACTGACTTTGAAATTTTACACTGATTTGGCCGAGGTTAACCTTTTTTCTTAAGTCTGTTTAACATGAAGCAGTTATGTTACACCATTGATATTTGGTATGCAGTTGCATCAGCATCAGTACAGATCAGTTTTAAAAGGATTCTACCTGTATGCTCCTGCAGTCACGGTCTACTGACTTTGAAATTTTACACTGATTTGGCCGAGGTTAACCTTTTTTCTTAAGTCTGTTTAACATGAAGCAGTTATGGTTCACCATTGATATTGGGTATGCACTTGCATCAGCATTAGTACAGATCAATTTCAAAAGTATTTTATCTGTATGATCCTGCAGTCACAGTCTACTGACTTTCAGATTTTACACTTTTTAACTTTTTACTTATGTCATGAGTGTTTTATATAAAGCAGTTATGGTTCACCATTGATATTTGGTATGCTGCTGCTTAAGCATCAGTTTAGATCAGTTTAAGGAGGATTTTTACTTCATTTTATACTGTGTCCAGTTGCGACAGGCGAGACATGTCTCTGTGTTAACAGTTTATATAAATAGAATGCTATGTTAATTTGTTCAAGTGTTATTGTGACTTTAACAGTATTCTTTTTTAAATGGTGGGAAATTCTGCAAAGAAATTCAATCTACTTGTTTTAAGGAGATAGACAACAAAAATAATTGTAAATAAATGCACCTAAAAATGGTCTCTTGCTACAGTTAAACTTAGATATTGATTATTTAATGAAAACAAAAAATCATGTGTTCACAATTTAGTTAAAAAAAATTAAGCATTTTAAAATTATTCTTGAAACAATTTATAAACTATTATTAAGCATTAAAAATATTAATGAAATCTAGCAGATTTTTTTATCACTGATTATTTAGACATGTCAGATATACAAAATAACGAAAAGGGGAGTCAATGGGTATACTAATTTCCATGAATTAAAATGGATAAAGGCAAAGGATTAAGTACAAGAATATGTCCAAAAGACATAATGCCTCATCTTGCAGCATTTGGGATAGACGGAGGGAGAGAGAGACAAACTTAGGGATGAACCCGAACACTCAATACTTTCCTAGATGGGGCATAAAAATATTCAAATTGTTTGAAACCACAGGTTTCTATCTCCTTAATTCATTAAAATAGAAGGAGAACAAATAGCAAAATAGTCATGTAAATTCACTGTCTATTATCTGATTGTAATAACTGACTTTTAATGGAATGACGTTTGATTTATTTCAGATATTTGGAGGAAATGGTTTTAATTCTGAATACCCAGTAGAAAAACTTATGAGAGATGCCAAAATTTATCAGGTATAGATCCATGTCTTACACTGTTGTTGTCATATGCATGATAAAGTGGTGTTTTCAATAAATTTTCTCTAATTCAAGAGTAAATTTTACTATGATAAGTAACACAAGTTCACAACATATACAACATAACGTCATAAAAATGTAAAAAAGAATCTTATTTTGTCAGGCGTAGCAAAATTTATTGTCTGGAACTTTGTTGTCATTTGTATTTCGAACACACGTGAAGGTTAGCACTGCTGGTGGAGTTGAAATTCCCCGAGGTTAGCCCGCTCCGGCACCAACACTTTTGAGTTGGAGAATACATCAAAGCTTTAAATTATCCGTCTAAATTTCAAAATTGTCTAAACTCAACGGTTCTTCCTACCCCAGACATAGGTTGAATATCTTAGTGTAATAATTTGGTTCCCCAGTTTTGTATTTTTGGTTATACTGTTATATGCTCTTCATATTCATACAGTGTTTGGCATTTTCAATATTTTTGGTAGAGCGCCTCTGATGAGTCTTGAATAGACGAAACGCGCGTCAGGCGTAGCAAAATTTATTGTCTGGAACTTTGTTGTCATTTGTATTACATTAATAAAATACATTTGTCATTTACCTTAATCATCATAAAATGTTAAGTTTAAAGATGGTTTCAGAAGAAGTTCTGAATATTTATGAGACTTTTAAGTCATTATGTCGCCTGCAACGTGTTGCAGAAGCGACAAATAGGGGTTACTTTGGCACTAACTGTCGTCTTGCGTCGTCGTCCTGCGGCATCCTGCGGTGTCACAAAAATTTCTGTCGCAGTTTTCCAGGCAACTACATGCCACAGCATGGTATGTAGCTCCATTGCATAGTACTATAAGGTGTAAAGCGATTTTATGCCCGAAAAATAACTACTTCCTGTTTGACGAATACTTAATGTTTTATATATAATGGACATAGATGCCAAATTTTCGTCGCAGTTTTTCAGACAACTACATGCCACAGCCTCTTAATATTTGGTATGTAGCTTCATTGCATCCTACTATAAGTTGTAAAGCGATTTTATGCCTGAAAAATAACTGCTTCCTGTTTGACAATACTTAACGTTTTATATATAATGGACATAGATGCCAAATTTTCGTCGCAGTTTTCCAGGCAACTACATGCCACAGCCTCTTGATATTTGGTATGTAGCTTCATTGCATAGTACTATAGGTGTACGGCGATTTAATGCCAGAAAATTAACTACTTCCTGTTTGGCGAACAAATATAGATACGCAGGCGACATATGCCTTCCAGGGAAGGCTCCATCTAGTTAAGTTTGTAGTTAATTATATACCTTATTATTTATTTTAATAGATATATGAAGGCACAGCACAGATTCAGAGAGTTATAATATCTAGAGAACATTTAACAAAGGCAGCCCAAGGTGGATCATAGCCATGTTAGAGAACAAAAGACTTTGCATCAACAATCAATGCATAAAACTAGACCGTAGAACAACATCTTTGACAATATTTATAGTTAATTTTTGTGTTATTTATTGAAATTCCAATGAGTTTAGATTGCCATTAACGTGTATTCAGTCTCATTACTCATAATGTTTTGTAAGCTAGCAACTTTTCAAAAGTTGAAACTATTAAAAAATATCTTATGATAAATTTTATATATTGGATAACAGAATACCCCTTATAGGGGTTATGGCCCTTTAAAGTTCAAAATTTGTTTTTTTAAATGTTATTCATGGCTTATAGAATGATAAGTATTGCTGATATAGAAATGCCAATGCTTGGTAAAACCTTCAGCTCTTTAGGCTGTACAGAACAGACAATAAAGAGATGTGGAAAAAGTGTACGCAACACAACCAACATTAAAGAAACGGCAATTTAAAAAATCACAATGGAAAACAGCCAGCAGTCTTCAACATGACCAGAGGTCACTGCTCACCGTCTTGCATTGGCCCAAGACTAAAAATACAATACATAAGATTCAAACAAATCCCTAGAATATCAAAGAAAGACCCATTTCTGGACATAAAACAAGGAAAAAAGATATAAGACAAGGACAAACAAAAGCTTTGACAAGGATTCCTGGCTTAGTCTCTATTGTGTGGAAGTTGTCAGATGATTCATCGTAGGAGGTATTGTCAATATTGTTTTTTTCACATTTTTGCCCAAAAAGTATTGCAGATAGTGAAAAGCTGTTGATTGCTCAAACGGTCAGCTCATTAACCTCTACTAAAATCTCCATTGGATCAAAGTTGACAGATGACCCATTATAGGGATAATAGTTCATAGAAAAGAATCTTATAGTTTAAGGACAAGATGAGCGATTCAGGTCCCTGAGAGCCTTTTGATTGCAAATAGCTCAAAAATGGTTACAGAAATTAAAATTCATTTTAAAAACTATACAAGTAGGTGCATTATAGTGTTTGGGTCTGTTCATCTTTCCGTCCCAAATGTCCACACAATAGAGACATCTTGAAAATACAAATTGCATATGGTTAAGCACATCAAGATCTACAAATTATGTGACAGGGTTAAAGTCGTAGAACTATTCCTTCATCTTGTAAGTGTCATTGAAATCCAGTTAAGTGATTCAGGCTCCTTGAAGTCTCCAGTTAACTTTCAGCTCACTTTATCCTCTTCAAAGCCTTTCAAATTAAACTTTTGTGCTAAATTATAGTAGACAATTGCAATCATGTATATTGTCGTGCAAATAACCTATTTTTATTTTCTGTGTATTTGTTGGTACATGTTATGTACAGACCTAATAATTGGGTCGTTTGTCTGTTTGAAAAAAAAATAATGTGCCTTAATTTATCTAATTAAATAAAAAAAATCTTTTTTAAAAATTTACACAGCAGTAATGGTAAATAGTAAAGGGCTCGTTAATTGTTCTTAATAACAATGAAAGGTTTGTTGACATGTGGAATTGAGATGTTTTCCTGTCTGGTATTCATACATATATATTTCTAGCCACTTTAGCTATCAAAAAATGCTGTTCTCTTTAGTTGAAAATTACCTCCACATCCACACAGATCTTAAATATTTACATTCATTTTTGAACGGTTTTGAAATTATTTTTTTAAAGCATGTGTTACACTTGAGTGGTTTCCTGATTTGTGACACAGGTTATACATTGCCTTGTCTTGTTGGCTTATGGTTTGTCAACTCAAAAGTACTGTTGTCAAATAACTCCTCAACCTTTCTTCAGCATTAATCATTTTCCCAGCTAACTTTATAACTTATATTTTTGAAGTTATGATAGAAAGTGGGTTAGCAGTGACCAAGCAGGTATTCTAAATTTATCTTTGAGAATATGGTTCTGCATTTATGTAGCAAACAATTTAATTTAATCATTCAACTACGAAAATTACAAGATATTCTTTTGAAACTTTAAGGCCTTTGCTTTAAAACTTGATAAATACTTCACAATCTATATTTAGATAAAACAATCACCATTTCCAAATTTCTGTTAGACCATATCTCTACATAAAATTTTATTTCAGATATTTAAGGCGATGGTACAAGAAGGCTCTCATCGGGTTTTATATTTTTGTTACATCCGTCCCCTCTACAGCAGTAGTGGCACTCGTGAGCATTTGGGTTACTGACAACTCCTAATTTTGTGCAGTAGTCCTGATCTGCCGATTCTTTTATCCATTTAGTATCGCATACATCTTTTTTAACACATCTGAAATATATTTATCGAAATTATAACCATATACTGTGTCGGGTTGCATTCAATTTTGTTAATAAATATTACCAGAAAGATTCTATTTAGAAGTATAAAGGCAAAAACAAAAAAATGCCAACAGTCTAGGTTTTGTTCGTTTTTTTCTTATATAAACGTCGAATACTAAATCCATCTTAGAAAGTATTGACTGGGAACTATTCTAATAAAACCTCTGTCTATTTCAAGTTTCCTTCACAACCATGAGCGTTACAGGAAAGAAACTTAATGTTGTAAATGATTTAGATTTAAAACCAGCGGATTTCAAAAATATTCATTTATACACAGGAGAGCGTTTATTGAAAAGTTTGTAGGATCCAAGATTTAAATCAGGATTATAAATAAATTAAGAATCTGCTCCTACTGTCTGAATTCTATACGTCTTGTTCTCGTCGTCTTTATGCTATTTTTTCTTTGAAAACGAGAACAAACGGAGTCTTCCTGCTATTTTAGGATAGGGTTTGAATTTTTCATATTATGTTTTTAGTCTGGAACCAGTTGCAAAATGGTCACATTGAAGGCTGTTTGCTATGCTGCTTTCCTTTGTGGATTTTTAAATTGCCACTTATATATACAGGTTTATTCCACATCTCATTATCTTCAACAAACTGAATTATAATTTCTAATGTAACATTAAAAACAACACCTTTTGAAAACGTCCTTGTTATTGTTTGCATCCACTTGTAGATCTGTCATACAGAAATCGTATCCTACTGGACAATCCTGTAACGGCTTGACATTGTCATAGATATCATTCAATGTACACGGTATCATGGAGTTGGTGTCTCCACATACTAAACACTTCGTTTTAGTCTGAGGTGCTGTATCAATACAATTTGATAAACATTTATTGCTACGATTATAAATTACTTATTTATAACATACGAAAATTAAAATATATATATATATAAAAAGTCAATCATAGCAAAACATGTAACACATATACTCCCATGATGCTTCATGTTATCTGGTACATACTTTGAATCCGATTTTCTGCATGCAATATCAAAAATTACATTCTTATATATCAATTCTGGTATTATAAGAACAATACTGATAATATGGGGATAAAATATAAATGTGTAATTACAATAACAATTACAAAGCAGCATATGCCCATATCCTATAAAAGCTAAGTGTCAAGATAAAAACAGTGCCTCCCTGAGAACACTCTTCACGAAGTACAAAATAATGTTTAGGTATTGATCTGAGAAATTCGAACTAAGAGCGATAAAATAAGCAAAATAGAAACTAATCACTAGAACTCTTATGTTATAAACTGCAAAGCGGAGGCCCTAGAAAGCCAATTTCTCCTATGACACCATGAACAAGTTTAAGAACAAGAAAACATAAGCCTCACACACTGTAATCAACTAAACATGTCGGGTTTTCAACTGAACTGGAGACTAGATGCACATTTGTTCTCGAATAACGTATTAGTTACCCGTCAGTAAACAATGTACAATAATTAAGCTACTCTTGCTGTTGCAATGAGTTGGCACCAATTTAGTATTAAAAAGCTATAAAGGTAGTAACCCTCAAGGTGTAACAACTACCAACTCAAGCAATAGTAGGCTTATTTGTTAGGCATTAAAATATAACAAAGTTACTGGAAATTATTTTTTCTACGCCTGAAACATGTATCAGGTCTTTAAGACTCATCAGCGGCACTCTAACAAAAGTTTTAAAAATGACACGTACTAAGCATATTTATTAAATGAACATTAATAAAGATAATTGCTTGTTGGCTATGCACTGTGTTGTATTGCTTTAGCGAATTGTTTTTTTTTAAAGCAGGACACGCTTATTTTTAAATTCTTTTTATTGAATGCAAATGAATTACAGTAGAAATCTTTCATTTGAAGCATTGTCACTGTGTTAATCATTTATTACCTTGAAGTGAAGCTGAAAAAGTAAGCAAAAAATTATTACCATATTTATTCGATGATGCGACACCAAGCTGTATATTTAATTGATATTAAAAAACTTTTCTAAATCTATAAAAAGACAATTAAAGAAAATAATCATATTGCTTTGGTATGAAGTTAAAAGCTACCATTTTTATGCTCTTTAACATATGTGACAAATTATTACTAGTAATACATTTTAAAAAAATAGGGGCCAATTGAAAAAAAAAGCGAGCAGTCACATTGGAGGCTGCTAGCTGTTTTCCATTGTGGATGTTTTAAATTAAAGTTTATATTGTAGGTTGTGTCGCGGACATTTATTCCACATCTCATTTTCTTCTATCTCCAGAGTTCAGCACAAAAATGCATTTTGATTTTTATACGACCGCAAATTTTTGCGATCGTATAATGTTATGGCGATGTCGTCGTCGTCGTCGTCGTCGTCGTCGTCTGGGGACATTTGGTTTCCGTGCAATAACTTAAGTAAATATTGACCAATTGTTATGAAATTTTAATATGATGTTTGTAACCACTAGAGGAAGGTTCCTATTGTATTTGGGGTTGGTGGCCCTTACCGTTTTGGAAAAAAGGGCCAAAAGGGTCTAAAACGGGTGTATTGACAAAACTGTTGTAGAATGTTTATTATTCAATAGATTTTGAAAATTCTTTTTTTATTGAATTCCTCATTAAATTCTGTCAACAAAATGTGTCAATGGTTTTGATGTATATTGAACCGTTACATTGCTACAGGGGGTCGAAAAGGGGCCACACCCAAAAAAATGACTTTTTTGTTTGTGGTCCGATTTTCAAAATCTTTTTTTCATTGGAATCCTTGTGAAAATCCCTGCCTGCATTTTTCAATCAGATTTGCAATATCTCTTACGGTTTTTGAGAAATTAGGGGTCAAAGGGGCCAAAAACACCATTTTTAAAAGTTTGTCAAGGAAAATAATTTTATACCAAAAATTTAGTTGTACTGGGCCAGCAAATTGTTATGAAGTTTTGATATGATGTTTGTAACCATTAGAGGAAGGTTCCTATTGTATTTGGGGTTGGTGGCCCTTATCGTTTTGGAAAAAAGGGCCAAAAAGGGCTAAAACATGTGTATTGTCAAAACTGTTGTAGAATGTTTATTATTCAATAGATTTTGAAAATTCTTTTTTTATTGAATTCCTCATTTAATTCTGTCAACAAAATGTGTCAATGGTTTTGATGTTTATTGAACCGTTACATTGCTACAGGGGGCCAAAGACGGGCCACACCCAAAAAAATCAACTTTTTTATTTGTGGTCCGATTTTCAAAATCTTTTTTTCATTGGAATTCTTGTGAAAATCCCTGCCTGCATTTTTCAATTAGATTTCCAATATATCTTACTGTTTTTGAGATATAAGGGGTCGAAGGGGCAAAAAACGCCATTTTTAAAAGTTGGTCAAGGCAAATGGTTTTACACAAGAAATTTAGCTGTAGTGGGCCAGCCAATTGTTATGAAGTTTAAATATGATGATTATATACACTGAAGGAAGCTTTTTATTTCATTTGTGGTTTGTGGTCCTAACCTTTTTTTTAAAAAGGGCCAAAAGGGGCTAAATTGTGTCAAAAATGTCAATGAATTTAGAAATAAGATTTTTTTTCTATTAAATGTTATTGTAAATATATACATGTATGTGTCAAAAATGCATTTTAAAGTCCACCATAGGATGCATGTGTAAAAAAGCTTTGTAAGTCCACCATGGGCTGCATGTGACCAAAGCAATAGACTATCCAAATTGGGCCTCCAATGTACAGGGTTCATCTTGTTGCGGTCGTATCATGCTGCGCTCGGCGTAGCTTTTTATTTACTAAGGGCTTCAGATAAATGCTTAATTCTGATTAAGAGCGTGTCTATGAGAAAACCATAGAATTTCGTCCAGATGCAAGAATCTTATAGTTACAACTAAAAGCAACCCATTTAAGACTTCTTTTCGCAAATATTTTAATACACGTACCCAGAAATTTTGTTTATTTATTGCAATTTAAAGCAAAAGTTGTTACCACCTAATGACTTAGGAATATAATACGATATAATTATACAACTCGAATATTCAGTCCATGAATACATGTATTGCTGAGAAAACATAATACGTATATGAATTCACATGCATAATTTGCTCAGGGATTTCAATATCGTTTATTAATACACATTCAAAAATATACAGTGTAAATTTTGCTCAGGGAATATAGAAACATTAAGTTATGCAAACACCCAGAACTTATATTGCATAATGGATATAATATGGTATACTAATATGCATTCCCAGATATTCAGTAAATGCATGGCTATGGAATAATTATGTATATAACCAGATATTCTGGTCTATTGCTTAACGAATATAATATGGTTTCTATCATACATATTCAGTACAATTTTTGCTTAAGGAACATGATATGGTTATTTATAATACATACCCAGATATTCAGAACATTTATTGCAAGTTTTAGCACATGTTGCTACCATGTAGTCATGTGATACAGTGGATGAACAGATTTGGCTGGCAAAGAGAGCACATCTGTTATCATTGTCTGTACACGCAACTTGAGTAGTTGAAGCAGTTGCTACAATAAATGATGAACTTGTTTTCAGCAAAACAGCAGTTTAGATTTGTTGTTGTTGTGTATTTAATTGATTCGTGTATGATACTCGTTTCCTTGGTTTTCTCTGGTTGTTAAATGGACTTGAAATGTGAATACCTTTATACATTTTGTATGTTTTTTTGTGTGATAAAAACATTGAATAATCTTCCAAAACATATGAGTGTGTAATTGTGAAAAGTATATGGTCACAAGATAAGTACATTTTGAACTTAAAGCTTAAAAGTGCTATATAAAACCTAATAATGCTCACTAATATGTACAAATTATCCTTTACAGAATTGTAAATCAGGATAAACAGCGTTGTTTTTTATATCATGATATTTTCCAAACTATTTACCTGTTGGTGCGGGTGCAACCGTTGATCCATCAACTGAAAAAGTAAAAACGGTTTCATGATAGTACATGAATCAGTTCAGGAACAAAATATATCATTTAAACTGTTGTAATTTTTTTTTGGTTAAAAGTCTATTCCATCTTTTGTTGACAATTGTAAACTTTATGCGAATTTACAAATGTTAACCATAAGTTGTAAAACGTTATGGGAATTTACAAACGTAAACACCAAAATCATTTTACTAGTTACTCAATGAGATATGTGCTATATGTTTCATTTTTCTCCGAGTTGTTGTCGTCTTTTGAGTCAATATAGTCTTAGTCTTTGCTTTCTTGAATCTCAAATGCTCCATTGGAACTTCTTAACTTCTATATTTATCTAAAATCTAATTATAAGAACTATTTGATCTAATAATAAGAAAAAAGGAGGATAACATTTATGTATTCCTATTCTTGTATAGTTTACCCATACATCTTATTCACCTTACCATCTAACATGTTGGTTTAAGTTTATTGCCCTCTATGTGTCAAAGGCATAACAGAAAATCAACATAAATATAAGACATTGTATAGAATCAAAATAAAATGAAGCTCGTTCAGACACAAGAAAATTGTGTTAGGCTATGACTTTAAAGTTTTACTAAAGCACACCCTTCGCGTTGATGATTTCCAATTAAAGTTCGTTAAAACCCTACAACAAACCAACACCTGCACTCATCTGAGATATAGAAATGCCATATTTGTCTATGAGCGCACTCTGTCTACCGTAAAATTATTTCTTCAATGAAGACAGCAACCGAGGAGCAACATAACCCGGTGTTAGCAATTTCTGTGTCAAACATGACGCTCTGCCATGGAATCGATGTAATTACCGCAAGCTCCTAAGTAACATATCGAAGAATCCATAACCTGGAGCGGACAGAATGTTGCTACACAAGAAGGGAAAGTTGACGATGTAAGTTGAATTCATCACGTTTGTCATAGAGCTTTGTTAAAAGTTTCCTTGATAGTTTATTTCGAAATGTAGATCTAAATATAAAGCAGACTGTGACTTTCTAGAATCAGTTGTTGCCTTTATCTCAAGCTCCTGAGGATATATATGAGATGGAGAAAGTCACAAAATCGAATAGTTTGCAGCGAAAAGACATTATTAACGTGTTAAAGAGAGAGCCAGTATCCGATCTTTTTTATGGAACCATTATGGTACATCGTATTCTTTTGCAAAGATGGAAGTTAACGAACAAGTTGTCTCTTTATCATATGTGAGTATGATAACATACCTTAATCTAGCTGTTTTGAGTTTTTGTACTAATATTTTTACAGATATAATTTTTGTACTTCTGAAACACAGAATTTCTTTTGAACATATTACCTTCAAACAACATTGAATTTTTTATATCTAAGAAAGTAGGGGCCATATATTGTTTGGTTCCGTTCGTTCGTCCGTCTGTCTCTCCGTTCACCCCAAATGTTGCGAGATTGGGCGTTATGTATTTTAAACAAATTCCTGTTTTAAACATTTGAAAGAGGAACTAATAAGTCTTTGGAATAGCGGAAAACAAATATTATAGGCATGCAGGACAGCAACAACACGAAGAAACACACATAACATAACAACGCACAAATTATGCAAATTTTAACTGCTGAGCAACCAGCAAACTGATTATGATGTTCATCTTGTTAAGTTTTATGAAGCTTATAAATAAAAAGACATTGATCACGAGGAACGAGAATGAACGACGGGTAAGCTGTTTCTTCTTGTTATAAAACATGTCGGAATGCCAACAGTAAATATGAAGTAAGTTAAATGGAAATAGCAACAATTAAAGTTATAGAAATGTTCATAATATGTTATAACATGTACTATTTTGTTCAAATAAAAAGTTTGGCATGATGCTTTTAATACCATTTCAGTGTATTAAAATGTTTTTAAAAACAAAGTTTATTTTATAAAAAATTCTAGAACACAATTTGTCCGTTATTTAAACAAGAGGCTCCCAGGAGCCTGAGTCGCTCACCTGGTCTAAATGGGTTGAACATTTTAGCAAGCAACAGCTTTTCTCTATCTACTATAGTTTTCATTCTGTAGGCTCAAAACATGAAAAACCGTTATTTAGGGACCATAACCCTTATGTGGGGCTATCTGAATTCCTATGGAGACCTTTGTAGAGCTAAATGAAAGAAGGCAACAGCTTTTCACCATTTGTTATAGTTTTTATTCTATAGGCCAAAAACATAAACAAACCATCATTTTAGGGACCATAGCTACTATAAGGGGTCATCCGACAACTTCGATCCTATGAAGACTTTTGTAGAGCTGAATATTTAAGCAAGCAACAGCTTCTCTCTATCTGCTATAGTTTTCATTCCATAGGGCAAAAACATGGAAAAAAAACGTTATTTTAGGGACCGTAACCCATGGAAGGGACCATCTGACAACTTCGTCTCAATGGAGATTTTTGAAGAACTTTTGATGCTGAAGCAATAGCGTGTATCAGATTTCATCTATCTATTATACTTTTTGATTTACATTTGATTTTCTTTTCTTTTGTACAAGCCAAAAACAGTAGTCTTACCCCTTGGTCTATTTTTTATAACGGCGGTCACCATTTGTGCAATCTTAGTAGAAGACATCCCATAGATGAAGTGTGAAAAGTTTCAAAGCAATCCCTTCAGTCATTTCGGAGAAGATTTTCAAAGAAAAGTTAACGACGACTGACACCAAGTGAAAGCAATAGCTCACTTGGACCTTCGGTCCAGGTGAGCTAAAAACTGCCAATTATAAAATCAATCTGTGGCTAAAATCAAATAATTTCTAATCTAATGTTAAAAAAGTATTGAGTTTAGAAAGGGGAATAGAGTACAGTTAAGTTTGAATGTGATGAATCCCTAGAGGTTTTTGGACAAACGGAAGCAATCCACTAATTAATACATCGCAAAGCTTTGGTGCATTGTATTACCGATGTCCATGACTGCGATTCCGTCTCTCCGTTTTTTCAAAGAGATTCATCACATTAACATCACTGCATCAAGGGCTAGATAAATTTCCTACACTTCCAATGTACTCGTTGCAGCCATAAGGTAGTGCGGTTCCCAGTCGTCGAATCCAGAATTCTTCTCACTCTTTACGGAAAGGTGTACTTAAAGTGGGATTATTTGTAGGATGGTAATTTTGTTCCGAAATGCGGACTTTTAAAGACAAAATGGAATGATCAGGTTGGTTAAAATGCTGGTAAACGAAAGGAAAACTATCGTTGTTGATTCCGGATCTGTGGCCACACATACGAGCATCAAGTCTTCCTTTCGTCTCACCAACATAGATCAGTCCACAAAGGGTACATTCTAGTTCGTAAATAAGATTGGCAGATGTAAAATTTAAATCATCCCAACTGTAGATGTTATATGATTAACATCTACCTTATTCATATCTAATTTGTATTAAATAAAGTCTTTGAAAAATGTCTAAAATAAATAACGGGGTAGATTTTCCACATAGCTGTACAAAATGTATATAACAGGCGCATTTCATTTGGGCTGAAAATTCAGAAATAAAGATCTTCATATTTGTCACCTTCGGAGGAGAGATTTTTCAACAACAAATCGGCATTCCAATGGGCACAAACTGCGCTCCTCTCCTCGCCGATTTGTTTTTATACTCTTACGAGACTGAATTTCTTCAGGGACTCGTAAAGAACAAGAAGATGAAAGAGGCAAGGTCATTTAATCTTACATTCAGATATATTGATGATGTCCTTTCTGTCAATAACACTTCATTTGGTAGTTGGATTCCTTCAATATATCCTCCGGAATTGGAGATTAAAGAGACCACCGAATCTAATTGCTTCACGTCTTTCTTGGATTTGCACCTCGAATTTTACCCAGGTGGTCATCTCAGTACAAAAATTTACGATAAACGAGACGATTTTAATTTTCAAATTATTAATTTTCCTAATCTACAAAGCAATATACCTACTTCTCCTGCATACGGTGTTTATATTTCTCAACTTATTCGATATGCCAGAGCTTGCACACATTTCACAGATTTTTTGATCAGACACCGGTTTCTTCGTGACCGACTTTTGAAGCAGGGCTACAAGAAAATACGTCTCATACGATCACTAAAAAAATTCTTTCTTCGTTATCAGCCACTAGTAGAAAAGTTCAAAATTGAGTTAAAAGATATGATAGTTAATTGTTTTAATTAGTGTTTGACTGGTCTGCTGTACTGAGATGATCACCTCAGTATCCCTATTGTGTCTCACAACTATGCTGTGTTCCATGGTCATTACCGGACCCTAAGATCGCAATGGAAGAGGGAGGTTTGGCGCCATAAAACCTGGTTTAACCCACCATTTGCCTATACCAAGTCAGGACCATTGCGATCCACCAGTTCTCCGGTATGACTGATTCGTTTTTGTCATTTTCTCTGGACTATGAGATTGATTATTCAAGTTCGGTAGTTTTGTTATTACCTTTATTGGACTAATAGCACTCGACGTTTTGGTTAATTATATTTATGCCTTAATAGGTGGATATGTATTGATTTCTACCAATTCTGTACATATTATTAACATACAGGTGATATTAAAGTTCAAATTTTGACTCCAAAAAATTCTTTTAATACAAATAAATGAAAAGCAATTGTGTACATATCTTGGAAATGCACAAACTCAAAATGAAAAGCTTCAGTAAAGACCAACAGAAAATGCTCCTTCACGAAGGGGATATACGAAAAACTATCTTACTGCAGTGGCAGATTTTATATTTGTGTAAAATATCTTTTATTTTTAGAATATACAGAATTTTATAATATTAACCTGTATTTTACATGTATTTACCTGTATATTGTCCAATTAAACTTTAGCCCCAACGTCGACTGCTATTAGCCCAAATGTAATCCTTTTTTTTAGCCAAATCGTATTTCCAATAAGCCCAAATGAGGATCCCCCTATATATTAGTTGATTTCAATTGCTGTCGGCAATGGATTTATATAACCGACTTTAATAGAAACACCTCAGGGAACTCAGGTAACCTGAAGCTTAATCCTTGATATGAAATCTGTTTCAATTGAAACTCACAGCTTCATTGAAAAATGAAGAATACTCATTGGTAGAAGATGTTTATCTGAAGGGAAAGAAAAAAAAAATCCTACCTTCGAGAAATGATGCTTATTTTTTTTTGGTAAGTAAATATTTTTTTTTATGAATTTTATGTTTTTAACAATTCTTTGACAATCATTGTGTACATTTTCTTTTGTATAAGTACCCTATTTGGGCTATGTAGTAAATGCGGCATTTTCAACAGGCAAATCTTTTATACCAGGATTTGTTTTCCATACAACAATATAATACAAATACCAAAACGGGTATAAAACGGGTAATTTGGTTATGCTGCATATATATATTTCAAGGAGTAACCTCTCATCAGCAGCATTTGAATCAAAACATTGTAAGGTCAAAACCCAAAAGTATAGAACAACGAAAAGTACTCGAAATCAAAAAAGTTCGAACAGTGAAGCCAAATCCAGCACCATGGATGTCGACCATGTGGCAGTACAAGGAAAGAAACCTGGTGTTTTAAATAATTTTGAATTTAACAAACGGAAGTTTCTATCTTTAGATGTAAGCTGATCTGACCGATCAATTCCATTGTTACACATTCAATGGGAAGTTTAAGCATAGGTACTTCAATGTAAATTTTGTTCAGTTTTGTGTTAAGAAACAAATTATTCACCGTAAAAATGCTCGATATAATAACTATGGTTACACCAACAAATTTTGACAAGGACACAAATGTAAAAATGTATGTTTTAATTGTCACTAACATTTCAGAGAATAAAACATTCCTATCTACGCTATGACGTGTTACGAACTTAAAAAAATATTGTTTAAATGATAGTTAATGGAATAATAAGATGTTTCCATTTGATCTTCCAATGTTTTGATTCAAATGCTGCTGATAAATAGTTACTCCCTGAGATATACCTGTACAGCATAACAAAATTATTTTGGTCAAATCATTAAGGAAGAAATATAAGCAGTCAATATATTCACACAAAAGCTAAAAGCACTTGAAACAAAGCAAGGAAAAAATTTTGCTTCGAGTCACGAAATGACTATGGGTTATATTCAGCAAAACCAAAATAAGGAGGCACATAATTACAGGAAAAAAATGAAAGTAAAGACGTTTTGATAAGCCATTTGTTGAATTGATAAGCATTGTTTTATCAAGTTTTTCTATAATATCATTAAATAGCTTAATTTTTTCTATTAGCCTGTACCTCCCTAAAAAGCTAAGCGTGTTGATACGTACCACACAGTCCACAGTATTTGCGACATCTTTTATTGGCAATATCAAAAAGAGTTCCAGTTTTGGCAGAACATAACCCATACTGCATATCGTATATAACACATGAGAAATGATCGTCTTCGTTATCTGTACACGGCGCTAGAATTTATAAGAAAAATAAATATTTGCTAAAATATACTATAATTGTTCATATTTAGATTTTCCAAAAACTAATATGGAAGAGCTTTCGATGTCGAATAATCGCTCAAAGTGATAGAAGTTCACAGTGAAACAAAAATCTTAAACTATAGTTTAGTTGAAAAAAAAACATTGATGTTTGCATGTTATGTTTAAGGTCATTCACCAAAACTTTAAAAACGGTTGTAGAGTATAAAAGATACAAAAATGTTGAACTCATTGCATGTACATGCTGATCAACATCGGATAGAATGTTGTTTATATGCATCTTTTTTAGAACAAAAATGTTCAGATGTATAAAATTTTTAAGTAAATACAAGTTTAGACACTGTGAGTTTAGAGACTAAAACTGATATGAAAGCATTTCATCAAGTTAAAATGTTTTGATGCAAGACTAATTTGATACAGTTACTTTCTTGTACAGAGTAAAAAAAACTGTATCATATCAAGCTTGGTAGCTTTTTTAGCAATCATGAAAAATTACAAAATTCAGAACTCGATGCCGGCTAGGACGTCTCCCGGATTACCAAGGTCCTCCTTTGCTACCTCTAGGAACAAGGTAGCAAATGAAGTTGTTGTTCCTATGAATATCCTTAAGGATACCACCAATTCGACTTTTGTTCAGCCAGAGGGTAACTATTATTTCAAAACATCAGATTCATTTCAAATTATCAAACCATGTTCTATTAAACTCAATGACGTTCTAAAATCATCCCCTATTCCTACTATTTCGACATGCAGATCTAAAACCGGCAAAAAATCAACTTGCAAGACCTGTGATATGCTAATTATTTCTCCTGAATTTACAAGTAACTTAAACGGTAAAGTTTACCAAACCCTTTCTCACGACCCTCTGGACTGTTCTACCGGAAATGTCATTTACGGAATTGAGTGTACTTTATGTGGACTGTTGTATGTCGGTGAAACCAAAAATTCATTGCGTTCTCGCATGAATGGTCATAGGTATGACACCAAAAATTCTGATTATCGGGTTTTGTATAACCACTTTAATCAACCTAACCATGACCAATGTTTGAACATGAAAGTCCGGTTTATCGAAAAGATTTACCACGACACCAACAGTCCAAATCTTAGTACACCTCACCGTAAAAAACGAGAGCTTCACTGGATAAAAACTTTAGGTACTGCAATGCCTTATGGATGTAATGATAACATAAAAGGAGTAGGAAATCTTTCTAGCCCTCAATGTAGTGAGGTGAATGTTATGAAACTGTTTGACCCTAATGGTAGACACAAACGTAGTCATGGTCACAAACGATACAAACCAAGATCTGGTGCCAGTCAAACTGACAACAGATCTCTTTCAGACACGTTTGATGATCTGGTTACAAGTCTACAACAACCATTGGGAGTCCATCATGTTCGTACCATTCTCTATTCACTACGAGTCACGAAACTTAAAGACCTACGTGATCTTGGGTTAGAAAAAGCAGGTACTGATCCATTTACTCCTTCTTACAGGCTTACTAGCATTATTTGCGACGTTGCTCTTTTCCGTCTTTTTAAGCCTGTAAGAAGTGAGCCTCTTACTACTGAGGATAGGAAATTTCTCCATATTCCATTTAAGAACAAAGGGATAGATGCTATAAACATTAGCAATATTTTAAATCGTAAGGAAGTTACATCTCAAATTCCTCAATATTTCAAAAATCAGTCAACACCAATTGTTTCCTACCGCTACACTAAAACCATAAGTAGTAAAATTTTCAACCACAAAAAGGCATTGCAGGACCTAAACATTGAAGAATATCTAAAGTCCCCTCTGACATGTGATTGCTATGCTTCTCCCTTTGTCTATGGTCCATCTGGTCATGTCATCACGGGTGATCTTAAGATAATTGAAAATGATTTATTACGTAATGTGGTTTCCCATGGACCTAAATTCAGGGAACCGCAACGTATAAATTGGAATCATAACTTTAAGATCATCATGGACGCTGTGGAGGACTATGCTAGAGCCTGGATAAAGAGGGAAAAGGACCAAGAACCAGAGCTTGAATCACTGTCGGACTGGGTAAGGACTATCCGATCTCTTGTACGAAGCCGAATAGACAAACTTCGCAAATGTGTGAACCCCCGGCCTTCTTCTGTATTTAGAGATCGTGAAGCTCTCAATTGTCTCTCTTCCTTACATGACAGGTATGTTGTCACGCCAGCAGACAAGGCTTCCAATAATATAGTTTTTGTATGTAAAGCACATTATTACAATTGTCTAATAAAAGAACTAGGCATTGATGGTAATACTTCCGCTAGTGCAACATACACACGGACTACATTTAACAAAGATGAAATCATAGCCAACCATAGCTCTTTTATGTCCTCTTTCAATATTCCAATGAAAGAGGAACATAAAGAGTTACCATATTTGTACTGGATACCTAAACTTCACAAAAATCCGTACAAAGAAAGGTATATAGCTGGATCTTCATCATGTTCAACTACAGAGCTGTCCGTTCATTTAACTAAAATCTTGTCTGCTGTCAAAGAAGGTCAACAAGCATACTGCGACACTATTTATAATCGTAGTGGAATTAACCATATGTGGATTTTGAAAAACTCAAAAGATTTGTTAGATCAATTTAAATCTAGATCATTTTCTGAGGTTCACTCTTTGAAAACGTTCGATTTTTCAACTTTATACACTACCTTGCCACACGAAAAACTAAAATGTCGCCTGAAAAAACTTCTCGAAAAAGCCTTTTCAAACTCAAGGAATTTTGTTGTTTTGGGTTATAATTCTACATTCTTTTCCAAAACATCTTTCAAAGATAAAAGTTGTTACACACTGGAACAAGTTTGCAGTATGCTTGATTTCCTAATTGACAACATATTTGTCACCTTCGGAGGAGAGATTTTTCAACAACAAATCGGCATTCCAATGGGCACAAACTGTGCTCCTCTCCTCGCCGATTTGTTTTTATACTCTTACGAGACTGAATTTCTTCAGGGACTCGTAAAGAACAAGAAGATGAAAGAGGCAAGGTCATTTAATCTTACATTCATATATATTGATGATGTCCTTTCTATCAATAACACTTCATTTGGTAGTTGGATTCCTTCAATATATCCTCCGGAATTGGAGATTAAAGAGACCACCGAATCCAATTGCTTCACGTCTTTCTTGGATTTGCACCTCGAATTTGACCCAGGTGGTCATCTCAGTACAAAAATTTACGATAAACGAGACGATTTTAATTTTCAAATTATTAATTTTCCTAATCTACAGAGCAATATACCTACTTCTCCTGCATACGGTGTTTATATTTCTCAACTTATTCGATATGCCAGAGCTTGCACACATTTCACAGATTTTTTGATCAGACACCGGTTTCTTCGTGACCGACTTTTGAAGCAGGGCTATAAGAAAATACGTCTCATACGATCACTAAAAAAATTCTTTCTTCGTTATCAGCCACTAGTAGAAAAGTTCAAAATTGAGTTAAAAGATATGATAGTTAATTGTTTTAATTAGTGTTTGACTGGTCTGCTGTACTGAGATGATCACCTCAATATCCCTATTGTGTCTCACAACTATGTTGTGTTCTATGGTCATTACCGGATCCTAAGATCGCAATGGAAGAGGGAGGTTTGGCGCCATAAAACCTGGTTTAACCCACCATTTCGTTTGAAATGCCTGTACCAAGTCAGGACCATTGCGATCCACCAGTTCTCCGGTATGACTGATTCGTTTTTGTCATTTTCTCTGGACTATGAGATTGATCATTCAAGTTCGGTAGTTTTGTTATTACCTTTGTTTACCCTTATTTATGTAGATGATAAAAATATACGATTATTTTATTTTATGAGAATACACCGATTTCGCTATAAAAGTGTTTCGCATGGAAAGGAAAGAGAAAACCATAGTAAAATGATTTTTTTATCAAGTATATATTATTTTAAAGATTTTTGCTAAAGAACTTAAAATAGCTGTTATTGCAAATGTATTAAAATGAATTGATAAAACACACAATTTTTACTTATTTTTGTTTTTTCTACAAAAAATAGTTTTTGTAATATCCTACCCATTGTTGTCATTGTCAAATTGGTATCAGGCGTAGTTGTGGTGGGGGGATTGGTCTGAGCTTGGGTTACGGGAGCACCTGTCTGGGCATTAGTAGTCGGTCCGTTACTCTCTGTAACAATCGGCATTGCAGATGTTGGTAGGTTAGTTTGCTCTGTCGTTTGGTCGTCTGTTGTTGTTTCGTTGGACAGGGCAACTGCTTGATTACCAGTTGTTGGCATAACAGTTGGATTCTCTGTTGTTATAGAGTCAGTTGTAGAAGAGTTGCTTTGGTCTATTGTAGTTTCTGCATCTGTGGTTTGTGGAACAGCGGTTTGGACAGTGGTGGTTGGTGGAGCTGCTGTTGTGGCTACAATAAAACATTTTATCGTTTATTTGATAGGTCTATTCAAAATGAGTTTAGACGCAATTATTGAAATTTCCACTTAAAATTATTAACGCTTTGATATAAGTATTTGTGTTATTTTAAACTGTATTGTATTGGTAATTACCATTGGCATTATTTGTACGTCTTTTATAACAATTTTTTAAGAATTAAATAAGTTTTGACAAAAGGATGCTACAGCTTTAGTCTTTTTGTTAGTTGTGAACAGTAAATGGATTGTAACATAAAGCAAAACCAATTAACAAATTGATGGACATATTATTATAAGGAGTCTTACACGTGTATTTAATTTTGCATATCTATATCCTCAAAAAGAAACCGAAGATTTAAAGATAATATAGCGTTTAAAAATCAGGAACCTGTTTCGATTTTTTAAACAAAAACTCGTGTTATTACTACTCAAAGATAAAAATCAAATTACCTGTAAATTTTCCATAAACACACTCCTGCGTTGTACAGTAACAGTGTTGACCAACAGCAGGAACAGATTGACATTCATGCCCCTACAAATACCAGACTATTTGAATAATGTGTAATCATTATGCTAAAAACAGGTTATAGCGTTAGATAAAATAGAACGAATTTAAATTATATTACATTATTTTATAATTAAATACACAATGAAATAATAAACCTTTTCCCTTACATATGCTGAAATATTTTAAGGTTTTTTTTCATAATTATATCCAGGAGATTAAAGAAGCATAGAGGTAACAAGGAGGTACCAATGGGTCATTCGAAAGAAGCAAAGAGGCACCAATGGGGCATTCAAGTGTCAATAAAAAATAATGAGATGTGGAATAAGTGTACGCGACACGGCCCACAATCAAGCGGCAATTCAAATGTTCAAATGTTCGAAATGGCAAGGACAAAATCAGTTAAACTAGTAGTGAGCTCTGGTTAAGAAGGATAAGCTGTTCCTGCTTCAACCAGTGTTTAAGTAACATCAATTGGAAAGAAATTTCTCAGTTCACCAAAATATAAAAAGCAGTTCTCGACTTGAAATTAATTACCATATTTGGCGTCAATAAAACTGGTTGCTTTAGTTACACTATAGATATTCGTGTTTCGAGGAGTAAGCTCCAATCAATGACATTAAAATTAAATCAACAAGCAAAAAAAAAACCCCAAAGGGTCCGTTTTTGTTTCAGATCAAAATATGTCAACATCAGTGAAGACCCACAATTTTATCCACTTGTGTAATATTAACACCATGATACTGATGACATGTACATCACTCCAAAGCAGTGAAAAATTCACTATTTGGAGGAAACATAATCACGCTTTAATATTTGGCAACAACGGAAAGATTCCAGGTCGTCACATATATTGTCATAAAAAGTTCAATTTTGAATTTAAAATCTAAAACTACAAAATGGAACTTGTTACCTTAAATTAATTAAATGCCTTTAATTAATAAGTTGTCACACCTTAGCATTTCCAGTACAGATTTGTAAAATCAGTATTAACTTACGTTAGGAGGTTTAACACCGCAATGTTTCCTGAAATGTCCATGGGCATCATGATTGATAAAGCACACCTAAAATTAATTCAATGAATTTATCTTGTAATTTTATCTATCCATTATTTTTAAGATCAAACTTATACATAATTCTCCATTCTTATGTTCAATAAGTTTAAGAGGGAAATTTAACCCTTGTTTACCGTAAAGATTACATTTCGGGCTTTTAGTCTTTAAAAAAAAAACTTTTTTCTAGATACCAAAGTTGTTATAACTAGAAATAAGGGTAAAACAATATATCTTCTTCGAAGTAGAGTATAAAAAAATATTGAAATGTTCATCCACAAATGAACAACATGCATATATAAGTAAATAAAAATATTTCAGTTTATAATACTAGTACCTCATTTGCGTGGCAAACATGGTCGTCATGGTCAGCACATATGAGACCAGAAACTTGATGTCCTAAAATGGAAAAAAAAATATACACCTGGAAAAAAGTTAAGCACCCCCATGATTTTTCAAAATCATACATTTTCAAAACACTTTTTAACCATTATTTAATTAATATTCATTGTAAATTTTTTTTGCAAACTTAAATATGCACTGTTAAGCACAATTTAACATGTTTGTAACAAACAAAAAGCCATCATTTATTTACATAACACGACATTGCAAAAAAGATGGCTTTTGTACATAAACATAGTCTCCTAAAAGTATGGTCCCCTGAAGCTCGAAACTTTTAATTCATTGTCAAATCGCACTCGAAAAGGTAAATCATAATCAAAAGATTGATACTGTATCGTCAAAGAGTCAATTTCGAATATATCCACCTTTAGTACGATTGACTGCTGGAATCCTTGTTTTTTTTACTACCAGTTCGGCGTCTTATTTCCTAAAGAGTTATCTCCCGCTTTTCAAGGCAAAAATGTGCTTTAAACTGAAATCTAACATCCTTCCAGTCACATATTGAAGAATTAAAACTGAACAAACCCATGAAAATTAAAAATTATTTAAAATCATCGAAAAGCATAAAAAGTCTTGGGGTGTTTAACCTTTTTCCAGGTGTATAGAATAGAATATAGAATAGAATATTTTTTTATTGTCCATAAGAATGGGCCCACATGGGGGCATATTACAGTGCATATAAAATGTGTATAACAATAAATAATAAGTATTACAGTGTATATATGATATTTAATGTGTTAATATAAATAGATCCAGGTACAGCCGGGGCGAGAGGAATGTCTTTCTATAAATGGTTTGTCACTATATGATAATCGGTACTAGTGGTACTTTTGTTAAATTGTTCCATTGTGGAATGGGCTGCAAGACACGGGCAATGCCATCCTTGTACCAAAAGCGGACAGATTAGATATTGATAATGTAATCTGTCAGCAGAGGGTACCAAGGGACGGTGCTTTATGGCATTCCCCGGTCTTTGCCTAGAAAATATATATGTATATATATATTAGATACTTCAATGGACAGAAATTGTCAACATAAAGCAGTTTTTTAATACATAAGTTAATCTATATGAAAGAAGCAGAGGTAAATGTAACAATGGGACATCCGAATGTCAAAAGTCCGAAATGGCAGAGACAAAACCAGTAAACAACATGACAAAGGTCGTCAAGATTTTGAAAAGAAGTACCCGTGTTTGTGTATTGAGATAAAAATGAAATTTCTTAGATGACAACAATCCAAGAGCAAAATATCCTTGTTTAAGCAAAGTTTGTGCCAGAAATGACGCTTAACCAAGGAACCAATCACATATCCCAAATGCTCTGAAATAGGTATAGGTTGTAATACATACATGTATCAACTCCATAATCCGAAGCAAAATTTGTTTTTGGAGATGTAGGAAGTGGAAACTTTTAAAATACGCGGGTTTCAGAAAACCTATTTACCTTAGTATATCATATGTGAGAATTTCCTCAAAATTAATATACAAATTCCTAGAAATATTTGGAGATGAGTAAAATCTCAAAATTAAGATGTTTTATGAAACCACTTTTGTCATAAAGCTTTGTTAAAGGTCTTCCATGTTAAGCGTCAATTACACAAACAAACGCTATGCATTCATTTGTTTTCTTAGTTTCAAGTTACTGGAGAGATAGAGATATTAATATAGATAACAGAACAGTAAATCAAGAATTGTTAAGTAAAAGAACTGAACGCGAGTTAAAAACAATTGAAAAAGTCTGCGGTCAAGAAGTGATAGTAAGAAGTCTGCTTTATAGTAAGGAAGGAACAATTTGACAGCAATTATCGAAAACGGGAATACCGATTTTTGCCGAAAAGGGTTCAATAAACTATTGCTTTTCTTAGACTCATGACAGACAAAATAATTTTAGGTATAATAAGTATTAATAAATTGATGCATTTACCATTCTTTTTGCAGCTACTGCATTTTATCAACTGTTTTTATTGACAATGTTTTAAACATACTGTTAAAAGTCTTAATTTAATGCTATAACAGCTAAGGTGAAAAAAATTATGTGTTTCTGGTATCACCCATGGAAAAAAATAGGGTCGGTGGGATGTCATTCTAAATATATATTTTTTTTAACTGGAGTTATTTAGTAGTAGTAGATTTCAAGTTTAACAGCATTGCTTAAATAAGCAAAAATGGCAAGTAAAAGGCTAGGGTCGGCATGAAAAACTAGGATAGGTAGGGAAACCAGAAACACGCATATATTTTTATTTGGCCTAAATACAACTCAAAAGCAAAATCTGACCGACAAATTGCTAACAGAGGATTATATCGTTGCTCTTCGGTTGCTGTTTTTACATCACGTGTTCGTTGACAAATACGGCTATTTTACTCTCGGAGGTTTGACTTAGAGGGTAAGTATTTTCGTCCTTTACCCACTCTTAATCGACATTTGTAACTTGTCGGGAGCAATATCAAAGCAAGCAGAAATTGTTTACCCTTTAGGTGCTTCCTAGTAAGATTCTCGTTTGGATATGAGCTTACCTTGCTTATTGCAGTTTACACATAATATATGTTTTTCTTAATATGTTGTATGTTTTTATGTTAACCGGCTTTGTGTTGGCGTTTTCGGACTTGCAATATTCAATAACCCCAATCGGTACACCTTTGCGATATATTATAAAAAAATAATGTATGTATTGATAAATATATAACAGTGCAGTATCATGATTAATGATTCACACTATATTGCACAATAATTGCGTAATATAAATTACAACAAAGTTCCAGACAATAAATTTTGCTACGCCTGACGCGCGCTTCGTCTATTCAAGACTCATCAGAGGTGCTCTACCAAAAGTTGAAAATGCCAAACACTATAGGAATATGAAGAGCATAGAATAATATCAAAAAATGTCGAACGAGAAACCAAATTATGACTTAGACCAACCTATGTCTGGGGTAGGAAGAACCTTAGACATTTGGCAATTTAAATATTTAAACGGATAATTTCTAGCTAACACAAAAGTGTTGATGCCGGAGCGAGCTAACCTCAGGGAATTAAAACTCCACCAGCAGCGCTAACCGCTACGGATGTTAGAAATAGATACAGCAGATGTATTGAAAGCATACAAAATATAATACCTGCAAACAGTGAAATAAGAGTCTGGTCTACACAGGATTTTGTATCACAGAAACACTTGTCACCAGCTGTTAGAAGGTTTGGTAAGCAATGGGTTTCCTGTAAAAAATGTTAATAATTCCTACTACACATTGATAATGAATAATCCTTTTACGTTTTGAAAGAGACTAGCTCAATATGTAGAAAAAAAGCTTGTGTTGGGGTATTATATACTCATATAAGGTGAAAAAACGGACTTAAATTATGACTTTTTGCTAGATTATAAGAAATAATAACTTCTCTTCGGTCTATGACTATTGACTATCTCTTGATTTCAAATTCTATTTTCAATTAAGTCTACACATGTACTTGTACAGCATGTCCATCAAACTCTTTTTTAAAGTATTCATTTACATAAAAAATAAGTACTTTGATTCCTTTTCTTAATTTTTCTCCTTACGTGATGTGGCGCTTTGCATTCCAAATGAAGTTCATGTCCGTTTTTTTCTGTAATTATGCATTTCTGAAATAAAATAATTATTAAAAAAAATATTACTTTAAATATTGGTTAGGTTTTTATAGGTTAAAAATTGGTTTTGAATTAATTTTAATTCGTTCACTGCACCAGGCTTTCTGAGCTTCTTTTCAATGACCTCATTTTGACCCCTACTCTCTAGATAGTACTCACATATACCTTAATGAATTATGCAATCACATTGTTTATAGTATAGCCTAGGATGCTTCTATATAACTTCACTTTGAAATAGTGCGTACTTATGTAAAACATCGGTTTTAAAACAAATTGAATTAATTCTTCATAAAAAAAATATTACAGAAAATATGGTGTTTTCATGGTTATAACTATAGCAAAATTTTGAAAATTTATTCAAATAGACTTTATTATCAAGCCTGAATCTGTGGGATAATCCTGACCTATTTTTGTCGGCAAGGAGAAGCCTACTGCGAAGGAGTTTGACACACTATAGCCAAAAGTTGTAAGACCAAATTATACTTAGATATAAAATTCAAGGTATACACATGTAACCATTTTAACATAAGACATCTTAGCTCAGAGTTAATCTCTGGGTTTAAATAAACAGAAATCAATTCAACTGAACATTAATTGACTTTGATTATTTCTAACACAAAAAAAATGCAATAGAGAGTAAATCTCGAGGAGTCCACAAGATTCTGTGAACAGAGCCAAGGCAATTGATATAATGATCTACAAACAAAATGCAACAACTAGAAGCATTTTAGCACAAATATAATTACCTCACCGTGATGATGATCAGGATTACAAATGTGTCCACCACACATCAAAGGCTGCTGTGTCTGTTGAACTAAAAAAAAAGAACTATAAATATTTCCTAAGTTGCCGAGTAAATACATGAATTAACTGACAGATTTAGTAGATTCACGTATACTGATTACACGCATTTACTGTAATATAAATATTTCGTAGAAAAAAAAACGAAGGTTACATACAATTTATGAACGACTGGTACCTATACTTATGAAGAACTTGTCAATGACTTATTAGATACATGTATCGCCATAGTAAGCTGAATTTGTGAGTCCACAATTTTTTTTAGAGAACTGACACACATCAACCCCATATGGTCATTCTTTTCGCAAATATATTTGAATCGGAAGGAAATAAAAGGTTACCAATATGCTTATTTTTTTTAGAAACCAACATTTTCTGATAACGGGCTCGCATTGAGAATGTGGAAACTCTAAATTTGAATTTATAAAATCGACAAAATATTTTTCAATTATTGTTTTCAAGACAAATGAATTTACCGATATTAACTTGATGACCGAAATTTTAGAAGTTTTCAACCTTATTTTAGTAAACGTTCATGCGGCTCGTTTTGTTTAATGGGCGCAAATGTAATGGGTGAAGTCAATCTTTGGTCATAGTGTCTTCTATTGATGACGGCAAATGAAAAAAAAGGATATTTCGTGCCTACATGTTTATATTTTATAACTTTGAAAGATTGATTGAAACTATACTAACAACAAATTTCAGAAGGGCTTTAAAGCTACACGTTTAAACAAAGCTATGAAAGTCGATGCAAAGTAACAAATAATGTCAATGTACGAACTACCAATATTTATATTGTGTCAACAAAGCGTAGGGTTAAATGTGATTATGATAAGGCAACTCAACCTTATGATTGGTAAATTTTTGAAAAAAAAAACTTAGTTAAAACCGTCACTTCGATTTTCCCGGTTAAATCTTGTAATCGAAAGAATGTGTAAGTTACATCACAACACAACAGCAGACCCAGTCATTTCACCAGTAAAATTCTCATCTGAGACACTCTAGTCAAAAGTTGTAGCGAAACAGAAAAATGTAATATAAAGAGCAAAGAAAAATCGCTTGAAATAATAAACAGGGCGCAAAATACAAAATTTAAATTAGCTCTGAAGTTACCAAAACAATCGAAATTTTAATAAACCAGTACAAATATTTGGTGCCATACCCGATTATACCGTGAGAACCCTCAACAAGTGGAACCACAATGTGATTTCAACTTAGCTGCAGATATTAAATTGTAACCTGCGCCTGACGTGACAACATTTTTAACATCCATACAAAATATGCAACAATCTTTCCTGTACAGCAAACGTATATGACTTCGGTGTGAACATGTTCCCCTAACAAGGACCAAAGGCAAAATTTACCGATCAAGAGTTCAAATGTTGACATATTTGATAATAATTCAAGAGGCATAATTAAAAAAAAATATTTTGTGGAACAAAGTGTTAAGTATGTATTTTTTTCTTATATCTTTTTTGGCACAAACACTCAGGCATAAAGGAAAATTCACACCATTTGAAAAGTTCATTAAAAGAAACCTACCATGATTATTCTGATAAATCAGATTGTAAATCTTGGTAGTACAATCATTGGTATCACAGTAGCACGGATGATGTGGCGCCGGAGCTTGTGTACACAGTACTGCTTTATGCTTAAATATAGAATATAAAATTTAAAAAATCAAGGAACCATGCAGATCATCTTTTGAAAAAAAACCAAAAACCACTGCATGTGTATAACACAATTTACATGTAACTCTCATCATTTTTTTCTTCACAATTTCTCAAATATTTTTGAAGGAAGGTTAAAAACATCCGTGAAATTGAAGTTTTATGCATTGCCTAAGTTTTAATGTCTAAATGTTTATATTTTTGCAAAAAGGTGCATGGGATTGAAAACATTGTGTAATCATTTGAAATCATTATTACTAAGTCTGTTTTTTGTTTTAGGTTGTATTGGATTTTGCAATAAAAACATGATAACATATATAAAGATTAAGCTTTCAGACGTGTTAAGAGGCTTAATATTCGTATTAAACAAAGAAAGTCTTACGTCAGGATTGTGACAACCAGTATGGAGTGTACCATCATCATGCAAGTCGAACTTGCAAACCTACAAAACGGTTGAGTTACATTACATATATCAAGGTTTCAGGTCATATTAAAAGAATAGTTTTATTTGACTTCCCTATCGTGGCTAAATTCAACAAATTGAAGGACATATTAAAATGAAAAGAGTAAAGTTAAGGTACAAAAACACCAATATAGTCAATTTGTTTTTAGTCCTTCTGCCGTTTAAAGTGTTGTTTTTACATTCAAATCTAATTCAAAATACTTTTTAGGCAGAGCCTTATAGCGTCATAAAGCTATCTGATTTTCGCGTTTTTTTTCGTCTAGACAGGGTAAATCGGTCAGTCAATATTGCTACCAGAGGATCTATTACAGAACATTATTCGTGTATTGTATTTTAAATGTTATACGTATTGTCTAAAATAGGAGGTACATATTTATACCCCCAACATAAATGCGATATAAATCTGCACTACATATCGTGTATCCATACTCGTTGACGTTTACTTAAGCATTTTTTACCTTTGACCTTTGATCAAGTGGGCGGAGCTTAATTAAAGATTTCTTAACAAATGTGTACGTGTGCGAAGAAAACAAACACAACTGATGTGCTATGTTTCAAGTTTATGAAACACAGATCGTTCTTTATTTTTAGTGCTTAGATTTAGCTCTGCCTTTAAACGCTTTAGCGCTTTGATTTCTATACAGTATCGCTAAACATCATACAGTACCTGCCCATGATGACAATCATGACCATTGCAATGAAGTGCACCTCTTGCTCCACCAGCAACTAAACGAAAGAAGAGAAACGCATCAATACGTCCAACGTCTCGTGTGTAAAAGTCAAGTCAAGTATGTTTAACAATATATGGCGTTATATGTTTTGGCAACTCCTTACCAAGCTTGTTTTTCTAAACCATCAATAATTCGTATTGAAAGAAGTCGAATAGACAGGTGGTCTGTATCAAAGATTTGAAACAAAATAAGATTAGAAATGAACTGTTAAAACAGTAGACATATATTTTACCTACTTTAAAGACTAATAATATATTGTAGAGCTGTAGACTTAATCATTCCTAATCTAACCCCACATTCCGTTATATTTAATGATGTCCTTTGACTGAATAGTCTTCGGTTTTATGACTATATCTCCAGGAAAAAGAGGCTCAGGGCATTACTATTTCTAGGAAGTCTGCTTCATATTTAGATCTTCATTTCGAGGAAGACTTTCAACAAAACTTTTTGACAAACGTGATGCCTTTAACGTTCCAATCGTCAACTGTCTCGTCTCGTGTAGCAACATTCAGTCTGCCCATCTTACGAAGTTTACGTATCACAACTGATTTGTTATTTCAGAGTTTGTGGGGATTACATCAATTTCCTTGGTAGAGCGTCACATCTAATACGAAATTGCTAACACAACAGTACGATGCTCATCAATTCTTGTCTTTACTGTTCAATTTGAATACTATAAAAGATATCACGTGCTTTTAGACACAAATGGGAATGGGTAATGCTACTCAGATTGTTGGTTTATCACAGGGTTTATTTTGTTCTTCATTACCGGGTTTGACACACTGAATCGATTGTTGGCAACGCGACAAGTGTGTTGCAACAAGCATGAACTGCTTACTCACCCGAAGCACCTGAGTTAACTGTCGTTACCACTTGGGTTAGCGTCTTTGATTGCATTCATTTGTTTTTAATGTGATTTGTGCATTTTCGCTTCGTGCTCTTCTTTGTGTTGACTGATTATGTCTTTGCCCTTTCGGACTTTTGACATTCCATATATCCTATCGGTACAGTACCTCTCGATTTCTTGTATCGTTTTGATCACTGGTCTCTAAAGTGATGTAAAATATTTGTTTTAGAATACATTTCAAATTTAAATGAATTGAATACCTTGGGCTGCAGTGGTTGTTCCCGTGTGAACATTTTGTGTACATTCTGTTGTAGTACACCAGCATTCGTGGCCCTCTTGAAGATCAGGAGGACACCCTACATGTGGCTTCAAAAGAAATTAATAGGCAATTGATTAAGTCTCATGCTGTCATTACTGAGTACAATACAAGCTGTATAGTAATAAAAAAAAGACTAACGCGTTTTCCAATGTTCAACAGATTTATCATTATGAAAGATATAGATGTCCGGAAAGTTTCCCATTTTCTAATGAGTGAAAAACGATAAAGAAAAAAATCAAAAATGAGATTGCCGAAAAAATTTGCTATGAATTTAACCCCCACACCCTACAAAAATTAAGGGACTGAAACGTTAATAATCATTATTTTCGGATAACATCTTAAAATTGTTACTTCAAAGTCCTTTACGGTTAAAACATTTTAAAAAGTCAATACCCTTATTGTTCGCATCATTAGATTTGTTTGATTTAGCGGGTTTAATACAAAAAAAAAATTAGTTTAACAAATTGTTTATTTTCAAGTGGTCCATAACTTATGTCCAAGTGTATAATTCAAAAGTTAAATAGACGTTTTTCTTCAGCAAAAAATGGTATCATAATCGCACTTTAAATATTGTGCATCATTGTTTGCAGATTTTTATTTAAGGTAAAAAATAATTTACCACAATATGGTGATCTGTATGTGGTTTAATGCATTCTCCGAGAACTTGCCCATTACGCTTGTAAACTCGACATGCCTATAAAAGAAGGTTTATTAACAGAATTAAATACTTCAAAGTAGTATGTATAACGGTCGGCATCAATATTTCAGTTTAGGCCTCTAAAAGACAGGCAATGCGAATCTCAGATATATCCCATGAATGTTAGTATCATGTGAAATATTTCACCTTTTGCGTCGTTTACTCGTCTCGACTTGAGTTTACGTTGCTGATTGCGCTTTGGTTGTTATGTGTGTAATTTGTTTGTTTTGTTTTGATGATTTCATGTCTTCCGATTTTGGCTTTGTCTTTTCTGATTAATGATATCTGATTGCCCGTTTGGTACACCTTTGCTGCTTTTATGTATCAGACGTGTATTGTTGAAGTTCTCGATAGTAGCTACAAATTTCTCAGTTCCGAGTTGATATTTCTCAATAGTTCCAAATTAACATCTATTACTTTCAAGATGACAATTCTTACTCCCAATTTGACATTTCTCAGTTTAAAATTTCAAGCTGACATCCACAAATCAAAGTTGACATTTCTTTCTTTGAACTGAGAAATGTAAACTTGGAGCTTACATCTCAGTTGACATTTCTCACGCCTAAGTTGACATTTCTTAGTTCCAACTTGACATTTCTCAGTTTCAAGTTGGCAATTCTTAGTTCCAACTTGACATTAATAGTACTCGTATGGAAAAAACTTCCCTCTCTCCCCATTTACCATTGTACCATAAACCATACCCATACACCATAAACTATTCCCGTTCCCATACACCATTGACCATCACCATCCCCATCCACATACACTATTTACCATCCACATCCCTATTTACCATTCCATTTCCCATCCATCAAATATTATCTTCATACCCGCAATGCAATTGTTTATTATCGACAATCTTGTTTATTTCAATTATTAACTTTATTATATATGTATTTATAAAACAATTTATAAAGAAATATTCGAATATAAATGCTTATTTTATTAAATTATTTAATATCTAATTTAAAGAGTTGTATTTCATGTATTATAGAATTATTTATAATACATAAATATAATGTGAGCAATTGTCATCGAGATCTTGAGCCGTAATTCAAAACAACATATATGTACGTCATTAACTTTTATTTATTAACATAATTATATATTTATTTATAAAAACAGTTTATAAAGAAATATTCAAATATATTTTTATTTCATTTTTATTAATTATAAAATATTTAATTCAAAGAGTTGTATTCTAGAATTATTTATAATAGATAATGTGAACAGTTTTCATTGAGATCTTGAGCCGTAATTTAAAACACCATACACGTACGTCATTTAATTTGATCCTGAACTTTCCGATAACTTGTGCACATTCTATTTATATTTTTATCAGCCAGTGTCTACATAATTATGAATTTTCTTCGATAAAAAACAAAAGTCAAATAAAAATGTTTGAATAGCATTAAAATGAACACATTTTTTATCAGATAAAAAAACTTTTCTTTAACAGTATGTTTAACAATTTTATTATTTATTTCGAAAATAATACTGTTTAAAATTTACATGTTTGTATTTTCATATAAAACATATAGCTACTGTCTTATGGACTGAATTAAAAGAGAAGAACTAAATTAATGTTTTATTTAAAATACTGAAAGTTTAAATTAAAATGTGTATTACCATTAACAATTTAAATTTACTATTTAAAAATATGGACTAATCAAATTCGAAGTTCCATTTACCATCCCCATTCCCCATTTACCATTCAATGGACCAATCAAATTCGAGATACCATTTACCATCCTAATTCCCTCTTTAACGTTTATATTTATTATCCCCATCCCCATACACGATACCATTCCCCATATACCATATACTATTCACTATCCCAATCCCCATTCCCAATCCCCCATATACCATAGATTGGGAAGCTTTTACTATACAGGAAGTGAGAGATATCAACTTGGAAGTAATAAATGCCAACTTGGAATTGAGAAATGTCAATTTGGAAGTTAGAAACGGTCAACTAGGAAGTCAGAAATGTCAATTGGAAGTAAGAATTGTCAACTTGGAACTGTGAAATGTCAACTTGGGACAAAGATATTTGTAGTTTCAATCGATAAATGTGAAAGAACTAATGGCACTATCGGTCTTTTGTTGATATATGATTTTAAAATTTGGCTTCAACTTTTACATCGAATTGACAAAGAGACATTTCAGTCTTCAAAACATTATAATCGAGATATAGGCTGAAATACACCGATACTTTTAATAGTGTCCTTGCAATCCAATTTATGTTATAAAAGGCGAAAATATTCATAGGACTTCAACATTTTCATATTTTTGTCTAAGTATTGGCTAATGTTTAGGTAAATGACTGATTTTTGCGAAGCCGGATTAAAGTATATATGCAGCACTTGAAGGAATTATATTACCTTATTATTTATTTATTTATTTACGCAACTATACTATTTATGACGTAGTTTTCCTTGTTTCTGTTTCCGTAAAAATATTGTATTTGTTTTAAAATTAAAGAAAGGAAATAATGATGACAATGTTATTCTTATTTTCTGATGTGAAAAGTCCCGGATCATTTTACAGACACTTACTTCATCATGTTTGCATGTAATGTGGAAACATTGCAGCACCACCTGAGGATCCTTTCCAAGTCCAAGATCGACTAAAGTAGCAAAACAAATCGTTAAACAAAGCAAATTTAAGAAGGGGGTCTTTCTTTGACTATGTTAAGATTTGATTTGAATTTGATTCATTTTACTTTGACCTTGGGCCCATCGCGAGTAGCGCCTACTGGCCTCGTGGTAGGCTTTTGTGTGTTTTGTTCGGTGCGGTCTTTTAATATTGCCACTTATCAACGTGGGATGTGTCGCGTACACTTGTTCTACATCTCAATATCTTCTATGTTTTGTCATTTCTAGAATAGGTACTTAAAATTACTAACATTTTGTATATTTCTACATAGTGATCTACCATGTATTCAATGTTTCATAAAGACAGAAAAAAAAAGAAGAGAGAGAAATATCGGCAAAGGTGATGACTCTGTGTTACTTTATATGTTTTGATATTACTATTGGCATTAATCCTAGCCAAGATAATGTCTAGCCACTTATTTTTTTTTTTCTTGAATTGTATCGCGCATTAAGCTTAACGAGGAATTTGGAGCCCGAGACTTCTCAGATTTTAAATGAGTTACACTGTATTGTTTAAAACCTGGATAGAATATATATCACAAATCGAGACTTTTTGCTCAAGTTGTATTCTATTTTAGCTTGGTTTGCTGACGTACGTTTTAAGAATCTCATATTGTGGTGATAGTTTGTAGAACAATCAATAGTTACGTTTGAAAGTCTGGTCAAGGCCGTAAATTGCCCCCAATTTGAAAGAGGAGGCAGTACCAGAAGGCAGGTATAAAAATCATAAAAAAATTTAATGAGTGGTTATGACAAAAAAGATGAAGTTTTAATTGCTAAAAATCATTTATGACTTAAAACCTTAATTAGCAGTTTTTGTTTCGTTAAGGTTTGTGTACGTTCTAGTTCTTTGAATTAGAAACAGGTTTTTTAAATTGCCGTTATCAGGAATGTTACAATGTGTTCGTTCAAAATCTTATAGCACTTCCCTTGAGTTAAAAGATATGATAGTTAATTGTTTTAATTAGTGTTTGACTGGTGTGCTGTACTGAGATGATCACCTCAATATCCCTATTGTGTCTCACAACTATGTTGTGTTCTATGGACATTACCGGATCCTAAGATCGCAATGGAAGAGGGAGGTTTGGCGCCATAAAACCTGGTTTAACCCACCATTTCGTTTGAAATGCCTGTACCAAGTCAGGACCATTGCGATCCACCAGTTCTCCGGTATGACTGATTCGTTTTTGTCATTTTCTCTGGACTATGAGATTGATCATTCAAGTTCGGTAGTTTTGTTATTACCTTTATTTGAAATAAAATTTAACAAATTTTAAGTGCTAATTGAAAGAACAAAGTAATGTAATTGCAGATAATAATAAAAACTTACCGAAGGAAAGAATTAAAATTACGGCGAATAACTTGATGGCCATCTTGAGTGTTAAGCGATAAGCTGGTCAGACCACAGGCTTGGGAGTTCTGAAGCTTCTAATTGGGCCAAGGTAATAGTGATAAGATTGGTGTGTCGTGCCTATACTCTTAATGTACTAATGAAGGTCAATCGAGTAGGTCAAGTTCTGGTTATAATACGAAATCATTGTTTAGAAAATATTAAAGTAAAAAAAATCCAAATCAGGGTATAGACAAAGGTAACAGCGATTTTAAACTTTACACAAATGAACGGGATTTAACCGAAAAAAAAATGTTACAAAATCGTTTTTCAGTTTCATATACCCCATGTACTGTCCGGGTAGAGAAAAGCCCTTAGCAGAAGCCAGGTTGTCTTAAGATGAGACAAAGGGTCTCGACGGTAATTGACTACTCCACCTACAGATCGACCAAGGTGTTGATCCTAGTTATCTTAATAGGGTATCTTTTTTGCGCATAAACCAACGTGTGCGGTGAGTGCCACACGTCATGCACGCAATAGTACTTTGTAGACCGCCATGAGTGCACCAAAGAGCTGGCTAAATTATATGCTTTAACAATTCCTTTTTACTCTAAAATTTACCGTTTCTTTTTTAAAATCCCAACCCCATATATCTTATCATTTCCTGTTCATTATATTATTCTTTCAATGTTCATCACACTGATATACTATATTGCTATGACATAAACACCAACCCAATCAACCACTATTATTCCAATTGTTTATTCCAACACTAAAAAAAATCATCAGTGTGTTAACGTATTATTGTTAGTTTGTTACACACTGATTTGTTTTTCGTAATCATGACAATGGGCATCATTAAGTGTGTGTTATGAGTGTACAAACAATATCAAGGCATCCATAAAACAACGAAAACTAAACCAACTAAAATTGAAAGCATTACGTCAAAATCCTGCAACAAGAACAAGGCCAACCAATAGATGCGTGGGTGTAAAAATAATGTGTACTTAGGACAAGTGCAGTAAATATTTTATTCTTCCATCATTTAGGTGACAAAAAGAAACAAAAAGAGAAAAAAAGGAGATCTTATTCAAAGTATAACATCTACGAAATGATATAGTCAAAAGGTCGTGAGTTTTTCTTGTTAATCTTTCGAAGGGAAAGTTGATTGAACATTTACCTTGTGACCGATTTAACCTTGTTAGAACTCCTATTATCAGAACATACATGTTTACAATGTTTGCAATCTACGGATTGCTGCTTTTGGCAGGTAGGACAGTATATAAAAGAAAAAGAACGTGCAATTGCATTATTCGAACTGTCTTTGTCTGTACATGTAATTGTTTTCGGGCAAACTTTTTGGGGGAAATGGTAAACTGAAAAACTTAAACCAATATGATACAAATTTTGAAATTGAATTTTTTGTTTCAGTCATTTTTCGACAACAAGTAAAATACCAAGTTTCAGCTCGTGGAGATAACGTTTCACAATTGATTCTTTACTCCAGAGCTTGTGCAAATAAATCGATTTCCTTGGTAGACTGTCACGTCTGAAACAAAAATTCGAACACAGGGTTATGTTGCTCTTCGGTTGCTGGCTTCACTCAAGAATTTTTTTGAAAGACATCATGCGCCCATAGACAAAAAATTGGATTTCCATCTGTCATATGAGTGTAGATGTTGGTTTGTCAAGAGAATTGTCTTGCTTTACTGGATTTGACTTGACACACTGAAATGGGAATTGGAAGCGTGATGTGTGTGCTTTAGCAAGTAGAAACTGCTTACTCTTCCGGAGCACATGAATTCACGCTTGTTACGACTTGAGTTCGCGTTGTTGATTTTGATTTGGTTGATTGTGTTTAGTGTGTTTTATGTTTCTTCATGCTATTCACTTTCGTATTTACTGGTTTTGTCGTTGCCATTTCGGTATTTTGACACTGTTATGCCCCATTGGTACCTCTTTACTAATAATTGCATGATAAAGTTCTATTAGATGTCTCAGCGTCATTAAAGCAAACAAAAACACCCGAAAAAAACACAAAAAAAAAAAAACACAAAAAAACAATCGCAAAAATAAACCAACAAAGCTCCCGAAGATGCATTTACCATGTTTACCGCATAGCCAAAATAACCATTGGATAAAAGTTTACCTCAGTTGGTAGAACACATTCCCGGTCAACAAATTCCATTGACACGAATTAAATAAATTAGGGACCAACCATTTTACTTGAATGGGGGCTTGAGTTGTTTTGGTCAGAAATTTTTCAGTGCGCGGAAAAATTATTCATTTTCCAAAAAACGTCACGACTCATTATTTGCTTTATATTAAATCCTAAATTAAAAGCAGAAATCCTTCTTCAAAATAATTTTTTCTTAACCTTTGCCACTACAATATATTTTTCATCAAGAATCAACTTCAAAATGTTTTTTTAAAGAAAAAAACGAAGGGCCTGCCTTTCAAGCTAAATAGTCTGTCCTTTATATACTAGTATTATGTATTTGACATTTTCGGAGTTTTAAATTTAAATTGTTGTATACACATATTTTTCTTTAACGCTCATGTTCCGTATCCGTGGTGGTGGCTTTGGTTTCCTTTCTTCGAACTTTGGCACTTTTGGTTTTCGGCCTTTCCATTTATTTTGATTCCAATCTGAATGAAAGGTTACTCTTAAATATGCTTATATATCATGTATATAATTGATAATGTTGATAGTATTTTATTTTCAACGAAAGTTTTTCGTCTACTATGTATTCGACCAAGATTATAAGACAATACATCTCATACGCTCCTAAAAAAATCTTCCTTCGTTATCAGCCATTTGTGGAAAAATTCAAAATTATGTTCGACGAAATGGTTCGTGATTATTTTGATTATTGTTGGCTTGTCGTTACACTGATTTGATCACATCACTATCCCTATTATGTCTTCAAAACCGTGTTGTGTTTTTTTGTCACTACCGGACCCAAATATCGCAATGGAAGGCAGAGTTTTGGCGCCATGCAAAAAAAACCCTTGTTAAACCCACAATCTCTTTGAAATACATGTTACAAGTCAGGACCATTGTGATCTTCAATTTTTCCTGTTCTTCCTTGATTTGTCTTTTCTCATAGACATTTGAATTCGATACTCCATTTTCGGTTATTTTGTTATAATCTTTATTTTTCAGGTTCTGTAGTTGCCCCCGGTGGCCACAATAATCACGACCATTACCACGGCCACCTAAAAGCTTTCCAGTGCATAGACCACTATTGTAATGGCGAAGTAAGATAAACTGTAATCTCTTTATTTTTGTTTTTATTTTTATCCCTGTAGTTTCCTTGTAGGTCTTGTCCGCAGGATTATGCAACAACAATTTTCCCAAGATTAACAGATTAAAGTCTAAATGCATGAACATATATATATATCCTTGATAAATTTCATAATTGGAAATTGTTTATTAAAAATGCTGCCGATCAGGATCATAGATGTTCATATGAAATTATATGAAGCTGATTTAAAACAGTCATGACAGTGGTTATTTCAAATTATGCAGTTATAACATACATTAGAAAGTATATGACTAAGCTAGAAATGCAAAAACGGAGATTGAACATAGCTTTCGAGAAGTCCAACAATCTGCTTTCTACATTTTTCTGATGAACAGTTAAGAAGCAAAGGTGTAAGTCCAAAAAGGCTAAGCCAAAATAGTCACAAATACAAATCACAAAACCTGCAAAAAGCAATAATCCTACATGTAACAACTTAACCTCCAATCAGAATTTGTTAAACTATTAAGAAAGACTTGATAGCAACAGCACATTCACCCAAAACCTGCATTTGAAAAGATAGCTTTTTGTAAAAAAGAAAATCTATTATCAACATTATACAAACGATATTTGGAAAGTATCATCTTAACATGCTAAATACCATGATACATTTAAGCATTGGAAAACAATTTGAGACCAGTTCTTGTAAGTGACTGTACAAAGAGTACATGAAGAAGTCTGATGTGAACGAGTCAGACCCATTAAGAACAATTCATAGCCGTTGTTTTTCTGGATACAAAAATAACATTTTCAATTTATTTGTTTTACCATATTATTATTTTAACAGATATGCGAAGTAGTAAATAAGAATGGTACACTATCAAGCAAATGTGTTCCAGCGGATCCTTCACATCAGGTAAAATGCATACAAATTAAGGTATTAGTACAAGATAGAAAATAATGAGATGTGGAATAAGTGTACGCGACACAGCCCACAATCAAGCGCGCGGCAATTCAGAAAAAAAACCAAGAGTACGATTGTTAATCTGATTTATACTAAACCGTATAATTCGATTTAACCCAGATACGGGCAAGCAAAATAACATAGTACTGCTGAATACCAAATTACGATAAAATTGACGTGACCAATTCACTCGGATAACGGATTGGAACAAGCTTACAAATCAGTTTGACGACGGACGAAAGTGATGACGACTTATTTTCGACCTTTTTGCTCCTGATAGCTTCATGAACTAAACATAATAACAATAAAATATTTTATTGGCGAATAAAGGTCATGGCTCACAAAAATGGACTGCCAATTGAAGGGGCAAGTCCAAAACATTACTTTAGATTGATCCTGATAAATCAAGATTAAATTAAAATAAAACGTCCTTATTATTGTAAATTGTCAATATCATGAAGAAGTAATAATTAAATGATGACGTAACTGGCCCTGGGAAACAGAAGCACAGTTAACGTATAATATTAAAAGTTCATTTAGGTTGGTGTTGTGTCGCATTTTCGCCACATGGCCGGGGATGTGTCACATGTCCGGCCACCGCCACAAAGCGTTCAGACGACACAACACAATTTATGAGCGGAGCCATGCCTCATTCCAAACAAACAACTTAAGGATGGAGGTGTGTTTGACACCTCAAAAATTCAATACATGCAACTTTAGGATGGAGATGTGTTTGACACCTCAAAAATTCAATACATGCAACTTTAGGATGGAGATGTGTTTGACACCTCAAAAATTCAATACATGCAAATTTAGGATGGAGATGTATTTAACATCATCAATTTACAAATTCATGTGAAAATATCAGATCCATTAATTATTTAGCAACATTAAATTCCAACGTATATACATTTGAAAAACCATCCCGAACTTCTGGCCAGGACTTAATTAACCTGATCTAAGAAATCGTATAAAAATGATTGTAAGCTGTGGAGAAAAATCCTGTTTGCCATATCTGAGAGATGAACCCCATCTTTACAAAACAATTCCCTTTCTCTATGCGTCAATTCTGGGTATCTAATGTAACCCCCTCCATGATTGATGCAAATCCATGACGCATAATTATTTATTCTGGTGGCAGACCTCAGCATTGCACCTTGATTCAAACTATATCTCCATGACAATCTTGGCAGAATTTGGGACCATACCAATCGTGTACCTGGCAATAACTTTTTTAGCTCATACAATGTTTCGGCAACAACAAATCTATATCTCTTGAGATCGATTGCTCCTAAGCTATTGCCCCCACAATGGATAACTAAAATTTCTGGTTGCCTTTCAAATTTAAGTAGGTACTTAACCTTGGGAAAAAGATCACCCCAAGTCATTCCTCCCTTCGACTGCCACCAAACTGTAGCGTTTTTGCGCTGTAGCCCAAGGTTAACACCGTCGTAAGTTCCCCTGGCATAAACAAATGCCCTCTTGACGATGGAGGACCCCACGATCCAGACGGATTTTCTTTCCGGAAAAGTTATATAACCTAACAAAAAAGTATTTATATAGATAAATACAGGAAAAGTAAAATATATAGCACATATCAACAATACAAATCATTTAATCTTATTTACAATTATTTTCTTCATAAAATCCTTATCTAATGTATGTTTTATAAGCTTCGGACCTCCAACGGCCCAACATTTTTAACTCTTCATCCCTTATACCCTGTGCTGCTGCATGAGAAGCAGCACCAATTCTAAATGAATGAGATTTATAATTGGCCGAATCAATACCAATGACATTCAACACTTTAGTGAGAACGGAAGAGAATTGAAAACGTGTAACGGGTTTACTATTAAAATGACATAGCAAAGGACCTTCATTACGAGGTCTAAATCCAACATACCTGTTATACAATAAAACTGGGCAAACATTCGATTTGTTCTCCTTGATACATATGCTCACACCCTTTCCGACCTGATCGCCTTTCGAATGACATATTTTGATTACTAGCGATTTACCACCCTTGATATTTTCAATTGCTGTATCTTTGAATTGAATAATTTGTCGAACCTGTGTGAGCTTTGTGTAAGTTAATTCTCCTACCCTTAAAAAGCCATGAAATGCCAATGAATAGGCACAAGAATACAAAGAAGTCTCATAGTCAGAATAGCAAACTAAAGCTAATTTGTCAATAATTCGTTCAAGTAATTCTTGAGTAATGGGTAATCTAGAGTCTTTTACATAGTTTGACCTTTTCATTCCCTCAAGCATTTTTTTTTAACAATAAAAGTGTTTGAATAATTATATACACTGTTAAAGTCTAACATTTTACAACGAAAAGATATTGCAGCAACATAACATGAGACTGTCTTAAAAGCTTTTCTTTTAAGTGACATGCATGCAATAAATAAAATTATATGAGACGGAGGGGGAGGCCACACCATCTCCAAACCATACTCTTCTCTAAAGGTTTGAAAACAATTCAAACCCGTACAATAAGTGTCTTTTGTATTCTGTGCTAGAGATGCTCCGACTAGTCTGTCAATCTCAGCCCCAATAGCATCTGGAGGAATTCTGTTGGTATTGGCGTCATTTCCGCGTCTGCCTCTGGTGCCAAAGTCCTGAATCTGTGCCACTGTTTACGACTAAGAGCATCAGTAATAGAGTTGAGACGGCCCTCTATATGCGAGGCTTTAAATTGCATATTATTCAACATGGTAATCAAGACAAAGGGCCGAATCAACTCCATTACCCTTTTAGATTTCGACGACTTCTTATTAATAATAGAAACAAGTGCTTTGTTATCTGTATGAAACATTACCTGTTTATTTACTAACATGTCTTTAAACAACCAAACTGAAAGCAGAATTGGGACGAGTTCCAAAAACGTTATATCCGACATAATTGCCTGTCTATCCCAAAGACTTGGCCATTGCAGAAAAGACCAATGACCGTTAAAGTAGACTGCACAACCTAAAAGAGGATTTCCCGCACTGTCACTAAACAAATTAAGCTCTTGGTTTGAAAACCATTCATTTTGCCCAAACGACAAAGTTCCATTGAAATTCTCCAAAAACTTCAGCCAAACCTTAATATCCTCTTTCATTCCCCAAGATACCTTAATATGGTGCTTTGGATTACTAACACCGCACATTGCATCACAAAATCTACGGTTAAAAGCTCTGACTGCTGGTATTGCCCTTGCACAAAAATTCAAAGAGCCTACTAGAGATTGAAGATCCTTCAACATAACAGATTTCTTTTGAAACACATACTCTAGTTTGCCTTTAACCTCCGATAATTTGTCATACGGGATTCTTATAACCATGTTTATTGTGTCAATTTCGAGCCCCAAAAATACCATTATACAAGATGGCCCCAATGTCTTGTCCTCAGATAAAGGAACACCTAATTCTTCACATAACACCCTGAAACAACCCATCAACTCTAAGCATTCTGTAGAATTAGGCTTACCAACTAGTAAAAAATCATCAAGATAATGCTCTATAGCTTTCTTACCAGACCTGACCTTAAGCGCCCACTCAAGAAACCGTGAAAATTTTTCAAACAGAGCACACGAAGCTGAACAGCCCATCGGGAGGCATTTGTCAAAATATATTTTCCCTTGAAAATGAAACCCAAAAAGTTCAAAATCATCCGGGTGAACTATTAACAAACGAAACGCTGACTTTATATCCATACGAGCAAGTACAGCACCCCGACCCATTTCTGAAATGGTAAGCAGGACTTTGTCAAATGAGGTATATTGCACCGAGGCAAAATCTGGGTCGATAAAACTATTAACACTATTACCAAGCGGAAAGCTAAGATGGTGAATCATACGCCAACCTGAAGGTTTTTTAGGAACAATGCCAATTGGCGATAAACGTAGATTGTTAAAGGGCATAGAATCAAATGGTCCGGCAATTCGCCCGGCTTCAATCTCTTTTGAAATTTTTTGAGCAAGTTGTTCGCTTTGTTGCTCCGCTGAAATAAGATTACGACAATTTACAGACAAACGTGGGCCAGAATAATTAACTTTAAAACCATTTTTAAAACCATCCAATAATAACTTTGCGTCTTCCATGATAGGATAATCGACCAAAAGATTTGCAAGTTGACAAACTTTAATAGGGGTTTTTCCTAAACCCCGAATTTTGGACATTTCTTGATAGAGGGAACCCTTGCTCTGGTTTTCTGTATCCTTGACGAAAACGAAAAGAAGAATTCTGTGGTTGCTCTTTTATTGAGACATTGAACCTATCGTTCTTGTCGACAAGGGCCCTTTGTGGATTCGTATATAATTGCGCACTATTTTGCCCATATTTCTCGTTATTTTGGATAGTGCAGAATATTGCTGGATGAGAAAACCCGCACTTTAAACACTTATGACTGTAACGACAACCAAGACGACCACATAATCCCGTATTGTTATATTTATAACACTTGTTTATGTAAACATTGTTTTCAGACATAGTCTTATGACCCTGGGAAATATACAGAAGCCATAATTCCATATCGACAACTTCCCATGCCATTGAGACACTTTTTGCCTTTTTAAGCCTAAACTGTTGGTCGTAACTTAACCAACTTAAATTATTACATCTACTAGCAGCAAGTTTAACATTTGACATGTATTTTAAAATGCCCTGTGTATATTCTGGATGAGCTGCTGTGTATATTGATGCAAAAATTAAAAATGCGTCCACCCATTCACGGTCATTCACTTATATCTGTAATTTGTTTCTTGTTTGTTTGTTTTAAGTTCAGATTACCATTTTTATCCACTACAACTTTTTTGGATTGATCAGTAAATGGATTCAATATCAAAGACTCTATTTCAATGTAATCCCCATTAATTATTTTTTCTTTTACTGATTGAGCAACGTGTAAACCAAGTTCTTCTTTGAAACTTTGAACCTGCTGCAACGTAGAACCCCCATATTGACATTCTTTATTTAACGAATCATTAATAACACTTGTACCTGATGGCTCTTGGTGTTGCACCGTGTCAGGGGTTGTCGTATGCTGTGGCGATCTACTCATGGCCCGAACTGTCTGTGTTATGTGTCCCTCAATCTCCGGCATAATCATGTCTGCAACAGATTGAGCTATATCCTCCACTGTTCCCGGGTTTTGTGGCTGCGGCACATCGTTTCCCGAAGATGTCCTCTGCTTGGCTTGACTCGGTTTTTTCTTCTTCGAAGGAGCTTCTCTCTCATTTGACATCATTGTCCTTTGCTCGTTATTGGATTGATTTGCATCAACATCTCTCATAGCTCTTTTTCTTACATTTAGATTTCTCGTTGCGTAGGGGCTGCTTGAAACTCTAGCTGTACGGCCCATCACGGAGCACTGTGTCTCGAACTTTTTGTGTTTTAATTTTAATTCTGCTGTTTAATTCTGCTGTTTACTAGCCGACAGTTTTTGAAAATATGAAATTACGCATAAAAATCTAGAATATGACGTCATTGAAACGTTTTGTCAAGGACGATAACGTTGACCTAAATTATTTTAATTCGGTTATTCGGTTATTAAAAGAAGTTAATTCGGTCAATTGTACAAAGCGAGATAACTCAACCGAAATGACCAGCAGGTGCTCTTACGGTGTTAATCTGATTTATACTAAACCGTATAATTCGATTTAAGTTAACTAAATAAGATTTATTTACAATAACGTTAGTTTGTTGCATGTTTGATATAACGTGTTATAAAAAGTTTGCTTGTATGGCCTGAAATTCTAAAAACTTTATCTTAAGTTGTTTATGTATTGTGTATTTTTTGTCTGACATTTTTTTAGTTAACAGAGAGGCCATAAACGACCCTTTAGCAAAATATGAGATGAAAATGCTCTGATATTGTTCTCTGCACGAAATATTATTTTGTACTCTTGAGTTCACTCTCGTTACGAATTGAGTTCCCGTGCAGGGCCCGGGTGGCGAATAGGCCTGTAACAAGTCGTGAGAGGCGACTAAGGGTCTTGGGATTCCGACGTCGGGTCACATTGCGACCAAGTGTGTTCCCTAGGTGGTTGAATAGGGTGTCCCTCGTCCCTTAGGGTCGTCAGGTCTATAATACGGAAACCAGACCGCTGACCATAGTGGGCCAACGTGTGTGGAGAGTAGCACGCTTCATGCACGTAAAAGACCCCTTTGTGGATCGCCAAGTAGTGCACCACATAGGCTTAACTTTCCACCCATACCCACCTCTCCCCTTTTCCTTTTTCTGTGGTTCTTCAAAATTTATTGTTCCTTAGTCCCCCCCACCCCACTCCCATATTTCATTTATCACCTTTAAATTACCTATATAGCGTTGCAAGGGCGTGAAACACCAACTCGCTCACTCACTCCACAAACGACTTGAATTAACAATGTCGATTGCTACTCAGTTATTTTTGTATGTTTTTATGTTATTCATGACTTTGCGTTGTTCTCGTTACTGTTTATCGCTTTTGTACCTCTCTGATTCTTGTAAGCTTTATATTTTTGATCCAAAATAAACATTTAATGTTTGCAATACGGGTGATTCTTTTTTTATTTTCAGACTATGGGGTGTACTTCCAGCCTTGCAAATAATGCCATATGCTATTGTGATAGTGAAAACTGTATACTTGGTCTACTTGGTAAGAAAAAACTCTATATTTAGCTTAGACATTTTCAAAATTAAAACTCTTTCAATATACTGCTCATTCTTGATATCAATAGTTCTTGATTTGGTTTGTTTTGTTTAGATGTGTTTCTTTTTTAACATACAGCTGTAATAGATAAAAATGCTTCGCATACAAATTATATTTTTTCGACATACACATTCAGCAAAATTCATTTTACCATTTTTATTGACAACCATTTATCTACCGTTTTTTCTATTTCGTTCGAATTATTAAAAAAAATTCCTATTACGTGCTTCTCACCTTGCATGGTAAACCTATCAAAATACAAATACCAAAAAAACAGGTATAAAACGGTTTATTTGGTTATACTGTATATGCATATTTCAAAGAATACCCTCTAATCAGCAACATTTGAATCAAAATATTGGAAGGTCGAAAACCAAAAGTATCGAAAGAAAAGTAACAAAAACCAAAAAAAGTGGAAAGCAGAATCCAGTACCGGTGAAATTGACCATATGAATGACATAGAAAAGGGCATTTCCTTAAAACGATATGTATATGTAGCTACCACTGATATGATGTTATATATCGGTTATGTGACCATTACAATTTGACTGGTTTTAAAAGAAACAAAGGTGTACCAAAGGGGTAATCAGTATCATAAAACCGTGAAGACAAAGACAAAACCGGCAGACCAAAAATCATCACAACAAAACAAACAACATAACAACATAAAACACACACACATAACAACAAAACCGCATTCAGCAACGCGAACTCAAGTCGAAACGAGAGTGAACTCAGGTGCTCCGGAAGAGTAAGCAGTTCCTGCTTGCTATAGCACACCCGTCACGTTGCCAAAGATCGATTAAGTGTTGGTCAAATCCGGAAAGGATGACATTACAAAACTCTATGTCAAACCAACATCTGTGCTCATCTGAGAGATAGAAATCCCGTATTTGCATACAAGCACATGATGTTGTCCGTAAAATTTCTTGAGTGATGACAACAACCTGGGAGCAACGTACCCCTGTGTTAACAATTTGCTTGTCAGCCGTGTAGCTCTATCAAGGAAGTCGTTGTACTCCCCACATGCTCTGGAATAACGAATCAATTGTGATACGTAAACTCCATATGCTGAAGCGGACGGAATGTTGCTACACAGAAAGGGAAAGTTAACTATTGGAAAGTTGAAGTCATCACGTTTGTCATAGAGCTTTGTACAAAGCCTTCCTTGTGTGTCAATTTCGAGAAATAGATCCAAATATGAAGCAGACCTCCTAGAATCTGTAGTGTCCTTTACCTCAAGTTCCTTCGGATATATGAGATGTAAATAGTCACCTAATCGAGGATTGTTTAGTGAAAGGACATCATCAATATAACGAAATGTGAGATTGAAGGATAAAGCAAGTTTGCGGTCCTTTTTGTCTAGAAGTGATTGTAAGAAGTCTGCTTCATATGAATGAAGAAACAAATCGGCAAGCAATGGTGCACAATTTGTGCCCATTGGGATACCTATTGTTTGCTGAAAAACACGTCCACCAAAATGGGGATTTATAGAAATTTGATAAATTTCATTGATATTTTATGATGTATTTATGTATTTTACTTTAAATAATTTCAGCGTCATTTTTTGTTACTGGGATAATAAACCCACAAGTACACACCTTAAACTGTTTCGGAAAGAAGTGTCACGTCGGAGAGGTATGATGAATACAATCTATAATCTTTCAAATCTATAAAAATCTATCTATTTTAATTAATTTATCGGATTTTTGTTGCTGTCACGTACTGAATACGGATTTTAAGTAAATATTTGCGACAGCCCAGGTATTCCTGTTCCCCTATAACATCCACTTTCCATTACCTCACCACTCTCTTTTTCCACCCAGATTTGCCTCCTGTGTTACAAATCTGTCGTTACCCTCTTCATCACCTCTTAAACAAACGATCTAAACCCTCAATACACTTTCAAGCAAGGTTTGTAAGCGTTAGTGTAATTGAAACATAGATAGCCAATCATATGTCACTAATCTGAATCACTTCTGACAACTGTTAATATAGTTAAAGTTTAAAAGGTTTTCTTACTTTTCTCATCCTCGTTTCAACTTGATTGCGGTTTAGTTGTATCTTGCTATGTGGTTTGTTTTTATGATTCTATGTCTACTATTGTTGTATTTGCCTTTTGGAATTTACGAAATATGATTGTCCATTGGTACACGTTTGCTTCTTCTATTCTATATGCTATTCGTTGTCTGCATAACAATGAATATGTAATAATATATTTTTTTGTAGATTTGTAGACTATACAAAGCCAACGACATAACTACAGCAAATTGTTTCCTTACAATTATAGGGAGTCATGTAATGTATTACGATTATTCCGTTAACACTTCACACCTTTTAATGTTAATTAGTCTATTAATCTTATTACTTATCCTGGATTGGGGGAAAAGCTTTATGCTACCTTTAATAAAATTCTAGCTCGCAGGTCACGAGCGTGGCCTTTGTAACGGTAGCCTACTCGTATCGCATTCTACAAAGGGGTCTTAAACAGGCATGGGTTGTTGCTGTCCGGTACAAGGAACAATCGTTTTATTATCCTTCTGAAGGAAAAGCAATGTTTCTTGAGACTACCATCGCTAATAGTGTAAAGAGAAAGTCGGCTCGTGAAATTTTCACCACAGACGACTATCGACCAGCGACCCTTGGTAGGTTCTCTTGAAGTAGTTACTGTGTGGAATTTCTTCTGTTCTTAAAATTTGCATGCTCTGGAGAGAAAAGATGTCTTGGCTTCCAAGTCCCCAGGTATGATTCTGCAAATCAATTGACAGGTCCTACACGCAATACACCATTGAAATATTAAATAGGAAGAACTTCGGTTAAATTACTATTTTTTTTTTGTACTTACACATGCCACAAAGAGCTTTCAGAACAAATGAAAGCAAAATGAAAATAGAAAGTTATTTTTTGTAGATTCATTATGACTGTCGTCATGATATGAGAAATGGTGACGAGTGCTTTTGTAAAGATCAACATTGCATCGATGGATTGAAAAACCACATAGATGTATATATCCCACCAACAACGCACAAACCAACACATGCCACAATAACAACGCATAAAACAACACATGCCACAACAACTAGTAAGTATATGATGTCCTCTTCCTCCTCTTCTTCCTCCTCCTTCTCCTCCTCCTCCCCATCATCATCATCATCATCATCATCATCATCATCATCATCATGAGGCAATCAGAATAAACATAATTCAGTCCTGATTATCTTTAAAAATTTTGGCAAAATAAATTTTAAGATCGGTGTCGGAAAGATATGGATCTCGTTAAAATAATTTGAGCATTTCAAAGACAATACCATCGAAAAAGAAACATTCGTAACCAATTACGTTTTAACTAGTTAACATACTTCAACCATGCAAGTGCCATGTATTTTACATGCACCATAGTAGTTAATGTTTTTTGTGTCAACATTATTTAGCTACTGTAACAAAAGATTTGAATAAACTATTTGTTAATATTGGGATTTTCCACTGCTCAAATTAATAGTCACCTTCAAGTAGATGAAATGAATGCATTTTCATTCAAATTGCCAAATTTTTAATTGTTTGATAAATGCTCATTGATGCATGTTAAAATTTAAATGTGTGTGTTTTTTTTTTAATTTTATGTCCGTTTTAAAGATTTTTTGGATATTTGATTGTTAACAGTGACCGAAGCATAGTATCTCTAGACCTTTACATTTTGGAGACCAGTTTTAAATCCATTTTAAGGAATAAAAGATATCTTCGACTGAAAGGGCGTTAAACAAAAGCACACAGGGAGCGATTTTTTTTTAAAATGAATGATATGCTTCGTGTAATTTGAAAATTTTTTTAAATAAAAATTATGATTTGTTTCTTTCTGATACAGATATCTATCGTTTTATTGTTCTAATAATTATTGAATTTGAAAGGAATTGTTCAGTTAGCAACGAACCATTTAATTAACTTGAAAAGGTGGATTGGTGAACAAAAAATTCAGCGCAAAGCATGAAAAAATATATCTTTTATTATTTGCATTATCTTATATAGTAGAAATCGTTTTTCAGAATATCTGTTTCATAATCTCTGCTGCCAGAATGTTTTTTAAGGAAAAAAAACCAAGGCCAATATAAATGGTCAGTCCCTTAGAGTAGCAAAATTGTGCTTAGAAATTAATTACTTTTCTTTGATTTTGTTTTCTTCACAAATATACTTAGTACATTACCATATTAATTCTCAAATCTTTTAGGCCAAGTGAAACTATCAACGACACAGTCATCGACTTCAAGTAAGCGTTCATTAGAAATTAGTTTTGTGACAGAGGTCTATTTTACAATAATTTTGAAAATTAAAAATCACAACAGACAATGAATTTTACGCCTGACTCGCTTTCGTCCTTCCAAAACCCACCACAAGCGCTCTAGTCCAATGATTGAAAACGCAACAATTTTATGGATATAAATAAAGAGCATAGAACAAATTCCCCCAAAAACATTGCCGAGCCAAAAAGACTATTCAGCAAAATAGGCTTACAGAAAGCAATAATAAATTAAAGATTGGTATAGATTAAAGATTGGTATACAATGGCTGACAAAAAAAACTTCAGCAAATTAATAAGACAGATTATTTTATTGCACCTGTTAAGTGTGCCCATACATTTACTTAACGCACATATGAAATATAATATTATCTTCAACTTCAAACAATTTCTATGAACTGTACATGTACTGAAAAATAATATAAGTGTTTCTAGTTTGGTGTACATGAAGGGAAATGCTTTTTTAGGTTCGACAGCAATGCCAACCCAACCACCTACAACCCAATCCATGTCTACAACAGCCAGTCCTTTGTGTGTTGACATAGACAATAGATGCCAGCTTTATAAGGACTCTCTATGTCAAGCTACACACACTGCCTTTGTCGTCGCCAACTGTGCTAAAACGTGCAATAAATGTGCAGAATACTTAGGTATATAAATACATTCTTCATTTTCAACATGCTGTCTTAACGAATTTGAAACGCGCCAACCGATCAAAAACGTGCAATGAATGTGCGGAATACTAAGGTATATAAATATATTCCTCATTTCAACATGCTGTCTTAACGAATTTGAAACGTTGGATGCTTAACCTTTTAAACACAAAATGATAAGAAATTTTCCAACCAGTTACACTTAGTAGCACTGAGGATTAATACTTCTAAAATTGTCATTTTAGATTTATGACTTAATATATACCCCAAAACACACATAAAATAGTTTACTTAAATACAAAGGGGTTAAACAAAATTACCAAACTAGAATTGTCAATCTCATTGTCCAAGGGGAGAACCCCAGCCAAAGAAAAGACCATTTAAAAAATGAAGAAAACAGTGGTTCTGACTTGAAACAAGAACTTCAAAATTAAATGATTGGCTAAATCAGGATTTTTTATGTCAAATACGAGAACCAGGAAAAATATTAATTGGGTATTTGTTTGTACTTGATTTTATTGTTAGGATTCTTTATTTTCAGCAATGAACAGTATCATGCCTACAGCTAAATTAGCACAGGCTTTAGGATAGATAGATGAATTTAGACACCAATGGATTAAATGTCATAAAGTGTTCCCTTGTGTTTTTTTCTTTTGTTTTGTTGTATGCTATGTTAATAAATGTTCTTGTTTGCAATTCATACACTTACGACCTATATGACTATATGAAGTGTTATCGATGACAGTCGTTTTTAAATGTGTGTTTTTTGTCAAAATATTTCATTCTTGATGATGTCATTGAACATTCATTTTGCAGAATATGTAGTTTTACCTAACACACAAAGTCAAAAAAGAAACCAATCGTTCTTATTTTCATGCGAGTCAATATAAAAATTGCTGTTTAAATGATCAGACAAAGTCATAGAAAATTGAAACTTTCCGTTTAAAATATTGGATATTATTTCTATTACATGAAATAAATGTACAATACGTTTCTGTAGAGGCTAGTTTGTTTCTGATTTCGGGCTAAAACTTAAGACTATTTTGTTAAGTAGAAAGTTTAATGGGCAAAAATATAATATTTGGTGCAAAACAATGTAACTATACAGTAAGTTAACAACACAACATCAAAGTGAAAGCACCAATTTAGTAAAATAACTATAAAGATAACAATATTTAAAAAAAATCCTTTTTAAAAAGGTTTTGCAACACCTTTGAACATGTATCTATAAGCGGTACTTTAAGTCATTCAAATAACTATGATAAAATACTTTATCCGCAGAAATCTGATGCTCCTTTGATAAATAATATGATTTTCTGTAATTTAAGCATTATTTTAATTCTTAACTGTTTTCAACGAAAGATAAAACAAGAAATTTTCAAATGTTTGAACATCATGTTGCAATAAAATGCGACTATGGAAATAAAACATGGTAACATCTTTAAACATGTTAAAATACATTTGAATTTTTATTTAAGTAATCTCTAAACTGCATTTGTTTTTCAACGTCAACTTTTCTTACCAAAGGCGATTTAATTGAAAAATAAAATGTTAAACCTCAAGTCTTTAAACATTCACAAAAATTTTCTTGATGCTTTCAAAATGTTGACATTATAGATACAAATATTCAATTGAATTGATAGAAAATTATAATTCTCTAAATGTTCGTAATTTAAAATAAAAAACTATCAGTTTGAACAAGCCAACTGAAAAAAATACAGTATCATGTTGAAAATTGTTGTGGAAAATCATTCCAATTATATCTCTTCAGATTGTTATCTAGCAACATCTCCGATTGATGCTCTTCGTTTATATAAAGTTTCATCAAAATCCATGAAGCTGGACACAACATTTAAAAGTGTCGAGAACTATCTAACAGTGTAAATTGAATATATTCCTTTAAACAAATACTTAAATCTTAAAAGGATATTTAGATTATTAAAAGCACAGGTTATTGTGTGATAGTAAATTTATATCAATAGTCTTGTAACTTATTGCACGATCAAGATATTGTTAATAAAAGGTGTTTGTTGGACACAATGTTCTTTTTACTCCGAAATCTTCGGCTGATTCAATGAATCTGTCTTTACGGAATAGGAGATATGTCCACTGGTAGTTAATTTATGAGATTTTCTGTGTAATTTTGTAAAAATGTAGCATTCATATGAATTTCGTTTATCTCGTTCTTCTTTAGATTTAGATTTTAGTACTGTTAATTACTTGTAATGTTGATTAAATTTAAGCCACATTTCACTGAAAGCACATTAAGGATTTACATTTATGTTAAATAATAACATAACCCGTATGTGAACCTGTGATAAAAAGGGGTCAAACGCCATTTAGTTCTGTTCTTATAATGCCACGAGTTAATTTATTTGCATGTTACACTTTAGCCAGTTTCCATGACAGTGTTATTGTTTAAACAGGGTCTTGTAGTCGTCATGTTACAAAATGTTAGCTACATGGCATTATATGATACCAGATCAAGGGTAACACATAAAATTAAAAAACATTCACAACAAATAAAATGTGAAATTATGAATAATTCAACATTCAAAGATAAGTGAAGTATATTTATAAAATGAATTCAGAATATGATCATTAATTGAAACAAAATAAAAACAATTTCAAAAAACTTAGAAATATAAAAAAAACATTATGATACTCTCCGAAACAGTATTTTGAAACCCATTTTTATAAATTTTGCTAATATTTGTTTTATTATGTTTATTTTGGGATTCTGTGAATATAGTAATGCAGATCAAACAAGAGGCACACAATCAGTGCAGAACTATGTTAACCATTTTCCTGTATCAGAAAAATTCATACTCGATGAAATGGAAGAAAAGTTAACAAAAAGTTTAGTATAAAAAATTAATGTAGAGAAATAACTTCCATTAACAAACGTCAGATAATACATAGAGAGTTATTTTTCACACTGAATGAAGCTGCCAAAGTTGTTAGTTATTAGGAATATAACGACGAAAACTTTAAAAATTTATTCAAATGTGCATGAAAATGTAATCAAGAATAGGCTGTATAAAGATATATAACGCATTTTGTAAAACCTATCAGTTACTTACTTCATGACTATAGAGTCATTTGAAATTTTGATTAACAGGTGTACATTTATATCTTCTATATTACTTTCAACAAACCTAACTACGTATTTCGATGAAAAAAAGTAAACCCTAGGTTCAAACAGTGAAAAGTAGGCCAACCTTTTCAGACGCACAATTCTATATATTCAAAAGTTTAAGGAATTAATATGTTCTTCGACTGTCATAGTGAAACATAACAATTGACATGTAAAAAAATAAATAAAAAGTAGAAATGGCATTATACAATATCAGAATCAGCATCTGTAAAAACAATATGTCCTGCATATTTTTGATAAGGACTCTCTGGCGAAGTCTCTGATGGTTTGATTATAGCAATCCCTGAATCGGTACTAGAGGAGTCTTGACGGTCATCTGTCTAAAATGGAAATAAATGTCAAACAAAACGAATAACAACATAAATTGATTATAAAAATTGTCGTAAGACTGACCTGAGTAGTATTTGTGGTAAAAATGTTCAGCCCTTTCACTGTTACTTATGATAAAATGCATACAACATATGCTTACATGTAGTTTAAGTAACACTAAGAACAATAATAATCCTCACATTATTTTCTATTAAAATCACACAAAGAAATATCTTTGACATGCATTATGAACTTTGTTGTCATTCTAACACATGTGAAAGTTATTTCTGATGGTTGAGTTTTAATTCCCCGAGGTGAGCCCGCTCCGGCACCAACACTTTTGTGTTGGAGAACACATCAAAGCTTTAAAATTCCCGTTTATATTTCAAAATCGTCTAAACCCCAAGGTTCTTCCTACCCCAGACATAGGTTGATCATCTTAGCTCTTATTAGGTTCCCCATTTCGGTATTTTTGGTTTAATTGTTCCATGCTCTTCATATTTATAAAGTGTTTGGCTTTTTCAACATTTTTGGTAGAGCGCCTCTGATGAGTCTTGAATAAACGAAACGTGGATCAAGCGTAGCAAAAATTTTTCTCTGGAACTTTGTTGTCATTTTAATTCCTTATAAAAATATGCCTTTCAATTACGTATGACGAATTTAAACTGACTTTGATTTGTTTTAAACACTAGTTTTTTTAATAAATGTAATTGTCTTATTTATGAAAAAAATAACAAAGGACGTAATTTTATGATTTGTAATGTTACCAATTTGTTCCAAGCATTATTACCTTTATCAAAATAAAGACTATTTTCAAAGATGCAAAAACAATTAACACAATTTTATATTGATCAAATGTTATAAATTACCTCTTCAGCGTTTGGGTTTAATGAAGCCTTTGTTCTCACAAGTGGACAACGTTTCACTGATGACTTGTCTCCATTTGATATTGGCGGTAACAATGTCGTTGACGATCTTTTTCTTTGGTTAAGTCTGTCTAGGCTTATATGGCCGGCAAGGCACGATAGGGGAATTTTATATATTGTCAGGTTTGATCCGCCTGTCAAACAAAAAAAAACCACCATATTTCACAAGACATTAGAAATGCATGTAATTATATAATTATATGTTAAACTTCAATGAAACAACTAAAAACTATATCACGAAGCATATATGACTTTAAAACCCGGTGTAAGAAATTGAAATGATAGAATCTATTATGGATTATAATTCTGACGAAAGGATTTTTTACATTTTACCTTTGAACCATATGTATATTTTTCTATATGAAAAATAAAAACTTAAGATTGAAGAAATCAGGGTTTCCCAGGTTCATTTGTAACAAGTGACAAAAGAAAATAAACTCCTTCAAAATAGGTTACTAGTTAAACTTACATGAAGGTGTGGATGGTGGTGTATTCGAATGGTCTTTGCTTTTATCTACCAAAATGCTTAAAGTTGTCGAACTTGCAAAATAAATATCATTCTGAAAATAAAAAGAATAACATTACACTTTTTGAAAACATCCTTCACAATTAAAAACAAAATGCAAAATTTAGCATAAAAAGTATGAAACCGTTAAAGCAAAGTTGTTTATATTGTTTTTAACTTGAATATATGAAATGGTGAAAGATGGAGGTAATACAATTCTATCAATCACAGAAAACAGTTTTTTTAAATACAAAGTACATTTACGCAGTTTTAATTCAAAATTTCACTATACTATTTAAATATTATTGATTTTGAACTGACCATGGACTTTTTTGCATAAAACTCAAATATTATATCTACCTTAGATGTAATAAGAGTAATACTAGGCATCGTCATGGTATGTATCAGGTTACCATTAATTATCAGGCGTATTTCTATTGTGTCTTGAGTAAAAGCTAGAACATATGGAAAGGCACACACTGAAAAAAAAGAAATGTACCCATACACATCTGATTATCTTCTTATGCAATGAAACTATGGGCAACTTTAATCTTGAGATCGTACTCTTCGCAACAGATGTTGTACTGTATCGCAGAAATGTATCTCTTCCAGCGTCAATTTTGAAATTTTAAACATACAAGAGCAGAGGTACCAATGGGGTATCCAAATGTCAAAAGTCTGAAAGGGCAGAGACAAAACCAGTTAACACCAACACGAACGGGACAAAAACAGACAACATGTAAAACATGGAAACACAAAACTAACTGAATATTAATCAAACACTGAATCACGCTAACTTTAATATGAACTCAACTATAGTTTACTACAGGATACACTAAAATAAAAAAAACCTCTTGATTGGACATACTTTACTTGAACACATAAAGCATCTTCACTTCATTTCTAAAACATCTTGCTAGTGTTCTGTGACCCCTTTCCTTTGAACACTAGACATGTTACTTGTAATGAGATTAAACAGGTCGGGTTTTCTAGATTTTGTTTGACCTATTAATCAATCAAAATTGTAAAAGATTGACCTTTCAAATGGGGAAAAATGGTAAAACTTTTTCGTCGGTTTGATAGAAAAGTTCCTAACATAAACATGTATTCTTTAACTTCCTCGCTCATATTTCGCAAATACCAAATATCATTGGTTTTAAACGTTATTTTGTTTAACATGTGTAAATTCTCCTAATAAAGTAATGTTATGTTCCACTTATTGACTTCTATTCTATGAAGTGTATTGGTCAATGGACAATCAAAAATGTAAACATGGACATAAAATCTCCCTACTTGTCAAAGCTGTTTGGGTGAAAAAGTGTTTCTTTAATATGTTTATTTTTAATATGACATTAATACAAATACAAAAACCATTTTTTTCACCGCTCATTTTAAAGATTTGTTTTGCGAGTTATGTTATATTTAATTATTTCATAAAAAGCACGTGTTGGCGATCGTATTTATTTATACTCTGTCAAAAACTATTGGTTAAAAGTTTGACGAAAACATTATCCTTAAAAGGTAAAATCTTCGACCTGTTAAATTAAAGTTAGTACTCAATCTTCAAGGCCAGCCCAAAAGTGTCGAGTGTACATTGTATCATCCCTTGATTTTACTCGACATGATCTTAATCTTATTTGATTGACTGCAAGGAAAATATACTGAATCTATACTGAATTTCTTAAAATACTGGACAATTTGAGAATTCAGTTAATTTAATAGTTGTGGAATAAATTTTGTCCGTTTCAGTAATGAAATGTTCTTCTAGTGATACATGGCCATACATGATGATAAGAAAGTCACTAAAACAAGTTTTATTAATTAAGGACAAACATCATTAACATATACATACAGTGAGGTTATACGACTGGTCATAGTTTTTCCCAAGGGTTTAAGAAAATATACTCCACACAGATCAGCAGGACATGAAACAATTAAGAATTGAATGTTTGTATTTTGATGTTTCATTGGCGTGTAAAACCGTTGACCGTAAGACATTTTGAATGAAGCGCGCTAGCGCTTCATGTTAAAAATGTGCGACCGTTCAACGGTTTTACAACCCTATGAAACACCAAAATACAAACATTCAATTCTTATAATTACATTTTAATGTTTTTTAATTTGTTTCTGATTTTTTCGTTTTGTTTTGTGGTGTATGTTCGTGTATTTTTTATTTGTGCATTAATATCCAAATGCGATTTCAAGTTGTGAGAATTTACCTGGATAAGAAAATTTTTATATGTGCATATTGTAAGGTCATGACCCAGCTACGGTCACGTGATTCAAGTGACATTTAATCGAGGTATGACAGATGATTCAAGGTGTCAATTAACCAATAGAATTACTGCATTTTAATTATATGAACGGTAAATATAATTATTTAGTGCACAATGGATAAACATGATAAATGAATCTTCATAAAGTCTTGAAATGTAGCACTTACCTATAGATTTTGGTTCTGAATTCCAATGGAAATCAAAATCATTTGAAATTTCTTCGGACAGTTTTTGAAAGTGACTTTGGTCTACAGAACGAAAAACAAAAACTTGTTACATTTTGTAGTTGATTATGACAATGATTGTGTGTTATATTTATATTTAACATTTTTCATGAAATATAATGAAATCCCTCCCAAGGCCACGAAAACCCCATATCAACATATAGAAAAGAAGCCCAAAATCAACATCGAATCAGATAGCTAAGCTGTTCTCTAAGATCAAACTTTTATCTGTTTAAAAATCATAACAATTTGACTTGTTTTAAACATAGCACATGATTTACAATGGATACGTTATGGATACATTCTTGGTTTAATATTTGAAGTAAATGTGTCTCATCAACATTTTCATTAGTAAATACATGTATTTTAAAGCATTATATTTCGTTCATCTTAGAACTCATATCAAATTAAAGGCAATATTTTAGCAAACTTACGAAGATATTACACCAAATAAGTAAAATATAGCAGTGGCTACAAAGAAACATAAAAATAATACTTTTGAAAGTTATCGAGCATACTATTATTATCGTCCACGAAAGGATGACTCTCAAAGGACAATTATAGAAATTTAGTGACTACTCAGGTTAATACATCGAAAAATATCTTACAGTTATAACTTAAAAGTAACTCAACTTCTTCATCTTCACAAATATCTAAAGCTGAGACTAAGTTAACCTACAAGAAAAAAGAAAAAAAGTCATATCATATTAAATGGTATCAAAACATACGAAGGCAATAAATTTAACAGACAACAAACTTGCTAAACGAAAGTATTCGCGCTTGTCGCCGGTCTTTAAGAAAATGATTTTAACAAATCAAGCGTTTCCTGACATTAATGAAGCAGAATATATACTCACTTTGTTACTATCGATATTATAAAGCTGCAATAAATCTCCATTTTTTTCGTTGATTAAATCAAACTGATTTTTATATCCAATACAAATTTGATTATCTCCCTTACTGCATTCAACCAAGGATATAATTTGAGGCACTTCAGTTGATTGCAGCTCCTGAATTTAAAAAAAAAGTATTAGTGTTGTATAGCATAAACCATGAAGGTGTTACTTCGTCAATATAAAAAAAAGATGATATTAATCAAACAAATATGCATGGCAAACATGCTGCAGAATTTAGAATGGTAAAGGAGAGCATACAAGGCATAATCCATGTGTTCCCCTCATAACATAACGGTCTATTTAAAAAAATTACTCAATCAGCTTTGTACTAAAGAGTTTGATAGAAATAACACCATTATATAATTTTAAAATTTAAAATCAAATCAGAATTTGTAAAGAAGAACAATTTGTATAAAACATAATGTTTACCCTCACAAACGTAAACCCATCTGTGACATCAACGTCAATCGTTGGACACCATGTTGACCAAGCTGCAGAATGCTTCCATGCAAAAAGCAAAAGACGTTTATTAACGGCCACAACCATTCTGAGATGGCCGCTTCCTGGTCGAGACAAAGCATATAAATGACAACCTATAAAACAAAAAGCATGTTTATATTCAAATGGTTATATTCATATCAGCAAATATATCATAACAAATCAACATGTTTCTTCAAAATGCAAAAACTAATGTAAAATTCCCTGACAAAATATAAAACATAAGATGAACACTTAGACTATTGAATTCCATTTTTCAATATATTGTTTAATTATTTCCAATCGCTACAATCATTCATGTAAAAGTGCATATTTCACATTTTCTGACACATATTGAGATATATTAGAATGGCATAATACGCTAAAATTCACACAAACCTTTCGTCTTCTCTATTTTATGTTCTCTGCAATCATTTCGACTTCGAATAAAACATTCATTTGTTTCACCATCGAAATCACTGAGCCTAAAGACTGAAATTCTAGCATCTTTACCTAAAATGTTAAAAGCAACTTGATTTCAATTTAGATAAATATCGATGTTCTGTTTGAATGTCTATTTCATGCTAAACACATTGTCTATGTGACCTGAACTTAAATTAGGGTAATAAGAAATAAGATTTTTTTCCAGTTTATAAACCTGGACCAACTAAACAAATGTATCTAAGGTTTAAGACATGTCTTGGTCCATTTGAATACTATGGATTTAAGATTGTCCAATTTTAGGACACCTTTGATGACATGGCACCTGGTTTAATCAACCTAAATTTTGAAATTCCTGTACAAAATCAGTAACACTGTGGCCTTAAACTCGGTATGCAATTGCCTTATCTTGTTGACTTGCATGTTTGTTTTTACCTTTATTTATGTCTTAAGTTTCTATAGATGAAAAGGTATCTTCCATCCTTATCGAGATATATAACTTCATATTAAAGCTCTACATTTCTGAATAACCTCATTAGGAAATATGGAGCACGACATAGTTTCATAAGTCAGAAAATTACCTACCTCTTTCAGATCTAAATATCAAAAGACCGTGCTCCTCCACAACGTTTAGCTGTTTAACTTGAACACTCTTATCAAACAGTAATCGAGGTTCATTATTCTCTAAATCACAAAAAAAAAATTGTCATACAATCTGCATAATGTTTTATATGAAGAGATGTATAGAGTAATATGTTGTACCGTGTATGTAAACTATTTAAACGATTCAATAGATTAGCTGTACTTGTCTAAAGACATCCTTTCTCTAGAAAGTTTCTCCAGAAGGCTATCATACTAGGTAACGATGGGAATAAAGTCCCATCTCTTAGGAGTGAGGGTAGAATTATATGTAGATAAATAGGCAAGGAACAGAAATATTAAGTTCTTTAGCTAATCAATTACAAGTGTTCAGGGAATTTGACGTACTTTGTAGACTGTTCACATAAATGTCTAAAATTATTCAGTCTATATACTACAAAGGTGAAAAACATGAAAGCTTAACACAATAATTGACTTCATATTGAATTTATATATAATATAAATGATGATTATATACACAAAAATTAAAGACAAAAAATGAAATCTAATCTAGATTGATTCCTATTTATTCTACCAAAATCATTTCATAAACAGAAACTCGTGCCCCAGCACATCCTTTCCCGTGTCAACTAAAAACCCCAATGGCTCAAAGTTTAGTTTTGGCTCATTTGTTCATGAAGGAGTATTGATGTTTTTGTAGTTGACATGAATGCACAGGTTACCTTCTAATAGAGTCATCCCCGTATCTGTTGAAATTATTAATCTGTCACCTAAAATGCATGATGAAAATAATATCAAACATATTTAACTGCCTCTTGGTCATCTACTAAAGATAGACTTAGTAAATGTAAACTGACCATTTAAGAAAAAAACGTATAAAACTATCAAATGTAAAATATCGAATATTAGCAATTAGTTGAAATAAAGTGTTTCTGTGGACCATGTCAATTGTGAATTTTGTACGATTCTTAATTTCCATATGCCTTTCATTGGGCACATAAATTGTTGTTAACGCACTAACAAAATAATAACATGTATCCTATCGACTTATTTAGTGTGTTTATACAGCGATTTTGACAAAACATATACACAATATGTTTGTCACAAGAAAATGAAGGTGAAGAAAGATCGTTAAATTAACTATTAAAGCATAATCTCCTTTGCGTAACAAGTATGTGTGCTATAAAGAAAACTATCAATTTGAGTAACAAACAAATTAATCTACCCTTAATATGTCTTTATAATGAATATGATGATAACCTACATGTGTTATAAAAGGGGGCATTATAAAAGTTGAATGAACTAGAGTACCCAGAAACCTTAGAGAAAAACTTTCGGGGGGTTCACATGACATTAATTTACATATTTTAGTATTATTGTCGGTTACCCCAAATTCGTACGCACCGTAATTTTGTACAAATGTTTGCATGCAGATATTTGCATAAATGGTATGCTGTAAACTAACTAAAGTATTGTGTAGAAAATAACGAAATGAATCAAATTTCTTGCATGTGACAATAAAATGGTATTTGGGTAATAATAATAATTACACAAATTTGTTTTAGTATTGAAGGTTTTTATAGTAAAATGTGTACGAAAATAGGGTTATCGAGGATATACAATAAGATGATATCAAAATCAATAAAACATACCCCATGAATCTCCACATAGAATAGGAGGGAAAATATCATGAAAACACTCTTGTGGTTCCCAAGGCTGTAAAAAAATGAGACACAATGTAGTAACGTACACTATGATTAAACAGAGGAGAAACATATTACTACATTTTGTACAACATGTCATGCATGTGGTAGAAAACTTTATAATTTCTTAAAAATATTTTTTTTTTGCTCTCAAACAATATCGGAAGATCATGAAGTTATTATAACTTTTTCTTTAGGTGTAAAATAACAAGTTTTGCAGCCGAAACATATTTGGCAGTACCGATGTGAAAGTCCATACCAGTTAATTAAGGTCTGAACAGGCTATTGGTACCATTTGGTATATACAAAACTATAAAAATAACTGTGCATTTTTGTAATTTGTACTGAATATATGTCATTGGTAAAAACAAAAAGCATATTATGAAGGACATTTATATGTACATATTAACAACAAACGTACAAACCTTAAGCTTTAAGTGATTAACAAACTTCTTGAATAAATATATAATTTATAATCTTTTAACATCGTTAAGTAATATATTTTAAGTTTTCTTATCTATAAAATAATGTTAAAGAATCAAAATAACTAATAAAACGCTGGTATCATGGTATTTATGGGTTACATTATAAATTAGGAGTGGTTGGTAAGTATATAATTTACTCAGATCTCACCACTACAATGTCTTAAGAAACATAAAATTATTATTGATCTTATAAATGATTTTATATTTTAGTTACTTACCTCTCTTTTGAGTATACCTGTAGTTGCCATACTAGTAGGGGCGTCACCTTTTATTATAGTCTTTAGCTTTAACGTCTACAAAACAAAATACAGACATTACACAATAATACTGTGAAAAGTAGAATAACGAAGAGAAACATTCATTCAAATTAAAATGACCAATTGCTTTTTCCTGATGTAACACTTACTTGTCCAACGCGTACAAATTCTGCTCTCCTTGCCTCTTCTTTCCGTGAGCTTTGAACATCTTGGATGACATCACTGAATGCTCGCCGATATAGTATGTTACTCTGAATATAAATAAAGTTTATGATGCAAATCTTAAAGTTAAATGGACTATAACTTCATAAACTTGTTGAATATAAAATTTCAGGATTAAAATGTTCAGCTTATAGTATGGCGTATTTGCTATGTATCATACCATATGCATTTTTCCCTACTGTCACTGCATGAAGACATCCCATTCTACTTTCTGTGCTGATGACCTTTTGGATTGACCAATCAAATTTCAGCTTCTAAGATCTTGGAAGCATTACTTCTTATGATAAATACAGAGGATTCCGAAAAAGGTAATCAGAACAGAAAGTAGAATATGATGCCTTCAGAACTACCACGCAGTGAAAGTAGGGAACAATTGATAGACCTGGTTTTAATCAGATTGATGATGTAAGTGAATTCTAAATAGAAGTTTCAGAGGGTAAACAAGAAAAAAACTTCGTTGTAGTGGACATAAGGACAAACAAACATAACAAAACATTGTGCCTCCATTTTCACTCCATTTTACTTTTTTGCTAATCTTAATTTTTTTCCAATTTGCAAAGTGAGTTTTAAAACTCTAAAACTATATGATATTTTAGAACCCCTCAAATTTTCTATCAACATGCCGATGTCAAGGCACATAAGAGCAAATGTTACATCTCAAGTACATGTTTATCTTTTTATCAAAACTTGCGAAAAGTCCAAAGGGTAAATCATGCATTAGCTCGACAATTATACGTTTTTTTAATGTATTGTTTTATCTCAACAACAATTCTGAAACTTCAATATTTAGCCACAACTTCTCCTACAAGCAATGTCTTAAACATACCTTGTTTACTTCAGACATGTAAACTTGATACAAATTTCGTATTAACATGTCCAATGTTCGTTCTCTCTTCTGGGTAAAGAGTGGGTTATTTACAGCTGCCTTCTCACCGTTTATCACTGGAAACAAAATGTTTGAATGGTTTGACCTTTCTTAAATTATACCAGATAAATGATTAGGGAAATAAAATAATGATTAACGAGTGTATAAAAAGGATCTGTTACTCAAAAGTAAAACCTTTTTACTAAGATTTTTATTACAGGAATATACTTTAAGGTAGTCTTAACATTCGCAATAATGAATTCTTAATTGGTAATCAAACAATTCTCAAAATAAACTAGTATTCAATATTTGCAAATAAACTATTCTATTGACACTATTTTAGGTACTTTGTTTTTTTGAAAAATTAGAGACGAACAATGAAAACATTTCAAGCAGCATTAATGTACAATAAAAACTAAACATAACCACAGAATGTTTCTGAGTTGATAAAGGGATTCTTAATAGATAACTTTATGGTAACAAAACTTAGTCTCTGGCCTCTTCCTATAGCAAAGGATTCTTAAGCGACATTAAAACAACAAGTTGACCAAGATGATCATAGAATATCTGATTTTTTAAAACGGAATGCCAGAAAAAAAGGACAATAATATCTTTCCTGTTAAATGAGATCAGATTACAAAATATCAATGGAGCTATTAAAAGACAAAACAGCATGATTTTTCTGTACTTGGGTGTAAAATCGATAATTATTAAACCAATCATGCTAAATTAAATAAAAATTTTCCCCCTTGATACCGTATTTACTAATAACATTTTCTTTATCAGATGCACAACTCCCTGGGGCAATGCAAATTCAAAGAGATATGTAACTTCTAGGAAAAAAAAACTAGCATACGGGAAGACGTGTAAAGAAAGAATGAAATACATTTTAAAATATGCATATACAGCCCAACAGTTTTTATACACGCTCTGGAATTTTGTACCGGTTATCTGAATGGGAAAAAAATTGAAAACAACCATTATTACGATTTTCCTTTTCCATAAAAAGTCTGACGTTTAAAAATGCTTCAAAAAAGTCCTTGTTCACATTTGTACAATGTAAGTATAGTTACATGCAAAAACATTGTTCATCGAGCTTTGAATATCAATTCATGAACTTACATTTAACTAAAAGAAAATCTCTAAATTCCTGATGATCTGTGAAAACTGGAGGTGATGGCAGAGGTGGACCAAACAACGGCACGGATTCCTCTGAGAAAACATTTAATCTGTTGTAAAAATAAACGTACATCATTTCGTTTTATAAAATTAAACATGGTAAATGAGAAGTAAAAATCATTAATTGTAACAAATATTACAAAGTTTATATAAAAAAACTAATTTATCTGAAATGTTATGTTATGTAAAAAACAGATGGAAGATATGCTTTAGGAGCGTTGAAATATTAAAATCTGTTTTCCAAAATGAAACCAAGAAACACTGGAAACGACACTACAGAAACACATTTCACAACCTTATTGTATAGCAAATCGAACTAACAATACATGTAGTTTTTAAAATTTAATGATGGGAACACCATAAGAGCACAACAACCCTTTGATAGCATTTTCGTTACATGACCAACATGATGGGTCACGCATACATCTGTTTTTAAAAACGTTAACTCCACATGACGGAGTTGACAGGCTGTTGTCTTAACGGTAAATAATTACGATTGGAAAGCAGACTCCCTGTACCATGCTAAGATATAATATGACATGATGAAAGTAACGCAGTCGAGAACTGTAAAGTGAAAAGCGTCGTCAATGTCATGCAACATAACTTTGTTCAGCTGAAGGATAGATCATATATATGATCCTTTTTGTCTTGTAGTGGCTGTGAAAAATTTGCTTCATTATAAAGAACGGAGAATCAAATCGACAATCGATTTAGGTAAACTTACTCGTATATAAAAATAATAACAAAACTATCGAACTTTGAGGATGAAAGTCAGTGCCCAAAAGAAAGACAAAACATTAGGAAGACATACAGGAAAACTTGATGACCGCAATGGTTCTGACTAGGTAAAGGCAAAAGTTACAAAATATATTATTGAATTTTAATTATTCGTTTTTTTAATTAGATACGCTTTTTTAATTAAAATTGGTATATAATTACTACCCAGTTTCATTCATGATGATTTCAATAATTCATTAGCATAAGAATATCTATGACAGAAAAATGAGAAATATCAACTGATTGAGGTTGCAAGATAAAAAATCTATTAAAGCATGTAAAGAAATGTCTTAATGTTCTTAGCAAGTATTTCTTTCTGTTCTACATTACTGTAGTAAGAACGTGATTAACTCTGCAGTCTACGTCTTCGTTAGGACAAAGGAATGGCTTATCTTCTCCCACCTCAATGAATATCATATGTACTTGCAAAGTCTGCACAAGTATTTGTTTTACATTTTGAAAAAGAAAAAGTATTGATTTGAATTGGATAAAGAGAAAAAACTGCGTAGGTGACAGAGGAGTTCCTTAATGTGTTGATTAGGACTCCTGTGCCATACTCAACAGAGTCATTTGAATGTCTTCACAAATGGGAATCATAAAAAAGATCTTCATTAAACATTACCATTAGCCAAGAACCACCACCAAGACATGTTTAATAGATGGTTGGGAATGCTTAAAATTATCAAATTAGGAATGGGTTTTAACTACATATCCTACATTGAAAGTCTGGGACTAGATTGTAGACATGTCATAACGACTTGGATAATTGGTTGTTGTTTTATACGTGACAGCTTAAAGATCCTTTTTTTATGTTAGCTCTAGATGATCAATACTGCCGACTTTCATAACAAATAAATGGTCAATATTGCATTCTTTAATGCATGCAATAAGCAATAAGGACGTGTTCATCACAAGTTCTGTACTTAAGACATGCATGGAGTGGTCCATGTTTTTGCAAGAACTTTTATCTAAAAATGTGCAATGAGTACAGTGAGGCAGATGGATGAATTGTATGTTCAAACAACCATATAAAGTCCAATAAATGTTCACGATTTTTTATTTATCAATATTAATACTTCAGAATCTTCGACGTGACAAACTGAATTTGAAATACGGTTTCAATGAAAGTGAACTTAATATTAATACAAATATATTGTTATTGGTTCTAAATTTTGTATTTCGATTTCAATATTTCATGTTAGAAAGTGCACACACCACAGCCATGTTAGTAATATGTATATACAAATTTGTATATTTACCTATAACTACCGTCTTCTCTGCAATAACAGACAACTGCAAATATGTCTAACAAGCGTTAAGGAACCAATGTGGAAAAGGTAATATAGTGAATCAAAGCGCTAAAGCGTTTAAAAGCAGAGCTAAATGTTAGCACTAAAATAAAGAACGATCTGTTTTTCAGCAAATTTTGTTCGTTTGCTCCGCCCACTTAACATTTGTTATGAAATCCGTAATTTGGCTCAACCCACTTGAATAAATATATATATGACGTATTGATTAAATTAAAGGTAAAAGGTCAGGAACGCTGAAGTGTACATCAACTTATCAACTTTAGTGTATCGATATGTGAAATGTAGTCCACATTTATTTTGTATTAATTATAGGGATATAAAGATGTACCTCTTAGTTGAACCTGTATAACATTTAAATCATTGAAACAATGATTATACACGATGAATATTCTATAATGGATCCTCTGGTAGGAATATTGCCTGACCGATTTACCCTGTCTAGACAGAAAAAAAACGCGAAAATCAGATAGCTATATAACTACATAGAGCTCTGCTCAAAAATCCATTTTAATTGTATAGACATTGCTATCGAAAAGGAAATCTTATGAAAGACATTGTAGTTTTTAGTTTTAGATTGCATGAAATGATATATATTTTTTAAAGGATCTCCACCATTATAACAATCTTCTGCATATCAGAAAAAACGTAAAGAACAAAAATATTAGACATAGTACGGTAGGATACGAGTAAATCTTGTTTTCATTATAGAGGGTTTAAACGAAGATATATAGCTGCTGTCTGTTTCATAGAAAATTATATTGACTATGTCGTTGCCTATATGACGTTTTCTCTCAACCTAGAAAACAGAAATAGTAAAATATAATATCTCATGGGACACTTTGGCATAAATATTCCTTTAATCTCTTGTAAATGTGTAGTAAATGCGTAGTTATTCTCAAGGCAAGATGGAAAAAGATAACGAGAAATTTGAAATCAAATATGTTTTCAAATATTTTAAAATGAGTTAAAATTTAAACTTCGTGTTTGTGTTATAAGTTCGTGCATATGGCTAATGATGCATTTCTTAAAGTAGTGAATAAAAATTCTCATAAGATCATTAATTGACCATACTTTGTTAATATTTATGAAAACATATTTTTTTCCATCGAACAATATTATATGATGTAAATAAAAAAAGACAAGAACAGAAATATAGAATGGCACTAAACCTGTTGTTTGTTCTCTTTGGAATGTGGCAGCATTGTTGACACGTGAAACATTATTTCATGGCCTTCATATACAGTATATACTGACTCAGTCCCTGTCGAGTTACCTAAAAGATATTGAATGTAAAATATAAATAAAAGTGTTTTTCTGTCATATTTTAAATATTCTGTCATGTTTAAAATCGATACGTTTGATTTTTTTACATCAGTCGTTTGATGATTCTCAGCTAGCTGTCAGTAACAGCGAGTGTTCTATAGAGAGTTCCTTTACCGTCCTTTTGTTTGTTCTTGTTTTTTTGTCTTAGGTTCTCTCTATTGGAATTGGACTTTGATCGATTTGATTTTTATTGTGTGTTTAGTTTTTGTGCTTTCGCTTGGAATATTGATAGGGGGAAGGTTGGGCCCCCAAAAAAAACTAGTTTAACCCCGCCACATATTACATGTGCCTGTCCTAAGCCAGGAATCTTTGACAAAGCTTTCGTTTGTACTTGTCTTTTTGATGTTTTCTGTTCCTTGTTTAGGAAGGGGTACTATCTGTGACTATTTCAGGGCTGGATTTGAATTATATGCATTTTATTTAGACCATGGGCCTATTGCAGAACCGCGAGCGGTGCCAAATGGCCTCGTTGAAGGCTGCTGGCGGTTGTCCATTGTGGTTTTTCTAAATTGCCGTTTAATTGTGGGTTGTGTCGCGTACACTTATTCCACATCTCATTATTTTCTATATCATTTTTTTTTAGATCAGTCATGTTTTTCAAAGTCATTCAATTGACTTGAATCTTTTATGTTTCATACCAAATATTTAATAATCCTAAATACAAAATGTAAAAAACTCATTTCTTTCGATTGGTAATGATTAAACAAGTTCAAAATGAATTGAAAAAATATCAGTTTCTTTTTGTCTGATACGTTTTGATGTCTCAAAATGTTTAAATTTCCTCTATTGGTTGCCATTACGTTTTGCTTTTAACGATTGTCAACCACACTTAACTGAAGGTTACCTTTGACATCTAGTCCACCCCTAAACTTATCCCAGCCTTTTAACGTAACAGTAGCACCTAACATCTGAAGAAAATTCTCAAAACCTGGTGTCATCTCATCTGAAGAGAAATAAGCGACATACATTTACAGAAGAAAATACAATACTACTCTATCGAAGTTTTTTCAAGTTAAAGCAATGCACATTTTATATTGAGATAAAAACTTGCAGGCTACTGGTACACTTTTACATGAACTACGTGGAGTGTATTGATAAATCGAAACTTGATGCTTCCACTAATGTTTCTTGTCTAAATATTTTATGTCAGAATAGATTAAGAAATCCTCGCTTCTGAAATAAAGCACTTAAGTTTGATGCATGTTGTAATTGAATGAAAACAAGTTACCAAATACATTGTTTCTTAGTGTAAGCATAATATAGTTATATAATGTATTCATTTTTTTCTTATCTTCAATGTTCTTACCGTTGCTGTAGAATTCGTCATCAGAGGTCTGTGATTCCTTTGCATATAATACTCCAAACTTAAAGTTTACAGATCCCTAGAAGTAAAAAATACCAACATTCATAAAAGGAAATGAAAAGTCTTATCAAAAATTGTCTTATTGGCTTAAAGATAACTGGGATCCTGGAGATATAAAATTAAATGTGATTTTTAATGCTTTTGCATCTTATTAGAAGACATCGATCGAAATCAAATTTTATACTGTATAATTGATAAAAAATTGAAGAACGAATGACTTTTTTCGAGAAAAAGCGCAAAAGACTTTGATTTTCTCATAACATAACACAGAATGATAAAATTCTAATTACAGGAGAATTTTGATAAATAAGAATAAAATAAAAGAAAGAAAACTAATGAACTGATTTTTTTCATTTTCGTTTGTGTGTTTTCAATAATATTCTTTGATATCATTTTTATTTAGAGAAAATGACTTTTAATTGGACATTGTAGCTATTAAGATGTTTGTAATTGTAACAGAAGAATAAACGTGAAGAGTTGAATCAATCAGATTGGTTCAAAGTTTTTCTTTCTTCTTTTCCAGGCCAAAAATAGTAAAAGTTCGTATCTTTCAAACCAAGTCAGGTCTGGCCGTCAGTTCAATTCAAAGTTTAGTTTATTTCAATTTAATTTTATCTTATTTGGTTTGATTTAAATGTTTTTTTGTTATCTCAAAATTGTCCATTAGCAGTAGTCGTGTATTACATAAATAGAACGCCATATTTAGTTTTAGTATTACAAGCCATGCGATATAAGCAAAAAACACACAACTCTTGAAATTATCATGTGATTAAAAGCTTGTTAGTTTAGTCATCAAATGTATAACTCTAATAAAACTCCTGTTAATTAAGTCGACACATATGTATCTCCTGTAATTATCGTGTGATAAAAAGCTTGTTAATTTAGTCAACACATGTTTAATTATTTCCATTATCATGGGATAAACAGCTTGTTCAGATTCATCTTTACACTGAATAAAATGGCCGATAATTTTGTTTTTTTAGTCTATGTGCAGTCTACTACACATATAACTGCTTAATAAGGCTTAGCAGCATCTGGATAATAAATAAGTACATAAAGATTTAGTATATTTCATGCCTAAACTTGCCGAGTCATTTTCTTTCCGTTTTTCATTTCACCCAAATATAGCCAAATAACAACAATGCCCTGTCATTTGGTCTCCACGTGCAAGATATATTTTTTTTATTATTGTTACTCAATCTCACCATCGTGTATATGAAAGGTTATTTAAATGCTTTATTCAAAATACATCTTGAAAGGAAAGAAAATGAATAGAGAAAACAACGAAAATAATCTAAAAACATGAAAGAGAAAATTGTCGAAGAATTTTATATCTAGAATCTGCTATACCTTATTTTTATTTCTATGTGTACCCTTATCGAAATATTAGGCCTCTGGTACATAACTGTTGCATTATAACAGCAATATTTGGTCATACTGAAGAGACGAAAATCCGGTATACCTAACTTTAAATCGAATTTTACATCTCTGTAAGGTTTTACCAAGATATTGTAAACAAGAGGCTCCCAAGAGCCTGAATCGCTCACCTGAACTACACAGATACATATATTTGTAGATATTATTGTGCTTAACCATATGCGATTAAATTTATAAAATATCTTGGTTAGTTTTCAAGATATTGGGCTTAATAAGAGCAAATTTGGCAAAAATTAGGAAAAAGAACAGAACTCCCACATCAGCAGTCAGATCTTTTCCGAAATTTCAGGACAGGTAGATCTTAATATGCTGATCACTTTTGATTCTTGCACAATTTTGATATCTGAAACCAGTTTTGAGTTATTAGCAAAAAAATGAAATTTGCCCCTATGTTCTATTTTTAGCCATGGTGGCCATGTTTTTTTACGAATCAAAAATCTGAACAATAGAGTTGTAGCATATAAGCTATCAAACAGTGTGCCATGTTAAGATGCAGTTGGTCTTACCGTTTCAGACAAGTCAGGGGAAAAGTAATGAACAATGGTAAATATTGACGCTTTAAGGGCCATAACTCCTAAAAGAAATGGTTCTACAGCTTTGACCTAATTACATGAATTGTAGATCTTGATGTGCTTAATCATATGCAATTTGAATTTTTGAAATATCTTGTATAGTTTTCAAGATATATGGCTAAATAAGTGCAAAATTTTGATAAAAATCCAGAAAAAGGGCAATAACTCCTATGTCGTTTGTTGGATCTTCTTGAAAATTTCAGAGCGGGTAGATCTTGAGATGCTAATCACTTTTGTCTCCCATCAGAATTTTAATATCTGTTACCGTTTTTGAGTTATTTGCAAAAAACTGTAATTTGACCCCTATGTTCTATTTTAAGCCATGGAGGCCATATTTTTTGACGAATAAAAAATCTGAACGTTAGAATTGTAGCATTAATGCTATTAAACAACTGTGTTAAGTTTGCTTGAAGTTGGATGTATGGTGTCAGACAAGTTAATCTTTGAAATTCAGGGTAAAAAAATGAAAAATGGTAAAATTTGACGCTTTAAGGGCCATAACTCCTAAAAGAAATGGTTCTACAGCTTTGACCTAATTACATGAAATGTAGATCTTGATGTGCTTTATCATATGCAATTTGAATTTTTAAAATATCTTGTATAGTTTTCAAGATATAGGGCTAAATAAGTGCAAAATTTTGAAAAAATCCAGAAAAAGGGCAATAACTCCTTCATCGGTTGTTGGATCTTCTTGAAAATTTCTGGGCAGGTAGATCTTGAGGTGCTGATCACTTTTACCCTATGCCAGAATTTTGATATCTGTTACCGTTTTTGAGTTATTTGCAAAAAACTGCAATTTACCCCTATGTTCTATTTTTAGCCATGGCGGCCATGTTTTTCAACGAATCAAAAATCCCCACGCTAGTTTTATACTACCTATGCTAATTAACAACTGTGCCAAATTTATAAGCCATTGGACTTATGGTGTTAGAGGAGTTAACGTTTGAAAAATGTTAACGACGACGGACGACGACGGACGACGGACGACGACGGACGACGGACGACGGACGACGACGGACGCCAAGTGATGGCAATAGCTCACATGGACCTTCGGTCCAGGTGAGCTAAAAATCAAGTTGGCAAACCATTATTGTTCCTGACTAACCATTCATTCTGATTATCTGACAGCATTCCGATAAATATAAAGTTAAATTCAGTATTTAGGGATATTTAACCACCTGTAGAAAGAACTACAGATATGGGATATTTTGAAAAAGTTTCGGCGGGTTTTTGTTTTTTTTTTTCATAAAACGCTGTGCAGTGAAATCAAAATTGATAAAAGGTTAATGGCCCTGTCACACTATAACGTTTTAGCCAACGTGTGCCGAACGTTCGAATAATTTTCTATAACGTTGGAACACGTTGGCAGTCGCTGTAAAAAATTTCAAAAAATATCTCGGTGAACGACCACAAAGCGTCAGACTAACTACCTGCAACGCACGACAAACTTATTCAAAACTTATCTATAGCGTTTGTCCGGCGTACTTGACGTTTGCCTAGCGCATGTGTGACGACTGCAGAACGCATTCATAGCGTTAGTCTAACTTATATTTTTTTCTTTCGGTGGGAAGACTTAGGATTTTTGTTCTTTTCTTTTGCATTATTTCCAGTAGCCCAAATAGATCTATTATCTGGCTTAAATGTATTGCTGGATTAATTAATAATTATAGATACATCATGTGAATTTTGTTTCGTTATAAAAATATTGGTTTTCAGCGTTCCGGTAATGTGAATGTATAATTATTCTAAGGCCTTTTTTTAACCGATAGTGATGATTTTTGCACTCTAAAAGAATAAAATATAGTGTAGATTTTATATTTTGATATGTCAAAAATATACAGAGAGTAATGCATGCGCTTGTTAACAAACTCTCAAAATCTTAAATAAGTGTATACATGTAAGAAATACCGGTATGTAGAGTTTGCCTAGCATCCTTTTTATAGCACTTGACTAATGATGTCCTTCATAGAGAAAAACGCGTGTGCTTAAAAAACACATGATTTCAAATGAGTTAGACTGTCGTTACTCGTTGTATTTGAGTATTTTTCTACCAAAGACATGTCCACCGAAAACACGACAGGTGTATTACAATTTGCAAGAATTACTTTCAATTCCAGACCAAGTTGTCTTTGTTATATTCAAGATCTTTTTGGCTTTGTTCATTTTTTTGGTAAAAATATTTTTTTCAGGTTTAAATTAGTATTTGAAGCTTTTGAAATTGACTTCCCCCCTTGTAATTCAATCTAACTTATAACATTCTTGGGCTGATACGCTACTCGTTCGTTACAATGACGCTCTGTGCGCTCTGCACACGTTTTAGACACGTTGAATAGGTTTCTTGGTCGTTAGACTGACGCTAGACGTGCGCTGCATTATCGCTAGACACGTTCGTTTCCATTTAGCTTAGCGTTCGTCAAACGCATTTCAACGTGCGCACAACGACCACATAGCGTAGATCAGCGTGTGTATAACGTCCTTCTAACTTATGCCTAGCGTTCGAATGATTTATTTCTAACACGTTGGCGAACGTCGGAAATTTAAAGCATGTTGAAAAATTTGCGACGCACTCGGTGTTCACCAACGCACGCTGACGTTCGCTAACGTGTTTGTAGCGTGTTCATAACGTGTACAAAACTTACGCAACGCACACCCGAGCTTGTTGAAAATATATTCTAAAACGTCGGCACACGTTGGCTAAAACGTTATAGTGTGACAGGGCCATAATAATTACAAAATTTCTGTTAAATTTTGATTTTTTATTTGAAAAAGGGCGCTTCTTACTTATCTTCGTCAATTTTGATACAACTCATTTACAAAAGTAACGTTATTCAGAGGACGTCTGTTTCAAACAATGACGTCAGCTTGGCGAGACCGCGTACGTACAGTGTAAATGAATACTCGATTGAAATTTTATCCATTAACACGAGTTAATGTTTGCACCGTTAATTAAGCAATTACAAAGAAAACTAAAACGGCAACGCATGATCTAACCCCACGTTGGTTACGGTATTCTGCTATTTCCGGTCCCATCGATTGTTGTACTGCTACCTCTAACACGAGTCTCTGGTCTATGAAAAGTTGTACTAAAGTCTTTTAAATGATTTATCACCTGCATTTTGGTAATACCTGTACCCAACACGAAAGTAGAGAGTTCCTTCTAATTTTGACGTTAAAGTCACGAGCCGGACTTACAATTTCTCAACCTTTACGTGCGACCCTTCGTTAACCGTGGTATTTGTTACATTTAACGACCATAATCACTAGCTTAATTGAATTTTTGACACGTAAAATTTTAAAAGTTTCAATTTAGGTCAAAGTAAAAAAATGACGTATCGTCATTTTCAAATCCGCCTTCGATACACAAATTTGACAGAAAACCCGTTTATTGCCTTATCTTTACATTAAAAATTAAAACAAAATGTTTCGAAAAAATTTTCAAGGAAAACCACTGTAATGGCCCTGTCACACTATAACGTTTTAGCCAACGTGTGCCGACGTGTTAGAATATATTTTCAACACGCTGGTGTGCGTTGCGTAAGTATTGTATACGTTATGAACACGCTAAAAACACTTTAGCGAACGTCAGCGTGCGTTGTTTGAAGTCGAATGCGTCAAGAATTTTTCAACATGCTTAAAATTTCCGACGTTCGCCAACGTGTTTAAAGGACGTTATACACACGCTGGTGTACGCTATGAGGTCGTTGTACGCACGTTGACGAACGCTAAGCTAAATGGAAACGAACGTGTCTAGAGATAATGCAGCGCACGTCTAGTGTCAGTCTAACGACCAAGAAACCTACTCAACGTGTTAAAAACGTGTACAGAGCGCACAGAGCGTCATTGTAACGAACGAGTAGCGTATCAACCCCCAGAATTTTCTAAGTTAGATTGAATTACAAGGGGGAAAGTCAATTTCAAAAGCTTCAAATACTAATTCAAACCTAAAAAAAAATCTTTATACCCCCCAAAAAAAAACAATGAACAAAGCCAAAAAATTCTTGAATGTAACAAGGATAACTTAGATGGTCTGGAATTGAAAGTAATTCTTGCAAATTGTTATACACCTGTCGTGTTTTTAGTGGACATTTTTTGGTAGAAAATACTCAAATACAACAAGTCACGACAGTTCAACTTCAATACTCATTTAAAATAATGTGTATTTTTAATATTCAATAAGCACACGCGTTTTTCTCTATTAAGGACATCTGTCATATTATGCTGTCTGTGATCATTTAGGATTAGTCAAGTGCTAAAAAAAGGATGTTAGGCAAACTCTACAGACCGATATTTCTTAAACGTATATACTCATTTGAGATTTTGATAGTTTGTTTACAAGCGCATGCAATTCCTCTCTATATATTTTTGACATATCAAAATATAAAATCTACACTATGTTTTATTCTTTTAGACTGAGTGCAAAAATCATCACTATTGGTTTAAACGGCTTAAGAATAATTATGCATTCATATTACCAGAACGCTGAAAACCAATATTTTTATAACAAAACAAAATTTACATGATGTATCTATAATAATTAAATAATCCAGCAATACATTTAAGCCAGAAAATAAATCTATTTGGGCTATTGTGAAAGGAAAGAACAGAAATCCTAGGTTTGCCCACCGAGAAAAAAAAATAAGCTAGACTAACGCTATGAATGCGTTCTGTAGTCGTCACACATGCACTAGGCAAACGTCAAGTACCCTGAAAAAAACGCTATAGATAAGTTTTGAATAAGTTTGTCGTGCGTTGCAGGTAGTTAGTCTGACGCTTTGTGGTCGTTCACCGAGATAATTTTGGAAACTTTTTACAGCGACTGCCAACGTGTTCCAACGTTTTAGAACATTATCCGAACGTTCGGCACACGTTGGCTAAAACGTTATAGTGTGCCAGGCCATAACGTTTCTTTTTTTGCCTAGCATATGTCAAAATCATGGATTCGGTTCTGTAAATCCCGAATCCTTAATTCCACGACTGAAGTTTATTTCTGGCATCATTGTGGTGACAAATTTTATTTTATTGCAACACTAAAACCAATCTAATGACTATATTGTAGCACTAAAATCTGTAATGCTGCAGCAATGCCGTAAGGTTTTTGTTTGTTGCACTATCCAGCTAAATTTACAGGCATATTAATTTGACTGCAGCAATATAACGACAATTGTGCCACAATGTTGGTGCAACAATTTCCTTTTTATTAAAGTGAGGTTTAAGCCATACAAAGACTATGAAAATAGGTCAAATATCAACTATTTTATCCGAAGTCTTATATAATGAACCTTTATTTAGCCAACACAAGTGTAACTTTGACGTTACCATGTGATAACAAGAGGCTCCCAGGAGCCTGAATCGCTCACCTGGTCTTGATGTTGACCCTATACTTTTGTAGAGCTAAATGAGCTGAACATTTAAGCAAGCAACAGCTTTCCTCTACCTGCAATAGTTTTCATTCTATAGGCCAAAAACACCATTTTTCACCTATAAGGGGCCATAACCCCTATAAGGAGTCATCTGACAACTTCGACCCTATGAAGACTTTTGTAGAGCTAAATGAGCTGAACATTTAGACAAGCAACAGCTAATCTCTATGTGCAATAGTTTCCAGTCTGTAGGACAAAAACATGAAAAAAAACGCTATTTTTCAAGGGCTGTAACCCCTATAAGGGATCATCTGACAACTTCGACCCTATGGAGACTTTTGTAGAGCTAAATGAGCTAAACATTTAAGCAAGCAACAGCTAATCTCTATCTGCAATAGTTTTCATTCTGTAGGCCAAAAACATGAAAAATGGCTATTTTTCACCTTTAAGGGGCCGTAACCCCTATAAGGGGTCATCTGACAACTTCCACCCTATGGAGACTTTCGTAGAGCTAAATGAGCTAAACATTTAAGCAAGCAACAGCTAATCTCTATCTGCAATAGTTTTCATTCTGTAGGCCAAAAACATGAAAAAATGCTATTTTTCACCTTTAAGGGGCCGTAACCCCTATAAGGGGTCATCTGACAACTTTGACCAAATGGAGACTTTTGTAGAGCTTTTGATGCTGAATCAGTAGCGTGGCCTCAGATTTCCTCTATCTTTTATACTTTTTGATTTAAAAGCCAAAAACAGTAGTCTGACCCCCCTAGTCTATTTTTAGTAACGGCGGCCATGTTTTTTGACAGATCAAAAATCGAAACACAAGTTTGGTGCAGGACACCCTAAGGATCAATCATACAAAGTTTCATTCAATTCTGTTCAGTAGTTTCAGAGGAGAAGATTTTTGAAAAATTGTTAACGGACGACGACGACGACGACGACGACGACGACGGACGCCAAGTGATGGCAATAGCTCACCTGGACCTTTGGTCCAGGTGAGCTAAAAAGCTTGTTAATTCAGTCAACACACGTGTAACTCTTCACAATACCATGCGATAAAAAGCTTGTTAATTCAGTCAACACACGTGTAACTCTTGACATTACAATGTGACAAAAAGCTACAACACGTGTAACTCTTGAAATTATTATGTGATTAAAAGCTCCAACGAGGTAAGTTTCTAAGGTTCAATAAAGAAGGTGCGGATGGTGTTTAAAGAATAGGGAATAATCTCCAATAATTAAACAATATAGATATAGAATTAGGGTAAAAAAACATTGAATAATGGAGAAAAATTATCTTAAAAATATAATTTGTTTTAGAAAAATGGCAACAAAAACAATTCAGAAAAAGAGCAAACAAACTTTAAAAGAATACAGAATAAAAACCTGGCCATCCGTACCGTCATTGAGATTTTTTATACATCACTGCAAGTGTTTTTACTCTCTAATTTGATTTTAAGTGTATCGCCAAAGCCTGAAGCACTATTGTTCATCAATGGTGGATTAAGATCATGCACATTGTTAATTCATATAATAATTTAATGAGATGCTACATGTACTTACATATTATTAAAATATGCATATTTATTTGTTTTCCTACAAAAAGAATATTTGTTTCTTGTAAAGAAATCATTGCATGCTTGCTCTTGTTATATAATAACAAATTTACAAAGTGGATGTCCATGACTGTTTGATTTGCATGGATGTTTATAATAAGTTTATTAAGCTTTTAATGAAATTCAATTTACAAATATTCTACTTATCGATTAATATAAAACATTATTTGGATTGTTTAAAATTTGAACAGAAAACTTGTATAGGAGTGTAAACTGTTGTAATCCATACCTCTTGCTCCTCTAAAACAAGCAAATCTTTTTGAATTTCAGGATCAAAGATCTCTTTCGGACCCCGCTCTGTTTTGTTTATATTAAAATGGCTGAAAAACAATAAAATTAAATTACTTAAGTGTTGCAATAAACCCAAGACTTCTTCAGTAATCAGTTAAGGTGTAAAATAGACAATAAAAAATACCTGTAATATATAAAAAAAAAATTAGAGGCAATTTATAAGTTCACAATGAAAAAATGTCAGCAGCCTTAAAATGTGACTTGTGGTTGCTGCTTACCGTCATGCATCGTCACCAGATTAAAGCCATCACAGATTTGGAATTATACCATGATTCACGCCCAAATTCGTTATAATGGTAGATAACTTGTTACTAGGAAGATTTTTTAAAGTTTCGTTCAGTGAGTACTTTTACTCGCTCGTACACAAATCACAAAATATAGATTTAATAGATTGGACAGAAACGCATTTGAACCATTTCTTTTTACATTAGAAAAAATAATACTTAATCTTTGAAGGCAAAAATAGATTTTGTTGACATTGGCTAGACAAAGCACCAAAGATGACAGAAAAGTAATAAGACAAATGGATAGGAAGGGATTTGATTTCATTGATGTCGTTAAAAATTTCCATCGTCTCGTAAGGAACAAGACGGCTTCAAATTCAAGATTCCTTAATTAAAATCCCTGAAGTTAAAACAATTTTCAATTTTTATTAAGTGTAGCTTATTGTTTGTAGGCTCCAAGAAAAATCAATAACTGTCATAAAATTTAAGGTGTTACGCTTTTTAAGCTACCAGTTGATTAAGGTCGTATTAAACGCCGATCTTTCAGACCTGTAAACTACTGAAACAACGTGGAGATACAATTGAAATACACATCATACAAAAATTTAAGTGACACCATTTCAATTGATTTATTTGGATTCAAGATCAATTGGATACTTAAAATTTGTTTAAGATAATCCTTTTGAATAAACGTTAAAAATATTGTTTACAACCTCTAAAAACTTGGAATTTTCAAATGAATATATAAGTTGAATTGTGGAATTTAAATTCATAAATTGATTACAAATCTTTTTCCTACCTTTGAGAAACATGATTCAATAAAAATATCAAGCAATCTAAAAATGGGATTGTATTTTTGAGGAGGAGTATAATCGTGACAGAAGTACAACTGTACTGATTCTTATTCAATAATGTGTTATATACATGTCTTTTTTTCTTGCATGTTTTATCATGTATCACTGAGTAATACCCGCTGTCGTTAACACTATAAATCCGAGGCCACTTAAAACAATTGCCTTATGACACCTTAATTGGTGTCTTCCACTTTCTCCGTTTGTTCTTTTCTTTGTTTGTGTTAAAAAATCATAGCTAAATTTTGATAGTATTGTTTAAAAGGATTTTTAGATGAAACAATATCATATATTAAAATAAAATGAATTGTTTCAATTAAAGCCGAATATGGCCCTTTTTGTGTTAAGGTATATCAGTTGTGAAATTTACTTTCATGGTTCAAAATCGAATTAAACTGAGTAAAAACATTTCTTGTACCTCTTACCTCAGTATTCCCTTAACTGTTTGAGGTCTACTTTGATTATAAGGCAGGCATATTTTCTTAGCACCCTGTAATGATAATCAAGATTTTAAGAAACTAACATCATCATTGTAACATGCGGTATTAACATGTATAAAGTACATTAATTTTGTCTTAAAAAACCACAAATTATGACAAAACCTTGAGAAAGCGAAGACAACGACAAAACCAAGCATAACTGTAATCGTAATGCACGTTCCAATAAAAATGCGAATTCATATGCTTTGGGTGAATAAGATTTTCTGCTTGTTATTACACACATTTTGCGTTGTGATGTATACATGATATAGTCTATCAAGGAAACTAGAGGCTCCTTGGAGCCTGAATCGCTCACCTGACTTCACTGACTGATGGAATGAAAATAATTTGGGGTAACTCAGGTGAAAAACTCCAATAAAGGATCACCATACAATTTCCACCTTAATCATAATGAAAGCTTTTGTAGAGCACATATAGCCAAACATTCAAGCAAACAAAGGCTTTTCTTAATCTTTATAGGTTTAATCTGCAAGGCAATAACCCCAAAAATGACAATTAGTGGCAATATCCTTTAAAAGGGGGTCATCTGACAGCTTCAGCATAACAATTTGACAATTTAGACCCTGAAATCATTTTTGTAGATCTCAATGAGCTTAAGAATTCTCCAATGCTAACTTTTCCTCTAGCACTTACAGTTTTCAAGATAAAGCCCAACAACTGTGAAAATAGTCAATTTTTACCACTAAGGGGAAATAACTCCTATAAGGAGTCGTCCCACAACTTTCACTCAATGAACAGTTTTGTAGAACGGATGATTCTGAAGAAGAAAGATTGCTTCGGATTTTCTTTATCTCTAATACTTTTTTAGTTACATGCTAAAAACTATAGTCTTACCCCCTGTTCTTTTTTGTTAGCAACGGTTGCCATGTTGATTAATTGGCTAGCATAAATATCATAAACTTGGTAGAAAACATCCTAAAGATCAAGTGTACAAAGTTTCAAAGCAATCCCTTCAGTGGTTTTAGAGAAGAATTTTTTTTTTAAGAAAAGTTAGCGGACGGACGACGGACGCTTTACGACGACAATAGCTCACCTTCGGGTCAGGTGAGCTAAAATGATAAAGCCTACAAGCTGAAAGCAGATAGTATGTTTGTTCTATAAAAGTGAAAAGAACGTTGATGATTCGTTCATATTAAGTCGTAAAATACCATTTACCTCTAAAAGACCCCTACACATCAACAAGTTTATCTTGACTTATCAAAGCATGTTCTAATATAACGTGTACAGTTGAAAATAATTCGCCTGAAAATTTGCTGTAATAAAGTTTTGAAATTTAAGATCTGTTCTCAAAAGATTTCCTCTAAATCATAAAATAAATCTATAAAACTGTTTTGAAATCATAAAATATTCAATCAAAGAAGAAATAGGAACGGTTCTGCTAATGCTTGACAAATTAGTACAGCATCATCTATAATTGAAATGCTGACATTTCATTTTCGAATCCTGAAGAGTCAATCAAAATTGTCTTTAGTTGAATCTACAAAAGAGTTGTCGTAACGTATGATCTTTATCATTAAAATGCTTATTTTAAACGTTTTACAGATGAAACGGTCTGATTTTATTATAAATTGCATTTTCATGTTTTATTGCTTTGGAATTACTTCCTACGAACTCATTTGAAGACTCGGTGATTTCAGGTAATTGCTGAACGTAAATTTGCTTTGCGGAAATCGGAGAAGATCTATGGTCTTGTAGTTAATTCAACTATATAAGAGACAATTTACATTTGTAACATGCAAATAAAGTTACTGGGACTTGTTTCTTGTAAAGAGCATTGTTCTGGTTTACTGAATATGTTTAAAGAAAAAGCTACCTGCATACAAAACTAAATGCGCGCAATGTTTGCCATTCACATTTGAAATATTAAATGATATGGTAAAAAACAGTTTATTTGTAATTAAGTTCGTCATGCCAGCTACCTCCGCTTAATTTCTAGACCTATCTCAGACACCGTGACTTTTAAGTAAACATGCTCAATCGTAATTAACGGATCACGCAAATATCATGAAACATGGGGATTGTGATTGGTGACAGCCCATATCAAATTGATAACTATTCACGCATTAGTATTTCCTATTAAGCATTTTTATGCCTTGTTTCAGCTTACAAGGCATAAATCTTATGTAGGTCAATAAACTCCCATACTTACACATTTACACCATAATATGGTCCGGTACTGCTGAACATTATGGTTATTTACATCTGTGACAACCACCGACAACAAGAATGGTTCTCGATCAACATCAGTGCCCACGTAATTCTGATGAACTAAAACAAAAAATAACATTAAAATAGATTATTTTTTAATTTCTCGGGAAGATTTATATTATTTTCTTAAGAATTTCTTGACATGACTAATTTCCAATTTCAAAGAGAGAGAAAACTATCAACGGAAATAAGTGAAATAACCACCTGCCTTACTTTATATAATGTCAGGGGAAAGTTCAGACTGTGTCTAATCTCCAATCAGGAAACTTCCGGCGTTTTGCTTCCAGAGAAATAAGATGTGGGCTTTAGTTGTATCAACATCATGCTGACAGACAATCAGACTCACACCTGCCCTTGTCTGGGGCACTGATTGTGTAATTTATGACTTGTCACAGTTATTAACCACAAAATATATTTATTCGAAAAAAGTAAATAGAAGACTGTCCAAGAACGTATTCCATATTTCTTGGATAGTTTTTAGTTATTATATTTCAATCTATATGTACAGCGTGCTTATATCTAAAGAAAATTTAAAAAGTGTCTCCGTTCTAGAAATTAGAATGAAAAAAAGGCAGAAAACACAAACACAAAACAACACACGCCTTTTGCCATAATTAGCTCTGTACAATCTCTTGCCTTTAAAAATGTTTTAAAGGAACTACCCCAATATTTTATCTGTCTATGAAGAAATAACATTTTTTTAATGTTATTTCAAATAGACGGAAAAATATTATCGTCATTTAATTTCAATACATGTTTTCTCAACAAAAAATCATATGATAGGAAAAAAAACCTTTTAAATCAATTTATTAATCTAATTACATAATTGGAGCCCCACCTAGTGATAAAAAATCTCATCCATTGAAAAATAACAAAAGTTTTCAAATTGTAAAGATATCATCTGAACGTTTTGCTTCATGTTATTATCTACAGCAGATTTTAAGCATTCAGAATTATTTTGTTCTAAATTAATTTATTTGGTAACAAAACTTCTTTATCAATAAAGAACGTAACTCATAAAATGGATCACTTGATATGTTTAATTCAATAGAGCTTGCAAGAGACCTTCATCTGCTTAAAATGCATTCAAGCAAAAGCTTTTCTGTGTTCAATCGAAAACGATCTTTTTACATTTTAGACTCATTAAAGGGCCAATCAGATAGTTTCAACATGCTAGAGAATTTGATACATTATCTGTGTTCTATTCCTCATGAGCAACTGAAATCACGATTGGCACAACTGATTAAACGCAGTTTTTTCAAAAAGAATGAAAAACGCAGGTACAAATATCTAGTAGTCGATTATACCAAGACTTACTTTGTCATCGATGAGCCTAAGAAAAAGAACAAATTTACGGAAGACCAAATAATCAACATGCTCAACTTTCTTATTGACAACATATTTGTTTTGTCTGGTGGACGTATTTTTCAGCAAACAATTGGGATTCCAATGGGCACTAATTGTACACCTTTGCTTGCTGACTTGTTTCTACATTCATATGAAGCTGACTTTTTACAATCACTTCTAAACAAAAAAGATCGTAGACTTAATTAGCTCTCTCTTTTAATCTCACTTTCCGTTATATTGATGATGTCCTTTCACTGAACAATCCTCGATTTGGTGACTTTCACCATCTTATATATCCTCAGAAACTTGAGATAAAGGACACTACGGATTCTATGAAGTCTGCTTCATATTTAGATCTGCATCTTGAAATTGACTCTCAAGGAAAACTTTCAACAAAGCTCTATGACAAAAGTGATGACTCCAACTTTCCAATCGTCAACTTCCCCTTCTTGTGTAGCAACATTCCATCCGCTCCAGCTTATGGAGTTTACGTATCTCAATTGATTCGTTACTCCAGAGCGCGCGGGACTTACATCGATTTCCTTAGCAGAGCGTCACATCTGACACAAAAAATTGTTCACACAGGTTTTATTGTTCCTCGATTGTCTTCACTCAAGAAATTTTACGGAAAACATCATGCACTTGTAGACAAATATGGGATTTCGATAACTCAGATGAGTGCAGATGTTGGTTTGTCATAGGGTTTTGTTTTGTCTTCCTTTACCGGATTTGACACACTGAATTGACTGTTGGCAATGCGACGGGTGTGCTATTGCAAGCAGGAACTGCTTACTCTTCCGGAGCATCCGAGTTCACTCTAGTTTCGACAAGAGTTTGCGTTGTTGATTGATTTTCAGTTATTTTTGTGTTTTTTTGATTTACATGTCTGTTTTTGTTCCGTTCTTGTTGGTGTTTACTGGATTTGTCTCTGCCCCTTCGGACTTTTGACATTCGGATACCCCATTGGTACCTCTGCTTCTCTCATATTTTCCAGGGGCATAATTTTCGAAACTTTCCTAGGAACCTCACAAGGAACGTCTCAACAATTGCACCGAAGTTTTCTAAGGAGCTTCCTAACTAGGAATTCCTTACTTTGTAACAGAACTAGAATCGAAAATATTGTATGATAGTATTTCTAAATAAATTGATTACTATCTTATTATATTTAACATAGATAACTATTTACATTAAAGTAATGATAATGTAAGCTTATACTTTTGAAAGTGAGTGAATTAAGTTCAAAAGTAAAAATCATGCGACATCTGTCAAATTCTTATCACCTCATCTTTATAATAAAAAATAGCTTTAACAAACTAATGTTTTGTGTTTTAATCAGCAAAGTACAAAATGTGCATGAAACATAGTCCCTTTTTTGTGCGAAATTATTACATTTTAAATATTTGAAATGTTCATTTTTTATGAGATCGTATAACACAAGTCCACCTTGATCTCAAGACTTTCCATTGACGTCTTGAGATCACGAAACAACAAAACATTTTTTTAAGTATATGTAAGAAAATATATTTTATTAGACTGGCAACAATAAACAGAAACGAACCCTTGAAGAACATTTCTTTGGTATAAAATTGGTATCCTAAATTATTAGGAATTTCCTAAGTCACCTAATTTATCTTCCTAAATTTAGGATGATCCTTAGGAAATTTGCAAAGGTAAGAAAATTTGACTTAGGACTAAGATTTGGTTTAGGAGGCTGCTTAGCTGTCTATTAGTCCTAAGATAGCTTCGAAATTAAGGCCCCAGAGCTCTAACAGCTTATCGATTTTGCAACTATTTTTAGTTTCTTGTTTTCACTTTTCTCATCAAAATGTGAAAAGTCGGTATAATAATTAATTTTGACGTTTCAAGGGGAAATGTTTAATAATAGATAATCCAACAACATTGACAAATGCCCTTTGAGAGTATGTTGATACCATTATATCTGTGCCAGAACAAAAGAAAAAAACACAGTTTAAAAAAAAAGAAACTTTCCAAACTTGAAAGTTATTAAGAAAAAGAACATTTTAAAATAATAAAGCATGCTAAATATATCCAAAGCATCGAAAACTCATATAACGCTCTTAACATTTACTTACGTTTGCCTAAAAAGTACTTAAAATACCACCGGGTGTGAAACTCTGGATTCTCAAGGTGCACAGGACTATTAATAGGACTTGGGATCTACAATAAAGCAATTACATTTTTATTGATTACGATTATTTATCATAACATAATATTGATAGTGAAATAATGTTTACCGGATAACTCGAACGATAAAGGAATATCGTAATAGTCTTCTAAATAAATATGAAAAATGAAAATTTACACCGTGACCAAAAATTTAATAAAATTTAAAATATTAAATTTATTTATCAAATAAAAATAAAATTAAATTTATTTATCAAATAAAAATAATCGATAAAAGAAACATTTTGACCATGCTACTGAATGTTATGATACCACACAACTAAACGGTAATTTGATAATCTAAATAGGATGAAATATCAACGTCATATGGAAATAGAACCTAAATTAGAGGGATCATACCAGCAATACATAGCAGGTGAAAAGAATACGTTTTGTAATATAAGTAGACCAAAAGCTGTGATTCAATTACTATTAAATATGTGTCCAACATTTAAAAAAAATGATAGCGTAATTAAGTAGACGAAGTTTTAACATGAATTTGTTAAAGCAATATAAAGAGAAAATAAAGAGATGTGGAATAAGTGTACGCGACACAGCCCACAATTAAACGGCAATTTAGAAAAACCACAATGGACAACCGCCAGCAGCCTTCAACGAGGCCATTTGGCACTGCTCGCGGTTCTGCAATTGGCCCATGGTCTAAATAAGATGCATATAATTCAAATCCAGCCCTGAAATAGTCACAGATAGATCCCCTTCTTAAACAAGGAACAGAAAACATCAAAAAGACAAGTACAAACGAACGATTCCTGGTTAGGACAGGCACATGTAATATGTGGCGGGGTTAAACTAGTTTGTTGGGCCCAACCTTCCCCCTATCAATATTCCTAGACAAAGCACAAAAACTAAACACACAATAATAATCAAATCGATCAAAGTCCAATTCTACTAGAGAGAACCTAAGACAAAAAACAAGAACAAACAAAATAGAACACTCGCTGTTACTGACAGCTAGCTGAGAATCATCAATCGACTGATGTAAAAAAATCAAACGTATCGATTTTAAATCCGACACAACACTTCAAACAATAATGATTTAGTGAAGTGTCATCACACAAAACCGAAGCACAATCGTTTGTCCAAAGGGAAGAGACAAGATGGCAACATTAGCACACTAGATAACCATTTCACTTCTGGAACGGACAAAATATTGATTGGTGTCAAAAAACAAAGAGCCAAAATGTGTATTATAGAATGCGGTATGCTTAAGTCAAGTGTGCTAACTTGGCTGCTTTTTATATTTAATACAGATACAGGGAGTATCAATCAATCCTAAGAATAGAATCTGCCATAATAGCGTTAAGTTTTCACTATGTTATACATGTCAATTTATTTACAAAAATAGTTTATTAAAGAATATTTGTAATCTGTGCAAGATAATCTTACTTCTTCGAAATCACGTTCGCCGGTCTCCACACGAAACCTTCCAGCCGTCTGTGCTCCATCGCCTTCTTCTGAGTTTAACTACAAAAAGGGGGACATACATGTAGGGTGAGTAAAATGTCATAGCAACACTATAATATTTATATCAGGCTAATGGCAATAAACATGTTGATAAAATGAACTCAATAATGATGAGAAATTTTGGGAAATGGTCAGTGTTACATATATTCTGGCCTTATTAGTATAGAAGTCTACCGTTAAAGGTAAAACAAAAACAAAAACCCAAAACGATGACAAAATTATAGAAAAAATACACGCAGAAAACTAGAAAAAAAAGTAACTAAGTGTTTCAATATGCCTATGATATCTTTCATGATACTGACTAATGTGTTGTAAGAAATAATCACAAGGTACAGATGAGTACGACAAACCTGATCTCAAATCATAGTGTAGCATAGTGTGCATGTTACTCGCACATTAACAAAAGCTAAGACGGGCAATTTAACCTCCTGTATGGGGATCATGAGTAATCCCACTGTACTGCTGGACACTTCCAATTATTTTTGTCGAAATTTTTAATTCCAATGAATTATCAAAAATTTGTTACTACTGTTTATTACAATACATGTACCATTTTCATGACCCATATTTTTTTTTAGCAAAATTAGTAAGATTTGTTGTATACATCTGTAAAACCGTTTCAAGCGAATACGCACTATTTTAGAATGAATGATACTAGATCATGTAGATGTATTCAGGCTATACAATAAGCAACGTGGTTGAGCAATACATTGTGGTAATGGGAGTACTTTTCATGTTTTTAAGTATGAGAACAAGGGTCAAAATAGGTCACTAACTAAGGAGTCCAGAAAATCTGGTGCAGTGATAACTGTAAGGACAGAAGGAACGGAAACTGAAACTGTGATAGCATGAATTTTTTTAACCGAAATGTTTTGAACATCACTATTGAATTGTACAGTGAAAAATCCCGAGATTTTCCCGCCATCTATATTACCGATCAAAAGTTATCTAGGAAATTTAGACATATTTAAGAGTATAATCGTGTTGGAACTTATTTTTGTATCAAAATAAATGCATCTGAGCCAAAAAAAAAGTAGAATCAAATTTTTTATGTGCTTTTTGATGTGCTGCCCACTGCCTTACCCTTGTTTAGGTATTAATATCTATTTATCTCAGATAAGATTTATTTTTGTGATTTATTTTTTGTGGCGTCTGTAAATTAAAGAATATGTCTTTATTCCTTGAAAGATGTTTCGAACATTCCATCACCGGTTTCACACGTGAAGGTTAGCACTGCTGGTGGAGTTTAAATTCCCCGAGATAAGCCCGCTCCGGCACCAACACTTTTGAGTTGGAGAATACATCAAAGCTTTAAATTATCCGTCTAAATTTCAAAATTGTCTAAACCCTAAGGTTCTTCCTACCCCAGACATAGGTTGAATATCTAAGTAATAATTTGGTTCCCCAGTTTGGTATTTTTGGTTATACTGTTCTATGCTCTTCATATTCCTACATTGTTTGGCATTTTCAATATTTTTGGTAGAGCGCCTCTGATGAGTCTTGAATAGACGAAACGCGCGTCAGGCGTAGCAAAATTTATTGTCTGGAACTTTGTTGTAATTTGTATTTTGATGGAATGTTCGAAACATCTTTCAAGGAATAAAGACATATTCTTTAATTTACAGACGCCACAAAAAATAAATCACAAAAATAAATCTTATCTGAGATAAAATTAAAAGGATTTTCCACATAGCCTTTTACTGACGATGTTCATGTGAATGGTCTTACAAAGATCACGGAAGTAGACAACTTTATGTTTTAAAAACTTAATGATGAGTGCCAAAGAAATTATTTTTATGTTTCGAAAACGACAAATTATGGGATCAGAATAAAACCTATTTTCTTACGAGGATTAGAAATCCAAAGACATGAATGTTTCTTACAGATTTTATTCTAAGAACTTGGATTATTGTATGGCTAAGACAATCTTAGTCTGAAAGCTATGAAAGTTTATGCATAAAATTTATAACACAAAAAAAATTACCCATCAAATGAAAAAGTAAAAATAGATTAAAAATAAAATTCATAACTTAAAGATTTACAACAGAAAATGCAATGCAAATAATTTGAAGTTTTTACTAACTTTACTCAGCAACAGGTGCGAAGCAATTATGATTTTTTTTTCAAGAAATAAAACAAGTCATTATTTGTGATTCTGACACCACTGGGGGAGAGGGGAAGGTTTATAACATAACTTTTTACAAAGAAACAGAAAAAAAAACAAGTCTAATATTTGTCTATTACAAAATGGATGTTTCCGAAAAATTGACCATTTTTTTTTAATTTAGCCCTTTCTCTGACAACTTCAAGTGATATTTGGTTTCAAATTTTGTTGTCGTAGGAAATGAATATTGAAATGGTGCGTTTCTTGTATAGCATACTAATTAGATTTGTACATTTAAGGAACAAAACATTCTTGATTCTTCAAACTTCTTGACATTTAATCTACATTTTCAATTTGTAAAAATGTGACCTTGGTAGTTTGACAAATTTTTAAATTATACAATTGCTGTTGCTCTAAACACGGTGTCAATTAAATGAAGAATCTCAAAATTCAAAAGAACCGATTTAAATTCTCTACTCAAAGACATTTTCATTTTGTAACAGCATCAAACATTTGATTTTTCCACCTTGTATAATTGTATTTAATTGCTATATACAGCCAACATCCACGACTGGATTCGCGTTTGGCCTAGTTTATGAAACGTATTTTCAAAAAGCGTAAAGTGCAGGTACAAATATTTGGAGCTAATTATTTCAAGGCACATTTTTAATTTATAAGTCTACAAAAAACAAAGATTAACAGAAGAGCTTATCACTCATTTTTCAAATAGACAATAACACATATGTGCAGATTGGTGGTCATGTGTTAGCAGACAATTGACATCCAATATATGGACGAAGTAGGCCATTGATAGCCGATTTGGTTCTGTATTCATATAAAACTGACTATCAATTCTAGACAAAAGGTCTGCTTTATCCTTTTACGTTATATTGATGATGTCCTATCACTAAAAAGCATCAGTTTGAAAACATTCTACATCTCATATATAGCCAGAAACTTAAGGTAAAGGACACTACAGATTCTATGAAGTCCGCTTCATATTTGGATTAACATCTCGAAATAAACAACCGAAGGAGTCTTTGTTATACAAGCTTATTGATAATACTGATAGTTTTAACTTTAATTTTTCGCGTAGCAACCTTCCGTCCGCGTAACATTTTCCAACCGATCCGTTTTTGCAGAGAGCAGACAAAAATAACATATTCAACAAGCTCAGCTATTTTGTTGAAGAACGTCCTATCTGACACGCTATTTGCGTACAAAGGGTTATGTTGCTTCGTTGAAGGCTGCTGGCGATTGTTCATTGTGGTTTTTCTGAATTGTCGCTTAATTGTGGGCTGTGTCGCGTACCACATCTAATTATTTTCTATCTTAGAATTTTTCACTCCAGAGATTTTACAGAAGAAATCACGTGCTTTTAGACAAATACGGGATTTGATTTTCAATCTTAAGACGACTACAGATGTTGGTTTGTCATGGTGTTTGTGTTGTCGTCCTTTGGCGGAGCTGATCCAGACTCAATTTATAGTTTATCGTTAGTTTCGTCCATTTGCATTTGATTTTCAGCTAAAAAAACTTTGCTTCTTAAAGTAAAACACTAATTTTCCATATTTCTTTATATTTTGAATCCCAATCCAAAAGCGTAAAACACACAAAACCTTCATTACATGCATTTCAAAAATGCATTTCTATCATTTTTGAAAGGTTCAAAGAACACAGAATAAGATAAGAACACAGATAAGCATGAAATGACGTCGGTCTTTTTGTACAATATCTGTCATCTTACTACATGTATAGCGTATCGACACTTTGGGTCTTCCTATACATCTACATTTTTGCCAAGGCATCTGGAAACAAGAATCTAAACGAAGAGGGGCTCACGGTCATCCAAGCAAACCACCCTGATTATATATTTTACAAACTTGACATATACTAAGTATAGACGATAAAGAGATGTGGAATTAGTGTAGGCGACACAACCAACATTAAAGAAACGGCAATTTAAAAATCACAATGGAAAACAGCCAACAGTCTTCAACATGACCAGAGGTCACTTCTCGCTGTCTTGCATTGGCCCAAGACTAAAAATACAAAACATAAGATTCAAACAAATCCCTAGATTATCAACGAAAGACACATTTCTTGACATAAAACAAAACACAGATAGTTGACAGGGACAAACAAAAGCTTTGAGTACTTACTAGTTCTACGGAACCGTACTGTCTTCGGCTGAATACATCTCTGCGAAAAGTCAAATCAGATGCAGGCGAACTGAAATTAAAAAATATAAAATAGCATGAATATCGTGTTAAAAAAAGAAAAAAACAAAACAAACGCACAAATAAAAACAACTTACTATAAGTATGTGCTTCACTTAAGCTTCATACAGAAACACCATTTAGGGGCTTGCACAATCCACCTAGAGTACACATGTACACATGCATATACCAATAATAAAAACCTATCTGACATTAAAACAAGAGCCACAGGGCTTCAAAAAGGCCGGGTAGGTTCTTTCTTTCATTTTGTTTTTATGACTTTTTTTCCTGTAAATGTTCGTCCTCTTGCATGATTGGAAATTCCTCTGTGGAAAATTTGTATCAGTGTGAACAGTAAATCGCCTGGCAGATATAATTTACAGACCTTGACGTGAAAAAAAATCATTGATTGCCATCGTAATGACATGTCGTTGTTTAGCTCTTGGATAAAATACAGCCAGGCCGTTTAAGTGGCATTAAAAATCCGAACATTTCATTTGTAGAAAAAACAAAAATGGATTGGTGATGTTTTAGTTTAATTAATGTGTCACTGGCAAGATTTAAGTATACGGAATGCAATGTAAAAAATGGTATGATATCATTTCACTAGCATTTTAACATTTTAAGAGGAGTGTTCAACTGAAATCTTAATTTTCGTGGTTTCAACAAAGAAGACAATTCTCTTGGCTTGTAAATTTAGTAAGAAGAAACCAATATAAAGTTAACATTTAATCTACGTTTGATTCTAATTTTTATGGCTGACTATCACTTAACCCACGAAAATCGGTACTCCGCGAATATCAATGGAACAAGGCAGTATTTACATAGTAATTGGGATAGAAATACTATCTTCCGAAAAGACGAAATTTTAGATTGGCTGTACTTCAATCATTTTGTTCTCCTGTTATATGTTTATGGATAATTATTCCTTAAAATTTGAGTTGGTCTTAAGATGTTCACTCAATAAGTACCCAATTAACAATCTTCTGAAGAAAATCAACCCCTAATGCATGCTTTTAAAATAATTAGTTTCCTAAGCACGACAATAGAATTTTGATGGTTTTGGAAATCTCCAGAAGGTATTATTAAATTGATGACAGCGCTTCTGGAGCTTCACTTGAATATTCCCGAAAAAAACTTTTTGAACATTCAAAAAGGAAATAATTAGAATGATGTAATTTAAATTCTAGTTGGGGGTTATTTGGCGAGTAATAAGATCGGAAATTAAGATATCTCAAAGGTAATCAGATGCCTGATAAGTTTTTCTTCAAAACAATTTCATTTCCAATGAATATTTTATTTTCCAAAGAATTCCGACGATGGATGCTAAAATTAAATCTTAAAAGGACTCCAAGAAAGTTTAATATTCCAATGTGGCAACACAGAAAAACACGAAAACAAAACTCAAGGCACTTGAAAGAAAATCTGTCAAAGTCAATAATGGCCGGTTTTCGTTTAACAGAAAGTAGGTGAGCGACAGATCAGAAATCAAATCCCACGTTATGGAACCCCACCACGATGCTGTTTGCTAAATATCAAGTGGCTGTAATGATTGCTGAGAACTCTGTTACGCAAATTTCTTCCCCGCCCGCCCATCCACCTGCCGCATAACATTCACCATTTTATATCCCGGATTTTTACTTCGTGAAAACCGGCCAAAAATACATGAATCCATCATGTAATGTAAAGGTCCCTTCTTTAACGAAACATTGATATGTCCTTCTACCTGGAAATTGAGCAATTCTGAAAATTAGACAACGACTTGGATGGAATTGAGTGAATGTTATGTATATATCAAAAAGTGCTTACAAATATGTTTTAGTGGAGAATTTTCCGGAAAAAGTCATCAAGAAGAAATGATGCCACATATTTTGTTCCATTGAAATATCAGAAACGGGTCCGTTTATAAAATCATACAAAGGAAGTTACACATTATAAGAAACTTCCACTTAATAAGAATGTGATGAAATAAATAACGTTTGAATATTGTTTTGACTGTTAAGAAACATAAAATGAAACAGCTACATTTGAGGACAATATTTTTACTTTTTACTACATCAAAATTTGGTAATTAATTCGTCAAGAAAATTTACTTTCCTTTGACCATCGTTTGTCTCTTCCATTCAATTACAATAAAATAACATCATTTCCATAAAAAATAAAATAAAAAAAAAGTACTAATTTTTATTTTGTAAAATGCATGAATGTTGCTATACTTTTATATAGGTGTACCCTTGTACTTTCACTGTACAGAATAATAAGAATAACCATCTGTGTGTTTTAATTCTTTTTTACTGTAAAGTAGTATTCTAAAAAAGATTTGGTTGGCCGTTGCTTAATCCAAACAGCGCTATTCGGATATACCAATAATGGATTGAATGAATATGAAATGATGTGGAATGATGACACAAGCCAAATGGGTAAACGTTTGTCTGCCACTGGAAAAAGTGAGAAATGGGCTAGGAGGGACATTTTAATTTAGCCAACAGCCTAAAATCCTATGGATCTTTCAGCCTACTTAAAACTACAGTGGTGCTCTTTACTCTTAAAAAAGATGTATTAGGAACGAGACAACTTTCCCAGCACAGTGCACCATACATGCAGGTTTTCACTATTAAGCTCTGATCTCGACATGCCAGATAACAAGACAACCACATTCAACTAGCTGGAGTATACAGCCATGTCGCTCAGTATAGACAACGCATCTTAATTCGTCATCAATGTCATCGTGCCCTTTGGTGGACATGGTTCGACAACCTTCGCACTGCTGATGGCCATTTGGGACCTCATGGGAACAGAATTATCGAGAGCTTCGCATTTCAACGCATTACAATGTTTGTGTTCAAAATGCAAAGCTCTATTTAATGCTGACATCAAATTGCAAACGGAAACCTTAAATTGACAATTCTTAGCACTTGAAACCTATTGCGGTACCACATGTTCAGATCTTTGATTTGCAAATCTTTCTATAGATGCGACTCTTCTACATTCTTTGTTGTTATTTATTTGTAGTACCTAAGCTTTTTTACTTTATAAACGACACAACATTTAAAAGACATTTTATCGTATCGCAGTCCGTTCACATCGCGTATATAATTCAATTACTGCTGTTCGCAGATCTTGTTTTATATTGTTGTCATATTGGGGTTTTTACCATCATAAAAAGGTTTTTTTTCCCAAGCAAAGTCATTATTTTCTTTTGATCAGTGTTTTCATTTTATTCAAAAGAGACATACAAAGTATAACTTTAATGGCCCTGTCACACTATAACGTTTTAGCCAACGTGTGCCGACGTTTTAGAATATATTTTCAACACACTGGTGTGCGTTGCGTAAGTTTTGTACACGTTATGAACACGCTACAAACACGTTCGCGAACGTCAGCGTGCGTTGGTGAACGCCGAGTGCGTCGCAAATTTTTCAACATGCTTAAAATTTCCGACGTTCGCCAATGTTTTAGAAATAAATTATTCGAACACTAGGCATAAGTTAGAAGGACGTTATACACACGCTGATGTACGCTATGTGGTCGTTGTGCGCACGTTGAAATGCGTTTGACGAACGCTAAGCTAAATGGAAACGAACGTGTCTAGCGATAATGCAGCGCACGTCTAGCGTCAGTCTAACGACCGAGAAACCTATTCAACGTGTCTAAAACGTGTACAGAGCGCACATAGCGTCATTGTAACGAACGAGTAGCGTATCAGCCCAAGAATGTTATAAGTTAGATTGAATTACAAGGGGGGAAAGTCAATTTCAAAAGCTTCAAATACTAGTTCAAACCTGAAAAAAAATCTTTTTACAAAAAAAACAATGAACAAAGCCAAAAAGATCTTGAATATAACAAAGACAACTTAGATGGTCAGGAATTGAAAGTAATTCTTGCAAATTGTAATACACCTGTCGTGTTTTCGGTGGACATGTCTTTGGCAGAAAAATACTTGAGTTGTAAATACAACGAGTAACGACAGTCTAACTTTAATACTCATTTTAATTATGTGTATTTTTAATATTCAATAAGCACGCGCGTTTTTCTCTATTAAGGACATCATTAGTCAAGTGCTATAAAAAGGATGCTAGGCAAACTCTACATGCCAGTATTTCTTACATGTATATACTAATTCGAGATTTTGAGAGTTTGTTAACAAGCGCATGCATAACTCTTTGTATATTTTTGACATATCAAAATATAAAATCTACACTATATTTTATTCTTTTAGAGTGCAAAAATCATCACTATAGGTTAAAAAACGGCTTTAGAATAATTATACATTCATGTTACCGGAACGCTGAAAACCAATATTTTTATAACGAAACAAAATTCACATGATGTATCTATAATTATTGATTAATCCAGCAATACATTTAAACCAGATATTAGATCTATTTGGGCTACTGGAAATAATACTAAAGAAAAGAACAGAAATCCTAGGTCTCCCCACCGAGAGAAAAAAAATATAAGTTAGATTAATGCTATGAATGCGTTCTGCAGTCGTCACACATGCGCTAGGCAAACGTCAAGTACGCCGGGCAAACGCTATAGATAAGTTTTGAATAAGTTTGTCGTGCGTTGCAGGTAGTTAGTCTGACGCTTTGTGGTCGTTCACCGAGATTTTTTTGAAACTTTTTACAGCGACTACCAACGTGTTCCAACGTTTTAGAAAATTATTCGAACGTTCGGCACACGTTGGCTAAAACGTTATAGTGTGACAGGGCCATAAGCTATTTTTATTGGGTTTTAACGGGCAAATATAATGCTAATGCTTTTAAAACACGTGAAAATGCCCAGAAAACTTTTCCCTGTTCATTTGTTTTTATCTTTTAAGTCCATTATTCTGAAAACAAAGTCTAGATTCTATCAACGTTTATGGTTATAATTTAGCTTTATTTAAACTATCAATTTCAGCCTTTCATTAAAAAAAAATAGCAGCGAGCAATCTTAATCGGTTAATGTAGGGTTTTTATAACGTTGTACTATTCTGTTCTTATTTTCCGTAAACTTAAGCCAAGACTGTTACAAACCCCCGTTAAATTTTGCATCTTGAATTTATTTGTTTTATATATTGTTATCATGCTAATTTGAGAAACTATGTAACAATGTTCAAAACTATAATGAGCGAGTAGAAAAATGAAAACACCTGAGCCGTTTGTAGGAGTATCTCAACATATGTGCAACCTCGGAATAAGTCGGTCAGGTAAACTGTCAGTTTGAACATCATATGTCTACAGTGAGTTAGTGTTGTTGTTGTTTAACGCCCTTTATCGACGCACCTGGGCCATGTAGGGCGATCAGTTTTAATGGTGGAGGAAACTGGAGCACCTGGAAGAAACCACCGACCTTGGGAAATGACCAACCTAATCACATACAGTTGGGGGAGGGGGGCAATTTTTTTGTTAAATACAAACGGGACTCGAATACCAACTGAGAGGTGATCGGCCAGTGATCAATATTGTGGTATTGAAACCAGCGCCTTAGACCACTTGGTCACCCATGCCAGGCCCCTCATATGTCTAGATATACATCTAAAAATAATGCATAGCGTTCAATGGTATATATTTTCACATAGCACGTATTTCATGAATTTCGCGGTTATTCATCTATTGCAAAAATAATACATTGCGCTTACATACAAACGAAAATTATTTAAGAATTAACTGTAATATTTTTTTGGTTTATTGAACCATAAACTAAATATTGAATAATCCGCGAAGCGGATTATGTAAAATGTGCACCATTAAAAATTTAGTTTATTGCTTCTATAAACCAAAAAATTGTTACAGTTAATACTTATAAATAAATTTATTGATATATTCGGCGCGAAAATTTAGTAAATTAATATTTTTTTCATGAAAATATTAAAAATTCGGTAAATCAAATCGGCGTATTAATATTTACACCTGTCAATCACATTGCACGTGGCGTCCGTGCAACTGCAAAGTGTAAACTTCATTGTTGTATTCCGGTTTAAACTGGATTCGATAACACTTTCTTTACGATTTTAGGCGTAGTTTAAATTATCGTTAATCCAATCAAATTCTTTTGACTTTTAAAAAAGTTTACAAGAAAATAAACCCAATTTTCTTTCAATGCAAATGCACCTAATAATTTTCTAAAATCTATTTATATGAAATACATATCGTATTATCCGTAAACCGGTTTCAAACTTTTAAATAAGTTTATGTGAACATGTCTTTGTTTATAGCATTTCTTTTGTATTCAAAGCCTTTTTAATACCACTAAGAGAATTTTCGTGTCTTTTCTAGAAATAAGAGAAAATCATAGAAAAAAGTATAAGCGCGAATGCGAAGTTTTTTTTATATCATAAATTATATGTTTAATGATATATCAAGGGTGCACTTAAATCTCAAAATCCGATCCGCAAACCAGATAAACAAGACGAAATATGCCATTTCAAGGACGCCGCCCTGTTTGGACTAAAGCTAGTACATGTGTATCAGGGTTAAATGCTTAGAATATTGATTTCGCAGTACATGTATCGCAGTCTTATTTTTTCTTAAAAATATATTCCTGGATATAAAGGACAGCCATGGGACGACAAATTAATGCCGTTTATAAGCAGGTGCCCGTAAAGATTCATTTTGTTTGTATCATGCATAAAAGGGATATTTTTTGAGGTGCCCTTTATAGGCAGTGATTTTCTATATATACAGGTGCCACTAAGGCAGGTTTAACTCTATGTTCATTAAAGACATAATATAAATATGCTGCATTAATCTAGCTCTCTTTTGGGTGAATTGGATGGTTAGAATTGACTCGGCTGTACAAAAGTTAACCCTATGTTTTACTAAATTTAATATCTTACATTATTGCTTGTTGATCATCACGTTCTCACCAACTTTCACCTTTTAATGATAGGCTTAGTAGAAGTTGAAAAAGAAACTTTATTGATGATAGAAATCTGAATCACACCAAGAACAATCAACGAATCAAGTCTGCATTCTTTCAACTTTAAAAAAAAGTTGCTCGGACATCTTTTAAAAAATAATATATATAAAATCAGTATTTACCTGGCAGCTCTATTTCTAAAATTATCATCTCTTGACCAAGAGGTTCTCCTGGAAGTTTCTAATCGAAATACAGAATTCGGTTTCCATTTACAATGTGAGAATGACTGTGATCTAAGTCTATGTTCATTCATTGTAAAACAGACGTGTCACTTAAAACCAACAATGAAATCACAACTGTAGCACGATACTAAAAAGCTGTACTGTAAAAATCTTCAGCTGATGAATCAATCAAGGACTGATCAATTTCTCAAGAATCTTATATTAATTTTCCTAAAGTCGATAAATCGAAAGGTCAAGCCCACAAAAGAAAGTCTGTATCATGGAATGTCATCAACTTTTAAAGTGTAAAGGCACGAAGCTTGTTTCATCGATATCGATAATAAACAAGATGTAGTATATAGTAAATTGTTCCATTATCATCGTTAATCGAAGGTGATTGTTTTGTTTACTATCCAGACTCGATAATTAGATCGATTACACGCCAATTTGAGTAATAACACAATCATGTATGTTTGTTTTAATGACCCGTTTTTTTTCTCTCTCAGAAAATCCGTATATAGTAACACATGATTTTGATCAAAGATCTCTATAGGAGTGTTTATTTTCACGAAGCCTTTGAAAGTGTTGGCATAACAGGTTTCATGTTTTTAACATAAACATGTTTTGCAATTTTGTAGCAGCATTTTCTGTCAGCGAACAAACAAATTCAAAGAAACAAATTCCATATTGGATTAAAATAACAAGCGTTTTCAAAAACGTTATCAAACTTACGTATGTTGACAAGAAAACTGTAAATATATAAAACGCCCATGTAACATTAACGTGTGAATGTCATTGTCCTCTCATTCATATGAAATATTAAGCTAGAATCTCAACGACTAAAGGGAGAAAAAGACAAAACTATGGATATATTCAAAACAACCAACAAAGGGTTGCACTTAGTCGTGCTAAAGATACCCCCACTCGGCCACTCAGAAAACAGGAAGTAAATGCGTGAGGCACGAAACAACTTATCATGCTAAAGCTGCATACCAAATTTGAAATCAATACCTTTTGTTGAACCACAGAAATCTGTTTCGAAAAATTGTCTATTTTTACCCTTGAAAAGTCTAAGTCGGCTCAGAAAACAGGAAGTGGATGCGCGACTGACCTGGAAAGGGGAGGCACGATACCGCTTATCATGATAAAGCTGTATACCAAATTTGAGATCAATCCTTTCAGTAGAAACTGTGAAGTTTGTTACGGACGGACAGACGGACGGACGAACGGACGGACAAGGTAATTGCAATATAGCCTCCCTCTCTTAAGAGTGGGAGTATAAAAACGAGAACGAAAACAGAATCATATAACAGCTAACATCATGAACTCGTGTCAAAAAGACAATAAATCCTAGTGTTGTTAGCAGTTTAAACTTATTAATAAACGCTATTAAATATTCATAGTGTAAAAATGCAATACACTGTGATAACCCTTGTTTTAATAATTCTGTTTTTTTACTTCTTTAATGTGATTTTTCTGTTGGTTGGTGACGGTAGTTTAACTTTAAATCAAATTATTCATGTCTTCTATTGCATGTATTGTGTCCAAAACTAAAAAAAAACGTACAAAACGATTTTTATTAATTAATTGAAACAAACTCCAGATTCCCATCTTTCACTTTTTAAAAACTTATGTTTCTTTCTTGCTTGTCGTAAGAGGCTACTAAGGGTCTTGGGACTCTGACGTCGGGTCAGTGCTCAGCCCACAGAGCGACCAAGTGTTTATCCTAGGTGGCTGAATAGGGTGGCCTTCGTCCTCGTATGTAACGAAACCTACCTACATGTAGCTATCCTCTTCGTGCCTAGTGGCACATGAGGCTGAAATTTGGCCTGTCCATTTCTAGTTCTTTCCAGGTTTTTTCCCATCTTCTATATTTCATTGTCTATGTTCCTCCTCCATTTCTCTTGATCTTCCTCTGCTTCTTTTCAATTCTGCTGGTGTCCACTTGAGGGCTATTCTTGTGATGGAGTTTTGGTCCCTCCTTTTTACATGGCCTTACCATTTAAATTGTCTCTGCTTGATGGTGGTGATTATAAATGTTGGCCTGTTCTTTCAAAAATATCAATGTTTGATATTTTCCTTGGCCAGTATATTTTGCAGTTTTTCCCTAGACAGGTGGAGTGAAACCCTTTCAGTCTCTGACTGTCTTTCTGCGTTAGCCTTAAGCAATCTGAGCCGTACAAAAGAGTTGACAGGATGTTACTATGATATAGTCGCACTTTGGTTCTTTCTCTGATGCTGCTAGATCCCATATTTTATTTAGCTGATGCACAGATGTACAATATTGATATATGTGCATGTAGTAGCTTCTAGACACAAAACTAACAACAATCAACCCATTTTTTATCGTACACAAGTGTACGAAAAGGGGAAAAAAGATTGTCTTGTGTGATCCAATAAAATTAGTATTCAGTTACAACAATCGTTCAAGGTTCCTCGGCAACTTTTTAGATGTTTTGACGATTTTCAAGTAACCCATTTAAGGTTGAGATTCCTGAGCACCTGAGTTCGACTCTCGTTATGACTTGAGTTCACGTTGTTTATTTCTAGTCGGTTGAATTTGTGATTTTTGTGCATTTTTGTCTTCGTGCTGCTCTCGTTGGTGTTTACTGGTTTTGTCGTTGCACTTTCGGACTTTCGACACTCGAATGCGCCATTGGTGCCTCTTTGCTTCTTTTACGTAACGTATTAACTACTAGGAGATACTGTTATGTTAGGCATATTTTATAACTGAGCTTTTACACATTATGAACAGTTTGAAGATGATTCATTTTAGTTTCAGAACAAAATAAAAATGAGATTTAACACACAATCACTGAATTTTATTGTCATATCTGCCATACTTTACCGATTTATTATCTAATGTTCTATCAATTTTATATCTCTTCTTATTAAAACTGAAATACTATACGAGTACTAGTATGTCTTATGAAATCTCTATATACTTTATAATCATGTTGGAATTTCATTGACAATTTACTCAATTATTGCTGAAAATTGATAGTAGCAAGATATTACGATGTATTTAAAAAAAAAGGTATTTCAATTTAATTTTCATATTTCGTTATTTTATAACCTTCAAAATAAACATGAAATGAAAAGTACTTTTTACATGTTGTTGAACACATTAAGTTGACCTTTGTATTCTTCCTTCTTTATCCTTTTGCTAGTTCTTGTGGAAAGATTTTTAACATGAACAGACACTTTAATCCAACTTCAAGTACCGACCAAAGGGATGTAACACGTTAGACTAAGTAAACACGGCTTAATAATTAAAGTAGTACGAATATCGGAAATGATAGCGATTGAATGTGTTGTCTTTTAAAAAAAAATTCTTTTCACAAAATTGACATTGCAAGGAAATGAACAATGCGCAAAGTATTTTGCGTTATATGCTTCGCCTCATGAAGGTATTTATAAGGAAAGGTCATGTATATCATACACCAGTTTTTTTCAAAAAAACTGGTGATAAAGTGAACAGAAAATGATAATCAAATGGAGAAAATGGGGACACATTGCCAATCGAGATGAGACTTTTCACTGCCATTTGAAAACATAAAGGATGGGGAAGATCGCAGGCCTTCTGCATGGGAATCCTATAGGTCCTACTCTAACATCGAGAATCGCAGCAGGGTTCTTAAACGTGGAAGCAACATGAAACTTTTCCCAACACGGTGCATCATAATGGTTTGCGATCAAGTTTTCCGCATTGCAGCCTGACGACCTCGACATTCACATGACAGGACAATCCCATCCAACAGCCTGGGGCTCACATCCCAGTCACCTTGTGAGCAAAGCGACCTATTTGCCACCCTGAATCCACACGGGTGAAAATTCAACAAAATGGATGTTAAAATGAACAGAAATGAAATGGGAATAGCCGTAGGAAAGAGAAAAGGAAAGGATGACGTTTGACAATTTTGCTAACCGCAGGACTCCTACAAGTGTTCCACCTGACGAAATCCGCAGGAGAATTCTTGAACGTGCAAGGAGCGTGACTATTGTTCCCATACTGTTGCCGAAAAGTTTTCTGTATCATGGATAAACAATCCAATACACAAGATGACAAGGCTACCACTTTCAACACCTTTAACACACGCCCCAGTCCCTCTAGTGGACTCTCTCAAAGTGCCAGATTAGTACAGACTCAGTCGTAGTGGATGGGTACATTATTAAAATATAGAGAACTATAAAGGGCAAATAAAAGAGTGTATCTTTTTTATAATATGAGATATAACGCGTCAAAAGATAGACCAAATATAAATTCCAACGAAACATCAGTCATTGAAAGTATAGAAGAGGTACTAATGGGGCATCAGAATGCAAAAATCCAAAAGGGCAGAAACACCAACGAGAACAGGACAAACATACAACATAAAACAGAAATACAAAAAACAACTGAATAGCAATCAACAACGCAAACTTTTTTGCTCTTTTGTATTTTTCGTTTTGTAGTATTTGTTTAAACTTAGTTATGTGTGTACTTAATAGTAATTGCTGTCATCTTGATTATCATTGTGTATATTATTATTGTTTGGAAAAGGCCTTGTAAGTTGTAATAACTTGTGCCAAATCCTTTTGTATATGTTTGACAATAAAATATGTTTAAGGTTCATATGTACCTTTCGTTAAAAATAGCGAAATTTTCTACCTATTTTTTAGTATATGCAGAACAAAATCTACAAATAAAATAATAAAATAAAGCATAGCTGGACCTAGATATGGTAATTTCTGATTCAATTTCTATAAATTTTTCATTTCAAGTTTCTTAAAAATAAAGATCTCCTTTTTTTCCTGTTCAGATTTTGAATTGAAAAAGGACAAACTATCCCTATTGTGCCTCTTACACGAAACGAGATGAACACTTTTAGTTAAATCCCTTATTGAAAGTTGCATGAAATTTGAGGCCACAAGAAAGGATGAAAGTGATATTAGCCTTAAATCGGGTGTTTTTAAAAGCGGAGAAAAAAGAGATCTCTAAAATAAAGGACTTTTTCGGGAAGAATTCATAGAGAAAAGGTTAGAATTGTTAATATCTAGTAAAAACGCAATTTTCATAGGGTTCTGACCATACGAATTTCTTACGACAGGGCTAGAAATGAAGCAGAGATACAGATTAGTCGTTGCAAACAAAAGTTAGCCGTGTGTCACATGGGGACATTAAACTCGAAATTTAGAGGCCTTTTCTTTACTTGGTCACCGCACTATAGGTCCAGCTACACTTTATATTTCAATTTTATGTGCAGTTTTGGCTGTGCATATACTGGAAATAGATTGAAAATAACGCCATGTTTTAAAGAAAGGTACAGATGAACCTTAAACTAACCTAACTTGTAACGGGAGTGATCTTGGGTGCTCCGGAAGAGTAAGCAATTCCTGCTTGCTATAGCACACTACAAATCAGTCATTATTACATATAACTTCTTGTTTGTAGATTTTAATTTCAAACTCAATTTCAAAATTTATCTAAATGACATGAATGACATGAATGAATTAAAAATGTATTAAAGTCTAGACAAAATAGTAAAAAAAAATAAATGAGCTCACGAAAACGTTTTATTTTGTAAGTTAAGACATCATGCCGAAACGAAACGACTCTGAAATCGAATCGTGATGTTTTATGCCTGCTAAGAGCATTCCAACGTTAAATAGTGCGACTATTAGATTTTTTATATTCAATATTAATATGCTCAAGACAAACAAAAATAAAAAAAACCTGTAGCTATAGAGAATTTGTTCTGTATAATTTATTTATTTGAAAATTATGGTTTTGCTTTATATAATCTATAAATTTTCACGAAATTGTTTTAAAATGGCCACGATGATGTTTTTACAGAAGAAAAGAAAATTGCTTTGTGGAAAAAACAGCTTAACTCTACGGCGATTTTTATTGGACTTTTTCCGACAAGGTTAGCGCTGATGCGGGTCAATTTGCCATTCGGAACCCACACGGATGTTTACATTCTAGAAAGATGAACATCTTTGCTTCTAAGAAACGAGTGATAAAATGTGGAAATGATGATGTTGTGAGAAATGTTATGCGGACACAATAATAGCCGGGCAAAAGGAGGAGAGGAAATTGTCTTATTCAGGGTTCCTACAAGTGTTCTTCCTGACGAAACTTATATCTCTTCAAAGTAGATATCAATTTTTAAACCAATGTGATAAAATCTAGACAAAATTTAAAAACTCCCACAAACGATCTATGATATACTAAATACATGTCTAACTTATTGTATTATGCTGGAATAGAACTAGTCAGACAGCATGATGTTTTATATCTGCTATAAGCTCTTTCCAACGTTTACTTGCGGGTCAGTTTTTTTTTATTACATGTTAGTTTTCCTTAGACAATATATATAGAATTTACAATATATTCTATTTATTTTAAAATTTATGGTTTTTGCTTTGTATAATTAATAAATTGTAACAAATTTGTTAATGGTCACTATAAAGTTTCGTTTATATAAAAGAACGAAAAGAAAGAAAATAAAATGTTACTCCTTTTTAGTCATCCCAGTCGCTTTGTGGGCAAAGCGGCTTAATTCGACGGTTGGTTTCTGTCTGCTCTTTATGGGACTTTTGCCGACATGCTTAGTGTTAATGCGGGGCTAGTGCAAAGGACATGGCTTAAGTTCCCACACAGTCATGGGCCAAATTCTTTCATATGTGCAGCCAGTTTTATATTTCTGTTAGATCCGACTTGCAAGATGACAAGGCTACCACTTTCAACTTCCTGTGACACACATTCCAGTCGCTCTGTGGGCAAAATGCCAGATTTAGTGCATGGGTACATGGCCAAAATAGAACTATGAACTATGAAGGAATGTATCTTTTTCAGATCAGAAGAATCAAATGGCAAAATGCATCTGAACACATATTTGAATATATAGATTACAACAAAGTTCCAGACAAAGCTTTGATGTGTTCTTCAACACAAAACTGTTGATGCCGGAGCGGGTTAACCTCGGGAAATTAAAACTCCACCAGCAGCGCTAACCGTCACGGATGTAAAAAATATAAATTACAACAAAGTTCCAGGCAATAAATTTTGCTACGCCTGACGCGCGTTTCGTCTATTCAAGACTCATCAGAGGCGCTCTACCAATAGTTGAAAATGCTAAACACTATATGAATATGAAGAGCATAGAATAATACCAAAAATGTCGAACGAGAAAACCAAATTATGACTAAGACCAACCTATGTCTGGGGTAGGAAGAACCTAAGGGCTTGAAAATTTAGAAATTTAAACGGATAATTTAAAGCTGATGTTGATGCCAGAGCGGTTTAACCTCGGGGAATCAAAACTCCACCAGTAGCGCTAACCATCACGGATGTTAGAAATATAAATTACAACAAGGTTCCAGTAAAATTAACAAATACATGTCTTTTATAATAGGATGATATGAGTCATTAGATCGACCAAATAAATATCTAACGAAACATGCATCAGTCATTGAACACATCATTAAACGAAAACTTATCACTTTTTCTATGTAGATATTTATCTTAAAACCTATTTTAAAATTTATATAAACGAAATAAATGAATTAAAAATGTAATAAGATCTAGACAAAATTTAAAAGCTCAAACGATCTATGTTATGTATATATGTCATAAATTAAGGCATTATGCCGGAAAGAAATTAGTCTGAAACCATGATGTTTTATGTATGCTAAGAGCTTTCCAACGTTTACTTGTGAGCCGGTCTGATTTTGAATTACATGTAAGTTCGGAAGACAATTAAAAAAATGTAGCTATATGTAGAGAGAGAGAATTTGTCCAATTTTTTATTATTTATTTGAAAATTATGGTTTTTGCTTTGTATAAACTATAAATTTTTACGAATGTATAAATGGCAGGCATAAAAATCTATTTATACAGAAGAATAAAATATCCAAATAATTTGAATTGGTCTAAAAATTAGTAATCGACCCATAAATATGTATTTCTTTGTTATTTGTTTTCTTTTTTAATGTTTTCTTACTGCCTGTTCTGAACCTCCATCAGAAAGAGGGACGAATTTTGCAACAAAGTTACACAATGAATTATCATATCATAATTAACATATCATAAATGATATGAACCCGTGCGGGTTCCGGGTGGCGAATAGGCCCGCAGCAGCGCTAAGCTTGTCGGTAAAAGTCCACTAAAGAGCGCTGACATCGGGTCAGGCCGCTTTGCCCACAAAGCGACTGGGATGTGTGCCTCGGGTGGTTGAATGGGGCAGCCCTGACATTGAGAGATGCGGGGTCGTCAGGCGATAATGCGGAAAACCTGACCGCTAACCATAGTGGTGCACCGTGTTGGGAAAAATGTCACGTTCCTCGCACGTTAAAGAACCTTGCTGCAGGTCTCGGTAAGAGTAGGACCCGTAGGATCCCCATGCAGGAGGCTAAATTTCCCGTCCCTACCCATCACTCCCATTTTCAGTGGCAGTCAAAACTCTCCTACCCGATTGGACTTGTGTCCCCATTTCCTCCACTTCATCATCATTTCATATTCATTGTATCACCACTTTCATGTTCATCTCCCGGATATAGCCGAAATCGTGCTGCTTGGGAGTAAAGCAATAACTAACTAACTAACTAACATAACTGATATGCATGGAGGGAAAAAATTGTTACGTTGGGATTCTATCACCTGAATATTGTTTATTTCATGTGTCCTGCACGGGGCACGTGTGTCGAAATGGACCTACATCGAGGCGATTAACGGTCTTGGAATCCCGACAGTGCAATAAAGGTAGCTTACATGAAATGATGATGAAGTGAGAAATGTAATGCTTAGTTAGTTAGTCATTGCTCCTAAGCAGCACGATGCTCATAAGAAGCATCAGGGAGATGAACATGAAAGGGGTGATGAAATGAACATGAAATTGATGAAAGGGGACACAAGGCCTATCGGGGAGGAGAGTTTTGACGGCCACTGGAAAAGGCTTCCGCTTTGTGATCCAAGGATGTTGCTCTAATCGAAACCCACAGCACTGCCGGGGATCTTGCTTGATCTCCTCTTTACCAAACACGCAGCAATGTTCTTAAACATACCAGATTTAGTTACCTAGTTATTGCTTTACTCCCAAGAAGTGCGATTTTCACTTTATCTGGGAGATGAACGTTTAATGGGTGATACAATGAACATCAAATGATGATGCAGCGGGGGGAAAGGGGACACAAGGCTAATTGGAAAGGAGAGTTTTGATTGCCATTGGAAAATGGAGTGATGGGCAAGGACTGGCAATTTAGCCTCATGCATGGGATCGTACGGGGCTTACCGAGACCAGCAACACGGTTCTTTAACATGCAAGAAAGTTAATTTTTTCCAAACACAGTGCGCCACTATGGTTTGCAGTCAAGTTTTCCGCATTAAACCGGACGTTGCCGGCATTCATTATGACAGTGTTTCCCGATTCAACCACCTGGAACACACATCACAGTTGCTTTGTGGACATAGCTACATGTCTGATCTGATGTCAGATTTCTAAGCGCTCTTTGGTGGTCTTTTACCGACAAGTCTAACGCTGCTACGGTCCTATTTGCAACCGGGAACCTGCATGAGTAATATTTATTCTGGAAACATTACTTTTTCATCAAAATTTCAATCTTACAAGTTAAACAAAATAAACGTACAAGAAACGTGACATGAACCCAAAACACGGTTTGCAATAGTTTGCAGTCAAGTTTTGTATAAAGTGAAAACTGATGGCAACCCAACATCAAGATTGCAGGGCTTTTCCCATTCAACTACTATGGAACACACCCCGGTCGCTTTGTGGACAAAACACCAAACTCGGCAGTACATGTACAAGGTTAGACATGACCACCATGGGAAGTACCGTTATCTATTTCAGAGTAATCAAATTGCAAACTGCGTCTTAATACATTGCTTGTTGATTTCAAATAAATGTTTTTTTTTATAAAGAAAATAAATGAATTAAAAATGGGATAAGATCTAGACAACAATTAAGATCTAGACAAAAATCAAAAACTAACACAAACGATCTATATATGCTATAATAAGGCATTATTCCGTAACAGAATATGTCAAACAGCGTAATGTTTTAAGTCTGCTAAGAGTTTTCCAACGTTGACAAGTCAGCCTGTCTGATTTTTTATTACATGGTAATTTTTCCAAGACAAAAGAAATTAAAAAAACAGTAGCTATAGAGGATTTGTCCTGTATATTTTATGTATATAAAACTTTTGTTTTGTATAAATTCTTACGATTTTTTAATGCTCCCCATAAAAAATTCATGTTATGAAAAAAAAATGTTATAAATCTCTTTAAATACTTAAGATCTAAATAAAATGAGCCATAAACATGTTTTCGCTTTGAATTTGATCTTTTTCTTGTGTTTTTCTTACTTTGTATTTTGAACAAAGAGCTATGGCATTTTAAACATTGATATGCGTAGATGGAAATATTTATCATGTTAGAATTCCACCAACTACAATGTTGCTTATTTCGATCGTCCTATGCGGGGCCCATATGCATGTGGCCGACAGACCGACCAATGTGTGAAATCTGGGTATCTAAGTTGGGTAAATCTTAAATGCAGGGGTGTCGAAAGCCATATGAAACTCAGAGGGATGGACAAGGATTGAAAAAGCTGGTGACTTATGGCAACTCCAAGGACCTCAGCCGGCATAAACACTGTAGCGATTAGCCACGGTTATAGGTACGATAGCATTTCAGTAACTGGCCAATCAAAAGCTAGCTGATGGTCGTAGTGCCTCATCACATATTAATTCACATATCAATATACGCTTGCAACATAGTTCTTTTTCAATATTCTCTAAAATATACTCTACTTTGATACTAAACATGAACAATCTTTATTTATAGTTTATCCTGGCTATCAGTACTTTCAGTTCTTTGATTTTTACAAAGTCCACAAAGAGGACATTAATTTGTATGTACACTTGAGTTAAGCATTCTATGCGACAGAAACGTTAACGTACTACGACATTATTTTAAGCTTTCACTGTAATAACTTACCAAAACATTGATGTATAAGAAATTACAAGAAAGGAATAAGTGTAATGGAAGATTCTCGGAAAAACCTTTACCTTTTGGTAAATTATCTGGTAATTTCCATCACCTTTAGTAGAATGAACTTTTCATCACATGTACAAAATTAAAATAAAAACAAAGTACCAGATGATAAATTTATCTACGCCTGACGTGCGTTTTGTCTGTGCAAGACTCCTCAGAAGGCACTTTATCAAAATGTTGCAAATGTCAAACACTATCGGGATATGAAAAACATAGAACAATAAAACCAACAAGTAAAACTTTGAGCTTATGCTCACTAGTGATAACTTCGCTGCCAAAATTACGCCTTGCTAAAAACCTACGTATTCAACAGTCAGGAAGTAAATGACCTAGAAGCATTAAATCTGTAGACACCATATGGTACTAAAGGATAAAGCTATATGCACAATATCAGACTTCTGCACCCTGTAGCGGGGGTATAAAAACTATATCCTGTATTTTCAGCCTTGTTTTGGTTTGGTGTAGCCTCTTAAGAAATACTTGGAATAAAACATAATTTGATTAATCGTTATTATATGTACCAAAATGTCTAGCATGACTTTCTTAAAAATAACATAGGGCTGTTGATTCATTTTGACCTACAGTTGGTGACCCATTGTAAAAGCAACCCAAACATCGTCTTCAGTCCAAAATAGAGACTTTTTCATGAATGGAAACAATTTGTTTTTTCATATTTGTATTTATAAGAAAATTTACATAGAATGCATTGAAACAATTGAACTCCTGAGAAAAAGCAATACATTCTATTACAAATTTTAAAAAAATAGGGCATCTAATAGGACATTAAATTATACGCCACTACAATATTCATCAATAGTTAAATTTATTTGTATACTATACTGTATATACTATATATATAGAGAGACAGAAAAGAAATGAATTATTTTTCTAAGACCAGAAAATTTAATTATTTTCAAATTTTGAAAATTTACTAAGTGGCAAATCTTCAATAACGTTTTTTTCGGATCATCCTGAAAATTGAACTTGACCTGTATCTTATTGTACTCAACAGCTGTGCAAAATATCAAACAGATCTTTTGACGCGTTTTCAAGTTATCATCCGGAAATCTTCGGGGGACGGGCGGACGGACAGACACCGAAAGAAACTGAGGGTATAACATAATACCTCGCCACTTCGTTTGTCGGGGTATACAAAAATTTTTAAGTGCAAGACATATTTGAAATTACTGTAAAGGCATTACATTCTTGTCCAGAAAGTGCAGTTGCGACCGTGAGGTTTTTTGTCACAACGATTCATCATCATATACAGTTAGTTTTTTTTAAATACTGGTACATTAAACGTTCAGCCTTTTATCGTTTTATATTGATGGTTAGCCATTAGTGGCATGTTTACTATCATGTTAAATCCATATACCATAAAGTAATATAAGTGATATGGTCAGAGATATAAATTTGATAAAGTCTCTACATAGTACAAATATTATATGAAAGGTAAAAACCCATTATTCAAAATAAGAATTCAATAACGTTAAGAATACATTGATAAAAATCTTCATCATTGTTTGTTTGGTTTAAGGTAATGAGATAAAATACATATTAGAAATTTGGAAAGATGTGCCAAAAACATATTTTTCATAATTTTTTCATAATTCTTATTTAAGTTGTTTCATTTTTGTTTAAAGTTTTCATATTTTTTTCCTTGGTCGTATTAATAGCCAAACATTATGGTGACACTTATGACACATGTATGATATACATGTAAGATTTGCAATTGCATTAACCAATTAACATGTAGTAGTAAAAAAGATACATGTCAGACCCGTAACCAAGGAAGCGGGTCCGAACCCCCCCCCCCCCCTGGCCGAAAAAAATTGAAAAATATACTAGGTAAAAACGATCTGAAAACTACTCAAAAAGGAATTTTTTGAAAATCGAACCCTCAATCGACCCCCCCCCCCCTCCCCCTAAAATAATTCAGCCTACGGGTATGCATGTAGTGATAATTAACTTAACCATTGACAAGTTAAGGTACTGATATGATAATGAAGTAACTCAGTATACATACGTTACAGCACGCCTCCTAAAGCAATCATCCATCGGTTCCAACGTATTCATTACCAAGGTTTCCAGGGTAGTAAGGTGCTTAGGTTTTCGTTTTACATTCGAACACGATTTTGATCTTAATCTGAACTCATCCATGTTTGTTAAATGTTTCACTTATAAAAATGAGTTACAAAATATGTCACTTCTACACGATAAAACAATGGTTTGTTCTTTGGTTTTAACTTCCAAGTAAAAATTACCAGACGAATTAGACCCGCACATTAATACTGCATGAAAAAATCCATCTTCTGTCAAGAAAATTTGTATATGTTGTTTCCTTCACCATATACAATAGACGTTCCTGTTAATGATTGAATCTTCTCCGGTTCCCAGTGGGTAATTATGACGGCTTGAGGATGTGAAATAATTATTTAAGAATTCAAATATTTGAACGTACATGCCAAACCCAATACGGTTTTTGAATAATTTGGTTTCGTCTAGGGGTTTCGTTATGAATTGATACACAATCAATTTGTTCGTTTACTAAGATATAATTATCAGTTTACAAGTAGGAGGTTAAATTTTCTGATGAAAAATAAATCGATTCTTGTATTTCTACAAATAACATTAATTATCATTATAATAATTTGACACGCGAAATCTTTGAGTCCTATTGATTTTATTTTAAATTAACCCATAAGTAAAGAAAAAATATTTGTTTTTAGAATTCAATATCCGTATGAAATAAATCATAATTTATAGTAATTTTCATAAATATAATCGCGTCTGGAGAAAAATCAGTTAAAACGAATTTCATCTTTTTCACTTCATCTGAAAGCTGCACAATGCAATAATCCATCTTTTCATAACACCACAAAACAGATAAAAGTTGATACATCTTTGGGGATTAACTTGTTTATATTTAAATATTTTCTACAGATTGCCATCGATTGGTTGTTAATCCGTTAGTCGTTCATTCGGTGTCAAATAAAAGATTCAAAGCTTCATTTGGAATACAAATTAATGGATTGTCATCATTTTAAGCTCCATTTGCTTAAGAAATTTTTAACAAAATGAAAAAGAATTCAAAATGGAAGACGCATATATATGTTAGAGGCAATAGGTATAATTAGGCATTAAGCTTAAATCCTAGGCAATAAGATAATACCTAGTCATTAGTGTTAATGCCTAAATAGAATTTGGCATTAAGCTAAATGCCTAGGATTTAGGTCTAATGCCTGATTTTTTTCCATGAAAATTATTCTTATTGCCTAACCAGATAATCTGATACATCATAAAAAGAAAATTTGAAATTAAAGTTTCAATACTAATTTAATAGTTTAACCGAAAAAGTACTTCTTTAGATGGCTAGCCCAATTTCAAACAAAACATTTTTTTTTTATTTGTTTATTTTATTTTGATGTTGACAAGATGATAAGATACATCGCCACTATTACTAAAAATTTCACAGCATTTGGTAAACCAGAACAAAAGTTATTGTTGGAACAAACAAAAAAGTACAATTTTCGTCTCCTTTTGGCCCCTAATTTGTAAACGAAAAAAGGTGGGACCCCTAAAATCAATCCCATCCACCCTTTTATGGTAAGGGACATTATTTTTCAATGTCATATCAATTGGATAACTAGAACTAAAGTTATTTTTGGAACACTAAAAGTTAACAGACAACAACGCAGACGACGACGCAGACGCAGACGACAGCATCATACCATTATACGTCCGCAATTTTTTTGCGGTCATATAAAAATAGAAAAATAATTATCATTTGGAGTTTAAAATCTTAAGGAAACTGTGAGAAGTGCCATAACTTTGGTCAAAATATTAAAAAGACGTTATAAAATTTAGCGAAACAAAAACAGAGTTTTTAGTACGTAATATGATGGACCAATCCATAAATATTTATGTCAGCAACAAAACAACCATAAATAATGACCTGCTGAAGGTTCATAATTTCGTCGTATTGATGGTCAGTGATGAAAAAAAATCAAATGATTCCAAACAAATCAGAATATCAAAGAATGACCTTATGGAATTGCAGTTTTTCCGTAAAACTATCTGTAGTAAACATTATATAATGTAAGCTTTTTCTGTAGTAGGTCTGGGACATATACCAGTTTATTTATATGAGGGTGTGGACGGAGGTGTCCTCAATTCTTTATTCTACAAATTTTTGCCCTTTATTTTCTATTCTGTAAAGGGTTTAGTGGGGGTTTAGTCAATTTTCACATTATTCTTTATTCTGTAAGGGTCATTATTCTCTATTCTTTAGTTGTTTTTTCATTATTCTTTATCTGTTAACTTTTTTGGCCATTATTCTCTATTCTGGAAACCCCATCCACACCCTCTTATATTTACAAATGTTATATTTAAGATGTTTTAATGTTTCGATGGTGAAGATCAATCTCTATTGGTGGTTAGGAAAATGTACACATTGTTCTTGTTTGTGGTGACTGATTTTGTCCTTGTCCTCCCATTTCGGTGTTTTGACAATGGTTGAATGCCAATTGATACCTTTTTGCTACGTTTTTTTATCGTCATGCCAATATACAAAGTTTCAGTTTCATTGGTTCAGTGGTTTCAGAGGAGAAGATTTCTGAAATTGTTAACAGGCGACAGACGATGACGAACACATAGTGATGGCATAAATTCAAATGGCCTTTGGCCAGGTGAGCTAAAATACAAAAATATTAGAAATAAATAATATTTGATTTTGTTTGAAATTGGGCTACCTACTAGTATCCAAAGAAATACCTTTTCAGCTAAACTTACCAATAATGAACCTTTAATTTCAAATTTTCTTTTCATTATGTCTCAGATTATCTGGTTAGGCAATAAGAATAATTTTCATGGAAAATAATCAGGCATTAGACCTAACTCCTAGGCATTAAGCTTAATGCCAAATTCTATTTAGGCATTAACACTAATGACTAGGTATTATCTTATTGCCTAGGATTTAAGCTTAATGCCTAATTATACCTATTGCCTCTAACATATATATGTTTTTATGTCTAGAGGTGCCTGGATCATTTAAGCATAATAGTAAATCTCTTCAAACTGGATGGTGCAAAATGATGTTTCGTGAATTTTCATTTGCAACTTGTAAACCACAATGTTTTAAAAAGAAATCGTCATCCCTAAATACCTTGGGATTATTGGAATTTTCACCAACCAAAGAAATGATAATAATTACTCTTTGGGGAAGACTTTGAAATATTAGTGTTCGTCATAACAAGGTTAACAGAAGAAGATGTCGGTATAATATATGGCTTACTCTTCGAATCTGAATAAAAAAGATTGCTTAATGACCACTGGTATCACAACAGAGATATATATATATACGTCAAAATTGAAGTGTTTGCGTTATACAGCGTTTGCAAGAAGCAGAAGTACCAATGGGGTATCCGAATGTCAAAAGTCCAAAAGGGCAGAGACAAAACCAGTTAACACCAACAAGAACGGGACAAAAACAGATAACATGTAAAACATGGAAACACAAAATTAACTGAATATCAATCAACAACGCAATCTCCACTCAAAACTAGAGTGAACTCAGGTTCTCCGGAAGAGTAAGCAGTTCCTGCTTGCTATAGCACACCCATCGCGTTGCCAACAGCCAATTCAGTGTGACTGAACTGTTAAATTTGTACATGCATGTTATTGCTGCGTTGTGAAAATAAAGTCTAGATCGAAACTTATTTTAAACCAAACCAAGTAACATGTTTTAGAAGGCTTTATCGCTCACTGCCTTAAAATTAAAACTCAATGAAACTAGCTACGGCTACTGCATACCTCTTGCAAAATGGAAACAGCACACATTTCTAAAAACGACCGACTAGTTATAATTTATCATGGCAAACAATACTCAACTTTTAGCAAATCCCGTCCGTTCAGCGGTCTCAGAGGAGCTGTGTCCACAAAGTGTTCATATGACCTTAAATGCCAAAGGTCGATAAAGTCTCATAATAGTATAAACTGTAAGATTTATAGAAATTATCGTATCAAAGTTGGCTGTGTCGCGTACACTTATTCCACATCTCATTATTTTCTATTTGTGATATGACCAACTGCATGACATACTATTATGACAAAGAATCCTATTTTTTTCCAGAAAAAAAATCTGTTCAGCAGTATCATTGGAGTGTGCCCACAAAGTGTTCGAACGCCCTAGAATAAACAGGATAAAATCAATCAAGTCAAAAAACTTCTATAACATTTGTCAAGTTATAATTTCATGGCGATATGGCCAACTGCATATCGATGGGTTATTGCCACAACCTCGTAACTGTAAATATGATGTTTTTCAGTATTGGAAATACAAACTTTGGATCAAAATATAAAATCAGTATATTGCTCTTTTAAAGTTGTTAATGACTGGATTAAGAGTAAACATGATTGAAATCATGTTTGTTTAATTATTAGTTTGTAGAATGTAAGATAAAGATAAAAATCAGATATATAATGTTACAAGATTATAGCTTTCATTAAATTAATTATTTTTTTCCAGATGTTTATGCCACAACATCTTAGCAGACGATAAGGGATTATCGCTCTAGTGGTTTCTAATAATATATCAATTATTTGATAGGCAACTTCATGTTAACTGTTGATATGTGGTTGTGGAAAAATAATTTATTATTATAAAAAAGAAGAAAAAAGTATACAAAAGTGCATTATTAAAATGTATTACAGTATAAAACATTTTCTTCGGTGTAAAATATGTTTACAAAAAGATAGAATAATTAAAAAAAACAGATATTTATTGGAATTGCATTTTCTAAATATCAAACTCTATCTGAATCAATGTCTGATCAGGAAGCTCGTCTGTCACATTATTTTTTCTGGATGACATGGATTTGTAGTCTTCATGATATTCCTTAGGTATTATCCAAGATATCCAAATGTTAACACGATAATTTTAACTTTGCTGCATAAACTGATGAATTGATCTTTGGAAGACCAATCGTGTTCATCAGGACTTTAACCCTTTTACTATATTTTTTTCAAAGTATAGATGTATTAGAACAAAAAAAAAGATAAAGCTAAGTAGCTATTTGATTTTGAGCAAGTTGAATTTTGTCTCATCTGCAACAAATAGTTGGGGAAGGCGAGACATAGGTATTATAGTTTCTGGCGATGGCAAAATCTTTTTTTGTAAAACTTTTATTGAACATGAATAACTTGAAAAGAATCTGCTGTTATGTATACAGTCACTTAAGGATATGAGCTATGCAATTTGTGACCCTGATTCCGTTTTTACTATTCAACATATCTGAGACTTGGATCTTTTTAGGTCATAATCATCCTTATTGACATGTTGAAAATTAGTTCACTGTGCTTAAAAGTAGGCTGTAGCATACATAGGTATCTAATGTTTGGCATACAGAAACTTTAGGTTGAGTTCTTGACTCCATTTTCAGGTTTCAACTCGGCCGGGTTTTCTTAATAGGGCATATAATTTCTTTGTAAGACTTTTGTTTAAAAATGAATTGCTTGATAAGTTTATTTCTTCCACATTTTATGTTGGGTAAATAGATACTTAGCCAGTTAGGGTTTTGTTCTACAAAGCTGTCATATGTTATATGACCTTGATCTTATTTTTTGCTAAAATTGAGTTTATGGACGTTTAAACATTTTTGTAAGGCTTTTGTAAAAAATAATTTTACTTGAAAAGTATTATACTTAGACATTGGACATTTAGTACACAATGTATTCAAATACATTTTTTCAATGGTCTGTTACCATGACATGTGCCCTTGACTGCGTGTGAATACTTCCATGACATATAAATGTTGAATTTCAATTCAGTTCTTTGTGGACTATGATCACATCTCAAATAGTTAAATAGTTGGTCCACAGATTCTTATTGTTGTAAGATTTCATTCTATTACATGCCTTATATATCCTTCCTATCTCAAGACCTAAAGACCTAGACAGATCATGAACCTGAGATTTTCGATGAGCTTTACAGTGATGACATGCTTTAGAATGCATAACCACACTTGTGTGAACTAACGTCATCACTCCGTATACATACATTTCTTTTTGTACTACTTATAAGTGGTAAAATTATAGATATGGTTTTTTGCCATCTACACTGTCCACTCTTGTGAAATATATTATGTCACTGTCTTCTGGACATTCTATGGCAGAATGTAACTCTCTCGTGTTTCATTTAATTGGGGCCACTTTCCTCATAGTTTCAATATTTGTAAGAGCATGTGATATTGAGCAGGCAGTGATAGAACGATTTCGATTCTGACCAGCACATGCATCAGAGTATATATTGGCAACACCATTGTTACAATAATGGAAGGAGGCAGTAAAACTAGTAAAATACCTGTAAATAAATAAATATTAAATTTTTAGGAGCATTTCAACTTATCCACTTAAGAGTTGAATAAAAAATAATGAGATGTGTAAATTTCTTTTACCAAACGAAATGATCTTCCATGTTGAAAGAAACATGCCTTAAACAAGGTATTAAATAAAAATGGAATTCAATATTAAAATAAGAAAACCTACAAAATTTTGCCAATGTTTATAATAAGATATTAGCACTGTATTTTCAACTAGATGAATTAACTCAACTAACCCCATGCATGCATGGGGTTAGTGCAGCTCACCAGTGCAGCTTAGTCCATGCATGCTTGAAGTGGGGTAAGTGGAACTAGGTCTACACACATTTGAGATAGTTTACTAAGCCGTATATATTAGGGAACAGAATTTTGACTAACAATATCTTGAAAAATATTTTGAAAGTCAGAAATTGAATTATCTAAGTTAAAAAAGATACTATAGAAAATATGAACACATTAATAAATTTATGAAAAACAGTGCTAACGTATCATTAAAAACAATGGCCAAAGTCTATAGGTTTTCTTATTTTCATATTGATTTCCTGTTTTATTTAATTCCTTGTTTTTAATAATTATCATCAAAATAATGCCTAAATAATAGCCGACTATATTTTCTTGATGCACTGTTGCAATTACATGTAAATATAAAAACAAAGAATAAAAGACAATTTAATAATCAATGACAAATGAATTTATTATGGCATGAAATAATAATAATCTTTAAAAATGAAAAAAAATAAAAAAATAAAAAGGAAACATTACTTTAATAATTTTATACGAAATAGTAGTTAAAAATAAGAATAACAATCTTACCTTTTAATGATTCTGCAAACATTCTGTCATATTCTTGTAATTGTTAATTGGTTTTCCGACTGGTGATACTATATAATTTAATTTATTTGGTATGCCAGATACACTTATTGCTGGGTAAAAGGTTGATGACCTGTTTTAAGGCTAAAAAGTCTGTCAGCTGCAATGGCTTATCTTATGTTACAGTGAAACAGCATGTGATCTTACTACATAGAAATACATATTATCATTGCATTAATCAATTATTTCCAGATGTGATGTTGAGGCATAATTTTCTCACTTTTATTCTATGAGTTGTGGGATGCTTAATGACTTATCTTGAGATAAGGCTTTTTGGCGTTTCTTAACAGATTTATTTATTATTTTTATAGACTACATAATCACAATAAAGGGGGATACCTTGTTTATGCTGGAGAAGATTGATATATAATTTGATAATAGATTGATGATCATTACAATATCTTTTTAATTAATGAACCAATAGCTCTAATAATTTTACAGATTAATATTTGGCAATATTAACATATGATAAGTTAATAATCTAAAAATTGAAAAAAATCAGTTAAGAGGTTGTGGCATTAACCCATCGATATCACGATAAACAATTCTGAAGTATTTCAGCAAACCCGTTCAGCGGTCTCAGAGGAGTTGTACAAAACAAAAGTTTCCTATGACCTATAATGCAAAAGGTCGATTAAGTGCCTATTTACTTGTAGCTTATTGTATGTGATCCAACTGGTCTTTCTCATCTCGAAACGTGCGACAGTGTTTGTTACCGTGTTAGGAATAGACGATATTGAGATGTGGAATAAGTGTACGCGACACAACAAACATAAACAAACAGCAATTCAAAAAATCACAACGGAAAACAGCAAGCAGTCTTCAACATGACCATAGGTCACTGCTTACCGTCTTGCATTGTATACATTTTCCCTAGCACGATGCATCAAAATGGTTTGTCGTCAGGTTTTCTGCATTATTGCCTGACGACCGTTTGCATGCATCTACTTGTACATGTAGCACACATCAAAGTCGGATTCGACGTCAGGATCTAGGTGCTCTTTGGTAAGAAGATACAAGAGGTGGAAAAAGACTCAATCTCCCGAATATAACCGAAATTGTTCTGCTTGAGAGTAAAGCAATAATTAAATACTTTTAGTAACTAACAAACCAAAAAGAAGATCTTTTCCTGCAATTGTCACCATTCTACTAATATCAACCTAAGAGGAATAACTCAAATGCAACTTTAACGATTGAAAGAAAACTCTGAAGTACAAGAGAGTTACACGATAAATGTATATGTCTGATTCGAGTAAGCGATTCTCTCGGTATTAAAATTAACAACTTTGGATAATTCTAATATATCTTAAGCAATCCGAATGACTTTATCTATCAATTGAGACCAATGCAAAAAGGTTACTTAGTAAATCAATAATACTATAATGCAAAGACACCATTAAAAAGAAAGTTTTGCATTACTATGAAAACATGTTTACTTCTATGATAAAAGAGTTAAAAGAAGAAAACAAAATTTTTCTTTACAAAATTATTAAAAATAATGAATTTGAGTGTGAAAAATATCTTCATCGCCCAAATAAATCTAAAAGACAACTTATTGCAAAGTTTCGTATGAGTGATCATACACTTATGATAGAACTTGGAAGATATCAAAATATTCCTCGTTCTCTCAGAATATGCAAACTTTGTAATGAAATTGACGATGAAATGCATTTCTTCTTCACCTGTAAATATAATGAAAATATACGAAGTAATTTTTATTTAAACTTTAATAACCATGATGAAAATTTTGAAAGTTTGAATAATTTTGATAAAATAAATGTCATCTTAAACCCATCAACACCAACCCAAATTAAGGCTGTATCGTCTTTCATAGAACAGTCATTAGAACTGAGGAAGGAAGACCCTGGTCAGTCTTAGTTTTCTAAATTGTTATTATGTCTTTATATATGTTTATATGTTATGTGATTTGTTATTGTATCGCCATGACATGTAGTCTTGTGTTGCGTTAATAAAGTTATTATTATTATTCATTCGACTAGAATACGCTGTCATGACTGTTGTGTGCATATTAAAATTTCAAGTCAAAACTAATTCCTTTCTTCTGGTATATGTTATACACTAAACCAATGAAAGTTTATTACTAAGAAAAAGAGGCTCAAAGGAGCCAGAATCGCTCACATGGTCCATAGGGTCATAAGGGTCTCATATATGGAGTCATCTGACAATTTTAATCTAAAACAGACTTATGTAGAGCTTTAACTTAGCTGAAGGTTTAAGCAAGTAACAGCTTTTCTCTATCTACAACAATTTTCATTCTATAGAAGAAAACATGAAAAATGCTATTTTTTACCATTAAAGGGCCATTAAATATGATAATTTTGACCCAATGGATACTTTTGAAGAGCTCAATGAGCTAAGATTTAAGCAAGCAACAGCTTTTTCTCTATCTTCAATAGTTTTCATTTTATAGGCCCAAAAGATGAAAAAACGCTATTTTTGAGCTTTAAAGGGCCATTAACCCTATTAGGAGTCACCTGACAAATTCGACCCAATGGAGACTTTTGTAGAGCTTAATGAGCTGAAGGTTAAGGCAAGCAACAGCTTCTCTCTATCTGCAAAAGTTTTCATTCTATAGGACAAAACATGAAAAAAAACGCTATTCTTTACCTTTAAAAGGTCCAAACCACTATAAGGAGTCATCTGACTACGTCGACCCAATGGAGACTTTTGGAAAGCTTAATGAGCTGAAGGTTCAAGCAAGCAACAGCTTTTCTCTATCTGCAATAGATTTCATTTTATAGGGCAAAAACAGGAAAAAACGCTATTTTCATATAAAGGGCCAATATTCCCTAGAAGGAGTCATCTTAAAACTTCGACCCAATGGAGACTTTTGTAGAGCTTTTGATAACCAGTAATTCTTAAGAGCCTAAGACTCTATAGATTTTATCTATCTATTATAGCTGTTGAGTTATAAGCCATTTTAAGTGATTTCACCCTATGTTCTTTTTATAGTAATAGCGGCCATATTTTTATCGAATAATTTTAAAATTAAATTGGTTCAGTGGTTTCAGAGGAGAAGATTTTTGAAATTTTTAACGAACGACGGAGGACGACAACGCATAATGATGGCATAATGTCACATGGCCTGTGGCCAGGTGAGCTAAAAATGGGTTGTTACAGGGCCAGTTCTAACTTTGTTCGTACTATCGTTTCAGCAAATATATTTGGTTTAAAGAAGCAGAGGTACCAATAGGACATCCGAATGTCAAAAGTAGGAAGGGGCAGAGACAAAACCAGTAAACACCAACGAAAATTTAAAAAAAAACACACGGAAACACAAAAAAAAAACTACTGAATATCAATGAACAACGCGAGCTCATTACTGAGTTGTGTTCCTTACACAGATTTTTAAAATCCATTCGGAAAAAAGCAACATCATAGAAAACGTTTCCCATTCAACTTTCGATATGGTTTACCTTGACTTGATGACAATTGCCATGTATAAGGTATCTTTAGTTCTACTTTATATATTTAATAATACATGTATGTATCTATTTTGAGTCAAAAAATAAACATATGCCAAAATATACCTGAAAACATAAAAAACATATGCCAAAAAATTCATACAAAAACAAAATTGAAAACATACACAATAAAAACAAACGACAATTGTACAAGTTAACAATTAGTTGTGATATTGATTTGATCCATATATTTGATCTCACAACATTTTGAGTTGCTTCTCTTTGTGTTGTTTCTAGTATTGAGCTGTATTTGTAAAGCAAAATAGTGTCCTATGACATTTTGTCCACCCTGCCATACTTAACACTGAAAAATCTAGAGGACAAAATTTCATATCTCTTAAGCGTTTTATTCCGTCCTTGGACTTCATCATAGGAGTGAATGCCACTCAAGACAATATTTCACAGCGGACACTATTTTATGTAACATATTTACCAATCATTTTGGACTGAAATATATGGGTTCTTTTCGGAGTTTTTTAGCCATCTTTTTTCTTTTTGAGTGAGTGGGTGATTGAGTTTATAGTGTTTAAAATGCCATAGATACACTATGTAGGTCAAACAAGGGTGACACATATTAATAGGATAATAAAACGAACAAGAAACAGTGGTTATGAGATATATTGGGTGGGGTTGGAAACAATGAACAGTAAAGTTTGATGACAACTGAGATAGAAGGTCGGTAGGCGTGGAAAATTAAGCATTTGTGATGAACAACTTGTTGCATGGTACATAAAGGGATATTTTACGTGCATGAAGCTAGGCATCCGATCGTGGCACTCTCTACACAAGTTGGTCCACTAGGCATGGCTTTCCGTATAACATGCATGACCTGACAACCATCATATTCAGCCAGTAAGGGTAAACACATTGGTTTTTTATGGGTTTTTTTTTACGGGGCAAGAACCCTAAAGACCCTAAATCGCTTATTACGACGAACTTTGCTCTTCGGGATTATTTATGTCTGCAACTCAACTTGTTCGTGTTCATCGAATGCTAACATTCTGAACGTACACCAAGTTAGTTCCCAATTCAATTAACCGCAATCTTTTTAATATAAGCTCACTGAAATAATCCGGACCATAAGTGTAGGGTCGAAATGATCTGGAAGATTAAATAAGTTCATAGTATATAAGAAATAAGAGTAGGGTCGAAATGATCTGGAAGATATTATATAAGAAATCAAGACCACCCCAATGGACCATGAAAAAGAAAGTTTCGCCTATTATTAAAAGTTCATTTTATCGGATGGATGTAAAATTCGAGTACATAAGCAGATAATTTTTGCAGTTACAAATTTGAGTTTTCTAGGTTCAGGGGCTGTTTTCTTCCAATGGACTAGAAGAAAATATGTAATATAAACCAGTCACAATTACTTTTATAACATACATTGTACATCAAGTTCATAGATTGAATGTGTTTCTACGCTATAGGACAATGTTTTTTTATAATAGGAACATTTTCTATCAAATACATTACCACAGGCGTAAAATTTGTCATTGCTGTCAGGGAATGGGTAAATGTGTGATTTTTTGAAGATCTCTTGAGCTATCATTGTATCGATTTGATTTTTTTATTAGCCATATAATTGCCGTGGCTGACAACTTAATCTAATAACAGATAGGATGAAATACTACGTGTGTAAACATTCCAATTGTAAATTGCTGTTTTGAAGATTATATGGAATCCTTTAATACAAGTTGATCTGACTGACGAAGATCTACTACAATGTATACCAATACAGCAAAAAAAAAAAAAAACAGTCGAACAATTCAACATCAATAAAACAAACCGGTTAAAATTGATAATACAGTACAAGGATGCGAAAATATAATTTTACATATAATTGAAAATGAAATTACTTATGGAAAATCGAAAGATGCAGTAATATTCTTACAATCTGTTAACCAAAGTCGCATGGACACAATGTCGTTAAACTAACTTAAAAGGGACAGACGAACAGATTCTAAACGGAGCAAAGGTACTGTTTTCAACATTGAATGTCCAAAAGATACCAGAGCAATTACAAAGAGTGTGGCTTCCATATATAGTTTTTGCTGAGATCAATCCAAAACATGATAGTAAAAGAAAATTATAACCAGAAACTTTGTGAGAGAAAAACTAGACGTTCTTGTAATTAGTGATGCCCGCGCCCTTAATAATATCGTCTTCTTCGTAAGGAGTGAAATTATTACCGGTACGACATACTTCTTTAGTTAATTTACCCAAACAAATAGGACTCGAGCCCAAATTATTTTTTTTTTCGTTTAAATACTCAAGTTGCTTGTTGCTTTACTCCCAAGTAGCACAAATTCGGTTATATTATGGGGTGAGCATGAAAAGGGTGAGATCATGCTTTAAATGATGTTGAATTTGAGGAAAGGGGGCATACGGCCAATCGGAGATAGAATCTTCGACTGCCATAGGAAAACGGTAAGGATGGACAATTTAGCCTCCTGCAAGAAGATCCTATGGATCCGACTCTAATCGAAACCTGTAGGGAGTTTTTTACACGCAAGAAACGTGACGTTTTTTCCAACAAGGTGCAATTTTATGGTTTGCCGTCAGGTTTACCACACTATAGCCTGTTGGAAATTTTGTCACAGGGCTGTCCCATTCAACCACCTGGGGCACACACCCCGTTTGCTTTGTGTCTATCATAGAATACTATAGCAATCACGAGCGATTTCTTTAATACTTGCCATATAATTGATGAAAGATGACTTACAATACTGTTGCAAGCTAAGCATTACATAGTTATGGTCCTATGTCAGGTATTTGAGCACTCTTAAGTCATTGTGTGCAAGGTTGTCAACAATATTAAAAGTTGTTGGTGACCTCGACCCTGATTGAACGAAATTTAAATAGCACTAGTCGTATAAAAATATGGCAATATTTTGGTCGTGGTAAAACTATTTTTGGAATAGTTTATCTTAGTTAAAGCACATCCGCCCCTTTGCATCAAAAAGATAATGATTTTGGTCTCACAAGTGCATGAGTGACTTTGGTGCTTTACTCCCTAGCAACACTATACAACATGTGTAAGTGTTTATAAGGACGTTGAACATGAAGAGGACGATAAAATGAACATGAAATGATGATGAGAAATACGGCTTGAGGTGGGAAACAAAGGAAAAGTAAATTTTAAAGACCACTGGAAAAAGGAAAGAGTGGGTAGGGGCCGAAAATCTAGCCTCTGTGAAGCACAACTTGACGGTTGAAACGTGCTGAAATTTTCAAAATATTGACATGATTAGCTGTTTGGCTAATGAGGAAAAAATCAATGTTTAAAAGAGGAGGCTCCCTCTTTTATATTTCAGAAGGCCTCAAGTTTTTTATTGAGTTATATGTGGTGAACAATTTTTAAGTACACCAATATGGCGCTTTAGGATGATTAGTCAAATTTCATTTGATTTTATGCATTTTCAACACTTTTTGGAATTGTAGATTCTAGTGCTGCTGATGAGGAATAAATCGAAATGGCCATACAGCTCATGAAATACAAATGACAACAAAGGTCCAGACGATAAATTTTGCTACGCCTGACGCGCGTTTCGTCATTCAAGACTCATCAGAGGCCAATAATATTGAAAAAGCCAAACACTATATGATTATGAAGAGCATAGAACAATAAAACCAAAAATTCCAAGCTGGGGAACCAAATTATTACTAAGATAATCAACCTATGTCTGGGGTAGGAAGAACCTTGGGGTTTAGACAATTTTGAAATTTAGACGGATAATTTAAAGCTTTGATGTTTTCTCCAACTCAAAAGTGTTGGTGCCGGAGCGGGCTAACCTCGGGGAGTTAAAACTCCACCAGCAGTGCTAACCTTAACGTGTGTTCGAAATACAAATGACAACAAAGTTCCAGACAATAAATTTTGCTACGCCTGACGCGCGTTTCGCCTATTCAAGACTCATCAGAGACGCTCTACCAAAAATATTGAAAATGCCAAACACTATATGAGTATGAAGAGCATAGAACAATAAAACCAAAAATTCAAAGCTGGGGAACCAAATTATTACTAAGATAATCAACCTATGTCTGGGGAAGGAAGAACCTTAGGGTTTAGACAATTTTGAAATTTAGACGGACAATTTAAAGCTTTGATGTTTTCTCCAACTCAAAAGTGTTGGTGCCGGAGCGTGCTAACCTCGGGGAATTAAAACTCCACCAGCAGTGCTAACCTTCACGTGTGTTCGAAATACAAATGACAACAAATTTCCAGACAATAAATTTTGCTACGCCTGACGCGCGTTTCGTCTATTCAAGACTCATCAGAGACGCTCTACCAAAAATATTGAAAATGCCAAACACTATATGAATATGAAGAGCATAGAACAATAAAACCAAAAATTCCAAGCTGGGGAACCAAATTATTACTAAGATAATCAACCTATGTCTGGGGAAGGAAGAACCTTAGGGTTTAGACAATTTTGAAATTTAGACGGACAATTTAAAGCTTTGATGTTTTCTCCAACTCAAAAGTGTTGGTGCCGGAGCGTGCTAACCTCGGGGAATTAAAACTCCACCAGCAGTGCTAACCTTCACGTGTGTTCGAAATACAAATGACAACAAAGTTCCAGACAATAAATTTTGCTACGCCTGACGCGCGTTTCGTCTATTCAAGACTCATCAGAGACGCTCTACCAAAAATATTGAAAATGCCAAACACTATATGAATATGAAGAGCATAGAACAATAAAACCAAAAGTTCCAAGCTGGGGAACCAAATTATTACTAAGATAATCAACCTATGTCTGGGGTAGGAAGATCCTTAGGATTTAGACAATTTTGAAATTTAGACGGATAATTTAAAGCTTTGATGTTTTCTCCAACTCAAAAGTGTTGGTGCCGGAGAGGGCTAACCTCGGGGAATTAAAACTCCACCAGCAGTGCTAACCTTCACGTGTGTTCGAAATACAAATGACAACAAAGTTAATTGCAGTCGGAGTTTACATATGTGTTATGGTCTCATGTTCATTTACTCCCTATCCTTTTATAAAACATTCCCTCGTGTACATGTATTAAACATTTGTTCATAATATGTTTTCATGATAGTAAAAAAAATGATATAGAATTTTAACATTTCAAATTCTCAAATCTTCTGTACCCAAATGAAGTCGGTTATGACAAATATAGATATATCTTGTGGTTGCTATGGCATTTCACGATGGACGCAAAGCACGGTCAAAATATAGCCTGAAACTTTGTTTTGATGGTCTTGTCTGTCGTGATATTGAAAACTGATGAGAAAATATCTGACAATCTTTGATATTTAAGACTTATTGTCCTACGGGTATGATCTTCCATGGTGCTTAAATTCACTAGACATAGCTATTCAATTATTCTTTCATATAGATATTAGGCGAATAATGGATTAATATTACACATCTGTCTTTATAAATCATATGTATATTAGTAATGAAAGAAACTTGGAAGAACATATTCTGACTGACAAACTTTTTGAAAAATAGGTTAAAATGCCATCTAACATGTCTAATGCTCTATTGAACATAAACTGTTCTCACAGTTGAAGAATGCTTTCGAGTATGAATCGAGTATAATATGATTATGTCGAAGCGATTTATAGATTCTAACCAATTTCTATGAGTATACTACATGTATTAATGTGATAAATTTTGTCATCAGCCAAGTTTTTATTTTTATAATCTAGTCATTATCATTGTGTTTTATACAGAATACTATGGTGGCATATTTCTGCCAACACATAATCATATACATAACTAGTTAATTAAGTAGATATCTAGTTATCTAACTAGATAAATATCTAGTTATTTAACTAGATAAATTATCTAGATATTTAACTAGATAATTAAGTGGTTATCTAGTTATTTAACTAGATATTTAACTAGTTAATTAAGTAGTTATCTAGTTATTTAACTAGATATTTAACTAGTTAATTTTAATATCATAACGTGAAAAAATGCATGTTAGCGCTTGTAACTGCCATTATTATATTATTATTCACCTCTATTTTAAGAGGTTATCTAGATATTTAACTAGATAACTACTTATTATCTAGATATTTAACTAGATATTTATCTAGATAAATATCTAGATAACTACTTATTATCTAGATAATTATCTAGATATTTATCTAGATAATTATCTAGATATTTATCTAGATAATTATCTAGATAAATTATCTAGATATTTATCTAGATAAATATCTAGATAACTACTTATTATCTAGATAATTATCTAGATATTTATCTAGATAATTATCTAGATAAATTATCTAGATATTTATCTAAATAAATATGTAGATAACTACTTATTATCTAGATATTTATCTAGATAATTATCTAGATATTCATCTAGATAAATTATCTAGATATTTATCTAGATAAATATCTAGATAACTACTTATTATCTAGATAATTATCTAGATATTTATCTAGATAAATTATCTAGATAATTATCTAGATAATAAGTAGTTATCTAGATATTTATCTAGATAAATATCTAGTTAAATATCTAGATAATAAGTAGTTATCTAGTTAAATATCTAGATAACCTTTTAAAATAGAGGTGAATAATAATATAATAATGGCAGTTACTAGCGCTAACATGCATTTTTTCACGTTATGATATTAAAATTAACTAGTTAAATATCTAGTTAAATAACTAGATAACTACTTAATTAACTAGTTAAATATCTAGTTAAATAACTAGATAACCACTTAATTATCTAGTTAAATATCTAGATAATTTATCTAGTTAAATAACTAGATATTTATCTAGTTAGATAACTAGATATCTACTTAATTAACTAGTTATGTATATGATTATGTGTTGGCAGAAATATGCCACCATAGAATACAGTTTAAGTTTAAGTGTTATCATTTACTATTCACTTCATGTCATTTTACACTGTTTCATCAGAGTCATTTAAAATTTAGCAGTCTCTTGCTGTTTTATGTTTGAGAAATTGGACCAATTGATGTCTATTTAAGTAAAATTCCTAATCACTTTAGCTATACTGTTGGTGCTCTAGTGCTGCTGGTACTATAACCATGCTCCTATAACTGCTCCTAGTATGCATATCTGCTATGCTCCTTCCATTATATTAATTGCTCATTCTGCTATAAGTAAACTCTTTGACTCCTTATTGCATCAGATTTATACTGTGTTTCTTTAGATTTATCCTGTGTTGCTTCAGATTTATACTGTGTTGCATTAGATTTATACTGTGTTGCATTTGATTTATACTGTGTTGCATTAGATTTATTCCTGTTGCATTAGATTTACACTGGTCTGCATTAGATTTATACTGTATTGCATCAGATTGTTAGGCTATATAAACATACATTTTTTTAACTCTGTATCTTAGGAATCTTGGGTTAATTTACATCTATCTAACTTTTGGGTCATCTTTGGGTCAAGTATTTTGCTAATTGGATAATTCTAAATTCTAGAACTTTTGGGGGAAATATTAATTTGTACTATGTAACTTCTTGTAACTCTTTGGATTTTTACCTCAATAATGATTATCAACCTGACATTGTGTTATATTCTAAGACTTGTGAAAGCAAGTTGTCAGACTACACAGGATCCATATATTTTTTATTTGACCAAGAACTTTCCAAATACTACTGAAATGTCTTATAAGAAGGGAAGTGTAACCACTTGGTGTTCGTCTCAATACAGTACACAAACTTGGATTTATATCAGTTGCAACAAACAGACAAACGCACCGACTTGCTTGACTGACTCTGATTCACTCACTCTCACTCTCCTTTTTTTCCGTCACAAAAAACGAAATTATTCCTTATATTCTTATTTTAACGATGTAGTATTTTTAAATGTGTATTTTCAAAAACTCAAAATAACTAAACTGTTGCAGAAGAATACGATCATTACGTTATACGATTCTGGAAATATATAATAGAATTTCGGTTGAACAACTAATCAAATTTAGCACTATATTTAAATACAATTTAACATTCTTTCGCTTGTTATAATAAAGGTGATTGGTATGATAAAATTTTATATTTAAAAATTATATTTTCCACCCATAAATCTTTACAATTGTGCTAAAATATACGTATATACTAGCATAAATAACTATTGTTTTTATTGCGTTAACCGTGTGATAGTAGGCTGTGCACGTGAAAAGCGATGGAACATTACCTGTAAAGGTAAACAATGACAGAAGCAAAGAGGCACCAATTGGGCATTCAAGTGTCAAAAGTCCGAAAGGTCAACGACGAAACCGGTAAACATGAACAAAAACAGCACGAAGAAACACAAAACACATTTAATCAACAAAACGGAAAATCAACAACGCGAACTCAAGTCGTAACAAGAGTGAACTCAGGTGCTCCGGAAGAGTAAGCGGTTCCTGTCTGTTATAGCATATCCGTCGTGTTGCTAATTCCCAATTCGGTGTGTAAAAATCGGTAAAGAAAGATTACAAATTACAAACTTGTAAAACAATTAGGCCGGTCACAAAAGAACAGGCACAGAGACTAACATATATCGATGCCGTCGCCTCCTCATGCCACTTTAAGTGGTTAACTATATTTGATATGATGTATCTTCATTAAATGTTCTCACGTGCAGCGCTTATTAAGTTACAAAGGGTGTAATAAAATGAGCATGAAATGATGATGAGGTGGGATTGTGATACGAGTGAAACAAAAAAAAAAGAGATTAGTCTTAGTAAATATGAACGAAAGACAGGTAACTTGGAACTTAGAAATGTCAACTTAGAACTTAGAAATGTCGACTTGGAAGTTAGTGAGTGAATGAGTGAGTTGGTGTTTTACGCCCGTGCATCACTCTATAGGTTATTTAAAGGCGATTAGCATGAAAAGGATAACATGAACATGAAATGATGATGAAAAATGAAACATGGGTTTGGGGTGGGACACAAAGGATCGGTAATTTTGAAGAACCACAGGGAAAGGGGAGAGGTGGGTAGGGCGGAAAATTTAGCCTAAGTGGTGCACTACTTGGCGGTCCACAGAGGGGTCTTTTACGTGCATGAAGCGTGGCACTCTCCACACACGTTGGCCCACCATGGTCAACGGTCAGGGTTTCCATATTATAGACCTGAAAACCCCTGCGGATGAGGGCTACCCTATTAAGCCACCTACGGTACACACTTGGTCGCTCTGTGGGCTGAGCACTGACCCGACGTCAGAACCCAAAGACCCTTAGTCGCCTCTTACGACAAGCTAGGCTCTGTAACAGGCCTATTCGACACCGGGACCCCGCAAGGGACACTTGGAAGTGTGAAATGCCAACTTGGAAGTAAGAAATGTCAGTTTTGAAGTAAGATATATCAACTTGGAAGTCAGATATCAACTTGGAACCATGATATTTGTAGTTCCAATCGAGAAATTTTAAAGAACTAATGGCATTATCGGTCTTTCGTAAATATGTAAGTGTTGGAGTTTTGCTACCTTTGTAACGCAAATGGACCAGTTTCTTTAAAGAAGGTACCCGGAGAAACTTCTAAAAATGTCGGAAGCTTATATTTTACTGCAAATAATCATACAGAAACATACAACTATGTTCAGTTACGCCAGTAACGTACGAGCCATTCCATTATGATGTAATAATATGCCTAGGGATTGTGATCGAGGTTTCCGTCTTATGGCCTGACGAATCCAGTATGTTAGTCAAAGGTTACACATTCACTCATCCTAGTCGCCCTATAGACCATGCGGCAGCTAGGATACTCGGCGTTTACCAACAAGCTGTGCGCTACTCAGGGCCTTAACTCCACCCAGGACTCGCACAGGGACCAAAATATATAATATAACAAATTAAAACATGAATGAAACCCAAATGTAATTTCTATCAAGATACTAGAATATTGAATGAGGTTCACGAAATGATATATTATTAACTTAATCCCGACACCGATAATGGAGCTTATTAAATCAATAATCACCGATGTAATTCTTTTAGGGACCAGACAAAAGTGATGAAGCAGTGTAATTGGTGTCTGACTGCTATATCTACAGTTGTAAGACTTGAAACAGAAGGAATCAATAACACATCCAACTAGGCATTAACTAAGGTTAAACGTATTAAACCCAGTAATCAAGGAAATTCAAGCATCTAAGATCGGCTAGCTGTAATAAAAGGTTGTAAAGCAATAAATGATAATGATATATTAGGGTTTATTCTTGTTGAACTATAATTGTCATTGCTCGACTCTGCTGTGATGAAAAACTACCAAATTAAAGAAAAAACTTCCTTAATTATAGTTGTTTGAAATCTTAAACTGGTTTGAGAAGATATAAATTAGAAAATGCTTTGAATATTTTATTTTTAAACTCTAGCTTCGAAACCGAGGGATTAAACTGTTTAACCCTAGTCCGTCTGTTTGTCCATAACAAGTTTCTCTCATATTTATCTCAGCATTCACATGGTTAAGAAGCTTGATAGTTTGCATAATTATGGTACCTTATGTATAATGCCCTGACTATCTACTTCATGTTAACGGAATACTTTACTTTTAAATGTATAGTTAAACTTTCTGCTCGTTTCCGCAATTACTGAAAGCTTCATCTTTTTTACCATCCCCAACTATTGCCTCTAAGGTACTAACAAGACAGGCCATGTTACTTGAACAAAAGGTCTTGAAATTGTGGTTATTGGTAGATTTTTAACTTTTTTATGTTTCTGTGGCGACGTCTTAAGCGACTTTCAGATCTGTCGGACTTAATTCTATATATACTTCCTGTTTTTGGCCCTAAGCATTTGTTTTACATGGACACATTCATTCTTTATTCTATTATACTAGTATCGTATATTTTTTACACATTGTAATACTGCTTTTTTAGAATCTTTCATGCCAGGGTACCGGTCTCGTCGAGCTTTATCACCTGTCAACAAAACAATATTGATTCACTGTGTTGAAAAATGGTCACTGGATGAAGTAGAATAATTTTTTTCGATCTAACTCATTCGTCCTTTTTCCGGTGGCAGTCGAAACGCGTTTGAAAATTCTCTGATTGGCCCTTTTGTATCCTTTATTTTATTTTCATGTTCAGTTGCCTAATATTGCCGAATAATTGCTGCTTGAAAGTAATGCAATAAATAACCTTTTTCCATGGAAGACGAAAAAGACAACTAATGAGCCACTCAAAAGCCCCAAAAATGGCAAGACAAAACATGCAATCACACAAGGTAACATGGAAAAACGGTAAACAATACAATATACACATACTTCCTTTCCCTTCATTTTTTTTCGCTTTCATAAAGCGACAATTTCTATCATAGTCAGTAATGATTATATATTTCTCCTTCAAATTTTCGTTTTAAAATCTCAAAATTAAAAGCAGATTTATTCCCTATGCGAAGTTATACCAATAAACCCGTGTTTTAGCAATAAAGAAACTTTTAATAGTTATTGTCAATTTGCCCCCAGTGCATAATGCAAATGACACAATACATTTATAAAAGACCGAATATTCTTCGAGCAACTGTTAGTAAAATACATTTTTCAGAAGCAAACATCCAGGTTACTCCAGGATTGTGTAATTGTCGCCAACTGCCGCCAACTGTCGCCAATGTCGCCAACATTTTTTAAAATACCCTGGTGCCATGTTCGATTGTTCGGACATAAATCCAAACACCCCACTGTAGCCATGTTCAATTGTCGGTATCATTGTCCAAGTCCGAACAACCCCCTGTCGCCATGTTCGAAAGTGTCGGTATCATTGGCCAAGTCCGAACAACCCCCTGTCGCCATGTTCGAAAGTGTCGGTATCATTGTCCAAGTCCTAACAACCCCCTGTCGCCATGTTCGAAAGTGTCGGTAACATTATCCAAGTCCGAACAACCCCCTGTCGCCAAGTTCGAAAGTGTCGGTAACATTGTCCAAGTCCGAACAACCCCCTGTCGCCATGTTCGAAAGTGTCGGTATCATTGTCCAAGTCCGAACAACCCCCTGTCGCCATGTTCGAAAGTGTCGGTATCATTGTCCAAGTCCGAACACCCCCCTGTCGCCAAGTTCGAAAGTGTCGGTATCATTGTCTAAGTCCGAACACCCCCCTGTCGCCAAGTTCGAAAGTGTCGGTATCATAGTCCAAGTCCGAACACCACCCTGTCGCCAAGTTCGAAAGTGTCGGTAACATTGTCAAAGTCCGAATACCACCCTGTCACCAAGTTCGAAAGTGTCGGTAAGTTTTTCCAAGTCCAAACAAACTTCTGTCCCCAAGACCTACCACCCCGTCATCTTTGTTTGGAGTGTCCCCAACAAGAGATAAGTCAATAAAGCACCATGTGACTGAATTTATTTGTACATGTATAATCACCAGCTATATTCATGTGTGCATGCAAAGATTTTGATATAAAGAAATATTGACAGATTTATAGTCATTTTGACCACTTTCTGCTGCTACTGTACTAATGCAAATATTTCATTTCTGGACCAACATAAGTTCCTTTATTTACTGATTAGTACTTTAATAGTATACACACAGCAACAACAGTGATAATACACTTGCATGCTTTTACGATGCAAAATCAATGTGCAAAGTAAAAAATAAATGAAACTCGAATGTAGATGTAGTAAAGGGAAATATATTTAAGGTTTGGGAGTACACATCAGTGATCAAACAATTAACATATGTCTAAAAAAATTATAAGCTCAGATTGAAGAGCTAAGACCCTACTGCAATATTGACCTGTTGATGACCGTTTGGCTAATATTAACCCGTTTTCGATATTCGTGTTGTTGTGCAATTGGTATTTATTTTGATTTTGTGTTTACCTGTAACTGTTAAAGTATTTAGTAACAGTATTAAAGGTACTGAATTATTTCAAATGTCCATCAACATTGATATTGACCTTCAAGGACAAATTTGCTATCCTCGACTGCCTTTATCCATACCATTTCAAATTTACTCTCTAAGTCTTCATTAACAGTTTGTTGTTTATTTGTGTTTGCAGAATAAACAGAGTCTGTTGGTTTTTTTTTAATGTAGATGCAATGCATTTTCTACAACATTCTTTCCCATTTTTCTTAGCATTCTTGGTCTTGATTTTGTTGATCATGTTGATACTCAGGTAAAAATTATGGAGGGGAATGAAGCTGCAATATGTACCAATATGTTATATACCAGATACCAGATATGGGTCGCACTAATTAGCGACCGGGAGCGCCAGGGGGAAATATTTAGCGCCCGGGGAGTACTAAATAGCGCCCGGGAACAGATTTAGCGCCCAGGGAATGCATCTTCATTTATTATACAAAGGTTGATCAAATCATTTAGAAAAAATAACCATCTGCATATTTAGTTAATTAGTGTGACCGTGCAATATTGATGTGATAAAAAGATAAGTTATTGAGAAAGATCCTGGTACTGGTCCGAAAGTCTTATCACAGTGGGAAATCGAATATCAAAGTCATGTTTATGTATCACGTGTAAATAAATCCTCTAAATTGCAACGTTAAAAGATAGTTAGGCCTTAGCTGTAATCGTTTAAATAAAACAAGATGCTATCGGGAGCCTATAAAAATCACTCGCCTGAATTTTTAGGCTATTAGGTAAAAAGCAACCTTTTTGACATTAAGCGTAAGGGTCATCTGAAAACATTGATAAACTGAATGCAGTAAACTATAGAGTTTATTTATCAAACAGAAGCTTCTGTTCTTCTTTTCTTATTTACTAGCTATGCACTTCTTCTTCTTTTTTTCTTCTTCTTTAGGTATCCTGTTATCCATCAATTTGTGATGATCACTAACAGTCGCATGCGTGGGTAAAAATAATTTAGAACGTTATAATAAATCTATCATTGTGACAACATATTTACAATTTGTGCCAAATAAATAAATATATTTTTTTTAGTGTACTATTCTTTTGTATTTATTTTTTTAATAATTTTTAAGTATCTTTAAGATAAATCTATGTACATGTTATGACATGTAGGTTATACTGTAAGTGACTACTGTCGGGGTGATAATGCAATTATGGATGGTAATGCATTCCAATATGTAACTGTATTTGAAAAAAAAAAAGAATATTTATATGAATCTTTTGAAGTTTGTATGTGTTTAAAAGTTTGGGGGTGGTTTTGACGTGTTCTTGTGTCGGTTGGTATGAGATTGTTGTTGGTACGGCTACTAGTTGGTGGATGATTTTATAAAAAATGACCAGGTTAGTTTTGAGCCTACGTTGTTGAAGAGGTTACCAGCTAAGAGTTTGAAACATGTCTGTTACGTACACTGCTTGTGTTATGGTAACGGAATTATGTTAAGGCCCTTCCAGTATTTTTATTTTAAGGGACCATAAATCTTATAAGAGATCACTTGGAAATTTTGATAGTCGAGAAGGCTCCCTTATGCTAACCTGATAGTCAAGGCAGATCCCTGATACTAATCTTTTGAAATGCTAACCCTAACCTGATAGTCGAGGAGGCTCCCTGGTGCCAACCTATTTAAATACTGACCCTAACCAGATAGTCGATGCGGCTCAGTGATGCTAACCTGATAGTCGAGGCGGATCCCTGATGCTAACCTATTGAAATGCTAACCCTAACCTGATAGTCGAGGCGGCTCCCTGATGCTAACCTATTAAACTGCTAACCCTAATCTGATAGTCGAGGCGGCTCCCTGATGCTAACTTATTGAAATACTAACCCTAAATAGATAGTTGATGCGGCTCCCTGATGCTAACCTGATAGTCGAGGCGGTTCCCTGATGCTAAACTATTGAAATGTTAACCCTAACTTGATAGTCGAGGCGGCTCCCTGGTGCTAACCCTAACCTGATAGTCGAGGCGGCTCCCTGATCCTAACCTACTGAACTGCTCACCCTAACCTGATAGTCGAGGCAGCTCCCTGATCCTAACCTATTGAACTGCTAACCCTAACCTGATCCCTGATCCTAACCTATCGAACTGCTAACCATAACCTGATAGTCGAGGCAACTCCCTGATGCTAACCTATTGAAATGCTAACCTTAATCTGATAGTGGAAGTGGCTCCCTGATGCTAACTTATTGAAATGCTTACATGTACTATAACCAGATAGTCGAGGCGGTTCCCTGATGCTAATCTATTGAAATGCTAACCCTAACATGATAGTCTAGGCGGCTTCCTGATGCTAACCTATTGAAATGCTAACCCTAACCTGATAGTCGAGGTGGCTCCCTAACCTATTGACATGCTAACCCTAATTTGATAGTTGAGGCGGCTCCCTGATGTTAACCTATTGAAATGATAAGCCTAACCAGAAAGTCGAGGTGGCTCCCTGATGCTAGCCAATTAATCTGCTAACCCTAATCCAATAGTAAAGGCGGCTCTCTGATGCTAACATATTGAAATGCTAACCCCGTAAACCCTAACCAGATAATCGATGCAGCTCCCTAATGCTTACCTGATAGTGGAAGCAGATTCCTAAAGCTAATCTATCACACTGCTAACCCTAACCTGATAATCGAGGCGGGTCCCTGATGCTAAACTATTAAACTGCTAACCCTAATCTGATATTGGAGGCGGCTCCCTGACGCTTACCTATTGAAATGCTAACCCTAACCAGATAGTCGAGGTGGCTCCCTGATGCTTACCTGTTAGTCGAGGCGGCTCCCTTATGCTAACCTTTTGAAATGCTAACCCTAATCTGTAATCCAGACGGCTCCCTGATGCTAACCTATTGAAATGCTTACCCTAACCTGATTGTCGAGGCGGCTACCTGTTGCTAACCTACTGAAATGCTGACCCTAACCAGATAGTCGATGCAGCTCCCTGATGCTAACTTGATAGTCGAAGCGGATCTCTGATGCTAACCCATTAAATCAATTGAACTTATATGTCAATGTAGTCAATCCTTCTCAATTGTGTTTGCACAGTTCAATTGACTTAAACATGTTAAATCAATTAATTGATGTCCCGTATCATATAAATCGAGTTACATGCTTGTTAACGAAAATGCCGAAAAAGTATTAAAATAAACAAAAAATATCAAAATATCATATGGTAAGTACTCTTTGATCGAATTCCAGTATTACTGGTTTCCCCGCTGTAAGGATATCACAAAACACACTAATGAGTGTGTGCATATTCATCTCTTATATTGAGGGGGTGCTTTCTTAAATTTGCTTCTCAGACCAATTGACAAAGATAGATCAAAGTGATAGTAGTATCTGATAGAGGGGGTGTCGCTTGCTACGGTGCCCTCCGGTGCCCTCCGCTGCGCTGTATGCTGGAGATAAAGATCAATCTGGTATGGCTTCCAGAATAGTAAAGTAAAGTCAAGTCCTCGGGGTGTCGCCCTCCGCTATGCCAAGGCATCGCTCCGCCGGGCGACTGCGCTGCGCAGCCTCATTATTTGACCCAAGAAAGTACACATGAAACTGTATCCCAAGTTTCAATTGGAAGTTACATACTCTGGAGGCCAAGCCCTAGATACTCCTGTTTCCAGCCCATGGTTTCATGTGAAGATTTCATGAAAGGCAAACTTGCGTCTAATAATGGACCCCAAGTCATGTTTTTCCATTGTACAGGCCTCTCATGTACCCCAATTTACATCACTACATTAAACACAGTGATTCAGAAAAACTCGATGGCTCCGAAAGAATTTTTTATCAGAGAAACATAATGAGTTTGAATTTGAATTTATTTATGAGAATTGGACGTCGATTTTAAGGTAAACTATCGGAAAAACAAATGCCAATTATAAACTGTAGTAAATTTAGGTATGCTGGAAATGCATATTTCGTTGAGTAACAACTCGTCAGCAGCATTAAAATCGAAACAATTGGAAGATATAAAATCAGATAAGTTTGAGCGAGAAGTACGAAAGTCCAATAAAATGTCCGAAAATGGAAGCCAAATCCAGCACCAAGGACATCGACCAGTGCAATACGTACACAGGAAAAAAAGTAACGCATGTTTTACGTATGAAAAACATATGTAAAACGTATGGTCATAACACATGTTAAACGTAGAAATAGTACCACGCATGAAAAACATATGGTAAATTATAAATTGAAGATATTTGTTAAACGCATGTTTTACATGTGTTATAAAACATGCGAAAAACGCATATAATTCTACAGGTGTTTTTCATGCGTTTGTCAAAACGCATGTAAAACATATGAAAAACATGTGAAAAACGCATGTTTTTTGAAACATGCGAAAAACATGTATTACTATTTTTCCTGTGTAGGAAGAAGCCTGGTGTATTTTGAGGTTTTTTGAATTTAAAACAATTAACTGCAAAATTTGATAATTAACATATGCAATAAAATCGGTGTCAAAAAATCTGACGAATGGATACATTGATTTGAGTATATATGAGGGGAAAAGAAAATAGTCGTTGATTTGAGAATGGGATTAGAAATGGACGCGGATTTGAGAAGTGTGGTGCAATAATAAGATGATCTTCGATTGACTGGATTGACTCGATGGATATATTGTGGCATTTTAACTCGATTGATCGGCTACCATGATTATGCTTACCTGATAGTTGAGTCGGCACATGGATACTACAGGGCAATCGGGTGCTGCTTTCTATATAACTTATTAAAACGCACACCCATTTAGTAAAACATTACGTCATGGTTGTTGTTATCCCCAGAACTAGTAGAAATAATAAATATACATTTGCTGATGTACACAGGGAAATCACGTGAAATCAGGGTTAACGTGAATTTCACGTGAAACATTCACATGAATTTCACGTTAAATGAGCAATTTAACTTGATTTTCACGTTAACATCATGTGAAACTCACGTTAATTTCATGTTAACTTTTTCACGTGAATTTCACATGAAAATTATGAAAAATGAGAATTTTTTCCTAGACATTTGTAGCATTGCATGAAAGTTTATTATAGATCATTAAAAATGTTGAATGTGAATTTCACGTTAACAAAATTTCCCTGTGTACACACATAGACCTGTAATTATATTACAGATCATCCTTGTGTCGATTTCGGGCGCTTATTAGTAAGGAAGTGTCTGCGCGTCCACGCCGCGTGGACGAATAGACTACAGGCTGCGCGTCCACGCTTCCGGTATTTGCATTTCGGCATGCACATTTCGCATCTAATGTCACGGCAATTTGACATTTCCAGGTACAAATAATGACAAAGAATTCAATTTCATACTACAATGAATGGAAGTTCAGTAAATGAAAGTTCTAATTTATATAAACTTTAATAACGAGAACAAGTAGTCAAAATCTTTAGAAAAAAGGAGAATATTCGGCAAAAAATAACAACAGAATGCAGAATTTCGGACATCCCAGCAACGTCCTAACAGAAAACAAAACAAAACCCAACAAAATGTTTTTTTTTTCGTATGCACATTGACTCTTAAAATATATCAAATATTGATAGAGACTGATTGTTCAAGCTATAGATTTTTAGTTCCAACTTTTATCATTTGAATCCTGGCATAATATTGATAGATGTGAGCAAGTCCTCGTTCTATCATATGTATATGTAGTAGTCTGAGAAAATGAAAACACGTTTAATTTTCTCAGTAGTAGTGTATGCCGTAAGCTTAAAATTCCTGTGGAAAGATTCTTTCCGTGTCCGACTGATAGCTTAACTGTTACATGTATACGATTTTAATATATCTTCACTGCAATTATTTTTATGCAGTCTGCATTCAAACGGTTCAGTTAGAGTTTTCTGGTTTCTTTTAGACCATAATTACGTTTTTATATCATTCTTTATATCTTTTTTCGAATTCCCAAAGAATTATTGTTTACACTGCATTCCCTTTGATGATATATAAAATTAATAAAAAACAATTACGAAATTCTAGCAGTTTTCGCTAATTTTCACTTATTTAATACTTAAATTGTATATCAGTGAATATTTAGTTTATTAATGCAAACATGTCCCAATTAGGGATAACAGCATACATTTACAATACAAACATGAATACAGAGTTGAAACATACAATGTACAACATGAACAACAACAGAAAATATAGTAAATTATCTATAGAGTATCCTCTCTCCCCAGTTCTAATGACTGTATAATAAAAGAATAAACTATGGAGATTTGATCCGGTGTTGATGGATTTAAGAGCCATTTCAATTTATTTATTTCATTTAAAGATTCAAAATTATAATCTATTATTTTCAATTTTTCAAACATTATATTTCGAAGCGCCTGGTTTTTTTGACAATGAAAAAAGAAATGATTCTCATCTTCTATTTTATTACAGAAAGTGCATAATCTTTTATCTCTTGGTATCTTATTATACCTTCCAACTTCAATTTGAAGTTTGTGGTCACATATTCTAAATTTTGTGAAAGTTTGTCTGTATTTGAAATTAGGATGGGAGAGATAATATTCCTCCTCATCCTCAGTTTTGAAGTATTTATATAAATAGGCCTTATTATTTTCATCAAATTTATTTATCTTATCAAGTGTGATATCTTTATAAAATTTATTTACATTATTTTTAATATTATTTGTAAGTTTACTAAGAATTTTAGAATTAGTACAATTAGTAAAATCTTCTATGTCCATATGAATATCTTTAGTTAAAGTTTTGGCATATGAATACCATGTGTAAGTTCCTTCTGAATCTAACTGTTTTGTCAACTCAAAAGCTTCTTTAAGTAAAGGGTTAAGCTCTTGATAATTTAACCTTGCTAGGTATTTTAAAGTTTGAATGTTAATGAAGCATTCTAATGGATTTCTATTTAGTTCAGCTCTGTTGACAACATTTGTTGAGCATTTGTTTGTTCCTAATGTACTTTTACAGAAGAGTAAATGTACTTTTTCTAGGTGTGTTTTATCTATAAAATTAAAAATATCTAAATCCTTGTGTGTTTTACTGGCACGTTCTTTTGCTCTATAGTATTTTAGATAAATATCCATATAGTAAATTTCTGAATTATAACATAATATAGGTTTTACCAGTGTATCAAAGAGATTACATGAAACTTTAACTGGTAAATCTTTGAGTAATGAAGTATAAGATTTGATAGAGAATAAAACTTTGCGTGCTTTTTTTGATAAATGGTCACCGTTAGATTGCAGTGTTCCATTTGATTTTATTATGGTTCCAAGATATTTATACTCTTGGACAATATTAAAATACATTTTTATGTTTCAATATAAATTACTTTATTGTTCTACGCATTGGGAAGTTTATAAAAATTACGAAATAACGGAAATTGTCCGGAAAAAATCCTTAATTACTCGTTATATCGGAAGCGTGGACGCGCAGCCTGTGGTCTATTCATCCACGCGGCGTGGACGCGCAGACACTGCCTATTAGTAATACTCAGAGACGTGGAGAGTACGTTTCTATCCCATACTAATATTATCCCCAATTCATTGAAGAAAACAAAAACAAAACAAAATGCAGGAAAATATATTGTTTTAATGTCATTATTCATTACAGTTACTTTCAGTAGCATGTAAATGCCAAAATTACTACATGTTTATGAACTTGACAATTAAATTAATCTCCTTTGATTCTAGAAAAAAACTATTACACTGATTATATTATAAAAATTCAAAATCAAAAGAGCTATAAGTATATCTGTATATTATGCACAGACCTTCGTGTGCGCTTGGAATATATACATATGGTTTATTCACTTGGTACAATCATATTTTACAATGTTCATAATGAAATAGTGAATGTTTATCTGGTGGATTTAAATATTGAAAAAAGGGTAGCTGGAAATTGTAAACTAACTTCTGTGACAAATTCTTGCCCACTGTTTCATTGTTACTTGCTACATGGAATAAAATAAATCTGTTTGAACAAATTGTATATGTTATTATTTAATTATGATTGTTTTATATGGCTCTCTAAAAGCAGCCCTATTTATATCCTGGGTTTATATCATGCATATAGATTCTTTATATTACAATGTGATAAAATCATGTCTTTCTCATGAAAATGATTGTACTGAAAGGAGAAATTGAATGAAAATTACCATTTCTTATTTGTAAAAACTTAAGATATTATTCTTATGTGTGAATATGTGGGGAAAAAATGGACTACATTGATCAACCAATGTTGGCGACATTTTCTGACACCCATGTTCGGTAATGTTACCGAACTTGGCGACACTTACCGACACTCATGTTCGGTAAAGTTACCGAACTTGGCGACATTTTCCGACACCCATGTTCGGTAAAGTTACCGAACTTGGCGACATTTTCCGACACCCATGTTCGGTAAATTTACCGAACTTGGCGACACTTACCGACACTCATGTTCGGAAATGTTGGCGACATTTACTGAACATGGCGACATTTACACAATCCTGGACCATCTTGCAAACATCAGCAGTTGAAGTGTTTTCGTCAATTATGCCAGAGTCCAAGAGGCAGTAAAATTGACCTGTAAATATTTTATGATAGTTTGACAGCTAAATGATCTTGGTTTTATCCTCGAGGTTTTATCTTCCCTTCTAGATATTCCAGTTACGTTAAACCTTAGAATGCGTTAATCGATAAAGTTTCACGTAATGAGGTGAATGAAACTTCGATAGCTATTTCTTATGCAATACCAAGCAAGGATTTAGAAAGCAAACCTGTTTAGTTTGTTACATTATTCAAAAACACGATAAGCAATAAGAAATGTAGCAAAGGTGAACGAATTCGGCAATCCAAAAGCTAGGACAGACAAAATCGGTAGACCACATGCCTTAAAGGAACAGACTATAAAAAAATTACAGGGTTACTCTGAGCATTTTCTTCTTAGGGAAAGCCTGCAATTCTGACCTAAAATACTCGAGGAATTGATAATTTACCAAAGTTTGACACATATGAGTCTAGCAGAAGTGTCTTAATCAAAATTGTCAAATAAAGCTCTGTAGTTTGCAATAATGAGACGATTTTAAAAATGCTGACATGATATTGTTGAATTAAAGCGTTGAGTCGTTTGCATTTCATATAATTTTGTTAAATACACATGTAACTAAAAGATTCTGAACCGACTTTATTTAAGTTAAAAGCAAAAGAAACAGAATTATTTTTAAAATCTTTACTTAGCAGATATCATGGATATTGTATATTAGCAAAACAACAGTAAGTATTTGTAAAAATTTTCCTACACAATTCTACCAAATATTTTTCGATGTTAAGAACAATAAAAGGGTTCCTAAATTCAAAGGGAAAAATCAAACCTTAAGGATTTTGACATGTATGGACTTTTATTAAATTCATTGGTGCTGAAACGGCTACGTAAAATAATTTTTGAAAAATATGGCGTTTAAAATAACAAAATAGCATAAAAATCTTCAGTGCCTCGCTTTTGCCACGATGTGAGAGAAGGGGTGATGTTTTTCCTAAACAAAAGTACGTAAACATATGGAACGCCATCTTATAATAGAAAATCATCATCTTATATTAGAAAAGCAATAAAAAAGACTCATAAGACAGCTATGGTGTTCCATATAAACACTTCATAGGTAAATATAATTTATTCTATCAAGGTAATAAACTTGAAAACTATAATGAACATAAGGTTATGAACATGCCAGTGGTAATGAACATAAGGTGATGAACCTGAACATGAAAATGAACATAAGGTGATGAACCTGAACATGATAATGAACATAAGGTGATGAACATGAACATGATAATGAACATAAAAGATTATGCAAAATTGAGGGGTTGTGATGGGTAACAAATAAGAGAAAATGAAAGCCACTTTAAACGGTTGAGGTAGGCAGGACAGAATATATATGTACATATTCTTGGTGCATAAAAATAAAACCACCAAAAAAAATCGAGGAGAAAATATTTTACTTTAAGAGTACTTTATGATAAAGACTATTATTAGATTATTCTAAAATATCAATTTTTCGTTTAAGAAACCACAAAGATTATTTTGTTGCGTGAATACGTTCTTTCTCAAATCAATTTTCAGTCATTTTAAAGAAGCCTTTAAAAGTTAATTTTCTGAAATGAATTATATCACACTAACTGAATTCCGCTGTGAACAAAAGGTTTTCTCTGTAGTTGCATTATGCTATCGGGGATTATTTCCATGTTTAATTTCTCGTCTTATTAAGATTGCTGTCTTTAATGATAGGGATGTCAATTGTGCATAGAGCCACAATGAATTAAACGGCGAACAACGTTGCATAAAAGGAACTGATAATACTAATTTGGTTACTCAAGATTAAGCATGGAGACAAACAAAGCAAAAACAGTCTTGTATCAAATTGAACAACATTGTGTAAATATAGATATAAAATTTATGAAGGACTAAAACATACCTGATGCTTATTAAAGAAATGATTTACTGTAATAAAATATGACAAAAATGAATGAACACAAACTTGTGTCATAAAATGCAAATTTTAAAGCTAAAATTTCAAATTGTGTTACACTGGTCTGATAACGTGTTTTGTTTTCTCTGGGGCAAGTGGACAACTTCCAGCATTATAGACCCATTTGATTCCAAAACACGAATGCCAAGAATTTCAACAAGAGTCTCTTAGGTGCCACAATCGCCTACCTGGTCTTAAAGGTATAAGGGTCTTTTCTTTCCAAGATTATCTGAAATCTTTGAGCCAAATAATACTTTTGTAGAGCTTAATTTACAAAACAAATGTTTTCTCTAACTGCAATAGTGTTCATTCTATAGGACAAACACATGACAAAATGCTTTTTTTCACCATTAAAGGACCGTGACCCCTATAAAAGGTAATTTGACAACTTTGACAATATTGAGACTTTTGTAGAGCGTAATGGGCTAAAGGTTTACGCAAGCAACAGCTTTGGTTTATCTTCAATTTATTTCGTTCCATATGGAAAAAAAACTACATAAAAACACCATTTTTACCTTTAAAGGGCAATAACCTTTAAAGGAGCTTTAAAGGGGTCATCTTAAATTTTCGACCTAATGCAGACTTTTGCGGAGGTTTTGAATCTAAAGATCCCAAGATGCTTCGAATTTATCCTATCTGCTAAGTTCTGATTTATAAGTCAAATTAAGTGATTTTACAATTCGTTCTATTTTTAGTAAGCCAAAATCGAAATACAAATTTTGTTTTGTACCCTAAAAATAAATCATACTTAGTGTCATTAAATTCTGTTTAGTTGTTTTAGAGGACATGATATTTGAAAAATGATAACGGACATCAGACGAAGGGGACGACAGACGTTAAGTGAAAGTAATAACACACACGGACCTTCGTTGCAGGTGGTAAGCTTATAAAAATGAAAAAAAAAATCTTCATTCGGTAGTATAAAACAGTCACATTGAATACCAAGGTAGACTAATTAGTTTAAACATATATTTATTTATCCTGGATTGGGAAACAAGCTTAATGCTTATGTAAATCCCTCTCCAGCTAGCGGTTTGCGAGTGTGGCCTTTGCAGCGGCACCCATTGAGCCTACTCTTATCGAACTCTCCAAAGGGGTCTTTAACGTGCATAGGGTATAGCTCTCCACATACACGGGACAACCTTTTTCGTCCTTCCACAAGGACATGAGGTGTTTTAGAGGACATGATATTTGAAAAATGATAACGGACATCAGACGAAGGGGACGACAGACGTTAAGTGAAAGTAATAACACACACGGACCTTCGTTGCAGATGGTAAGCTTATAAAAATGAAAAAAAAAATCTTCATTCGGTAGTATAAAACAGTCACATTGAATACCAAGGTAGACTAATTAGTTTAAACATATTTATTTATCCTGGATTGGGAAACAAGCTTAATGCTTATGTAAATCCCTCTCCAGCTAGCGGTTTGCGAGTGTGGCCTTTGCAGCGGTCCCCATTGAGCCTACTGTTATCGAACTCTCCAAAGGGGTCTTTAACGTGCAAATGCAAAGAGATACAAAGAATTGTTATCAACAGTACGTTACGTCATATATCTTAAAGCATGCAAAAGAATATACTGGCATTTGAGTGTTTTTGAACAAAAAAAGACATGAACACATGTCATAAACACACACAGAAACAAAACAACCAAGCTGCAATAGATAACGCGAGTGAAATCAGCTTTGCAGTTTATATAACAATCTCGAACGAGGTGACGTTTAATCTCTAACTTGCAAATCAAATACGTCAAAGACGTCAATTTTGGTACAATACATACAAATATAAACAAAAAACCTTGCCGGACCTCGGACAGAGAATGATATCATTATAGCGATAATTTAGTCGTTATATATCCAATCTAGAGCGCAAAGTACCCTGGTAACGACCAGGGCCCTTTGCCTATAGTGTGACTGTGATATGTACCATATATGTTTGAATATGATAAACCTGCATGCCATTTTGCATGCTGAAATTGTCAGGGCACAATATGGAGAACCTGACACTGTAAGGAAAATACTGCGTTTCTACTGCTGAAGGTTTCGATATGATTGCGCCCCATTGTCTTAGAAAGCCCGGTAGTAACTTTACGCGTCCGTCTATTTTCTAGTGGAAGTCTGACATGTCTAAGTCTAAACTCGTTTACCCCAATGCCCCACCGTCCCTTCACACTTCATCGTTAGTGTTATGAAATAATGTTTAACATGTGATTTTTTATTGTAAATTATTTCCCCCCGAAACCAGTAGGAACATAAGGCTGTTTAACATACACATACATTATCTTTATAAAGTGTTAAAGCGGCTATTGTATTTTTTTTTTCCTTCAAATGCATATAAAAAGTATATACTAATATGACAGAGCTTTCGGATTACGGATGGAACTCACCAAAAAGACTAACTTTACATATATGTTCTTAAAAGAACTGAATTGCAGTGCCAACTTATCTAAGAAATGATGTCTAGGAAATTATTTGAATTAAGACATCAACTGAATGAAGCCTATATGTTTGAGTGCTCTTTATAAAAAGGAAATCTCGCGATATTTACCACAGGCAACGGAAAAAGGAATCAGGTGCGAACTTAAACTAGGAAAAAAATCCTTAGACTGAATCTGTCTCCTGTGAGATGAAAATTCATTTATTGTTCTGAAGCAATTTGCTTGGAAATAATAAAGAAGCAAAGAGGTACCAACTGGGCATTCCAATGACACATACGTTATTTTTATCGAGAATTTAAGCGGCTATTGCACCAAACGAACACCTAATGAAACGAGGCCTAAACCTAAAACTTAGATATAACAAAGTCCGAAAGGGTAACTGACAAATTAAGCAAACACGGGGAAAAGCAAGAAGAAATAGACAACATAAAAACACAAAAACAACAACGCAAACTCAAGTCGTAACGAGAGTGAACTCAGGTGCTCAGAACCATTAATAAATGCTTAAAACTTGCTAAAGATAATATTAGGGGATAAAACTAATAATAATCATTGTTTACAACCTCAAAATTTATTCCAGCATATAAAGCTCCAATTGGGAAATTTAATTTTATAAATTGATTTAAATATTTCATCTCCTTTGATATAATTTTTCATTGAGATGCATGCAGTATAAATCAATTTATATGAAATAATCACAATATGCTTTCTTTCTATTCCATATAACATAAATATATGATGCATCATTTTTTTTTAAATGGACTCACAATCTCAGAAATTAGACCAGACATTTCAAATCTGTATGGACCCAAATCATCTGTAACCGTTCCAGAAATCCTTTTTCCGAATATGCAGCACATACTGTCGCTGCACGCATAGACGCCCTTTTCCAAAAGTCATTTTCCATTTAGGCACGCAGCCTAACTTTGCAAATAAAACTCAACTGAACAAGTTCAAAACAAAGATGCATCCTTCAAAAAGGTAAAACATTCGATGCCTGCTGGCAGGAGGAAGCTTTTATATTCATTGACAAGGGCTTTAAGAAGGAAAGCATCAAGGAGGAACCTGTTCTAGTTTGAGCATAACTATTATCATCGCATTATATTGTAAAATTCGAATCAAATGTCAAAAAACATTTTGATGGAAAAACGTCATTTGTTCCTTACAAATAATTTCCCTTTTAAACTCTATACTGAACAATTTGTTTGTATAAAATAATATGATTAATTGTAATTTTTCAGCACCTTGCAAAATGAAAATCTGTCAAAAATGGCCAGATTTCGTTAAACAGGAAGTAGGTGAGTGACAGACCTGAAATCGAATCCAACGTTATGGGACCCCATCCTGATACTGTATACATGTGCCAAATATTAAATGGCTGTGATTAGTAGTTGTTGAGAAAACTGTTACGAAAATTTTTCTGCCCGCCCAACATTCACCATTTTATAACCCGGATTTTTCACTCCGTGAAATCTGGCCAAAAAATGAAAAAGAAAAACTATTTGACCGTTTAACAATTAACAACATTTTTAACAGGAAACAGAACATACCTGAGTGTATTTGGAAACGGATTAGACCGAACGGCCCTAAGTGGTTTATGTCCAGAGACGTGCATAGGACTGTGCATTATGGGAACGTGTAACGTTTGCATTTTTAGTTGTTGACATTGTTGTTGTTCTGGTTCCTGTTTCTGTTGCTTCTTTTGTCGTCTTTTAAGGGAGGAAAATGTCCTCTTGAGTTTATCTTTGAAAGTCATTTCCTCTTCATCTTCACATGAATTTAAATTTTGCATAGAAGCTGACAGTTTTATTCCTGGTTTTGGAGCAAGAGACATTGTACGTGATGTAAAAATCCAAATTAAAGCGTTACAAACAGAATCGAAATGGTAACTTAACTGTAAAACGTCCAATGCAATATCAATACTATTCTTCTACACACTTGCAACAGAACTGTATCATAAACGACACATGGGCTCATAAAATAGCCAACATACTTTAATATGAAAGCAACACTGGTCTCTAGCGTTTTTGTTATGTACCAAACTAATAAAGCGAAGAGCAATTATAATCAGAAGAACAATAGCATTCACTGATCAATAATTGTCTAGTACAAAAGTTCTACGTTGTCAACTCCTTACAAGGTTGAAAAGCATTTAATTACTACTATCTGTTCTCTTTCATATTCTTGACATTAGTAAAAATGACAATAAAAGAGATTTCTAATAAAGGCAAAAACGTCTTCTTGTATCAAATTGAAGGCTCATGTCATCGATTTGTAAGAAGTCAGAAGTCCAATCTACAAGGACGTTATTAGTTTGGCAATATACGAAAAATCTTACAGCACTCCAACTAAAATTATTCATAACCAAAATTCTATCCCGACTAGACTTGTTATATCAATCGAAATTTGTATTTTGCATGAAATCAGGAAAACTTCCATTTCATCGTTGCTCATTTAGATCTTTTTTTCTTGTACATTTTACTTTCGTGTCTCAAGTTCATGATATTTATCCTTTAGCCAATTATCTTCGGTTGCCTTTAAAATGTTTTTCCAACCTAGAAGCCTATTTGTGGAACAAATTTGTGAATCAATTACATAACATTCTGCAAGATGAATCCTCTAGTCCATTATGGTGAACAAACAAACTATTTTATCTGATTCATTTCCAACTACTTAATAGATAGTTCTCTTTTAGAGAACCTTATTCGTTTGAATAATTGTTTTAAGTTGGAACTACAACGCTATCATTTGTCAAAGATACATTTCTAACACAAGACAAATTTAATTTGCAAAACACTGATTTGCAAATCTTGCGCCGCTTCAAATTTGGTAAATTAGGTCATATGAGTAACCGCTGTGTTCGTCTTTACGTGGGATTTCTTAAAATACTTTTCTTTTTACTACTGTGTCTGAAAATAAAAAGTTATAAGGAGTCAAAAGTACATGGGATTTTTTTATCCCATGGGATTCACTTAAATCCCATGGGATAATGCAATATCCCATGGGATTTTTAACAAATCCCATGGGATTTATTTTATGTCCCATGGGATTTATTTCTCCCATGGGATTTTTAATCTCCCATGGGATTTTTTTTCTCCCATGGGATTTTTATTTCTCCCATGGGATTTTTTTTCTCCCATGGGATTTTCTTTTCTCCCATGGGATCTTTTTTCCTCCCATGGGACCTTTTTTCTCCCATGGGATTATTTTTCAAACAAAGAAGCTGGATTATTAGTAGGCTAATAGCGTGTCTGATGAAGGTTAATCCAGAAAAGCGCTTCACATGCTGTGAAATTTTGCTTTTTTACATTTATCAAAATCATTTCTATATGTGGATCGTGTCTTTCTGGCACATATTTCATATTCTTTCGTTTTTAATATAAATAAATATTTATGAGCAGGAGAATAAGATCAACTAAACAAGTTAAGTTAAAACAATGATCACTAAATAATATTTGTAAAGCTTTACAATAATTCATATTCATGAACTGAATCCCGCCTTAAGCATGCACACTGTTTTTTATAATTTTGTTTATAACTCTGCTTGTTTAAAATCACGACCAGTACACTTATCAATACCTCGAGGTTTTAGCCCCTTAATTATAGAAATATTCAAGGCGATGTAAACCCCAACCCCAAAGTCGCCAAACAAAGGAAATGACATAATGGCTCGATCTATCATATATTGACAGATAAAAGAAAGGATACACATAGAAAAAAAAGTTTTTAATCAATATTTTATTATTTGTCATAATTTCGTTGATTTATCCTAATAAAACTTGTCCGTGTAAAGGTTTATTGGCATGATAAAATCAGGAATCTTGATGAAGAGATATAAATCTGCCATTTTGAATAAAAAAAAAACTGAAAATCAAAATTAAATGATTTTTAATGGAAAGGTCAAATGAAGGGTTCATTGTGTTTGGAAGTGTCAGGAAAGCACAATTTTTTTTGAAAGATTTAGTGTCCTTAAGGTTTTTAAAGTCTTCAATGTGTCAGGAGGGGAGTGTGAATGTCCATTTTATTCCTAAAAGTTTTTCATGCACAAATTTAGGCGCAGTTCACGTTATCGTTAGTAAGGAGAAGATCTGTCACAAAAATTTTCACCTGAATCAATGATGTTTCCGGTTGATTTCGAAATTGTGATTTCTTTAAGGCTGTTCTTGCAACCAAAAGTGATTGTTCAAATCAATAGAAAATTTCAACGGCTCCAATCTTCACTAACCCGGTTGTCAGAAAAAGGGACTGAAAGGTATCCAGATACCCATTCCCGTCAGTAAAAAAAATACAGTTTACCCTACTTCAAAAACTGTGATTTTAAAATTTCCTGCTTTCGTCTTTGCATGTCTGATGCTAAGAAAAAAAGTCTTGTGAACATGTTTTTCTGCAGTATCGGGTGATTTGAAACAATTCTGAAATGTACAATAAATGAAGATAGCTCACATTAAATTTGTTTAATTTGAGGTGGTGGATCCAGAAATTCTGAAAAGAGGGAGCCCACTGACTGGCCTAAGTGGTCCGCTTTGGTCACGTATCAATGATTTCCTATATATTCAACCAATTTTTTTCCCCATATTAAAGTCTTCAGGAACAAAACATCCGATATTCCCATCGATGGCAGTATCAAATACACTATTAAAATGTATCTGTCGTCACGAATGTAAACAAATAATCATCAACATGGTCAAATATTTTTTAGTGAAATAAACCTAGTTTAAGGCAATATTGGTAACACATTGATATTCAAAGTTTTGTTTTATTACATTTTGGTCTAAGGGGACGACCATTTGATTTTTAGGGGGGAGGCTGCCAGTTTTTGTAAATACTTTTGCAGTTTACTTTTGTTATGTCATTTTTCATTGTTTTTTATTTTGTTGTAATGGATAGAGTGGCATCTGTTTAAAATGAGTGATTGAGTTGGTTTATAAAGTTTTCATAATTTTGACAAGAAATCGGTTTTCTCTTGATTTTCATTGCCTCTGATTGGCATCTTTATAGCCTTTTAAAATTTATGACAGAGTAGATAAAATGTTATTTAAAAAATGTGAACTTCATATTACATTTTTATATTTGGTGGACCTAATATTCAATAATAGAAAGAAAATAGGGTGTTCTTGGGCAAATTTTATAAATTCAAGAATGATTTGAATGCATTGGTGCTGGTTTTTACTCTATTGTCTAAATATAAAAACTCAATTTAGGTAGACTAAGATAATGATGGCTTTCTTTGATCTTCTTTACTTCATCCAGGAACTTATAAAGAGATTTATACGTTCCTGCTTCATCAGACATCTAAATAAAAAATGACTTCACAACCAAGAAAAATTACTGAATATGTCCTGACCATATTTGAAATATTTATAGCGAGCATCGCAGATGCGAGCCCTACGGCATTGTGCATGTTTTGAGATGTGCCAGAAATATACTGACGATAAAACCGGAACAGGTTTACTTTTACGGAGTGAAAAAAATAATAGGCACGGAGCAAGTAAAACAATCAACCCTCTGGGCTTATGAAAAAAACATCAAAGTATGTTATGCAAAAATATAAAAATTGAAATTCATAAACAGTGATAAAACCCTTATTCACAAACTTGTTTATTTTTACGCACAGATTTTTATTTAAACACCCTTCGGTCTTTTCCGCTGAAAAACGATTTTCCGGAAATTACCGAGCTAGCTTTTGGCAACATTGTCCCATTGACTAGTCTATACCAAATGCATGATACTGCAGGGCTGTCAAGTTTTGATGAGCTGCTCGCGTGAGATTTGCCCAAAAATTGAAAGATCAAGGGAAAAAATTAAAAGATCAAAGGAATTTGCCGAGAAATTGCTGACTAGATGCGTGAGTCTCACGCAAGTTGCGTGACACTTGACAGGTCTGATACTGACCAAGCTTTGTTAAATTCTAAGTAAGATAAAATAAGATAAAGAAATACATAAATTTACTGAATAAAACCTACTCATAATAATAAATAAAAGGTTCTTACCTGAAAATGAAAGAAGAGTCCCATCCTGTGGGGTTTCACCCACTTTGGCCACTTTCCTCAGTCCCGCATGATATTTTTACTTTACCGTTTTTTCCGCCAGGTTTCTTAATGTACTTTCTGTTACCAATGCTTCAAATAAAACACTGATACTCAGAAAATCTCACAAAACCTGACAGAATCTGAATGTTGTTTTGGTCTGCTGAAGAAGCGCGAAATACTCTGACAAGGAAATGACGTCACGTAATCCATACAATGGATAATTTCGTCCCCACTTAATGTCGTCCCAGAATGTTACAGGATTTATTATTTGCACAAATAATTGAATTTTTAATAAGTAGTTATTGATCCCAGATATTTTAACAACAACTTTCTCAAGTGCATATGATTTGGGTTGGGTGGGGTCAGACTTTGCTACTATTTAATTCCTTTTTTTAAAGTTTCCTCTTTACGTTAAACTTAGCCTGTCGAGCACAGGGGTTTATTTTTTAAAGGTATATAGATTTTCGATGCTCACTAAAAAGGCAGGGCCTTAATCATATTATACATACCATGTTTCAAGTCAAGTAAGGTCTGGAAGTTTATGACTTTGGTATAAACATAGGGTTTTCTTAAATTTCTGCATTTTTTTCATGTGGTGAAAGGTTTTGCTTGTCCGTTTTCTTGCACATCATTCAGACAAACAGTTGTATACAGTAAATACATTACAATGTGGGTGTACTGGTGTCTCAACATTTAGAACGTAAAAGTTTGACAAAAAGGTGTTTTCTTATATATCTCAGAGCCTGAGCCTTTCTCTGTCAACTTTTTCAGTCTAAATATGTGTTGTCAGATCTACAAAATGAGGGTTCTAAAACTACAGGGGAAAGAAACGACACAAGAAGCAGAAATGCATGATAGTACCTGGATCAACAATGTCCGGCCTCATTTTTTTTCTGTATAAACAAAAATATGTACCGGTAATGCAAAAATGTAATATCATTTATTAATACTAACAAAAAATTGTAGGTATTTTAAAGTGTACTTTCACTACATTTTTAGCTGATTTCTTCTAAACGACTTTGCCTATGGCTTTATCTGTATCATATAGATCTACCTTTATGTATATTGGGCATACAATTTAATTAACGGGATTGCAACATTTTCAAATTAATAAGAGTTGTAAATAGTTTAGTATATATGAAATAAGAGTGAAGATTCATTTATCTTTAAGGTAGTACAGTGGTATAACACTGAGCATCTTTTCTGAGCATGTTACCAAATTTTAGCAAAGTCAAAAACATTGCTATTTAACTGTATGAAGATTGTACGTATGATAAATTATTAGAGAAAAAATAAGTTTGAAACAAAACCTAACTGTTATATTCATTTTATAACATTTCCCGTACTTTTTTCAAGGGAGATAATTTGTATGAAATGTGTATGGAAAATTCAGTTTTTCCCATTTATTTTCAGAAAATTAACGGTGACCCCATGATTTTATACCTTATTTTCAAAGAACTAACAAAAATTGATGTTTTGGCAAAATTGAACAAAAATCTATCCCGTGAAATTTGAAAAAAAAATGATTTAAACTATTTTTCCCTATATAATCTATATAAAAATACTCAAATTTGAACTGTTTTTGATCAATTTTCTACAAAAATTAAGCACGGTGACCTATTCTTTTTATTTTATTTTTCAAACATATATACTTAGATACTTCTTATGACCAAATTTTAAAAAATTCTATCCTACCGATTTTTTACCATTGTACTACCTTAAAATGAAAATCTGAAATTGTATCATATAATATTCTAGAATTATTTAAATATTAATATTTCTATATTGATGTATATTACGATTTTACTGACAAAGATATTGTCTGAAAGCTGTATTGAAGGTGTTTTATCTATCGTTTTTTTTTATATAAAAAAAGGAACGACAAAAAGTATGATACAGGTCTAATGACATTTTTTTAGTTTTTGTATCAACAAATTTACATTGTACGATCAACTTAAAAAAAAAAGGGGGATTAAATAAAACATGATATTGTTTTTGGACATCCCTGAAAAAAACCAACAGATATATATATTTATACATAAAGAAAATCGTTAGAGAAATTTAATTGAAATTTTAAATATGTACACGATATTGAAATTTTGGCTTTAAATTTTAAAATGTTTCCTAATTAATCAATTCTCTACCCTCTTTTTGGTCCCGCCATATGTATTAATTGGCCGTGTGGACACCTGGTGATTAGCAAGGTAGCAAGTTTAGGTGATTTATGACAGGAAGATACCACTTTGTTATTTGTCAAACCTTATGAATTAACAACACAGTTGGACGTCTAATGCAGGATACAGTTTTACCTGAAATCTTCAACCTTCCGAAGTCAGCAGCCCAAGGAGATTTGGAACTGGAAAGGTATTTAATAAGATTTCTTCTAACTTCCGTAATGAAGTATTTCTGCTTCATACGTATATATGAAAATGCACATTTTATAAATTGATACTGAAAAGTAGTTTAAATTTTCACATATTGATATAGTCGTGAAGTACCTTACTTTTTAATGACTTCAATAACAGTTTATATTTTCAGTGCATACGCATGAAGAATTCGCATTTGATCAAAATGCATTGCTACATCAAAATACGACAAAATCTTATCTCCTTTGTTTTAAAGACCATTTATTTTTTTTTTATTTATCAACGAATATGACAATTGTACGTTGCATTGTGCATTAAACTGTAGATAGGAAATAATCCAGCAGTTACAACGACGATTAGAACATCGGGGGCAAATTGTTGAAGATGAATTCCATTTCCCTTTTATTTGATAACCGATAACCGGAATGAATATAAGTTAATGGAGCTTTTAGAAGGTGATATGAAATAAAATTTCCCAACATATGTGCGTTTACAGAAGCTTGATTTTGATTAATAATTATATTCATACAAGATTCAAGGTTTCAAGATTTTGTTGATACACTCAGACACAATTAAGGTTCCATGGGGTCAATAATTATATACATAAGTAAGTAATGACAGGATGAATAAGTTGACATAAATTAATACAGAAATCATACCTTATATCAGAGACTATATATATTTAGTCTCTGCTAATATTTACTTTGGTTTACAAACGTGCAACATTGGATAAAAGTTTTACATTACTAAGTAGTAATTATCTTTCAGTTTATTTGATTTAAGATTTGTTTGAAAATTCCTTGGTATATATTTTTTTCTCAGTTGTGCAACCGACTCGTCTCCACAGTTAAAAGATAGTGATATTCGTCACCTTTACCATTTCTACATAAATGACAAAATCTTTCTTCTTTGAATTTTGTTACATCTGCCCGTTTAAATTTGAATTTTCATAGCGCATGTTTCAATATGTATTTTCGTTCTGATTTGGATAATCAAACCATAATCTAACTCTTAACGGGTAATTCTCAATACCGAATTCCGTCTTAAAGATACCATAAAATTCTCTTGAGATGAATTTAAAATATTCGAAAACCTTTTCTGTATAAACTGATCTCTATACGATGTCTTTATACACTGGCGATTTTAATTAATCCTTTGAAACAGGTATAAATTAGCACATGACCGACAGACCGCAACCTGTAAAAATTCCCTCGGTCCTGTAAATTTTTGCAACTTTTGTAACACATTCCAAATAAAATATTTCAAAATCACGCATTCCGTCCCGTTAAAGTCTTAAATACTAAATTCCAAGACTGTTCCATTTTTTTATATTGGAACAAAAAAACGTTAACTGTAAGTTTAATTTATAGTAACATATCAGGAGAAGGGAAATTTACCGGGAAATGCTCGTACTATGTATTTAATTACATCAAATGTAGGCCTAACTCGAATAATTTAAGCCCTATCCGTGTTCGTAAACTTCGGCGGAACAGGTTAATGTAGCGACTGAGAGGAGCGAAATATAACGGCTGTATTTAACGGGTTCTAAATGTAGGCCTGAAAGGGCCTATAAATTCATTATATAAAAGGCATATCAATGCAAACTTTTATTCCCAGGCATATATTTTTTTTTGGAGGGGGGGGGGGCTTGTTAGTTTTAATTGTGCATCCTCACTTTATCAGTGGTGTTTTCTCGGTGAACAAGTTGGTTTCTCTAAAGGCAAGGTCTTTTATACAAGAAGAATAGGGTATCAAATATTATATAGCACTATAAAGGTACATGTATGGTTGCAATAAACGAATTAATAAAGATGCCAAATAACATATTTAAATGGGAGTCCTGGAACTAGTATTTATAAAGAATCGAATTATCCAATTAAACATATGAAATGGCAGAAAATAACAGTGTCGTTCTTGTGAAGATCTAGGATCCTCTCCGGAGATCCTCTCGATTAAACTTTGGTGTTTCTACAGTATATTCAAATATAAATACAAATGACAACAAAGTTCCAGACAATAAATTTTGCTACGCCTGACGCGCGTTTCGTCTATTCAAGACTCATCAGAGACGCTCTACCAAAAATTTTGAAAATGCCAAACACTGTATGAATATGAAGAGCATAGAACAGTATAACCAAAAATACCAAACTGGGGAACCAAATTATAACTAAGATATTCAAAGTATCTTTAGATAGCTGAATTTCTCGAACATTGTTTGATATTATTTTCGAAGCGTTTTATTTATTATTTTGTTTGTAATTTAATAAAATCTGAAGAATGGTGAAAAATAAAAAATCAAACACCACGCGAACAGACTGATATTTGTCACAATAAACAAATTTCCTTATCGAGAGTTATTGACCAGCGGGCGTCCTTTTAACAGAAAGCTGGCCAATTTCAAACTGTTAATTAGTTGACCCGAATTTATCAAATTACCTTCAAATTTCACCTGAATATTCTCAATCATTTGCTATTTAACATGACTAAATAAGATACTGTAAGGTAAGATTTGATATGAAATGTATTAGATTTCCAAGAGGTCTATTTCTTATTAAGTTTGAATTTGGAAAAAAATGTACGATTGACTTTAAACTGTTCCTTTGGAAAAATGTATAATAGAAATGAAAAGAAAAATAGTCTAAACAAAGCAGCAAAATATTCTCTTTCCAACGATGTATATATTCATTATGAAAAAGTTTACTCGCTAGTAATGCAATTAAGTGCCTATTTCAACAGGCCGAATCTAATTTTACAAATTAGCGCGGAGACACTGTTATTTTGGATTAATCGGGGAGACCAATCTCAGGGTGTTATGAAGGTTTTGCCAGCTTCAATATTGTTTTTAATACATGTATGTTGTTTTTAATACATGTGGCTCCAGCAGAGTTAAAAACGACCTGCGACCTGATGGCTTTTTAAGGGCGACTTCCGACCTACACTTCATAAAATCGACCTATGCCAAAAAACGACCTGCGACCTCCAACAAAATATGCCTTTTAAAAGCGACCTTGCGAACAAGTTACAAATAATTACACGACGACGAGGAATGAAAACACTTCGCAATAATTGATTAAAATTGATCACAATTATACTAGTATATTAGAATATACAGGTCTATGATCACAATAAACATATTCTTATCGGGAGTCACCTGATATGGTAGAAATTTCACTTGTGTATTGTGCTTGCCTTATCTACTATTTAACGGTACTAAAATAAGATAGTTCTGAATGGAAATTTCAATAAACTTAAAACATTTCGAAGAGAATGTCCAGATAAAGAATTCCTTTACTTAAACTGGCAACTTTAAACTGTATTCTTTAAAGAAAATGCCTCCCCATAATAGAAAATTAGCCTATCGCATGCAGTTAGATTTTCTTTTTCCAATGATGTATTCTTGTTTGTTTCTTTATATCTAAGTGTGTTAATATACAAAAAATAGGTATCGGAATAATTCATTATTATCTCCAATTAACAGGAAATACTCATACAAAGTGGGTGGTTCAGAAATAAGCTCGAAACACGGTCCCGAATCATTTTTATTGAGTTTCCGAATACCGTAGCAATTGTTTTAGTCACACCTATTACAATATACACAGGATACTCTCCCTTTGATTCTAGGTGAAAAAGAAAACTATCATGACATGTATCATGAACAAGAGACGTTATTTGTTAAAGGCATTTACAGGTCTATGTTAAAGGTGAGTTTGCTTCTTGAATAATATAAGCAGAAGGTATAATACAGGCTCAGCTAGCTTATTTCAGAAGCCAACCAAAGTGTTCAATCGAAGAACCCTCCCGTTTGGTCGAAGAAAATTATAGTAACCTAGTATCTAGTATGATTATGAGTATTAAACTGCCGGGCCCTTGCGTAAGAAAATAAAGGCCCTTCGACTTACCAAAGAAGGGACCAGCCTCATCAATTTACTCCCACAAAACAGGATTAAAAAATCAAAATGTGTGAATCCCCTCCCCCAAAAAGTACTTAGTCTATTTTTCTTTTCAGGAAACAGTGACTATTTTTTTATATGGACCGCAAAAAAAATTGCAGACGTATAATGGTATGATGTTGTCGTCGGTGTCTGTTAACATCAGTGTTTACACAATAACTTTAGTTCAAGTTATCTGATTGCTATGAAATTTGACAATGATGTTCCTTACCATAAAATGATGAATGGGATTGATTTTGGGGGTCCCCCCCCCCATTTTTCGTTTCAAAATTAGGGGCCAAAATTCTACTTTTATGTTTGTTGGCAAGATAACTTAAGTTCTAGTTATCCCATTGATTTGTTATTTGGCAATAATGTTCCTTTCCATAAAAGGATGAATGGGATTGATTTTGGGGTTCCCTCATTTTTTCAAAATTATGGGTCCAAAGGGGAAAAAAATTCAAATATTGTATTTGTTTCCACTATAACTTTAATCCTAGTTTGCCTATTGCTGTGAAATTTGTCAAGCATGTTTCTGACAATAAAAGATTGAACCTGATGAATTTTCGCCCCCCTTTTTTCCCTGTTATTAATTTGGGGTCACAAGGGGCCAAAATCTAAACTTTTTTATTTGTTGTCCGATTTTGAAAATTTTTTTTTGCATGTTTGTTCTTGTCAAATAGCGGATACAAAATTGAGAATTAATTTTTGCTGCCCGTCTTTTTATCCACTGTTACGTTATTAGGGGCCAAAAGGGGCCAAAATCGAAACTTTTTTATTTGTGGTCTAATTTTGAAAATTTATTTGCATGTTAATGTTCTTGTCAAATTGAGAATTTTTTTTGTGACCCCTTTTTTCTCACCTACTATGTAATAAGGGGCCAAAATTGAAACTTTTTTACTCGTTCTAACCTCAACAAAATTGAAAAAATTCCAGTAACCTAAACTCATCAGTCCACAATAGGCTTTTATAATGTGATTTAAAAGTCCACCAAAAGCTGCATGTGTCAAAAACCTTTGTCAGTCAACCATGGGCTACATGTGTCCAGAACAATTGACTATCCATATTGGGCCTGAAACGTACAGGGTTCAACATGTTGCGGTCGTATCATGCTGCGCTCGGCGAAGCTTTTTATTACAGTTTACTTTCCTTTCCAATTACAAATTACAGTGCGGTGACAGCTAAAGCCTAAAAATTTCTCTTTAAATGAAATAAAATTTGATTTAAGTCAATGATTAAACACATGATAAAGCCCTGCCTTCTATAAAGCAGGCATCTATACTGAATGATTCAAATCAAGCTACCCCCTCACCCCCCCTCTTGGCATTTGCATTCTTGAGAAAATACATTGGATCAATAATTATTAAGACTTGAATAATTTGAGCAATTGCCAAATATTGTCCTACAACCTTTGGCAGGGATAACACAACCCCTTTACCTATTCCATACATACTTTCTCTGTCAGAGAATTGCCCACTATAGCAGAAAAAAACCAAATCCGTCTTTTCACCCTGGTACATGTTTGCCACTATTCACGTTTGTCCTGAGTCTGTTTGCTGCTATCTAAGGTCCATTCGCCCTATATATAGCTTTGGCAAGGGAGGGTAACTGCATATTTTCCAGTACAGATGGGCGGCCCAGAAATTTTGTACCCACCCCATAATTGTATATATGCATGTTAAAAAAGACACCCATTCATATATTTTTAATACATTTTGAATTACATTTTTCATGTTTTTAGATATTCTATTAATATTTTGTAGATATTCTTTCAAAAATCAAAGTTTGAATGGAAAAAGTTATTAAATGCCTGTACAATCAGGGTCTGAAGGAGGCAAAATCATGCTTGATCACTCTTTTTATACGGCCGCAAATTTTTTGCGATCATATAATGTAATTGTGATGTTTGTTGTCGTCATAAACATAACCATTAACTTACCTATGATAAACTTATTATGAGCTATCACGGACATAAACTACCTATATTCTTCACTCTGCTAATATTTGGTATATGAATACTGGTTATGGTCTGTCTTTCTGGGAAAGTAGGGAGGTTTCTGACTATCCAATATTTTGTCTGGATTGGTTTCCAGAGCATAACTTTTGAACACCTTGATGAATTTTCATGAAACACAATTTGAGTCTTCAATACATTGTAATATGAAGTTAAGGAAGAAATATGTGAATTTTTGTTTCAAAATGTCATCTCAGAGGTTACAATTATAAAAATCTGCCAGGCGGGGGACTTTGAGCCCTCTTGTTTTTATTATTTTTTTATGTATTATGAATTTAAACAAACTAGTGACATTATTGATGGTCATCCATTACATTGCGCCTCTCTTTTATTCAGATAAAGAAACACGAAGAACAAGATGAAAAAACTACAAGTTTGAAATGAGAACAGAATAGGTATAATATTTTCGTTTCAAAATTAGGGGCCAAAATGCTACTTTTATGTTTGTTGGCAAGATAACTTAAGTTCTAGTTATCCCATTGATTTGTTATTTGGCAATAATGTTCCTTTCCATAAAAGGATGAATGGGATTGATTTTGGGGTCCCCCCTTTTTTGTTTAGATATTAGGGACCAAAAAGGGACCAAAAATGCTACTATTTTGTTTATTCCCACAAACATGACAATAACTTTTGTTCTTGTTTACCAAATGCTGTGAAATTTAACAATAATGTTTCATAGCATAAAATGTTGAATGGGATTGATTTTGGGGGTTCCTCCTTTATTTGTTTAGACATTACAATTTAGTCTTAAGGCAGTTTTAGCAATCCTTGTTATGTTATTGTATGTAACAAAAAGAGTAACAAGTGCCAACATAAATGACCTTTAATCCTGATTTTAAAAATCAAAGTTATTGAATCATGATGGCTTTTTTCCAACCCTTATTTAATGTTATTACAGGAAAATGTTGCATTGAAAAAAGAAAAGATGGTCTTTGGCAAACTGTTACACATTCTCAACATGGCTGAAGAAAGCTGTCACAAAGTGAGACTGACAAGTCTGAATTGATAAAAGAAAGCTTGATGTGAGTACTATTTAGCTGATCTGACCCAAAGGGTTGTACAAGATACATGTACTGCAATCACTTTTCATTTGTTGTCCTTCTGTTTAATTTCAAAATCTTCACAGAGACCACTGGTATGAAGTAAAAATAGTATGGATGTCTTTTTCAAGCTATTAAAAAACTGAAGTATTTACAACTTTACAATTATTAAATGTTATTGCCATGGTGTTGCTTGGGACATTAGGTTTCAGGAGAATAATCTTAATAATTAGGGCCCCGCAACTTTGTTGCGGACGCCCTATAGTAATCAGTCTGTCCGTCCGTGCGTCCGTCCGTCCATAACAAATTCAGTTTTCCGGACTTTTTTTCTAAACGCTTATAGATAATGAACTGATTTTTGGTATGTGAGTTTACCTTGATGAGTTACAGATCAAGTTTGAGTTTCGTGCCAGTCCACAATTTTTTATGGGAGTTATGGCCCTTTGAACTTTGAAAATTCACTAAAATTTCAGTTTTCCGCACTTTTTTTCTAAACGCTAATAGATAATGAACTGATTTTTGGTATGTGAGTTTACCTTGATGAGTTACAGATCAAGTTCGAGTTATGTGCCGGTCCACAAATTTTTATGGGAGTTATGGCCCTTTGAACTTAGAAAATTCACTAAAATTTCAGTTTTCCGCACTTTTTTTCTAAACACTTATAGATAATGAATTGATTTTTGGTATGTGAGTTTACCTTGATGAGTTACAGATCAAGTTTGAGTTTGTGCCGGTCCACAAATTTTTATGGGAGTTATGGTACTTTGAACTTTGAAAATTCATTAAAATTTCAGTTTTCCGCACTTTTTTTCTAAACGCTTATAGATAATGAACTGGTTTTTGGTATGTGAGTTTACCTTGATGAGTTACAGATCAAGTTTTAGTTTCGTGCTAGTCCACAATTTTTTATGGGAGTTATGGCCCTTTGAAATTTGAAAATTCAATAAAATTTTTATGGGAGCTATTGCACTTTGAAGTTAGAAAATCCATTGCAATTTTATTTTCTACACTTTTTTATTGTTCCTTGTAGATAATAAACTGATCAAGTTTAGGTATTCATTTGTTTGACAAATTGTTACCAGTGACTGAAATATGAGGCCGGTAGCGGGGCCCTTGGAGATGGCTATCATCTCCCTGGTATCTAGTTATCCTGATTATAGTTTAATTGATTGATTGTGATGAAACTTTTCTTTGCCATCTACCAAAAATCTATCAAAGATAGGAAAATTCATGCATGAAATAGAAAATTAATCAGAGCTCAGAGTGAAGATACACATTTCTGTAAACTTCAAAGCAGAAATCTACAACCTTTGTAAGACATGATAATGTAAGAGTTATTTTAAAGTCAAATATCATAATAAGAATAAAACTCAAAATTTGCAGGGGGGCCTGGGTGGACGAGTGGTTTAAGGCGCTGGTTTAAATACCACACTATTGATCAATAGCCGATCACCTCTCAGCCGGTGTTCTAGTCCCGTTTGTATTTAACAAGAAAGGGACTTCCCCAACTGTATGTGATTAGGTTTATCAGTTACCTGCCCAAGGTGGGTGCGGGGGTTGGTGGTTTCTTCCGGGCACTCAGGTTTCCTCCACCATTAAAACTGACCGCCCTACATGAACCAGGTGCCTCAATAAAGGGCGTTAAACACCAACACACACACACAAACTAAATTTGCAGATGCAAATAATAATCATATACATGAAGTTTTCCTTTGAAGTCATGTGAATGATTCAGGATTCTACAAGTAGTTTTATATAATGTGTATGAGTATGATGTGTATACCCATGTTTATGTATATTTTTTCTGTTTGCATTTTTATAATTTGAGTTCAAACCAACAAAACATGACAGCTATTACCATCACTTGGCAAATTTCTTCTATAAATTTTAGATTTTGATATGTAACATATTTAATTGTAGAACCTCTTTTAAAGTACATTTTGTATGATACATAATACATATATGTAACATAATACTTAAAGTGGTCACTGTTCACCTTTAAACATCATCTGACCCAAAGGGTCATTTAAGCTATTGCCATCACTTGGTGTCTTTTGGTCTATCTGTCCTCTTATAAACTTTTATCTCTTAAATTGTCAAAATAGTCAGGTGAGAGATTTAGGCTCATGGGAGCCTCTTGTTGCAATCATTAGTAGATCTATGCAATGCTGATTGATGTCACAGACAACAGCTTATTTATAACAAACAATGTCAATTCATTTTTGTCTCGCCTGCGACGAATAGTCGCGGAAGGCGAGACATAGGTATTACTTTCCGGCGACGGCGGCGGCGTAAACTTTTTTGTAAGACTTTTATGGACGATGAATTGCTTGAAAAGTATAATAGCTAGGCATCTGATATTTGGTATACAGACAGTTGAGGGTATGGTCTACGCAACTGTCGCCATGCCGTTTGACCCTGACCCCATTTTCACGCTCCAGTGATTCTGTGAACTTAGGTTTTTTTTCAGGCCATAAACATTTTTGTAAGACTTTTGTGGACGATCAATTGCTTGAAAAGTATAATAGCTAGGCATCTGATATTTGGTATACAGACAGTTGAGGGTATGGTCTACGCAACTGTCGCCATGCCGTTTGACCCTGACCCCATTTTCACGCTCCAGTGATTCTGTGAACTTAGGTTTTTTTTCAGGCCATAAACATTTTTGTAAGACTTTTGTGGACGATCAATTGCTTGAAAAGTATAATAGCTAGGCATCTGATATTTGGTATACAGACAGTTGAGGGTATGGTCTACGCAACTGTTGCCATGCCATGTGACCCTGACCCCATTTTTACGCTCCAGTGATTCTGTGAACTTAGGTCTTTTTTACAGGCCATAAACATTTTTGTAAGACTTTTGTGGACAATGAATTGCTGGAAAAGTATATTAGCTAGGCATCTGATATTTGGTATACAGACAGATCAGGTTATGGTCTACACAAGTGTCACCATGCCATGTGACCCTGACCCCATTTCTACGCTCCAGTGACTCTGTGAACTTGGGTCTTTTTTCAGGCCGTAAACTTTTTTATAAGACTTTTGTGGACGATGAATAGCTGGAAAGTTATATTAGCTAGGCATCTGATATTAGGTATACAGACAGTTTAGGTTATGGTCTACGCAACTGTTACCATGTTGCGTGACCCTGACCCCATTTTTACGCTCTAGTGACTCTGTGAACTTAGGTCTTTTTCAGGCCGAAAAACTTTTGTAAGACTTTTGTGGACGATGAATTGCTGGAAAGTTATAATAGCTTAGCATCTGATATTGGGTAAACAGACAGTTGCGGTTATGGACAAAGCAACTGTCACCATGCCATGTGACCATGACCCCATTTTTACGCTCTAGTGACTCTGTGAACTTAGGTCTTTTTTTCAGACAGAAAACTTTTTGTAATACGATTGCTTGAATAGTATAATAACTAGGCATCTGTTATTAGGTATACAGACACTTTTTGTGTTTATATCAAGAAATGAAAGCTTAAGTAGTTGATTTTAGTGATGGTGCCGGCAGGCGAGACATACTTTTAGTGGCCACACTTGTTATACTTGTTTATGTATTCTAATTTATCTATTGTATTATAATGTGTAATAAAACTATGTTTTTTTCAGGTTTGAATATGAGGACAGTTCCACCATGAACATGATGATGTGGATCGCAAAGACACAGTGATTAAAATGCAGAATAGTTTAGAATAAGTTCAGAATAGATGGACCTATGCAGATAAAATTGACCTTGATTTTATGTTATATATCCCATCTCTGTTATTTATCTGTTTCAATTGTATACAAGTGAAGTTTTTGCAAGCTTTTTATCATCATGATTTTGATATTTTCAACGATTAAAAATGAAGCAAATGAAAAAAATGTTTATTAAAAGAACAAGATTACTGTAATTGGATATTGCATGCTTCTATGTATATTTTTATGTCGGTTTTGAATAAATAAGATATTTGAAATTGATTTCTCCTTGAAAATGTTAAATAACTTCCTGAATTTCTTGCATTTTAAAATATCCCATGGGAGAAATGATTCTCCCATTGGACAATAAAATAATCCCATGGGACAACAAAAATCCCATGGAAGAAAAATATATCCTGTGGAAGAAATAAGAATCCCATGGGAGAAAAAAAATCCCATGGGAGAAATAAAAATCCCATGGGAGAAAAAAAAATCCCATGGGAGAAAAAAAATCCCATGGGAGAAATAAATCCCATGGGACCTAAAATAATCCCATGGGATTTGTAAAAAATCCCATGGGATATCGCATAATCCCATGGGATTTAAGTGAATCCCATGGGATAAAAAAATCCCATGCACCTTTGATTCCTCATAACTTTTTATTTTCAGGCACAGTAGTAAAAAGAAAAACATTTTAAGAAATCCCATGTAAAGACGAACACAGCGGTTACTTATATGACCTAATTTACAAAATTTGAAGCGGCGCAAGATTTGCAAATCAGTGTTTTGCAAATTAAATTTGTCTTGTGTTTTCTATAGATGTTATTAAAATTCTCTTCCTGGTTGAAGAAGGAATTCTACATTGCAATTAAAAATCCGTCTTAAAATCCACTTAAGGTTAGGTAAAGATGTTTCTTTGGCAAATCAAAGAATTATTTCTTTGATAATTTTGATTTAAACTACATACAAGATGTCATTACGTTTGTCAACTTTGTTTTTCCTTTGTTCAGATATCTGATGTACTAGACTTAGTACATATTTTTTCTGTATGACAATTTTTAGTTCGTATAAGCAAAAGCATTGCATACTTCCCTTAAAATAAGTAGTAAATGCAAAATTGTAACGGAAACAGGAGATGAGACTTTAAAATGTACGAACAAGCTTACATTTTTATCATAAGACCGAAATCTTTCAACTTTTTAATAATTTAAAACTACGAAAATACTTCATTAAAAATACTACAACAACTTTACTATCCTTTTATGGCCCTGTCACACTATAACGTTTTAGCCAACGTGTGCCGACGTTTTAGAATATATTTTCAACATGCTGGTGTGCGTTGCGTAAGTTTTGTAAACGTTATGAACACGCTAAAAACTCGTTAGCGAACGTCAGCGTGCGTTGGTGAACGTCGAGTGCGTCGCAAATTTTTCAACATGCTTAAAATTTCCAACGTTCGCCAACGTGTTAGAAATAAATTATTCGAACGCTAGGCATAATTTAGAAGGACGTTATACACACGGCGATGTACGCTATGTGGCCGTTGTGAGCACGTTGAAATGCGTTTGACGAACGCTAAGCTAAATGGAAACGAACGTGTCTAGCGATAATGTAGCGCACGTCTAGCGTCAGTCTAACGACCAAGAAACCCATTCAACGTGTTTAAAACGTGTACAGAGCGCACAGAGCGTCATTGTAACGAACGATTAGCATATCATAAATTGAATTACAAGGGGGAAAGTCAATTTCTAAAGCTTCAAATACTATAAATTCAAACCTGAAAAAAAAAATCTTGAATTTAACAAGGATAACTTAAATAGTTGGGAATTGAAAGTAATTCTTGCAAATTGTAATACACCTGTCGTGTTTTCGGTGGACATTTTTGGTAGAAACATACTCACATACAACGAGTAACGACAGTCTAAGTTCAATACTCATTTGAAATAATGTGTTTATTTAATATTCAATAAGCACACGCGTTTTTCTCTATTAAGGACATCCGTCATGCTGTCTGCGATCATTTAGGATTGGTCAAGTGCTATAAAAAGGATGCTAGACAAACTCTACAGACCGGTATTTCTAACATGTATATACTCATTTGAGATTTTGAGAGTTTATTAACAAGCGCATGCATTCCCCTCTGTATATTTTTGACATATCAAAATATAAAATCTACACTATATTATATTCTTTTAGACTGAGTGCAAAAATCATCACTATTGGTTAAAAAACGGCTTATTAATAAGTTCATATTACCAGAACGCTGAAAACCAATATTTTTATAACGAAACTAAATTCACATGATGTATTTATAATTATTAATTAATACAGCAATACACTTAAGGCTGTCAAGTGACCAAAAACAGCTAAAAATGCATAAAAACGAGTGCCAATGTCGAAAACACATTGAAACTTGTGTTTAATAGTTTCATTTAATGAACTTGAATCAAAATAAATTAATTTAAGGAAAAATAAAACAACCATTCCTTTATAAATAAAATTTTCAAGTAAAACAAGGGAGATAATCCACTTCAAAAATGACAAAAAAATTACAAAGATTTGTATTGTAGACAGAAAAATAAGCTGGTGACCCCCAGTTTTTATTGTTTTATTTCAAAATAAAGTGTATTTCATTGATTTTTATCAAATAAAAATAAAATTTAAATTCGTGGATTTTTTCTGCGACAAGATTTTATGCTAATTATTTGGTTTTTCCTATATAATCTATAGTAATTTGGGAAAACTTTGAGCCTAGATTTTGAGAAAACAAGCCTGGAAAGGGGGTCCAATATTTTTACACAAGATATAGTATATACCTAATATTAATATATAAAAAAATTGGACATTTTAGATTCGGCATTATTTTTTGGGTCAGGTGTCCTCACTAATCTTAAGCCAGATAATAGATCTATTTTGGCTATTGTGAAATAATACTAAAGAAAAGAACAGAAATCCTAGGTCTCCCCACCGAGAGAAAAAAATATAAGACTAACGCTATGAACGCGTTCTGCAGTCGTCACAAATGCGCTAGGCAAACGTCTTGAGTACCCCGGACAAACGCCATATATAAGTTTTGAATAAGTTTGTAGTTAGTCTGACGCTTTGTGGTCGTTCATCGATATATTTTTTGAAACTTTTTACAGCGACTGCCAACGTATTCCAACGTTTTAGAACATTATTCGAACGTTCGGCACACGTTGGCTAAAACGTTATAGTGTTACAGGGCCATTAACTGTGAGGATGAAAATGCAACTTTATAAAATAGCAATAGCCTTATTCCGACTGCTACAAAAAGGTTACAGGCCGCGTTTCATATTTTCTTCTAAAATCTCTTTGAATCTATTCTTTATAATATGCTTTAAACGTTTGAATAGAGCGATTCTGAAGATTCATAAAAAAATTAATGAAGGATATAACATAACGGCCATCCAGAATCGCTTTAGAACAATTTGGTATATCCCGGATTTCTACTTTCAATTGTTTCAAGTGAAATTAAAAAAAAACCTAAGTTACACCACGAGGTCTTTATGAAAATGCCCATAGTTGCTCTAGTAGCATGCATCACAAAACAGCAATTGCAAATGTCAGATGTTACTGACTAAGGGATTAGGTTTGAAACATACCATCTCAATTAGGACTTTCAGTAAACACGCATACAATAAAGTTTAAAGTAATTTTCTAGTTATCCTTTTCCGATAATGAAACTAGAAAAATAGAATGAAACATTTGGAAAATTAAAGCTATATTCTACTGATATTAGGACTAATAACACCAACATGACTATGAAAACATCATTCAAGTAAATTCAAAAGAAAACAAAACTATTGGCTGATTGTTTAATTTATAGGCAGTCTTCAGACCAAGAACTTTTACAAATGTCGCACTCTGTATACGGAAAAGACCCTACATTGTACTTCAGCATTCGAGGAAAATAATATTTCCCGAGTGAGTGATTTTGTGTTGAACGCACCAGAACCACTAAATAAGTAATAATAGGTCGATTAATACGATAACGTTGATGATAAATACATGAAATGATGATGAGAAAGAGAAAAGCTGCTTTTGAAGATCATTTGGAAAGGAGGGCGTGGGTAGGGGCAAAAACTAACCATAAGTGTTGCACAAAGTGGTCCTTTACGTGACTTAAGAATAGCACTCTTCACAACAACTGGCCCACTGGTCAGCGGTAAGGTTTAAGTATTATTTCCTGACAGCCCCTGCACGTGAGGACCACTAAATCTAGCTCAAATCGCTCTTTTAAACTAAATGAACTTAAGGTTTAAGTAAGCAACAACTTTATTCTATCTCAAACATTTCTCATTCTATAGGACAAAACATGAATAAACGCTATCTTTTACTTTAAAAGGACCAAAACCCCTATAGAGGGTCATCTAAAAACCTAGAAACAATGAAGACTCTTTTACTACACTTACTTTTGAATCTGAAGAGCCTCATATTCTTTCTTTGGTGAGTGATAATGCATTTTTATGGCCCGACCACGTATGTGGATCGGACATATAGTTTTACCCTTGTCCGTCCGTCCGTCCGTCCGTCCGTCCGTACGTCCGTCCGTAACACTTTGGTTAAGTTCTTGGTTAAGGTCCATTACTTGGATACTAGATGTTGTGGGTCAATGATATTTCACCACCAGATGGGTCTTTGGTAGGGCTACACCACCCACTAGAAATTAGGACACTGTGACCTATATTTTATGCATGAATGACTTCGGTTAAGTTCTTGGTTAAGGTTCATAACTTGGATACTAGATGTTTGGGGTCAATGATATTTCACCACCAGATGGGTCTTGGGTAGGGCTACACCACCCACTAGAAATTAGGTCACTGTGACCTATATTTTATGCATGAACGACTTTGGTTAAGTTCTTGGTTAAGGTCCATAACTTGGATACTAGATGTTGGGGGTCAATGATATTTCACTACTAGATGTGTCTTAGGTCAGGTGACACCATCCACTAGAAATTAGGTCACTGTGACCTATATTTTACACATGAATGACTTTGGTTAAGTTCTTGGTTAAGGTCCATATCTCAGATACTACATGTTGATGGTCAATGGTATTTCACCACTAGATGTGTCTTGGGTAACATGACACCACCCAATAAAAATTAGGTCACTGTGATCTATATTTTATGCATGAATGACTTAGGTTAAGTTCTTGGTTAAAGTCCATAACTTGGATACTAGATGTTGGGGGTCAATGATATTTCACCACTAGATGTGTCTTGGGTAAGGTGACACCATCCACTAGAAATTAGGTCACTGTGACCTATATTTTACGCATGAATGACTTTGGTTAAGTTCTTGGTTAAGGTCCATATTTTGAATACTACATGTTAGGGGTCAATAATATTTTACTACTCGATGAGTCTTGGTACATGGCACCACCCACCAGAAATAAGGTCACAGGACCTATATTTTACACATGAACACTCTTGATCAATTTCTTGGTAAAGGTCCATATCCCAGGTAATACACATTTAGGGTCAATGATATTTCAAGAACGGGAGGGCCATCCTGTGGCTCATAGACACATTATCTAGTTATGTTCTATCTTAGGCAACAGTGGCCATGTTTTTATAGAATTTTTTCAAAATGAGGATCATTTAGTACCAACTTGTCATAAATCATTCATGCAAAGTTTCAGTCAGATTGGCTCAGTGGTTTCAGAGGTTAAGATTTTTGAATTTGTTTATGGACAACGACGACACATAGTGATAGCATGCACATAACTTCACATGGCCTTTGGCAAGGTGAGATAAAAGTTAACCCTTTTGTTTGAATGTTGAAATGATTGCATGAAAGATGTAACTGATTTGGTATACGAAGTATTTATTCGTGATCTTTGAATTGTAAAAACATATTTATCTGATAGATATTTGCATTACCGGAAATTTTTGAATTTTCTCAACATGAATTGATACACCAGAGAGCTACTGTGTTTTCATTATTATTAGAATTATCCGTGGGGTATCAATTTTCGTGGTTTTTTGTGGGTGGCCTTGACCCACGACATTTGATACCCCACGAAAAGGAAATGTAACATTGGTATGTATGTTGCAGACTTCAGAACCACGAATTTAAGAATTCAAGAACTGATCATGCATGGTTTGTATTGACAAATAGCAAACACCCTGTTAGTATTATTTGACAATGATATCAATGTTGTAACACCTACAACTGAGTTATTTTTGGATGCTTTGGAAGAACAAAACTAAGCAGATTTTAACAAAATAGATGATGTGCATGCAATATGTTTGAAAATTATATTCAATATTATATGCATCAAAACTAATGTTTGTCTCATGTCTAAAAGTCAATTAGTGACAGACTATCAGTTTTATGTTATGGTTCGAAGATTATCACTTGTCATATTACAATCAGATGCTCAAGGTAACATTACATAACATTTCTTATTTCTCATCTGCTGTTGGAGGATAAAATCTTTTATGTGTAATAGAATTAAGTCAAGCTTGACATATGATATTAGCAGACTCCGAATGCCTCACCGAGAGGATCCCGAGCAGAGAATACTCCATTTCCAGAGTAAGGCTTGTCTAAAAAAGTCGATTTAAGAGAACCCAGAATACTTGTCTAACGTCGAGTCAAGCCGATTCGCCTTCGGTTTGGATATGTACATAACTTGTCGAATGGGGCCGTTAGGCGATAATATTAAAAAATTGGCCGCAAATCATTGATACATCGTTAAGTAAAAATGTCACCCTCCTTGCAAAAAAATCAATTTCTATTATGTTAATTTGGACAAAAAATTCCAACAAATGACACAGAAACTGGTGACACAAAAAGACAAATATAGTTAAGAATTACAACCAGTCCTATTTGGAAGAAGAATTTTAGTAAAGATAGGGATAAACCTCATTGGACAATGTCTGGAAATGGCTATCGGTTAGATATACTTTGATATATAAACGAAAAGTTATTGAATGTTGTAAACATGAAATAATCTTTATTTTTTGAATTTTTTATCAAATAACGAAATTAACGTTTTTCGTTATACACATACATTTGTATATACAAAATTACTTTAAAAACTATTTCAATACACTTTCTTGGCCTTAGAATGTTTATACCCATATTTCGATATGTTGTCTCTTTGACATACATGTGCAGCAATAACTCTTGGTTAGAGTAATAAATTATAGTGGATACGAACTTTATTTTAATATGACTTTATATAAGCTGCATATGGAAGCCCATTAGTGCCAAATAAGACTGAAACATTTTTTATTTATCAGTAGACCGCCACTTAATAAATGGCGGCCGCCAGATAATTATCTGGCGGCCGCGACTAACTATCTAGCAGCCGCCACTTATTATATGGCGACCGCCACTTATTAACTGGCAGCCGCCACATAAAATTATCTGGCGGCCGCCACTTATTAAATGGCGACCGCCACATAATTATATGGCGGCCGCCACTTATTATTTGGCGGCCACTACATAATTTATCTGGCGGCCGCCACTTAATTTATCTCGCGGCCGCCATTTAATTAAGTGGCGGTCGCCAGTTAATAAGTGGCGGTCGCCATATAATAAGTGGCGACCGCTAGATAGTAAGTCGCGGCCGCCAAATAATTAACTGGCGATCGCCATTTATTAAGTGGCGGTCGCCATATAATAAGTGGCGGCCGCCAGAAAATAAAGTGGCGGCCGCCAGATAAATTAAGTGGCGGCCGCCAGATAAATTATGTAGCGGCCGCCAAACAATAAGTGGCGGCCGCCATATAATTATGTGGCGGTCGCCATATAATAAGTGGCGGCCGCCAGATAATTAAGTGGCGACCGCCAGATAAATTAAGTGGCGGCCGCCAGATAATTTTATGTGGCGGCCGCCAGTCAATAAGTGGCGGTCGCCATATAATAAGTGGCGACCGCTAGATAGTAAGTCGCGGCCGCCAAATAATTAACTGGCGATCGCCATTTATTAAGTGGCGGTTTCCTGATAAATAAAAATGTTTCAGTCTTATTTGGCACTAATGGGCTTCCATAGCTGCATGCATTTATAATCATGAATATTGAGCAAAAAGTGAGAGAAATAAAAACATTTTCATATTTGTTTCTTGTTTACAATTTGTCATGTGTATATAATTTCAGAAATGTTATGACAATGGTGAAATTTCTTGTCCAAATGGAAGCATTTCCCCTATAAAGAAAAGAGGATGCGGAGAATGCCGATAAATTACCAGAAAAAAATTAAAGGTATGGGCGGCCGGATGAGAAGACAGGAACGTATAAAGAGACTCCTTGAGAAGGGTAGTTTAACTCCCTATCACGGATAAACTTATGGATATATATTGGATAAAACACATCAGAACATCTCTTACCACCCCAATTGATGAGTAGTTTGTCTGATTGGGATCTGATAATAAGGTCAGGTACTTCATGCTTGAAACCTTCAAAACATAAACGCTCTTTCTTTAACACCTTTGAATCCATTTACATAAGGAATCTTGTATATCTTAATAGACTGATTGATTGCTGGGTTTAATATGCAGTCGATAGTATTTCTGTCATAATCAGGACAAGTACCAATTGAAACAACAAATTAAATTTATCAGACCCACCTTGGACACAACACTCATAACACAGACCCGTGTATTAAAAACAAACGGGTCAATACACGACCAAAAATCCGGAAAACATGGATCAAACTCACAAGTCAGGCCAAGATGAGACCAGTTTCTGCTGAAGTTGAGACAAATATGGGAGAATAAAAACTAAATGAATTATTGGATTCATTTATTTTGTGTGAAATCCGGAAAACATGGAACCAATTTTCGTGGTTTCGTGAAAAAGTATCAGTTCGTGGATTCTTAAATTCGTAGTTCTTTAGTCTGTAGCAAACACACCAATCTTAAATTTACTTTTCGTGGGATATCAAATTTTCGTGGTTCAAGGCTACCCACGAAAACCACAAAATTTGATATCCCTCTAATAATAATGAAACCACAGAAAGAAAAAGAGCAAATCGAAGAAGCTGTTACTCAAAACATTACATTAGCACAAGATAAACAGAAATATTATTTTGACAACGTACACAAATGTTGGCAACAGCATTTTGCAAAACAATCAGAAAGATATTACTCAAGAATTTTAGACGCAAACATGTCGTAAAAGCTATAAAACAATCGCGTTACAGAGGACAATAATTAGACTATGTCATTGCCAAGAGCTATACGAAAAGAAAAGATTTGCTACAAGATTAAGAGAACTCGAAACAAATTTGGCGATACAATTAAAGGTCCTTAAAGATATGAAATTAAAGTGATGTAAAGTTGAGCAAAGAGACAAACAAAAGCGAATATGGAAATGAAAGGTAGAAATTGAAAAGTCTGATCCAGACAAAAAGAACAGCTGTTAAGTATTGGAAATTAACAATCAAAGTGATTATGAACAAGTCAAATTCTAAATTCTGATGGAATCAATCTTTATGACCCCTCGATAGTTTTCTCTCCATTTTTATCAAAACCCACAAATGATGGAAAACATGTCCAGTGATACCACCAATGAGAAAAAAGGGAGGCATTCTTGTGTCTATGAAAACTATTTTGAGTAGAACTAACTTTAGATTATGAAGACAAAATTATGTGAACAATGTGTGCATAAAGGTCTTAAGTTTGCATATTTAATATAAAACATTAATTTGGCAACCTCGTGATACATTCTACATATATCACTTTACTTTGGGTTGGTTACCAAAAGTAATGGTGTAACTTATCCATTTAAAGGTTATTTTGAAAAACTTAAAATTGCTCACATTATTTTATCTTCATAATCTAAAGTTAGTTCTATGGTATCAATTATAACCCGTGTTGGTTTCGAGTGGCGAATAAACCAAAACCAGCACTAAGCTTGTCGGTAAAATAACACTTAAGAGCGCTCAGAAACTTGACATCTGATCTGGCCACTTTGCTCACAAAGCGACAGGAATGTGTGCCCAAGGTGTTTTAATGGGACAGCCCTGTCATAATGAACACCGGGGGTCGTCAGACTATAATGCGGAAAACCTGACCGCAAATCACAGTGGTGCCCCGTGTTGGTAAAAATGTCACGTTCCTCGCACGTTAAAGAACCCTACTGCAGGTCTTGGTAAGAGTAGGACCCGTAGGATACCCATGCAGGGGACTTAATTTCCCGTCCCTATCCATCACTCCTTTTTCCAGTGGTAGTCAAAACTCTCCTTCCCTGTTGACCTTGTGTCCTCCTTTTCTTCATTGTATCATCTTTTTCATGTTCATCTCCATGATAAAGTCGAAATCGCCATTTTTTGGAGTTAAGCTTTTTAAGCAATATTTTGCTAATCAAGGTATTAATCATCATTGTTATATGAACTATATTATCATTCGTCAGTAATATGCAAATTTTTATAAGAAAAAAAACGCTATATAAAGAAATGCATTGTAAATTTAGTCATCATTGTAAACTTAATTTATCATACATTTAGCTTTGATACTTTTAAATTTGTACGTGTGTAACAGCCGTAAATTTACAAGCCATATCTTAAAAAGGGACTGTTTTCCATATCAAGCCCTCGCGTGCACAAAAGTGGGCAAATATGGCCATATCAAGACCTCGCGTGCACAAAAGTGGGCTAATATGCAATATCAAGGTCTAGAGCCTAACTTTGAAATTTGGCGTCACAGTATATTTATATCTTTATTTTGTTTGCTGAAAACTGATGTATGATAAAAAGTTTATGACACAGGGTTTTCCATATCAGGTCCCATATCATTCCTCGACCCATATTAGGTCTCGGCTATCGCCTCGACCTAATATGGGAGTCTCAGAATGATATGGGACTTGATATTGAAAACCCTGTGTAATAATCTATACATATTTGGCCTCTGTATACCATTCTTTATATAAATCCATATAAAGGACTCCCCGGGAGGGAAAGGACTTTAAATAGATTTGGACATTTTAAACACGTTTAGTTTGTCTCAGACATGATGTCATAGATAAATCAAGTCATGGACAAAATGTATACTAATTAAATTTGTCCAGTTGACATGTTTAAATGGGATGTTGGTATCCAACCCAAAGAGATATATGTAGAATGTATCCTTAGGCTATCAAATTGATAATATCTTATATTAACTATGCAAACTGGAGACCGACCTTAACTCCTGAAGTTTAGAGGGGCTTACACAGTTACTTAATGCGCGATGATTTAAGATGTTTAATATTTTTCTTACCAAAAGAAAGATAACTCAAATCACGATTTTTACTTTTATCTACTGTTTTTCAGTGTCCTGCCTCGAAAAAAAAATCCGGATAATCTAACATGTGGTTTATTTATATGTGTGACTTGCTAGATCATAACCAGAACAGTGGATGTTTCTATCCACCTCTATGTAAAAAAAATAGCCTTTAAAAATTATCAAACTGTTTTATGTTTCTTATCCCAATAAAATACCATTTTATTTAGATCTCACCATCATTTCATGTTACACCATTTCATGGTTATCGCCTTGATATAATCTATATACTATATATTAATCAAAGAAAAACACACTCTCTCACTCACTGCACTTACTGGATGAAAGGTTAAAACTAAACTGAAAATATAAATATATTTATTGAATTAGCTATCTAATTCTTTATACATGTGTTGATTGCAAGAAATACTGATGCTTGTTATTTCTTCATATTTTTTGAAGATGTCGATATTTTTTTTTAATTCTTTAAATCGATCATTGGTCATAAAACCAAGAATGTCTTTCATTTATCAAACGTATCAAAAGTCTAGAGTTAACAAGAGGCTCCTGAATTACACAGATACATATATTTGTAGATATTATTGTGCTTAACCATATGCGATTTAAATTTATGAAATATCTTGGTTAGTTTTCAAGATATTTGGCTTAATAAGTGCAAATTTGGCAAAAATGAGGAAAAAGAACAATAACTCCCACATCAGCAGTCAGATCTTTTCCGAAATTCAGGACAGGTAGATCTTAATATGCTGATCACTTTTGATTCTTGCACAATTTGATATCTGAAACCAGTTTTGAATTATTAGCAAAAAAATGAAATTTGCCCCTATGTTCTATTTTTAGCCATGGTGGCCATGTTTTTTTACGAATCAAAAATCTGAACAATAGAGTTGTAGCATATAAGCTATCAAACAGTGCGCCATGTTAAGATGCAGTTGGTCTTACTGTTTCAGACAAGTCAGGGGAAAAGTAATGAACAATGGTAAATATTGACGCTTTAAGGGCCATAACTCCTAAAAGAAATGGTTCTACAGCTTTGACCTAATTACATGAATTGTAGATCTTGATGTGTTTAATCATATGCAATTTGAATTTTTGAAATATCTTGTCTAGTTTTCAAGATATAGGGCTAAATAAGTGAAAAATTTTGAAAAAAATCCAGAAAAAGGGCAATAACTCCTATGTCGTTTGATGGATCTTCTTGAAAATTTCAGAGCAGGTAGATCTTGAGATGCTTATCACTTTTGTCTCTCATCTTAATTTTGATATCTGTTACCGTTTTTGAGTTATTTGCAAAAAAACTGTAATTTGACCCCTATGTTCTATTTTAAGCCATGGAGGCCATATTTTTTGACGAATCAAAAATCCGAACGACAGAATTGTAGCATTAATGCTATTAAACAATTGTGCCAAGTTTGGTTGAAGTTGGATGTATGGTGTCAGATAACTTAATCTTTGAAATTCAGGGTAAAAGTAATGAAAAATGGTAAATTTTGACGCTTTAAGGGCCATTACTCCTAAAAGAAATGAATCTACAGCTTTGACCAAATTACATGAAATGTAGATCTTGATGTGCTTAATCATATGCAATTTGAATTTATAAAATATCGTGTATAGTTTTCAAGATATAGGGCTAAATAAGTGCAAAATTTGAAAAAAAAATCCAGAAAAAGGGCAATAACTCCTACATCCGTTGTTGTATCTTCTTGAAAATTTCTGGGCAGGTAGATCTTGAGGTGCTGATCACTTTTACCCAATGTCAGAATTTTGATATCTGTAACCGTTTTCGAGTTATTTGCAAAAAACTGCAATTTACCCCTATGTTCTATTTTTAGCCATGGCGGCCATGTTTTTCAACGCATCAAAAATCCCCACGCTAGTTTTATACTACCTATGCTAATTAACAACTGTGCCAAATTTAAAAGTCATTGGACTTATGGTGTTAGAGGAGTTAACGTTTGAAAAATGTTAACGACGACGGACGACGGACGACGACGGACGCCAAGTGATGGCAATAGCTCACCTGGACCTTCGGTCCAGGTGAGCTAAAAATGACAATATCAGTGAATCTATGCATATAACTTAATATTTTTAATAAACATTAACTTCATATACAAGTATAGAATGCATTCCTGTTGCTTTATCTGCAATCATCTTTGGCATTTTTACAACTCTCCCCTCTTGCTTGATAGTGGGGGTACATATTGATAGGGATGCCTGACTGTTACATCTTTAGGCATCCATCGCTAATCCGAAACGTTCCATTGGGTGCCAAAATGCCCGCAGCACAGCAAAGTTAGCCGTAACTGAAGAGGCGACTCAGGGTCTTGGGATTTTTACATTTCGTAAGTGCTCAGCACACAGGGCGAAAAAGTATTGTACCCTAGTTGGCACTTGTCCGCTGGGAGAGTTCCAAGCTTCATCATTTAAAAGATACTTTTGTGGAACGCCAATAAGTACAGCACGTAGGTTACCAGCCTATAAAGCAACCCAAGGTTCATAAACTGGTTGGTCTTTGGGCTGTGCACTATTCCGACGTCAGACAGAGTCCCAAGACCTTTTGTCGCCTCTTTCGACAAGCTAGGCTTTGCTACAGGCATATTCGCAAATGCAAATTTAATGTTCTTGCTATTTGCAAATCGCACAAATGGTTTGTTATAAGTACTATACACAAAATGTTGTCTAACATTGCCCTTAAATAAACTTAAAAGTGTTGCTAGGGAGTAAGACAAGTCATTTGCGTTTTGTTTGTTAGTTAATCTGCTAGTGGGGAAACATTCTCGAAAGATAAAAGCTTCGGGTAAAAAAGATGCTTATGAGTTGAGGAATTTTCATTAAATGAATTTCAATTTAATACCTTCAGACAAATAAAGATTCATTTAACTTCAAACATATTGCAATATGTGTATATAACAATTCTGTATTTAGGTATATTGTTATTTTACTTAATATCATCATTTCCCTGCGTCTAGACAGGTGTAACAAGTTATTAATTTTTCTTTGACAAAACAGATATTCTGTCATTATTTTTAGTAGTCGGTTATATCATAAGCATGATATGACAAATTCAGTTTTGTTTAAAGAAGCTTAATGTGTTTTTTTTGTTTTTTTTTTATCTCAAGCATTTCTCCTTTCATGTGATCTATAGAATAAGTAGTTTTTTAAAAAAGACCGCCTCTATAATTGTATTACTTATAAAGTGGGTAAGAATGATATGTCGTTTTAAAATAAATAAATTTTCAAAATATTTAATGTATATGAAGTTGATATAATGGGGGGGGGGGGTCCATAATGGATGTATCTTTAAACGCGAAATTCTCTTTTTTTAATACAATTAAATAAATATCAAAGTCGAATATAAGCCATTTCTTTATTAGATTTAGACGTCCTAATTTTAATTGTTATTTTTTAAGTATCAGCAGTATAAGTCTGGTGTTAAAATAACACACAAAATACTCGATACAGACGGCGAAAAGTATAGTAGCATGTACATTCCAATTTCCTTGAGCTAAGCGCATCAAAAATTATCTTTGTATTCCATAACGTTTATAATATTCGATAAACAGGAGGATGATACACCCTTGCAACGCTATATAGGTTAATTGTCCCCCGCCGCAACGCGGAGCGGGGACATAGAAATGCCGGGCGTCCGTCCGTCCATCCGTCCGTCCGTCCGTCCGTCCGTCACACTCTTTGTAAGTGCTCTCAAGGCTACAATTTTTTTTGGATTTTCATGAAATTCATTCCAAATGTTCATATCACTAATACCTTGGACAAATCGAAAATCAGCATTTTTCGACAATTTTTGTAGGAGTTATGGGACTTTGACCATAAAAACGACTAATTTTTTTGCTAAACAGACCTTGTAAGCGCTCTCATCCCTACAGATGTTGACAGATTTTCATGAAATTTATACCAAATGTTTATATCACTAATACTTTGGTCAAGTTCAACAATAAGCATTTTTCAATAATTTTTGTAGGAGTTAGGGGACTTCGAAAATAAAAACGACTTTGTTTTTTTTTGTAAAACATACCTTGTAAGCGCTCTCATCCCTACAGATGTTGACGGATTTTCTTGAAATTTATACCAAATGTATAAACCACTAATAACTTGGTCAAGTTCGATAATCAGCAATTTTTGATAATTCTTGTAGGAGTTAGGGGACTTTGACCATATAAACGACTCTGTTTTTTTTGTAAAACAGACCTTGAAAGCGCTCTCATCCCTACAGATATTGACGGATTTTCATGAAATTCATACCAAATGTTTAAACCACTAATACCTTGGTCAAGTTTAAAAATCAGATGTGTTCGATTATTTTTGCTACACCGGCGGGGGACCCTGGAATTCCATTCTTGTTTATAAAAGCGATGAACATGAAAAGGATGATAAAATGAACATAAAATGATGAGAAATATGATGGATGGGTTGGGAACAAAGGAACAGTCATTTTGAAGACCACAAGAAAAGGGCAGATGTGGATATTTTACAGTAAAATAGAAAGGTGCAAACGTACAGAGTACCAAATTACTTAGGAAACTTTGTTTAGGTTGAACATGAATATTTCGATAAAATGCCGTAAGTAAGTAGCAAGTAATTGGAAAGTTTGAAAATTTGAAATCCAAAAATTTTAACAGAGAATGCGTTATTTTTTAATATAAATTAAAGATCGAGTCTTTAACCAACAGTAACAAAGAAGTTTCTTTTTACATGTAAGTTATTAAACGATATAGAAAATATGAAATAAGAATCTTTCAACAGACAAATTAAATCTTTTAAATTATTATACCCTGTTTTACAATCTGTTGCAGTGAATTTTGACCAAAGATGGTGCATAAACAATTATTTACTCAATTGTATCTCATTTGCTTGAAATTACTTAATCTATGCTTACGAAATCTATTTCAGAACAGTGAAATTGATAAAGCAATAGGTATCTCTATACAATTATCATATTTTGATTCCCAGGACATGAGTTATACATGTAGATTGATTGATTGCTGATTGTTATAATGACTATTCGATAGTATTTAGGTCATAATCAAGGACAAGAACAAATTGAAGTAAAACATTCAAAGATTTGGTAGTGTAGACCAATAAAGGACACAGCATTCATAACACAGACCATTTAAAGCCTTGCGGAAAAGGCGTACGTACGACCACATATCAGAAGGAAAATTAACCAAACTAACAAGACAGGCCAACATACCCTCTACGAACCCTAGGCCAATGCATCAAGAAAGTGACGCTTCATTCTTATTATATAATATGCTAGGTAGTAATAATGTGTACATTTCAGTGGGTAAAATCAATGATCTGTACTTGCTTAATAAAGTAAAAATAATGGTCCTACCTATATTTGTAGATTGTGTTCAGAATTGCAAGCAGGTTTTCAGATCTAAAAACTAGAAGATTCGTGCATATTTTGCAACCTGTAGGCTTGTAAAATTAGAATCTCGTTAAATGTTTTAAAATATCAATCTTTATTCAGTCCTAATTAGGAAAGATTAGAAATATAGTCACAAGCAGATTAGCATCTCTAATTTGTATTGGATGAGTGATGACAGGTTATAAATTAATCTTCAATCAAGTTATCCGGGTTGCATGTTGTAATCAGGAAATGCACCATATATCAAAGTGATATTTATTGTGAACATTTATTCTAATTAAACAAATCAGCAAGAGTCCATAGGAAATTTTACTTCATGTTTGAAAAAAAAAAAATGGAAATTCAGATTTCGGTTGTTAATTATTATTCCATATTTAATCTTCCGGAGCAACTGAGTTCACTCTCGTTACGATTTGAGTTTGCGTTGTTGATTTCTGTTCGTTTGATGTTGCGTTTTTGTTTTTTCGTAATGTTCGTTCGTGTTTACTGGTTATGTCGTTGGCCATTCGGACTTTTGACACTCGAATTCTTTGCTTCTTTGTATGTGATACAAGATTTACTTTTCGAGAATAAGTGTGTCAATTAAAGTTATTATGCTAAAATGCTTCATAAACAAACAATTTTAAGTTTTTCATAGTCATAGAAACTTCGAATTGGTTTGCCAGGCTGCTCCGATCCGCGTAACATGAAACACAGGGAAAACATATCTAATGCAAAATGTTTAAAATATATTGTAAGAACCCCGTCGGGTAGTGGGTCTATTATTGTGCTTCTTGTTTAAGTACATATGCTTAATTTTCCAAACCTACAAATCTCCTCTCTTTCCATTGTTCTTAAAATTTCATGTTGCTTTATTTCCAATCCCACCCCTATATTTCTAATTATCAGCCTTTCATGTTAACTATAATATTCCTTCAAGTAACTGTTCCTTTGTTTTCAATATAAGTCCTATATTTTATATAAAACACAAGTTTCTTTCTTGTATTGCTTATGTTCGATTTCTTCGGTGCTGGATCTGGCTCTCCTGTTCGAACTAATATGGTTTGAGAACTTTTTGTTCAAAACTTTTTGGTTTTTTTTTCCCAAAGTTTTAGTTCAGTTAGTAGCATTTTAAATTCATCAATGACATATTTCAACTTTTTGGGATAAAAAAAGAACTGAAACTAAGGACGTCAAACCCCCAGCGTTGCTCCACTTTTGAAGTCTTACGAGTTTCTTTAAGATCATTTCTTTTCATAATTGCGAAATGTCCTATACAATTTGCGTGATTTCATAGAAGCTTATTTAGAAGCTGAGACTTATATTCCTTCATGGTTATAGTAATAATTAGCACGACCGCTTTCTATAATGAAAATTTACGTTACCCTTTGGAAGTGTAATGACGTACATACTACTTTAGAAAGCTGCGACAATCATTTATATAGGGAATTTAAACTTTGGTTTAGACTATAAAATTGATTTCTAAAAAAATGTTAGTATTTCATGTTGAAAATTGAAAAAAAATGTATTGTTTTAACACACAAGTTTTTGAAATCATGTGTCACTTATTACGGTTAATTTTGTTTAAGTTGAAGTAAAATATTTCGAAGAGTAGCCACAAGTCCGGTGCATGTAATTGGAAACACCTTGAAATTTGAAAACCAATACTCATAATCAAAAGTTACAAAGAAGTAACTATTTACATGAAAGCATTTAAACAATTTTGAATATATAAGATAAAGAACATTTCCACAGATAAATGTGAAAAACGGCTTGTATTTGTCCTCCTGGTTCACCGTGATCTTCGAGACAGTGGTTTTTCTTCCCGCTTTGGAATTAGATTTTTTGTATTTTAAAACCACTGCTGGTGGACCAAAGGTCCCTGAGGATAATCAAAAGCATAGTCGTCAGACTTGTCAGACACGAATTTACCAATAAATTAAATTTCAATACTGTTTTGTCGTTGAAATTGTCAATTTAAAAATTCAAAATTGTTTAAAACAACAGATTTCTTTGCTTGTACTCCACATGGTCGCTATCCTCTGTGCTAGATCATGCTTACCTGTTCGAACTTTTTTGGTTGCGAGTACATTTGTACTTTTCGTTCAACACTTTTGACCTTCAAAAGTTTTCATTCAAATGCTGCTAATGAAAGGTTATTCCTTGAAATAACTTTTAACCAAATTACCCGTTTTGGTAATAATATTATGAAACCACTGGGTCGATAACCGTTGCTGATGGACCAGAGGTCTCCGACGGAAATAACAAGCCTGGTCGTCAGACTTGTCTTGAACGAATTAGCCAATAAATTTTAATACTTGTTTGTCGTTGAACTTTTCGATTGCAAAAACTCAAAATTATTTAAAACATCAATTCTCTTTCTTTGTACTGCAATTGGTCAATATCCTCAGTGCTGGGTTTGGCTTACAACATGTTACTGTTCCAACGTTTTAGGTTTCGAGTACAGTTTATGCATTTTTGTTCAATATGTTCTTGACCTTCCAATGTTTTGATTCAAATGCTGCTGATGAGAAGTTACCACTTGAATTATGCATATACAGCATAAACAAATTACCCGTCTTAAACACGTTTTTGGTATTTGTGTTTTTATATACAGGAGTGGTTTTACAAATACAACATATTGCAAGGTGTAGTGGTTAACGCATCGGGCTACTTACATCAAGGTTCGTGGTTCGATTCCCATTTAAGGTGAAAATTTCATGGACTGATTTTCCGACTCATTCTCTAAGCACCATTTGCAAGGATGGTCTCAAGAAACAATTGTAGTTCTTCGAAAAGTACGAGAATAGGTTGTCCCCTGTATGGGGAGAGCAATACCATTCGCAGGTTAAAGACTCCTTCGTAGAATACAATAAGAGCAGTCTCAATGGGGCCGCTACAAAAGCCACACTTGAAAACTGCTAGCTGGAGAAGAATTTATAGAAGCATTAAATTTGTTTCACCAGGGATAAAGTATGTTTTAATTAAAAATACAAAAGTACCAAGGATGGTGCAAAAACAAATGAGCTTGTATATGATAAGCAAATTCAATGGTCCCTATTCTGTTCTTGCTAACTTAAGTAAAAATGGTACCACCTATATTTGCAGATTGTGATCAGAATTGAAAGCAGACTTTCAGATCTAAATAAACGGCATGAGACTGGCTAGAAGATCGTGCAGAGTTTGCAACCTGTATGTTTATAGTAAGCAAATCTCGTTTAATATTGTAAAATATCAAGTATTTAGATAAAGATAATAAATGAAGTAACAAACGGATTAGCATCTCTATTTTTTAACGATGGACGATGGACGATTATTATTTAATCTTTTTAAAAAAAATTATCCGGTTTGCTTGTTGTAATCAGGATATGCACCATATAAAACAAAGTGATATTTTTTGTGAACTTTTATTCAAATAAAACAAATCAGTATATTAAGTCCAAAGAAAATTTTAATTTCTTCTTTATAAAAATGGAACTTCAGATTTCGTTATTTAATATTTTTCTAATCTAATACAAGTTGCTCTTTCGAGAATAAGCGCTTCAATTAAAGTTATGTTAAAAATCATTGATCGACAGACAAGATTCGAAACGTGTTCCATAAAAAAAAATGGAATAAGTTTGATTTGCTGGCAAAATTTTAGTATCTTGTAAACAAAGTTAAAAACAGGGATAATACCAATTATATTGTAAGAACACCGTCAGATATTAGGTCTATTGCCGACTACATATGCTTTATTTTCCGACCTCATTGTCCTTACATTTACTGTTGTTTGTTCCAAACCCTTTCCTGTATTTCTAATTATCATCTATTCGTGTCTATTTCAACGCCCCTTCTTTTGTTTCCTATTTCATCCCTATATTCCTAATCATCATGATTTTATGTGCATTTCACCATTCTTTCATGTTCATTTCACCATCCTTTCATGTTCATTTCACCATTCTTTCATGTTAATTTCACCATCCGTTCATGTTCATTTCGCCCTTCTTTCATGTTCATTTCACCATCCTTTCATGTTCATTTCACCATCCTTTCATATTCATTTCACCATCCTTTCATGTTCATTTCACCATCCTTTCATGTTCATTTCACCATCCGTTCATGTTCATTTCACCATCCTTTCATGTTCATTTCACCATCCTTTCATGTTCATTTCACCATCCTTTCATGTTTATTTCACCATTATTTCATGTTCATTTCACCATCCTTTCATGTTCATTTCACCATCCTTTCATGTTCATTTCACCATCCTTTCATGTTTATTTCACCATCCTTTCATGTTCATTTCACCATCCTTTCATGTTTATTTCACCATTATTTCATGTTCATTTCATCACCCTTCTCATGCTCGCCGCCCTTGTATAGTCCACTTGAATTTCAAAAGATAAAATTCTTAATAACGCAAATTAATTTCTTGTGTGCATTCGAAATAACGGGTCTGTTTAAAGGATAGCAAAAATATCTACGACAAACAAACGTCCGCACATTTTCAGAAACCCAAATTTGGCTTTTATCGTTGATTTCATCATGTTTTCTATTAAATAACTATATATAACTCGTTTGAAGGCCCAAATAAAAAGTCTCTTGTCATATTAACATGGCTTTTCTTCAATTACTTTTCTCATTTCTTTCTGCTATCTTATTCACTTTTTTTGGCTTGATATTTGAATAAACCTTGTTGTATATCAATATAGTCACCAATAACATTTTTATCAATCAAATGAAAGGTTTTCTGTCTTTTTCATATCTATATTTTTATGATTGACAGCTGATATCATTGACATATGTAACCTTTTTGAATAAAAAAGATCTGAAACTATAGGAACGTCACAGAATGCTTAGTGAGATTCCTCTTTTAAAGTCTTGTTTCTTTAAGATAACTTCTTTTCATTCCTGCGCGATGTCCTACACAATCTGCGTGATTTCATTAAAAGCTTATTAAAAGAAAAGACTTATTTCCCATAATGGTTATAAAAAATAGCACGACCGCCTTCTATAATGACACATTACGTTACGCTTTGGAAGTGTATTGACGTACATACTATTTTAGAAAACTCCAATAACCCCCGCCGCTTATCATTTATATGGGGGAATTTTGAATTGTGGTTTAGACTATAAAATTGATTTATAAGAAAATGTTAGTATTTTCTCATTGAAGATTGAAAACTTCCACTTTGTTTGATATACTTGAAGTACTTAAAATTATAAGATACTTTTAAAGTATAATATTTCGTGGGGAACCAATTTTCGTGGGTGAGATAAACCATGAAATTTGATTCCCAGCGAATGATAACTTTTTGCAATTATTTCCTCAAAGAATTTCACAAAAACATTATTCCACACAAGGTATTTCCAATCTACGAAAATTGACGCCCACGAATTGGTGTAATCTCACAGTCATGGCAGTGCTATTTTATTTTCTAAATTAAAGTCATTCAAAATTATTTTTTATATCTTTCCTACTATGTTTTCTTCTATCCTCTGGCGATTTTTTCCGTTAGCCATTGGTGGAATTGTAAACCATTATTTACGTTTTCTCGAATTGATAATTGCCTGTGGCTAAATACTGGTCAATACTAAATGTATTGTCAGTGTCCTTCTTAAAGCTCTATATATTCTACACACATATAACAACAGAACAAGAGGTGACCAAAACGTGTCCGGAATGTAAATATAGAAAAAAAATCTGTCTTATTGACACCCGATTTGGTACATTTATGTCAAAGACTAGGCCGTTCCACTGATGGCACACCGATGTAAAGCATTATCCTGATCGTCAAAGTTGTGTTTAACGATGCTTTTCCAACACAAAAAATATTGTTTTGATAAAAATTGTTCAAAGCAAAAAGATATACAAGTATCCATTGATGAATATGTTTTTATTTAGTACTTCTCTTTTAATACTTTTTGGTTTCTTTTTTCTGCTATTGCTGAACATAAATTGTTGCTTACATGTTTATAATTCTAAAATAACCAGCTCAAAGGAGACAAAATAATCTGATGACATCCATTTTTAGTACTATATTTTGTAATCAAAATGTCAATTTCCGTTTATGGCGGACCAGAGGTCTTGCAGTAAAATCGTTGGCAGCAGTGGAAAAGACCAGTTAGATTATGTACGTCACTATACCGCAATGTGTTTAATTTACAAGATTGTTAATGACAGCTTAATAGTATATTCCTTGTCACTCCTATGCAAGATTATTACAAGTAAGATATATTAAATTAAAAAGAGCAGTCATTATAGTTGACAATATTACACCAATACCTAGGATAGAGCATTATTTATAAGGCGTTGTCCAGACAGCTGCCTATTAAATCTATTTTAATTGATGTATCAAAGGTTTAGGCTTTGCAATGACAGTAAATGTAATGGGTAATATATGAATATCATGTAAGGGGTGGTAAATAAGCTGGATATTATGGGTGAGTTTATAGATTCGAAATTTCACGTAACATTTAGTCAACTACATTCCCTTTAAGGGGAGGGAAGTGTTGAGTACTAATGTACCTAATTAATATGACGTTGTTTATAAAATGAATGTTAAGTAGTAGTGAGGCATATGGGTGATAAAATTAACACGAAATTATGATTAATACAAAGACATTTGGAAGAAGTTTCAACAGCCAGTGGAAAATTGAAGAATGGGTTAAGTCAGGCAATGATGATTCAATGGATCTGCAAGTCCTACCCATATCTTTTAACTTACGAAAGACATGGCATTGTTCCTATTCCGTGCATTAAGGTTTGCGGTCAGGTTTCCTGAATTATAGCGTGATGACCCCGGCATACAAAATGACATGTGTATCTTGTTAAATGCCAAGAACACACATCCCAGTTGCTTTCTTTACAAGAAATCTGACCCATCGTCAGTTTAAAGGGTACATTTTTAGAGTATCTCTACAAATAAGCTTAATTTACACTTCACTTCTGTGGTCTGTTGTGCCATTTTGTATAAATGTGTCTACAAGCTGGATATTTCATTATTGTGGATATTTGCTTGATGCTTTATAAAGGTGTTTTAATAAGCTTAATATTTTATACTATAAGGATAATCAAATTAATATATTTAATGTCAAAGTTTAGGTTAATAAAAGCAAAATAGTCAAACTTTCAAATAAAGTAGTGCACCACATGGGCTAAATTTTCCGCCCCTACCAAGCTTTCCCCTTTTTCAGTTGTCTTCAAAATTCAGAGTTACTTTGTTTCCCACCCCATCCCCATTTTGCTCTCTCATGGTGTCTAGGTCAAACCAGGATGTATCATTGTATTTTTGACTGATAAGGGTTGAGGGTATGAGTTGGTTCGCTTTTTCATGCATGACTTACATGGGTCTGTGTTATGAGTGCTGTTTCCTGGTTGGGTCTACACAATTCAATTAGATGTTTCAACTAGTTCTTGTCCTGAATATGACTGAAATACTGTTGACTGGACACAAAACAAACAACCAAACAAATTCAAATATTCGTCCATTTTAAACGTGAAATTGATAACAGGTACTAAACATCATAGCAAAGTGCATCCAATGCATTTAAGTTTATTCATTTTTGGGTTTACTTAAATTTGTTACGTTCATTTATAATGATAAATAGTAAATGATATTTTTACTGTTTTACTTTATCCATTACTTTATCCCAAGTCAAAATGGCTTTACGATTAAGATATTAGAAACCTAATAAATGAGATACCTTAGGCAAAAAGCAAGAACACTATATATGTTAGAGTATTTCTTGTCGAACCAATGAATTATGTTGCAAAAAAACTAAAGGAAATGTTTGTAACAAAATAGACTTAAGACTTAGTACAGTTATACAGTGGATAACTATCAAAATCGTGTAAAACCAGAAAACCACTCTCAATTATTTTTTTAATCTTACTTCAACCGTTTATTATGGAAAGCGATAGGTATCTTCATACTTCGGACTTCGGAGTTCAGATTTCGGACTTCTGAATTCAATAATTCAGACTTCCTAGTTCAGACTTCAGAATTCAGGGTTCAATATTCTCACTTCAGACTTTTGATAAGTATATATAGGCACCATTTCTCACTTCAGACTTCAAATTAAAAAATTGGAAATTTTACAGGGAGGAAAGGGATAAATTATTCAACGAATGTTTTGCTAACAGATTTACACAGCAGGAAATGTGGAATGCGCTGATGCGTCGAAATATTCGAATTCGCCTTTCTCATTTGAAAAGGGTCATAAAAACTAGACCTGAAAAGACGAAATTACGTGTCAGTAGCTGACATTGTCGAACTACAAATAATTCAAAACTTTGGCAATGTAGCACAAAACGCTATGTGGAAAAGATAACAAGTGTTAAACAATATAAGGTAAGTTTTATTTAATATGTCAAGTGTAGTTAAAATTGAGTTTCCCGATTTTATCAATAAGTTATATCGAAACTGCATGGTATGAATAACTATTTATAATCATTATGACTTTTATCCCATATGAAGCATCCAAATTTTTGTATGTCCTTACGTTTATTAAATGTTTGCTTTCGCTTTCGACTTCTATATATCTGATAGTATAATAAGTAAATTATATAATTAACTTATCAAAAATATGTTTGTATGTTTTTTACAAATTCATAATCATTACATTATGACCACATTGCAAATTTTCCTGTATATCTTTTCATCATGGTCGTCAGTTCATCTAGCCCCTTTAGACCTTGCTATAATGACTTTTATACATACAAAAATATGCATAATTTTACAGCGGCATATAGCCGAAAGAATAAATCTTTAGTAACCTCCTTGAGCAATAATGCAAGAAGACTTAAAGGCAGAGATTTTCTCTGTACTCAGTTGCTTAAGCCACCGGTTGTTTATTTGTTTTTACCTTTATATTTTGATTTTGTATACCATATAGCATATACATAACAAGAACCGACCAGTCATTTGTTATAAATGTATCTTCTTATACAGCACACGGTGTGTGTATCGGTCTTTGTAAATTATCATGGTCTGCTTTTACCATAATTTTATGAAATTTCAACCAAAAAATAAAATCACAGTACATGTTTTTTTTTATTTCTTAGGACAAGAAGAGGCGATGTGCGCCTGGTGATGCACAAGTGGACCCACGTGGCACATTGCTACGAAAGGCAAATCGTCTTGTCAGAAGACAATACAGTTGCCAGGGCCTGACTTTGTATGGCATATAGACGGAATTGACAAGTTGAAATCGTTTCAGTATCCGCGGTGCAATTGAAGGATATTCCAGAAAAATCATATGATTAAGAGTAGGAAAAACTAACAATAACCCTACTATCATAGCAAATTACTTTCTTGATACATGTAGTATTGACAGACTTTGATTTGTACCTCAGTGTGTAAGGTCCGATTTTGGAACAGAAAATGTAATTGCAAAAGATCTTCAGATATATTTTTAGATCTAATGATGGTAACATTCGATTTAATAGTTTTATGCAAGGTAAAAGCACATCAAATCAACGAATAGAGGCTTTTTGGAGTCTTCTTCGCAGAATGTTTGCAAACAGTTTGATGAATTTATCTAAATATCCGAAGAAATCAAACACCTGATGAGAAACCAAAAATTATGTATCAATGGCCTCAACTGCTCGGCGCTCTGGAAATGAAACATTTAGTAGATGCAAGATGTACAGATTTGTAAATAGCTCTACATAATTAATAGTTTAAGGAGAGGGTGCAGTTACGAGTTTTTCAATTTGGTAAATTTAATAGATTCAAATGCCATCAAGCAAGTCGTAGACACTCTCGAAAGCGCGCTGGATATGTATGGTCATATTTTAGACTAATAAATGTAAACGATAACTAATTCTTAAGTAATTTCTTTATTGAGTTTTGATATTGTAATCAGCTACATGTACTTGATTTTTAAAAATAATTGACTTATCTTAAAAATAGAAAGACATGAGATAAATTAATCCTGAGGGCCTTAAACTTGGAATTGAACGTAGTTGCTGAGAAAATTGTAAAGAAAGGATTTGTTACGATGGATAGTGCCAAAACGGTTACTTATAAATATAAAATTTATACTATTTTAAAAATCCAATAATTTCTCGTACTTTTTAGCCCGCCTGGACCAAAGGTGAGCTATTGCAGCTACTTGGCGTCCGTCGTCGTTGTCGTCTGTCGTCCGTTAACAATTTAAACAAATTCTTCTCCTCTGAAACTACTTAACAGAATTAAATGAAACTTGGTATGATTGATCCTTGAAATGTCCTGTACAAACTTTATGTTTTGATTTTTGATCAATCAAGAAAACATGGCCGTCGTTACTAAAAATAGACTGGGGATGGGTAAAAAAACTGTTTTTAGATTGTAGATAAAAAAGTACAAGAGAGAGAAAATCTGAAGCAAACTTTCATCTTCAAAATCAAAAGTTCTGCAAAAGTAAAGTCTCCATCTAGTTAAAGTTCTTAGATGACCTCTGAATAATAGCGTTTTTCATGTTTCTTGCTTGTAGAATGAAACCTAGTGCAGTTAAAAAAAGCTACTGCTTGCTTAGATGTTGATCCCATTAAGCTCAACAACAGTCCCTATTTATAGGGTTCGTCCCCTTTATTGTAAAAATAGTGATTTTGTCTCCCCTTCCCAGAAAGGGGATGTCAGTTCTTCCATTCTTCTTCTAATACAAAACTTGTCCGTGCAATAACTTTTTGATCATTTGGCATAGAGATTTAATATTTAAGCTAACCATAAAGCAATGTGTCGCGTACCAGGATGACCTCATATGACCTTGATCTTTGACCTCAAGGTCAAATAACTGTTCATTTTACATTTAATTCTTGCTCGGGACAGAATTGTTTTTCCTTTGGTGAAGAGCTTTGATATTTGACATGATGATGTATCAACATGAGACAATGTATCGCGTGACCTTCATATGAACTTGACGTTTTACCACAAGGTAAAATACTAGTAACTCATAATTTTGCATTAAAGTCTTGTCCGGGACGTAACTTTTATATCCTTTAGCATAGATCTTTAATTTGATATTGACATGAGGATGTATCAACATGAGAGAATGTGGCGCGTACCTAGGCCCTCAAGTTCAAATTACTGTTAATATTACATGCAATTCTTAACCAGGTCATATTTCTTATCCTTTGATATAGAGCTTTTGATATTTAACAATAGGCTGTATTACCATAAGTTGATGTGTCGCATAGGAGAATGATCTACATATGACCTAGATCTTTCGCCTCATGTTCAAATTACTGCTAATTTACAACAACTCCTGTTCTTTGGTATAAAACATTGATATTTTTATAAATTCCCCCTGACTTATTAGTAATGAAATTTAGATGAGTCAAATCAACTGAACTTTTATTTGCCCCCACAGATAAAAACATGCACCTTGTTAGACTATAGAAGTTTGTGCACTTAAACAGGTTCCACCAGTTTTTCATGCTTTGGCATATAAAATAAAAACTATTGAGAACAGCTGTTGCTTTTGCAAAAATGTTCAGCTTATTTTATAGCGCTACAAAAATCTTTATCTAATCATAGTTGTCAGATAATCCCATATAGCGGCTACATCCCCTCTAAGGTAAAAACAGAGATTTTACACGACTACAAAAAATATGTTGTCGTATCATGGTATCATGATGTCATCGTCGATGTCTGTTTAACATTATTGTTTCATTAAATTCTGTTCAGTAGTTTCAGGGGAGGAGATTTTTGAAAATTTGTTAACGGACGACGAATGATGACGAAATATAAAATAATGAGATGTGGAATAAGTGTACGCGACACAGCCCACAATTAAATGGCAATTTTGAAAAACCACAATGGACAACCGCCAGCAGCCTTCAACAAGGCCATTTGGCACTGCTCGCGGTTCTGCAATTATTCCTCATTTTCTTTATCTTTTGTGTAAAAATTGCAAAAATTCCGACAAAGCATCAAATTGAATCAATGAAATAAGGGGGTCACCGTGCAAATAAAAAAAATGAAATTAAAAAAAACTGTCGGAATTTTTGCAATTTTTACACAAAAGATAAAGAAAATGAGGATTTCAATGTAAAACACGGCATACAGAAAGAACTGAACAATAGAATTTCTTCAAATTTGCACAGAAGGCGTGATGTTTAATGTAATCAGTGACGATGCTACAGACATTGGAAGGATTTACCGACACAATACAACTGCGTGAAAAAGATGCGCAAATTTAGACCAGCGAGCCTCCTTTGATGAAAGCTTCATGAAAACAGGAGTTATGGAAAAGGCATGGGTACCCCTTGTCATCCAATGACAAAGTCCCGGTTTGGCTAAGGGAAACCCAAAAAATCAATTTGACGGACTTTTAAATTAGAAGATTATGTCATCGAGATTTTGTAAATTTCAGGAAATCCATCAAGGGATCTAGGAGACGTTACGAAATGGCAGGATGGACGGACACCAGGGTAGGAAATTTGCTGAAAAGGGAACCTGTCCTGAATTAAAATTCAACTTTTATTTAATATATAACCAGTCAAACCTTTAGGAATTTTTGCCTGCCTGTCAAAAAGTGATCAGTCTTGGACTGGCGGTTGGGCTATCCTTTCCCACACTGACGCACACCCCTATCACTATATACCGGCCCCTAACTTTTCAAGCGGGAGGTATAATGAGTAATGCTGTGGAAACAAGATTGCTACATATAGCCAATGTCTCCACTACCATTAAAGTTAAAAGTTTACTAAAATCTATTAAATAAATACGCTGATGCAATAAGATCAACTACATATCATGGACAAACAATCCTACAAAATTTCACCAAAATCTCTCTCATAGAAGTTGTGCCCACAATGTGTTCCTATGACCTAAAATGAACAAAGTTGATGCTGTGTGAAACTCCAAATCTTTACAAACAAATCTACACAATTTCATCAAAATGCATTGAGCTGCCTCAGAAGAGTTGTCCTCACAAAGAATACCTTTGACCTAAACCTTGATGAACGAAGTCAATAAAGTCCCACAACTCCTACAACCTTTGTTGAATTAAAATGTCATTGCAATATGACCAGATTTTAATTTCATTTCTGTATCACTTGCAGTTACTGAGATATGGACCTTAAAAATCTTTAACCGGAGTTATGCATGAGGAAAATATAGGCCAAGGTGAACCTATTTTGGTACGAATGCTGAGTACCATCAAGATGTACTCACTGATTCTATAGCATTCCTCCATCACCGGGCATCACTGGCAGTTGCTGAAATATGCATCTTGATTAAAACTTTAACCTGAGTCATTCATGCGGAAAAGGTAGGTCAAGGTCACCTTATTTTGGTACTGATGCTGACTATTACCAAAGATGTACCCATGCAAAGAAATCCAACGTAAATATTCCGGTCTGCAGATAATGAGCCATGTAATTTTTAAACGACCATTGCAAGAAGCTGATGCTTTAAATCAAATTAAATACGACATTTTTAACCACCTGTTAAATTACAACAACGGGGGACTTTTGATCTTAAACCGGAGGACTTTTCTTAGCATGCATGGAATAAATATTACCCTTTTATAATTTGTGGTTCCAAAGTTACAAATACCAAAACCTGGTTATAAACGGTTAATTTGGATATGCTTTATATTGATATTTCAAGGAGTAGTATTATAATCAAAACATTGGAAGGTCAAATTCCCAAACTGTTGAAAACGAAAAGACGTTTGAACAAGGAAGCCAAATCCAGCACCGAGGAAATCGACAAAATTATTGACACGTATGTACGTAACTATGTACGAACGAACGTACGTGAGAAAGCACCAAATGCTATATCACCTTCCCAACTTCGTTGGACTCGGGTATAATAGAAACTGATTTTTGTTTCAAAATTAAAATAATAAAATGTAATTCAGGGAACAAATTTTTTGACAAAAATGTTGAAAAATATATGATCTACTACGTTTCAGCCAACCAAACTAAGCAAATAATTAATAATTTAACATTGTGGTTCGTGTTTTTCAACCCAAGATATATTTTACTATGTTTAAAGTCATTTTTAAACAACCATCTGCTCTTTTAATTCTGGTCTCACCCTACAACGTAATTTTTTTGGCATTAAGATCCTATAATATATAATTGCAGTAATGGTAAAATAAAAAAATCTAGCCGCGAAGCAATGGAAAATAATGTTTTCGACCCGAATCAAGTGGCTTGCAAAAACGTAATAAGAAACTTACGAGTTTTGATTTTGGCGCGCATTAAAATCTGATTAAAGAAATGTAAGTTTATATACTTATCAAAACTCTGAAGTCGTAACTCTGAACACTGAAATCTGAATTCTAAACTGAGAAGTTTGAAGTCGGTAGTAAGAAGTTCGAAGTCTGAAATAAGAAGTCTGAATTATTGAACTAAGAAGTCCGAAGTCTGAAGTAGGAAGTCCGAAATCTTAACTCCGAAGTCCGAAGTATGAAGATACCTATCGCTTTCCATAGTTTATTGATAACTTTTTTTCGCCCTTTGTATTTTCAAATAAGACAACATTTACAACTTACCTAGTCCACGGTTTTATGATACGTTTATCTTTCTCCTCCAAACTAGTACTTTTTAGTCGCCACCTTCGATAAAAGTCCATTTTTATAAGTTCTAAGATAAAAACTAAGCTGTCCAAGGGCTCAAATACTTAATTCTGAGATTCCTCAATAATCCATTAATTGTCACAACGAATAGTGATCTTTGCTGATATTAATCACAGGAGTTGCAGCATAAACGAACTATAAACAATCCCACACAGCCACAGTTTGGATATTCGAGAAAACAACCATTATGTGCAATACATAATAAAAAGAACCTTACCGTAATAAAATCCACTTTCCACTGAAGTTAAAAGATATTAGTAAATGCCAATGATAAACTCAATATCAACAGAATAAAACTACACATTATTAGAGAGCATTGGACAGAATGCCAAAGAACGAAATTAATTAAGAACATAAGGATGTGAATTTGATTTCTATTGTCTTCATAAATTTAATTAAATGCTGTTATGGTTTTAAATAAACCGCTGAAAAAAGAAATAAGCCTGTGGTATAGAGCTGTATTTGTCATGCAACATGAACAGCAAAACGAATGATTCTAGTTAAGGTAAGATATTGAGGTTAATTAGATCAAATGCCTTCGACTCAATGTATGTAACTTTATCAAAAGTTTTATATTCAAACACATAAATAGCAAAAATTGTATTTTTGTCATTTATATTGAATTAGTATCAAACTTCAAATAAAGCAACTAGATATGCTAGTTTTTTTAGTTTGAGTTTTCTACAGAAATAAAAGTAAGTAAGTAATGGCCAAAGCAGTTTCAGGGACATGAATATGAAAGAGCGATAAAATGAACAAAATGATGGTGAAGTGGAGGATATGAGGACATAAGGCCAATTGGGAATTACAAATTTGAATGAAGCAACATTTATATGACTAGAATTTCATAGTCGTATCATGAGGAGAACAAAAACAGTTTTATGAAGCATTTAAAACATAACGATATTCATGATACTTTTTTTTTTAACTATTTCGTTTTTACTTCAACATGGTGAAAGTACGATTTCCCTTTGATTTTCCTGGGGAAATTGTACCGTAGTTATATTTCGCGGGCAGTTGGCGTGGCTTAACTACACCAGCACAGTTGGCGTGGCTTTAGTTAAGGACTTGGCCGATTCAGAAAAAAAAACATTTGTTTACCGGTCAAGAGGAAAAGTTAAACAGTACATTTGTTTCCCCTCGGTACTTACCAATTTCCTCGGAGTTACGCGCCTTGTGAAATAGTGAATAGCTCGTGGAAACAAATGTATCGTTTTCCTTTGACCAGACAAACAATTGTGTGGTATACTTTTAGGAAACTACAATTTGAAATTGGAACAAAAAAACGTAACTGAACAAATACCGCAAAGCAAGGGATATCATTTTATTTGCTTGTAATATATTTTCAAAATTGTGTCCTATTCTTATTTCCGTTTTTATTCTAGAACATATGATTTCTACACCTCTGTATATTAACTCTTGAATACTTCGTTCTTTTTATGTTAAGATAACCAGATTGTCACCTGATCAATCTAAAATATGTCCCAACTGGGTGTCATATCATGAATCAACCATAAATTTAACGAGCACGCTATTGGATGCTGACCGCTTCTCTGGTGGGGCTTGTTTAGGGGGGGGTACCAATATCCCATATCCCCATAAATTTTTCATCAAATATCCTGTATCCCGAAAAATGTTTTTCCAGTATCCCATATCCCTGTATATAAAATTGACAAAAATATCCCATATCCCAATAAGTTTTGCCTCAAATATCCCGTATCCCACTAAGAAAATGTGTGGATATCCCATATCCCAATATACCCTAAACAAACCTCTCTGGTTGTTTTATCTATCTTGTGAAAAAAAGCATGGACCAGAATTGTTTTCTGTTTTATAACCTTTGTGCATGTCATACAAATAATATAATGTTTCTCAAATTCAGTGTATAGATCTTTAAATATACTCATCAATCGCACCATCTGTTGTACTTTTTAAGCACATGTGTACGTACATACGCCAAAAAAGTGATATATCTAATTGAATATTGTGATTACTTTATTTCTGTAATCTAATTATTGCATCTCAGGAGAAGAGCTGAGTATGGAGCTCGTTTCCTAATCCGGTCATTAATTTGTCTGCATCTTACAATATTAAACAAAATGTTCGCGAACAACAATACTTCAACTTGAATGAAGGTATGACACAAAATGACAATACAATTAACCAAAGCTTTTTGTCCTATCTTTAACACCTGTGCGAGTCGTAAGTTGCAAAAAAAAAGATCGACAGTAGCGCTTAGTGTGTTCGTGCTGGGATGTCAGGATTCAATATATTTGGTCTTTGATCTTCCAATGTTTGATTCAAATGCTGCTGATGAGAGGTTACTCCTTGAAATATTTATATACAGCATAACCAAATTAACCGGTTCATACCCGTTTTTGGTATTGTATTTTGAAACTACTGGATTGATAACCGCTGCTGGTGGACCAGAGGTCCCCGGGGAAATCACAAGCCTGATCGTCAGACTTGTCTGACACGATTTTACCAATCAATTTCCAATATTTTTGTCATTGAAATTTCCGATTGTTAAATTCAAAATTATTTTAAAACACCAGGTTTCTTTCTTTGTAATGCGCATGGTCGATATACTCGGTGCTGGATGCTTTTCTGTTCGAACTTTTTTGTTAAAATATTTTGTCTTTGATCTCCAATGTTTGATTCAAATGCTGCTGATGAGATGTTACTCCTTGAAATAACGATATACAGCATAACCAAATTAACAGTTTAATATCCGCTTTTGGTATTGTAATCTGAGCTCTCTTTTGTGAACCCCCCGAAACCCGCAGTTTTCAGATGTACGTGAAAAGTCAATAAAGTGGGTAGATAGTGATTGAATACAAACAGAGTATATGAAATAGAAAATTTGGAAGATGAGTCCACAAGTTTTATGTTACTATTTAAAACTATTTAGTAGCATTGTTGCATGCATAGGATGTAACCCGTAAGTTCCAAATATGTCTTGACATATCGTTCAATATTCCTCATTTAAAGAAACTTTGTTCTTATGGTGGATTATAAAATGATTACATTCTATAATGATATGTAATGTGACGTAAAACTTTATGTACTATAGTAAGCTAATTTTAAAAAAAGTTTGCTTATATATAAAATTTATTACAAAAATGAATTGTAAGACCTTTCCTTAATTCAGACAAGCTACAAAAAAACACTGAATAAAAATCGTTTTATTTATGTTAATGATTTTAGCAGTTAATAGTAAAAGGATAAGTGAAAAATAATTAAAAAGTAATTATTAAACCACAGAAGTAAGATACTCATCTGAGATCTATGGTTTAATATTAAAGTAGGTCATCGTCGATGAACAGGCAAAGACAATAAGCTGAACATGATATGCATGGTTAATATAAGAATATGGATTGGGACACAAGGCCAATTGGGATAACAAGTTTTCTCGTCTAATCGGGTAAGGTTGGCAATTTACAGCCATCTGAGAAAGGTCCTACACTATCCGAAAACTTCAGTACCTTGGAAATTAGCTTATTTAAATGAGATTGCTGCAGGTTTTACCTGGGATTTTGGGTAAAAATCTTCTTTAATCTCAATTCAACCGCTAGGTCGGAAACTAAAGTCGTCAAATTGGTAAATTTCTTTAGCGACTTTCGCTTCCGACCTAGCGGTTGAATTGAGATTAAAGAAGATTTATATTTTGGGTAAAAATCTTCTTTAATCTCAATTCAACCGCTAGGTCGGAAACTAAAGTCGTCAAATTGGTAAATTTCTTTAGCGACTTTCGCTTCCGACCTAGCGGTTGAATTGAGATTAAAGAAGATTTATACCCAAAATCCCAGGTAAAACATGCAGCAGTCTCATTTTAAATTGCGAGGAAGGCACTATTTTCTTCCACATGGCGCAACACTATAGTTTGTGTTTTAAGTTTCTGTATTTCGGACTGATGGCATCGGCATGCAAGATGTCCTTATTCACATTCCAGGGCATATATCACTGTCGCCCCATGGGCAGAGAGCCCTGGCCGATAATTAGCATACTGGACACTGCTTATACTGGACACCCTAGTGCCGCTGTGGGCCAATACGTCGCAAGACAGATAATCGACATTATAGATTGATTTTCTTCAATTGTATAACACACCTATTAGCCTAAGATATTTATACATAACTCTTCACAGTTGATCGTAAGTCTCTATATATGTATGTTTTTACTTTAACACCCATCCTTATCTCCTAAATGCATCAAATAGCAGAATCAATACATATTATCGTTGTAAAAGTGCAACCATTTACATAATTATCAAAAAGTTAATATTTATAATTCATTTTCATCTATACCAGTTCAGATAAATAGTAAAAGCATTTGCTTTATTTCAACAAGCTGTTTCAGGAATATTTTAATAAGACGATACCATGGTGACACAAGGTCAATCGGGGTAACGATTTTTGATTGCGACTAGTAATAGGAATAATGTGTAAGGTTGGACACTTTAGTTCTCAGCAGGGGTCATGATGGCCATTCTTTTACTAATACCTAGAGCAGTGTTCTTTAACCTGTGAGGAGCGTGACATTTTTCACGGTATATGACGACCCCGGCATGCAAGCCATGATGACATTGCTCGCTAAGTACCTGATATATGTGCGGATGCAAAAAGGCCGACAGCAGAACCAAGCTTGTCGGTATAACTCCAATAAATAGTGCCCGGTACCATTATGACAGTCGGGTGCTTTTATCAAAGAGCAAGTTAGTTGAATAGCGAGCAATGTCATCATAGCTTGCATGCCGGGGTCGTCATATACCGTGAAAAATGTCACGCTCCTCGCAGGTTAAAGAACACTGCTCTATGTATTATCAGGTGCTCAGTTCACTGTAGGGTAAGGATTAACTTTTGGTTTATAAAACCATTTACGTTGGGACATTAAGTACTATTTACAGTCATTTTTTTATGGAGAAAGCTTACTATAGGGTCTTGAAATGATTTTATAGTAAGAGAATAGGAGTTACGACACAAATTGGCAATATGGGTCGGTTAGCTTTAATGGTGGACAAAACCAAAGAATATGTTAAAAGCAAGTGACCTTTGGCATGTTAGAATGAAAATTAAATACATGCCATTAAGAAATAATGAGATTTGGAAGAGATGTTCGCGACACTGCCCGCATAAACAAGTGGGAAATTTAAAACAGCCTAGTTTCTATTTTAAGAAAATAACAAAACCCTCCGAAGATATCTAACTTCTTGATTAGTGATTTCTAGTGTGGTTTATGTACCAGAGCACTAGACCACTCGGTAACCTTGGCCCTAAAATAAACCAGTTTTTTAAAACCACTCGACAAGGTGGCCCGAGGCGAATTTCGGATAAATGATTCATAATTGAGCGAGAGTAACAAAATGAGTTCATTAAAAATATGTACTTTTTCAATTTATAGAACTTACGTTTTAGATCTGTTGCCATCAAAACTATTTGACTGATATGTGAGAAATCTGTTCTTTTGAAATGATAACTTTCTTTCACTGAATTAAAAACAAAAGCTAGCTTTAATTGTCATTTTTTAAAAAACACTGTATAAAACGTTTAAAGTTAATGGTTAGAAAAATCATGAAACGAAAGCGATCAAAACTGCTACCGAAAAAAAATCATAATACCGATACCTATATTAGCGTAACAATCTAAATTTAGTGTTGCAACTTCTTCAAATTATCAAATAGAATCTAAACTGGACGATTAACAATATTGATTTATATCCTAATGCATTTAAAAAAAAAATAATATACATGTATACTTACAATTTTATTTCCCTGAATTTGTCAAAACTATTTGATTGTGTAGAAAGAAGTTTCCTATCAAAAGAAAACCTTCTGCCTAAAAAATGAAAGTTTGGCAACACTGGACGGTGTTTTAAGTCTTGTCCGTTCATTTCTTAATCAAACAAATATCATTCAGTCTGCTTCATACAATTTTTAAAATATTTATAAGCATTCGATTGAAGATGTCTGAATTTTTGCACTTGGAAAAACAACATAACTAATAAGTGAAGATTTCAAGATATACGAGTGGGTAGGTGTGATAAATGTTCTTGAACAAATGAAATTCCATCATCAAAACAACAACAAAAAGTGACTTTGTCAGACTAACATTTTAAATGTCACATTAAATAAAGGTTGTTAATTAATATTGTAATTTTCTCAACGCAAATTTCATTCACAATTTATTTTTCAAGAATTCGATTCAAATATTGCAGATTTCATATTTGCAATTTTCTCTTTAGAGACAAGACAAACCAGAAGAAATGCATTTCCGAACTTCCTCATAATGCAAATCTGAGAACTACTATGCTTGAACTCGTTTCAATTTCATTTTGTAGATAACTCTGTATCAAAATCATTAATTTCATCTTACTTTCTTCTAAATTTAAGGCTTCGTTTACAACATTTATGTCTGAAAACACCACTCCCACCAACTCTTGACAGATAACATTAATAATTTAGTTAATAAGTGCTTATAGGGTTTTTAAAGAATTGCCTAATCTTAAAAATTGTCTTACACCCTAATAGCACATGTTTGGTGTCCACAGACCTTCGCTTGTCGGAAAACGCCCACTTAAAAAGTGTCCAGTACCCGGATAACCAGTCGAAGCGCTTTGTTCACAGTGCGTCTGCCGGAAAATGTTCCTAAGACGTCCAAATGAGGCAGGCGTCATCTTGCATCCCGTGGTCGTCAGACTTGACTGCTAATCATAATGCTAGACTTGACTGCTAATCATAATGCTAGACTTGACTGCTAATCATAATGCTGTACCGTGTTTGGAAAAAAAATGATAAAAGTGTGGCCCGTAGGATCTCCTAGTCTTCAAATTACTAGATTGCCCAACCTTATCCACCCCTTCTATGATTGACCTTTTTCACCTTCCCACATAATTATCATTTCATGTTTATTGTGTCACCCCAGAATAAATCATAAGCATTATTGGTTTTGTAAATGATTGCAATTTTACATCGGTATTGTTTATTGTTTTTGCTAAATTGATATCACAATTAGAAGTAAGCCAATTTATTACTTATTGTTATACTCCCACGAGTAAAGTACACGAATCCGGTCATATCTGATAGGCCTAATGAAATGTACTTGACTTATACATTGAATGCAATATTTTTGATTTTTATTGGTGTGTAAAAGCGTGGACTTTAGCACATTTTTAATGAAGCGCGGTAGCGCTTCATGTTGAAAATGCGCGCAAAGGTCCACGCTTTTACACACCAATAAAAATCAAAAATATTGCATTCAATGTATATAATTACATTCCGATAAAATATATTAAATGTTTGCATAGAAAATTGCACGAAATGCATGGTCACCTTTTTTAAATTACTCCGCGTAAATCGTTATTAAGGTGGCACGTGCTAGTGAGTTTTATTGAGAAATAAAACTGCATTATTAACCAATCGAAATTGTCGTTATAAGTTAGAATGTGATTATATGATGATGAAGTGATGGAAAAGTGAACAATTTGGGATGTCTGACAGCATTAGAAAACAACAGGGATGGCTAGGATCAGACTCTTTAACCTATATGGGGAGCCTTCGGGTCGTGCTCTTTTCGAATGCTTGAATTATACATATAAAGATAGATACGAATATAAATGGAACAACCTTCAGAACATGCAAAAAGGTAGTGTTAACCACAGAAAAAATGTTATTTAAAGTGTTTAAATATTGTGTATATTTAAATATCTTAGGTTAATTAACCGGTGAGCTATTAATTTTTTTTAAAAGCAATCTAGATTTTTGTGCGTTTTGCGGTGAATTAATACCCAGCAACACTAATATAAGCTTGTCGGTAAAACTCAACTTAGCAGAGTCCCGTACCTCATCTTTACCATTAGAGAAACTGGGATCTGTCTCCAGATAGGTGAATGAGGGAACATTGTAATCTTGCGCGGCGGTGTTATCAGCCCACAATTAAAAAAAAACTTAGATCGCAAACCATAATGATAGTGGTGCGCCCCGTGGGCAAAAATGCAAGGTTCCTTTCACTTAAAAAACACTGGTGAATAAGACCTACGTGTAACAAAGAAGATCTATTAAGAACGTATGAGAAAATGGCCTGGTCGTACCAAGGACGTGAAAGCAACAGTTCCCATGGACTTATCGCGGACAATATGACTTTTTTTTATGAATTTCAAATGTGCAATACTACACTTAAGATGTTCAAATTTTGAATTTGTTTTGTTGCAATAATTTTACGAAATCGACGTGTTTTTGTTAATGGTTAATGTTTCAACCATTCTTAACCAGTCAAAACATCACGACCTAACCAACGATTTCTTAAATATATGTTTCCCCCAAAAAATGTTTCATGTAATATTTTTTTTCAACATAGGGAAAGCGGGAGGGAAAGGTTCAAACATGGAGTTATGATCTTTATCGTAACTCAATGGTTCAACCTTCAACTACATAAATTAAAACAAAAGCAAATATAAAATTAGTTGATCACAAATCTGGATTTTAATGAACAAAATAATCCTTTTCATGGCGAATCTTTGAAACAATTGTCACAATGACTAGAAACAATAGAAGAAAATGAGATGTGGAATAAGTGTACGTGACACAAACTTATTTCACGAGTAAGCAAATGGTATTCTATCGTGTTTTATCACGATATGTATTAAGGAACACGGGCATCACAAAACTATAAACATCAAGCAAGTGAAACGAGTTTCGCAGACTGACAGACTCAGCTTCTCTTTCCAAATCTTAAGAGTTGATGTATAAAGTGTTTAACATGTTTTGTGAAGGTACATTTAGCTAACTATTTAAGCTTAAAGGGCACAATTTCAATTGTCGCGATAAAATGCATATCAGAAAGCTGTATATAGGTACATGTATACTTTCTGTTAGTATGTTAAATACAATCAATTTATGTACTCACTTATTTTGTCGGCTTATTCCGTCGAAACTGTTCGTATGACTATTAACAAACCGTTTCCTCTGTAATGAAGCCCTTCTCTCACGAGGAACGTGTACACTTTCATCTAAACTTTGTGAATTCATAGAAAGACGTCTTAGTTTTGATATCATCATCATAGGTTTGAATGGTTCTATCTTGAAAATGTCATTATATACGGAAATTCATTAACTAACAGCAAGTCTATTCAGTTGATCTGTGTATTGGTCCTGTGAGCAATCATAAGTTCTCAGTGGCAAAAGTAAGAGCCATAATTATATTATGTACCATTAACTATCAGATTTACACAGCTGTGGTCTACGTCCGCAATGACAATCCTGTGATATATATTTTTTTATATCTTGGTTGATCCTTCCAGATATCTGTCTAGCTCTTTGGTTATGTTACATTGTAGTAATGATGCAAAGGATTTGCAAGACGATATCAGTATTATAAAGGTCTATAGCGTTTATTTTGGATCTAGAAACATCAGAGGATTACAACGTTATCAAATTTACAAAGATACTCTTTCATAAGTATATGTTTGGGTTCTTGCAGTTACCGTGGGTTTTCACCCTTCGTAACATCAGAACCAAAAGATGCATCCATAAAAAATAGTTTGATGCTTTATATACGCACACTTATTGCTAATTGCATCAAAAATAACTCTAAATACCTGCAAAGGATTCTAACTAGGAAGCCAAGTTGGTGTCTGATAGGATTCTTTAATTAATTGAAATGCCTTAACATGATCACTATTGAGAAAAAGCTTGCATTTTTTTCCAATTTTCGGGGACGCGAATGGAGACTGTGATAAAAAGTACAGATAAAGGAAAAATATTTCCCTGTTTAATGTCCTCGGACAGGAAGTAAAAGTCTGATGTGTCTGACCATCACTTATGACATACAATTTGTATAGCAAACCACCCTGTAAAATTTCAAAGCATTCTCATTTACTATTTTTGAGAAAAGCCTGAGTGGAATTTTCCTGTCTGTCTAGTCCAATTAGAAATAAGAAGTTTTCCACTAGGGCTAAAGGTTTCTTCGCCTTATTAGAAATAAGAAGATTTCCGCTTGGGCTAAAGGTTTCTTCGCCCAATAAGAAATAAGAAGATTTCCGCTGGGGCTAAAGGTTTCTTCGCCCAATAAGAAATAAGAAGTTTTCCGCTAGTGCCTAAGATTTCTTCAGACATAGTTATTTTTATACTGAATCAATCTATTGTGTGTTTGTTAGAAGTCTTTGACCAAAGTTTTTGGACGTGATGCACCTTTCATATCGTGGCACAGGGTATGAGATTGGGGGCGGGGGTTTAAAAACACTGCTCAACAGCTTGCTATAATGTCTTTTCGTTTATAAATAACTTCTGGAAAATTCTAATGGGCACAGAAGTAAACGAATCTTATTTTTGAGAATGTAATCTATATTGTCATATTAGATTAAAAGTCATTATAATTAAGTACAGTGCTGCTTTTTTTAGGTCAAACCATCCTTATCATTTTGCACATTAAAATTTAGCTTTATAATTGAACCTTCTCAAACTCAGTTGGTTGTAAACTAAAATGCCTATATATTCATTTAATGAAACATTTCATTAAATAATTTGGGCACAAACGCAAAATATCCTCCCTAAACATTTATATAAACGACAGTGTTGAAGACATTTATTTGAGACATTGATCCAAAGAACAGCTTCTCTATACAATATATGTTACAATGACACAAAACCAATATCAAATGTTTATTGAAAAAGTTTGCTATATAAGGCTCGTTAACCTAGCTTCTTAAAAAATAAATGCGGTTCTCATTTATAAATATCATAGTAAGCTAATTATCATGTTCATTTTATGAAACTTGTTTGAGCTTGACAATTGCTAAATTAAAATATGATTGAACGATAGCTCTTATTATATACTAGAACTAGTAAAACTTTCCTTTATGTCATTTTTTTTGTCAGGCGTTTGAACAAGAAGGTTCTTCTCTGTTAAATAGATTGTTTATTTTATATCTTTAAATATTTTTTTTAAATTTTAGATTGACATTAGAAATACCAAACTTTTTCATATACTTTGCAACATTAACAATCGGAGGATAAAAATAAACATTTTCTTAAGTATTGATGTTGAACCTGGACCAAACTATATACTTTTTGTTGCAAGATATATAAAGTGCCGCTCCTCTTTGAAGTTTCCTTTAAGAAGTTATTTTACTTACTTGCTAAAAATGCCATTTTCTTCTATATTATTGATCGAATTCGTCTTTTATTTAATAGCAATCTCCATTGCGAAAGAGGAAAGTTATGTTTAATATTACTTTAAAAAAAAAGTAGTACATGTACTTATTAAGAATGCACGTTGTTATTTTGTTCTGTGTGTGGTAACTAATGAAAGAAAAATGATAAAACCAAAAAGATTTCGGAAAATGTCTTAAATAACCTAGCTAAACTGGTAAATACAATTGGAGTTGTCTTTCTTTGAATATATACACTCCGAAAAAAGTTAAGCACCACCATATTAATTTTTTAAAGCCTAGCTATTAAGCCCTTTTTATAAATCCCAAATGAATTAGAGCCCAGTTTTTAAGTTATATCTTTTACGATGTGTTCTTAATGTTATTTTCCACTAAAATGTTTGAACAAGAAATGGTCAGCCGCTTTGAAATGCCAACTCAAAGCAGACCACAAAAAAAAAAGACTAAAACCGTCCTGACGAAAACTTTCAAGGCAAAATGTGTTTTTGTACATTCAAAGTTATGCATTTAAACAGACGATCCAATATCATCAAGATTAACATACTGGGAAGATATTTTTGTAAAAAAACAAAAGAAAAATGTCAATTGTAAGGGAAAAGGAAGACTATTTGGTTTCGATGAAATTTTCACCAAAAAACAGAAAAATGCAATTTTCTCGACAGAATTTAAACTATTTGGCTCAAATGTTTTGTAGAATATCATCTAATCAACTTATCATTACTGGAGGTGAATGGTGTTGCTATTCATTTCAACTATCCTTTTTTGCACATTTTGTTTTTTTCTAAAAATTGGATTTTTTTAACTAAAATGTCATTTTTCTCGTATAAATTAAAAACAAAACTGTTGTAATTATTCCAAACATATTCACATTTGATACGTGTTTTACTGACATGTTTATTTTTAAATGGAACGGCTGAAAAATTCATTTTGAGTCCAATTTACCATCACAAAAATCCATCATTTTCTAAAAATTACCTTAAAAAAGCACTTTTTTTTTAGCGAATTGCCTTGCAATTTTTCGGGAGAAAAATTACCATTTACAAATTTCAGGTTCAAAATACAGCGAAAAAAAACAGGATTTTATGAAGACGGCGTAAATTTCTTATGAAACGTTTGAAACTCGTTTTCGAGACTCGTAGTACTTTGCAATACTGTAAAGCAAATAAAATCTTTGACATGAAAATTTACTGACTTTTTTTACCATGTGAAAATGGCTCCCGAAACTTTACTTTTTGTCATTGCTTAGTCAAAATTAATAATGGCACTGTTATAAAAGAAAGAAAATATTGCTTTGATTTGTTTTAGAGGCAAACGATTGAATATACTTAAAAGTTTCCTCATGCAAAAAATCAGAGAGTTTAATGGCCAAATAAAAGTATGGCGTCAGATTTAAATCTGGTGGTGCTTAACTTTTTTCGGAGTGTATATATATTTAACTTTTGGACTTTTGAAGTTGTCTAAACTCGGGATGGATAGAGTCATAAGGTATTAATGTGGTTATTCTCTTTCTATTGTTTTAAATAGAACATGCATTCAATTGACTTGATCATCCGTCTCTAACGAATATATATCTTCTCTTCGCTTATATTTATGTGACTAGGATGTTATCAAGTTCACAACCTTTTAGGGGCATTTTCTATGAAAATTTACTTCATTCTTTTACTACTTGTATTCCAAAGGGTCATACTTAAACTCCTTGATACAATTGCATAAGCCTTAGTCCACTACGTTTCCAGTTTTATCGACACAAACCTTATAACTTTGTATATTGAAACCACTGGGTCTATTTACCTCTTCTGGTGGACCAAAGGTCCCGTTGGTAATCACAAGCCGCGTAGTCAGACTTTTCTGACTCGAAATTTACTACTTACAATATTGTTACTAATATTGAAATTTTCCAATGTTTGAACTGAAGCGGCATACTTCAAACACGTTATCCCAGTATAGGATAGGTTTTTGTATGACTTGACGACCAAGGCGCAAGAATAATCAATGTACCGTTGGTACCGTGTACTTTGAAGTCACATTTGAACGATGGCAAGCGATTTGTGTTGTGGTTTTTAACTTTTTCGACAAAAGAAGGCAATTACTTAATTTAAATATATCTTTATTTATGTATTAACCACGCTTTCTTACTACGATATTAAATCGAAATAGCTACATGTATTTTTCGGTAACTTTTATCTGAGAAAATCATTAGTTTAATTATCTCAGCTTTTATATAAAGCATTAATGGTTTTAATTTCTATAATTTGTATATTCCCGCTAAAATATATTTCCCCGGCGCACAGGTGACTAAAGTCACGTGATACACAAAATGTAGTTTTTAAAAGGTTATGAAAAATATAGCAAATACTATATCATCTTTTAAAACGAAATAAAGATAAAAAAAAGTAATAATAAGGGGTTATACGAAAATAGATAAGAAAGCTCGTTGACCAAAAAATAAACACGCTTCTACCGGAGAGCGAATGCATAGGTTATAACACGGTCTCGGGAAAGTCTCGGGGGGAAAACGCGGACGTATTTCTCGTGACTTCCAAGTACCCTTAAATTGTTTAAAAAATTAAATATTCTTTTTAAGCATGCATTCATTTTAACATAAAAAATGGAGTTTTTACACTTTAAAATATAGTTGACGCCTAAATACTTTTTGACTGGTTATACAGAGAAAACTTATGACGGGAAGTTTTCCATTTTTTTCTAGTAATATTTCCTAAACCCAAGATTGACTTAGAAATTAGTTGTCAAAAAAGATTTTTTGGGGGTTGCTTTACCTAATTCTATTGTTTTTTTTTACTTGTTCTCAATGTGCAATCCTGCAAATGCTAAGAAAAAGTAGAACATGTACTTAATTGACCATTATTGAAGAAAACAGATCGAATCATCTTTCGTTTTCTGCTAATTTTATCTCTTTATTCATACTTTTTCTATTCTGACAATTATTTTTATATTTTTATGTTTTGTTTTTGACGACAGAATTATTATATGTTTTAAAATCGCAAGATCGTACCCATTTTAGAAAGTATTGTATTTCAGATGGTTAATGAGGCGAAAACTTTCAGAGATCACAATCATGTAAAACAAACCAATATATGTGGAATCTTATATGCAATTTTCCTCGTATCAGAAATTTTAATGAAAAATCCATGATTAAAGTAATAAAAAAGATTAATTTTTAATGCGGTAATATGGTAGAATTAGCATTGTCGTTAAAGAGCAAATTCAAAACCTATGTTACTGCATTTTGTATTAAAATCTCTGCAAGATCAATAATGGCTTAGTTACGTGCATCTATTGTTACGGAATCTCTATGAAAATATCTTGAAAATCAGAGGAACATTTGAAAATTCATAGTATAAAATGCCATAGAATGGTTTTTAATTGTTATAGATATATCTAGCTTACTCCAGTATTCAAGACGGGAGAGCAAAATTATAACTTTTTAAAGCCTGGTTAAACCCATCCAATTCTGCCCGAAATCTCGATAGAAAAATGATTGTGTGTACTCAAACAATAACTACGTTGGTGATGATAAGGCACCATTTGATTTTCTGGGGGAGAGGCCTGGGATTTAAAAAAAAAATATATTCTGGCTCTGATTTTTGGCAAAAAAAAATAGTCTGGTCAGCTTATAGTGGAAAAATAATCTGGCCCTCATTTTGCCCATTAGAAAAAAAGAGATTTTCTGAACAAAAAATTTCTAGCATTGAGTGTAGGGAAAAAAATTAGCTAGCCCACACAGCGGTCGAAAAAAAACTTCCCTGCTCGGCCAAAAATCCCAGCCCCCTCCCCAGAAAATCAAATGGTTGGTACCTAAAGACTGTAATTCCTCTTAGGCAGTCGCGATATACATGCTTCAAAGTAGTTAATAACCCAGCACTTAACCAACAACGAATAGAAAAATCTGAAAATCCAAATGCATAAAACCAGCAACAGGGCGCAGTACTTGCGGGAAAACATGGCGGTTATCTGTTTTAATTCATAAAAATGTTTACTATCACGTACAATTTATGTAACTGTTCCATTATCTGTTTAAATTGTTTAAATATGTAAATTTCGTCATTGCCCTATGAGAGACCATTATTGGATCAAAAAATTATTCAAATGATAGGAATTTCAGTATAACACAATTCATTGTTAGGATGTTACAGTATATTTCTATCGATGACAACTCAAACTATTCTCACATCCTTTGGGTACTCTCAAAGTAGCCTACTGGTGTAAAATATGTCCACTATAATAAATGTCTGTTAAAGCTAATGCATTTTTAGGACAATCACCATTTCATTACTGCAAGATAATTCCATCGCTTAACGAAAGTACATCTCGAAGGATTTCATATACATTTATTTTGGTGACAATGGATAGAATTACCTTGTTAAATAGATCGTATTCCCGGTGATTTATATTTTATTTGATCCCCTTCGAAACCCTAGCTAAAGTAGGCCTGATGATAACCTAATACATTGTGTGAGATTGGAAGTAATCCCTTTAGACCGTTGGAAACGGACTTCGATATTTATTCACTATTTTCTCAAGTTTAATTGATAGATTGTAATTTGGTTATAGAGGCAGGTCAATGACGTTTCAAACGTTCGCACAAAAATATTTTAATGTAAACATTTGGTGAAAAGAAGACGTTTCAAGGATTGTTTCATTTGCTTGGCATGTTTGGTTGTTTGTTTTACTGACAGTATTCCGATCATTCTCATCAACTCATTTTAAATAAATGAAGCGACCCCGAGCACTTTTAGGATAAGATCGTCAGGCAGACAATGAAAAGACAGAAAAACACATACCCTATAGTTAGAAGACAAGAAAGTTCGTCAATAAATTGATGTGCTGATGGAATATATTATACTTGACTATAAATGATGCGATATTCTTTAACGCCATTTTCACCTGACGACCCGCTTTATGATTATTCCATAGAGTTGACTGTCTTGGTTTTGCATGCTAATTTGTAACTTTTTACATGCCTCAGTTGTTTATAAGCAGCGTCTGATTTTTATTTTTTTTTCTTATATGAAAGTTGCATGACATCTAAACTTCTGAAGCATGTTGATCCGTGCTTAAATACAATTTTATTCTAATAATAATACACACATAAACGTCATGTTCGTAACGCTGCCATTAGTATAAAAACACAAATTCATGAAATTCACATAGAGAAATGAAATCCTTTTTACTTTGTGGATTTGTGTCACATTCATACAGTCTTTTATTATATCGGCATTAAAATTTCTGTCCATTACTTGCCTACTTGCAAAGGCTAAAGAAAATTCCCCAGTTGCTTAAAAAGAAATAAAATCATTAAAGGCGCATCTTACTTGCCTAAAAACAATATGCTGCAGGAACTGCTTATCTTCAGGAGTTTCTGATTTCACTCTCGTTACGACTTGAGTTCGCTTTGTTGATTGCTTGTTATTCAGTTGTTTCTGTGTTTAATGCTGTCTGTTTTTTTTTTGTCCTGTTCTTGTTGTTGTTTACTGGTTTTGTCTCTGCTGTTCCGAACTTTTGACATTCGGATGTCCTATTGGTACTTCCCTGTAGCATCGCAAATTTTTGTCGACTAAAACCTGTCTATTCCTGACCATTCATTGCAACGGCAACTATTTTGTTTTACTTTGTGCTCAATGCCAGAAGACCAAAAACAAAATAATATTTTTGCTATTAAATCATAAAATTTAAAACAAGAGGCTCCTATGAACCTAAATAGCTCACCTGCATGCAGGTCCTCAAGCCATAAAGGTCTCTTCTAAACGCTACAATTTTTGTAGAGTTTAATGAGCTTTCATAAGCAAGCAACAAAATTTTCTATAAACAATAGTTTTCATTTTTAGGGCAAAACTCTGAAAACATTTTACAATCAAAGGAAAATAAACACTATAAGGTATCATATGACAACTTCAATCCGATAGGACTTTGTAGAGCTTTTTGAGTTAATTAATTGAAGGTTTTAGCGAGCAGTATCTTTTCTCTATCTGCAATAGTTTTCATTCTATAGAGAAACACATAAAAACACTATTTTGACTTTTAAAGGTGACTACCATACTCTTTCGTTTTTGATACACATATAAGCGATCATTTGACACATTCAACCTTTATCCTAAACCGGAGACCGTTGTAGAACCTAAATGAGGCGAGGTTCAAGCAAGAAACTGATTTTCTCTATCTGCAAGTGTTTTCATTCTATTGGGCAAACATGAAAGAAACTGTTTGTTTACTTTTTTGGGCCATAACCTCTAAGGGTTCATCGGCCATTTGACAATTTCAAGATTTTGTCAAGACCTCTGTGGAGCTTAATGAGCTGAAGGTTGAACAGCAAGAGCTTCTTCTATCTTTCATAGTTTTCGCTCTATGGGGCAAAATATGAGAAGACGGAGTTTTTTATCTTTCAAAGACTGTAATTTCTATAAGGGGTCATTTGACAACTTTGACACCAATACAGACTTTTGTAGAACTTTCGATTTGAAGAGCCAATGATTCTTTTGATTTTATATCTAAGAGTTATAATACAATTTAAGTGAATTAACCCAATGTCCTATTTTTAGCAACAGCGGCCATGATTTTTATTGAATCCATTACAAATGAGGATCGGATGCTACCAGCAATTTATGTACCACTCCAAAATTTCATTAAAATTGATTCTTTGGTTTCAAAGGAGAAGATATTTGAAGTTGTTACATACGACAGACAGACGATGAATTCATAGTGATGGCCTGCGTCCAGATGAGCTAAATCGAAAACGTTTCGCCTTCTGAAATTATATTGTACAAATGTTTGGTACTTCATGAAAAGAGAGAGCACTCTAATGAAGGCTTTAAAAAGTGACGATCTATTAGTCAAAACATAATAATTTTTTAACATGACAATGCCTTTCTTCATAATATCAGTTTAAGTCAACTTCATTTTATCGCTAAGGGGTACTTAAAAATCTTTAAAGTTATTAAATTGTGTTTTCTGAAAACAGAGCAGATGTTTAATTTGAGATTATTAGTGATTTACAGTGGTTTTCACTAATTAGTGGCGAAGCACATTGTGCATAGAGACCATTTAATTTTATTTTATTTTTTTTTTTGCTAACAAAAATGCAAATAAGGAAAACATTCCATAACCTACAGCATAAAAGAAAATAATTCACATTTAAGCAAACAAAATCAAATTGAATGAAAGTCCTTAAACGTCCTATTATCTGACAGTTACATTGAACCGCTGGAGTGTTTGTTCGGATCCTTGGAGAATACAATAAGAACATTAATACTAGCTAATATTTTTGCATAATACAATGCAAATAAATTATTAAACAGTGATACATGCATCCAATAAATCCAAAAAAATGCACATGATAAAATACACCATTTTTAAAGCTATTTGATTAAAACAACGCTCAATTAAACGTGTTTAAAAAAAATGTCAGAGTAAAAAATGGCCGGATTTCGTTGTGAGCGATATACTAAACTGAAAACGAATCCCACGTTAAGGGACCCACCTTGATGCTGTATACAAAATATTAAGTGGCTGTGAATAGTACTTGCTGACAAAACTGCATTTACGAAACATTCTTTGTCGCCCGCCCGTCGCCCGAACGTTGATTAACCGTTTAATAACCCGGATTTTCACTCCGTGAAATCCTGCCAAAAATAGTGCGTCAAAAATGACTTGTAAACAAATGTAGATAAATGCTTTAATTTGTAGTTGAAAGACATCAACAAGTTTTCAAATCAATTGTTTTTACGGGTGATCTTAAAAAAAAGTTTTAATCAACATCTATCACAATATTTAGGTTTATAATATTTCTACTTTATTTACCTAAAATTAATTGTTCCTTTAGATAAAAAAAAAAAAATCAAAACTAGGAATAGATTTTAGAAAAGCAATTCAATACCATGAATTGTAACTGTGACACTTATTTGGGGATGAAGCGGGTTTCACCCCAGTGTACCTGTTAGTGATTCGTGAAACAGTAGACTACATGCACATGTAAAAAATCTGTCCAGGTGTTGGTTTGTCATAGGGTTTTGTTCTGTTGTCCTTTACCGGAATTGACTCGATGAATTATCCACTAGCAAAGCGACGGGTGTGCTCTAGCAAGCAGCAATTGTTCGGTCTCGTAACGACTTGAGTTCCGTTGTTGCTAGCTCTATGTATTCAGTTGTTTTTGTGTTTTTATGTTGTCTGTTTCTTCGTGCTATTCTCGTTCGTGTTTACTGGTATATGTATTGCCTTTGCCCTTTAAGACATTTGACTTTCGAATTCCCTTTGGTACCTCTTTGATTCCTACCTCTATTTCCAATGACTTTTTTTATTTGAAAATCCAACTCAAAAATGTATTATATAAAATTAATAACCCAATTGACCTAAAGTGTCGCACTTAATATAAAAACAATTTCTTTCCACTTTGTGGCTTTCATCGTGTCCCCATGAGATTTTTACGAGGCTTTCAGCACAGTAATTGTGCTCTGTCATCCAATACAAAAAAGAATGGTTTATTTCCTGTGGGAATGACACGTTCAGAAAGACATAAAATACATCTCACAGATTTTCAAGTATAGAACTTAATACTATTACGCGCTTCTGACAAGTCTGAGTTGATTGATATTCAGTTATTTTGTGTTTTCATGTTTTACATGTTGTCTGTTTTTGTCCCGTTCTTGTTGGTGTTAACTGGTTTTGTCTCTGCCCTTTCGGACTTTTGACATTCGGATACCCCATTGGTACCTCTGCTTCTTTGGATAGAAAATGCTGGATTTTTTATGTAAAAGATGTAAACTGCAAGTACAAAGGAGTTCTTATAGACAGCGTTAGTAAGCTAGTTATTGTTTTACTCCCAAGCAGCATGAATAATGTTTTATCAGGAAGTGACATAAAATGGGTGATATGATGATGAAGTGGAGGATATAGGGACACAAGGCATCGGGGATACGAGTATCGACTGCCATTGAAACAAGAGGCTCCCAGGAGCCTGAATCGCTCACCTGGTCTTGATGTTAACCCTTTACTTTTGTAGAGCTAAATGAGCTGAACATTTAAGCAAGCAACAGCTTTTCTCTACCTGCAATAGTTTTCATTCTATAGGCCAAAAACACCATTTTTCACCTATAAGGGGCCATAACCCCTATAAGGAGTCATCTGACAACTTCGACCCTATGGAGAATTTTGTAGAGCTAAATGAGCTGAACATTTAAGCAAGCAACAGCTAATCTCTATCTGCAATAATTTTCATTCTGTAGGCCAAAAACATGAAAAATCGCTATTTTTCAAGGGCCGTAACCCCTATAAGGGGTCATCTGACAACTTCGACCCTATGGAGAATTTTGTAGAGCTAAATAAGCTGAACATGAAAGAAAGCAACAGCTAATCTCTATCTGCAATAGTTTTCATTCTATAGGACAAAAACATGAAAAATCGCTGTTTTTCAGGGGCCGTAACCCCTATACGGGATTATCTGACAACTTCGACCCTATGGAGACTTTTGTAGAGCTAAATGAGCTGAACATTTAAGCAAGCAACAGCTAATCTCTATCTGCAATAGTTTTCATTCTGTAGGCCAAAAACATGAAAATTGGCTATTTTTCATCTTTAAGGGGCCGTAACCCCTATAAGGGGTCATCTGACAACTTTGACCCTATGGAGAATTTTGTAGAGTTAAATGAGCTGAACATTTAAGCAAGCAACAGCTAATCTCTATCTGCAATAGTTTTCATTCTGTAGGACAAAAACATGAAAAAATGCTATTTTTCATCTTCAAGGGGCCGTAACCCCTATAAGGGGTCATCTGACAACTTTGACCAAATGGGGACTTTTGTAGAGCTTTTGATGCTGAATCAGCACCGTGGCCTCAGATTTCCTCTATCTCTTATACTTTTTGATTTATAAGCCAAAAACAGTAGTCTGACCCCCCTGGTCTATTTTTAGTAACGGCGGCCATGTTTTTTAACGGATCAAAAATCAAAACACAAGTTTGGTGCAAGACACCCTAAGGATCATTCATACCAAGTTTCATTAAATTCTGTTTGGTAGTTTCAGAGGAGAAGATTTTTGAAAAATTGTTAACAGACGACGACGACAGACGACGACAGACGACGACGACGACGACGACGGACGCCAAGTGATGGTAATAGCTCACATGGACCTTCGGTCCAGGTGAGCTAAAAAGGAAATGATGGGTAAGGGCGGGCAAATTAGGTTCTTGCATGGGGAGCATACGAGTCCTACTCTCATTGAGACTTTAACGTGTGAGGAAAATTTTTCCCAGCACGGTGCACCACTATGGTTTGCCGTAAGATTTACTGCATTATAGTCTTTTTGACCGCAGCATTCATTTTGACAGGGCTGCACCCAGTCTACCTCCTGCTGGGTACACACCCGTCGCTTTGAAGGCTTAGCGACCTGAGACAGTGTCAGGTTTTGAGCATTCTTTTGTGGACGTTGACAGACAAGCCTAGCAAATTTGTATACTCAAATTACCAGATAAAATAGGGAAAGAAATATGCATCCCATATGTTTATAGGCTCTATACACAATAAAACACGTGAAAATCTATATATTACACGAGTTTACCCAACTATCTTGATTAGTCATTTTAGAAAGTGCCATACTATACATTCGACCTTCTTGAATTCTTTTTTCTTTATCCTTTGTATTTTAGTATCATGTCATATTAAGCAGTCAATCGGCAATACTCGGGTGAGTCCGCTGCTCTTCCTCATGGAGCACGGAATCAGCCGAAGTTGTGACGAGTGATTTAGTTGTGTCATCATTGTTGATTGATTGTTTTTACCAAGTTTGCTTACATTTCAAGAATGTCAAAACATCTCTACCACACCATCCTTTGCGAAACCACCGAGTTCGGTTATATTATTATGATCAAAACATTTTGGTGTCCTGATTATGGCTGGAATATCACCGACAGAAGATAAGAATCAATCAAACCCATTGTTCATAAAAACACGTTAGACAGTTTTCTTGTCTTCATTTCTTTCACTAAGTAAAATGTTTAAAATGTGGAAAATCATAGCATTGATCAACACCCTAAACAGCAACGTTGCATGTTTTTTTTAATTAAAAAACCAATATCACAAGGGATGAAAAAACATAATAATACCTGAATTGTTTTCTGCAATTCTCTGATTTACACATACATGCCTGATAGAATCTGTGGTGTTATATGTCAGCTTCGGAATGATTAAAATGAAGGTTTCGTGATTCAAACGAAGAATAGAATGTCAGTTGGAACCCAACAACTTGTAAAGGCGCGATAATTTTAGACATTTTATAATGAATTTTAAGAATTATATAAATTGCTTCTTGTGGTGAAAGATATTTCAATCCACAACTTTTGAAAATAGTTATGTCGGATTAACCATAAGGATAAGGAATAGGTGTTAAAAATCAAATAAAATAAATAGCACATATGTAACATAGAAAATAAACTGTAAACTAAAGAATTGGTCTACATGGTCAAAAGTTGTAGAGTGAGGCTTTGATTTGGTCAATCATTTATTTGATTTCATTCATTAATTTTGCATTGGCAAAAAATGCCATATGCTTTTGAATGAATTCCGATCTTCTTGGTTTTTTTAAGAAATGTGACAGAAATAAACATACAGGGTTTGTTCTCAGCATTTTGGATTAAAAGTCAATGATCAACGTGCTAGAAGCAGAAATATTTTCTCCACGTTGGACTTTGACCCTCAACCCTTATATCCAGGGCTGTCTTTTTCCCCAGCTTGCATATATTGACTCTTGTTTAAGGAACTCCTTATGTTATTATAGAACATCCTCGATAGAGCAATGACACTTGACATAAACCTGACCCGTGTAAGTAGGTTAAATAGTGTATAATTAGAGCAGTATATGTTTATGTCAGCATTTATCATTGAATCTTTCGCCTAATAAACGAGTTCTTACCAATGGCTAGTTGAATTATATCCTTAAAGCGTAGGCATGAAAATGGTATATTTATGTGTTTAATATAGACCTTGCCTGCGATTTTCTTTTTTTTATCAAAAAGGGACGTAAAACGTCCGTATAACGGCTAGTCGGGATACTTCATTGCATATCTTTGTAAACAAGAAGGGATATGGTTAAAAACATATCCATTGGTACTCGAGTTACATATATGTCACAGTTAGGCTCCTGAATTACTACACTGGAACTTTCTAGTTATAAAACAATATGGGAATTGAATGATTCTTTTGTAGGTGGTCATACGTCTGGAAGAACAGGTTACAGTTAATTTCGAAGCATACGATTGCTTAGTACAATGTATCATTAGGTGCACCTACTACTGGTTTTTGGCATTGCAAACTGACAAAATGTTGATTTTTGATTGAATTAGCTGATAGGACAGGCCACCCAGCTAAGCTCATAAGGGTCTTGAAAGCCTTTTATAATTTTTGACGTTTGGCTTCCTACGACTCTGTGGATCTGAAAAAGTCCAAATGAAAAAAATCCCAGAAAGACCTGATTATTATCTGGACAAGTCGTTGCTCAAAAGTTAATTTTGAGAAATTTTAACTGTCTGTTGCACGGGGGGGGGGTTAAATCAATTATAAAGGTAAGTTCATATGTGCGGCCCAAAAGGGTCTGCTTTAAAAGGTTGGAAATTTCAATGTTGCATATATGATAAGGTATACTTTTCACAAATGTCATATATCAATAGGAAAAGAGTGACTGAGCATTCACATTTTGCCTCCTTGTAACCCTAACGATATTTTTTACCATTCAAACTTTGATTTTAATAGAAAATCTATAAAACATGTAAAGTTCAAGCATATTCTGTGTAATTTCAAATGCATTAAAAATATATGAATGGGTGTCTTTTTTAAGCAGGCCAATATCTGAATATGGTGGGTATAAAACCTCTGGGCCGCACATCTGTACCCTAAAATACTTGAAGTTACCCCCCCCAACGTGGTCTGTAGTGTAGGGTAGTGTAGTGTATTCCGGACTACAGAAATTTTAAGTAGTTAAATTATCTCGTTGTGCCTGAAGTCATAGTATTACTGACAGGTTGTGTACATGCACATGGAACGAAGAACAAATCGATCGTTGTTTTCATAAAACAAGCGTGGACTCATGCATATTGCCTAGCAAGCCGCTATGGACACTAAAAGCAAAGGTTTGCTTTAGTACCATAAAAAAAGACTTTATAATTTCTAGGTCCTGCTAAGGTTTATTGTTGAATTCTATAAGTAGCCTTTGCTGTACACATACTATAAAATCAATATAAAACTAAGCCATTTTAAGATGCAAGTGTTTATCCTAAAAATTATTTGTTTTTAGATCCAGCATGTAGGTTTATTATCTCCTATTTAGTTTAAAATAACTGCATCGAGGTTTGGTTATGTATGTTGAAGAGGAAATAGGAAACTATTGCAGATAGAGAAAAGCTGTTGCTTGCTTAAACCTTCAGCTCATCGAGCTCTACAAAAGTCTCCATTGGATCGAAGATGTCACAGTCTGTTGTTTATATAAACTTATAAATCAGCTTAATGTTAAAGTTTAAAAAAAGTTTCAATCTTCAAATTATTCTGAGAACAAAAGCTACCAACGGGATTCTGGGAATACCGAAGACGAAAATCAAACATATATTTTTTGCCTAGAAATTTTTACAATTTTCGTTTTATAATATTATTATTTTCAACATTTAGTTGCATTCCAAGCATGCGAAGATGTAAAAAAATCGTACATTGTCATTTTGACTTTTTTCTAAGTGTGACCAAAAGGCAAACTGGACTCATCTTTAGTCTTGGGCCAATGCAAGACTGCGAGCAGCGACTTAATATGGTCATGCTGAAGACTGCTGGCTGTTTTCCATTGTGATTTTTTAAATTCCCGTTTCTTTATGTTGGTTGTGTCACGTACAATTATTCCACATCTATTTATCGTCTACTTTAATGGTTATCATTTGTCAGATCAGCCTATGATTTTGAAGTATATGATATTATATGAAATAAGTTTAAACCCAATGTAGATCTCTTTATGAAAATTTGCAATGTGCATGTATGCCTTTAAATTTTTTACGTCTAATAGCAATAAATTATATTATAACTCAAACAGGGCCAGATCCAGAATTTTTTGAAAGGGGTTGGTCCACATAAAGTCCGCTGTGGACGAATGACGAAAAGGGGGTGGTTCTAGACAAATTTTTCAGAAAACCTACAAGTTACTTGCGAAATTTTTGGCGGAAAGGAGGAAAATTCCAGCCTGGGGGCCCCCCCCCCCTTTTGGCGGAAAAATTTGGTTGAATATTTAGGAAATCATTGAAGCGTAACCAAAGCGGGCCCCCTCTTTTCAGAATTTCTGGATCCGCCACTGATAATCCAAGCCCCTGTGGTTCCGCACAGTTAAAATTATTTTCTGACATGTTTGTAGTTGTGGCGACTTTGGTCTCTGTGTGGTGAATCGACAAAATTATCAAGCAATGATAACATTTTCGAACAACCAATAACTTGTGACAAATAAGTTTATTTTTCCGGATCCCGCAATAGCTTTGTTAGAAATAGATAAAATTATTTATCCTTATTAAAATGACCTAGATCAAGACAGACGAATGACCCAATGTGGCTATTTTGTCATTTTCTAAAAATCAATAAAATGCTTGAATTGTGTGTGTCTGATTGACCTATATCTCTGTCTGTGACCAATGAATTAACATTTTGCAATCAAAAATTTAAAAGAAAGTACGCTTAAACATGTGCACAACCTGATAAAGTGACTACGCCATGTACGCTACATGATCTGGTTGAATCGCATTGTTGCTTTAAAACACCACCACATAAAAGCATGAAATACGAAGATGCTGTGTACAACTTTTTTGCAAGATTTAACTTATTTTTGGTGTCCGAATAGTATTTTTGTCCTTTAAAACTTTGTTCAATTAAGCAAATTTTCACAATCCAAAATCAAATATCCATTACGCTAAAGCTACGCAAGATATCCTACACTGACTAAAATAGAATCCGAAGCGGAACACATAATCTACTGGTCGCGGCCATATTGTCTTGATGGAAATCCGAAGATTTAATAGGTAGTAATAACATCACGAGTTCAATGCCTCATTGATGATTTTAAAACAATTACACGTGAAATTATATCATTAAGATCGCAAAATGTTTGCATGGTTCATAAATACATAAGTAGAGAGTTGCCAAAACGATAAAACGATGAAAAAATTAACATATCTTGAAAAGTTCAATCTGTTTGTGTATATTATGCTGCTGAGATAAAAATTGTTCGCGCAGTAATATAAGAAATTTAACTGCAGTAACAGCTTTTATAGCGCGATAATGCACCGGATGGTGACTTTTCGGTATTTTTTTAAATTGATCATTGATAAAATTTTACACAGACTCTTAAATTTATTTACAAACTGGCATTAAAATCAATCCTCATGACGAACTATTTTGCATCCTATTATGCAACATACGAATCGTTATGCAATCGACAACAGGGTGAATCTAAGTATACATCTAGAATAGATATTCGAGAATAGGTCTCTCGTATGAAAAATCTTATCCTTTGGAACAAAGATAAATTCACTTTTTGAACACATTTTTTTATTCTCGGGATCTCGGATGTTACCGAAGACTTTAATTTGGTGACAAATTTAACGAATTCAATTTGGACTATCTAAACTATTTTCATTAATTAAATACGAGCCATTATTGTCATTTTTTTTGTTTTGCGGCATTCATTGGTGTTTTCGTCGCCATGTAGATTTCTACACTGACCAAAACCTCGAGATACAGATTATTTGCCGCGTGTATGAACCAGCAAAGTTTATAAACAAAATTATATACAGTGCGCATGCTAAAAGGCGGGATAAGAGCTCATGAATATGAATTTTTTGTAAAGCTTTACAAATATTATTTAGTGATGATTGTTTTTTTTTTCAATTTTTCGATTGTTTCGATTACTAGAAATAGGGCACCACAACTATATTTTTGTTGCTCATATGTTTAAAATTAGACAAAATATGTTGTCTGTTGGACTTTTTTTGTTAGTACAAAAAAATATTTTTCGTAGACAATATCCCTCTAAGAGCGGGTCTCAGAGAAACCCTTGCAGGATCCTAAATTTTGTCCAGCAGCAATATTTTCATACATATGAGAGCAATGCTGTATCTCAAAGCCCTTCTTGGTTCTTGGAAGACATTTTGTAAAATTACTAGTATATTTTTTTCTGAAAATTTCAGGATCGCCGACCTACGGGTCTTAACCAGTAAAACTGCATTTCATTGACAAATCAGCTATATTGGAAACAAAAATTCAACTATTCTTAGGTTAATTTTGTCCCAATTTCTTTTGATTACATGAAATCTTTTAACTTTAAGGGTCATGCCATGGCTTTCAATCGCATAAGAAATTTTATAAACAATATTTCCCATTATCCATCAGCCAAGGGGATAATATTATCAATTTTCTCAAAATACCAAAATGCTAGTTTTAACTTTAAATTTGTCCAAAGCAGGCCTGTTGAATGAAATTCTCTCTAGTATTCAAAAAATTAATGCTTATGCAAGTAAACGTGTTAAGCCTGCAACCATGTGAAAGTCCCAATTCAATTATAGTCCCTTTGGTCATATTATCACTGTTGGCCTCAACATCGTGGAAAATAACTTATTTCGTCATATTTTTGGCTAAAGTACGTACCGAAGTATTGTGAGCCGAGACGAGTCAAAAGGTGACATCATTTTTAAACAATTGTGGATTCAGTTGAAGACTATGCCAGAAATGCTATGGTTTTGAAAAGAAAAAAAAATCACTGAAAGGCTCGATCAGCATTTGGTAAATATCAATTTAACAGCAATGCTGATGTTGCCAATACATCATTTCAGTGAGCAAGAAACACTAAATTGATTATTTGAATTAGGGTTTGGTTGTACCGGCAACAGCCCAACATAAACAGCGACATCTGTTGGTGCAAATAAAGATGATTCCATTCCTTTATAAGATTCATAAAGTACATAAAAATCCATATAAGCAGCGCTTCAAATGCGGGGTCATCAAAATGTGCCATTAAACCTCTTTCAGTTTTGTTGACTTTAATACTGACGGCAATCAAATACGGCCTCGAGAAATATTACGATTATTGTTTTTTTTTTCCAAAAAAAAAATAGTATCAATCGAATGTGGATCCTGAAGAATTCGAAAACACTGATGGAGCTTCTTACCTCTAAATCAAATCAAATCAGTTTTATCTTGCAACAACATCAAAGCTTTCAATTTCTCCACACTTAACACTTCTTTTCCACTTGAACAGCTAAAATCACGTTGCACAGCTGCCAGATTAAATTCAGCTTTTTCAAACAGAATGGAAAAAGTAGGTACAAATATCTGGTAGTCGAACAAATTTACAGAATCCAAGTAATCGACAAGCTAAACTTTCTTATAGACAACATTCTTGATCAGTTTGGTGGACGTGTTTTTCAGCAAATAATAGGGATTTCAATGGGCACTAAATGTGCTACTTCGCTTGTTGATTTGCTTCTTCATTCATATTAAGTAGACTTCTTACAATCACCTCTAGACAAAAAAAAAGATCGTAGACTTGCTCTCCCTTTATGATAATGTCCTTTCGCTGAACAATTCTCAATCTCTCTCCATCTCATATATCCTCGGGAACTTGAGATAAAGGACACAACGAATTCTATTAAGTCTGCTTCATGTTTAGATCTACATCTCGAAAAACTAATTGATTCATTATTCCAGAGCTTGTGGGACTTTCAATTTCCTTAGCAGATCGTCACATCTGACACAAAAATTGCTTCACACACAGGTTATTTTTCTTCTCGGTTGCTGTCTTCGCTCAAGATATTTTACGAAAGACATCATGCGCTCAGAGAAAAATATGGACTTTTTATTCTCAGATGAGCGTAGATTTTTGTTTGTCATAGGGTTTTGTTTTCTTCCTTTGTCGGATTTAACATGCTAAATTGAAAGTTGGCAGCGCAACGGGTGTGCTAGAGCAAGCATGAACTGCTTACTCCGTAGCACCTGAGTTTACTCTCGTTACGACTGAAGTTTCCGTTATTGTATTTTTGTGTTTTATGTTGTCTGGTTTTTCGTCCTGTTCATCATGTTGGTGCTTTCTTCTTTTGTTTCTGTCTTTATGGACTTTTGGCATTCGGATGGCCCATTGGTACCTATGCTTCTTAATGAGAGTGCATGAAATTTTATTTCTTATAACCTTGATAAAACACCGCCAATGTAGACAACAGGTTGGTGATAAAAAAAAAAAATTGGTGCATGATTCGTGACTGTTTTTTATTATTAGTATCATACCAATTCATATTATTCTTCCGAAAATAGCCAAATTTGTGTTGTTTGAGAACAAATTAAGCAATGTCTAACTAACAACGTAGTTAATTTCTTATTTCTCGGGACAAGTTTCAAAAACTTAACATTTCATATATGAAAAGGCAGATTATCTTTAACTCAAAACATATTAAAATCACGTTCGACAGAAGTTAATCCTGATAAAAGGGGTTAAAAGTCTAAGAAAAAAGTTCAACTGAGAGCTTAACAAAAACAAATTGTATAACAGTAGAAAAAAAACTTTGGTTATTAATAAAACAAAAAGCAAAAAAATGGCTAACTTCTGGTAATTGTGAAAACTTCTGGTTATTGTGAAAACTTCTGGTAATTGTGAAAATTATGTTGGAAGATAAATTTATTGTTCATTAAACAAGACTTTTTTTAAAGATGTTATGGAAGTGCCGGATACAGGCATTTGTAGAAGAACATTTGAAGCCACTGTTTAAGTGGTTGACGCGTAGGGCTACTAATTCCAAGGTTCGTGATCCTTGTCAGGAATGAAAATTTCATGGACCAATTTTCCGACTCTCTTTCGACACAATTTCAGAGGATTGTCTTAAGAAACTATGCTAGTCCTTCGGAAGGGACCGAAAGAGGTTGTCCCATACATGAAAAGAGCGACACATTGTGTACGTTAAAGGCTTGACTCTTTTGTAGAGTTCGATAAGAGAATAGGCTCAATGGAGGCAACTACAGCGGCCACACTCAAACTACAAACTGAGAGGGATTTAAAGCAGCATTCAGCTTGTTTCCTTGTAATAATGTTGAAACTAACATACAAGGCATCCATGCAAAGAAAGCAAAACAAACAATTTCCTAAGAAACAACCATCACCAAATAACGCAAAAAAAAAAAATCAACCGGCTCTTACCAGGTATGCCTGCTATCATTAAAAATATAATTAGACTTAACGGTTGGCTCGTTGTTTTTAAGCGTTATTGTCCTTTGGCAGCATTTCATCAACCAAGGAAGCTTTAGTCAGAACTATACAAAATACATCATCACAAGTTGAAAGCGCCATATGCATGCTTTCAAAATAACTTATAGCATAGCAAAATCATATTCAAGGAACTACTGCTTTCGACTTTTTAAAATCATCCGGACCCTGAAATAATACCACGTGATAATAATAGTAAATTGTTCATTGTGAAAATGTATTATTAAAGGACATACCACGACATATCGGCCTTGAAGAGGTATAACAATGCTTTACTCCTAAGAAAGATTTTTCTGTGAAATACGACTGCAAATTAAAAAGCAATAAAGAGTATTTGCCACATTAAACGTCATTGCTACAATTTAGAATTATCTGTTGGATGAGCACAAGTACAATTATATAGTCATACAATGTGAAAGCAAAATGATATATGCAAAAATCGTAATTGTTTAAAGCCGCAATGTGCTACTTTTGATTTTTATAAAACCACTGATTTAGTTCGCCTTAAACTTTAATCAATGTGATGTATTAAGAAAAAAAGAAGAAAAAAGATGAACTGCCCTTTTTGTCTAAAGTGTTTTTAAAGTGTAATCTTTTTATTCCTTTTGTTGTATAATTTGTCAGTGTTCCCCATAGACAAGTCTTGAAAGTTCCTTATGCATATTTTCATCTCAACACAGAAAAGATGTCTTCATTGGTTTGTAAGTTATTGCTGACTCCCATTGTTATATCATCAGAAAGATAAACACGAAACAATATTGAAATGGAGGAAATAGGAACACAAAGACAGTCTAGTTGAAGAAATTTGGACTGCCACTGTAAAAGAAGCAAAGAGACACCAAAGGAGTATTCAAGTGTCAAAAGTCCGATAGGCAAAGACGAAACCGGTAAACACGAACAAAAAACAGTACGAAGAAACACAAAACACAAAATCAACCGAATGGAAATCAGCAACGCGAACTCACTCAAGTGGTGACAAGATGTCTTCATTGGTTAGTAAGTTATTGCTCTACTCCCATGGTTATATCATCAGAAAGATGAACACGAAACGATATTGAAGGGGAGGAAATAGGAACACAAATACAGTCTGGTTGAAGAAATTCGGACTGCCACTGTAAAAGAAGCAAAGAGGCACCAATGGGGCATTCAAGTGTCAAAAGTCCGATAGGCAAAGACGAAACCGGTAAACACGAACAAAAACAGCACGAAGAAACACAAAACACAAAATCAACCGAATGGAAATCAGCAACGCGAACTCACTCAAGTCGTGACAAGATGTCTTTATTGGTAAGTAAGTTATTGCCCGACTCCCGTGGTTATATCATCAGAAAGATGAACACGAAACGATATTGAAGTGGAGTAAATAGGAACACAAAGACAGTCTAGTTGAAGAAATTCGGACTGCCACTGTAAAAGGGAGAAAGGGTAAGACAGGACAATTAAGCATCCTGCATATGAATCATGCATGGCCTATCCACTGATTTGACTGTTGGCAACGCGACGGGTGTGCAATAGCAAGCAGGAGCTGCTTAATCTTCCGGAGAACCTGAGTTCACTCTCGTTTCGACTTGAGGTCGCGTTGTTGATTGATTTTCAGTTATTTTTGTGTTTCCGTGTTTTACATGTTGTCTGTTTTTGTCCCGTTCTTGTTGGTGTTTACTGGTTTTGTCTCTGCCCTATTTGACTTTTGACATTCGGACACCCCATTGGTACCTCTGCTTGCTAACGACATCTGTAGCAGGGTTTTTTAACGCGAGGAACATGATATTTTTCCCAACGTGGTGCACCCCATGGCTTGCAGTCTGGTCTTCTGCATTAAAGACTGACAACCCCGGCATTCTTTTGGACAGGGCTGTCCCATTTAGCCACCTGGGACACACATCTGTCGCTTTGTTGGCAAAGTAGACTGACACGATATCAAGTTTTTGATCGCCCTTTAGTTTGGTGAACTTTAATGCTGGCGTCACACTTTCCCGATTTTAACCCCGATGGAAACACGATTATGGATATTTTCAAAATCGGGAGTGATCGTATTCCAATCGCGCTATTCGTGTTGCCATCTTTTACCATCGTAGCACCATCGGCTGAAATATTCCAACTTCGGGAGCAACTTCGTAATGCCTTCCTAATTTTTTAACATGTTAAAAAACTCCCGAAGGTTCGTGCGAAGGTCCTTGTTCGTGTTGTGTTCGTTAATCCATCCTTTCTATCGTAATGCCTTCGTGAAAGCATCTTCTGATTTCGTGATGCCTTCTAAGTGTCATCGGCTTAATTTATCTTACGATGGCGGCACGAATAAAACAAGAAGCTCTCCGAAGGTGGTGCGAAGGAAACACGGCATCGCAAAGACCTCGCTTTGTATTCGTATATCCGTCGTAACTAATGTAATGGCATAGAGTAATGGCATGGAGATGGAAACACGGCACTGGTCAAAGCAGTACGATTTCTGAAGTATAAAAATAAAATATCAATTGTGTCAAAAGTGCCTTATAGGGACATTTATCAATCCATTTCAGTAAGGGGCGTGTTACAATAAATCGTTAAGAAAAAGAAAAGTTAGTACATTTATATAGCTCTGTTTTTTCCCCTCATAATTAAAATGCAACAGGAGGAAGACTTACAAGACAACAGCTTATGATACAAGTATCCTCATTAATTCTTTATTCATTATTTGTTAAGTTTCGAAAAATTGATAAAGGAAATTAAAAAAAAATGAAACTAGAATGATCAGTCTCGAAAGTACAAGAAGAAAAGACAAAACAAAGCGAAGACAGTCTGGATCTAGAATCTTCTGACGCTTTTCTTTTCGTCCTGTTCTTTCCAGCCAGGCGCTTCCCTCTTTCGCGTCCTCGTCCAGGCTTTTGTGGCGCCTTTTAATACTTAAATTTCAATATCAGAAATAAAGATTTAAACATTTTAAACTTACTTTAGTTTTTATCAGTCCTCTACCGACAAAAGCCGAAGGGGACTTTAGGTTTGCACTCCGTCTGCCCGTTTGTGTGTCTGTCCGGCCCGGTCGTCTCGCTGTCACAATAACTTTTTCGTACCGTTTTTTTAAACCTTATATATAGATATTAAACTTAAAACTGATTTTTGGTATGTGAGTCTTACTATGATGAGTTAAAGATCAAGTTTACGCGTTGTTCCGGTCCGCAATTTTTTACAGAGTTAGGACCCTTTGAACTTTAGAATTTCACTGAAATATCAGTTTCCCACATTTTTTTCTAAACCCTTAATTATAGTTATTAAACTGCTTTTTGGTATGATGTACTGTATGCCAGTCCACCATTACGGGTTACTGAGATCAAGTTTACATTCCGTTTCGGTCCGCAAATAGGACTTAGATACCGGTATAGGACCAGTAACGAAGTTATGTATTATAAGGTGGACACGCTTTGTTCAAGAATCGTTCGCAACAGCTAAAATTGTTGAACTTTCTACATAGTTACAACATATTCTTCTTGTTTTCAGATTATGTGTGCTTCGGTCAACTCACACGAACAAAACAAGATAAAGTAGCGTCATCTTTTTTTGTTCTATCTTAACAGGCTCTACATATTAGCTTTAGACCAAATGTCTTATCTACTCTTACTGATCGACATCAGGGACAGCAGGGGTTTGCTTGGATAGCCATCGTTTTAACTTGTTATCCATAAATACTAATTAGAGGCTGCAACGGACAATTTATATAGACTAAATTATATAATCTTATTGCAAATCGCGTTATTATATTTCATACTACGTATACCCATCGTGATGCTTCGTAGACCCATCGTATGCTAAACACGACGTCGTACAGCCGTCGTATAAATTCGTGTCCCCTTCGGATCTAATTCTCGACTAATCTTGATAACATCGTAACAACTTCCTAATCGGTTCGCAGCTATTCGTATGTGCTACTTTTCCGATCGCTTAGCCATCCAGGGGCGTAGCTAGGCAGAAATGAAGAATACGCAAAGCTACGGCGAGGGGTCTGGGGGCCGCTTAAGGCCCCCAGTGGGTCCAGGGCAAAGCCCTGGTAGGGGGTTCAGGGGGGCGAAGCCCCCCGGAAGCTCCTTGCACTTAGCAAAAAACGAAGGCTAAAATCGTTGTTTTCCATGATAAGGAACCGAACATTTAGCTTGAAAGGTGGGCCTTGGTTTTTCCTAAAAAATATTTTGAGTCAAAAAATATTCTGGAAGCTGAAGTTTATAGGAAAAATATACTGTGCAAAAGGTTTCCTGATGTACAAAATAATGCTTATTATAAAAAAAAATTGTCATGCCAACATTGAAGGCTGTTGGTTGTTTTAAATTGTGCTTATCATATATGTTTGTTGTGTCGTATACACTTATTCAAAATCTCATCTTCTATCTAAAGAATAAATAAATAGTTTTTCCTCGCGCAAAAAAAATCTGACCAGAAAAAAAACAATGCCTCCTTCCTACAAGTTGCTCGGTCCCTAAATACATACTTGATTAAAATCGATTATTTTTGTATAGTTGTTTAATTTTATAAGAAATTAAAAGGCTTTAATTTTCCTATACGGTTTTTCAAAGTTTTTACTCCTAGCGTGTCTGATGAAGGTTAATCCAGAAAAGCGCTTCACACGCAGCGAAATTTTGCATTGTACATTTATCAAAATCATTTCAATATGTGGATCGTGTCTTTCTGGCACATATTCCATATTCTTTCGTATTTAATATTATTTCAGAGTTTGGCTTTAGTGCCGTGTGGAGGTCGTAGAAAGCTTCCCCGTGCTTCAGTTGTATGCTCTTATATATTTTCGAGTACTGGAATATATGTTGGAAAGACACAGTTTACATATTTCCAAAATTTGACAACGTTTGGCTATTTCTTAAAAAAATGATATTTTTTTTGTTTGGTCATTGTTGTAATATTGTTTGGCTTCTGTTTTTGTTTTATCAAATCTTATATACTTCCGGTTTTTCAAAGTTTTTACTCCTAGCGTGTCTGATGAAGGTTAATCCAGAAAAGCGCTTCACACGCAGCGAAATTTTGCATTGTACATTTATCAAAATCATTTCAATATGTGGATCGTGTCTTTCTGGCACATATTCCATATTCTTTCGTATTTAATATTATTTCAGAGTTTGGCTTTAGTGCCGTGTGGAGGTCGTAGAAAGCTTCCCCGTGCTTCAGTTGTATGCTCTTATATATTTTCGAGTACTGGAATATATGTTGGAAAGACACAGTTTACATATTTCCAAAATTTGACAACGTTTGGCTATTTCTTAAAAAAATGATATTTTTTTTGTTTGGTCATTGTTGTAATATTGTTTGGCTTCTGTTTTTGTTTTATCAAATCTTATATACTTCCGGTTTTTCAAAGTTTTTACTCCTAGCGTGTCTGATGAAGGTTAATCCAGAAAAGCGCTTCACACGCAGCGAAATTTTGCATTGTACATTTATCAAAATCATTTCAATATGTGGATCGTGTCTTTCTGGCACATATTCCATATTCTTTCGTATTTAATATTATTTCAGAGTTTGGCTTTAGTGCCGTGTGGAGGTCGTAGAAAGCTTCCCCGTGCTTCAGTTGTATGCTCTTATATATTTTCGAGTACTGGAATATATGTTGGAAAGACACAGTTTACATATTTCCAAAATTTGACAACGTTTGGCTATTTCTTAAAAAAATGATATTTTTTTTGTTTGGTCATTGTTGTAATATTGTTTGGCTTCTGTTTTTGTTTTATCAAATCTTATATACTTCCGGTTTTTCAAAGTTTTTACTCCTAGCGTGTCTGATGAAGGTTAATCCAGAAAAGCGCTTCACACGCAGCGAAATTTTGCATTGTACATTTATCAAAATCATTTCAATATGTGGATCGTGTCTTTCTGGCACATATTCCATATTCTTTCGTATTTAATATTATTTCAGAGTTTGGCTTTAGTGCCGTGTGGAGGTCGTAGAAAGCTTCCCCGTGCTTCAGTTGTATGCTCTTATATATTTTCGAGTACTGGAATATATGTTGGAAAGACACAGTTTACATATTTCCAAAATTTGACAACGTTTGGCTATTTCTTAAAAAAATGATATTTTTTTTGTTTGGTCATTGTTGTAATATTGTTTGGCTTCTGTTTTTGTTTTATCAAATCTTATATACTTCCGGTTTTTCAAAGTTTTTACTCCTAGCGTGTCTGATGAAGGTTAATCCAAAAAAGCGCTTCACACGCAGCGAAATTTTGCATTGTACATTTATCAAAATCATTTCAATATGTGGATCGTGTCTTTCTGGCACATATTCCATATTCTTTCGTATTTAATATTATTTCAGAGTTTGGCTTTAGTGCCGTGTGGAGGTCGTAGAAAGCTTCCCCGTGCTTCAGTTGTATGCTCTTATATATTTTCGAGTACTGGAATATATGTTGGAAAGACACAGTTTACATATTTCCAAAATTTGACAACGTTTGGCTATTTCTTAAAAAAATGATATTTTTTTTGTTTGGTCATTGTTGTAATATTGTTTGGCTTCTGTTTTTGTTTTATCAAATCTTATATACTTCCGGTTTTTCAAAGTTTTTACTCCTAGCGTGTCTGATGAAGGTTAATCCAGAAAAGCGCTTCACACGCAGCGAAATTTTGCATTGTACATTTATCAAAATCATTTCAATATGTGGATCGTGTCTTTCTGGCACATATTCCATATTCTTTCGTATTTAATATTATTTCAGAGTTTGGCTTTAGTGCCGTGTGGAGGTCGTAGAAAGCTTCCCCGTGCTTCAGTTGTATGCTCTTATATATTTTCGAGTACTGGAATATATGTTGGAAAGACACAGTTTACATATTTCCAAAATTTGACAACGTTTGGCTATTTCTTAAAAAAATGATATTTTTTTTGTTTGGTCATTGTTGTAATATTGTTTGGCTTCTGTTTTTGTTTTATCAAATCTTATATACTTCCGGTTTTTCAAAGTTTTTACTCCTAGCGTGTCTGATGAAGGTTAATCCAGAAAAGCGCTTCACACGCAGCGAAATTTTGCATTGTACATTTATCAAAATCATTTCAATATGTGGATCGTGTCTTTCTGGCACATATTCCATATTCTTTCGTATTTAATATTATTTCAGAGTTTGGCTTTAGTGCCGTGTGGAGGTCGTAGAAAGCTTCCCCGTGCTTCAGTTGTATGCTCTTATATATTTTCGAGTACTGGAATATATGTTGGAAAGACACAGTTTACATATTTCCAAAATTTGACAACGTTTGGCTATTTCTTAAAAAAATGATATTTTTTTTGTTTGGTCATTGTTGTAATATTGTTTGGCTTCTGTTTTTGTTTTATCAAATCTTATATACTTCCGGTTTTTCAAAGTTTTTACTCCTAGCGTGTCTGATGAAGGTTAATCCAGAAAAGCGCTTCACACGCAGCGAAATTTTGCATTGTACATTTATCAAAATCATTTCAATATGTGGATCGTGTCTTTCTGGCACATATTCCATATTCTTTCGTATTTAATATTATTTCAGAGTTTGGCTTTAGTGCCGTGTGGAGGTCGTAGAAAGCTTCCCCGTGCTTCAGTTGTATGCTCTTATATATTTTCGAGTACTGGAATATATGTTGGAAAGACACAGTTTACATATTTCCAAAATTTGACAACGTTTGGCTATTTCTTAAAAAAATGATATTTTTTTTGTTTGGTCATTGTTGTAATATTGTTTGGCTTCTGTTTTTGTTTTATCAAATCTTATATACTTCCGGTTTTTCAAAGTTTTTACTCCTAGCGTGTCTGATGAAGGTTAATCCAGAAAAGCGCTTCACACGCAGCGAAATTTTGCATTGTACATTTATCAAAATCATTTCAATATGTGGATCGTGTCTTTCTGGCACATATTCCATATTCTTTCGTATTTAATATTATTTCAGAGTTTGGCTTTAGTGCCGTGTGGAGGTCGTAGAAAGCTTCCCCGTGCTTCAGTTGTATGCTCTTATATATTTTCGAGTACTGGAATATATGTTGGAAAGACACAGTTTACATATTTCCAAAATTTGACAACGTTTGGCTATTTCTTAAAAAAATGATATTTTTTTTGTTTGGTCATTGTTGTAATATTGTTTGGCTTCTGTTTTTGTTTTATCAAATCTTATATACTTCCGGTTTTTCAAAGTTTTTACTCCTAGCGTGTCTGATGAAGGTTAATCCAGAAAAGCGCTTCACACGCAGCGAAATTTTGCATTGTACATTTATCAAAATCATTTCAATATGTGGATCGTGTCTTTCTGGCACATATTCCATATTCTTTCGTATTTAATATTATTTCAGAGTTTGGCTTTAGTGCCGTGTGGAGGTCGTAGAAAGCTTCCCCGTGCTTCAGTTGTATGCTCTTATATATTTTCGAGTACTGGAATATATGTTGGAAAGACACAGTTTACATATTTCCAAAATTTGACAACGTTTGGCTATTTCTTAAAAAAATGATATTTTTTTTGTTTGGTCATTGTTGTAATATTGTTTGGCTTCTGTTTTTGTTTTATCAAATCTTATATACTTCCGGTTTTTCAAAGTTTTTACTCCTAGCGTGTCTGATGAAGGTTAATCCAGAAAAGCGCTTCACACGCAGCGAAATTTTGCATTGTACATTTATCAAAATCATTTCAATATGTGGATCGTGTCTTTCTGGCACATATTCCATATTCTTTCGTATTTAATATTATTTCAGAGTTTGGCTTTAGTGCCGTGTGGAGGTCGTAGAAAGCTTCCCCGTGCTTCAGTTGTATGCTCTTATATATTTTCGAGTACTGGAATATATGTTGGAAAGACACAGTTTACATATTTCCAAAATTTGACAACGTTTGGCTATTTCTTAAAAAAATGATATTTTTTTTGTTTGGTCATTGTTGTAATATTGTTTGGCTTCTGTTTTTGTTTTATCAAATCTTATATACTTCCGGTTTTTCAAAGTTTTTACTCCTAGCGTGTCTGATGAAGGTTAATCCAGAAAAGCGCTTCACACGCAGCGAAATTTTGCATTGTACATTTATCAAAATCATTTCAATATGTGGATCGTGTCTTTCTGGCACATATTCCATATTCTTTCGTATTTAATATTATTTCAGAGTTTGGCTTTAGTGCCGTGTGGAGGTCGTAGAAAGCTTCCCCGTGCTTCAGTTGTATGCTCTTATATATTTTCGAGTACTGGAATATATGTTGGAAAGACACAGTTTACATATTTCCAAAATTTGACAACGTTTGGCTATTTCTTAAAAAAATGATATTTTTTTTGTTTGGTCATTGTTGTAATATTGTTTGGCTTCTGTTTTTGTTTTATCAAATCTTATATACTTCCGGTTTTTCAAAGTTTTTACTCCTAGCGTGTCTGATGAAGGTTAATCCAGAAAAGCGCTTCACACGCAGCGAAATTTTGCATTGTACATTTATCAAAATCATTTCAATATGTGGATCGTGTCTTTCTGGCACATATTCCATATTCTTTCGTATTTAATATTATTTCAGAGTTTGGCTTTAGTGCCGTGTGGAGGTCGTAGAAAGCTTCCCCGTGCTTCAGTTGTATGCTCTTATATATTTTCGAGTACTGGAATATATGTTGGAAAGACACAGTTTACATATTTCCAAAATTTGACAACGTTTGGCTATTTCTTAAAAAAATGATATTTTTTTTGTTTGGTCATTGTTGTAATATTGTTTGGCTTCTGTTTTTGTTTTATCAAATCTTATATACTTCCGGTTTTTCAAAGTTTTTACTCCTAGCGTGTCTGATGAAGGTTAATCCAGAAAAGCGCTTCACACGCAGCGAAATTTTGCATTGTACATTTATCAAAATCATTTCAATATGTGGATCGTGTCTTTCTGGCACATATTCCATATTCTTTCGTATTTAATATTATTTCAGAGTTTGGCTTTAGTGCCGTGTGGAGGTCGTAGAAAGCTTCCCCGTGCTTCAGTTGTATGCTCTTATATATTTTCGAGTACTGGAATATATGTTGGAAAGACACAGTTTACATATTTCCAAAATTTGACAACGTTTGGCTATTTCTTAAAAAAATGATATTTTTTTTGTTTGGTCATTGTTGTAATATTGTTTGGCTTCTGTTTTTGTTTTATCAAATCTTATATACTTCCGGTTTTTCAAAGTTTTTACTCCTAGCGTGTCTGATGAAGGTTAATCCAGAAAAGCGCTTCACACACAGCGAAATTTTGCATTGTACATTTATCAAAATCATTTCAATATGTGGATCGTGTCTTTCTGGCACATATTCCATATTCTTTCGTATTTAATATTATTTCAGAGTTTGGCTTTAGTGCCGTGTGGAGGTCGTAGAAAGCTTCCCCGTGCTTCAGTTGTATGCTCTTATATATTTTCGAGTACTGGAATATATGTTGGAAAGACACAGTTTACATATTTCCAAAATTTGACAACGTTTGGCTATTTCTTTTAAAAAAATGATATTTTTTTTGTTTGGTCATTGTTGTAATATTGTTTGGCTTCTGTTTTTGTTTTATCAAATCTTATATACTTCCGGTTTTTCAAAGTTTTTACTCCTAGCGTGTCTGATGAAGGTTAATCCAGAAAAGCGCTTCACACGCAGCGAAATTTTGCATTGTACATTTATCAAAATCATTTCAATATGTGGATCGTGTCTTTCTGGCACATATTCCATATTCTTTCGTATTTAATAATTTGATTAAAATCGATTATTTTTGTATAGTTGTTTAATTTTATAAGAAATTAAAAGGCTTTAATTTTCCTATACTGTGGAGATTCTTGACCTATGCATGTTTGTATTCAAGACGGGATTTTTTTCTGTTTCATTTAAAATGCCAAACGTAAATGCAACACAATTATTTATAATTAAACAAGTAATCAAATTTATTTTTAAATTTATATTTTTATAAGTTAAAGCAACGCGTACAATTTTCATGTAGACCCCCCCCCCAAAAAAAGACGTGGAGGGGTAGAGAGTCACTGAAATCACAATGTTTATGTTACTCGGTCTTACTCCTGTAGCTGTGTTCTGTCCTTACGGAATTTTGTGATTTTTTATGGGCACTTTGATCATGGAATATTTATACGAAACATCATTTGATCGTATACTGAAAATACGGGATTTCGATCCCCTGTTCATGGGTTTGTCTCGGTGTTATGGATTTTGAAATTTTTATGCCCCTTTATTACTGAATAAAAATGGAAAACTGCACACAAATAAATGTAAGAACCACTCGCACCCCTTAGATAAAGCAGATGAACTTTCAACATGGGAAGTGCACAGCTACATTAAGTTACAAAGATTGCGTAAACTGAGTTTCACGAAAATCCACGTGTATGAGTTGAGGATTAGGAAACGGTATCCTGAGAAATTGGGTGCAAGGCTAACGGGCGTGCGTACAATGATTCCCCCTTTCAAAAGTAATTACCTATACACTTAAAAAAAAGTCTTTTTCAAGCGGAGGTACATGTATATAAACAGATTGTAAATAACAAAATTGAAAAGCCTCCTAACAACACATGGAGGAGTTAGCTCTAGTTAAAGTCTTTTTTTTTTATTTTGGAAAAGAAAAGTTTGCCCTTTGTCTTTTACAGTTATTTTTACTTACATATGACACAGGAACATTTTAAAACAGTTTTATTTAATGTTCCTGCATGACATAGGTGGGTAAAAAAATGTAATATTTTTTATCAACAATTCTGTAGGGGTGATAGTGACCAGTGGAGAAAGGGTGAACAGTAAAGATGTTGCTAAATTTGATTTAAAAACAGTATTTTTTATTTTTGCTTATTTGACCATGTGTACGCAACTGCGTTTTTGCGTACGGGTTGCTACGCGCCTGCGGCATCGGTTCTAATCGTATACCCTTCGGTTTTGATTTTGATTTTTAGCAAGTTCGGGACTAACTTCGCACGAAGTTGAAATTTTCACATTCGTGTGTCCATCGTATGTCAAAATCGGGACAGTGTGACGCCAGCATTATGGAAAGTTAAGCGCTGTTTCGGGCACATTCGCCACCCAGCACCCGCACTTGTCTTTGTTCATTTAATTGAAGTTAGTATATATGCATATTGCTGGCGTCACACTATCCCGATTTTGACCCCGATGGAAACACGATTATGGATATTTTTAAAATCGGGAGTGATCGTATTCAAATCGCGCTATTCGTGTTGCCATCTTTTACCATCGTAGCACCATCGGTTGATATATTCCAACTTCGGGAGCAAATTCGTAATGCCTTCCTAATTTTTTAACATGTTAAAAAACTCCCGAAGGTTCGTGCGATGGTGCTTGTTCGTGTTGTGTTCGTTAATCCATCTTTTCTATCGTAATGCCTTCGTGATAGCATCTTCTGGTATCGTGTTGCCTTCTAAGTGTCTTCGGCTTAATTTATATTACGATGGCGGCACGAATAAAACGAGAAGCTCCCCGAAGGTGGTGCGAAGGAAACACGGCGTCGCGAAGACCTCGCTTTGTATTCGTATATCCGTCGTAACTAATGTAATGGCATAGAGTAATGGCACGGAGATGGAAACACGGCACTGGTCAAAGCAGTACGATTTCTGAAGTAAAAAAATATCAAACGTGTCAAAAGTGCCTTATAGCATTTATTAATCCATTTCAGTTACGTGTGTGTTACAATTAATCGTTTAGAAAAATAAAAGTTAGTACATGTATAGCTCTGTTTTTTTCCTCATAATTAAAATGCAGCAGGAGGAAGACTTAAAAGACAGCAGCTTATGATACAAGTATCCTCATTAATTCTCCATTCATATTTTTTTTTTAGTTTCGAAAATTGATAAAGGAAATTAAAAAAAATGAAACTAGAATGATCAGTCTCAAAAGTACATGAAGAAAAGACAAAACAAAGCGAAGACAGTCTGGATCTAGAATCTTCTGACGCTTTTCTTTTCGTCCTGTTCTTTCCAGCCAGGCGCTTCCCTCTTTCGCGTCCTCGTCCAGGCTTTTGTGGCATCTTTTAATAAGAAATTCAGAAATAAAGGTTTAAACATTTTAAACTTTCTTTAGTTTATATCAGTCCCCTACCGACAAAAGCCGAAGGGGACTTTCGGTTTGCACTCCGTCTGCCCGTGTGTTTGTCTGGCCGTCTCGCTGTCACAATAATTTTTCCGCACTTTTTAAAAAACATTATATATAGATATTAAACTTAAAACTGATTTTGGTATGTGAGTCTTACCATGATGAGTTAAAGATCAAGTTAACGCGTTGTTATGGTCCGCAATTTTTTACAGGACCCTTTGAACTTCACTGGAAATTCACTGAAATATCAGTTTCCAACACTTTTTTCTAAACCCTTAATTATAGTTATTAAACTGCTTTTTGGTATGTACTGTATGCCAGTCCACCATTACGGGTTACTGAGATCAAGTTTACATTCCGTTTCGGTCCGCTAATATTCACGGGACCTTTTGACTTAGATACCGGTATAGGACCGGTAACGAAGTTATGTATTATAAGGTGGTCACGCTTTGTTCAGGAATCGTTCACAACAGCTAAAGATGTTGAACTTTCTACATAGTTACAACATATTCTTCTTGTTTTCAGATTATGTGTGCTTCGGTCAACTCACACGAACAAAACAAGATAAAGTAGCGTCATCTTTTTTGTTCTATCTTAACAGGCTCTACATATTAGCTTTAGATCAAATGTCTTATCTACTCTTACTGATCGACATCATGGACAGCAGGGGTTTGCTTGAAGAACCATCGTTTAATTACTCTATTTTATTCGCAAGGTTGTGCGGAGCTTAATTTTATCTATCTTTAAGTTAAGATTTAAACGAAGAAGCCCGAAATAATTGACCCGTGACCAACCCGGTCAATAACTTGTTGTCCATAAATACTAATTAGAGGCTGCAAAGGACAATTTATATAGACTAAACTATATAATCTTATTGCAAATCGCGTTATTACATTTCATACTTCGTATACCCATCGTGATGCTTCGTAGACTCATCGTATGCTTAACACGACGTCGTACAGCCGTCGTATAACTTCGTGTCTCCTTCGGAACTACTTCTCGACTAATCTTGATAACATCGTAACAACTTCGTAATCGGTTCGCAGCTATTCGTATGTGCTACTTTTCCGATCGCTTAGCCATCGGTTCTAATCGTATACCCTTCGGTTTTGATTTTGATTTTTTGCAAGTTCGGGACTAACTTCGCACGAAGTTGAAATTTTCACATTCGTGTGTCCATCGTATGTCAAATTGGGACAGTGTGACGCCAGCATATAAGATATAACTACCAATGTGAAAGAATATCAACATTTAATAAATGACCAAAATGTGTTTATAGATACAAAACATATCTAGTCAAAAATTGATGCCAGCATGCATGTGGATGATGTTTTTAAACTTTGTTATTTAGTTAGTTAGTTAGTTATTGCTTTACTCCCAAGCAGCGCGATTTCGGCTATATCCGGGGGATGAACATGAAAGTGGTGATACAATGAACATGAAATGATGATGAAGTGGAGGAAATAGGGACACAAGGCCAATCGGGTAGGAGAGTTTTGACTGCCACTGGAAAAAGGAGTGATTGGTAGGGACGGGAAATTTTGCCTCCTGCATGGGGATCCTACGGGTCCTACTCTTACCGAGACCTGCAGCAGGGTTCTTTAACGTGCGAGGAACGTGACATTTTTCCCAACACGTTGCACCACTATGGTTTGCGGTCAGGTTTTCCGCATTATCGCCTGACGACCCCGCATCTCTCGATGTCAGGGCTGCCCCATTCAACCACCTGGGGCACACATCCCAGTCGCTTTGTAGGCAAAGCGGCCTGACCCCGATGTCAGGTTTCTGAGCGCTCTTTAGTGGACTTTTACCGACAAGCTTAGCGCTGCTGCGGGCCTATTCGCCTCCCGGGCCCCGCACGGGACTTTTTAACTTTGCTCATAATTTCAGGACGAATGGAAAATAATCATAAATTGTGTGATCGTACCAATCGAAATGGAGCAAAAAGCGATTACAAAAACACCATGAAAGGAAATCAACAGACAGATTTTAATTACCGTCGCATGCGTGCCGAGTTGTCATGCTGCACGATATATTTCTTCCGAGGAAGTATTCCAAGCTTATTGTGGGAAGCAAGCTTCGTCTATCCTGTCACAACATATAAAATGGATCACGTAGAGATGGAATTATCAATACGGAATATAAAGAATGGCATATAGTCAGATTAATTAATAACGTTTGTTTTCCGCATTGCATTGTTGTTCGGCTGATCTGATATAAGCTGAGTAAATATGGAAAAATTAATTTCCCTAAATACAATATTGTTGATTGAAAGCTATAATATCTAATCAATTTAATCAACACACGAAACGAATTGAAGAAACTAATCAGTAATACCGATACTAATTACTTACACAATCAGAAAAGATTGGGTCTATTTATGCTTAAGAATAGTCTATTTGTTTGTTTAAGACACGTACGTACGCACTCAACTTGGAGGAAACTGTTGACCAATGCATTAATAACTCTGAAATTTATCTTACTGCAAAAATGTCAAGCTGTTCCGACCAGGATCCGGAGTAATACAAAAATAAGGGATTTTTAGCTCACCTGGACCGAAGGTCCATGTGAGCTATTGCCATCACTTGGCGTCCGTCGTCGTCTGTCGTCGTCTGTCGTCTGTCGTCGTCTGTTAACAATTTTCAAAAATCTTCTCCTCTGAAACTACTGAACAGAATTTAATGAAACTTGGTATGAATGATCCTTAGGGTGTCCTGCACCAAACTTGTGTTCCGATTTTTGATCTGCCGAAAAACATGGCCACCGTTACTAAAAATAGACCAGGGGGGTCAGACTACTGTTTTTGGCTTGTTAATCAAAAAGTATAAGAGATAGAGGAAATCTGAGGCCACGCTACTGATTAAGCATCAAAAGCTCTACAAAAGTCTCCATTTGGTCAAAGTTGTCAGATGACCCCTTATAGGGGTTACGGCCCCTTAAAGGTGAAAAATAGCATTTTTTCATGTTTTTGGCCTACAGAATGAAAACTATTGCAGAAAGAGAATAGCTGTTGCTTGCTTAAATGTTTAGCTCATTTAGCTCTACAAAAGTCTCCATAGGGTCGAAGTTGTCAGATGACCCCTTATAGGGGTTACGGCCCCTTAAAGGTGAAAAATAGCCATTTTTCATGTTTTTGGCCTACAGAATGAAAACTATTGCAGATAGAGATTAGCTGTTGCTTGCTTAAATGTTAAGCTCATTTAGCTCTACGAAAGTCTCCATAGGGTCGAAGTTGTCAGATGACCCCTTATAGGGGTTACGGCCCCTTAAAGGTGAAAAATAGCCATTTTTCATGTTTTTGGCCTACAGAATGAAAACTATTGCAGATAGAGATTAGCTGTTGCTTGCTTAAATGTTTAGCTCATTTAGCTCTACGAAAGTCTCCATAGGGTGGAAGTTGTCAGATGACCTCTTATAGGGGTTACGGCCCTTGAAAAATTGCGTTTTTTTTTCATGTTTTTGTCCTACAGAATGGAAACTATTGCACATAGAGATTAGCTGTTGCTTGCTTAAATGTTCAGCTCATTTAGCTCTACAAAATTCTCCATAGGGTCCAAGTCGTCAGATGACCCCTTATAGGGGTTACGGCCCCTTGAAGGTGAAAAATAGCCATTTTTCATGTTTTTGGCCTACAGAATGAAAACTATTGCACATAGAGATTAGCTGTTGCTTGCTTAAATGTTCAGCTCATTTAGCTCTACAAAATTCTCCATAGGGTCCAAGTCGTCAGATGACCCCTTATAGGGGTTACGGCCCCTTGAAGGTGAAAAATAGCCATTTTTCATGTTTTTGGCCTACAGAATGAAAACTACCGGTATTGCAGATAGAGATTAGCTGTTGCTTGCTTAAATGTTTAGCTCATTTAGCTCTACGAAAGTCTCCATAGGGTGGAAGTTGTCAGATGACCTCTTATAGGGGTTACGGCCCATGAAAAATAGCGATTTTTCATGTTTTTGTCCTACAGAATGAAAACTATTGCAGATAGCGATTAGCTGTTGCTTGCTTAAATGTTCAGCTCATTTAGCTCTACAAAATTCTCCATAGGGTCAAAGTTGTCAGATGACTCCTTATAGGGGTTATGGCCCCTTATAGGTGAAAAATGGTGCTTTTGGCCTATAGAATGAAAACTATTGCAGGTAGAAAAAAGCTGTTGCTTGCTTAAATGTTCAGCTCATTTAGCTCTACAAAAGTATAGGGTCAACATCAAGACCAGGTGAGTGATTCAGGCTCCTGGGAGCCTCTTGTTCTTATAGCAAAGGGATTGCACGGACATACACTTTGTCAAAAAATCAACATCAACTGGACGCTTACAAGCTTGCAAGCTTTTATAAGCATCTTGCTTCACATGTTACAAAGTTTGTGCCACATTTTTAATTTTCATTTCTTCATAGACAAAAAAAATATTGTGGTCATTAATTTCATTCACATTCAGGAAATGGTTCTTCTATTTAAGTGAATCTATAACGTCATTTTATTCAGTTCTTGAAATAGCTTCCATATTAATTATGGTTTAAAATCAATTAAATGCTTCAATCTTGCTATATATGATATCATGGAATAAAACGTTCAGGTGATTGTTTACAATCTCAAATTTTATCCATCATATCATGGATAAAAGTTTTGATTTGGTGGGGCTCAAATTAGGGAATATACACGGTAGGTCCCGTGTCCGGCGACAGGATTGTTTTTTCGAGAGGAATTGTCCAGTTTTTTTGAGAGAGGTCCAGGTTTTTTCGCCTGTCCGTTTACTAAAAAATGCTTAAATTCTCAATTGTAAGTGAAACAAAACAAAAAAGAGGAATAAAAGTATTCAAAATGTTCAAATTATTACTTTTCTTCCACAAAAGTCCGTAAAGAAGCATCAGTTAATGATTTATTAAAATTGACCAGGTTTTTTCGAGAGGCACAACAACTTGTCCGGTTTTTTCGAGAGATGTCCTGGTTTTTTGAAAATTTTGACTAGAGAGAGGAACTGGGTTTTGTGGAAACTATACGACTTAAATGGAAACTAATATCCCTCCTACTCAATAAACATACATTTAAACACATTACATGCAAAATATTAAGTTTGTTACTAACTTTAAAGCATATTAAGTAGACTGCCCAAATGCATTATCTGACTTATATTTGAAGACTAAATTAGTATTTTGACAAAATTAGTTTAATGGTACATTTGTGACTTTCTTGACGTGCTTTAATAAATTACCGGTTTCAAAAAGAGTGATTGTTGCGGTGGGCAAATTTTTGAAAGGTAACTGCAATCTTGTTTTTGTGCCTTTTCAAGTCTTTGAAACTATAAAATCTACATGTATGTCAGAAACAAATAAATACAAAAAGAGCATATTCCACTGGTGCATTCTGTTATTTCAAGAGTTAAAGGGTGTTTTGGAATATGGGATATATACATATTTATTCCTGGAATACGGGATATTTGAGGCAAAACAAACTGGGATAAAGAATATTTAAATCTATTCTATTTACAGGGATATAGGATAAGAAAAAAACCTCTATTTTGGATACGGGATATTTGATAAAAACATTAGGGAATAGAGATATTGGAACCCCTTAACGTATACATATGTATGTAAAGATACAAAAAATTAAATAGCATTTGAATCTCATACTCTTATGTTTGTTTTATGTCCAGTCGACACTATTTCAGTCATAATCAGCAGGACAAGAGCTAATTGAAACACCAAAATGAATTCTGTAGACCCACCCAATACACAGACCCATGTATGTCATTCGAAGGACCCATGCACGACCACAAACCAGAAGTAAAACGAACCAACTCACAAGATAGCCCATCCTCGGAAACCCAGGGTTTCTTCTTTCACTTACTCAATCGTGATGAACGAGTAGGCGAGAGAAGAACCCCTGGGTTTCCGAGGATGAAGATAGCCCAATGTACCGTTAACGCACCATAGGCCAATGCATCCAGAAAGTGACGAAATCCTCCCTCAAAAGTTTTGCACAATTTGGAACCCTTCCTATGGTGACTGACAATGGAGAACCCTTACCCGAAATGAGGTCATACTAGATGGAACATCTACCTGTGTGGGATATGGCCAACTCATAACCAGTTTTACATAACCATCCTTTATCTGGCGAAAATACAATGCTGAATCCTGTTTGAACCTATACTCACTGAGAGAGAGAAGCGGGATTGGAGTGGGAAACAAAGGATCTGTAAATTTTGAAGATCACTGGAAAAGGGAAGAGGTGGGTAGGTGCGGAAAATTTAGCCTGTGACGGTGCACAATGGGATATTTTACGTGCATGAACCTTGGAACTCTCCACGCACGTTGGTCCAATATGGTTTACGGTCAAGTTTCCGCATTAGTATAGCCAGATAAACCGGCATTTATTATGACAGGGCTGCCCCATTCAACCACCTGTGGCACACATCCCAGTCGCTTTGTGGGCTAAGTGGCCTGGAAAGATGACAGGTTTCTTAGCACTCTTTAGTGGACTTTTAACGACAAGCTTAGCGCTGCTGCTAACCTATTCACCTTCCGGGTCCCGCACGGGAGCATACTCTTATGAAGTTTTTTGTTGAAACTATAATATATACAACAAGTCGAAGCAGCCACGCTGCATATCCCCGCGCTACTCTGGTGTTTGATAGTATAAGGGCAAATAATTTAAAGAAAAAAACTATGACTATAATGAGCATTACTAGTACTATAAAATGTATATGTATTAAAATGAGACTTTTCCCTGGTAGTAGGAGTGATAGTAATGTAAAGAATTATGCATGACAAAGGAAAAATGTGCTCTTTAAGACTTAGGCTACCTATGCAGCCCAGCCCCTAAGGGCATTATCAAATTCCAAAACCTTCAGCAGAATCTACATCCATAGTGCAACTACTGAGCCAAGTTTCAGTTCGGTATTCCAAATAACCTGGGAGGAGTTGCTTGACAAAGGAACAATGTGGCCTTAGGCTACCTATGCAGCCCAGCCCCTAGGGGCCATATCAAAATTCCGAAACCATCAGAAGAATCTACATCCATAGTGCAACTCCTGAGCCAAGTTTCAGTTCTGTATTCCAAATAACCTGGGAGGAGTTGCGTGACAAAGGAATAAAGTGCCCTTAGGCTACCTATGCAGCCTGGCCCCTAGGGGCCATATCAAAATTCCTAAATCTTCGGCAGAATCTACATCCATAGTGCAGTTACTGAGCCAAGTTTCAGTTCTGTATTCCAAATAACCAGGGAGGAGTGGCGTGACGAAGACTAATGTGCCCTTAGGCTACCTGTGCAGTCCAGCCCCTAGGGGCCATGTCTAAAATCCGAAACCTTCGGCAGAATCTACATTCATAGTGCAACTACTGAGCCAAGTTTCAGTACTGTAATCCAAATAACCTGGGAGGAGTTGCATGACGAAGGAATAATGTGCCCTTGGGCTACCTATGCAGCCCAGCCCCTAGGGGCCATATCAAAATTCTGAAACCTTCGGCAGAATCTACATCCATAGTGCAACTACTGAGCCAAGTTTCAGTGCTGTATTCCAAATAACCTGGGAGGAGTTGCGTGACGAAGGAATAATGTGCCCTTGGGCTACCTATGCAGCCCAGCCCCTAGGGGCCATATCAAAATTCCGAAACCTTTGGTACAGTCCCGACCCACAATGCAATCAATGACCCAAGTTTCATCTTTCTACTCCCTGTGGTTACTGAGATTATCCTGGACATTAACGCCATACGTACGTACGTACATCCGTACATCGAACAGCAAAACATTATCCCCGCGCTTTCGCTAGCGCGGGGATAATAAAGAGTAAATACATATGTGTAAAAATTAAGACGTACTGAAAGGGCAATCGAGTCTTATATAATCCTGGATAAAACAGCAGACATGAAAGAAGACGACTCTATGATACAAACAAACACATCCAAGAAACAACTACAAGTCAAGTTAAAAGAAGGTAGCCCAGAAACTGTAAGCATTTTCTGCTTGTCGCAACACAAATATTTTGTTTCCAGTCAATTATTCAAGGAGGCTATTTTCAATTTATAACAGTTGGTATTTATGCTTAGACAATAGATTAATGGGTTCTGGTTCTAGGCGTCAATTATATGTGCCTGCCTGTTTATATAGGCTATATAAGGTTGAATTCTTGACTTTAACTGACGTATTCTTGTCCAAAACCCTTGAAATGATAGTACCGTATTCTTATTTGTTTAACAACATACAATGTCTTTTAAAATATGATTTAACAGGTAAACAACACGCACAACTTGTCTTTCTAAAGTATGAAAAAACCTGGACCTCTCTTGCAAAAACCTGGACGCCTCTTGAAAAAACCTGGACATGTATTTTATTTTAATTTAAAAATATGTAAGACGCAACTTTTTGGCATCAATGTTCAGGATGCCATAATATAACAGTGATGTTCACTTATAATGGTAAGCAATCTCGTTCAATATAGTTGTCTTTTAAGGGGCGAAAAATGCAAAAAGGTAAAAATTCAAAAAAACAGCCCACAATTTTATTTAGGAATCACATTTTTTATAGGAATTGGTGTTGTTATACAATATGATAATACTACAAATATGCCTACCCGTTGGTAGCATTTTTTCTTCGCTTTCAGCTAAAAATCCCTAAATATCAGCAGAGTTTGCATTTTTATTGATTATTCTCTTGAAAAAAACAGGACAATTGTAAATCCCTCTCGAAAAAACAATCATGTCGCCGGACACGGGACCTACCGTGATATATCATAAAAAAAAATTCATTGAAAAACATTTAAAAGAAATGAACCATAAGAAATGATCACAGTGTTTTTTTTCCCAATGGCATTATAAATGTTATTTTTTCATTGACAGAAAAAAAATGTTGTGTCCATTCCTTAATTACATCAAGATTATACTGGTGTAGTCAAATACATACGAAGCAAGTTGTAATTAAGCCAGTCCATCTTCTTGACCTCAGAAAACTCGTTATCATAGCATATTGCTTCACAATTACAGGTAAATGGTCAAATAGCCCACTCATAACTCATGGTAACTATCACTTATGTCGCAAATGATAGTAAATGTACGGCATTATGTAAATGCCTCACGGGCTGTACTTATTTTCAGTATATGTCTTTTTATTGTTACCAGTTTAGCAAATGTTTCCCTTAATAGCAAGTTGGAAGATATAAGAACTTAGAATTCAAAGACAAGATAATTTGCAAAATTATGCAACATTATATATGTACATGTATAAAGACTTTTAATGGTTATATTATGAATGAAACATGCAGAAAAAAATATTTGGATTATCAATTTTCGTAGTTTTCGTTGGTAGCCTTGAACCACAAAATTTTATATCACACGAAAAGGAAATTTAACATTATTGTGTATGTTGCAGGCTAAAGGACCACGATTTTAAGAATCCACGAACTGATACTTTTTCACCAAACCACGAAAATTGGTACCCACGAAGATAAATGAATCCACAGTAATCGACATTGATCCACCATGCGAACACGAAATTACGCTGAATGTAATATAAACCCAATAAAAAGTCATCAAGTGAAATTTCTTCAATCCTTTATAAACAGTCAATGACACTGAAGGGACAGAAGACACTTTAAGTTTCATTTGTGCATATGATTGTTGTATATTTTACGGTTTTTGCTAGCCATTGGCCATTCATAAATTGTGCTGAATAAAATTGATTTGGATTGATAATCATCTTTTGAAGCAAAGAATATTTACAGGCTTGTGAAATCGGCGGTACACATCGCTTATTGTTTCCAACTCAAGTAAGTTTATGTGTCCTGAGTTTTTTAATGATAAGATAACAGGATTTTTAACACGTAAGCATCATTATCTTGTTTAAATGCTTCACTTGTCACATTCTGGTATAAACTGCTTGAGATGCGAAATGTACTTGGATGAACTGTAGAGTGCTAATTATACATGTATCTACGTCATCCTGCAAATTCTGGCCTATTTTGTACTTGTTTTGTTCTGTTTACGACTTGCATTAAAAGAAAAACTGAAATTTATCATCAAATCAATCGAAAGAACGCTATATACTGGACGTGCATTGATTAAATGCCTATCGACGATTTCACTTATCGTTTGGTTTGCTTGTCCCAAAATCATGATGTACCCGAGCCTCCAATTTCACACGATTTATGTCCGATATGATCTCCCTTGATACTAAAAGATAATTGGCAAAATTGTGGTGTACAGCAAAACGTTGTTTTGCGTTTTGTGATTTTAGGTTGTTTTTTTTTTAATGTTCGGGGTTTCAGATGTTCCATTTGAAGTTATATACAAAACAAAATAAGGCTAAATTCAATATTAAACCCCAAAAAATAGCCAACACGTGAAATTTCTTGGATCCTTTTTAGAATTAGTCAATGGCATTGAAAATAACTAAAGTTTCATTTGTGCATATTATTGCGATTTGTTGTATTTTTCACTGTTTCGTTTGTAGCCATTGGCTCTTCTACGGGCGAAAACCGCGTGCAATAAAATTGATTTAAATCGATATCATCATTCTAAGCAATAAAAATTAAAACTAAGTTCCAGACAATAAATTTTGCCACGCCTGACGAGTGTTCCGTATATTCAAGATTCATCAGAGGCGCTCTATCAAAATATTGAAAAATCAAACATCTAGGTTATTATGAGCATGTAAAAATAAAACCAACTAGAAAAGGTAATGCCCCACTGTTTAAAGTAAAAGAATTATTCATCGTTACCATAAAACTACGTGTAGCTAAGGTGTTTGTGCCTGTAAGACAAAGATGATGCTCCCACTATGTTTGGAAAAATTCAAAATTGTATAAAAAAATGTTTCATACAATTTTTAAGTCCAAGGGCAATAATTTGATAAAAATCGACGGACCGGAACAGAACAAAACAAAATCTGCAATTTATCATGATAAACTAACATTCCAAAAATCAACCCAATATTTGAAAGTATGAGGGAAAAAGTCACGAAAACTGTTATTTCATAAAATTTAACACCAATGGCCATAATTTCTGTGAAAATCAACCCACCGGTACGACTGAAATGAAAACTTGATCTGTAACTTATAATGATGCATTACATACCAAAAATCACCTTTATATCTGCAAGCATGTAGATATAAAGTTCGGAAAACTTGCGGAATGGGTGGACAAAGGTAAAACAATATACCCCCCAGTTATAGCTGCGGGGGAACAAAAAGAGAGCACAGAAAAAACAAAATATGACTAAGATCAACATTTGTCTGGGGTAGACAGAACCTTAGGGTTTTGACAGAAGCAACAATTTTGAAATTTAAACGAATAATTTGGTGCGTTCTTCAACACAAAAAGTGCTGATGCCGAAGCGGGCTAACCTTAAGGAATTAAAACTCCACCAGCAGAGCTAACCTTCACGGGAGTAAGAAATAAAAATACAACAAAGTTCCAGACAATAAATTTTGCTACGCTTGACGCGCCTTTCGTCTATCCAAGACTCATCAGAAACGCCCAATCCAAATATTGAAAAACTAAACGCTACATCCAGATTATTAAGAGCATATAAAACCAAAAATAAAGCACAGGAAAACTAAACTGTGACTAATATCAACCTATGTCCGGGGTAAGCATAACCTTAGGGTTTTGACAATTTTGAAATTTAAACACATAAATTAAATAATAGCTTAATTATAATTCATCCTTCGTACAAAGCTCTATGACAAACGTGATACCTTCAACTTTCCCTTTCTGTGTAGCAACATTCCGTCCGCTCCAGCATATGGAGTTCTGAGCATGCGGGGAGTACAACGACTTCCTTGATAGAGCTACACGGCTGACAAGCAAATTGTTAACACAGGGGTACGTTGCACCCAGGTTGCTGTCATCACTCAAGAAATTTTACGGACGACATCATGTGCTTGTATACAAATACGGGATTTCTATCTCTCAGATGAGCACAGATGTTGGTTTGACATAGAGTTTTGTAATGTCATCCTTTCCGGATTTGACCAACACTTAATCGATCTTTGGCAACGTGACGGGTGTGCTATAGCAAGCAGGAACTGCTTACTCTTCCGGAGCACCTGAGTTCACTCTCGTTTCGACTTGAGTTCGCGTTGCTGAATGCTGTTTTGTTGTTATGTATGTGTATGTTTTATGTTGTTATGTGGTTTGTTTTGTTGTGATGAATTTTTGTCTGCCGGTTTTGTCTTTGTCTTTAAGGTCTTATGATACTGATTACCCCTTTGGTACACCTTTGCTTCTTTCTCTAATTATAATGAACATGTACAGGCTTGTGAAATGAGCGGTTATCATCGCTTATTGTTTGTAAATTAAGTAAGTAAATGTGTCCTTAGATTTATAGATGAACCAACAGAGGTTTTAACACTTCAGCATCATAAGCTGGTTTGAATACCGCACTGTTTACAACTTTATGAGGTATAATATATATATAACTTTATTTGCGAAATGTACTTTGACAAACAAGAACATTTGAACTAAAGAGTGTTAATCATATATGAAGATACGTTATCCTGAAAACTCTGGCCCATTTTGTAGTTATGAGTTGATTGTTGCATTTATTTTACCAGCTAATCAAACGCCCGTTCGTTTTAAACGCAATGGTATGCTGGACGTGCATGCACTTGCATTGAGTCTTCTTCGACGATTTTATTTGCTTTTTTTTTAAATTTTATCGCCTCAAAACACGAAGTTGTGAAGTATACATTTTGTGATAGTTTTCATTACATTCGACTTCAGTTCCGTTCGCCATACTTTTCCTTGATACCTTTGCAATGCTTCGGAAGATTTGAATAAAATTTTGCATAATTATGGTTTACAGCAGAATGAATGTCAAGTTAAATTACCAGGAAAACTGACGAACATTAATTTTAATTAGGCCACTTTAAACTTTTTTTTGAAAAACGTGTGGGAATTCAGATGTTCCATTAGAAGCAATTTTATTTTCTTTTATGGTTTTCTTAATTCTTAATAATTTATTGCATGCATATTAATTATATATATATGTGAAACTATAATACAATATTGACGCTCGTAAAAAAAATAATTACGAATAGAATATTCAAATCGATAAAAATAAAAACAAATATTGCAGGAAATATCCTTATAAGAAATTTTATTTAGGGACTCCATAAATTTTCACTTTAATCTGAAGATGTCTGAGCTAGCTATATAGATAGCTTGGTTTATCGAATGTTTTCTGATCTTTGTTTGGACTGGCTTTTACGTCTGCGTCTTTATTGCGCTACATGACCCATGTGCGTCGTTGGGGCATTGTACCTAAACATCAATGCTATATTGTACCTTTATAAAAGGACATAGTTCACTAAGTACCATATTAGGTCCTTAATTCGACCAGAGTTTCAAAAATTACTTTTCTTGAAAAGTTTTGGGCTTAAAGTATACTTTAATAATTTTTATCTTTATCAATAATTTCTAAATTGTTGACCATCTCAAAAAGTGGATATTTCTCTCAATTCAAAGAAAATCGACAGTTTTCTGCATATTTGGTTGTAGCACACTGTCGCCAGAAATTTTTTCATCAAATTTTATCAAATACTTAAAAAAGAATATATTTCAAGCACAAAATGTGATTGCAAATGGAGGCTCCACTTATATATCCTTAAAACAACTATGCCAAAATTGGTGAAATATGATGATTATCATCAATTTTGCTAAATGACTGATTTTGTTGACCTCAATATGATTCTTCCAAAGGACACGGATATTTAAAATATATTTAGGAAATTTTGCATTTTCACGAGTCGAGCACAGCAAAACGAATATAGATTAAGAACTTCTTACACAAGTTGAAGTTCAAAAATCCGTTCAAAATTTGGGAGTCCATATAACAAGTTATAATACTTTAGTCGATTTTTTTTGTATATACACCTGGAAAAGGGTTAAGCACCCCTAGACTATTTCTGATTTTCAATGATTTGAAATAGTTTTTAATTTTCCTGATTTTGGTAAGTTTTGTTTCTTCATTATATGATTGAATGGGTATGAGTATTCGGTTAAAAGCACATTTATGCCTTGAATAGCAGTAGATAGATCTTCAAGAAATTAACTGCCAAACTGGCAGCAGGAGCAGTCCTTCTTGTTAAAGGGATACATACCCGAAATTGACTCTTTGACGATTAATTATCAACATTGTCATCATGATTTACATTTTCAAATGTGATTCAGGTGATAATACTTTTTGAAGGCCATGTTTATGTACAAAAGATATCTTTTCGCCATGTCATGTTGTATACTATACTATACAGTTATTTAATGTATAGCCAGGCAATGGATCAGAATATTTTCCCTGAGCCGATCTGAATACCAAGGGTAAAATATTCTGAGGGAGTATAACGTCGTGACTATACCCAGATGTTGCTCTCTGATTGGCTGTTTAATATACTACAAAATGGTCACAAGATCTCATTCGCATACACTTCTTCTTTAAATGCTTTCTGGTTGGCTGATTTTCGATAACAAAAGGATCACATGATTAGTAAAGAGTCCTTTTAAAGGTTTTCTGATTGGTTGATTTTAAATAATAGAAACGTTCATAAACCCTGTCTGTCATGATCACAAACGGCAGAGTAAATGTTTAAAAAAAACGGAAATTTTATTATTTAAACATGGTCAGGAAATGAACTGACATAACAATCTTACCAGAAAAGAAACAACATTGACAAAAAACATCAATCATTTTCGATCTTGGTTGTTTTTGAGAGGGCTCCTAACACTTTGAATTAAATGAAAATGTGACTTTTAATTTTCATAAAAAATTGGTACAATATATACTTTAATCAGATATTTTCTTCTTAAACCTAAGAAAAGCATAAGAAACCATGCGTATTTTGGGGGAAATTTTTCATTGAACACAAAGGGGTTTCAGATCACTGGGAAACTTGAATTATTTGAATGAATGTGCTAGACTCAACTGATATTTAAGAGTTTACATGGATTCTTTGTAACCATCAACCAAACTTGGGCACACATAGTTTCAGAATCGGTTGAAACTTTCTATGTGTGATCCTTAGGTAAAAACATGAAAAAAAAGTCTGTAGACATTTTTTCTGTTAAATGTTTGGTTGCCATAGCAACGGTGGCTAAATGTGGCAAATGGTACATTTTTCATGTATTTTTTTTAAATTAAAGTTTTATTAATTAAATTTCATTATTGTTGTTCAAACAAAAACTTTTAAAAACGTTTAAAATAAATCATTAAATGATTTGTTTTAATTAAAATGGAATATTCTATCCTTAATATGAATAAAAAGATGAAAAAGATAGAAAATTTGTTCCAAAATGGGCTGAGTTTAGGCATCATTTTTTTTTAAATTAAAATTCCCATAGGACAGGTGCTTTTACCCCTTAATCAGTGCAAATATTAAAAAATGAAGGGCCTGGGAGTTTTAATTTTAAGTGGTACTAGCTGCTATGTTAACATATCTTTTATAAATATAATGATCCTATATAGGTAATATTTTCAAAAATCGTGAGCAATAAAAAATGAAAATCCGCCCAGGGAATGGCTTGCAGAAATGATTTTCAAAGGCAATGTCAGTTGATACAGATTTCTGTCAGTTATTTTAATTTTGTAAGTCGACTCACTTTAGAGTTGTTTGAAAGTTTAAACGTATCAGTAGCCTACCTATGACAGACTTGAGGTACAGGTCGGGAAGGTTGCTGAAGACAGACAAGTCTTTTCCATTTGTGCCTCAGTCACACAAGAAATCGAGGTGCATGTACATGTATACCCGGTATATGAATAGATAAGTAGATACTTATTACTTTACTTTTTGAAAGTTAAAGTTGATCAATGATAACTAAAACGGTAAGATCACCCCTGCTATGGAGCTCTATATACATGCAAAGAACAAAAAACATAAAACCCTTACTCTTCCAATTAATAAATCAATTGGAAGAAGAAAAAAAGATTAACACTGAAAAGAAATACTCTTAAAACACGAAAACCCGAAACACATTTACAAATGTTATGTAATGAAACTTAGTTCTACTGTTCCTTCAGAGTAAATATTAGGCCTATTGTCTGTATTTGAAGAGTTACTTTGTTAGCGTGTAATTATTTTTTCGTAAGACAACTGCATAAACCAATCAAACGTTGGAGTTAAGCTTTGTAATGCACATTTGGTCAATGCTTGATGTGTTTATCCCTACTTTATTTTGGATATCAATATTTTGACCTTACAAATAGTTTCTGATTAATATTATAATTTCGATCATTTACTGTCTTCTTGATGGTGTATTGGTGTCGCTTTGGTTCTTTTAACCTGACGTCCTGGTCAATTTCCTAAGTGGCATTGGCCCCCGACCGACAGATATATATATATCCCAGGATCCCAGATTATGGTTCTTTGTATTATGTTTCCATTTTTTCTTACACTTCTGAAACAACTGAGTTTATTCTCGTTACAACTTGAGTTCGGGTTTTTGGTTGCTTTTTTATGCTTTTATACTGCTCTTGTTTGTCTTTACTTTGACATTTCGGACTTTTGGCATTCGAATGTTCCATTGGTGACACTCTACTTCTTTGCACAAGGAACAATTTATATAACTTTTAAGATAAATGATATATTCAAAAACCTAAGTGTAGGAAATTGAGCGAGTGAGTTGCTGTTTCAACTCTTTGTACTCTATATATTAGTTATATCAGGTAGAAAAAATATCAAAAGGATAATGAACTGAGCATGAAATGATGATGGGAAATTTGGGGTTGAATGGAAAAAAAATAAAGGCAACTAGAAAAGGGAGAGGTTGTTCGAGGCAGAAATTTAGCCTATGTGATGAACCCATTGCGTTTCACAAAGTTTTCTTTTATGTGCATGAAGTGTGGCATATTCCGGGATGAAAACCCCTAACCCTAGGGCTCGTACATTGATCGTTCTGTGGGCTGATCCATGACCCACAGCCAGATTCTCAATCTGGTCGCACGTGAAATCTTAGTATAAATAACCATTTATATGTATTACTTTTTTTATAACATTCAGCTAGTAATTTTAGTCATTTAGAAACTTTAATTTATAAGCTGAAATAAACTGATTTCTATTCTAAGCGTAAGGTAAAAGACACATTAAAGCTAAACAGAGTTTAAGTGAAAGCAACAAGATGTGGAATGTACAATCATGTTTTTTTTTACATTGTGGTTAGATCGCTATACATCCAATATACGTGCTACAAACTATAGTTAATCTGATTCAGCTGCAAATCAATCCAACAGATGTTAGTGTTAAACGACATTAGTTTAAACTGCCATTTAATCGGTCATTTTATCCTGACTGCTAATATTATCCGTTGATAATCAAAGGAGTTGGGTGACGAAGAGCTATTATTTGCCCTGAAATTTGACTGATTTTCCACCAATATATTGTCAAATTGACCAACAAAGTTTATGTTAAGTATTCCATCGCTAAAAAGTGTAAACTTAACCCAAAATGAATTAGGTCAAAATATGCGGCTAATATTATCATGATTTATACTGAAAAGTGTCGAAAATATACAAACATCGGTTTTTATAGGCGTTTGCTGTTTACTACTGCATACTGTTCATGCACCATTAATGGCATTTTTATGTCGCCTGCAACGTCTTGCAACGCGATATATAGCAGTCACTTTGACACTATCCGTCGTCCTGCGTCGTCCAGCGTCCTGTGGCGTCACATGGTTTCCGTCGCAGTTTTTCGGGCAAGTTCATGACACAGCCTCTTGATATTTTGCAAGTAGCTTCATCTTGTAGTCTTTATGGTGTAAAGCGATTTTATCGCCGTAATTTATCTACTTCCTGTTTACCGAGTATTCAAAGACGCAGGCGACATATGTCTTCCTTGGAAGACTGCAATTCTATTATAAAATATGATGTCTTAGGAACTAGCAGGATTGGTTTGTAGCTTCTCTAGTTTGAAATATAAGGCCTTTTGGGCCTTTTCCGAACATACTCTTGTAAGTTTCGGATTTCAAAAACTCAAATTAGATTATTTACATTCCATGTGCAGCGAGGATAACGAAAACTCTAGATATACAAATTCATGGAACAACCGCGTATTGTCAATTTGTTTTTAAAAAGGACAATAACGATTTGGAGTTTTAAATTCTACGTTTGTCAACAACTTAATTGTCTGGTACAGGTAGGAATTACTTTGGATTATAAATAAAACATGTACCAAATACGAAACCATCAATTGTTTAGTCGATGTAAAAATTGAAGCCATTCATCTATAATGTAATAGTTCCATTAAATGGTCTATTAACGTCATAAATAATATCCCCGTTGCCGGTTTGATCATAATTAGATATGTCTATGACTATAACTGCATCCTTTTGCTAAGCTTATCGATACAATGAGACAAGACACTCCATATTAGACAAGAGATGTTAAACTCTCATGAAATATGTAACATACATTGGAAGGTAAAATGTATGAGCCTTTTGAAAAAAAATAATACAAAATGTTTCTTTTTTATCTTTTATACTTTTAGAAGAGTAATTATTAGTAGGATAATTTCAGCATTTTGATCTATAGAAGTATAAGTCTATGGCAGTTACATTAAATCTATGGAAGTTTAAGTATAAACCTATGACAGTTATATTAAATCTATGGGAGTATAAGTATAAACCTATGACAGTTACATGTAAGGCCTATATTGTCAATTTGTACTTTTGTATGCATAAACCTTTTATAGTTAAAAAACTGTATATGTATCATACTGGTTTAATGCTTAAATATTTTATATTGTGTTTCAATCTTCTTCTATATAATACCTGTTTACTAGTTTCAAGATCTTTGATGTTGTGAGCATATTATAATGCATCCAGCATAAACAAATTTTAAAGTCAAAAGTTCGGTCGTCTCTAGTAATCTTCTATTTCTAATTTCCGAATGTTTATATTTGTTTTTGTGATTTGTTTGCCCTATAATATAGCCGTCTGCATTAGACATGTAAAGGAAAAATTCAGTCAATAATCTATTATGACCAAAAGGTCCAACCAAACACTATTGTCAAATATGCGTGGCAGTATTTATGATATAATGCTCAGTATTGAACTTCATTTGAATTCTTGGTGCAAAATGCAATAGAATATGTCTTCTTACATATTCGTTTATGTCTTCTTACATATTCGTTTATGTCTTCTTACATATTCGATTACAAATATGAACCGCTTACTCATCCGGAGCACATGAGTTCACTAGAGTTCGCGTTGTTAATCATGTTAATTAATATTCGGTAGTTTTTGTGTGTCCGTGTTTTATATGTTGTCTGTTTTTTTGTCATGTCCTTGTCTGCATTTCCTGGTTTTGTCTCGGCCCTTCCGGACTTTGACATTTGGATGACCCATTGATACCTCTGCTTCTCTCAGATATTTTGTTCAACGTACTTCTTCGCGGTTTTATTGTTATCTTATAAATCTCAGGAGTACGAGAAAGATTTATGTAAAAACAAAGAAACTGAAGTAGTTGTATAACTTGCTTTTTATAGACAAAAAGTATATAACGCTGACAAGTATTAATCAAAATCGTAGAAAGGATGACACAGATACGAGCTAAGGTCATATTGTTAATAATAAAAAACAGCAAAGTCATGCTTTTGGCTCAAAGAAAATGTGTTTCAGGTAATGCTCCCTTTAAGGTGGCATGATACCAAAATAAAATATCTTCAGGTCATTTTTTATGAATGAATATTGGCATCGTGTATGTCATAGCGAAACACATCCATATGTTTAAAAAGAAAAGGGTTTTTCCCAAACGTATTCATTAATAAATTGCAATTTCAATCGCAAGAAATTTTTACTAAGAGGTATAGGAAAAACAACTTGAACATTCTATTCTTGTACTATGTCTAAACAAAAGGGACTTGTGGTATCCAAATTATGATCAAAAATAAGTAGAACATGTAGAATTTGGGAATTTATTGCTTTCCAAATTACGGGGTATTTGCATGTACTGTTATTGAACTAAGGCCAAGGAATGATCGAATGGCTAATTGAATGTTGTAAAATAGATAATTGAGTCCTAAACTGAAATTAGAGTCAGCTTGCATGCATGTTTAGCCTGAAAATGTTGAAGCGCTTAAAGACAAAACTGACAAGCAAATAAAACTAGTAAGTGGTACTTACTCGTCTTCACAGAAGGCTTCTTTCTGCCTCTTCAGTTTTCCTCTCTCTACTGATAAATCCTCTGAGGCAGTAGCTACAGGCCAGGCAAAATACATCGAATCACGAACCATTGTGGATAAACTTTTCATATCTGTTAACGATCGTCTTTTAAAATCACATTTTGGTACTTTTAATGCATCCATTTGTTTCTTGGGATATTTAGGCGATGCACTTTTAGGTCTTGTAGTTGTATTGTTTCCATCCATGATTTTAGAGGCAGGCCATGCCAAACACATACTGTCTCTCACCATTTTTTCTACTGACTTCACATCCGATACAGAATACGAACGTTCGTCCTTTTTGTTTGGCCTGCTCATTATTTTGAGACATAGATTATCCGATGTGTTAGAGGTCCAATTTCCTATTAAACAATTTAAACAAACAATTCTTTATATAAAAAATCAAATACACGCACGAAAGCAATAAAATGTAAACTTTATTTGTCTATCTGTAATAAATAGAACAGTCATTAGCATCAGATCGTACGGAAATGTTTGACATTATTTCCTTTTTCTACTTTCCAATTAACAGCATTTGATATCTTGACAATAGTTATCCTGGTTTTTCTCTATGGACTATACCGAGATGTTCCAGTGATAGCTAATTCATACTTTCCATAATATACTCGGTAAATCGATTGGTATATCTAGAAACAGTCACACAAACTTAATGATGTCATACAGATAGGTAATCTCTGCATGAAAATTAATTATTTGTATTAACTAAATCCGATCCAAAACATTTAGTTTTATAATATCCGGTTAACCATAACTTCGCTGGGACATTTGATTCTTTTTGCACTAAACATTAGCAGAATCCACTTATATATAATTTTACTTTAATTTGATTATGCTGAGCCGAACTACAAATATTAATGGAAGTTTAGAAATAACAATTGGAAACCCTATTAATTGTAGCTAGAGATGTGTTTTGATAGTCTCAGCTTTTTATTGACCGCGCTGCTTTTATATATTGGTTACATAGAAGCAAAATGTGTCGATAATTTCAAAAATTCAGCATAAATGAATAATTATAGTGATAAAGTAAAACAAACACTTAAAATATTTTCCACTTTTCAGGTTCATAAAAGGAACCAAGCATATTATCACGTTTATTTTGCTATGTGCTAATGGATACCACGCAAATGATGTACTTGGAAACTTTGACATGAAGAGATGGGAAAGTTGTCAAGAGCATCTTTTCAACGATCAGGAAGTTCAAAATCAATTATTTTAACATTAATTTTAAAGGAAGAAAATAATAAAACATCCAGGGGCGTTTTTGTCTGATTCTATCGATGGTTTATCGTTAATCTTTAGGGTTTAAGATCCTTTATGACATGCAATGGTAACTTACATAGGACAGTAGGTTGACTTAAAGTTTCTTATGGTACCATCAAAACAATGGTTACTTACATAGGACAGTAGGTTAACTTGAAGTGTCTTATGGTACCATCAAACAATGGTTACTTTCATAGGATAGTAGGTTGACTTGAAGTGCCTTATGGTACCATCAAACAACGGTTACTTACATAGGACAGTAGGTTAACTTGAAGTGTCTTATGGTACCATCAAACAATGGTTACTTTCATAGGACAGTAGGTTGACTTGAAGTGTCTTATGGTACCATCAAACAATGGTTACTTACATAGGACATTTGGTCAACTTGAAGTGTCTTATGGTACCATCAAAACAATGGTAACTTACACAGGACAGTAGGTTAACTTGAAGTGTCTTATGGTACCATCAAAACAATGGTTACTTACATAGGACATTTGGTCAACTTGAAGTGTCTTATGGTACCATCAAAACAATGGTTACTTACACAGGACAGTAGGTTAATTTGAAGTGTCTTATGGTACCATCAAAACAATGGTTACTTACATAGGACAGTAGGTTAACTTGAAGTGTCTTACGGTACCATCAAACAATGGTTACTTACATAGGACAGTAGGTTAACTTGAAGTGTCTTTTGGTACAATCAAAGCAATGGTTACTTAGATAAGACATTAGGTTAACTTGAAGTTTCCTATGGTACCATCAATACTTTTGGTATATCAATGTGTATGCTTCATTGCGTTTATAAAAAAAAACTTCTAGAGTGATTTTAAAGGTATATATGTAGATTTATTGACAAAACGAAAATGATTTGAAAAAGAGGAACTAGCAAAATGGTTTTATAATGTGAAATTTGCTATAGATACGACAAACCAGTTTAAATATTGGTTTGTAATTTGCATGAGACGAGAAGCAAATTCCATTTTAATAAAAGCACCATATAAAGTTCGTAATTTAAGGACACAATTTTCACGTTTTACTTTTGTTCTTGTGCTAATGGATACTACGCAATGATGATTCAAATGGAGACAACATTAAGAAATATGAAAGCAAATATTTCAGGAGCATTTATTCACGAAGAAAAAACTTCAAAACACGACTTATTTTGTAAAAGTGCATTCAAGAGGGTAGGGTTATATGATTTGTTTTATGCCTTAGAAGCAATTTGACTGGTTCTTACAGATGACAGTCTCGATTTAACACATTGTGACTCGAGCCAGGCGTTCTTAGTTATAACATTACCACTATCATAACAATATTTCTACTCATGGAAGTTGAAACGTTGGCACTTGATGCACAGTGGTTGTAAAACTAACATGATACTAACTAGTTTGTGTACTGTGTACTGAACAGGCAATAGGAATCTCTGTACAAGCCGATTCTCGCTGTCTTGCTCGGACCTTGTATGTTTTCCTGACAATGACAAATATTTTCTAATGCTCTGAATCATTTTCCTTTATGAAATATTAATTGGCCCATTATAGGAACTAAAACACAAGTCATGCCACTTCTAAGTTACCAATAAATAGGCTGTTTCCATCTATTGTTTTTGTAACATGTCCAAACTCAATAGGTTATAACTGAATCAATAATAATTTGAAACGTGTTTTGTGCATGAGTCAATTTGATTTGTCTAATTCAATTTTCTGTTTTATCAAGATGGAACACGAAGTTGATGCAATCTTTATTGGTATAGTAAAACTATTCAAGTCAGAAAGAAAACAACTTTTTTGATTTGGTTTTGATACTTTTGTATTGTATTATAAGTCTTGGGCCAATGCAAGACGGTAAGCAGTGACCTATGGTCATGTTGAAGACTGCTTGCTGTTTTCCGTTGTGATTTTTTGAATTGCTGTTTGTTTATGTTTGTTGTGTCGCGTACACTTATTCCACATCTTAATAACGTATAGCTTTTATGTCTGATGTCGTAGGTTGGTCATAGGTCGTAGGAATTATGGGGTTTCCGCAGGTAACTCCCGAAGGTCGCAATGTCACTTTTAAAATCGCTTTTAAGGCATTTTAATGAGGTAACAGGTCAATTTCAATGAATCTTATATATATATATATATATGGCAGGCCATTTTTAACCAAATGGAGGTCGAAAATCGCAATTCAAAATCTATTAGGTTGCTGATTGTTTTTGACACTGCTGTAACCCCAATTATCTTTTGTTTCTCAATTAAATACGATGAATTAGAGACTCGACTTTCTACTTTATTCTTTTATCATGATTTTCAGAATCTAAGTGATTATCTATGTGATGAAACTGAACAGAACTGAACGGAAACACACACGACCTAAACTTCAATTATCAGCACGACATTCACATTGTTAGAAAGATAATTAGATGCTGAATATATGTTCGCGACACTGCCCACACAAACAAGCAGCAAGTTATAAAAGCACAAAGAAAAACTAGCAGCAGCCTTCAAAGAGGACAGTATTAATAGTCAAAGAAAGATTTCCTTCTGTTCACTTGAATGGTTTATAAGCCTAAGTTTGTCACTTAATGGAAATTTCATTTCAAAAACGAGGACCTGGGTGGCCGAGTGGACTAAGGCGCTGGATTAAATACCACACTATTGATCACTAACCGATCACCTCTCAGTTGGTTTTTCAAGGAACTTCCACAACTGTATGTGATAATGTTTGTCAGTTACCTGCCCAAGGTCGGTGGTTTCATTCGGGTACTCTGGTTTCCTCCACCATTAAAACTGACCGCCCTACATGGCCCAGGCGCGTTGATAAAGGGCATTAAACACCAACACACACACACACACATTTCAAAATCGGTATTTATCGCGAATTCATTCAGTTATGATGATAAACAATTCGATCAATTTTCAAGGACGTAATGGGTCCTTAGAAATATATGAATTAAGAGGAAATGGTGCATACTTATATTTGTTTTACACTTTACATTTCTTTTGAATTTCGTTAACTTTTTTTCTCTTAAAATATTTCACATGCGACTTTTGCGTGATAAAGTTAGATTGAGACATTTGAGTTGCTTAGGTGTGTCAAAGCATTTAATGTAGCAGAAAGCAGACCTGTACAAAATGCCAAAGACATTCGAATATCAAATTCCCTATAATCAAAGACAGAACAAAGAGACCAAATAAGGAGAGTATATGCATAATGATTCTACACAAGCATAAATGAATGTGTCTTAAATTCCGACCAGAACCTCTAGGTGTTGTCTCCGGTTTAACAGTAACTGGAACAGCCAACTCTGGTGGTGGTTTTCATGAGCCAGATGACTCGTTGCACACAGGAATTCTCTAATTAACAGTCGGTAGACAATGTTCTTAACCTTTAAGTCACCACTATAAACTACCAAAGAACAATTATTAATATTTAAAAGAAAATACTTGTGAATACCAATTTGCAGAACTGCCACCAATTCTACGGTTTCAAACTTTCACATACATGGATTAGATAAACACATGTCTTTCCTTTTGTAATTGTTTATAGACAAATCTATTTTTCTATATCATGTTCTTGAACATTTTTATTCTTGTACAGGAAACTGTTATATCGCTAATTAGGACGTAAAAAGTTGAAAACGACAATAAAATATTCCAGAAACCTACAATTAAGTAATGTTTTAATTCACATTGCCTTTTACTGTATAATTCTTCCCTGATAGCCGTTTTCTTTAGCAGTATTTGCCCTTAATAAGACTTTATGCGTCGGAGATAAATCTATTTGACAACGCTAGTGAAATAAATCGTGAGAATGACATAGGTTAAATATTCACAATAGCCAATACATCTGTTTATATTATTTCAATGAAGAGTGTTTGCAAATACATTGATCCAACGATGACCACAAAATACATGTAGTATTGATATGATGTGATTCACGTTATGGGATTTCAAAGGAACACTCAGATGAAAACCACAATAAAATATTCCAGAAACCAAACATTAAATAATGGTTTACTTGACATGACCATTTACTGTATAGTTGTCACACAGCACCACAGCCGAAGATCAATATAACTTCCAAAATTCATGTTGATGTTATAGCATAGGCGGATCCAGGGGGGCCCTTGAGGTCCGGGCCCCCCCCCTTTTGGCGGAAAAATTTGGTTTAATATATAGGAAATCATTGAAGCGTGACCAAAGCGGACCCCCTCTTAGGCCAGTCAGTGGGTCCCCTCTTTTCAGAATCTCTGGATCCGCTTCTGTATAGTTTAAACATATCTTATTATCTTGAATCCTCGAAATGAGGAAATTGATACACAATAACCCGATGATATTCAAGATTGGAAACGGACAGAAAAAAGAAAAAAATAAACTTTATATTAAATTGAACGAAAGTGACTATGCTGTATTTTACAAAGTACTCTGTGAAGGAAAGAGAAAGCAAAAATGGACGGCTTTTAGCATTGAGTATGTCGAAAATTATTTTTCGATGTCGAACAGCCAAATAAAGACATGACAGCTTATGAAATAAAACATATTGTTAAGTACTTAAACATGAGGCTACAAAGTGTAAACTTGAAAATGCCTTCAACTCTGCGTAAAACATTACTAATAAATTAGATTGCAGACGTTTGTGGGTAAGGTTCAAGTATGTCCCTGAAAGAAAGAAAACAAGTAAACGACAAGTGAAATCGCTAAAAGATTTATGCAAAAAAGAAAATATCCAAAAACATGTTGTTGTTGCTTATTGAAATCGTTTTATGACTATGCAGCAGCTACCAAAACAGTTCACATTTTGGACGCAAAGCAAAACCAAAAAACATTTTTTCTCCATTTTATAAACCAGAACGCAGCATTTCAAGGAATCAACTAGAGGTGAGAGTGATGGTCAGACTAATATCGAAACAAAATCGATCAGGACTGGACTAGATGACATTCATGTGACAGCATGGAAGAATGTCGCCGTTGAAGGTAGCTCCATTTTACCATGGGCAATGTTAAACGTCAAAGATGATGGAAAATCATGCATCAACAAAGTGACTCTTTTGTTCGTACAATGTTTTCCGAAAATGTCGAATCTAAAATGATTATTAATCAACGGAGACAGAAATGCTGCCAAATTTTGCCGTCTTATTCTGGCATGAGGCTGAAGAATATGACAGGCTTATCAGCCTTTGAAAGGTGTGAACGTAGCGTCGCATTGAGGCAGTGGCTATTAGACGGATACAATTTTCAAGTATTTCCTCCTCCTATACCATGTATGTGAAGGGAATAACGCGGGTTACATTTAAAGGGTTGCTGTGTGGCATTGACGCTCATTTATTTCATTATGGAATGGTAAAAGGTGGAACATACAACTGGCAGAATGTTTCCACGTTAGTTGCAGAAAACTTTTAGGGGGAATTAGCCGAAAGGTCATCTACAAGTAATGGAGTACCTATAGGAACTATTTTAAATTTTTAAACAAGATTTAAAATGAGGGGGTGAATGGACAATATGGGAGCCGAAACGCAACATTTACAAAGAACACCGTGAAAGAGTATACTGAAACCGGTTTTTTCTCACCGATGGCTGAAATTATTGTTTTTGTCCGCCATTTGAGAGGTTCTCAACCAAAATTATGACTTTCTCAAACGAATTGGGCGTCACCCCTTGTTCTACGGTTTCAAACTTTTATATATTCATATATATGGATTAAGTATACACACGTCTTTCCCTTTCTAATTGTTTATAGACAAATCTATTTTTCTATATCTTGTTTTCTCCAACATATAGATATTCTTGTTCAAGAAACTGTGGTATCGCTAATAAAAAGTTGAAAACAACAATAAAATATTCCTTAAATCTACAACTAAGTAATGTTTTACTTTACATTGTCTTTTACTGTATAATTCTTCCCTGATAGCCGTTTTCTTAAGCAGTATTTGCCCTTAATAAGACTTTATGCGTCTGAAATAAATCTATTTGACAGCGCTAGACAAATAAATCGTGTGAATGACATAGGTTAAATATGCACAATAGCTAGTACAGCGGTTTATATTATTCTAATGTAGAGTGTTTGCAAATACATTGACCTATGGTTACCACAAAATAATATAGACATGAAGAATATTGTTTTCCAAGCTTTGAAAGGAACACTCAAGTGTTGAAGTAAACATTATATTTTATCCTGGATTGGGAAGCCAGCTTAATGCTTCTATAAATCCCTCTCCAGATTGCAGTTTGTGAGTGTGGTCTTTGTATAGCAGCACCATTGAGCCTACTCCTATCGAACCTCTTGCAAATGGTATTTAATGTGCACAGGGTATAGCTCTCCCAATACACGTTACTGCCCATTTTCGTCCCTTCCAAATGACAAGCATCATTTCTTGAGACCATTCGAGAAAATGGTGTTAAGAGAGAATCGGAAAATTAGTCCACGAGAATTTAATCCCTGACGAGGACCTAAGTGGTAGTTATCCGATGCATTAACCACGTACTACACCACCGAATTTAAAGTGACATAAATAGTGGTTGTTACCCAGCACCCAACACGCAGTACAACATAACTTCCATATGAATATTTTATGTAAAATCAAACCAACAAATTCTGCAGAAGTTATTGCTTATTACGGTATTACAAACATACAGAAATGCATTATTAAAGGCTTTTTATGATATATATTTGCAATATATATACATATGACATATAAAAACAGATATCACGTTATACGTTTTTTATCTCGCGACGAGGTTTCCCTTTTTGAGTATACTTGGTTTAATCGATAATGTCTGGGTTTGCTAAATATTTTAATGACTACTTAGAGATGTTAAAGCAAATAAGTAAGCCAGAATTTATATAAATAGCCTGCAAGCATATAAATCTTGCAGAATCAATTTTGTATTTCATCGTATATCATTTAAACTAAAACTAAGTCAGTGGGAAAGACATAGCAAATAACTGCTCGATGCGATTTAATGAAAAAAATGTAACTAAATGGAAACATTCTATTCCATTTTACAAACAAGGAAAAAGTTCAAGCATGTCAATTGTATTGAAATTACGATGCACAAGATTATGGTCTTTTAGAAAAAAAGTCAAATTTATCATAATTTGGTACAGTACGAGCCAAAAGTGAGTCCCAAAACAATTTATATATATTTCAAATGATTCCACAACTAGATGGTTTCTTAATCGATAAAAGACAACCGATGAGCACCAGATTATTTTGACGTCTCAGGACACAGACCAATTGGAATATGAACCCTGTGTGGTTGAATAGATAAACCACATTCCGGGGTCGACAAGGCGTTATACAGAAACCTGATTGCAAACTTGGTGGTGCATAGTAATTTGAAAAATGTCACATTCCTTGCACGATAAAACATTGCTGCCGGTTTGGACCAAAATAAGACTCATAGGGTCATTTGAAGCAGGCTTAATTGTCTGACATAAGACACACCTGAAATTTCCAGTGACAGTAAAAACTTTGTTTCACAGATTGGCCTTGTTTTCCTACCCCACTTCTAATTCATTTTCACGTAATTTTCCCGACATGGCCACATTCGCACTGCTCGGAAGTAAAGTAATTACCAACTAACATGCGAATTCCATAAGGTATTTCTTTGCTTCTTTACACTTTAAATACTTTCAAGTGCTTTTAAACCTTCAAACTAGAGATCATTGAACAAACAAACTTCTAATTCTAAACTCTATACAATTAAGCTCAATTTTAACTGTGCAACTTTATGTTTATCTTAAAGGCAAATTAGAACAGCACTAGTCGTGGATAATTTACTTAAAAGATTGATGCAGTAATTACAAACCACTCTTTTTTCTTGAACTTGGCTAAGTTATTGGAAATCTTGCGTTCTATCTGAAAGTTTATGAGATTTGATAGAGCCAAAAATACACAATGATGGTGTCGTTTTTAAAAAGCAGATGTACCATTTGGGAATTGGCATGTCAAAAGTCCGAAAGGGTAGAGATAAAACCAGCAAACAGCAACGAGAACAGGACGTAAAAAAGGAAATCAAACATACAAAATAAAACACAGAAATACAAAAAACAACTGAATAGCAATCAACAACGCAAACTTTAGTCGTTATAAGAATAAACTCAGGTGCTCCGGAAGAGTTAATAGTTCCTGCTTGCTAAAACAAACACGTCGAGCTGCCAACCGTCAATACAGTGTGTCAAATCTGGTTTAAGAAGACAAAACAAAACCCAGTGACAAACCAACATCTGCACTGAACCGAGAGATGGAAATCCCATATTTGTCTATGAAAGCACGATGTCTACCGTAAAATTTCTTGAGCGAGACAGCAACCAAGGAGCAACAAAATATATGTTTAAGCATTTTTTGTGTCATACGTGACGCTCTGTAAAGGAAATCTATGCAAGTCCCACAAGCTCTGGAATAACGAATCAAGAATGATACATGAAGCGTGCGGAATGTTGCTACACAAGAAGGGAAAGTTGAGCTAAAATACCACACCAGTTTGACATGTGTAGCAAACCGAAGACAAATTGGAACCCGTAGTCCTTTTCCCATGTGTTTCCAAAAAACATATGAAGAATTAAGTGAGTGTGGAAGAAGAGAACAACAGCCTTTAATATGTTATAAATCATGCATTCATATTTGAATGAATTTTTATTTACTTATAAAAAACAATATTATCTCGAAATCCTAACGTATCTTTTTTGAAGTACATATGTTCCTGCATATGCGTAGGACTTATCATCTTTTCATGTTTTTATAACTTTCTTTTTAGACTTCATATTTCTAAGAAACTGATGGTGAAAATAAACTTATTCAAGCCATAACATTAAGATATTAGAATCATAGTATAATGATTCCGTCTTCCTTAAGTAGGCGAACCATGATCATATCATCATTTTTTTAAAAGAAAGTCACATTGTCTACATTTAATGATATCACAATAAAACGTAAGAAAAATAAAGCAAGGATATACTTCAAGACGGATATATCTTTTTTCATCATCATAAGGTTAATTTATGTAGGGTATTTTACTCTAAAATCCTAAGAATAAAAGTCGTATTCTACAAACCAACCGCTAATATGTGTTTGGTGAAACAATTAAATTCAAACTTAATAATATTTACACCTCTATGACAAGTCCTAATTGCATAATTCCCTCTAAACTAGTCTGATATTGCGAAAAGACATATTGTCAGAAATGTTTCAATTAGTTCTAAGGAGAAAATGTCAACATCAACCGAAAAACAATACAGAGAAACATTGGAATTTTTTTACTTATAAATGTAGCAAAAACAACCACAAATCTATTGTTATGATAAACCGGTGTTATCCTTTAAAACATCTTATTAATTATGCATGGATAGAAAAGAAAAAGTCACAATGCTCTACCTAGTAGAATGAGAATTGAATTTACATTAAAGATCGAAGTATAAAAAGATTTATTAAAGTGCAACTAAAACGGTCATAACAACTTTATCTTATTTAAAAGTATTTATTTTTCTAAGATCAATGCAAAAAATCCGATCAAAATCGGTTCACAAATAACGGAGATATAAGTGTTTGAAGTGCAAAATTTCGCACCTTTCAAAATCCAATCAACGATATTTCCGGAAAAAGATTACAAGCGAGATAACCGGAAGTGACGCACAAGGGGGAACCGAAGTCGTTAGCTAGTATAGAATGCATTGGTTTTTTAATGGGAAAATAAAGATATTTGCAATAAAATATGATTTTTTTTTTCGTTGGAAATGTGTTACATTCATATTCAAAAGCAACACCAAACGAACACATGCATTTTTAATAATGATTCTTACTCAAATAATATTTTAAAAAGATAGGCCGTCACTGTATTCAGGATTGAAATTTTGATCTTTGAAAATTGTAAACAAAATCAAGTATTATGATAAATAATGCAAAATTACATGATCAAAAGGAGCACATATGAGATTAATTTGCGCAAATCAAAAAAGTTTTACTGGTCAATCAGTACACATTAGGTATAATCAAAGGAACATAGAATAAAAAAAAATTACGTTAATCTTTTTAAAAGTCTATGTTAGTTTTATTCATATTTACATGTTAAATGTCGGCATTGGACGGTATTTAGGGTTCCAGTCTTTATATAGTCTTTGATAATTACCTGATTTATCAACCCATGCTGAGTGTGGTCTACCTACAAACGCAGGTGTGAAGTTTTGTTTGATGAATACCACATACGGCGAAATAAACAATTTGGAGACAGTCAATTTCAAACTTGAGCATCTTCTTATTGTTAGTATAATCGTAATCAAATTCACACGGTGATATTTTGTTCTTTGTGCAATATTTGGATAAACAAAATTAAAAATTAAAATGCATACATGCATGTTAAAAAAATTAAATAAAATATTAGAAACATTAATTAGGCAATTTTGGAAATAGAGTTTGTTGCATCCTGGCGTCAACAGTATTTGCAATAAATTCTGCTTCCCATTGCTCCAGTAACATACAGCTACCGACCTAAAAGGGTCCTGGGAGTCCAGGGAGTCCCATTTTGACGCACCGTCGAAATGTTGATGTGTAATTTAATTTTTTTTTCGCAACCTGGCGTATACAATTATTCTTAATATATCATTTTTCTTAAGAAAACTTGGTCCAACTGAAAAAATGATATCGAATTAATTATTGTCTCAGGGTCCAATAACAGATTATCTAAAATTAATTATTTTTTCATTTATTTGTCAAACTTCTGTAGAAATTCGTCATTAACAAAAAGCAGAACTTTATACTTACACACAGACCGACGGGTACACGTGTAAGCAATCTATATATGATGGAGTAAAAGAAACTATAACTAGTTTACCTAGAGTAATGGTGAATGTCAGAATGCAAATTTTGATTATATAAGTATCTAATTAATACAATGATGTCAGTTACATCGAAAAGTAACAATAAGTCACAGAAATTTGGAATGGCCAAAAATATGTGTTCCTTCCTTGTAGCCTCATTTCATGGCACAAATAGAATCAGTAGAATAACTGACCTGTCATCTTTTTGAAACAATTCTTTGTAAGATTTTGAAAGAATATTCAGTTGGTGTTTTTTATTATAATGATTTATTATTTATAATTATAATCTATTATTTCATCTACATTAAACTTAACTGTTTTAAATGTTAAGTAATTTTAAAAATGTATTTTATATCACATATCTAGTAATCTGAATTCATTAATTATCATTTTATTACTAACTAGTTGCAAGAGATATACCACCGTTTGTTATTGTATCTAATATAAACAAATTAATCGGTTCCCCCTATTGCGTCACAAGGGCCTGTGGAATTATAACGCGCACTTGCGGAAGTTATAAAGGTGAGATTTTAAGAAATTAACACTAAATTGCAAATATCTTTGTTATTTCTCGTCGGATTTTGATCGGATTTTTTGCATTGATCTTAGAAAAATAAATACTTTTAAATAAGACAAAGTTGTTATGACCGTTTTAGTTGCACTTTAATCTTTCAAATGTAGCAATTTACTCTTTTTACATTGTACGTATTACACCAGTGAACAAACTACAATGAAAGTAGCTTAAAGAAAAAAAATGTATTTACATGATAAGGATTAAGGCATGCAAGTGAAAAGGGTTATGATATGCAAATGAAAGTCTTATTTAAGCATATAGGAAATAACGTTTCACTGTTTCCTGGAATAAGCAACCATCCATAGATCAAAAGTCGCAGGTTTAAGTAAGAAGAGATACATATGACTTTACTCTCATACGACTGAGTAACTTTTTTTTCCATATGGTGGTTTTAAATTACCGTATTATCATACCCAGTAATAAAACAAACGAAAAGTCCAGCTTAATTTGAGATTGATCCTCCAAGTCATTACCTTTCTATGCAATAGGACTAAAAGTTTTGTCTGTGTTCATTAATAGTTTAGAAAGTCCTTTGGAAAGAATCAGGTATGCAAAGTTCTTGTTAATGACCTTTGTCATTTTAATTATTAGTTGAGGCAGATTCCAAGAACAAAAGATAAAGAAAATAATAAGACTTTGGATTTAGAATTGATGGTAATTATTTCCAAAAGTCGTTCTCTGTAATGATAGCTTTTGAAATGTCATTTACCTGTAAACGTGATCTGATCATGTATGTGTACTAATAAATGTTTGCCTGGGCCTATTTTTTTGATACTTAAGAAACCATAGCTTTTATTTGTACATTTTTAAACAAATTATTTGTTTTTTTTCAAATGAAAATATGTGTTTTTATTTGTCCGCGTTTTTTTGTAGTGTTTAAGTCGTTGGAATAAATTGTATTGGACTATATTACGTAATTGGGACTGAAAGTGCAAACACAGAAAAAAAATCCCTCAAAAATCAATACAGAAAAGTCGAAGTCCATCTTTGTAATGTTAATGTTTCGGTCTCAATCGCATATTGAAAGTAGGGTAAATGGACCTGTGATGACTAAATAAAAACAAAACGGTGTGCACAGCAACTTTCAGGCAAAACATTTTCATTATGTCGAAAAGGCATAAAAAAGAGCAGAGGTACCAATGGGGTATCCGAATGTCAAAAGTCCGAAAGGACAGAGACAAAACCAGTAAACACCAACAAGAACGGGACAAAAACAGACAACATATAAAACATGGAAACAAAAAATAACTGAATATCAATCAACAACGCGAACTCCAGTCGAAACAAGAGTGAACTAAGGTGCTCCGGAAGAGTAAGCATTTCCTGCTTGCCATAGCACATCCGTCGCGTTGCCAATAATCCATTCAGCGTGTCAAATCCAGAAAAGGAAGACAAACCAAAACCCTATGACATACCAACATCTGCACTCATCTGAGAGATCGAAATCCCATGTTTGTCTAAAAGTGCATGATGTATTCCGTGAAATGTTTTGAGTGAAGACAGAAACCGAGGAGCAACATAACTTTGTGTGAGCAATTTTTGCGTCAGACGTGTCGCTCCGCTAAGGAAATCGATGTAAGTCCCGCACGCTCTGGAGTAACGAATCAATTGAGATGCGTAAACTCCATAAGCTGGAACGGACGGAATGATGCTACACAAGGGAAAGTTGACGATTGGAAGGTTGAAGTCATCACGTTTGTCATAAGTCTTGTTGAAAGTCTTCCAACACGGTAATTGCCAAGTTTTAATTTTGTACCTTTTTATTGAACTTATATCTTAACATTTACAAGCAGTCTAAAATATAAATACATAGTTTGAAACTTCCTACAAGGGATGTATATGTCGTGTACATGTTATTATTTTGTACAAGTTATTACTTGTATGAAATAATTGTATAAGTAATTACTTGTATGATGCCCTTATTAAATATAATCATAAACTGTTAAACATAAACAAATTCTTTTAGTGAAGATCAATTCAAAATCAAAAGGCCAACTATGGTAATGACACTTTATCAGTCATACTTTTTTTAAATATAAGCTTTTTAAGGTTTTCACTGTTATGTATATTTGTTTAGCTGATTTCCGTCCTTTTGCAAATATTTGAGTCTCTATACAAAATATAAAAATAGGTTTGAAATCCGTCCTTAGTGGTCGGGTGCCTTTTTAAAATTGACCCTAGACCCCTCAGTAATGATGTCAGCAGCACACAGAACTTACATATACCACTAGCTATTGACAGATGTGTGAAAAAAGTGATATTTTTCTTAGGCCTGTTTGGAAAGAATAACCAAAATGTACATAAAGAAGTAGTTTTCTATTATGAGATGATAGATGAGTTATTAACATTGATTCACACAGTACACTCAAAAGTGTTGCATGGTAGACAATGAGCCTAACATGTCATTAACAAATATAGTTCCGGAAACACTTCTGATTATATCAAGTATAAGCATCATATTTAAATAAAGAAATGAACAGAAATAAATAAAAAATCTGTAAAAGCTGTTATTGGACCTGAATTTGAACGACCAATTTTAACTGACTACCAATCTCTTCCAAATGAACAGTACAGCTATTCTAAAGATCACTTAAATCAATTTTGTGCTCTCAAAATTACAAATACCAAAACGCGGGTATGAACGGTTAATTTGGATATGCTATATATCGATATTTCAAGGAGTAACCTCTCATCAGTAGCATTTAAATCAAAATATTGGAAGGTCAAATTCCAAAACTGTTGAAAACGAAAAGTACTCAAAACCAAAACGTTCGAACAAGGAAGCCAAATCCAGCACCGAGGATATCGACCATGTGCATTACAAGGAAAGAAACCTGGTGTTTTTAACAATTTTGAATTTTAAAAACGGAAATTTCAGCGACAAAAAATATTAGAAATTTTATGGTAAATCGTGTCAGACAAGTCTGACTACCAGGCTTGTGATTAATTTCGGGGACCTCTGGTCCTCCAGCAACGGTTATCGCCCAGTGGTTTCAAAATTACAAATACCAAAACGCGGGTATGAACGGTTAATTTGGATATGCTATATATCGATATTTCAAATTTCAAGGAGTAACCTCTCATCAGTAGCATTTAAATCAAAATATTGGAATGTCAAATTCCAAGACTGTTGAAAACGAAAAGTACTCAAACCTTTTAATCCCAAAACTGCCTCTCAGGTTGCTTTCCACTTGATGGATACATTTCTCCTTTAAAATGGGCACCACATATAACAAATGAGCTTTAACGGCAAATCGATTTCTTTTTTTTACTTCAATACTGAAATCCAACAAGTAACACTTGTCATGGTCAACCCCATCGTCGTCTGAGTCAAAAGAGATAATTCTTGTATCAAAGACATTTTTGTCTTATAAACTCATGAAAACCCACTGGGAAGAGGATTAACGATTTGCTCATTTTCAAAATTTCAGTAATTGACCAGTCATCCCTGAATATCCAGTAACATTCAAAGCTTTGTTTCCCCGATTGGCCATGTTTTCCATTCTTACTTTGTCATCATTTTCATGTTCATCTTCCTGATATGACCGCATCCCTGGGGCTGCTTCCTATATAATTAATGGTATGAGTGAGCCGCTAAATACTTTTTAGGGCTTGATGGTGTATGTACAGTGGAATAAATTTTATCCACCTGTCATCAACAGGAATAAAAATATGTTAAAATAAATGAAGTAAGAATACCATTTAAAGATTTTCATATAACCTGGCATTTAAAGGGGAATTGGCTGATCTATTTTAGCTCAAAATATTCTTTCATGATTTGCTTTTGAACGGCTATTTATATACAGAAATATATATAAACAAAGCATTTTTGTCATGTTTTGAACAGGGTATGATATGAAAATAGCAAATCTAGTGGTAGCAACTGGTTTGACTGTGTAATAAAATTCGGTGACTAGTTTCTTTCCTTGTATTTCACGTGGTCGATGTCCTTCATTTGATAGTGTGTATTTTCCGGATAATATTTTGAATAAAAGTATAAGAAACAGAACAGTTCATGCTCGCCTCTCAATTGGACATGTATATATCCCAATAAGATAAAAATATCATTAGAACCATCAGTCTACATTAAAACTACCCAAAACATGCAAACAACGTGGGTTTGTTTTGATTTACCAGAGAAATAAGAGATCATTATCATACAAGACACTTAAAGCAAGTTAGCTAGTAAGATTTTGTTTTCCTCTCAAACAGTGTAAATTCAGCTGTAACAGAATGGCGAATGAACATGAGACTGGTGATATAATTACGATGCAGTGAAATGGGGACACAAAGAGTGTAAATGCGTTAATACTGCAAATGGAAAATGGAGTAATGGGTAACGTAAGACAGGAAAGCTATCCTACGAGTTCAAGATCATACCGAACATTGTAGCAATGATCTTTAAAGTGCTCAGGAAACCAATATGGGTTTTTGTTAACAATTTGCAGATTATGTCCTTACGAAACCGACATGCAAGAACGCAGGGTTACGTACCCTATTTAACCACCGTGGGCAAATATTCCAGTTAATATGTGTGCAATTGAAGCAGCCGGAACGGTTATTTCAACAAGCTAAGCGCTATTTTGGGTCCATACGTATGTAAAACAAATGTTGCTTAGTTGACCTTAGAAATATTGAGGACCATCTCTATTAGCAGCAAGGCCAAATTCAGATTCCATGGAACAGTGTGCTGTCAACACACAGAAAACTATGTGTAACGACCAAAGAAATAAAGGACTATGTGAATGTGAAAGTAGAACAACCGTTTTTAATATTTTATATACCATACGTTGAGCTATGGATAAACTTTCATTTTCTGCTTTAAAAGCAGAATAATATCGAAACTTCGAACGTATATTTTTTTAAGTGCATATGTTCCTGCATATGTTAGTCTTGCCAATATTTGTTATTGATAAGATCTATTTTCATTTTTTAATTGTGTTTTTAGACTTCATATATCATATAAACGGATGGTAGAAAATAAACTAATTCAAGCCATAACATTAAGATATAAAAAATAATGGTATACTATTTCATTTTTCAGTAGACGAACCATGATACATGACACAAGTAATATCATCATTAGAGGAATTCGTATTGTCTACATTTAAACAGATTTTAGCTATAATAATAGTTGTTTTTATTTCAAGGCGGATAGGGTTAATTTATGTATAGTATTAATTAAGGTCTAGAGGTTAAGAAAATATTTTAATTTAATAATCAACCTTTAGTATGTATTTGATGAAATAAGTGTAATAACACTGTACAATTTGATACAGGGCAGTTTGCCTTGTTCCCTCTCAACTGCTGTAGCACAAGTCTGATATTTCAATAATACATAAATGTTTTAATAAGTTCCAAGGACATTTATCAACATCAACCTTACAAGAATATAAAGAAACATTGAAATTTTTATCTTAAATTTTGCCAAAACAAAGCAAAGAGGCACCGATGGGGCAAATCCGGTAAAGAAGACAAAACAATATTTTACGACAAACCAACATCTGCACTCATTTGAGAGATAGAAATCCAATATTTGTCTACGAGTGCACGGTGTCTACCGTAAAAGTTCTTGAGTGACGACAGCAACCGTGCAACAACATTACCCTGTGTCAGCAATTTCTGTGTCACAATCATGTATCTATTGTTATGGTAAAGCAATGAAATCCCTTTAAACATCTTAGTCCTTATGCATGGAGCGAAAACCTAGATTTAAAAGAAAAACAATAGAATGAATTATTTGGCCTCAATTAACATTTAAGATCAAAGTTGTAAAAGATTTTTTTACTTTCAAATGTAGCAATTTATTCTGGTTTAAATTGTATATTACACTAGTGAAGAAATTGTTTTTGTTTCTAATGATTTTTATTTACACGGTAAGGATTATTCTAAGGTGTACAAATGAAAAAGATTAATGCATTCACGTTATTCACATACATGGTATTATATCCTATTCTCTCAAATCTTTTCCGACCTCTCACATTTTATGTTAGATTTTTTACATAAATTTCCGGAAAATTAGTTATATTGTACGATATCAAGGAAGGTTTAAGTAAGAAGTCATACACACGACCTAAACCTCGTACGACTGACTTACTCTTTTTCACATGCTTGTTTTATACTACCGTAGCTTAAAGGCATATTGTCTACGAAAATTATTTTTTTGTAAAACCAAAAAATTGTCTTCAGACTATTTGTTTTGTTTATTTAGAAAGATACAAACGTTCAAAATACGACTAGGGTACCTTATTACTTTAAAAATTGAAAAACATATAATATTTGTAAAGCTTTACAAAAATTCATATTCATGAGATGTAGATGAGCTGTAAGCATGCGCACTATACTTTCTTTGATTGAAAACTTCCCTAGTTTTTGTACGTGGTGCATAATCTGTTTCTCGAAGCTTTAGCTCAGAAGAAAATTATAAGGACAACCGAATATTAGAGCTACTTAATGAATACAACTGACAATTATTGCATGTATTAAGTTTTGAATGTGATTGAAAAGGTAAACACGAAAAATATTGGTATTTTTTCAACATATCAATGCATTCGGGGACAAAACCCGAGATTCCGATTAGTGGCCGTGTTAAAACTACTCAGTTTAAATCTGTGTCAATGTGACGTATTGCAGGTAAATAAAATATCAATCAATATTGTCGAGCTATTTTGATCGAAATAAAGTACTTTTGAGGCAAAATTGGTGGCAAATTTGTTTTTCATTTTTCATTTTATTGCATTTCGGTCTAATTGACACCAAAAAATTGGGGGGTAAAAAAAAGAGTTTGCCGTAGACAATATGCCTTTAATACCCAGGTATTAAAAATACTTATTGACTAACATAAAATTTTTTGTCTGAATATGATGAAAACAGCCTATACTATATAAACACAAAACTACGCCAATATGTAATTTATCCGTCCAATATGGATATTGGACGGATACCGCCAGTCTCATGTTTCTTTTGAAAGTTTTGTTATTACCTTTATTATCAAATCAGTCTATATCAAATACTGGATTACCTTTATTATCAAATCAGTCAATATTAAATAATGGACTAGTCAATATGGCATATTGGACTAGTCAATATGGCATGTCAGCCATATTGGTCAGGTTAGTCAATAAAGGTATAATTGCGTAAAGTTATCCATATTGGCTGAGTTATTGGTCCAAGGCTAGCCATATTGGACTGAGGCGAAGCTAAGTTCGGCAGTTTTGTTATATTACCTTAAAATTTTTAACAATAGAACGAAAAGCTCCATCTGCGTTCATAAATAGGTCAGAGAGTCCATAAGAAAGAATCAGGTAGCCAATGTTCTGTTAATTAGTTAAGGTAGATTCCAAGAACAAAACAATAATACGATAAGACTTTGGATAACTATTCAAAAAGCCTTTCCTTGTGTTTGCTTTTTAAATGTCATGTGCCTGAAAATGTTATCTCCATCAAGTACTAATTACTTTGTACCCTTAATATGATACTTAATCAAAGCGCTAAAGCGTTTATAGGCAAGCGAAATATGTCAGTACTGTAAAAGATTTATCCTCTGTTAAAGTATAATTATTGTTCATAATGTTTGCGAAATAATAATTTTGGTGAGCGAAGAAAGGAGCGTCGTGCCTATGCTCTCAAAGTTGATGAACACAATTACACGCACAGGTATCGTGTGTAAACGGTATCGATTGAAACACCCCTTCGATTTAAATGCTGTGTATTAGGTACTGAATTTATGAATGAACAAGTCCGTATCCTTGCGTTGACCAATCAAATAAGAGAAATATTTATACGAACCAATTAGTAATATATGAATACATAATTTATATTCTATCGCCTTAAACCAAATAGTTCGTCAGTAAAATGCAAAGGACTAAATAAAATTTGTGCCGATCCTATAAAATGTCAATAAAAATGGAGATTTATAAAAGCGTGTATCATGTTAACAAATATTGGGAAAGTATTAAAAGAAAATAAAGCATTTTTCCAAGACTGGATGCAGGAAGATCACTCCGTCTAGACTGAAAAAAAACGCGAAAATCATCACTACTCTATAGACTCCATAAGGCTTCGCTGCGCTTGCCTAAAAATCCTATAACCTTATACATTTTTAAAGTAATTATTTTTATCTCTACTTTATGTCATTACAATTTATGACATTTGAAGGAAAATTAATAATCTTATATGTGTACGTTACCATGTGCTTTATTTCCGATTTTCACTTTTATTGTTAGTCGTCGGGTATAATATTATTGACCTATATTACATGTATTTAGGAAAGCACAAACACAGAAAAACGTTTTGTTTTCTTGAGAAAATCAATGCCAAATAGTCGAAGTACTGTTTTACATTTCTGTTTTATAAGCGTTCTCATTCTCCATACATAGCACATTGAAAGTAACCTGAGGTAAAATGAACTGTGTTGACTACAGTAAATATCAATACGTATGCACAGCAAATTTAAAGCTAAATATTTCCACGACGGCGAACTTGTGTTTGGTAGATGTAGTCAAACTTTTCGTTAAATATCTATTTTTGTTGTTAGATATTTTTATTTCAATAATACCTTTCTTTAAGTTGAGACAAGCTGTTATAATTATTTTAGTTATTTTGGAACTTCCTACAAAAAAGGTTTGTATAACAGAGACATTAATACGCAACAGAACAAAAAAAAACGTTGGAATTTTAACCAGCAAGTACATCAATGGATCTATTGAAATAATATTGCGGAAAACGGATAAAATAATACTTATTCATGCATTTGAAGTATGCATTTTATAAATGTAAATAGTATTTCATTCAATAAATAATCTTTGCTTCCTATAGATCTAAATAAGTCTATTGATTTGTTCTTCATTGATTAACATGAAAGAGTAAAGTTTCAAAACCCGTGGGTTTTTTTTTTCAATGTTTCAGTTTGTTCAGTTTTCACAATGTTTGACACAAGTAATAATGTACTTTAAAATAAATGTATATTTATTTTGTTTAGGAATCAATTAAATTCCACAATTTTTTTTTTCGAAATTCCATTTTATTTAAGGAATGACTTTAATAGTTGGTCATTTTATACGGGTATAAAATGGGTAGGGCCATTTTACGCTTAATAATAAAACGACCAACTATTAAAGTCATTCCTTATAATTTAATTTCGTAAGATTTATATTAACTATCGAATATTCAACAACAACAAAATTCATAGGCACTATATCGAAAATGCCGTGGCGGATGAAGATGTTCGGATGTCCCAAGAGCAAACCATATACAAAATAACATGGGTTGGTCCAACCAATCAAATTGTCTTACAAATTCCGACCAGTACCTCCCCGTGGTGCAAGACGGGCACTGTTCCAGCGACAACAAAGGATACTCTGGAGCAGCTAATACTGGCGGTGGTGTGTCGTGGGCTGGACGACCCATGGCATATAGCGAGTCTTTACCTTAATTGGTAATAGTCGATGCAGAGGGGCATTCCCCTATAGTCACGACTATAAATACCCATTAGTCAGCCAACCAATCAAATTGAGGGCTACATACCAAATTAGATTATATATAAATATATAAAATAGTTTTCAGGTAAAACATACTGAAACTGAGCATGAGAAGACAAATTGATATAACATAAAACAAATGAAATAAAGATAAAAACAAAACTATTGAGCTCGGATGGTCAATCTCAAATGTCAAAGAAGAAAGAAAAAACAACTATATGTCGAACCCACAGAGAATTCGAGGATCGCACTGGTGGTCATTACCTTGTACAGGCATTTAAAATGGTGGGTTAAACCAGGTTTTATAGTGCCAAACCTCCGTATTCAAATGCATTTTAAGGGTTAAGTAGTAACATAAAACACAACACTGATGTGAGACATAAAAGGGATAGTTAGATCAACACACTTCACTGATGTGAGACATAAAAGGGATAGTGAGGTCAAAAACCACTACACTGATGTGAGACATAGAAGGGATAGTGAGGTCAAAACACTACACTGATGTGAGACATAAAAGGGATAGTGAGGTCAAAACACTACACTGATGTGAGACATAAAAGGGATAGTGAGGTCACACAGTTTACGTATCACAATTGATTCGTTATTCCAGAGCATGTGGGGAAAACAACAACTTCCTTGATGACAAGCAAATTGTTAACACAGGGGTACGTTGCTCCCAGGTTGTTGTCATCACTCAAGAAATTTTACGGACGACATCATGTGCTTGTATGCAAATACAGGATTTCTATCTCTCAGATGAGCACAGATGTTGGTTTGACATAGAGTTTTGTAATGTCATCCTTTCCGGATTCGACCAACACTTAATCGATCTTTGGCAACGTGATGGGTGTGCTATAGCAAGCAGGAACTGCTTACTCTTCCGGAGCACCTGAGTTCACTCTCGTTTCGACTTGAGTTCGCGTTGCTGAATGCGGTTTTGTTGTTATGTGTGTGTGTTTTATGTTTTTATGTGGTTTGTTTTGTTGTGATGATTTTTTGTCTGCCGGTTTTGTCTTTGTCTTCACGGTTTTATGATACTGATTACCCCTTTGGTACACCTTTGCTTCTTTCAACACACTACACAGATGAGAGAAATAAAAGGGATAGTATATTGTCTCATTAAATAAAAACCAATTACAACAAACACGAATCATTTCTTCTAACTTGATTTTGATCTTTCTTCCAATGGCCGATATAGAAAGAAAACTTTTTTGTAGACAACGTTGTCTGAGAAAAAGTATAAAAAAATGAATAAGCATTGGCATAACTAATAAGTTGTGAAATACACAACCCATATTCAAGTGAGGGAGGTAACTTAGTTGTCAGGAAAGTAATATTTATACATGTAATTTAAAATTAAGATAGTGTATTTTAATGACATGTTTGTTTTTTACTAGGATGACCAACAAAAGTATAAAAAAAAATCCATATCGAAATGTCAAAATAATCAAATAAAGGAAATGTGCATCAACTGTTGTTTAAATTATCGCTAACAGATATCTCATGATATACCATTACCTTTGAAAATGATGATTTTTCTTGACATTTTACCTTTTTTCTGTCAGAACTATATTTGTCTGATTTCATGAAAATTTGAACTGTCTGTACAGATTTCTGAACTCGGTTTAGTTACTTCTTTTTGACATTTGACCCATTTGTTTTCGTCTGAAATATCGAAAATAGCCAAAACCTACAAAATCAATGGTACAAATTGTGTACAAGAATGACATTTTTTTGCTTAATTTTACCAAATTCTTACAACACCAAGTCGATAAAGGTGTTTGAAATTATTCAAGAACACATCGACAATTCAACTCCGCCATGACCGGTGCCAAGCCCGGATGAGAAAGGAGGAGGGTTGGGCTTAGGGTTAGCACCCCCATCCTGGAAAAACTAACACCGTTACAGAAACATTGACGATAAATCGACACAAAGGGTCCTGGGAGAAGAAGGAACTTCAACAGAAAGTAACATGACGTGCAGAGATGTACCGAATACCCTTCTATCAACCAGGAAGATTTTACAGATTGGTTCGTGGAATGTCAGAACGATGTACGGGGCAGGGAAAGCTATACAGATTAGCAGCTGAGATGCGCAACTATAAGCTTACCCATCTTGGACTTCGTGAGACTAGATGGACTCAATCTGGGCAGCGACGACTGATGACAGGTGAAACAATCCGGTATTCAGGACACGAGGAAGAGGACGCAACGCACACTCTAGGGGTGGCGCTCATGTTAGGATAAGAAGCACAAAAGGCACTGATAGGGTGGAAACCAAGAGGACCAAGACATTTGTTAGCATCATTTAAGACTAAAAAGAAGAACATAAAGATGAATGTTGTTTTGTGTTATGCACCTACAAATGATGGTCATGATGAAGACAAAGATGGCTTTTATGACCAACTAAACAGCGTCCTAGAAAAACTCAGTAACAAAGACATCAATATTCTCATGGGAGACTTCAATGCGAAGATAGGTAGCAATAACAGCGGCTATGAGGAAGTCATGGGACTTTTTGGAGTATGAGACACGAATGAGAATGGAGAGAGTTTTGCCGCTGCATGTGCACTAAAAAACTTTGTCATTGGTGGGAGCATTTTCTAACACAAAAGAATCCATAAAACAACATGGGTCTCACCTGACCACGTGACAGAAAATCAGATCGACCACATCTGTATTAGCAAAAAGTCCCGCCGATCACTATGAGATGTGAGAGTAAACAGGGGAGCAGATGTTGCCTCAGACCACCATCTTGTAATTGCAAAAATCAAGCTCAAACTGACGAAAAACTAAAATGATAAGGAAAGAAGGAAGTCAAGGTACAACGTCAATTTCTTGAGGGACGAAACAACACACAGGGATTTTAAGATTACATGAGCCAACGAATTCCAAACCCTACAAGAATTACTTGATGACGAAAATGACACACAAGCTTGAGCATTATTGGAAGGATTACAAAGAAACTGTAGTTGAAACATGTGAAGAGAATTTGGGAAGAAGAAAACCAGAGCAGAAAGATTTGATGTCAGCTAATTCCTACAGGAAGCTAAAGCACAGCAGGAATATAGTGAAGCCAATAAAGAGGTAAAGAAAGGTGTAAGAAAAGACAAGATGGAATATGTAAAAGGACTGGCAGAACAAGCAGAGACTGCAGCGGCAAGCAGGAATATGAGAAAGCTTTATGACACCACAAAGAAACTAGCAGGAAGGAGCAACCCAATGGAAAGACCAGTTAAGGAGAAAGATGGTTATTTGCTTTCAGAAACAAGTAAACAATGAAACAGTGTTTAATAGAGATGGGAAAAGCACTTTGAAGAGTTGCTCAATAGACCAACACCTGATAACACAACAGATATATTGCCTGCATATACAGACCTACCATTCAACTGCAAACCATCTAGCAGGGCAGAGATTCAGAGAGCAATCAAGCAGCTTAAGAATGGCAAGGCCCCAAGACCGGATGAGATTCCAGCAGAAGTACAGTCAAACCTGTGTTAACGGGCACCTACGTATTAAGGTCACCTCCCTATCAAGGGCACTCTCAGGTCCTCCGGATGGTTTTTCCTTTATAAATGCCCTCTATATAAAGGGCACTGTACAACGCGGGCAGCGGGCACTATATTTTGGTACAAATCACAGTTTCAACTTGTCTATAATGGGCAGGGTAAAATTATTACAGGGGAATGAAACGGTTAATTTACACTTATTTTTTTGCAATGTTCAAACCGTGGACAAACCGTTAATTAATTAGAATAGTTCACCAGTCTTGTTGTTTATTTAATAAAATTATTTGTTTTGATAGTAACCGATTTTATGACACTTAAAATGTGTTAATTTACAGATTAGACATGCAACACCATTAATCTGTTGCCCACGGCATAAGATCGCGATTTGTATTGATTGACAGAGGCGGATCCAGAGAGTCTGAAAAGAGGGGGCCCACTGACTGGCCTAAGAGGGGGCCCGCTTTGGTCACGCTTCAATGATTTCCTATATATTCGACCATTTTTTTTCGCCAAAAAGGGGGGCCAGGCCCCCTGCCCCCCCCCTGGATCCGCCTATGTGTAAGAAAATTGAGTTTTTGTGAATTTTATTCAGCTTAAACGCATTTTTATTGCCTAAACTAAATATTGAACAAATTGTCAGTTCGAATAGGAATATTGATAGGGGGAAGGTTGGGCCCAAAAAACTAGTTTAACCCCGCCACATATTACATGTGCCTGTCCTAAGCCAGGAATCTTTGACAAAGCTCTCGTTTGTACTTGTCTTTTTGATGTTTTCTGTTCCTTGTTTAAGAAGGGGGTCTATCTGTGACTATTTCAGGGCTGGATTTGAATTATATGCATCTTATGTAGACCATGGGCCAATTGCAGAACCGCGAGCAGTGCCAAATGGCCTCGTTGAAGGCTGCTGGCGGTTGTCCATTGTGGTTTTTCTAAATTGCCGTTTAATTGTGGGCTGTGTCGCGTACACTTATTCCACATCTCTTTATTTTCTATCGAAAACAAAATGCCACCTAAACTGACGGCTTAAACTTTACTAAAAACGGACCTTAATACAATGGTTGAATTATTTTATAAAATGTTTGCCAAGATCTGGATTGGGGAAGAAATACCAACAGAATGGAAAGAAGGACATCCTATTAAGCTGCCAAGGAAAGGAGACCTTGGAATATGCTCAAATTATAGATGGTTAACGCTACTGTCTGTTCCAGCAGAAGTGTTCAACGAAGTGATTTTGGAGCCACTGAAAGGGCCAGTTGACGAGAAACTGCGAGACCTTCAGGCAGGTTTCAGAAAGAACAGATCATGGACTGACCAGATAGCGACACTTCGCATCATTATAGAGCAGTCCATAGAATGGACCTCTCCACTATACATAAATTTTGTAGACTACGAGAAGGCTTTTGACAGTCTAGACAGGAAGATGTTATGGAAACTGCTAAGACATCACGGAGTGCCTCAAAAGTTTGTAAACCTGATAAAAAAACTCATAGGTCTTGCATTTTGTTTTCGAACATACAATTTGTTCAATATTTATTTTAGGCAATAAAAATGCGTTTAAGCTGAATAAAATTCACAAAAACTCAATTTTCTTACACATAGGCGGATCCAGGGGGGGGGCAGGAGGCCTGACCCCCCTTTTTGGCAAAAAAAAATGGTCGAATATATAGGAAATCATTGAAGCGTGACCAAAGCGGGCCCCCTCTTAGGCCAGTCAGTGGGGCCCCTCTTTTCAGACTCTCTGGATCCGCCTCTGTCAATCAATACAAATCGCGATCTTATGCCGTTGGCAACAGATTAATGGTGTTGCATGTCTAATCTGTAAATTAACACATTTTAAGTGTCATAAAATCGGTTACTATCAAAACAAATAATTTTATTAAATAAACAACAAGACTGGTGAACTATTCTAATTAATTAACGGTTTGTCCACGGTTTGAACATTGCAAAAAAATAAGTGTAAATTAACCGTTTCATTCCCCTGTAATAATTTTACCCTGCCCATTATAGACAAGTTGAAACTGTGATTTGTACCAAAATATAGTGCCCGCTGCCCGCGTTGTGCAGTGCCCTTTATATAGAGGGCATTTATAAAGGAAAAACCATCCGGAGGACCTGAGAGTGCCCTTGATAGGGAGGTGCCCTTTATACGTAGGTGCCCGTTAACACAGGTTTGACTGTACTTCTGCTGGAATCTCATCCGGTCTTGGGGCCTTGCCATTCTTAAGCTGCTTTATTGCTCTCTGAATCTCTGCCCTGCTAGATGGTTTGCAGTTGATTGGTAGGTCTGTATCTGCAGGCAATATATCTGTTGTGTTATCAGGTGTTGGTCTATTGAGCAACTCTTCAAAGTGCTTTTCCCATCTCGATTAAACAGTGTTTAATTGTTTACTTGTTTCTGAAAGCAAATAACCATCTTTCTCCTTAACTGGTCGTTCCATTGGGTTGCTCCTTCCTGCTAATTTCTTGGTGGTGTCATAAAGCTTTCTCATATTCCTGCTTGCCGCTGCAGTCTCTGCTTGTTCTGCCAGTCCTTCTACATATTCCCTCTTGTCTTTTCTTACACTTTTCTTTACCTCTTTATTGGCTTCACTATATTCCTGCTGTGCTTTAGCTTCCTGTAGGAATTAGCTGACATCAAATCTTTCTGCTATGGTTTTCTTCTTCCCAAATTCTCTTCACATGTTTCAACTACAGTTTCTTTGTAATCCTTCCAATAATGCTCAAGCTTGTGTGTCATTTTCGTCATCAAGTAATTCTTGTAGGGTTTGGAATTCGTTGGCTCATGTAATTTTAAAATCCCTGTGTGTTTTTTCGTCCCTCAAGAAATTGACGTTGTACCTTGACTTCCTTCTTTCCTTATCACTTTAGTTTTTCGTCAGTTTGAGCTTGATTTTTGCAGTTACAAGATGGTGGTCTGAGGCAACATCTGCTCCCCTCTTTACTCTCATATCTCATAGTGATCGGCGGGACTTTTTGCTAATACAGATGTGGTCAATCTGATTTTCTGTCACGTGGTCAGGTGAGACCCATGTTGTTTTATGGATTCTTTTGTGTTAGAAAATGCTCCCACCAATGACAAGGTTGTTTAGTGCACATGCATCGGCAAAACTCTCTCCATTCTCATTCATGTCTCCTACTCCAAAAAGTCCCATGACTTCCTCATAGCCGCTGTTATTGCTACTTATCTTCGCATTGAAGTCTCCCATGAGAATATTGATGTCTTTGTTACTGAGTTTTTCTAGGATGCTGTTTAGTTGATCATAAAAGCCATCTTTGTCTTCATCATGACCATCATTTGTAGGTGCATAACACAAAACAACATTCATCTTTATGTTCTTCTTTTTAGTCTTAAATGATGCTATCAAATGTCTTGGTCCTCTTGGTTTCCACCCTATCAGTGCCTTTTGTGCTTCTTATCCTAACATGAGCGCCACCCCTAGAGTGTGCGTTGCGTCCTCTTCCTCGTGTCCTGAATACCGGATTGTTTCACCGGTCATCAGTCGTCGCTGCCCAGATTGAGTCCATCTAGTCTCACGAAGTCCAAGATGGGTAAGCTTATAGTTGCGCATCTCAGCTGCTACCTGTATAGCTTTCCCTGCCCCGTACATCGTTTTGACATTCCACGAACCAATCTGTAAAATCTTCCTGGTTGATAGAAGGGTATTCGGTACATCTCTGCACGTCATGTTACTTTCTGTTGAAGTTCCTTCTTCTCCCAGGACCCTTTGTGTCGATTTATCGTCAATGTTTCTGTAGCGGTGTTAGTTTTTCCAGGATGAGGGTGCTAACCCCAAGCCCAACCCTCCTCCTTTCTCATCCGGGCTTGGCACCGGCCATGGCGGAGTTGAATTGTAGATGTGTTCTTGAATAATTTCAAAACACCTTTATCGACTTGGTGTTGTAAGAATGTGGTAAAATTAAGCAACAAAATGTCATTCTTGTACACAATTTGTACCATTGATTTTGTAGGTTTTGGCTATTTTCGATATTTCAGACGAAAACAAATGTGTCAAATGTCAAAAAGAAGTAACTAAACCGAGTTCAGAATTGGGACATACAAAAAAATCTGTACAGACAGTTCAAATTTTCATGAAATCAGACAAATATAGTTCTGACAGAAAAAAGGTAAAATGTCAAGAAAAATCATCATTTTCAAAGGTAATGGTATATCATGAGATATCTGTTAGCGATAATTTAAACAACAGTTGATGCACATTTCCTTTATTTGATTATTTTGACATTTCGATATGGATTCTTCTTTTACTTTTGTTGGTCATCCTAGTAAAAATCAAACATGTCATTAGAATACACTATTTTAATTTTTTTTTAAATTACATGTATAAATATTACTTTCCTGACAACTAAGTTACCTCCCTCACTTGAATATGGGTTGTGTATTTCACAACTTATTAGTTATGCCAATGCTTGTACATTTTGTTATACTTTTTCTCAGACAACGTTGCTTTCTATATCGGCCATTGGAAGAAAGATCAAAATCAAGTTAGAAGAAATGATTCGTGTTTGTTGTAATTGGTTTTTATTTAATGAGACAATATACTATCCCTTTTATTTCTCTCATCTGTGTAGTGTGTTGACCTCACTATCCCTTTTATGTCTCACATCAGTGTAGTGTTTTGACCTCACTATCCCTTTTATGTCTCACGTCAGTGTAGTGTTTTGACCTCACTATCCCTTCTATGTCTCACATCAGTGTAGTAATTTTTTACCTCACTATCCCTTTTATGTCTCACATCAGTGTAGTGTGTTGATCTAACTATCCCTTTTATGTCTCACATCAGTGTTGTGTTTTATGTTACTACTAAACCCTTAAAATGCATTTGAATACGGAGGTTTGGCACTATAAAACCTGGTTTAACCCACCATTTTAAATGCCTGTACAAGGTAATGACCACCAGTGCGATCCTCGAATTCTCTGTGGGTTCGACATATAGTTGTTTTTTCTTTCTTCTTTGACATTTGAGATTGACCATCCGAGCTCAATAGTTTTGTTTTTATCTTTATTTCATTTGTTTTATGTTATATCAATTTGTCTTCTCATGCTCAGTTTCAGTACGTTTTACCTGAAAACTATTTTATATATTTATATATAATCTGATTTGGTATGTAGCGCTCAATTTGATTGGTTGGCTGACTAATGGGTATTTATAGTCGTGACTATAGGGGAATGCCCCTCTGCATCGACTATTACCAATTAAGGTAAAGACTCGCTATATGCCATGGGTCGTCCAGCCCATGACACACCACCGCCAGTGTTAGCAGCTCCAGAGTATCCTTTGTTGTCGCTGGAACAGTGCCCGTCTTGCACCACGGGGAGGTACTGGTCGGAATTTGCAAGACAATTTGATTGGTTGGACCAACCCATGTTATTTTGTATAATATGGTTTGCTCTTGTGACATCCGAACATCTTCATCCGCCACGGCATTTTCGATATAGTGCCTATGATTTTTGTTGTTGTTGAATATTCGATAGTTAATATAAATCTTACGAAATTAAATTTAAGGAATGACTTTAATAGTTGGTCGTTTTATTATTAAGCGTAAAATGGCCCTACCCATTTTATACCCGTATAAAATGACCAACTATTAAGAGCCTGTCTCAGTAAAAATCATGCAAAAGGTGATTTACTTATTATCTTAGGTTTTAACAATTTTTTGGCTAGTTATTTATCTTGGACAACTTTAGCGAAAAATATCAACTTAAGTGAAATTGGTCCATTAGACTATCTGCAAATTGACATTAAAAATTTTGGCGGGAAAATTTCCCGAACTTTTTTCATACACAACCCAACCAACTTTCTTGGCCTCTTTACTCAAAAGTTCGGAAGGGTCTGTAGCAATTGTTGATATTTTCTGAAAAAGTAGGCAATTCTAGTTGAATTTAAACAAAAATACCAGTCGGATACTTAAAGTGATATTTTTGGTTGGTTTGTTAAGAAAAAAAAATTGGCGGGACTTTTTCCCGTACTTATTTTATACACAATGTAACCAAATTTGGATTGTGTATTAAACGAGAACTAATGAACCGATTGGGCTAAAATTTAATTTACATTCATTTCTCATCATAAAGATCAAATTCCGATAAAAAGAACCAGTTTTCAAAAATATGCATCTGCTACTATTTTTGCGTTTTGTATGATTCTTACAGAGACGGCTACTTAAAGTCATTCCTTAAACAAAATGGAATTTCGAAGAAACTAGTGGAATTTAATTGATTTCTAAACAAAATAAATATACATTTATTTTAAAGTACATTATTACTTGTGTCAAACATTATGAAAAATGAACAAATTGAAACATTGAAAAAAACACGGTTTTTGAAACTTATATCTTTAATGTTAATCAATGAAGAACAAATCAATAGACTTATTTAGATCTATAGGAAGCTAATATTATTTATTGAATAAAATACTATTTACATTTATGAAATGCGTACTTCAAATTCATGCATAAATAAGTATTATGATTTATCCGTTTTCTGCAATATTATTCAATAGATGCATAGCATATTTTAATGTCTCTGTTATACAAACATCTCATGTAGCATGTGTAGGAAGCTCCAAACTAACCAAAATACTTATAACAAAATAATTTCAAAATGCATAAATGGGCAAAAACTTTCTGCATTGCCTTAACATAAAAAGTTGTTACTATACTATGAACATTGCCCATTATATTTTATGTATTACAAATACCAAAACAGGTATAAACGGTTAATTTGGATATGCTATTTATCGATATTTCAAGGAGTAACCTGTCATCAGTAGCAATTAAATTAAAACATTGGAGGGTCAAATACCTAAACTATTGAAAACGAAAAGTACTCAAAACCAAAACGTTCGAACAAGGAACACAATACCAGCACCGAGGATATCGACCATGTGCATTACAAGGAAAGCAACCTGGTGTTTTAAACAATTTTGAATTTTACAATAAAAAATTTCAAATTTCAAAGTCAAACTTAGCATTATGCAAAAGAAACAAGAAATGTAGACTACACTCTGTAAAGTCATACCTGCAGTGGTCCGTACAGTCTTTGATCTAGGATGGCCCGGACATGTTTCAACATCACGCAGATGTGTAGGAATTTCTTGCAATTCTGGCATTACAACTTTCATTGCATTGTCATCATAGGGATTGTTTACTTCTATCTCTACTTTAAGGTCGATATCACTATGAGGTTTTGTACGAAAAACATGGTACCCCTTAATACTCCATTCAACTCGAAGTATCCTTAAGTCTAGTGAGGTTGTCATCATTTGAAGATTTCACAAGGTATGCAAGCAGTGTCATGTGTTGAATGCTTGATTTAAAGGGATGGAAATACCATCCTATCATTTTAGCAAATAGGATGGATTATCATCAAAACCAGGTTGGATGGAATATCCATCCTATGATTCAGGATGGATATGCCATCCTAAAGAATGATAATCCAGACCAGGTTGGATGGAATATCCATCCTATGATTCAGGATGGATATGCCATCCTAAAGAAGGAAAAAAACTTGGAATGGTTAACGGTCCAACTCCTGACTGTTAAAATCAAAAGTTTATTAGTTAAAAATACAGAAAAAAAACATTTCCAGGCAAAAAGTACATATCCAAAGCCGCTTTTTAAAATCACCATCTGTTCTAAATACAAAGTCTTAATTAAGTTTTTCTTTTGCTGTAGGAATCTGATTTTAAGTAATGAGCATAATATTGTATAATTAATCATTTCTTCCAGAATTTTAAACTTAAACATACGAAGAACATATAATCATCTTATCTGTGTATGTTTGTACTTAACATAACAAAGTATCATGATACCGAATTTAAATCTCTTATTTGTTTTATAAACAGGTTGTCATTGGTTTTGTAATGTATCCGCTTTGAAGAAGAGGGGGTATACTGGTTTACCTTTGTTCATCTTTCCGTCCGCAGCATACATTTGTAACAGTTTTCTCAACAATTTCTTATCACAGGTTGGTGGACAAAAAAAGGTGTAATTTGTGTAACCGGATAGATGATTCAAGGTCAAACCTATATATCTATACTACTAAAATAACGAAGCGTTTTTTTTCTAGCCGGGTTGCAGCCTAAACAACAAATTCTACGACCAAGCTTCATATATCAAAAACAGGGGATGGTCGTGCCCTTTAAAAATTTGATTAGCGCATGTGCAATTATGTCTGCAATTTGCTAATTAACCGAATTAATGAATCCGGAAAACCTGTAGCCGTCATCGTTCGGGAATTAGCCACCGTCTTCAGAACGATGGAAATTATTTCCCCTGTTTTCTGACAATTACAAACAAAAATCCCACAAAACTTTTCCATTAATTTTGCTATATATTTAAAAGATTTTATATAATAGGTTATATTGGTAAATTTACTATAAAAATGTATGCAAAAAATGTTTTATCGTTAAAAATTGCAGCTTGATAGAAATATAAAAAACATGTTGAAGTTAACGACCCACGGCATGGCGAGTCTATAACAATTTTTAACTGCCTGACTTCCGGTCAATGGCGATGACGAGTGGTCGTGTTTTGGACTTAGGAGAAAATCCATCTACGTGTCATCCATCTTCAGAAATTGTAATATGTATTTGGATAAGACCATCCTTTGTAGTAATGGATTAATTTTTCTCCTGGATTCATGTTTATGCCATTGACATGGAAGTTCGAGGTGCTATCAGAAAACGTCCCTTTTGGGAAGTTTTGCAGACCGCTCTTTAGATGTCTGTGGGTTTTGACTGTTTCTCTGATAGTCTGATGGTTTCTTTCCGAGATCTTTTCATAGGATTTTCGGCTTTCCTTCATCTCAATACAGTTGGGTGTCTGGGTCTACTCGACTGGATAGCTAGTTGTCCATGTCGGTATTCCCCGTTACGGAGCCTTTTATGTTTGGCTTGCTCTTGGCGCTTGTGGTTGTTTTATTCCCACTCCCTTTTCCCTTTTTGTACATATTTCCTTCACTTGTAAGTAGTTCCTGCATGTTTTTGCCATTATACATGTAAGTTGAGTCTCTCCTTCATGTTGGCTTTGTTGTCGCCCTTTTGTAGCTGTTAGACCAGACGCTAGGCCCAGGGGGGTCCGACTAATATGGACACCACAGCAATCCATGAAAGGAATGCCCAGATTCCCTCTTTACCTCATTCAATGAGGGTGCTCCTGATAGAGGAGGGAATTACTTGCATACATACATACTGCCAATAGTCCCTACAGATGCACATAGCCTGTAAACAAATCAGCAGGTGGGGTATAAAAACCAAGATAACAACATGTTAGTTCGCCTGCCGGCATCATCAGAAACAATTATTCTTTCTTTACTTCCACTATACTTTGCAATTGTAATGATTTGCAATTTCTCAGATCAAAAGGTGTTATAGAACTTAAACATTGCTTATATATGCAATAACAATAATCAAAGTCAATCAACCGCAAAATCAAGGTCTAGGTCAAAAGATGGATATGCAACTGAGCTAGGTTGCTACTGGGGCATATGTATACCAAGTTTCATCAACATAGGACTTATAGTTCTTGGGATATTATGGAGGTGCTCGCAAAACCTTATCCCTGCTTTTATATATATTGAAAATTGTCAGTTACTCAACCGGAAAATCAAGGTCAAGGTCAAAAGATGTAGAAGCTACTACTAGGGCATATGCATACCAAGTTTCATCGACCTACGACCTATAGTTCTTGAGATATGGATGTGCTCCCATAAAACCTGACCCAAAAAGTTAACGCCGCCGCCGACGGTAAAGTAACACCGATGTCTCGCACTGCTTCGCAGACGAGACAATACACTAAAAACTTACTTACAGATAGATATACCGGACAACCTTTAATTTGCGATTAGCACAACCAGGTAAGGTCATACAAATCCAATGCTTTTGTTGTGTGGTCTATTTTTTAACGCAACGCAACGATTGATTCTCACGCGAATTGCAGGTGGGGTATAAAAACCAAGATAACAAGTTGTTTGTTCGCCTGCCGGCATCATCAGAAACAATTATTCTTTCTTTACTTCCACTATACTTTGCAATTATAAGGATTTGCAATTTCTCAGATCAAAAGGTGTTATAGAACTTAAACATTGCTGATATATGCAATAACAATAATCAAAGTCAATCAACCGCAAAATCAAGGTCTAAGTCAAAAGATGGATATGCAACTGAGCTAGGCTGCTACTGGGGCATATGTATACCAAGTTTCATCAACATAGGACTTATAATTTTTGGGATATTATGGAGGTGCTCGCAAAACCTTATCCCTGCTTTTATATATATTGAAAATTGTCAGTTACTCAACCGGAAAATCAAGGTCAAGGTCAAAAGATGTAGAAGCTACTACTAGGGCATATGCATACCAAGTTTCATCGACCTACGACCTATAGTTCTTGAGATATGGATGTGCTCCCATAAAACCTGACCCAAAAAGTGAACGCCGCCGCCGACGGTAAAGTAACACCGATGTCTCGCACTGCTTCGCAGACGAGACAATACACTAAAAACTTACTTACAGATAGATATACCGTACAACCTTTAATTTGCGATTAGCACAACCAGGTGAGGTCATACAAATCCAATGCTTTTGTTGTGTGGTCTATTTTTTAAAGCAACGCAACGATTGATTCTCCCGCGAATTGCAGGTGGGGTATAAAAACCAAGATAACAAGATGTTTGTTCGCCTGCCGGCATCATCAGAAACAATTATTCTTTCTTTACTTCCACTATACTTTGCAATTGTAAGGATTTGCAATTTCTCAGATCAAAAGGTGTTATAGAACTTAAACATTGCTGATATATGCAATAACAATAATCAAAGTCAATCAACCGCAAAATCAAGGTTTAGGTCAAAAGATGGATATGCAACTGAGCTAGGCTGCTACTGGGGCATATGTATACCAAGTTTCATCAACATAGGACTTATATTTTTTGGGATATTATGGAGGTGCTCGCAAAACCTTATCCCTGCTTTTATATATATTGAAAATTGTCAGTTACTCAACCGGAAAATCAAGGTCAAGGTCAAAAGATGTAGAAGTTACTACTAGGGCATATGCATACCAAGTTTCATCGACCTACGACCTATAGTTCTTGAGATATGGATGTGCTCCCATAAAACCTGACCCAAAAAGTTAACGCCGCCGCCGACGGTAAAGTAACACCGATGTCTCGCACTGCTTCGCAGACGAGACAATACACTAAAAACTTACTTACAGATAGATATACCGTACAACCTTTAATTTGCGATTAGCACAACCAGGTAAGGTCATAAAAATCCAATGCTTTTGTTGTGTGGTCTATTTTTTAAAGCAACGCAACGACTGATTCTCCCGCGAATTCGCGGGTTTTTCCTAGTTTATTTTACTTTTGGAAACATTTGAGACATGTTAAGACGGAACGGAATTAAATGAAGGGGTTGATGCAAGTCAATGGGCTGAATATTAAAACAAGAAATTCTATATAGTTTTTGTCTAATAACATCAAAAAGGGTATTTTTACCTTAAAGATAACTCAAATAATCTGTTTTGTTCTCCTACTCATTATAGGTCATTGATATTTTGCATGCTTGTGTTCAATTGTACCAATCCAAGTACAGGACGATTAAGACATTTGAGAGCTTTTTTAAAATATGAAAATATTTAATTCTGAATTAAAAATAATTTTTGACAAGTGCATTGATAGTTTTTTACAACAGTAGTTACTGTATACACCTTTGTTATCTAGAAAATATACAAATGAAGATGAAAAAATGGGTTTTTTTTAAGCATTGTACTTGTCAAAAATGATTTTCTTTGGAATTGAATGTTCACCAAAAAATGCCGAAAATATGGGATTTTCTGGCCAAAGGTTTGGCGCCAGTTCCTGGACTTGCAGTGATACCAAAATTTATTTGCAGCGAATTTACCTTCGCTATGTTGTTCTTTAAAGCATACATTTTGTTCATTGAGAGAATGTTATTCAAAAAAGTCTAAAATGGAGCATTTTGATGTTTTTAAAGAATTTGGATACATGTCCACAATTCCCCTAATGGCTGCTAGGAAATGGAAATTCTGAGCTTCAAAATTATGTATGAAAAGTATGACCTTTTTAAAATACCAAATCCGAATTCTGATTATTAAGATAAAGAGGGAATAATGAAACCATTTATAAGTTGAATTTCGTATTCAGTAAGGCTGATTTTGCCTGTTATACTAGTTAAGGCCCGTAGGTCTGCCATCTTGAATTTCCGAAAAAAATATTGTGAAAAAATATCTTGAAGATTGTCCTTTAAGATGCGCGTTTTCTATTTATGAAATTCTTGTTTTTTGGAAGAATAGCATGGTTTTCTCTTAGACACGTTCTAAAGTGTTCATTTGTTTTATTGGAAAGGAAATTCCAAAGAATGTCTGTGAATCAAACAACATACATGTGTATTTTGGTGAAAACTTAGCTTGTCGTGTTCATGAAAGTGAAAAAAGCGACAGGTAAATTTGGAAACATAACAAAATGTTTTTTAACAAAAGTTTGATGTTTATTTTTGAATTGTTTTAATCTATTCATTTCATTATTATTGTCAATAATTAAATTGATCTTTATTACGAAAGTGAGGTTTACAGTTCAAATTACATTTTTACAAAATTATACGAGAATGCAGTGAGACAATATTAATGTGGTATATGGAATTACAATTCTTGGTCCAATTAAATGCTCTACAATACTCTCAGTATGAATGCGCTTCAATAATTCTATTATGTTTTATGGACGATTGAAAGAACTTTCACTCTTGAAAAGTACGGCTTACATATGATTTAAATGTGAAGTAAATGTAAGTATATTTTAATACAACCATTTGATTCCACTGTTTCTGTAGTAAAATTAACCCGAAAGCTTTATTGGATTAAATTACCACAGAATATTGCTTCTAGAATGTTAGTTTTAATCGGAGGTCTTTGTCTTATCAAAGCATGAAAACATATCGCCAAACAACCATGGTGTCTGGGTATAAAAGGTCAAATCATCGTTTGATTGTGTTACACATTTTGAGATTTTCTCTAAATTTTAATCCTTACGTCTCAAAACTTAATGTTAGCGTTGCATGTAAACTTTCGACTCTTTGAGACATTTTCGTTACTATTGAAGGATAATAGGATGTTGAATATGTGTCCGTTAAATGACATGCATTCTACATACACTTTGAAAAAAAAGTATTGCAACCTTTAATCAAATGGAATTTTACTGAACGTTTGACATTATTTATAAGTAATTCAAAGTTGTCCAACAGCAATTGAAAATTTGAACTTGAATGCCTTTATTCGTGATTTGTTGGGAAAGCTATCAGATGATAAAAAAAAATGATTATATGTAGCACACAAGGTACATGTAGAACTTTCCGTTATTCTCTACGACAAATTCCAGGTCATTTTGTTTTTTTTCAAAACTCTGAGTGGTTGTTTTATTGATGATAAAAGCAGACCTTAGTGAGATCAAATGAGGGACTTTTAAGAAACGAAACATCTTCATAAATATTATCTTAATGGTAAAAATTTGACCTTCAAGACGGGCTTTTTGTATGGGGTATAATGCATTGAATTCACATCAGTATCAGTGTAATATCGTGTTGGTGCAACCTCAGCTGTTGTCTAGCCATGTCTGTCATTAAGAAAGAAGCAGGGGTACTAATGGGGTATCCGAATGTCAAAAGTCCGAAAGGGCAGAGACAAAACCAGTAAGCACAGAAGAAAACGGGACAAAAAACAGACAGTACAACATGTTAAACACGGAAACACAAAAATCACACGCAGAAATGGGCAAAATTAATGCTTTCCGTCACAAAATTTTCTGTTAATCTCGCATGATTTCAGACAACCACAAAAAACACATTCAGTGGCACCAATTCCGATCACTAAGCAATTCAACCATATCTTTTAAAGTCTATTGGTCTGTGGAAAGCTCGGCTTGGATCCGGTTGAGTACATAGTGATTATCTTTGAACTTAAAAGGATGTAAAAATAGTTATAGTTGAGACCTTATCAGAAATAACACTTTTCATTTCTTAAACATGGACAACAAGTGACGAATCAGAAAACTTTTTGTTTAGTTAGTGATATCATTTATAGTGAAATTGTGAATTCTAAAGTGATAAAAACAATTTCAGCGTATTTTATTTTTTATTGTTTTAGAAAGAAGTTTAATCGGCTACATCAACAAAGTACAACATCACGACTTGACTAAAAAACTAGTCTGTGTATTGAAAAGTTTGATCACCCAAACTCTTTACATCTTTTCTGTCTTGTTAATGGATTAATGTACCATAAAACCAAAACATTAATGGTGGATTATTACTGTGCTTTCAATATTATTCGCGGGGTATCAATTTTCGTGGTTTTTTAACCTTTTAATTTTCATAAAACCACCAAAAATAAGTACCCACAAAAATAAATGAATACACAGTATTTATAAACAAGAATAACAATTCTGAAAAATTCTTTCTTGATATTAAAACATTACTTTTTCCAAGCTTTATATATCAGCGATAATTTAGAAATCTTAATGGAAAACAGCCAACAGCCTTCAATATGACTAGCGGTCGCTACTCGTTGTTCAAGTGAAAAGGAATGTCTGCTTGTTGTGAGTACATCCCAAATTAACGTTATTGTAAATGTATATTTGACGATATACTCAAAATTTGCAAAGAAACATGGAAAGCTGGAAAGACACAGTTTACCTATTTCCAAAATTTGACAACGGTTGGCTATTTCTTTAAATTTTGTTAAATTTATCTGTTTGGTCATTGTTGTAATATTTTTTGGCTTCTGTGTTCGTTTAATCAAATTTAATATTCTACCGGTTTTCCAAGTTTTTTACTCCTAGCGTGTCTGATGAAGGTTAATCCAGAAAAGCGCTTCACACGCAGTGAAATTTAGCTTATGTTCATTTATCAAAATCATTTCAATATGTGGATCGTGTCTTTCTGGCACTTATTCCATATTCTTTCGTTTTTAATATTATTTCAGAGTTTGACTTTAGTGCCGTGTGGAGGTCGTAGAAAGCTTCCCCGTGCTTCAGTTGTATACTCTTATATATTTTCGAGTACTGGAATATGTGCTGGAAAGACACAGTTTACCTATTTCCAAAATTTGACAACGGTTGGCTATTTCTTTAAATTTTGTTAAATTTATCTGTTTGGTCATTGTTGTAATATTTTTTGGCTTCTGTGTTCGTTTAATCAAATTTAATATTCTACCGGTTTTCCAAGTTTTTTACTCCTAGCGTGTCTGATGAAGGTTAATCCAGAAAAGCGCTTCACACGCAGTGAAATTTAGCTTATGTTCATTTATCAAAATCATTTCAATATGTGGATCGTGTCTTTCTGGCACATATTCCATATTCTTTCGTTTTTAATATCTAGTTTTGTAAAGAAGAACCACAAAGTCTACACCAAAAGCAAGCAAACAAACATATACATTTAACGGGTTAACCAGGTGCGGTATAGAGGGCGCGTGAAGGGTGTGCGGCCCCCTAAAACTGGCAAAATTATGTTTGGGTTTTTTTATGCATGGTTAATTTCTACGTAAAAACGCCTAAACAATTTCGAGCCTCGAATCACTAGGGGAAATTTTTTTCACACTCCCTAACCTAAAATTCTATATCTGCCTCTGACTATAAAAATCTGGGATTTCAGGTAAAAAGATTATTACTGCACAAAGTCTTTCGGTGTAAATAGTAGACAAAACAACATAAATAAGATCCGAAAGCTTTTGTTTGTGTTGTATTTTGAATTCCTTTCTTTGATTTTTTAATTTCTTTCAGGCGTTTGATTATTATACAATGGGTAGTGGTACATCTCATAATCGAGCTGAAAGTCGTGTATCGGGATCCCCAAAGTCAAGCAGTATCCGAAATGGCACTGAAGCAGACAAGAAAACGAAAAGCACTGATCAAAATAGATTTTACTCTAATGCAGCTCTTAATTCAACAACATCAACGAAGGTTCACATAGCTGAACCGACAAATATTGGCCTCAAAGCAACTCTTGTTAAACAAACAGCCGCTAAAACTGCTCCTCGACAAAACGAAACAACTAGTTCCGACCCAAAGCCATCGCTGAAAGTAAAGAAAAAGGTTAAATTTCAACAAAAGGTTAAGAGGCCTCCTTCAAAGCAGGGAACATCAATGTTTGAGGATTTCAGTATGGATTCCTACAAATCAATGAGTGAGCTGTCCTCAAGGGAGATAAGAAGGTCTGTTCTTGATTTTTACCCTGACAGAAAACAGACATCAGAAGAATATATGGAAAAGCCCAAATATGTAGTTACAGAAGAAGACATTTTAGATTCTGATAAGAGCAATGAACCCATGTTAAATAGTGCACGTAGAGACCAAGCTAAACAAGTCTTCTGCATAACACACAATGGGTCCAACGTTATCATGCATTGCAGAAAATGTGATCGTTTGGTTTGTGATGAATGTATTACGACCGTGCATAAAAGACATGATCTTTTTGAGATTTCGAAACAAGGCAAACAGGATAAGATCACATTAAAAGAAAAACTATCGGACGTAAGAGTACGATCATTACCCTTGCTGAAAAAGAATTTAAATTACCTCGTCGATACGAAAAAGACTAGTATGGCGGAGTTTGACAGAATGATTGAGCAGATTAAACAACGATCAGTTGCGTTGGTAAATTCAGTAGAAAGAGCTAGGGATAGACTTATTAATCGATGCAGTTCTGATGAAATGGCTAGCCACGCTTTTCTTGCACAACTTGAAGACAAACTTTTAACTGGAGTCATCGCAATAGAGGCCGCTTTAATCTCGACGGAAGATGCCCTTACACTCGACAGAGATCCAGCTACAGTTCATGAAAGAATTAAAATGCAGTGGCTACTAGACAAGTATCGGAGAACCCATCTGAATTTCGTTTATCCGAAATTTATAATTGAGTCATCTGCAAGAGAAGATGCAGTGCTGGAGAAAATGATCGGTTACTTTGAAGGAATGTTACGATGCGAAGCCAAAGATCAACTCTATAGAATTATGATAGACGTTATGCCAATAGGTCCTCTGAAACCCGTGTATTTGAAAACAATTCCCTATTACCATAAGGTAAGAACGGCCTGTCCCGCCGGAGACGACAAAATTTGCATCGTTCCAGTTCTTTCAGAAACCGCTTTTGATATAATGACGTCCGAAGGGGTATCTGTTTTGATAGAAGTCGAAAATGCACAGATTTATGACATCACAAGGACTATGGATAACCATTTTCTTGTATCCGATGCAAAAAATAAAAAGGTCTTGCGTATTTCACAAGCTGGTGTCATTGTAAAGTGGACATATATCAATGGGATTCCTAGAGGTATTTATGCCTGCAGAAACGGGGATATCCTTGTGTGTGTTCTTGATAGCATTGAGTTCAATAATTCTCCACGGACACATAAAAAAGGCCACGTAGTCAGAATAAACGAAAAGTTCATGACATACAAGACTTATGGCAAAAAAGAAGAGTTGTTCACTATTCCATATCGTGTTTTTGAAAATATCAATGGTGATATTTGTGTCATTGATCGCATTAGCGGAATTGATAGCAGACTGATAGTTTTGGATTATCACGGTGATGTAAGGTTCCATTTTCCGGGGAAAGTTTCCTTTGATGATTCCTCAGCAAATTTTACCCAACCAAGACAACAAGCGTTCAGTGATGTTTGTTGTGACGACTATGCTAATATCTATCTAGTTGATGAACGAAATGGAGAAGTTGTCGTTCTTGATCAAGATGGCGTCAAGCAAAAATACGTGGAGGAAATATTTGCTAGGAAGCGAGATAAGGCTGAAATGGACATAGTTTCTCCGCAACGAATTGTTTTGGATCCAAACGGAAAGCTTTGGATTATCCAAAATAGGAGAATAACATTGTTTTCTTTGTATGGCTGACGAGCACTTATACGATATATGAATTATACATTTAAACTACAAAGTAACAACAACTACGTTGAAAAACCATAGTGTTGATAACGTTAAGAAGTAAAGCGTCTACATTTTTATTTGTGTGAAAATGACAACCACAACAGCCTTGAAAACTAACATGGATAAAGAAATACCAACTTGAGATCGACTGAGAAATTTGATGTAACGTTCGTGAAACCGTATTGTAAATGACGCACTTCCAGTTTTCGACAAGTAATATCTTTAGTGGCTGTGATAAGCTGTCATCGAAAAAAAAATATTAAGGAAGTTTATGCTGCGAAGGAACGGACAAAGCGAAGCCAATGCAATTTCCTATGAAGCGTGTGTAGTTTTCAACCAGCACACACTCCTGTCAAAATGTTTTTTTTTAAGTTGGCAAATAGATACATGTAGCATATAAGTGACAGACCTTTAATCGATAACCGCGATAAAGGACCGCATACTTAAGATATAGCTATCAGAGCTAAATCAAATAAAAGTCAAATTTATCTTTTATTATTTTTTTTTATAAATTACAGGCATATTGTCTACGGCAAACTCTTTTTTGTTACTCCCCAATTTTTAGTGTCAATTAGACCGAAATGCAATAAAATAAATATTGAAAAACAAATTTGCCACCAATTTTGCCTCAAAAGTACTTTATTTCGATCAAAATAGCTCGACAATATTGATTGATATTTTATTTACCTGCATTACGTCACATTGACATCATCATCATCATCATCATCATCATCATTCTTTATTTCCTCTTTTCAGAGATTTTACAAAACATTATTATACAGATTACAAACAAAATAAGCAAGTACAAAATTCATCAAGATCGATCAAGAAGGATAAAGTTATTTACATAATGAGTAAAGTTTTACGGTACTGTTAATGTCTATATTGTCAACAAATTAAGAAAAAAAAATATAAAAAATATAAAAACAAGAACATAAAATACTAAGTTGGTATTTAAGAAGAAAGATAATTTACATTCATGGCCCTAAGATAATGGAATGATAGTCTCAAAAAGTTGTCTTGTGTTGCTTCATCAAAGATCTCTGGAAGGGGTTTACCGAGCATCAGTTGTAGGAGTTGTTCACCATCAGTATTGTCTAGATAAACATACAGTTGAATGTCAAAATCATCAATAATCGAATTCCAGAATTTATCTCGAAGGCTTGTCGTAAAAGTACAGTCAATAATGCTATGGTATATAGTGTCATTGTATGTTTTGTCGCACTTTTCACAGAGTTTGATATTCATTTGAGGTGGACAGGTTAACATCTTAGCTACATAGAATGAATTGTCAAGTTCTGTTTCTGTCTTAGGAAGAGTCCATACACTGTTTGGGGAGACTGATCCGTGAATCTCTCGAAATCTTGTGAAATCGGGATCATTGTCTAGTCGATGCTTCCAATCAGTCGTCTCAACATCATATATGTTACGGTCGATGGTTCGCTTCCAGGACAGTTTGTTTGGAAATGTATATTTATTCACATAATCATTAAATATATGTGTCAGTTTGTATTTCACAAATAGTTCAAATACATCTGGTATGAATCCGGTTTGCTTCTCAGGGCTGTACACAAACGAGTAAAGTCTTTTCAGGAATATCTTCTTGACAATAGATCTGATTGGTAGGTCTACAAGTTTTTGGAAGAAGGAGAGTTTCTTTCTATCGACTTCAGTAATAAGTTTTCGAGCACCAACAAGGCTTTCACACATATCCGATCTCGTCATCTGTCTGAAGTTCTGAATTAATTTGACCGCATAGTGTTGAAATCGGTTAATGTTTTGAATGTCAATGCTACGAAGGTTTGTCCATGTTTCACATCCGTATAGTACCGTTGGAATAACAACTTTGCGATATAACTTCATATTTGTCAAGGGATTCACATCTGGCTGTCTACGTCCATAACCAACAATCGAATGTAGTGCGTTTCGACCCTTCTGACAAGCCTTTTCTATTTTAAGCGAATGTTTGACATCGTTTGATACATGAATTCCAAGATGACACTGGTTTTCACAGACTTTGATAACATCGTGTCCTAACGTCCATTCGAAATCGCGTTGTTGAGTTTTGCTGCCAAACACTAGTATTGAGCATTTTGTAGGACTAAACTTGAAGTTCCAACGGACAGAGTATTCAAAACAGCAGTTTAACATTGTTTGTAAGTTTAAAGGTGTAGTCGCTATTAATGCGATATCGTCTGCTAACGTTGGCGATCCTGAATATACCATTTTAACAGCTGCACCAGCATTGAGTTCTTCGAGTTGCTCCAAGAGTTCATTAATGTAAAGTTGATAGAGAAAGGTGGATAAAACTCCACCTTGTCGAACTCCTTGTCGGATTGGAAATTTAGAAGATTGACTACCATTACACAATACACGTCCAGATATATCACTATACGCATTATGAATAATTCTGTAGAGTTCGCCAGATATGCCAAGTTGTTGAAGTTTCATAAGCAAACCAGAGTGCCAAACAGTGTCAAATGCCTTTTGAATGTCAAGAAATGCCACATACACCTTACTGGACCAACACCCCAAGACATGAAAGGACTTGTTCAATATGTAAAACTCTTGGAGATGAATTCCACTACTTTTTTATTTGTAAGAATCCTGCTGTTATTGAGATTAGAAATAGATTTATACCTTCTTATTATATAAACAATCCATCTGTTGAAAAGCTTACGTATATGTTAATGTATTGCAATGTAAAATTATATTACAAAATTTGTGGTTTCTTAAGAAATCTTATCAAAATCATTTGAGAATTAACTTACACTTTTATATGCTTAAAATCCAATTACTTATAATGTATTAAAGTACAATGTAAATGTGAAGCACGTGAAATTTATGAATGAAGGTCACGTGGTTAGTCTAGACTTTAATATTTGTGTTTTCACGGTTGTTTAGTTTGTGTAATACTCTTGCTGCTATGTATTATTGTTTGTATATAAGTGCTTATGACCTCTTGTACACAGTTGTGTCTGAGGAAATAAAGAATTTGTCTTGTCTTGTCTTTGTCTTGATATGTTGACAAAATACCAATATTTTTCGTTTTTACCTTTTAAATCACATTCAAAACTTAATACATGCAATAATTGTCAGTTTTATTTATTAAGTAGCTCTAATATTCGGTTGTCGTTATAATTTTCTTCTGATCTAAAGCTTCGAGAAACAGATTATGTACCACGTACAAAAACTAGGGAAGTTTTCAATCAAAGAAAGTATAGTGCGCATGCTTACAGCTCATCTACATCTCATGAATATGAATTTTTGTAAAGCTTTACAAATATTATATATTTTTCAATTTTTAATGTAATAAGGTACATAAGTCGTATGTATCTTCTAAATAAACGAAACAAATACTCTGATGACAGTTTTATGGTTTTACAAAAAAATAATTTTTCGTAGACAATATTCCTTTAATTGACAAAGTTATAATCCTACAAAGCCATTAGTGCCTTGGTGATTTTTCTTCGAAATCAGGGAAACAGTTATCTTTGCACACGCCATTTCATTTCGACAAACGGTTTATTTTTTTTAAATTTTTTTGTTCTATGTTCTTTTAATTCAGATATTACATGTATTAAGTAAAACGAATCAAATTTCTGGTACATCATGGAAATTGTTTCAACACGATAGCTGCACTATCCTTTGTCGATCTTCCGTTGTTATTGATTTGTCAGGAGGTAAAAACTCTCGATACCGAATGATCGCATTGAAGTCAACTGATATTATTCGTGCGGTGATTAAAACTCATATAAATGTAGTATGGTTAAAATATAAAGTGAAAATTAAATTTTCTGAATTGATCTGAATTAATAGTAAAATTCCACAAACAGCTGAATGCTTCCCTGTCAATGTGCATATTTTCTATTTATTAAACTTCACGAAAAAAGCTTTGAAAAGGGGCACATTTTTTGCTCATCTTTGTTTAAGTAGCATAAACCGGTTAACTACAAGCATTATTCCACTCAACAGCCAGTTCTTGGATACAATAATTTAATTTTAAATTTTAATGAATTTCTACGCTCTTTAATCAGAAACACGAATATGTGAATCCTAGGGTCACAGAGATAAGCATAAAATGTGTAAACAATAAAGACGCCGATTCCAAGGATTCTTGTTCAGAAACGCGGTCTAGTGTCAAAACTGTAGACAACTCGTGTGCTTCAAAAAGGGATCATAGTTCCTGTATATTGCAACATGTCTGTCTTTATCCAGATTATTAAATAAAATTGTGAAAAATGGGCGCTTCCAAAAAAAGAAAAATGAAATTCACAAAGTTTGCTAAATTGGTAAGCTGATGTTTCAAAAGATGGCAAATAAACGTGGAAGTAATATTTCTATACTTGATATTACTCTATTTGATTGACCTGGTTGGTTACGGGTCAATTATTTCGGTATTCCTCGTTCAAATCTTACCTAAAAGACAGAGAAATTTAAGCTCCACTCAACCTTGTGAATAAAATAGAGTAATATAGTGATGGTTGCCAAGCAAATACCGACAATTTCGGGTACGTGAGGGGACAATTTTGGTTCGATATACCAACGCGTATAAATTGACTGACTATGATATTGGTTGGTTTCTATATTTGTAAAAAATAATTTTACCAAGATAAACAATATTCCAATGTCGTGTATACAAATAAGATACCAGGAAATAGTCACAATTAAGTATTCACAATACCGAGTTCACTCTAAACAAATTTATCAGAATCAAATATCAAAATCCTTGTCTAAATCAAAATCAGTTTAGAACATCCTGCAAGTAACATCAATACTCAACAGGACAAAGTAACATTGGAATTCTAAACTTTTTATGCAAGCTAGCCAGTGAATCAATGCATGCATTGTTATAAGAGGCATCGATGAAATCCTATAACACGTTATAACTTATGCATGAGTTGGAAACATGTTTTTTGATAAATGTAAACAGTATTAAAGTTAAAAAAGACAATGTGTTTCCTATAAGATTTAATTTTTATTGATTGGCTCTTTATCAATTAACATTACAGATCCAAGTTTTAAAACGATTTTTTCCAAGTTTTGTAACGCATTCCATCTTCATATTGTTTTACTTTCGTTAGGCCAAACGAAAATTATTTTTCTTTCCTGTTACACGGCCGGAAAAATAGGGTAGATATGTAGGTAGGCAAAAAAATATTTCTTACCTTGGTTAAATGAAAAAAAAGTTTAAAGCAAAAATTGCCCAATAATGTAAGAGTAGGCATGAAAAATTGTGGTAGGTAGGGTAACAGGAAACACACATGATTTTTTTCTTTGCCTTAAGAACTTACTGGTGAACACTAAGTTTGAAAATTATTTTTAGATTATATAACCATAATAAACATTTTTCGAACAAAACAAAAAATATTCACTAAAAATAGATTTTTAAAACTTTAGAAGATTCATATACGTCGTAAAACATTAACAAATACTTTTATGTAGGAACCCAATACTAACAGATTGGCAATGGAAATATCGGGTCATCGAGAAATAAGGTAAATTCAGTTGCCACAAATGATAACAACACGATAAACACATAAAACATAAGCCTTCGTACGTGTACAACTGCAACTCAAACTCTCGTTTGGGCGAGTTAATTCTGGTACTCCAGAATGTCAGTGACTGGTTTTTGAAACACGCCCTCGCATTGAGAAGTGTGGGTAACATCCAGTTTATGACGACAATTAAAACACTCTCTGACTAGTCAACATCTATACTTATATACCAAAGAAGCAGAGGTACCAATGGGGCATCCGAATGTCAAAAGTCCAAAGGGGCAGAGACAAAACCAGTTAAGACCGACAAGAACGGGACAAAAAGAGACAACATGTAAAACATGGAAACACAAAATAACTGAATATCAATCAACAACGCGAACTCCAGTTGAAACAAGAGTGACGGAACTCAAGTGCTCCGGAAGAGTACGCAGTTCCTGCTTGCTCTAGCACACCCGTCGCGCTGCCAATAGTCCATTCAGCGTGTCAAATCCGGTAAAGGAAGACAAAACAATACCCTATGACAAACCAACATCTGCACTCATCTGAGAGATCGAAATCCCATATTTGTCTATAAGTGCATGATAACTAGCATGGAAAAGTGCCATTTAGTGCCCATTGAAATCCCTATTGTTTAGTGAAAACCACGAGAGTCCCATTCGGCGCCCCGTAGTTTTGAAATGAATCTGATATTTAGAGTTAAGAATCGCAACCAGTTCTTTCGAATTCTTTAGGGTCCTAATTTGATTGACACTATTTCTAGACTAAAAACAATCGAAATATCTGCAAACCAGATTTTATTGCCGTCAGTATAGAAGGAAACAGAACTGAAAGAGGTTCAGTGGCTTATTTGGAAGAACCCGAAATGAAGCGCTGGTTTAGTGTTCAAAACATGAAATGGATTCCTAGCATCTGTGGTTTCATTTATCTCAAGTTCCTTGGGATATACGAGATAAAAATAGTTAATAATTCGAGGATTGTTTAGTAAAAGGACATGCGATTAAACGGTAAAGCAAACCTTTGATCCTTTTTTGAGATTGTAAGAAGTCCTTTTCATATGAATGAAGAAACAATTCGGCAAGCAATGGTGCATGCTGTGTAGCCATTTGGGTTTCATTGTCTGCTTAAAACATGTCCACATATCTGTACAAATGGGTCGTCTATAATAAGAAAGTTGAGCAATTTCATTATTTGTTGTAATGTTTGTTATACTAGATTTATGGATGACAAAGGCTGGTTACAATCAAATACTAGACATTTGTACCTTCGTTTTCCGTTTTTTGTTTTGGTTTTTTTTTTGGGGGGGGGGGGTTAACTGTGGCAAACGATACCTTAGTCGTGATTGTGAAATTGATGTGTATAAGGGGGCGAAAATATATGCTATTTCAAAATTAAAATGCCTTAGAGTTGAAAAGATCCAATTGTTCAAATTGATCAATCTAGGCTCACGATACTTGGGTCCTATGGCCAAAACATCGCGGAGTAGTTCATTTTCCACGAGATAGAGGTCTTGGGTAATAACGTGGCCAGAGGGGTTATAATTAAATGGGGATTTTTCACAAAAAACAGACTGATGAATTAGCTTTGATGTTGTTGGTTTTGAAACCGTGTTTGTACTTAAAAACCTTAGGTGCAATATGTGAGGTGTAGTTAGAAGAAATGATCAAAATACTTTTGTTTTTCAAAATAAAAGACAATGTGTTCTGCAACAAGTTTAACGTTGCCTAGATTTATAGTATCATTGGAAACCTTGCTTGAGAATGGAATAGAAATGAAAGAACGGTTGTCCTTGCAGTTTTCATGTGAAACCCCCGACAGATTTAGATAACCAGTTGAATTCTATTGATGCAATTACAATAATGGATGACACAAAAACTTCTTACTGTATTGTAATATTATCCTTGGTATTTTTTATCTAAATTATAATAGGGCCATTGAGATCTTCGATATCTCCGGTATGTCTTTCTTGTTTTGTCTATTCGCTATAAGATCTGACATTCATCCTCCAATTTCGGTACTTTTGTTATTTTCTTTATTTGTTAAGTAGAAACCAGGACTTCCTAAAAACATGATTTTATACTAGATTGCCAACTTAGAATGTCGAAAACTTAGATCGTGATTACTTTTACAAATGTTATCCTTTGATTTTTGATTCGATAATACATATACAGTACCGTATTTATTCTTAATTCTAGGCATTCTATTGCAAAAAGCCTTATAATAAAAAATTAGCAATATATTTATATAAAAGGATCATGTCACAAAAGCTGATATCCGTCTCGAATCCAATCTAGATTATTTAAGCTATATTTTCTTTTAAGGTCACGAATGTAGGCAACAGGACTTTCTAATTAAACATGATGATATTATCATACTAAAAAGTACCATATATGATTTTTGTTTAAATGTTATTGGTCAATTATGTTTATTTACTCTCTTAAAAATATCAAGTCCTGATACTTAAAGACATAGAACCTATCAATTTCGCAATTTTTGACATTGAATAAAAAGTACATATATTGAAAATATACTATCTAAAACTTACCTTTACCAACATAAAAACTCAATGTTTTGCAGTTTTCTATAAAATAATCTTCTTTTAATTATTCGCATTGATTAAGTATTGTCCAGCATAAATGTTTACTTTTGGTAAACTGGGTACTGTTAAACTGAGAAACGAAATGTAACCAAAAGAGGCGAAGAGAAAACGAAATCGGTAAATTAAGAAAAACGACTGGTGTCGGTTAAAATCGATTCAGTTTTCTTTTTTTTACCAGTTTCCCTTGATTTCATTTTCTTTCTTTATAGATTTCGGTTGCTTATTTTACTGTTTACGTTTCCATCTTTATCGATATCGTTTTTCTTCCGCTCCGTTTCGTTTGGTTAATTTTTGTTTCTCAGTTTACCGGTACCCGCAAGTGTTTACATTCTATAATTAGTTTGTCCTCTTTTTTGACACTGCGTTGTTTTCTTCAGTTTTCCATCGAAAAGAATACTTTCTGGCAGGTTTTTTTGAAAATTTAACAGTTTCTTCAAAGGTTTTACAATGTATTCTTCAAATAGTGTGAATTTCATTATTTTTCAAAAATTGCCGAAATGATAGGTTCTATGTCTTTAAGATTTTTTTTAAATGCTTCAATGATGCACTTTCAAAAAATGTTTCGAAATTTTGAAAAAAGGCAACACTTATTGCCGGGTAGGAAGATCAACCTTAAATGTCACAGAACAAAAGAAACATAATACGAAATAATATATACCGGAAAATCTAAAGACTGCGTCGTTCCTAGCTAAAACATTTTCATTTCTAAACCTGTGATTTATTAGACATTCAAGAGCATTATTTTTTTTTCTACCCGATCAATTTTATAGTCCTTATAATATCAGAAACCTCGCAAAGAAGATTGCCTAAAGCGTAGCTGTCTCTGATGTTTTTGAGTGGATACCGTTAAATTCTAACGTTTTTAAAATTGTGCTGTTGTATTTGGTCGAATTAGTCTGGTGCCTTTTTTCTACAAACCCTACTCTTCAGTAGCAAAGTTGGATCAAGAGTGATATTTAATTGAACGACCTATGCTTTCCACCTCTGCTTAAAAAAATAAACATTGATAGGCACATACTAGTGATATAGGAAAAATGAAGTATCTAACGCAACAGATTGCGAAAGGACTTTTGAATCTTAATCTATATCCTTGGGGTTTTTTTCTATTTTGGGCTCATGAAATATTCTTTAATTAATTAATAGTTTAATCCTGCAAGTGTGAGATTTTCCTCTGATCTTAACATGTACTTTTTGTTAAAATCACAATCATTAATCTGTTTTTTTTTGTTAACTAAGTTCCATTGCAGTGCAAATGATTGAAGATACAGTTAGCGAAAATGAAACTGGATTTATACCTCAATTTGGTAATTACGTTAATTTTGTTACTAGGAATGTTTGTTATTATTTATTGGGCCAAGCTTTGAATTCGTAGTTCTGATGTGACGAGTATTTATCCAAACTACATGACATGAGCTGTTCATAGGGGCTAGCACCGTTTCTTGCATTAGTTAGAGGCTGATAATGGCAACTTATTGAAGCCTTATATCCCATCGGGGACGAAAGGGATAAGTAAGTAAGTTGCCTTTAAAAGAAAACAACTATAAAAAAAACCTTCACCACAACTTTTATTGATTAAAAACTGTGTTACTTAAATATCATTTTCAATAAGTACGCACGCGCTTCAATAATCTTATTGTGTTCGGAGACCAATTCGCTATTAAAATCTTTTAAATTTACAAAAATATAAAAACTCAAGAAAATGGCGAACAATTTTTTTGCACAGATTTTAAATGTATAAGTAAGTATTTTATCACTTTGATTTAAAGAAGGCAAAAATAACTTGATTTTTACGAACATTAAAATGTATTGTTTGCAAGAGAAGGCAATTTTAAATTTACAAAGATACAAAAAAAATATTTCTTAAAAAGCATATGAGATCAGGAAAATGAATTCGTGTCCACTTTATTTCAATAAACAATGCGACGCTTTTAAAATAAACAAAGATTAGTGGTTTTTAACTCAGGACAAATATACGTCAAACGTAATGATTGTTTATTGGTGTTAAGCTCCATCCCTGTAAAGGTTTAATTTTAATTTCAAAGTGTAATTTTTTATTTTCTATTCCTTTTCAGACGTTTGACAATTTCACAATGGGTGATGATATATCTCAGGGTCGAGGTAAAAGCCGCGCCTCGCGTTCCGTTACATCACATAGCATCCAACATGGCGTGGAGACAGACGACAAAACATCGATGAAATCACACAATGATGCTGAGGCTGATTGGGATGCAAGATCACAATATGTGAGTCCTAAATTAACAAATAATGATGATAAAGATCATTTTGGATCGAAAGCAAGTCTTAATTCAACATCAACAGCGAGGGTGACAAAGGCTGAATCTGAAAACTTTGGTTCAAAAGCAACTCTTGTTAGCCAAAAATCCGCTGCCAAACCTACTGCTACTGAAGAAAAAGAAACAGATAGTTTCGACCAAAAGACTTCACCGAAACTAAAGAAAAATGTCTCGAACTTAAAATCACAACAAAAAAGTAGGAAGCCTCAGTCTAAACAGGCTACAGCAACGTCTGATGATTTCAGTATGGATTCTTACAAAGCAAGAGGAAACCTGTCCTCAAGGCAGACAAGAACATCTGTTTTGGGTCAGTACCCTGACAGCAAACAATCAACAGTGGAAAATATGGTAAAAGCTAGCTACAAGCTTACAGAAGACATCTTAGATCCTGATAAGAGCAATGAACCCTGGGTAAACAGTGCACGTGAAAACCAGGCTGGACAAGTCGTCTGTTCAACCCATAACGGGGCCAATGTCATCATGCATTGCAGAACATGCGATCGTTTAGTTTGTGATGAATGTATCACCACTATCCACAAACCACATGACTTGTTCGAGATTTGGAAACAAGGCTTACAAGATAAGATCATATTAAGAGAAAAGTTGCCAGATGTAAGAGACCGAGCATTGCCCTCACTGAAAAAGAATGTAGAAACCCTTGCCAATACGAAAGATACATGTTCGGAAGAGTTCGACAAAATGGTTGAGCAGATTAAACAAAGGTCGACCGTATTAGTAAACTCAATAGAAAGAGCTAGGGATAGACTAATCAATCGATGTATTTCTGATAAAGCGGCTAGCCACTCTTTTCTGACAAAACTTGAAGACAAACTTTCAACTGGAGTGATAGCAATAGAGGCTGCAGCCAACTCGTCGGAAGATGCCCTAAAACTCGACAGAGATCCTGCCATAGTTCATGAAAGAATCAAAATTCAGTGGCTACTGGACAAGTATCGGAGAAGCCATCCTTATCTGGTCTATCCAAAGTTTCAAAATGGGTCAGCCGCTAGAGAAGATGCAGCACTGGAGAAGATGGTTGGTTATTTTGAAGGAATGCTACGATGTGAGGCAAAAGATCAGCTCCATAAAATCATGTTAAACGTAACGCCGTTAGGTTCTCTGAAACCTTCGTACCTGAAGACACTTCCTTATCAACATAAGATAAGAACGGCGTGTCCTGCTGGAGATGACAAAATATGTATCATTCCTGTAATTTCCAAAACTGTGTTTGAAATAATGACGTCGGATGGCGTGTCTGTTCTAACAGGAGTAGAAAAGGTCAAGAAGATCTATGACATTACCAGGACTATGGATAGTCATTTTCTTGTATCCGACCCAGAGAGTAGAAAGGTTATGCGTGTTTCACAAGCCGGTGTTATTGTAAAATGGACAAATACCAATGGTATTCCTAGGGGTATCCATGCCTGTAAAAACGGGGACATTCTTGTGTGTGTTGTAGATAGCGTTGACTTTAACTATACTCCAAGGACACATAAAAGGCGACACATCGTCAGAATGAACGAAAATTTCAAAATCTTAGAAACGTATGGCGAAAGGGAGGAGTTGTTCACTATTCCAGATCGTGTTTTTGAAAATATCAATGGTGATATTTGTGTCATTGATCGCATTGGCGGGCTAGACAGCAGACTGGTAGTTTTGGATTGTCATGGCGGAGTGAGGTTCCAGTTTCCAGGAGAGGGTTCATTCGATGGAACTTACGGAGACGATTACATACCGTTAAAGAGACCAGCTTTTAGTGATGTTTGCTGTGATGGCTATTCCAATATCTACCTATCCGACGAACGCAATGGAGAAATGGTCGTTCTTGATCAAGATGGCGTCCAGCAAAAAAACGTGGAGGAAATCTTTGCTAAGAAACGTGACAAGGTTGAGACGAATGTAGTTTCTCCACAAAGAGTTGTTGTCGATCAAAATGGAAAGATTTGGATCATCCAAAGACGAAAAATAACTCTGTTTGCCTTGTATAACTAAAAGTACTTTCATGTGATGTATGCACAATGCATATAAGTGTGTTTATTATAATACTGGTATATTTTGCATGTTTGTCTCTGTTTTTATGCAATTCAAATGCATCGGTTTAAAGTTTGTACAGTAAGACTGAATTGCCCATCTTGGACCTTACTTACTCGTACTATATTTTTCATCATGTAAATTACATGCATGCTTTTTTTTCATCTAACTTTTTTTTGCCAAAGGGAAAGAAGTAGGAAAGGACTTTTAAATTACTTTTCGATAAAAACAAACAAAACCAGATATTGAAGACACCACCACCAAGATGCATCCAACACACCACCACCAAGATGCATCCAACACCACAAATCTGCATTCAGCAATGCCAATCTATATCCAAACGATTTGGAAAAGGTGTTCCGGAGGAGTAAGCAGGTTCTTTATGGTCTTGTCCACTCGTTTGGTTGTCAATCAATATGTTGAAATATATATAAGAAGACATCATAAAAAAAATTGCGACAATCTCACTTTGTTCTGGTTAAAAGAAGCAGAGGTACCAATGGGGCATACGAATGTCAAAAGTACGAACGGGCAGAAACAAAACCAGTAAACACCAAGGAGCACAGGACGAACCATTTATACAAATAGGATGTATTCTGGTCATGTTTCGGTCTCGTTGAAATCTCGTTTGGAAATTTTGGAAATAACTTTAAAATAATTCAAAATTTATGAACAATGGCAATTGATTTTTAAAATATATAATAATAATGTATAAATAAATAAATGTATACCATAAAATTATGTAAAACAAGTATAAATTTTTAACGTAGTTTTGGAGTAATCGGAATTTAAAAATTTATGCTTTGAATTACTGGTGAATTCAGGTGTTTAAAGTCTGTAGCAAAGAAAAATGCGCAGCAACCTATGACTTTTTCTTCATATACCTTTATAGGGTCAGAACATTGCTAAATCAATGTTAAAAAATGTTAATACTTTTAAATTTTGGCTCCTGACCATTCAAACTGCTGTACAATAGTTCTTATGCTTATGTTTTAATCATCGGCAAACAGGCACTTGGTGTACCGTGTTTTCCATTGTTTTGCAGCAATACTACGACAGACCATAAAGCGCCTACTTGTAACTGGATACTATAGTAAATCGTTTCTTGGCATCAATAAAACAATTAACCAAAAGGTGGAACATATTGCTGAAAGTCTTCACAACAAAATTATAGCTTAACGCGGTTGACCCCTCCACGATCGATTGCCTTTCCAGCTTAAAGAACTTTTACCAAATATTAAATTTCTTTTTATTTCGACTTAATGTATTTGTGTTTTTATTGGTCTTTACATCTTTATAGTGAATGTGCGCCATGAAAGAAAATATATGAATGAGAATACTTGTATTTTGAAAATCCAAGCCATACGTCTCTATCCATTTGTGTTGAGACCACACCCTCTGGTTCCATTTTTCCAGTAAATCATAAGCATAAAAGCTGATTGGGGATATTAATGCTATTCTAAAGGTGCAAAGATTGTGATTTTTAGAATTCCTATCGTTTGTTTAATTTGAATTGTAAGCTGTTTTCCGTGCTTGCTTTTTTACGGCTTTTTGATGACAAAAAATCGTGGGTTTTCCTTTCTTTCGAATAGAAAATTATGAGATGTGGAATACTAGTAAGTGTACGCCACACAACCCACATAAATAAACGGCAATTCAAATAGTCCGCAATGGAAATCAAGGGGAAGTTCTTCTCATGGTATTTTATCGATTTTTCAATTGAAAAAAAAATCCCAATATCATTTAGTTTTTTTTGGTACATATATGTAATTGCCATCATACGTTGTTACTTCGCATAGCAAACAATACCAAGAATTATTATTATGGCTATCTCATGTAATTGTAATGCTAGAAAAGAACTATAGAAAATAATGAGATGTGGAATTAGTGTACGCGACACAGCCCACAAACACAGTAGGCACTGCTTGCGATTCTGCAATTGGCCCATGGTCTAAATAAAATGCATATAATTCAAACCCAGTCATGAAATAGTCACAGATAAACCCCCTTTTACCATATTTTGTATGTGTCTATCTTGGTCAATTCTTTGTGTTAATTTTGCTATGTTCAGAGTAATTGGTTTTGAATCTTTTCTGGAGGACTTATATCTCCAAGTGGACGAACAGTGACTACTGACATGACTGGTCCATGGTGTAGTTTTTGCTGATATTGCATATGGAACGCCAAAACTGTCTCATGATGAGCACATTTAATTACTTGTGGTCTATATGTTATATCTTTTAGTGATTTGATATATACTTAATGTGACTAAATATTTACGTTCTATTGTGTAAACATTGCGTCTTGTCAAGTTTACTTTACATGTTTGCAGGGTTTTTTCTATTTCTGTTGGTGATAAAGATTGTGTCTCGTACACTCATTCCAGTTCTCAAGTTTATCTATGGTTCGACTAACCTGTCTACAATTCCTATGGGACTATAGGATATTATACCATTGTAAGTCAGACTAGGAATAAAACCGTTGTTATCATCGACAAGGGAGAAACCGATTGGTGCAATGGCCTAGGTTATACAACAAAGTAGTCCTCGACTATTTCCATTTTGCCTTTAATGCCATCTTAGTGATTGTTTTAATTAGTGTTTGGCTGGTTATTGTAGTGAGATTATCACTGCCTCTCAATATACCAAATATGTTTCACAACCGTGTTGTATTTTGTGTTACTACCGGGTCCTAATGTTGCAATGGGGGGGGGGAGATTTGAAGCCATAAAACTTGGTTTAAACCACCATTTTTTAGATTTCTTATCCAAGCAGGACTATTGCAATCTTCAATTTCTCTGGTATGTCTGCCTTGTTTTGTCTTTTATCTCGTATATATCCTTCAAGTTCGGTAGTTTTGTGATTGTTACCTTTTTATATGTACTAAACTTAATTGGTATGAAAAAGGAAACATGTTTCAATTTTCAAATTAAAATGATAAGAACAGTGGTACTAATACCCTTGTTGTTAGGTAATATTAAAAACAAATCATGCATTTGCATTAGATAACAAAACAGTTCATATAAAAATATATCCGAATTGATATGTTCTTGTTTTCAAACCATCTTATCTTTAACAAAATGGCTTTTAATTACACATATAATAGTACAATGTTTTCAGGTTTATCCGTTTGGAAACTTATGGGTATTGAATTCCAAATAAAATATCTAATTTTGGAAATTTTAACACTCTCACTGCTAAAATTGAGTAATCGAAGACGAAAATTTCTTGTTCCATTTCAATACCTTTCTTATTCGAATGCTCATATTTTGGCAGACACGCGGTTTATACAATATGATACATTTGCTAATGGAACAAACTTAAGTAAAGGATTACAACATTTAATGGATTAGTACTGGAATCATCTATCAGAGAAAACAATTGGAAATGACAGACAGAATGACTGATAAGATGAGCATGAGCGTAAGTAGAAAAAAACCCAAAGTTTCATTAAGAGGAATTTAAAAAAAGGACAAGGTTTGATTTGTGAACAGATTGGCTCCCTCAATTGTGCATATTTTGCTTTTTAGGAATATTTCATTGTAATTGCAGGGTTTTGTAAAAAAAAAACGTTATATTTGATAGGAAATGGGTCGCGATTTCTAGCGTTGAACCAAAATGAAAGAACCTTAGTGAGCTCGCTCACATACCCCACGCGTTCTTCTATTGGACTATGAAAATTAACCTCGAAAATTTGTGATAACATACATTGCAACATATGTTTTATACTTCTTGCATACCAATTTTCATTAATTTCTGTTCATTAGTTTAAGAGGAGTTGTGTTCACAAACTGATGATGATAGATCAGGTTTTTTATATAAACATTGTTTTAGAGGACAGAAATCCATCTTCTGATTTTTTTTCTAAGCCTCAATGCACTGCCAGATTTTTTAAAAATCACCAATTAATTTTTAAATATTTTTAGGAAAAATCAAAGCAAAGGCCCCCCTCAAATAAATTGTTGATCCCTTAGTCTCAAATATAAAGGCAATATACCTATTGAAAATGAACAGCATCATCACCCTCTGTCTGGGGCAATGTGTCCATATCAGTCTGTTTTGTGCTGTTCACACAGATGTGTTAGCGTATTGAAAGGTAAAACATGCACTTTCAACAACAACAAAATTATTTCTTAAATGTTGCTTAAGATTGCTACAGACCATACTAAAACTCTTCTCTCGTGACGAGAAAATGTAACAATCTTTTGATACTATTTCAATAAGCAATCATTCTAATAAATCATCCTCCCGTTCTAAGAGCTATTAGACATAAAAGACGATATTTGATAAACAGAATTGTTGTTTTATAAGTATTGTTTAGGAAACAAACCGTAATTGCGTCATTTACTAAACGATCAAATCTTTTGAACTTTAAATGGCAAGCTAAAAACCTTCAATAATGTAAACTTCGGAAGATGGCTGCTTCTTCCTGATATCTTCATGATAGTTAATTATTGTAAGAGATGGGATTTAAACAGACAAACCAATGCTGTATATTTTTCCCACAATCATTTGACTACCTTATATGACACCTTGCGGCAAAAATGCACCGATTTAGATGTATATAAAAAGATATTAGTCTGGTAAAGAGAAGAATGAAAGTGCATTTTGATTGCAAAACGGATTTTCTTAAATGATTTGCTTTTTAGTGAAAAGAAATATATGAATAAGAAACAAATGAGACAAATAGCAAAATCTAATCTATCTGTTTTGAATTCAATATGAATTTAACAGTTTAAAACTTTCTGAAATTAAAAGTATACATTGTATAGCAACAAAATAGTTTCCAGCAGTAAGTACGGAAAGTTAAAGATTGAAAATTATATCTTATTGTAGAATTTATTTTTAATGCCTGAAACCTATATATTAATTAAACTAAGATCTAAAAGCGATTAGAACAAAATGCATTTGGAAAGAAAATTACAAGAAAATAACCCATTTAAGGTCACTGTGTCTTTTTGTAACAATTACTAGTATTTGGTAATTTGTCAACTGACCCCAGGGACCTTTCGTTCATTTTCTTTATGTAGTAGAGGTAATTTACAACGGTATCAGGTTTCAGTAAGCAGATCATTGTAATTGTGAACAAGCCGGGTGTCTTAAACATTCAATTTCCATTGTTTTAATGACACTGGGTGATAGTCCATAAAATGGGACAACATAAACAATTTGCCTTGCTAGTCTGAACATGAAAACTGTCCTCAAGAAAAATTGATAGAAAATAGACTTTATTGCACGGGGCATTACCGGCTTTCGTTAACACTGGCAATCTGAAGACGGTAAATTAATAACCTGTACATGACTTTCCACTAAGAAAATACAATACGATGAAATGGTATACAGACCTGGTCACTTGTCTACCCTTTCTTTTATTGTCCTCTTCTCTGTCGAATTTCATGCACCCGTTATTTGTTTTACTCTCTTTAGAACGATAAATAAAGGTAATAACACAATTACCGAACTTCAAAAAAAAACAAAACAAGCTAGAAAACATACCGGAAAAATTGAAAACCGCAATGGTCCTGACTTGGTAGTAGGTACAAGAAATAGACAAGCGATGGCCGGTTGATACCCATGTACTGGGTGTATTTATGATGCACGATTCACATCAACAATATTTCTATCCATACCAACATTCTTAATTCGTATATATACCCAAAGGGAATATATATAGAAATATTCAAATTACATGGCTTAACTGATTCATAAAATTTTGGAATTTTGGTTTCTGGTGCTCAATTTAAGTGTTGTATGAAAACTATTTTGTAATAGCGGTTTAGAGATTGTCATATGATTGCCTTTCATAAATAGTCCAGAAACAGAAAAAAATCACGGGTGTATGGTATTGCATAATGATGAACTTTTGCCTACTTTTACAAATAATTTGAGACTTTGATGACAAAAACTTGAAACTTGTAACTTGTAATCCTACAGTAATAGTAAAATGCGAATTCAGCAATGCCTTTTTCTATCTTATTGGTATTTTCAGATGAAGACGATGCCGACTAAGGACCTTCCGAGTACAATAAGAAGGGTTGATGGTAAGGTTGTCTGTACGGAACATGGTACACAGGAAGTGGCATCCTATTGCAAAAGATGTGCTGTTCTTGCTTGCAATACGTGCGTCCAAACACGTCATATGGGACATGACGTGGTTTCTGTGAAGTCACAGGCAATGGAGGACAAAAAGGCACTATTGAAAAATATACCCGGGATCAGGCAGACGTTCATCCCGAGCCTTCGAGAAAATCTTAAATTTATAAAGGAATCTAGAGAAACCATGAAATCGGATTTTGTAAAGTTACATGAGCAAATCAACTCTAGAAGCATTGAGTTGATAAAAGAAATTCACAATGTTAGGGACCGCATGATAAAAGAGTGCAAAGCTAACCAGGAAACGACTACAAAGTTTCTGAATGAAACAGAGTCGAAAATTGTGTATGGCATCAGTACACTTGAAAGAACTTTAAAGTCATGCGAAGAGGCTATGAAGCATGACAATGCCGAACGTAATGCAGATATAATTTTTAACAAATTTGAACTCGACCAAAACATTGATAGTTTTCCGAGCCAAAGTCCAAAGCTGACGTACCCTTTGTTTTTACCCGGGACAGCAGACGATATCTTGGTTACGGAGATGTTCGGGGGATTCAAGGGACAATTTAAACGTGACATAGAATACAGGACATTGGCAGCTGTAACGAAAAAGATGAAGCCAAACATCACTTCATCGTTTAGATATAAAACGGACGTCCGAGCGATGTGTCTTGTGGATTCGAACTCTGCATGGCTTTCACCAATTAGCCAATACCACGAATTAGTCAAAGTCGATAAAACAGGAAAGGAACTAGATAGAAGAGATACGGGGTTCCAGGTCTACGATCTAACAATTACACAAAATCAAGACATATTGGCCACAAATTCCGAAAAGAAATCTCTGATGCAAATTTTACCAGATGGTGGATTTAAGGAGGTAACTGATCTTCCATTGCGCCCACGTGGTTTGTATTCATGCAAGAACGGAGAATTATTGCTCTGCCTTTGCGATGCCGTTGACTTTCCCAATAACAAAGATGGCAAGCGTCAGGTGGTTCGAATGGACAAAAAATACCGTATCCGACTGACGATAGAGTCATACGATGGGCATCGGTCCTTTACATTGCCGGATAGAGTTACTGAGAATACAAATGGTGATATATGTGTAATCGATCGTACCGGTGGTGGCAATAGCCACCTCTGTGTCTTCACGGCTCAGGGAAAATTTCTATTTACGTATCCCGACGAGCACCTAGAACAAGAACAGATTATACCGAACAACATATTGAAGAAACATTCATTCCGTGACGTGTGCTGTGATTCTCTTGGCAATATCATCATCTCCGATGAAAAGTGCAACGAGATCGTAGTCTTGACAAAACATGGAGCCAAAAAGTGCCTTCTGACGCATCGCCTACAGCGAGTAGGCGGTATGAACATTACGTCACATTTTTACCGACCGTCATCTATGGGAATCGACGGTGACGGAAAACTCTGGGTTCTTCAGAAACAAGGGATAACCATCGTAGATTTATATAGTCAATGGATGCCAGCGATAAACAAACCGGCATTAGCAGCGGTCACGCCTAGATTCTGAAGAAGTTTATTTGACATTTAATAAGAAATACTGCACAATCATGACAATGAAGACTTTTCTTTCTATCAATATCAAAATTATGACAAATTGTTGTTTTGACAATGCAAATAAACATAATACATTTTGCTCATTTTTCTTATATTGGTACATAGAGAACATGCATGTCGACATTTAAAAAAAAAGACATATTAAAAAAATCTAAATGTAATGAAAGGGTTTGCATTATGCCAAATAAAAAAGTATGATATTTTCCGGTTTTCCTACCTAGTACCTACCCCTTTTTTTTCATTCTTACCCTAACATTTGTATTGCCATTTTTTCTTAATTAGGCACCGTTCAACATGAAATCTACCCCTTAAAAAATAAATGCCTACCTTCCTGCCCACTTTTTCAAGTATGAAACAGGAATCATAATCAAACTTTTTTATTTGGCCTTACAACAATAGAAAATAATGAGATGTGAAATAAATGTACGAGACACAGCCCACAATCAAGCGGCAATTCAGAAAAACCACAATGGACAACCGCCAGCAGCCTTCAACGAGGCTAGCTAATTGTAGGCGCTGCTCGCGGTTCTGCAATTGGCCCATGGTCTTAATAAAATTTATATAATTCAAATCCAGTCCTGAAATCGTAACAGACCCCCTTCTTAAACAAGGAACAGAACACATCAAAAAGACAAGTACAAACGAAAGCTTTGTCAAAGATTCCTGGCTTATAGGACAGTCACATATAATATGTGGCGGGGTTAATCTAGTTTTTTGGGGCCAACCTCCCTCCTATCGTAACGAAGTTTTGGTGTATATGTAGAATTTTTGATAGATGTGAATAAGTGTCCATGTTGCGAAAGTACGGAATAAAACGAAGGTCAAACCAAACTGAAGAAATAAGATTCTGGATACATAAACTGGTAACTTTGGAAATAAAAGTTCTTGAATGCAACATATAAACTGTTAGAATAAGTCCTGGATTGCAACTAATTATAAACTGTTTGAAAGAAAAGTCCTTGATACATGAACGTTCACATATTTTATTATTTCGAATAAGTCCAGCAAACATATTAAAACACAATAAACATATTTACATCAACGAAACCGCTCACGGAGCGGTGTAAACCCGGAGCCTACATCTTGGCGTCTGTTCACCAACTCCTACCTGCTAAAAAACTAATTTTTAAAAACTGATCTCCAAAACTTATGTTAGCGCCTTTTTACTAAAAAGCCTTAGCGACGGATTAACAAATTACAAGATCAAAAGAGAGGAAAAGACGGATTAAAAATTGATAGGATCCCGGAATTACTCAGTTTTGACATGTTTGTCAAATTGACTTTATTGTCGTTCTTGACTTAATCTTAATCTTATAAAATACAGGAAAAATGTGTGAAAAATAATGCAAACAAATAAAGTAAAAATATATCAAACTTGACGGTTGCTGATAAAAATAAAGTAAAATCGTGTAAAAATATAAAATCAAAGTTCTATATGAAAAATGAAATATTTTGATACCTAACATGATATGAAAAGACGCAAAAATAGAAATTTAACATTTTATGAAAATCTACACTACGACAACTCTTCCCTCGCCCGAGTAGCTTCGGACCCCGAAGCTGTAAATAAAAAATATGAAATTATAGAAAAAAATTAGTTTAAGACGAATTGTTCAAAAACAAAATATTTTTGCAAATGAAAACCATATATGTCACGAAAAATAACCAAGTTATGCGTTACAAAATAGAATTATCAATCTTCATGCGTGGCTTTGGTCCATATGGTGCACATCCAACATATGATCGTACACGGACAGAAACGCCTTATTGCAATAAGAATGACCTAATATACATAGAATAAAACATTAAGTTTTTACTGCTATCATGCCATATCTCGGCTTCGGATAGCTAGTCGACCCTTTTTGGGTATATGCGACCAAAAATCTATGAATAAAAAAATTCTCATTAAGCACAAAACAAGGTGCGTGAAATGGTTAAAAGTACTCGTCTTAAATAATCAAAAGAAACCAAATTTGAATTCATGGTCTTGAAAAACTAATTTAAGAAAATAAAATAAATTGTGGTGGATCAGACCCCAATTGTAGCACTATAAACATCAGAAAAAGCACTGCAGGAACTTTATCTGAAAATAAATTAGTTAAGCAAAAGCAAAATGTCCAAATATATTCAAAAGTTCAAAACAGTCAATCTTGGTGAGTCTTCTGGAATACCAGGAATCATCACTCAAAGGAATGTCCTCTGTAAATGTCATATTTCCAATGGGAAGTCCACGGCACACATACTGGTAAACGGAAATCCGAATACGCTTCAATATGAAAAGGTCCAAATACACGTATTTTTCATTTAGATCTGAATCAGCTCAATCGGGCGCACAGGCGGGAATACAAAAAGTAGAGTCGCACTTCATCCTCCTACACAATTTATAGATAAAACGAATGCATGTAGTTCTTATATAAAGTCCATTGTTCAGGACCGGTGTCTTCTGAGTACTTCTTCTCATGGGGAACTGGAACTCTCATGGCAGCTTCAGGTCGCGGGTCAGCCTCTCTTCTGCACCAATTATCGTAACAAGTTTTGGTGTATATGTAGAATTTTTGATAGATGTGAATAAGTGTCCATGTTGCGAAAGTACGGAATAAAACGAAGGTCAAACCAAACTGAAGAAATAAGATTCTGGATACATAAACTGGTAACTTTGGAAATAAAAGTTCTTGAATGCAACATATAAACTGTTAGAATAAGTCCTGGATTGCAACTAATTATAAACTGTTTGAAAGAAAAGTCCTTGATACATGAACGTTCACATATTTTATTATTTCGAATAAGTCCAGCAAACATATTAAAACACAATAAACATATTTACATCAACGAAACCGCTCACGGAGCGGTGTAAACCCGGAGCCTACATCTTGGCGTCTGTTCACCAACTCCTACCTGCTAAAAAACTAATTTTTAAAAACTGATCTCCAAAACTTATGTTAGCGCCTTTTTACTAAAAAGCCTTAGCGACGGATTAACAAATTACAAGATCAAAAGAGAGGAAAAGACGGATTAAAAATTGATAGGATCCCGGAATTACTCAGTTTTGACATGTTTGTCAAATTGACTTTATTGTCGTTCTTGACTTAATCTTAATCTTATAAAATACAGGAAAAATGTGTGAAAAATAATGCAAACAAATAAAGTAAAAATATATCAAACTTGACGGTTGCTGATAAAAATAAAGTAAAATCGTGTAAAAATATAAAATCAAAGTTCTATATGAAAAATGAAATATTTTGATACCTAACATGATATGAAAAGACGCAAAAATAGAAATTTAACATTTTATGAAAATCTACACTACGACACTCCTATAAATACGTTTAGCCTCCTAATTCCTTAGCTTAATATTCTATCGCACATCAGTATATATTAAAGTGTTTGTTTTGAGAGTGGCACCCTGTTCGATGCTTTCTTGTTTTCAATTACGTTTTTAAAATTCTGACTTGACATTTTGCTTTAGCGTCTCTGATGAGTCTACAATCATGAGACGAAACGCGTACCAGATGTAGATAAAAATAACTCAATGGTTGTTTCCAAATTCATTTTTTGGATTAATAAGAATTTTGAATTGTCATGATTGTTGTAAAAAAAAATTCTAAATGTCTAGAGACAGGTGAAAAATTAGATGTTACATTAATAATAAACATTATACGAGGGAAAAACAAAATGAAACTAAAATAAGTTCATTTTTGATGATCACATCAACATCCCTTTGGTGTCTGATAACCCTGTTGCGTTTTCTTTTACCACCTGATCATGAGATTGCAATGAAAGAGCTCGCGTGTTTGGCGTTTTAGTCACCGTTTCTTTTGTCTGTACCAAGTTAGGACAATTAAGATCTTAAATTTCCCCTGTATGTTCCTGGCTTGTTTTGTCTTTTCGTATCGGACATTCGAAATTGATCGTCTCAGTATTATTTTTACTCATACAGGACGATTTTGCTCCACCGTATGTCCTTTTTGTCGTTGAGCATCAATAGCGCGTTTATATTCAAACTTGTTCTTAAAAACATAAACATGCACAAAGGGTTCTAAAGCTTAGAATTTACTCCGAAAATGAAATTACAAAATTTACACAAAGACTTCACATTCATGGATGGCAAGAAATTAACTGAATCGTATTTTTAGCCTTGAGATTAAACGTTTTAATACATTTCAACAGAAATGGTTGGTTATACCAGGTTTAAGAGCACGAACTGGTAATATGTACAGTTATTAAATATATTCTTCTTGCTACATATAAAGTTTCATTAAATTCGGTTCAGAGAAACAATGATTTATGGCGATTGTTAAAGAATTTGTAGTTCAATGGAAAAAAATAAAGCTTTTTTTGCCTGCAAACACGGTGTTTCTTTCTTTTTCTACTGAGAAAAATGAAAAATAGAAGTTCAAATGCCCGTTTTTCCGACAAAGTTTGGACATCCAAAATTTCTTGATAATAATCACAATTAAATGTGTTCTTCTTGCTACACATGAAGTTTCATTAAATTCGGTTGAGTTGTTTCAGAGAAGTTGAGCAAAACAATGAATTATGGGGATTGTTGGAAAAGGACCGTAACTCCCACAAAATTAGTCTTAAAAATGTTCTAGGACATACCAAGATTCATCCAACTCTGAAACAAACAAAAACGGGAAACACACGTCACAAGAACATAATCTTTAAAAACTGCAAACTGGAGAGGGATTTATAGAAGCATTAATCTTATTTCCCAATCCAGGATAAATAAATATATTTAAACTAAGAACATAATCTTGCAAATGAGGTTCATTAGAGTTCGTGGAATGCATACATAATGTCAAAAATAGAACTTAAATGTAAAGATCAAATACCAGGACTTTTCCTGGCATAACAATCCACAGCTTTGAGGTTCTGTCCAAAACAATTCTATTAGGAGCAACGATATGCAAAGATTTCTTTTTCAATATTTTCGAAAACCTGGTTATTTCTTCACCGTTACTGTTCAGTACATATACGTCGTTGTTCTTTTCGTCCGAGACAAAAATGTTTGAAAAAGAATCTGAGCAAACATCACTTAGCGAAAATTTCTTCTTCGATTCGGCTGCATCATCTGGTGGAAATGTAAATTTCAGGGAGCCATCTTTGTTGAGGACACACAGGCGGCTATGTCCACCTCCGATTCTGTCAATCACACAGATGTCGCCATTGTCGCTTTCATAAATCCTGTCCGGAACTGTGAATTCGACTTCATTTAAATCGTCACTGTCTTGCATTTCAAGCTTTTCATTCAGTCGAACGATTTTTTGCTTTCCTTTCAGATTTCTAAAGTCGATGCTATCACACAAACACATCAGAACTTCGCCATTTTTACAAACATGGACACCTCTCGGAATTGAATTCAATTGGTGTGCTTCAACAACTGATCCATCCAATTTAAATTTAAGAACTTTTTTGTTGTCTGCATCTGTTGCCACAAACTCACTCCCTATAGATTGGCTCATGTCGTAGATGCGATGATCCGACATTTCAGTTTCCCGTGTTTGTCCGTTTGCGCTCATGGTTATCAAAAGTCGTTTCCGAGTCACAGGAACCATCAATAATGTATCATTCTTGACGGTACTTGCAGACCTCAAGTCATATTTAAGAGGCAAAGCAGCTACTAAGGTCGGACGAACCTTCCATGAAGATAACGGTTTTGCCCTTTTCAATGTCTTCGATAATACTTCCTCTCGGGTTTTTAGATGAAGACCACCACTGAAAACTCCAATCAACTTATCTATGGAATTATCATACAATGTACCGGAAACAAACTCTGGAATTTCGATTTGGGCGTGTCGTTTCTTGTACTCCTGGATATCCCATTGTAACTTTAGTCGGGATTGAATAACATCGGCACCCTTTGCGTTTCCAGCTTTGATAACCTGTTCAGCATCAGCGATAGACTGCTCAAGCGATTTTATGCCCTGTGCCATATTTTCTTCCAAGTTTGACAGGAAGGCTCTTGCGCGTTCCTGGTCTTTCCTGCACATTTGGATCATGTGGTCCCTCGATTTTTCTATCATTTTTATCAGTTCAGCTGTGCGGCTTATAATCTTGTTGACCAGTTCCTCAAAGTCTTTTCCAGATTTATCCTTGTTTTGAGCGATAGTTTTGACATGTTCCTTTAGCGCCGGCATGGTAGAAGTCTTGACCAATGGGATCTGCTGTGACAAATGGACTCGATCCTCTATCATCTGTTTGCTGATAGCTTCAAGGTCGTGTGGCTTGTGGGAATCTTTAATGCACGAGTCGCAGACGAGCTGATCGCACGTTCTACAGAACATGACGATGGCGCTGTCATCATGTTCTTGGCAGACGACCTCGCCGCCTCTCTTTCTCTGTATGCTGTTTATCGATTTGCGCGTTAAAGCGCTCATTGCATTTGTATTATCTATAAGAAAACAAAATAATGTATAATTGATAGGATAAACCATTCATCCATTAAAAAGGGCAAACAGGGTATAAACATTTGGACGCAATTGTTGAAAACTACACACATGTAATTCGAAAGTTAAAAAATTCAAAATATAAAGAACGTTGAAAGTTATCTCTACAGATTATTTCATGGTAGTACATGTATTTATACGCAACAACACCCTAGTAAGATGAGGTCGCGTAAAAATGGTTTTATTTAATATTTGTGTTTAAATTACAAAGAAAACCGATACAAAACATAATCCAAACTTATTTACTTTTTTCTTTACCAGATAAAACATATCCTATTTAAACGCCTTACCAAAACCAACTTTACGTAAATCTTGGTTAAGTTTTGGTCATCTCTCGTGAACTCCTTCAATTGAGGCTAACCAGGTGTGATCAAATGTTGTATGTTTTTTTTAACGAAAATTTATGTATGCTTTCCATTACAAAAGAAGTGGGACAATCGAAAGTTCGAACATAGAAAAATCACCTATTATACAACCAAAGCGCAATCGGTAGTCGTCTCGAAACGAGAGTGTACACAGGTGCTCCGGAAGAGTAAGCAATTCCTGCTTGCTATAAAAGACCACCCTACATGTTGCGAACAATCGATTTAGTGTAGGTCAAATCCAGTAAAGGTCAACAAAACTTTACATCTATGTCAAACCCAGGCGTGGGTCCAAGGAAAGGCGTATCAGGCGATCGACCACAAAAGCTGACAAAAATATGGGTTTTTTTTAAACCCACGTAAAAAACACTAAAACATTTTCTAACCTGGCTTCGCTGAACGAAAAACAATCTTTTAGGCCCCTCAACTAAAAAAGCTTGATCCGACCCTGATACCAACACTTGATCTGTGCTCATCTGATATAAATCCAGTATTTGTCTATTTGTATGATGTTTACTGTAACATTTTTTGAGTGAAGACAACAACCAGAGAGCAACATAACCTAGTGTAGGCTTTTCAGACGAGATGGATATTACAACATTCACCCACAAGTACTGGAATATCGAATCAATTGTGATATGTAAACTCTATAAGCTGGAGCGGACGGAATATTGCTATACAGACAGATAGGGAATGCATTACAAAAATGTGATGTTAACGAACTTGTGTATTAAATAGAAATTACAACAAAGTGCCATGCCATAAAAAAGTACCTACTTGCTATTCTTTTCTTCATTTGGGGCACAAGACTCGTTCAAGTACTTTCAGTAATAAGATTTACTTACATTAATAAAATATTTGTTAAAAATTGAAGAATCCACACCACTAGACATATATCTAAAAATTCGACCAACGTTATCAATCCACATCCAAATATTTAGAAACGGCTGATCGAACTTGGATCGAGATGGGACCATATCCAAATCAATCCCTTTGTCATATAAAACAATTTAAAACGAAACACCAGTACCCATTGTTTTAAACTCATTAAATATTATACCAATAAAGTTTGTATAATGTGGGATTTTAAACATTTTATATATTCTGACGACAGTGGGTGCAGGGACATTTTCAATAACGTGTATACGTCTAATCTCATGATAAGGAGCCAGGCAGCACACCAAATGCGTCATTGCCAGAAAGAAATAGTTTCACACTAGGTAAACGCTGTCCGCGAGAGAAATGATATTTCGCGTTTTTTCTGTACTGATATTTCATGTTGTTTGGTCTACTTGCATGGGTGGTTCATTAAACATGTCATTTTCGTGAGTTTTTACCTTTTTAATACTGCTTGTTGTAAAAATTTAAATCATTGAATATTTGTCTTGGACATATCTAGTTAATCTTTGAAAAAATCAGCATAAAACAAAAGAAAAATAACCAATAAAGCATAATTACTAGACAAACAGTGGAAACACAGTTATTACATATGAAAAATATACGGGTTTGAAGGAAAAGCTAGTGTAAATGAATGTTAATAAAATCTTTAGTCGGTATAATTCATAAAATTACTAATCTAATAGATCATTAACTGAAATTCAGCAATCTTAAAATATTGACTGTACTGTTATTCTGTGTTCATGAAATCATTCTGTACTGTTACTTCGTGTATTAATCTATCAACATTGTACTGTTATTTCGGGTATAATATTCTTATTAAGAAGAAAACAGATCCCTCTTTGAAAATCAAGTGTTATGTTAAATCCAAATCAAAAGAAATAACCAATCTAAAAGTATCACCTTTAAAGTTATTCTTAGATAAGTGCCAAAATACGTTAAAATGCCTTCTTCTACAATTAAGCTCCTGCATTTAATAAATCCCTATCGTGATGCTACAGAGACCACAGATAGAAATATTTTATACCATACCAATAAGGTAAGACAGTTATGGCTTTAATCTCAAGCAGCACGAATTCGACTCGGCAATCAGAGAGAACAACATGAAAAGGGTGATAAAGTGAACATAAACTGCCGTTTATATTGTAAGTTGTGTCGCGTACACTTATTCCACATTTTTCCATCAAATGATGATGAAGTAGAGACGCAACACCAATGGGTGAATATAGTTTTAACTGTCACTGAAAAAAAGGAGGAATGGGTTGAATCTGGCAATTTAGCCTACTGCAGGGGATCATATGGGTCCTACTCTTATTCAGTCCTGCAGTATGGTTCTTTAAGGTGCGAGGAATGTGACATTTCCCCCGGCTACACTGAGTACCACTATGTTAGCTGTCAGGGTTTCCGCATTATAGCCTGACAATTCCTGCATTCATTGTGACAGGGTTATCCCACTCAACCATCTTGGGCACACAACCCAGTCGCTTTGCAGATTAAGCGACCTGACCCGACGTCAGGTTTTAAGTGCTCTGTAACTGGACTTCAACGAGAAGCTTAGCACTGGTGCAGGCCTATCACGTACGGGTTTATACCACACATTTATTGAAATTAGGGACCGACACCAGAGGCATATGTGCTACATCTTGAGTCGAAGTCGCGCATTTGCATAAGCAGATTCCTTAACAATAAATTCCCCATAGAACAATGTTGAAGTACATTTAGGTAGATCAAGATATATTCTTATGGGGGGAACAATTTTTAACTAATGAATGAAAGGGTTTGAACATGAATTTCATTTTGTTTGTTTATGCACGTGACTGTAGTATTAATCGTGTAATTGAGTTAAGAAGAAAGTACATACCAGTCGATTATCCAGTAGTTTTGGGTATAATTTAGATTGCAATGTTCTTTAATTAAAAATCAAATGTATCAATATCCATTACAAAACAAGAACAGATACTAGGTCCCCACCCGTTGAGTGGGGGAAAAGTTAAACAGGAAGTAAATGAGCGACGGATCTGAAAACGCATCTCATCATATAGGACCCCTACCTGAAACTGCATACCAAATATCAAAAGCCTATGATTAATAGTTGCTGAGAGAACTTTTACGAAACAAATTTGTGACGGACAGACGCACGCACGCACGCACACACGAACGGACAGACACCCGGCATTTTTATGTCCCCGCCCCGCGTTGCGGCGGGGGACAAACAAATGTAAACTATTAGAATAATTACTATTTGTCTTGCCAATAGCTATCTGGCTGTAATATGATTGAATTGTGTAACAAGGGGTTGCATCAAGTCGTGCTATGGATACTCCAACTCCATTCGGAAAACAGGATGTAGTATATGTTACAAGTTACATTGCCTTGCATGTATATATGAAAGTAAGTCAATCTTGCAACTCGAAGTCTGTTTTTTAATATACGATTCAAATTTTTAAGAACACAGAATATCAGTACAGTTTAACAGAAATAACAGTACAGTAAGATTTTGACAGGCAAATCGGAACAGGAAATATCAGTACAGTAGGTTCTCTGTTAAGAGCATTTTCTACGATGTATAATAAGGAAGAAGGGGTGTAATTGTATTTTGTATAAATAGTAACCCTTTTTGAAGTGTTTTGAATCTCCGTTCATTAAAAAATATTTGGAAAAAGGGTAAATTCTCGTAAATTATTAAAAATGCAAACCTCTGCTAAAAATTTAAAAATATTGTCGATAAAGCACAAAAAAATCATTAAAACTTAAAGGAGATGGAAATTCATCTTTAACAAAGACATAGGAACAGCATATACAATTTCAAGCTTCATATAGTTAATATAAACGCCGGTTTTAGTCCTGGTGTCCAATGTCAACAATAACCCGAAATATCCGTACAGTGAAAACGCGAAATATCTTTGCTCTCGCGGACAGCGTTTACCTAGTGTGAGTTTATGTTAATTTGGCAAAATACAAAATACATTTCGCATTTAGATGACCGACTTTTTCATTGTGATAGAAAACATCTTTATGAGTAATACATGTAGGTCTATTTCTCTATTCAGTTTCACTTTATATGTCAATGCTTGTATAATACAATGAATTGCATAATGCACCGATAATCTATATATTCGGGTTGTCGCTCAAACGACACATTGAAGTGAACAGTGAAAGTTTCGGAGCTTGGATCGATCTATACGTGCATCATGAAATATATTAGAAATCAAATAGAGTTGCTTTTGTATGTTTTGCTTCCAAGTTAGGCATTAGAATTAACTTAACTCTGCAGAAAACATAAAACAAGATGCTTTGAGGGGCTTAAGTCTCAAGGGCTAGGGTCCCATCTATGGGCCATAACCTAAAAAGCCTCATGGGACAGACATGACTGTTTCGACTCATAGGTTTCTTTTGCATGGTTTCGTCAGCTGGATATTTAGGCAAACAAGAGTATTAATCTGCAAAAGAGTTTAATTAATAGGATTAAAAGTTGGGTTTGGGGTTGGGTTTTTGATTTTTTTTGTCTATAAGGGCTATATGTCATCTGATGTCTGATGTCATCTGACAACTTCAACCAAATGGACTTTTGTAAAACTTAAGACCATGCAGATCTCTGTGAATTTAGGTCCTTTTTAGGTCTTAAACTTCTTCGTAAGGCGTCTGTGGAAAATAAATACATTGCAACGTATAACACCTATGCATCTGATATAGTATACAGACACTCGGGGGTTGTTGTCTACGCAACTGGCGCTTTGCCGTGTGACCCTCACTCCAATTTCATGCTTCATCGAGTCTGCGAACCATGAGTCCTTGTCATCTATCTGCTTTTTAGCGCACCTGGACCGAATGTCCATGTGAGCTATTACCACCACTAAGTGTCCGTCGTTGTCTGTCGTCCGTTAACAATTTTTCAAAAATCTTCTCCTCTGAAACTACTGATCAGAATTCAATGAAACTTGGTATGACCAAACTTGTGTTTCGATTTTTGATTCGTAAAAAAACATGGCTGCCATTACTAAAAATAGACCAGGGGTGTCAGACTACTGTCATTGGCCTGTAAATAAAAAAATATAAATGATAGATGAAATCTGATGCCACCTTACTGCTTCAGCATCAAAAGGTCTACAAAAGTCTCCATTTGGTCGAAGTTGTCAGATGGTTCCTTATAGGGGTTACAGCCCATTAAAGGTGAAAAATAGCGGTTTCTTTTTTCATGTTTTGGCCTATAGAATGAAAACTATTGCAGATAGAGAAAAGCAGTTGCTTGCTTAAATGTTCATCTCATTTAGCTCTACAAAAGTCTCCATAGGGTCGAAGTTGTCAGATGACCCCTTATAGGGGTTGCAGCACCTTAAAGGCGAACATTAGTATTTTTGGCCTATAGAATGAACTAAACTAGATAATCCATAATAGGGGTTACAGTCCCTTAAAGGCGAAAATAGTGTTTTTGGCCTATAGAATGAAAACTATTGCAGATAGAGAAAAGCTCTTGTTTGCTTAAATGTTCAGCTCATTTAGCTCTACAAAAGTCTTCATAGGGTCGAAATTGTCAGATAATCCATAATAGGGGTTACAGTCCCTTAAAGGCGAAAATAGTGTTTTTGGCCTATAGAATGATAAATATTGCAGATAGAGAAAAGCTGTTGCTTGCTTAAATGTTCAGCTCATTTAGCTCTACAAAAGCATTCATAGGGTTGAAGTTTTCAGATTACCCCTCATAGGGATAACAGCCCCTTAATTAACATGTTTTTATGGAACGCCGCAACTGTCTTATATGGTCACTTTTTGTTATATGATGTCGTTTTGTCTTTATATGATGCCGTTTCGACATTATATGATGTCGTCTTGTCATTATATGATGTCGGTTTATCATTATATGATGTCGTTGTGTCATTATATGATGCCGTCATGTTATTATATGATGTGGACTTATCATTATATGATGCCGTTTTGTCATTATATGATGCCGTCTTGTCCTTATATGATGTCGTCTTATCATTATATGATGTCGTCTTGTCATTATATGATGTCGTCTTGTCATTATATGATGTCGTCTTGTCTTTATATGATGTCTTCTTGTCATTATATGATGTGGACTTAGCATTATATGATGCCGTTTTGTCATTATATGATGTCGTTTTGTCATTATATGATGCCGTCTTGTCATTATATGATGTCGTTTTGTCATTATATGATGCCGTATTGTTCTTATATGATGTCGTCTTGTCATTATATGATGTGGACTTATCATTATATGATGTGGTTTAGTCATTATATGATGCCGTTTTGTTATTATATGATGTTGGTTTGTCGTTATATGATGTGGTTTAGTCATTATATGATTTAGTCATTATATGAATCAGAAAAAATCGAAAAATTCAGTTTAGATAATTTAGAGGAAAAAGTTATGATCATGATGATGGGGTCTACAGAATAGGCAACATTGACCAAAACCTTTACAGATATAGATATGAAGGTGTCCACATTTTCGCCACTCAGTTGGTCTTTTATAGCACAGGAGTTTAAACTGTCACAATAAATACAAGCCCCCAATACTATTCTTTTCTTCATAAAAATGAAATATTGGATGTCATGGATTACCCCGGAATAACAATTAATGAACAATAGGTAGCCACCAATTATAGATTTGACCAAATATATAGTTTTAAAAGACGTTAAAATGGTGAAAATGACCCTCATCGTGTCTACGGAATAATGGCGTTAAATTATATAGAACAGAGAACACGGGAATATTGGCCATTATAATTTTAAGTATATACATGTAGAATCATTTGAAAAATAAAGAAGGAATAAGTCCATGGAACACGGATGCCACTCTGAACCAGAACAGAAGGTAGAAAGCCGACAGGTTTGAAAGTTGTTTAAATGGCAATGCTGAACCATCCTATCAATTTTCAAACCATTAAACCATGTATGTTTTTTGAAAAAAAGCTTACGGAAATCCGTACGGACGAACAGACATGAATAAAACTTAACCCATCTCCCACCGCCGACATGTCGTGGCAGGGCCATAAACATACAGAAATTGTGTTAATAAATTACAAAATACAGAAACAATTTTAAAAGAATGCAACATTTTAGGTCATGTAGGTTGTAGCAGAAATGTCCAAAACACCATCGATCCCTTGTTATAGTTATTTTTTTCTTTTTTTTCTTCATCTACGCAGACAATCCTATCAAGCTTTCTAATTCGAAGGAATAAAAGTTCGACTTCACAGTTAAAAATAAATGAAAAATGGGTCAAACTTTTAAGACAGTGGTCAGTGGTTCTTAGTACAAACAGTTTTGACTTTGTACGATTATCTTGACTTGGTGGGTTTTAAAGGGGTGTAGGTAATCATCGAGTTCGAGTTCGAGTCAGAGTTAAAGTTCGAGTTAGAGTTTGAGTTACAATTCGAGTTCGAGTTAGAGTTAGAGTTAAAGTTCGAGTTATTTTTCGAGTTCGAGTTAAATTTTGAGCTAACTCGAAACAGTAATTTTCATAGACATAGTCGAGTTACGACTCGAGTTCGAGTTAGAGTTCGAGTTAGAGTTCGAGTTACAAATCGAGTTAGAGTTCGAGTTACAAATTATTTATTGTTCTATGTTCAGAATTTGGTCTTTCGTTCATCATTATACCCCCTCTTGAAACAATGGGGCGTATATAGTGATAAAGGTGTCTGTCCATCGTCCCGTCCGTCCGTCCGTCCGTCCGTCCGTCCTGCCTTCCTTACACTTTAGGGTACCCATCTCTTATCACAACTCCTCCTAAACTCCTTGATGAATTTTCATGAAACTTTCACACGATCTGTGTGACAAAATGTAGATATGCACCTCTTTTAAAATTTGATCAAACTGATCTTGGGGAAGCGAAACATGGAATTCGCTATTCAACTATCCGCAACTTCTCCCAAACCCATCAATGGATGTCAGTGAAACTTTCACACCATCTTCGTGAAATAGTGTAGATTTGCACCCCTAGTTTGAAATTTGATCTGTTTTTAGGAAAGAAGTAGCGGGGTATTTATTAGTAAGCCACGACTAACAGTTTTTCTAGTTTGTTTAGGGATTGGTTTTAAATCTTATGCATTGTATTTTTTATTTCCAACTTTTTCCTAGCCAGAATATTTATTAACAAAAACAGCCCCCCTCAAAATCAAATGGTCGTCCCCTTAGTCTTTTCCTAAAAACTAAACTGACGACTTTGATAAAAATTAAAACTATTTTTTTTTTTTTTCTGTAAACGCGGCCTTTTTTGCAACAAAATAAACCAAGGTATTTCAAAGTACTGTCTCGTCCTTGGGAGAATTAACATATTTTTTTTTCTTAAACCACAGCACAACATAATAGATGTCTGAATTATTATTTTTTTTCTCGTGGAAAGTGTTGTAGTTTGCTAAAAATAGGTTTTCTTTAGGTCGGAACTCTAACTCGAACCCGATTTGTAACTCGAACTCTAACTCGAACTCTAACTCGAACTCGAACTCGAACTTTAACTCGAGTCGTAACTCGACTATGTCTATGAAAATTACTGTTTCGAGTTAGCTCAAAATTTAACTCGAACTCGAAAAATAACTCGAACTTTAACTCGAACTCTAACTCGAACTCGAATTGTAACTCGAACTCTAACTCGAACTTTTAACTCTGACTCGAACTCGAACTCGATGATTACCTACACCCGTTTTAAAGGCTAGAAGCCTCTGCAGCGACGTTCTACCTTTCGGTTGATAAACTTGCTGTATGCTTTGAGTCGTCCAGCTCGGTGGCATACCGTGCACCGCCAGTGTAAGGATCCGGTCCTTTCGTGTCGCTGTTACGATGCCTTACTCTCACCACGTGGAGGTTCTGGTCGGAATTTGAGAGTAATATAACGATTATCTGTTAGGCTTATATAATGAAAACTATTGCAGATGCTTGCTTTAATGTTCAGTTCATTAAGCTCTTAACAAAAGTCTCTATAGAGTCAAAGTTGTCAGACGGCCTTTAACATAACATTTGCAAGGTTAGCGAGGACACCTGACCCCAAAAATAATGCCGTATCTAAAATTGCCGATTTTTTTATATATAAGTATTAGGTATATATACTTTATCTTGTGTAAAAATATTGGACCCCCTTTCCAGGCTTGTTTTTTGCAAAATTTAGGCTTAAAGTTTTCCCAAATTACTATAAAATATATAGGAAAGGCCATTATAAACTGCATAAAATCTTGTCACAGAAAAAATCTATGAATTTAAATTTTATTTTTATTTGATAAAAATCAATGAAATACAATATATTTTGAAATAAAACAATAAAAACTGGGGGGTCACCAGCCTATTTTTCTGTCTACAATACAAATCTTTGTAATTTTTGGGTCATTTTTCAAGTGGATCATCTCCCTTGTTTTATTTAAAAATAATATTTATAAATATGAATGATATTTTTGTGCAAAAGTTAATTTATTTTGATTTAGTTCTATTAACTGAAACTTTTTAACACAAGTTTGAAGGTATTTGTGACATTTGCACTTGATTTTTGCATTTTTAGCTGTTTTTGGTCACATGATAGGTGTCCTCACAAAAACCTTAAATGTTCAGCTTATTTAGCTCTATAAAGTTCTTCATAAGGTAGACATCAAGACCAGGTGAGTGATTCAGGCTCCTGGGACCCTCTTGTTTTTTATGTCCAGAAATGAGTCTTTCGTTGATTATTTAGGGATTGGTATTGAATCTTGTGTCTAGACGGCAAGATGCGACCCCTGGTCATGTTGAAGAATGCTGGCTGTTCTTTATTGTGATTTTTTAAATGTAGGTTGGGTCGCACACAATTATTTCACATTTAGTTATCGTCTATCTTTTTCGGGTCACAAATTTCTTGTTATACTTTTGTGGAAAATGAATTACTTGAAAGGTATAATACTTAAGCATTTGATATTTGGTATACCACCTATAACAGCAATAATGGGGAAACTTTTTATTAGTCCAATGTCTAGCGAGGATGATTAGTTAACAACCAGCTATAGCTATGATTGAATAAATCTTTTTAGCAAATTTGTACAAAATGTAGTTATATTTTGAAATTGTTGCTAGGTGGCCAGAAGATGGTGCATGCAAAATCGTGTCATAAGGTGATATGACCTTTTGTCTGGCGAGCTAAAAAAGGTTGTGAAGGCAGTGTGAACTATAACATAAGTTATTTTCCATTTTTAGAGTTGACAATTTCAGAAATTTTATTTTAGACATCATAATATACTGGTAGAAAAATATCAGATTTCTACATCTCAGATGATTGCAATGTTGGTTTGTTATGTTAGCTGTGTTGTGCACACTGATTTCACATCTCATTATTTTCTATTGTCATAAGGTTTCGTATTGTCCTCCAAATTATACATGCACTGAATTGATTGTTGTCCACCAAAGAGATGGGTGTTGCAACAAGCAGGAATACTTGTTGATTATGGTTTATTTGTTGTCTGTTTCTTTGTGATGTTTTCTTCTTGTGTTGACTGATTTTGTCTGTCATTTTGAACTTCTGAAATTCCAATGCCCCATTGAATTTCTTTACACTTTCAGAAAAACAAAAAATAGTTTATTTCATTTAAGTTTTAATTTGTTCTTGCCTAGAACATCTTTTGAAACAAAATATAACAAAGTTTACTTTTCTAGTCATGTTTCAATAATTACTCCATATCATTTCATTAAAAATCAAAATTTAGTAAAGGTTACAATAATTGAGGTGTCACATATATATCTTGCACAAAGATTGTTGAAAAAAATCTCTTTTAATCTTATTAATGTCCTGTCCACAACTTAAACAAAATAAATCAGGTATATAAACCAACCTTACTTGAAGTGCCAAAGATTTATTTAAAGCTATATCACCATACCCATCATCCTCCTTTGGTCTCACCCCCCCCCCAAAAAAAAAACAAAAAAAAACCCCAAAATATAAATAAAGGAGACTTTCATCATAGTGAGTCTCTAATAAAGTTTGACATCCTAAATGTCTTGATCATAATGGGTTCAACCCTTTAATCCAGAACAGTACATCTTTACCTAAAAGACTAACCTTGACACAAAATGCGTAAAAAAATTCAATCAATTTAAAAAACCTTATTTTCTTTAAATACATATAGAGATCAGAAAACAAAAGAAAATCTTTTCATTTGTGAAAAGCATTAAAATAATATCTCAAAACATAATGCATTTATAAAACAAAGAATTTTTTTTTAAAATCTTCTAAAATGTTTGATATGGTAACGTGGTAATATGAATATAAAAAATGTTTATATAAAATAATAAAAAAAAAGTTTATTGCTTCATAACTAGTTCAGCTTTACTAACAGAAAACATTATGTGATCACATAAAATTCAATTTACACAATTAAATGAGACTTTTTAGTCATTTCTCATACATTGGCACAGTGTAAAGCAGTGAATCTTGTGATTCAGACAAAGCAAATTAGTTATATTAATTTAAATTTATCAAATGATAATCATTTTGCTTTTAAAAATATCTATTTGTATAAATTTTATCGGAGTCACTTAATATTGGACTTTTCACACTAATCATGCTAATTGTTTACTTATTTTGAAGTTATTATCAAGCATAAAACAAAGATAGATAATGATTTTTTAATTTTCTTATTATACTTAAAATATATTTTATTGTTGCTTTTCCCTCAGAAGCATTACAACAGTTTGTATAAAGAAAATTTCATTTTACAATATAAACTTCTTGGCCATAATCATTTCAGTTTAAGTAGTATTCTAGATAAGGGTCAGGCAGAGGGCGGCACATCAATTTCTTTTATTTTAGCTTTTTTTGATCAGATGCATAATTCCAATACAAAAACATATTCCAACATGATTTTACTTTTAAATGTCTGCTCAATTCCTAGATATTTTTTGACTGGTTATATAGAGAAAAAAATGGTGGGAAAATTTCTGAGATTTTTTCACTGTACAATTCAACTAAATTTTTAATGATAATACATGGATCTTCAAAAGGCAAGATAACTCTGAACTTTTTGAAATTAATAAGATGTTATTTTAGGTAGTTTTATCACATTTCATGATCAAAAGTTTGCATTTTTTTCTTCATGTGCCACCACATCTATTGAATTTGCCTGATTCTTACATAATACTGATACTATAAAATAAATAACTGTTTATTGATCCCCACTCCGTTACATTGTGTCAAAGTTTCATTGTAATCCATTGTTGTAAAGTATACCAGGGGATGATAACAGAAAGAGAAAAAGTTGAAAAGTTAAGATTTGCTGACATACTTGAGTATCTATGGCATGATCATGATATACAAAGATCTAAGAAGGTCTAATAATATTTAATTGAGCAAATCAGTACATATTGCAGAAAAAAGAGAGGTAGATCATTTAAGATGCAGACATCTCAAATCTGTGATCATACCTCCAATGGGCAGATTTTACTACATTTTTTTACTTGTGTATTGAAAAAAAAATCTGATTACCTTTAAAATGTTTAATATCAAGGATCTAACCATGTGTTAGAATGAAAAGAAATCAGCCAAAGTTATAGGACTGAAAGATTACACCTTTTCATGTCATGAAAACATTCAAATCAAGACTAGTTTTAATATAAACTTGAAACGGAAAACAAAATAATTTACAACAAACATGTACATGTGATATCAATAGCACTACAGGTGCATATCTAATTTACAAATGTACAAATCTTACATGCATTCCAAAACAAACAAAAAAACACCACACTTTATTAACTGACTTATATTTTTTCACTTAATAGCTGCTGAGACCTTTGATGTTTTCATTTTGGTTATAAAATGAAGCTGTATTAACTACCAGTATATACAGAACAGAATTGAAAAAATCCAAACAAAAACAGTATACCCCTCTATTTTGAAGACAGGATATAAAATCAACACGGTTATGAAAATTGTTCAGTTCAAAAACAAATATAGATTCAATGCAGTAAAATGACAAAAAATACTATAAAATAAATACTTCTAAAATATATACTACCAAACTACAAAATATGCCTATAAAACTAAGACTAAAAAAGAAGTTATAAAATGAGTATTTTTCTCACAACCATTCATATTCTAAATGCCAAATGTTTTAGTCTACATCAATAACTTTACTATAACTATCATTTAATGTAGAACACATTTCAACTGTCTTTCATCTTTTTCTTGAAGCTTTACACCACTATAATTTAATGGAGAATGTCTTTTTATGTCTTTCATTCTTTATCAAAGTCTTTGGGCTTTACATCACTTTAATATAATGTAGATTAGTCTTCTAATGTTTATCACTTTGCATCAAAGAATTTCAGCTTTTTTCTGTTTAATCATAATGTTCATTTCACTCTGTCATCTTTTCAATCTTCTTTGAATTGGGACTGGAACAGCACTATCATTGTACCCATGGGGAGGTAACTCTAGTCATAACAGGGGAGATAATTCCTTTCTCCCACTTCAGATGAGCACTCCAGTTTCTGAACAGTCACTCATGGAGCTAAAATGCTGTAGTGAGCCACCGGCTGATCTGACTTTCTGTTCTAGGAGACTTTTCCATGTAAATTTCTGTTCCATGTTTGGTGCCCTGTATAACATCTTGGCATGTTTCATCTGGAGGCCTCCAAATTCTTTCAAGATGAAGTGTAGAACAAATTCTGTACCTAAAATGAAGGAAATCAAAATATTAAAGATGTACTATTGCAATTTGGATAACATGCTGCATAGCAATAAATTTGAAATCTCATCAAAATTAATTTTATTTTTTGTAATAACTGTAAACTGTTGGATATAGTGCTGTGAAATAATGAGTAAAATATGAATCATTTCTAAAATAATTTGCAAGCACTACTTCTACACTACTTCTATTAAAATCAGTGACTAATTCAACAATAATTGCATTTTATTTTTCAATTATAAATAAAATAATTCAGTGAAGAAACACATTTTTGTATTTTTGTAGAAAATATGCAGGTGGAAATCGATTTTCCAAAAGTGACTTACCATGGCCTCTTTGGGCTTCGATTCCATTGAGATCTCTGAGGCTGAGAGGTTCATGCAGGACTTTCATGTGGCCATCTCGATCTAATTCTGTTTCTACCAGCAAGTCAGAGAACAACATGGCATGGATCTGAAATAAGAAACATATGGATGTTATAGTGGAAGTAAAAACACTGGTGCTTTGTCATTTTCAGAGAAAATGAACTTGTAATTGTAATGCAAGTTATTTGAAAATTAGTGACCAAATGAGTTTTTAACATTTACCATTCCTCGTCTTTTTTATGTCTTTTTCATATAATCTAGAAAAATGTGTGTCTTTTTTATAGGAATTTTCCGCATCTTGACTTTTTTATAATGTAACATAATTTTTGTATACTAAGTATGAAAATTTTAATGGGTAAATAATTACCTTGATCCATTGATTCCCTTCACATTTGAACAGGTCACCTGCATAGATCAAATGTCTTTCTTCCTTACAAAGTTGGAAAACCTATCAACAAAACAAGTAATATTTCATTAGTGACAAAAACAAAAACATTAGTAAACCTTTCTGTTTTTTAAGATGATCCATCTGTGGAGTAAAATGTACACTTATTTCATATCTCATTATTTTCCATTAAAGTCATATGAAAACTGTTTATTTTGTATGTAGAAATGAAAACTCATAATTGGCAATGATCTCGAAAATGGCTTAAAGATAATCACATCAAATCTGTAAACTTACAGGAACATTGGCAGGGAAGACAAGTTTGTCTTGTATCTTCATCACTTCTGAATCCATAGACCTCAGGGAACTGGATATTGGTGCCCTGTGTGGGTGAGCGCTACTACTGTCTGAGCATGTTGACCTAGACTTGTGGCTCTCAGTGGCAGACCTGTGGCTCTCAGATGCAGACCGGTGGCTCTCAGAGGCAGAGGTGGTCAGAGATGATAGACTAAGAACTCGGTCAACGTGGCTGTAGTTGGAAATGCCATTGACACATTCTTGAAGAGCTGGAAATGAAAAATACAATTTTTACAATGTCAGCTAAACAGTCACACTTACACAAGAATTTTACTATAGGAAAGAATGCAATATAAACTTTATTCTACGCTACTTAATTCCACTATGATGCATCATAAAAATACATACTGCTAATTCTCCTTTGATAAAACACATCACATTTGACATTTTTCACAAATAAAATTTTCTAGAATAGAGTTATTTTCTCTCTTTTAAATTTAAAGATTAATTACCTTCTACAACTTGTTTAAGGCCCTGGAAATCTCTGCTTTGGTTATCAGTGTTGAGAAAGATCTCTTTCAACGTCTGGTAGAGTTCATTTACATGTTGAACTGGTCGGTATATAAAAGCACCAATGGACAACTGTTTGGATTCCTGAAAAAAAGATCAATGTTAATTTTCATATTTTTCTATTATTTATGTCTTGATACAATAAAACTTTTCAGCAAATAAATTTGGTACACAATACACTTCTTAACTTTAGGTTCTTTTTTTAATATTGAAACCAGCAACATGTTTAGTACACTATTGAAAAATAAGTTCTGGAAAGTTTTTTTAGGTTTTACCTTTACAAATTTGATAAAATCTGGATTTCTTTTGAGTTCAGTTAAGGCTTGAGTAGCTCCTGCAATTCCTCTAGCATACAAGTCATACGCTTGACAGATCATGTTTACCTATAAAATAAATAATTGTCAAATTACACAAGTTAAACAAGCTTTGGTTTTTGCATAGGCTTTTAAAGACTAAGTAATAATTAAATTTATTTTTTTCGTCAGTTTTTCTTTTTATAGGGAATGCATTTTAGAAGTCTTTGAAAGAGTTGCAAAAAAAACCCAGGAAAATAGTATTAGAAAACTTTCATATGATAAAAACATTGATCAACATCATATCTTTGATCTCAGGTCAGTTGCAAGATGACAAGCATGGGTCACTTTCTAGGCACTGACTTTTTTCCATTGTGGATTTTTAAATTGTTGTAGATATGTATGTTGTGTCATGTACTATAATTCCATATCTTTTTTTGCTACAATTCACTTACTTTAGATTGATAAATCATACAGAGGTGTTGTACAAATTGATGTCCATTATCACTGGACACAGAAGTACTGGTATCCGTATCAGAGGAGTTCATATTATCCTGCATCTGTTTAACATGGTACTCTGATATGGTCACCAACTGAAAATACAAATAAATTTTTAATAGAAGATGATTTTTTTCAAAAGACACTCTTGCTGAATAAGATACAGTAAAGGTGCAAGGTAAATTGATAAAATATCAAAGAACAATTCTTTTGTTAAAGTTTTAAGATTTTTTATACAAAGTGGCTAGAATACAACTATTTTAATTTGACCATCAAAATTTGAAAACTTTGAATAAAACTTCTTATCCTAAATCTAACACAATTCATTAAAACTGCAGTTAATGGCCCATGTTTACATCAAATGATAACCCATACCTTTTCAATATTCTGAAACAGGGCTGTGTGTTGTGATTGAGACAGAACACAGTGACGTAGTGGTCTAGAATATCTTTGCATCCCAGCATGCATTACATCAATAAAGTCCATCTCGACAGACAATAATCTTTGGATGGCTTCCTGTCGTCTTTTCTCAGTTGACTGTACAGTCTGAAAAAACAAAACCAAGATAATAATGAATAGTGAGTTAAAACACTTTTTCTTTTCCATTTGATTGGTTTTTATAAATACTTATGTATGTAAAAGTTAAAAAATATAAGTTTAAATCTATAAACATTATATTATAAAAGCTAAAATTAAACAGGTCTAAAAAAAGATGTTAAAACAACTTAAGACTTTTTGGTGACTTAGGTTTGTTTTACTTTTGATAATTATTTTATTTCTTATCAAATAAAAAAAAAAGATTTAACTTCGAAATAATTCGCAATACACAAATAATATTTACCTGGTAACCATTGCATAGTAGAGGTAGTGGAGTGCTGGTGATGAGGTTACTGGGTAGTGAGTAAATCCCTTCATCTACTGAAAAGTCATTTTCTTTACAATCATCATCTGAAAAGTCTGATTCAGAATCCTCATCTTTGCCCTGGGCTCGTCTCATAGAAATATAGTCTACATTCTGATAGTGTGGTGCCCTGTTCATCATGTGGTAATCTGGTACCCTGAAATTTTGATATTCTGGTCCCCTGTTAAGATTCTGGTAGTCTGGTACCCTAAAGTTTTGACAATCTGGTGCCCTGTCCAGTCCTTGGATATTCTGGTACTCAGTTACCCTGACATTCTGATGGTCTGGTATCATTCTTGTGTGCATGTAGTTGATGTTGGCATAGTTGGAGTTAGGATTTTGCTGATTCTGCATCACACGGAAATTCTGATGGTTCTGGACTTCCCTCATTGGTAAATAGTCATAGGGATTCATTGAAGGTTTCTTGAATTCTGTTTTGTCTAGGGTTTCTGATGAGACTTGTTTCAATCTCTGGAGCTCTAGAATTAGATCTTGTCCTCCATTTCTGTAAAGAAAAATATTCAATATTCAAAATTTATAGAAAGAATTCAATGACATAAAATATTTGTGGCATTTACTAATAATATAGTATCAGTTCAATAATATAGTATCAGTTCTAAACTCTGTAAATTTTGTTACTGCATTACCAAAGTTATCTAAAAGAAAACTATAGCACTTACCCTTTAATCTAAATCAATTTTTTTAGTGTTTGAATAAACAAAGTTTTTATCCACCTAATCATACACTGAATGTATCACTTACTTTACAAGTTTGGCTACACTGCCTGCCTGTGACCTTGACACATTCTGTCCATTGACCTTGACAATACAATCCCCTGGTTGTAGGCCAGCTGTTTCAGCAGGGGAAGCACCATCAACTCTACCAACTTTAACAGGACATTCTTCTACCACTGAGAACCCATACCCATGCTTCCCTCTTTGTAGGGTAACCTGTTAAAGAAACAAAAAGTTTTTTTCATGTTTTCAATTTACAGAACGTAAAAGGTGCTCAATTTTAGCCTAGTTCCATGTGAATTTTTTTTTTTTTTTTTTTTAAACTTTAAACTTTATTCTACTAGCATTAAATCATGGACCGAGTAAGTGTCAATGCACATCCTATATTGTATACTTCTTACTCAGTTTGGTTCACAGGTTTCTTTTATGGAATGTTTTGACTTAAATAGATTGTCACATGTGAGATCTCACAATCCTCTAGCTATAAGTTAGCAATAATTTTGGATGGCCAACTTACAGTGAGTGATTCCATTCCCCAAACATCTTGGTTAACTGATGGAATGTTTTGAGCTGAAAATAAAATATAAAGATATTTATAAATATGCATAGCAAATATTTCAGACTCCCTAAAAGCGACTATTTATTAAAATATTAAGAGTTTTGCTGTAATGATTTCTAATCACAACAACTAATGCACAGAAAATTACATGTTATAACAAAATTCTTTTTTTTAAATTTTATCTAAGTTTTACTTTGATTGGCTTTGTATATAATTTAAATTCATCTCTCCTGGTGAAACTGATTTCAGCAAGATAATTCTAAATTTAATCATTTATTCTGTTTATGTTTGTTACTAGGATACCAACTGACCTTTTAGTGGGACATTTGACCTTTGTTTACTGGACACTTGCAGGTGCTTTTTCCTACCAAATTCTTCTGTCAGCATATAATACCAGCCAGTAATGTCCTGTTTAAAAATACAATTAAACATCAATGGTCAAAATATCAAACAATCATTTTATTTATTATTTGTAAAGAAAACAAGTGCACAAAGGTTAAGCTTTTCAATTTCTACGTACTTGACTCTTAAATATTTTTGATTTTGATGTGATTCTTGTTTATGCATGAATGTATTTTAAAAGTTCATATACATTATTAACAGAAATAGAATATCTTAATTAGCTTTATATACAATTTAAATGTAATGGACTTCCTTTGTTGCCTTAAGGGGTTTGCACATTTCATTTGTAAGCAAAACTGTAAAGAAGTTTGAATATTTTTTAATTAAATCTCACCTTTTTCGGGTTCAGCAAGTGTCGAACACCGAATGACATGGAGCCAAGAAATTCACACATACTAAAATACAAATTAATTATATTAAGGTTTAATAAGGCATAAAAAGCTAAGATGAGCCTACCAGACAGGTTACTAAAATTACTGTGTGATTTATTTGATAAGATCTCAATGTAACTTAAAAGGAAATAGATTTGTTGTAAAGTTTCAATTCTTCTGTAGTTAAAATCATGTAAAGGTGTCAAATTCATTTCGAAAATTTCAATTTTCTGACATTTTGAAAATGTGATAATAATAGAGTGCATTGTTACACGATCATGGATGTCTGGGATCAAAGGTTCACACCTGTATGATCAAAGGAATTTTCACCTGACAAATAATCATCAGACTACCAGATAAACATCATAGATCCTATCTGTAATTGTTACAATTTAAACCGAATCTTAAAAAGTTATTATGTCCTAAAAGTCAAGACTCTTTAATTAATGAATTTCCAATGCAAAATACTATTATAATGAAGCAAAATGTGAGACATAAAATCCATGAAATTTAACTCAAATGGCCATTTTATTAAAATTTAATATGAAATAATATTTTTCTAGATTATCTTACTTTGATCCGGGGTCTTTATGCCAGACAGAAATAAATAGTCTTTTGTTATAATCTTCCTCTAACAGCTCACTGAAAGAGACAACAATCTTTGTCAAATATCTACACATCAATACTGATTTCTTATGTTACAGATCATGACAAAGTTCAATGCAAAACATGAAACTTCTATATTGTTAATTTTGTTAGTAAAGAAATGATCAGTCTGCACCAAAAACTTTTTCAACAACTAGTCCGACAACAAGTTTTAAAAGTTTTTCCTTACATGTCTATATAAAATCTTGGCTATTTTTCACTAGTCCGAACAAATTATTACTAGTCTGGGGCATCGGACTAGTGGCTAACGGTGCAGACTGAATGATAAAGCTGTTGATAACAAATGCAACAGGAGACAACAACAAAAAAGAAGAGCCAAAAAAGACCCATAACATATGTTTTAAAGCATAATTGTTAATATTTTAGCACAGATTTATTAATTGAAAACAATTAGAGTTCAGAAGTATTATTACAAAAACATTTTAAAAGTTAAAATACAAAAATAATACAATGGTCACTAAGAACAAATTTTGATTAGCATACAAATTACCAGCAGTTTCCCTTTCCAAACTTAATCCACATCTGTTGTTCATAATATTTATCAAAACAGTATAAATAGAAACAAAAGTAGCCATCATGTGCAGAAACATGTCTCTAATTGAATATTAATACCCCTTAATAAGATTATAAGGACTAAAACTGCAGGTACCCTAATACATGGGACACCAGACTGGCTTAAGTTTCAATGGGGCTTTACATCCTTCCAGCAGGGAGATTTAAGTCTGGAAGGTGACAAAGTTATGGAGGCTCTGGTACATGTTGGAACCTATTAATTCCAATCCGTGTGAAAGCTGACCCTTAGAAATCATGATTTTGCTTCTTAACTTCTTTTAACAAAATTTGACACATTTTTTATTAAAATATTTCATTTTAACAAGTGTCAAAAATCTAGGTTTATGAGGCTTGAGGGAGCTTGGGCAGAAGAAATTAATGAGACAATGTTTGAAAATAAACCCTATGTGTTACATTTTTGCTGTAAATTTTTGTCTAGCAGTTTCCTTCCTTCATACTAGAATCAACATAAATACTTGTACATAACTAAAGAGTTATAACAACAAATTAAACCACACATTATCAAAATAAGTTTAATATTTAAATTTCTCTTTATTCAATATAAAGTAATATGAAAACATCAATAGAGTCAATGAAAATAGGGAGAAAATACCTTCTTAGGAGGGACAGACAAAATAAACAAACATGAACAAAGGGCTACTTAAAATCCCCCTCATCTATGACTTAATATAGCAATAATCAAAGTCATAGAGTTGATAACAGTTAACAGAGCATTGTACTGTTTAGTGCATGCATTACAATGGGCGTTAAGAAGCCCCTATTGAGCAGTGACTTTGATGTCCACGGATTAAGATAATCTGATCACTGTGAAAACAGTAAGGTGTGAATCTTCTAATAGTATCTTGGTGACAGGATTAAAGGAGGTTTCTTTGAAGTACTCTAATGGGTTTATTTTTTAACTAATACTTGATGAATATTAAATATTACAAATATTTACTGTTTCATCTTTTTAAAATGCTTATCTTTTAATCCCTGATTTAATGTTTTAATAAGATGATTTAAGATTGTAAGATGTTTTCACAAAATTATTTTATTTCTTTAATATTAAAATTACCCAGGATTATTATTATATTTTTTTAAAAACAATTTATATTTATCATATTATCAAATCCTAATGAAAAGAAAGTAAATGTTCTTCATTATTTTAAAATGTTTAATGTAAATGAATCTTAGCCCTCCCCCATCTTTTATATGCTATATATGTCAAATAGTAACCATAAATCAAAATTTATTTTCCAATCTTAATCTGCACCTTATGTGAGTTAATTATTATTTATCTCAAAGTATGTTATTTCCTAATGAGGTGACAAGATAAGAACGAGTAATCAACAAAGTTCTAAATTTATCTGACACTGATTTATAATTGTTAAATGTGTCACACCAATATATTGCTCAGACTTGTCCACTGAAAAACTTTTTTTTATAAATTATTTACAAAAGTCTCAGAAATTTTCAAAATTCAAATTTGTAACATAAAATCTTACAAGATGAACATAATTAATGGCTCAATACTAAATTACCAAATTATTTAAGAAGCCTGGACAATTATTGATATATGAAAATAAGTATACAAGAACATATAATACATGAAGTTAAAAAAAAACTTACAAAGAAAATTTTTCATCATAAAGGGGATTATTTGTCTCTCCTCTTACATCAGTTTTACATCTACATCTTTTGCTATCATCAGGAATCAAGGAAACCTAAAAATGATTAATATAATTTTTAAACACATGAACAAGTATTGTCCTGTTGCATATGTCTAAGATTTCTTAAAACATACATCAAATTTTAATCGATTGACCTTTTTAAATTAATGTCTATCTGTATCATATTTTATCATTTAAATATTGTGAAAGTTAAATTCAGAAAAATTCAATTAGAGTTATTTCCCTTTTCCCAATAACAAAAAAAAACAGTACTTACTTTGACAAATGAATTACAAACTGGAGTCTGTTTTGAAGACAAATGCCTTGCTTGTACAACTAAAAGAATAAATAATATAAACAATTTATAATTAAATCAAATAGAAACCTAATTTATATGCATCATGCTATTTCACAGTTATACTTTAAAACATTTAAAGATCAAATAAAATTTTTAAATGAAACTTTTCTGTTTTCTACCCAAGCTATGAAATACTATAACTATTTCTAAAGATATAAAACTCAGGCAAATAGATGAAATAAGTTAAAAAATGCTATAATTAATCCAAATACGTACCATGTACAGTTAAAAGTCCAAAATTCATGTAGGCGGATATCTTTAACTGTCCTGAAAAAAAAAGAGTAAGTTGAGAATCATTTGTCCATTCAGTGACATAAAAATTAATACCCAGTGAATATAAAAGTAAATAATTTAAGAAATATGACAATTATAATATTTCTTACCTTTTGTAAGTATACCATGTTTAGGTCTGATATCAGTTGATGAACTCAAAAGACTTTTCAAACTCATTTTCAAAAAGCTATCCAAAACACTGTCCCCAAGCATGATTCCACAATATAAATAAAGACTTCACAAGATTCGACTGTCACATGTATTCACTGATGTTATAAAACTTTATGTATTATTATGATAAATACAGTTTGTTTGCACTGTGGTAATTAGCCTATTAATCTTTGATTATAAACACTCTTTGATTGGTCAGTGGATAGGTAGGGGTCAATTACTACCTGTTTAGCACCTGTGTGATAATTACAGGTGTAAATATGCCCACTTAGCAAGATGAGCAGTATATTGGCATTAGTAAATAAAATCCACTGTAATGTCATAATTCAATATGGTACCTAATTTCTGAAGTAAAATATGAATTAATTTAGAGAGTATTCATTCCTTTTATTTTCCTGTAGATTTTTGGGGGGTTTCAGATGAAAACTTGTACTAGGGCATTACCGGTACATCTTTTTTCACAATTCTTTGTAAAAAAAAAAAGAATTGTGCAAAGGCACTCTTAGTTCAGTTGCAAAAAGTGTGGGTGATGTGGATCATTTTAATGTTTCACTGAATCAGCCAACTCAAAACACAATGCTTTGAAAATAACTTTCCAATTAACATACCGGTAATTACATGCATAGAAAAAAATCGTTTTACATTGTTGGATGTTCTTTTCAGTCTCATTTATTTTCAAAATCAACAATCATATGCTTAAATTTTCATAGTATTTTATGGAGCACCTGCCTAAGGTAATAGCCATGCAACATCAATGTAAGGGAATGTGTCTTTGTCTAATTTGAAAATTCAAATTTGGCCTGGTTTTGTAGTTTATGTGATGGAATGATATAACATTGAACAGCTGTATAAGAAAGGACAGGTGAACGATTACCTGCTCTTAAATTTTAGAGAAAAAAAAATAAAATGCATAAACAGCAGTATAACTGTAAATTACAAACATAAAATTTGATGCTTGTATTTACATGTACCACTTAAAATTTCTTTCATTTGTTTATTTTTGAATTCATGGTCTTACGTTTTAGAACCTTGTTTGTTTGTTAGTTAGATCACATGGCCCGGTGACAGATGTATGCTGTAACAGATTGAAGTTTTACCCCTATTTCTATCTATTATCATAGCATCAAGGCAAATTTACATAATACAGGTATAACTTTCTCCGCGTGTTATACAGGACGCCTCATTTACTTTCAATCAAGATACCCTCATATCTATGTTACGTTAACCGTTTAAATTCAAATTTTCAAAATATTAAATCCTTTCTTGCTGGTAATAACGATTACGTTCTTACTTCTAGTGCGTTGGGCACGTGTCAGGTGCACTTCACTTAAAAACCACAAGATTTAAACCACAAATAAATCAAGATAAAAGAAATGAATTTCACCAAATTTGTTTGTATTTTGATTGTATTTACAGAACATAAGGGCTTTATCAGTCTAATACTTTATTAGGTTTATAAGTGAGTATCTGAATGAGTTGTCAATCATTGGGAGTTTACTATTTCAGTCAGTCTAGCAAAAAATTTATACTTTATAATGTCTCAGTTAATATTAGAAATTGGAGTGGATTAAAATGTCTCAATTTAATGTTTTCACCCAGTCAATTTCATGACAGTAGCCAATAAGGAATTCAGGGTCATATAAAATTTAAGTCTATATCAATTATGTAGGCTATAATTTTATTTTACATGTTAACCATATGATCAACACGCCTGATAAAATTACAGATTTAATTTTCAGTTATCAGGTCTGCAAATTCAATGCAAATATTTAATTCTCATAAAAAGGTCTTAAAATTCAAAACAAATTTACTTGATTCTAAATAAATGGCCCTCATATAAAATAAAACTTCACAATAAATTTAAATTGAGATCTGGCTTAATTATGAGAATGACCTGTACATTTTACACTCTCCTAATGTCAGAAGAAGTTCAGATATCACATGAAATCGTGTTCCCATTAATTATATCATTTGATAGCTGACATAGGCTCAAATTTTGTATAATTTCCAATGGCTTTAACAATTTCATTAATGTTCACAAGGTGTAAATCAAACCCATGCCAAAAATTTAATGACTGGAACCAATTTGTCCAAAAAATGCACAACCATAATGGTCAGTTCGGTGGTCATTGTTAAATTATCAAACTTAACAACTGTATCCAATTTGTCGGAAATGCACACTACAACCCATGGTCAGGGAAGTGCCCTTTGTAATGAGGCTACCCTTTAATTGGTAGGTGTTATCTGTGACCATCAAATACAAGGTTAACCTTCAAATCTGGTCAACTGTTGCTGCAGATCAAAAATTGAACTGACATAAAGACAGTCTAATTCGGTTAAATAGGCCCTCAATACAGAATGCATTTTTTAATGTTTCAGTACTATTCAAAGGTTAATTTGTCCTTTAAAATCTGGAATGAATTTAACAAAACTTTACTTGACAGTGTTTATTTACCCCTTACAACCATTTCTCTATATTTCTGTCTAAAAGATAAGGGGTTTTAATTTTTTTTATAAGCTCACAATCCTTTGGGTAAATTTTTTGAATTATAAAAATGAAGCATTCACTGAGTTCATTCCTACTGACATGATTATAGACTCTTCAGAAGTGCTAGACCCCAAAATTACTACTTAAGCATGTACAAGTAAGTATTTTATGTTACATGTAATGTAATAAATTTTAATGATGATTTCCCAAATATAAGTCTGATGGGTACTAATATATTGACGAATCCTCCTTTCAGCAGGAAATGGCTAACAAGTATAAGACTATAGTCTTGTCTAGGCTTTATTAATGAGGATAATTACTCCTCTGACAAATACGATGACACAACTTCATCCCTCTTATCACTTTCTCCAAGGACACAAATCAAATCATCTATGGTATGTTAAGATGTGACTTATCTAAATGACCAAATATTATCTTAGAAATTAAGATTATAAGGGAAGAAGAAAATTGTGATGAAATCATTAGCCTAAGCCTTGTTATTTATCATACCACATTTAAGTGCAAAGCCTTTTAAAGAAACAAAATCATTCAGTAAGAAATTTGCCTATTTGAGGAATTTTTTTTACACGATTTGAATTTATGAAATTTTTTTTAAAATATCAATTGTCATAATTTTAAAACTTTCTGCCTTTCTGATTTTCTTCAAATTTATAAGAATTGAAAGGTCACATTAAACTTGTATCAAATAAAGCACACAGTAGGAAAATGGCCCCAAACTATATGAAAATGCCTTAGCAATTACAGCATAATGAACCATTAGCAACATTTACACAGTAGGAGGGCTCATACCCAAGTCAGGAAATCAGCACTGTCCACTAATTCAATGACCCATGGCTTAATCTTCTACACACAGGAAACAGATAAGGGGGGTGATAAAGCTTTGTATACAAATTGATAATGTGAAACATCAGGGTTGTGTAATAATAGTCATGGCTATTTTCATGTCATAAAATCCTGAACTTTATAGGATGTAAATTACTATTTGAAACCTAAAGACTGTATTTGAAATCATTAGTTCATTCATAAAATCTAAAATTTTAGGGGGTGACTACAACATTTAAAGAAAGGAAGTGAAAGTGTGAGAAAAAACTTGATTCCAAAAGAATGACCTGTTGCTACTTGTTAAATCATTAAATGCAATGTGTGAAAATAGCAGCAAACCTATTATTTAGCAGAGGTCAAGAAAATTCAGTCAATGAAGACACTGTCTTTTCATATAGGTTATGGGAATTTTTGTACCAAGTCAAATGCTTTACTCTAATTAAGTGTAGTGATCATTAGTGTTGCAAGTGTGTACAAAAAAAAAAATAACAAAGTTAGCATGTCTTGCAATGTTCTGTACTTTTGAATTGCGTAACGTACCTTGATTCTGTAAAACTTTTGTTGGCTTAGTTTTCGTCTTTGGTACCAATCTCTGATTATTCTGGACCAGAACTCCAAAAGGTTTTCCAGAACCATGACTATGGTGAGAGCTACAGCTGCCTGGGTTAGAGTCTTCAGCTGTAGACGATCCTCGACTGGGACAGGAGTGGTTAGCTTTTGGGGTCGAGCTTGATTGGGGGTAGGAGCTGTCTGGTTGTAGACTACACACATCATCGTCCAGTTTCATCTGTTTGATAGGGCTGGATATTTCTTCGTAAACGTGTTCCATGATTGAAGTGTAGTGGTTACTGTAAGGGGAGATCACTGCATAATCTGAAAAGAGAAAGAATATGCTATATGAACAAACTTTAACATGTAAATACAATAAACGGGATTTTATCTTGTTTCCTTTTCTTCACTTTTAAAACTTTTTAAATGGAAAGAAAATTAAATAATAATTTTGATTCAAAAATGAATATAGTACTTTTTAAAGAAAACTCGAGAATTAAATTGAAATATTTTAAACATGAAAAAAATGCTAACAACCAATGAAATCATATAAATGCAAAATAAATTTAAATTTCTCAGACTGCATTACAAAATTACTCCTTCATGAAAATAAAAATCCTTCAAATTTCACTAACTTCTCATTTTGATTGTTTCTTCTGTTTACTAATACTAAGACATTAGATATGTATAAGTTTATGGTCAAGGTATTTGTGACCTGTTCTGTTAGTTCTCAAACAGTGTTATGGTCAGTCATAAAGAAGTTCCTGGTATTTGTACAATTATCACTACATCTTAAAATAGCTGTCATGGTATTGTGTACTGAATAGCAGGCATTAAACAATAACACATGTCAACATGTAATATCTGATAAGTCCTATTCTTTTGGTGCACTGCATGTGTCAGCCAAAGGGCAAAAATTATATTTTGGGCATAATATACATGTTACAGAGTTATTAAGTAAAAACATAAAATTCATTAAGTTTTAAAATTAAATTTATCATTTATCATGGAAAGAAAATAATAATAAGAATATTTAATGATATTATATAAAAAAAAAATTAAAAGTATTTAATGATGTGGATGCCAACCATTACATGTATGATGTAGTCATATTCTATTTCTTTCTGAATTTCATGGACAAATTCAAAGGTTTAAAAGTACAGAAACATTACACATTTTAAATAAAATAAAAAAATGAAATAAAATACTTTTTTTTTAAGTATAAATAGAAAAGTTCTGTGAAAATTATTTTTTCCATTTTATTTGCCAAAAATATTTAAATATTTAAGTGTTAATATCTTTGTGTGTTTCCCCAGGCAATATGACCATTTAGTAATTATCTTCATTAAGCATGATAAGAAGGAATGACACTCATCTTCAATTCAAAATTAACTTGTTTATCTTATAATTGAATGTCATATAATTGGGTCAATTATAATTAAGATATTTATCAAAATATTAATTACTTAATACATTTGAAAAATGTTTGAAAAAAAAGTGTACAGCGTAGCACATGAAGAGCATATATTAAAGACTGAAAATGAAACTATGCTATGAAATCAACTCCATAACAATAACTGACCTTGAATTGTGCACACCTTACCATATGTAAAGTCACATCAATAGTACAAAATGTATTAGATTTTAAATGTTTTTTATATTATAAACAATGAAGAAACAGGATCTAAGAGATTACCTGTATACCTGTCATTAAAATGCTAAAAAACAGGAAATGGACATTTAGTTTTACCATAGATGTATAGCCTATATTGGTTATGCATCTATGGTTTTACTGATGTCAATTGTTTTACAAGTATAGGTGCATTTTATGGTTGTATGTGAGTGGTTCCCTTTTCCCACAAAACGATTCTGATTGCAAAATTTAGCCAATGTCAAACAATTATTAAGTTCCTGTTTGTATAAATTTGCCTATAACACAATGACATGTGTTACTTTCAATAAAAAATGTCAAAGACAAATACAGGATACAGTTGAACTCATTTTGAAGTCCCAGTTTTTTTGGATCAACTTATCAAAATAAAAAGCTTCGCCGAGCGCAGCATGATACGACCGCAACATGTTGAACCCTGTACGTTTTAGGCCTAATATGGATAGTCTATTGTTCTGGACACATGCAGCCCATGGTGGACTGACAAAGGTTTTTGACACATGCTTCTCTGATGGACTTTCAACCCAGGGGCTAAAAATATAAATTTTGAATGTTGTATTCTACTCTTTAAAAGAATAATGTTTGGGGAAAAAATTAAAAATCGAACCAGAATTTTTTTTAAATTATGATTACAGCCCAAAAAATTTATTCTTAAATTTAGAATCGCTACCTGACAAGAATAAATTTGCAAAAAAAAGTTTCAAAATCGGACCACAAATAAAAAAGCCCCATTTGGCCCCTAATTACGTAAAAGGGGGAAAAAGGGGGGGTCGCAAAAATTAATTCCTAATTTTGTATTCGCTAACGGCTATTTGACAAGAACAAACATGCAAAAAAAATTTTCAAAATCGGACCAGAAATAAAAAAGTTTCAATTTCGGCCCCATTTGGCCCCTAATTACGTAATAAGGGGAAAAAGGGGGGGGGTTGCAAAAATTAATTCTTAATTTTGTATCCGCTATTTGACAAGAACAAACATGCCCAAAAAATTTTCAAAATCGGACCAGAAATAAAAAAGTTTCAATTTCGGCCCCTTTTGGCCCCTTATTACGTAACAGGTGAAAAAGGGGTGGGGGTCGCAAAAATAAATTCTCAAATTTGGATTCGCTACTTGACAAAAATAAACTTGCAAAAAAAAATTTCAAAATCTGACCACAAATAAAAAAGTTTCGATTTTGGCCCCGTTTGGCCCCTAATTACGTAATAGGGGGAAAAAGGGGGGGGTCGCAAAAATTAATTCTTAATTTTGTATCCGCTATTTGACAAGAACAAACATGTAAAAAAAAATTTCAAAATCGTACCACAAATAAAAAAGTTTTTATTTTGGCCCCTTTTGGCCCCTAATTACACAACGGAGAAAAAGGGGGGGCGCAAAAATTCATCAGGTTCATTCTTTTATTGTAAGAAACATTCATGACAAATTTCACAGCAATAGGCCAACTAGGACCAAAGTTATGGTGGAAACAAGTAAAATATTTGAATTTTTTTCCCCTTTTGGGCCCCTAATTTCGAAACAAAAAAAGGGGGGACCCCCAAAATCAATCCCATTCATCCTTGTATGGTAAGGAACATCACTGTCAAATTTCATAGCAATTGGATAACTAGAACTAAAGTTATTGTGGAAACAAACAAAAAAGTAGTATTTTTGGCCCTTTTTTGGCCCCTAATTTTTAAACGAAAAATGGGGGGACCCCCAAAATCAATCCCATGCATCCTTTTATGGTAAGGAACATCATTGTAAAGTTTCATAGCAATCGGATAACTGGAACTAAAGTTATTGTGGAAACACTAAAAAGTTAACAGACAACGACGACGACGACGACGACGACGACAGCATCATACCATAATACGTCCGCAAATTTTTTGCGGTCGTATAAAAACTTGATTTATAGGGCATCATCTAAGAGAAATAATTCTTGATAAGACATCTTTTAAAATATCTTAGTGTATCTATATAAACATCACAACTTTTATTTACTTTGTTACATTGATGCCATAAATGATTCTAATATGTATATAATCTGAAGGAATTTTTAAATTTGCATAATCATAATATTAAAAACGAAAGACTTTAGTGTTCTAGGTTGATGGTTGTCCTCCAATGCAGTTCTACAAATATAAGTTTTTTTGGTTAGTTTACATACACATTTGGACTTTTCCTCATCTTGATACTTTTTTTATTAAAGTTGGTACATGTACATAACAATTCACTTTTTCAAATAGCACTGACATAATGTTTAATGCATACTGAAAAAAATGTTTATGAAGTTCACCAGAACTTACTAGAACCTCAGACTGAGTCCTAGCCCTGGTATAAAAAAGAATGAGGTACGCCTTGAAATCTAACTATTTTCATGTAAAATAATGGAAAAGATGGTCAGAAAAGACTGAAGTCCTTAAAACCATTTGACTAACTACATGTACATACATGCATGTTTATATGTTGAAATTATACAGGCACAATGTATTGTACTGTACCAAATTTTAAATAAGTCATAAAAGATGCCTTTTTTACTATACAAAATTTCTAACAAAGTTATTTAGCTTAAAGGCAGCCATTTAGTTTATAACTTTTAAATTAAGTAAAAATTTTTAATGTCAAGCACCTGATGCTGTTTAAATATTTTCTCAGGCTAAATATTGCATGCATTGTGTATTTAAGTCCAACCCCTGATTATTTACTTAAGATGTACCCCTGAAGCCCGAGATGAAAGTGGCATTATAGTACTGGTTAGGGTAGCTTTCACATGAATAGGTGTATTGAGCGAACCACCATCTTAAGCTGCTAAAGTTACAATGGTTTGTGTCATTAATAGCATGTTTTACAAGTTTGTGTGGTCAAGTGGTTGTAAAGGTTAAACTAAGGTTATATTTTCATTTTAAACATGGTCTGTATCACATTTGAGTATGGATGGAGTATTCTTAATAATCCTGTACTTGTTGGTATTTTCCTCCTTAAATGAAAACATTTATGTTACAATGAACAATCTATTTCAATAAATGATTTCTACTTCTTTAACCTTTAACACGAACATGTTTAAATTACATGTACTGGTCAATGTTCAAAGTTTTTAAAAGAATTAAAATTAAAGTTTTAGTTAAGAAAAGACAGTTCATTTGCCTTGATTTGCTAAAAATCTTGCAAAGTGATTTAGAAATTGACCAAAATGGCTTATGATTCCAGTACCTAGAATGTCAGTTACATTGTATTACTTCAAAGAACTTGAGTATATAGGTTTATTTGAAAGAACGTGTACATGTAGGACTTAACAGTTAAACACTTTGCATAAAAATTGACAATCAAATCAAGAAGCATGTTCATGTTTTTATCAAAAACAACCACAGTTAAAATATATTCATAGGACCAAATGAAATGTCTGATAAACAAGAATATGTCCCAAAGACATAATGCACCATCTTGCCACATTTGCCGGACGGACTGACGAATGGACCAGACCACTTAGCTTTATGCCCCTACTTTTGCTCATGGGGCATAAAAATTCCTTCTGTCTGGCATGTCTGGTAAAAATTTTGAACTATTGAATATCAGGTTACATGAATAGAAGAAAAGAATTAAATTTAAGGTTCAGTCTGTTATTTACCCTTAAACCAATTTTGCATTCAATGCAGACAAGGATTTCACAAAACAAATGTATGATTTATCTACATGTACTTGCTTACATTATTTGAGAGCAAAAGGACTCATGTGTTATCTACAATGTTAATAAAAGATCGACCATAGGAAATCAAAAGGTCAAATAAACCTGGCAAGTCATGGACCTTTGTCAATGAAATATGATGATGGTCATTTATAAAGTACTGGACCTGTTGAACCCCTGCATTTACATGTACATGTAAGAGTTACAATTTCAGGTTTATATGACCATGGACAGCTTGCAGACAGACATGAAGAGAGGGAGTCCTTAGGGTGATTCTTATATACCACCTGAACAAGTTTTCTAGGGGGATGCTACCAGTCAGAGAAGAAGAAACCAATGGACCAAAAAACAAATGCAAAAAATGACGGCAAAGTATTTCTTTTTAACCTTTTGTACAATCTGGCCTGAGCGCAACAAAACATGAACAACAGTTGACACTAAAGTACAGTTGTAGCTATAATATTATACTTTTCACTTAACTCATTTCCACCCAAAAATCATCTAAGTTCACAAAGTCACTGAACCGTGAAAATGAGGTCATTATCACACAACATGGTGTCAGTTGTGTAGATCAAAACCTCAAATGTCTGTATACCAAATATCAGATGCTTAGCTTAATTATACTTTTAACTTCATTTATTTTCCAAAAAAGTTTTAATTGTTCCAAAATCATCTAAGTGGACATAGTCACTGAACCATGAAAATTGTGTCAAGGGCACAGGACATGGTTTCAGATGCATAGACCATAACTCCAGGTGTCTGTATACCAGATATCAGATGCCTAGCTATTATACTTTTCACTTAATTCACTTTCCTCTACATAAGTCTTACATAGTCACTGAACCATGAAAATGGGTCATGGTCAAACGACATGGCATCAGTTGCATAGACCATAGCCCTAAATGTATGTATACCAGATATCAGATGCCTAACTATTATACTTTTCACTTAATTGATTTTCCACAAAAGTCTTACAAAGAAGTTTTTTGCCCCAAAAATAATCTAAGTTCAGAGTCTCTGAACCATGAAAATGGGGTCAGAGTCAAACGGCATGGCACCAATTGCATAGACCATAACCCAAAGTGTCTGTATACCAACTATGAGATGCCTAGCTATTATAGTTTTCACTTAATTCATTTTCCACAAAAGTCTAACAAAGGGTTATTTTGGCCCGAAAAAACATCTACTTTCACCGAGTCAGTGAACCATGAAATTGGCGTCAGGGTCAAACGGCATGGTGCCAGTTGCGTAGACCATAACCCCAACTGTCTGTATACCAAATATCAGATGACTAGCTGTTATACTTTTCTTCGAATTCATTTTCCACAAAAGTCTTACAATGGGGTATTTTGGCCCAAAAAAAACATCTAAGTTCACAGAGACGCTGAACCATGAAATTGGGGTCAGGGTCAAACGGCATGGGGTCAGTTGCGTAGACCATAACCCAAAGTGTCTTCTGTATACCAAATATCAGAAGCCTAGCTACTATACTTTTTTTGGAATTCATTTTCCACAAAAGTCTTATAAAGGGGTATTTTGGCCAAAAAAAAACAGACAAGTTCACAGAGTCGCTGAACCATGAAATTGGGGTCAGAGTCAAACGGCATGGGACCAGTTGCGTAGACCATAACCTGAACTGTCTGTATACTAAATATCAGATGCCTAGCTACTATACTTTTCTTGGAATTCATTTTCCACAAAAGTCTTACAAAAAAGTTTTCGCCGTCGCCGCCGCCGCCGGAAAGTAATCTCGCAGGCGAGACAAAAACTACTTAAGTCTAAGAATATTCTCAACTCATTGTGAATTCATCAAATTAAAAGTTTTGATTGGAGTCGCCATGGAAAATAAGAATACTTTCAGACTTAAGCATTTTTTAAGTTTTGTGGCGCCAAAGTCTGATCAGGCATCTCAGTCTTCAAAACTAGAAAATGTGCCAATGAGCCACAGGATAGCCCTCTCGTTCTTGAAATATCATTGACCCTAAATGTGTATTACCTGGGTTATGGACCTTAACCAATGTCATTCATGCATAAAATATAGGTCACAATGACCTAATTTTTAGTGGGTGGTGTAGCCCTACCCAAGACCCATCTAGTGGTGAAATATCATTGACCTCCAACATCTAGTATCAAAGTAATGGACCTTAACCAAAGTCATTCATTCCTAAAATATAGGTCACAGTGACCTAATTTCTAGTGGGTGGTTTCACCTTACCCAAGACACATCTAGTGGTGAAATATCATTGACCCCCAACATTTAGTATCCAAGTTATGGACCTTAACCAAGAACTTACCCTAAGTCGTTCATGCATAAAATATAGGTAACAGTTACCTAATTTCTAGTGGGTGGTGTACATGTAGCCCTACCCAAGACCCATCTAGTGGTGAAATATCATTGACCTCCAACATCTAGTATCCAGGTAATGGACCTTAACCGGTCTTTCATTCCTAAAATATAGTTCACAGTGACCTAATTTCTAGTGGGTGGTTTCACCTTACATGTACCTAATACATGTCTAGAGGTGAAATATCATTGACCCCCAACATCAAGTATCCAAGTTATGGACCTTAACCAAGAACTTGTTCATGCATAAAATATAGGTCACAGTGACCCAATTTCTAGTGGGTGATGTACATGTAGCCCTACCCAAGACACATCTAGTGGTGAAATATCATTGACCTCCAACATCTAGTATCCAAGTAATGGACCTTAACCAGTCTTTCATTCCTAAAAAAATATAGTTCACAGTGACCTAATTTCTAGTGGGTGGTTTCACCTTACCTAAGACACGTCTAGTGGTGAAATATCATTGACCCCCAACATCTAGTATCCAAGTTATGGACCTTAACCAAGAACTTGTTCATGCATAAAATATAGGTCACAGTGACCCAATTTCTAGTGGGTGGTGTACATGTAGCCCTACCCAGGGCCCATCTAGTTGTGAAATATCATTGACCTAATTATATCCGAGTAATGGACTTTAACCAAGAGTTACGGACATACATGTAGGTACGGACAGACGGACAAGGGTAAAATTATATTGTCCATCCACAATTAGCACTCAATAGGAAAATTGTATGGGATAAATAGAAAAAAAACTAAAAAATCAAGGATTTGGACAAGTGAATCTTAATCATAATTTCCTAGTCTGTAACTTTTGGACAGGACTGGCCTAGCAATCTATTTGGGTAATATCTTAGAAATTTGGAGAAAAATTAACATTTGCATGTCAATTTGTCAATACACACATTTTAGCCCCTTACCTTTTTTCGATAACCCTTAGAAGGTGAATGGTAGATAGCTTTCTTTTAAGAATAGAAACATCATGTTAAAATCTGACATAACATTTTGTTGGCCCATTACATTTAAAGGAATTGCATGGCATGAAGAACATCTATCAAGACAAACTGGTACTGGAATTATACATTGTACACATGTACCTTCATTTTAGCTAGATTTAATTATGTACACTATATGGGGTCAATTGGTCATGTGATTGATCAACCTTTCTATATCACTGTCACAAAACCATGGGAATTTAGACATAAGGTTGTAAAATCTAAATTGACTGTATTCTTTGACCACAATCAATCAAAAGGTATTACAAAGGTGTGAATGAAAGTAAAAGAAACTTCATCACTCCTATTATACAAAAATTGACATACAATAGAATTCGATAATGGATAAATAAAGTGGGGGAAATCAGGGGTCCTTGACTTACAGAATTCTCCATTCTCTCACACTATTGTCAAAAATCATAAAAGATACTTGTTGAACAATACAGAATGATTGAGAGGGCTTTAATGTAAACAGTAATTCCTTTGGGCACTTTTTCTGGCCTTTAAATTATTCAAATAAGCCAAAGTCAAAATTTTGTTGTTAGAGGACTTTATTCTAGTAGATTAGATGATGGTTTCGGCTGGTTTGATGGACAACAAAATAACAGATTTTTATCATGTTTATCTACTGACATTAAGATCATTCAAAAAGGAAATTGATAAGCAGACAATCTGTTTATCAAGGTTTATATGGTAATACTTTTGGGGATTTTTATATTGCATTTCAAATCAAGAGTAATACATCTTCTTCAATGGTACAATAAAGGTACATGTATATGATGTACAGAAGTAGAGGAATGTTTTATAATGAACCAAAAGCATGGACCCACAAGGGGCATGATACAGAGCAATAAACACAATGTAATAACAATCAATATATAAACATGTACATGTACATGTATGCATACAAGTTTGATATTCTGAGACATGTAAAAAAAAAAGACAAGAGGATAAAAAATGGTTACATGTATTATAATTTGTATGTCCTTGCAATGACTTGTATGTTTTAAAGGTATTTGAACCCATTTGTAAGAGCAGCCTGAGCTTAACTAAGTATATCATCATTGAGTGTATATCTATGTACAAGTACTTCAGTCTTGAGATTCTGACCTAGCTTCTTTCTCTTATCAAAAATGCTGAAATTTTTTTTTGATTATAATCTACATGTACAATGTATATAAAAATGTACATGTACATTGAATCTTTTCGTGCATGTACAAGCACACTCTACTAAATAGTACAGTCAACAGTTTCTCTCTTAGTGTAATTTACATGCATTCTGAATAATTGCTAAATTGGTAAAATTAATATAGAATTATTCAACACGAAAAAAAATCCCTGAAGCAGTTTTAACAGGGGGAAGTGTTAATTGAGGGGGCTATTGTACATGCTAACATTAGAGTACATGTGCCTTCAGGGTCTTCAACACTACAAATATTTATAAATTACAATGTACATGCAACACAATGTAGACATCATAAATGTGTCCAACAAAATAAATGTGGTAAAAATACATGACCATTTATATATATTCGAATTCATAAATGTTTTGAATTCATTTCAAAATTGTGTATACATTGATTTTCATTAAAATACAGGGGTTCACTGGGGGCAATATGAAAATTATATATTTTGACCCTCCCCCCACTTAAATTTATAAGAAAACAGTTCAAAATGTCATCTTCTTCTATCAACAAGCATCTTTCATTCTTAATGCAAATAAAAGTAAATAAAGAAAGAATACTTACATTGACGCAAATCCCCGTCAGTGCCCCATGAGGTAGACTGCTGTGAAGAACATCTGCTACTCAATGACAAATGGAAATCAAGACTGACCATTTCAAAATTTGACGATCATGGACACCAGACAGCATGCTTTTCTTACTAAATTTATATTTTTACTTACCTGAAATAAAATCTTCTTAAAATTGTCTGTTTACTTCTCAATCCATAATTTCCGTAGAATGTTTTGATTGTTTATTGTAGCCATTTACACATTGTTGTCAAATTATCGTTGAATTTACCGCTGGTGCGTGACGTCAGTTGTAGCGACATCTGGCGAGCAAGTGCTTGTTATCTATAGTCCATTTCTTGTTTTCCTTACATGGCTTCTTTTGATTGCCTCATGAGAGAATCAAATCATGTCATTGACTGTGTTAATAAATGAGTAATTACACTTTTATATTTAGCTCATACCTCTAAAATGAAAAAAAAAAATAATCTGATAAAAAAAATAAACACAAAAAAATATCACAAATATTTTATAAATGTGCATTTTGAGAAATATTTTAGTAAATGATTTCTTGAAAGATTTTTCGAAAATTCTGAGAAAATTAAAACTTTAGTTTAATTATCTCAGGAAAATTGCAGATCGTTTATTGATTTTTTAATCTATAACAATTACACATTTTATAGTGAAAAACTGAAATGCGTCTGGCAAAGCCGCATTAGACTTGGTACTTAGAACTGCGCCAAACATCCCGAACCCAGAACTACTTTCTGTCTTGTACCCCAGTGGACAGAACGGGAACGCACGGGCACCGCGTGGAATTTGATTCGGCGCTTGCACGCCGACTACACAATGCAAACCCGATCGATTACATGGTTTTATCATTACATGTTACCTAAAACTAAACTCAGTTACGGCTTGCATCCAGAAGAAAAAAGAAAAGGATCAAGGGGAGCTTTTGCGAATATATTATAGAGAGAGTTAATGATGATGGTTTGGATGCCATTCAGCTGCTTGACAATTTAATAAATACCATGCCAAACCTGTCTTGTTATGTCCTCATCAGTTGTGATCGTATCAATGTTTATTTCCAGCACCAGGACCATTAAATCTGATAATATTTTATTACTGGTGACCTCAATGCCCATCTGTATCAATTATAAGTATATTAAAAATCTGATTTAAATTGGGCTTTTTATGGCTTTATGCATTATTATGCGGTCTTTATGAAGTTTTCAGATGTCGGGTATTAACGATGCTTTGATGATAATGAACGGTATCAACTTGTTGTAGGACCATTTTGTACCAGCTATTATACCAGATGGCATAAAGTTCCATAAATCATTGCAATCAGTGTGTCCATCTCTTTCATCTTTGACAGCAATAGAGCAACCATGGTTTCTGTCACTAAGAAAAATGTAGCGCATATCCAGATCAACAGCAACATCGTGCGCAAAAAATGTAGCGCATATCCAGACTCTACAGCAACATCGTGCGCAAAAAAGTGCTGTGCTTCATTGGGACCATTGCTGTACACACTGATGCTATTACACTGTAACAGAGACATCCTTGATGTGGAACATGGCTCTAAACACTGATGATAGTACATTGTTACAGAAAATAGTAGATACCAACACGAGAACACAAATGTACACTCTTGACCAGTTTATCGTTGTACAATGTCTATACGAAAATAAGGCTATGCATGCAATAAAAAGGAATATTCAATAAATACATGTGATGGATAACTTGTATTTCAACCCGAAGGGGGGGGGCACCTGGTCTGAAAATTGACGGGGAGGTTCTTCTGGCAGGTAAAAACCCTGACCCATTCTCAGACAATTTTGATTGGTTTACGGACCCCATTCGAAACAATTTGCCGAAATTGTAGACCCTTCAAATTCAAACTGGTCAAATAATGATATTATAACCCCTTTTAAGAAGTGATAAAATTTAAGTACCCCTTTCTAGACAAATCTGAAAACGCAACCCCGTTTGTCGGAACATCCCTGGTACCATTTATATTGGGAATCCCCCCCCCCAGGTATTTCAAGCATATACGTGTGCGTACCCGTTCACCACTTCCATTGCGGTACAGTTTGAAGGATTTCTGAATGATGAACAAAACCTTTCACAAAAATTCTGACCCGAATAAAAACCAATGCCCCCCTTCAAGTTAAATTATCAGACCCTTAGGGAAATCCATCAAAACGTTAGAATAGCAGGTGTATTTAGCTTCCTTAGTTATAAAGATACGACAACGTAACCCTCAGTCCACTACGTTCCCGTTCAAGTCAATGTTGATCGTAAGTTCTAGTGCTGAAGTGATTCACTAATAAGTCGATGGATAGGACCAAATCGTTGACCTCATGGGAGCATATTAGATTGAGGGTTACGTTCTCGTATCTACCTTTATTAGACTTACCAAAGAAAGACACATCAGCAAATGACGCTGTGAAGCGTTTCATAATGGAATGGTTCTCTGTGTTTGTGTCTCACTGACATGAGTAGGAATGGGGGATGTATGCTTCGTGTTATTTGATAAATGTCAAGTACTGCATGGCGGAACGTCCGTCCACGTATACATCTGATGATAAGTTATGAAGCTCATCAGTGCATGTTAGGTCATGGGATCAGATACTGGTTGCACATCACATGCATGGTCGTGATATTTCTTGTAGATAATGGAAAACAATTGTTGCTTCTTCCTCTGATGTACCTGTCTGGTTTCTCTATTGTTGTTCTATGGCGGCTCCATGCAGCAAGAAGCTTTGTCGCGATAGACATGTACGATCTTCCTGGTTTTATCTTATAGCAGGACGTTTTCATATAATATAAGATATCTCATATAATATATGAGATGCCTCTTTTAATATATAAGATATTTATTATTGTATATGAGATATAAGATATCTACAAGTCAACGGATAAGTAAAAGAGATATTTCATATAATATTATATTATAAGATATCTTATTTCTATACGATATGAGATATAAATTATATGAGATATCTTATATATTATTTGAGATATCGTATATAGGCCAAACAAAAAAGTATGTGTGTTTACTGTCACATGCTGAAAAAAATTAGGGTCGGTAGGTAGGAAATTATTTTTTTTTTATAATTTTTTTTTACCTTGAGTCTATGGGGGCAGCTTTGTGACTTTAACAGTGCTTAATGGAAAATGCTCAAAAAAAGTTTAGGGTAGGGGGGTAAAAATTAGGTAGGGTAGGGTGACAGTAAACTCACCTACTTTTTTTTTTGGCCATATCATATGATAGCGAATAAATATGAAAACGACGTGCCATTAATATTGATTCCAGGCTGATGAAAATGGTCAAAATGGGATTAAACAATATGGCTATGTCGGCAATTATCTTTGTTGTTTCCATGATAGGTCAAATATGTTGTAAATATGAAAACTTCTAAATTGGATTACCGGTATTCCGATGGGTTATCAATGACCACACTGTATAGGGACAATTTCAGAGCTAGAATGGGGAAAGTCCATATCCCATTCAAATCATGACGATGTTACGTTTCATGCTGAATTTCAGATACATTTAAACAGAATATAGTCATCTGCAAATCTTCTTATACTTGGTTATAATTAATTCTTTGGTAGGTCGCGCGGAAAGAGGTTAAAAAAGAATTAAAGGATTAACCCTTAATAAATCTAACTCGACCGGCGATAGATGTCCATTTTTGGATTTAGATTTAAGCATTGTCAATGGAAAATTGCACACTAATGACAAAAACCGTTTCATTACAGAAAAAAATACTAAATCTTTTACTAAATTCGTTATTAAAATAAATATGGATATCATATTAAAAAATTTAACTGTACACGTCACTCTCACATCCCGAATTCTATGGAAATGTAGTTTATAAGGCACGTAAATTCAAAAACAATCCTCTTGACATGGTGTTTTGGCTTACAAACTTATTAAAGAAAGCATACAAGTTGGAAGTTATAGTAAAATCTTTAAATTTGGTGTTTTTGGTAGAAATATTGATAATTAAATAGTAACTCTAAAACCTTAATCTTTTACCATTTGACTATTGTATTCTTTTTATGCATTACAGCGATCAAATTTTGTGTGATGATATATATTAGTACCAAATCATTAGTTGTTTGAAGTCTTATGTTGAATTTAGAATCGATATGTTTGATTTTTTTTACATCAGTCGATAAATGCTTCTTAGCTAGCTGTCAATAACTGCGAGTGTTCTCAAGAGAGTTTCTTTACGTCTCGGTGTTCTGGTCTCAGGTTCTTTCTTGGTGAATTGCACTTTTATCGATTTGATTTTTAAAGTGTGTTATTTTTTGTGCTTTGTACAAGATTAACAATAGGGGGAAGGTTGGGCCCAAAGAACTAGTTTAACCCCGCCACATTTTATATGTGCCTGTTCTAAGCCAGAAATCCTTGTCAAAGCTTTTGTTTGTCCCAGTCAACTATCTGTTTTTTGTTTTATGTCCAGAAATGGGTCTTTCGTTGATAATCTAGGGATTTGTTTGAATCTTATGTATTGTTTTTTAAGGGCCAATGCAAGACTATGGAACGCCAAAGCTGCCTTATGATGATGAGTTTCATTATGTGATGATACTTTGTCATTATGTGATGGTACTTTGTCATTATGTGATGATACTTCTTCATTATGTGGTGATACTTTGTCATTTTTGTACTTTGCCAGGTGTGTACAGTAATTGAATTTCAAATGAAATATTAACTTCTTTAATGTTGACTGATTAAAATTTCACTAGCACAAGAGCAACAATTTGCTAGATACAAACTTTAGCATAAAATTGTACAATGCAATTATAAAGTTTATGAATTTCTAAAAAAGCAAATCATGATTGAGATGTGGAAATATAGAGCGAAAGTACTTTTCAAACCCAATACATGTATTTTTTTTTCTAGTTTTTGTTTCTTTACTTCTATTACAAAAAAAAAGGATTTATATTTATATAAAGCTTATATTGAATATTTCAGATTGTCAATTGCTGCCTTGCATTTCAACGAGAACTGTAGAAGAAGCCATGCAGTAACAGCAGATGGCACACAGAGATTCAACTTGAACTACCCAAAAGCAAAGAAGGGAACAGTTGCGATTGTGAAACCTGTTAGAGTGGAGCCTACTTTTGGTATGAACTTTGAGCCATTAGAGGCTTCGATGATTATTTTAAGAAAATATCCAGAATATTTAAATGATCAAAAAAATATTGAACACACTGGGTAACTTCATTACATTATATTCCAGCCACTTAAAAATAACAAATGTGAACGCTTTCCTATACGAAGATTTATATTGGTTTAGTGAATGGAATCAACCATAGTCATAATAGTGTCAAGACATTTGTCATGTAATTAAGTCTCCCAAATGAAGTTTGGAGACTTATTGTTTTTGTTGCGTTTCTTACATAGGGGGGTCCCAGGGGGGTCATGCCCTGCCTCCCTGAAATTACAAAATCCTTAATATCTTGAGAATCATTGAGATCCCCACCCTATAACCATATGTATTATTTCTTCTTATGATAAGACAAATTATTTGTTGCCATGGAGGGGTCCCAGGGGGTCATGCCCTACCCCCTCAAATTACAAAATCCTTAATATCTTTAAAGCCATTGAGATCCTCACCCTATAACCATATATTTTATTACTACTTATTTTAAGAGAAAGCATTTGTAACCATAGGGGAGTCTGAGATTATTACATGGGAGTCAATTGGGAAACTTCGTTTGGGAGACTTAGTAACAGTTTCACTGTTACACTTATTACTTGTTATAAATGTTTTTGACCAATAATCGGTAAGATTTCTATGATTCCTGTTGCTATGCTATGATTTTGAAAATTTTATTATTTTTTTATTTTCTTCTTCAGATTATGTGATGCTTATTAAGCAGGCAGTTGTCGAGAGGAGAAAAACCAACAACACATATGCGGTAGCACTCAATGACATTAGAGTCCTTACAGACCACCACCCTGGTCACCTTACCACTGGTTTCACACCTGGAAACAAGTGAAGATTAATTGAACAACATCGTTCCCGTTTTGGTGTCCGATCGTAAAGTGACTCAAAATGACTTTGAATTTTATTTAATTATGATTCATTGCAATGAACATTGAATACAAAATAATGAACTAACTTTTATGATTTGTATTTGTACAAAAATATGTAAAATGTAAAATATTTATTCATTTTCATGTTCACTTTATATCTTCTTCTCTTTTTAATTTTTTTTGGAAAAATGCAATTTTGGAATATATCTTTTCTTTTTAAATTTTTTTGGAGAAAGGCAATTTAGAAAGATTTATAACAATGTTATTAAATATTTAATAAAGAAATTATTCTAAATGTTGGATATTACAAATATAATTATAGTATTAACATTGTTATAGATTAGTAACTTGACTTTGATTCTTTATTTGATAAATATATGATGCTGCAAATTTTTATGTGTATACATGCCTTTTTATTTTCAATACATTATTTGTACTATAACAATTATGAGAAACATTGAAACAGCAGTCATGTAAATAAATGTATAAATAAATGAATGGTGTGAAATTTTTAATTAGAAATCTGCATATTTAAAACCACAGTATTGTTCTGAAGGAAATGCATTTCTGATACAGTCTACTACACATGCTGGAAGTATCTTTCTGTTGTTGCGTCCAAGTCTTTGCCAAATGAACTGCACAAACCTTCTGTATGCAAGGTACCGGTATCTCCTGAAAAAAAAATGAATGTTTATGTCTATCTGTATAACATATAACATCTATAAACATATTTTGATCTCAGAATCTGAAAATCCACGTAAATTCAAAATATAGTGGAAGTAAGAAAGAATAATTGCTTCTGATGGTGGTGGCAGGCGAGACATACTTTAGTGTTAACTCTTGTTATATATAGGGTTTTGTTTTGTTCTCCGTTTAGACACACTGAATTGACACTTGGCAACGGGACGGGTGCATTGCAGTGTTGCAACAAGCATGCAGGGGCTGATTATACTTTTACCCTTCCGATGTACCTGACTTCACTCTCGTTTTGAGCGTTATTGATTGCTATTCAGTTGTTCTGCTGTTCCCGTTTGTGTTAATTTGATTTTGTCTTTGCCCTTTCGGATGTTTGAAAATTGTGAAAGACCCGTAGCTCTTTTGTTTGGCATATATATGGTACTAATATGGTAGAGCTTATGATTTCAATACAATAATTTCTTCAAGATATTCTATAAAGTTTATCAAGTATCTCATCAAATACTTGTGCAATATTAAATCAATGCAATATCTAGCAAAGGTGACGAGATATCTTTTACAAAACTTTTGATAAGATATCTCACATCTTTTTAAAGATATCACTAATATCGCATATATTTCATGAGATATCTATGGCACGTCGCGTTTTCATATTTATTCGCTATATAAGATATATCTTATAATATATAAGATATCTTATATATATGAGATATCTCATATAATATATAAGATATCTCATATAATATATGAACTATCCCTTTTTATATATAAGATATCTTATATACTATATGAGATATCTGTTTTATTATATATTGTAACTCTTTCAGTTACGATGTAAATATCTTATATACTACTAGAGATATCTCACATACGATACAAGATACCTTTTATATTATAATATGAGATATCTCATATGATATATAAGATATCTTATTTCTAAATTATATATGAAATATCTCATATAATATATAAGATATATCATATATCAATAGAGATATCTCATGTAATATATAAGATATCTTATGTAGCAAATAAATATAAAAACGGCGTGCCATAATGCCGACATTTTAAGGTCAAAAATAGCCCTTTTATAACATGTTTTTGCTCTATAAAATGAAACTATTGCAGATATGGAAAAGATGTTGCTTGCTCCAATCTTCAGCCCATTAAAAACTACAAAAGTCTACATTGAGTTAAAAACTGTTGCTTCCTAAAACATGAAAATAGTGCTAAAATGATAACATCCCATCCCTGTATTGGATTCCTAAATTACATCAACATTCATACAAACAGCGCTTCATTCCGGGGTCATCCAAATGTACCACAATCTCTTTCGGTTCTATGGCAATAAAATCTGGTCTCCAAAAATATTCGATTGTTGTTATTCTAGAAACGGCGTAAATCAAACGTGCATTCTAAAAGATGGAGATTTTTAACTCTAAATCAGTTTCATCTTGTAACAGCATTAAAACTTCTCTACTCTTTATACTTCTATTCCACATGAACAACTCAAATAATGATTGGCACAACCGATTAAACGCGTTTTTTTCAAGAAGAATTGAAAAAGCAGCTATACAAATATCTGGTAGTCGAATATACTAGGACTTGTTTTGCCATTACTGAGTATAAGAAAAAAGAACAAATACAATGTACAGAGGACCAAATAACCGGACATGCTCAACGTTCTTATAGACCACATATTTGTTCAGTTTGGTGGACGTGTTTTTCAGCAAACAATAGTGATTCCGATGGACAGATATTGTGCCCCTTTGCTTGCTGATTTGTTTCTTCATTCATATGAAGCAGACTTCTTACAATCACATCTAGAAAAAAAGGTCGTAGATTAGCTTTCTCTTTTAACCTCACTTTCCGCTATATCGATGATTTCCTATCACTGAAGAATTCTCGATTTTGGTTACTTTCTCCATCTCATATATCCCCTGGAACATTAGATAAAGGACATAACAGATTCTAGGAAGTCTGCTCCATCTACATATCGAAATAGACTTTCAAAGAAGACTTTTAACAATGCTCTATAACAAACGTGATGACTTCAACTTTCCAATCGTCAATTTTCCTTTCTTGTGTAGCAACATTCCGTCCGTTCCAGCTTGTGAAGTTTACGTATCACAATTGGCTCCAAAGCTCGTGGGACTTACATCGACTTCCTTTGCATAGCGTCACGTCTGACACAAAAATTGTTAACACAAGGTAGTGTTGCTCCTCGGTTACTGTCTTCACACACGAAATTTTACGGATCCAAAGACATCATCCTTTCGTATACAAATATGGGATTTATATCTCTCAAATGAGTCCAGATGTTGGTTTGCCATAGGGTTTTGTTGGCGTCGTGTGTGCTATAGCAAGCATGCAAGAACTGTTTATTCTTCCGAAGCACCCGAGTTCACCCTTGTTACGATTTGAGTTCGCGTTGTTGATATCTGTTCGGTTGATTTTGTGCTTTTTTATGTTTTGTGTTTCTTCGTGCTGTTCTTGTTCATGTTAACCGTTTTTTTTTTTGTTGCCGTTTCGGACTTTTGGCACTCGAATGTCCCATTGTTGCCTCTTTGCTTTTTTAAACCTTAAGCTCACTAAGCTCTCTATCGGGCCGAAGTTGTTCATTGTTGCCTCTTTGCTACTTTAAACCTTCAGCTCACTAAGTTGCCAGATGTTAATGGTTCTTTAAAGGTTTTTCCCTATCGAATGAAAACTATCATAGAAAGATGTTGTCAGGGCCTATTATATATAGCGTTTTTTTACAAGCCCTATAATAAAAACTATCGCATATGAAGAAAAGCTTCTGTTTGCTTAAACCTTCAGCTCCTAAAGCTTTATTGAAATAAGCATTGGGTCAAAGTTGTCAGATGACCCCGTAAAAACATGACCGTTACTACTATAAATAGAGCATAAATTACTTCAATTGGCCTGTAACTAAGAAAATATTACAGATCCATAGGATCTTAATACGATCTTCAGAAGCAAAAGATCTACACAAGTCTCCCTTGGGTCGAAGTTGTCAGATGACCACTAAACAAGAGGCTCCTAGGAGCCTGAATGATCAATCGCTCACCTGGCTTAAGTGACTGATGGAATGAAAATAATTTGGGGTACCTGAGATGAAAAACGCCAACAAATGATCATCTTAAAGTTTCACCTTATATAATGAAGGCTTTTGTAGACCATATGTACTGCATGTAGCCAAACATTCAAGCAAACAAAAGCTTTTCGTAATATTTTAATAGGTTTCATCTGCAAGGCATACTAGTAATCCAAAACTTGACAATTAGGGGCCATAACTTTTACAGGGTGGTCATCTGACAGCTTTTTTCTCTATTTGTAACAGCTTTCATTCTATAGGTCAAATACACGGGGGGAAAACCCACTGTTTTTCACCTTTAAAAGACCATAACCCCTATAAGGGGTCATCTTACAATTTTGACCATGAAATCATTTTTGTAGATCTCAATCAGCTTCACAATTCTCCAACGCTAAATTTTCCTCTATCACTTACAGTTTCCAAGATAGATTCCAAACACTGTGAAAATGGTCAATTTGACGATTAAGGGAAAATAGTCGTCCCACATCTTTGATCCAAGGGAGAGTTTTGTAGAGCTTTTGATGCTGAAGAAGGTTGGTTGCTTCAGATTCTCTCTATCTCTATTACTTTTTGAGCTATAAGCTAAAAACTATGGAATGACCCCCTTTTCTATTTTTAGCAACAGTGGCCATGTTTGTTGGTCGGCGTGCACAAATTTCATAAACTTGGTAGAGGACATCCTAAATATAAAGTGTACAAAGTTTCAAAGCAGAGGAGAAGATTTTTGAAGAAGTTAACGGACGACTGACGGACGGACGACTAACTCTTAACGATGATAATAAAAACGCCATTTTGACCTTTAAAGTATCATAACCCATATAAGGAGTCATCTGACAACTTTGGCCCAATGTAGACTTTAGTAACGCTCAATAAGCATAAAGCTTACGGTTTAAGCAAGCAACAGCTATTCTCTGTCTGCAATAGTTTTCATTCTATAGGACAATAAACATGAAAAAGATATATTTTTGACCTTTACAGGCCATATCCCCTCTAAGGAGACATCTGACAACTTCGACCCAATGGAGACTTTTACAGAGCTTTCGATACTGAAGAAGGTAGGTTGCACCAGATTCTCTCAGTCTCTTATATAATTTGATTTACAAGCCAAAAACAGTAGTCTGACCCCTTTGTCTTTTTTACCAATGGTGGGCATGTTTTTGACAGATCAATAATCGAAATACAACTTAATTTTGTTCAGGACACCCCAACTCTACCAAGCTATTGTGCACAATGTTTTCTTTTTTCAAAGGTCCTATAACTTTTCCAGCCAAAAATACCATCCTGCCCTTTTTAGTTCAAAGCACTGTCTTGGATTTTCGCCATCGATATGCATCATTGTTTTTAAATCTCACTATAGCTCCCCCAGTAAAAATCATATGGTTGCTGCCTTATTGGGTTGGAAGTTTAAGCAAGCAAACTTATCCGCAATATTTTTCATTCCATAGTGCAAAAACTAAAAAAAACCAAGAACCATAACCCATACAAGAGACTCCCAGGAGCCTGAATCGCTCACCTGGCTTCAATGAATTAATGTCACAATATTTTACATTGCCAACAGTCCGTCATGACCATTGGAAAGCTTTATAAAGCTGCGCATTTCAGCAAGCAAATGTGTGGTACAATCTTTATTTAAGCAATCAAAACCTTTCCCTTTCTTTTATGGTTCGCAATCTACAAGGCCTTAACCTCTATTATGGGGGTTTAAGGGGCCATAACCCATAAAAGGGGTCATCTGACCAATGGAAATTTTGAAGAGTTTAATTAACTGAACATTTAAGCAAGCAAAGCCTTTTCCCTGTCTTCTATCGTTCACAATCAATAGGGCTAACACAACTATTTTGGCGTTTAAGGGGTCATCTGACAATTTCGACCTAATGGACAATTTTGTAGATCTCAATTAGCTGCACATTTAAACAAGCAAGACCTTTTCGCTATCTTCTATCATTCACAATCTACCAGGCTAAAACCGCCATTTTTGGCGTTTGAGGGGCCATAACCCCTATTAGAGGTCATCTGACAATTTTTACCTATTGGACAATTTTGTAGATCTCAATTAACTGCACATTTAAACAATCAAAACCTTTTCGCTTTCTTCTATCATTCACAATCTACAAGGCTAAAACTGTCATTTTTGGCGTTTAAGGGGCCATAACCCCTATTAGAGGTCATCTGACAATTTTGACCTAATGGACAATTTTGTAGATCTCAATTAGCTGAACATATCAGCAAGCAAAACCTTTTCTTGATCTTAACTGTCGTTCATTATCTATGAGGCAAAAAACACTAGTTTTGGCTTTTAAGGGGTCATGACTCCTATAATGGGGTCATCTGAAAATTTCGACCTAACGGATATTTTGTAAAGCTCAATTAACTGAACACATAAGCAAGCAAAACTTTTCCCTTTCTTCTATTCTTCGCAATCTATAAGGCTTAAACCACTATTTTTGGCATTTAAGGGGCCATAACCCCTATAAGGGGTCATCTGACCCTATGGACAATGTTGTAGAGCTCACTTAGCTAAATAATATGCAATTGAAATAACTTTAATATCTTATATAAGTTCTTGAGATATGTGACAAAAAAGTGCAAAACACAGAAACAATCAAGAAAAGGGACAATAACTCCCACATGGTTTGTTGGAATTTCTTCAAAATTTCAGATTAAGTAGATCTTGAGGTGCTGATCACTTTTACCCTATGCAAGAATTTTTGAATCTTAAAAAAAAATGCGTTTTTTATCACTCTGAATGAAAATAATGCAGATAGAGATAAATTGATGCCTGTTTTAACCTTTGTCCCTTTAAGCTCTACAATAGTTTAGCTCTAAGAAGATATCAGCATGTAAACATCTCAAAAAAGGTTAAGCTCCCCTAGACTTTTTGTGATTTTCGATAATTTGAAATAATTTCTAAATTTCATGAGTTTGGTCAGTTTTAATTTTTCAATATGTAACTGGAAGGATGTTAGCTTACTTTCAAAAGTACATTTTCGCCTTGAAAAGCAGGAGATAACTCTTAAGAAATAAGATGCCAAACTGGTAGTAAAAAACAAGGATTCCAGCAGTCATTCGTGCTAAAGGTGGACAAACTGGAAATTGACTCTTTGATGATACAGTATCAATCTTTTGATGAGTGCGATTTGACAATTAATTAAAAGTTTCGAGCTTCAGGTGACCATACTTTTCAGATACCATGTTTATGTATTAAAGCCATCTTTTTTGCCAGGTTGTTTTATGTACATACAAAATGTCTTTTTGTTAGTTACAAACATGTTAAATTGTGCTTAACAGTGCACATTTTAGTTTGCAAAAAATTTAAAAAATCATGGGGGTGCTTAATTTTTTTTCCAGGTGCATATTGAGGACCATGTGAGTGAATTGAGCTCCTGAAAGAATCTTTCTAATGTTAATTGCAAAACGGTCTATGCAATAATAGCTATAGTCATTCTTTGTGAATATGTTGTTCAATAATTTGTTCAAGATTGGAACAAGCACATGGCTCAATGTTTCTACCAGGCAAATCAAGTGGATTTTACTCTATAAGCATGTTGGAAGGTTATGCTTTAAAAAACAGTTAGACTGAAAAACAATCTAATTTTTTTCACAAACTGTGACAATGACCTTTGACCTAAAGACCAATAGGTTTTTTCCTTATATCAAACTTGAGTTTTTAAGAAAACCTATAAAGGCACTTAAACTTAAGCATGTATGCCTTTTCTTACTGGACAAGCTTTATTGTGTGTTAAGTTTAATTAAGTCTATCAAGGGATCCAAAGTTATGCTTCTGAATCCAATTTCACAAAAAGTTTTATGAAGCATGTCTTTGAACTTTGGATACCTCTTATCTTGGAGCTGCAATGTATGTAAGGGTCATGAAATTCAAACAAGGTGTTAAAAAAATATCCTGAAAACCAACCTAAAGACAGCTGAAGCACCTTTATCACACAAAGATGAGGAAACAAAAACAAATAGCAGACTCATTATTATTCATTTTATTATGTCATTTGAATAAATATCATAATAATAACAATTAAAAAATAAAACAATATTTACAAATAAGTTAGCACTTGTTGGCACTATTACATGTTAAGAACTATTGATTAGAATCTATTGGTTTATAAATACACAAATTAAAAGTCACATGATAAAATATCAGCTGTCCACATGTCTCCAAAATGGCCTTCCTCCTTTTCTGCTTCCGTTTTTCCATGGTAACTGGTAAGAGAACGAAGCTTGTCCTGTAAAATAAAGTTGATCATATTAAGAACAATGCTTTTTGAAATAAAACAAGTCTGAATTAAAATATTTTCAATAATCATAACATTTGTCAATTCAAAATACATTTATTTGGCATTTTTAATTGTGTGGCTAATGTGCTTCTCAAGAGCGGAGCAAACTTTGTTGTAGTTTGCTTACAAGATCATGCTGTTATCGATTGCAATGTATTTGCTCTGAAAAATGCACCATTTACATTGTACACAGAAATCGCTCTTTGTGTTTGTTGCTGTGCTATTATGCCTGCAGTTTTCTATGCAAATAAAGAAAATATGCTGCTTACGACAGTGTGCATACCTAACCAATAAATCAAAAAATGCCTACCTCTAGAACGTGACAGGATTTCCCATGTCTAGTCCACCCATGTGAACAGCTTGGAAGTAATCAGGCTGGATTCCCTGTGTAGTAATACTGGATCACAACCATATCACAGAGGTTAAAATGTTAAAATCAGCTTAGTACTCCTGGAAGGTGGGGAACTGTCCTTGGCCACTGGAAGTACTGGACGTCCGAGACAAAGGTCCCTCTGTAGACAGGGAGGCTAGGCTGAGAATCTGGGAAACACTGGGGTAGGAGGACAGACTCTGGACAGTCACTTTAAAAGCTGCAATGAAAATAAAACAACAATAAATATAAAGTATAAATCTTCTTAACATTTTAATCTTATATGTTAAGCTTATTCATGCTTTGATATTTGTGCAAGTTCTCAAGTTTACATGAATCAGTTATAAATTTTCTTAGACCATTCAAATTTTATTCATTTATACATCATCTTTTCTCAATATTTAGACAATAATATCTCACTTATTTCATTATAGGCTTTACATTTTTAAACTTTACTTTGGAATATTTTTTTCTGTAAATAAAAACAGTCTTAAACATGTCAGATACTTGAGTAATTTCAAGGTAACTTACTGTCCATGGTAGCTGACAGACTGGTTTCCTTTATACTGGTGAGGATCTGCTGGAGTAGGTGGTACACCCGGACAACATGCTGGACGGGGAGGTAGATAAAACTGCTGATAGATGGCTCTGTACCCTCTACTGAGGAACCCTGGGAAAAAGAAATAAAATTAATTAAATAATGAAAAAGATCGTTGATTCTTTTTTGGGGGGGGAATTAAGATATTAAGTAATGATTAAAGAAAAAACAGCTGTTGTTTTTTTGTATTTTTTATTTTTTGTAATCTGAATATTTTAGCTTTTTCTTGACTTTTCTGAAGTTACTGCAAACTGGTATTTTTCTTTTTTTACAAGTGAAGTTTTCCCTTTTAAATAAATAAAATACTAAAATATAACTCTAAACTCAAATATGTCAAAGCATATTAACTTTTCAAATAATTAATAATTAAGTTGAAAACTTACCCTGATGAACTTGATGAAATCGTCAGAACTACTGAGGTCAGACAGGACTTTGTTGGCTGTGGTGATCCCCTTGGCATACAGGTCATAGGCTTGGCACAGCATGGCAATCTGAAAGTAGGAAATATCACATGAAAATAAACATAAATACAAAATATGCAAGTTTATGGACAAATGCAGAGTTTTTGTAGATCTCAATTAGCTGCACATTTAAACAAGCAAGACCTTTTCGCTATCTTCTATCATTCACAATCTACCAGGCTAAAACCGCCATTTTTGGCGTTTGAGGGGCCATAACCCCTATTAGAGGTCATCTGACAATTTTTACCTATTGGACAATTTTGTAGATCTCAATTAACTGCACATTTAAACAATCAAAACCTTTTCGCTTTCTTCTATCATTCACAATCTACAAGGCTAAAACTGTCATTTTTGGCGTTTAAGGGGCCATAACCCCTATTAGAGGTCATCTGACAATTTTGACCTAATGGACAATTTTGTAGATCTCAATTAGCTGAACATATCAGCAAGCAAAACCTTTTCTTGATCTTAACTGTCGTTCATTATCTATGAGGCAAAAAACACTAGTTTTGGCTTTTAAGGGGTCATGACTCCTATAATGGGGTCATCTGAAAATTTCGACCTAACGGATATTTTGTAAAGCTCAATTAACTGAACACATAAGCAAGCAAAACTTTTCCCTTTCTTCTATTCTTCGCAATCTATAAGGCTTAAACCACTATTTTTGGCATTTAAGGGGCCATAACCCCTATAAGGGGTCATCTGACCCTATGGACAATGTTGTAGAGCTCACTTAGCTAAATAATATGCAATTGAAATAACTTTAATATCTTATATAAGTTCTTGAGATATGTGACAAAAAAGTGCAAAACACAGAAACAATCAAGAAAAGGGACAATAACTCCCACATGGTTTGTTGGAATTTCTTCAAAATTTCAGATTAAGTAGATCTTGAGGTGCTGATCACTTTTACCCTATGCAAGAATTTTTGAATCTTAAAAAAAAATGCGTTTTTTATCACTCTGAATGAAAATAATGCAGATAGAGATAAATTGATGCCTGTTTTAACCTTTGTCCCTTTAAGCTCTACAATAGTTTAGCTCTAAGAAGATATCAGCATGTAAACATCTCAAAAAAGGTTAAGCTCCCCTAGACTTTTTGTGATTTTCGATAATTTGAAATAATTTCTAAATTTCATGAGTTTGGTCAGTTTTAATTTTTCAATATGTAACTGGAAGGATGTTAGCTTACTTTCAAAAGTACATTTTCGCCTTGAAAAGCAGGAGATAACTCTTAAGAAATAAGATGCCAAACTGGTAGTAAAAAACAAGGATTCCAGCAGTCATTCGTGCTAAAGGTGGACAAACTGGAAATTGACTCTTTGATGATACAGTATCAATCTTTTGATGAGTGCGATTTGACAATTAATTAAAAGTTTCGAGCTTCAGGTGACCATACTTTTCAGATACCATGTTTATGTATTAAAGCCATCTTTTTTGCCAGGTTGTTTTATGTACATACAAAATGTCTTTTTGTTAGTTACAAACATGTTAAATTGTGCTTAACAGTGCACATTTTAGTTTGCAAAAAATTTAAAAAATCATGGGGGTGCTTAATTTTTTTTCCAGGTGCATATTGAGGACCATGTGAGTGAATTGAGCTCCTGAAAGAATCTTTCTAATGTTAATTGCAAAACGGTCTATGCAATAATAGCTATAGTCATTCTTTGTGAATATGTTGTTCAATAATTTGTTCAAGATTGGAACAAGCACATGGCTCAATGTTTCTACCAGGCAAATCAAGTGGATTTTACTCTATAAGCATGTTGGAAGGTTATGCTTTAAAAAACAGTTAGACTGAAAAACAATCTAATTTTTTTCACAAACTGTGACAATGACCTTTGACCTAAAGACCAATAGGTTTTTTCCTTATATCAAACTTGAGTTTTTAAGAAAACCTATAAAGGCACTTAAACTTAAGCATGTATGCCTTTTCTTACTGGACAAGCTTTATTGTGTGTTAAGTTTAATTAAGTCTATCAAGGGATCCAAAGTTATGCTTCTGAATCCAATTTCACAAAAAGTTTTATGAAGCATGTCTTTGAACTTTGGATACCTCTTATCTTGGAGCTGCAATGTATGTAAGGGTCATGAAATTCAAACAAGGTGTTAAAAAAATATCCTGAAAACCAACCTAAAGACAGCTGAAGCACCTTTATCACACAAAGATGAGGAAACAAAAACAAATAGCAGACTCATTATTATTCATTTTATTATGTCATTTGAATAAATATCATAATAATAACAATTAAAAAATAAAACAATATTTACAAATAAGTTAGCACTTGTTGGCACTATTACATGTTAAGAACTATTGATTAGAATCTATTGGTTTATAAATACACAAATTAAAAGTCACATGATAAAATATCAGCTGTCCACATGTCTCCAAAATGGCCTTCCTCCTTTTCTGCTTCCGTTTTTCCATGGTAACTGGTAAGAGAACGAAGCTTGTCCTGTAAAATAAAGTTGATCATATTAAGAACAATGCTTTTTGAAATAAAACAAGTCTGAATTAAAATATTTTCAATAATCATAACATTTGTCAATTCAAAATACATTTATTTGGCATTTTTAATTGTGTGGCTAATGTGCTTCTCAAGAGCGGAGCAAACTTTGTTGTAGTTTGCTTACAAGATCAAGCTGTTATCGATTGCAATGTATTTGCTCTGAAAAATGCACCATTTACATTGTACACAGAAATCGCTCTTTGTGTTTGTTGCTGTGCTATTATGCCTGCAGTTTTCTATGCAAATAAAGAAAATATGCTGCTTACGACAGTGTGCATACCTAACCAATAAATCAAAAAATGCCTACCTCTAGAACGTGACAGGATTTCCCATGTCTAGTCCACCCATGTGAACAGCTTGGAAGTAATCAGGCTGGATTCCCTGTGTAGTAATACTGGATCACAACCATATCACAGAGGTTAAAATGTTAAAATCAGCTTAGTACTCCTGGAAGGTGGGGAACTGTCCTTGGCCACTGGAAGTACTGGACGTCCGAGACAAAGGTCCCTCTGTAGACAGGGAGGCTAGGCTGAGAATCTGGGAAACACTGGGGTAGGAGGACAGACTCTGGACAGTCACTTTAAAAGCTGCAATGAAAATAAAACAACAATAAATATAAAGTATAAATCTTCTTAACATTTTAATCTTATATGTTAAGCTTATTCATGCTTTGATATTTGTGCAAGTTCTCAAGTTTACATGAATCAGTTATAAATTTTCTTAGACCATTCAAATTTTATTCATTTATACATCATCTTTTCTCAATATTTAGACAATAATATCTCACTTATTTCATTATAGGCTTTACATTTTTAAACTTTACTTTGGAATATTTTTTTCTGTAAATAAAAACAGTCTTAAACATGTCAGATACTTGAGTAATTTCAAGGTAACTTACTGTCCATGGTAGCTGACAGACTGGTTTCCTTTATACTGGTGAGGATCTGCTGGAGTAGGTGGTACACCCGGACAACATGCTGGACGGGGAGGTAGATAAAACTGCTGATAGATGGCTCTGTACCCTCTACTGAGGAACCCTGGGAAAAAGAAATAAAATTAATTAAATAATGAAAAAGATCGTTGATTCTTTTTTGGGGGGGGAATTAAGATATTAAGTAATGATTAAAGAAAAAACAGCTGTTGTTTTTTTGTATTTTTTATTTTTTGTAATCTGAATATTTTAGCTTTTTCTTGACTTTTCTGAAGTTACTGCAAACTGGTATTTTTCTTTTTTTACAAGTGAAGTTTTCCCTTTTAAATAAATAAAATACTAAAATATAACTCTAAACTCAAATATGTCAAAGCATATTAACTTTTCAAATAATTAATAATTAAGTTGAAAACTTACCCTGATGAACTTGATGAAATCGTCAGAACTACTGAGGTCAGACAGGACTTTGTTGGCTGTGGTGATCCCCTTGGCATACAGGTCATAGGCTTGGCACAGCATGGCAATCTGAAAGTAGGAAATATCACATGAAAATAAACATAAATACAAAATATGCAAGTTTATGGACAAATGCAGAGTTTTAGCTATTATTTTACATTTGATGCATTTCTTATTTGAAGTTTGTTTGCATTAATAAATTTCATATTATATATTAAAAAAAAAAAAAACAGATACATTTTGTTACTTCATTCATTATCCTATTTAATGAATCATCAACATTTTTTTTTCTTATACTTTACAGCTTCCATTGTAAAAAAAGGCATATCTACAGGTAGTTTGTTGTATTAATTTATACATACCTTAGACTGGTAGATCTTGCCGATGTGTTGGGCTGTGTCTGCTGCTGTGGAGGATGAGCTTGAGTCAGAGTCTGACGATGATGACTCAGAGGTAGGTACGTTGTTCTGGATCTGTTTGACTAGGAACTGGGAGATCATGACCAACTGAAAATAAAGAAAAACATATTTAAATCTTATGAAATTGACAAATAATCAATTATTATGAATACTGTTACATTAATAAATGAAGTGATTCTGTCAAGATATATATAAGATTTGTTAAAATGCAAATCACTTTTTAGTAACTTTTAAAGTCATTTTACAATAAGGCATTTTATTTTTCAAATCTTGCATTTTTTTATAAATCACTTGTGATATCAATTTTAGTGTGTGTGTTTTTTTTTTCGTCAGAATGTAAAATCTAAAACATTAAAATTTCGATTGCTCTATAAAACATACCTTCTCAATGTTCTGGAAGAGTGTCAGGTGCTGCTGGGTGGACAGGATGCTGTGTCGTAGAGGTCGTGAGTACTTCTGCATACCAGCGTGCATCACGTTGATGAAGTTGGACTCTTCTGTCAGCAACTGGTTGATGAGCTTGGATACTCGTCTCTCGGACATGGAAGCCTGAAAATACAGAAAAAAAGTTTATAAAAAGACATATGAATACACAAATTTATAGAAACAGATAAAAAAGGAACAAAGTTTGATACCGAGTCTTTTGATGACCAACAATTTTCAATTTATTGTACATGCACTGCTCATAAGTTGATAATTTGTTGTTTATACCTACACTGGTCATTATTTCATAATTCATTATGACAATGTCCTTTTTTCAAATGTTGTTTGTCACATCATATTATAATCTATTAGTTTGTTAATTGTGTTGTTTTTATTTTTTTATTTTAATGATAACACCAACAAAGCTCAAAACTTATCATACCTGAGAGTTGTCTTTCTTTGGTGTACTGGTGTGGTTGCTGGGCCAGGAGTAGATACCCTCGTCTGTGTCGGACAGGTCTGACTCTGAGGTGTAACCTTTGTCGTGACTGGGGCGGATGTCCATGGGGTCAAGGAGTAGTGTAGGCTCTGTCTGCCACAGCGACCTCTGGAGGAAGGAGAATGATGTAGCACGCTGGATGTCAAGGATAAGGGTCTGACCACCATTCCTGAAAGTAAACAAAAAGACATGTTTTAAAGTAATGCAATATTTAATGAACACATTCACAATGAATTTGAAGCACATTTATAGCTTAATATCTTAAATGCATTATCATGGTTTATTTTTTACAATCATGGAATATTTTCAGTATTACTTATATTTATAAAAGTATTAAATTCTTGAAAAACAATTGATGTGAAATGTTTCAATTACTTTCTGCAACTTTTCATATACATGTAGTAATATCGCTTAACATAAAGCACCTTCTCCACACAGAATATGCCTTTTTTTATTTTTCAATAGATAATTTGATTTATTTTTAGGTCTTTTTTAACAGTTTAATTATTTTTCATAAATAGCTATAAACATACACAAAATCTAATTCAAATACAACATACTTGACAATCTTGGCAACACTGGAGGAGTGTGACCTGGACACGTTGTGACCGTTGACAGCAATGACGTGGTCCCCTGGGCATAGACCTGCTACAGAAGCTGGAGAAGACTTGTCCACTTTGCCGATCTTGACTGGGTTGGAGTCCACCACTGTGAAACCAAAACCTTTACTACCACGAGAAAGACTGACCTAAAAAATAGAAGAAATATATAAGTTACAATAATCATAAAATACACAAAAAATAACTTATAATACAATCACTTATCATCGATTTAAATTCAACATACACATATTATGATGAAACATGTAATACAGATTCAACTTGTTTCTTACTTCATTGACCCTTATGGATACTAAAAAGATTGAAATATTGAAAGAAAAGTTTAAAATATATAGTTATTATATGCAAACATGAATTACAGTATGCTATTATTCATCAATTAAGGTTGCAAAGTTATATATGTTAGATATGCATAGGTAATTTATTTTTTCAACATCTTTGTTAAGACATTTTTCAATGTTTTGTTTTATGTTAGCAATGTACATTTATTTTTGTTTGGTGTGCAGGGAGTTTGATACTACTATTTTATATTTTTGAAGACCATTTTCTCTTGAAAATAAAACTTTATAAAACTTACTGTAAGTGTGTCTGGATCTACAATCTTGTCTGAGGAGGCGGCTTTCTTGTAGGGGGTCATCCTGGCTTTGGTAGAGACACGGAGATGCTTGTGTTGACTGATCTCCTCTGTAAGAAAGTGGTACCAACCCATGACATCCTGTAAAAATAAATAAATAATTTAAAATAAAACAAATGAATGAACTGATTTCTAATGTATTGATAGTAATTGAATGACATAAACAAAACACTTTTGAATCTATACCATCATGCATGCGTTCTATTGTGAATTTTCAAAATTAATACAGCTGATTAATGTAATTTGTGTCATGTACACTTATTCCACACCTTATTACCTTCGATTCAATTAACAAAATTTCACTTTTACCAAACCCAAACATAAATCTTTTAAAATAATTAAAACATATTACATGTATTTTTTTTGTGTGCAATAAATCAGAGAAGGGCTTGATCAAATTTGTACTGTATTTTGATTGTTTGACAGTTGTTTTACCACAGTAACTTGTAAGACATAACAAAAATTGGGTACATATATCACCCATTTATATGTGACAGTAAATGAAATGTCTCTGACAAAAATTACATGACAACTAACAGATCTAACCAAATAGTAATCATAGTTTCTGATTTATGCACAAATGCTCATTTAAAGAAATTTTGACACAATACAAATAAGGACTTAGATTTATGCAAGATGTATATCATAAGGTTTGGTAAAGACAAGATTATTATAAATAGCTTAGACATCCTAATAAACATTGTCAAAATAATTCTTTATAATATTTTGACAAAGGCTAGTCAGTTGATTTTTTACAATTGATTCATCAAACTCGAACTTCAATTACACCATGTAAAATTAAATTAAGATGCTACTTAATTATTAATGACCTACCTTTTTAGGATTGAGCACATGTTGAACACCAAATGACATGCCACCAAGGAACTCGCACATACTGAAAAAGAACAAACATTATAAGAATACAATTCTAAAAGGAGATATCCATTAGTACAACTTCATTTATTTAACAATCACAGGTGCTAAATGTATTTTAAATTAATTTTTAATTTCTTCATGTTTTTGTTCAGAGACAAATTGCTTAATTTGTACTACTTTTAAGAGATTGAATTACAATGCAATGAACTGTCATGTAATGATAGAATGGGTTTTAAGTAAATGTCTGCTTTTACCAATTGCTATTGCTTTTCCTACATTACACACCTGTTGTGCTTCTAAACAAATACAACTGAGTAAACTACAAAATCTGAAATTGCCTTAAAATTTTAAATATCTAGGAAGAAATAGTTTACTTTTTGGGACATTTCATCTTTTGTTCGAACATTGAAAAAATACAATATCTCCTGATTTATTCATTTCTTTTTTACACCAAAAATATAATTATATCCGTTTCCAACCAAGATAATTTTACAATCAACAAAATCAGTTATAAAATTGTCAAGGAGAAATATGATATTGTTAACAAAAATAAAAAATATTTTGACATTCTATCATGCAAAGTAACAGTAAATCTTTATCAGTGAAACCTAAAGCCATTCAAATCAGTCCTACCTTGTAGAATAATCCATCTTAACCAAACTGAGACCTCCACAGGAGCTACCTTCAGTTTTAACCTTATTTCTCTGTTTTTACTAAATTTCTCAATTTTATAATTAAGATTCTCAAATTAGTAGCTGAGCTTGGGACTCAAATGGAGAAAATATTATCTTGTAAAATCAAATTTAAAAAGAGTGATCTTTGAACAATGGAATTAATTTAGAAATTATATTGTGCACCCAAGCTACCTTTTAACACTGTCTGTTTATTTAGTAAATCATCATTAAAGAACATCAAAGGATTTCACACCTTGATCTTCAATAGGTAAAATCAGCTGATTCAGGTGTGATAAATTAAGGTTTACTCTAGGTATTTACAGAATGGCTTTATTTTATTTGTTTGTTTTCATATTTTATGGAGTTCTAAGATAAATCCTAAAAGTGCTATCAAAATAATCTTTTGATTGGATGCATAGAAACCATTAGAAATACATTTTAATAACTATTAAGATTTTAATTTCTTTTTTGTCTTTGAAACATTACATTGACACAGCTAAAATATATTCTAATGTTGTCAGGTAATATAACATTATACATTTAAAAGAAAAAAAAGATATTGTCAAACAATGCAAATAAAATTTTTTTGAAAATTCAAATGAAAACAAAGTGAAATTTGAACCCCAAACCTGAGTAGGTTTATCGCTCTTTTATAACACAATGAAGACAGAGGTCCTATGTAAAGTTATTCAATGGAGTCTTGATCGTGGTGATAAATTAAAAGACAGCTGGCTAAGGTAAATTATAGAGGGGCAGGTGATCGATGGTGAAATTCCTATACATCATAAAAACATAATGTGACAAATTCTTATACTCATATTTTTTTGGGTAATATCTTTGTTTGATAAAATGGATTAATTTGTCACCAAGAGTAAACAATTCTAGCTGAATAATTCCTATACACGTTCTTGATGTCAAAGTTTTTAATTTATAAACCTATTTAGCAAACCATTAATTTTGGGTACTGTGACCAGAGATCGACAAAATTACTACCCTACGTTCAGGTGGTCAATATTTGGTCTGTTTGTACACCTGACATCTTGATCATACTTTGATAATTGGCAGGTATAAAATAGCCATCATTTTCTTTATATTTAAATAAATGAATGCTCTTGTGAGTTCTAACATCCTTTTATAGCCCTTATTTATTTCTCATATATTTTTTTTTTTGAATTTTGAATCTTAACATTTCATCCTTAAATAAATTAAAAGTTTTATTTGTTTTTATTTATTTGACACCTTTTTTAAAAATTTAACAATACCTTTTCTTAGGACTGTTCCAGACTGTGATATGGATTCTTTTCTTTAAATCTTCTTCTGCAATGATGCTGTAAAAACATAGAAAATATAAGTTAAAATTTCAATGATAGATAATTTAAATTATTCAAGTTCTTAAATTTTTTATAACAAATGACTGGATTGTCTTTTAAATTGAATATTATATACATATCCTTAAAACAGAAGACTAATTTTAGCACAAAAATAGTAACTTAAGGAAAATCACAATTACTTTTTGCAAAACCATGGACACAATAAAAAAACACCTCTTGCACACCGGATAGTCTAACACAAAACACAAATTTACATCCTTGTCACTTGAGGGGTAGAAAGGGTTTGTTTCTAATTCAGTTGACATGCCCCACTTAAGTGCATTTACTGAGCACATGTCATGTAGTAGGTAAATATACATAAGATGTGTACATAGATAATTATTAGGGATTAGTTTTCTTATATGAGATAAATCCCTAGATAACTGGATGGGACTTATCACAAATGAGGTACTCAGAAAAGTGTCATGTACTGTATAAAACATTGTCTTCAAGCAACTTGTTCTATTATTTTTCGAAAAATCAGTTATGAGATTAATTTTGTGATAAGTGAAGGATAATAATGATAAGATGATATTTGACACACTTTTATTGTTTTGAAGGATTTGTAAAACTTTATCTTTTAATTGAAAACTGATAATTATAATGAATTTTCAATGATTAAAATTAAATTTTCTATACACATAATTTTTTTGATTTTCTAGTGCAAAAGATCAAATATTTCATGTATATAAAAAAATAACTCAATTCAAATCATTTATTCTTCTTCATAAAACATCACTTGTAGTATTTTCTCATGCTAAATTCTAAATTTGAATACAAGAGACAACAGAGGACTAACCAAGAGTACTCTAATCAAATTTTCAAACAATTATCACATTCAAAATCTTTATAAAATTTTAATGAAGGGCTCTTGTGAAATTGTTATCCAGTATAAAAATCCAATTATGTCAAAAAGATCTGTCGAAGACGATTATAACTGTCTGTTCAAATGACCATACGTTCCTACAGGGCAGGTGATGGGGGAGTCAAGCACCTTATAAGTACAGGTGGAAGCCACTACCACCTGCCTAATACTGTCAGAATTCCTATACAATTAACATGATTAACACAGCTTAAACCATATTGTACCAATTAAGTCCTCAAATTTTGATTCATTATACTGATATTTGAAATAATTTTGATGAAAACTTGTGAAAATCGCTCCATATTTGTGTTGTTTAGATTTATCTTCGACGTGTTAAATTGGCCAATATATAACATGCATGTCAGAATTTTTACTTTGTGTTTAAAAGTATCAATTTGACAGGACAAAAACTATGGACAGCCTATTTTATGTATAACAGGACAGAAATAACACTGGCTTAACATATTAAAGTAAATCTAAGTTTTTGAATAAAAAGCACAGATTTCAAAACATGTTTTAATATGCTGTAAACTGGCATTTTGATATTCCTATAAATTATTCATATTTATTGTTAAAGTCAATAGGTGTTCTTAAAAACCATGCAACAGATTTTCTTCAATGACTTTGTTCTCATAATATCTTAGCTTTTATTTCCATTTTTATTGTGAGAATTAAATTTTAATTTGAAGATTAGAACATTTGATTTAAATATTCAAAGGTAAAAATACAAAACAAAACAAAACATAAAAATAAAAGAGTAAGTTCAAATATTTATGTTCAACAGCTTGAAAAGACTTCTTAAAATTAATTCCTTTTCTCTTAGAATTTTCCCATAGAGATACCTAGGTTAGATGAAAATTTTCCCATGAAATTTTAATTATTACTAAAAACAAATAAGATTATCTGTTTAAGAAAACTTCAGTAAATAAATCTGGTATTTGGGATTGCTTTCTTATCCTAAGATAATAAATTATTCATATCTCATATAATCTGATAATTGGAGAGATTTATTGGTAAATTTTCTGATATTTTTATTAGTTATTAATTTTATTTTCATTTAGTCTGTAATTAAAATGGAATAACCTTCACAGTCTATGTCAAATATTTAGCCCAATGTTGTCCCATCCCATATGTCTAAACATTGAATTATCATTAACATAGTAACTTATCAAGGCTTATCTGACTATCAGGAAAATTTTGAAAATTGAAACAACTTGGATAAACTAATTTAGATAAAAGTCTGTCACTGAAAAAGGAATGGATCCCAAACTTGTCTTGCTTTTGTTTCAAAGACTCAGATAATTGCAAGGGCAATTGCAAGAAAAAATTAAGCAGGTTTTTTGCACTAATAATTCACAAAACAAAAACTTATTTATTGTTCATAACTATTTAGGATATAATTGAATAAGGATGGAAAGGTACTAAAACAAACTTATTTTCATGAGCAATGAATTTTCACTGATTTGGGGAGCGACAAAATTTGGCAAAAATAACTCTTTGCATAAAAAAATTGCAAGAAAAAATTAAGCAGGTTTTTTGCACTAACAATTCACATAACAAAAATTCATAACTATTTGGAATGAAATTGAATAAGGATGGAAAGGTACTAAAACAAACTTATTTTCATGAGCAATGATTTGCACTGATTTGGCGAGCGACAAAATTTGGCAAAAATAACTCTTTGCGTAAAAAAAGGCTTAAAAAATGTAAAACAAAGTTACTTACAATGAGAATCTGTGATCATAGAGAGGGTTACTGGAGTCTGACACGATGGAGGTCTTACTGGTACCCTGCTTACTCTCACCATCAGGAATAATGGCAACCTAAAATACACAAAAACTCAAATTAAAGATCGATATCAAACATAGGGCAAAAATCTTAATTCTTTATGACTTTCAATCTAACATATATTTTCCAAGTATGTCACTTGATATTAAATATCTTAACAAAATTTTTCTGTTAAATCCCCTTCTGTATGTTTTTACTGGCTGATATTTACAAAGAGCTGTCTGTCCAAACTATGGTTAGATGTGGCTTCATCTTCTTTATAACAAACATAACCTAAAGATGAGCTGTCTCCACAAAAAAGTGCTTTATCATATGTATTTAAGATATAAAATTACTTACCTTGACAAAAGTATCACTGATGGGCTTCTCTCTAGTAGACAACTGTCGACCTTGGATTACTTAAAATAGAAAAGAAAGTTTATTTATAACTTGGATAGCTTAAAATAGCATTTAATAAAGATCAAATTTCAAAACTTATAAAAAAGCATAATATCTTTGTAAGTTATAAGAATATTTGTCACACAATAAAATTACATTGATCTTTAGCCCTCCTCTGGTTACTTTGAGGGAAACTGACACAGCCAAACAAAGGTTTTAATTTATTTGAAAATTTATTTATAAAGTTTGACTTATTAATTATGGATAAGGTGTGAATAGTGCTTATGAATTAATAAGAATCTGACACCTTTTGCTTACAAAAGGTGACAAATTTAAATCAGTATTAATTATATTAATCAAATAAACTTAATTATTTAGAATAATTTATGCACCATGGGCAGCAGATGAGAATAGTTCACTAATTAAAAATTGAATTTTGACATTTCTCACAAGTTTTTATACCTGCCTATGGAATATATTTATATGTTTCTTTACAATGCTACAGTATAATGTTTCTCATTATTTGAAAATTAATATGATATCGTGCAAGTATTAGACAAACTATGTAAATGCAACAAAAACTTAGTACTTTTCACTTTCCTTTTTCATGCAAAAAGCAGATTATTAAGCTTTGAATTAACATCTTAAGCTTTCTAAATACAAACTTACCATGAACCTCTAAAACACCCTGATATATACTGGCTGCAATCTTCAACTGACCTACAAAAGGAAAAAACAGAAATTATTAAAAAAAAAACACAGGTTCATTTTTATGATACACCAGGATAAATATGTACATTACACTTTATTATGGCATTTTAAAGAATATTTTGTTCTTAGTTTCTTGGTGTTTTTTATTCTTAGAGTAAATTTAAGAAATAAAATATTACTGATTAAAATAAAAATATGTAAAATATTAACTTTTAACAATTAAAACAATATATACCTCTGCTATAGTATGACTCAGTACAATTTAAAACCATGATGATAATGATGATGAATAAACAGGTAAAATCCAACACATAACACAATAAGAAAATATAAGAAATGAGATGTTGCAACTTTGAAACTTTGACAGAAAATGAACTTCAGATATTAATTTTTACATCATAATATTTTTTGTCAATTAAGTGCTACCTGCTGTATGGGGCGATCTGATTGGTCAGTAGCCTAATTAGTTGTTTTGACAGATGATTACCTGATTAACCTTAAGTAGGTGGAAGTACCTTGCAATATACATAAGTGTCTAAATAGGTAATTTTCAGGTGTGAAACCATGCAAATACAAATCAAGTAGCAGTAACTTGACACTTTGTTTTGACAGAAATTTCCTCTTTCAAAGAAAAACAAACAATTAAACAAATAATTCTTGGGTAATAAAAAATTGACAGGTAGCTTAAGAAATAGGTGAGAGAAAGATGAAATTGTTTGTTTTAGACAGATTTATGGTGTTAAAGCTTATAACAAGTAGCATTTGTATATCCTAGACTTTTAGTCTGAGTCCTGTTTCTAATACCTTAGTTCCTCAATAAATGTCAAAAACCTAGAAATATTAGTTCCAAGCTTATATTGAGCAAAACTTTATAAAAACTATTAATAATTAAACACCTCTTATACAATTCTACTAAATTAATAAGCAGAATAGAACAAAAATTCAATTTATCACACAAGTAATACATATTTCAAAATTTTACCAAAAAGATTTTTATTTGTGCTCCAATAAATGAATTTTCAACATCAATTCTATGGACAACTAAAACTATCAGAAAAGAACATCACTTAGTACATGCAGTATACTGGAGATATGACAAACTTAACTGTATAGCCTTGTTTAAATTCGCTATATATAACTTTTACTTACAACAGTACTTTTAGTTTCAAGGGTTTTTTTTCAAGGACACTAGTACAAATTGTCAGGGAATTAGTTGTATACTTCTAGTGCTATTAGAGTTATAGGACTATCACAAAATCAAAAAAATAAGAATAGGGAAATACACAAAGAAAATGGTCCAGGCCTCTGTTAAGATTGGAATTAAGGGCTAAACTAGGGTTGGCTTTAGTTTTTTTTTTTGGTAGTACTGGGCCATAGATCAGTATTCTCTTATTCAAGTCTATGAGAAGACTAAACACTATGAAAAGGGAGTAATTCTGATAAGTACCATTTTGAAAGATGACATTGCAACATGTCCAAGAAAATTGGCCAATCTGATATTCTCATTACCCTTGTCACCTTGTTCATGCTTAGTTACCACAATATGGAGTGATACATGCCAATCACTAAATTAACAAGATAAAAATCTCCCTCTAAAGAGCCGTCATGTATAAACAATTTAGAAACCACCAGGGAAACATCAACAGGGTTGTAAATATTGAATCTGAACCAAAAACATGCAGCAAGCCAGACCAATTAGACTAACAATTGATCTATTTTGCATGAAAATAAATCACACATTCTTCATGGGTGCCACTTACAGCTTCCATAAACAACTTAGACCCTACTTAGTGATGTAAGAGTAGAAGTTTTGAATAGAAATTCAAACATGCTAATTTTATCAGCATCTTTGGAATTGTCTAATTAAAGAAATTGAGGACATTAAGAACAGGATGTGGATTTCACAGTTGTAGGTCTGGGGAAAATTGGAGTGTCAGCCATAAAGCCCTCCATTGTTTAATACGATTTGTCTGATTACTAAAAGCATTAAAGCTGAAAGGGTCACAGTGTTTCTCTGTGGTAGTCCACAGTGAGACACTATTAAATTCCAGTTAATTTCCACTGTGCAATATTTATTCAGACAAATAGAAGTCATAAATTTATGATTCTTTTATTGGCATATATCATTAATTTTATGAAATTTTATGGAGACCAGAAGAGATTTTCTGTCATTATGCAATAAAAATTATGAGTTCCTAACTGATTAAGAGTTACAATAGACCATAAATCCACACTATTATGATATTGATAAGAAACTATTCAATAACTATACAGATCTTCATTATGTAATATTTATTGCCAATTTTAAATAACATTTCACCCTATTTTCCTCTTTCAAGTTTCATTGTTGCTCATTTTAATTTTGTTAACTTACTATAAGATCTTTTAAACTATGGAAGTAAGATTGCATATATTACTTCAATAAATGTTTTATAATTTGACCCAAAATGTTTGTACTTATATTCTTGTTTCAAATTTTTGGTTGAAAATTTTAAACTTAGATGCTTCTAATTATCAATTATAGACTAGCAAAAACATAGAAACCCAATGGTCTTTTTAAAAATTACAAAATTTTTGTAAACATGCAGTATTATAAAGTTTAAGATTAACATCCCATTAAACAGACTTTTCAATTGCCTCTATATGCCATGTATGCCTTAATCTGACTACTTAATAGAAGAAACAAAATGTTGGAGAAAAAAATCTGAATATGACAAATTGGGACGGAAAGATCAAACATTTTATTGACAGCTGATCCAAAAAAGGTGTCAAAATAATGCTTTAAAAATCTTTTAATTTAAACATCTGCTTATAGGTATCAATGATAACAAAAGCTCCTGTCAGTCTTCAAACTGATAATCATAACTGTACTATAGGCGGGGATGATCAGAGGGGCTCATTATACATTCAAAACTAGGTGTCTAAAGCTGTCATCTAGCTACTGAAAAAGTTCATTTACAAAAGAGAAATTTTGTCTAAATAGTTAATTAATAGGAAACCCTGATAGGATTAATTTCAAAGGATTTGGAAAACAAATTAAATCAACATCTTTGATACAGCAGAGGCTAAAAATTATCTGTTCCATAGGGAAAATATGTAATTATCACTTTGAAATAATATCACTTTTTTTAGATTAAAGGGTTGAGGTCTGATGAAGTTCAAATTAGAAAGTTTGAACTGTGAGCTCAAGTTGAAAGAATAAATATTTAATTTCCGATCATCCAATATTGTTGTAAATCTAATTTATTTTTGTAGAAAAAAATACCATAAAGTGTCATGTGAACATTTTCCAAATGTGTCTGATGTAATATTGTCATTGAAGACCGACCAGAGATTTTTTCAACTGTAAATGTTTGAAATTATTCCAATGTTATTTTTTATTTTATGGAAATCAAATATTTCATATGGTGGAATTATTTTCCAGACGTTATCATATTATTTAAATGAGGCATTCCAAAAGGAGAATCTATTCGCTGATATTAAAAATTAATTTTCCACTTCAAAATAGACTATAAAAAAAAAAAGTCTTATGAAGTTTTTATTTTCTCACAAATATCTCTTGACCATAAATTAAACATCACATAGAATGACCTGGGAATACCTCCACAGTGTGAAATTTGTACCTGTTTTATTTAAAATTACAAAGACAAATAGCCCTTATCCATTATTTTTGACAGACAGGTAGAAAATTGATATTAAACCATTTAATACCCATGTCAAGTGCACAGGTGAGTTAGCAAATGAGGATGAATATCATTTACTACTCCCTTGTCTATATCTAACTTGTATCTACACTGTAGGGGATGGTCTACATAGTGTAATTCACAGCTCTTGTCAAAAAACAATATATAAATGTTATTTTTAGTTTGTTTACATTTTTGGTGGTTTGTTTTGGTTAGCAAGTAAAGGTGAAACCTTAAACATGTACACATTTGTTGCATGATATGAATAGAATTATTAATGTTTATATATAAGGGAGGTTTAGGAGTAGAGCTAGGATAACTTCATGAGTCTCTAATGTTTCAATATTCAATCTAATATATGAATTGCATAATTTATAATGTGTTCACAAACGGACCGCCCTATATGGACAAGTGCATCAAAAAGGGTGTTAAACCCTAGCTAACACATACACGAAATGTTTTCATAAGAGACTATTTTCAAAGAACCTCAAATGATTGATTGAATGTTAAAGATAAAAAACAAACAAACAAAAAAACCTGAAATATATCTTTTCTTGACAATTGATAGTTTTCAAATACTTAAATTCTATAATGAGTTTTAAGTATACCTTGAGCTTTAAGATGTTTATTAGGGTCTTTTGCCATAGTTGTTGCAGGGCTAAGATATGTGTTATCTGCAGCATTTATTTTGTTGTTGAGTATAGATGTGGAGGTGAAGGGCATCCTGGGAAGCATCATCTGATCAACACAGGAAGGGGAAATAACTCTCTCAGGAGTATGCAACATGTTCTTGTTGCGTTTACATGGGGTTGGTCTGTTTTCATCTTGGTCAAGATGATGCTGTACATATTTGATCTTTTTGCAGGATCCTGCAACAATTTCTTCGTAGACATGTTCCATCCTATTCTTTCTACTGGGTTTATAAACAAGACCCACATCTGAAATTATAAAAAAAGTCGATTTTGGTTAATAACAGATAAGTGGATCATATTATTGAGATATGGAATAAGTATACATGACACAACCTACAATATAAAATGCAATTTTAAAAAATATGCCACTGAAAACAGCCAGCAACCTTCAATGTGGCCGTTAGTTACTGCAGGCTTTTTTGCAATTTGCCCTAGATTAAAAATATAATGCTAATAAATGTATGCATGTATATGTATGTTTATGCTTGTACGGATAAAATCAATTCATTTTTTCTTAAGCTGCTTTTAAAATATTTTGAGCATCAAAATAAAAATAAACTAGGTAAGGGATAATATGCCTCCCTTAAGCATACAGGATATAGAGTCCACTAGGCCTGTCATATATCTAAAGTAAACCCATTAGTTATAAATCGACCCATTACCAAATATGTTTTAGCATCTAATGATAAAAGTCATCAAATGTACTTTTTATAGTTAAAATAATAGAGGTTTCAAATCACAAGACCCATAACTTTATCTATTGAATATATCTTTAAAACAGCCAAAAGTAATCATGATAGTTTTGTTTTTAATTAGATAAGTATATCTTTTGCATGTTTTATGTTTGATTTTGCTCTAAATATACCTGACTCTTTAAACAAAAAACTTGATAGATTACACATATTTTACAAAACTGGACACATGAGCAATAGATGCATGAAGCTAAAGTCAACCAAAATCATTTACCTTAGTGAATCCCTCTTCCAACATTTTTAACTTATTGCTTAAAGTAAATATGAACAAACAACCCTAATGGTAAGAAACCCAGAAACTCACAGTTCTATTTATTTTAATTTTCAAAAACCTCATTAATAATAATGTCATGTTTGACCAAATGAGAAATAGTTTGTAAATATAATTAGACTGGTCAGTTTTTGTTCTGTCCTAGAGCACATGCATCTTAGTAATTAGTTTAAATATAATAGTCTGATTAATGAACTTTCAACTTCAAGGAAAAAATTCACTTCACTTGGGTCATTTTTCAAGTGGACCACAATTAAATAATGAAAGACCAAGGATTAAATGATGTCAGTAGGAAAATTAATGGTCCAAATGCAAAGCTTTGATTTGAAATTGATATTTGAATTTAATATAGTACAAAGCACTGTTATTTGCATGATCATCTTAAACAAATTAAGAAATTATTTGGCGTGAAATTTCTTGCATGTTCTGTTGTAGGTTTATAGTTTAAGAAAGCTGTTATTTCAAGACATAAATTTTCTCCGGAAGTCATAAAGAAAGACCTTGTTCATTTAACTACTGGTCATTAATCTCGGAACTCTTAAAATAAGACTTCAAATCCAACCCATTTAATACTTTTTTTCAAGAAGAATTACAATTGAAAACTGTAAAATATAGCTTATTATAAATGTTTTTATTACTTTTAAATTTATAGTTGGACACCATATCAAAGTTAAATCCACTTGTAAGTCATAGATTTATTCCAAACGATTTTCATATAAAATTTCTATTTCTAATCAGATTATTTGGCATAGTTTGGTTTAGAGTCCTCACTCTACATATTAAGGGAGTCTGACATTTTCAATCTTTAGAGTAGAGTGCCTCTGATGAGTCTTGCAAAGACATCAAAGCATAGCAAAATATATATGTTTTGCCGTTGAACTGTATTGTTTACAATCTTTATTTACACACAGACAGTCCTAATAAACCTTAAACAATAATGCAGTATTGGGGTAGTTTAAATAAAAATAGAACATAAACTGAACTTTCATGTTGGAATCAATGATCAATACATCTCATGATCTGAAAAAAAAAGCCTTTATGGTCAGATTGATGTGGCAAAAATATTTGATGTTTTTGTTGAATGTGAGGGCACGTAGTTTAATATTTCGACGCAGGGAATAACATGGATGACGAATAAAAAGGAACAAACTTCCTTTTCTAATATCTGTTAGCAAGCATGTCGATCTTGTTGATAAAACAGAGATCAAAGACTTTTAGGTGTTAATTTTCTTTGTAATCAATCAAGTGCACCCTTTTGCCGGAAGCAGAATGATATGAAAATCGATATCGGATAATTAATTTTCCGGGTCAAAAGAAGTTTTTTTTTTAATGTAAATAAAATCAACACTGATTTGAATATATCTTGGACATAAAATGTCTCTTAAAGTGTTCCTTTTTGTATTAAAATCCAATTTGCTATCATGTATAGTGTATTCCTTCCGCTTAATTAAGCGACTACAAGTGACCATTTCATGGGTATCTCCATATTCGCACCTAAGTAGGGGTTAACCACTTTGAAGTTCATTCAAAATTAGTTCGACAAATCCCAAAGAAAAGAGATTTCACACTTAACTCGTAGAAAATTAAACTTAATGCTTTGTAAAACCGATAAGTGTAGACTTCAAACGGGATTCGAAAAGGGGGCACAGTGTTAGACCTACATGTATGTACACGAACAATTTTCTTGACTTTGACTGAGACTTTGAATACTATTTTGCGTCAATGATCAGATTATGAAATTACCTTTTAGCACTATATTTTAAAGCAGAATTAGTTACAGAGGGTTAATATCTTGATTCATTTAGCTAAACATACTTAAATAGGGTCCCTATAATAAATAAATTTGCACCTTTCAAATATAATTAAATATCTTTATCATTTTTATAGACTACTTCTAGATATGTAACCGGGTAGATTCGATTTTCGAAATATATATTGATTTCTATTCTATCTAAATGATCTGTTACTCCTGGTCATTTTATTACCATTCATATGGTACACGACCATAAAAATCAATGAGACCGACACACGAACAGAGCGCTCTCCCAGTAAGAGGTGTCTGGCTTCTGTCTGCAACTTGACGAATGCCATGTCCATATAGCCTCAGGCCCAATGTTTTAGATGCATGCAAGATCATTTAACATGTATACATACACTTTACAAATCATACATAAACCCTTGATAATAAATTAATTATTTTTCCTATAAATTAACTGAAACTTTCTGTTAGCTTATTTCATTCTTAATAATTATAGTACAGGTCTATGTTGCAGTGGTTTAGCAAAAGTCTACAACAGACTGTAAAAGTGGAAAAAAATACTATTTTTTAAGTAATTCCTTAAACAAATAAATATTCTCAAGTTGTGATATTTACGTTAGAAAATAACGTTAGTAGTGAAAATACGAACCATGCTGCATATACTATAGGTAAAGCTTTAAGCAGCATTATTTAAAACACATATATTTATCTAAACCCCATTTTTGTGTTAAAATTGGCCCTTTCTATAAGCACTTCATAATTCTCGAGCTTAGCAAGCTTAGAAACCAACACATTTATCTATAGTATCGCTATCATTTAGTCAGATAATGTCATTTTCTTAATGTCAAACAAGGCTTTCACTTTGATAAAATAAGGATCACTTAGATAAATACACAATTGGACAAATCCGGAGACTCCCCCAAGAAAATTAAAAGTAACAATTAATTAAAATTTGGGTGACTGAAATATATCAATCTTGTTTCTTCCTGTCTCCGAAGCACGCAACAGGTCATAGAATATTTCGCAGAGGATTCTCTATATAATATGGATTTTTTTCACTGATTGGAAAAATATAACTAAAAAAACTTCAGTTGACTAAAATCTGTACGTTTGTTTTCAATGCTCTTTTTCACATTTTTAATGCAAATAAAATTAAATACCAAAACACATACCATTTTGAACCGAAACCATTTCTAAAACACATTTGGTCCACATATACACAAATATTAAGTCAAAATATCAATACAACTATATTGTCAACTTGTTTGTCACTTAGTATCATCAACCGATTTCTCCCAACATTGTCAAAAAGTCACATTCTACATATGTTTATGATTTTATAGAAATATTAATCCGATGTTAAAGTTAATCCACTAATTCGAAACAAAACATGACCATTCTGATTTACATTACAAATATCCGATCCCTACCAATACGACTCCTGTATTACAACTGACGGTGGGCGTTGTTTCGCGTTATCGGATTGACAGGCGATTTGAGTCTCTCTTCGATCGTTCGTATTTGTCGCGTCCCTTTAATACTTTATCTCTGAACAACACACCATAATAGACAGAAATGAAGCAATTGTGTGTCAAATTTTATTGAATAAGTTGAAAAGAAATTTTTAAAACTTTTAAATCTACATTTTCGCGTTTACAGCTTATTTTCCAATATTACGGTAAAAATACGTAGCAATAAAGTAATTTACGGGCACCTGCTCTGATGCCACAAAGAGAAGTATGGACCAGTAGCTTAATTCTCAAATCTGTTACATTTCTATAAATGGTATCTTCTAATATCAATCTTCACAAGTTTTGTCCGATAGAGGCACGCCAAAATAAATAAATATAAAAAAATATCAATTGCATTTTCTTTACGTGCTATTAACACACACAATTGTAGCAACTAAAATTGAAAATATGACATGCTTTAGAAAATTCATACTTTTATAAATATCTGATAAAAAAGCAATTGCATTATATTTAAAATTGTTTCAAAATATTAAGCAATCCAATTTCAACCCACTTCAAAATTTATTGCATTGTTCTAGATGCTTTCAGACTAGAAATCAACAATAAAGTAACCTTAGAGTATCATAACAATTATTACAATTATAAATATTTATATCATACATAAAGAAAATCTTACCTAAAATATATGGAAGGCAATCTTAATTAAAGGTTTCTTCAGCATCTGCAACCATTTGTTGCATAGGTACAGCAGAATTTTATTTCACAGTCCCTTCAGAAAAAAATGTGTGTTGACTCAGGAACAAAAATAAAAGCAAATGAATTTTCCGAGGTAGTTAGTTAATTTAGATAAGGTTCAAAAGATTACAAAACATGGTTAGCTAGATAAAAATCAAGTTTATTGATTAACAATAGTTTTAGTATCATTATCGTGTATCTATCGAAATTTAATTGCAGACAGGTGAAATCGAAAGAGGCCCCAGGGCCCTAAAAGAGGGGGGATGGTAGTGGCACGCTTCGTAGGTATACGAGCTGTAGCTTCCACTTGGACTTAGGGCATAATGTGTCATTTTATTATCTTAATGATTTGACACAGAAAGGGATTATTAAATTTAAACATATCTAACTAGAATCTAAATTGAATATCTGCATTTCAAAAGAAATGAATTTTTAATGGTGTCAGAAATTTGTACATGTAGTTTTATTTCGATTATCGGTTAATCAGATAAGAAAAAAGTTTTAAAATGCCATAAACCTGAACCAAACGAACTGGCTCTGGTGATCTTTTTTTAAAGTCTTTTTTGTTGTTTCAAACTATTGCTTATGAAACTCTCAGCTAGTGTGGACAATGTTTTTGTGTCATAATTTCATTATGAAATTCGTCATTTTATAGCTGGAGTGTTGGTCAAGCAGATTCATTACAAAGTTAAAAGACTAAAAGTTTCCCCATTTCTTTATTACTAAAACCATTGTCTTTTAATTGTATTACTCAGAATAATTTCGAGCACATTTGCTTAAAACTCATAAATGTGCTGATGTCTAAACTTTTTTACAATCATACACCTAGTACGCAAACCTTATGCATCTTATGAAGAAACACAGGGGATCTTGTCTTCTATAATTCTCCGTTTAATTCCAAGCAAGTAGGTGAAATGCTTATTTTGTTTAAAAGTTTTAATATTTTGACTTCCACCATTGCCTTTTGACGTAATAGTCTAAACATTGTTTCTATGTTAAGCCCTACAAATTCCACCTTCCGTTAATTTTTCAGGTAGTAATCACTTTCTAATCCTTGGCAAACCGCGAATTTAAACAACTCAAATACCTATGCAAGCAAGCTTAAGACATCACCTCAAAGTCAACAATCTGTCAAAATAAACCTAAGAGGTAAACATTTTAACAAGTGGTTGTTTTCACAAATAAGCTTTATTCCTCAGTATTACCTATATTTTGGTCCGTTATTGTCTAATTACGGAAGAGACCCTTAAAATGACAGGGTTTAGGTGATCAGACACTAAATACAAAATCTGATAATATTGTATTGCTTATGTTGCAAATTTCACAATTGAGATGATGCATGCAATACATAGACTTAAAATTAATAAATCTTAAATTAAAAAAAAAAATGTGAAAAAAGGAAAATGGAGTTTATTAATTCTACCTCTACATCGGTGGCTTGTAAAACGCATTTTTACTGTGTACTCTTTCTTCAGTTTCAGACAGCTTTATATATCAATGCATATTGTTGTATTTCAACTGCGCTACTACTTATCTGCTAAAAATAGCCAAACAGAATTAAACATTTACTCTGTAAAAGGATAATCAAAGTTTGAAGTGTTGAATGGTTTAGTGATGATTCCGTGTTATTTCAACAATTTTTAAAGTGTATGTGCTTGGACACTTTCAATTCATTGAGCCAATTATATCAAAGATGAATATTTTGATACATCAGAAATCATGGAGATACATATCCTATATGATAATTTATGCCCATAACTTGAGTTGCTGTTTTGTTCTTTATTCAATATGTTCTATATTTTCTATTCTTTTTGTCCATACTTCGACCATGGCCATGGTGGCAAGGAGAACTATACATCTGATAATATCTTCAAGCCAGACCACTGTACAAGATTTGGACCCGATATAATTAACTCGACAATCATGCAGAACCTGAACAATCAGAATTCGGATTCGTGTCAGTAATCTGACACCAGGAACAACTAAATTTCTGGTCAAACTAATACACATCTAGCTCCAAAGGGTTTTTAAGGGCGATTCCGTTATTTATTGAAATATCTTTTTTTGTATAACTTTTGTTGACCGGTCAGATTAATTGGTCGAGTGCGTATTCATTTTATGAATCTAAAATTTATGGTTAAAAAAAAAGTTTTCGATTTGTCTGTATAGTGGGTAAAAAAACCATTCAAGTTTTGATTTTCATTTGATGAATCTATAGATCGACTATTAAGTTACTTTAAAAAGAGAAGAAACATAGTCTTTGTATTATTCATGATGCCACGGGTGTGTTGTAACAAGCAGGAACTGACTATAAGAGCACTAGTCTTTGGTGAGACTTGAGTTCGCAATTCTGATTTGATTTTCAGTTCTTTTTGTTCTATATCAACAATTTTTGCCTTTGCTTTATCGAACATTCGACATGTGAATGCCACCTTCCTTGCTTTTCCTTTGCTTCGAACTGAAATAAAACAAATATTATATACATGCACATATAGTTTCGAGCGTTGCTTTTAGATTTCCTACCGAAATATTTACGAAATAACATGCATAATGAATAATTCATCAACATGTTAAGTTCTCCATCAATAAGATGTAAAAAGGTAAGATGTGTAACTAAAACAGTAACTTCAAGTGAAAATTAGAGTTTTTTCATATTTGACAGTAGTTCTGCCTTGTCATCTATATATACCAGTTGCTCCATGAAGCTACAGTCTAGAGGCCAAACAAGACCGCAAGTGCCATTGTTATTTTGTGCAAATAAACACACTTCATCCATTGTTTGGATATAATCCCCTCTTTATTAGAAATTTCTTTCAAACAATGAATGTAGAATATCTACAATTACGCTGTTCAAATATAATTTTCTCTGTAATATTGACAGATTAAGTCACAGATTTACAAACAGTCGTGACAAAGTAAGAAAAATAATAAACAATCAACATACACACAAACAACCAAATATTGACATAACAAACAATAATATATAATTAAAAGTATTTAACAAGTAGATATAACGAACTTTTTACGAGGTTATAGATTATTCAAAGATAAAAGACGAGTCGATTACATGCAAACTGAAAAATACTGTAAACGTAGTAATGTTTCACGATGTACTAATTTTCGCTATATTCGCGGTCAATGAAAATCCGTGAAATAAGGTACACTCGAATATGCTTTTATTATATGTAAATCAAATAATTCAATAATTCAAAACCGTTAAATATAATGTCCCTAAAATAAGACAGTTGAATGGAATGCGCAAAAATTAGCAACTGCGAAATTTAAACGTTTACAGTAGACAATGCATGTTTTGACTTTGTCTCTTGCTTACGTAAGTTTTTTTTTTCGTATCGACATATTTTGACTTTTCCTTTCTAGGACTGTTGACATTCAAATGCACAGTTGTTAACTGTTTGCTTCTTGCATATGTTGCTATGCAATCCAAATGATGATGCTTTGTTTAAAAGTCCCGTGCGGGGCCAGAGTGGCGAATAGGCCCGCAGCAGAACCTAGCTTGTCGTAAGAGGCGACTAACAGAACTTGGGATTCTGACGTCGGGTCAGTGCTCAGCCCACAGAGCGATCAAGTATGTACCCTAGGTGGTTGAATAGGGTGGTCCTCGTCCGCGGGGGTTGTCAGGTCTATAATACGGAAACCCTGACCGCCGACCATAGTGGGCCAACGTGTGTGGAGAGTGCCACGCTTCATGCACGTAAAAGACACGACCCTTTGTGGACCGCCAAGAAGTGCACCACATAGGCTAAATTTTTTGCCCCTACCCACCTCTCCCCTCCCCCTACCCCATATTTCATTTATCATCATCATTCCATGTTCATTTTATCACCCTTTTCATGTTCATCGCCTGTAAATAACCTAAAGCGTTGCACGGGCGTAAAACATCAACTCACGCACTCACTCACTTTGTCTAAAAGTGAAAAACCATATATATGCATACACACACAGCGCCTTTGAAATTTGTTTGATACCGAAGAATTTCAAAATTAAATGATTGACCTTTATAAGAACAAAGGATAACGTGTCAGATTTGTTCCAAACAAGCTATTGTGATTTCAATTTCGATATATATAGGTCTTAGATATTCAAAATAAAGAAATGTGACTAAGTTGTGTTTTCCATCTTTTAGTCTTGTTCGTTTTGCCGTGAGTCAGTATTTGTCCTCCGGCTGAATATTTTTCTTGAACAAATTTTTATTGCTTGTTTAAGACCTTTATGTCCATTAAAAAGTTATGTCCATTAAAAAGTTATAAATGTGTTAATATTACAAAATTAATCGAATTGAACTAATTATAGACCCCAGTTTAAAGGCTTAAAATCTTATAATCAGAAAATAAATCTAGAAAAATATGGTATGATGATCTATTTACGACACATAAGGTTTTTATCGAACACGTTCTAACCCCAACAACACATCTGATAAATTTACTACAATTATATATACTTTTGACATTTTTTGTTCTTTTAAGACATCGTTTAAAAAAAAAATACTAGTTGTAGCTGCCAAGAGGTTTGATAATAATGGAGTTGCACATCCCATTTCATTGTACAACTTCTATATTAAAAGCAATACTTCTCATTTGATGTTGGAAAAAAATGATATAGACGATTATTGAAAATGTGAAGCTTAATTTTGTAACTTTTCTGATGAATAAGGTTGGTGAATTAATATTTAAAAAAGACGAATAGATATTTAGTGACATTACGACGGAGGGTTTGGTGACATAAAAAGAATTGTTTATGTGTCAAGGAATGTTTGGTGACATATACAATAATGGATGTATCAAGAAAAAAGTTCGCTGACATGAGAGAGAAGGTGGTATAATGACAAGGAAATATTTTTTGGTGACATGATAAGGAACGTTTTGGTGAAAAGACAGGCACGGTTTGGTGGCATATCAAGGAAAAGTCTGTCCCATATGACCAGGAAGGTTCAGTAACAATATAACAATGGACGTTTCGTTACATATGCCAAAGATGTTTTGAGTTACCAATAGAAAGGGAGATTTGGTGAACGAAGACAAGGGAGGTTGGTAACCAATGACGATGGTGGTTTAGAGTCTAACGTAAAGTTTGGTGACTAATGATGAGCAACGACAAGAAAGGTTTTGGTGACCAATGACGCTGAGGGTGGTTATCGACAAGTGCAATTTAGTGACCAATGACGAAGGTGGTTCGGCGCCAACGACAAGGGAGGTTTAGTAACAAGTGACGAGGTTGGTTTGACGACCAACGACAATGGAAGTCTAGTGACCTATGACGAGGGTGGTTTGACGACCAACGACAAGGGAAGTGACCTATGACGAGGGTGGTTTGACGACCAACGACAAGGGAAGTCTAGTGACCAATGACAAGGATGGTTTGGTGACCAACGACAAGGGAAGTCTAGTGACCTATGACGAGGGTGGTTTGACGACCAACGACAAGGAAAGTCTAGTGACCAATGACGAGGTTGGTTTGGTGACCAACGACAAGGGAAGTCTAGTGACCTATGACGAGGGTGGTTTGACGACCAACGACAAGGAAAGTCTAGTGACCAATGACGAGGTTGGTTTGGTGACCAACGGCAAGGAAAGTCTAGTGACCAATGACGAGGGTGGTTTGGTGACCAACGACAAGGAAAGTCTAGTGACCAATGACGAGGGTGGTTTGGTGACCAACGACAAGGAAAGTCTAGTGACCAATGACGAGGTTGGTTTGACGACCAACGACAAGGGAAGTCTAGTGGCCAATGACAAGGATGGTTTGGTGACCAATGACGAGGTTGGTTTGACGACCAACGACAAAAGAGATTTAGTGACTAATGACGGGGGTGGTTTGACGACCAACGACAAGAGAGGTTTAGTAACCAATGACTAGGGAGGTTTGGTGACCTATGCCATGGAAGATGTTAAGTTGTGAAGCAAAATATCCGGTAGGAGGTTAGTGAACAAAGCAATATAATTTGATGATCTATGTAAGATAAAAAAGGTTAGTGACCGATGGCAAGGAAAGTTCGGATGATCTATGAAAATGGAGAATTAATCACCAATGCATTTCAAGATTTGGTAAAGGAGATTTGATGATCAATGATCATGTGACCGGACAGTGGAGGTGTGGTGACCAGTGACAAAAGCGGTTTGGTGGCCAATGACTCAAGGGATGAAGATTTGGTGACATGCAGAAGAAAAAAAAGAAAGAAAATAAAGATTTATCCGAAAGACGAAATGCCTTCCCTTTTTATAGATAAGTTTATTCTTATAAATGCATGGTATACACCTGTCTTGACACATTTTGGTGCAATTCCAAATTACAAGTTGCAAGCAGAATTGTTGGAATGTAGAATAATTTTCTGTGGGATTCTATAATGACAATTGATGCATCGTTGTAATTCTTTACTCTGGATTTGGCTAAAAGGAATCGCTGAAATGTCCAGTTTGAAAAATGACCCCGGTGAATCGAGGCTTGCTAATTACTTTCAACGAGGCGTCTAAAATAATAGGCTACCCTGGCCATGACGCGTGAAAACATATTTTAGCCATCATTAAAATGTGATAAATATTTCTGATAAGTAAGATTTCTGTCTTGTAGAGAGATTTTCAGTCGTTTCCCTATAATTATCAAAACTACATGTGGGTAAGGAAACTATTGTTATTTTCACTTAATCTCAAAATATGGATAAAAGGTGAAAATTGAAAATCAGATTAAAAAACTAAATTGTTGAAACCCTACAGAAGATAGAGCAAAATAACCCATAAAAGGCGTGTTTTGAATATACATTACAGCTTATCTTTAGTCCTGATAAATAGAAATGACTCTGTATGTTTAATGTACACATTGAAACATTGATGTTCATGTACAAGTCATTTTGATTACAGATAAAAATCAAAGTTCCCACGAAATTAACAAAAGATTTATACATTTTATAGCCATTATTTTCTCAAAAGAAAAGGAAAGATAAGATAAATGCAACATTTTCCAAATATGCCCCCACAAAAGTGTTCATCAATAAAGGACACACACCGTAAGTTGACAGGAGGTCTTGGCTAACTATATAAAGCGGTTTTCAACCTCTCGAGAAAAAGAAATCATCTTTAATATACTCCATTATGCAGAAATCTTTCTTTGGATCATTTTATATCCTAACAACTTGATATTTTTTTATTTGTAAAAATCAGATTTTTAAGGAAAATGCCAGGCACCATGCAAACTTCGCAAAGGAAGCGAACTCCGCCTTAGGCTTTCTCATGCGTAACCTTAACCCAAGGAGATTCTTAACTCTAAATCAGTTTCATAGTGTAACAGCATCCAACTTTCGATTTCTCCACATTTTACACTTCTATTCCACATAAACAAAATATGTGTTTTGTCTGTTTTTCTCGCGGGGGGAAACAATAAAATACAAAATAGCATCATAGACCTGTACAGTAACGTGCAAAAATTGATACAACTTAGAGGCGGACCATTTATCTTGAAAAAGGGGGACTTGGTTTTTGTTCTAGTCAGATTTCAGAGCGCGGAAAAATTATTTATTTTTCATAGGCGTCGCGACAGAATGTATATTTTTTTATTATTAGCATTATTTCATATGGCAGAAGTCGTTCTTCAGGATATTTTTTTTTATCTTACCCTCTGCTGCCAAAATATTTTTTTCAACACAAATAATTTTCAAAATATTTTTTCCAGGAAAAAAAACAAGCCACCCCCCCTTTCAAGTTAAATGGTCGGTCCCTTACGAAATTCAACCAAATTTAATATTTTTTGAAAAATTATAGCTATTTCTGAACCGATTTCAATTCATTCTTTATTTATAAAGTTGTAAGATAGGAAAATTAAAATAGATTTTTGTATTTAAACTGTGACTATTTTGAAACTATGAAACAGATATAAAAGCCCAAAATAAACAAATATTATCGCAATCAATTTACATCTTAAAAAAAATAAAAGATTAGTTCATAAATGGCTTCACAATAATTTGGTCGAAATGGTTAAAGGTAATTTTTAACAAGTTGACCATATATTGGCAAGTCACTCTATATTAGATATTCAGGTCTATGGTGGCATCTCATGCTGAATTATTTCCGGACCTTTTGGCCAAATCTATAAATTGCAAATATAGAAAGAGCGCGAGAGAGAGAGAGAGGGAGAAAGAGAGGGGGATATGACTGCATATAAACACAAATTGAACTAAGTGGACTTATCATGAGACATTTTTATAACACAGCAGAGCTGTCATTTCAATAGTTTAAAATACTTTTTTTCTTCTAATCTTATCAAATGTTTTAATGATAGAATTACTCAAGTTCAGGATTTTTGTTTTTATTTTCTCTACGATAACCCCATTTAAATATTTTTTAAAAGAAATATACTAAGAAAGATAACTCTATTTGAATATATTGAAAATTCTAAATTATCATAAGGCAGTCAGGCATAATCCACAAACTAACCACATTTAATGTCATTTAAATGATAGAACTATACAGTGTATTTGAAAAGCATTGCAATAGGACACCGAATTGAATGAAAATAAAAAGCAATTAAAGATTATGTGAAACCCAGCTCATTGTAAGTATAAATTAAATAGCATCAAGAATGGAAAAAAGGATTCCACATAGACATAATATAACTGGATTTTGCCAAAGCATTTGATAAAGTCCCACCAACGCCTGCTACACAAACTGGAATATGATGGAGTAAACAACAGAGTGAACAGCTGGATAAGATCATTTTTACAAAACAGGAATCAGAGAGTCATCCTAGAAGGCACAAAATTAGAACAAGTACCAGTTTTATCAGTAGTACCCCAAGGCACTGTTTTAGGTCCTCTGTTATTTCTGACTTTCATAATTGAAATGTCAGAAACTGCAAAATCATTAGAAACCAACTCTTTGCTGACGACCAAGCCTAGTTTTGCTATTGAACCCAGTTCCTGATCAGAAAAATAGGGCATGTAATGGAACATTAAATGATACCCCGCCACGTTATAATATCAAAAGTTCATAAAATTTGATTTCAAAGTGGCCTATCTCGAAAACTGTTTTTCAGATCATGCTGCAAATTAAACTTGACCTGTATTTTATTGTACTCAATAGCTGTACAAAATATCAATTGAATCCCATGACGCATTTTCAAGTTATTGGTCGGAAACTCAAAATTTCATAAAATTTGATTTTTCAAAGTGGCCTATCTCGAAAACTATTTTTTGGATCATGCTGGAAATCTAACTTGACCTGTATTTTATTGTACTAAACAGCTGTGCAAAATATCATCCAAATCCTTTGACGCGTTTTCAAGTTATTGGTCGGAAACTCAAAATTTCATGAAATTTGATTTTTCAAAGTGGCCTATCTCGAAAACTATTTTTTGGATCATGCTGGAAATCGAACTTGACCTGTATTTTATTGTACTAAACAGCTGTGCAAAATATCATTCAAATCCTTTGACGCGTTTTCAAGTTATTGGTCGGAAACCTTCGGGGGACGGACAGACGGACGGACGGACAGACACCGAAAAAAACTGAGGGTATAACATAATACCCTGCCACTTCGTGTGGCGGGGTATAAAAAAAGTAAACGTTTGCTTTTGCCTGCAAATACGATGTCTCCCAAGCTTTCCCCAAATTCTAGGTTCAGAGGTCTGCACTACTTCCACAAGAATTTGAGGAACAAAATTTTCCTGTAATATGCACAACTACATATGATGTACAAGCTACATAGCAACTTTAAACAAGAGGCTCCCAGGAGCCTGAATCGCTCACCTGACATATGTGCCTGAAGTAAAGGTTATAAGGCAAAATCTATTTAACGTTGAAAGGGTCATAAGATTAATAAGGGGGTCATCTGACAATATGGTGGATCTAAAGGTGCTCATCACTTTTGTTTTCAATCAAAATCTAAAAATCTGTCACCCTATTTGAGTTATTTGCAAAAAAATGCAGTTTAACCTAATGTTCTATTTTAGCCACAGTGACCATGTTTTACAACCAATCAAAAATCCCCACAACAGTTCTATACACCTAATAATAATAAACAATAATACCAAGTTTGGTTCCATTAGGACTTAAAGTGTCAGAGGAGTTAACATTTTCAATGTAAGGAAATGCAGTTAAAATGCTAAATTGTGACGTTCCAAGGGCAATAACTCCTCAAAGGAAAGGTCCTACAACGTTGACCCTGTTACAAATTTTGTAGATCTTGATGTGCTTAACAATATGCAATTTAAATTTCTCAAATATCTTGTATAGTTTCAAGATATTGAGCTAAACAATTTGCAAAAAATCCAAAAAAAGGGCAATAACTCCTACATGGGTTGTTGGTATTTCTTCAAAATTTCAGAGCTGGTAGATCTTGAGGTGCTCATCACTTTTGTTCCCAACCAAAATTTTGAAATCTGTCACCGTTATAGAGTTATTTGCAAAAAACTGCCATTTACCCCTATGTTCTATTTTTAGCCACAGCTGCCATGTTTTACGACCAATCAAAAATCCCCACATCAGTTCTATACACCTAATGCTAATAAACAACTAAACCAAGTTTGGTTCCATTTGGACTTAAAGTGTCAGAGGAGTTAACGTTTTCAATGTAATGAGGAAATGCTGTTAAAATGCTAAATTTTGACGTTCTATGGGCAATAACTCCTAAAAGGAAAGGTCCTACAACGTTGACCATTTTACATATTTTGTAGATCTTGATGTGCTTAACTATATGCAATTTAAATTTCTCAAATATCTAGTATAGTTTTCAAGATATTGAGCTAAACAGGTGCAAAATTTGCAAAAAATCCACAAAAAGGGCAATAACTCCTACATGGGTCGTTGGATTTTCTTCAAAATTTCAGGGTAGGTAGATCTTGAGGTGCTGATCACTTTTACCCATGCCAGAATTTTGATATCTGTAGCCGTTTTTGAGTTATTTGCAAGAAACTGCATTTTACCCCTATGTTCTATTTTTAGCCACGGCGGCCATGTTTTTTTAAAAATCAAAAATCCGAACAATAGTTTTGTAGGCCATACCCTAAAGAACAACTACACCAAGTTTGGTTTCAATTGGACTTATGGTGTCAGAGGAGTTAACGTTTGAAAAAGTTTACGGACGGACGACGGACGACAGACGGACGACGGACGCCAAGTGACGCCAATAGCTCACATGACCCTTCGGGTCAGGTGAGCTAAAAATTTGGTTGAATAGGGCCAAAATAAAAATTAAGTTTGTTTGACCCCTAAAAATTCCTGCCTACTCAAATTCTTATTCGGATAAAAATTATAAGATACTATTTTACATTATCATTCCTTGAGTTGTTATAAGGAAAATTCAGTTTCTGATCTCTCAGAGAAAAAAAAAGAAATTTCCTACCTACTTACTTTACCTTGGTGACATGGGTAGGGTTTGGGAAAACTGAACTATTTCTAATAATGACCTAGTTTAAGAGGAGTTGCATTGATAAGATTATAAATAAGGGTTTTCTTTAAAAAAAAAAATTCAAAGTTCAAAGAGCCATAACTCCAACAAAAATTAGGAGATCAAAATTTCCTTGCAATATGCACAGCAACATATGATGTATTTACTATATCCCAAGTTTCTTAAAATTCATAGGAGTTGCACTGACAAGTTGAAAAATGGTTCAAAGGGCCATAAATCACACACAATTTTGAGGATAAAATCCCCTTGTTATATGCACAACTACATATGATGTACTTACTTTATATCAAATTTATGAAAATTCCATTCAATGGATTCAGCTTAATACATTGGTATTTTCAGCAAATTTCTGAGTTCAAAGGGCTGTAACTCCCATGAAAATTAGAGAGAATACCTACATATTGTGTACTTCATGCATACCAAGTTTTGCTGAATACTGTATAGCAGTTTCAGAGGAATTGCACTGACAAACTTTGTGAATTACAGACATTACAAAGACAATATGTCTCCCAACCAAAGTGGGGGGGGGGGGGGTTAGACATAATAAAATGCTTTTCTACTAACCTTGTGACAGTTTCCACTCTCACATAGGAACAAAGATCCTCAACATTATATTATTTTCATGAATTACAGATTTGTTAATTGCTCTTTGAAAATGCATCTAAGTTCCATTGTCTAATTCCAAATGTTGGTTTGTATCTATACTACTGAATCTTATAATGACACAGCACTGTTTTTTTATGAAATATCCTAACCCAACTTCAGTGTTGTAAAAATTCTACATTACTTAAATATGTAATACTAGTAATCATAATGAAGTATTAAAGTTTCAAGAACTCTTAGAATACAATTGAGTTACATTGTCTTATATTTGAACAATCAATATCAGAAAGAAAAAGGCAAGTGATGAGCAATGCTAACAAATAAATACCACCCAATTGGAACCCTAATAAATTAAACCCATATAACTCCATAGAATGAAGTCCATGTTAGAAAACGGAAACTGAAAACATATGTGGGAAAGCTGATCCAAAATTGCATTATCTAAAAAAAAAATCTTGTCAGCTTTCAAAAGTTCATCATCAAAATTTCATGAAAATCCAAGCAGTGGTTTTAGAGGTGTTGCATATAAAGGATGCTTTAGTACTTATATTTATAAAGAAACTGAATACTAAATATAGATCTTTATTGCACATTCATCAATTTGTCATAATTATTCAACATATATTCACACTTTGTTAAAAGATCATTAACATATACATGTAACAAGAAATTAAAATAAATATTTTCACATCAAATTATATTTGAATAATACAAAGCTTAGAGTATAAAAATAAATAGATAGAAAAAAGTTAGTACTTTTATAAAGTAAACCCTAAGACGAGTGCAAACAAAACATTACAGAGTTCAAAATATCTAGATTGATTCCAAATATAAATGAAAAGTTGTATCCTCTCTGATTTTGTCAATTTCTATGTTGTTACTGTACAATGCTTAAGTATTGAATCTAGCACAAGCTAAAAAGCATCAAACTTGTTTCACAATGTTGCTTTGAACAAAGGAGTAGATTTGGTTAGAACCAAAATTGGCCCAAATTTCAACTCTGTGTAAACTTTATGAAATTACTGCCAAATATGTTTTGAAATGCTGTAATTTAAGAAATAACAAAGACTAGGTTTAAAATATTCAGCAGCTTGATAAAAACTCGCTTAGAAATCATATGATTTGATGAAATTTGCAGAATTTTGCAATTTTAGAGCATTTTGGGTTAGAAATCACTGAAGTTAACAAAGAGCACATGCATCAACAAAAACAATTTTGTGATGAAATGCTTATATTTGAAAGACAAATAGATGGACAAAGAATAAATGTTGTCGACAAATGTGGTCTATACTAATTTCAAGAAAAACCTCTTGTAAACCCTAAAAAATGAAGGAAATATTGATATTTTTGGAGTTTTCAGCATGTTCATGATGTCATAATATCAGACATAATGTCATCAGCATGTAAAATCGATCAAATATTCAAAGGTTTGTTATCTAACGACTGAATTACATAAAATTTAATGAGATTGTACAAAGTTGACAATTTGTGAAAATATGGTGCCGGTTTCAGCCCTTCCTGAACATACTCCTTTTACTTCTAGTTTTAAAGTTTTTAACTAAAAAGTATCTTTTTTTCAGACAGACTATGAGAGTCAGTGTGATTTTAATAGTGTAAGCCTTTAACTTGAATAATGACCAAGTCAAATAGTGCCACATCGGAAAAAAATCTATTTTTTTATCCCCGACGTCCTTCAGTCTGTCCCAAATTGCGAGATGGGGCAAAATGCCTTTTAGACAAAGTCTTGTTCCAAAACATACTCAAAGGATTTTAATGAAAAATTAATATGGGATTTCTAAAATGGTACTTTATCACTGTGTAAAATGTCACGTCTGTACCTTTTACTTTTCTGGAGTTTAAGCATTCATAAAAAATTGTAGATGGATGAACAGACAATCAAAGAAAAATCAAAAGGTCCTCTGCATCCTCAACGAGGGGCCCATATAACAATTAATCTTCCTATGTATAAAACTCACTAACCTTTTTACAGAATAATGCATATGAACAACAGAACAACTGTTTACTTAGCTCAGTAAATTATCCCTCAATATAGGACCTCATCCTGATGCTGCAAAGCAAATATTGAGATTCTGTGATTAGCAGTTGAAATTTTTTTTTTATGCGATCTGCCAAAGTTGCATTGACATGCTTTGCCCCTGGTCAGTAAAATTCCTTTCAGGCAAGTACATTCAGGGGAATTTTGTATTATTTAAATAGATCAAAAATTAAAAATCAAGGATTTGGGCAATACCAAACATTAATAATTTTTGTTTCACTTTTAGAAATCTGGACCATCAATTCAATAAAAGTTATGATTTACTGAAACTCTTGTTTTGATATTGAGAGTTTAATTTGCGTTCAAATAAAAAAGAAAACAGATTAATTACACTTTGGCTTTTCTTATCTGTTACAAAAAATTATTTAAAGCTAATATTTGCTTCCTTATCCAAAATGGATAGACTGTAGTTCTATTTAAAATCAGACCTTTATAAGACAAAAATTAGCATGACATTACAACATGACTTAAATATCCACTTATCTAAAAATAATCTCAAACAATATTTAAATCAAAACAAGTATGACAAAACATTATACCCCTCATAACTTTGTTGAATGGGGTATAAAAATAAATCATGTATACTAATCTGGTTAAAACAATAATATCACTCTCATTCTGTAGAAATAAGCTCTGATTATGCTTGTATAAACACCCATACCTATGGCACATATATACATTTTCAGAATACATTTATTGTACATTAAAAATTATCAAATAATTTTCAATGATCCAGTAATTTTGATTCTGCCAATTTTTGCAATCGTTTTATCAGTCTTTTAACCACGTGTTCATTAAGCCTTTGCTGGATCAGCTGGTCTACTAGACAAATCAGCTTTGACTGTTTTATCTTCTGTGGGGTCCAAGAAATCCTTCCCTGAAAAATCTGTTTCATTTGTGCACTCTAGTATTGCTGAGTTTGGTACCTGAAAAACATAATGAAGTTAATTTAATTTATAATTTAAGTTATACACATAGCTATAAAGATCTGTTAATAAACAAAATGTTTCTTCAGCATCAAAAGTTCTACAAAAGTCTCCATTGAGTCTAAGTTGTGGGACGACTCCTTATAGGAGTTATTTCCCCTTAATCGTCAAAACTGACCATTTTCACAGTTTTTTTTACTATATCTTGAAAACTGTAAGTGCTCAAGGAAAAGTTAGCATTGGAAAATTGTAAAGCTCAATGTGATCTTCAGAAATGATTTCAGTGTCAAAATTGTCAGATGAACCCTTATAGGGGTTATGGTACTTTAAAGGTGAATAATAGTGTTTTTTTTTGTGTGTTTGACTTATAGAATGAAAACTGTTACAGATAGAGAAAAAATGTTGGTTGCTTAAATTTTCAGTTCAATTAGTTCTTAAAAAATATCCATTTGGCTGAAGCTGTCAAATGGCCCTCCTATAAAAGTTATGGGCCTTAATTATCAAGTTTTGGGCTATTGCCTTGCAGATTAAACCTATAAAAGATTAAGAAAAGCTTTTGTTTGCATGAATGTTTGGCTATATGTGCTCTGCAAAAGCCTTTATTATAAGGTGAAAATTGTATGTTGATCCTTTATTGGAGTTTTTCACCTGAAATACCCCAATTTATTTTCATTCCATCAGTGAATGAAGTCAGGTGAGCGATTCAGGCTCCTTTGGGCCTCTCCTTAACTTTTTTAATCCTTACATTTAAACTTATTCATTAAACCTGACTTCAGAAACAAGCTTGATGCTAACGTAAATCCCTCTCTGTTTTGGAGTGTAATGAGAATTCAACTAGAAAATGTGTCTATGAGCCACAGGATGGCCCTCCCGTTCTTGAAATATCAATGACCCTCAATGTGTATTACCTGCGATATGGACCTTTACCAAGAAATTGATCAAAAGTGTTCATGTGTAAAATATAGGTCGCTGTGACCTTATTTCTAGTGTGTGGTGCCATGTTACCAAGACTCATCGAGTAGTGAAATATTATTGACCCCTAACATGTAGTATTCAAGATATGGACCTTAACCAAGAACTTAACCAAAGTCATTCATGTGTAAAATATAGGTCACAGTGACCTCATTTCTAGTGGATGGTGTCACCTTACCCAAGACACATCTAGTGGTAAAATATCATTGACCCCCAACATCTAGTATCCAAGTTATGGACCTTAACCAAGAACTTAACCGAAGTCATTCATGCATAAAATATAGATCACAGTGACCTTATTTTTATTGGGTGGTGTCATGTTACCAAAGACACATCTAGTGGTGAAATACCATTGACCATCAACATGTAGTATCTTAGATATGGACCTTAACCAAGAACTTAACCAAAGTCATTCATGCGTAAAATATAGGTCACAGTGACTTAATTTCTAGTGGGTGGTGTCACCTTACCTAAGACACATCTAGTAGTGAAACATCATTGACCCCCAACATCTAGTATCCAAGTTATGGACCTTAACCAAGAACTTAACCGAAGTCGTTCATGCATAAAATATAGGTCACAGTGACCTAATTTCTAGAGGGTGGTATAGCCCTACCCAAGACCCATCTGGTGGTGAAATATCATTGACCCCCAACATCTAGTATCCAAGTAATGGACCTTAACCAAGAACTTAACCAAAGTGTTACGGACGGATGTACGGACGGACGGACAAGGGTAAAACTATATGTCCGATCCACATACGTGGTCAGGCCATAAAAATGAACCTTGGTGTTACTAGCCTGACATGTGAACCACTACACCACTGGCTACAATTTTCTTGCAAGGGTTGGAGCTTTTAAAACTCTTCTATATTGTTTTTTTTACCTTGTGTAGTTCTGTGTATCTGAGAAATGCTGAAGCTGATCACTCTACTGTTTTTATTTTACCTTGTGTAGTTTTGTTTATCTTGCGAAGGGTGGAGCAAGTCTCTCTGCTGGGTTGTTTCTTACATTCTGTAGTTATTTGTATCTAGGGAAGGGTGGAGCAAGTCTCTCTGCTGGGTTGTTTCTTACATTCTGTAGTCATTTGTATTTAGGGAAGGGTGGAGCAAGTCTCTCTGCTGGGTTGTTTCTTACATTCTGTAGTTATTTGTATCTAGGGAAGGGTGGAGCAAGTCTCTCTGCTGGATTGTTTCTTACATTCTGTAGTTATTTGTATCTAGGGAAGGGTGGAGCAAGTCTCTCTGCTGGGTTGTTTCTTACATTCTGTAGTCATTTGTATTTAGGGAAGGGTGGAGCAAGTCTCTCTGCTGGGTTGTTTCTTACATTCTGTAGTTATTTGTATCTAGGGAAAGGTGGAGCAAGTCTCTCTGCTGGGTTGTTTCTTACATTCTGTAGTTATTTGTATCTAGGGAAGGGTGGAGCAAGTCTCTCTGCTGGATTGTTTCTTACATTCTGTAGTTATTTGTATTTAGGGAAGGGTGGAGCAAGTCTCTCTGCTGGGTTGTTTCTTACATTCTGTAGTCATTTGTATTTAGGGAAGGGTGGAGCAAGTCTCTCTGCTGGATTGTTTCTTACATTCTGTAGTTATTTGTATCTAGGGAAGGGTGGAGCAAGTCTCTCTGCTGGGTTGTTTCTTACCTTGTGTAGTTTTGTGTATCTAGGGAAGGAAGGAGCAAGTCTTTCTGCTGGGTTGTTTCTTACCTTGTGTAGTTTTGTGTATCTTGGGAAGGGAGGAGCAAGTCTTTCTGCTGGTTAAATTCTTACCTTGTGTAGTTTTGTGTATCTTGGGAAGGGAAGAGCAAGTCTTTCTGCTGGTTAAATTCTTACCTTGTGTAGTTTTGTGTATCTTGGGAAGGGAGGAGCAAGTCTTTCTGTTGGGTTGTTTTTTGCCATGGTGTATGTTTCTTACCTTGTGTAGTTTTGTGTATCTAGGGAAAGGAGGAGCAAGTCTTTCTGCTGGGTTGTTTTTGGCCATGTTGTATGCCATGATGAAGGCCCATCGTCTGTTAGGACTGTCGTTAGGGTCACTACAGTGTAAGACATTGGAATGGAAAAATAAGGCATCACCTGGAACAGAACAAGAAATTACCAGCATAATGTAGGTACTGAAAAAGGCAATAAGAGTAAAATCTTAAGCAGATCCATCACTATAATATAAAATTTAAGCTAAGCAAATAATTATTAGGCTTGTTCTATATCTTACTGTAGGTTATCTATGAGTGAATGTTGGAACTTAGATTTAGATTAAACAAAACTTCACTTTGAAACATGTTTATTGAAAGTACAACTAAGCATAAGTACAAAATTTAAATAAAAATTGGTATTTTCTGATGTTGTGTAAACATGGTTTGTCTTTATAAGACTATACACAAAAGTGATAAAATCCAGAGAAAAATTCCTTTTAAAGGTAACAAATGTAAGGCCATGCATTGTGTTTTTTTTTTATATATATTCTCCTTATGAAATGATTAAACGCCTGGATATATAGTCAATAAATTAATCAAACAAACAAAATCTATGATGCTTTTCACACTATTTCAAACCTGCTTCCATCTCTATGTAATGTTTTGGGAAGACTTTCTCTAAATCCTTGACTCTATCAAGGTCAGCCCCTGTCTGGCCAGACACCATGCCATGTTCTATACGACCACAGATATGGGAGCCTGGCAAAATCTAAAAATATTAATTTGAAACCAAATAAAATCTTTAAAACATACAGTATAGGCTTCATTTTTGTTATCTTGAAAATGGTGTGAAACCATTGCATTATCCTTTTTAGGGAGGGGGGAGGCTATTGCATAACAACTGTATTTTTATATAAAATTATTGCCTTTTGGCTGTTACAAATTTAATTTGCTCTATAAGAATGCTGTGAAATACAATTTGATTTTTATCTATTTCATTGTAAATCATCAGATTTTAAAAAGTAAACTAGAATACTGACAAAGTCAGAAAGGGCCCCGCGGCAAAATATCTAAGTGTTTTCAAAATCATACGAACTTTAATTATAACCACTAAGGCATGTTCCATGGAATGCATATGAAACTACAGATCTGTATTGTTAATAGCCTTTGAGTTTTATTGTTCACAAAGTCCAATTCTCAAAATCTGCGATTTTCGATAAAAAATGAAGTTTTTTCCAAAAATATTAATCAGATTTGCACCAAATTTTAATATGCAAATCAGGACATGCTACTTAGCAGTTGAACAAAGTTCCAGAACTGTTTTGTTAACAGTTTTTGAGTTTTAGTTATCACAAAGTCCAATTCTCAAAATCTGTGATTTTCGATAAAAAATGAAGTTTTTTCCAAAAATATTAAACAGATTTGCACGAAATTTTTATATGCACATCATGACATGCTACTTAGCAGCTGTGCAAAGTTTCAGAACTGTTTTGTTGACAGTTTTTGAGTTTTAGTGTTCACAAAGTCCAATTCTCAAAATCTGTGATTTTGGATAAAAAATGAAGATTTTTTCCAAAAATATTAATCAGATTTGCACGAAATTTTTATATGCAAATCATGACATGCTACTTAGCAACTGAACAAAGTTTCAGAACTGTTTCGTTAACAGTTTTTGAGTTTTAGTGTTCACAAAGTCCAATTCTCAAAATCTGTGATTTTCGTTAAAAAATGAAGTTTTTTCCAAAAATATTAATCAGATTTGCACGAAATTTTAATATGCACATCATGACATGCTACTTAGCAGCTGTGCAAAGTTTCAGAACTGTGGTGTTAATAGTTTTTGAGTATTAGTGTTCACAAGAATTGTTGACGGACGGACAGACAGACGGACGGACAGACAGACAGACGGACGGTCAAAGTGAAAACTATAGGGCGTCCGCATCTTTGATGCGGGGCCCTAATAAATATACCTGTTATAATGCAGTTTCACTGTCTGAGTATGTCAAAAACAGTTTGAATGTTCATGATGTTTATAAAATAACTTGTATCCAATGCATTATGTAAAAGTAGTCATACCAAATCCATTTCCATGAAATAACCTTTTTATTATACCATATTCAGATTTATTTTACCTGTAAGCAGCCATTGGCTTTATTACACCTATCTACTGGAATAAACACACTAAGAGCATCAGGAAATAGTAAACCATTCTTGTACCAGTATCTGAAATGAAAATCAATTTTGAGTTTTTACTTTCTCCTTTTTCAGTAAGTGCTACATAATTTTGTGCCATGCATCCTTGAAAAGTGTTGTTGCTTTTTTTTGCACTCATTTTTGCTTTGTTATAAACTAAAAGGTAGGAATATCCTTAAATTGAAGAATACAAAGAAAATGAATGATTTGCTGCAACTGACAATCAAATTTTAATTCTTGCAAGAACATTAAAACAGATTTTTCTATGAATCCACTCATAAAAAAACTCAATATTAACCTTTTAAGTAGTACTCCACCTAAGACTCATGCAAAATTCAAGAAAAGTGATTCATCGATAAAAAGGCTACAGTGGTTTATTTTTAACAAAAGATAGTTCAAAGTATACAAAATAAGAAATAAATAACATTTTGCTCATAACTGTCTGGTCCTGGGAGAAATCTTGCCATTTTGTTACAATGGTTTCTATTGAAACTATTGACTATTTTAAGAGTTATCTCCCTTTCTTACAATTTTCCAATGCATTCTATATATTTTTTTTCTCTCAGGACCAACGCTTGTTTGGAAAAAGAGTACAAAATATCGAATCAGGGTGCTAGTAGGAGTAACATATCAAAAATAAAGTGGTGTAGGCTTTCCACCTATGAATCGCTTTTTGCATGGTTATTATAAAAAGTGGTACTTAAGGGCCATATCCCCTGACAACTATGACTCTGTAACACTTTTAGTAAGCTTCTTCAACAATAACATGAACCAGAGTTGGACATAACAGCCTGCCCGCCAGCCTGAGACTGGTAACTTTTGGGCAGGGCTGGCTAAAATTCATGAAAATTTGATGGCAATAACTCACATGGCTTTGACCAGAAGAGCTTTAAAGGGATGCATGTTTTAACCTACCCATAATCTTGATGCCATTCCTGTCTTCCACCAATGAATGGATCTTTCATCATGACCTTTGAACTGTAATGGTATACTTCTCCCCCTAATAGCTGTCAGATAGATAAAAAAAATAGATGAGTGTTTTAAGATAAATGAGGATTAAAATCAAAGTATTTCTAAATGGTAATGAGATTTTCAGACTTATGAAAACACTGAACATGTTCAAAGAACAACAGGTGATGATCTGGTAGCGGACTATCCATTCTTTTAGAGTGTCTCTAGCTTGTCCAGATAATCATGACGTCTTTCTGGTTTTTTTTTGGCATTTCGACTTTTTAAGATCCCCATAGAGGTCTTATCAGCTTGATGCAAAAATTATAAAAGGCTTCCAAGACGGCATAATTATTTGGACTAGGCATAGACCAATTGAGTAAAATTATGAGAACTGACACTATGGTTATTTTTCAATGAATCCAAAACATCAATTAAATGAATTTTAACCAAAAAATATTTGATAGCATACACCATGTACACATACCCTTTACATATGTTTGCAAATAAATGTAAGATGAATACATAAACTTCAAATTATAATGTTTAAATTAGCTCTGTCTACTAAATACAGGTGGAATACTACATGTACATGAACAGCATTGATAAAATAACTCAATATTAGTCACTTGGAAATTCCAGTACGTATAAGCACCATTTATTTGCACTTTCCTGTCAGATAAATGCAATCCTACTCGCTTATTAAAACATTTTCTCTATTTTTGTTCTGTAAATTTAAAGATACAGAAAAAGAAGTCTAAAAGACCATTACGACTCTATGATGACATGGCCAAACCAGATACCATCAATATCACAAAAAGTTTGTATATTGTAACATTTATACCTTTTCTGATGTGGTGACAATTTTCTCACATCTACAAATCATTCCTGTAACATCGGTACCTGGTGCCCTCCATAAAACCATCTTTGGCATTCGTCCCGAGGCATCTGGTATCTATAAATAGCAAAATTTCACTGACAAAAATGGTTAAAAGCTGACAGTAAATTAATTAAAAAATAATTACTATTACTTTATACTTTGTGATTGATGTAAATCTACATATTCATGCCATATATCCCATTTTTGCATATAATGATAAAATATCTGTAAAAGAAAAAATGGCAGGATTTGGTAAAACATGAAGTGGGTGAGTCACAGACCTGAAATCTATTAGTATGGGACACAAAACTGGGGCAGCATACACAATAACAAATGGCAGAAATAAGTAATTGCTGCGAAAGATTTATAGGTTCTTACATAGGTTCTTGGAAAAGACAGGCTGATCTTTAACGGGTGATAGAATTTTTCAGTCTTTTTGTGAGTAGAGCGCAGGGGAACGAGCCAAAAAACCCAAAAAATTCTATCACGAGTGAAAGATCATTGCCGGTTTTCCAAGAATGCGTGTAAGTACCTATTTCTTCCGTAAAAAATAAAATTTTATATTCTAAAACCTAAGATGGCTTAATTCATTCTAAAAACCGAAAGTTTTAAATAACATTGCATTTCGTTGGTCAACATCATCGATCAATATCAGTACCGGCGGTTATTATTGGTTAATTGACCAGTGTGAGATCGTTGCACGTGCTCGCATCTCAACCTGGTCATCTCACACTGAAAAGAGTCATTTACAGAAGAAGTATGAAGTTTAGTTTATAACAATTTTATTTGCTCAAAAGAGTACAAAATGGATAAGACACAAGTGTTGCCAACTTATGAAGTTTTCTCCTTAGAAATACATAATACAATACAAGTAAAGAGCATGCAACAAGAGATAGAAAAGCACATAGTAGTTATATAGAACATAGTTCAAAATATCACACATACACACAGTCATCATTCTTACAATCTTGCATGGTTTACATCACACGAAGTAGTACGAAAGGTTCCCTGCTGAGTAATTGCTGAGAAAGATGTATTAAATAACTTCCCTGTCGGCTGCTTGACATTCACCATTTTATTTCCCTTATTTCACTTTTGAATTCAAGCAATAAATAAGCACTGTTGAATATTTCTGTACATAATTGCTATGTTCACTAATTCTAAATAATTATTTTTTTAATGATGCTCACCCCGTACCCATGCTTTTTAATCAAATCTGTGTTTTCCAAAACATTTTTTATCTTTTTAAGCTCTTTTGGACTCAGCAATCCTCTGTAATATTGAAACAAATAAAACAAAAGAATGATATTGCATTAACAATTTTAACTCAAAACCAGAACTGTTGTCTTCTATGCTGAAATGTATGTCACAAAGTATTCTGTAAACAGGAAGAAAACTAGTTATAGGCTTTAAATAGCTTTAAACCATACCGAACTATAGAATGGGGCTATGGTTTTATCACAATTTTGTTGAATTTTCCTTAGGTTTGGTCAATTAATAAAAAGCCATATCAGTCCACCTGCTTGAAATGGGTTTGAAAATTGTGATATAAAGGTATACTACCGGTAGTCCAATCTATCTAAAAAAATCATTGTTGCTTAACCATGTTAACTTCAAACCTAAACATAACACTGGCTTCAGAGCTGCTTAAATATTGTTTCCTGATCCCTAATAAAGATTAACTGTGATTTAGCTTTTCTTCTTGCTAGTAGTCTAACCTCAGTAGTAAGTATCCTTGCTCATCAAAGCATTTTTTCATAGCATCTGTCACTTCAAAATTTGTGTCATCATACGCAAAATCTGTAAAAGAATTAATTGTCTGATAAATGTTTGTAGAATTAGTTACTTTGAAATTCATCTTTTTAAATTAGTTACTTTGAATTTTTTTTCTGGCTACAGTCATGAAATTGTTTAGTTTTCTTTTTTTTGCCATTTGTTAGGCCAAAACAAAATAAATGTTTGTTTCCTGCTTCCTTCTCTTGAAAATTAGGGTAGGTAGGTAGGAAATTGTTTTCCCTACAAAATCATTTTACATTGAGTCAATGGGGAAGCAATCCCAACTTTAATGGTGCTTGTTCCAAAATGCCAATAAAAACTTTAGGGTAGGGTAAAAAAAATAGGGTAGGTAGGGACGCAGGAAACAGATATATATATATTTTTGGCCTTATATGCAATCTTCAGTCAAGAGATTCAACAGTGTACTTTGTTGAATAGCTCGATGTGCTTGTAATTTTCTTAGAAATTGAAAATTATTTGAAACTTATTTTGATAGCACCAGTGATTTGTAAAGCAACACATTGCCACATGGAAGAGTGTCTATTATGACAAAATTTTAATAATTGATAGTCATCAAAACTTTAAAGTTGATCAAGTATTGAAGGGAAAAATGCTGAGAATTAAGAGTAGAAAACACCAAAAGATTTCTTTTCAAAGGTATACAATTTGCTTAATGTAGGAAGTTGAACATGTACTGTCAACTTAATAAAACATTACCAGTTATTGATTCCATTTAAACTTCTATTTCCTTTGCTTCTTAACCTTTTGGTACCTATAGATATAAAAACAATATCCTAAAAAATTTAGATCAATCCTGTACAAAATATCATGATGTATCAAAGAAACTCCTTACTGAACTTACTTTCATAGTAAACATGAAGCAGATAGATTACAGACCTAAAATCAGTAATTGTAATAGATGACGGTCATGACCTCATACTGAAGTCATGTTCCAAATTTTAAGGCACTGTGATAAACAGTTGCTGAAACACCGTTACAAATAAAGGTAAAACAAAATTACCAAACTTGAAGGATCAATCTCAATGTCCAAGAGAAATGACAAAACATGGAAGAAACATCAGAATAGTGATAGATCACAATGGTCCTGACTTGGTTCAGGCATTTCAAATGAAATGGTGTGTTAAACCAGGTTTTATAGCGAAACCTCTCTCTTCCATTGCCATCTAATGGATCAGTACGGTGGTATTAACGCACAATGCGCACAAAAGAAAGGTTGCAGACCAAAGCTGTGTACCAAATGTCCATATTTATATTAATCCCTGAGAGTGGCTACTGTTGGTTGCTTTTTATAGTCCTTTTCGCTCTTTAATCTTTGGAGGGGGATGGTCAGCCAATTCAGACAATTCTAAAAAGGACCATTAAGGGCTATGGAACTGCAGCTACATGTACATGTATCCCTTCAGTAGGAGCTGGGAAATATGTTACAAAAAATTGTTCAAAGGCTCACAGGCTTTTCACTGGATCTGATTAAATAGCCTATCCATAATGGATACGCTATTCAACATGTTCAACCAGGTCTGGTCGAATAGCCACGGCCTAGTGTAAAATAGTTGAGTCATCCTCTTAAGAGTAGGATTATCACAACCATACAGTATATATATAAACAACACATGCATAGAGCAATAAGTACATGAAACTTACGTACATAACATTGAACAGGTTGGTGGGAACCCTGATTGGGATACTATATCCCAATTGGGATATAGTATCCTCATATACCCTTATTGGGATATATTGCAGTTTTTTGCTAATAAAATTTTCATGCTTTAAAGGAGCACAAATTATCATTAAAATATCTGAAGAGCATTGTTCCAGGGATCCAAAAGTATATAGCAAGGGTCATTGTGTTGCTGCGACTTACCATAAGAACCACTTTTTAATGTTATAATCACATCACGTTTGGTATAAGATTTTGACAAGACTTTACTTGTTATTGATGTAAATTGAACTTCATGAGGGAGATTTAGTCTATAAAAAATAAAAAATTCTTGATTTTAAGTTAAATCTCTGATTTATTTTAAAACTATTGGGATTCAAACATGAACATGATGAAGCTAAAATCAATTATCATGTCTCCAAACACTGGATTTTCTTTTGATCAAAGAAAGATAACTCAAATTTTAATTTATGATTCCAGAATGGTACAATTCATTTTCAACTTCTTAGATTTTAATAAAATAGTTCTTGACACAAAAATACCTAAGTTTCTAAAACTAGAAAGTGAAAACACTTTTCTTTTAATTCTCAAACTCATAATGACCTTAAACTTTGCCTAAAAAATTAATTTGACTTTAAAAACAGTAGAAGTTTTTCATGTAAAACTTGGTCTGCACAGAAAACGCAGATTTCCACAAATAGCCAACAAATACTAAACAAGACCCTGAATATCATAGAGTAACTGTACGTGGAGTCGTACACTTTTGGTTAATTTCAAAATTATTTTTTACGGGAAATTATATTACAAATATTTGTTTGTGTAAATGATACTATTCCATTAAAATGTTCTTTTACAGTATAACTTCATTAGTATAAGTCACGTTTTTGAGTTGAAGAACAATTCAATTAAAATTAAAAATCGAAGTCTAATTAATCCGCTAAATTGTAAACTTGTCTTGTCTAAAATGTCAATAATGAATTTTTATTTGTTATACAAACAATATATCTATTAAAAACTTAATAAAACGATCTGTCTAACACAACTTTAAAAATATTTTATAAAATATTTCTTGAAAAAAGTTACAATTATAGTTTTAGTGAATCCCGGCACCCTCTATCAACATAAAGAAAGAAAAACAAATAAAGCTTTAAACACCTTCTTGTGTAAGCTTAGATCAGAAATCACTTAGTCATTGAAAAACAATGTTATTTCAATTAGTGTCCGCAAATATTTTCAAAAGTTTCAATCGTGATTTCAGTTCTTACGCTAAAATTCAAATGTGCAGATTTTTAGAGGTGGTCAAAAATGCTGCACATAAGCATCGTGTATGCATACTGATAAATAAACAGACACAATGTCATTTTGCTTTTAGTTTTTGGAAACTATTGAATTTACTAAGCAGTGAAAAAATGTCTTTGAAATGCTGGTCTTTCACTCCATATAAGACTTGGTAAAAAATGAACGTAAATTTTCAAACTATTTACATGTACGACTCCACATACTATTTTTAGCAATTTTCCATGCGTTTGTTACCTTCAAATAATAATCTGTAAAAATATAACGAACTTATATTTTTCAAAAATATATTGAGTATTTGAAGTTCTTGTCCACCTCTATATTTTAGAAAATGATTAAAACCGATTCGCATTTGCGGTCGTGATATAAAAGTAAAAACCATAAAAAGTGTACGACTCCACGTACAGTCACTCTAGAATCATAATGTTGATGCATAATCATGCTCCATTTTGTCATACAAATACAAACTGCAAAAAACGGTCATATCCCAATTGGGTTATATGCAAATATCCCAATTGGGATACAATATCCTAATAATTGGGATATACTATCCCAATGGGGTTTCCCCCACAACCTGTTGAAATCAAAATCAAATAAAAACTGAAATTGAAGCAAATAACTGAAAACTATATTGACATACATCAAACAGGTAGGCTAACAAATAAGAAAATGAGTACGGTCTAATTTCGTTTTCACAAAAAAAGGTGTTTGAAGAAAAAAAAAAACAACAAATACTAACCGGAAGCATCGAGTGGTTCAGAAAAAATGAACAATGACGGATGAACAAATTTTCATTCCGGATTTTAAGCCAAGCGCATAATTCATTTAGCCATAGACCTGTATATTAAATAGATTATTGATTTAGCTAAAATATGTAATATGTATAAAATTCAATACTTTTATTAAGCTTTATTGTTTACATGAAAAAGAATACCGTATCGATCGATTCTTTTACCCACTGGTATTAATGCGTTCTCATTTTTAAAGGCACTGGATACAGTTACCTGAAAAAGTAACAATAAGAAAAAAATTATTGTTACCTGACACCGGAAGGACGGACTAACGGAAAACCGTGTAACGGACGCGGACCTGTTTTAATGGAAGTAACAATAAGTATTTTTCAGGTCCGTATGCTTGCATTCCGAACTGGTATATGCTGGATTCTGTATTTTTTGCATGATTTTGGTTTTTCAGGTTTCCGACCTGGTGTTTGCTGGATTCTGTATTAATTGTATGATTTAGGTTTTTCAGGTCCGACCTGGAGTATGCCTGATTCTGTGTTGCATTTGCATGATTTGGTTTTTTTAGGTCCGTGGGCTACATGTAGCATTCCTATCTTGCGTAAGCTGGATTCTGTATTATTTATTTAATTTTGGTTTTCGGGTCCGTATACGGATTGCCAGCCTTCAGATCTGGTTTGCTAGATGCTATATATAATACTACATACACGTATTTGGGGCTTACATTCCGGTTAGGTGTTTAAATATTTGCTGGATTCTGTGTTATTTGTATAATTTAGGGGTCTCAAGTCCGAATGCTATCATCCCAACACAGTGAATGCTGGTGTCAATGTACATATTCTTGCTAGACATATAGATCTGAGTGCTGGCATTCCGAATTTGGTATGAGCAGATTTTGTTATAGTACTGTAACAGGGCGGTTGAAGATATGCCAACTTGATTTGGAATTTGGGCCCGGCTTTAAATTGTAACGAGCTTTCAGAACAAGATCCTGGGAAGAATTACAAAAATAAAAAACCAAAACCAAAAATACTTCTAGATATCTATACATGAAACATTTGCGACCGCCTCCTACCATAACCGACCCAATCTCATCAAAACCAACAAAAAAAAAACCTTGACAAGACAAAAATCAATCAGAGTTACCCTTCTTTGATCAGAAAAAAGTAACATAAAAGCAGATATTGGCTTTAGTGCCGTGTGGAGGTCGTAGAAAGCTTCCCCGTGCTTTAGTTGTATGCTCTTATATATTTTCGAGTACTGGAATATGTGTTGGAAAGACACAGTTTACATATTTCCAAAATATGTCTGCGTTTGGCTATTTCTTTAAAAATTGATAAATTTATCTGTTTGGTCATTGTTGTAATAATTTTTGGCTTCTGTTTTTGTTTTATCGAATCTAATATTCTACCGGTTTTCCAAGTTTTTTACTCCTAGCGTGTCTGATGAAGGTTAATCCAGAAAAGCGCTTCACACGCAGTGAAATTTTGCTTTTGTTCATTTATCAAAATCATTTCAATGTGTGGATCGTGTCTTTCTGGCACATATTCCATATTCTTTCGTTTTTAATATTATTTCAGAGTTTGGCTTTAGTGCCGTGTGGAGGTCGTAGAAAGCTTTCCCGTGCTTTAGTTGTATGCTCTTATATATTTTCGAGTACTGGAATATGTGTTGGAAAGACACAGTTTACACATTTCCAAAATATGTCTACGTTTGGCTATTTCTTTAAAAATTGATAAATTTATCTGTTTGGTCATTGTTGTAATAATTTTTGGCTTTTGTTTTTGTTTTATCGAATCTAATATTCTACCGGTTTTCCAAGTTTTTTACTCCTAGCGTGTCTGATGAAGGTTAATCCAGAAAAGCGCTTCACACGCAGTGAAATTTTGCTTTTGTTCATTTATCAAAATCATTTCAATGTGTGGATCGTGTCTTTCTGGCACATATTCCATATTCTTTCGTTTTACCTGAAAATTTTATTCTGTATCTGCTTGAATAAAAAGTTGACATTTTAATTTTATTGTACTTAACAGCTGCAAATATTGTACTCTTATTCGTGGAACTGAAGTGTTTTTGAGTTATCATCGGGAAACCTTTTGTATGGGAAAAGACGGACGAATAAATGGTTTCACCAATTCCAACTTGTGTCGTAGGGTATCAAAGACGCAGAGGTACCAGTGGGGCTTCCGAATGTCAAAGTCCGTTAGGGCAGAGACAAAACAGACAACACGCAAAACACGGAAACACAAAAACCACTGAATATCAATTAACAACGCGAACTCTAGTCATAAGATTGCTTTGGAAGAGTAAACACCCGTGCCGCTGCCAATTTCCAATTCTGTGTGTTAAAACTTGTTAAGGAAGACAAAACAAAACCCTATGACAAACCAACATCTGCACTTATCTAAGAGATAAGTGTCTATGAGTACATGATGTCTTCCATAAAATTTCTTAAGTGACAACAACCGAGGAGAAATATAACCCTGTGTTATCAATTTTTGTGTTAAACGTGACGCTCTGCCAAGGAAATCCATGTACTTCCCGCAAGCTTTGGAGTTACGAGACAATTTTGATATGTTACCTCCATAAGCTGGAGCGGACGGAGTGTTGCTACAGAAGAAGGGAAAGTTGACAGTCTACGATTTTTTTGTGTCTAGAACAGATTGTAAGAAGTCCGCTTCATATGAATGAAGATACAAACCAGCAAGCAAACGTGCACAATTAGTGCCCATTGGATAGAAAATAATGAGATGTGGAATAAGTGTACGCGACACAGCCCACAATTAAACGGCAATTTAGAAAAACACAATGGACAACCGCCAGCAGCCTTCAACGAGGCCATTTGGCACTGCTCGCAGTTCTGCAAGTTGCCCATGGTCTAAATAAAATGCATATAATTCAAACCCAGCCCTGAAATAGTCACAGATAGACCCCCTTCTTAAACAAGGAACAGAAAACATCAAAAAGACAAGTACAAACGAAAGCTTTGTCAAAGATTCCTGGCTTAGGACAGGCACATGTAATGTGGCGGGGTTAAACTAGTTTTTGGGCCCAACCTTCCCCCTATTGTTTTCTGAAAAACACGTCCACAAAACTGAACAAATATGTTGTCGATAGGAAAATTGACCATGTTGATTATTTGGTCTTCTGGTTATTTGTTCTTTTTCTTTGACTCATTGATGACACAGAAAGTCTTAGTGTAATTAACTAACATATATTTGTATCTACGTTTTCCTTTCTTTTTGAAAAAAAAACTGCGTTAATCAGTTGTGCCAATCGTGATTTCAGTTGTTCATGTGAGTAGTAGTACTCGTGGTTCTCGTTTATTATTTCTCGGGACGAGCAGGGACGAGCAGCCCTCTGTGACGTCATATCCACTTCCGGTCGACCATCTTGCTTCCGGTCCGCCATCTTGGATCACGGTGGCCATCTTGCTTCCGGTTCCGCCATCTTGCTTCCGGTTGCGCCATTTTGCTTCCGGTCGGCCATCTTGCTTCCGGTTCCGGTGACGCCACATCCGGTAATTAAGGGGAGGTAATTCCACAACGTCACCGCACGGTAAAAGGCCTGTAACTAAGTTATTCCTTGACCGATTCCTTTCGGGTTTGTTGCATTGTTTTGAGTAAGACAATGTCTCTTTGATGATTTTCTTTGTGGTCTTCAGTGGTCTTTAGAGGCTTGACCAGTAGGTGACCATTTCCTATTTCTTATCAAAGGTGGGGTTGTCGTATATCGTTGGAAAGGTCGCAAGGTGTAGTTGCCCTTTTTGAGTTGTTTGAGTCGGTAGTGGTCAGTGGTCAGTCAGGGCTTGACCATTAGGTGACCCCTTTTTCTTCTTGTTGTATACTTAGCGTGTAATATGTCATTGTAAAGCTTGTGAGGTCTAGTTTTATATTCTTTCTTTCGTGTCAATCTAAGGGAAGTAACTCTTGGTTTCTACTGTGTTTTAAGTCTTGTATTTGATACCGTTTTGCAAGGAATTTGCCGGGCTTTGTGGGGTAGGCTTAAAGTACTGGTTTGATCCTTTTTATAGGACGTTAGGGATAACAAATCGATTTTAAGTGTCGATACTTTATTTTGAACACAGTAATAGGTTTCAGTCTTCATCCTCGTCTTCTTCACTCTCCTCGTCAGGCCTGAACTGTTTTATTTTCTCATCCAGCAAGTACTTTCTCTTCTCAGTAGCGTATTTCCAAGACTCTTCATACTCATAATCTTCATCGTCCCTCAGTCGTTTTGCCGTTTGTTTGATCTTCTTGTGGAGTGGATCTCGTGCCATTTCCATTTGCCACATAATGTTATTGACGTAGCGATTTTTTAAAGCTTCTCTGTAGAGCGGGAGCAAATCCAAGTCAGCTTTTGATATTTGCCTCTTTTTCGTGGTGACCTTTTTCCGTGTATTCATCCACTTTCTTTTCGTGTTCGTCTTTGTAGCTGATCATCACTTGTCCAATAAAGCCACCCCACGGATCAAACTGTTCTCCGGGGTAAGTTTCTTCGTCTTCAGACAAGTCGTCACTCTTTTCTGATTCCGTATCTTCCTCTTCCTCAGTTTCCCATTCCGGGTCCTCCTTCAACCATTCCGGTTCCTCCATTTTTCTTTGATGCTTCTGTTCTTTGTGTCTCTGTAGATTGAACAACTTTTGGCTTGTGTATCCGCATACGTCGCAATGGTACATCTTTCCTTCTCGACGGCCGGGTTCTATCTGATGATTTTTGTTCCGTCCGTGTAAATTTATCTATCACTTCTGAATAGTATAACATGTTGTTAACAGAACCCTCATTGGCGGTGCGGATTTGATCGGGTCTTGTTAAATTGTCTTTCTTTCTTTTCCATACATAGGCAAAGAATGCATTCCTCAAATTTGCTAAGCTCTTTCTATTGTATGCAAGCTTCAATGCTTTGAATCTACGCCATTCTTTAAATATTTGAAGGCATTCTATGCACGGCACAATTAAATTTTGTTTCGATTAATAAAACTGATCTTTTGGCTTCCTCTCGCCGCATTTACGACAAACACGTTCCCCGTTCTCACTTTCAATGTTCTTTTCTTTGAGTTTTAGAAGATAATCCATTACATTTACGTGCGTCTTGTTCGAATTCATTCGAGCCACTGACAACATTGTTAATTAATTTTGCCTTTTCAAAATTGTATCGTCCAATCATCTCTCAGCATTTTATCACGTGACTAACTCGTTGCTCTTCTTGCTCTTTTGATTGCTCATTTTGCTCTTTTGCAGCTCTTCTTGCTCTTTTTCTTGCTCATCTCGCTCTTTTGCAGCTCATCTTGCTCTTTTCCTTGCTCATCTTGCTCTTCTGCAGCTCTTTTTTGCTCTTAACCTTGCTCATCTTGCTCTTTTGCAGCTCATCTTGCTCTTTTTCTTGCTCATCTCGCTCTTTTGCAGCTCATCTTGCTCTTTTCCTTGCTCATCTTGCTCTTCTGCAGCTCTTTTTTGCTCTTAACCTTGCTCATCTTGCTCTTTTGCAGCTCATTTTGCTCATTTACCATGCTCATCTTGCTCTATTGCTGCTTTTCATACTAATTTGATCACCCAGCAGCAGCAGCAGCAGAAGCAGCTATTTTACCCTCTTCCCCCCTTTCACTTACGCAGCAGCAGCAGCAGCAGCAGCAGCAGCCGTTTTAAGACCTTCTCCCCCCCTTTTTTCACTTACGCAGCAGCAGCAGCAGCCGTTTTACCCTCCTCTCCCCTTTCACTTAGGCAGCACCAGCCGATTCCTTACCTTCTTCCCTTTTCTTCTAGTTGTGTTTTTCCTTTCCTGTGTTAACTTGTACAATTTTTGTCAAGCAGGGAATCCAGACCACTTTATACTTTTAATTTTCCATAGGCCCTGTGTTAAATCTGTTGGCGACTCGTGTCACCCCTAGATCGCAGCAATGAAGTCGTATGTAATCATGCGGAACTAACTATTCCATTGAGATTATTTTGTACTTGATAACCCAATATTTTGTAACCAGTTCAAACCGGTTTCTTTTCGTTCCGATACTACCCCTTTGCATTTCTATTTTTAACCCTTACCCTAACCATACCCCTAGCTATTCTAGTTTGTAATTCTAACCCTAACCCTAAACCCTAACCCTAACCCTACCCCTAGCTATTCTAGTTTGTAATTCTAACCCTAACCTTAAACCTAACCCTAACCATAATCTCTAACCTTAACCTTTTCTCTTTTCAGTTCTATTTTTAGCCCTTACCCCAATTCTAACTCTAACTCTCTTTGATAGTGTTGTCATTTTATTTCTAACCCTAACCCTAATTCTTTCTTCTCTAACCCTAACTCTCTTTTCTCTAATCCTATCCCTAAGCTCTCTTCACTAACCCTAACCCTAACCCTTTCTCTTTCCATTTCTATTTTTTAACCCTTATCCTAATTCTAAGTCTCTTTGTCTTTGTTGTCATTGTATTTTTAACCCTAACCCTAACTCTCTCTTCTCTAACCCTGACCCTTTCTCTTCTAGTTTTAGCCCTTATCCCCATTCTACCTCTAACTCTATTTGCCTTTGTTGTCATTGATTTTCTAACTCAAACCCTTATTGTCTTTTCTCTAACCCTAACTCTCTCTTCTTTAACCCTTTCTCTTTCTATTTCTTAACCATTTACTCTAACCCTAACCTAAATTCTCCTCTGTTGTGTATAGTATTTCTATTCATGTTCGTACCCTAACCTTAACTCTTCTGCTATGAAGCCTTAATCCTTTTGTTGTTGTTCTGCTTTTCTTGTTCATGAACGGTTTGTAATATCACGTTTGCGCCAATTTCTGATTCTTTGTGAAGTTTAACAAAAACAATGCAAACAATAATGCATTTACAAAACAACAACAAAAGGAGCACTACGTGCAAAGAGATCAAGAGTTAGGGTTAAGGCTTCATAGCAGAAGAGTTAGGGTTAGGGTACGAACATGAATAGAAATACTATACACAACAGAGGATAATTTAGGTTAGGGTTAGAGTAAATGGTTAAGAAATAGAAAGAGAAAGGGTTAAAGAAGAGAGAGTTAGGGTTAGAGAAAAGACAATAAGGGTTTGAGTTAGAAAATCAATGACAACAAAGGCAAATAGAGTTAGAGGTAGAATGGGGATAAGGGCTAAAACTAGAAGAGAAAGGGTTAGGGTTAGAGAAGAGAGAGTTAGGGTTAGGGTTAAAAATACAATGACAACAAAGACAAAGAGACTTAGAATTAGGATAAGGGTTAAAAAATAGAAATGGAAAGAGAAAGGGTTAGGGTTAGGGTTAGTGAAGAGAGCTTAGGGATAGGATTAGAGAAAAGAGAGTTAGGGTTAGAGAAGAAAGAATTAGGGTTAGGGTTAGAAATAAAATGACAACACTATCAAAGAGAGTTAGAGTTAGAATTGGGGTAAGGGCTAAAAATAGAACTGAAAAGAGAAAAGGTTAAGGTTAGAGATTATGGTTAGGGTTAGGTTTAAGGTTAGGGTTAGAATTACAAACTAGAATAGCTAGGGGTAGGGTTAGGGTTAGGGTTTAGGGTTAGGGTTAGAATTACAAACTAGAATAGCTAGGGGTATGGATAGGGTAAGGGTTAAAAATAGAAATGCAAAGGGGTAGTATCGGAACGAAAAGAAACCGGTTTGAAATGGTTACAAGATATTGGGTTATCAAGTACAAAATAATCTCAATGGAATAGTTAGTTCCGCATGATTGCATACGACTTCATTGCTGCGATCTAGGGGTGACACGAGTCGCCAACAGATTTAACACAGGGCCTATGGAAAATTAAAAGTATAAAGTGGTCTGGATTCCCTGCTTGACAAAAGTTGTACAAGTTAACACAGGAAAGGAAAAACACAACTAGAAGAAAAGGGAAGAAGGTAAGGAATCGGCTGGTGCTGCCTAAGTGAAAGGGGAGAGGAGGGTAAAACGGCTGCTGCTGCTGCTGCTGCGTAAGTGAAAAAAGGGGGGGAGAAGGTCTTAAAACGGCTGCTGCTGCTGCTGCTGCTGCTGCGTAAGTGAAAGGGGGGAAGAGGGTAAAATAGCTGCTGCTGCTGCTGCTGGGTGATCAAATTAGTATGAAAAGCAGCAATAGAGCAAGATGAGCAAGGTAAATGAGCAAAATGAGCTGCAAAAGAGCAAGATGAGCAAGGTTAAGAGCAAAAAAGAGCTGCAGAAGAGCAAGATGAGCAAGGAAAAGAGCAAGATGAGCTGCAAAAGAGCGAGATGAGCAAGAAAAAGAGCAAGATGAGCTGCAAAAGAGCAAAATGAGCAAGGTAAAGAGCAAAAAAGAGCTGCAAAAGAGCAAGATGAGCAAGGAAAAGAGCAAGATGAGCTGCAAAAGAGCGAGATGAGCAAGAAAAAGAGCAAGAAGAGCTGCAAAAGAGCAAAATGAGCAATCAAAAGAGCAAAGAGTTAGTCACGTGATAAAATGCTGAGAGATGATTGGACGATACAATTTTAAAAAGGCAAAATTAATTAACAATGTTGTCAGTGGCTCGAATGTATTCGAACAAGACGCACGTAAATGTAATGGATTATCTTCTAAAACTCAAAGAAAAGAACATTGAAAGTGAGAACGGGGAACGTGTTTGTCGTAAATGCGGCGAGAGGAAGCCAAAAGATCAGTTTTATAAATCGAAACAAAATTTAATTGTGCCGTGCATAGAATGCCAGCAAATATTTAAAGAATGGCGTAGATTCAAAGCATTGAAGCTTGCATACAATAGAAAGAGCTTAGCAAATTTGAGGAATGCATTCTTTGCCTATGTATGGAAAAGAAAGAAAGACAATTTAACAAGACCCGATCAAATCCGCACCGGCAATGAGGGTTCTGTTAACAACATGTTATACTATTCAGAAGTGATAGATAAATTTACACGGACGGAACAAAAATCATCAGATAGAACCCGGCCGTCGAGAAGGAAAGATGTACCATTGCGACGTATGCGGATACACAAGCCAAAAGTTGTTCAATCTACAGAGACACAAAGAACAGAAGCATCAAAGAAAAATGGAGGAACCGGAATGGTTGAAGGAGGACCCGGAATGGGAAACTGAGGAAGAGGAAGATACGGAATCAGAAAAGAGTGACGACTTGTCTGAAGACGAAGAAACTTACCCCGGAGAACAGTTTGATCCGTGGGGTGGCTTTATTGGACAAGTGATGATCAGCTACAAAGACGAACACGAAAAGAAAGTGGATGAATACACGGAAAAAGGTCACCACGAAAAAGAGGCAAATATCAAAAGCTGACTTGGATTTGCTCCCGCTCTACAGAGAAGCTTTAAAAAATCGCTACGTCAATAACATTATGTGGCAAATGGAAATGGCACGAGATCCACTCCACAAGAAGATCAAACAAACGGCAAAACGACTGAGGGACGATGAAGATTATGAGTATGAAGAGTCTTGGAAATACGCTACTGAGAAGAGAAAGTACTTGCTGGATGAGAAAATAAAACAGTTCAGGCCTGACGAGGAGAGTGAAGAAGACGAGGATGAAGACTGAAACCTATTACTGTGTTCAAAATAAAGTATCGACACTTAAAATCGATTTGTTATCCCTAACGTCCTATAAAAAGGATCAAACCAGTACTTTAAGCCTACCCCACAAAGCCCGGCAAATTCCTTGCAAAACGGTATCAAATACAAGACTTAAAACACAGTAGAAACCAAGAGTTACTTCCCTTAGATTGACACGAAAGAAAGAATATAAAACTAGACCTCACAAGCTTTACAATGACATATTACACGCTAAGTATACAACAAGAAGAAAAAGGGGTCACCTAATGGTCAAGCCCTGACTGACCACTGACCACTACCGACTCAAACAACTCAAAAAGGGCAACTACACCTTGCGACCTTTCCAACGATATACGACAACCCCACCTTTGATAAGAAATAGGAAATGGTCACCTACTGGTCAAGCCTCTAATGACCACTGAAGACCACAAAGAAAATCATCAAAGATACATTGTCTTACTAAAAACAATGCAACAAACCCGAAAGGAATCGGTCAAGGAATAACTTAGTTACAGGCCTTTTACCGTGCGGTGACGTTGTGGAATTATCTCCCCTTAATTACCGGATGTGGCGTCACCGGAACCGGAAGCAAGATGGCCGACCGGAAGCAAAATGGCGCAACCGGAAGCAAGATGGCGGAACCGGAAGCAAGATGGCCACCGTGATCCAAGATGGCGGACCGGAAGCAAGATGGTCGACCGGAAGTGGATATGACGTCACAGAGGGCTGCTCGTCCCTGCTCGTCCCGAGAAATAATAAACGAGTACCACGAGTACTACTACTCATGTGGAATAGATGTGTTAAGTATTGAGAAATCGAAAGTTTTGATGATGTTACAAGATGAAACTCATTTAGAAATAAGAATCTCCAAGCATCAGTTCTTTCGAATTCTTCATGATCCATATTCGATTGACGCCATTTCTAGAATAACAACAATTGTAGTATTTCTGGAGGCCGGGTTTATTGCCGTAAGTATTGAAGTCAACAGAACTGAAAGAGGTTTATTGGTACATTTGGATAAACCTGCATTGAAGCGCTGTTTGTATTGATTTTTATGTAATTTAGGGATCCAATACAGTGATGGAATGTCATCATTATTGGCACCAACAGAAAGGCCGAAGGAGAAAATGACAAATTTAATAATCAATATTTTATAATTATTTCAATAATTTCCTCCTTGAACAGTTGTAGCTGTGTAGGTGGTCCTATTACTAGTACACAAAATGTACAACCAACCCCTAATTTAGCTGTCAAACAGTCAATATAGTGTTTCTAATAACACACAAAAATGATTTGTCTGCAGGTACAACGACATATTTGTCATGTAAGGTGGACAATTAATGCCGAAAATGGATGTTGCCTGTGCTCATTTTAAAGAATTTATTCTTTTCAAAACCAACGATCTCACAGCTTTAACCCATTCTGACAAAACGTTAGTTTTTTTTCTCTCCTGTTCTTTTTTGGCCCAATATCTGCATGGCATAGTCTTCAACTGAATACATAATCGTTTTAAAATTTACGTCGACATCGTCAATACTAATGTACAAAGCAACAAAGCTTTATGATGAATCAATTAATGGATTGCTTCCGTTTGTCAAAAAACCTCTAGGTATTCATCACATTCGAACTAATCTGCAACTTTTCACAGGAACAGTCTGGTGGTTTAAAATTGTTATCAGAATTGTAAACAATTCACCAGGAAAATTCATGAGCTTCTGAGAGAATTACAGCAGACTAAAGATTACAATACCCGACTGTAAATTGTAACACCTCAATGAACTTTGCAAAGTGAAATTTTCAATCTTTTATACCAGGAATTTAGGATAATCCCCTTTCTATAGCTGTGAGTTTTAACTGATCAGAGAGATCGACTTCCCAATGTTGCACATTCAATAGAAACATTTAGCAAGCATACTCCAAAGTTCATTTGTGAGTTCGTGTTCATTTTTGGGTAACGAAACAGTTTATTCGCTGTAACGGTATTCTTCTAAAAGGATATAAACATTGGTTCAATGCCTTGGAGGCTGAAAGTTTTACCGCTTCGAATTGCCTTTATCCAACAGCGACCAATAAGGACCCATGGGTTGAACTTTTCTTTAATTCTTTAGAAATGTTTGTTTTCATGTTTCGTGTAAATTTTTTGGCAAAATAATTGTCTGAGACTCACCTTTTATCATGTAATCTCATTGGAACCCCCTATTTCATTTTTTTCATCGACCCCGGAGCCATTTTAACTATATGTCAAAATAAATAAATTTAAGAGTATTATTAGTATCCTTTGCATTGTTCAGAAATTTAGGCCATTTTCCAATGAACCCAAAAACATGCAAAGAATTCGATTGGCTTAAACAGCTATTAATGTACGCCCACTAAAAATGCAAATAGTTAATAATTGATGGCAAACTCCGCCCAAATGAATCTACTGTCAAACCAGTTAAACCGGTTTTCCGAATCTCAATACAACATCGAATACACAACTTTATCATTTGGCAAACTTTCTCTTGACCAAATTTATAATAATATTTTAAAAATAAAGAATTATTAGTTGCATTTACTTTAAAGATTTTTTTTACATTAACTTTAAAGAAAACAGAAGAATTTTAGTGGATTTTTTATCGTGCAATTAAAGCCCAGGATCTAAATTTCAAATCTAGATTAAACCGGAATACAAACTTTAGAATTTTGACTTTGCAGTTGCAAGGACTCCGCGTGCTTTTTGATTGATAGGTGTAAAGATTAATGCGCTAGATTTATTAACTAATTTAAAAATATTTTTGATTAAAAATGTAATTTTTAATATTTCTAAGCGGAATGTATTATAAAATTTATTTAAAAGAATTAACTGTAATAAATGTTTGGTTTATAGAACCATAAACTGAATTTTTCATGGTGCACATTTAACATAATCCGCTTCGCGGATTATTCAATGTGCACCATGAAAAATTAAGTTTATGGTTCAAAAAACCAAAAATTAATTACAGTTAATTCTTAAATAATTATTAAAATATATTATAGAAAATCTTCTGTGTTTTATTGTAGGCTAGCATAAGCGATAATATTTTTAGAGGGAAAGATTAATTATGTATAGTATATATATATTTTTTAAATCTTGAAGGGATATTAGATTTTAGAACCCATATTTACAAATTTTATTCATTGTGTGAAACATTTTTTCAGAACATCATGGAATACATCAAATAAAGATATTTATATGTAAAAATATTGTATTATCATATAAAATATTCCACCCTTATGGTAGAAAAGTTGGCGCTAAGTTTATCACAATCATGCCTGTTTCCATAGTAATACATTTCTTTTAGAAAAAGGTGCTAATTATTTGTGGGCAGAAGTGTTAAGCTGTGGAACAGAAAAATATATTAAAAGAACACTTATCCACATTTTGAAAACAAAATTTATCTGTTAATTTTTTCAAGAAGGATGTGATCCAAAACTTTTGAAACTTTGTGGATTCTTGTACCTTTCTTTCACACTTAAAGAAAAAAATCTTGTTTGAAGCCGCTTTGAAATTTTTCCAAGGTGTCATAATCCTGACATAATTATTTAGTAAAATGAGTATTATTATAAAGTTTTACAGATTTGTTTTTCAGAAAAAAATACACAAACACAAATCTGATTTGTATACCTGGAAGACATTTAGAAATAAAGAATGAAAATTCAAAATGTAAATATGAATGAATCGAAACCTATTTTAATCAGCTTATTTATAAAGACCCATACACGTACAACTATATAATCTCTTACATTTAGAATGGAATTTATCCCTATTAATTAAACCGAGCTTAATTGAATTATTGTCAAGATTCATTTAATCTGTAAATATCTTGTAGGAGTGTTGATTTTCTATTGTTCGATCTATTGTAAATAAAATTCTTACATAATTACAAAAATAACAATTTTATAGAAGTAGCTTGGCATGTACTTTGTCGATACATGTAGGTAGGTGGGGTTTTGTATGAAAATATCTTCAGGACAGCGAGTGAGGTGACTCAATCAGGCTTGGAGAACCTTGACACTTTTGGACAAGTCAGGACGTACAGACCGACGGAGAGTTTAAAGGTAAGATTCTTAGAACACCGTAAATGTTTTTTATTCAAATTTCTGCATTTGAAAATAATAATTAAAAATGTATTTATTTAGTATGCATTTTTGGCAATTCTATGACCATGCCTTTTGTACAAGTTTATGCTCTATAATTTCACATACTCTTGAAACCCGTTCCGGTAATTTTGTTTATAAACAGTTCTGTTCTTTCTTTTGTTGATGTCAAAGGTTGAAGAGAGCTAGATTTAAATGTTCATGATGTTTGTACTTAGAATTTGACAATTTCAGAAACGAATGTTATTTCGGACGCGTTCTTCGGTCGAGGTGTCTTTATGGCAATATATACCGTGACAAAATCAATTCATGTAAAATACGGACATGTTACATGATATGCCGCTGCACAGATCTTAAAGTCTAAAGAGAAAATATCAAGTGCATGCCTATAATTATATATAGTTAGCATCATACAAAAAAAGTTTAAGGGGATATTGGAATCATTATGCCTGTCGGTCTGTCCGCCCATATATCTCGTAAGCACAACTCATCTTTAAATTGCTTGACGGGTTTTGATAAAACTTTACATGCAAACAAGAGGCTCCCAGGAGCCTGAATCGCTCACCTGGTCTTGATGTTGACCCTATACTTTTGTAGAGCTAAATGAGCTGAACATTTAAGCAAGCAACAGCTTTTCTCTACCTGCAATAGTTTTCATTCTATAGGCCAAAAACACCATTTTTCACCTATAAGGGGCCATAACCCCTATAAGGAGTCATCTGACAACTTCGACCCTATGGAGACTTTTGTAGAGCTAAATGAGCTGAACATTTAAGCAAGCAACAGCTTATCTCTATCTGCAATAGTTTTCATTCTGTAGGCCAAAAACATGAAAAATAGCTATTTTTCAGGGGCCATAACCACTATAAGGGGTCATCTGACAACTTCGACCCTATGGAGAATTTTGTAGAGCTAAATGAGCTGAACATTTAAGCAAGCAACATCTAATCTCTATGTGCAATAGTTTTCATTCTGTAGGGCAAAAACATGAAAAAACGGTATTTTTCAGGGGCCATAACCCCTATAAGGGGTTATCTGACAACTTCGACCCTATGGAGACTTTCGTAGAGCTAAATGAGCTGAACATTTAAGCTAGCAACAGCTAATCTCTATCTGCAATAGTTTTCATTCTGTAGGCCAAAAACATGAAAAATCTTTATTTTTCAGGGGCCGTAACCCCTATAAGGGGTCATTTGACAACTTCGACCCTATGGAGAATTTTGTAGAGCTAAATGAGCTAAACATTTAAGCAAGCAACAGCTAATCTTTATCTGCAATAGTTTTCATTCTGTAGGACAAAAACATGAAAAATCGCTATTTTTCAGGGGCCGTAACCCCTATAAGGGGTCATCTGACAACTTCGACCCTATGGAGAATTTTGTAAAGCTAAATGAGCTGAACATTTAAGCAAGCAACAGCTAATCTCTATCTGCAATAGTTTTCATTCTGTAGGACAAAAACATGAAAAAGGCTATTTTTCAGGGGCCGTAACCCCTATAAGGGGTCATCTGACAACTTCGACCCTATGGAGATTTTTGTAGAGCTAAATGAGCTGAACATTTAAGCAAGCAACATCTAATCTCTATGTGCAATAGTTTTCATGCTGTAGGCCAAAAACATGAAAAAACGCTATTTTTCAGGGGCCGTAACCCCTATAAGGGTTTATCTGACAACTTCGACCCTATGGAGACTTTCGTAGAGCTAAATGAGCTAAACATTTAAGCAAGCAACAGCTAATCTTTATCTGCAATAGTTTTCATTCTGTAGGACAAAAACATGAAAAATCGCTATTTTTCAGGGGCCGTAACCCCTATAAGGGGTCATCTGACAACTTCGACCCTATGGAGATTTTGGTAGAGCTAAATGAGCTGATCATTTAAGCAAGCAACAGCTAATCTCTATCTGCAATAGTTTTCATTCTGTAGGCCAAAAACATGAAAAATGGCTGTTTTTCACCTTTAAGGGGCCGTAACCCCTATAAGGGGTCATCTGACAACTTTGACCAAATGGAGACTTTTGTAGAGCTTTTGATGCTGAATCAGTAGCGTGGCCTCAGATTTCCTATATCTCTTATACTTTTTGATTTATAAGCCAAATACAGTAGTCTGACCCCCCCTGTTCTATTTTTAGCAACAGCGGCCATGTTGGTTGGTCGACGTGTATATAATTCACAAACTTGGTAGAGGACATCCTAAAGATCAAGTATACCAAGTTTCAATGCAATCCCTTCAGTGGTTTCAGAGAAGAAGATCTTTGAAGAAAAGTTAACGGACGACGGACGGACGACAGACGACGGACGACAGACGACGGACGACGGACGACGGACGCCTAACGATGACAATAGCTCACATGACCCTTCGGGTCAGGTGAGCTAAAAAGTATATAGAAATTTCATAGCTCTCGTGTATATTTCAGGGGAGATAATCAGGTGGACTTTATTTTTTTTTCAATCACGCGTCTTTAGATAAAAACTTGGAGCTGGGCATGAAGTCGGATATCGTTTGAGGGGGATAAATGAAAGTTAGTTTTTTATCCATACAATGTTCTCTATAACTGTGCATCTAGTTTGTAAAAGTTATGTAGTTTGTATATAGCTTTAGAATATTATATGATAGAGTTGGTTTTCAATCATATGCCGTCACTCGTCAAAAACAAGATTGCAACCAGCAACTACCGTTCACATTGATGACTATTGGCTGTTTTTCATTGTGGACTTTTGTCCAGATTGTGTCTCGTACATTTATTCCACATCCATTGATTCTGGGTTAATACCTATAAAAGTTGCTGGATGGATTACTTGTTTGCCACTGTTTCCCCGTCTTTCTTTTGTTTGGGTATTACTTTGTTTCTGAATATGCAAGATAATGATGACGATTAAATGTTTTTTTCTTTCAGGATGGGTCGGACTTTGACGAAGTATACCTTCTGGGTAGAGAAGGCTTGCTGTGTTTTAGTTCTAATCGCCACACAGATTTTTTCTCAATGTAGGTTATATCATTTTAATACCCAGCTAAATATCTTATATAAATACCCGTAGGTAGGATTGTCCCGAAATAGATATACATCTAATTCAATTTAATATGTCCATTTATTGTATATTATTATTTGAAAAGAGAATATTTATATAAGTAGGATAGAAATCTCTTCTCATGGAACTAAAAGTTTAGTTTGACATGGCTACACATACTTGATTGGCTTAAATATACTTTTTTAATTTAATTTTGCTGAAATAAGCAATGAAGTCTATTCTAAAAATAAATATTTTTACAAAGCTTTAATTTAATCGTATGATTCCCTAGGATCCTTGTCATTTTTATTTTTTTGTAAAAAATCAGAAACTAGATTATGATATTTTTATTTCCCAATAGTCAAGATATTCCATAGTCTAAGATAGCTGTATTTTTTCTAACACGCGTAATAGTTATAAGCTAATAGTTTTTAGGTTTGTAAGGACAAGCATAATTATATACTCGGCAAAAAAAAAAAAAACAACGTTACATTGGTTTCCTTTTAAGATTTTTCAAAACATATTTTGTGTTGAATTTCTAATATAAAGATTAGGCAATAAACGGGTTTTTCTGTCAAAATTGCGTATTGAAGGCGGATTTGAAATTGACGTCACGTCATTTTTCAAATTTTTTACCAAAATTTGAACTTTTAAAATTTTACTTGTCGAAAATTCAATTAAGCTATTGATTATGGTCGTTAAATGTAACAAATATCACGGTTAACAAAAGGTCGCACTTAAATGTTGAGAAATTGTTAGTCAACCATGTTACGTTAACGTCAAAAGTTGAAGCAATGCTCTTCTTTCGTGTTGGGTACAGGAATGACAAAAAATACAGGTGATTATTCATTCAAAAGACTTTAGAACAACTAGAGTTAAGAGAGTAGTGTCAGAGGTAGCAGTACAACAATCGGTGAGACCGGAAGTAGCAGAATACCATAACCAACGCGAGTTTAGATCAGGCGTTGCCGCTTTATTTTTCTTCGCAATCGCTTCGTTAACGGTGCAAAACCTTAACTCGTGTAAATGGATAAAATTATAATTTAATTTTCATAAACATTTCAAACGTACGCGATCACGCCAAGCTGACGTCATTGTTTTAAAAAAGACGTCCTCTGAATTACGTTTCTTTGGCGTAATGACGTTAATGGGTTGTATCATGCCTAAAATTGCAATAGATAAGTAAAAAGCACCCTTGTTTAACCGTAAATATCAAAATTTAACAGAAATTTTGTAACTTTCAACATTTTTCATTTTTGATTTTACTGAATTTGGTTTTTAGAAATAACCAAATCCCACCGGAAACCGTTGCAAAATATCCCATCCCTGTATTTTTACAGATGATTAAATGTCCCTAAATTCTGAACTCGACTTTATATTCATCGAAATGCTGTCAGATATTCAAAATAAATGGTTAGTCAGGAACGATAATGCTTTGCGAACTTGATTTTTTACAATATCTAGACAAAACCTTAAAGAGATGTTAAATTCGAATTAAAATCAGGTATACTGGATTTTAGTCTCTTTAGTTTGACAAAAGATACGTTAATTTAATGGTTGTTACAACTTTTCTTTTGTTAAAGAAATTTTATCAAATAAAATATAAGTGTAACGTTTCTTTTTTTGCCTAGTGTATAAAAGTGTTAGCATTGAATTGTAGCAGTTTATTTTCAATAGATATAAATTCCTCTACGCTCCCTTTTGAAATGTGGGGAATGCAGTATCATATTGAAATAGGGTTGTCCGTCTGTCTGTTATTTCTCCGGATACCAATTTCTCATCTCCAACTCCTCATAACCACTCAATGAATTTTCAAGAAACTTTCAAAGTTCGATCTGGTCCGCAGAATAGGAGTTGAAGCTATTATATTGCGGCTAACGCGTTTTTACTTTTTTTTTTAGAAATCTACATCACTTTTTCTATATTTTAGCTCCACCTGGCGTACCTGAAATCACAGGACCTGATCTCATCATCTTAGGAAACACAATTACACTTACATGTACCGTCAATGGAGGAAACCCGACCCCTAAAGTCACATGGCTGCGCGATAACAACGTTCTAGACGAGACTTCTACCACTTTCGGATCTAGAACCATTAACAATATAACATTTGTAGCTTCTGCAACTGAGCATCTGGCAGTGTTCGAGTGTCAGTCGGAAAATGGAGTGCTTCAGAATCCTCTATCAAGAACAAAATTCATTCAGGTCAACAGTAAGTATTTCAATTGCAATTCACAATAACTGCAAACTAAGTCTACATAATACTTAATGAAAGTTACTTATCTATTTCACCAAATGGTAAAGAACAAAGCATCGATTACAAACTAAATTCTTTCAGACTCAATACTAACATTATTTTAAACGCCATGCTTTGTTAATTTATTTATTGTAAAAAATGGTAAACAATCAACAAACCAGCGGATAGCAACCAAAAATTTTAAACATCTAACTCTAAATAAAAAATATTCTTTAGAGTTAAAACACTTTGCCTTTTAAAATTTAGAAGATATTTGTTACATCAAAAATACTAAAAAAATCATTAATACCTATTCATAATTGTTTATAGGGCCACCATCTGACCCAGTACTTAGCGGACCAACCAATATAATTTCGGGGAATACTAAAACTTGGGTTTGCGTATCCAGCGGTGCCTACCCTATCCCTAATATGACAATGAGGATAGAAAATCGAGATTTGTCAAGTAGTCTCGTTGTCAAACCAACATATGATACTTCAACAAAAACGTACAACATCACCGGGACTTTGACATGGGCACCAACTACATCAAATAATGGACAGATTCTCTATTGTGACGTAGGCCATCTGACATTAGCAAATCCGAAGACAGTGAGCTTACCATTGACCGTTAGTTGTAAGTAAAATCCTCAAAATGTTTAGTTTTATTTAAAGTATTTGTATCGGCTTTCCACATTTATATATAATTTATAATTAGCTCATTTTTATGTCACCTGCAACGTGTTGCAAAGCGATTTGACACTATCCGTCGTCTTGGGTCGTCCTGCGCCCTGCGGCGTCTCACAAATTTCCGTCGCAGTTTTCCGGGTAACTGCATGACACAGCCTCTTGATATTTGGCATGTAGCTTTCTCCTATGGTACTATATGGTGTAAAGCGATTTTATTGCCGTAACATATCTACTACCTGTTTTCAGAAAATTTGAAGAGACGCAGGCGTCATTTGTCTTCCATGGAAGACTTCCATTCTAGTTTCCATTCTTTGGTTAATAGTTTCGTTTGAGCTGCGCAAGTTCATGTGATTGATTTGTAGAAGCAACTCTTTCAGTTTGGCTGGCAACATGCTTTATTTAGTTTTCCCTTTCAGCCCCTCTTGATATTCACGCACCAACAACCTTATACGAACCCAAAACAGGAGATACCATCACTCTGAATTGTGTAGTACGTGCTGGGACAGCAACTTTTGTCAGATGGTTCAAGAACGGCAACTTGATAAACATTTCCTCGAACCAACGTTTATCTGGTGGTACCGTCAACGCTATACCGCTTACTATATCACAAGTGGTGATGAGTGACGCCGGAATCTATGTTTGCCAGGCCACCGACGGAAGTGTTACGTTAAATACTACCGACATCACAGTAATAACGAAAGGTAGGTCGTTTTTGTCATGAGCCTATTTTGTTAAAACATGTCTGCATCATGATCATGCGCTTGACTGTCTTACACACATCACCCCGTCTCATGTTTAATAAGAATGACATGCAGAAAATAAACAACTCGATAAATTCTTTTATTTCAAGATAACTCACTAATTCATAATTGTTTTATCCATTTTCGATAGTGCAAGATATGTAATAAGAAACAAAGAAATGTTTAAATGTTGTAAAGGTTGTGGCCTAGTATCTTAAATTTAGCAAGAAATCGAACAGAACTGTTTGATATGAAATAAAAGTTTGGCGTCTTAGATTAAAACAATCTTAACCTTTTCCAGCTGCACCACAAACCCCAACGTTATCAGGACCCTCTTCGGTCCTCTCTGGAACCTCAAACACTTGGACATGCGTATCAAGAGGCGGGTCACCTCAACCAGAAATGTCTATGAGAATTGGAAACAATCGGTTCGTCAGCGAAGTCTCTACAAACGCACAATTTGACCAATCAACAAACTCGTACGTTGTGATTGGTACTCTGGTTTGGGCGCCCTCTAGTAGAGATAACCTCCAGACTCTTTATTGCGACGTCACACATCCAGAAACTCTTGGGAATACTCCAAAGACAGTTAGTCTGCCTTTGACTGTAATTAGTAAGTAGGAAAAACTTCTTTATTTGAGTTTTAAAGGTGATATAGAATTTTATATTAACAGTTCTTTTTGTTAAGTTTCTTGATCATCACACATAATCACACATATAAGCTAATCAATCGAAAAGTCTCTCCCCATGGAATTGCTCCCCTCTATCAAAATTTTGTTAGAGTCAATGTGCAATACGTTAAAAATAAGCCAAAACATGCGATTGTCTTATTTTACAAAATTGTTCGAAAAGATCTCGATTTGGATGCCGAGATGCAACGAAAGATAGATTTAGGAGTCTTGGAAATGAAAAACATACACAAATCGAATTATAAAGGTAAATTATAAAGTATGAGATGAATGATTTAATAAAAGAAAATCGAATAGAGTGAAGTGGCGCATTCATTTTGACTCCAACTCTAACATAATATTGATAGAGGGAAGCAAGTCACTCATAAAGTTAACATAGCCATGTTAGTACTCTAAAACCACAATTTTAACTGCAATGTCTAGATAAAATATATCCTTGTGTTGGGATGCCAACACACAAGTTGCCCAAAAATGATATGGATAGTATTCCATTTTAATCAGTATAATAAAATATATTTAGAAACCAAGTTTCGTTGACAAAGTTGACTGCGGCAGTGTAATAAAATGTCACAATTTGGAAAACCGGCATACACAATTTACCAAGATAATCCAATTACATTAAAATCTAAACGACTTTAATTTTAGGGTCTGTTTTAGTAACGGCCACCATTTAAAAAAATGATTTCATTTTATTTAGAGGCTCACTCCTATGAAATAAGAGCAAAATCGGAAAAGCCATTTCCGAGGTACAGGCGTTTCAAATTTGGCTATTTTTAGTAACGATGGCCATTTTGAAAATTTTAAAATACATGTATGATTGTACATCTGTGAGTGACCCTCTATCAAATAAAGCTGGTTTCATTTTGTTTTGAAAAGGAATTTTAGAAGTAAGGAGGATCATGATCATGATCTACGAGAAGTGGAAGAAACGGTGCAAAACAAAAAGTCGCCAAAACTCCGCTTTAGGCGACTTTTATGAATATCTGTAATTTAAACGAGTCTGAAATAACATGTTTACATCTTTTTGCAGCCTCACCTAAAGTTCCAACACTATCAGGACCAACATCGGTCAAACAAGGTTCACCCAGTACATGGACATGCACATCTATTGGAGCCTATCCAGAGCAGACGATGAGTATGAGAATTGGAAACCAACCAATCACAAGTGGTTTTACAACTGATTCTCAGTATGACGATTTTTCCAAATTGTACAGAGTAATAGGAACACTGGTTTGGAGTCCTTCATCTACCACAGATGCCAATACCTTATTCTGTGATGTCCGCCATCCAGATACGCTTGGTCAAACACCACAGACAGCAAGTTTACAACTCACCGTTCAAAGTAAGTGGCCTCAGTAAGATTTCATTCTGATTTCACCGAGTTTCGAGTCTTTTATATAGCATGAAATATATATCATTTGTCATCACAATAGCCTTTTCGAGCTTTTCATTCGGATGCCCCATTGGAACCTTGCTTCTTTCAGACTCTATAGATTTTCCTTAATTGGTATCTCTGCTTCTTTCCTTGGCAAATACCGTTATTCATGACAGAACATTTCTTTTTGTCTTTTAAGATACACCACAAAAGCCTGTTTTATCTGGACCAACCACTGTTATAACCGGAACAACAAACACATGGACCTGTGTATCAAGGGGAGGCTTTCCTGAAGCAACGATGTCAATGAGAATTGGCAATATCGAATTTACATCAGAAGTTACTGTAAATTCAGTTTTCGACCAGACTACACAGTCTTATACAGTAACTGGGAGTTTAGTTTGGGCTGCTGTTAGCAGAAATAATGGAGATGTTTTGTTTTGTGATGTTTACCACACAGAGACCCTTGGAAATGTTCCACAAACTGTCAGCCTGCCTCTTACTGTTCACAGTAAGTCTTTGATTTTTCTGTGTATGCCTAAAAAGATTTGTGTTTTAAGAAATAACTTGATTTTAAAATTTACGGTTACTTTTACTCTAAAATAAAAGCTATTGAATGACAAATTTTAGATATATATATTGGAGCACTAAAACCATTGGCGTTTAAAGGTGTTACATATTACTTTTCTATTCCGCAGCTCCACCAAGAGTTCCCGTTTTAAGTGGGCCTACAGAAACAATTTCAGGAACTGTTAATACCTGGACATGTACATCAACTGGGGCCTATCCAGAACAAACAATGTCATTCAGACTAGGCAGCACAGCAGTAACATCTGGAATTACATACAACGCGGTATTTGACGGCATTTCAAAGCTTTATAAGGTGACGGGAACTCTGACATGGAACCCTAAAACCATAAATAACGGAGACACCTTGTTCTGTGATGTCACACACGTTGAAACGTTGGGCCAGAATCCACAGACTGCCAGCCTACAGATCACTGTACACAGTAAGATTGTTTTCATGTTGATTAGTTTTATATTACTATAGTGTTTAACAGCTTAGATGATCTGTACTTTTCCGTTGATTCAACCCACATTTATCTTAAAACTTCTTTCATTAGATCTCAAGGGAAATATTGTTTTGGTCAGGAATGTTCCTTTTTTCAATCATGGATCAAGTGAACAACATTGATAAATTACACCCTCCCCATATTATGTTCTGACAGGTTGGTTTAATAATTTTAACTTAATGTTTTACCATGTTACCTCCCACCCGGGTATACGCTGCACATGCACGCATTATACTTCGATTCCTAGGTATATATACATTTGTAAAAGTTTTATTGTCTTTTCCCTAAGACATCTTCGTTATTTTCCTAAGTTTTGTGCTGATACTTCAGCTACCATTGATGTCCTTGATTGTAGCTGCTGGTATGTATTAGAAAAAAATTGTGATCTTCGCCTTGTTTCATAGGATTTTAGTGAGTTTTTAATTTGTGCCTCTGTCTAAACTCAGTCAATTATTAGTATGAACTCTTTAGATCTTTGATTTTCTCCGTGATGGAGACAATCTTTTCAGGGATTCCATAAAACCTAAGCAGTTTTTATGGTATCTCTACCGGCCGGTAGAAATATTTTTAAAAATCTCCAGAGTCTGGACTGTGCAGGAGTTCCACTCGCGTTACTGTCCCTTTATAATCAATAAGGTTGCCATTTGGTCATTATAAGATGCATTTTCAGCTTCTTGGTCTCTGAAGCAAACTTTGTTGAATAAGGGACTGAGAGTAGTACGATTTCTCAAACAAAAAGATTGTTTTCTTGGGTAGTTTGATGAAATAGCCTTCTTTCCATTCATCTGGTATCTTGTTCTTTCCAGATGATTTTCAGTGAGTAGATGCACCCTGGCAACAGTTGTTTTTATTTCTGTGTTAATGCTTTTGGTGATATGTCATCAGGACGTGCTGCTTGATTTTTCCAGACGATTTCTTCAATGAGTATATACACTATGGAAAAAGTTGTTTCCTATTTCTGTATTAATGCGTCTGTTGATATATCATCATGACCAGCTGCTTTGTTTAGTAAACTGCTTCAAAAAACGATATCAAGTTTTGTAATTCACAGTATGCATGCAGCTTTTGTGTTTTCTTATTTAAGCAACGCCACAACTACCAGAACTGACAGGACCGACGAGAATGACAGCTGGTTTACCACAGATATGGACCTGTACATCAGAGGGAGGGTTCCCCCAACAAACCATGAGCATGAGAATTGGCACAACTGTGTTCACTAACGAATTCACAACAAATGCAGTTTATAATTCCAACACCAAACTTTATGCAGTAACTGGTACCCTAACCTGGTCTCCTTCGGTCAGTCATGATGACCAGGTTCTAACTTGTGACGTCTTCCACCCGGAAACACTCGGAACTACCAAACAATCAACAAGTCTGAGAGAACTGACTGTACATGGTACTTTATTTTCATTAGCTTTGTTATGTACTGATATTTCTTGATGCTTCCAGTAGAAACAGGGCATTTTCAATTAATGTTTGGCTTTATTGTGAGAAGCACATTTATGACAACGCTAGTTTGGGTCCTTTTTATCTGTTCAACAACCCAAATACGCAGAGAAATGTCAAAAACTTTTGTGCATGTTTACCTCATTGACAATACCGGTACTCTAAGGTATCACTTTGATTAATGTACGCTAAAATAACTTGCTGCTTTGGTATATTATTCCATATATTTTTGTAATAAAAAAGTCCTCAGTATTTTTTTACATAAAATTCACCTTTTTATTCATGGTTTTGTTATATCTGGTTTATCTTTCAGCTCCCATTGTCGCCACGGCACCAACCACAACTTATAGCCCCACAGTGGAGGACACGGTCACACTAGACTGCGTTGTAACATCGGGGTCTCCTACAAGTATTAAATGGTATAAAGATAACACTCTTATGACAATTTCCGCCTCAAACAGACTTTCAGGAGCTTTTCCCAATGGACCCTCTTTGACTATCACCAATGTTGCATTGACTGATGGTGGAAACTATGTATGTGAGGCTACTGATGGGTTATCAACTGATCAGACATCAACCATCTTTCTTTCTCCTATCGGTATGTATTACTAAATATGATACAATATCAGGCATTATTTAAAGCAACGACGACGCTGACAGCTTTAAGTGGGCAAGTGACTGATCTTGTACTATACGCCCTCACAACACTATATACTTCAGGACTATCACTGTATGGAAAGAGCGAAAGGGAAAAACGGTTGATTTCTGTGCCCCGATGTAGTTTATTGCTGTGCTCAAAATGAAGTCGTCTGTTTTTTCTGCCCTTTTACTTAATTATTGAATAATTACATATCCTGCATTATCGGTGATTTCAACATTAGATAGTAACGATTTAGTTTATTCAAGTTTTACTTGCATTTTTATGTCATAAGCTATTTTTGATCACAAAAAGTCATCAATTTATAAATAAAACACGGTTTTTTGACAAATTACATAAATAAAACACTTGCAGATGAAAATAAAGTGAACAAAAACTGTTCATCGTGTATTTAAGTACATATAGAATTTTATTGTTGATAAATGAAGTTTAATTATGCAAAGGTTCAAGACAGATCGATGAAATAAGAGTAGGTGTTAAAATTTGCACCGCGAATGTATATTTCTGTGCTGATTTTCTACATGCGAATGTATATTTCAGAGCCCGCGGAAGTTTATTTGTGTGGTTGCGAATGTTTCGTTCTGAGTTATAAATACTTGGCCATATAAAATCAGATCAAATAATGGAAATATAACTTTAGTTCTAACTCTAAACCAGGGGACAGGTTAATGAAGCTGCCCTAAGCTGTGTCCTAAACAATGTCTTAGGACTTAAAATGGGATGTAGAAAGGGTCATCCTTAAACGCGTCCAAGGATGTAAAACGAAACCATCTTAGGATAACCACAAATAGGATCATCTTTATATGAATTTAGGATAATCCTAGATAGCCATATGTCATGCATTTTTGCCGATATAAAGGCGTTTGAAAAAAAAGTTTTTTGTTTTACATTTTCAAATGTAAAATAGATTTAAGCATTTATATTGCGATGCCTTTGGGTTTTTTTTAGGAGAATAAAAATAATTTATTGCATTCCTTCATTCATTTTTTTTTCTGCGAGTTGCACTTATCACTAATACCAAAAAAAAATCCCTAGGTTTAGAAAGCAAACATCCACGTGAACTGTTAAATGTTAATTTCAAAAGTCTAGTACTCCATATATTAGAATATCGTCAAAATGTAACTGGTAAAACGCCAATATATGGGTCACTATTGGGAAAATTTTATCAATGGCAAAAATATCTTAGTTTGCTAAATGTAGAAAGTAAAATATCAAAAACGAGAGTTGGGCCACATACAACCCTAATTCAAGGGGATAAAACCTATTTCAGACACTTTTTTAAGTTTAAGGTCACAAGGACAACAATTTTCACATCCTTAATTAAGGACCAGATTTAGGACATGCCCTTTTTTAGGATGCCTTCAATAACACTACTTAGGACCGAGACATGTCCAAAGATCATCCTTAGACATGTCATAATCCTAGGACACCTTCGTTAACACGGCCCAGGATAATTTTAAAACAAGACTATAGTGTTCATTTACAATTCCTGTCTAAACCATCTAATGTTTTACTTTTCCTATAAATTACAAAAATAATATATAAAGCTCTTTTAAATAAAGCACGACAAAATTTATTGGTGATAAAATCTATATTTATACATGTTTTGAGTTATTTTTGTAGGCTGTAAACCTTGGGCGAGGTTTTCGAAAGTATCACAAAAGTTTGTCGTAAGACATGTCGCATGTCATAAGTTACAACCATGTTATGATGGTCATACGACTCATCGTATCACGTAAAACAAAGCCGTCGCAACACAATCATTAGAGTGATCATGTTATGACCATCACAAGTCCCTGAAACATGTTAAAGTATAGTATATAACTGTTTTTGATACTGTATATAAATGTACAATCATAATGGTTAAGTATAACATTAAATTATAAATAAATATATAAAATAGAATAGTAAGCATTTTATATTGTGAACTTGTGAACTGTGCCTTATAAACCATTAGAAAGAACTCGATTAAAGATGAGACTGGGAAAACTTTGTAGGACATAATTGGGTTTTGCAAACATATTGCAAAGTTTGAAAATCATTTGCCATGGCAATCTTTTTTAGAAGGATTTGGATGTTTCTGGCCAAAATGTTTTACAGACGCAAAAATTAATTATGTAATTAAAGGTGTTTTCTTTTCTTTTACTTTTAAAATATATTTTCATTATCAAAATCTGCGCGACGGGTGTATTACAATAGTCTGCTTACTCTTCCGGGGCACATGCGATCATTCTCGTTACGACTTGAGCCCGCATTGTCGATTGTCAGTTCTGTTCATTTGTCGTTTTTGTGTTGTGTGTTAAATGTTTGTTAGTGCTGTTTCTTAGTGTTTAACCTTTCTCTCTCTTGGACTTTTAACTTTGAAATGCCCCTTTTATTAGTACATCTTTTTTTCTCAGATTTAGAATATTTTTTAGCCATGCCCTCTCCCTAATAATATTTCCTATTGAATATTATTAGTTTGAGTTGTTCTGTAAACATTCTATTCAAAAATATGTTCTATAAACTTCCCCTGTAGTCTTTGAAAATTTAAACAAGTAAACAGCAGTCATGTTAGATCGTTGCATTTCCAATATAATTATACTTGCGACCATCTTACAACACCTCTGACGGAGTCGTAAGATTTTGACAAATTTTGCGATGCATCGCAACTTATGATCCTTTCGAAAACACAGTTTAAGACTGCGACGTACCGTAAGACCATCTTTCGACGCGTCGCAGTCGTAAGACACCTTCGAAAACCTGCCCCCTGGTGTAGTATCTGCATTCTCTGTCTATAGCATTGGATAATCTGTACCTCTGTATCCTGTATCCGAGTCATTAGTTTTTAGTAAATGTGTAGTCTTGATAATACAGTTTAATCAGGCCATTAACCCCAAACACTACACCTGGGATTTTTTTTCGCACCATCTTTGCTTTCCTGGAAGAACTACTGAGTTTTAGTTCACACAGTCTTAAATTTGCACCGTAATCGTATTGCCCATTTAGACTAAAATGGAGGACACTTATCGCGCCGTGTATTTTTTCAATTTAGGTGCAGCAATGTCAGTGCGAAAATCGCAAAATAAAACTGTCTCGATAATTTCCTGCTATACAGTATTCGGTTTGTTTATGATTACATTTCAAAATAACATTTCCGAACAATAAAACTAACAGTTTTATACCCAACTTCAATAGACAATGGGGGTTCCAAAACATCATCAAAGTCAACAAAGTTATTGTAAGTTTTTTGTTCATCTGGTACAATGTTTTTTTTCCATTTAAAATTTCATCTTCTGGTTTCAAATCAAATTTTAAATGTTTAAACTTGTTCTTTTTCTCATCCACTCTAATTTTGATATTTATCTTTTCCTTGGGATGGTTATGGACAAAATGCAAAATACTAGTAGTATCGTTGAATATGCCAGAAAAAAATCACTAATATTCGCATTTTAATTATCCATATTATATTTCTGAAATTGAAAAAAATATATATATTTCCATCAGTGCCTTTAGCCTTTATTTAAAGCACATTCATGTTAAAACATCAAACAATAAAAAATAGTTATAATAAAAATAAATAGCACAGAAATAAACTACAACATTTTTTTCTGCACAGAAATCAACATTCGTAAACTCGGAAATAAACGACAGCATTTTTTCAACCCTTTTTATTGAGTGTTTACAAAACAACAAATCATTTACTTATTGTAGCTTTTTTGTTAACCTTTCATAAGATATTCCATCAAATAAAGATTAAAAACGCAAACTGCTACTTAGAAATGAGTTTTTCTATAATAAAAGGCTTTTTCTATTCTGATCAGTTTTACCAGAACACATAAATAAACTTTCGCTACTTTAAAAACTGCTCTCAAATAAACTACAGCGTGCACAGAAATTAACAGCAGCAGGGCTCACAATAAACATTCGCCTCATAAGTTAAACACAGCTGTAACATCATTTGAGAGGACAATTACTAATCTTCGACAGTAGAATATGTTCTAAAGTATTATAAAGTATATTTACACTTACTAATTGCTTACAGATGTACCAAAGAATTATGCGATTTTCAACATTTTAACTTTTTGTTTTTTCATTGCGATATTTCTTACATAATTTATCTATTCATTTAAAACTGGTTAGAAAACAATAGAGTGACAAGTAAGAAACTACAAATGAACCTTATCAACACTAGTATATCTATTTTTCTTACCTAAATGACATTTTTCGTCTTCCTGATGTTTACAATCGTCTGTTTTACCCACAATACAACAATGACACAGGAGTAAACTACACCGGGGCACAGAAATCAACCGTTTTTCCCTTTCGCTCTTTCCATACAGTGACTATGAACTTAAAAAAAAAAACAACGCTCAATGAACATGAAGTGATGGGAAACAAAGGCGCTGTAATTATAATGATATTCCTAATATGTGTATTAAACATTAGAAATTCGCGAATAATTCACCTTTGTTCATCATAAATTCCTAAGTTTGAGATATAAAAGCAGTAAGGCCAGTAGAAAGTAAGCTGCTTTCATGATTTTCCTAATATGATAAGATAACCTTTATTAAACTAAATCAGGTCTCAAAGGGGGCAAAATTATAATTTGCAACAATACTATAAGCACAATTGAACATTAAAAAATTCTTGAGTTATTCACCTTTGTTCATCATAAGTTCTTAAGTTTGAATTTAATTTTGTTTTCTTTGTAGAGAAACCATGGACAGAATTTGTAATTATCAACTATATTTTGGATGGATACGACAGATTAGTTCGACCTATTGACCCCGTTGTTAACATGACCCATTCTCTTGTCCCAAGAGCTATTATGAACTTTGTAAGTAAAACTTTTGGTACACCTTACATGACGGATACAAACAACGTTGTGCTTAGGTTGACACCCCGGGTTGATACATGAATAGATTGGTTTTCAATATTTGTACTTATAAAATTTCTAAATGAAGAGATACGGATAACTACCAAAAACCTATTTTGGTATGAAACTGTCAAAGTCTGGTATGAGAATCCTTATGAAGAAAACAGTTTGTTAGTATTATATGAAAAAAAAAACATGTATGGTGTAGGGAAAATGAATATTAAGCAGCATCTTTTCTCCGGTTTCCTCCGCCATTAAGACTGAACGTCCATATATATGGCCCAGGTGCACCAAAAAGGGCGTTAAACACCAAAACACACGCCATCTCTTTGGTTTTTTTTTTCTCGGAATTTTTAAAGTATATATATTTTTTTCATCTTTCATTAACCATAAATTTCATGTTTGATCTTTGACTACCTTTTGTACCTTTCTGTAACATTTTTTTTTTATTAGCACTGTGTGATTTCAACCGGTTTTGTAAAGAAAGTTTTGAAACATTTGGGTTATACTATTTTTTTAAGGGTAACAATAAACAGTCGTATTGTAAGATATCTAGAACATCGATCATCAAATTCTTTCTTTTTATGTCACAACAAGCATATCAGTTCCCATCTATAAGCATTACTTTGCATTACCCTAGAAAATTGTGCCATTCACTGTTAATTCATATCTTATAACTATTGCACCAAAAACTTTAAAACCGGTTTTAAAGAAATATTTAAAACTCTATAGGTCAGCAGTTTAATGATGTACCATGCCTTTTATTCTAAATCTGTTGAAATAATTTTCAGTCATTTAATGTTATTTTTAAATCTTTTCATTCTTATACTACGAGGGTGGGTAAACATCTTAAGCTAATGGTATTACTCAACATTTGAACTTTTCAGAAGATTATAGTAAACAATATGCTTTCTCAGACTAGTCTCTTTGTTTACTTTGCTAGTATATAATGAAAACATAGAATATAGAATCTAAATTAGTATAGTACGGTAGAATAATCAGAAATTATGTAAAGGGGTTTAATTGCTTATTTCATATTTCTCATATTTTCACAATCACATTCAATGGCCATGAAATTGATAAATGTGATTTTTGATAAAGCTTTGGTGGTATCAGTCTCATATTAATATTATAAGATTATTGAATGCAAACCTACAATTGCGTTCAAATATACTTATAATGTAAATTGTGGACCATCTTTGAAATATAAAGTTTTTCAACCTTTTTTTTTTGTTAGAAATTTTAGATAAAATTCGAAAAATTTAAGCAAAACCTTTTTAATTTCAAAAAGATGTTCAGCAAACAAATGCTTGTATATTAGGACATATTTGCTTATTCAGCTATGGTTCCTTTAATTATCTTAATGAATAATTTGCTGGTATATTAGTATTTTAATTACAATAAACATACCTCTCCTGTTTGTCTGTATTGCTAGTATCCATTCTTGGTATCGCCTCTTAGTAGGTTCGTCTTGCTCCACTTTATACCGGGTAGTACCTACAACAATAAAAATACAATATATTTATGCAATGGACATTGACAAATTTCAACCATAAGCTGATAATCGGCATTTGGCTGTCCCAAAACAAGCAATAACCTGCCCTCATGCTGAATGTTGTTTGCTTTGATAAATGTCTTTAATAACGATTTTGTCTTGGCTTAATATAAAGATTTGAATGTTCTTTGCCGTGTATAGCATGTATAGTAGGGCAATTGTTGTGTTAGTTTGATGTTTTAATATAAATACACATTTACGTTTAGGATGGCAAGGAGCTTGAGTTACAGACAATGCAGTGTATGAGATGGAATGACCCTAGATTGACCTGGCCTAAGGGACAACCAAGAGTCAGTTTACCAGCGTCATCTATTTGGATCCCTGATGTTGTACTTCTTGGAGAGTAAGTAAACTCGCAACGATTTTGTTCTGCTTTCCTTTATTAGCTCACCTGGCCAAAGGCCATGTGAGCTATAGCCATCACTTGGCGTCCGTCGTCGTCGTCCGTCGTCGTCGTCGTCCGTCGTCGTCCGTCGTCGTTAACTTTTCTTCAAACTTCTTCTCCTCTGAAACGGCTGCACAGATTCAAACCAAATTTGGGCTGGTGGTACTTTAGGTTATCCCCCACAGAACTGATGTGGGGATTTTTGATTCGTCAAAAAAAACATGGCCGCCGTTGCTAAAAATAGACCAGGGGGGTCAGACTACTGTTTTTGGCTTGTAAATCAAAAAGTATAAGAGATAGATGAAATCTGATGCCACGCTGCTGCTTCAGCATCAAAAGCTCTACAAAAGTCTCCATTGAGTCGAAGTTGTCAGATGACCCCTTATGGGAGTTACGGCCCCTTAAAGGTGAAAAATAGCATTTTTTCATGTTTTTGGCCTATGGAATGAAAACTATTGCAGATAGAGAGAAGCTGTTGCTTGCTTAAATGTTCAGCTCATTTAGCTGTACAAAAGTCTCCATAAAGTCAAAGTTGTCAGATGACCCCTTATAGGGGTTATGGCCCCTTAAAGGCAAAAAATGGAGTTTTTGGCCTTTAGAATGAAAACTATTGCAGATAGAGAAAAGCTGTTGCTTGCTTAAATGTTCAGCTCGTTTAGCTCTACACAAGCCTCAATAGGGTCGAAGTTGTCAGATGACCCCTTATAGGGGTTACGGCCCCTTAAAGGCAAAAAATAGTGTTGTTGGCCTATAGAATGAAAACTATTGCAGATAGAGAAAAGCTGTTGCTTGCTTAAATGTTCAGCTCATTTAGCTCTACACAAGTCTCCATATGGTCGAAGTTGTCAGATGATCCCCTATAGGGGTTACAGCCCCTTAAAGGCAAAAAATAGTGTTTTTTGCCTATGGAATGAAAACTATTGCAGATAGAGAAAAGTTGTTGCTTGCTTAAATGTTCAGCTCATTTAGCTCTACAAAAGTTTCCATAGGGTCAAAGTTGCCAGATGACCCCTTATAGTGGTTACAGCCCCTTAAAGGCAAAAAAAAGTGTTTTTGGCCTAAAGAAAGAAAACTTTTGCAGATGGAGAAAAGATGTTGCTTGCTTAAATGTTCAGCTTAATTAGCTCTACAAAAGTCTTTTTAGGGTCGAAGTTGTCAGATGACCCCTTTAAGGGGTTATGGCCCTTTAAAGGTGAAAAATAGTGTTTTTTTGCTTTTGAATGGAAATTTTGCAGATAGAGAAAAGCTTTTTATTGCTTAAACATTCAGCATCTTTAGCTATACAAAAGTCTTCAAAGGGTTGATATTAAGACCAGGTGAGCGATTCAGGCTCCTGGGAGCCTCTTGTTTTATTTTACAAACATGCGTCACTTTGTTCATTTTATTAAATTTCATGCAGCATTTGCAGTTACTGGATATAGTTGAATGATCTAAAACCAGTTTTGTTTTTTAATCAACCCACCCTTCTGTTTTTAAATAAGTGTTAAATATTGCTCATATATTCAAATACCTCCCCACACATATTCTTTTCTAATGTAAGTAAGCCTACACATAGATCATCCGATATACTAAGCCTTCGTGCTAACACGAGAACTATAGTTTGTTAACGGATCCATCTAACAACTCCTTGTTTAAAATATCTGTGGTTTTCGCGTTATATTTACTTTTAGTATTACCACATTTTTGTAAATGATTTAAAAATCTTCAGTGCCAAATATGGAAAGGTCTTATAGACGTCAGTTTTATTCTGTCAGACGGGTGGAAATAATTAGGAAGATTTTTCACACCCACATGTATGCCCAATACATCTTTATTTGTTAGTAATACTTATAAAGATTTTTTTTAATGTTTGAGTAAGGGGTATTAGGTTACAGTGTACGGACCTTTCCTGTATCTAGATCAGGGTCATTTGATTTTTTATTAGCCTATTTTTTCACAGGTCTGATATTCTTAGTAATTTATCATTTTAAGCTCCACCTGGTATAAAAAGGGATTCATAAATTATGATGTTATCAAAGCAAAAGTAACTAACCGTTTAAAATGTGGTTTTTCTGATAAATCATTGGGAATCATGCTTTTTGTACACATTGACCTTGTCAATAATAGTTTTAGAAAGCCTAAAATATACAAAATAACATAAGCAAAAACCAACAAAACGGGTTAATACCAAATTTTGTTCAATTTAAACAAAAAGTTCATCTTTCACTATTAAACCATATGAACATTCAGCTTTTAAAGCTTGTCTTATTGTCAAATCACATTCTGCATTTACATGTATCGACAATCATAAATACTATCTTGTCTTTCAGAAAATATGAACCAGATTTCGAGACCAAAGTCATAGTAACAAAAGAAGGCAACGTCATATACTGTCCCCAGGGACCAATCATGGCTTCAGACTGCCAGGAAAAAGCCGGAGAAATCCACGAATGCTACTTCAAATTCTTATCATGGTCTTACAATGTAGCCATGCTTGACATACATTTCCCCTCCTTAAGAACAGCTGATGCTTTGGTAGACTTATCCATGTTTGTAGAGCATGATAAATATGAAATTGTCAATAGGTGTGGTGTGAGAAATGAAGAAACATATTCTTGTAGGGAGGGGACATATGCAGAATTGACTTATACTATATCTGTTTCTAGACGTAGGACATTCTGTAGAAACTACTCAGATTTACCGACATGTCTTACAGCTGGGTAACGGTTGACATTAAATATATAGAATTTTATAGAATTTCGAAATTTTGCAATGTTAACATCATTCATATGAAATCCATGACATATATATATATATGTTTATTTGGATAACTACCCCTTTACAACGGGGGCAACCACCATCGGGCGTCCACATACAAGCATGATAAAACAAAATTGATACATGTAAAAGCAAAATAACAAATCATTCAGGTAAAAAGTAATTCAAACAGTTAAGATACATAATGCACTAGTCTATATACAAAAAGTAAAATCGTATTTCACAATAAAACAGTCTGTTTTCCATAAAGTATGTTTATATTATTTTAGATTCAGATGTACTTCATTTTGAATATTATATTTTTATGTTTGTATAGGTATACTTAAAATTTTTGAGCAATGTCTTTATATCGATTTTATAGATCGTCTTTATTTTATATCATTTTCTTTTATATTAAATACAAACTATATATTATTGAACTGACTACAGTCTTCCTTTCTTCTGCAAGTACGTGTCTCAACATTATTGAATTGCAAAGCTCACAGAACATTGTCTTCACTCGTTTTCTCTAAAGACTCAGCTTATGATGATTTGGACATAGCAAAGTAAAAAAAAGATGGCATTGAACATGCCGAAGTTTACGAATAGAATTTGAAAAATAACAAATAACCAAAATATAAATTCTGAAAATGTGTTCATCACTTGTATTTACAAAATCGAGGCAAAGTTAAAAAAGACCACCGGCTTTAGACATCAAAATGGGTAATCGAAGAAAAGCAAAACAAGCACAAAAACATAGAACTGAATAAAGAACGTCAATAAACCGCATAAACATGAAAAATGAGCAGTACATGCAGGATACAAGAACATTGACATCCAATAACAGTTAGCCATAGCAAACATTTCTTGACCTAATTAAGCTGTGACTAACAATTATCCCCATTAACCAACAAAAATAGAGCGCTACTGAATTAGTGACAACCTCCAAAAAGAGAAGCTTCTTCGTAACAGTTCCTTTGGGTTTATTATATCCAAAAGAAGACCCTACTGACGGGTTGGTTCCTTTGGTCCACCGGGAACATGCATACATATTTCAAAGAATAATCTCTCGTCAGAAGCACTTTAGTCAAAAAATTAAAAATAAACACCATTAGGAGGCAGAAAATTGGCAAATTGTTAACAGGGGATTACGTTGCACCCCGGTTGTTATCGTCACTCAAGAAAATTTATGGAAAACATCATGTGCATATAGAGTAGACACATACGGGATTTCGTTCTCTCAGATGAGTACAGGTCTTGGTTTGACATAGAGGTTTAGTATTCTCATTCTTAACGAATTAAACCTACACTTAATCGATCGTTGACGGATGTCCTAAAGCAAGCAGGAACTGCTTACTCTTCCGGAGTCCCATAGTACACTCTCGTTTCGACTTCAGTTCACGTTTCTGATTACATTTTGGTTGTTGTGTGTGTTTTATGTTTGTTTTGTGCATGGTTTGTTTTCTTGTGATGATTTCATGTCTACCGATTATGTCTGTGTCTTTTAGGATTTACGATATTTGATTACCTCTTTGCTTTATTCCACCAAAAGAATTAATTTGAATAAGGACTATTCCTTCCAAAAATTTAGAAATTTTCTTAAAGGGAAGCCAAATTCAGCACCCAGGATGCCATGTGCAAAAAGTTTATAAGAAATTTTTTTAGTGTTTCTAAATAAAATAAAATAAATATTGATATTTAAAGCCATAAACTTAAACAGCAGATGTTTCTTGTAAGGTGTGAAGACACATAGGCCAACTCATACTCGCCATCTATACAAGAATCTTCTTGCATGGTAAGTACGATAAAGATTTCAAGATATAAGCTTATTGAATAAAAGATGAATGTTGAATTCAGATTTAGATAATCAAAAATCATTACCATTTGCTATTTTGGCTTTTAAATTGTAACCAGGTTGCATAAAACGGCCCACATAAATACAGCGATCATGAAAATATTTAAGACTAACAAATGCTGAGTGAAAATGTTCGCTGTTGTCTGGAATTGGCAATAACAGTTTTTTTAAAAGAATTACAGTTTAAACCGAAACAAACTTTTAGTTTACTTTCTTCCAGAGCACATGAGTTCACTCTCGTTACGGTTTCAGTTCGCGTTGTTGCTTGCTATTCAGTTGGTTTGTTTTTTTTAATTCTATTTTCTATTTCTTCGTGTTTTTCTTAATCGTGTCTTTGCCTTTTCGGACTTTTGACATTTGAATGCCCGATTGGTATCTCTGCTTTTTTATCATGTTCACGCCTCTTAAACAGGCACGCGCGCCATTTGTATATGTTTTGTATACTGAAAAAGAACTAGAGTTCGTTACAAAAAAAATGAGTTTACAATACAGAGAGAATAATTAGATATTTACAAATCGTTTTTATTTATATAAATCTGTAACAAATATATATTTACGATGCTCTGACGTGCACTGTTTAAAATAAATCATAATACACATGTATGTGCAATTTTGTAATAATAGCATTATTTTTTTATTTGAATGGAATCTAGGTCTATGTCATGATAATTACTTTGATAAGATAACAATTTTAGTTAAAAAAATCTTTAGCCTTAGGATTTAAAGAGTCAAATTAAATAGTTCACAGAAGTAAACTATATTGGGGCATGATTGAAAAAAAGAAAGGAAAACCCGTATTTCGATCCGCTTGATATTTTCATTTATAGTGTGAAATGACAGTGACTAGAGACAATATCGTTATACATAAATTAGAAGTCCTGGTAGCCAAATGATAAAGTGTCACAAAAATCTGAATTTAATATCTAATATTAACTGTTCTAACACATTAACGTTTGGACTATGCGATACGACATTTTTACCCATTATCATTCATCAAAATATGATTAAAAAATTATCAGCAGATCTCCTTTTTTTTCACTTCACGAGGACTCAAAATATGGCATTTTTGTAAGAATATAGAAAAACGACTTCAACATAATTTGGTTTTACTCTCTTGAACAAAAATACCGCGAAAATGTCAGTGTTATAAAGAATTTATGTCACAGATTACATTTCCAGGATACAGTTTCGCAAACATTGTCTATGGATAATCCTTTAAAAGTATATACGTCGTACTATAAGAACCCTTACCAAAACCAATTTTACAAAAACGTCGCCTTATGGGGAAAAAGCAGTCCATATCCAGGAACTCGTAAAATGCATGACCATCATTTCACCAATAGAATCAGTGGTTTCATTACCATAATCGAAAAATGTGGAATTAAGGTACACAACACAAGTCCAAAAAGCCGCTTAATTAAGGAATGACTGTCATAATTTTTTTTTTCATTGGGGTATGAAAAAAAAATCGTCCAAACAAATTGCAGTATTTTAATCAAATCTATTTATTCTCAATGAAAAAAAAAAGCCAACAACCTCAAACATAGACCAGTGGTTTCTTGTGTACAAATGGCCCAAGGTGAAATAAAATGCAAATTATTCAGAAAATAATCTCAGCATCAGCAGTAGCAGCAGTCCTACTTGAATATTCTAAAATTATTCACAATTTTTGCTTAATGTTGTCCAAGTATTCGTTTGTCTGTAAACTGCTCTATGTCTAGAAATGGGTCTTTCGCTGATAATTTTTGGCTTGGCTTTGAATTTTATTTATGCTATTTTTAATCTTGGGCCAATGCAATACGGCGAGCAGCGACCGTTGGTCTCGTTGAAGGTTGCTGACTGTCTTCTATATTGCATTTTTGTTTAACAACCCTGTTGCTTATTCAACTTATTCACATCTCACTATAGCCTTTTGATAGTTATATAGATTCTAAAAAGGTCTAGAAAAGGTTTCTTCCGTGAAGATTTGTTTACTAACACTAAATTGTGCTATTTGTTAGGAAGACATATGGCTGATGTATGCGAACATTTGGACTGTATTTGTAAAGCAAAATAGTGTCCTATGAAATTTTGTCCACCCTGCCATACTAACATAACACTGAAAAATCTAGAGGACAAAATTTCATATCTCTTAAGCTTTTTATTCCGTCCTTGGACTTCATCATAGGAGTGACAATCTATTTAATGTAACATATTGCATTGGCTCTAATGCATTCTGTTTATGTACCAAAAATATCTATTATAAAACCGAGACCTTGATTTTCATAGTTGAAATTGAAATAGGATGATCTTATATCTAATTGTGTACGTTTTGAATTTTCATCGAAAGGGTTTTAAATGACATTTAAATTCAACAGATTTACATGGCATTAAATGTTCTCATTTAAATCCATAATAATTGAATTGAAATAATTATGATTGAAAGAAAAGTGTTTTAAGAATATATTATTACCATTCTTACATAAAATCCGTCTAATACCTCATCTAGTTTTTTCCAGAATTCCAGTAATTTAATACGGATAACATTCATGATCCTTTTGTATGGGTATTTATGAGGATAAGTTATAAATTAAATCTTATAAAAGACTGCAATAGTCATTAAGATTAGAACAGAAATACTGGTATAACTTGTCTTGGCAGGACTTTGTGGGTAAACTGTGGTTGAAAGATGAATTTATAGTAAAGGGGGGATGACAGGCTAAGGGGGGCCCACATTGGTCTTGCTTCAATGATTTCATATCCAACCAATATTTTCCGTCAAAAAAAGGGGGGCTTACCTTCCCCCCTCTGGATCCGCCCTGGTTGTGTTAAAATTAATCTTGAACAGTCTGTTGATTTTGTTTCTTTCAAAGCAAATTTAGTCATTTTCTAAATTATATGATCCAAGTGTAACAGTGTGTTCTTTCCACCAGTGTATTATTTCCTGAGGTTAAGTTACACTAGTGTAAAATTTCCAATGGACTTTTTGCACTAGTTTATTTCTTCCATGCATAGTGTAGATTTTCCACAGTAAAATTTGTATCTTAATTTTGCAAAAACACAATTAAGTGTAAAATTTGTATATGGCATGTAATAATATTTCCTACTCAATGATCTTTAATAAAACTAAAAAGGATACAATATTTACAATGGAAAATCTACTGTGATTTTGAATGGAAAAAATAAACTAGTGCAAAAAGTCCATAGTAAATTTTACACTAGTGTAAGTATTCCATAGGGAAAAAATTGTGTACACTGGAAGTCAAGGTCTGAAAATATTAAAACTAAAGTTAATTATCTCAGTCAGGGGTCACACCTACTTTAATAATTTTGATTTCTTGAAATTCTTGTCATAGCATAAAATACACTAGTGTAAAGTGTCTGTATTTAACACATTTTGTACGTTTCTCCTCAAACATAGAATTTTAAAAATAAATTCAAATAGTATGTGTTTTACCATTACATTTTTTTATTTAATAATCATTAACCAACTATACCCGGAATGTTAACATGATAACTATAATATTTAAAGGAACAAATGGTATAGCCAGTGGCAGTGTATAAAACTATTTCAAATATTCTTACCTGTACTAGGAATTTTAATTAACATGTTTTTGATATTGATAATGCCCTTCAATTTTCAAAGAACTATCCTATTATAAATCAATACCTATTTTAGTCCAGCATGTACTTTAAAAGTCCTTGATACTTCTGTTGCACCACTGTTCAATGACAGTGTTATTAATGAAAAGAATCTTTGTCATTTAAAACTAAAAATTAATCAATTAACTTCCCTTGATTTAAACATACAGGTGACATCAAAATAAACTTTTGATATTATTCGTCATGTGATGAAAACAAAAATATAAACAAAACTTACCTGTGTTATTATCAGTTTTACACTATTTATGGAATACTGACACTAGAGTACAATTTCCTAGTGGAAAAACTACACGCCGGAATAAAAGTACTCTTACACAAGGATGATCAGACGGAAATGTAAATAAAGAGGTGCAGTAGTGATTTAACTATCAAGAAATCTAAATTTCCAGTTAAAATGGTGTTAAATTGATGGGGAAATATACATGTGTATATAAAAAACCAGAATATAAACAAACCCAGCCAAATAATCAAATCCTTTACAATTATACGATGCTCTCTAACCATTAGATGCAATCTTATAATTAATAACGACCATTTAACTTGAAACAATCAAAGAATATTTTTGCGTCATTTTTTTCGTCACAATTTTAGATTCAGATTTTTTTTTGGAGGGGGGGGGAAATAATCTCATATTAAATGGTTTATTATTGGATGCTTTTTTTCATTTCGGAAAAAGAATGCGCTTTACTTTTTATATTTTGAAAGAAAAAAAAACCAAAATAATAATTAAACATATAATGAAAATACATGTAAAAGGTACAAATATATATTTTTCTATTTTAATAAACAAAATTTACAGTGGGACTGGAAAAAAGAAAATAAGTTACAGCGGGAGGTCCTTTATTGAAAGCCTATCTTAACCACATAGCTATTGACTCATTCCTTCTTATTTAGTGTAAATTACACCTCCTATCCATTTAGAATAAAATTATTTTATTTGAATTCAATCTATAATATTTTTTCCCTATAAAAGCATTTAAGAAATTCAGCCTCTTGTATTCAAAGGTCGATATTGTCCGATTTTACAATAAAAACAAACACTGCATTCATAAAAATTGTTAACCTTAAGTAAACTAATTGAAGTTCGGCCAAACTTCGATTTTAACGAATTAAAAACCACCAAAATCCATTCAGGGCAAATAGTATTGATTAAATTGCATAACAGAGAAAACAATTTTGAACTTTTCCAGTTAAAAAAAAAACAATTGTGGTCACTAGTTTTAAACACCAACTCACTATTAGGAATGTACAAAAGAAATTAAAAACCAGTTCCTTGAATTGAATTTAACACACATGAAAATCTCGTGGACTATAATTTAAAGCTACCTGTAAAATTTTACTACGGAATTGCAGGTAGTCGGAGTAAGATCTTGATCCGAGAAGGTTGTGCTAGTCCGAGGGCGGGTAAGTACATTATACTTTAGATTATTTAGATAAATAAATCTTAGCAAAAAGAAGTCTTCATTAAATTAACGTCCTTTCTATAATTTATTTTTAAAAGCATATAATTTTATAGATACAGCTTAAACGGAAAACAGTTGAAAACAAATGAAGAAAGATTTTGAAACATGTAACTAAAAGACGGAATATAGTTCAATTGCAAAGCTTATTTTCTTTAAAAAAATACTTGCGTATGTTTTCATTGCATATGCCCCATGTTTCCAAAGGGTACATATAAACCGATAAATAGCACGTGTTTTGTAAAGGTGTAATTGTTTAATGTTTGATTCAAATTTAGTTATATAAACATATGATTCCTTTTCGTCTGTTGAAAATGTATTGAATTAGCATAGACCTGTACAGGTCTATGGAATTAGCAATATCAAACTGTATGTAAAGTATAAAAAGATAAATGATATACAAAAATATCGGCCCGGAATATCGGACTGTTTCGCTCGCATTTCCCTCAAATGGTGCTAAAATGATTATACGATTTAAATCGGTTTGCGAGTAACTTATGCGGGGGATTTCATAGCCTTTATGTAAAGTTTAGAACGAAGATTTGCTCAATAGGATGTTTATATGTATAAGGGGACGACCATTTGATTCTGTGGGGAGCTGACAGTTTCGGTCGAGACAGATTATTTATTTTCAAAATTTTGCGGGCCAGAATATTTAAGGTTCTTCTAAATGTAAAATGGCTGCCATGCATTGTCAATACAAAATTTTCAAAAAATACACAGCCTAGATGAAATAAGTATTTTGCTAAAACTATATTGAAATGAATGTTTTACAATCCTATCTAAAGCAAGCTAGAAAAAAATTACATATAAAAACTGTCTGTGAAGGTAAAATATCAAATATTTGAAAGGGTGCACTCGAATAGTAGGATAGTAACTTGTTTAATATGTAAATAAAATTTAATTAAGACTCATTGTGGGATTTTAAACACTAGCTTGCTCTGGGTATTGGTAAGTTAAATCTAATTAGACAGGTTTTGAACAAAAAACATCATTTGCTCAATCTGTGTATTTTTTTAAAGTTTTGTATTGACAATGCAAGGCAGCCATATTTCATTTAGAAGAACCTTAAGGATGGTCACTCCTGAACTTATTTTTATATCAAACATTTTATGATTTGTGGTGGAAATGATAGATGATTGTTTCCTTAAGGTTCATCTGTACCTTTCGTTAAAAATAGCGAAATTTTCTACCTATTTATTAGTATATGCAGAACAAAAACTACAAATAAAATAATAAAATAAAGCATAGCTGGACCTAGATATGGTAATTTCCGATTAAATTTCTGTCAATTTTTCATTCTAAGTTTCTTGAAAATAAAGATCTCTTTTTTTTTCCTGTTCAGATTTTAAATTGAAAAAGGACAAACTATCCCTATTGTGCCTCTTACATGAAACGAGGTGAACACTTTTAGTTAAATCCCTTATTGAAAGTTGCATGAATTTTGAGGCCACAAGAAAGGGTGAAAGTAATATTAGCCTTAAATCGGGTGTTTTTAAAAGCGGAGAAAAAAGAGATCTCTTAAATAAAGGATTTTTTCGGGATGAATTCATAGAGAAAAGGTAAGAATTTTTAATATCTAGGTCCAGCTACACTTTATATTTCAATTTTATGTGCAGTTTTGGCTGTGTATATACTGAAAAAAGATTAAAAATAACGCCATGTTTCAAAGAAAAGTACAGATGAACCTTAATCAAATAGCAAAATGAAACTCATAGGTCTGTGTGTTCATTTTCGAGATGCATGACGTCAAAAATTTGGCGGGAAATTAGACTCCTCAAGATTTTACATTACTTTAACACTGAAGTTTTTGGTCTTAAAAATCATGAAGTTATAATTAGAATTTAAAAAAAAATTCATGCAGTTGTTTTTTACGGTCTATATAATAAGAATATGTCATAAAAAGTAGGGGTCAATGTGCAAAATAATTCTTCAGTAAATCAAAGGTAAAGTCTAGAGGACTTCCAAATTCTGAATGAAAGAGCGTCATCCTTAATTGAGCAAGGATCTTGGGACTGATTATTTATTTTCTTGCAAACAGAGGCCAGATTATTTATTTCCAACTTTTTCCAGGCCAAAATATTTATTTACAAAACTGCCAGCCCCCCCTCAAAATCAAATGGTCATCCCTAAGGATTAAAATTGAGATTGCCTTTTTACCATATTTTTGAAAATTTCAATGCAACATGCTAAAACATTCTTTGTTGATTTTCAATATTTGTATTTGAACTAATTTGAATGTGTAAAATGGCCCATGGCCCGACATTATCCCAATCACGGTGTATATCTCCACTATTTCGCTAGAAATGAATAGTTACTGCAAGCTCTGCATAATGGACACAAGTTTAACGTACTTTATTATTTACTTTATTTAAAAGTATTGAAATATGTCCAGTTCGCACACTTTTTAAGTTTTGACAGGTGTGGGTTGGCTGGGGGTGATGGGTGTCTTGCATGTTTCAAGTTGTAACCAGCGTTTGGTGGGGGTGGGGTTGATATGTGTCACCAATGTTTCCAGTTATGCCCAGATATGGATGGGGTGGCGGTGATGGGTGTTATCCATTTTTCCAGTTGTGACCAGGGTTTGGTGGCGTTGGCGGTAATGGATGCTTTTTTAAGCCACTTGACTACTAAAATCCACTTAAACCATGAACCTTCCATGTTTAAGTTGCAATCAAATCCTGTTCCTTTTTATATTTACGACCTTTACCCATCCAAATTTTTAAGTTGCTTTGGGCATCTTCATAACTTGAAACGTTAGTGAAACCAGTTGTATGGAACGCCATAGCTGCCTTATGATGATGTGTTACATTATGTGATGATACTTCTTTATTATGTGATGATACTTTGTCATTATGTGATGGTACTTTGTCATTATGTGATGGTACTTTGTCATTATGTGATGATACTTCGTCATTATGTGGTGATACCTCTTCATTATGTGGTGATACTTTGTCATTATGTGATGGTACTTTGTCATTATGTGATGATACTTTGTCATTATGTGATGATACTTCTTCATAATATTATGTGATGATACTTCTTCATTATGTGATGATACTTCTTCATTATGTGATGATACTTTGTCATTATGTGATAATACTTTGTCTTTATGAGATCAAAGTTTATTATTATGAACAGCCACAGGGACTTGCTCCCCTCTATCAATATTTTGTTAGAGTCAATGTGCAGTACGAAAAAAACACCGCACATTGACTCTAACAAAATATTGATAGAGGGGAGCAAGTCCCTGTGGAACAGCGCTGAAAAAAATAGTCATTTCTTATATTGTTCAACAGGTAGTTTTTTCTGTGTATCCCCCAAATTTTTTTTATAATTCATTATATATTAAAACTCATACCTTTAAGTAAATCCGCATTAAAAAAGAAAAATGTTGTTTACATTGTTTTAATATATAATAAATTGTTTATTGGTTTTTGATTTGAAATTCGAGAAAGCGACCTTTTGGAAACGATTTTTTTTTTGGGGGGATACACAGAAAACCACCTGTTGAACAAAATAAGGACTGACTATTTTTTCCGCGATGTTCATAATAATAAACTTTGATCTCATAAAGACAAAAGCAAAGGTGTACCAAAGGGGTAATCAGTATCATAAAACCGGAAAGACAAAGACAAAACCGGCAGACAAAAATCATCACAACAAAACAAACCACATAACAACATAAAACACAAACACACATAACAACAAAACCGCATTCAGCAACGCGAACTCAAGTCGAAACGAGAGTGAACTCAGGTGCTCCGGAAGAGTAAGCAGTTCCTGCTTGCTATAGCACACCCGTCGCTGTTAGTTCATTAACATGTTTTTTTTTCAGTTCTTTATTTTTAGCTCGGGATTTAAATCTGTTTTAAACTGTTCGGGTTACAGCGTCTTTCATTCAAAAATAACAGGAAAAAATACAATCTAACACTAGAGGTCGCGTCTATGAACACTAGTTAAAAAACAAAGTAATTAACCACTAAAGAAGAAAAATGTTGTTCACAAAGTTTTAATATATAATAAATTATGTATTGGTTATGGATTTGAAATTCGAGAAACCGATCATTTGCATTTGAAAACTATTTTAGAGGGGGGATACACAGAAAAATAACGCGTCGAACAAAATATTTGTCAAAAGAAAAGCATTTTTTTAGCGCTGTTCATAATAATAAACTTTGATCTCATAAAGACAAAGTATCATCACATAATGACAAAGTATCATCACATAATCACATAATGACAAAGTATCATCACATAATGACAAAGTATCATCACATAATGAAGAAGTACTATCACATAATGACAAAGTATCATCACATAATGACAAAGTATCATCACATAATGACAAAGTATCATCACATAATGACGAAGTACCATCACATAATGACGTGACGAAGTACCATCACATAATGACGAAGTATCATCACATAATGACAAAGTATCATCACATAATGACTAAGTATCATCACATAATGACGAAGTATCAACACATAATGACGAAGTATCATCACATAAGGACAAAGTATCATCACATAATGAAACACATCATCATAAGGCAGATATGGCGTTCCATACAGTTGCATTAAATGCATATCATTATGACCAATTACTATACCTGTGCTCCTGCATCTCTATCAGGTGATCCGGGTCTTGATTTCCAATGGGGCGACCATTTTTAACGATAAAACGATAGTCATGATGGTAGCAACTTGAATGATTCAAGTTAGTTTTAACCATCATAATTTGTCTTGGACATTGAACTTTTAGTTTCTTTATATACCTCGAGAACAATGTTTGTTTCATTGTGATTGTATTCAATTATTTGATCTAGACCATTAATTTCTTGTAGAGTAACCGTTCGTTCAATTTTTAGCATATGAAGTTTTGTCGTGGGCAAATCTATACTTACTAGACCTCAAATTTCACTAAAATAGAGTTCATCTATTTTCCCATCTTGAGACTTTACTTATTCGTCATTATACTCTACACGTACATCATTTGAAGAATTATGTCTTTCCTCACTTTTGTGGGGAGACATATTGTTTTTATCGTGTCCGTCTGTCCGTCACAAAGTTTGTCAAGCGAAACTCCTCTGAAACTACTGAACCGAATTCAATGAAACTTGGTATATAGGAAGGACACCATATGTAGGAAATTTTGATCCATAATTTGTTGTCGGAGTTATAATGACTCTTTGAACTTGGAAATTTGCTGAAAATCCTCATGGTCATCTTGTCAGCGTAACTCCTCTGAAACTACTGAACAGAATTCAACAAAACTTGGTATATAGGAAGGATACCATATGTTGTTGTGCATATAACCAGGAAATTTTGATCCCCGAAATATTGTTGGAGTTGTGGCCTTTTGAACTTAAAACATTTTTGGGGAAATGAGGGGAGACATCGTTTTTGCAGACAAAAACAAACTTTAATTTTCATTGCGCTCCTATTTCATTATGGAGAGAATATTTTGAGTCCAATATGAAGCGAGGGAGGTGGTATCCTTTTGTAAGCTGACTCTCATCATTTCTTTCTTATCTTGGTTGTCAACTATAAATTAAAAAGTTTGCTATCATTTAGTTCTTCGTTAGATGAGGGTAATGACAAACTACCGAACTGGGGTTATCAGTCTCGAATATTGAACAAGAAAAAAACAAAGGCAATTGTGATTGTTAGAAACGAAAGATCGCAAAATTCCTGTTTTTATAGTACAGGCAATAAAAATATGGTGGGTTAAACCATTTTTCATATAGCCAAAACAGAGTGCCTCAATTGCAGTCATAGGTTTGCTATACACGACTCGGTTATGACACACAATAAGAATGTTTCTACAACTTGGGAGTTTCAAGACACCGGCGAAAAATTGGCGTTTTTGTCGATTTCTAAGCTTAAAATATCGAATTTTTATAACGATAAAAATAACCGCTGCTAGGCGATAATCGCTGCTGGTGGACCAGAGGTCCCCGAGGGTAATCACAAGCCTGGTAGTCAGACTTGTCTGACACGAATTACCATAAAATTTCTAATATATTGTCGCTGAAATTTCCGATTGTTAAATTCAAAATTGATGAAAACACCAGGTTTCTTTCCTTGTATAAATGCACATGGTCGATATCCCCGGTGCTGGATTTGGCTTCCTTGTTCGAACGTTTTAGTTTCGAGTACTTTTCGTTTTCAACTGTTTTGGATTTTGACCTTTCAATGTTTTGGTTTAAATGCTACTGATGAGAGGTAACTCCTTGGAATATCTATATATAGCATATCCAAATTAACCGTTTATACCCGCGTTTTGGTATTTGTAATTTTGAAACCACTGGGCGATAATCGCTGCTGGTGGACCATAGGTCCCCGAGGGTAATCACAAGCCTGGTAGTCAGACTTGTCTGACACGAATTACCATAAAATTTCTATTATATTGTCGCTGAAATTTCCGATTGTTAAATTCAAAATTGATGAAAACACCAGGTTTCTTTCCTTGTAATGCACATGGTCGATATCCTCGGTGCTGGATTTGGCTTCCTTGTTCGAACGTTTTAGTTTTGAGTACTTTTCGTTTTCAACTGTTTTGGATTTTGACCTTCCAATGTTTTGGTTTAACTGCTACTGATGAGAGGTTACTCCTTGAAATATCGATATATAGCATATCCAAATTAACCGTTTATACCCGCGTTTTGGTATTTGTAATTTATTTCCTCGACCAAATGCCTGTTCAGACATCATATTATGTCAAACGGTCGCTAATTTTGCCATTGGTATAAAGTTCACTCAGAGCTTAAGCTGCTTATTGACTTGTGTACTAAAAGTAGTTTAACCCTGCCATATATTATATGTGCCTGTCCTAAGCTAGGAATCTTTGACAAAGTTTTCGTTTGTACTTTTTCTGTTCCTTGTTTAAGAAGGGGTCTATCTGTGACAATTTCAGGGCTGGATTTGAATTATATGCATTTTATTTAGACCATGGGCCAATTGCAGAACCATTAGCAGCGCCTACTGGCCTCGTTGAAGGCTGCTGGCGGTTGTCCATTGTGTGTTTTCTGAATTGCTGCTTGATTGTGGGCTGTGTCGCGTGCACTTATTCCACATTTCATTATTTTCTATTCTCCCACTTCTTGTTTCATATATTTTTACGTTAACGGATTGATAACTTCCCCATATTGTCAACAAGAGAGATAAATTTTTCAATGGCATCTATCCTTCGCCCCTTACCAGGAGCGGACCGCAATTTTGTATAACTGTCGGTAGCCCAAAGCTAGAACACATAGTTTATGAAGTTTGACAATTTTTTGTAAAAAATGAAATTTGAAATTCGGTTTTGCTTTGTACATTGAATACATGTATATCAAATCATGCCTAAATGCTAAATTGTTTCAAAGTGGATTTATAATCAATAAAATTGCACATCGAAAATAATGCAAGTAGCAGTTTAAACAGCAAGTCTTTACGTTTCAATGCGTCTACAATTGATTTGAACACTTTGCACGAAAATTAAATGTTTGTCATACTATTTAATCTATTTTTTATATATGAATTAAGCATAATTCATGTGGTGCATTTCACCCAAGCATGAACCTTTTACGCATTTCAACTTACATTTTTTCAATTCATAATTGAAATAATATGATGCTTTTATCATGCGTTGTGTAATTTCGAAATAAATCAACAGAAACTGTTTTGCTGAATTTTGTCCATAATTTTTGTATTGATGTATTGTTTGTTGTCGTTTGAATGTGCGTCATTCCGGAACCCCTTGGTTCACAAGATTTTTGGAATTGAGATAGAGAAACTGATGAGTGTTTTGTTGTGTGAGTTTTTTTTGTGTTTGCTTGTTGTCTTTTATGTCTTTTTCTTTTCGGACTTCCGACTTTTCATTTTCAGGCCCTACACAGGGGGTAGGGGGGTGCGATAGGTCCAAACGCAACCCCTTTTTTAAGAAAATACTTAAGATTTCTGTTGTTGCTGCATTCCCTTATAAACCTCTTGACACTCTATGTAAACTTATCCCCTTTGAAAAGTATGTACGGACCTTGCTTCTGTTATTTAACAACCCAATAATATATGGCAGCGATTATATAATTAGTTAATCCGTGGAAGCTCACACTTTTAAAAGCTTCAAAATTGATAAGACCTAACAGGGAAATCGTATTTTGTGTAATGTTAATTGAACTTTTTTTCTGTTGCAGAGTAACAGTTTGTCGCTAATTGACAGATATGGGGATAAGTATAGGAATGGCCCAGCAGGCCCTAGTCTGTGTCATCGTGGTCCTAATGTCAGCATACCAGGTTTCCACACAAAGTAAGACTAACAAAAGAAACCTTGCTGGACTCATTGTTATAGGCCAAATAGCCTTGAGAGCTAGATTATTACCTTGTGTGAATATATTAAATTACTACCCACGTACATTTAAAAGAAAAAAAAACTGACTACTGGTCATTGGATGGGATATAGAAAGGTACACACTATTAATTCCCAAAACAAACCCTGGGAATTTAAACTTTCAAAATTTAAAACTATTTTCTAAAATTTTTATTAGGCTATAAAACACAAATAATTGTACAAATATTCTGCAATCAGCAGGCCAACTAAACTTTAACCTCTTTACGTCAGGTTAAAAATGTAGTTTGGAAGAAAAGCAGTTTTCTTATAAATTAACTGTTTTTGCATACAAACAATATGAAAGTGCTTGAAGACTTAGAATTTCCTAGATACGCTTAGCATAATGAATGCTAAAGTAAAAGATGCTTCTTTAAAAATCTGGAAAAAATAACTAAAAACCAAGATGCTCTCAAGGTTCTTTTCTATGAACAGTTACCCGTATTAGTAGTCATCTGACAACGTTACTACAACGTAGACTTTTGTAAAGCAACAACATTTTCTATCTGCAATAGTTTTCATCTATAGGGCAAAAACATACAACTCAATATTTTACCTTAGAATGGACGTAACCCCTATAAAGGGTCATTTGACATCTTTGACCTAATGGCAATTTTTTAAAAGGTTAATGAACTGAAGGGCTAAGTAAGCAACAACTTTTCTTTATCTGCAATAGTTTTTATTCTAGAGGGCAAAAGCATAAAAACCGTTATTTTTTATCTGTAAAGAACCATTACCATTTGGATTTTGGCTTCCTTGTTTGGTTTTGAGTACTTTTCGTTTTCAATAGTTTTGGAATTTAAGCTTCCAATGTTTTGATTTAAATGCTACTGATGAGAGGTTACTTTTTGAAATATCGATATATAGCATTTTCAAATAAACCGTTTATATAATATCATTATTGCATAATTACACCCATTAGGGTCAAGCAATACAATCTAAAATTTATACCCGCGTTTTGGTATTTGTAATTTTGATCACTTAAATCTGATCCAGTGTTGTAATTTTGCGACAATAAATATGTTTAAATCAAATATTATTAAAAAAAAACTTTAACTTAGAGTTGTACTTCCTGCATCTTTTTCAGTCCCACCTGGAATGCCGACTATTTCTGGACCCCAAATCATAATCCTGGGAAGAGAAATCCGATTGATATGTGAGGTCAACGGTGGTAGTCCCGATCCGACAGTAAGATGGTTCCGTGACAATACAGTCATTGACGATTCCTATACCAAAGTTGGATCAGTCACCACTAATGAGTACATATTCACAGCCTCTGCAGCAGAACATCTTGAGGTTTTCGAATGTCAGAGTGAAAACGGAGTACTGCAAAATCCATTGGTTAGGACCATATTTGTCGAGGTTTACCGTAAGTCTCTTATTATTTTGGACTTATTTTTCTTTACTCGTCAATATTCATGAGATTTTTTTGTAGTATATATCAATACATAAAACATAACTTTTTAGGCATTTTCGCATAGAAGTTTTACTTGACTAACAATACAAACATAAGCTCTGTAGAGTAATTTATCCACGGTTACACAAGAGACAACTTTCAAACTATCAAATGATAGATAGGTTGATGAAAATATTTCATATTTTTATAGATTTTAGTAAGCATTTTATTTTTAATTTTAGGTTCCCCATCTATGCCAGTGATTAATGGACCCATCGACGTCATGAGTGGTACACCAACCACGTGGACGTGTACGTCACAAGGCGCATATCCCGTCCAGACCATGCAGATGAGACTTGGCAATACTGTCTTTGCTTCTGCTCAATTTTCTACTGCCACAAATTATGTTGCTGAGACATACAATCTCATTGGCACACTCAACTATGCCCCAAATACTAACGACAATGGAAAAACGCTCTTCTGTGACGTCACTCATGCATCTACACTCCAGGCTCCACAGACAGTCAGCCAGCCGTTAACCGTTAGATGTAAGTTTCTTACAAAGAACCACAGAGGCGGATCCAGAAATTCTGAAAAAAAGGGGGCCCACTGACTGGCCTAAGAGGGGCCCGCTTTGGTCACGCTTCAATGATTTCCTATATATTCAACCAAATTTTTCCACCAAAAGGGGAGGCCAGCCCCCCCCTCTGGATCCGCCTATGAACCACAATCATTTCCACATAATTATATTATAAATTTCATGTTAAATAAACTTTCTAAAAGTTTTCATTAACATTCACAATGCCATGTTATATATATGTTATCGTATTGTTAACCTTTCCTTTCAGCACCACTTGCCGTTAACGCACCCATAACGCAATACACACCACAAACTGGAAATCGTCTCGACATACAGTGCCAGGTGACGTCCGGAACCGCAACAAATATTAGATGGTATAAAAATAATCAGCTGCTAAACTACATTGGCAATGCTCGTTATACTGGTGGATCCCCAAATAACCCCACACTCAGCATACTACAAGTGGTCCTTTCTGATAATGGAAACTATATTTGTGAAGGAAGTGATTCCAGCACAACTAGAAATACATCCACTATAACTGTGTCCACATTATGTGAGTATTAGTGTTTTATTTTTTGCTTACAAATTTAACATGGTAAATGCTGGAGGGTGATTTGCTTAATTTAGCATTTAAATAAAATTTTTGAGACAAGTATCCATTGCATGGTTTAATTATTTCGTTATATCATAACCTCATATAGAAATCTTGATTGTGATTAGCGGAGACGACGTCACGTGACATGCGATACTGGTAATTGTCGAGTCGCATAAGGTTCGCCCGCTCATGAGCTTTCCACATGACCTCTTGTTTTTGTTTCGCCTGTGACGAATGTTGCAAAAGGCGAGACTTTGGTATGGTGATTCCGGTGGCGGCGGCGACGTCCACAATTGATTAAAGTTTTTGTCTCGCCTGCGACGAATATTCGCGGAAGGCGAGACATAGGTATTACTTTCCGGCGGCGGCGGCGTCGTAAACTTTTTTGTAAGACTTGCTTTTGAATTGCTTGAAAAGTATAATAGCTAGGCATCTGATATTTGGTATACAGACAGTTCAGATTATGGTCTACGCAACTGTCGCCATGCCGTGTGACCCTGACCCCATTTTCACGCTCCAGTGACTCTGTGAACTTAGGTCTTTTTTTCAGGCCGTAAACATTTTTGTAAGACTTTTGTGGACGATGAATTGCTTAAAAAGTATAATAGCTAGGCATCTGATATTTTGTATACAGACAGTTCAGGTTATGGTCTACACAACTGTCACCATGCTGCGTGACCCTGACCCCATTTTCACGCTCTAGTGACTTTGTGAACTTTGGTCTTTTCAGGCCGAAAAACTTTTTTTGTAAGACTTTTGCTGACGATGAATTGCTGGAAAGTTATAATAGCTAGGCATATGATATTGGGTAAACAGACAGTTGCAGTTATGGAAAAAGCAACTGTCACCATGCCATGTGACCATGACCCCATTTTTACGTTCTAGTGACTCTGTGAACTTAGGTCTTTTTTTCAGACAGAAAACTTTTTGTAATACTTGTGTGGACAATGGATTACTTGAATAGTATAATAACTAGGCATCTGTTATTAGGTATACAGACACTTTTTGTGTTTATAACAAGAAATGAAAGCTTAGGTAGTTGATTTTAGTGATGGTGCCGGCAGGCGAGACATACTTTTAGTGGCAACACTTGTTGCTTAAGTCTGTTTTATGTGAACTAGTTATGATACACCATTGGTATTTTGTATGCGGTTGCATTAGCATTAGTACAGATCAGTTTGAAAAGAAACTGGCTTTGAAACTTTATACTGATTTGGCAAATGTTAACTTTTTTCTTACGTCTGTTTAAGCAGTTATCGTACACCTTTGATATTGGATGTGCAGTTGCATTTGCATCAGTACAGATCATTTTTGTCTCGCCTGCGACGAATAGTCGCGGAAGGCGAGACATAGGTATTACTTTCCGGCGACGGCGGCGACGGCGGCGGCGTAAACTTTTTTGTAAGACTTTTGTGGACAATGAATTGCTTGAAAAGTATAATAGCTAGGCATCTGATATTTGGTATACAGACAGTTCAGGTTATGGTCTACGCAACTGTCACCATGCCGTTTGACCCTGACCCCATTTTCACGCTCCAGTGACTCTGTGAACTTAGGTCTTTTTTCAGGCCGTAAACTTTTTTGTAAGACTTTTGTGGACGATGAATTGCTTGAAAAGTATAATAGCTAGGCATCTGATATTTGGTATACAGACAGTTCAGGTTATTGTCTACGCAACTGTCACCATGCCGTTTGACCCTGACCCCATTTTCACGCTCCAGTGACTCTGTGAACTTAGGTCTTTTTTCAGGCCGTAAACTTTTTTGTAAGACTTTTGTGGACGATGAATTGCTTGAAAAGTATAATAGCTAGGCATCTGATATTTGGTATACAGACAGTTCAGGTTATGGTCTACGCAACTGTCCCCATGCCGTTTGACCCTGACCCCATTTTCACGCTCCAGTGACTCTGTGAACTTAGGTCTTTTTTCAGGCCGTAAACTTTTTTGTAAGACTTTTGTGGACGATGAATTGCTTGAAAAGTATAATAGCTAGGCATCTGATATTTGGTATACAGACAGTTCAGGTTATGGTCTACGCAACTGTCCGCATGCCGTGTGACCCTGACCCCATTTTCACGCTCCAGTGACTCTGTGAACTTAGGTCTTTTTCAGGCCGAAAAACTTTTTTGTAAGACTTTTATGGAAGATGAATTGCTGGAAAGTTATAATAGCTAGGCATCTGATATTGGGTAAACAGACAGTTGCGGTTATGGACAACGCAACTGTCACCATGCCATGTGACCATGACCCCATTTTTACGCTCCAGTGACTCTGTGAACTTGGGTCTTTTTTCAGACAGAAAACTTTTTGTAATACTTGTGTGGACAATGGATTGCTTGAATAGTATAATAACTAGGCATCTGTTATTAGGTATACTGACACTTTTTGTGTTTATATCAAGAAATGAAAGCTTAGGTAGTTGATTTTAGCGATGGTGCCGGCAGGCGAGACATACTTTTAGTGGCCACACTTGTTTATACTAAGTGGTATTGTAGTCACATTCAACATCATTTTACATCAGTAGTCTCATCAACTTTCAAACAAGAGGACACACAAATAAAAATCGGCTGCGACCTCTTCTTTCATGCAGTTCCTTATCAAATTTTCCTGACAAACAGGAGGGGGCACGTTGGGTCAGCTTGTTCTTATCTTTTATTGTGTCCAGATGCATCATGCAAGACCGTCGGGTGACCTTACTTCCTCTGGAAAGGAGCATCTGGGTCACACATCCACTTGGGTGATAATTGTATATTCAAAGACCTAAGCCACGAATAAAGACACTATGTGTCTATGATGTGTCTAGCATGTATTAATTTCACTGTTATGTTCAATATTCAAACCCAAAACCCCAAAAGGTAATTTGTGAATAAGTACATTAAATAGAAATTTTTTTTCAAACAGCAAGCCCAACACAACCGACTCTTAATGGTCCAACGTCACTGACTGCTGGTGAAACCGGAACTTGGACTTGTGTGTCAAGGGGAGCATACCCAGAACCTAGAATGTCTATGAGAAAAGGGCAAGGCACATTCAACAACTTGGTGGTCCAGTCAGTCAGACAAGGTGATGGAAGTTATACGACAACGGGAACATTAAACTGGGCACCTCAGCTTAGTGATAATGGACAGACAATGTTTTGTGACGTCACACACCCAGAAACTCTCAATGGTCCGCAAACTGTCAGTCTACCCCTTACAGTTCTATGTAAGTATATCTTCGTTACTTAACACCTTTTTGCCAATTTAGCTATGGTAATTCAAATCATTTTTTATACTAATTTTCACTTGTTATTTTGCATGTTTGCAATTGTTAAAGCATGTTCAATTCTTTTCACATGGTGGACGGGTTTAAATGTAAAATTGTTAAACGTGTTAAAATGAAGAAAAAAAAAATGCCCAACCCGCCCACAGTTTTCGCGTTTTCAGTCAGTGAAACTGTTTTGAGATGTAAGCCAATTCCTACGGAACCTTCCTTATTGTCTTGTAGCTCCATTGGCACTTAATGCCCCGGTAACGTTTTACAACCCGACGGAAGATACAACCGTCTCTCTGACCTGTGTCGTCACTTCTGGTTCCCCATCTACCATCAGATGGTACAAGAACAGTCAGCTACTGACGATCAATGGAAGATTTTCAGGTGGTGTTGTCGGAAATCCATCTCTTACTATCACCGGTGTTCAGCTTAGTGATGGAGGCACCTATGTGTGCGAAGGCACTGATGGACCAGTCACGCGTCAAACACAGCCCATCACAGTTTCTGTTCAAGGTATGTGTATAATCTATATACTGATTTATTCTGGGTTTAGACATTATCAAAAGGTTGGCTTTTGTCGATTAAGATATAATGGACAATTCTTTATTCAATATAGAGTAAAGATATATCTTATGACCAGCAGGAACATGAATTAAACAGTTGTATGCTACTCTGGCATCAGGCGAAGACAAAATTTCCTGAAAATAGAAAGTGAACTGATTGAAATAAAAATAGATACGATCAAAACAGTGCATCAAAAGTGTCCACGTCTTTTCGGGAATGGGGTCCTCTAGATCTTATATTCTGAATTCTAAACGATTTTATTCCTCAATGCAATTGAGGCGTTGAACTCCGTCATATGAGGGCAAAAACGAGGATCCATCTTTGATGTTTCATGGTATAAGGGGCTTTATTCAACGTAAAAATACAATTAAGCTGTTCATTGACATCTTATATTTTTGCTGTACTCGCATTTAGGCAATGCCTATCTCATATAAGTAAGGTTGTCAATCTGCGAATTTTGTCTTTTGATGGCAATTTTCGAAGCATAAAATTTATTATTTATCTATCTTTACACCAAAGCTGTTAAATATTCAGGCAGACCGGGTAATTAGCATTTTTGGACGGGAACCACAATCCACAAAGTTAACTTTCAAATCTTTTGGTTCAATATTGGATTTTTGTTCAATTATGATTGACTTCATTTAACTATATTTTATTGCATTAAATTACAAAATATCAAAGGCATGGAACATAAATTTCTATAAAAGGGGAACATTATAAATGTTTGGTATTTCTTGTTTTCTTAAAAATATTTTAAAGATGGATTGCTTGAACAAGAAATAATTGTTTGCTTTATTGGGGTTTTATAGGTCTGCAAGTCTATATGAATCGGTTTTGACTGGTGTTTAATTTGACAGCATATTATTTTTTAAGTAAACGTTTTGATAAAAAGATCATAAAAGAAAATTGATAAATTTTCACTCCGCCGCACACCATAAATTTCGTGTCATGATACCATTGATATATTAACGGGTCAGTAATGGTCTGAATTCTTGAATAAATAAGTTATTACACTACTGTTTGTCCTTGTAAATAAACCCCTTCTTTTACTAATAGATGTCGATGGATTCATTTAATTCAAAACCGGTCTTTTCTACGTAGTATCTGATTACTTACATTAGAATGTAGTAGTGGCTCCTCAAATATGAACCCAATTTAACTTTCGAGCGTCTTGTTAAACAAATATTTGTATATTAGGAATATATTGAATATAAAATAAAAATTGATCGAACTTGAAATTTCAAATATGACTCTTTTTTAAACTTACTCTCCATGATTTTAATGTTTTTTTTAACTAAAACAGATGGCTTTAGGAATGCAGAACTTAATTATTGTCAAAATAAACTAAATTGGATCTTTTGAAGTTTAAAAACCTTGAAACATAAATGTTTACTATTTTGTCAGTAGATCTGATTGCACCAAACATGATTCAGTATTCAGAGAAATCATCAAAACGCGACAGTTTGAGGACCACATCTCATGACTTTGATGTACCAATTATCCCCTCCATATTTTAATAGGCTAGATAAACGTTTTGATAAAACTGATCAGATCGGCAGATTACTCAAATAATAATCTACCTGTCAATCAAAACATCGGATTCAAGAACATTTGTGCGAAAGAGAGACTCTTCTCTGAGTCAAACTTGAAGATTATAACGTATGTTCCAAGAGCCATTTGTCTCGTGTCACCATAAAAAAAGATTTATTTTAAGTTCCCTGCAGCGACATAGAAATTCCGGTATTCGTCCGTGCGTGCATGCGTGCATCCGTCACACTTTTTGTCTTGCCTGCGACGAATAGTCGCGGAAGGCGAGACATAGGTATTACTTTCCGGCGGCGGCGTCGTAAACTTTTTTGTAAGACTTTTGTGGACGATGAATTGCTGGAAAAGTATATTAGCTAGGCATCTGATATTTGGTATACAGACAGTTCAGGTTATGGTCTACGCAACTGTTACCATGCTGCGTGACCCTGACCCCATTTTCACGCTCTAGTGACTCTGTGAACTTAGGTCTTTTTCAGGCTGAAAAACTTTTTTGTAAGACTTTTGTGGACGATGAATTGCTGGAAAGTTATAATAGCTAGGCATCTGATATTGGGTAAACAGACAGTTGCGGTTATGGACAATGCAACTGTCACCATGTCATGTGACCATGACCCCATTTTTACGCTCCAGTGACTCTGTGAACTTAGACCTTTTTTTCAGACAGAAAACTTTTTGTAATACTTGTGTGGGCAATGGATTGCTTGAATAGTATAATAACTAGGCATCTGTTATAAGGTATACAGACACTTTTTGTCCCCCGCCGCAATGCGGAGCGGGGACTTGGAAATGCCGGTGTCCGTCCGTCCGTGCGTCCGTCACACTTTTTTTCGTAACACTTTTCTCAGTAACTACTTATCCTAGGGTTCTGAAATTTTGTATGCAGACTCCTATAGGGGTCCCCTAAGGTGTAAGTGATTTTCAGGTCAGTTTGACATCTACTCCCTGTTAAACGACTTATTCATTTTTTCTCCCATAGGCTCAATGGTAAATTTTTCGTAACACTTTTCTCAGTTACTACTAATCCTAGGGTTCTGAAATTTTGTATGCAGACTCCTATAGGGGTCCCCTAAGGTGTAAGTGATTTTCAGGTCAGTCTGACATCTACTTCCTGTTTAACGACTTAGTCATTTTTTCTCCCATAGGCTCAATGGTAAATTTTTCGTAACACTTTTCTCAGTAACTACTAATCCTAGGGTTCTGAAATTTTGTATGCAGACTCCTATAGGGGTCCCCTAAGGTGTAAGTGATTTTCAGGTCAGTCTGACAACTACTTCCTGTTAAACGACTTAGTCATTTTTCTCCCATAGGCTCAATCACAACAATATGCGTTTTCAATTAAATTGTGTTTTTTTCATTTTCATGGATAATAGTGTTGATAGTATGGTAAATTTCCAACTTCACTTTGCTTGTAGATATATGATTTAGTTTGATACATTTCCCCATATCCCTTCTTTATTATTGTTAGTAGACATGACAGTACTAGTATCTTTAATCACATATCACTGACTAATGATTAATCAGGGTACAATTTTATCTAATAACACATTATTATTGGAGTTATGCCCCTTCAACAATATAACGTTCAACGGCCGGGGGACCTGGAATCTGTTCTTGTTGTGTTTATATCAAAAAATGAAAGCTTAGGTAGTTGATTTTAGTGATGTGCCGGCAGGCGAAACATACTTTTAGTACTTTTAGTGGCCACACTTGTTTGTAACAGAATGAGATTTCTTAGCTACTATTAATTAAAGACTTTCGACATTTGGTATGCAGCTTTAGGTAGGGGTCTCTAATGGTTGGATGCGTTTCCAGATCGCTTACCTACTTCCTGTTTGACGAACTGAATTCGTAAGATTTCTCAGCTGCTTTTATTTGTATTTTGATAGTTGGTATGTAGCTTCAGGTAGGGGTCTTGTATGATGTAATGCGTTTCCAGATCTGTGGCTTACCTACTAGTCATGTTGAAGACTGCTTGCTGTTTTCCGTTGTGATTTTTTGAATTGCTGTTCGTTTATGTTTGTTGTGTCGCGTACACTTATTCCACATCTCAATATCGTCTACTTCCGGTTTAGTGGAATTAGGATTTTGCCAATCGCCTGGAACCCAGGAATTCTTTCTTGTCTAGATCTACATGTACAATAATAAAAGTACATCAGGGATGATGATGAACATTTTATTATACTATATAATGTCGTTTTAATTTTCAGAGAAACCAGCCACCGAATTTTATATTATCACAACAATTTTGGATGGTTACAACAAGCTTGTTCGTCCAATAGATCCAGTCAACAACATAACACACTCGTTGATACCAATGGAGATATTTCATTTTGTAAGTAGGAGTTTAAATCAGCTTCTGTTTCAAAATTGTGTAATTACTGATATTAAAACCACCTAAATTTTATTAAAGTTCTTGAAAAGGAGGTACAATTGAGAACTGTTTTATGCTCGATCTACAAAAGAAGGGGCTTATAGTGTTCCAGTCTGCCAGTCTCTCCGTACGATTCTACATCCGTTCCAACTGTTGTGAGATGGGGCATTATGTATTTGGGACAAATTCTTGTTAGGTTTGAAACTTTGAAAGTTTACTGATAAAAATAATTTGTCTACAAGTGTTGACAATCTAATACGCTGAAATTTAAAACAAGATAATCATAGCTGGGAATCCAATGATCAAATGATAATCGGAGCCCCTATTGTTTGCAGGATCAAAAGAAACTGGTGCTCCAAGCTATGCAGTGTATGAACTGGAATGATCCAAGACTATCTTGGGTGCGTGGACAACCTAGAGTCAGCCTTCCAGCATCTGTTATTTGGATCCCAGACGTGATCTTGTATGGACAGTAAGTTGAATATCTTCCTTATTACTTGTTTTTGAACTGCCACCTGAAGGGACAAAACTGTTGTTTGAAATAAGTGTCACCACTTTTTATTCAACCTCAAATTGGAGAAAAATATAATTTTGACCAATATTGTGAGTTTACAATAAAATGCAAGTTCAAGCTAGTTATCCACGATGTCAAATATATATAAGAAATGAAATAATTAAATACAATTCTATTGTAAAGTGAAATATTTTCACCTTTTCCTCTGTTTTAGAAAATATGAACCAGACTTTGACACCAAAGTCATTGTGATGAAAGACGGAAGTGTAACGTATTGCCCACAAGGTCCAATTACATCCACAGACTGTACAGAAAAAGCTGGCGAGAAGTTCGAATGTACTTTCCGATTCTTCTCCTGGTCCTACGACAAGGTCATGCTGGACAAATATTTCCCAGGATTCCTCACTCGACCTTCCATTGACATGTCTGTTTACCGAGATCACGAGACCTACGACGTGGTTAGCCAATGCGCAGTCAGAACGGAAATGACGTATCCGTGCCGTGCTGGAACTTACCCAGAACTCAAATATACATTTGTTCTTAGTCGCGACAGACAATATTGTAGAAATTATTCAATGAATCCAACATGCAATTAGAGAACTTAGTGCTATGAATAATCTATTGACAATTTACTCATTTTTAAAAAATTGTAGATAAAATGTATTTCATAGAACATAAGACTTTTTCACTTGATCAATTGTTTCATTTATTTAAGAGCATTTTCAAAAGATCTTGCAATTTATGTTAATCAAATTTATACATATTTATATTCAGTATATTATTAAACGTTGTTTTTTATTTCTCTTTCTTTCCTTTACCTAGCAATACGTTTTTATGTTCAGTAACACTAACATTACCGAACAAACGCATTTTATTGAAATGGTTTTCCTTAATCTGAACTTTTTGAATTAAAGTAACAAAACTTAAAATGGAAAACATTTTATAAGTACTTAGACGGTTGCATCTCAGAGGGAAAAAAGGGGTTGATAGTCAGTTTTGAATTTAAAGAAGTATGTTTTTTGATTTAAGGTTCATCGGGACAGTTTGAATTTTTTTAAAGAATCTTAGTATATGTACAGTTCAACCAGCATATTATCTGGTCAAATAAAGTATTAGGAATTAGATATGGACACACCTTATTATATCCACACATTAATTTTGTTGAAGATATGTCTGATAGCACAGTTTTGTCGGTACATTGTTTTTTGCGTTCAAATTGTATTTTGAATAAGGACAAATATCCCTATTGTACCTCAACTGGAATTGTTGGTGAACACTTTTGGTTAAATTATAATTCAATAAATGTCCCATGATTTTATATGCAGCCTTTGCTGTACACATACTGAAAAATCGATCTAAATTTCAGCCATTTTGAGGTAAACGTATACATGAACCTTAAAATCTCAAATTTATAAGAGGATTGTACCGCCTCTTATATGCCCCCAAATAGTCCATCTTAATTTCCATTTATCACACTTAAATAAGAATAAAAACATTTGAAAATAAATGACTGTAAATTGGTATGATTATTTTACAAACACAGAAAAAATAGCATGGAGGTTCCCAAGTTGTTAAATCCTTGCCACAGGGACTATACAATTATTTAGGTCCTAATGATCCATTATTAATCTTCACAATAAAGACCCCTTCTCAATTATTTACCAAATTTACACTTTGATGAATACGACCATCACAAGTTTGAATTGTTGATATTTAATTTGCTCATGTCCAGTGGCTAGATGTAACACTTTAAAAGTACATGTTAGTTCATCGTCATCCAATTATACGGTCATAAAATCATGAACTGAAATGCAAGATAGAGTTGCAAAAAATGTTAATTTCACATCCTGAAATGACTTGACTTTTGGTTCATTTGACCATTAGCAACGTGACAGATGTGCTAAAGCAAGCAGGAGCTGCTAACTTTGCCGGAGCACCTGAGTTCACTATCGTTTATGATTTGCTTTTGGGTTGTTTTCATATTGTCTGTTCATATTGCTGTTGTCGTTCGTGTTAACTTTTTTTTTGCTCTTTTGGACATTTTGCCAAATTGGTAACTCCTTGTTTCTCAGGTTTGAGCGTTCTATGGAAAACAGAAAATTGTGTACGTCGAGGACAGTTGGTTGTCTTTCCTTTTTTTGAATTATTTTAAATTAACCACTTGTTTGAAGGTTGTGTCGCGTACACTTATTTTACATCTCATTATTTTGATCTTAATTCCGTATAGCTTTATGTGGACTAGACACAATGAAGTCGACATTATTTATTTGGTTGGAGTTGACAAACCAACCCGGTTCTTTAGTTCAACCTTAAAAGCGTGAAAACTCGTTCAAGTATAAAAGATAAATAAGGATACCTAGCTATTTATCGGGCTATAAAATCCATAATTGTTAAAAAGTCCTTGATAAGCCATGCAGATATTTGAGATTTCATTTTTTTTAAAAATATTTTAGCACAGACTGTCTAGAAAGTGATGGGAATATATTTTATGGTTTATGTTTTTCTTTCTGTAGAATTTACTCCCACATTGGAACAAAGAAGTAGTCTTAAAGAATATACGGCTGTTTCCATTGTGGATATTTTTGCCACTTATTTATGCATGACTATTGTTTATTTCACATTTCATTATCCACTGAATTATGTAGGTTTAATCCACATCTATCACTCAAAGGAGCGTTACGCAATACAGCAATACATCAATAACGAAAAATTAGATGCAGCTTTTTCAAATGAAAGTACATCCATTTATCACCGAACAATAAAATATGAACCGAAAAGATTTCAATGAAGAACAAAAGTAAAGATAAATGGAACACCAACGCGATGCTCGCATTTATATATATATTCATTTTTCCGAGAAAAACCAACTGACATTGATATTTGTAATCCTAATTTGTTTTTGTGTGTAATATGGTCTCTCTCGCGAAAAGATTTCAATGAAGAACAAAAGTAAAGATAAATGGAACACCAACGCGATGCTCGCATTTATATATATATTCATTTTTCCGAGAAAAACCAACTGACATTGATATTTGTAATCCTAATTTGTTTTTGTGTGTAATATGGTCTCTCTCGCGAAGATCAAGGATTGTATATTATATATACGATATCAAAGGAAATGATTTTATAAGCACTTATGATTAGAGTCTTTGGTGGATGACACCTTTGTTTGGTATCAAAATGCCCAAAACCATTTTGGAAGCTTAACCACGACTCCGTTATTTATGCACGTACCCAAGAATATGGGTTATACTGAAATCATCTTCGTCTTTCTGGTCGCCCGTCCTTCCGTTAATTCATAAATTCCTAACAAATTTTTATTGACATCACTAATGAAGAGGTTGGTTTCAAATAGTATAGTTCTAACGCATTCAGTTTTACTATGCACCCCCCTTTCAGGTTGGTTATCTGGGGATAATTTTCCGATCGTAAGATTTCCCTTTTTTTCAAAGCATCTTTCCGTCATCTCCAGCTTATGAAGTTTACGTATCGCAGCGTTTTTGTCTCGCCTGGGACGAATAGTAGGTATTACTTTCCGGCGGCGGCGGCGTCGGCGTCGTTAACTTTTTTGTATGACTTTTGAGGAAAATGTACTTGAAAAGTGATAGCTAGGCATCTGATATTTGGTATAAAGACAGTGCAGGTTAAGGTCTACACGACTGTCACCATGCTTTTCCCTCCAAGGTACCGGAGTCCACTTTGTTCACTTTTGTTTAGACATGAGGTTGCGTTGCTCACGAGTTATTACCGGATATTTGGCTGGCAAACTGAAGACGGTCCAAAAATAAGTGTATGCCAAAAAGATGACGATAGAAGAAAAGGATAGACAACGGACTAAGATTAAACGACTGTTTACCTTTTTCTCCTATTGTCCTTTATATCTTTTTTGTCATGAACATGTATTTTTTTTTACTGTCCTCAATTTGCCAGTGTTTACCTTAGCAGGTTATACCCTTTGTTGCGGCTTGCTGTCTAATTGCTGTGTGTTCTTTTAGCATTATTTCGTGTTGTCGTCCTTTTTTGGCTAACGATTTTGCCTTTGCTTTTTTTTTGCACTTGTAACATTCGAAAAGTCCCATATCGAGCAAACTGAGAATATTTTGAAGAACCGAGGGAAAGTTTACTTACAGTTCTCTCGACAACTGCTGCAGAGATTTATTTCAAGTATAGTTTACAACTTTACCACCCGTTATTTTTGTATAGGAGAGTTGGTTTTTCACTTGTTTTAGAGTAGACTTTTTTTGTCAAAGAAATATTTCCCCCCCCCCCAAAAAAAATATTTGAATCACATTCCCACCTTACCAACACTTCTTGATGTTGACTTATATGTAACCATTTGATGGTCTATTATGGGTTTTCTTGTTATTACCCTATAGGTTGAAACTATCAAATTCAATACACATCGAGAAAAGTTTGGAATAAGGAAGCAATTCAAAATACAACAAAAAATCTAGCTATATAACTGAAAATTATGCCAATGTCACCAAGACAAGTTGTCCAGTGTAGAAGAAAGCAGATTGTACGCTAAAAATTGACATTGGTAAGCCTGTACATATGAATTTGATTAGTTTTTAAAAGTCACAAGTCGTTACGGTCATGTGTTACAACGTATCTTGTATATCGCGTTACTTGTAAACCCTTACAAGAACAATTTAATATTTTCATTTTTGTCCCGTCTGCGACGAATAGTCGCGGAAGGCGAAACATAGATACCGGTATTACTTTCCGGCGACGGCGGCATAAGCTTTTTTGTAAGACTTTTGTGGACAATGAATTGCTTGAACAGTATAATAGCTAGACATCTGATATTGGGTATACAGACAGTTTATGATATGGTCTACGCAACTGTCACCATGTCGTGTGACCCTGACCCCATTTTCATGATCCAATGACTCTGTGAACTTAGTTCTTTTTTCCGGCCAAAAACTTTCTTGCAAGACTTTTATGGACAATTGCTTGAAAAATATAATAGCATGAATAGCAAGGCATCTGATATTGGGTATACAAACTGTTGATGTTACACAGGAAATTTTGTTAACGTTAATGTAACGTTGAAAATTAACGTTAAATTAGTGTTAATCGAGCTTCGATTGTTAATTTGATGTTACAGTTTAACATTTGACGTCGCATTACTCAGGTAGTACTCCACAATTAATTTTTTGGCTCATTTTTGCATGTGCTCGACGTTGACTATTTTGCCCCGGTTTCTTGTAATCGCTTAAACTGCTATTTGCACTTTAAACTAGGTGGTGTTCCAAACTACGGGCATGTAAAGTCGTGTTTAGTGCCGTATTTGGTTTCTTTGTTGTACTCGTTGCCCCTAGCAACTCTTATCATATGTAAAAAATTTGGGGACAAAAATGCGCAAAAATCGGGGTTTTGTCCTTTTTTTGAACGTTGCCAGTAATCGAGCTTTCGGTTCAGGTGAAACGTAACATGTATGAAATGAAAGCCCGAAAACAGTCCTTTCTTTAAAGACCAAATAAACCTATCCGACTTCGGCTCTTTTTTCCGCTAAAATTGTTCACACTTAAAAATCTCAAAATAGCACATTTAAATTTAAGCCCATCCGCTGGTCACCATGCACAGCCGGAAGCGACGCTTTATGGGCATTGGTATTGATTTTTTCGAAATTATTCTTTAAAACAATAACCGTGGATCGTAATTTTTATATAACGGGTCCAGATTTTTTATTGTTCTTATTGAATCAATATTTTCATTGTGAAAAAATCCTAATTGTGGAGTACTACCTCAACAGCTGGATTAACGTTAAAAAGTTTAACACTAAATTAACGTTAATGTTTAAAGAATTTAACGTTAGACAAACTTTAATTTAACATTAAGTTAGTGTAACATTAACGTTAAATTAGTGTTAATCGAGCTTGACGTTAATTTAACGTTAAACAATTTGCCTGTGTATGGTCTACGCAACTGTTACATTGCTTTGTGACCTTAGACCCCGTTTTCACGCTCCAGTGACTCTGTGAACGGAGTTTTTTTTCATGCCGTAAACTTCTTTGTAAGACTTTGGTGGTAAATAAGTTAGGCATCTGATATTTGGAATACAGACAGTTGGGGTACTGTCACCATGCCGTGTGACCTTGACCAAAATATAACGCTTAAGTGACTTTGTGAACTTTGGTCTTTTTCATGCTGTAAACTTTTATTGTAGGAGTATTGTGGAAAATAAATTTCTTGAGAAGTGTAATAGGTATCCATCTGATGTTTTGGATATTGATGAATTAAGGTGTTTGGGTTTATCACCATGTCATCTGACCTTGACCGCATTTTTACACTAAATGACTCTTAAATTTAGTGGAGGGGTTCTGTCTTTCTCAATGACTATGATTATAAGAATCTAACACCGGTGTTAGGGCAAGATAAGGAAATCTCCGACACCCCGAGGGTAAGATTTCAAGTCTGCAACGAGGCTCTGCCGAGTTGCAGATGTAAAGAAATCTTACCCAAGGGTGTCGGAGATTTCCTTATCTTGCCCTAATCATCGGTGTTTGTACAATTTACGGGTTTAGTGAAAAAAATAATCAATGTGGATTTGTTTACAAAGCATAGCGTGACGTAAACAATAGAGTTACGTCCCTTGGAAACTGCACGAGGCTATCTCACATGGGGTGGTGTGAGACAGAAAAATCTCACACCGCTAAAAATAGGAACTGTCCTGTCCAAAAAGTGAGAAATGTAGAATCATTTTTTGGTCCACAGGAAAATGTTAAGTGAAGTCACCTGCCAAATGATCTTTACTTTTATTAACTTCTGATCTCAAGAAATCAAGGGCTAGCTGAACTTTTCAACGCATTTTGTTATTATGCCAACAGGCGAGAATTAATAAATGAATAGTTAAACTAGGTATTCCGATAGTGCAGGCAGCGAGACATACTTTAGTGTTCACTCTTGTTTTTTAACACTGTTTTGTTCGTAGCCATCGGTACTTCTCTTAATGTAAATTGTGCTTAATTTGATTTAAAATCTCAAACCAAAGTTGAAAAAATATAAAAACCTTCAAACGGCTATACCGACTTCTGGAAATTCATAATCTTCAACACTTGAATAAGCTTTTTCATTGTTTTTAAGAATATAAAACACTGCCTTTCTTTTATAGCAAACCTTAATATCGTTGCACCGCAAGAGATGTACCGACCCTTACAAGGCACCACCATCACCCTTACCTGTATTGTCACTTCCGGTACAGCAACCCAAATAAGATGGTTTCATAATGACCAGGCATTAATTATGTTCGGAGAATCTAGATACTCGGGAGGCATCGTAGGAACTCCGTCGCTAACCATTAGGAACGTTCGAATTCCTGACAATGGCATGTATATTTGCCAAGGTTCCGATGGTGTGGCAACGAAAAATACTACAGCGATCAACCTTTTAGTTAATGGTAAGATATGTTTTAGACCTTTAATTTTGCTTTGACCAGATTGATTATATGCATCTTTTCTATTTACTTAACGCCACTCATTCATCATGCTTTAGAAAACTTGTTGAAATTTAAACTTCCTAGGAAATACAACTCATGTCCAAAAAACATTTTACTTTCATGCAATGTGTACTTATACTGAAAAAAAAACATGTCATGGAGTCAGAGACGAGCAGTAAACATAGGAAGCGACGTTTTCTACATATTCTTTTTACAACACTTAATCGATTGTTGGCAATGTAACGGTGTGCTATAGCAAAAAGGAACTGTTTACTCTTCCATAGCACATGAGTTCACTCATGGGGGGGGGGGCGCAATTAAAAAAAACATTCTAGGATCTCTTGTTTCATACAGTTACTAACCATTTTTTTTTGTCAAAGGGGGGGGGGGCACGCCCGGTACGCCGGTCCTAGATCCGCCTTTGGTTCAATCTCGTTTCGACTTACTTGTCGTTGCTGATTGCGGTTTAGTTGTGTGTGGTGTTTTTTGTTCGTTTTATGGTTTATGTCTGCCGGCTTTGTCTTTGGTCTCTGTCTATTCGGATTAACGATGCTTCGGTACAGCTCTGCTATTGAAAATCATTCCTTTCGATTCACTTATTATCTGTAAACTTAAAATGAACATTTCAGCAAAACCTTTACTTCCTGTTTTGACTGGACCACAAACACTTATCGCGGGGCAAAGTGGAAACTGGAAATGTACTTCACAAGGTGGTTATCCTCAGCCGGCTCTTTCCATGAGAATAGAAGATACGGGATTTAGCGAACAGCTATCGATTTCAAACGTAGTAGATCAAACCGCAAGAACATACACTGTTACAGGAATAGTCACGTGGTCACCATCAATGGCCAATGATCAACAGAGAATCTACTGTGACGTCAGCCATCCCCAAACGTTGTCATCTGTGCAAACTGTCAGTCTGTTACTAACTGTGAAATGTAAGTATACCCCAATTTTCAAAAAAAACCAATTATCGTGGTATGCTTAACTCGGGGTATTATTTAACAGTACAGTATTATAAAGTTAATAAAATGTATTTATGTATCGAGATTTTGATAATGAAATAAAATACATGTAGTATAACATGAAGATTTTAATGATGTTTTGAAAACCAGATCATATGTTGCCCTAGAAATCGTAGAAAATGAAAGCATCATGGCCATTATTTGTTGTTCAACCGATTTCTGATACTTTGCATTTCATGTAAGAACTAAATTGTAAAACACATCTCCGTTGGCAGTTTTTAAATACAATTATAAACAATACTTGAAGTTTCAAAATTATTTTCACTCTTTGGTAGCTCCCTTAGGGGTTGACGTTCGCAACACATATTACAACCCAGAAGAAGAGTCTGACGTCATACTGCATTGTAGTGTGACTAGTGGAACAGCAACAGAGATCACGTGGTATAAGGGAATCAGTCCGATTACCATCGCAGAAGAATATGAAGGTGCAACTGTACTTTATCCGTCCTTGACGATAAGAAATATCAAAATGGAACATTCAGGGAACTATTATTGTGAAGCTTCGGATGACTACACAACTGTTAGAAGTGAAATGGTCGTTCTTCAAACCAAAGGTATGACAACCAATGTTTGATCCAGCGTTATTTTGTAATGATTTAAAAGTTTGAAGTTCTGAAAAATAGATTATTATAACCCACGCACTGAAGTTTCAAGGTTAGAAACCTGTAATACTAGTACATTTCTCAGCAACTACTAATTGAAGGCTTTTGATATTTGGTATGTAGCATTATTGTCCATTACTTTTGATTCCTAACTCAAAATAGTCTTTGTCAAAAATGTGGACGCGTAGGGTATGTGAGTATGCTCACCAAGCTTCTTTCATTTTTACAAACTTTGCTATCTATTTTCACATGGAGTACTTGGGATACATAGCTGAAAATTCGTATGAATGTTGTTGAATCGACAGTATTTAAAATTTGAAGTTGAAATTATAGAAACTTTGATTCGTTAATTAAATAGATCCTGTTGTGTAGAGTTAGAAATGATTTTAATAGAAATTGTAGTCAAATGATTTTTTAGTCTTTGAACATAACTGTATGGTACGTGTAGTTTTGTTATTAGTATTATCACCCGGGTTAACCTGAGATCGTGAAGTCGGTGGTTATCGTGAACTCGGTTAAACAAAATGTAAACAAACGAGAATTAACCAATGGGAAAAGAGAAATTTCGACTAAAATGTAGTCGTTAACGAGGTTAATGTTATCGTTCAACCCGGTTTGTTCCTTTTTACTGTTATCGTGAACCGCGAATTTTTATAATGTAATATGTACCAAAAGCTTCTTTCTCTTATCAAATAGTATTAGTTCAGATATTTGAAACCTATGTTAGTGTAACAAATTAATTTTTTGGTCTTTGAAATTAAGAGTATCTTTTTAATACATTAAGGAAAGAAACCAAAAAGGGTAAATATAGGTAAAATTACCGGACTATAATAATATACATGTAAAATACTGTAGTAAGGTTGTCAACCATACGCAATTTACAACTCTCTAATTAATTACAGCCGGTGTTTGGGAAACTTCGGGTATATTACTTTTTTTAATTTACTTTTCCATAACAACTTAGTTTAATTGTTTTGGTCGTGCTCCAAAATCTTGGAACTATATATAAACGGTATTGCAAATTGCAACTTCGAATTCGGATTAAATTTAAAAGCAAAAAAGGTTAACAAAATCCTTAAACGGACAGACGCACAGACACGAATAAGTATCATTAACATAATAAACCAACAGCTTCTTCTTCTTCTTCCATATTAGAGCTGGATTCTCTGTGAGAATGTCTACGCTCTGCGGGACTACGCATGCTTAGTCACGGTATAAATATCGTCCCTTTAAGGCTTTGTACAGTTAAAATAAAATAAAATCGTGGTTCTGGTTAAAACTATGTAGCTTATTCAATATTGGCACTATATACATGTGTAGTACAAATGTACAACCAATTAACTTTGTTTATAAAAAAATTACACCATGTCAAGACATAGTGACCGTCTTTTTTGTTATACAGGAAGTAGATCGAGAGCGACAGACCTAAAATCAATTCCAATGCTATGGGACTGCATACTTCTGTCACATACCAAATACCAAAAGGCTGCGATAAGTAGTAGTTGAGTTAATTAATTTTTTACTTCGTTGAATCCAACAAAAAGAAGGACATTTGCGACCCTTAATCATATCATTGACCTTTGTAAGTAATTCTCAATCTTATGGCAGTCGTTATGTACAGAATATTTAACATGAAAAAGGGATTCACTTGATTCCGAATCCATGCGGTGCACGGGAGGCGAATAGGTCTACAAAAGCGCTAACCTTGTCGAAAGTAGTCCACTAAAGAGCGCTCAGAAACGCCTGACATTGGATCCGTTCGCTTAGCCCATATAACGAATGGGATATGTGCCTAAGATGGTTGAATGGGGCAGCCCTGTCATAATGAACACGGGAGTCATCATGTTATAATTCGGAAAACCTGACCGCAAACCATAGATGGTCAACGTGAGTGGATAGGGCCTGTGGCTGATTCAGAAATTGTGCAAGGGGAGGGCGCGCAATTAAAAAAAGTCTTTGGGACTTCTTATTTAATACAGTTTCTAACCAAATTTTCCTGTCAAACGGGAGGGCGCGCGCCCGGCACGCCGGTCCTTAACACAGCTTTGATTAGTCATGATTAATGCACGTAAAAGGTCACTTTGAGGATCGCCAAGTAGTTCATCACATACAGGCTAAATTTTCCGCCCCTAACCACCTCGCCTTTTATCCTGTGGTCTTCAAAATTTACAGTTCTTTTGTTTCCCACCCAAACCCGTATTTTCTCGCTCAGTGTGCGTCGGTTCAACCAGGATTCAGTATTGTATTTTGTGTGATATGTGAACCTGGTTAAGGATTGGCTATATCCCACTCTGTTAAGTGTTCAAACTAGTATATGACCTCATTTCTGGACGGGTACATGTAAGAGTTCTTATTTGTCAGTCACCATAGGTTAAAGTTTCAGATTATGCGAATTTTTTGGGGGGAAGGGTTTCGTTATTTTCATGGTACGTTTGTCTATGGTGCAGTGGGGGTACATTAGCCTGTCTTATGAGTTGGTACATTTCCTTCTCTTATGGTCGTACATTGCATTGCATACATGAGGCTGTGCTATGGATGCTTTGTCTTGATTCACAATTCAATTCGTTGTTTCAATTAGTTCTTGTCCTGATTATGATTGAAATAATGTTGACTGAACATAAAACAAATAACAAACAAACAATCCTTGGCTCTGTGCGAAACAAAAAAAAAATCATTTGTGCAAAAGTATGCTGTTATAATCGTATACAAATACTTTCAATGTGTAGGTCTATGATAATGATGCACTATAAGTATTTCGTTAAAACTGGTTTTATTTGTCATCAAATTAATGCTCGTTTGATTCAGTCCAGAAAAGCAAGAGGTATAGGTTGTACACATTTTTTGTGATTTTAAAATCTTTTTATTTTGTCATAATTTGTATATTGTATGAATCTGCACACTCCGTTTATTATTTATGGGGTGTAAGCAACTATTAAGGAAATACCTTTTATGTATCTTTTAATGATCACTGAGAAAATTCTTCATAAATCGTTAGTGTGCAAATCCGGGAGATCCGTTCCAAAACGTTCACTGTAAACCTTTTGTTTCAGTTATCTCAACAGAATATTGTCATTAAAACATACGCAGTACTTTTAAAATTAGAAGTTACCGTTGAAGGCATATGTAACCATGTTACGTTGACGATAACTTTAACCGAGTTAAACGATAACAGCTTTGATTTTTAACCGCGTTAACGACTACAATTTAGTCAAAATTTCTCTTTTCCCATTGGTCAATTCTCGTTTGTTTACATTTTGCCTAACCGAGTTCACGATAACCACCGACTTCACGATCTCGGGTTAACCCGGGTGATCACAGCCACTAACGATATTACTTGTCGAAAGTGATTATAGCTCATGAATAATGGTAGATCACACAAATCATTTATGAAATGAAAAAAAAAATGAAGTCAGCTTTTCCTTATTTAATACTTAACACGAATATAATTTACTTTTACAGAATTGCCAGCAACGGAGTTTAGAATCATAACTACGATACTGAAAGGGTACAACAAGCTTGTTAGACCACGTGATCCAGTCGTCAATGTCAGCCATTCACTTGTACCACAACATATTCACTTATTTGTAAGTATGAAAATGTTAATAAAAAATAAACCAATCGATAGAACTTGTAGCGCGATCATAAATATGTCATATCATAATGATTAAGTCCTAGACGTCATATCGATCCTATACGTCATATCAGGATGGTTAACGGTCCCATACGTCATATCAGTATAGTTAACGGTCCTATACGTCATAGCAGGATAGTTAACGGTCCCATACGTCATATCAGTATAGTTAACGGTCCTACCTCATATCAATTGTGTTCGCGGTCCTAAAAGGCTGAACGTCTTATCTTTAGGGTTAATGCTTCTGGTATAGGTTGAATCAATGGGGATTTCTTTCAATTCTTTAGGTCATATACGGGTTATACAAAATACAATACCAAAAACGGGTATAAAACGTTATATAATTTGATTATGCTGTATATCGATATTTCAAGGAGTAACCTCTCAAAGTAATAATACTCGCACACGTATGCATAAGGGTATTGAAAAACAAATAAATGACATTTTTACTTTTGTGGTTTAGTGAGACATATTGCAAGGTTGGCATCATGTTCTTTTGAACATATTATTTTTTTGGCAACTTGCTTTTTTTACAAAAACTTTTAATTTTTGTCGAAAACATTTTATGCCCTTTTTGGTAATAAAACTTTAAAGGATTGTCTAACGATTTACTTATATTACTGAGAGTTTTGCATGCGTGATTAGATATACACATACTGATATTATACAAGTACATAAATGCTCTCAACCCATATTTGATGTGATGACATAAAAGGATTTAGAAATTGTTTTTTATTAATTAATTGATGTTTTGACGCATACAAAATGTATTTTATCAAACAAACTTGATTGTAATGATAATTGTGCATATATCTGAAGTAGTCGTAAAAAGTTAACTTCTTTTAATTTCATTCGTGATACTGGTTTGCTCGTTGATTCAGACTAAATAAACCACACGTGGATAATCGTTTTCATACCACACCCACGAAAGTATAGGGGCGTTCGATCTGAGTTTTATTTCTTTGAAGGTTACTTTTACGTTGAAGATTAATATTATTACAGAACTTTCTAAGACATTTTACGAAAGGTGTAGTCGTAGTCCATCAATTATATGAGTACAGATGCTGGTTTGTCATAGGGTTTTCTTTTTTCCTCCTTTACTTAATTTGACACACTAAATTGACTGATCATGAGTAAAGCGACGGATGTGTTACTGCTTGTCCATACGGAGCATCCGAGTAAGTCATGTTACGGCTTGTGGGTTTTCTCTTCGTTTTAGTCTCGCCTGCGACGAATAGTCGCGGAAGGCGAGACATAGGTATTACTCTCCGGCCGCGGCGGCGGCGTAAACTTTTTTGTTTGACTTTAGTGGACAATGAATTGCTTGAAAATTATAATAGCTAGGCATCTGATATTTGGTATACAGACAGTTCAGGTTATGGGCTAAGCAACTGTCACCATGCCGCGTGACCCTGTCCCCATTTTCACGCTCCAGTGATTTTTTTCAGGCTGTAAACTTTTTTGTAAGACTTTTGTTGACGATGAATTCCTTGAAAAGTATAATAACTAGGCATCTGATACAGTTCAGGTTATGGTCTAAGCAACTGTCACCATGCCGCATGACCCTGACACCATTTGTGGACGATGAATTGCTAGAAAAGTATTATAGCTCGGTATTGGGCATCTGGTATTGGGTATAGACACTTTTTGTGTTTATATCACGAAATGAAAGCTTAGGTAGTTGATTCTAATGATGGTGCCGGCAGGCTAGACATACTTTTAGTGGCCACACTTGGGTTCACGTTTCTGTTGACTGAGATTTTGCCCTTTCTGTTTTATTTTTTCATTCCAACGCCCCTGCTTCTTTCTTCACATATGCACCAGGGAATGAACAAACTAATATAACCATAAAATTAGGTCAGTCTAATCAAGTTCATGGCTGATATTTCACAGAAAAGGGGATGTTGTATTAAGGTGTACCAACAAGTATTTTCCCAGCTTGTATATAATATTTGTTGTTCGTTAAGCGCCATGGCCGGTAGGCTCCTCAATTTCCTCCCTCAATAAAGCTTTTACTTCTTATTAATGCAAAGCCTCCAAAATGATAGTTTTTCGCTTAAAATGTTAATATACATCTTAAAGTTATGTTTTTCCAGGACCAAAAGAGGCTAGTACTAAATGGAATGCAGTGTATGTCGTGGAATGACCCTAGACTATCTTGGGTTAAAGGTCAGCCTAGAGTCAGTCTCCCTTCTTCAGTCATATGGATACCAGATATTGTGTTATACGGACAGTAAGTATAAGTGCTTATAGATTCAATCAGATGGATTCAGTTACAAACTCTTATTAAATGATGGATACAAGTGAACTAGACTAAGGGACAGACCATTTAACTTGAAGGGGGCCTTGGTTTTTTCGTAGAAAAAAATTCTGAAAATTATTTTTGATGAAAAAAATATTTTGGCAGCAGAGGGTAAAAAAACAGATATTCTGAAGAAGGATTTCTGACATATAAAATATTGATAACAATGAAAAAAATATTGTCGCGACGCCTTCGAAAAATAAATAGCGCGGAAAAAAATTTCTGACCAAAACCAAAAATCAAGGCCCCCTTCAAGTTAAATGGTCCGTCCCTAAGTGTATGATAACCAAGCTAATTTATATCAGAAGCCCATAATTGTTCACATTGGTAGGACAGACTTATTGATTCAGCAATACATTTAAAAAAAATAATATACAGTTGTAGATGAAAGGTTTATAAAGCATTTTAGGTGAAAAAGTTGAAATGGTAAAAATTGATATAAAAAAAACGATCGTGGAGAATTAGAATTAAAAGTAGAAAAATGTTTTAATTCGAGATTTTGCATTGTGATAAAAACAATTTTTTTAACTTTGATGCTCAACAAATTTGTCATAAAGTAAAACTGGAATGTTTGAGGTTTTTAAATGCCAAACAAATCTAAACTCTAGCTTTATCTGGTTATAGGGTAAATAGACAAGACAATACAGGCTATGTGGGTGTTTGGGGTGAAACTAGGTCTGCGAACGAAGCCAAATTCCATATTTAAAAAAATATAATTGGCCTCAGACTTTTAAATAATTAGGTTAAATTTTCGTTATGAACTTGGACCGGTAATCAAAAAAATATCGAACGCTAAAATGACAGTTAAAAAAAATTGCCAATATTAATTCATAATTTATCTAAATTTTGTCGGTCCTAAGGAAGGCAGATCCTAAAAATGGCCGCAGAGAGGGTTGCTTAATTTTACCGATTTGAATACCCCCCTCAGTCAATTCAACTTCCTTCATTAAAGTTTGGCATTTTTAGAAACGGACATATGGTCGATATTGTTTGTGCTGCTTTTGTCTTTCATATTCGAACATTTTTAGTGAATTATTATTATTTTTTCGAAATAATTTGAGTCGAAATTGGAATGCTGCTGGTGATACGCCTTGAAATATGCAAATACAACAGCTTAAGGAAAGTTTTATTGACGTACATGTACACTCACCTTGGTATTTTGTATATTTAAAATTTTTAATAGACTGTGGTGTTGTCGACGGCGAGACACATCGTTTTTGATTGTATTATATCAGATTAAAAGCGATCCTGTTGTGAAAAATCTTAATGGATTTTAGTTATTTCAGAACAGAGTATTATTCACTGGTGTTTAACCGATAATGATTATATGTAGTAGTTTGCACTTTTAAGATTAAGCAATATAGCAGAGAAGTGCACTTCTATTTTTGTCTAACTATATGTATCATCCTACCATTGCTTATTTAATCAAACCCATTTTATCTTCTACAGTAAATTCATACACCATGACGAGTCCAAGGTAATTGTTATGAAAGATGGAACCGTAACCTATTGCCCTCAAGGACATATTACAACAACCGACTGCAGCGAAAAATCGGGAGAGATGTTCGAATGTACATTCAAATTTGTCTCATGGTCTTACGATCTTGTCATGTTAGACAAGACTTTCCCAGTCCTGAAGCCGTCCGTCGATCTGTCTGTTTACGAAGCACACAGGAAGTACGAAATATCAACGACATGCGCAAGGAGAAATGAGGTCACATATCCATGTAGGACTGGGACATATCCACAACTTACCTACACGTTTATGATCAGACGGATTAGATCCTCGTGTACAAATCTCTCGGGAAATCCAACTTGTACCACCTTTAGCAACAATTGGCCCTAATATAGAAATTAATTTAATACAAATAGTGCTATTTTTTCATATTTAATGTCCAAGTACTTGCAAAACAGCTAGATGTCTTTTTTCAATTTGTCATCATACTAATATTTTACAACCATTCTCAAAAGTGCTCAATTGTGCAATATTTATATTTGTGTTTTCTCTAGTCGCATGTCTTAAAAATCTAGAAAAAAATAAAATATACAAAAATCTTTCGTGAATTCATTTCATTGCTTGTCAGGTTTGAAAAAAAAAATACATGTATACAAAAAAGAAAGGTCGACAACGACATATGAATATAAACATCTTCAATGCAAAAACAACCAGTAGCACATCCACCCAAATTTCAAGTCCCCTGACGCACAATCTGTCTAGCTAAAACTCATCAGAGACGCCCAGTTAAAAGACTGCAGGACCAAAATAGAACAGATCATAAAATATGAACCAAACAGACATCGAAAAAGATACTAAATTTAAAACAAAGACCAAGCTTTAACTTAGAGTTTAACAGTACTGTAGAGAAGTTCAAAGACTTGAGTTCATTGTCAAAATGATAGTTCTAAGCAAAATTAGTGGGATGGGAATAATCTTGGATAGAACGAAACTGCCACATATATAAACACCGTAAGTGCAATTAATTTACCAGCTATTGTCATTTTTGTCGATGTCACTTTAAAATAGTTTGTTTTTAGGTCAATGTGAGCTATTGCCATCACTTGGCGTCCGTCGTCGGCGTCGTCCGTCGTTGTCAACTTTTCTTTGAAAATATTATCCTTCGAAACGACTGAAGGGATTTCCTTGAAACTTTGCACACTTCATCTATGGGATGCCCTCTTCCAAGATTGTACAAATGGTGACCGCCATCCAAGCAACATGGTCGCCTTTACTAAAAATAGACCAGGGGGTCATACAACTGTTTTTGGCTTGTAAATAAAAAAGTATGAGAAAGATGAAATCTGATGCCACGCGACTACTTCAGCATCAGAAGCTCTACAAAGGTCAAAGTTGTCAGATGACCCCTCATAGGAGTTACGGCCCCTTAAAGGTGAAATATGTTTTTGGCCTATAGTATGAAAATTATTGCAGATAGAGAAAAGCTGTTGCTTGCTTAAACGTTCAGCTCATTTAGCTCTACAAAAGTCTCCATAGAGTCGAAGTTGTCAGATTACCCTTTATAGGGGTAACAGCCCCTTAATTAACATGTTTTCATGTTTTTGGCCTGTAGAATGAAAAATATAGCAGATGAAGAAAAGCGGTTACTTGCTTAAATGCTCAGCTCATTACGCTCTTAAAAAGTCTCCATACAGTCGAAGATGTCAGATAACCCTTTATAGGGGCTACGGCCCTTAAAATAACATTTTGCATGAAAACTATTGCTGAAAGAGAAAAGCTGTTGCTTGCTTTAATGTTCAGCTTATTTAGCTCTACAAATGTTTCCATAGGGTCAAAGTTGTCAGATAACCCCTTATAGGAGTTACGCCTCCTTAAAGGTGAAAAATGATGTTTTGGTCTATAGAATGAACAATTTTGAAAATAGAGAAAAGCTGTTGCTTGCTGAAACATTCGGTTCATTAATCTCTACAAAAGTCTTTTTAGGGTAGAAGTTGTCAGAAGGGGTTATGACCATTTAAAGGTGAAAAAAAAAGTTTTTGGCCTATAGAATGAAAACTAAATTGCTGATAGAGAAAAGCTGTTGCTTGCTGAAACATTCAGATCATTTTGCTATACAAAAGTCTTCCTTGTGTTGACATCAAGACCAGGTGAGCAATTCAGGCTCCCAGGAGCCTCTTGTTATAGTGTTATTGACGCATAGCTGTTAAACCTGGTCCATCATGTCATGATGATTTGTTGATGTTGGAGTAAATATATATGCATGACACACAAAAAGACATTAACAATACTGAAATACTGGATTTGTTTTTAAGCTTACCCAACATTATTCCAGCTACTGCCATTACTCATAGCGTTCGTCGTCCGTCATTTCGAATATTGAAAATCTTCTCTTAAACACTAGACCGAATTTAACCAAACTAGGTCTGATTGTTTATAGGGTGTTTTTGTTACTCGTCGACAAAGAAACATTGCAGTCATTGCTAACGATAGATTTAGTAATCTTGAAAATATAACCGACAAACCAAATCTGATGAATAGAGTTGTCACTGACATATAGAAGGAAAATAAGTTGTTGCTTGCAAAAATGTTCAGCTCAAGAAGACTTACGATAGTCTCCATTATATATCGAAGTTGGCAAAAATTCCTGTAAATATGCACAATATCAATTAGTCTACTAGATACATACTACGTTCCACAAAATTTGGTTGAGAAGTTTCCAAAAAGTATAGCGGAAAAAAAAATTGTGACAGACAGATTGACGAACAGACAGCATGTCTCCCCTTCCAGAACAAGAGAGACATAAAAATCACATTTGTCATGTTTTCATATCATAGAATTAAAACTATTGTTTGCTTCAAATCTTTACAAATGTCTTGATTCTGACCTTTACAATAAAGATTTTAGAACCATCATAAATATCGGGTAAGCGGAAACCCCTATTCTTAGTTCCAAAATGTTGGTGTCCTATAGACCATAGACTTTGATTTTTGGATTAATCTAAACAACCATGGCATGGTTATGTTATGGCTTGTGCAAGCTGTTTGCTTATTTGTTTCTCCCTTTGGGAGAAGCTGACTTACAATAACCACTTTAACACCGAAAAGGCCACAGAATCACCATGTCATTCCATGCATAACATCATGTTTTTTTTCTGTTTTTCGATGCATGGTGTCCTTTCGATCAGAAATCCTCAATGGTCATGTCTTTCTTTTTCCTACACTTTAAAGACACGACAGACTCAAAGAAGTCTTAGTAGACACTCAAAGATGAAATTTGTAACAACAATATATGAAAATAAATCTTGACTTCAACTCTCCAACCACAAATTTCTCACATTTAGTTGGCTCTGGGTTTTGAAGTTTAAAGCTTTAATTTACGTCATTCCAGAGCATGAGATATATACATGAACCATGTGATAAACCGTCAGGTCTGAAGACGCAAAGTTATATTTGACCTATATGTTTCTGTCATTACTCAATTTTATGGACGACATTATGTAACAGTGGACAAAGGGGCAAAACATCACCAAAGAGATAGTCAAATCTGAGATTTCCAAAAAGCAAAGATAAAACCAAGGCACGGAAAGGACAAAACACACTCACTGAACGCATAAAACATCTGCAATCAAAAAGATTTTGATTCCTCGATCGGTTGAGCACATGTATACGTTTCCTTATAACTGTGTTTTTGGTATTGACTTTCCTAAACACAACTGGTCTTTAAAGTTACTCTTTGCAATGAAATATATGTTGCACCAGTCCGAAACTGCCCAGTCATTCTGATCTTCTGCATGAGGTCTCTTTGTTTTTGGTTTTTGTTTTTTTTTGCGGTAGTTTGCGAAACTACATCTTCGCTATCCAAGGGTTACGATCTGCTATCTCTCATCTTCATTGAGACTCTTGGCTAGCGAAGATGATGGCGAAACTATTTCCGTTAAGTTTTGTGCTTCCTTGAAGTGTCGTTGTCGTGACAGTCTTATGCTATTGTTGGGCACTTTGAGACTTTTATAACATATCTTTATGCTCCTCTGGTATTTGTTTGCTTCTTTCATCCTCAGCAAACATCGTGACATGCTAATAATGGTTTGGTAAAGGCTATACAATGACTGACTGTCTAAATCACAAGACAACAAACGGAATGGAAGAATAGCAAGGCCGCAAAGTCTATTCATTACTTGAGGCTTTTGTTTTTCATAGCCGTATCACCTAGAGAAGGAAAATTCACAACACCGACTTGTGACTGGTCACTTTTTAAACTGAAGACGGAGAACATACCTCACGTTATTCATGGTTATTATGGGTTAAGAAAGATTTGAAAACCCAAAACTTTTCAAACGGCAATCTTAATACAATTATTAATCATTTCTAAAAATTAAAAGAATTTTAGGGCGGTTATTGTCTCACTTGCCTCAATAATAGTTAAGGTTTTGGTTTGTCATGGGGTTTTGTTTGTCTTCCTTTACCGGATTTGACTACTGAATTGGAAATCGACATCGCCACGGGTGTGCTATAGCAGACAAAAACGGCTTACTCCTCCTGGAGGACCTGAGTTTACTTTCGTTACGACTTGAGTTTGTGCTGTTGATTTCTGGTTGGTTGTTTTAGCGTTGGTTTTGTGTTTCCTAGTGCTGTTATTGTTCTTGTTTACAAGTTTTGTTGTCGCTCTTCCAGACTTTTTACACTCGACTTCCCCATTGGTGACTCTTTGCTGCTCCCTTCATTCAAAAATCTTGTAATTGACTTCTAGTCTTTTTTTGTCGACTCTATTCACTGAAAAAACTTACATGTATTTAGGATCAATATCATTAACCCTGGGCAGTAACAGGTCACATAGTACACAAGCGGGAACATAAAAAAAAAGAATTAAACCATGTGGGATTTTAATGCAACATTAAAAAATCTTTGACATGATTTTCCTTTAAAAAACTAACTGGGCGTAGATTTTTTTTCCATTCACCAAAAGCCTACATGTATATGTAGGCGATTAATTTAAAGAATGTAGATATACTGGTATAGTGATTTTTTTTTGTATATCGAGTAGAAAGTATGCACTTAATGACAAATCCTATGAACAAGTGGGACAAAGATGGAAGGGTATTTATCTTACCATTTATAAGGACTGTTTTATGTACATATGAAAATAATATCATAATACGTTTTTAGTAATGTTGGATCAATGGCTTAGTAAAGCTCTTATTCATACACTAGCCCCCTATATCAATCTATATTATGCTATGCCATTCATTAAGGTATTTAACAAATAATGACCTTCCCACACAAGACTGAATGAAATTTCTAGTTATTATTTTTCTTAAAAGTGTCACTGCCAAGTGAAAAGAGGGTTAACCAATATATTGTACAAACATAATTTGAATTAACAAATTATTTGTAATGTAAACTTTGAACTTTTATATTGAGTTGGAACTTAACTTAAGACATGTTTAGACTCAGCGATTTATTCTAAAATCTATTCATTCTTTGGAAAAATAAACAGTAAAGCGTACTACAGCGTAAATGGCCATTTATTGAATTTCGTTCCACTAAACCTTCCGATTGTACAAGAGCAAACCTTACTGATCAAACCTCTCGTTTCAGGGAGGACAAAGCAATGATTTTATGTAAACCTATTTATTTCAGTGAATTTAACAAAATCTATTCATGGATGATGATGATTTTATCAACTTTGTCTACAATTACATACGCATTTCTTTTAACAATAGGTTGATTACTAAATGTTTTCAGTTAGAAGTGGTCATGACCCTATTTGATCACTAATTATAGTATAGCTTCTAAGACACCGAAAACTCATAAACCGTTTTGTAATTTTGTATTTTGGTATTTTATACCGTCCCTTAACCAGAGTTGGGTCCGGGATTTTAGTGTAGGGGACGAAAAATTATTTTTTGCCGAGTGAAGCGAGGCTTAAAAGTTGTGGTCTTTATACGTGGATGTAGTGCACCCCCTCCTCAAATTTGTCAGTTTTAGGGGAAGTGATACGACTTTCTTTTGATCCATGGCTAAAGATTTGAAAAGAAACTATGGTCAACTATCAGATAGGTGTCAATCTTACGTTTTTTTATTTTAGTTTTATTTAGATATATATTGTGAAAGGGAGATAACTCCGCCAGACTGAGTACCGTTCGTTAAAATATTTAAAAAAAAAAAGTTTGATTGATTAAAATGATTGGCTTTAAGGCTTTTGACGAAGAAAGCGGCTTAGAACATGTAGAAATCAAGTAAAGACTTCAATACACTGTGATAGTTATATAATTAAACTAATTTGTATGTATTGTTCAATGGTACTTAATAATTTTAAACCACTGTGTCAACGTTTTTGATTGTCTGAAAATAAAGCCAAATACTATTGCAAATATTATATAACAACTTTAAATCAAACATGAATTATATTCTTATTGTGTAAAAATAAGTCGATACACTTTGTGTTAAACCGATGACCAGTTGTTAATTCCATAGGAAAATTAAAATCGATAAATTCAACTTTAATTGGATGGGTCCATTTTAAAAGGTTGGAAAACCTGTTTTCCTTTCCTTTGAATTTTCTACCTGTATAGAAAAATCAATCTTAACGGAAGTGGTGGGTTTAGTTCGAGGTTTTCGAGATTCTCGGCGAGGTTGGCAGGTGAGACCATTTACTTTTTCTTATCATATTATTTTACAGTACTACATTTTACAATGATTTTATTAGTTATCATTAAATAAAAATCGTGTTTTTATGTAATAATTGTTGAATGATTTTAAAGTTCACAATGACACATGTGCTTGTCATCAGTAGAGTAGCGAAGCTGAGTAATATGCTTAAATAGATTTTATTATTTTATTGAAATGGCAAACCAGTTAAACTGTACAAAAACGCCAAAACGCTGCTGATTATAGTTGGCAAATGTGTGCGGAGAGTGCCACGCTTTACATGTATGCATGTAAAAAAACCGCCATGGATGCATGCACCATATAATAATAGGCTTAATCATCGCCTCTCAGTGCCCCCCCCCCCCATTTCTCATTTACCTTTTTCACCTACTAGTATCTCTATTTGAACATTTTCATTATTACTTTACATTTTCATTGTTCTGAGATAAAGGGACCGACTATTAAACCTGAAGGGGTGTTTTTTTGTTGTTGTTTTTTTTTGGTCAGAATTTTTTTTTCGCACAGAGCACGAAAAGAATATTTATTTTTTTGAGGCGTCACGACATATGATTTCTTCATTATTAGCATTATTTTATGAAGCAGAAACCATTCTTCTGAATATTTTCTCTTTAACTGTGCTGCAAAAAATATTTTATTTCATCCAAAATCATTTTCAAAATATTTTTTATGAAAAAAAAACAAGCCCCTCCCTTTAATGTTAAATGGTGGATTCTTAGCTTTTAACTACCTATCACAAACTCATTCAGTCACTCTGCATGACACTTTCAAAAAAATGACTTTTGAATTTATGCTTTTGAATTTCTGAATATAAATGACAAATTACTCCATTAAACACTCAACTGTTTTAGATAGAAGGCTGAGGTAGTAAAGTGGTCACATATAGGTCAAACATGGCTAGAGCTGGACACCACAGGGCAGCATTGTATGGTTTGGTCCTTATGATGGTAGTTGTGCCGGCCTTGACACAGAATCAAGGTAAGTCTTTAATTCTTTAACAGGTTTGGAAGTATGCACCAAATCAAGGGTAAAATAGATTTCAAGAAGCTTGTGAAATTCTAACTTGATATAATTCACAAACTAGAGACAAGTGGCCTCTGTTGCAGTGTTATCATTTTTTATGCCCACCATCGCTCAGTCAACAAATGTAAATTTTAATTATTAGTTTTAATTCTAAATAACATAGGGGATTTGAACAATCTTTTTTTTTAGAAATAGGTAATATTCATAAATCTGTGTGTGTTTTCAACATTCTAAAGTTGACTTTTGGCTACAGAAGTATATGAAATTAAGAGTTTCCAATACCCCGAAACAACTTGAAGGATTATGCCCATTTTGGGGTATACTACCCAATTTGCTTTTGTATTGGTCTATTAGGAAATATGTGCATAAAATACACTACATGTAGGTATTTATTATTTGGCTTCTATACCCGATTCTATTTTGCCCCAATAACACCTCGCTAGGACAAAAGCGAGAGTTTTCTCGCCTCATTTTCCAGTAAAAAAAAGAATTTCAGGTTTGAAACGTTGTCAACTAAGAAGCCCCTCATTTCTCTATTATCCCATGTGCTAATACACATTGATTCTGCATCTCATCCCAATCATACGAATTAAACATTTAGATAAATGTATCATTAATTTTGCTAGCTTTGAAAACCATGCACCCAATGCAATTTAGTTAGGAATGCCATAAACAAATATTGACAAACATAAATAATCTAATTTAAAAATCTGCTTTTTGTTTAATTATTTGAAATTTAACTTAGAATGCTTGAAATGCGTAAAATATCAAAAATAAGTAATGCTCTCATCAATCTGCATCGAACAAAAAATATTGATGGTATATCCGTCGAAAATACGACTATTTATTTGAGTTTATTTGGATGTCTTTTTGTTGTTGTTGTGGGAAGTTGAAAATAATATCTCAAAAGAAAAGAACGACATTGGAAACTACTATATAAAAATTTAAACAATATATATTCACATTGACTTTTAATATAACTGAGGAAAGATAACCCAGTTTTTTTTCTAGCTTTCTTTTATTTATACATTGGATGCAACATTTTGTATTTATAGTGAAATCAAGCACAATTTTAAAGAAGCGCGAGCGCGGTAACGCTTCATGGTGAAAATATGCACAAAGATCACGCTTTTACACACCAATAAAACAACAATTTATTGCATTCAATGTTTATATAAACTGCATTCCGTTAAAACAATAATTGTTTGTACAGGTTTATTGATGAAGATTGCACAAAATGCATTAGTTATTTTTTTAAAGTGCTCTGCGCAAGTCGTTGTCAAAGTTCCACGTGCTGGCGATATTCATCCAGAAATAAAACTCTGTACCAAAGCACAGGGACTTGCTCCCTCTATCAATATTTTGTTAGAGTCAATGTTCAGTACGAAAAAAAAAACACTGTTTTTTCGTACTGCACATTATTGGTAGAGGGGAGCAAGTCCCTGTGACCAAAGTACAATATACATTTTGTACATGTACTAATAACCGTTATAAATACAAAACAAAAAAAACCAAAAGGAATGTAATTATTTACAATTAGGTACAATTCAATTTAATATTATTTCAGTTAATTTTCATATTTTTTTTCAGTTCCCCCTGGAATTCCAATTATTACTGGCCCGCAAGAAATCATCTTTGGTGACACAGTGACCTTGAGTTGTTCTGCGACTGGTGGACAGCCTTCACCTTCAGTTAAGTGGTTGAGAGATGACGTTGTGATTGACGACACTTACGCACCAAGCGGTGGCTCTATCTTAAACGAATATACATTTGTGGCTTCTCTGGACGAACATTTGGAAGTCTTCGAGTGTCAGTCAGAAAATGGAGTCCTTCAAAACCCACTGTCTCGAACAAAATTTGTTGAGGTTTACAGTAAGTGTTTTTCTTTCAAAATTAGTACCAGTAAATTTTGTTTTGGCTTTCTGAGAATTCATTAAATACAAATATTTTGAGGATTTCAGTGTACATAACTGTATAAAATAAATGTGAAATAGACATTTTTTTCCAAGCACGATCTAGTCAAACATATTTGAAAAATTAATGTAATACTAAAGTAATTGAGTTCAAAAAATGTCAGAAAGTATGTAAAGTCAAAATAGTTGGTGTTAACTCCGATAATAGAAGCACATAATTCTTCTTTCAGGAAAACCGACTGCCCCCGTCTTGACCGGACCAACGTCCGTAATCCCAGGAACAACAACCCAATGGACTTGTGTATCCCGTCTAGGATACCCCGCTCAAACCATGACCATGAGAATAGCAGGGACCACGTTTACCACTCCACAGCTCAATGTAGATACCGCTTACCAGGCAAGCGACAAGTCGTACACGGTAACCGGTACATTGAACTGGCCACCAACTACAGCAAACGACGGACAGACTTTGATTTGCGAAGTAGCTCATCCTAAGACCAACGACCCACCTCAGACAGATAGCCTTCAACTATCCGTGAGATGTAAGTAATGATAAATCTCCTTCATCATAAATCATTTGACTACTCCGGGGATCCACCGACTCATTAATCGTTAATTAGAATATTTGTAAAAAAATGTGCAATTAAATTTTTTCCATTGTAAAAAAAAATGTTCATATTTTATCGTGAAGTATATTTTACATTTGACTCATAAACTATAAAACAAACACCATTCAAATTAACAACAAGAGAAATAAAATCTTACATTTATGATGCAAACATTTAAGGAATGACTGTCATAATTTTTTTTCATTGGTATGAAAAAAAAATTGCACATTGCATAATCCGTGACGCGGATGTGCAAACTTTTTAATATCCCCAATGAAAACAAAAAATATTAGTAATTCCTTATAAATAAATTTCCAAAACGATTTAAAAAAAACTTGAAAATATATCTCATTAAAGACCTAAAATGTTGACATTTCCTGTAAAAAGTGGGCATTTCTCCATGATTTTTTTTCATTGGGATATACAAATAAAAAATTCGTTCTATCAAATTGCAGTATTTTAATCAAATTTATTTAGAACTAACTTGTTTGAACTGTACGGTTCCATTTCTGAATCTAATGAAATAAAACCCCAATAAAATTATCATAGCTACATTAACTTAATTATGTTCTATTAATTTTGCAGCTCCGTTGAGTGTAAATGCTCCTACTACCGTTTACAACCCGACAGAAGGGGAAACAGTGACTCTTGTCTGCACTGTGATAGCGGGAACGCCCACTGAAATCAGGTGGTACAAAAATGGCGCTAGGCAGTCAATAGCAGGACGTTTGTCAGGCTCATTGACAAATAATCCCTCATTGACAATCAGTGGCCTCCTCTCTACAGACACCGGAAATTACGTATGCGAAGCCACAGACGGAAGTGTATCTGTACAGAGTCAAACTATTAATGTAAATGTGCTAGGTAAGTGTATTTGGTGGTTCTGGAATGGAAACTTTAATTCTTGATACTTAAAAGTTTAGTGCAAAAAAAGGGACATATTTAGTTTGATTAAATTTTCAAGAGAATAACTTAATCTTCAACTAACAAATTAAGTTTTACAATTGACAATTCCAACTTTTTTTTCTTTTAAAAAATCTTAAGAATTTTCAGAACCTTAAAAGTTGCCTGAGCTGTGTCGCGTACACTTATTCCATATCTCATTATTTTTAATCTTAAAAAAGCCTCAAAATAGTACGTTTGTAGACATTGGTATTTACTTATGTGATTTCATACACTTATAATATTAGGCTTTAATGTAAACATTTTCTGCTTCTCTTTGTAGCAAGACCAGCCACCGAGTTTGACATCATCACAAGCATTTTAGACGGATACAACAAACTTGTACGACCCATAGATCCAGTCAACAACATAACTCACTCCCTCATACCAAAGGAAATGCTCCATTTTGTAAGTTTTTGACATACAACTTTACACTATCAGGGTTTTAGACTTGATCTTATATTCTTGTTTTTCTTAGGCAACACAATGTTGGACAAATAGGATCTAATGCATCTTTTATGTATTTTGTTTTAAATCGTTCGTCAGAACGTGGGTAATTTAAGTTATCAATTTTTGAATAGTTTTGGTGCGGTCCAAAGTTTCTCCATCCACTTCTTATATCAATATGCAATAACACGAATAGCATTTTAATTAAAAAAAATAGTTATTAATCATAATTAATCATTCCGAGCACCAAAGGACAGAAAATATTGATTCAACTACGTTCGTATTGCTGATTTTTAAAACTTTCTGTTATGCGGAGATTGTTCCCCTTTTATTTCTCTTGTTCTCTTGCCTTGTATCAGAACTGATTGTTTGGCCTTTCATATAGATGTATTTTATTGCCCAAATCAAGTTCCTGAAAGTTGTCTGCTATTTATTTCAGAATATGACTGATCTTGTGTTTGAAGCCATGCAATGTATGACATGGAATGACCCAAGATTGACCTGGCCTAGAGGTCAACCACGTGTCAGCCTTCCTTCATCTGTCATCTGGTTACCCGACATTGTTTTATGGGGAATGTAAGTACATGTATCCGAGGACCAGTCAGCATTCTTGTAAATATAGAAACAATCACAGTAGGGTAGCAATACAAGCTTACACAGTTGTGTCATGTTTTATTGGAGTAAAACACTGGCTGCTGACATGTGACGGAAACACACAAGAATCTGGATTTTATTAGTTAAAAATCGGGGTTATACTACATAGAAAACCGGCTGGTTTGGAAAATATTTCTCCAGCAACTTCTTATCATAGCCTGTTGATATAAGTTACACCGCATCTGCATTCATTCTCTGAGTGTGTCGCTCACTTCCTATTTTAGAAAATTCGCCCATTTTTCGTCTTTGAATTTTGTACTATTGGCTTAATTATATTGTTGAAAGTAAAGTAAACATCATTTTCATGATTTCTATGATTTATTGTTAATTTTTTCCTGGATTCTGCAACGTTTGATGCTAAATGCGCCACACATATGTTTATATCAATTTCTACTTTTCAGGAAACAAATGCATGACTTTGAGGCCAAGGTCATTGTCATGAAGAACGGTGACGTCACCTATTGTCCACAGGGTGTTATTCCATCAACTAACTGTGAGGAAAAATCTGGAGAGGTATTCGAATGTTCTTTCCGCTTCCTGTCTTGGTCATATGACAAGGTCATGCTAGACATTTACTTCCCAAGCACATTGGTGCGTCCATCCATCGACATGAGTGTGTATATGGAGCATGATGACTACGAAGTAACCAGTCGATGTGCCACAAGACAGGAGAAGACTTATCCATGCCGTGTTGGAACCTACCCAGAGCTTACATACACCTTCGTTGTACGCCGAAGAAGGAATTTCTGTGTTAACCTTGGACAGAACCCAACATGTAACTAGGCAGTACACATTTCCGCATACAACATCTTTGTACATATTCCACATTGGAAGTTGTTATAATCTTTATATTTTGACTAATATATTTAGCTTCTTTGAAATAGAAACGAAACTTATAGCTGTCCGACTAGACAGTAAAAGCATGTTGAGATTTTTTCACAATTTAAATAATTATTCAGAATATTTATTTACATTCCTCGATATACATGTATACAAGCACAATCAGTTGTTCTTAAATATTTACATATTCATACATGTTTTTGATAAATAATAACAAAAATATCTGTGTGTTTCTTTTTTATAAAAATATTACTCTGTCTTCTCTGGGTATTTGGAATTACACTTATTAGTTTGTTGTCTTTAGGCACTTAATAGAAAGCCAGAGTGCATCCTCTTGAAAATATGTTTGATTGAATATAAAGTAAATTATTGAAGCATAAAGATCACCAGATCGTTAAGTCCATTAATCCCTATTTGGTAAAATATCTGGATTTGCCAATAAGAAGTATGGAATAAAGGTACATGATCCAGTATCATAGGACCAGCCAGTTTCGTAACCAGATGGGGACTCAGGGTATTACAGTCACCCAATTTAATTTGAAAATTTTGGGTATTTTCATGCAAATTTTCGACGAAATTGATTTTTTCCATTCCTAAGATATCATCCAGTGACATCTTGAAACAAGGGTACAAATAAGGCATCCGAATGACAATAGTCTGAAAGAATGAAGACAGAACCAATTAATAACAACGAGAACAGCACTAAGAAACAGACAACACAAAAACACAAAATACAAAAACAGCCGAATAGCAAACAACAACGCGAACTCAGGTCGAAACGAAAGTGAAGTCAGGTGCTCCGCCGTCCGGAAGAGTAAGCAGTTCCTGTCTGCTATAGCACACCTTAGCCTATGTACTATCAGTAGTGACGTTTCAATGTAAAAAAAGCGGAGTTTAATCCAATTTGACGGTGCAGTAAATATGTGAAATGAAATATATGTTGATCCATTTTGAACGCAGGTATAAATATTTGGAAACATTTCTTCAATCTACGCATAATATGATGTGTGATAATACAGATTTTTAAAAAATACCTCGTGAACGCAGATGCCCTTGTTCTAAGCTCCTAATTATTCACCATTCTACAAAAATAATTTTAATCGCTGTCGAATTATGGATGTTGAGATATACACTTAACCCACTGTCTTATATATCTGAAATGTTTGGGCAAAATGAAAATTGACATGAGTAGATATTGACATGCAACGTCAAACCGTCCGTTCGTCCGTCCGTCCCAAATCCCATATTTCCGAATTCCAACTTCCAGACGAATGCCACATCAATCATATTGGTATGGTAGGTACATCTAGTGATGATAAGCACATTGCATGCTTCGGATGCTGGATGTGACCTATATTTTCCGCATGAATGATCAAGTACAGAAATGGTTAAAGTCCATTCGTTCTTACTAACAAGTACCATAGCAACCATATTGGTATGGTAGGTGCACCCAGTGATGCTTAGCACAATGTATGCTTCGGATGCTGGCTGTGACCTATATTTTCCGCATGAAATACCACTTGCAGAAGAATGGTTAAAGTCCATTCCTTTTTACTGACATGTGCCACATCAACTATATTGGTATGGTAGGTGCACCTAGTGATGCTAAGCACAATGTATGCTTCGGATGCTGGCATTGACCTATATTTTCTGCATGAATGACTACTTATAGAAGAATGGTTAAGTTAAAGTCCATTCTTCTGACTGACAAGTGCTTTAATAGCAACCATGTTGATGCTTTAGTGATCGCAAAAAAAAAAATGTTGCGAGATGGGGCATTATGTCTTTTGGACATATTCTTGTTTCTATATAAGATACAGGTAAAACATTTTGACTATTTCATCTTGAATTTGGTAAAAGTACTATTCTCCTAGGTAAATAGTAAAAACTAGTTTTTTAGGGTAATAATACCGTAATTATTTTACGCGGGGTTTTGAGTGATTAGCAGTAGGCGCTGTAAAGTTTGTACATTTGTTCCCCTTGGTTCTTACCATTGCCTCGACGCTACCACCTCGTGAAATAGTAAATTTACCTCCTGACCAGTTAACGATTGTTTAATATGAACCTTAATTTAACACTCTTTACTTTTTCTAGCATCTTCTTACTTGTTACATCGCAAAGATTCGGTGTATTGTATTTACGATGACCATGAGTGCGTCTTTTTTTGCAGTTCGCTTCAAGGAAGCAAAAATGTAAAAAGACAAAGATAAAAGAATCCTCACAAAAAAAACTACATGATTTACATAAACTAGAATGCAGGTCTTTCTATGGATGACGTATGTCGCCGCCGTCTTAAAATATTCGGTAAACAGAAAGTAGATGAGTTACGGCTTCACATATAATACTAAAGGAGGAAGCTTCATGACAAAAATTAAGAGGCTGTGTCATGCAGTTGCCCGAAAAAATGCATCGGTTTTTGTAACGCCAGACGACGACGCAAGACGACGGATAGTGTCAAAGTGGCTCCTATATGTAGCTGTGTAACACGTTGCAGGGGACATAAAAACACGTATAAAGTCGTATTTCCTCGCCTTGTTCTTTATTTAGGGATCGTGAAGCTTTCGATTGTCGCGCTTTCGTATATGACATTAGCGTTGCCACAAATGAAGACAATGCTTCCAAAGTACAACAAACACACTATTGCTTTATTTAAAATCGGTGTAGAATCAATCACATGCATTTTTTTAAGAACACTAAATATTTTTTAAGGTTCATTCTTTGAATACTTTCGACATTCCACATTGCCACACGAAAAATTAAATCGCCGTTGAAAAAACCTATTGGAAAGGCCGATTAAAATTCAAGGATATCCGTTGCTTTAGATTGTAATTTCAAAAACATCTTATAAAGATACATGTAACGTATGTTACACGTTGAATCAAGTTTGAGATATTCTTAATTTCTTTATTGACAACATGTTTGTCACACTTTGAGGAGAGATTCAACAATAAAATGGCACACCAATGGGCACAAGCTGACATTTTTGTACACGTACAGAGGTACATGGGTCAGTAAAACTTGATCCCCGACATGTCGCGGAGGAATGAAAATAAATGTATTAACAAAACATTAAAACTATTCAATTGTTCAAAGGACTGGCTTTGGATTATATGCATTTTATTGAGACAATGGGTTAATTGAAACGGCGAGCAGCGCCTTTTTGTCCCGTTGTTGGCTGCTGGTGGTTTTCCATTGTTTTTTTCTAAATTACGGCACATCTCATTAAACTTTATTAAGAGTAATTTCAGTTATTTCATGAGTCAAATTTAATCATATTTTCTAAAAAAAAAAAAAAAGAAATAACTAAAGATAATTTGGATATACATGTATCACTTCAAGGTCTATAGGACACATATGAGGGTCAACATTGAAGACATATGATTCCTACATAATGAATAAAATATTTTTCACAGTAAAAAAAAAATTATGGTTCCTATATGTATGTATTTTGGAAAATGTCAGCATAGGAATTGAACTAATAAAATTATTGATACAATATACATGTAATAGATGTAGCATACATTAACACGATAATTTTTTATTTATTATTTGCACCGTGTTGGGAAAAATGTCACGTTCCTCGCACGTTAAAGAACCCTGCTGCAGGTCTCGGTAAGAGTAGGACCCGTAGGATCCCCATGCAGGAGGCAAAATTTCCCGTCCCTACCCATCACTCCTTTTTCCAGTGGCAGTCAAAACTCTCCTACCCGATTGGCCTTGTGTCCCCATTTCCTCCACTTCATCATCATTTCATGTTCATTGTATCACCACATGTTCATCTCCCGGATATAGCCGAAATTGTGCTGCTTGGGAGTAAAGCAATAATTAACTAACTAACTAACTATTTATTATTTGGATCGATGCATTTTGAATCCATACGAGTTCAATTGGTCAATTTTCAGTCGATAAAACTGGTGTTTGCAGGTACATATAAATCAGAAATAATCATTGCGCGCGATCTCAAATGTCTCGCGAGTCTCTACATCTGTAAAATAATTTATAAAAGGATATGGAGTAAATAAACATGTGACCACAACACATATGTTAACTACAACTACAATTAATTTTTATGAGCTGTATGGCCATATCGGAAAATTATTCCTCATCAGCAGCACTAGAACCCAAACAAAGGAAATCCACAGTTCAAAATGCATAAAGCCAAACAAAATTCAAATATATATATATAGCTAAGGGCAAAACTACGACGGATGGAGTTTAACCTTAGTTTTTAGAATTAACGTAAATTTATATTGGTAATGGTTTAAAACAAAGTGTACACATGAGAAGTAATCTTATGTACAAGTACACCATATTTAAAAAGTAAAGTCACGAACGCCAGTGGCAATCAATAAAACTTTTATTGCACCATTGATTTTGTAAACTGACATACGAGTATGTTTTGAAAGTCAGCATGACATCTCTAAGCATTTGAAAAAAAATCAGGCCATTCTAATTTTCGAAGTGTAGAGGGCCATAGTTTAAGGACAATTCATTGAAAGGAACTCTATCTTGATATGTAAGCTATCATGGTAGATTAACATATAGGTCTCAATACTGACAACCCGCATACGCATAATTCGTTTAAGAATTTAGGATAAAAGTTCGGAAAATTGGATGGACGGACCGACGGACTGACCAAAAACATTTTACCCTCAGCAACTGTGTTGCGTTGGATATAATATAGCATTTCAGTGTATGGTTAAATCACTTGATAAGCACTACGTAGTGTGCCAGTAATGCCTGCAAGTAAACACCTCAGCTTTCAGGTTCCAAGTTATAATTTACGATTTCCTGATAAGTATTAACTGGGAAAACTATGCTACCTTTCAATATTCGTAGATAATTATTTTCTGCTCATATTATATAGATTACGTTTCGTTATCAGCCACTAGTAAAAAAGTTCAAAATTGAGTTAAAAGATATGGTAGTTAATTGTTTTAATTAGTGTTTGACTGGTCTGCTGTACTGAGATGATCACCTCAATATCCCTATTGTGTCTCACAACTATGTTGTGTTCTATGGCCATTACCGGATCCTAAGATCGCAATGGAAGAGGGAGGTTTGGCGCCATAAAACCTGGTTTAATCCACCATTTCATTTGGAAGTGCCTGTACCAAGTCAGGACCATTGCGATCTCTAATTCTTCTTGTTTGTGTTTCTCTCAAATAAAAATTACAACAAAGTTCCAGACAAAAGCTTCTGCATTTTTTTCATGATAATTTTCATATCCTACAGTCCTATTATTTTTGGGTGAGTGAGTGAGTTGGTGTTTTACGCCCGTGCAACGCTATATAGGTTATTTACAGGCGATGAACATGAAAGGGATGATAAAATGAACATGAAATGATGATGATAAATGAAATATGGGAATGGGATGGGACACAAAGGACCGGTAAATTTTGAAGAACAACAGGGAAAGGGGAAGGGTGGGTAGGGGCGGAAAATTTAGTCTATGTGGTGCACTACTTGGCGGTCCACAAAGGGGTCTTTTACGTGCATGAAGCGTGGCACTCTTCACACACGTTGGCCCACTATGGTCGGCCGTCAGGGTTTCCGTATTATAGACCTGACAACCCCCGCGGACGAGGGCTACCCTATTCAGCCACCTAGGGTACACACTTGGTCGCTCTGTGGGCTGAGCACTGACCAGACGTCAGAATCCTAAGACCCTTAGTCGCCTTTTACGACAAGCTAGGCTCTGCTGCGGGCCTATTCGTCACCCGGGCCCCGCACGGGACTCCTATTATTTTTGACTTATAAACCTAATTCCAAGAAAATCTTACAGTGTCACACTATTTTACGTAACTATGTTATGGGTTAAGCAAAATTTACAGTGTCACTATTCTATGTAACTATATATATTATGGACTTGAAGATCGCAGTGGAAGAGGGAGGTTTTGCGCAAAAACCTGCTTTAACCCACCATTTCGTTTGAAATGCCTGTACCAAGTCAGGACCATTGACATCCACCAATTCTCCGGTATGACTGATTCGTTTTTGTCATTTTCTCTGGACTATGAGATTGATCATTCAAGTTCGGTAGTTTTGTTATATATTACCTTTATTTACAGATTGTTATGAACATGATAATGTCTGGTAAAATGATAATTCCTGTCCGTTTAAAAAGTTAATTCTTTATTTAATCATATTCACTAGAAATACAAAAAGAAATATAAAGATACTTTAGTTTCATGTTGCACTTAAAGGTCTTTAAAAAGCACATGATGGTCAATCTTGCACACATATGCTTCCTCATTCTAAAGGAATATTTAACACTTTTTATGATGGCATTGGAACCTGTCAAAGGCGAACAAATATTTGTTGTAAAACTCTATGATGGGATATTTATAATTCTTTTCCTCAGTTATAACAGTTTTGCCTTTAGTTACGTCCAGTTTATTATATGTTCTGTTCATACGATTATATTTCTTCATTGTTTTGCCTTCAAAAGCAAGTTGTCTGAAAATGAAGAGAAAGACAAATTATGTTTTCTTAGATGTATTAATTTATAAAAGTGTTAGCAAAGGAATTGAAATCATTAGATGTAGATGAAGCTTATATTGTAATCCACGCCTTTTGAATCCATATGAGTTCAAAAGGGGTTATTTTCAGTGAAGGAAACTGGTTTTTACGATTTTGGACAGATTGTAAATGTACATGAAATAACAATAATTTCACCACTACTGTCTGTAAAGGATACTCTGGAGAACAGAAATTCGGAGAATTGTTCTTTATTTCCTAACTAGCACATTTGAAATATTGTTGCACAAAAACGTAACTAAATTTACAAAAAAGAGTGAAAGAAAAGCTTACCTCTAAGATAAATGAAGCAAAATCACTTCATCCCCTTGTTTTTCCATTGTAAATGGCAGCCATTTTTGGAGATCCCAAATTTTCAAAAATCACTACATCAAAGAATTTTACAATACCACTTTGACCAAAGAGATATTTTGTCATCAACTTGTTTTTGTTGACATCAGGGAGTGCATTTTGACGTCATATGACGTCACAATAGAAATTTGAGATTTTTCCCGTACTTTTTTACTATGGGAATTTCCCATTCAAATGTAAATATCTAGATTTTTAGAAAATGTATTTAAGCATTTTTAATAGATGTTATATTTTTAGTTAGGTCTTTTTGGTACTTATAAGATTGAGTAAATAAATAAAGGCTTATGTTTTTCAGAAAAAATAAGTTTTGATTTTTTCATTCTCCAGACTACCCTTTACAGACAGTAGTTCAAATACTCACACGAACCTTTATATTAGTCACAAACCCGAAGTGGTGATCAATAAAATGTTTATTGCACGATTGGTTTTGAAAAATGACATATATTTTCTGAAAGTCTTATAGGTTCTTACATAAGTTCTTGGAAAAGACCGGTTGATCTTTCACGAGTGATAGAATTTTTCAGTCTTTTTGCGAGTGGAGCGCAGCGGAACGAGTCAAAAGACCCAAAAAATTCTATCACGAGTGAAAGATCATTGCCGGTCTTCCAAGAACGCGTGTAAGTACCTATTTCTTCCGTAAGAAATTAAATTTTATATTCTGAAACCTTAGAGGACTTCATTCTAAAAACTGAAAGTATAAAATAACAGTGCATTTCATTGGTCGACATCATCGATCAATATCAGTACCGGCGGTCATTATTGGATAATTGACCAGTTTGAGATCGCTGCACGTGCTCGCATCTCAACCTGGTCATCTCACACTGAAAAGAGTCATTTACGGAAGAAAGCATGATTACTTTACGCTGTAGAAAAAGTAAGGAAAAAGCTATTGTTCAAAGGGTTATAGTTAAAGGACAATTCATTGAAGCAGAACGCAACTCCTTCTTCATATGTAAGTTATCAGGGTTTATTAACATACTGAAAATCCACATAATTCCTTTAAGGATTCGGAGAAAAGTTCATAAACTGGATGGACGGACTGACGGATTAACCAAAACCTTTTATCATTAGCAACTTTGTTGTATTGGATATAATTACATAGCATTACAATGTCTAGTAAAATTGTAATTTCTCTGCGTTTAAAAGTTTATGAATCACATTTTTTCTTATTGTACACTAACCCTGTTTTGACAAAATCACTGAACCATTCCATGGTCTTAATTGAAACATCGACATCTTGGCTTGTATATGGAAAACCATGGTGACCAACGAGTGGTACGCCAAATATATAGAACAAGTCCCAACCATGTTGTGTTCCTATTCATGAATAAAGAATATAGTTTACGATTTTTTAATAGTAACTTTAGAATTCAAGATTGTGTTTCCGTGTCTTACATGTATATGTTGTCTGTTTTTTTTGTCCTGTCCTTGTTTGTGTTTACTGGTTTTGTCTCTGCCCTTTCGGACTTTGACATTCGGATGCCCCATTGGTAACTCTGCTTCTTATTCAACATAATTTGAGACTAAGTTGCTGATCTTTTAAAAAAAAGTTTTATTAAAATTATACAGTTGTATAAGCTATGACTCAAAAAAAAACCCACCAGCAAATAATGTAAAATTAATGCTGAAACTTGATCATGTGAATACCTATCCATTCTGGAGTAATCCCGTCTGGTCTGTATTCGTAGCTCAGTAGATAAATATCTTCGTTCCATTTTGAAATATAGTCCGCCACTTTTACTAATGGTGCAAACATTCCCAACCCGGTGTACCAAGTTAAAAACTGCAATAATAATGATGAATGGTCAACTACATGTACCCGCTGTGATCCTTGCGTTGTATTTGTAACACCTTATTTGTAAATGTTTAGTAAGTCAAACATACATACAACAATTACATTACCTAATTACATTACATTACCTAATTAGGTACAAAATCATTCACAAAAAAAGCACTTGCTTAGAATATAGAATTCAGACCATAATATAACAAAAACCTCATTGCTGACCATAATGATGCAACGTTCCTCGGATATAAACACTGTTTTTGGTTTGGTTGGGTTTGAGTAGGAGGTTTGCATGGCGAGACAAAATCAAAGTACCATTGGTACCGTATACTTGGAAGTCACATTTGAACGAAAGCAAGCGATTTGTGTTGTGGTTTATAACTTTTTCGACAGCAGAAGGCAATTACTGAATTTGAATATATCTTTATTTATGTATGAACCACGCTTTCTTAGAACGATATGAAATCGATATAACTACATGTATTTTTCGGTAACTTTTATCTGAGAAAATGATTAGTTTCATTATCTCAGCTTTATGCATTACTGTTTTTAATTTCTATAATTTGTCTATTCCCGCTAAAAAATATATTTCCTCATCGCACAGATGACTTAAGTCATGTGATTTTTAAAAGGTTATGAAAAATATAGCAAATACTATATCATCATTTAAAAGGAAATAAATAAACAAATCAAGAAATAATAAGGTGTTATACTAACATAGATAAGAAAGCTCGTTGACCAAAAAAAAATACACACAGTTCTACCGGAGAGCGAATTCACAATTGAATAGAATAGGTTATACGGTCTCGTGACAAAATGCGGATGGACTTCTCTGAAATCATTACTATATTTTGGAAGTCCTTGACTTCCAAGTAAAAAGCTGGTTTATTACCCATCATTTCTTTTGAAATGCCTGTACCAAGTCAGGACCATTGCGGTCTTCAATTTTTCCGAAATGTTTTCCTTGTTTTGTCTTTTCTCATAGACATTTGAGATTGATCCTACAAGTTCGGTATTTTTGTTAAAACCTTTATTTTCAAGTGGCAGTCAATAATCATTTGCTCTATTGGCTTTGCGTCCTTATCCTACGCTTGACTTCACCATTTTTATGTTATGTTCTTTTTATTACCTATTTCTTGTAAATCTTTCTGATATTGTGGAGTAAAGCAATAACTAAATGAATATTGTTTACCTCAGGATATCTTGTTATGTTTTTCTTCGACCACTCTTTACTTGTTCTTTTAGCTTCATCTATAGAAAATATCCAATAATAAATAATAGGTTTTCGGGATTATGAATTTGATGAATTTTTTTACACAGTATACAAAAGTATTTTTTCACTGCAAGTGACGTTCTTTAGGCTCTATTCGATTTCGACATATATTTGTATGCTGAACTTCTTCAATTACACATCCACTCCTTTGGTGGTCGGGGCTAACTTTATTTTTTCCGGTATGTATTCCAAGTTTTGTTTCGTCTTATGGACATTTGAGATTGATTCTCCAAGTTCGGTAATTTTGTTATTACCTTTATTTACAACTTCTTTACTTAGCTTGTGAATAATAAAAACCCAGAAAGAGTAGCCGGATTGCGAGAATATGATTGTAACAAAAGGCTCCCAGGAGCATGAATCGCTCACCTGATATATGTGCCTGAAGAAAATGTTACAGTATTATGCATAATCTATTTGACATTGAAAGTGTCATAAGTTTTATAAGGGGATAATCTGACAATATGGTTTAACTTAATGTAGTAATGTTTGTACAGAGTTATATTTTAGCAAATGAAACCTTTTAGTGATTTTCTTTCCTTCAACATTCTAAGAGGAATAGCCCCAAAAATAAACAGTATTACAATTTTGAACTTATTTCATATTTTGTAGATCATGATGTGCTTAACATTATGCAATTTACATTTTAAAAATATCTCATATATATTTTAAGATATTGAGCTTAAAACATTTTTGTTAGTGCAAATTCATTAAAAATCAAAGTAAAATGGCAATTACTCTTTCATTGGTTGTTGGATCTTCTCCAAAATTTCAGGCTGGTTGATCATAAGGTGTTGATCACTTTTGTTCTCAATCAGAATTTAAAAATCTGTCAACCTTTTTGGGTAATTAGCAAAAAAACTGCAGTTTACCTCTATGTTCTATTTTAGCCACAGCGGCCATGTTTTACAACAAATCAAAAATCTTCACATCAATCCTATACACATAATGCTAATAAATAAGCATAATAAGTTTGATTTCAATTGGACTTATGGTGTCAGAGGAGTTAACGTTTTCAATGTAATCAGGAAATGCTATGAAAATAATCAATTTCGATGTTCTGATGGGAATCACCCTAAAAGGAATGGTCCTAAAACGTTTACCCTATAACATGTACATATTTCATTGATCTTGATGTGCTTATTAATATGCAATTTAAATTTCTCAAATATCTTACATTGTTTAAAGATATTGAGCTTAATAGGTGCAAAATTAGCAAAAAAATAAATTAATATATAAATTGAATCTTCAAAATTTAAGAGCTGGTAGATCTTTGGTGCTGATCACTTTTGTTCTTAATCAATATTTAAAAATCTGTCACCGTTTTGAGTTATTTGCAAAAAACATCAATTTTCCCATATGTTATATTTTTAGCCACAGCAGCCATGTTTTACGACCAATCATAAATCCCCACATTACTTATATACACCTAAACAACTATACCAAGTTTGGTTCCAATTGGCCTTAAAGTTTCAGAGAAGTTTAAGTTTTCAATTTAATGAGGAAATGCTATAAAAATGCTCAATTTTGACGTTCTAAGGGCAATAACTCCTAAAAGGAAAGGTCCTTAAACGTTAACCCTAGTACATATCTTGTAGATCTTGATGTGTTGAACAATATGCAATTTAAATTTCTCAAATATCTTGTATAGTATTCAAGATATTGAGCTAAACAGGTGAAACATTTGCAAAAAAACACAAAAGGCCAATAACTCCTACATGGGTTGTTGGAATTTCTTCAAAATTTCAGGGCAGCTAGATCTTGAGGTGCTAATCACCTTTACCCTACGCCAGAATTTTGATATATATAGCCGTTTTTGAGTTATTTGCCAAAAAACCCTGCATTTTGTCCTATGTTCTATTTTTAGCCATGGCGGCCATGTGTTACGACGAATCACAAATCACTTCATTAGTTCTAAGCACCGAATGCCATTGAACAACAATACCAAGTTTGGTTGCAGTTGGGCTTATGATGTCCGAGGAGTTTACGGAAAAGCTTAAAAAACAAACCCTAGCTGCTCTATCAACAATAAGCATACATTTATTTACCTTCATACATGCACTTTTCAAGACACCTCAAGATGAAAAAAGGAGACCTACATCCTGTTACCTGCAAATTTTTCTTTGTTCTCTGGAAAGAGGGATTTGTGAAATTCAATGAAGGCTTCGACGTCTAGATATCGATATGCATGTTCAATATCTGTAATTAAAAAAATACGATTAAAATATGAACAAATTCGTTATGGGTCTTGGTGGTGAACAGGTCCACCAAGCCTAGTTTCTCGCAAAAGTCAACTAAGGGTCTTCAGATTCTGACTTCGGGTAAAAACACACCCCGTTGAGCGACCAAGGTGTAACTGAATAGGGTAACCCTTCTCCACATAGTGGGGACGTCATATGATACGAAAATCCTGCCCACCGACCACAGTGAGCCAACGTCACGCTTTGTGTACGTATTAGATAACAACAAGTGCATCACATAGGTTAAATTTTCCACCCCTAACCATCACTCTCCAAATAGATCCTTTAAGGTAAATATAATGATAAGTATTGCTTTTTACATGTTTTATGGCTCAACATAAATACATAATAATATCAAAAATAGCAAATAGCAAATTTTAAATAGAAACCATGGAAACCAAGTTATACCGCGTTTTCCCAAAAAGATTTTTTTTATCAATTCTGAAATTTATTCAAATTCAAATGAGATAATATTCATAATAGGTCATGGAATTTATCCCATAAGCATTTTTAAAGAATGTAGAAACTGTAATAACTTTGTCCAAAATTTGCACTGAAAAATGTTCATTTTAATGACATTATTATTCGATATCCTCGTTCTGACTTTACATAAATGTTTTGTATATTGTCATTTAGGCTTTAATTAAGCCACAAGAACGGAATATTTGCCCCCCCCCACTGACTGGTAAAATTCCGCTCGCAAAAAGGGGCATAGCAAACAAAAGTAGCAATGGGGTATACGAATGTCCAAAGTCCGAAAGGGCAGAGACAAAACCAGTAAATACCAACAAGAACGGGACAAAAACAGACAACATGTAAAACACGGAAACACAAACATAGCTGAATAGCAATCAACAACGCGAACTTAAGTCGGAACAAGTGTGAACTCAGGTGCTCTGGAAGAGTAAGCAGTTCCTGCTTGTTATAGCACACCCGTCGCGTTGCCAACAGTCAAATCAGTGTGTCAAATCCGGTAAAGGAAGACAAAACCCTATGACAAACCAACAGCCGCACTCATCTGAGAGATCGAAATCCCATATTTGTCTATAAGTGCATGATGTCTCCCGTAAAGTTTCTTGAGTGAAGACAGCAACCGAGAAGCAACATAACCCTGTGTTAGCAATTTTTGCGTTAGACGTGACGTTCTGCTAAGGAATTCGATGCAAGTCCCGCACAATCTGGAGTAACGAATCAATTGAGATACGTAAACTCAATAAGCTGGAGCGGACGGAATGTTGCTACACCAAAAGGGAAAGTTGACGACTGGAAAGTTGAAGTCATCACGTTTGTCATGGAGTTTTGTTGAAAGTTTTCTTTGAGAGTCAATATCAAGATGTAGATCTAAATATCAAGCAGACTTCCTAGAATCCGTAGTGTCTTTAATATCAAATTCCTGAGGAAATATAAGATGGAGAAAGTCACAAAATCGACTTAACTTAAACATGTTTGTCAGAACTTCCATTTGGACTTGTAGGCATGACAGCGCTTACAAAAGTGTGATGGAAACATGAACCTATAATTTCACCTATAATTTCACAGTTTTGTCTAAGGTATTGGTGATGTAGATATATGTATAAATTTCATTAGCATCCGTTAAGACTTGTAGGCGTGACAGCGTGTACAAAAATGTGACGGACACACAGGCGGACAGAGGCACGAACCGACGGATGGATGGACACCCAGTATTTCTATGACCCCGCTTCGTGTGGCAGGTGATAATAAAACAATCATATTTAATATGTTCTGTTTTCCCTAAACAATAGGGGGTTGAAAACATTACAATAACAATGATTTAAATGGTGGAAGCAAAGAGGCACCAATGGGGCATTCGAGTGTCAAAAGTCCGAAAGGGCAACGACGAAACCGGTAGACACGAACATAAACAGCAGGAAGAAACACAAAACACAAAATCAACCGAACGGAAATCAACAACGCGAACTCAAGTCGTAACAAGAGTGAACTCAGGAAGAGTAAGCGGTTCCTGCCTGCTATAACACACCTTTTGTGTTGCTAATTTCTAATTCAGTGTGTCAAATCCGGTAAAGGAGGACAACAAATTTCTACGACAAACCAATATCTGCCCTCATTTGAGAGATAGAAATCCCATATTTGTCTACGAGTGCACGGTGGTAAAATTATTTTGAGTGAAGACAGCAACCCTGGAGCAACATAACCCTGTGTCAGCAGTTTCTGTGTCAAACGTGACGCTCTACCAAGAATATCAATGTAATTCGCGCAAGCTCTGGAGTAACGAATCAATTGTGATACGAAGACTCCATTAGCAGGAGCTAGCGGACGGAATTTTGCTAAACAAAAAGGGAAAGTTGACGATAGGAAAGCTGAAGTCATCACGTTTGTCATAGAGCTTTGTTGAAATTTTCCCTTGAGAGTCAATTTCGAGATGTTGATCTATGGTAGATGCATGATTTTTGAAGAGGTACTAGTATTAGACACTTGCTTCTATAATCAATTTCTAAGCCTTCATCTTCAGTAGCAAGAACTAAAACAGAATCTACATGGAATTCTCCACAACTATACAGCTTTTCTGGAGCATCTGGTAAAAAGCTACCATCTACCACTGCTTGAATAGGGTCCTTGGATAAAATATAAATATTTGAATTATACATGACATGATATATTAAGAAATTTAAAACAAAAAGCATTTTTGCATGTATATACCTTTCTTGACTCTACATAAAAGAATAGGTTGCATTCATATTAATGTTCTGGACCATATGGGTATCTGGACCATACGCGTTTGGTCATGATCATATGGAAATACTTATACGGTCGGACCATACGCATATGGTCGGGGCTTATCAGAAATACCGTTATTTGAATAATTTATAAAAAGATAACAAAAAATTTAATTCATGATAGTTCGTTGGATCCGCTGCATCTATTTTGGGCAAGACCTCAGGGCAAGACAAAAAAGTACTTTTTGTATTCGCCGTTCGCGTAATCGCCCGCGTCGGAATTCTATTTTAGTTTAAAAAAAATTGCCATCTGTAGGTTTGAAAGAAAAGTATCTAAATTGGAACAATAAGATTTAAAATCGATAAAAAAATGACACAGAAAACTATCCATTTCTTTCCCCGAACTAAAAACGTACCTTGATAAAAAGCAGAAGTTTTGAAAGTTAATAAAAGCAAGAACAACAATAAAGGATGCCAGAAGGGGATTTTAGCAGCAAAGACTAAATTCACACCTAAAAGTTCATGTGTTAATTTTGGGGGTGGACATGATTAAAACCGAACGACTCTATGAATGGGAATTCAGTCTCATCAATAACAATACAGAATATTACATTTGGTGTTCTAAAACATGCCAATGGAAGCTGGAAGATGACTTTTAGAATAAAAATGTTAGTCCTGTTAGCTGTTTGTCCCTTAAACAGTTTTTAGATACAAGATAATCAATGTTAATTGTTGGATGCAGTTGGATTAGCAATTTATTATATGACAGAACTTAAACAAAGTATATTAAGTGATTAGCGCTTAAGTGAGAGAGTTGGAAGGCACCCTTTTCCAGACCCCACCACCCACACAAGTTTATATAAAATTTATAATACTGAATAATGGAAGTCGACATAATATACCCAAAGACACATATCAATAAATATCAAGTGCCTTCCAACACCCCCATCTAATTACGTATGGAATAGGCCTTATAAGATTCTGGTGACAGAACATATTAAAGCACCTACAGAAAGTTTAAACATCATACTCGTAAAATAAGAAAAAACATGTTCCTATTCTGTTCACCAGATGTATCATAAAGATCTCTCAAACATTTTCGTTGTGCATCATGCATACATATACATATATTTTAACATGGTAGTAAATATCTTGCAGTTATATCCAAAGTTGAAAATTACAAATACCAAAACCCGGATATGAACGATTAATTTGGATATGCTACATATCAATATTTCAAGGAGTAACCTCTCATCAGTAAAGCATTTAAAATAAAACATTGGAAGGTCAAATTCCAAAACTGTTGAAACTCATGGTTAAGTTGATTTTTCACTTTGTACAGTTTGGTATCTTTCCAGACAAAATTAGAAAAAACGATTAACAGATGAGTAAATTGTGATCGCTCGCTTTGAAATATCCTTTAATTCATATTTTTTTTATTGCTCGCCGCTTCAATATTTTCTTCAAGTTGTCCGAAGAACTAGGAATTAATTTGGTGTGGCTTTATTAGATTTGACACATAATGTTTTCGTAAAAAATGAAATTATTTGGATAGTTTGTCAGGAAAATACATGTAGACTTTTTACTGATAGTATCAGTATCAGAACAAGAAGATGAAAGAGGCAAGGTCATTTAATCTTACATTCAGATATATTGATGATGTCCTTTCTGTCAATAACACTTCATTTGGTAGTTGGATTCCTTCAATATATCCTCCGGAATTGGAGATTAAAGAGACCACCGAATCTAATTGCTTCACGTCTTTCTTGGATTTGCACCTCGAATTTGACCCAGGTGGTCATCTCAGTACTAAAATTTACGATAAACGAGACGATTTTAATTTTCAAATTATTAATTTTCCTAATCTACAGAGCAATATACCTACTTCTCCTGCATACGGTGTTTATATTTCTCAACTTATTCGATATGCCAGAGCTTGCACACATTTCACAGATTTTTTGATCAGACACCGGTTTCTTCGTGACCGACTTTTGAAGCAGGGCTATAAGAAAATACGTCTCATACGATCACTAAAAAAATTCTTTCTTCGTTATCAGCCACTAGTAGAAAAGTTCAAAATTGAGATAAAAGATATGATAGTTAATTGTTTTAATTAGCGTTTGACTGGTCTGCTGTACTGAGATGATCACCTCAATATCCCTATTGTGTCTCACAACGATGTTGTGTTCTATGGTCATTACCGGATCCTAAGATCGCAATGGAAGAGGGAGGTTTGGCGCCATAAAACCTGGTTTAACCCACCACTTCTTTGGAAGTGCCTGTACCAAGTCAGGACCATTGCGATCTTTAATTCTTCTGGTTTTGTGTTTCTCTCAAATAAAAATTACAACTAATGTCCAGACAAAAGCTTCTGTATTTTGTTCATGATAATTTTCATATCCCACATGTGCTATTATATTCGACTTAAAAAAACGATTTCCAAGAAAAATTTTACAGTGTCATATTATTCTATGTAACTAAGATATTATGGACTTGAAGATCGCAATGGAAGAGGGAGGTTTGGCGCCATAAAACCTGGTTTAACCCACCATTTCGTTTGAAATGCCCGTACCAAGTCAGGACCATTGTGATCCACCAGTTCTCCGGTATGACTGATTCGTTTTTGTCATTTTCTCTGGACTATGAGATTGATCATTCAAGTTCGGTAGTTTTGTTATTACCTTTATTTAGGAAAAGATAATTTATTCAAACGACGATATGGAAATAAAGAGGTATATATTTATCATGTTAATAAGATACCTCATTGACTAATGCAATGGCATTTTGTATTTTACTTGTAATTTCATAAAGCTTAAGCCACACACAAAGTTATTCAATCTTCCAACATTTCCATTATCAGGATGTTCGCAAAATCCTTAAATACTTCCACAAAGATCCAAATCATTGAAGAAAAAAAATGGCAATATGTTACAACGGTGGTAAACTTAGTTTTGTTTTACATTAATGGTTCATTGTAGAAAATTTTCGTAACATTTTTTTTTCTCGGAACCTATTCATACCGGTATTTGATTTTTGGTATACAGTTTCAGCATGAGGTCCCATACTCGCAAACGGTAGGATTATCTTCCTGATCAACCATGCAACGTCCTGTTTTAAATTTATGAAACAGTTTATGTGCATTTTAGATTTTTATAATGCAATATTGCGAAAAAAGTAACGTAAATTACCCATATGGTCCAAATACTGATATGGTCTGGCTCGTCATAGCCATATGAGTATTTACTCATATGGTCTGCCCATATGAGTATACCCATATAGTGATGATTATACCCATATGGTCTTAGGACTCAAATGGTCCGGAATATTAACAAAATAACCTAATAATGATCGATCTTAAACTTCAAATGACAATATGAGACAATAATTTATTGAAACTGGGAATGGTATTGATGTGGTATAAACATTTCAACGGGGTTAAATGGGGTTTTATAGGACCTAACCTCCATCTCCTATCATTGATAGTAACACACAACACGGGTGCAACACACAATATGAAAACAAATAATCAACAGTCTGTCATAAAGACACTGTTGAAATTAATAAAAATCCTTATAACTTGTATTTTTGCATCTTTATGCTATGCATCCGTAAACGTTGAGACATTATCAATATCTAAATAAAGTATTATCCGTTATTGCAAAGAATCTTTCAATATTTTTCGATTAGGCTAAACTTTTAGCTAAATAATAATAAAAAAGCAAATAATGATAAAAAGAGTAATTGAAATAAAAGTTACTTACGATTTCAGTTTTCTGTATTTCAAAATAAAGCGTTTCTATATTCGAGGATCCATTAATATATTTATCTAATTCCTTCTTCTGATCCTTAGTCAGCAAAGAACTTCCTTTCTCACATCCATCTGGTGTAACTAAGGTTCTACTTGTTTCAACACAAGGGCTTAAGGCCCACAAAGCGAAAGGAGAACCACTGTGAATCACTGCACTCTTGAACAGACCTTCAGTAAAAAAAAAACAAAAAAAAACGCATAGGATGTTAAAAAGAAATGAGTTGTATATAATCACATTTTCTCAGGTATCTACAATATTCCTCAGTATTACTGGTCGTCAAATTTTCATACAGGAATTATTGAAATATAACATAGCATCGTATTCATCTTTACATTATTTCCTCTAATGTACATAAAACCAGTAAACTCATACTAAACTGTCACGAAGAAAACTGTTAAAATCTCCAAGGGTCCTGAATCGCTCACATGGTAGTCATCGATACTTATTATCTTTTTAAACAGCCAATCTGCCAGAAAAACCATGCAAAATCCTAAATTTTGTTCCATACCTATATTTTCATATCAATTTAAGGGATGGTTTAACTAATTATAAAAGATCTTCATAAAAAACTTTTTTAGGTAAAATATTTTTCATAAATAATAATTACAAAACCTCATTTATTTCAAAGTTTCGTTTGGTCCATTTATCTTCAAATTATATATTCGCGTTGTTGATTGATATTCAGTTGTTTTGTGTTTCCATGTTTTACATGTTGTCTGTTTTTGTCCCGTTCTTGTTGTTGTTTACTGGTTTTGTCTCTGCCCTTTCGGACTTTTGACATTCGGATACCCCATTGGTACCTCTGCTTCTATCAAAACGTGAACAGTAACACATTTTACTTCAAAATAGATTGCCATTTTGAAAATCTTAATAACCAGCATCCTTAGGGATGAAATTGGCAATTGTCCAACTGTACCTGTGAAAAGTCCCCATTCAAATATAGTTCCTTTGGCCACCTTATTACTGGTGACCTCAACATCGTGGAAAATGACTTACTTCGCGATGTTTTGGCTAAAGGGCCTAAATATCGTGAGCCAAGACTGGAATCAACTGGAGCTATAATTTTAAAACAAATAAATGGATTCTGTTGAGGACTTTGTCAGAAAATGGGCCAAAAAAGAACAGGAGAAAGAGTGTGACGTTTTTTCAGAATGGGTAAAAGCTGTGAGGTCATTAGTTTTGAAAAGAATCAATTTTTTGAAAGGCTCAATGAGCACTAAGGCAACATCCATTTTCAGCAAAGCTGATGTTGCCAAAACATTGTCCACCTTACATGACAAATATGTTGTTGTACCTGCAGACAAAGCACCAATAACATCATTTTTGTGTGCATGAAACACTATATTGACTGTTTGACAGCTGAATTGGGGGTTGGTTGTACCAGCAATAGCACCCCATACACTGCTACAACACTGTCTAAGGAGGAAATCATTGAAAATCACAAATCTGTCATTTCTTCCTTCGGCCTTTCTGTTGGTGGCAATAATGATGGCATTCCATCCCTGTATTGGATTCCTAAATTACATAAAAATACATTCAAACAGTGCTTCATTGCAGGGTCATCCAAATGTACAACTAAGACTCTTTCAGTTCTGTTTACTTCAATTCTTACGGCAATAAAATCCGGCCTTCAGAAATATAACGATTGTTGTTATTCTAGAAATGGTGTCAATCAAATGTGAATCCTGAAGAATTCGAAAGAACTGATGGAGATTCTTAACTCTAATTCAGTTTCATCTTGTAACAGCATCAAAACATTCGATTTCTCCACACTTTACACTTCTATTCCAATGAACAACTGAAATCGCGATTGGCACAGCTGATTAAACGCACCTTTATAAAAAGAATGGAAAACGTAGGTACAAATATATAGTAGTCGATTATACCAAGACTTACTTTGTCATCAATTAGTCTAAGAAAAAGAAAAAAAAAAAACAGAAGACCAAATAATCGACATGCTCAACTTTTTTATTGACAACATATTTGTTCAGTTTGGTGGACGTGTTTTTCAACAAACAATAGGGATTCCAATGGGCACTAATTGTGCACCTCTGCTTGCTGATTTGTTTCTTCATTCATATGAAACAGACTTCTTACAATCTCTTCTAGACAAAAAAGGCCGAAGACTAGCTCACTCTTTCAACCTCACGTTCCGTTATACTGATGATGTCCTTTCACTAAACAATTCTCGATTTGGTGACTTTCTCCATCTCATATATCCCCAGGAGCTTGAGATAAAGGACACAACGGATTCTAGGAAGTCTGCTTCTTATATAGATCTACATCTCGAAATTGACTCTCAAGGAAGACTTTCAACAAGGCTCTATGACAAACGTGATGACTTCAACTTTCCAATCGTCAACTTTCCCTTTTTGTGTAACAACATTCCGTCCGCTCCAGCTTATGGAGTTTACGTATCTCAATTGATTCGTTACTCCAGAGCATGCGGGACTTTCATGTACATCGATTTCCTTAGCAGAGCGACACGTCTGACGCAAAAATTGCTCACACAGGGTTATGTTGCTCCTCGGTTGCTGTCTTCACTCAAGAAATTTTACGGAAGACATCATGCACTTATAGACAAATATGGGATTTCGATCTCTCAGATGAGTGCAGATGTTGGTTTGTCATAGGTTTTTGTTTTGTCTTCCTTTACCGGATTTACGTGACGGGTGTGCTATAGCAAGCAGGAACTGCTTACTCGCCCGGGGCACCTGAGTTCACTCTTGTTTTGACTGGAGTTCGCGTTGTTGATTGATATTCAGTATTTTGTGTTTCCATGTTTTACATGTTGTCTGTTTTTTGTCCCGTTCTCGTCGGTGTTTACTGGTTTTGTATCTGTCCTTTCGGACTTTTGACATTCGGATACCCCATCGGTACCTCTGCTTCTTCCAAATTTAAAAAAACAACATCAAAATACTTGAGTTTTAACTGTTTTATGTCTTAGGCAGGCTTCTTTAAATCAAATTCACTCCCATATACTTTAACACAAGGCTTTAAAATCCAAGGTTTTAAAAACTAAAGCTCGGCTAATGTTTAATGACATCGCTACAAGTCAGAGAAGTGGGTTACTCTCACATTTACGTAGAAAATTTTCTATTTTTTGAAAACATTTGTAAAAACGTGCTGGTGTTCAATTTCAAACAAAGTGCATTTTTAATAAGGTTACAACAAAAATTAATGTAGCTGTCTTCGAGTTTCGTAAAAATTTCAAATGACAACAAAGTTCCAGACAATAAAAGTTCATATCAAGAGTCAAAGTGGTGTACTTTTCAAGAACAGTTGATAAATTGAAGATATTGTCAATTTAAGATGATGAAAGGCAGACCTTTAATAAATCCAGTCATTATTGATCAAAAAGAATGCTCTTAGAAATAATGTTTTATGCACTTAAAAAATAGTAAAATTTGTTGTTATTTCAGTTAATATGATTTTCCCAATAATCCATTTTAGTTAGCAAACTAATTGTGGAAACGTTTAGCTTTTTTTAACGCCATAACGATCAATCGCAATATTTTTCCAAAAGAAAATAAACATGCAAACCTTTGGTTGTATCAGATATCAAATGAAACCCAACATCAGCAGCACCTGCACTATGGCCATGGATAGTTACTCTCTTTCTGTCTCCACCAAAGAAGTGTATGTTTTCTTGAACCCATTCCATTGCCATGACCTGGTCTTTTAATCCATTGTTTCCATATATTCCCTTTGATGGATTTGCATAAAACCCTGTTTAACATAAATTTCAATCATGAATGAGCTAATATATATAGCAACACGAAGTGTATGTGTTGGGATTTAACGCCCTTTTTGACGCACCTGGGTCATACCAGACAGTCAGTTTTATTTTTGAAGGGACCAAGAGGAAACCCCTTTATAAGTGGGAAAGCTCCGTTTTTGTCAACACAAATGGATACTACTTAACAAAAATCAAGTTATTTATATAACTATTAATTATATTCTACCTACAAATTAATTTTGCATCTCAAACAAACAGAGACAACCCCTATGACATTTTCCTTGGCCAAGGGTTATAAATGTTACTGTCAGTATTATTCATGTTCTGCGTTAATAGGTCGTGTCAATGTCTGCCCATTAATGGGTAACCATTCCATAGTATATCTATATTTGACTGTCCCTCTGATCTTTGTCTCTGAACTCTCTATTGAGGTCTTTTGTCATGCGCTTATGCCTCTGCTCCTGTCTCCATATTTCCCTTTATGTATCAATATTTGACCTATTCAGAATCATGTGTCTTTATATATATTTGTATCTGTGCTTTTTCTGTCTCTACATCTATATCTGTCCCTGTCCTTGGCCATGGTCTAGCTTCGTTTAATGTCTCCAATCATGTGTCAATATCTGTGTGTGTCTTTCGTCTAGTGTCCTTGTCTCTGGTACTGGAAATACCAAATAAGACTTTGTACAAGGTTCTATGATCGTCATTCCCTTTTTGTATAGCAACTTTCCATTCGTTCCAGTTTATGGAGTTTACATATCACCCAGAGCTTTTAGGATATGATCGATTTCGATGTAAGAATTTAACGTCTGACACACAAATGCTAACACAGGGTTATGTTACTTCTATGTTTCGTCATTCAAGAAATTCAATAAAAGACTTCATAACGAGCACAGCTCGTAGCGGAGAGCTCTACCGCAAGTTCCCGCGAAACATTTGCATAATGCTGATATTGATTTTTTTTCTTCCGGATATGTTTCTCACAATTTCACGTGCACAATTTATACAGGCTCGATGTGAATTTGAAAATAATTATCAATTTTGCTACTCGCCTTCCAAAAATTTTCTATGTAAATATAGAACAAGGAGAAAATATTCTGATGATGAGTTACTTCATTTTTTAAGTAGAGCAAATTTTATTCATTTTTTTACACTTTCTTTTTTTACGCTCATTCGGCCCAAATACCTCGTCCCAATCTGAACGTTCTCAAAAATGAACTGATGAAAGTAAAAATAACTACGATCAAGACAGTTAACATTTTCATCAAAAGTGTTCACGTCTTTTCGGGAATGGGGCCCTCTAGATCTTATATTCTGAATTCTAAACGATTTTATTCCTCAGGTGAGGCGTGGAACTCCGTCATATGAGGGCCAAAAAGAGGATCCATATTTGATATTCCATGGTATAGGGGGACCCTTCTTCGACCTCAAACAAGGAGGCCTAACCGTTTATCGAGAAATATGGTCCGTTAAAAGGTGTTTCACGGTTTTTGTGGTCCGTTAAAGTCGCCGTGACAGTCCGTTAATCAGGTATAATCGAGAAAAAACACTGAAGGTCAATAATAAATTTGTTATATCATAATTAATACGCATTTTAGTTTTATAAAAATTACATCTGTCAAAATGAAAATGAATGACTGTTCGATACGATTTGCATTTGTGTAAAAATAGTTCTATAAAACTTCATAAAATGAAAAGGCGTATGGCTCCTTAGTATTTTAAAGGTCGCAAAAGTAAACATGTTTACCTCATTTTTATCAATTTCTCTTTTCATATAACAAAACATATGTTTTGGTTGATATCCATAGAAAGTACAATAATGTATCAACATTCTGTTTAATTTTCAATGCTCTATGTTATATAATAATTTTGTAAAAGGGGAAAAGTTATAAAATATGGTCCGTTAAGGGCTGATGACATATTATTATGTCCGTTAAGTTGGTCCGTTAAGTGCCTGTGACAAAATATTATGTCCGTTAAATAACATAAATAGATAGAAGATTAAAATAGTTTTGTTTCACATATCATAATTTTACTATAAGGACTGAACGCTAGTAAACAGAAGAAAAGACAAAATTCATGTGGATTGATCGAAACTAAAATACATACATTTGAATATGCACGTCTAAAAATGAACCATTGTCAAAAGGCTTTCATACGGGGTTTACATTTCACAGTTAGTAAGATATGCTCGGATCTGCAGTTGTGTTTCTGATTTTAATAATAAAAACCGTTTTATTACTGAAAAATTATTAAAACAAGGTTATCGATACCACAAATTAGTAAAATCTTTTTCAAAATTCTTCCACAAGTATCGATCTCTTATTGAAAAATTTAATTGTACACGTCACTTTCTTATAGTGAAAGGAATATCACATCCTGAATTTTATGGTAATGTTTTTTATAAAGCTCACAAATTTAAAAGCAATCCTATAGAAATGAAAAATTGGCTTCAAAATTTATTACGGAAAGGATATGAAATGAATATCTTGGTTAAATCTTTGAATTTAGTGTTTATTGGCAGAAATATTGAAAACTTGATACTTGCTTTAAAACTTCCATAAACGTTTTTACTATTGTCATTTTTAAGCATTATAGCGATCAAGCGTGTCGGTTTTGTGTGAAGACACTTCACTAAATCATTATTGTTTGAAGTGTTGTGTCGGATTTAAAATCGATACGTTTGATTTTTTTACATCAGTCGATTGATGATTCTCAGCTAGCTGTCAGTAACAGCGAGTGTTCTATAGAGAGTTCCTTTTACCGTCCTTCTGTTTGTTCTTGTTTTTTGTCTTAGGTTCTCTCTAGTGGAATTGGACTTTGATCGATTTGATTTTTATTGTGTGTTTAGTTTTTGTGCTTTGTCTAGGAATATTGATAGGGGGAAGGTTGGGCCCAAAAAACTAGTTTAACCCCGCCACATATTACATGTGCCTGTCATAAGCCAGGAATCTTTGACAAAGCTCTCGTTTGTACTTGTCTTTTTGATGTTTTCTGTTCCTTTTTTAAGAAGGGGGTCTATCTGTGACTATTTCAGGGCTGGATTTGAATTATATGCATCTTATTTAGACCATGGGCCAATTGCAGAACCGCGAGCAGTGCCAAATGGCCTCGTTGAAGGCTGCTGGCGGTTGTCCATTGTGGTTTTTCTAAATTGCCGTTTAATTGTGGGCTGTGTCGCGTACACTTATTCCACATCTCTTTATTTTCTATTTACTTGTACCACCATCTAACTCATTCTACGAAACAACGGTATTGAAAAACATACAATACATGTGTATTTAATATATGAAAGAAGCAATAAGCTACTAATTATAAATAAATATAATGAAAACGGTTCAATACAGTCTGTTTTGGTTATTTATTGTAGGCAATGAAAAGAAAAAAAACCAAAAACTATGGAAATAAAAAATATAAATGGAGAAAATACAATGTATCTAAATATGAAGGGATTTGTACCACATACAAACCGACGTCCAAGAAATACACTCACTACTTCCTGAAGTCATACTCCAACTGCAGATCAATGGCTTTTTCACATACCTCTTAATATTTTTTTCGACCCGTGGCAAAAAAACCTTCGACTTTCAGAACATATGCTTTCTTCTTTTCTGCGACAATTTCAATTTTGGGCATCAACAACTACAACTCTCATGCGATATCCGTTCAGGGCAACGAAACAGTTTTGGTCACTCGGCAAAATTCTATTTCACGGCAAATTTATCCGATTCATGTCCGGTTACAAAAACCGTGACAGGCCAATCCTCTATCGAATATGGTTCGTATTACCCTTTGGATGCTAAAATTAACTTTGCAGTACCTAACAACATTAATGTAAATGATACGTCTATTGCTGCGCATATCCCTGATATCAGAGGATCTGCATTTTCAAAATGTGAGACATGCATCATTAACGGACCTAAAAAGTGTCACGTGCCTCTTAACGGACCATGTTTCTCAAAGTAATACCAATTTTGGCATTTTTGTCTCAATATTTATATTTTGGTCCAGAAAATCCTTCTCTTATGTTTTTTTATTGTGCAAGTAGCACAAGTCTTACTCCAAAAAATGCTTCAATGCCGAAAATAACGTATTTTAATGCATTTTTCGTCATTATAAGGACACATTTTTGCAGAGGGTAGGTTTCCGCCTTTTCGTTTTGCGAAGAAGTGTCAAATCAAATCAAAATGGTTTTTGCGGGATTTGTTGTGTGAATAAAAACCATTTGGACACATCTATCACAAGTTTCACTCATTTACTATATTTTAGCCTCAGAGTTAATTTCGTAAAAAATAAATAATTTTTTTTTCATAAAACTACTTAACGGACTGCCTCGTGCAACATATAACGGACAAAACCGTAATGTTAACCTATGGTAGAAACACGTAACGGACAAAATGCCTCGATAAACGGTTATGCCTCCTTGTCAAAAGGAATATAAAAATACAATTAAGCTGTTCATTGACATCTTATATTTTTGCTGTGCTCGCATTTAGGCAATGCCTACCTCATATTATGATTATAAAAAAAAAACAAAGATATCTAGTATCTCTCAGATGAGTTTTATGTCGCACTGTACCGGATATGACGTACTTTAATTTTATCGTTGGTAACGTTACGGGTGTCTCATAACTCCCCCAGAAGCACACGAGCACACACATTTTGTCTGTAGTTCAAAACTACAGTTTAACAGATGCCAGGCAACAGACGCCAAGTAAGGACAAAAGCTCACGGCTAAAATTACTAACCGAAAACTGCAAGCCTATAATTGAAAGTCACGACAATTATTTGGCCATACGCTGCTAGGATATCACCATCAAACATGGCTCCCATTCCTGCTAAGTTGGAACCACCATGGATAAAGAAAAGCACTGGGAGTCTCTTGATATTTTTGTTTACCTGTAGGTAATGAACAAAATTTACGTAAAATCTATGATTATTGAGGATTAAACAGCATATTTTAAGGTATAAGTTCAACGCAGGTACGCTTGACAGGTTCCCGCCAGGCGTATCAAAATGTTTTGTCTGGAACTTTGCTGTACAGTTAAAAAGGTGGTGACAAAATATTATTTCCCCTGTAAATATTTTTGTATGTTTCATTGAGTTGAAATGCACATCATTACTTAGGACGCACTGAGCTGAAATCACCGACTTAAACTTTTGATAAATAAAAAGTAGGTCATGTTTATTTTCAAGTTCGGGTACAAGTGAATGGACAAAATATAGTTCTTTTTTCTTAGCAAGGATGATTTACCCATAGAATAATAACTTGTGACAAAAAAGGGTATTTATTATTTCTAAGGAATAACCGGAACTCTATATAGGTGATAAACATGTTGAATTTTAAAAATAATGGTAAGTGCGACGGGTTACATACTTTGACATATGACGACCAATCCTATGCTTTTTGTGTGGTTAAAATTTTAAAGAAATCGGAGAATGATGTTATTTTTGTCACAAGCAAGTCTAAAACGTTGCTAGGCAAATGAAGGGAGACGATTAAAGTTTTTTAAATCGAACAAACCTTATTTTATAGACCTCCCCTTTCTAAAACGTTATTTTACACTAGCTTATTATCATTCTATTTCTAAGACATGCATTATATTAATAAAAAGTAATATTTAAAGTTTCACCAGTTTAGGCCTATTTTAATAGCAGAGTTTAAGACAAAATATCTTAGGAAGTCGAGTAGACCATTGCTATTTTTAGCTGGGTATGAGATACTCTCAATGTTTATTTTTTTATGAATGAAATTTCTATATTAAGAAAGGGGATTCACAAATAACTAATGAAATTAGCACAATTCTGAACATAATTTGTATCAATTCCGCTATAGCGACGGTTTCAGGATTTTTTTATCAGAAAGAATGGAGTCTTATCTGTTGGATATATTTTTTTCAGATTTTTTGGAGCATGATGTTTTTTTTATTGTCACAAAGGAAATCAGACCCCATAATATCACTTAACATGAGAAATGTGCTCTTTTCCCGTTGGATATTTAATTATAAACCATCGCAAATTTGGTGTTATATAATTTCATTTTACATATTTTATATCATATCTTATTTAAAAAGTTACTTTAATATACGTTTTAATGCCCATAGTTACTACGTAAACATCCTGAATCAAATTCTATCTTATTTACTGAAGAAAGCATATTCTTTTATCTCGTTTTGACCACCTTCCTGACTGTGTAATTTTTATTTAATATGAAAGAATCCAATACAGTTATTTTTTTTCTATAGGTAGTTTTAAACCTTTTTTTAACTTTTATATGGAAATATTAACATTTCATAATTTCTGATAAATTTCATAGTTTTCCTGTCACCTGGGTTTTTGCATTAAAAAAAATCAGTTTTACCCTCAAGTACGGGATATTTGCCATTTAAACCCAATCGGATTGATTTAAACCATGAAGTTGATAAGACAGGTGATGATGATTTTTGTTTGTTCACACCCCATGTATATCTGTAAAAAGTTACATGCTAACTTCAATTTGTATTCAAAGTTGATTTGGGACGGACGAACAGACGGGCGGATGGACGGACGGACGGACAGACACAAACACTATATATCCCCTTCTTTTGTAGTTAGGACATTAAACGTCTTGTTTATTTAATAAGTATAATGTTATAGGTAGTGTGTATGTAAAATCTAGCTGAAGTTAACCAAAACTTCTGTCTGATTCCAGTCAAAAAAATGGTATAATGTGTTATTTAATATTTGGTGTAAATAAACAGATAAAGATATCATGCTTTGTGGTGTATCTGCAAAACACACCGGTTTCGAGATGAAATATCCCTCACACTTCGGTCTTCGGGCATTTTACCAGAATTGAATTGTATTTTTTTCAAATATGTCTTCAAAGCATGGTATATCTGTTAATAATTTACAACTAAAGAATAACAAAAGTAGCAGCTAAGTGCTTTAATCTCTCAAATGGTTCTCAAGCCAGTATAACAAAAGAAGCAGCTAAGTGCTTTAATTTCTCAAAAGGTCCTCAAGCCATTAAGGTCTCATTACGAGCTTTTACACCTAAAAATATCTCAATAGTATTCACATGCCAGATCTTTAGACTTGTTTGACAGGAACGTTGGCACACCTTTTTGTTATTGAAATTTTCGATTGTGTTTAAAAAAAACATGTTTGTTTTCCTTGTACTACATGCATCCTCAGCGATGGATTTGTCCCCTTTTTGAATAAAAGTGCTTTTCAATTGTTGGCCTTCCAATATTTTGATCCATATGCTGCTGATAAGAGATTTAAATCAAACCACTAAAATATGCATATGGACCATATAAAGTATGTGGATTATACGCGTATGGTAAATGCTTTATGGAAAGATAAAAAAATGCTTGAAAATAAACTAGTATAGTCGGGGCTTATTAGAATTACCGATTCGAATTAAGTAAGCAAGTTTTAGTACAAATACCAAAAACGGGTACAAAACGGGTAATTTTTTTTGCTGTGAATGCATATTTCAAGCAGTAACCTCTCATTAGCAACATCTAAATCAAACTGGAAAGTCAAAAACCAAACTTATTGAATAATAGTACTCAAAACAAAAGAATCGTAAAAACAGGAAAGCAAAATCCAGCGCCAAGGATATCGACCATGTGCAGTACAAGGAAACAAACCTGGTGTTTTAGATAATTTTGAATTAAATAAACGGAATTTTCAACGACAAAAAAGTATTAAAAAATATATTGACAAATTCGTGTCAGACGAGTCTTACGACCAGGCTTGTGGTTACCCTCGGGGACCTCTCGTCTACCAGCAACGGATATAGACCCAGAGGTTTCAAATTACAAAAACCAAAACGGGTATAAAGCAAGGAATTTGTAAATGGTGTACATTAAAAACTGTGGTTTATTTTTATGTGCCATTCATACGATCCAATTTGGCATAAGTCATGGCTTTAACTTTAGTCCACTAAAGAATCTATATCATTTACGACCAGATACTAAAATACTCTTCTGGACTTAATAATAAGATGGTCTGACCAATTGTCCTTTTTTTATAAAAGAAAAAGAGGCTCCCAGGAGCCTGAATTGCTCACATGGTCCTTAAGACTTTTGTACAGCTTAATGAGCTGAAGGTTTACGCAAGCAGTTTTTATCTCCAATAGTTTCTATTCTAGGGCAAAACATAAAAAACACTATTTTTTACCTTTAAATGGCCTTAACTTCTAAAAGGAATCGTCTGACAGCTTCGACCCTATGATGACTTTTGTAGAACTTATTGAGCTAAGCTTTAAGCAAGCAACAGCTTTTTTTCTATCTGAAACAGTTTTTATTCTATAGGACAAAAACATGAAAACATGCCCCTTCTAAGGGTTCATCTGACAACTATGAACAAATAGAGACTTTTGTAGAGCCCTTTTCAGCTAAAAGCAATCAACAGCTTTTCTGTATGTATCTGCAATAGTCTTCATTCTTTTTCTAACTTAGACAGTTTATTCTGTTGGGCGAAAACATGAAAAAAAGCTGTTTTACGTTTAAAAGGCCATAACCCCTATAAGGCTTCATTTGACAGCTTCAACCCAATGGAGACTTTCAAAGAGCTTAATGAGTTGAAAGTTTAAGCAATTAACAGCTTTTTCTATCTGCAATTAGATTTTATTCTATAAAAAAACATTTAAAAGCGCTATTTTTGTCATTCAAAGGGTCACAACCCCTATAATGGGTCATCTGACAGCTTCTACTCAATGGAGACTTTTATAGAACTTTTGATGCTGAAGAAGTAGGGTTGTATCAGATTTTCTCTATTTCTTATACTTTTTGATTTACAACCAAAAAACAGTAATCTGACCCCTCTGGTCTATTTTTAGCATGATGACTATGTTTTTGAAAAACTCTAAATCGAAACACAACTTTTGCGCAGGAAACCGTTAAGATCGTTCTTATCAAGTTTCATTAAACTCTGTTCAGTAGTTTCAGAGGAGAAGATTTTTCAAAAATTGTTAACGATCGACAGACGACGACTAAAGAAATTAAAATTTTGGTGCTGTTACAAGATAAACTAATTTAGATTTGAAAATCTCCTTCAGTTCTTTCAAATTCATAAGGATCCACCTTCGACACCATTTCTTGAACAACAACAATCTAAATATTTCTGGTTGCCAGATTTTATTGTCGCCATGCAGTATTGAAGCCAAAAGGACTGAAAGAGATAAAGCGGTACATTTTGATAACCCCTAATGAATCGCTGCATGTTCGCATTGATTTTTATGTTATTAATGAATCCAATACAGAAATTGGATGTCATAATTTTTAGCACAACGGAAAGGCCGAAAGAGGAAATTAACGGTATTGTGTGATGAGTTACATGCATGCAGCACTAAAGCAGGAATTGCTCGAACTTTTTAGTCCAATAGATAAATTATAAATTTTTTTTTATAAATTAGGTGATATTACTCTATTATATTCATACGGTCGGGCGGAGCTTAAATTTCTCAGTGATTTAGGTAAGATTTAAAAGAAAAGTCCCGATATAATTGACCCGTGACCAACCCGGTCAATAAAATAGAGTAATATATGCTTGTTAGCTTGAAAGCGACTGTGAGTAACAGAAAGTGTTATACAAAGAGGTTTTGTTTTTGTCTTTCTGTTTTAGGATTTCTTTTTTTCAAATCGATCTTTATTCATTTGATTGATACCATGTGCTATTTTTGTGTGTTTTTTCAAATAATCAAAATGGGTCAGGTAGGGTTCACAATGTAAGTAAGGAGGAAAGTGAAGAATGTCACCTTTTATTTGATAAGATTATTTCGAAGACAAATATTCCCTCAATTTGCACTTTCTTTGGTACTAAGTAATTCCGGTACAGAATGTTTGTCTGGATATAAAAAAAACTTTTGGACAATGTTGGCTTGAATCATATGTAGTTTATTTTCAATCCAGGGGCCAATTGAGTGAGTTAGTGAGTTGGTGTTTTACGCTCGTGGAACACTACATAGGTTATTTACAGGCGATGAACACGAAAAGGATGATAAAATGAACATGAAATGATGATGACAAATGAAATATGGAGTGGGGTTGGAAGCAAAGGACTGGTAAATTTTGAAAGAACCACAGGAAAAGGGGAGAGGTGGGAAGGGGCGAAAAATTTAGCCTATGTGGTGCACTATTTGGCGTTCCACAAAGGGGTCTTTTACGTGCATGGATCGTGGCACTCTCCACACACATTGGCCCACTATGGTCGGCGGTCAGGTTTTCAGACCTGAAACCCCCGCGGACGAGGGCCACCCTATTTAGCCACCTAGGGTACACACTTGGTCGCTCTGTGGGCTGAGCACTGACCCGACGTCAGAATCCCTTAGTCGCCTCTTACGACAAGCTAGGCTCTTCTGCGGGCCTATTCGCCACCAGGGCCCCGCATGGGACAGGAGCCAATTGAAAAACAGCGAGAAGCGACCGCTTGTCACATTGAAGGCTGCTGGCTGTTTTCCATTGTGGATGTTTTAAATTTACGTTTATATTGTAGGTTGTGTCGCGTACACTTCTTCCACATCTCATTTTCTTCTATTTGTGATAATAGACTAGCTCAAAATAGAACGACAAGGGGTAATTTTAATAAATAAAATCCATCAAAATGCCATTTAAAACTTCCACTTCTTTAAAAAAAAATACTTTAAAGTGTCCTTGTACCCTTTTCTAATCAGCACCTTGTTGTAATTTGTATCTAATTAAAACATTAGTAGGTTACGACTAAGGTGATTTGGAATTTTTTCTTTTTTACATTTCTATGTCCTGTATGTCTTGATCTTTATTTTCAAAGCTATTTTAGGACTGAGAGACGGCTTAGCAGCCTCCTTTAGGTTCTGTCGCATACACTTATTCAAATCGTCTAATATAGATCTTAGAAAATTCATATAGTTTTACCTACCTTCGGTACATAAATATTCATATATAGACAGTCTTCACTTGTGTCATTAAACCCTGGCTTATGGAACTGTAAATATTGCATGCCAGCATTTGGACAAGCAGAGGGTAAAGACTTCGCTTCCAATATTGTAGGCGACCATTTTGTTGGCTTTTGTGGACTCTAAATCAAATTAAATTTCAAATTTGTTTAAACTTTGTCCAATGCAAGACAGCGAGCAGCAACCCCTGGTCAAAATGAAGGCCGCTGGCTGTCTTCCATTGAAGATTTTTAGATATGATGGAACTTATATTCGTATTATCTTCGACGAAAAAAAAATCTATTATACGTTTATTACATACACCACAAATAGCTGTAATAACCGTTCTATCAAAATTGTCAATCTCAGATGAGTCAGATAGTTTTTTGTTTAGTTGTTTCTCCGCCGGATTTGATATGTTGAATAAACCATTAGCAACCCGATTCATTTGCAAAAGCAAGAAGAAACTGCTAGCTCTTTCGGAGTTCACTGTCGTAACGACTTTAGTTCACGTTGTTGAGTGCTATTAAATTGTTTTTGTGTTCTTATGTTGCCTGTTTTCTCGTGCTGCTCTTGTTCGTGTAAACTGGTTTTCTTAGCTTTTGTTGACTTTAAAATTTCAATATAATGCTAACCATTACTTACCTTAAACCTTAATTTTCCAATAGGTGGAGCAGCATAAGGAACCCCTAGGTATTCCTCTACTTCTTTACCTGGAACACGTGATGTTATTTGTCCCTGGACTTTCCCGTATCGAGTGTTCCTCATAGGGACATCAATGGAATTACAACAATTGCATAAAACAGATAACAAAATGATTATAAGCGCCAACATTGTTTTCCTAGATCTATTCGTGAGAGTCTGACGTGCAAATCCACTCGACTTCGTTTTTAAACTATATCTTGATTTAAAAACATCACGAAAATTGGTTTAACCTTTCGTATAATCTAAACATTATTTTAATATTTTGCATTAAAAGAACGAAATATTCAAAAATGCAATTACATGTATATAATTGTCTTGAAATTATTTCAGCATGAATTACTATCATCTATGCTCTAATTGCGCTACTATATTTTCATTTTGATATTTGACAAAAGCGTCCCTGTTGAGTTTTCATTTTAGCAAAAACGCAGCACGTTAATTAAAGTTTTGCCATAGATCTTTTATTTTTTTCAATTTCAGAATAAAGGTAAATGAATATATTGGCTCACCCGTACGTTACAAAGAGAGATCGCTTTTACAATAAAATTCTTTTTGGTAGATATATTGATGCTTCTAAGGTAGCTGTCAACGGCAGGCGTTCTCTAGAGAATTCCTCTAAGTCTCTTCTTTTTTTTGTTGTCTTTATGTCTTAGGGTCTCTCTTGTTGAATTTAATTTGATTTAATTGTTTGTTATTTTCGTGCTTTGTTACGGATTAAAAATACGAGAAGGCTGGACCCCACAAAATTGGGTTTTCTTTGCCACATTTGATATGTTCCTGTCCTTAGCCAGGAATCTTTATCAAAGCTGATGTTTGATCTCGTAAATTTAATGTTCAAGAAATATAGCTTTTACAACGCAATCTAGTTGATTATGGAATATCTAACATCAAGGGACATAAATTTGATTATAATACCTCAGTGATGAATTTCTTTAATAAATGCATATAAAATAGTTTCACTATTTTAACGTTTGCTAGCTTTGAACTAATGACCGGTCAATAGTTTCCGAACTATTGCCCTCGCCACAACTTTTGACCTCTGACGTCATTAAGCCACGCCTTAATCCAATCGTTTTTAGGCAAGCGCCAGCAAAGCCTTATGGAGTCTATAGAGTAGCGATAATTTTCGCGTTTTTTTTCAGTCTAGACGGAGTGATTTTCCTGCATCCAGTCTGGAATAAAATGCTTTATTTTTTATATTACTTTTCAATATGTGTTAACATGATATAAACTTCTATAAATCTCCCATTTTTATTGGATTTTATATGACCGGCACAAGTTTTATTTATTACTTTGCATCTTACATGTGGGACTATTTAGTTAATGGCGATATAATATACATTATGTATTCATCTATTACTTGATTTGTTCGTATAAATATTTCTGTTATTTGATTGGTTAATGCAAGGAAAATATCTTCTCCATTCATAAATTCACTATACAATACACATCATTGGGACGAGTGCATTTTAATCGAATGGGTGTTTCAATCGATACCGTTTTTACACGATACCTGTCGTGTTCATTAACTTTAAATTTGAGGGCATCTGCATGACGATCCTTTCTTTGCTCACCAAAATTAATATTTCGCAAACATTTGGAACAATCTACTTTAAAAGAGAATAAATCTATTATACATGTAATAGTTCTTAATATTTTTGCTTGCCTTTAAACGCTTTAGCGCTTTGATTATTGTTTAATTTTGATTGATATATTATACTCATGTTACGTCACACTACAGAAAGTTAATTGCACGAGTTTCCCATGCAAATATTATACAGTTATTGAATGTGTAGCCAGGCAATGGATCAGAATATTTTTCCTGAGGTATCCAGATCAGCTCAATGTTCTATTGCAAGAAGTCGTAGGCTGAGGGCAATAGTACATTGAGCTGATCTGGATACCAAAGGGCAAATACTTCTGGTCCATTGCCTGACTACACATTCAATAACTGTTTTATTACCTAAATTAATACATCTTTACAGCTATAATATACATATTAAAGAAATTCCGATGACAATGTATAAACATTTTGTATACCCATAGATATAATATAGTATATTATATCTATGGTATACCCTTATCAAATTTATTGCAAACTGTAAACAGATTGATATACCAATAGGTACAACTGTATTTCATAATTGCACATTAAATGAACAACATATTTCCTTAACACCAACTCGAAATGGAAAATTGCAAAAAAGAACATCTTTTTCATACGAAAGACCTATTCTCGAATATCTATTCTAGATGTATACTTAGATTCACCCTGTTGTCGATTGCATAACGATTCGTATGTTGCATAATAGGATGTAAAATAGTTCGTCATGGGGATTGATGTTAATGCCAGTTTGTGAATAAATTAGAGTCTGTGTAAAATTCTATCAATGATCAATTAAAAAGAGAATACCGAAAGGCACCATCCGGTGCATTATCGCGCTATAATAGCTGTTACTGCAGTTAAGTTTCTTATATAACTGCGCGAACTATTTTTTATCTCAGCAGACAGATTAAACTTTTCAAGATATGTTATTTTTTTCTTCGTTTTATCGTGTTGGCAACTCTCTACTTATGTATTTATGAACCATGCAAACATTTTGCGATCTAAATGATATAATTTCACGTGTAATTGTTTCAAAATTATCAATAAGACATTGAACTCTTGATGTTATTTTATGAAAACAAGATGGCTGAAATGATTCGTTTTTCTTTCCATGTGCATGTACACAACCTGTTTGAGAGACATTAGTAATACTCTGACTTGAGGCGCAACGAGATAATTTAACTACTAAATATTTCTGTTGTCCGGTATACCATACTCTACAGACCACGTTGGGGTGGGGGGTGGGTAACTCCAAGTAATTAAGGGTACAGATGTGCGGCCCAGAAGTTTTATACCCACCCTATTCATATATTGGCCTGCTTAAAAAAAGACACCCATTCATATATTTTTAATGCATTTGAAATTACACAGAATATGCTCAAACTTTACATGTTTTGTAGATTTTCTATTAACATCAAATATTGAATGGTAAAAGTTATCAAATGCATGTACAGTTAAGGTTAGAAGGAGGCAAAATGTGGATGCTCAGTCACTCTTTTCCTATTGATGTATGACATTTGTGAAAAGTGTACCCTATTATATATACAACATTGAAATTTCCAACCTTTTAAAGTAGACCCTTTTGGGACGCACATATGTACATACCTTTATAATTGAAGGTAACCCCCCCGTGCTACAGACAGTTAAAATTTCTCAAAATTATAACATTTGAGCAACGACTCGATGAACGAGGATTATTTTTAGTCCAGATAATAATCAGGTCTTTCTGGGATTTTTGTCATTTGGACTTTTTCAGATCCACAGAGTCGTAGGAAGCCAAACGTAAAAAATTATAAAAGGCTTTCAAGACCCTTTTGAGCTTAGCTGGGTGGCCTAGCTGTCCTATCAACATTTTGTCAGTTTGCAATGCCAAAAACCAGTAGTAGGCGCACCTAATGATACTAAGCAATCGTAGGCTTCGAAATTAACTGTAACCTGTTCTTCCAGACGAATGACCATCATTCAATTCCCTTATTGTTTTATAACTTGGAAGTGCCATAAAAATTGTTCAAATGATGCTTATAACAATGAATGAATCCCTTCAACCTTATCTTTCATTCTAGTACGTATTAATATGATGCTAAATGCATTATGCATGTTTCAGGAGCCTAACTGTGACATATATGTAACTCGAGTACCAATGGGTATGGTTTTAACCATATCCCTTCTTGTTATCACTAAGCAGACATTATACTTGTATATCAGTTCATTTGTGACTGACTCGAACTTCACATTTTTTAATCTAAATTCAAACGTATGATTTTTAACATTTTACTTATGAATCTTATGTTTAAGCCAAGAAATTTGTAATAGTAATGATCCAGAATATATCATAAATATTCATGATATTCATGTTTATAAATCGTCTAATCAAATGTGAGGTCAAAAAGTCATCAGGCAATAGAACGTCACCGGGCAATAGAATATTTTTCTATTGCCCGGTTAAATGTGAGAATGATCAAAATTTAAAAATATTCTATAGAGAAGGAAATTTTACTGTATTAGGTAATAATTTATAATACTTTCAATGCAACATTTTAGCACGCTTGAAGTTAATTGAATATTTTTATTATTACATATGCATTTTTAAATAGCTTTTTTAAATAAACTTTTTTGTCTGTTGTTTCTTTGTTTACCAAAGAAAAAAAAATTCCCGAGATGTTAGAAACTACGTAATCATCGAAAATTTTAAAAGGTTTAGAAAGTTTTTCTCTAATGTTTACAGGTAAAAACTCTCGAAATGTTGCTCATCAATTGCACGTGCAATTACGCTGAGAACAAAATTTTCTCTAGAAATATTTTTTCACTTAAGAATTGAATGTTTGTATTTTTGATTCATGTTAAAAATGTGCGACCGGTCAACGGTTTTATAAACTTATCAAACATCAAAATACAAACATTCAATTCTTATAATTACATTTTAATGTTTTTTTATTCGTTTCTGATTTTTCGTTTTGTTTTGTGGTGTATGTTCGTGTATTTTTTACTTGCGCAAAAATATCAAAATGCAAATTCAAGTTGTGAGAATTTACCTTGGGCCAGGTTTTGTTTTGTGGTGTATGTTCGTGTATTTTTTACATGCAAAAATATCAAAATGCAAATTCAAGTTGTGCGTATAGTAAGGTCATGACCCGGCTACAGCCACGCGAAACAAGTGACATTTCACCGAGGTATGAAAGACGATCCAAGTTGTCAATTTGAACCAATAGAATAACTGCATTTTAATTATTTGTATGGAACGCCGTAGCTGTCTTTACATACGGATTTTGTCTATATTCGGTGGTGTTGACATTATATTCGGTAGAAAGAAGTTTATATTGAGTGCGTATGTTTTTATATTGGATGCTTATGTCTTTATATTGAGTGCAAATGTCTTTATATTGAGTGCTTATGTCTATATATTAAGTGCTTATGTCTTTATATTGAGTGCTTATCTCTTTACATTTAGTGTTTATATCTTTATATTAAGTGCTTATGTATATTGAGTGGATATGTCTTTATATTGAGTGCTTATGTCTATATATTAAGTGCTTATGTCTTTATATTGAGTGCTTTTATCTTTATATTGAGTGCTTTTGTCTTTATATTGAGTGCTTAGGTCTTTATATTGAGTGTTTTAGTCTTTATATTAAGTGGATATGTCATTATGTTGAGTTCTTTTATTATATTTGGTGGTATTGACATTATATGCAATAGAAACAAGTTTATATTTAGTGTTTATGTCTTTATATTGAGTGCTTATCTCTTTATATTTAGTGTTTATGTCTTTATATTAAGTGCTAATATCTTTATATTGAGTGGATATGTCTTTATATTGAGTGCTTTTGTCTTTATATTGAGTGCTTTTGTCATTATATTGAGTGCTTAGGTCTTTATATTGAGTGTTTTAGTCTTTATATTAAGTGGATATGTCATTATGTTGAGCTCTTTTATTATATTCGGTGGTATTGACATTATATGCAATACAAACAAGTTTATTTTCAGTGTCAATGTCTTTATATTGAGTGCTTATCTCTTTATATTAAGTGTTTATGTCTTTATATTAAGTGCTAATATCTTTATATTGAGTGGATATGTCTTTATATTGAGTGCTTATGTCTTTATATTGAGTGCTTTTGTCTTTATATTGAGTGCTTTTGTCATTATATTGAGTGCTTAGGTCTTTATATTGAGTGTCTTTAGTCTTTATATTAGGTGGATATGTCATTATGTTGAGCTCTTTTATTATATTCGGTGGTATTGACATTATATGCAATAGAAACAAGTTTATATTCAGTGATTATGTCTTTACATTGAGTGCTTATCTCTTTATATTAAGTGCTTATGTCTTTATATTAAGTGCTAATGTCTTTATATTGAGTGCTTATGACTTTATATTGAGTGCCTTTATCTTAATATTGATTGCTTTTGTCATTATGTTGAGTGGTTTTGACAGTATAGTCGGTTCTCTTAACTGTATGTTGGGTGGGTTTTCCATTATATTCGGTGGTTTTATTGTTATATTATGTTACATCTATATTATATTGCGTGCTTCTGTCTTTACGTTGAGGTCTTTTGTTGTGTGCGGTTTTTTTTTTTTTTTTTGGTAATTGATTTATATTAGCTTGAAATTATAGTGGAATCGACTGATTGGACGGAAAAAAATATTGGCGGTCTTTTTTACCTGCGTCGCCGAAGGCGAAAGCAGGTCAAGGAGTCGGGTCACTCCGTCCGTTCATTTGTCCGTCTGTCCGTCAGTCGCGCTATAGGGGTGCCTGTCAAAAAAAGATTTGTTTTCTTCTTTTCTGGTGTTTTCCGCCACATGTAACACAAATTCATTTCTGGGTCAAATCTATATGAGAAACATATACACGTTCTCAATTGGTGCTAATACCAATGCTGATGAGTAATATTGCCACACCTGTATTTTTGTCTGGAAAGTAAAATTTTTACTGCACGATACTACCTAGCCGGAATTGACCCTAGATCAACTCGTAACGGAATTTTGCACCATTTAGAAAACAGAGGAGTGCGCGCAACATACCTAAAAGTATTCTCCAGTCGAGACAATTCCAATAGAATATCAGCAAAACTTAACGTTCCGAAAGAATTCGCTGAAACTGTTGAAAACAAAAACTTTTGGCCAAAAGGTGTGTTTTGTAGAGAATGGCTTAGTAACAGAAAGTGGTCCAACTTACTAAACGGAGAAGAGTACAACGACATCAACAATAATGAATAAAATGTTTAAAAAATATTTTTCAAATATGTTTGTTGTATGTACATGTATTCTAATAATGGTACAAATGTCATTTAATTTAAGGGTTGCCTCTTGGAATGTTAGAGGTATTATGTCTTCAACATTGTGTCTTAATGAACTACTCAAAAGTAAAGATTGTGATATATGCATTATCTCTGAACACAAATTAAAACCTGAATCTATTTTATATTTAAAAAGTATTGAACATGATTATGAATGTATTGCAAAAGCAGATGTTTTGCCTGTTGATTAAAAAGCATATCATGGAAAAGGGGGTGTTGGTGTCTTGTATAAAACATCTCTTCAGTATTCTGTTAATGAAATAGAAAATATAGAGTCAAACAGAATTGTAGGTTTAGAACTTAAGAGAGAAAATGATAGTTCAATTTATATTTTTGGTGTCTATATGCCTGCAGATGATAATATTAGTAACTATAGAGATGAATTAAATGTACTTGATACCCTATATACTTACTATAGTAATTATGGTACAGTTATTATTGCTGGAGATATGAACGCTAGTTGTTTAGCAAAAGTCTCATGTCATACAAATAAATATAAATCACATGACCTTATGAAGTTTGTAGATAGACATAAGCTATGTATTGTTGATAAAGAAGTGTCATATGTAGGCCCAAACTTTACATTTGTAACGAAAAATAGCATGTTAGATTATGTATTTTTTAATGACACATTACATAGAAAATTGGTTTCCTATGAAATTCTTGCTGAAGGTTCATTTAGTTCCACGTCAGATCATCTTCCCATTATAACCGAGTTTCGTTTAAATAACTATAACCCACACAAGGTCGTAGACAATAGGCAAAAACTACCCGCTTGGCATAAGATACAAGACGATCAAGTGTCTACCTACCAAAGGACAATCCAGAGATCTATTGAACACTTGTTAGAACTTATAGCGAATGAGTTTGAAGATGTTACGTATTTAAACGACCAATTTGTGTCTGAACTTACACACGCTGCGGATAGAATTATTCCAAACTGTGGCTATAACCCACGTACTAAACCATATTGGAACGAAAACGTCAAACGAGCACACAAAACTGAACTTTCATTGCGCAACATATGGGTAAATGAAGGGAGACCACGCGGTATGAATCATGTCTCTTATAGAAATTATAAAAATGCGAAATATGAATTTAGACGGATTCAAAACGCTGCCTTTGGACAATATATTCAGAAGCAATACGATGACTTAAACGAGACCTCAGAATGTGACATTCGTTAATTTTGGAAAATCGTCAAACGTTTTAAACCGTCAGCATCACCTGTGTATCCAGAAATAGAATACAAAGGCAATGTCTGTAATACCCCGGAAACTGTAGCTTGTGCATTTTCAGAATACTTTTGTGACATGTATAACCCATGCGACAATGATAATTTCGACAAGGAACATAAAACATTTATTGAAAGTACTTTTGAAGACATTTTTAGTCACGCATCACAAGAGAAACGTCTACCTGGAGGTGATATAACATCACAAGAGATAAAAAACATTTTCAAAGTTCTTAAAAAAAGGAAGGCCGCAGGACATGACAGACTACAAAACGAGCACCTATTGTATGGAGGAGACGTTGTGATTAAATTTTGCACTAACCTTTTTAACCTTATTGTCAAACAGGGTTGTGTTCCGTCCAGTTGGAAGTTTGGACTAATAGTGCCGTTGTACAAAGGAAACAACAAGTCAAAGACCTGTCCAGATAGCTACCGTCCTATCAGTCTACTACCTTGTTTACTTAAAGTTTTCGAACATGTCATTAAAGGTAGATTAACTACTGAAGTTCTTGGTCCGAACTTATTCCCTAATAAACAACAGCAATGATTTCAGAGGAACCTCGGTTGCATTAACGCTTCTTTTAATTTTCATGAAACTGTATTTCACAATCTAGAATCAAACAGTAATGTATTTGTAGCTTTTTTAGACAGCCGCAAGGCTTTTGATACCGTCTGGCGAAAAGGGTTAATTGTGAAATTGTATAACTTAGGTATTAGAGACCAAACTTTAAAACTTATACATGATTGTTATAATGATACGCAAAGTGCTATTATTGTAAACCAGTGTAGTTCAAATTATTTCAATGTTTATGAAGGTGTTCGCCAAGGTGGTGTTTTGTCAGGTCTTTTGTACCTTGTATTTATCAATGAATTAATATGTCTTATTGAAAATGCAAGTAAAAATATTGGTATTTTAAATATATCGAGTAACGTACCGTCTCTTGCAGACGACATAGCATGCATCAGCACATCTCCCGCTCATTTACAAAATATTCTAGATATATGCTTGGTCTATGCACATAAATGGAGATTTCAGTTCAATGCCGATAAATCTTGCGTCTTACAATTTTCTCCGAAGTCGACAAACTGTAAAATTAATTTTCCATGGCGTATCGGAAATGAACTCATCCCATCTGCTGAAAGATACACACATCTTGGTATTGAAATTCATGAACAATTTTAATCTGCCGATCGTATATCAAATGCTTGTCGGAAAGCCAAAAACTCTTATTTTGCACTGAATGGAATTACTCTAAAGAATACTAACCCAACTGTGTTGATCAAATTATATAAAACAGTCATTTTACCAACTCTTCTTTATGGTTGCGAGATGTGGACTTCAATGAAAAGCTTGGACCAGACCTCTTTACAACGATTTCAACACTTTGTAATCAAACGTATTTTAGGACTACCAAAACATACACGTTCGGACATTTGTCAAAGCATTGTTGGAATTTATCCAGTAACCGCTTACATTGACAAGAGGAAACTATTATTCTTTCAAAAGCTCTGTTGTATGGAACATACTTTTCTTTCAAAGTAGATATTTCTTACTAGACTGTTCTCCTACTTAGAAAAATTCAAAAGAAAACATTTTGGATTTATACCTGATATCTTTAACATCCTTACAAAATATGAACTTTTGGACTACTTAATGGACTTCATTTCTGACGGATTATTCCCAAATAAGCCGACTTGGAAAATCATAGTGAACTGTGCTATAGATAAAAAGCAAACAGAAGAATGGCGTCAAAGGATGGAAGTGGACAGCGATTTTTTAAGATTCAAACAACTTCATAACTCTATTCAAATAGCTCCGTTTATAAGATATGCACAATCATTTATTGAAGTTCAGAACTCTTTATTTATATGCAAACTGTGGTCAACGATTCCGAATTCCAGCAGTGCAACATGTCTTTTTTGTTTGAGACAATTTGACGATGTTTATGTTCATGCATGTTGCAATTGTCCAGCTACGAGAAGCATACAAGACACTTGGTGGGATATTGTAATGGAAAACTATCCCCTAGACTTATTCGTTGAACTAAATTACTATGACGAAGAAATCTTATTTCAAATTTTCCCATCGACATTTATTTCAGAATACAACGAATTCCAAAAACTTTGTCACACCCACGTCATACAGTGCGTTGCCGCGTATAACAGAGCCTGCAGATATGCTGATGTGTGCCATGACGGCTGATTATTAAATTGATATTTATCAATAACATGTATCCTTGTTTTGTGTCTTTACTCTTATGTACCTTGTAAATATATTATTAATGATTGTACATATCTATATTTAATTATGCATTTAGATTATATATGTTTTCTTTGATGTATTGTATTGCTTATAAATGTATTGTTCATAAATCTCTATTGAAGAGGAAATAAAGATATGAATGGCTATGATTTAAATTCACGTTTTGTATAACTGATTTTCATATAGAAATGTTGTTTACTTTGGAAAATGGTAATAAGCACCATTTAATCTAAAATATATACTGAAGGACAATTGCATTTGAGAAAAGGATATAATATTGTCATTTGGAAAATTGCTAAAAAATAATTTTAAATATATTATATGTATCAGTTGCATGGAATTAATAAACTTAAATCGTTAATTTAATATGTAATTTATATCAGGATTCTCTGATTAAACTTTCATTATTTGACCAAAGGATAACAGACTAGAATAGATAACGAACGGGTTGCCTATTTTTAATTTTAGTTAGTTATTGCTTTACTCCCAAGCAGCACGATTTCGGCTATATCCGGGAGATGAACATGAAAGGGGTGATATAATGAACATGAAATGATGATGAAGTGGAGGAAATGGGGACACAAGGCCAATCGGGTAGGATAGTTTTGACTGCCACTGGAAAAAGGAGTGATGGGTAGGGACGGAAAATTTAGCCTCCTGCATGGGGATCCTACGGGTCCTACTCTTACCGAGACCTGCAGCAGGGTTCTTTAACGTGCGAGGAACGTGACATTTTTCCCAACACGGTGCACCACTATGGTTTGCGGTCAGGTTTTCCGCATTATCAACTGACGACCCCGCATCTCTCGATGTCAGGGCTGCCCCATTCAACCACCTGGGGCACACATCCCAGTCGCTTTGTGGGCGAAGCGGCCTGACCCCGATGTCAGGTTTCTAAGCGCTCTTTAGTGGACTTTTACCGACAAGCTTAGCGCTGCTGCGGGCCTATTCGCCACCCGGAACCCGCACGGGTGGCCTATTTTTAATATCAAATATCAAAAGGCAATAAACCAAGTGTAAATTTGTTGTAGGATGTTTGATAGATAAATGATAGCAATTCTACATAAAGCAATTTTGAGACAAATTCGATATTTGATAAATATTCTTATTCAGTTTTATAGAAGGGCAAACCAATTTTCGTGCCTTTAAACCTAATACTTATAACACCGGACAAGTTACATTTGGTATATCACCAACCTTACACGAAAAAAAACCAATGTTGGCTCTAAATATTTTGTTATTTGTTTTATGCAATAGTTGTGTTGCATTTGATGCCCCTATTAGGAACACTCGATACGGGAAAATCCGGGGACAAATAACATCACGTGTTCCAAGTATAGAGAAATAAAGGAATACGTAGGGGTTCCTTATGCTGCCCCTCCTATTGGAGCTCTTAGATTTAAGGTAAGTAATAGTTTGCTTTGCTTTATTTTGGCAATTGAAACCTTATTTTCCCCCGGAACACATGTAAATCCTGTGACCTTAAGAATTTGAATAAATTAAACGTTCAAGTATTTGAAGATGCTAGAATAAAAAAAAAGTATTGGACGCAATCAATCATATTATCATCCACTTATTTTGTCATACTTAATATCCTTCATGTGTGTTTTTATCTAAAGCATTTTTACCTTGACCTTAAGAATTTGAATAAATTAAACGTTCAAGTATTTGAAGATGCTAGAATAAAAAAAAAGTATTGGACGCAATCAATCATATTATCATCCACTTATTTTGTCATACTTAATATCCTTCATGTGTGTTTTTATCTAAAGCATTTTTACCTTGTCAGCAAGACCTATTGTTAAAGTGTGATGTAAAAAGCTACGACAGTCATGTGTAACGGGTTACAAGCATATATTTTTTTCAATCGACTTAGAGGGAAAATGGTTGACTCTTACATTACATGCATGTAATGTCAGTTCTGTTTCCGATATTTGAATATGTCCAAATTGAACCTACACAAACTGTGAGGCTGAAGGAAAGAAAAATCCTAGTAGAAGGAAAGAAAAATCCTAGTAGAAGGAAAGAAACAGAAAAGAAAGAAAGCGTGAAATCTAAAGGAAAATAAATATGGTCCACGGGAAAACTAATTTTGATTGCCACACCAATGGTTGGACGGAAGGAACAATTTAGCAATGGTAACGGCTATTAGTCAGCACACTCTGATGAAACTCTTCAGATGGGATTTTTTTTTCAATTGAGACAGCACAAACTCCGTTTTGAGGGGGTCATACCCTGCAGCCTGAGATACCGGGATAACCTCGGGGGCAATTCATAAATCTGTGATGTGTTTTGGTTAACACAGAAATATTATGTTGTTTTATAATCCGAAGAAACCAAAGAAATGGTCACCTAGAATGTTGGAAACGAAGTCTTTGCCTTCTGCTTGTATGAATTATAACCTACTTTTTACAGTTTCATAAACCATGATTTAATAACACCAATGAAGACTGTCTTTATATGAATATATTTGTTCCTAAGGCACGTATATATGCATAAATCAGCACTAGTAAGAATCTCTACAATTATTTTATCTAAAAGCCATTGTTATATTCAAATTTTTAAAAGTAGCGATGGTACTCCGTAACTATTTTCCTTTTTAAAAGTAACTTTGTTGAAAAACTAACAAGACAAAATCATGCACAAAATTAAAACTGCTTCTGCTTCTGAATTCAGGAATATTCCGAGCACTTTACACCGAAAAGTATTCATAAATGTTCCAAAGACAAGCCTGGACTATCAATATGAATACAGCATATGTCAAATATTAATACCTTATAAAGCTGGTCATGCTTTGCATTGGAAAATTACCATTCATTAGCACCAGAAGCTTCAAAATGATCTGAAACGGCCATGTTAAGACCAATCTATACTGACAATTTCTTAACTAGAAAACTGTTCAGGCTTGCATAGACTATGAGTCAGTGTTCAGTCAAAATACCTTACAGTCAATTCAGGATCGCTAAAATAACTATTATGTCTGGAAAATCGTCAAAAAGTTAAATCTTTAAAAGTTTTTCGTTTAAATATATCTGGTTTAAGTTGACCTCAAATGATACCGGATTTGACGCACTGAATAGGATATTTGTAGCTGGACGGGTGTGCTAAAGCATGCAGTAACAGCTTACCCGTTCGGAGGACCTTAGTTCACTCTCGACTTGCATTCGCGTTGTTTATTTGTGTTCGGTTGATTTTATGTTTTTTTTTGTGTTTCCCCATGCTGTTATTGTTCCTGACTGGTTTCGTTGTTGCCTTTTCGGACTTTTGACACTCAAATGCCCCATTGGTGCCTCCTCTTTGCTTTCTTAAGTTTTTTTTAATGTTACTAATATATGTTGATGGTAAAACTTTGCTCAACCGTTTAATGCAGAGTTATCAAAAACAATTCAAAACATTTTATGATGACCTACAGGTACACCAAGGCAAAAAGGAGCTTATCCCAGTGCTCTTCTTTGTTCACGGAGGTTCCAACCGACTCGGAATAGGAGTCATGTTTGACGGTGATATCCTGGCAGCGTACGGCCAAATAAGTGTCATAACTTTCAACTACAGGCTGCTTTCGTTTTTCGGTTTGTAATTTTATTTCCAAAATATTAACTTTTTTCATAAATTTCAAAGTCCCGATAATAATTTCAAATCCAAACACAGAGTAATTTATGGTTCAATTGGTCGACTGTCTTAGTTTGCCCTGAATTTTGCTTCACTTTTTGAAATTCAGTTACTTTTTCATTATTATTTTGTTTTCATATCAGCCTGATTGAATAATATCAAACGAAATATATAACATAAAAACTGTACCGAGTGTCTAAAATATCACATCATTTTATAAATACATTTAATTGGATTTAAAATATTAAATTTTATAATCCTTTATCGAAGGGGACAGAAAACCTCTGTTTTAGTACATTCGGGTTTAGGCACTAGGTTAACGCTTTGGTATTCAGATATCTCAGTTACATTCGAAAGCCTCGTTTTGGTATCAGCCCTTTTCTTGGAAGATAACAGACGAAAGGTCACGTCTTAAATTCTTAAGGATTTAATCTTTAATAAATTAACCCGTTTACTAAAAAACTTTATGCAGTGGCTCTCCCAACAAATGCCCAGTACTTCATTAGTTTTTTCTCAAATATTGCCCCGGAGAAATTGGTCTTTTGCAAATAACAGTAATTCAATCGAGGCATGTAGAGTTCCAATCAGTGTGGTTTGTAGGGTCATCTATTGTGAAGCACGCATTTGTAGAGGCTCGTTCGAGACCAGGTGGTGTTAACCTCAACTTGAGCAGATTGTACACGTCAATTTGGTGGCAAGGAAAGGGAGGCTTGTCTATTAGACAGATAAAAGGTTTTATAAGAACGCTAATGTGTTTTGAAGATAGTCCAAATTATATTATCATTCACGTTGGGGGGAATGACTTGGGTAAAGTAAGCTTAGGAGAATTAACCCGTTTACTAAAAAACTTTATGCAGTGGCTCTCCCAACAAATGCCCAGTACTTCATTAGTTTTTTCTCAAATATTGCCCCGGAGAAATTGGTCTTTTGCAAATAACAGTAATTCAATCGAGGCATGTAGAGTCCGTTTGAATAGTACAATGGGAAGCCATATGGTTAAAAGAGGTGGCTGCTACATAAAATATCCCGACATAAAACCCACACAAGCCATAATTTCTAGTGATGGCGTACATCTCACTACACTTGGGAATAATTTATTTTTGAATACAGTGCAAGGAGCCCTCGAACACTTTATTAGTTCTAACAGTGGCGGTCTCACATATCCAGACACGTTTTAAAGGCAATGAATGTTAAGTATTCAAGTTTAGGTTACACTCGAATACACGTGATTTATGATTTCGTATGTTAAATGTTTTAAATGGTTATTTGAAGAAATCTATTGATAGTTATTTGTAGATATTGGTTAACTGTTCATTAAGTATAATATTTCAGTTGTCACAGCTTGCCGCAGCTCCTACCGCTTTTTGGCGGTTGTTGGGTTAATCGATTACCTTCGTTCTCGATCAACCCAACATTTGGCCATTTCCGCTGCGCATTTTGTATCATTTAAGCATTTAGCCGCTGATTCTCCAGGGCTAATTTGCGATTTCACATATTATTTATATATATTAACTCATGGTATGCCATATTACGCATTCGGCTACCATATATATATTTCTTATATATTATGGACTATTATATATTTAGTGAGGCAATTTAGTCGCTGATTTCCAGGACTATTTGCTGTAATCCGACTTATTCAAAATTGGAATATTAATTTAATTGAAAGAGGACTTTTAGTTTCAAATATATTGTTTCCTTAGAACTTGAAGTTTAAATAGTAAATCATAAGAAAGAAGAATATATATATATTATCTATAATAATGTAACATATTTTAAATATTAAAGCTGTGACAACTTTTGCCAAATCACTTCGTCTTCTTTTCTGGCCCTCTGAAATAATTGGATTTAAAATATTAAATTTTATAATCCTTTATCGAAGTGGACAGAAAACCTCTGTTTTAGTACATTCGGGTTTAGGCACTAGGTTAACGCTTTGGTATTCAGATATCTCAGTTACATTTGAAAGCCTCGTTTTGGTATCAGCCCTTTTCTTGGAAGATAGCAGACGAAAGGTCACGTCTTAAATTCTTAAGGATTTAATCTTTAATACCCTCCCCTCCCAATGCCCTTTATTCTTGTGTTGTTTTAAAGAAAAGATACTGCCCTTTTTTGTTTGTGTATTTTCAGTAAGCTGGATTTATTAAATGCTGCAGTTGGATGTTGATATGTACCCTGGTATGAGGAGTCAAAGTTAACAGAACTTAGACGTTGAAGGATTTCAACTCATGGTTATTGCTTGGAAATCTATCGCCATCTTTGCCGATTAACTGTTTGGAGGATGCTTCCATTTATCCTTACCACCGAAGAATCTGGAATTGGGACTTGTGTCAATTGATATTGGAATTCACTTCATCGCAACATCATCACGACGGCCATGCCATTTCCGCTGCGCATTTTGTATCATTTAAGCATTTAGCCGCTGATTCTCCAGGGCTAATTTGCGATTTCACATATTATTTATATATATTAACTCATGGTATGCCATATTACGCATTCGGCTACCATATATATATTTCTTATATATTATGGACTATTATATATTTAGTGAGGCAATTTAGTCGCTGATTTCCAGGACTATTTGCTGTAATCCGACTTATTCAAAATTGGAATATTAATTTAATTGAAAGAGGACTTTTAGTTTCAAATATATTGTTTCCTTAGAACTTGAAGTTTAAATAGTAAATCATAAGAAAGAAGAATATATATATATTATCTATAATAATGTAACATATTTTAAATATTAAAGCTGTGACAACTTTTGCCAAATCACTTCGTCTCCTTTTCTGGCCCTCTGAGATAATTTTCGCGATGTGTCAAGTTTCGCATTAATATTATTGAACTTGCGTCAGGCGTAGCAAAATTTTAATGTCTGGAACTTTGTTGTGATTTATATTCATATTATTGAACTTAGAAATTAATATTCATGCATTTTTTCCTTTTCACAATATTCTTTTAAGTTGAGGTCTTACAGAACAATAGCATGTAGAACTACAAATTTAGAATTTATATATGTTTGGTCATGATCCTATCCAAGCTGTACAGTTGTGGAGAATTCCATGTAGATTCTGTCTTAATTTTTATTACTAAGTTGAAGTTGAAGGCTTGACTCCTGATTATAAAGGTACATACTTTTCTTACGAGCTAACGCAAGCATTTTTTTACAGCGTCCACGATATGCAAGTAACCGTTCTCCTTTTTACATTTACATCTAAAAGGTTTTAACTTATATTTGACCAACCATTTCAGATTTTACACTTGATATCCTCAATCAACTTGTTTGCACCAATAGTGAAAGGAGCGGACTATATTTCAAAATGGAATGAAGATACATATCTGCTAAGCTTTGAACACAGACCGGAAGAAAAAACTCCAGAATGGAGGTTTGCATATGATTAATTTATAACATTTGATTATAGAGATAAACTCGATCTCAAGATCTAAAAGTCCTATATTTTTATATACTGTCACAAGGAGGCCTAACCGTTTATCGAGGTATTTTGTCCGTTACGTGTTTCTACTATAGGTTAACATTACGGTTTTGTCCGTTATATGTTGCACGAGGCAGTCCGTTAAGTAGTTTTATGGGGAAAAAATCATTTATTTTTACGAAATTAACTCTGAGGCTAAAATATAGTAAATAAGTGAAAATTGTCATAGATGTGTCCAAATGGTTTTTATTCACGAAAAACTTCCCGCAAAAACCATTTTGATTTGATTTGACACTTCTTTGCAAAACGAAAAGGCGGAGACATACACTCTGTCAAAATGTGTCCTTATAATGACGAAAAATGCATTAAAATACGTTATTTTCGTCATTGAAACATTTTTTTGTAGTAAGTCTTGTGGTACTTGCACAATAAAAAACATAAGAGAAGGATTTTCTGGACCAAAATATTAATATTGGGATAAAAATGAAAAAATTGGTATTACTTTGAGAAACATGGTCCGTTAAGAGGCACGTGACACTTTTTAGGTCCGTTAATGATGCATGTCTCACATATTGAAAATGCAGGTCTGATGGAAATAAACCTTAATATAGCGAATCCCAATTATTAAAATTGGCAAAATCGATGATATCTTTGTCAGAAGATTGTAATGATTAATTTCCCAGTATTATTGTATTATTTTATAATATAATATAAATGCCTAGAATATTTACACGAGTTTGTGGCAAAAGAAATAAATCTGAACATAATTATTAATTTTATTTAAATGTATTTTATTTGGAAATACTTACATATATGATGCAAATAGAATAATATAGTGTTACATTTATTTATGAAAAAATTATAAAAAGCGACAGGAGAGATATTGAAAAAAATAGATAAAGGGTAAACCTTGCTAATTGGGAAATGTACATATTGAAATGCTTTAAATTACTGATCAATAAAACGTTTACCTCTTAATACAAAGTCTTGTTCCTTAATGAGCAGTTCATTATTTTGGTCAACAGATAGAGCATCTGAGCTATAAAGCATTAATTTCGACACAAATATTAACTAATGATACACAACAGTAGCAACGGACATATATATTTTAGTTTCGATAAATCCCCATGAATTTTGTCTTTTCTTCTGTATACTAGCGTTCAGTCCTTATAGTAAATAAATGATATGTCATATCCAAAACTATTTTAATCTTCTATCTATCTATGCTATTAAAAGGACATAATATTATGTCACAGGCACTTAACGGACCAACTTAACGGACAAAATAATATGACATCAGCCCTTAACGGACCATATTTTATTACTTTTCCCCTATTACAAAATTATTATATAACATAGAGCATTGAAAATTTAACAGAATGTTGATACATTATTGTACTTTCTATGGATATCATCCAAAACATATGTTTTGTTATATAAAAAGAGAAATTGATAAAAATGAGGTAAACATGTTTACATTTTCGACCTTAAAAATACTAAGGAGCCACACGCCTTTTCATTTTATGAAGTTTTATAGATCTATTTTTACACAAATGCAAATCGTATCGAACAGTCATTCATTTTCATTTTGACAGATGTAATTTTTATAAATCTAAAATGCGTGTTAATTATGATATTACAAATTAATTCCTGGCCTTCAGTGTTTTTTGTCGATTATACCTGGTTAACGGACTGTCACGGCGACTTTAACGGACCACAAAAACCGTGAAACACCTTTTAACGGACCATATTTCTCGATAAACGGTTAGGCCTCCTTATGTCAAAAGAAAGTAAACTAGGCTTAAACGAGTTCGAAATTGAAACCCAAAGATTATTCCTCTTACATGCATTGTATGGTCTCTGCTTGGTATTTTGCTATCTGTTCGATATTTTTATACTGTTTTTCTTTCACTCTAGTATATTTTACCTAATAAATTTAAACTTAAGCGTTTCTGGTGAGTCTATAAAGTATTATTTTAATAGATGAAACACGCTTAGGCTTAAGTATTAATAATTGGCGTGGATCTTTGCTTCAAAGCCTTTCGTTAACAATAAAACGTAAAGGTTTAAATGACAAAATACTAGACGTAGAAGAAATTAACGGATTGTTTTAACCTAACCCAATGGCAAGTGAGGTACGATTGTAAAATTGTCATTATTTTTTGTTGTACATTTTGTAATTGTATCATGTTAAATTATTTCACTTGTCATTTTTATTATACTCCGATTTGTAAGTGGGGGGGGGGGGTTGTCTGCCCGTCCGTCCGTCTGTCCGTCCGGTACAAACTTGTGACAGATATCTCGGATTTTACTTGAAGGATTGGTTTCAGCAGCTTTAGTACAATAAATTATTACTCTCATTTCCAGGTCAGTAAGTCATCTACTTCCTGTATTCCGAATGGTTGAGTTAGTGTATCCTTAGCACGACTTAGTGCATCCCCTTGTTTTTAGGATTTGAAAAAAAAATTCTCCGAAACTTTAACTCTGAATAAACGACGAAACCGGACACGCGACTTAGAACCAGACGAAGAAACCGACAACATGAAAAACGCACAAATTAACCGAATAGCAAATTAACATCAAAACAAGGAGGGTGAACTCTGATGCACCGGTAGTGTCAGCAGTTGACACAACCGTCGTGTTGATATTGGTCAATTCACATGTTATCTATCAAATGGGGATAAAGAAATCTATATGACAAACTTAGGTCTGTACTCATCTGGGAGTTGGAACAGATGATTAAACGTAGCTTTAAAAAAAGAATGGAAAATCGAGGTAAAAAATGACTGGTAGTCGATTGCAGTAAGACTTACTATGTCATAAATGAGTTTAAAAAAAACAAATATACAGATGACCAAATAATCGACATGCTTTATTTTCTAATCGAAAACATATTCGTTCAGTTTGGTGGAGGTGTTTTGCAGTAAACAATAAGGATTCCAATACGCAATAAATGTGCACATTTTCTTGCTGATTTGTTTCTTCATTCGCATGAAGCAAACTTCTTACAAACTCTTCTAGACATAAATGATCGTAGCCCTCTCTTTTAAACTCACGGTCCGTTATGATGTCGTTTCACTGAACACTTCTCGATTTTGGTGACTTTCTCAATCTCATTTACCCTCAGGGACTTGAGATAAGAACACAATGGATTCTAGAAAGTCTGCTCCCTCTTTAGATCTACATTTCGAAATTGACCCTGAAGGAAGACTTTCAACAAAGCTCTCTGACAAACGTGATGACTTCAACTTTCCAATCGTCAACATTTCCTTTTTTGTGTAGAAACATTCCGTCCGCTACTGCTTATGGAGTTTTCGTATCAGAGATGAGTCGTTACTCCAAAATGCGGGCGGAGCGTCAGGTTTTACACAGAACTTGCAAACACATGGTTATGTTGCTCCATGGTTGCTGTCTTCACTCAAGAGATTTTACGATAGACACCATGCACTCGTAGACAGATATGCCAAATGAGTGCAGATGTTGGTTTGTCGTAGAATTTGGTTTTGTTTCCCTTTACCGGATCTGACATACTGAATTGGAAATACGCAACACGACGGTGTGCTTTAGAAGGCAGGAACTTTAGTTCACTCTTGTTACGACTAGAGTTTGCGTTGTTGATTTCCGCTCGGTTGGTTTTGTGTTGTGCCTATTCGTGCTGTTCTTGTTCGTGTTTTTCGGCTTTGTCGTTGCCCTTTCGGACTTTTGATGCCTATTGTACAATTAATAGAGTAAAGACAACAATTTAGAAGTAACATAACAATTTTAAACATTTTTTGTCAGATGTGACGCTTTATTCAAGAAATCATGATAAGCCCAACAAGCTGCGGAAAAATAATCTGTTATGTAAATGTTTGAAATATGTTAACTCCATAGACTAAAGCGGATAGATGTAATTTTGAACAAAGGAATATTTGACGAGAAGAATGGTCGTTACACTTGTCGGAGAGCTAAGTTACAGAAATCCTTTAGTTTCTATATCAAGATCATGATGTAATTTGATTATGAAGCAGACACGAGCTAACGCAAGCATTTTTTTACAGCGTCCACGATATGCAAGTAACCGTTCTCCTTTTTACATTTACATCTAAAAGGTTTTAACTTATATTTGACCAACCATTTCAGATTTTACACTTGATATCCTCAATCAACTTGTTTGCACCAATAGTGAAAGGAGCGGACTATATTTCAAAATGGAATGAAGATACATATCTGCTAAGCTTTGAACACAGACCGGAAGAAAAAACTCCAGAATGGAGGTTTGCATATGATTAATTTATAACATTTGATTATAGAGATAAACTCGATCTCAAGATCTAAAAGTCCTATATTTTTATATACTGTCACAAGGAGGCCTAACCGTTTATCGAGGTATTTTGTCCGTTACGTGTTTCTACTATAGGTTAACATTACGGTTTTGTCCGTTATATGTTGCACGAGGCAGTCCGTTAAGTAGTTTTATGGGGAAAAAATCATTTATTTTTACGAAATTAACTCTGAGGCTAAAATATAGTAAATAAGTGAAAATTGTCATAGATGTGTCCAAATGGTTTTTATTCACGAAAAACTTCCCGCAAAAACCATTTTGATTTGATTTGACACTTCTTTGCAAAACGAAAAGGCGGAGACATACACTCTGTCAAAATGTGTCCTTATAATGACGAAAAATGCATTAAAATACGTTATTTTCGTCATTGAAACATTTTTTGTAGTAAGTCTTGTGGTACTTGCACAATAAAAAACATAAGAGAAGGATTTTCTGGACCAAAATATTAATATTGGGATAAAAATGAAAAAATTGGTATTACTTTGAGAAACATGGTCCGTTAAGAGGCACGTGACACTTTTTAGGTCCGTTAATGATGCATGTCTCACATATTGAAAATGCAGGTCTGATGGAAATAAACCTTAATATAGCGAATCCCAATTATTAAAATTGGCAAAATCGATGATATCTTTGTCAGAAGATTGTAATGATTAATTTCCCAGTATTATTGTATTATTTTTAATATAATATAAATGCCTAGAATATTTACACGAGTTTGTGGCAAAAGAAATAAATCTGAACATAATTATTAATTTTATTTAAATGTATTTTATTTGGAAATACTTACATATATGATGCAAATAGAATAATATAGTGTTACATTTATTTATGAAAAAATTATAAAAAGCGACAGGAGAGATATTGAAAAAAATAGATAAAGGGTAAACCTTGCTAATTGGGAAATGTACATATTGAAATGCTTTAAATTACTGATCAATAAAACGTTTACCTCTTAATACAAAGTCTTGTTCCTTAATGAGCAGTTCATTATTTTGGTCAACAGATAGAGCATCTGAGCTATAAAGCATTAATTTCGACACAAATATTAACTAATGATACACAACAGTAGCAACGGACATATATATTTTAGTTTCGATAAATCCCCATGAATTTTGTCTTTTCTTCTGTATACTAGCGTTCAGTCCTTATAGTAAATAAATGATATGTCATATCCAAAACTATTTTAATCTTCTATCTATCTATGCTATTAAAAGGACATAATATTATGTCACAGGCACTTAACGGACCAACTTAACGGACAAAATAATATGACATCAGCCCTTAACGGACCATATTTTATTACTTTTCCCCTATTACAAAATTATTATATAACATAGAGCATTGAAAATTTAACAGAATGTTGATACATTATTGTACTTTCTATGGATATCATCCAAAACATATGTTTTGTTATATAAAAAGAGAAATTGATAAAAATGAGGTAAACATGTTTACATTTTCGACCTTAAAAATACTAAGGAGCCACACGCCTTTTCATTTTATGAAGTTTTATAGATCTATTTTTACACAAATGCAAATCGTATCGAACAGTCATTCATTTTCATTTTGACAGATGTAATTTTTATAAATCTAAAATGCGTGTTAATTATGATATTACAAATTAATTCCTGGCCTTCAGTGTTTTTTGTCGATTATACCTGGTTAACGGACTGTCACGGCGACTTTAACGGACCACAAAAACCGTGAAACACCTTTTAACGGACCATATTTCTCGATAAACGGTTAGGCCTCCTTATGTCAAAAGAAAGTAAACTAGGCTTAAACGAGTTCGAAATTGAAACCCAAAGATTATTCCTCTTACATGCATTGTATGGTCTCTGCTTGGTATTTTGCTATCTGTTCGATATTTTTATACTGTTTTTCTTTCACTCTAGTATATTTTACCTAATAAATTTAAACTTAAGCGTTTCTGGTGAGTCTATAAAGTATTATTTTAATAGATGAAACACGCTTAGGCTTAAGTATTAATAATTGGCGTGGATCTTTGCTTCAAAGCCTTTCGTTAACAATAAAACGTAAAGGTTTAAATGACAAAATACTAGACGTAGAAGAAATTAACGGATTGTTTTAACCTAACCCAATGGCAAGTGAGGTACGATTGTAAAATTGTCATTATTTTTTGTTGTACATTTTGTAATTGTATCATGTTAAATTATTTCACTTGTCATTTTTATTATACTCCGATTTGTAAGTGGGGGGGGGTTGTCTGCCCGTCCGTCCGTCTGTCCGTCCGGTACAAACTTGTGACAGATATCTCGGATTTTACTTGAAGGATTGGTTTCAGCAGCTTTAGTACAATAAATTATTACTCTCATTTCCAGGTCAGTAAGTCATCTACTTCCTGTATTCCGAATGGTTGAGTTAGTGTATCCTTAGCACGACTTAGTGCATCCCCTTGTTTTTAGGATTTGAAAAAAAAATTCTCCGAAACTTTAACTCTGAATAAACGACGAAACCGGACACGCGACTTAGAACCAGACGAAGAAACCGACAACATGAAAAACGCACAAATTAACCGAATAGCAAATTAACATCAAAACAAGGAGGGTGAACTCTGATGCACCGGTAGTGTCAGCAGTTGACACAACCGTCGTGTTGATATTGGTCAATTCACATGTTATCTATCAAATGGGGATAAAGAAATCTATATGACAAACTTAGGTCTGTACTCATCTGGGAGTTGGAACAGATGATTAAACGTAGCTTTAAAAAAAGAATGGAAAATCGAGGTAAAAAATGACTGGTAGTCGATTGCAGTAAGACTTACTATGTCATAAATGAGTTTAAAAAAAACAAATATACAGATGACCAAATAATCGACATGCTTTATTTTCTAATCGAAAACATATTCGTTCAGTTTGGTGGAGGTGTTTTGCAGTAAACAATAAGGATTCCAATACGCAATAAATGTGCACATTTTCTTGCTGATTTGTTTCTTCATTCGCATGAAGCAAACTTCTTACAAACTCTTCTAGACATAAATGATCGTAGCCCTCTCTTTTAAACTCACGGTCCGTTATGATGTCGTTTCACTGAACACTTCTCGATTTTGGTGACTTTCTCAATCTCATTTACCCTCAGGGACTTGAGATAAGAACACAATGGATTCTAGAAAGTCTGCTCCCTCTTTAGATCTACATTTCGAAATTGACCCTGAAGGAAGACTTTCAACAAAGCTCTCTGACAAACGTGATGACTTCAACTTTCCAATCGTCAACATTTCCTTTTTTGTGTAGAAACATTCCGTCCGCTACTGCTTATGGAGTTTTCGTATCAGAGATGAGTCGTTACTCCAAAATGCGGGCGGAGCGTCAGGTTTTACACAGAACTTGCAAACACATGGTTATGTTGCTCCATGGTTGCTGTCTTCACTCAAGAGATTTTACGATAGACACCATGCACTCGTAGACAGATATGCCAAATGAGTGCAGATGTTGGTTTGTCGTAGAATTTGGTTTTGTTTCCCTTTACCGGATCTGACATACTGAATTGGAAATACGCAACACGACGGTGTGCTTTAGAAGGCAGGAACTTTAGTTCACTCTTGTTACGACTAGAGTTTGCGTTGTTGATTTCCGCTCGGTTGGTTTTGTGTTGTGCCTATTCGTGCTGTTCTTGTTCGTGTTTTTCGGCTTTGTCGTTGCCCTTTCGGACTTTTGATGCCTATTGTACAATTAATAGAGTAAAGACAACAATTTAGAAGTAACATAACAATTTTAAACATTTTTTGTCAGATGTGACGCTTTATTCAGGAAATCATGATAAGCCCAACAAGCTGCGGAAAAATAATCTGTTATGTAAATGTTTGAAATATGTTAACTCCATAGACTAAAGCGGATAGATGTAATTTTGAACAAAGGAATATTTGACGAGAAGAATGGTCGTTACACTTGTCGGAGAGCTAAGTTACAGAAATCCTTTAGTTTCTATATCAAGATCATGATGTAATTTGATTATGAAGCAGACACGAGCTAACGCAAGCATTTTTTTACAGCGTCCACGATATGCAAGTAACCGTTCTCCTTTTTACATTTACATCTAAAAGGTTTTAACTTATATTTGACCAACCATTTCAGATTTTACACTTGATATCCTCAATCAACTTGTTTGCACCAATAGTGAAAGGAGCGGACTATATTTCAAAATGGAATGAAGATACATATCTGCTAAGCTTTGAACACAGACCGGAAGAAAAAACTCCAGAATGGAGGTTTGCATATGATTAATTTATAACATTTGATTATAGAGATAAACTCGATCTCAAGATCTAAAAGTCCTATATTTTTATATACTGTCACAAGGAGGCCTAACCGTTTATCGAGGTATTTTGTCCGTTACGTGTTTCTACTATAGGTTAACATTACGGTTTTGTCCGTTATATGTTGCACGAGGCAGTCCGTTAAGTAGTTTTATGGGGAAAAAATCATTTATTTTTACGAAATTAACTCTGAGGCTAAAATATAGTAAATAAGTGAAAATTGTCATAGATGTGTCCAAATGGTTTTTATTCACGAAAAACTTCCCGCAAAAACCATTTTGATTTGATTTGACACTTCTTTGCAAAACGAAAAGGCGGAGACATACACTCTGTCAAAATGTGTCCTTATAATGACGAAAAATGCATTAAAATACGTTATTTTCGTCATTGAAACATTTTTTTGTAGTAAGTCTTGTGGTACTTGCACAATAAAAAACATAAGAGAAGGATTTTCTGGACCAAAATATTAATATTGGGATAAAAATGAAAAAAATTGGTATTACTTTGAGAAACATGGTCCGTTAAGAGGCACGTGACACTTTTTAGGTCCGTTAATGATGCATGTCTCACATATTGAAAATGCAGGTCTGATGGAAATAAACCTTAATATAGCGAATCCCAATTATTAAAATTGGCAAAATCGATGATATCTTTGTCAGAAGATTGTAATGATTAATTTCCCAGTATTATTGTATTATTTTTAATATAATATAAATGCCTAGAATATTTACACGAGTTTGTGGCAAAAGAAATAAATCTGAACATAATTATTAATTTTATTTAAATGTATTTTATTTGGAAATACTTACATATATGATGCAAATAGAATAATATAGTGTTACATTTATTTATGAAAAAATTATAAAAAGCGACAGGAGAGATATTGAAAAAAATAGATAAAGGGTAAACCTTGCTAATTGGGAAATGTACATATTGAAATGCTTTAAATTACTGATCAATAAAACGTTTACCTCTTAATACAAAGTCTTGTTCCTTAATGAGCAGTTCATTATTTTGGTCAACAGATAGAGCATCTGAGCTATAAAGCATTAATTTCGACACAAATATTAACTAATGATACACAACAGTAGCAACGGACATATATATTTTAGTTTCGATAAATCCCCATGAATTTTGTCTTTTCTTCTGTATACTAGCGTTCAGTCCTTATAGTAAATAAATGATATGTCATATCCAAAACTATTTTAATCTTCTATCTATCTATGCTATTAAAAGGACATAATATTATGTCACAGACACTTAACGGACCAACTTAACGGACAAAATAATATGACATCAGCCCTTAACGGACCATATTTTATTACTTTTCCCCTATTACAAAATTATTATATAACATAGAGCATTGAAAATTTAACAGAATGTTGATACATTATTGTACTTTCTATGGATATCATCCAAAACATATGTTTTGTTATATAAAAAGAGAAATTGATAAAAATGAGGTAAACATGTTTACATTTTCGGCCTTAAAAATACTAAGGAGCCACACGCCTTTTCATTTTATTAAGTTTTATAGAACTATTTTTACACAAATGCAAATCGTATCGAACAGTCATTCATTTTCATTTTGACAGATGTAATTTTTATAAATCTAAAATGCGTGTTAATTATGATATTACAAATTAATTCCTGGCCTTCAGTGTTTTTTGTCGATTATACCTGGTTAACGGACTGTCACGGCGACTTTAACGGACCACAAAAACCGTGAAACACCTTTTAACGGACCATATTTCTCGATAAACGGTTAGGCCTCCTTATGTCAAAAGAAAGTAAACTAGGCTTAAACGAGTTCGAAATTGAAACCCAAAGATTATTCCTCTTACATGCATTGTATGGTCTCTGCTTGGTATTTTGCTATCTGTTCGATATTTTTATACTGTTTTTCTTTCACTCTAGTATATTTTACCTAATAAATTTAAACTTAAGCGTTTCTGGTGAGTCTATAAAGTATTATTTTAATAGATGAAACACGTTTAGGCTTAAGTATTAATAATTGGCGTGGATCTTTGCTTCAAAGCCTTTCGTTAACAATAAAACGTAAAGGTTTAAATGACAAAATACTAGACGTAGAAGAAATTAACGGATTGTTTTAACCTAACCCAATGGCAAGTGAGGTACGATTGTAAAATTGTCATTATTTTTTGTTGTACATTTTGTAATTGTATCATGTTAAATTATTTCACTTGTCATTTTTATTATACTCCGATTTGTAAGTGGGGGGGGGTTGTCTGCCCGTCCGTCCGTCTGTCCGTCCGGTACAAACTTGTGACAGATATCTCGGATTTTACTTGAAGGATTGGTTTCAGCAGCTTTAGTACAATAAATTATTACTCTCATTTCCAGGTCAGTAAGTCATCTACTTCCTGTATTCCGAAAGGTTGAGTTAGTGTATCCTAAGCACGACTTAGTGCATCCCCTTGTTTTTAGGATTTGAAAAAAAAATTCTCCGAAACTTTAACTCTGAATAAACGACGAAACCGGACACGCGACTTAGAACCAGACGAAGAAACCGACAACATGAAAAACGCACAAATTAACCGAATAGCAAATTAACATCAAAACAAGGAGGGTGAACTCTGATGCACCGGTAGTGTCAGCAGTTGACACAACCGTCGTGTTGATATTGGTCAATTCACATGTTATCTATCAAATGGGGATAAAGAAATCTATATGACAAACTTAGGTCTGTACTCATCTGGGAGTTGGGACAGATGATTAAACGTAGCTTTAAAAAAAGAATGGAAAATCGAGGTAAAAAATGACTGGTAGTCGATTGCAGTAAGACTTACTATGTCATAAATGAGTTTAAAAAAAACAAATATACAGATGACCAAATAATCGACATGCTTTATTTTCTAATCGAAAACATATTCGTTCAGTTTGGTGGAGGTGTTTTGCAGTAAACAATAAGGATTCCAATACGCAATAAATGTGCACATTTTCTTGCTGATTTGTTTCTTCATTCGCATGAAGCAAACTTCTTACAAACTCTTCTAGACATAAATGATCGTAGCCCTCTCTTTTAAACTCACGGTCCGTTATGATGTCGTTTCACTGAACACTTCTCGATTTTGGTGACTTTCTCAATCTCATTTACCCTCAGGGACTTGAGATAAGAACACAATGGGTTCTAGAAAGTCTGCTCCCTCTTTAGATCTACATTTCGAAATTGACCCTGAAGGAAGACTTTCAACAAAGCTCTCTGACAAACGTGATGACTTCAACTTTCCAATCGTCAACATTTCCTTTTTTGTGTAGAAACATTCCGTCCGCTACTGCTTATGGAGTTTTCGTATCAGAGATGAGTCGTTACTCCAAAATGCGGGCGGAGCGTCAGGTTTTACACAGAACTTGCAAACACATGGTTATGTTGCTCCATGGTTGCTGTCTTCACTCAAGAGATTTTACGATAGACACCATGCACTCGTAGACAGATATGACAAATGAGTGCAGATGTTGGTTTGTCGTAGAATTTGGTTTTGTTTCCCTTTACCGGATCTGACATACTGAATTGGAAATACGCAACACGACGGTGTGCTTTAGAAGGCAGGAACTTTAGTTCACTCTTGTTACGACTAGAGTTTGCGTTGTTGATTTCCGCTCGGTTGGTTTTGTGTTGTGCCTATTCGTGCTGTTCTTGTTCGTGTTTTTCGGCTTTGTCGTTGCCCTTTCGGACTTTTGATGCCTATTGTACAATTAATAGAGTAAAGACAACAATTTAGAAGTAACATAACAATTTTAAACATTTTTTGTCAGATGTGACGCTTTATTCAGGAAATCATGATAAGCCCAACAAGCTGCGGAAAAATAATCTGTTATGTAAATGTTTGAAATATGTTAACTCCATAGACTAAAGCGGATAGATGTAATTTTGAACAAAGGAATATTTGACGAGAAGAATGGTCGTTACACTTGTCGGAGAGCTAAGTTACAGAAATCCTTTAGTTTCTATATCAAGATCATGATGTAATTTAATTATGAAGCAGACACTAAATCCCTTAGTGCCTTTTGATCGCAAGTTCTAAAATCTCCGGATATTTTCTTGAAAAGAATTCGAACAGTCGTGTTTTTAACAGTATTTGCAAGTCAAGAAGACTAGAAACAGGTGAGAAAGATGAAAAGAAAACAATGAATAAAGAATAGACGTTAAAAGCCACAGCCTCGTGTCGGGAGTGGTTAAATGTGACTGTATACAATGCACTTGTCACGATAACTGCAAGTGCTACCGATTTTGTGGAAGACATTACTAGAAATTAGAAACTATAATAATGTTCCATGCAGTAAAATTAAGTTTCGCCCAGTGCGTATTTCGTCTAGTCAAGACTCATCAGAGGCGCTCTACTTAAAAAAATTTAAAATGACAAACACTTTATCAATAACCAAATTAATATATCTCGTTGTTAGAAATTCAATAATCATTTCGAGTTGAAGAAGATTACTTTACAAAACTGAAAAATCATTTGCTTTTTTGATACTTTTAATGAAATCAATTTTCAAACATGTTTTGACTTTCTAGACAATTGTTCCGACAGAAATTTTAACAAAAATATTAACAAACAGAGACCAGAGGTTCATATAGAGAGATATTAACACTCTTTCTGTTTGCATTGGAATCTGTCATAAGAGAACATATATTTGTTGAAAAACTCTATAATGGGATATTTATAATGCTTTTCCTCAGTTATAACGGTTTTGCCTTTAGTTACGTCCAGCTTATTATATGTTCTATTCATACGGTTGTATTTATTCATGGTCTCTCCTTCAGAAGCAAGTCTTCTGCAATGAACAAAAAAAGATATGACTGGGTTATCGAACTGGTTTTAAAATGAACAGGCCTATCAAGTATAGCAGAGAACTGACAATCAACACGGTCCTGGTTTTGTACAGTAATTTAAGATGAAATTATTTTAAAATAAAACTACAGAACTTTTCACTTCCCTCTTTACTTATACTAGCTAATGTTCATGTTTAATTATGCTGGACAGGTCTAATTCTGCCAATTTGAAACTACAACAATTTCCATTCGTTAATAGTGTGTAGATATTACTAAAATTACTATAACTTCCATTCGTTAATAGTATGTAGATACATGTAATACTTATTATGAATCTGCAAAATTACAATAACTTCCATTCGTTAATAGTGTGTAGATAATACTAAAATTACTATATCTTCCATTCGTTAACTTTGTGTAGATATACATGTAATACTTATTATGAATCTGCCAAATTACTATAACTTCCATTCGTTAATAGTGTGTAGATTATGAATCTGCCAAATTACTATAATTTCCATTCGTTAATAGTGTGTAGATAATACTAATTATGAATCTGCCAAATTACTATAACTTCCATTCGTTAATAGTGTGTAGATAATACTTATAATGAACGCATACTTACCCTGTTTTTACAAAATCACTGAACCATCCCATTGTCTTAATTGATACATCTACATCTTGACTTGTATATGGAAAACCATGATGACCAACGAGTGGTACGCCAAATATATAAAACAAGTCCCAACCGTGTTGCGTACCTAGTCATGATTAATGGTCAATTAAATGAACAGTATATAGTGTTTTAACAGAGGTATATTTCTAGACTATAGTTCTTGTATTCGTTTGGTTATTCAGAGTTTATAATGTATTAAAAGATTTATAAAGCAAGTAAGAAGCAGAGCAGTTATCCTATAGTGCAGTCGAATGTCAAAAGTTCGAAAGAGCAAAAACAAAACCTATATACACGAACAAGAACAGCACTAAGAACTAGAAAACACAAAAATACAAAGTACCGTGAAGTGAAATAGTTTCCTGACTAAAACGTTAATAATTATATTGCATATACTTTAAAAAAAAATCCTATTCTAAACGTCACATTTATTTGACAATTTTAGAGATTTAAACAACATTTCAAATTATTTTGACGTTGGTTATCCAGGTTTGCCAGATGAATTGTTTATCTCCCCGAAAAAAATAGTTTTGAAGAATTAACTACTCATTCAGAGCTTCACAAAAGAAAATGTACGATAAAGCCATTTATTATACTTCATAAGATTTTTTCCTTACAAATTTTAATTAAACAATTCAATCTATTACTCAATTTTATTGACCGGGCTATTCATGGGTCAATTATTTCGGGGTTATTCATTTAAATCCTACCTAAAAGACCGAGAAAAATAAGCTCCGCCCAACCTTGTGAATAAAATAGAGTAATATCATATAACTTATTTTAAAAACAAAACCCAGCGGGTGATAATTTTTTATCTATCACCCTCGCGGGTGATATTGTTTTATCTATCACCCTCTCGTGCGCCGAGCTCGTGCATAGCCTCAATTTGACATTCTTAATCAGTTGTAAAATTGATAGTAATTAGATTCAACACTATTTCGTGCAAAGTGTTTTTTTTAACTAACACTCATTTATGCTTTACAAACAGACAAACGCCTTAACAAATAAAAAGGTGTTGTCTAAAGTTATTCCAAAGGGCAACATTTTATTTCAGTTTAACCCGGGAAAACAAATAAAAAGATTTATAAATCCGTGCATAAAAGTACTTAAATGATTCAGTATAATAAATTAAATAACATATATCTAAGAGGGTGATAGAGTAGATTGCTACCCTTCGAAAAGACATTGTCAACCTCGGCTGCGCCTCCTTTTCTCATGGTATCAATCTACTCTATCAACTTCTCAGCTATATGTTATTTATATAGTGTAGCCTCATACATGTGAGACTTGAAAGTAGAAAAACGAATCTAGAGAAAGAAGTTAAATTGTTGTAATTTCGTGAGTCAAATGAATGAAACATCTTGTACAACTAATTCATACACAACAGTAAGTATATATTGTTTTACTTATTGAAAATAACAACAACAACAAAAAACAAAAACAAACAAACAAACAAAAAAAAACCCAAAACACTGGTAAAAATCTTCTCTTCTTGTCGTGCAAAATAATACTTTTCAAAACATCCAAAAAGTTATATTTTCTGAAGTTACCTAAGTTATCGGAAAATAACTTTTTGAATAGTTTGCCTTACGTTTTACTTTAAAGCAAATGTTTAATTTTTGAACATGTTATTCTAGCCCTAGTAAGCTTTGTATTGTACAAAAAACTGAAGCTATATTTAGATTAAAATCGAATCCGACGTTATGGAACCCCACTCTGATGCTGTATACCTAATATCAATTGGTTGTGATAAATAGTTGCTGAGAAAAATGTTACGAACATTTTTTAAGATGCACGCTTTATGACTCGCTTCATATACCTATCCATTCTGGGGTTATCTCTTCTGGCCTGTATTCAAAACTTAGTAAATAAATGTTTTCATTCCATTTTGAAATATAGTCTGCTAGCTTCACTATTGGTGTAAACATTTCAAGTCCGGCGAACAAATGTAAAGACTGAAAATAATTGAAGCGCTAAAGCATTAAAAGACAGAGCTAGGTACTTGAATACGTACTTAAAAATAATTCTGTTGAAATACCCCTTTATAACCCTGCAGTTCAGCAAAAAAAAAAACCATCAGGGACAGCGTTACATATTTGACTATATATAAATTTTACGATATTTATTCAAAAATCAGGTCAAGGACTCAGTTGGTTAACTGTTGGGTAGTGCAATCTAACCATTAACACAAATTCCAAAGAGTGCTTTAATCCTCTTTTTAATGACCAATAATAAATAGAAGAGTTAAAAGGTATTTCTAGAAAACAAAATGAAATTGATATCATTATGAGAACATCCTTTTCAAATGTTATATTCTTTGATTTTCTTAAGATCAGATCGTTTTTACAGAAACTTCATCAAGCTATGCAGCTCTATTCACACACACACACAAAAAAGTGTAAAATTGTATCGTAGGTAAAAAGTTTTCAGCCAATAAAAAATATAATTTAAATTTACACTTAAGATTTCTTTTACACTTAAAAATTTTTTAACACTTGAGATTTCTTTGTGAATCTGTCTACTGCCTTTTTACTGTAAGGTTTAATCAAGTATTGAAATCCCATTGGATTTAATGCATAACCATTTTTTTTGTAAAATAAATTAACAGAAATATCATCTATGCAATTGCCAAATCTTTAATATTTCAGTCGATAAAGTGTCATTGTTTGTAAACATTGTAATTGTGCAGTAAATTTCAGAAATACCCACACCTCAATTAACACATTGGCAAACAATTAAAGTGTACCTTTAATTAAACTTTTTTATATACTAAATTAAAGATTCTATGAAAAACAAAGATCTTTTTGTCTAGAAGAAATTGTCAGAAGTCTGCTTCATATGAATGTAGAAACAAATCAGCAAGGAAAGGTGCACAATTAGTGCCCATTGGAACCAATTGTTTGCTGAAAAACACGTCAACCAAACTGAACAAATATGTTGTCGATACACTGTAAGAAAATTGAGGATGTCGACTATTTGGTCTCCTGTAGATTTGTTTATTTTCTTTGGCTCATTGATGACAAGTAAGTCTTACTGTAATCGACTACCAAATATTTGTACCTGCGTTTCCATTCTTTTTGAAAAAGCTGCGCCTAATCGGCTGTGCCAATCGTGATTTGAGTTGTTCATGCAGAATAGAAGTGTAAAGAGGGAAGAAATCGAAATTTTTGATGCTGTTGCAAGATAAAATTGCTTTCGTGTTAAGAATCTCCAATAGTTTTTCGAATTCTTCAAGATCCACATTTGATCGACACCAATTCTAGAATAACAACAATCGTAATATTTCTTGAGTCCGGATTTTATTGCCGTTAATCTCCATTCAAATGTTTTGGTTACATAACACTGTTTTTTATTTTTCAAATAGGAAAATAGATGTTGACATGTGCAGCAATTGATGACATGATATTTTGACGTCGTCCGATTAAATTAGACCTCCTTTGATTCTACATTTGTTAGATGTTATTTTACCTCAGGATATCTTGTTATGTTTTCCATCAACCACTTTTTGCTTGTATTTCTTACGTCATCTAAAGAGAGAAAGGAAAAGGTGTGGTTAGGTCCACTGTCAGACTGAAAATTAGAACTTTGGATTTACTTTTTAGCTCACCTGGACCAAAGGTCCATGTGAGCTTATACCATCACTTGGCGTCCGTCGTCGTCGTCGTCTGTTAACAATTTTTCAAACATTAACTTGTCCGACACCATAAGTCCAATTGCAACAAAACTTGGTACAGTTGTTAAGTAGCATTATGTGTTCAAAAGCCTCGTTCCGATTTTCGATTTGTAAAACAACATGGCTGCCATGGCTAAAAATAGAACATAGGGGTCAAATTACAGTTTTTTGCAAATAACTTAAAAACGGTTACTGATATCAAAATGCTGGCAAAGATGGGAGTGATCAGCACGCCAAGATCTACCAGCCATGAAATTTTCAAAAAAATCCAATATCCCATGTAGGAGTTATTGTCCTTTTTCCGAATTTTTTGCAAAATTTGCACATGTTAAGCTCATTATCTTGAGAACTATTAAAGTTATTGAAGAAATTTAAATTATATATTGTTCAGCACATCAAGATCTACAAAAAATATAAGGGTCAATGCTGTAGGACCGTTCTTTTTATGAGTTATTTCCCTTAGAACATCAAAATTGACCATTTTTACAGCATTTCATCATTACAATAAAATTGTAAACTTGTCTTACACCAAACATCCAATTACATTCAAACTTAGTACAGTTGTTTATTAACATGAGTGCTACAAAACTATCGTTTGAATTTTTGATTCTTAAAAAAATATGGCCGCCATGGCTAAAAATAGAACATAGGGGTAAACTCTAGTTTTTGCAAATAACTCAAAAAAGGTTACAGATATCCAAATTGTGATGGAAGCAAAAGTGATCAGCACATCAAGATCTACCAGCCCTGCAGTTCTCAAGAAAATCCAATTACCTATGTAGGAGTGATTGCCCTTTTTTCATTTTTTTTTAAAACTTTGCACTGTTTACGCTCAATATCTTAAAAACTTATAAAGTTATTTAAAAAAATTAAATTGCATTTTGTTTAGCACATCAAGATCATCAAAACTTGTAGACGGTCAATTCTGTAGTACTGTTCCTTTTAGGAGTTTTTTCCTTAGAACGTCAATATTGAACCATTTTCATATATGTTCAATTGAAAGTTAACACAATATGTTCTTTCAAATTGGCAGTGTTGCAAAACATCTATAGCATATATTATGCAGCATTCGGTTAAACCTTTTACTTTATGACTCTTTCAATGTCAACAGGCTTATAATTTAGGCATTTAAGTCAGATGAGCGATTCAGGCTCCTGGGAGCCTCTTGTTCTTAAAACAGTGGGCCAAAATGGCCCTTATTGGACATTGTCCACTGATAGTGTTATTTGAAATCATTGAGGTTTATTTTTATAACTATGCACATTATCTTATTGTTGTTGTTGTTAAACTAAGTATTCAATATCTATTTTTTCTACACTAATGAAGTATAACTACATTGTAGATGTGAATGTGTATCAAAGCTTAAGATACAAAGTTCGATTACTCAAAACTAATTACTTAGATTATTAAAATCAAAGCGCTAAAGCGTTTAAAGGCAGAGCTAAATCTAAGCACTAAAAATAAAGAACGATCTGTGTTTCATAAACTTGAGACATAGCACATCAGTTTTGTTTGTTTCCTCCGCACACTTACACATTTGTAAAGAAATCTGTAATTAAGCTCCGCCCACTTGATGAAAGGTCAAAGGTCAAAAATGCTTAAGTAAACGTCAACGATTATTGATACACGATATGTAGTGCACATTTATTATTTTATATCGCATTTATGTTGGGGGTATAAATATGTACCTCCTTTTTTAGACAATACTTATAACATTTAAAATACAATACAAGAATAATGTTCTGTAATAGATCCTCTGGTAGCAATATTGACTGACCAATTTACTCTGTCTAGACGGAAAAAAAACGCGAAAATCAGATAGCTTTATGACGCTATAAGGCTCTGCCTAAAAACCATTCCATCAATCATCCTCTACGTATTCTGATTCTTTGAAGACATAGAAACTATCAATTTCGCAATTTTTTACATTGAATAAAAAGTACATATATTAAAAATATACTATCTAAAACTTGCCTTTACCAAGTTGAACATAAAAAGTCAATGTTTTGCAGTTTTCTATAAAATAATCTTATTTTAATTATTCGCGTTGATTAAGTATTGTCCAGCATAAATATTTACTTTTTGTAAACAGGGTGCTGTTAAACTGAGAAGCGAAATGTAACCAAACGAGACGAAGAGAAAATGAAATCGGTAAATTAAGAAAAACGACTGGTGTCGGCTAAAATCGTTTTAGTTTTCTTTTTTTTACCAGTTGTGCTCGATTTCGTTTCCTTTTTTTTTACAGATTTCGGCTGCTTATTTTACTGTTTACGTTTCCTTCTGTACTGATATCGTTTTTGTTCCGCTCCGTTTTGTTTGGTTACTTTTCGTTTCTCAGTTTACCGTTACCCGCAAGTGTTTACATTCTATAATTAGTTTGTCCTCTTTTTGATACTGCGTTTTTTTCTTCAGTTTCCGTCGAAAAGAATACTTTCTGGGCATAATATAAGGTCAAATAAAGTATAATAGAACCTAGATATGGACACATCTTTTTTGTATCCATGGCCACATATTAGATTTGTTGAAGAAAGCACAGGTTTGTCGGTACATTTTTTGCGCTCAACTTGTATTTTGAATAAGAACAGAATATTCCTATTGTACCTCTCAACTGACATGCCGGTGAACACTTTTGGCTCAACTATAATTATATGTCCCATGGTTTTTGTGGCCTCGTGCAAATGTTAGTGATATTTATCTTAAATCGGCTTAGCTCAAAAACGGGAAAAACGAAGAGCTTAAAAATAATGGACTTTTTCATAAAAAATTAATAAACATAGATGAGACATTAATATATCTAGGTCCTGCTACGGTTTATTTTTTAATTAAGTATGCAGTCTTTGCTGTACACATACTAAAAAATCGATCTTAATTTTAGCCATTTTGAGGTAAACGTACACATGCACCTTTATTCAGAATCGACCATTTTGCGAAAAGGTATGTTATAATAATCAGGAAATGCTAACTCTCCCCGAACAAACCAGTTCACTCTCGTTACGACTTGAGTTCGCTTTGTTGGATTTTGTTTGTGTTTCTTTTTGTTTTTCTTGGTCGAGTTAACATGTTTTGTCCTTGTCCTTTCGGACTTTTGACATTGGAATGCCTAATTGGTATCTCTGCTTCTTCCAACTAGAACAAGATCGGGACACTACATAGTTACCTGCTAATTGTTCTTCTTTCTCTGGGAATAGGTGTATCATAGCATCAATGAAAAAATTGACATCATGGCTTTCATACACTTCTTCAATATCTGTTGTGAAAATAAGTTACAACTCATCTTAACATATTGTAACATTATCTGCTAGAGAAAACCAAAGGCCTAATATTACTAAATAAGAAATATTTTTGTTCATAAGTAATAACAAAAAAAAACCTGCCCCATAGCTCACAAATAAATACCCCACACCCTCTAAAATCAAATTTAATATAAGAGGTGCACATCAAAATTATATAAGAAAGATTCCCTAAAAATATAGAGAAAACCCACCAAGACGTATATGTTGCCGAAATAACAACTGTAGCGAAGAACAAATGGAACTAATCACCGCTTCATGCCTTCCGCTAAAGCAGGTGTATAAAAAGTATTTAATAAGTCCGGAATTATTTTTAGTTATTTTTTTTTTACTTTTTATTAAGCCATGACATTTTCTTCTCAACGGTATCGTAGTTTTGTATTGTTCCTTCGGAATATTTCTACTCTCACTAGGTTTCCAGGGTCATTTTATTCCACCTAAAACATTTCCAACTTAGTGAGTCATCATCGGAAGTTAAAAGTCGATCAAGTTTATTCCCCTGAACCACTCGTAATATATAACATTTCGGCGACCGAGAAGCATAAAGGACACATTGGTCAATGCTGCGGTATCTACGCCCTCAGTAGCGGTCGGCCAATGCAAATTTTGTGGAGACAAATAGTGCATTGTTGCTGACAGCTGCAATCCACAAACGAGTTCCAAAGCAAATTGACATAAAAGAGTTTCAGGATATTCTGTTATGTCTAGCAAAAGACATCGAATTTAATATACTACATGACCTATCATGTTTGTGGGTTGCAATACATAGGTCAAAGTGCATGCAATCATTTCATTGAAACTGCATTGCTTATTACACGTACTTCGTATTCTGGCTCGGGATATCTATAACATTTACAGAAGAAAACACCTACAATTGTAATCAGGAACAGTGCCTTCGTCTTCGGTTACAAGAACAAAGACAGAATCTACATGAAATTCACCACAACTGTACAGCTTTTCTGGACTTTCTGCTAAGTAGGACCCATCTACTACAACTTGGAGAGGATCCTGTCAAAAAATAAAGTTCTAGTTACTCAACACGATTGTCTGAAAAAAGAGAACATTTAGAGGTTTGAACAAAGAAATAAAGCTTCTACAACTCAAAATAATTGATATACGCATTTCTAACATCAAAAGAAATAAATCTGATGATTCTAATGACGAGCCTTGCCGAGCAATTAATATATCAAATGTATTTCTCGAGATAATAAAATTTCAATTATCATAAAGTATTTAGTTGAGGAAGGTTTTTCTCTAGTGTGTGCTGGTAAAAAATGCAAAAGGTTAATCACCAAATGCACACACTTGGTCGCTCTGTGGGCTGATCACTTACCTGATGTCAGAATCCCAGAACATGTAGGCTTTGCTGCGAGCCTACTCGCCTACTGGGGTTCCGTACGGGATCGGGTTGAGCAGCGTTGATGAATTTAGTTAATTTATTGGCTTGAAGTTTGTTGTAGTTTTGATTTCATTCAATGAAAAATAAGATATTGTTAACACAGTTGTACACCTATAAAGGGCCATAACACTTTAAATGCGACAACTGACAATTTTTAATCAGCTACGACAATTTGATTTCTTTCCGTTTTACTTTATTACGCTGTACGCTTTTAAATGTGATTTTACCAAATGTTTGAATTTAAGTCACTTAAAAAAAAATATATATATATATTGTAAAAAAATCAAAAGATGTGCCTGCAGCAGAGCCTAGCTTGTAACCAGCGACAATGAGTCCTGTGATTCGGATGTCAGACTACAGCAACCAAGGTGTATACATGTACATGTACCCTAATTGGCTGAATATGGTGGCACTGCATGCTGAACGAAGTTGTCAGGTCATAAAAAGGAAAACTTTACCGCAGACGGTGGAGGATAGTGCCACGGTGCATGCATGGACAAGATTTTTTTGTTTGACCGGCAATTGATGCACTACATTTTTTCCCGAATTATAACTATTTCCCTGCCTTTCGAGGGGTCTTTTCAATATTTACTTTTCCTTTGCTTCCCATCCACTCTAATATTTTTCACCAATATATCACCATGTTCATACACCCGCATGTTCCAAATATAGTCACATGTTTTCAAGAAATGAAAAAGAAAAAAGTCTTGAAAAAGTGAACAAATATGAAACTGTTATGTGTAATAAAATGAGTCTTTATAATAATTACTTAAATATTATTTCGATATGTAGTTAATTACTAATCATTCAGACAAACAGGCGGAAACTAATAAGAACAAGACGCATCCAGGAGCCTTTACCGCAAACCTGACTTCATTTTATATGTGCATGTCCTAAGCCAGGAATCTTTGACAAAGCTTTGTTTGTACTTTTCCTTTTGGTGTTTCCTGTTCCTCTTATAAGAAGGGGTCTACCTTTGATTATTTCAGGACTGAATTTGAATTATATGTATTCTATATAGACCTTCGGCCGATTACAGAACAGCCAACAGCGCCCATTGGTCTCGTTGAAGGCTGCTGGTGGTTTTCAATTATGGTTTTTCTAATTATAAATTACCAATTATTATGTGTACTGTGTAGCTTACTTTACTTTCTATTCAATTACTAATTTGCCTTTTTAGGGCGTTTTCAAGGAAAGCCGCTTCAAAGGGACCAGAACACAGCTTTTATCGAAAAAAGCTTTTATAGATGAACATTTAGACGAACATTTAAGCCAGAAAACTCCGAGTCCTTCGATGCATTGGAAACTTCCGTACAGCTTTAAACGTTCAAGATGGTTTTCTCTATAGCTGTAATACTTACCTTATTTATATGTCAAAAATGCAAAAATGATGTTTGGTCGACAGTATCCATTTCCACAGTCTTTGTAGAGGACATGCCTTACATAAAGTGCTCACTCAAAGCTTTAAAGCTAACCTTTTTGTGGAACAGGAGGAGATTTTTTTAACAAAAAATGATAACCACGAACGCCAAGTAATGACAATAGCTTACATGACACTTCAAAACATGTGATTTAAAAGATAACAAAAATTAAAGACCACGAACGCCAAGTAATGGCAATAGCATATATGACACTTCAAAACAGGTGATCTAAAAATTAACAATAGTTGTCCTTACTATATATGTTGAACGAGATAGTGTAAAATAAAAAGTTTCTATATCCGAGGATCCGTTAATATATCTATCCAATTCCGTCCTTTGGTCCTTAGTTAGCAAACTACTTCCTGTTTCACATTCATCTGGTGTAACTAGAGTTCTAGTAGTTTCTACACAGCTGCTTAGGCACCAGTTTGCAAGAGGGGACCCACTATGTATCACCGCTCGTTGGAAAAGACCTAAGGAAAAAAAACTTTTTATATATATTGATAAAATGTTAGAAAGATACATTATTCCGTCGAAAATATTATTTATAAAGTGTTTAAGTTAGGAATTTACTGCAAAATTGTGCTTAATATAACTTAATATTGCTGGCGTAAAATAACCGAACATTAAGCATTTTAAGTGAAATTCTTAAAGCAGCTTTCACTTTGCCGTTAATTTATCTAAAAAGAAAATCAAAATTCCAAACCTTTGGTTGTATCAGATATCAAATGAAACCCAACATCAGCAGCACCTGCACTATGACCGTGGATAGTAACTCTCGTTCTGTCTCCATTAAAGAAGTGTATGTTTTCTTGAACCCATTCCATTGCCATGACCTGGTCTTTTAATCCATTGTTGCCATATATTCCCTCTGATGGATTGGCATAAAACCCTGTTCAAATCATATTGAATGAAATTAAATCAAAAAATCTTTGGAACACATATAGGCTCAATTAAATCTCCCTCTCCTATTCGAGTGGTATTTGTCCCACCACCATATTTTTCATCTTCATTTGTTCAATTCATTTTATCACCTTTTCATATAGTGTTCCTCGGGCGTAAGCATCAACCCGCTTATTTCGTGATGCGTTTTACGATAAGTTTAAACAATCTACATAAAATCATCGGCAAGTGAAGTCATGGAGGTGTCAGATAAGTCTGAAGACCAGGTAAAGATTAGTAATTAAACCCAGGGATCTCTCACCCAACAGCAATTGTTATAGACAAAGGAGTTACAAAGTTTATCATGGCGAATACCTATGATGTGCATAATTTTGTAATACATGGTTATCTCTTTTCATCAGCATTTGATTCAAACTAATAGGAAAATAAAAATCAAAGTGTCACCAAGAAGTACTCTGGCAATGAAAAAAATCTGTTGAGTTATTTAGCGGTTGCCTTACTCCCAAGCAGCACAAATCTGGTTCTATCCTGGACATCAACATGAATTTGATGAAAAGGGTAACAGATAAGAATATGAATTGATGATGAAGTTGACATATATGGCCAATCGGAAGTGAGAGTTTTGACTGCCGTTGGAAAAAAGGGAGGTAAGGGTGGGCTGAGGCAATTTAACTACATGGTATCCTACGGATTTTACACTTACCGAGATCTGCAGCAGGGTTTTGTTTAGTGTGAGGAACGTTACATTATTCCCACATTGTGCACCGCTATGGTTTGCAGTCAGGTTTCATCACAACAGGCATAAGGCTACCCCATTTAACCACCTGGTGCACAAATTCCAGTAGTGCTGTGGTCAAGGCGCCCTGACCTGAGCGCTTTTAAAAAGGACTTTAACCGAAAAGCTAACCCTACTCCGGACATATTTCCTACATGAAACCAGCACGAATTTGAGAAAAAATATCAAATAAGGGAGTCGAATTCAGCATCAGCACCGTAAGTGAAGCAGTATCTTAAAAACAAAGAGGCATCAATTGGGCGGGGCATTCGAATGTCAAAAATACGAAAGGGCATCGGCAAAACCAGTAAACACAAATGAGAACAGCACAAAGAATCACTAAACACAAAATCAACCGAACAGAAATCAACAACGCATACTCAAGTCGTAACGAAGGTGAACTCGGGTGCTCCGGAGGAGTTAGCATTTCCTGTATGTTATTTTAGCTCACAACGCGCTTCAAATCTCTAATTCAGTGTGAAAACTGATAAAGGAAGACAAAAAACAAAGTCAGCTAGTTTAACAGGAAGTAGATAAGTGACAGATCTGGAAACGCGTCCCACAATATTGGACGCCTTCCTGAAGCTGCATACCAAATATCATAAGCGTACGATTAAAAGTATCTGAGAAATCTGTTTAAAAAAAAGTATGACAGACGGATGGACATCCGCATTTCTGTGTCCCAGCTCCGAGTTTCGATGGGAGACAAAAACATTTGACATACCAACATCTGCACTCATCTGAGAGATATAAATCCCATATTTGTCTGTGAACGCATGATGTCTTCCGTAAACTTTATTGAGTGAAGACTGCAGCCGAGGAGCAACATTACCCTGTGTAAGCACTTTTTTGTGCCAGACGCGACACTCTGTTAAGGAAATTGATGTAAATCCTGCAAGCTCTGGATCTATTGTGATACGTAAACTCCATAAACTTGAGCGGACTGAATGTTGCTTGACAATAAGGTTAAATTGACGATTGCAAAGTAAGTCATAAAGTTGGTCATAGAGGTTCGTTTAAATAAGCCATAGAAACACTATGTGCTTTGCTGTATCAGTATGGTGGCGTAGGATGTGAAATAACGTAACAATTAATATCAAAACCTCGGATAATGTGGAAATATAACAGAAAATCATCATATTTAACGTGCATAATGTGTTTAACTCTCTACATACGTTTGTCCAATAAGGTCAGCTTTCGGGTTAATGACCGGACAACCCCTTCTCACGAGAGAAATCCTTTGAATGCCGTGTCTGTCCGTTTCTTCTGTTACACCTACCATTTATCCGCTACTTGTCGTGATTGGTTATAGGGGTTTCCCATAGTAGATGGCAAGGGCTTATCGAACTCTTATCCAAAATCCCTAAATTAACCACTAGATAAATTTTCATGAAACGTTCGCACTTGTTATGTTTGTGAAATAAGGGAGCAACCATTTGATTTGTTTTGGGGGGAGGGGGTATGTATGTATGTATGTATCTTACGTATGTCCCTCCTCTATTAGGAGCACCACCATAAAGCGTAATATATAGGTGTAGAGTGGAACATTTAAGACTTGCACCAGTGCAATTAATGTGAGCATTGCCTTCCCCAGTTCCCTAACCTGGCCCCGGTTTCATAAAACATCTCAAATTTGAGATTTCCTCAAATTTGAGGATTTCCTCAAATTTTTGAGGAAATCTCAAAAATCAACGTTTCATAAAAAAATATTGAGGAATTCCTCAAATATTTCTTGAGTTTTTCCTCAAATATTTGAGGCTGGTGTTGAGTATCCTCAAAAGGTTGAGAACGTAATGGCCGGTCGTAGAATTTTGAGACTTATAAGAAATCGTAACCGTAGGAGAGCAGCGAGGGTTTTCAGGCGACGTGAAATTAACTTCAACAGGATGACGGATGATGAAACTTTTGTTAGATACCGCTTCCGTAAGGAAACTATTGTTTTCATTGTCACACTGCTGTCTAACCTGCTTCAATTTCCCACAAACAGGAATCAGGCATTGCCCCCGCTGATACAAGTTCTAATTGCTCTTAGGTATTTTGCAACAGGGGCAATGTTGCGCCTAGTTGGAGACAACTTTGGTGTCTCTGTAGCCACTGTAAGTAGAGTTGTCAAGCGGGTGTCGGAGGGATTGTGTAGGATCAGCCACCATTTCATCAAGTTTCCAGTCAATGCTGATGACATCGCCAGGACTAAAGCTGAATTCTTTCGCCTTTCCGGTTAGTATAATGTTCCGAGAGTAATGCCCCTTTGTATATATATATGATAAGAGGTTCAATGCGGGTAGTCTATAAAAAAAATATTTTAAATTCTCAGTGTTATGGAGTCAAAAACGAAGTTCATTCTAATGAACAAGCTCATCAACTGGTCCCGTTTGTCGAAAAAACAAACAAACAAAAAACAAACAAACACACAAAAAGCGAAAAAAAAAAAACAAAATTACTACACTAGGTCTTTTTTTCTTAGTCAGTCTAATCCTATATAGATCTTGAAACATGAAGGCCAACCGTCATTTGAGTGTCAAATATTTTTCTACTTCCATATTTTTGAGATGTAATTTATGTTATATCTATTAAAAAAATAACTACGGTACTTACTCTTCGGTGCTTAATATTTCCTACTACGTGTTAAAATTTGATCTATCAACTATTCATGTTTGCTTCTTTTGGATATCTGTCCATTCACACTATTGTACATTTAACTTTTCGTTTCAATTAATTTGTGGTTGTAAATGTGTGAGAACTAATATTGTCTCTTGTCTATTCATCGTGCAGGTACGAACTCCATGAGTGCACCCCTTCAATTTAATTCAAATGATAGTCATTTTCTTTTGCTCCAATGTGAATTCGTATTCATTTTATCCTCCATGCATGCAATCAGTCGTCTCATCGCCCGTATTTTAACATTTAACATGTATTGTGTTGCAAAGGCGTTGTAAACACCAAGTGGCTCCAGGTTTCGACAATCAAAATTCGTGTTGAACACGTGAATCGACTACAATAATTATTGTTTGTAATACCGATAAATATTTTTCTTATTAATCAACAGCAGGTGCTGATCCAAGGGAAGGCTTATTAAACTGCCAAAAATTGTTTTCATGCACAAAATACATGTGAACACGAAGATTGTAACCGCTGCCCCCCTTTCAAATCCATGGGGGATACTACATATGATTGCGAGTATACCTGTGACGATGGCTTGATCTGAACCGGATCTTTGGCATCAAGAAATTTGCAGCACACCCATGTCATTGATTATATAGGAGGTAGCCCCTACCCCGAGAATATATTCATATAATAGGCACCTCTCCAACATGCCCTTACTTCAAATTAATAACGTTTTAATATCTATGGATAAGATTGAATATGTGTTGAGTGAAAAGGTTACGAGTCTTTTATCGTGTTCTTTTATTCTATTTTCGAACAACGATTTCATCATCCGATCATACTTGAAACAACAAGTCCGTTAGCTGTAAAAACATGTTTTTCTTTGATCTTCACAAGTGTCCTTTCTATAATGTATCATCAGACATTTAAGACCCAATGGAGACTTAAAACAAGCTGAAGGTTTCTTACTTGATCGTCATTTCTGTAACCTTTGACACAAATTATCTTTCATCCGAAAAGATATTAAAGGACAGAATCAGTAGACATAAAAATAAGGCATAAAACAACCAAACATCAGCAAGAATTCGAGTATAAACGAGTGAACTCAAGATGTTCCGAGGGTTAAGCATTTCCTGCTTGCTAAAGCACACCAATGAATTCATACACGTTTCTTTAGGACAAGAGTAAAACACTAAAGTATGTCTCGAGCTACCGGCACCATCGGAAAAAAATCCTTGTTAATTCCCCTATATGTATACAAGACTAAGTATTTTATTTTCGTCATTTATCAACCGTTCTAATATTATCAAACTTGAATTCGAACAATTTTCAAATAATAAAGAAATCAAGAATGCTTAAAACTAATGAAAAGTTCACATGATGAGGATCCACCTGGAACATTCTAGATCTGACACAAATACGTATCATGTTTCATGAATCTAACCATTGCAGCTCTGAGATACAAGAGTAATAATAAAACTTTATCTTTGTTATAATACGTGTTGAATACAGTCATTCACTCAGCCAGAATATCAAGGTCGAAGTCTATAACTGTGCTAAGATACTAGGGAATATGCATACCAATTTTCCACCCAAGACATTTAGTTCGTGAGATATGGCGTTGCTACGAAAACCTTCACATTTTTTTTTTTCTATCCATTATAGTTGGAGAGTTATGAGCCATTATGATTGGGTTTAACCAATCCATTTTTTTGTGAATGAGGAAAGCATGTCATTTTTTTGCAAATTTAAAGTCAAATTGGTTCTAAGGTGCAAAAACTTTAAAATTGTCAATGGACCACGACAGGCGCTCAGTGGTGGCATAATCTAACAGGCCTTCGGCTTGGCCAGCTAGAAACTAGAATAGCGTGTCTCCTAAATTCTCAATTTTGTATCTGCTATTTGAAAAGAAAAAAACATCCAAAATAAATTTTAAAAATCAGACCACAAATAAAAAAGTTTCAATTTTGGCCCCATTTGGCCCCTAATTACATAATTGGGGAAAAAAGGGCGCAAAACTTCATCATGTTCATTTTACACATTCTTGACAAATTTCACAGCAATAGGCAGTAATGGTCGGATTGAAATTGAATCCCACATTATGGGACCCCACCCTGATGGTATATACCAAATATCAATAGGCTGTGATTAGTAAATGCTGAGAAAACTGTTGCGAAAACTTTCTATTGTTGAACATTCATGTCAAAAATTAACCAAGTATGGTTAACAGGAAGTAGGTGAGCGACAGACATGAAATGGAATCCCACATTATGGGAGCCCATGCTGATGCTGCATACCAACTATAGTGCGTTTGATAAACACAAAAAGGTGATCAAACTTAATCCCACGTTATGGGAGCCCATGCTGCTTACCAAAGTTCATATATCCAATATAGTTATTGCTGAGAAAACTGTTGTGAAATTTTTTATTATCGAACATTTATGTCCAAAATTAACAAAGTCAGTAAACAGGAAGTAGGTGAGCAACAGACCTGAACTTAAATCCCACATTTTGGAAGCTTATGCTGATGCTGCATACTAAATGTCAAGAGGCTGTTATTAGTAGTTGCTGAGAAAACTGTTATGAAAGTATTTTCCCAGCCTGCCCAACATTCACCATTTTGTAAACCTGATTTTCACTAGTGAAATCCAAACAAAAATCTGTTCAGCCATCTCAGAGGAGTTGTCCTCACAAAAGTGTAACGTTCAGACACGAGAACAGACAAAGATCATTACTAGGTCCCTCTGTTGCATTGCGGTTGGGAACAATGATGATATTTTAATGGTCCTAAGTTAAAATGGCTCATGCCTATACAAACATAACTAGATACCAGGGAGATGATAGCCATCTCCAAGGGCCCCGCTGGTTGTTATAGATGGACAGATTACTTGATTACTAAGTACTATACTGCAGGTGAAATTTAGAGGGAATAGTTTTAAAAGTGACCCGTATGTATTGTTTATTTTTTTATAATTAAGAGAATGCATGCATGAAGATAATCAAATAATCTTACTAACAAGCATTCTGACAGTATTGCAAAACAATACATAGTCCCCTACCGGCCTCATATTTCAGTAACTGGTAACAATTTGTCAAACAAATGAATGCCTAAACTTGATCAGTTTATTATCTACAAGGAACAATTAAAGTGTAGAAAATAAAATTGCAATGGATTTTCTAACTTCAAAGTGCCATAACTCCCATAAAATTTTGTGGACCGGCAGGAAACTCATACTTAATATGTAACTCATCATGGTTAACTCACATACCAAAAATCAGTTCATTATCTTTAAGCGTTTAGAAAAAAAGTGTGGAAAACTGAAATTGTAGCGAATTTTCAAAGTTCAAAGGGCCATAACTCCCATAAAAATTTGTGGACTGGCACGAAACTCATACTTGATCTGTAACTCATCAAGGTAAACTCACATACCAACAAGAGTTAACACTAAAGTATGTCTCGCCTGCCGGCACCATCAGAAACAATTATTCTTTCTTACTTCCACTATATTTTGAATTTACATGGATTTTCAGTTTCTGAGATCAAAAGATGTTTATAGAACTTAAACATTGCAAATATATGCAATAAAAATAATCAAAGTCACTCAACCGGAAAATCAAGGTCAAGGTCAAAAGATGGGGATGCAACTGTGCTAAGCTACTACTGGGGCATATGCATACCAAGTTTCATCAACCGAGAATATAGTTCTAGAGATATGGAGGTGCTCGCAAAACTTTTTCATTGCTATTATATGTATTGAAAATTGTCAGTCACTCAACCGGAAAATCAAGGTCAAGGTCAAAAGATGGGGATGCAACTGTGCTAAGCTACTACTGGGGCATATGCATACCAAGTTTCATCAACCCAGGACCAATAGTTCTTGAGATATGGAGGTGCTCATTCAAAAAGTTAACGCCGCCGTCGCCGCCGCCGGTAAAGTAACACCTATGTCCCGCTCTGCTTCGCAGGCGAGACAAAAATCAGTTCATTACCTATAAGCGTTTAGAAAAAAAGTGCGTAAAACTGAAATTGTAGTGAATTTTCAAAGTTCAAAGGGCCATAACTCCCATAAAAATTTGTGGACTGGCACGAAACTCAAACTTGATCTGTAACTCAGTAAACTCACATACCAAAAATCAGTACATTATCTATAAGCGTTTAGAAAAAAGTCCGGAAAACTGAATTTGTTACGGACGGACGCACGGACAGACTGATTCCTATAGGGCGTCCGCAACAAAGTTGCGGGGCCCTAATAATACATAATAATCTATCATAATCAAAGCTCACCTTCAGTTGCAAGTATTAATGTTCAGACTGAGGCATAAAATTAATTGTACACATATTGATAGCTTGTCACTTTATTTGAAAGGCTTTCCTAATGTAGTTGGAGCAGTGGACGGAACATTTATTAGGATCCAGGCCCCGTCAGAAAATGAGCAAGATTTTGTCAATAGAAAAGGGTACCATTCACTTAATACACAGGTTGGTTTCAATTAATCAATTGTTCAATGGTCGGATCTCCCAAAACAGGAATATATAACTGAGACCCATATATCTCAAGTCATAATACTTTAAATATTGGACCTCATGCTGCATACTAATTTGCAAGTCCCTGAAAAGTAGTTACTGAGATCAATGGTCAGAAAAATTGTTATTATTGAACATTCAAATCAAACATTAAAAAAGTTTGTAAACAGGAAGTATATGAGTGACAGACCCCAAATTAAATCCCTTGTTAAGGAAGCTTATGCAAATACTCTGTATCAAAATTAAGAGACTATCAAAGGTAGTTGCTATGAAAATGATAACAAAATTATATTCCTACTCAACATTTACATTTCTTTTAACAATTTTTTGCTCTTTGAAATCCGACCACATTCAATCATTTAAACAGCACATAAAATCATTATATAATTAAATAGAATATGCTTAAATATAATATCCCTACCCATCAACTCACCAATTTTTAATCATAAAGTGGATTCCACTTATTAGCATAACAAAATTGTCATTCAAATTTATGCAATGAAGCAAATGACCCATAAAGTGAAATGTCATTTTTAAACAGAAAGTACAAAGAATTTATATAATTTTGTCCAACTATCAAGTGTGATGAGTAATTAGAAGTCAGTTGACACTTTTATTATATTATAATGCTTATAAAATAAATGTGACAAATGTGACATAAATGAAGGTTATAAAAAATGTTTTGATAACTTTTATCAACCACCTCATGTTAGGAAAACATGATTTTGACAGGCATCAAGGTGGTTTTTGAAAATTTTAAAGGAATTTTGTACTTTTTGTCAGATTTTCAATGCAATTAAATGAAATGTTTAGCATTTAAAGTATAGGAAAGGGTTTGGTGTTTTAGAGACTTATTTAATTAAGAGGATTATTTTAATAAGAGTTAGTCAATTAAGTGGAATCCACTGTACATTATTTGCAATGTTAGTCTTTTCAGAGCTGTATTATATTAATCAATTATATCACAAGTATGCATGTTAATATTTAAAACTAGTTAGACCATTAACAAACTTAAAAAAAGTCACTGACTGTAGTCAGTATACACTTCCCTGTCCTAAGTTAAAATTAAAAAAAAATCTCATTGATACATTTCTGAACCAAATAGACATGAAAAATACATGTAAAACTGATCAAATAATTGTTTTTGAATAATCTGGTTACCAATCATTTAGGGATAGAATTGTTATCTACTAGAAAATGTAATAGATTTGAAATATACATTTCAGATGACATGCAACGCCAATTTTAAGATTACAAGTGTAAATGCCAACTGGCCTGGTTCAGTGCACGACTCAAGAATATTTAGGACAAGCCAGCTTCAACGTAATTTTGAGAATGGTCAGTTTATTTTTTGGTTAAAACTACTCTGCAATAATTGACAAGTCAAAATCGTTTTTGCAGTCAATAGAAAATATTAGCCATTTTTTTTGTTTTGCAGCATTTCATCCATCATCAGGCAATAGTCATGTATTGTAATGGCTTGAAAATAGGGGTTTCTATCCTCATGTTTTGCAGCGTTTCATCCGTCAACAGGCAGTAAAAAAACACAAGATTTATAGTTCTCAATAAAAAGCCAAAATATTACCAGTGTTTCAGTCAATCCTCACAGCTATGTGCTCAGGAAATAATGACATTTATATACTAAAGCAAACTAGAATACTGACAAAGTCAGAAGGGGCCTTGCGGCAAAAAATCTAAGTGTTTTCAAAATCATACAAACTTTGATTATAACCACTAAAGGCATGTTCCATGGAATGTGTATGAAACTTCAGAGCTGTATTTCTAATAGCCTTTGAGTTTTATTGTTAAAAAATTCCAATTCTCAAAATCTGTGATTTTCGATAAAAAATGAAGTTTTTTCCAAAAATATTAACAGATTTGCATGAAATTTTTATATGCAAATCATGACATGCCACTTAGCAGCTGTGCAATGTTTCAGAACTGTATTAAAAATGAAAGAATATGGAACATGTGCCAGAAAGACACGGTCCACATATTGAAATGACTTAACAAATGTACAACAGCAAAATTTCACTGCGTGCGTGTGTTAACAGCTTTTGAGTTTTAGTGTTCACAAAGTCCAATTATCAAAATCTGTGATTTCAATAAAAAATGAAGTTTTTCCCAAAAATATTTCACATTTTTGCATAAAATTTTAATATGCAAATTATGACATGCTACTTAGTAGCTGTACAAAATTTTAAAACTGTGGTGTTAATAGTTTTTGAGTTTTAGTGTTCACAAGAATTGTTGACGGACGGACAGACGGACAAAGTGAAAACTATAGGGTGTCCGCAAAGATGCGGGCCCTAATAATACAAGTTATACTGTAAGCGAGCTCACAAAAGGATCCCTTCGCTTTATATTGGACTCTGTACAGCAATAGAAAACCTAGTCAAAATTTCTCTCCTGAATAATATCTGAGAGCAATGAAATTCTTCATGCACATCTACATATGATGCACTTCCTTTATGTATTTTTTTTTTAAATCTGTCGAGTGATTTAGGAAGAGTTGCAATTAAGAGGTTTGTGGACAGATGGACAGACAGGGTGTTTCCCATCCCCCCTTTGTAATAATATTTTAATAAAAATAAAGACAGTGAAAATTTCTAAATGACTAATGTCAAACCTACCATGATCTTTTTCAGTCAATGATGATGAAGAAATTGATGAAGAAGTAGCTCCATCTAAAATGACATAAAATACATAATTCTATATAGTAATTTGACATATTTTAAAATTTCTAAAATATGTTTTAGGCGTCAACAAAAAAGCCAGCAACATAGCAGTGATGTCTGAGCTTGGACGTTTCCCTATTTACTTCTCTATAGTTATATCAATGTTAAAATACTGTCATAGATTAGAGCAATTACAGGAAGGGTTTTTATTTGAGGCATATCAGTGCAACAAATCACTGCACTCCAGAAAAATCAACACTTGGTACTCTTGTATAAAGTATATAATTAATGAATTAGATATACCTAATCTGAATATGAAAGCTGGAGCTTTAGCTAATAATATTAAAAAACAATTATGTGACAACTATATTGAGTATTGGCATAAACTGCAGCATGAAGCCATAGCAACCAAAAAGGGGAAGCTTTGCACCTATTTTACTTTTAAACAGTGTTTTGAGAGAGAGAAATATTTAGAAAATAAATAGTTTAAAATTAGACAATCACTGTGTAAATTATGTTTTGAACTCAGAAGAATTTATTGTTAATTTAATATAAAACTATAAAACTGGTATGGCTCTGAACAGACTATATTTATATATATATTTGTGTTGTCTTGACCCAATTATACATGTTAAATCATTGTATTAAATTATTATGCCCCTTGAGGGACCTTAATTGGAATAAACAATCTTATAATTTACATAAAAAAATCATTTAGGGAATAAACAAATTGTTGTGCACAATAAAATCAACATACATGATGTATCCAAACATACTTTAACTTATATTTGTCATGATTTTTTTAAAACTTTAATGAAAAGTACTTCCAGTCCTTCATTTCAGTTAAAAAGTTGATGTAATGAAAAAAATTAGAAAAATAATGTTCAAAGGGGAACAACTCCAATAAATTAAAGATTCAAGATGGGGATAAAAAGTACTAAGGATATTTTTATGAAGAAGAGTTGCAATGACATAACTAACAGTCTGAGTCTGGCATTTTTTTTTCTTTTGAAAAGGGGAGGATATAAATATCTTACCACAACTTCCATTAGCCTGTACAGATGTCTCTTGTGAGCTTGAGACAGGAATAGAAATTTCCCCTGTAAATAAAAAAAGTTAAATGATTAAAATAAGGTTATAAATCAACCTGTAGATCATGGGGTTATATACTTGTTATATACAAACAGATATATTACCCCATTTTTTTAGTGTTCAATCAAGAATGAAGGTTACCAGGCAGGTACAATTTAATGAAGATTTTTGTTTGTCCATTTTCTGATGTATATGTGTATAAATTTTCTTGATGATACCATCAGGTCAAGTGAATTAAACTACACATGTATTATAACTAACACATTTCAGCAGTGTTCCTATGAGCTGAAATGAACAAAGATGATTAAGTTCTATAACTCCTTTAAAGCCAGTCTAATAAAAATGGTCTTATGCTTTGTTCAAAATCATACATGATACAATTTTATGTCCACATTTTTTTGGCAGTAAAAAAATGAATTAACTGTAATATTTTTTTGGTTTGTAGAACCGCTTACTAATTTTTTTCATAGTGCATATTGAATAATATTTGTCCCAAGACTAAAAATACAATACATAAGAAGATTCAAAACCAATCCCATATACATGTATATGTACATTTATTATTTTTTGTGATTTATAATGATTTATAACGTATGTAGGGTTTTTTACCTCTACAAGTATCCAATGCCAGTTCAAGGCCCACTACATTGGGCCTTGAATCATGGACTTCAAGGAAGAAGTCTGTACTTTTCTTCACACTTTCAGGAGGGCCACCCCCAGTCTTCGGGTTTTTAACCCCATCAAGCTTTTCTTTGGCTGTTTAAAAGTGAAAAATCACTAGAATTGTGTAAAAACAACAGAATACCATTAGTGATATCAAATTTTATTAACTTGAATATTTTTCATATGAAGTAATTTTGGATGCTTTCATTCATTTTTCTTTGAAATGACGTCAGCATGTATCGCAATGTAACATTGTTTTAACCGTTTCACCTCTCTTGGAATGTACTGTTCCATGCTGAATTTCAGGGTTGCATCTTGTGTAGTACATGTACATGTTAAATGTAAAATTCTATAAACTCGGAGATGCAGATAATCTTTTTTTTCTTGTCAGAAATTGGGTCCTACAAAATAGATAAGTTTGCCTGACCTGCAAAAATTTTGCAAGACCTATCCACTTCAGCTGTAATAAATTAGTGCAAAACATTGCCAGACATAGGTCCTGCAAAATGTCTTCGCTTGTTGGACCTGCTGAAATTTTGCTCCTTTTGTCTGACAGGTTTGGCACTTATCTGCATCACTGTTAAAACTACTCTTTTTCTGGGTGCAATATAAAGAATGCCAAACAGTACCTTTTTTAATTTTTGTACAATATACAATGGACATATAAGCTTCAACTGGCAATGAGCAGCATCGAAGAATAACAATTTGAAAAACAATTAAGATTAACGGTTTTAATTGTTTGGTTTATTGAACCATAAACTAAATTTTCATGGTGCACATTCAATAATCCATGAGGCAGATAATGTAAAATATGCACCATTAAAAATTTAGTTTAGGCCGTTATTTTTTTATCTTTAGTTTTACGAACCCTCCTACCCTATAAATTTTGCCCCGAAGTTGAATAAAAAATAGCTTTTTCAATTTTATTTTTATTTTTTTTCCCTACCTTACAAATATCTGACTTATTATTGAATAAATTTCCTATTATTTTGACACAAATTTAATTTTTTTTTGCCCGACCTTAATTTTTCTGAAATTTTATTATTTTTTTTTTCCTTCCTCCTACCCACCAACATTTAGGAAAAGTTTCGTAAAACTAAAAATTAAAAAACAGTGGCCTTATGGCTTCTATAAACCACAAAAATTATTTAAGATTAAAATTAACAAGAGGCTCCCAGGAGCCTGAATCGCTCACCTGGTCTTGATGTTGACCCTATACTTTTGTAGAGCTAAATGAGCTGAACATTTAAGCAAGCAACAGCTTTTCTCTACCTGCAATAGTTTTCATTCTATAGGCCAAAAACACCATTTTTCACCTATAACCCCTATAAGGAGTCATCTGACAACTTCGACACTATGGAGAATTTTGTAGAGCTAAATGAGCTGAACATTTAAGCAAGCAACAGCTAATCTCTATCTGCAATAGTTTTCATTCTGTAGGACAAAAACATGAAAAATCGCTATTTTTCAGGGGCCGTAACCCCTATAAGGGGTCATCTGACAACTTCGACCCTATGGAGAATTTTGTAGAGCTAAATGAGCTGAACATTTAAGCAAGCAACAGCTAATCTCTATCTGCAATAGTTTTCATTCTGTAGGACAAAAACATGAAAAATCGCTATTTTTCAGGGGCCGTAACCCCTATAAGGGGTCATCTGACAACTTCGACCCTTTGGAGAATTTTGTAGAGCTCAATGAGCTGAACATTTAAGCAAGCAACAGCTAATCTCTATGTGCAATAGTTTTCATTCTGTAGGCCAAAAACATGAAAAAATGCCATTTTTTCAGGGGCCGTAACCCCTATAAGGGGTTATCTGACAACTTCGATCCTATGGAGACTTTCGTAGAGCTAAATGAGCTAAACATTTAAGCAAGCAACAGCTAATCTCTATCTGCAATAGTTTTCATTCTGTAGGCCAAAAACATGAAAAATGGCTATTTTTCACCTTTAAGGGGCTGTAACCCCTATAAGGGGTCATCTGACAACTTCGACCCTATGGAGACTTTTGTAGAGTTAAATGAGCTGAACATTTAAGCAAGCAACAGCTAATCTCTATCTGCAATAGTTTTCATTCTGTAGGCCAAAAACATGAAAAAATGCTATTTTTCAGGGGCCGTTACCCCTATAAGGAGTCATCTGACAACTTCGACTCTATGGAAAATTTTGTAGAGCTAAATGAGCTGAACATTTAAGCAAGCAACAGCTAATCTCTATCTGCAATAGTTTTCATTCTGTAGGACAAAAACATGAAAAATCGCTATTTTTCAGCGGCCGTAACCCCTATAAGGGGTCATCTGACAACTTCGACCCTATGGAGAATTTTGTAGAGCTAAATGAGCTGAACATTTAAGCAAGCAACAGCTAATCTCTATGTGCAATAGTTTTCATTCTGTAGGCCAAAAACATGAAAAAATGCCATTTTTCAGGGGCCGTAACCCCTATAAGGGGTCATCTGACAACTTCGACCCTATGGAGACTTTTGTAGAGTTAAATGAGCTGAACATTTAAGCAAGCAACAGCTTATCTCTATCTGCAATAGTTTTCATTCTGTAGGCCAAAAACATGAAAAATTGCTATTTTTCACCTTTAAGGGGCCGTAACCCCTATAAGGGGTCATCTGACAACTTTGACCAAATGGAGACTTTTGTAGAGCTTTTGATGCTGAATCAGTAGCGTGGCCTCAGATTTCCTCTATCTCTTATACTTTTTGATTTATAAGCCAAAAACAGTAGTCTGACCCCCCTAGTCTATTTTTAGTAACGGCGGCCATGTTTTTTAACGGATTAAAAATCAAAACACAAGTTTGGTGCAGGACACCCTAAGGATCATTCATACCAAGTTTCATTAAATTCTGTTTGGTAGTTTCAGAGGAGAAGATTTTTGAAAAATTGTTAACAGACGACGACGACGACGACAGACAACGACAGACGACGACGACGGACGCCAAGTGATGGTAGTAGCTCAGGTGAGCTAAAAATGGATATAAATTTGGTGTGAAAATTTAGTGAAATAATACTTTTTTCTAAAAATATTTAAAATTTGGTAATTTGTATTGTTTTTGAAAATGGCCAATTTCAGAATAAATTCATGATTTTATAAAGTAAATAAAACGGAAAGGTGCACATGGCCCATGGTTCATAAAAAAAAAAATAGGTCACTGACCTATCCAGCTCATTCAGAATGATCTCAGAAAAAGGCATACTAAAAATTATTCACCACTTACAAGATACTAAAAATAAAGTTTTAAATCTGCTTGAATTTTCTGAGGTTACCTAAAGTAAACTTACCTCTCTGTTTTATGTTGTCATATTGTTTTTTAATTTTATCGACAGCCCTGTTGACGGATGAAACGCTACAAAAATAAAATAGAAAGACATGTAGATGTATTAGAAAAAAGATACATTTATGAAGGACAAAAGTTAAACTATCAAACTGGGATCATTGTGAATATCTCCCATATCGAAGACAAAACAAGGCAAAGACTGTTAGACATATGATGCCAGTATTGAACGAAAGTCACAATGGTCCTTACATGTACATGATACAGGAAAATAAATGGTGGGTTGAAACAGGCTATATTGAAAGCTACAAATGTAAAATAATCCACCCTATTCCATTGTGATTTTAGAAATTGAGATGTGGAATATGTGTACATGTAGTCTATCATACATACATTTGTATGTATGTTACACAATCAAATTATTTCAAAGTTCAAATTTGGAAAATTTGTTTGAATTCATTCAATTCAATGGGAATGGTACCGGTGATTATGTCAGATGAAAACAGTCAGAAAATCACTGATTTACACGGAAAACTAAAACTAAAACCAGAATACAATGATGGTGACTGACAGAACCAAAAGATGTAAAAATAAGTGTTTTTTAAATACTTCTTTTAATCCATGCAAAAATAAGTCACAGCCAGCATCTTCCTTAGCATCTCTAGGTGCACTTTTTGAAAATATCCTTTATTTTGACACGTTTTACGGATATAACAAAGGTCAATGCAAAGTGTGCCATGACTTCATTTCCATAAAAGGGGATAAACTGGGATGACCTAATTTTTGACTGCATACAATACCAATATATTTATCCGAAAGCCAACATTACATAAAGTATTATGTTCCTGTCCAGTACCATTTGTTAAAGCTTTTAATATGTTATGCAATTCAAAAAATGAAAAACTACAAGAGACAGTCAGCTATTTGGTAGTCATTTTGTTTATTAAAAGTGATTTTCATAAAGAAGTTTTTTTAGTAATTATAACCCTAGGTGCATACATGTACATGTAAACATGTATAATACTGACAGTCTGTGTAATTAGCACTGACCCACTTGCTCCTGGCCAGTAATAAAAGACTTTCCGGCAATTAAAATTCACAGGAATTTTAATTGGTATTGGATAAATAGGACTAAAAATCAAGGATTTGGGGAAATGAGTCTCAAATCCTATTTTCATAGACTGCCGCCAGCATTATACAGACATTGAGGCCAAAACAAAATACATGTACATGTACAATGTATATGTTTGATTTCTGCTTCCTTCTCTTGAAAACTAGGGTAGGTAGGTAGGAAAATTTTTTTTTTTACAAAATTATATTACACTGAGTCAATGGGGAAGCCATCCCAACTTTGACCGTGCTTGTCCCAAAATGCCAATAAAATCCTTATATTAGTGTAGGGCCAAAAATATAGGGTAGGTAGGGTTACCCGGTAGCAGGAAACAGACATGTATTTTTTTTTTTTGCCTGATACGAGTAATATAAACAGCAAAGACTATAAAAGATACACTGGACAAGAATAGATTGTTATAATCTTCAGTACCCTTATGAAGAAGAAGAATCTGAAAGGCCAATGAGGAAACAATAAAATTGAGTAAGCAGGGAGGGATTGAAAGGAATATTTTACCCTTTATTTATGGTAATTCCAATTTTTTGTGCCATTTCATTTATTTTGTATATCATTATAGGCGGATCCAGGGGGGGCCCTGGCCCCCCTTTTGGCGGAAAAATTTGGTTGAATATATAGGAAATCATTGAAGCGTGACCAAAGCAGGCCCCCTCTTAGGCCAGTTAGTGGGCCCCCTCTTTTCAGATTCTCTGGATCCGCCTCTGATCATTTATGAGATTAAAAAGGATTACATTCATGTTACATGTAATAAATTTAAATAGTACATGTCCATGGTCAAACAGATCACCTGGGCCTAGCATGGCCAAGCCATGGGCATGGAGCCTTTCCATCATGAATTTATAATTAATATGCAAAATAGTAAAAATTTAATCGGCATCATTGCAAGAACCGTTTTAGTTGGTGTTCGTGTGTTCTTACGCATTTACTTCCTGGCAGACTTCCTCCCAGCCCTTTTTTTTCTCATCCACTGTCACCCCATCCCCGGCTCCACTCCCACCCTTAAATTTTCCAAATAAAACCCCCTCCCTTTTCTTGACACTTTGGATCAGCATTATTTTTTCCTCCTCGGACCAATTCGATCCCCGCGCTTTTTTTTAAATTCTCTTCCATTTTGATTTTTTTGCCAGGAAATATAAAACAGACGATCTTACCTGCATGTCCACTCTCTTTCCCGCCGCAAAGATCTTCCCGCCCACTACAAAAAACAACCGTATGTACCTCTAACGAAAAAGAGCGTGATCGCAGTCGCTTATGTTGTTAGAAAGAAATCCTCAAATCATTACTCAGTTGAGGAGATCCTCAAATCATTTGAGATTTTTTTATGAAACAAAAGTTGAGGAAAAACTCAGTTGAGGAATTCCTCAAGATATTTGAGGTTGAGGAAATCCTCAAATTTGAGATGTTTTATGAAACCGGGGCCAGGCCGGAGTTGGACCTAACACTTACCTTACCTAGAGACAAAATGCAAATAAAAAGGTGAAAACAAAACACACACAACACTCACTCATCCTCAAAAAGTGCAAAAGTGAACAAAATACAAAAAGTACTCTAGGCAAGAAGTCCCCCCTAAAAGCCAAGGCAGAACGAGAACCGGCTAGGACAATACTCTATCCAAACCGATGACGTTAAATGCTCAGTTGTGTTAAAGGTGGAGGAAAGCGGAAAATCTGCAAATGCCGATCTCCGAAAGAAACCATCGAACATGTCAGGGGAACAACCAGACCCCACAGACATCATGTAAATGAGAGGTCTGTCCGTCATTCCATAGTATTCAATATGAACCAGTATGGAAGTCGACCAACAGTCCCAAGTTTTCCATCAACGAGATAGTAGACGTCCATAAAACAAAAATAATTCCAAAGTAAATGCAAATATGCATAATCCTGTGTTAAATCCATCAAATTTAGAGAAAATAAAGTTTTGACAAAAACGAGGGAGATAACTCACTTCAAAATTACCCTAAATTTACAATGGAATTGAATAGTAGACAAAAATCTAAGCTGGTGACCCCCTGTTTTCTATGTTTTATTTTAATATATAGGTAAAAATATAACTTTTGACAAAATAAAAACAAGATCCTAATGCAAGGAATTTTTCTGAGACATGATTTTTTGCCTATAATTTGGCCTTTCCTATATAATATATTGTAATTCAGGCATACTTTAACCACTTATATTGCAAAACGAGCATGGTGACTTATCCTTATTTCTATTTTAGCTAAAGGATATTAATAACATGTTTCATTTTAGACCATAAAATCAAATGTTTAATGACAAAACACCACACACACACAAACACAATTAAATTGGACTTTTGGGGGCTTTTCGGTACCCGGGACCTGTTAGGGAAGCATCAGCAACAAGAATATCTGCGTGCATTATAACGTTAAATCTGAATGATTTTAACGATTTTCTGGAAAAATAAATAGAAACAGCAATGAATTATTCGTAAAAGTTGCAGCAAAATATACGAACCGAAAATTGAGAGTCTATAGTTAAGTGTCACAATAATTATTTGGCCATACGCTGCTAGGATATCACCATCGAACATGGCCCCCATCCCAGCTCGGTTGGAACCGCCATGAATAAAGAAGAGCACTGGGATAAGATCTTTGTTCCTTTTGTGTACCTGTGAATGATGAAAAATAGATTTTCGAAAGCCTTTAAATTGTTATTTCATTAATTTTTGATAAGGATTCTAAAAATAGTATTATTTTGATTGTTCAACATTGTCATGATTGTTGAGGACAAAGTTATTTAATTAAGGACGAAATACCTATATCCATTGTAGTAATTACAACCAAATTTGAGTTTAGAATGAGGTAACACAAAGTAGTAATTTTAGTTCTGTTTCAAGGAAATGCACCAAATTCAAAACATTTGGTATATTTCGTTTTGGGGGAAAGCGTGGATATAGAGTTGGAGCCATCCTTCGATCCAAATTTTTTTTATAACTTGAATAAGTATAGCATCTTATTAGTATTTGATATAATTAGAAAGAAAATTTATTGGACGACAGTTTAGTGCACTTAAATCATAATCCCCCTCCCCCGAAAAAAAACTTAGCAAAAATGAGCGCATTGATTTGCTTTTTCCTTAAATTTCCATAATATGGCCTTTTTAGTGATACTCTTTACAGACATGACAGATGCTTCAAATGCTTTAAATATATGAATTAAAGAATAAAGATAAAATGCAAACAATTTTAATAGAAATTACACAAGTTATATCACCATATTGTCGCTTTAGCTGTTCGATTGTCTACTAGGTTACAAATTTAAACCTTTACAGATAAACACGCACTTCTGGATGTTACTGAAATATATTGACGTATACATACCTTTGGTACATATATATTCATATATAAACAATCTTCGCTGGTGTTATTAAACCCTGGCCTATGGAACTGTACATATTTCATGTTCTTATTAATGCAAGCAGCAGGCAAAGATTTCGTTTCCAATATCCTTGGCGACCATAACTATGGTTTCTGTGGACTCTTAAAAACAATAAAGTTGTAAGTGTCTTTATTTTGAAGAAAGTAGGACAGAGAAAGAATGTACTCAAAGACATGCACTAAATATTCCCCCAAATGCTTCTTCCAGAAAAGGTCCCTCCCAGGAAACATGTCAAATAATCATGTTTTTGTGTAGCGATTAATATTATTTATGGCCCTGTCACACTATAACGTTTAATGGCCCTGTCACACTATAACGTTTAATGGCCCTGTCACACTATAACGTTTTAGCCAACGTGTGCCGAACGTTCGAATAATATTCTAAAACGTTGGAACACGTTGGCAGTCGCTGTAAAAAGATTCAAAAAATATCTCGGTGAACGACCACAGAGCGTCAGACTAACTACCTGCAACGCACGACAAACTTATTCAAAACTTATCTATAGCGTTTGTCTGGCGTACTTGACGTTTGCCTAGCGCATGTGTGACGACTGCAGAACGCATTCAAAGCGTTAGTCTAACTTATAATTTTTTCTATCGGTGGGGAGTCTGTTTGACAGAGGCGGATCATGAGATTCTGAAAAGAGGGGGCCCACTGACTGGCCTATGAGGGGGCCCGCTTTAGTCACGCTTCAATGATTTCCTATATATTCAATCCGCCTATGGGAGACCTAAGATTTCTGTTAATTTCTTTAGTATTATTTCATAATAAGCCAAATAGATCTATTATCTGGCTTAAATGTATCGCTGAACTAATTAATAATTATAGAAATTTAGTTTCGTTATAAAAATATTGGTTTTCAGCGTTCTGGTCATATGAATGTATAATTATTCTAAAGCCGTTTTTGTCTCGCCTGCGACGAATAGTCGCGGAAGGCGAGACATAGGTATTACTTTCCGGCGGCGACGGCGGCGGCGGCGACGGCGGCGGCGTAAACTTTTTTGTAAGACTTTTGTGGACGATGAATTGCTTGAAAAGTATAATAGCTAGGCATCTGATATTTGGTATACAGACAGTTTAGGTTATGGTCTACGCAACCGTCACCATGCCGTTTGACCCTGACCCCATTTGCACGCTCCAGTGACTCTGTGAACTTAGGTCTTTTTTCAGGCCGTAAACTTTTTTGTAAGACTTTTGTGGACGATGAATTGCTTGAAAAGTATAATAGCTAGGCATCTGATATTTGGTATACAGACAGTTTAGGTTATGGTCTACGCAACTGTCACCATGCGGTTTGACCCTGACCCCATTTTCACGCTCCAGTGACTCTGTGAACTTAGGTCTTTTTTCAGGCCGTAAACTTTTTTGTAAGACTTTTGTGGACGATGAATTGCTTGAAAAGTATAATAGCTAGGCATCTGATATTTGGTATACAGACAGTTTAGGTTATGGTCTACGCAACCGTCACCATGCGGTTTGACCCTGACCCCATTTTCACGCTCCAGTGACTCTGTGAACTTAGGTCTTTTTTCAGGCCGTAAACTTTTTTGTAAGACTTTTGTGGACGATGAATTGCTTGAAAAGTATAATAGCTAGGCATCTGATATTTGGTATACAGACAGTTTAGGTTATGGTCTATGCAACTGTCACCATGCCATGTGACCCTGACCCCATTTTCACGCTCCAGTGACTCTGTGAACTTAGGTCTTTTTCAGGCCGAAAAACTTTTTTGTAAGACTTTTGTGGAAGATGAATTGCTGGAAAGTTATAATAGCTAGGCATCTGATATTGGGTAAACAGACAGTTGCGGTTATGGACAACGCAACTGTCACTATGCCATGTGACCATGACCCCATTTTTACGCTCCAGTGACTCTGTGAACTTAGGTCTTTTTTCAGACAGAAAACTTTTTGTAATACTTTTGTGGACAATGGATTGCTTGAATAGTATAATAACTAGGCATCTGTTATTAGGTATACTGACACTTTTTGTGTTTATATCAAGAAATGAAAGCTTAAGTAGTTGATTTTAGCGATGGTGCCGGCAGGCGAGACATACTTTTAGTGGCCACACTTGTTTAACCAATAGTGATGATTTTTGCACTCAGTCTAAAAGAATAAAATATAAATAGTGTAGATTTTATATTTTGATATGTCAAAATTATACAGAGAGGAATGCATGCGCAACAAACTCTCAAAATCTCAAATGAGTATATACATGTAAGAAATACCGGTCTGTAGATTTTGCCAAGCATATTTTTTATAGCACTTGACTTATCCTAAATGATCGCAGACAATATGACGGAGATGTCCTTATAGAGAAAAATGTGTGTGCTTATTGAATATTTAAAATACACATTATTTCAAATTCTATACTGTCGTTACTCGTTGTATTTGAGTATTTTTCTACCAAAAAAATGTCCACCGAAAGCACGACAGGTGTATTACAATTTGCAAGAATTACTTTCAATTCCAGACCATCTAAGTTATCTTTGTTATATTCAAGATTTTTTTGGCTTTGGTCATTATTTTTTGTAAATATATTTTGTTTTTCAGGTTTGAATTAGTATTTGAAGCTTTTGAAATTGACTTCCCCCCTTGTAATTCAATCTAACTTATAGAATTATGGGGTTGGTACGCTACTCGTTCGTTACTATGACGCTCTGTGCGCTCTGTACACGTTTTAAACACGTTGAATAGGTTTCTTGGTCGTTAGACTGACGCTAGACGTTCGCTGCATTATCGCTAGACACGTTCGTTTCCATTTAGCTTAGCGTTCGTCAAACGCATTTCAACGTGCGCACAACGACCACATAGCGTACATCAGCGTGTGTATAACGTCCTTCTAACTTATGCCTAGCGTTCAAATAATTTATTTCTAACACGTTGGCGAACGTCGGAAATTTTAAGCATGTTGAAAAATTTGCGACGCGCTCGGTGATCACCAACGCACGCTGACGTTCTCTAACGTGTTTGTAGCGTGTTCATAACGTGTACAAAACTAACACAACGCACACCAACGTGTTGAAAATATATTCTAAAACGTCGGCACACGTTGGCTAAAACGTTATAGTGTGACAGGGCCATTAGCCAACGTGTGCCGACGTTTTAGAATATATTTTCATCACGTTGGTGTGCGTTGCGTAAGTTTTGTACACGTTATGAACACGCTACACACACGTTAGCGAACGTCAGCGTGCGTTGGTGATCGCAGAGTGCTTCGCAAATTTTTCAACATGCTTAAAATTTCTGACGTTCGCCAACGTGTTAGAAATGAATTATTCGAACGCTAGGCATAAGTTAGAAGGACGTTATACATACGCTGATGTACGCTATGTGGTCGTTGTGTGCACGTTGAAATGCGTTTGACGAACGCTAAGCTAAATGGAAACGAACGTGTCTAGCGATAATGCAGCGCACGTCTAGCGTCAGTCTAACGACCAAGAAACCTATTCAACGTGTTTAAAACGTGTACAGAGCGCACAGAGCGTCATAGTAACGAACGAGTAGCGTACCAACCCCATAATTCTATAAGTTAGATTGAATTACAAGGGGGGAAGTCAATTTCAAAAGCTTCAAATACTAATTCAAACCTGAAAAAAATATATTTACAAAAATAATGAACAAAGCCAGTAAATCTTGAAGATAACTTAGATGGTCTGGAAATGAAAGTCACAAATTCTTGCAAATTGTAATACACCTGTCGTGTTTTCGGTGGACATTGTTTTGGAAGAAAAATACTCAAATACAACGAGTAACGACAGTCTAACTTCAATACTCATTTGAAATAATGTGTATTTTAAATATTCAATAAGCACACGCGTTTTTCTCTATTAAGGACATCTCCGTCATGCTGTCTGCGATCATTTAGAATAAGTCAAGGGCTATAAAAAGGATGCTAGGCAAAATATGCAGACCGGTATTTCTTACATGTATATACTCATTGGAGATTTTGAGAGTTTGTTAACAAGCGCATGCATTCCTCTCTGTATATTTTTGACATATCAAAATATAAAATCTACACTATAATTTATTCTTTTAGACTGAGTGCAAAAATCATCACTATTGGTTAAAAACGACTTTAGAATAATTATACATTCATATTACCAGAATCTAAATTTCTATTATTATTAATTATAATTCAGCGATACATTTAAGCCAGATAATAGATCTATTTGGCTTATTATGAAATAATACCAAAGAAATTAACAGAAATCTTAGGTCTCCCCACCGATAGAAAGAATATAAGTTAGACTAACGCTATGAATGCGTTCTGCAGTCGTCACACATGCGCTAGGCAAACGTCAAGTACGCCAGACAAACGCTATAGATAAGTTTTGAATAAGTTTGTCGTGCGTTGCAGGTAGTTAGTCTGACGCTCTGTGGTCGTTCACCGAGATATTTTTTGAAACTTTTTACAGCGACTGCCAACGTGTTCCAACGTTTTAGAAAATTATTCGAACGTTCGGCACACGTTGACTTAAACGTTATAGTGTGACAGTGCCATTAGATAAGCATGTTATCTGTCTTTTTATCCTTGTTTGTTTTTGTGACAGATTTCATTAAATACATCCAAGACTTATTCGAGGTGTATTATAGCCCGATGTTCTACCTCTACCAATCCTTTGTTATGCACCATCTTCGTCCATCCATGTACATTATATTTTTAATTGTTTAATTGTTTTTTATATATAAAAAATCTTGAATCTGAAACTTTAAATAAGACACGTTTCGACAATTTGAAGATCCAGGTCTTGTAATTAACTTTTCAATATGATATAATATCAAGTAAATTAGTGAGTGAGTTGGTGTTTTACGCCCGTGCAACGCTATATAGGTTATTTACGGGCGATGAACAAAATTAACATGAAATGATGATGATAAATGAAATATTGGGATTGGATAGGAAACAAAGGAACGGTAATTTTTTCATCCTACAATGCAAGCAAATTACCAAAATAACATTGAAGTAAAGTCCACCACGGTGTTCCCAATACCCGTTGATGAGTCGGGGCGCATTATACTCAAAGTGGTTGGGAGATGTACGCATCACATGGTTGAAATTTTGATGACAAGTTCAAGAAAATTAATTTTGCTACGCCTGACTCGCCTATTAAACACTTACTGAATAAGAAGAGCATAGAACCATAAAACCAAAAAAATACCGAACCTGTGAACCAAATTATAACTAAGATCTCAACCTTTGTCTTAGGGGTTATGACAATTAACTTCAAAAATAAGACAATTTTGAAGTTTATAGAGATAATTTAGAGCTTTGGTGCGTTCTCCAATACAACATTGTTGGTGTCGAAGCGGGCTTACCTTGGGGAATTAAAATTTCACCAGCAGCGCTTACCTTCATGGTTGTTAGAAATTCACATTGTACCAAACAATTAATTTTGCTACGCGTGGTTTCTTCGTGCTATTCGTTCGTGTTTGCTGGTTTTGTCGTGGCCCATTCGGACTTTTGGCACTCGAATGCCCCATTGGTTTCTCTTTGGATCCATAGATTTTCAATATACATGTACATGGCAGCTTAATGAGCTCGTAGAAAAAATTCTTACCTTAAATCTAAGAGTTCCAATTGGCGGAGCAGCATAAGGAACCCCTAGGTATTCCTCTACTTCTCTACCTGGGACACGTGAAGTTATTTGTCCCCTTATTTTCCCGTATATGGTGTTCTTAATCGATGCATCACATGCAATATTGCATAACATAAAAATAAGAAATGAGAGTGCCAGCATTGTTTTCTATTTCTTGTCATATGTATAAAGACAATAGATATGATATCATGATTATGTCCAAGCACGACAATTGGTTTGCCCTTTTGTAAAATTTCCATATAAATGTCTAATTTGAAATATTTTTTTGTAATTGAAGAGCAAAACATAAATGAACATAATCATATAAATTGCCTGAAAATGGTCTCTATTAAAATTACTATCTAGTAGTTACAAATCTTATTATGCACACTCTAAAACTTCCACATTATTTGGGCTTTTGATATAGTCGTCTAGACTGTCTCTAATGAGTTTTTCACGGCACGTGGTCGACGCCTGGCAAACTTTGTGACTTAACCGGCTTTTTCTAACCTAATTTGTTTCGTGTGAGATTATGCTCGAAAAATAGACTGGCTTGTCGTAAAAGGCGAATAAGGATCTTGTGATTCTAACATTGGGTTAATTAGTGCTCAGCACACAAAGCGACCAAGATGTGTAGCTGGGGGCCTATTGCTTCCCGGACCCCGCAGGAGAAAAGTGAACGTTATTATCATCGACCTAAAACAAACCAAGTTGAGGAAAAAAAGCTAATATAGAAAAAGAATTAAATTGAATTATGTCCCCTGTCACAATTCAGCAAATAGTAAGATTTATTATATGGTAGCTTCGTTAAGCGGAATAGAAAATGATAAAATGAAACCTAACAAAATTTGCGTTAGTACAAATAATAAAGATACTTAACTATCATTGTTTTCAGATACAAAGTGACTACACTTATCAGACAATAGTTTCTGAAATTACCTTTCAAAATTGGGTACATGTACCCTATATCTTGATTTACAGATACGTTACATAGATACAAAATAATATCGGTCAGTCTATAATAACCGTCAGTCATATCCTTAATCAGATCTTTAATTTCAATAAGGCATGATCCGGAATATAGCTGTCAATGCCTTCTTCAAATTTCAAGCATTGCTTGTTTTTTTTTGCTTCCATTTTAAATATTAGATCTTGAAGTCAACAACCGAAAAAACCCAAACACATGCTATTTTCCTTCTGCTGAATAAAAAACGAGACATCGTTCGATGTACTAGAAAGTTTTTTATTATTTTATTTTCTAATTTGCCCTTTTTTTTTTTTATAAAAAAACACTATTTAATTGAGTTGTCACAACAGTCACGTATCAGTTGAAAAAATCGAAGGCTAAAAAAGAATCTAAAAGCCTGCAATAAATGAATTTTAATGAATATGTACCTTCCTGACACAACATACATTAACAAAAAAAAAATAATGTAACTCAATTTTACAAATTCTGAGAACTGACAAAGTAACGTATATGTTCAGTAACTTCACAATGCTTGGATTTTTGCAATATCATCCTCGTGGAATTCAAAAAACCTTCTAAATCTTTTTACTGATTTTGGCTTATTTACTTGAAACAAGATATTTTTTGATAGATTTTAATCATAATGCAAAAAAGTGAAAAATCGTGTCCAGTCTCCTTTAAAGTAAACAAAAACATTGTCATCATGTGCAGGCCATTAAAGATGAATTTGCCCTTTCATGTCCTTCTTAGTCATGAAAGGTATGTACGCATCCTCATCCTCGTCGTCCACTTTTAGAACTCTACCAGCATACCATTTACTGTCCACCTTTGCCACTACGAACGAATCAATAGAGCAAATTAAGCGTAACATTGAAACCTAGTCATCTAGAGCTTGGTTATCATTTGTTCGCTGTTTTCATCATGGTCAGTTATAGCTGAAGTTTCAGGTATTATCCCGCGGAGGGTACGTCTGTCCCAGTCATTGCAGAACTTATTTCCTGTAAAAAAAGACATCACAATAGCACGACACACTTCTGGTCAGTACTAAATCAGCTCCAACTGGACAAACGGCGTGGAGTATCATAGTACCGATAACTGTCTTTGTCGGAATTGTTGATAGAATTACCTCTGCTGAGTCATATTAATGCTGGTCGTAGAATATATATCTAATGGACTTTTCATTCTGACATGTCCATTTGAAGAAATCACAGACGTCCTGAATAGTAGCTTTCCTTTGATGTTCCGCCTCACTGGCCGTGCGCTTACAAGTACCCCAAATTCCATCACATGGACCCTTCTCATGACCGGACTCGAAAAAATTCCATCGTGCCTTAATTCCAAAAAGGTTCTTATGATGTAGAAGTAGATTGAATATATATACCTGTTGCGGTACTGTGATGAGGGACTATCTGTCCAATAGCGGATCGTAAGTGTGTCAGTGAATGTCACCTTTACAGCAACGGTAAGTGTTACAGTGTGATGGTTGACGTTTGATACGAAATCAAAGTTTCTATGTTCAAGATCTCTGTTCTCATCCCTGTGATAAGCTACAACTGGATGTAGAGTTACGCTAGTAGCGTTCCAATACGCTGGCTGTACCTCATTTTACAACTGGCAGGTGATATTTTCCGCAAAATTCATTTGGACGAAGATGTGACCAGCTGGTAACGTCTCCTTTAAATGTAAAAATGCTTTGTGTGAACGTTTCCATCCCTAATGTTTAGCAACATCTGTTTAAAATTCACATGTGAAACAGTCCTTGCTACAACCTCTGGGTTAAGTGATATTTTAACTCCACCGACAATCAGTGTCTTAAGTTTAATTGACATATTCTGATGTCTGGTGCATACGCATGTGTACCTGGATAACAACGAAGTCATTTTGATGTGTCTTGGTCGTAGTTTACAAAGGTATGAAAAGGACATTTTAATGTCTGGGTTTTGTTATTAGATGTACCTTTATTAACCTACTGAAATCACCAACGTTCGATTTACTAGAGCGCTTGTCATTATTTTAGTATCCAATGTGCCCTTTCTTATTAAAAAAAAAACTATTTAATAGTGTTGTCACAAAAGTCATGTGTCTGTTGAAAAAATCGAATGCTTAAAAAGAATGTGAAAGCCTGCAATAGATGCTTTTTTGATGAATAGATACCTTCCTAATACAACATATATCAACACAAAAAATAAAACTAGAAAAACTGTGAGCCGCAGCTCACAAATAAATACCCCCCACCCCCCAAAATAATTAATCAGATAAAATTTAGAATAGGATATTCACATCTACATTATGTCACAAAGATTGTGCGTAGGTTTCATGAAAATTCATCAAAGGGTTTTGGAAGAGTTGCAGATAAGAGATGGGCACCCCCATGTAGTCGAATGGCTGAGTCCATGTATTGCTATGGAAAACCCCAAAATCATTCTGATCAAACTTTCAAATAGTAGGTGCACATCTATATTATGTCATAACAATATGGTTAGTTTCATGAAAATCCATCAAGGGGTTTAGGAGGAGTTGCGGATAAGAGATGGGTACCCCCATGTAGGCGAATGGCTAAGTCCATGTTTTGCTATGGGAAACCCCAAAAATCATTCTGATCAAATATCAAAATAGTAGGTGCACATCTACATTATGTCACAAAGATTGTGTGTAAGTTTCATGAAAATCCATCAAGGGGTTTAAGAGGAGTTGCGGATAAGAGATGGGTACCCCCATGTAGTCGAATGGCTAAGTCCATGTTTTTCTATGGAAAACCCCAAAAACCATTCTGATCAAATTTTAAAATAGTAAGTGCACATCTTCATTATGTCATAACAATTGTGTGTTAGTTTCATGAAAATCCATCAAGGGGTTTAGGAGGAGTTGCGGATAAGAGATGGGTACCCCCATGTAGGCGAATGGCTAAGTCCATGTTTTGCTATGGGAATCTCAAAAAAATCATTCTGATCAAACTTTCAAATAGTAGGTGCACATCTATATTATGTTACAAAGATTGTGTAAAAGTTTCATGACAATCCATCAAGGGGTTTAGGAGGAGTTGTGGATAAGAGATGGGTACCCCCATGTAGTCGAATGGCTAAGTCCATGTTTTGCTATGGGAAACCCCAAAAATCATTCTGATCAAATTTTAAAATAGTAGATGCACATCTACATTTTGTCACAACAATTGTGTGTAAGTTTCATGAAAATCCATCAAGGGGTTTAGGAGGAGTTGCGGATAAAAGATGGGTACCCCCATGTAGTCAATGGCTAAGTCCATGTTTTGCTATGGGAAACCTCAAAAATCATTCTGATCAAATTTCAAAATAGTAGGTGCAAATCTACATTATGTCACAAAGATTGTGTGTAAGTTTCATGAAAATCCATCAAGGGGTTTAAGAGGAGTTGCCGATAAGAGATGGGTACCCCCATGTAGTCGAATGGCTAAGTCCATTTTTTGCTATGGGAAACCCCAAAAACCATTCTGATCAAATTTTAAAATAGTAAGTGCACATCTTCATTATGTCATAACAATTGTGTGTTAGTTTCATGAAAATCCATCAAGGGGTTTAGGAGGAGTTGCGGATAAGAGATGGGTACCCCCATGTAGGCGAATGGCTAAGTCCATGTTTTGCTATGGGAAACTAAAAAAATCATTCTGATCAAATTTTAAAATAATAGGTGCACATCTACATTATGTCACAAAGAATGTGAGAAAGTTTCATGAAAATCCAACAAGGGGTTTAGGAGGAGTTGCGGATAAGAGATAGGTAACCTGAAGTGTAACGGAAGGACGGATGGAAGGACGGACGGAAGGACGGACGGACACCCCTATCACTATATACCCCCCACTTTTGAAGTGGGTGGGGGGTATAATAATGTAACACAATTTAACAATACTGGGAATGAACAAAGTAACATATCTGTTCAGTAACTTCACAATTCTGGGATTTTTGCGATATCAGCCTCGTGGAATTAAAAAGAAACCTTCTAGATCTTCCTATTGATTTTGGCTCATTTATTTGAAACAAGATAGCTTTAATTTAAACCCAAACATTGTCATCATGTACAGGCCATTGAAGATTAATTTTCCCTTTCATGTTCTTCTTAGTCATGAAGGATATGTACGTATCCTCATCCTCGTCGTCCACTTTTAGAACTCTACCAGAATATCATTTACTGCCCACCTTTGCCACTACGAACGAATCGATAGAAGGCAGAGCAAATTTAGCGGAAACCTAGTCATCTAGAGCTTGGTTATCATTTGTTCGCTGTTTTCATCATGGTCAGTTATAGCTGAAGTTTCAGGTATTATCCCGCGGAGGGTACGTCTGTCCCAGTCATTGCAGAACTTATTTCCTGTTAAACAGCCATTGCAATAGCACGACACACTTCTGGTCAGTAATAAATCAGCTCCAACTGGACGAACGGCGTGGAGTTTAATAGTACCGATAACTGTCTTTGTCGGAATTGTTGATAGGATTACTTCTGGTGAGTCATATTCATACTGGTCGTAGAATACATATCTTATGGACTTTTCATTCTGACATGCCAATTTGAATAAATCAGAGCTGTCCTGAATAGTAGCTTTCCTTTGATGTACCGCCTCACTGACCATGCGCTTACAAGTACCTTAAATCCCATCACAGGGACCCTTCCCATGACCGGACTTAAAAAATTCCATCGTGCCTCAATTCCAAACAGGTTCTCATGATGAAGAAGTAGATTGAAGATATACCTTTTGCGGTACTTTGATGCGGGACTATCTGTCCAATAGCGGATCGTAGCTGTGTCAGTGAATGTCTCCTTTACAGCAACGGTAAGTTTGCGTAGTGTGGCAAGAACAGCAGTTACATTGTGATGGTTGACGTTTGATACGAAAACAAAGTTTCTATGTTCAAGATATCTGTTCTCATCCCTGTAATAAGCTACAACTGGATATAGAGTGAGACTAGTAGCGTTCCAATACGCTGGCTGTACCTCATTTAACGACTGGCATGTGAAATTTTCCGCAAAATTTATTTGGACGATGAAGTGACCAACTGGTAACGTCTCCTTTAATTGTAAAAATGCTTTGTACTGCAGTTTTACCCACTTTTCGACGTGACTTAAGACCTGTTCATGTTCTGTAGTTGCTTTGCAGATAAAATTCTGTTTTGTCTTCTGTTGTTTGGACTATTATCATCTTCTACTTTCCTTCAAAATTAACTCGACGCCATTCTCCATACTGAACGTTTCCATACTTAAAGTTGAGCAAATCTGTTCAAAATTCTCACGTGAAACAGTCCTTGCTTTACCTCTGGATTAGATGATATCTTAACTCCACCGGCAATCAGTATCTTCAGTTTAATTGACATATTCTGATGTCTGGTGCATAAGCATGTGTTCCTGGATAATAGTGAAGTCAGTCTGATATGTCTTGGTCGTAGTTTACAAAAGTATGAAAAGGACATGTTAACGTCTTGGTTTTATGACACAAAATTGTCCTGAACATTTTCTGAGGTAATCACATAAAATTCTTGTTTGTTGTTTTGATCCACTGCATTTTGTTTTCCGGGCATTATTCTACTGACATCATCTCTATTTAGAATATCTAGCACTTTGGTTTTTAGATGCAGCCAAAGATGATTCCTACGTGAGCGATTTTTGATTTCAATCGAAGCATTTATGCCTTTGCTGCAACGTGCCCCAAACAATTTCCCACATCTTCGACTGTGACAATACTCATTGATGGTAAGTCCTGATACTATGGTTTTTACTTTCACATTTTCCTTTTGCGTTTTATTTTTCTTAAGCGATCCATTTTTTTACACGAGACAATTTCCTAATTCAAGATCTTTGACTATGGACTTTGAGAGTGATTTGAGCTTAAACCTACAGATCTTATGTCATGTGTTGTTTTTGTGCGCGGTGTCATATCGTTAGGACCCATACTTTTGTCCTTTTACGGTGTATATGGGTCAGTTTTCTTCTTAGATAAAGTAGTTTTAGCCTATTGAAAGAGACGCTTCTGTAGACGCTTAACTACTTTCTCTTCGATCGTTCTGATCTTAACTTGTAGTGCTTTTAGTTTGTAGTGAGGTTGTTTTAATGCTTTTGATCTTCTTTTCGTAGTTGGGTTTCGAGCTTTATTGCCAAAAGGTCATTTCCCCACGTTTATCAGAATTTCGTCGTGTTTGAGTATTTAATGATGACGTTTGCTGGTCATGGCAATATGGCATGATGCCAAAAGTGTTTGAATTCACTGATGAGGAGGATGATGATATATCATTGGACTGGGTTTCGTCTTCCATAAAACTGATTATGTTTTCATCTGATGTCAACAGTCCCTTCTTTTTTCAATCTATAAGTCTGACAGTGCTCTCGGTTCTTCTCGTTTCTTTTAGTACTGAATGAAAATATGAAAAAAGGTGATATAGAAAGTTTGATTGGTGATTATAGTGATAAAGATATCTGCCCATTTTATTATTGAAATCCACATCATACATGTATGTTCATTTATAGATCTACTTTGTTACCTATTTATGATTTTTAATTGAAGCAATGAAGTACAAATGAGGCATTCATAAGAAAAGACCAATCTATACAAGCGGGAAAAACAAAGAAAGACACAACGATTTAATTTTTTTCGATTTCTTGAAGTCATCACTTATCGAGACTCAATTTTGAAAGTGGAATAACATACTTGCACCGACTAGACTTAAAACAAAAATCTTACTCTATCAAATTTGTAACTTCGTAACAACAACTAATTGTATAGAAAAATGCTGATATCTAACGAGAAAAAAATGAATTATGTCCCCTGTTACAATATAGTAAATCATCTGATTTATTATTATACAGAAACATGTTATATATATTCTAACTTCCAATTAGCTTGAATTCCGCAGCATCCAAGAGATGAACCGATTGGATAAGATATCCTTAAAATGGTGATGTTTTGGGATGGGGTACAAGACTAATCGTTTGAAACTTATTCGAGGTCCTACTGTTCCCAAAATCTGTTCTTTGATCGTGTTAACGTAGGAGGAGTGCGACATTTTTGCTACACGGTGCACGACTAAATAGTTTGTGATCGGATTTTCTGTATTATGACCTGACAACCCCTGCAGAATACGGATACCCCATTTAATACACATTTTTTTGGTTACCCACAGGTAGGTAAACCCTTAACAAATCACTTAATCATGTTAATTGAGACATCATTTCTGGCATCATTGTTTGGTAAGAATTTTATTAATGAATTTTAACAAAAAATCTATAATTGTTACAAAATATTAAAGTGGCAATACTTATCAGAGATAATTGTTTGGATATTTCTACAATTATTTTTAAAATTACAGTTATTTGATCAATTTATGTTGATATTTGATTTATACTGATTTAAGTTATTTTAAAATTAATTCAAAATGTAACAACCATTTTATTATTGTTTGATAAATAAAAAACTTATAATAATATAACAACAATATAATTTATTAATTTGATTATACTTTTGGCAAGGTTAAATGAAGGTGATAAAATCGACAATTTTCTTTAGAATTTCAATCAAGTTATTTTTCCCGTACTCTGTTAAAAACTATTAATTCCTAATAAGTGTAACAACCGCAGCTATTACAAAATCTCAACTGTTAATCAGATAAAATAGGTTATTTGGTAAATCTCCTTTCATGACACTTAAACTTTTTAACCAACAAAACATTCTGTAGACAAAAATAAATCTATCAAAATATCAAATCAATTTTAATATAGAATTAAGTGCATGACGAAAACTGTAATTTCAAATGATACCAATAATAAATTATTTAACACGATATAAGGTTATAAAATAATTATAATACAACCCCGGGTGGGAGAAGCAAAAGAGAAGCAATGGGGCATTCGAATGTCAATAGTTCTTAGATACAACGACAAAACCGGGAAACAGGAATGAGAACAGCACGACGAAACACAAAACATATAAAAATACAAATTTAATCGAACAAAAAGCAACCACTCGATCGAATTCAAGTTGTAACTAGAGTGAATTCAGGTGCTCTAGAAGAGAAAGCAGTTTCTGCTTGCTATAACACAACCACAGGGCTATAAATTCCAATGCAGTGTGTCAAATCTGGTAGACAGAACAAAACCATATGACAATAGACGATAAATAGATATGGAATAATTGTACGCGACAGAACCAACACAAAAAACGGCAATTTAAAAATCACAATGGAAAACAGCCAGCAGTCTTTAGCAGGACCGGAGGTCGCTGCGAGCCGTCTTGCATTGATCCAAGACTGAAAGACCCATTTCTGGACAAAGAACAATAACAGATAAATGACAGGGACAAAAAACTATTTGACAAAGATTACCGGCTCAGTACAGGCACGTTCAAAATGTGGCGGGATTAAACTAGTTTTTTGGGGCCGCACCTATGGCCAGCCATTCGGGCAAAAATTAACAAAAAAATGAAAAACAGACGATAAACTGAAAACAGACACAAAATCAAAGAAAACAGACAAAAAAATTTAAAAACAGACAAAAATACAAAAACAGACATGAATTTTACTAACAGTCAGACGATTCTGTAAAACAGATAAAATATGAAAACAGACAAAAATTTTAAAAACAGACAAAAAATACAAAAACAGACATATATTTTACTAACAGACAGACGATTCAGTAAAACAGACAAAAAATGAAAACAGACACAAATTTTACAAACAGACACCGAATTCAAAAACAGACGTTTTTTTAAAAAACAGTCGATAAACAGCTGTTTATCATGTATATCAGAATCTTGGCCTTGGGAGGTAGAAGATGACTGTGCCTGTGTGTGAGATGAGTCGCCAAGTTCAGTGGCAGCCTTCCCGATCAGATCGGAAGCTTCTTTCAATAACCTTACAGCATCATTAACTGCCATTTTTCCAAACGATGCTAGATTGAATGGTTCGACCTCTAGTGCAGGAAAATGCCAATGCGACCTCTAGCGGTTTTTTTTAAAGTTAACATTGTTTTCTTAGTACGTCTGTTTATAAAATTTATTTCTTAGACTGTTTCATGTTGTTGTGTCTGGTTTTCTATAAAATCGTCTGTTTGTTAGTAAAATTTATGTCTGTTTGTTTGATTTTAAAACTAATGTCTGTTTTGTGTGTTTTTTGTCTGTTTTTAAAAACGTCTGTTTTTGAATTTGGTGACTGTTTTATAAATTTACCTCTGTTTTTAAAATTTTTGTCTGTTTTCATATTTCGTCTGTTTTACTGAATCGTCTGTCTGTAAGTAAAAATTATGTCTGTTTTTGTATTTTTTGTCCGTTTTTTAAATTTTTGTCTGTTTTCATATTTTGTCTGTTTTACACGTCTGTCTGTTAGTAAAATTTGTGTCTGTTTTTGTATTTTTGTCTGTTTTTGAAATTTGTGTCTGTTTTCTGTGATTTTGTGTCTGTTTTCAGTTTATCGTCTAATTTTCATTATTTTGTTAATTTTTGCCCGAATGGCTGCCCATACGCACCTTCCCCTTAATTGAAAATCTTGTACAAACCACAAAATAACCCACTATAAAAATGAAATCGTTAAAAGTTCAATTCACCAAAAGGAAACCCGAGACAAAAGCACTATACGAGAACAACGAGACGTAGAGGAGCTCTCTTGAAAACTCTTTCAGTACTGACAGAAGCATTTATCGAATGATGTAAAAAACAACAAACTTATGAATCCTAAATCACAACACTTCAAACAACTAATGATTTATCATTATATCATCACACAAAGCCGACATATTTGATTGCTGTAAGTACATTAACGTTTTAAAGTAACTTTAAAATTGTAACTGTTTCTACAAAAAAAAACCACCAAATTTAAAGATTTTAATAAAACTTCCAACTCATATCCTTTCTTTATTAAATTTCTTAGTCATGTCCAAAGGATTGTTTTTGAATTTCCATGCCTTATAAACAACATTTCCATGAAATGCAGGATGTGATGTTTCTATCACTAGAAAAAAACGACGTGTACAGTTAAATTTTTCAATAAGATACCCATATTTATGAACGAATTTTGTAAAAAAAATGACTTATTTGTGGTATCGATAACCTCTTTTTAGTATTTGTTTTGTAATGAAACCGTTTTTACCATTTAAACCAGAAACACTACTGCAAATTCGAGCATATCTGACTAACTGTGAAATGTACACTCCGTAAGAGGTAGAGGTACATCGCTTTCAAGAAAAGAAAATATACAATTGGGAAAGAAAAGTCATCACAGTTAACATTTACTTAAGTTTGTAACTATCAATTGTGACACCCAGGAGTTTGGCATCATTTTCTATTCTATGCTCTTCATATTCATACAGTGTTTGGCATTTTCAATATTTTTGGAAGAGCGCCTCTTATGAGTCTTGAATAGACGAAACGCGCGTCAGGCGTAGCAAAATTTATTGTCTGGAACTTTGTTGTCATTTGTATTTCACAAAGAATTTCGTTCCCATCCAACTAGAATTTTATTTCCCAACAATTTGATTTATTCCCAACGGCAATAGCCTGAAACTAATCCGGATTAAAATTCATTTTGTCATTAATTATTTTTTTCTTTTATTTTTTACTATTCTGTCGAGGTCTGTTTCTGAGTGTGACATATTATTGTCATCTGCATAAATATATAGATTATTTTCTTTAATGAAATAAAAAAGTTCGTTTATAAATATATTAAAAAGCACAGGTCCTAAAATTGATTCTTGTGGCACGCCTTTGTAAATATTTTGCAAGGTTCTAAAATAAGTCCCCACTTTGACAAATTGTTTCCTATTCGATAAATAGTTTTCGATACGACTTAAGGTTAGTGAGGACACCTGTCATGTGACCAAAAACAGCTAAAAATGCAAAAAACAAGTGCAAATGTCACAAATTCCTTGAGACTTGTGTTAAATAGTTTCATTTAATAAAACTTAATCAAAATAAATTAATTTTAATACAAATAAAACAACTATTCCTGCATAAATAAAATTTTCAAATAATACAAGGGAGATAATGCACTTGAAAAATGACCAAATAATTACAAAGATTTGTATTGTAGAAAGAAAAGTAAGCTGGTGACCCCCAGTTTTTATTGTTTTATTTCAAAATATATTATATTTCATTGGTTTTTATCAAATAAAAATAAAATTTAAATTCGTGGATTTTTTCTGTGACAAGATTTTATGCTAATTATTTGGCCCTTCCTATATAATCTATAGTAATTTGGGAAAACTTTGAGCCTTAATTTTGGGAAAACAAGCCTGGAAAGGGGGTCCAATATTTTTACACAAGATAAAGTATATACCTAATATTAATATATAAAAAAATTGGACATTTTAAATTCGGCATTATTTTTGGGGTCAGGTGTCCTCACTAACCTTAAAGAACCAATGGACAGGCCATAGCCTTTAACTTTATTTACAACAGAGTGTGAGGTAAACAGTCAAAGGCCTTCGATAGGTTGATCAAAACAGCAGCTATATAAAGATTATCATCGACTGCCTTTCAGTCCTCAATGATTTTGATTAATGCTTTATTACAGCCATAGCCTGGACGGAAAGCTGACAATATGGATGAAACAGATTTTTCAAAATAATATGTGAGTTGCTGGTAGATGGCTCTCTTGAAGCACTTTGATACTACTGGTAAAATACTAACTGGCCTGCACTTACCAGTTTCAAATTGGGTATTTTGTTATGTAAAGGTACTACTTGAGCTTCCTTTAGTCGGTCTGGAAACTCGGATCTTACAATAGACATGTTGATTATATTCTTTATGGGTTTTAATAATTGCTGGTTTTGCTATTTTTAATATTTTTACAGAAATACCATCATACTCAGTTGTCTTCTTATTTATTTAGTTTTTTCTACAAACCCTTCATCAATATAATTAAATCATAACATATCTTTACAGTTTTTGTTAATAGCTTATATACTAGAGCGGTTATAGTCTACTCTACAGTATTGGTTGCCTATATCTTTGGCAACATTGAAAAAATTATCAATAAATAACTCAGCCACATATAATTGATTATTGATAATTTCTCAATATTACATAAATATGTACAAAGTGATGTTATTTTGAAATGAATACCATTGTTGGTCAAAAAGGGTTGATAGTTGGCCAAACATCTTTTTGTTTTTGATGGGCAGTGTTGCATCTTTCAATAAGTAATTTCTTACAGATTTATTTCTTAATATGTTAACATTATTTCTAGGGTTTCGATAGTTTTCCCAGTTTTGTTCTATTTTTTTATCGCACCTAGTTGTACTTGTTATGCAACATGTGTCTCTTGGAAATAGCACTTTTAAGTTGTCTTGAAGTTTGTTTATGTTTTTTTTGTTATTTGCTTCAGAAGGAATTTGGTCAATGCTTGCTTGATGAATAAAAAGTGTTCTTCGTTAAGCTTTTGGTCAAGGCAGGGCTTTCTGATGCCTGTTGTGTTTGATGTGATAAAATAGTGTCAGTTTGGGATCAATATTCAGATCGTTTGCTAGTTTCACCTCATAGCAGGATGAATGTCCACTGCATTGTCCTTGGGTTGTGTTAGGTTTATGATCGAGTTACAGAGACCGTCTCTGTTATTCTGTAAAACCCAGTATAAAAACCAGGAAAGGCAGGATCGAATTCAACATCATTTATAGTTTGTGTACATTGCTGTAGTTACTATAAAATGTTCATCATTTATACTCGCTTCCGTAGATTGAACAGAGAATGAAGGTACATGAGCCTTTAATTTACACCATATTGCCACACGGAAATCGAGAGATGCGGGGTCGTCAGGCGTTAATGCAGAAAACCTGACCGCAAACCAGTGGTGCACCGTGTTGGAAAAAATGTCACGTTCCTCGCACGTTAAAGATCCCTGCTGCAGGTCTCGGTAAGAGTAGGACCCGTAGGATCCCCATGCAGGAGGATTTCCCGTCCCTACCCATCACTCCTTTTTCCAGTGGCAGTAAAAACTCTCCTACTCGATTGGCCTTGTGTCCCCATTTCCTCCACTTCGTCATCATTTCATGTTTTTTGTATCACCACTTTCATGTTCATATCCCGGATATAGCCGAATCGTGCTGCTTGGGAGCAAAGCAATAACTAACTAACTAACTAACCATTGCGTTGGACATTTCTACGGACAAAAACCCCAGAGTTTTCAGTTTTATTTGATAAATTGGCGCATTCTTGTTTTCATTGTGTTGAGTTGAATGTTTATTTATTTCAATTTATTTTGTATTGTTTTAGGAAGGAGTGAAGGTGTTTGGTACTTCGAGTTTCGAATACATGTTTGTCTTTTCAAAGTCGTACCAATTAAAACCCCTACATTAAATATAATAACTGTTTCCGTATACTAGTATTTACTCGCTCACTGTACGCACAGAATACGGATTTCGAATTTACCATATATTTTTTTTTGTCTCGCCTGCGACGAAAAGTTGCGGAAGGCGAGACATAGGTATTACTTTCCGGCAGCGGCGACGGCGGCGGCCTCGTAAACTTTTTTGTAAGACTTTTGTGGACAATGAATTGCTTGATAAGTATAATAGCTAGGCATCTGATATTTGGTATACAGACAGTTCAGGTTAAGGTCTACGCCACTGACACCATGCCGTGTGACCCGGACCCCATTTTCACGCTCCAGTGACTCTGTGAACTTAGGTCTTTTTCAGGTAGAAATTTTTTTGTAAGACTTTTGTGGACAATGAATTGCTGGAAAAGTATAATAGCTAGGCATCTGATATTGGGTATACAGACAGTTGAGGTTATGGTTAACGTAACTTTCTCCATGCCATGTGACCATGACCCCATTTTTAGGGTCCAGTGACTCTTTGAACTTAGGTCTTTTTTCAGGCAGAAAACTTTGTAATACTTGTGTGGACAATGAATTGCTTGAAAAGTACGGTATAATAGCTAGGCATCTGATACTGTTTATTCAGACACAATTTGTGTTTATATCAAGAAATGAAAGCTTAGGTGGTTGATTTTAGTGAGGCGAGACATACTTTTAGTGGCCACACTTGTTTATATTTTCTACAGATTACTGCAAAGGGCCGTCAAACAGCATCAACTCAAAAGAAACATGAAAAAATATACACTTCTTGAAAATTCTAACTTTTTATCATTATTGTGATAAAAATAAGTCAAGAAGGCTCAGGTTGTGTTAACAAGTTATTAATTTAGATGAGCGATAGATCTGACGTTGAAACCCATGATATTGAACCACCTGCTGATCATGCATTCTTTATTTAAGATGCTTATTATATAAATTCGGCATTTTTTTTCCTTATTGACCTATCGGCACAGTTCCCGCCCGACACTCACTTTGCTATGCCACCCGTTTAATAACACCAACTGCATCCAGGCATATTTATTAGCAAAATCAATACAAACCCGGAATTTATTTGCAAAATTTATTGCATCATACCGGTATACCCTTACAAGAATCAAAATATATTTTTTTCTCATTCGATATCGCAAGTTTTGTTGGTACTCAAGACCAACATGTAATAAAGGGAAATCAGTTCATTCGTTCTTTCTTTCCAATGGCTGGTCCAGAGAAGGTTCCGGGGGTTGGAACCTTTACTTTTAATTGAAAGTTTTTGTAATTTCCGTGCAGATTTTAGGCAAAATTGACCGAGAACCCCCCTTTTGTCTTCAATAGACAATACGCGGAACTAAACCCCCTTTCAAAAATTTCTGATTCCGCCCATGTTTCCATATTCAGTAACTTAAAGCTAGGAACCACAACTTCTACACTTCCACGGGCTACCCATGTCAATACTAGTTCTGTCTTTCTAAACAAATTGTTAAATCTTCATGTACTCGATACATTTACGAACAACTGTCTTCACAGACCATTATGTTTTTGAAATACTGGAGGACAGGGGCGTCGCCTTGGTTTGAAATAGTTATACGTATGAACATCAAAGTGTAGCTCAAAAAGGACAGATGCAAATTTAGTAATTGCGTTTTTGGTTTGACTTTATCTTCCGATTACTCGGTTTGCACTTATTATTTTTTATTTAAAACCAGAAGTTTTTCTGATCAAATTGGTCTTCTTATGTCGTCATCTCGATGGAAAAGCATGCCGGCATTATGCAAGGTGCGTTCAAATTTAATTTTTGCGTAACCTAATCTTCTATGACGTTGACTTTTATTTGCGGGAACGATGTCGTTGAAAAATGCCGTTACCGCTATTTGTCGCGTTGAATTACGCGACGTCGGGAAAACAAGGCATAACCTTTACAACGTAGTTATCTGCCCTTGCTACTGTATCGTATTCCCTTAACCCTTTCACTGCCAGCTAAAATTCCCATTTTGCCAAGGTATTTTTTACAGCTCTGAAAAACAACTTGCGATCTATGACGTCGACAATGGTCTTGACGTTACAATGAGAGGAACATGAAAAGGAAATACTTGTCTGCAAAACTTAATTAGTTTTGATCATGTTTTAGGGTGCCAGACTCCCTAAAATTTAATGACTAGTCCCCTATGGGAGTAGATAGAACCTCTCGTTTGTCCTGGCACATTTTTCAAATATTTAAGATAATCCTTTTTAGCTCACCTGACCCGAAGGGTCATGTGAGCTATTGTCATCACTTGGCGTCCGTCGTCCGTCGTCTGTCGTCCGTCGTCCGTCGTCCGTAAACTTTTTAAAACGTTAACTCCTCTGACACCATAAGTCCAATTGCAACCAAACTTGGTATGGTTGTACATTAGCATTTGGTGCTTAGAACTGATGTGGGGATTTTTGATTCGTCATAAAACATGGCCGCCATGGCTAAAAATAGAACATAGGGGTAAAATGCAGTTTTTTGCAAATAACTCAAAAACGGCTACAGATATCAAAATTCTGGCAGGGTAAAAGTGATCAGCACCTCAAGATCTACCTACCCTGAAATTTTGAAGAAAATCCAACAACCCATGTAGGAGTTATTGCCCTTTTTGTGGATTTTTTGCAAATTTTGCACCTGTTTAGCTCAATATCTTGAAAACTATACTAGATATTTGAGAAATTTAAATTGCATATTGTTAAGCACATCAAGATCTACAAAATATGTAACAGGGTCAACGTTGTAGGACCTTTCCTTTTAGGAGTTATTGCCCTTAGAACGTCAAAATTTAGCATTTTAACAGCATTTCCTCATTACATTGAAAACGTTAACTCCTCTGACACTTTATGTCCAAATGAACCCAAACTTAGTATAGTTGTTTATTAGCATTAGGTGTATAGAACTGATGTGGGGATTATTGATTGGTCGTAAAACATGGCCGCTGTGGCTAAAAATAGAACATAGAGGTAAATGGCATTTTTTTGCAAATAACTCTAAAACGGTGACAGATTTCAAAATTTTGATTGGGAACAAAAGTGATCAGCACCTCAAGATCTACCAGCTCTGAAATTTTGAAGAAAATCCAACAACCCATTTAGGAGTTATTGCCCTTTTTGTGGATTTTTTGCAAATTTTGCACCTGTTTAGCTCAATATCTTGAAAACTATACTAGATATTTGAGAAATTTAAATTGCATATTGTTAAGCACATCAAGATCTACAAAATATGTAACAGGGTCAACGTTGTAGGACCTTTTCTTTTAGGAGTTATTGCCCTTAGAACGTCAAAATATAGCATTTTAACAGCATTTCCTCATTACATTGAAAACGTTAACTTCTCTGACACTTTATGTCCAAATGGACCCAAACTTGGTATAGTTGTTTATTAGCATTAGGTGTATAGAACTGATGTGGGGATTATTGATTGGTCGTAAAACATGGCCGCTGTGGCTAAAAATAGAACATAGAGGTAAATGGCATTTTTTTGCAAATAACTCTAAAACGGTGACAGATTTCAAAATTTTGATTGGGAACAAAAGTGATCAGCACCTCAAGATCTACCAGCTCTGAAATTTTGAAGAAAATCCAACAACCCATTTAGGAGTTATTGCCCTTTTTGTGGATTTTTTGCAAATTTTGCACCTGTTTAGCTCAATATCTTGAAAACTATACTAGATATTTGAGAAATTTAAATTGCATATTGTTAAGCACATCAAGATCTACAAAATATGTAACAGGGTCAACGTTGTAGGACCTTTCCTTTTAGGAGTTATTGCCCTTAGAACGTCAAAATTTAGCATTTTAACAGCATTTCCTCATTACATTGAAAACGTTAACTCCTCTGACACTTTATGTCCAAATGAACCCAAACTTAGTATAGTTGTTTATTAGCATTAGGTGTATAGAACTGATGTGGGGATTATTGATTGGTCGTAAAACATGGCCGCTGTGGCTAAAAATAGAACATAGAGGTAAATGGCATTTTTTTGCAAATAACTCTAAAACGGTGACAGATTTCAAAATTTTGATTGGGAACAAAAGTGATCAGCACCTCAAGATCTACCAGCTCTGAAATTTTGAAGAAAATCCAACAACCCATTTAGGAGTTATTGCCCTTTTTGTGGATTTTTTGCAAATTTTGCACCTGTTTAGCTCAATATCTTGAAAACTATACTAGATATTTGAGAAATTTAAATTGCATATTGTTAAGCACATCAAGATCTACAAAATATGTAACAGGGTCAACGTTGTAGGACCTTTTCTTTTAGGAGTTATTGCCCTTAGAACGTCAAAATATAGCATTTTAACTGCATTTCCTTGTATTGAAAATAATGTTAACTCCTCTGACACTTCAAATAGAACCAAACTTGGTATTATTGTTTATTATTATTAGTTGTATAGAACTGTTGTGGGGATTTTTGATTGGTTGTAAAACATGGCCGTTGTGGCTAAAAATAGAACATTAGATTAAACTGCATTTTTTTGCAAATAACTCAAAAAGGGTGACAGATTTTTAGATTTTGATTGAGAACAAAAGTGATCAGCACCTTTACGCGACGTCGGGAAAACAAGGCATAACCTTTACAACGTAGTTATCTGCCCTTGCTACTGTATCGTATTCCCTTAACCCTTTCACTGCCAGCTAAAATTCCCATTTTGCCAAGGTATTTTTTACAGCTCTGAAAAACAACTTGCGATCTATGACGTCGACAATGGTCTTGACGTTACAATGAGAGGAACATGAAAAGGAAATACTTGTCTGCAAAACTTAATTAGTTTTGATCATGTTTTAGGGTGCCAGACTCCCTAAAATTTAATGACTAGTCCCCTATGGGAGTAGATAGAACCTCTCGTTTGTCCTGGCACATTTTTCAAATATTTAAGATAATCCTTTTTAGCTCACCTGACCCGAAGGGTCATGTGAGCTATTGTCATCACTTGGCGTCCGTCGTCCGTCGTCTGTCGTCCGTCGTCCGTCGTCCGTAAACTTTTTAAAACGTTAACTCCTCTGACACCATAAGTCCAATTGCAACCAAACTTGGTATGGTTGTACATTAGCATTTGGTGCTTAGAACTGATGTGGGGATTTTTGATTCGTCATAAAACATGGCCGCCATGGCTAAAAATAGAACATAGGGGTAAAATGCAGTTTTTTGCAAATAACTCAAAAACGGCTACAGATATCAAAATTCTGGCAGGGTAAAAGTGATCAGCACCTCAAGATCTACCTACCCTGAAATTTTGAAGAAAATCCAACAACCCATGTAGGAGTTATTGCCCTTTTTGTGGATTTTTTGCAAATTTTGCACCTGTTTAGCTCAATATCTTGAAAACTATACTAGATATTTGAGAAATTTAAATTGCATATTGTTAAGCACATCAAGATCTACAAAATATGTAACAGGGTCAACGTTGTAGGACCTTTCCTTTTAGGAGTTATTGCCCTTAGAACGTCAAAATTTAGCATTTTAACAGCATTTCCTCATTACATTGAAAACGTTAACTCCTCTGACACTTTATGTCCAAATGAACCCAAACTTAGTATAGTTGTTTATTAGCATTAGGTGTATAGAACTGATGTGGGGATTATTGATTGGTCGTAAAACATGGCCGCTGTGGCTAAAAATAGAACATAGAGGTAAATGGCATTTTTTTGCAAATAACTCTAAAACGGTGACAGATTTCAAAATTTTGATTGGGAACAAAAGTGATCAGCACCTCAAGATCTACCAGCTCTGAAATTTTGAAGAAAATCCAACAACCCATTTAGGAGTTATTGCCCTTTTTGTGGATTTTTTGCAAATTTTGCACCTGTTTAGCTCAATATCTTGAAAACTATACTAGATATTTGAGAAATTTAAATTGCATATTGTTAAGCACATCAAGATCTACAAAATATGTAACAGGGTCAACGTTGTAGGACCTTTTCTTTTAGGAGTTATTGCCCTTAGAACGTCAAAATATAGCATTTTAACAGCATTTCCTCATTACATTGAAAACGTTAACTTCTCTGACACTTTATGTCCAAATGGACCCAAACTTGGTATAGTTGTTTATTAGCATTAGGTGTATAGAACTGATGTGGGGATTATTGATTGGTCGTAAAACATGGCCGCTGTGGCTAAAAATAGAACATAGAGGTAAATGGCATTTTTTTGCAAATAACTCTAAAACGGTGACAGATTTCAAAATTTTGATTGGGAACAAAAGTGATCAGCACCTCAAGATCTACCAGCTCTGAAATTTTGAAGAAAATCCAACAACCCATTTAGGAGTTATTGCCCTTTTTGTGGATTTTTTGCAAATTTTGCACCTGTTTAGCTCAATATCTTGAAAACTATACTAGATATTTGAGAAATTTAAATTGCATATTGTTAAGCACATCAAGATCTACAAAATATGTAACAGGGTCAACGTTGTAGGACCTTTCCTTTTAGGAGTTATTGCCCTTAGAACGTCAAAATTTAGCATTTTAACAGCATTTCCTCATTACATTGAAAACGTTAACTCCTCTGACACTTTATGTCCAAATGAACCCAAACTTAGTATAGTTGTTTATTAGCATTAGGTGTATAGAACTGATGTGGGGATTATTGATTGGTCGTAAAACATGGCCGCTGTGGCTAAAAATAGAACATAGAGGTAAATGGCATTTTTTTGCAAATAACTCTAAAACGGTGACAGATTTCAAAATTTTGATTGGGAACAAAAGTGATCAGCACCTCAAGATCTACCAGCTCTGAAATTTTGAAGAAAATCCAACAACCCATTTAGGAGTTATTGCCCTTTTTGTGGATTTTTTGCAAATTTTGCACCTGTTTAGCTCAATATCTTGAAAACTATACTAGATATTTGAGAAATTTAAATTGCATATTGTTAAGCACATCAAGATCTACAAAATATGTAACAGGGTCAACGTTGTAGGACCTTTTCTTTTAGGAGTTATTGCCCTTAGAACGTCAAAATATAGCATTTTAACTGCATTTCCTTGTATTGAAAATAATGTTAACTCCTCTGACACTTCAAATAGAACCAAACTTGGTATTATTGTTTATTATTATTAGTTGTATAGAACTGTTGTGGGGATTTTTGATTGGTTGTAAAACATGGCCGTTGTGGCTAAAAATAGAACATTAGATTAAACTGCATTTTTTTGCAAATAACTCAAAAAGGGTGACAGATTTTTAGATTTTGATTGAGAACAAAAGTGATCAGCACCTTTAGATCCACCATATTGTCAGATGACCCCCTTATTAATCTTATGACCCTTTCAACGTTAAATAGATTTTGCCTAATAACCTTTACTTCAGGCACATATGTCAGGTGAGCGATTCAGGCTCCTGGGAGCCTCTTGTTAGGTTACCTTACTTCATATTTATAGTATGTAGTTTCTGGCTATTTGCAAATTTTCTCTGAGCTAGTTCCAGGGAGATGACGTCATAAAAGCTTTGACGTCATATTTTTGGAACCACGCAGACAAACAAAATATATTCCATGAAATCATGGCAGCAGTTGCAAGGAGATTATGGATGCGCGTTTATCCACCAGAAGCTGCCGAAAATTTACGTCCCTTGAGAGAAAATCCTGGAGTTAAAAACATGCCACCAAGGAATTCGGAACCAATTGCCTATTTTTATCTTATGTTTACAATGAACCTTCTACGGAAAATTGTATTGGAAACAAACAGGTAACAATCTCAGAAAATAATTTTGATCTGATAGTTTTAACTTTCTCGATGCTTATAAAAAACAATGTTTTACTACAGGAAATGTTAAAACTAAAAAGTATGATATATGATTTATGAGTCCCTAACAGACGAAACGCGCGTCACAAAATTGTCTAGAACTTTGTTGTATATTTTTTTTTTTGTATTAATAAATTGTAAAAAAAAATGTCAATACTTAGTCCTGTCCATTTGCAGTTTCATATTTTTCATAATCATGATAATGTCCCTCCATCGTAGTACGTTCGGTGTCCTTACTTATAGTGGATATTTTTGATTAAAAGGATTTTGTGTAATTTAATAAACGTATGCATTTGATTTGGAATTCACAGATCAATAAAGACAATATGCTTGGGTTCTACTGCTTAAAATATGATAAAATAAAATAATATTAATTCAAAATTTTGGTATGTAAAATATGTACTGTAAACCCCCTTTTTAATTTATGTAGATATGCCAAACAGATAATTTCGAGACACCAACAGAGAAATACACTTAAGGCTTCTTCAAGACTAAGATCGTGGAAAAAGCTGACAGTTTCCGAATTGAAGGGTTTCCTAGCTGTAGTTTTTAATATGGGGATAGTGCGTAAACCTACAATTGAGAGCTATTGGAATAAGAAGCAAAAATGTGTGTCAACACCATGGTTTTCAAAAATGTTTGCGAGGAACCGATTTCAGTTGATTTTGAGATTTCTTCATCTGGTAAATAATGCAAAGACACCTCAAAGAAATTCTGAATTTTACAATCCCGCTGCGTGGTTCATGCCTATTGTCCAACATGCTAACACTATTTTTAAACGGTAATATACACCAAGCCGAGAATTATCAATCGACGAGTCGTTGGTAGGTACTAAAGCAAGAACCATTATGACACAGTATATTCCCTCGAAGGCGCACAAATTTGGAGTAAAACTCTGGATGCTCGTAGAGGCAACTACAGGCTACATAATCCACTTTTTACCATACCGTGGGAAGCGCTATGACCCTGTACCAGCGGGAGAACAACAAGGAAGCTACATTGTTACTACACTTTTGAGGGCTGCTAATCTATTTAACAAATTTTATCATATTTTTTGTGACAATTTCTTTACCTCCATACCTTTAGTGCAGAACCTGCTAGCACAGAATACATACCTAACTGGGACTCTCAGAGCTAATCGACACATGCCACAGTTGTTAAAAAATGCTAATGTTCAAGAAAATCAATCGCTGTTTATGCGGCAAGGTAATGTACTGTGTTGTGCTTATAGAGAGAGACGCAATAGAAAAATAGTCAGGCTTGTCTCATCAGCATGTCCAGCAATACATGAGCAGGGTCAGAAACCACGAGTTCTTAAAACCTACAGTAAATATATGGGAGGGGTAGATTTAAATGACATGATGTCTGGTATCTATGACGATAGGAGAAAAACCAAATCTATGTGGAAAAGACTAATGATAAACATTTTCCATAGAATGCGTACATCTTATATTCTCAAAACACAGACGACCCTCAACTCTCTCGTTTTGAGTTTATTGTTAACGTTATACACTCTCTTGCGTCGGAGCATATGAATGCTCAAGTTAACAATAACCACTGTCAACGTGAAGAAACCATTCATCTCGTCGAGATAGAAAACAGAAAACAAAAAAACTGTGTAGTATGTTCCATCCCAGGTGGTACGAGACGAAGAGCTAGAACCGCTTGCTCCCGCTGTCATAAGGGTCTTCATGGACTTTGTCTGCAACGGCACTTTTGTGAAATTGAGCAATAATTTTCACTTTAAAATTGTTATATTTTTTACTTCTTCATACAATTTGAAAAATGTTTTGTTTATATTTTTTTTAATTAATAATATTATGGTAAATCATTACATGCTGCATACGCATTATTCAAATAACCAATTCATTGAAAATGTGATATTAAAATTATACATGTAAATGGGGTTTCCGATTTCCCTCTTTTAAAGTGAGTTTTCTGTATCTTTTTTATAAGCAGTAGTTTCCTATAATCCTATTGAAATAAAACGATCTTTCCCCTATCCCGCTACGTAAAAATCTCTTGATCCCGTAGTTTTAATAATAAGCATTTACTGCTGTCTTCCCGACTCATTTATATAAAAAAACTTTTTAGACTTCGAAATTTTTCATAAAGATGAATCCTGCATTTCAAACTATATTTGTATTGCCCTTCCTAGGGCCCAATGGTCGGTGTCCGACTGCATACTGTGACGTCAAACAATTGTTATAGAACAATTGATGTTTATACGACGTCGGCAACGGTTGTCAAGCCTATATATAGGCTCTTGGCATTTGAAAGGAGTACAAAAAGCCTATATATAGGCTCCTTGGCATAGTAAGGGTTAAGTGACGTGACGTCTGAAAAAAACTTTTCGAAAAGGCTTTTTTCAAATTCTAGGAACTTTGTTGTTATAGGTTACAATTCTACTTTTTTCCCCAAAACATCTTATAAAGATAAAATCTATTGCAAATTAGACAAAGTTTGCAGTATGCTTGATTTCCTTATTGACAACATAGTCGTCACATTTGGAAGATAAATATTTAACAACAAAATTTGAAATACGCATGCCAATGTGCACAAATTGTGCTCCTCTCTTTGCCAATTTGTTTTATATTCTTACGAGACTGAATTTCTTCAAGAACTTAATTAAGAGCAAGAAGATGAAAGAGGTAAGGTCATTTATATCGACGATGTAAACAACGCTTCATTTGGTATATGGATTCCTTTGAAATATCCCCCAGAGTGAGAGATTAAGGAAACCACCGAATCCAGTTGCTTCACATCATTCTTGGATTTGCATCTCGAATATGACAAGGATTGTCATCTCAGTACAAAAATTTACGATAAAAGAGACGAGTTAAATATTCAAATTATCAATTTCCATAATCTTGAAAGCAACATACCTACCTCACCTGCCTACGGTGTTTTTATTATATTTCACCACTTATTCGATATGCCACAGGGCTTGTACAAATATTTCTGATTTTTTTTCAACGTCACCGCTGTCTCTGTAACCGACTGTTAGACCGAAGCAACATAGAGTTTGGACTTACCAACATCTGCACAAATCTAAGAGATAATAATCCCATATTTGACCATGAGTGCATGATATCGTAATTTTTTATCGAGTGAAGACAGTAACCGGGGGGGGGGGACACAACACTGTGTTAGCATTTTTTGTGTCAGACGTGACCACATGCTCTGTCATACGTTAACCCCATAAGCTGGAATGGGTGGAATTTTTCAACACTAGAGGGGAAAGTGACGATTGGAAAGTAGAAGTGGTCACGTTTATCATAAAGTTTTATTGAAACTTTTCCGTAAGAGTTTAATTCAATGTGTAAATCTAAATATGGATCAGACTTCCTAGAATCTGCTGTGTCTTTTATCTCAAGTTCCTTAGAATATATAAGATGGAGAAAGTCACCAATCGAGAACTGTCCAGTGAATGGACCTCATTAATATAACGGAAAGTGAGGTTTGTCTGCACGAAATTGTTAAAAGTCTGCTTCATATGAATGAAGAAACAAATCAGCAAGGAAAGGTGCACAATTAGTGCCAATTGAAATCCCCATTGATTGCTGAAAAACAAATATATTGTCTATAAGAAAGTTGAGCATGTCGATTATATAATCTTTTGTATATGTGTTCTTTTTCTTGGACTTATTGATGACAAAGTAGGTCTTAGTATAATCGACTACCAGATAATAATACCTGTGTTTTCCATTCTTTTTGGTAAATCTGCGTTTAATCAGCTGTGCCATTCGTGACTTGAGTTGTTTATATGTTATTAAGTGTTTTTAGTATTTTGTGTTTTTTCATGCTGTTCTCGTTCATGTTTACTAGTTTTGTCGTTGCTCTGTTGGACTTTTGACACTCGAATGTCTAATTGGTGCCTTTTTAACTTATCTTATGCTAAACTGTTTGTTCCTAATCATGGTTCCATTTTCTTTTGGTTATCAAGGGTTGGCCTTATATAATCGTTTGTTATTACCTTTATTTCCTCCTCGAGATTTTATGTTAGAATCATCATTTCATGTTCATCTCTGATATCTTTAAGTTGAATTAACGCTGCTTGGGTGTAAAGCAATTATAACCAAATGGTACGTGGATTTTTTAGTATCATTTCGTGTTTTTTTAATCATTTTATTAATGTTTATCGCCTTTATGAAATGATGATAAAGTGTAGGATTAAGCTGGGACAAAAGCCAATAGGGGAACAGAGTTTTGGACTTTCACTAATAAAAAGGAGGGATGAGAGGTAGTTTGTGTTTTAATGTTTAAAACGTTCTTTATGAAAAAAAAGTTTTGGTCATTAAGTCAACGTTTGCACTGGAATAACCCAGGTTGATGCTTTTAATATAAATACTTTGAGTGCAGATCCCTGTGCGTAACACTAGTGTTCCGTTTAGTTGAGGGAGCGTTATTGTTTTTTTGGGGGGATGGAAGTGGGAATGTTTGCAGAAACAAAGTAATTCTGTTATATTACTTTGACATGTTATTATAATAACTTGCATATTACACAATTATGCATGTTAAATAAATCAACATGGACATACTTTTCACCTATAAACAAGTGTTGCGGGATTTCCAAATCAATGACCTCAAAGAAAAAACCCCAGACTATACCTTTGAAAAGTCCCCATTCAAATATAATCGCTCGGGCCACGTTATCACCGGTGACCTCTACATCGTGAAAAATGACTTACTTCGCGATGTTTTGGCTTAAGGACCTAAATATCCAAAATATGGTATAGAGCCAAGACGAATCAACTGGAGCAATAATTTCAAAACAATAATGGATTCAGTTGAAGACTATGCCAGAAAATAGACCAAAAAAGAACAGGAGAAAAAATGTGACGTTTTGTCAGCATGGTTAAAAGCTGTGAGGTCATTGGTTTTGAGAAGAATCAATTCTTTGAAAGGCTCAATGAGCACTAAGGCAACATCCATTTCCAGCAGCGCTCATGTTGCAAAAACATTGTCCACCTTACATGACAAATATGTTGTTGTACCTGCAGACAAAGCACCAAATAACATAATTTTTGTGTGAAAGAAACACTATATTGACTGTTTGACAGCTGAATTGGGGGTTGGTTGTACCAGCAATAGCACAACATACACGGCTACAACACTGTCTAAGGAGGAAATCTTTGACAATCCCAAATCTGTCATTTCCTCCTTCGGCCAATCTGTTGGTGGCTTTAATGATGACTTTCCATCCCTGTATTGGATTCCTAAATTACGTAAAAATCCATACAGCGCTTCATTGCAGGGTCATCCAAATGTACAAGTACGCCTCTTTCAGTTCTGTTGACTTTAATACTTACGGCAATAAAATCCGCCCTCCTCCAGAAATATTACGATTGTTGTTATTCTAGAAATGGTGTCAATTAAATGTGGATCCTGAAGAATTCGAAAGAACTGATGGAGATTCTTAACTCTAAATCAGTTTTATCTTATAACAGCATCAAACATTCGATTTCTCCACACTTTACACTTCTATTCCACATGTACAACTGAAATCGCGATTGACACAGCTGATTAAACGCAGCTTTTCAAAAAGAATGGAAAACGCAGGTACAAATATCTAGTAGTCGATTATACCAAGACTTGCTTTGTCGTCAGTGGGTCTAGGAGAAAATAACAGATTTACAGAAGACCAAATGGTCGACATGCTCGGCTTTCTTGTTGACACCATATTTGTTCGGTTTGGTGGACGTGTTTTTCAGCAAACAATAGGGATTCCAATGGGCACTAATTGAGCACATATGCTTGCTGATTTGTTTCTTCATTAATATGAAACAGACTTCTTACAATCTCTTCTAGTCAAAAAAGACCGTAGACTAGCTCTTTCTTTCAACCTTGCGTTCCGTTGTATTGATGATGTCCTTTCACTGGACGGTTCTCGGTTTGGTGACTTTCTCCGTCTCGTGTGTCCCCGGGGGCTTGGGATGAGGGACACAACGGGTTCTGGGAAGTCTGCTTCATATTTAGATCTGCATCTCGGGGTTGACTCTCGGGGAAGACTTTCGACGGGGCTCTGTGATAGGCGTGGTGGCTTCGGCTTTCCAGTCGTCAACTTTCCCTTCTTGTGTAGCAACATTCCGTCCGCTCCGGCTTATGGAGTTTACGTAATATCTCCATTGATTCGTTGCTACAGAGCATGCGGGCCTTGCATCGATTTCCTTGGCAGAGCGACACGTCTGACACAAAAATTGCTCACACAGGGTTATGTTGCTACTCGGTTGCTGTCTTCACTCAAGGAATTTTACGGAAGACATTATGTACTTATAGACAAATATGGGATTTCGGTCTCTCAGATGAGTGCAGATGTTGGTTTGTCATTGAGTTTTGTTTTGTTGGACACGCTGAATGGACTATTGGCAACGCGACGGGTGTGCTAAAGCAAACAGGAACTGCTTACTCTTCCGGAGCCCCTGAGTTCACTCTTGTTTCGTCTGGAGTTCGCGTTGTTGATTGATATTCAGTATTTTGTGTTTCCATGTTTTACATGTTGTCTGGTTTTTGTCCCGTTCTTGTTGGTGTTTACTGGTTTTGTCTCTGCCATTTCGGACTTTTGACATTCGGATACCCCATTGGTACCTCTGCTTCTTTTATTGGTATTAGGTTTCATTTTTACATTCAACGATATCAGAGTTTAGAATTATTCTTACAAATGCATGTTTAAAATATGTATGTACATAAACACAATTTTAAATATTTGCTAGCAATTTTTCACTTAGTAAATTGTGTCCATAAACTTACCTCCAATTAATTAATTGTTTAATGAACTGCAAGGGTGGTACCCTTCAACGAGATCTTAAATTCGTAACGTAATACGTATGTGAAGAAGTCAAATCCTTTGATTATGGCGCTCGTTTGACCCATAATAACTAAATAGGTAATTATGACAGTTTATTTCCTCCGTAAACAACTCATCAACCTTAACACGACACTCTTCCCCGTTGTCATTTTCCTTTTAAGTGATATTACAGAGAACTGATCTATTTAGAATTAAAACGTTTCATGTGCAAATTATATCGTTTAATAATATTGTCATTATTGTTTGCTCAATTTAACTCCAATGATAACTTTTAGTAAAGTTGTTGCAGTGTAACGTGATACTGAAAGACGGGGCAATTTTATATTAAAGAGAAATAATTTCTGCATTTAGAATACAATAAAATAATGTTAAACGGGATATTTAATGGAAATAATGTTAATCTTTCACGAAACATAAACCTGACTTCAAAGTGTAATTTAAATGATATATATATTTTTTTTTATACTGATAATAAAATGACTCAACACTCTAGCTTTCGAGAATTGAGTTGGACAAATAAACAAAAGTCGAATTATTAAAAAAAGGCAAGTTTTTACTTGGTTCGAAAATATTTTTAAAGACAGTAAAATATTTATATAACAATTGTTGAATTAATTATTTTATGTCTTAATTCATATTTAATATGAATTGCCTTAGGATAATTCCATAACATTTCTACGACATATTTCTATTTCTTTAATAAGCATTACATTATATTAACTTGTACATATATCTCTTTTGTTCATATCAGTATTATCATCTAAGTAAACAAATACCAAGCGTTGTAAAACACCAAAACACAATAACCCTGTCTACATATGTTTAGCATTTTATATACAGGATTAATGGATGAGTAAGGACTTCTCTGAACAGATTCTTTTTTTAGCTCTGGTTAAGGTTTCAATGAAAAAAACTCCTCAATTAATTACATTGAAGTGCAACTATACAGATAATGTCTTTATTCATTTACTTTCAAAACTAAAACTTTACTGCTTTTGATTTTTTTAACATTTTTTTATACTTTTTATACCTGCAAAAATGTAAAAGGTGAAACGAACATCACTTACCTAAAAGGTAGACAAATGAATTAAAAGATAATCATGCCAAAGATGCATAAGCAAAATAAAGCACAATAAAATGCACTCGCAGTACTACCATACACATGATGTGAGAGGAAACGAACTCAGCTCTAACATCTACGAATTGAGTGATGCAATAAAATAATTCTTATAAGATAAAGGCATCAATGTTTATAACGACATGTGCCGGAAAACGTAATAATGACACTAATGAACCATCCTTTGTTGTTGGGAAACTAGCAAATCATGTTTCAAAACATAAAGTATATTTTACTTTAGTTGGCTTTTCAACACTAAAGGACATAAAGAGTAAACGAACATGTCATGACAATTTAGTGTCAATATGGATCATGGAACAAAACGAATACAGTAATGTAGAAATTACACGGTGTGGAAGCACGAAATTAACACTATTAATTTTGTGCATCCGTTTCCTAATGAAGAAACGTTTACTCTTTATTGTTATCAACAATGCCAGAATTAGGTCTGAAATAGTCGCAATAAACGCCATTGTCGTAAACCGTTTAACACTGCAGATATGTTTTAAGATATATTTGTGGTCGATAGATCCTTAGAAATCAAGTTAAAACCTTCTAATTGTGTGTCATGTTTGATGGACAGTATCAAATGATTATTTAAAGAATATTACATGTATATTATTTTAGTTTTTTTATCTTAAGTTTATCTGTAGATTGTTACCGGATTCTGAAAGACACCAAAAATAGTTTGAAAAAAGAAAGCACTAATGAGAAAGAAAGAAAATATTAATAATTTGATACGCATTTCTTATTGAAAAAAGAAAAGCATGTCGAGGCCATCTCAGCAACCCTCAGATCGACAGATTTTAATTAATCTACATACAAACACAAACAATGGGCTAATACAAGTATACATGAATTTTCCAGATTTCATTTACTTTATAGTTAAAAACAGATGGTATCCTTTTTTATTTGTTGTAAGTTTTAATATCTATTTGAAACTATCCTGTTGGATTTAGCAAAATATCAGTTCCAGTACCTACTTTTGACTGGCAATATAACATATACATTCAGGCTTTTCTGTTTAAACATATGTTACTTGGAGTTACATCACCCAAACCATAGAATAGAAAATAAAGAGATGTGGAATAAGTGTACGCGACACAGCCCACAATTAAACGGCAATTTAGAAAAACCACAATGGACAACCGCCAGCTTCATGCAGAGAATGCATCATGACACACAACCAAAAGTTTTTGACTTGATTTTTAAGACTCTGCAACATATTAGAAGTATTTGTTAAGGTTTTAAAAAATCAGTGTAGAAGACTAGTAAAATAAGTATTATTTCCTTTTTTGTCAGACGAGTTACTTTCGGGCAAATTAAAATATTTTTAGATCTCAGATTTACAAGAATAAAAACAGATATACAGTCATGTAAGTGAAATCAAATGAGGAAAAGAAATGTAAAAAGCAAATTCTAAACTTTTGATATTAACGTTAACAAGAAACTGCACTGTCAGAGCAATTCCAAAGCTTTTATACAAGTATATTTCGGGGATTAATTAATTATTACTATCAAATATTTGGCACAAGTCTGACAAGATCGCTGCGTTGTCATTAAAGACAAAGATAAGTTTCAATTTACGAGGGATTGATTAAAAAATGACAATATTAGAAGTCTTACTTGACTTAATCCTACCACCATTGGCGTATTAACTGCATTGAGTTACCAAACCGTTTGAACCTTTTTGACGGATCCTCTCACTTTTTGTTCAATGTGTCTTGTTTAATTGAATGTGAAAAAAATCTCTATTGACCTTCTTGCACAAAAACAAAGGTGATCGTAAAAGCTATTTTTCACTTCATTAAGAGTGAATTAAAGCGTTGTTAATAGAACAAAAATGCCCCAGCTATCCGATTTCTTCTGATCACCCGGAGTGCTCCCTTGCAGAGAGGTACTGTCTGAGATATACGCTTTCAAATGTAAAGAAGATAATTATAATTAAGATCTCGAGAGAAAGATAACACACTAGGTAATGATTTTTAAAAAATAAGAACATATACTCGTTTCAAGATTTGCAAAGGTTTTTTTTGCGTCAATATTTATTCAAAATAGTTTCTCCTCGAAATGTTATATTCAAATAAATAACTTAAAACAAATTATTCGTTTTATTGTTTAGTTACTTAGTTCGTTTCTCCCAAGCAGCGCAATTTCGGCTATATCCGGAGAACATAAAAGGGGTGATATAATCAACATGAGATGATGATGAAGTGGTAGAAAGGGGGACACAATGCCAATCGGGTCCTAATCTTATCTTACTCTTATGCGACTGTGTTCTTTTACTAGCGAGGAATATGACTTTTTTCCAAACATTATGCACCTTTATGGTTTGCGGATTTATCTTATTGACATCAGCTTATTTTATTGACATCAACTTTATTTTATTGATATCAGCTTTATTTTATTGATATCAGCTTTATTTTATTGATATCAGCTTTATTTTATTTTATTGATATCAGCTTTATTTTATTGATATCAGCTTTATTTTATTTTATTGATATCAGCTTTATTTTATTGATATCAGCTTTATTTTATTGATATCAGCTTTATTTTATTTTATTGATATCAGCTTTATTTTATTTTATTGATATCAGCTTTATTTTATTGATATCAGCTTTATTTTATTTTATTGATATCAGCTTTATTTTATTGATATCAGCTTTATTTTATTGATATCAGCTTTATTTTATTTTATTGATATCAGCTTTATTTTATTGATATCAGCTTTATTTTATTGATATCAGCTTTATTTTATTTTATTGATATCAGCTTTATTTTATTTTATTGATATCAGCTTTATTTTATTGATATCAGCTTTATTTTATTGATATCAGCTTTATTTTATTGATATCAGCTTTATTTTATTTTATTGATATCAGCTTTATTTTATTGATATCAGCTTTATTTTTATTGATATCAGCTTTATTACTACATACATTAACGAGTGCTTGGTTACTATAATGGATTAATGATTATTAGCTGCACTTCATTTATAAATTGTAAGTCTTTTAGCTGATCCATAGCGTCATGTTAGCTATCGTCATCCAATAACTTTTCAAACGTTAACTCCTCTGACATCATAAGTTAAATTGCATTCAAACTTGGTGCAGTTGTCTATTTGTATAGGTACTTCAAAACATTCGATTGAAGTTTTGATTCGTAAAAAAACATGACCACCGTGGCTAAAAATACAGCATAGGGGTAAATTGCAGTTTTTACAAATATCTCAAAAATGGTCACGGAAATCAAAATTCTGGCAACAATGAAGATCTACCTGCCTTGAAAAATTTGAAGAAAATCTAAGTACCCATGTAGGAGTTATAGTCGTTTTTTTCTTTATTTTTATTTTTTTTAACTTATGAAGCTCAATACCTTGGAATCTTTACAAGATTTTATTTCAAAAATTTAAATTGCAAATAGTCAACCTCATTAAGAATTACAAAATACTTGAAAAGTCAAAGTTGTAGGACCATACCTTTTAAGAGTTATGTTATCCCCAATTAATTATTTTCACAGACTTGTCAAATTGTAATGCAAACCGTTAGAGAAAAAACTTTTAATTAGGATATTGCTTAGTTAGTTAAGTTCTACAAAAACTCAAATATAGCGGATGTTTTACATGATCCTTTGTGGGAGTTATCGTTCCTCAATTGTCCCAAAAACTGTTTATGCCTTACAGCTTACAAACTAAAAAAACGAGAAAAAGTTATGATTACAATTTGTAGCAAATTGAATTCTACTCTTTAATGCATTAGTTTAATCGGTGTTGTCAGATGACCCCTTATTAAACTTATGGCCATTTAAGTTTTTGCTTTCTGGGCTAAATTTTGCATTGAAGTCAGGAGGCTCCTGGAACCCCCATTTTTTTATTGAAATAGTTTGATTACGCGAAGATGTGCCTTTATATTTTTCATTCTATGATTTAGCCTCGAATGCCTTATTTGTGCGGATGTTTTCATCAATGTTTTTGTTATTATTATTAGAGTAAAGAAATGCATGATATCTTATCAATATTGCAAATTCACTTCAAAATATAAATAAGGATATGTTGGGGTTTTTTTCTGGTGTATTCGTATCCTGACAAGGAACAATCCATTTTTAGACATCGTGGACATAGTAAAAATTCAAAGGCTTAATATGCACAAAACAGACTACAATTCCGTGTAGGCGACATCTGGTAGATGATTTTTAAAAAACATTTTTTGATTATATAGACCTTAAAAAACAAACATTAAATTTTGTGAAATTCTTGATACAACTTCATCGTTTTTATGACCAAAATCGTCACAATGTCTACTAGAGGAAGTCTGATTTCCCGCCAAATATTTGAAGTCATTTATTTCGTTTTCGTTTTGTCATTTGATTAAATGGACAATTTTATCTATCATTTTTATATCAAGTCATAAAATCTTTGATATAAATAAATTCAGGAGTGACCATTCTTAAACTTATATAAAGGACAAGAAGATGAAAGAGGCAATGTCCTTTAATTAATCTCACTTTCAGATATACATGTACTAACGATGTCCTCTCTGTAGAAAAGATTGATTCCTTTGATATATCCTCCAGAGTTAGAGATTACGAAAACCACAGAATCAAATTGCTTCACATCATTCTTAGATTTGCATCTCTGATATGACAAGGCTGGTCATCCCAGTACAAAAGTTTACGATAAAAAAGAGACGACTCCCTCACCTTGAAAGCAACATACCTACCCTACCTACTTACGGTGTTTATATCTCACAACCTATTCGATATGCCTGGGCTTGTACAATTTTTTTCAGATTTTTTTATACGACACTGCTCTCTCCGTGACGGACTCTTAAGCTTAGACCAAGGTTACAAGAAAATACATCTCATACGGTCCCTAAAACTGAATTATTCCTTCGTTATCAGCGGTTAGGGAAAAAATCAAAATTGAGTTGAACGTATTGGTTAATGTTTGTTTTAATTAGTGTTTTGCTGATTGTTGTACTGAGATGATCATCTAAATATCCCTTTTATGTCTTCACAACCGTGTTGCGTTGTGTGTTACAACCGGTCCCTAAGATTTCATATGGAAGAGGGAGGTTTGGCACGCCATAAAACCTGGTTTAACACACCAATTCATTTGAAATGCCTGTACCATGTCAGGACCATTGCGATCTATAACTATTCCGGTGTGTCTTCCATGTTTTGTAATTTCTCTTCGACATTGAGATTGATCCTCCAAGTTCGGTAATTTTGTTATTACCTTTATTTGTTATCGTTTGACCTCAGTTGGCAAAAAGGCCCGCAAAAGAACCCAGTTGTAGGAGACAAATAAGGGTCCCGAGATTCTAAATGCGGAAGAGCTTTATTCAACATAAAAATGTTGTTCATGATGAAAAAATCAAATACTTTAAAAAGAACTTACGAGCATAGTACCGAAACTTCTGGATTTGGATTAATTTTAATAAGTTTAACACTCAATTCGCGACAGTACCGGGTGGACAAGAAACCAACTGCTTACTTTCAGTCAAATATAAAATTGATTAAATAATTGATTGCCATAAATGTGAAAATAGAGCGACTTTTAAAGAGCCATTGTACAACAATTCAAAGCTGTCAAACCGAAAGTTGACTAAACGTTCTTAAAATATATCTTGTCAGCTTATCAGTTTGTTGATGGTATAATGATTTTGATAGCATCAAACTGTCGTGTCTATAAACTGGCTCTTTAATTATCCTCAACGTGGGTTCAAAAAATCAGTTTTAAACAAGAAAGACCATGACACTTTTTCAAAAGATTTGGTAATTATTAAATTTTGTATACACAGGAAATTATGAATGTTTTAATTCTGTAAAAGATAATAATGGCAGTTTAAAGACCTTTGTTAATGTAGGAACTAAGCTATGTTTGTATGCTAATTAGCAATAGGTTTAATTGCCTGTGCGTCCTTTTCGTTTGTCTAGTAAAAGATATTACTAAAGAATGAGTAAGAAGAATAATATGCCGTATTTAGATGACTTTGAATATTAGAAAGTGTTCAAATGCTAATTAAGATAGAAATTAGTGTTTACTATCTAAAAGATAGCAAACACTTATATTGGCCAAAGAATGATTGTTTGTCGTAATATATTTCATTGTTTCCAAAACTTTTAAAATTGGCAATTTAACATACCATAATCGTGACTACTTGCATTTTCACACATATTAACTTTTCAGATCGTGAAATTTGAAAAAAATGAAAGCTTCAACAATTAGGGTTCAATAGACAAATTAGCTTTAAAATATCTTGAATATTCGGTTCTGATTTGAAAACTCGAATGCAGAAGCAACTTACAAATTACAATTCATAAACTTGTACATCATGGCCTCTTTTTTACCGTGAAAAGTTATTCATATGTATTGTAAGTTATAGCAATCACCAACACACAATGGTTAGTTAGTTAGTTAGTTATTGCTTTACTCCCAAGCAGCACGATTTCGGCTATATCCGGGAGATGAACATGAAAGTGGTGATACAATGAATTTGAAATGATGATGAAGTGGAGAAGCAGAGGTACCAATGGGGTATCCGAATATCAAAAGTCCGAAAGGGCAGAGACAAAACCAGTAAACACCAACAAGAACGGGACAAAAACAGACAACATGTAAAACATGGAAACACAAAATAACTGAATATCAATCAACAACGCGAACTCCAGTCGAAACAAGAGTGAACTCAGGTGCTCCGGAAGAGTAAGCAGTTCCTGCTTGCTATAGCACACCCGTCGCGTTGCCAATAGTCCATTCAGCGTGTCAAATCCGGTAAAGGAAGACAAAACAACACCCTATGACAAACCAACATCTGCACTCATCTGAGAGATCGAAATCCCATATTTGTCTATAAGTGCATGATGTCTTCCGTAAAATTTCTTGAGTGAAGACAGCAACCGATGAGCAACATAACCCTGTGTGAGCAATTTTTGCGTCAGACGTGTCGCTCTGCTAAGGAAATCGAGGAGGAAATGGGGACACGAGGCCAATCGGGTAGGAGAGTTTTGACTGCCACTGGAAAAAGATGTGATGGGTAGGGACGGGAAATTTATAGCCTCCTGCATGGGGATCCTACGGGTCCTACACTTACCGAGACCTGCAGCAGGGTTCTTTAACGTGCGAGGAACGTGACATTTTTCCCAACACGGTGCACCACTATGGTTTGCGGTCAGGTTTTCCGCATTATCACCTGACGACCCCGCATCTCTCGATGTCAGGGCTGCCCCCATTCAACCACCTGGGGCACACATCCCAGTCGCTTCGTGGGCAAAGCGGCCTGACCCGATGTCAGGTTTCTGAGCGCTCTTTGGTGGACTTTTACCGACAAGCTTAGCGCTGCTGCCGGGCCTATTCGCCACCCGGAGCCCGCACGTGTAACGCACAATGGTGCATTCATGTATACTGGAAGAGTTAGCAATTCCTACATGATGCAACACACCCTTCGCATTGCTAACGGTCATTTCAGCATGTCAGATCCGGTAAAGGAGAACAAATCCTATCACTATGACAAAACAACGTCTTAACTCATCTGAAAGATTGACATCCTAAATTAGCGTTGATCACATGATGTCTATAGGGGAAACAGCAATCGAAGAGAAACATAATCTTGTGTTAGAAATGATAACACGAAACGTGATAATCTATACAGGAAATAAATGTATGTCTCGCGAGGTCTGTTCAATCACTTGTAGGCAAAAAATGTCCGTAGACTAGCTCTCTCTTTTAATCTGACGTTCTGTTATATTGATGGGGTCCTTTCACTGCATGAGCAATTCTCGATTTGTAGCCTTTCCTTCAGGAACTCAAAATAAAGGACACAACGGATTTCAAGGCGTTTGCTTCCTATTTGGATCAACATATCGAAATAGACTCCCCAAAAAAGACTGTCAACAAAGCTCTATGACAAACGTGATTGCTTAAACTTTCCAATCGTCAACTTTCCCTTCTTGTGTAGCAACATTCCGTCCGCTCAAGCTTATTGAATTCACCTATTATAATTAATTCGTTATTCAAGTGCTTGCGGGACTTACATCGATTTCTTTGAAAGAGCATCACGTCTGACAAAAGGTTATGTTGCTCCTCGGCTGCTGTCTTCACACAAGAAATTTTACGGAAAACAGCATGCACTCATAGACAAATATGGGATTTTTATCTCTAAGATGAGTGCAGATGTTGGTTTGTCATAGAGTTTTATTTTGTCTTTATCGGATTATGCACACTGAATTGTCAATGGACAGCGAAACAGGTGTCATATAGCAAACTTACTCTTTCGGAGCACCTGAGATCACACCGTTTTCATTATTGTACGACTTGAGTTCGCGTTTTTGATATATGTTCGGTAGATTTTGAGCGTTTTTTTTATGTTTTGTGTTTCTTTGTGCTGTTCTCGTCCATGTTTACTGTTTTTATCCTTGTCATTTCGGATTTCGACACTCGAATGCCCCATTGGCGCCTCTTTGCTTCTCGTGAATCAATTGTGATATTTAAACTCCACAAGCCGGAGCGGACGAAATGTTGCTACTGAAGAATATCGTGGTGTAAAAATTAAAACTTGCTATTCAAAAATATGGAACAGAAATTTAACTGTAGGGATGGATCAAGTTAGCCGATTTTAACGGAACTTAGAACCTTCCATTCTAACTTTAATGAAAGATGTAGAAAGGTGTGAATGGGGCATTCGAATGGCATAAATGTCGAAAACGGCAAAAATCATATAAGTATCAGTTAACACGAACGAAGAAACAAACAGCTGAAAAACTGAAACACAATGCGAACTCAATTCGTAACGAGGGTTTACTCAGGAGCCCTTGAAGGGTAAGCTGTTCCATCTTATTGCAACACATTCTTTATAAAGATGACAAAAGAACGCAGATTGGATCCATATATGGCATTTATCTCTATGCATTAGGCACTAATATGATTAAGGCCCTGTCTTTTTAGCGAGCATCGAAAATCTATATACCTTTTAAAAATCAATCCATTTGCTCGACCGGCTACGTTTAACGTAAAGAGGGAACTTTTAAAAAAGGAATTAAAAAGTAGCAAAGTCTGACCCCACCCAACCCAAATCATATGCATTTGAGAAAGTTGTTGTTAAAATATCTGGGATCAATAACTAATTATTAAAAATTCAATTATTTGTGCAAATAATAAATTCTGCAACATTCTGGTTGACATTACGCGGGGACGAAATTATCCATTTTATGGATTACGTGACGTCATTTCCTTGTCAGAGTATTTCGCGCTTCTTCAGCAGACCAAAAAACAACATTCAGATTTTGTCAGGTTTGTGAGATTTTCTGAGTATCAGTGTTTTATTTGAAGCATTGGTAGCAGAAGGTACATTAAGAAACCTGGTGGAAAAAACGGTAATGTAAAAATATCATGCGGGACTGAGGAAAGTGAGTGAAACCCCACAGGATGGGACTCTTCTTTCATTTTCAGGTAAGAACCTTTCATTTATTATTATGAGTAGATTTTATTCATTAAATTTATGTATTTCTTTATCTTTTTTTTTAATCTTACTTATAATTTGACAAAGCTTGGTCAATATCATGCATTTGGTTTGACTAGTCAATGGGACGATGTTGCCAAATGCTAGCTCGGTAATTTCCGGAAAATCGTTTTTCAGCGGAAAAGACCGAATGGTGTTTAAATAAAAATCTGTGTGTAAAACTAAACAAGTGGACGAATGAGGGTTTTATCACTGTTTTTGAATTTCAATTTTTCTTTTTTTGCATAACAGATTATGATGGTTTTTTTTATAAACCCAGAGGGTTGCTGCTTGTTTTACTTGCTCCGTGCCTATTATTTTTTTCACTCCGTAAAAGTAAACCTGTTCCGGTTTTATCGTCAGTATATTCTGGCACATCTCAAAACATGCACAGTGCCGTAAGGCTCGAATCTGCGATGCTCGCTACTATTTACCATCAGGATACATGTAACGTAATTTACACTAACTATGGTTCTGTGGAAAGTTGTCTTGCCAATAAGACCAGATTTCATGGAAATGTTAAATATTTGAACATCGATGTTATAAATTTTGTCATTCATCTCAATTGTATAGTGTAAGCTAACAAAGTTATTTTTTTCTGTAAATAGTACATCCTGCAGAGCATTTTGTAAACTAGTTTCGATCTGTTCGTAACATATAGGAACGTATGACACGTCTTCCTTTACGCCCGTATCTCCTCTGCGTATTAAAATGGCATTCATTTTTTTCCAAACCCATTTTTTAAAATTATCTTTAATGTTCATCGCCCTGATAAAACCTTCATAGTGTTGAACAAAATAACTTATATAAAACAATGAAATGTGTAATAAATGTACGCGACAAAGCATACATAACAAATGGTAAGTTAGAAAAACCACAATGGAAAACCGCAAGCGGCCTTCAACGAGACCAGTAGGCACTGCTCGTCATTCTGCAACCGGCCAAAGGTCCAAATTAAATCCATATAATTCAAATCCAGTCCTGAAATAGTAAAAGATAAACCCCCTTTTTAGACAATGGACAGAAAACATCAAACTGACAAGTACAAACAAAAGCTTTGTCAAAGATTCCTGGCTTAGGACAGGCACATTTAAAATACGGCGGAGTTTTTTGGGCCCCCTTTAAATTATCCCAGACAAAGCACAAAAAATAAACACACAATAAAAATCAAATCGATTAACGTTCAGTTCCACTAGAGAGAACCTTAGATAAAAGACAACAAAACAAACGAAAGGAAGAGGAACTCACTATAAAACACTCACTCTTATTAAAAGCTAGCTGAGAATCATTAATCGACTGAACCGATGTTAAAAAAAAACCAAACATATCGATTTTAAATCTGAAACAACACTTCAAACAATTAATGATTTGGTGGAATATCATCGCACAAAACCGACTAACTTGATCGCCATATTGCTTAAAAATGACGATTGCTTAAAAAGCTAATTTGAGTCTTAAAGTATCAATTTATTTTTACCAAAAACACTAGTACTAGATTCAAAGATTTATCCAAAGTATAAAATATCTTTTTTGTATTAGATTTTGAAGCTAGACTTTTTTCCAAATGGACTGTTTTTAAATTTGTGTGCTCTATTAACAACATAAAATTTAGGATGTAATTTTCGTTTCACTATTCAGAAATCTACGTGCATGCGTATTTTTTCAATAACAACTTAAAGCTTGTCATTATGCAGCTATTCATAATAACTCTTCATGTGCCTTATGTTGTTAAATGGGTAATCCTGTCTTCAGTTGGATACAGAGGCTGTCAAACTATTATACAGATATAGTTGAATGACATAGATGTATACTATGTGAAAAAAAGAATGTCAGGTTCCTCCTGCTGTTTAGAATTTTTCTGAAAGTGTCGATACAAATGACAGTCTCGACGCATTTAGGTTTTACTGTTAGAACCAACCCATGATCCAACAATCAAAACTTGTTTACCCTATTGACTTCGTGTTTGTTTCTGGCCCACTTGGTCAATCTTCGTTTCAAGTTTATTAATCACCATTTTATGTTCGTCTTCAGGATTCAGCTGAGTTTGCAATGCTTGGAACAATCGTGCATAATAACTAGCTAAAACAAACGAGTGATTAAGTTTTGATGGTTATGATTGTTCTACTTTTATAACTAACTACTGCATAATCTTATCAAGAAAAAGATTGAAAATTTGGTTAAGTGGTGTTTTGATAAATCTAAGAGTGACTACATCTGTTAAAGAGTTTTAAACTAATTTAGTGACCATTTGTTTTAGTATAATGTAATGACACTCATAAAGGTTACACTAACTGGACTGATACAGAAACTATTCCTGCAATGCATTATTTTTGTTTGATTATATTTAGATACGGTTTGGTATTTATCGCCAAATTACTGGTATTCACAAGGGAACAAATTATGCGCCACAAATAACTGACCTTTTTCTATAATGTTATGAATCTTAATTTATGGCTTAACAACAAAAACACCTCAACAAACAGAATTTTATCTAAACTTTTACCCATAATTTTTAGTATCATACATATTTAATTTATTACAGATATCTATCCTTCCAAATACCTTGAACAAATCTAACGTCACCTGTGATAGATGTCCATTTCTGGATTTAGATATAAGTATCATTGACGGAAAATTACAAACCAAAGTATGCCGACTTTACCTTCCCTATTATAAATTACCATTTTGTTGAAGGAGATGTTCCACTAGAACCGTCTTACATGGTTTACATTGCACAATTAATAAGATAAACTCGGATCTGCAGTCGTGTTTCTTATTTTAATAATAAAAGCCGTTCTATTGCCGGAAAATTATTAAAACTACAAGTTAGTAATATCTGTTTGGAAATTCTTACATTTTTGATTTCGTAGTAGAGCCTGCACTTTTTTACAGTTAGTATTAAAATGAAATGACGTCATGATCAAAAGGTAATTAGAATAAAGGTGATTAAAAAAAATGAACGAGTTGCTAACTATTGCTACTTGGGTCAATTTTTTTCTTTGTTCTTAAAGTATTTGAGAGAGAGTGAACATTTTTTTTTATTTGAAGCCAATTAGTGCCGTCATTAGTTAAGTTTAAAAGTAAAATGAAAATAATTAGAATTTAAATCGCCACATAAACAAATTATAGTCACGGAAAAATAAGGGTATTACAATCACTTACTTGCAATTAAAATTTTAAAGACAATGTTTAAATTTCTAACTAATTCTTTTCAAAGTTATTTAGAAAGTAAATGAAAGTTATAATTGTCCAATTAACATAGTGATGAAGGGATTTTCGCCATCCTCGGTGGAAATATTAGATTTCGCCAAAGTCCCCTGGCGTCTGCCGTTGTTAAATACTGCAATTAGTTTGTTTAATACCAAAATTGACAAGGTTAGCCATGTTATCAACACCTTCAATATCGGGACTTGTCAATCGTTTAAATTTCAAATGAAAAATAAAGTTTTTTTACAGAAATAAGCATGATTGACTTTATCTAAAAATTAAAATATTAACTTCTACGTTGACAAGATGCTTTGAAATTGTTATGGAATTGGTATTTAATTAATCACCTTATCGATTCCGATTAAGATTCAATCGCACCAGTGAACTTGATAGCCCTCGATTGTGAAGGAAGCATTTAGATTTATTTTCACTGATAATCTATCGGCCCATTATACAATGCAAAATTCTAAACAGTCGTGAATTTTTAATTGCTCTATAAATGACATTTAACATAACTCTAAACATTTTCATTCTAGAATTCAAATCTAGATTAATAATACCCGTGTGTCGCATAATGTTGAATTTGCGTCTGTGAATAATGGACAATAAAGGGAAATTAAAATAACGCACGGATCACATAAAATCTTCAATAATTTTCTAAGCCCTTAACATCAGGCATCTGAAATTTTCATGATATTTTCAGCCTCAATAGTTTCGGATGATTCAAATAATTAAAAGGATTAATTCAACCATTAAACTATTTAACTCAAAATGGTTCTACCCGTTTTGTGTTAATAGCATCTGTGTGAATACTGATAATGGAAAAGTTTTTCATAATCGCTCTTATGACTTATCCAAAGTAAAGGTAAATCCCACCGGAGCTACCAGCAAACTCAGGCCTATGATCTATTAATGAAGTTATTTCAGGGCTCATGAACCACGCTGTGCAGCTATTGTCTTTTTCGATTGCGATATAAATAATAGCGGAAACGTATTGAAAAAGTTATGTTTCATCCTAAGCATACAGTTACAGTATTAATTGTAGTTTTTAAAATTAATTGTTTTTTTCCTTTTTTCCTAGGATGACATATATTTTTGTCTGAAGTTGGGCATGCTAACGGTTTTTTTTTTTACTAAAGTAGAGTTCGTTTTAAGTATTAACAATGCCATTTAATATTTAAAACAATACATTTAGACCAGGCTGATAAATAATGGATGTCAAAACGTAAAATGCACATTTCAAATGCTCTATACAATATGAAAAGTAGTTAAATTGATGTGAATATTATACTGGAATTCCAAGTATTGTTTTGTCTTTATTTTTGTCTTGTTGCCTTGTCTTCTTTTGCAACATTTTGGTAGAGCTTAGCAACAACCTGTAATAGTTTTCATTCTATAATGTAGACTTAAAAAGCTTAATTTTTATATTTTAATGCCATAACGATTAAAAGGGGTCGTCTGATAACTTTGACCAAGTAAACACTCTTATATATTTTTTTGAGCAGAGCAACATAGCAAGCAACACACCTTTCTCTTTCCACAAATAAGCCAGAAACACAAAAACAAAACTAAAATGAATTATCCGACATTATTATGAATTATTCGAACCAATGGACACATGTGTGGAATAATTGGGCTGAATCTCTATCCACTATAGTTTTCATAATAAACAGCAAAAATACTACCGATTTTGTTTGATGTAAAATAGCGTTTCTACCACATAAGTTTCATCTGATAACTTTGACATAATTGAGATTTTTGTAGAGCATTAGGATTGAAGAGCATATGTTCTTTTTACGTATGGCTTTAATAAGATTTGAGTTCTGTGTTTATTTATTCGGTAGCCATGCTTTTTGTCGAATAAAAATCCAAACATTGTTCTTTGTAATATCGAGATAACCATCATTACCAAGTTTGGTTGCAGTTGGTGAAGCGGTTTTAGAGAAAAAAGACCTTTTACAATAAACAAACAACGGACTTCATGTGATGGAAATTCAAGGTATTGTTATAGTCTATCGACATCACCCTCATCCCAATAAAATAAAAAGCCCAAACAAACAAATAGAACCAGAACAAACAATAAACGAAAACAACACAAAAACAAGAAGAAAAAAAATCAAAATTCAACAATAACAGCAAAAAAAAAAAAAAAAAAAAAAAACATGAACAGAAAATAGAAATAAAAATTTTAAAAAATGAAACCTTAACCAAATCGGATAAATAACGTTTCGTTTGTCAATTTTGAAATTATATGTCTTTTATTAAGGTTGTAATAACACAAGTACAGTAATTAAAAAAAACCAAACAACATAAAATTAAAGAGAGATAAAAATGTAACTTCTTTTGACACAATTTTAAAACAAAAACTTAATTATGAAATATGATAAAAATTATAGAGAGTGGAAAGGGGAAACTTTCTTTAGATAAAAATGCAGTGTAATTGTACAACGGCTACTGCTAAAGGTTCATTAAGGAAACTAAGGACGTACTAGTTTTTAAACTTTTTATTTTACAATTAATCATTGCCAATTCTCAGCAACACATGTATAAATAAAATATAAACGTGTGTCAGCTATACCAACCTGCAACAAAGATTAACTTTCTCTCGTTTTAATTATATTAAGCAATAAATACTTAATCATGAAAATTCCATATAATTTTTTATTCTGCTTGGATGTGAAAGGTTCGTGACTTGTTGACTTTGCACACCTCAATAGTGACAATTTTTCAATTCATTTGAGCCATGAATTCAAACTGGAGAATATTTTAAAAACTAATTACAGAATTGAAGAATTAATAGACCCAAAACATGTCAATCATAATCCACCCGACTCATTACACCTGGACCAAGTCCCGCCCATGCATGCGATTGGGCACCAGTTAATAGTTAGTAATTATGCAAATTGTTCCTTTATTTAAGAAATGCTTTTAAAGTAAGGTTTACATCATAATTTGCCACATTGCTTCTGTCAAACCGAGCTAAAATATTCAACAAATTAACATATTCATGACAAATACCTGTTTTGCTTCCTAGTGAGTCTTGGAACAATTTTCAAAACAGTTTTCGAGTACATAGAATGAGATATTCACCAGATATGGAACATTATTCAGATTCTGATGACCACGTAGATATTGATGGTACCAGTGATGATGAATTTAGTGATTCAGAAAAACTTTCTAGCAAGAAAACATCTTCTGGATGTAAAGACTGTGGTGTTATAAAATCTACAAAGACAATAGGAAAACCTTCGTTTCTTATTACTGACATTTTATCAGACAAAAAGTCAAGTCATTTAGACAATTGTGATGATGCTTCCTCTAAAGACCAAAGCGATACAGAAACGGATGACTACAAACCACATAGATATGGTATTTATATATTTTTCTTTAATTTTTACCGTAGCTATGTAAATTTATGTTGAATAATTTTTTTTCCAACACGAAATATATTTTTTTCTACAAATATTTCACAAAAGAACTATGTTTTTTTTTTTTTTTAAATTGTCATTTGTACCATAACATTGACACTTATAATAGACAAAATAAAAGTACAAAAATGATAAAATAAATTCAATAATTAACACTACTTAATTACAAAACAATGCAATATTATGGACAAGCTTCCATCACTTATTAAGGCAAATTTATTAATATCGTATCTTTTGCTTACTTTCAGAACACAGCCATTATAGCAATAAAGCAAAAAAGCCCAGAAAAGCCAGAACAGCATTTACAGACCACCAACTAAATAGTTTAGAAAAGCAGTTTGAAAGACAGAAATACCTAAGTGTCCAGGACAGAATGGAACTGGCAGCAAAACTCAACCTTACAGATACTCAAGTGAAAACATGGTACCAAAACAGAAGGTAACTTTCCTTTACATTTTGTCCTTAGCTTTAATTCTTTTCTTGAAACCTACTGTTAAAAAGACACACTTATATCGCTTTTATTATCACTGTTAAGACATAAAACTACCAAAACTCAATAGTTAGCTTTATTTTAAACTAATCATCAAAATGGCCATGGGTGTTTTTACAGTTTTCGGGGGGAAACTATGTTTTATTTTTTTATAATTTTGTCCCCAAATGCCTGGCTTCTATGCTACATGAATTACTAGCATAAAATCAATAGATCATTAAAGTTTTGTATAATACATTGTAATTCACATAAAACTGAAGTCCATAGAAGCCCTCAATATGTAGAATTTAATTCAGCTTCTTTTGAAATTGCCAAATTAAGGCATGTTATTTACATCTTGTTTCAATTTTTTTTGCAGAACAAAATGGAAAAGACAAACAGCAGTAGGACTTGAATTATTAGCTGAAGCAGGAAATTATGCAAATGTTCAAAGAATGATGATGTCACCATACTGGCCGTCCTATTCGGAACCACATACGGGACTTTATTCTGGTGTTAATAACATTTATCTTCGACAATCAGCGCCTCTTTCATCACGAGTTTTACCTCACGTGTTCATGTAACGTATTTACAGGGCATGAGTAACGTAAAGTGCAAATGTACTTGTTAACGTATCCACTATCGTGCATTTAACTATTTGACAATCAGTATTACTAACTATAGGATAATTTGGAAGATAAAATCCTAGCATTTGACTATATATTTTTTTAAATTATGGGTTTTGTGCAATTTTCTTTTTATGCATTTATTATATAAACTTTTATTTGTGAAGGGCTACATATATTTTTAATGATTTATAAAAGTGCTCATGATTTTTCACTTATTATGAAAGTGATATTGTAGTTTATGTAAATATCTTGTTATGTGATGGTTCATAGAAACAATTTATATTATAATTAAATGTAGAAATCTTATGTTTTTATCTGCTTTTCTTTTCAATACTTGTGGTTTTCTAGATTATGCCAATCTCTTTTTGTGGCTACACGAAGGAGAACATGACTGATGTTGTGCACCTACAAAAATTACACATCTCATGATCTATACTCAAACAACTGAAAAAAAAAATAAAACAACTCGAAAAGGCAAAATTAACTCAAGAATACTTCTAAATATTTTTGCAGTTTGAATGTATTTTATATGGCTTTAAGTATCTATACGTGATGCTCATACGTTTTAATGTCGTAGACACACAAATTTAACAACAGAAATATGAAAAAAACATTAAAATCACCAAGCACAGACACATTTTAACACTGAACAAAAGAATAACGACCAACAAGTTGACCAACGGATTTCGTTGCTTTTCTGTTCTAACTGGTATGTGAATTTCAAGAAATATTAGAATATAAATTAATGAACACCAATTCATTTAAAAACATTGATAAAATGTGATAAAATGGTGTGATAGAACCATCGAATAGCCCGTGGGCTTCACTGGTCGTTTTAGTAAAGGTAAAAGACGGTTATTACAAGTTTTGTGAAGATTATAGACGTTTAAACAGTGTCATCGTTAAGCATGCCTATCCATTGCCGCCTTTAAAGACATATTTAGTTAGAAATAACCTAGTTGGAATTCATAGAACGGCGAAATCAATTAGACTATTAAAGCATGTAGATCTTTAAAATCATGTTTTCTCAACAATTGACTTTAAAACAGTTTTCCTTATGTTCAAATAAAGACATTTTCATACAGGTTAAAAAACGTAATTGAAACCTAGAACCGCTTGGTTTATAAAGACCAGATCAATCTGTCAATCCGGAAAATTCTGTTTAATGCCTGATAGACGCTGCATGTGAAAACGTATCGAGAAAGCTGCCTATTGTTTTAATTGGCTGAACATTTCAACAAGTTGTTGGAACGGTTTGTAGTTATTTGTACAGTTTCTGATTTGTGATGGAAATATAAATTACAACAAAGTTCCAGAAATAAATTTTGTTATGCCTGACGCGTGTTTCGTCTATTCAAGACTCAAAGAGGCGCTCTACCAAAAGTTGAAAAAAGGATAAATCAATGTTCACTTAATCGATAGGCAACAAGAAAACTATAGGTCAGTTTACTCGTTTCCGAAATATCGGACGTCAAAAATCTGGCGGAAAATCTGACTCCTCTAGATTTTACATAGCTCTACCTCTGTGACGTTTTGTTTTTGCCTAAAAAACAATGAAGCTGTATATTTTATTCAGTTCATTTTTACGGTCTATATAACCAGAAAATGTCATAAAACAGTAAGGGTCAATGTGCAAAAAAATCTTAAGTAACATATATAAGGTAAAGGTCTATCCCAGTTCCAAAATTAGACCGAGGAGTCATCATCCTTAAATGCTTATCAAATGAACATGGATATGGTGATAAAATGAACAGTTACAGATATAGAACATGATAAAAGTAATTAAAAATAACCGTGTTGGGATGCCAACACACAAGTCGCCCAAAATCGCCTTTAGATAGTATTCCATTCAATTCTGTGCATCAAAATATGCCCAGAAATCAAATTTCATTGAAATCTGACCACTTTGAAAATTTGCCGATTTTTGGCCGCCATTTTGAAACGGCGGCCATTTTGAAAATTTCCAAACTTCTTGCACAACTTCAGATGGTGCTTAATCACTCTGCAAAGTTTCATTAATCTCATTCAAAGCATGTCAGACTATACCCTCGGACAAAATTGATGATTTTTCATGGGGGGCGGGTGTTGTTACATGGCCGCCATTTTTAAACGAAAGCTCGGACAAAAATTCTAATTCCAGATTTGAGATAAGGACACCCCATTTACCCTTAGATATCATTTTGAAGACAATCCGATAAATATTTCTCGATGTTACTATTTTTAGAACGGCAGCCATTTTGAAATGGCGGCCATTTTGACACATTTGTCCGACCACTGCAACCCCGCTTTTGATGATCTATATGTGTGCCAAATATCAAGCCCCTGTCTCGATCACTGTTACGGCAATTCTCCGGAAAAGTAACTGTTAAGAAGAAGAATAATAATAATAATAATAATAAGAAACGGGGTAAAAACAATAAGTCGCCAAAACTTAGTTTTGGGCGACTTAATAATAAAATTACCGAACTTGGAGGACCACTCTCAATGTCCAAGAGAAAAGACAAAACAAATAAAACTTACCGGAAAAATTATAGATTGCAATGGTCCTGACTTGGTGCAAGCATTTCAAATGAAATGGTGAGGTTTTATGGTGTACCAAACGTCCCTCTTCGATTGCGGTCTTAGTTGATGAGGTGAACATAAAAGTTGTGATTAAATAAACATGAAATGAAAAGAAAATTGATAGGATATGAAATGTTAAGACAAAAATAAAAGTGATAAAATGAACATAAAGTGGTGATGATATGGACATGAAATGTTGAGATGAACATAAAGTGTTGATAAAATGGAAAAGATAAGGTGATGTAGCGATGTAGAGACACAAGGCCAATAAGATTAAAGCATAGGCTTCCATTGGAAAATAGAGGGCAATGAAAAGTCGGAAAAATGAGCGTACTGCGAATACCAAACTTACAGCAGCATTTGGAAACGTGGCTTTCCTCCCCCACTCCATACAGTGCACAAAAATGGTTTGCGGTAAGGCTTTTTTCGTATAAGTACTTGACGTCATGGAAGATGATAGGGTTCGCCCATTTAAGAACATAAAATCAGACCAATCCGACGCTTCTATACTGGATTGTTTTAGGAAAAATGTCACGTTCCTCGTACGCTAAAGAACTCTGCTGCAGGTTTCGGTATGAGTAGGACCCGTAGGATCCCCATGCAGGAGGCTAAATTTCCCGTCCCTACCCATCACTCCTTTTTCCAGTGGCAGTCAAAACTCTCCTACCCGATTGGCCTTGTGTCCCCATTTCCTTCACTTCATCATCATTTCATGTTCATTGTATCAACACTTTCATGTTCATCTCCCGGATATAGCCGAAATCGTGCTGCTTTGGAGTAAAGCAATAACTAACTAACTAACCTATTACAATCACTTGGAGTCAATCGTCGTCGTCATTTAATCAACAAATTTTCAATCGTCTCCTCTGAAACTTCTGAACAGAATTTTATGAAACTTGTTATAATAATCCTTAGGGTGTCCTGTACAAAAGTTGTGTTTCGATTTCTGATCCGTCAAAAACATGGCCACTGATGCGTAAAATAGATTAGGGGATCAGAAAATGTTTTTGGCTTGTAAATCAATAAGTATAAGAGATAAAAAAAAATATGACTTAATCTGCCTTCTTCAGCAATAAAATTTTTACAACAGTCTTCATACAATGTAAGGTCGAGCCCTTCAAAGATAAAAAAATTGCCTTTTTTTCTTCCCTATACATGTATAAAGAAAACTATTGCAAATAGAGAAAATAGGTTGCTCGCTTAAACCTTTGGCTCATTGAGCTTTACAAATGTCTATATTGGGTCGAAATTGTAAGATGGCCCCTTATGGTGTTTTGTCATGTTTTTGCCCTATAAAATGAAAACTATTGCAGATAGAGAAAAGATTTTGCTTGCTTTAACAGTTAGGTCATTATTCTTTACAAACTTCTCTATTGGGTTAATGTTGTCAGATGACCACTCATATGGGTAACAGTTCATAGAAGATACCCTTTTAGCTTTAGGACCAAGTAAGCGTTCAGGCTCCTGGGAGTCTCTTGTTGTGTTTTATGTCGTCTGTTCATTCGTGTTGTTCTCGTTCGTGTCTACTGGTTTTGTATTTGCCCTTTCGGACTTTTGACATTCGAATGCCTCGTTGGCACCCCATGTTTCTTTGACCACTTTAATTCATATATCTAGAAATCATTTGATACCATGCAAACAAGATTTTAATAAAAATGTCATTAATATTGAGTGAGTGAGTTGGTCTTTTACAAAATTGCAACACTATATAGGTTATATAAGGGCAAATGACATGAAAAGGGATGATAACTTGAAATGAACATGAAACGATGACGAAAAAATATGAGATAGCTGGCCATGGGAAAGAAAGGAACAGTAATTTCAGAAGCCCTCAGGAAAAGGGAAGCGGTGGGTAAGAGCGACATATTAGCCTATGTGGTGCACCACATGTTCTTGATTGTCCAAAAAAAGATCTTTTACTTGCATGAAGCGGCTCATTTTAGACACAAACACGTTACAAATTAAAACGTACGTTATTTGCTAACGATACCTTAAAAAATCGACAACGAACATTTTTTTTTATTTCTGTTGCTTATTCTTTTAAATAAAAGTTATCTTAACTGCAATTTTCAGAAAAATCCTTTGTTGGTAACAGATGTAGATGATATATATTTTGACATTTTCCAAAACTCATGCTCAAATGTGTACATCTTTTTATCTTAGGATTTAGATTACTATAAAAGATATATTTTATTGATACGATTTCAACACCATTGATGCTACCATAAACTTTAGTGCCTTCTTGCATGATCCTAACAGTATTTATCGGAGCGCCATCACCAAACTTGGCACTCGCTCCAAACCGATAGGAATCAACCACATTCAGCTGAATATCTTGTCAGATTATGAACCATCATCTATTGGATAGCGTTATTTTCGATGAAGATACATGGTGTGATACGGTATCCGGTATCTCGTATCTGTAATCGCTTAACATCGCTTTATGAAAACTTTACAAATTAATAACAAAATGTTAGCTGACAAGAAAGATGGGCTAAACGACAAGAGTTTTACTAAACAAAGACGTTATCTGAACATATTTCTGTAAAACAAAAAGTCATTTATCGAATGTAACTAAACTCTAAAAGGATAATTTGGACGGTACTCAATTCTATATTTTCATAACAAATGGTATTCGATCTGAAGAACAAAACACTAAATATTGTATTTAGAAAACAATTTGGTTTCACAAAGAGATGAATTAGTGCGTGTTTAAAAGATGACGATAAGCCCCCACCACGCGTAAACATATACCAGATAAAAAATCGTTTTTCTGTTATGAAGATGTTTGCAGTTGATTAAAGGGATTCCATTTATATGTTCTTAATATTTTAAATAGACCGATTATCTTGATAAAACCAAATAAGGAGCCTGAGAAAGATGGTTTAGATTCTACTATATTCATAGCTATCAAAACATTAGAGATACAGGTAAGGAACAAAGACAGGAAGCGTCCTCGTGGTCCTGCTTCCAATAATAACAGTTGTTTTTTACATTACAAACAATTGTTGTACATGACTGTATACTGTTGTTATTTCTAAATGCAACCCATCAATTAACTAAGACTTTGGAAGACTTGACTCTAAGCCTTGGAGGTTGAAAATGCATGCAGCAATTTAAAGTTATTCCTTTAAAAGTTTCTGATGTATGTTTTGTATTTAAATGGTCCGAACTGATGGTTGTGTATTCAATCCATATCATTTCTGTCATATTTCAAACACATGTATTCAAAATTTTCAATAGTTGACCTTATTATAATTCACGGAAAAAAGAAACTATGCATGCCTATAGGAAATCAATTGTACCAAAATTTCTTCCAACATAATAACCCCATTCCCAGGAGGGGCTCTTTTGTTGCTTATTCTTGAATTGTTGGCCAAACAACTTAAGTTGTGGTAAATTGCAAGACGATGGTCTAATTTTTTAAGGCTTACATTTCATGACAACATAGATTTGCCATTTTTAGAGTTTATTAAAACAACCAGAAACACAAGTTATTTTCTTTTTCTCTTTGAATCGCCTATGGCTTATGAAGGTTGTATCGCGTACAATTTTCTTTTTTCACACTTGCATTCAGAAAGTGCAATATTTAGAAAAGAAAAGTGCCAAATGCAAATGCAAATTTGACAAATGGTATTCTGAGGGATTTCTGTTTCTGTTGTTAAAAACAAGATGACCAGTTTTCATGCATCGAAATTAATTAAAACAACTGAGTTCTATATTTACGTATGCTAGTCTATGTATTGTTTAAGAAATAATTCATGGCCGCCCGTGGTTTATTGGAGATTTAACCATGGGTGCCCATTATTTTCGTGGATATTTAACCCAGAGCGTAGCGCAGCGCAGTATTTAACCCATGGTTAAATCGGAAATAAACCACACCAGAGCGTAGCGCAGCGCAGTATTTAACCCATGGTTAAATCGAAAATAAACCACGGCCGGACATGAATTATTTCTATTCTAATATGACAATTTTGTGTTTTCAAAGACCTATAGTGTACAATGCTACAGAAGCCATTTTGTTGTTTCTTGCTACGTTTTTGTGCAAATGATCCTTTATGACGTCGGCAATTTCAGCGTAAAATCGTACAATGACGTCGCAAAATGAACTATGACGTCGACCTGTGTTTTATTGGAATTTAAACATGGCTTGTCGCCATGGTTTCTATTGTTCTTTCCAGGACCCATATTAGAATGTTGTTTCAAAAAGAGAAGGTTTACGAAGCTGAAAATAAAAGCTGTTTAAATGATAGGTATAGGCTGAAAGGTATTGAAATACATGTAATTAGTAAATGTCTACCATTTGTTCACAAAATATTCAAGTGTTTCTGTTCTGTTAGTGTCTGTTTGATACAAATTGAAAAAGATAAAGTTCGGAAATTTCATATTAAAATAGCAAAAGAACGTAAATTAGCGTTTAACTGCCATTATGACCTGAGAAGTGTGTTTCTATCATCAGTATCAGCCCAAAATGCGCCTACTTTTGTATTTTCTGATTTTGGTATGCCAAGATATCAATAGTTTTGATTTGAAAGATAACCTTATTATGTTCATACGAAAGATAAAATGTGTGGTGCAAGTTAAACGTTCCATCGTTTAAAAGTATCTATAATGTAAATATTTTCGATCAACGAAAATATAAAGATACTATTGTTTGTAAACAAAGGACTGGAAAACTGAAACTTTCCATGAATATGGGGTATTTGACGGTTGCTTGCCCATGTAAGACCTATCATTTAGCGACAATTATCACCTTTTCTCTCTATTGAATACAGTTACAACATGACGCCAGATATTGGCCTGCCTTCGTGGATTGTATTTCTCTATTGTTCGTAACAACTAGTAACAATTTAAAATGTTTATAAACAGAAAACCCACATTGTTTTTGCTTCGGTAGATAGTATCGAGTGGACGGGTAGATAGTTCCAAATGAGGCAACAACCATAAAACAATACTTGATTTGTACTCGAGGTAATGAAGAGATGTAAAATACCAACTTTAAAATGCTATGAAAGTATACAGTCGTTTCATGCTGACGGTTAAACGAGAATGAATGACAATGTTGGTAGAATATGGTGGTTAATAATAAATATGGAAAAATACTTTTAGTTTTGGCTTCGAGTACTTTTTGTTTTTGACCTTCCAATGTTTTGATTCAAATAACACTTCACCCCTTTTTAGTGGTCTTCAAAATTTAGTGTTCCTTTATTTTCCACCCCATCCCAATATTTTCCATCATCATGCCATGTTCATTTGATATGATTTTGCCAGTGTTAAATATGGTTTTGTCAGTTTTAGGTATATAGAAGCAGTGTTTGGTATGGTTTTGTCAGTTTTGGATATGGTCCCTTTTTCGAATTTTAAAATTAATAATAGTGTCTCATCACTAAATTTTCTTATGGTTTTGATTCTTCTTGTCGAAACATGCATTACCACATTTAACGTATTTTCTAAAATGTTTTACATGTACACATGCATGTATGTATTTGTAGGTATGAATGTATGTATCAAAAACCAAGTTGATATCATATCTTCGACTGTGTTGATGTTGCTCCAGCATGTATGAAGTATTTTAATTGTGCCACAATGCACGATTTGTTCAGCGGCATCCTAACCGATGCCATTTTATCATTTTTTAAGGAAGTTGGATTATATTCAAAACTAGGTCTGTGTTTTTTTAAGATTTAGTTCTTAAACAATTACTGTAATATTTTATTATCTGCATCGCTTTTACGTTGTTATTGTTATTGTCTCCTTATGATTAGTTTTATATTCTAGTTTGTTCATTTTTAATGTGCACTTTTTATAAATTTATTTTTTTCACACTTTTTTGTTTAATCTACGGTCTTTTGATACCCGTTTTTTTTAAATTATTTTTAACAACATGTTTATGGCTGAAATATCGCCGACGGGACACTAAGCAATCAACAATCATTTTAAACAGCATACGCATGTCAAAAAGGTCTGTGTAAAAGAAAAGTCACATAAACACAGGGCCCAAAGGTCAGTAAACAAAACAACAGTGAGACATAAAAATCCTGGAAGGAAGATATCAAACAATACTTTGACAGGGCTAGTTGAAGCACAAATCTTCAATTTTTTCAATCTGTAAAAAAAAGTAAAAAACTCATTTTTCGTTGGAAGTCAAGGACTTCCAAAGTATAGTAATGATTTCGGTGAAATCCATCCGCGTTTGTTCCCGAGACTTTCCCGATACCGTGTTATAACCTATTTTGTTGTGCATTCGCTCTCCGTTACCCCTTCACATATACGAGATTTCCTTACGAGTTCTTACGAGTTTTCAACTCTTGATCGATCGCAAAGACTCGTAAATCACTCTTTGTTACTCGTAAACAGGTTTTTCTAGCTCGTGTGCAATCGTAAGAACTCGTGAAAGTTTTACGAGGATTTTTGACATGTCAAAACTCCTCGTAAGACTTTTATGAGTTGAAAAAAACAACAATGTCATAATTTAACTCGTAAACACATCGCTAATAACTCGTAAAGAGCTCGTAGAAATCGTAAATGACTCGCCTTTACTCGTAATTTACTCGGGAAGACCTCGCAAAGAAATTCTTTTACGAGTGGTTTGCGAGTTAGTTACGATATCATCTCCAATATCGCATTTCACTCGTAAAAACTTTGTAAAGGCACCGTAATATGCTCGTAAACACTTCGAAAATAAAATTCGTATCGTCTCAGGACGGGAGTGCGAAAAATTTCCGCACAACTGACGAAATCGTGACAACTCGGAAATAGATCGTAAACGGTTGGTAGAAAATCTCGCAAGAACTCGTAAAACTATAAATTTTGATAATCGTAACAACTCGTAAGAGAATATCGTATATGTGAAGGGGGTATAAGAAGTGTGTTTATTTTTTTTTTGGTCAACAAGCTTTCTTATCTATTTTAGTATAACCCCTTATTATTACTTGATTTGTTTATTTATTTCGTTTTAAATGATGATATAGCATTTGCTATATTTTTCATAACCTTTTAAAAACTCCATTTTGTGTATCACGTGGCTTTAGTCACCTGTGAGATGGGGAAATATATTTTAGCGGGAATATACGAATTATAGAAATTAAAACCATTAATGCTTTATATAAAAGCTGAGATAATTAAACTAATGATTTTCTCAGATAAAAGTAACCTAATAAATACATGTAGTTATTTCGATTTCATATCGTTGTAAGAAAGCGTGGTTCATTTAAGAATTGAATGTTTGTATTTTCATGTTTCATCGGCGTGTGAAACTGTTGACCGTAGCACATTTTCAATGAAGCGCGCTAGTGCTTCATGTTAAAAATGTGCGACCGGTCAATGGTTTTACAACCCTATGAAACATCAAAATACAAACATTCAATACTTATAATTACATTTCAATGTTTTTTTTATTTTATTCTGATTTTTCGCTTGGTTTTGTGGTGTATTTTCGTATTTTTTTATTTGCGCATTAATATCCAAATGCAAATTCAAGTTGTGAGAATTTACCTGGATAAGTACATATTTTAGTTGTGAGTAAAGTAAGGTCATGACCCGGCTACGGCCACGTGAATCAGGTGACATTTCATCGAGATATGAAAGACGATTCAAGGTGTCAATTAACAATTAGAATTACTGCATTTTAAGTGTATGCACGGTAAATGTAATTATACATAAATAAAAATATATTTAAATTCAGTAATTGCCTTCTTCTGTCGAAAAAGTTAAAAACCACAACACAAATTGCTTGCCTTCGTTCAAATGTGACTTCCAAGTACACGGTACCAACGGTCTTTTGATTAACGTTGTAAGGGTCATGTTTTCTGAATGTGGTTATCTGAAAGCATCAACCCAACGAACACACTTTTGACTTTTTTAGGTCTATAATCCCTAAATAGGGTCATCTGAAAACTGAGCCTTTTTTAGAGCTTCTGAAGCTGGAGCTATAAGAAAGCAAAAACTTTTTGCCTATATATTTCATTCTAAAAACATGGTTTTTGACCTCTTAACTTTGCAATGTCAACGCAATGGACACTTTTCAAAGCTTCTTAAGCAAGAAAAAGCTTTTCCTAATTGGAATAGTTTCTATAGTTTATTATACGTTTTTCACCTTTCAAAGGTTATAACCCCTAAAAGGCGTTGACAGACAATGTAAACCAAATGTTGGCGTATGTAGAGCTTCACAAAAGGCTTCTTCTAAAAAGCCATTTTCCCTTAAATGAGTCACTGACAACTTCGACTCAGTGAAGACTTTTGTAGAGCTTTTGATTTTGAGAAGCTTAATATCAACCAGATTTACTTTTTTTGTCCCCCGCCGCAACGCGTCGGAGGGACTTAGTAATGGTCTCCGTCCGTCCGTCTTTCCGTCCGTCTGTCCGTCCGTCACGTTTTTTGTGGGTGCAACTCCTCGGACACCACTAAACCGATGTTGCTGAAACTTTACACACTGATAGGGTACAATTAGTAGATGATCATCCCATATTTGAAATTTTCAAAATGGCCGCCGTTTCCATGGAAACAGGGAAGAAAGGTCAAAATATAGGACATTCAATATCTCGGTTACCTAGGTGCACAGGGTTCTGAAATTTTGTAGGCTGATAGAGCAAAGGGTACTCTATAATAATACGAAAAAAAAATTTGAAGCGATATTTACGGTTTTCGAGTTATTTACGAATTTGTGATTTTTCAGTCCGAAAAATGGGACTTTGTCAAACGTTTTTGTGGGTGCAACTCCTCAGACACTATTGAACCGATGGTGCTGACACTTTACACACTAATAGGGTACTGTTAGTAGATGATCATCCCATATTTGAAATTTTCAAAATGGTCGCCGTTTCCATGGAAACAGGGAAGAAAGGTCAAAATATAGGACATTCAATATCTCGGTTACCTAGGTGCACAGGGTTCTGAAATTTTGTAGGCTGATAGAGCAAAGGGTATTCTATAATAATACGAAACAAATTTTGAAGCGATATTTACGGTTTTCGAGTTATTTACGAATTTGTGATTTTTCAGTCCGAAAAATGGGACTTTGTCAAACGTTTTTGTGGGTGCAACTCCTCGGATACTACTGAACGGATGTTGCTGAAACTTTACACACTGATAGGGTACTGACAACAGGTGATCATCCCATATTTTGACAACCTATTTCTATTATTCTCAGAGAATATATTGCTTGAATTGACATACCACACAACTTTTATGCGGCGGCGGGGGACACATGGCTACGCGTAGCAATCTTGTTAATTATAAGTACTTAAGGTCGATTTTAAGCCTATATTCTATTTTTTACATTGCATTTGGCCTGTTTAGCTAAAAGTGAATGTGATGGTATCAGAAACAAGAGGCTCCCAGGAACCTGAATTGCTCACCTGGTCTTGATGTCAACCCTATGTAGAACTTTGTAGAGCTAAATAAGCTGAACATTTAAGCAAGCAACAGCTTTTCTCTGTCTGCAATAGTTTTCATTCTATAGGCCAAAAACACTTTTTTTTGCCTTTAAGGGGCTGTAACCCCTATAAGGGATCATCTGACAACTTCAACCCTATGAAGACTTCTGTAGAGCTAAATGATTTTAACATTTAAGCAAGCAACAGCTTTTCTCTATCTGCAATAGTTTTCATTCTATAGATCAAAAACACATTTTTCCCCTTTAAGGGGTCATCTGACAACTTCAACCTTATGAAGACTTTTGTAGAGCTAACCAAGCTGAACATTTAAGCAAGCAACAGCTTTACTCTATCTGCAATAGTTTTCATTCTATGGGCCAAAGACACTTTATTTCGCCTTTAAAGGTATGTAACCCCTATAAGGGGTAATCTGACAACTTTGACCCTATGGAGACTTTTGTAGAGCTAAATGAGCTGAGCATTTAAGCAAGCAACAGCTTTTCTCTATCTGCAATAGTTTTCATTCTATAAGCGAAAAACATGAAAAAACGCTATTTTTCACCATTAAGGGGGTGTAACCCTTATTAGGGATCATCTGACAACTTCGACCAAATGGATACTTTTGTAGAACTTTTGATGCTGAAGCAGAAAGGTGGCATCAGATTTCATCTATCTCTTATACTTTTTGATTTACAAGCCAAAAACAGTAGTCTGACCCCCCTGGTCTATTTTTAGGACACCTTAACGATCATTCATACCAAGTTTCATTAAATTCTGTTCTGTAGTTTCAGAGAAGCAGATTTTCGAAAAATTGTTGACAGACGCCAGACGACGGACGACAGACGACGACGGACGCCAAGTGATCCAGGTGAGCTAAAAAGCAGAGGTACCGATGGTGCATCCAAATGTCAAAAGACAGAAAGGCCGTGCACAAAACCAGTAAACACAAACGAGAACAGAACGAAAAAAAACCCAGACAACATAAACACAGAAATACAAAAAGGAAAAACTAACAACGCGAACTTGTGAAATATTTATTATTATTCAAAACATAACATAGGAGAGAAGAAGCAAAGGTGTACCAAATGGGTAATCAGTATCATAAAACCGTAAAGACAAAGACAAAACCGGTAGACAAAAAATCATCATAACAAAACAAACCACACAACAACATAAAAAAAAACACACACACACACATAACAGAAAAACCGCATTCAGCAACGGGAACTCAAGTCGAAACAAGAGTGAACTCAGGTGCTCTGAAAGAGTAGGCAGTTCCTGCTTGCTATAGCATACCCGTCACGTTGCCAAATATCGATTTAGTGTTGGTCAAATCCGTAAAGGATAACATTACAAAACTCTATGTCAAACCACCATCTGTGCTCTTCTGAGAGATAGAAACCCCGTATTTGTATACAAGCATATGATGTCTTCCGTAAAATTTCTTGAGTGATAACAACAACCTGGGAGCAAAATACCCCTGTGTTAACAATTTGCTTGTCAGTCGTATAACTCTATCAAGAAAGTCGTTGTACTCCCCACATGCTCTGGAATAACGAATCAATTGTGATACGTAAACTCCATATGCTAGAGCGGACGGAATGTTGCTACACAGAAAGGGAAAGTTAACTATTGGAAAGTTGAAGTCATCACGTTGTACAAAGCCTTCCTTGTGTGTCAATTTCGAGAAATAGATCCAAATATTAATCGGACCTCCTAGAATCTGTAGTGCCCTTTATCTCAAGTTCCTTCGAATATATGAGATGTAAATAGTCACCAAATCGAGGATTGTTTAGTGAAAGGACATCATCAATATAACGAAATGTGAGATTGAAGGATAAAGCAAGTTTGCGGTCCTTTTTGTCTAGAAGTGATTGTAAGAAGTCCGCTTCATATGAATGAAGAAACAAATCGGCAAGCAATAACATAGGAGCCTGGATTGCTCACCTGATACTCAATAGTTTTCAATAAAATTATTTTAAAAATGATGGAACACGTTTTCATTCTACACTCCAAAGACACAGTTTTTGATCCTTTAAAGACCAAAATGATCATCTGATTGACAGTTTGGAAAAATAAAAAGGGTAATTTTTTCAGACCTTACTTTCAAGAAAGTAAATATTACTATTTATTTAATTCAATTAGGCAAAACATGACTAAATGTGAAGGGCTATTAAATCTATAATGCTCATTTAACAACTATGACTCAAAGAAGAACTTTGTAGAGCTTTGGAGTATAAAAACCCTAAAATCAAAGATGCCTTTAACAACTACCATACCAAGTATTTAATTGCTTTCAGAGAAGAATTTAACAAGTTGAAGGGCGACAGACGATGCAATAGCTCGTGAACATGACTTTAAAAAAACGTTTAAACATAAAATTTTTTAGCTTCTACAAGTAGCAAAAATAAAAATAAAAATACACGCATGCAGTCGCAAAATACCGGTAAAACAAAGCGATTCGAGCAAGAAGACAAAACTGCTATTCGAGCAGGATGCCAAAACTGCTCAAAATGTGTTAGTGTGTTAATTGTATTGTTGCAGCTTCCAAAAAATATATAATACTGATAAATACATGTCTATGTTCACACTCGAGGAAAAACGATATTTCTTGTTTACTTGATTCGGCGTCTAAATGGCGAACATGCATTCGTAATTGGAACATTGTAAATTTGATATTCGTTAAGTTCTTGCGTGTGGCTATGAGCTTGTTAATTTAAGCTGTCAAACGGTTAATAAATTGCATTATTTTGATAATATCTATTTAATACTGTATTTAGGCAGAAAATGCACAGAATTTTGTAGACGTACTCAGAGAACCAAAGTAACTGCCTTGAAACGGTGTTGATTATTATCGACTTGTATTCAAGTGTCAAATCTTTGCAGATTTTACTTTCAAATAAAAATAATGTATTTTCATTTATTTTGTGCACCATATATCTGATTATACAAGCAACTGATATCATTTATGTGTGGCCTGGGTCAGTAAGTAGTTAAATAAAAGAACGAAATTTCAAATTTATCGACCGATTAAATTTAATGTGAGATAACGAGATAATCATTTGAATATTAAATCCTTTGTGTGTTTCATTGATAGACAGTTAACACATCAGATTAAAATGTTTTCTTTTAAATAATGACAGGATTTCACTAACGATAATGTGCCACAGACCAAACATGTTCTATCTGCCGTATAATTATGGTATGGTGTTGCTGACAGTATAAAATCTGATATGTATCTTAATTTCGATCTTAAGACATATCAAATTTTAAATGCCTGTAATTTGTTAAACATCAAACTTAAACTTTTTACAAGTTATTTTTTTATTCTGTCATTTATGTTGATATAAAAACATTAAATTAAATTGTATTTTTCGTTTTGTTATGTTGTAAAATTCTGTCGTTTTGATAAAGAATTGTCATGAATTATTTATGTTCCTTAATTTTGTTCTGGCCTTTTACTTATAATTAACAATATGATCTTACTTGATAAAAAATGAAAAATTTCAAGACGTTTATGATAAACAAGAATGATTTCCATCACTCAAAAAAATACGCTACTTAGTAGTTACTAGTTACTTATTTCAAGTAGTGATTTTAGTAATGAACTACTTATGCATTACTTATGATTACTTACTTTTAGTAATAAAATTCATACATATTACTTATTTACACAATGTTACTTATTTTAAGTAAGATTTTTTATTTCAGTAACCGTTTAAAGAACGAAAATACTTGAAGTAGTATTTCGTTACTTAAAGCTACAACATGATTACTTTCAGTACTCAGTTGCAGTATTGATCATTTCTTAAAACTTAAATCTGCCTTGTCTATATATTTATATTAATGTTGAAAGGGAGCTTGTATAATAGAAGTATACATTTACACGTATAATTGTAATTTTACTTTTTCTAATAACCAAAGATGCAAGGGCAGTTAAGAACACATTATGTCCTGCAAGTCCGTATGAGGAAATACCTATTTATAAGCAAAATAATGAGAAATAAAAAAAAAAACATCATATATTTCATTTAAAGAAGGCTATTCTATATAAATTAGTCAAAATTATTACAAAGTTATCAAAATATTAACAGGCAAATTATTAAGGTTTGATAATCTTTTTAGTCTTTGAACACTAAAATTAAGTTATTATATTAATTAAACTTGACATAAAATGATCCTATTTTGGAAATAAAGTGTTAATCACTTCATAGTTTTAGTGAAATTATAAACAAATCAGTTTTTTTCACTGTTAAATTGTCTCGAATTCTCTCTTTTTTTGGAATTTTTGAATTATCTCCCTTGAAATTTAGTAAATTAGGAAATGAAACTAATTTTGTTTCAATTTTGGATGAAAAATTTAAATCTGCAAAACTTATTATTATATTATCCAGAATTGAAATGATTAACTTTAAGTAATAACTTTTTTAAACATTATAATTATAAATACCCAAGATATAAACCTTGAATATTGTGGTTTTTATTGAGCTAATAAACAAAAGCAAAAAGACTTTTATTCATTAAATAGAAATGCTGTACATTGTTATAAGCGATTCAACTACTGCAAGTAATGAAGGCGTTATAATCAATGCAACTACCGCAAGTAATGGTAACCTGAGTGATAACATTACTTCAAGTAACGCTTAAAGTAAAACAATAAGAAGTAGCTGAATTACTAAATCAAAATTACTATTCTACTTCAAGTAATTATTGTATTTTACAAATAGTAATACTTAAAGTACAAGTTTTACTTATAGTAACAAGTAATATCAACTACTTACAAGTTACTAAGTATTACTTAACCGTCTGACAACTTTCCCTACTAATGGAAATACTTAAAATAAGTAACATTTGTAGGGTTTTAAGTAGAATTTTTTTTTGAGTGATGTAACAAAATTGATTCTTTAAAATATGTTTGTAAACCAGTTTTATGGCCCACCAAAATCTTTGTTATTGTAAAACATTGGAACAATAAATATTGTTATAAATAAACGAACTTAGAGTTGCTCACTTTTCTGCAGACTGCAAAGAAAAATTGTGTTCCTCCTATGTTGCTTTCCCTTCAACACATTATTTTTTTCATTCCATGGGTTAACGTCTTTTTTAATGAATACTAAAGTATTAACGCAACAACACACGGTATTCTATATTTTAGACGTAAAACACATGAATTGGCGTTTTAAGGGAAGGAATCCCTAAAGGGGCTTACCGAATAATATTTACCAAATTTAGACTTTTATATTTCAAAATTGTCTAAACCCTTATATAACTTAGGTTCTGCCTACGTCATAGGTTGATCTTAGTCATAATAAGGTTTTCCTGTTCGATATTTTTGGTTATATTGTTCATTGCTCTTCATATTCTGAATATAATGTTAGGCTCTTTCAATATTTTGGGTAGAGCGCCTCTGATGAGTCTTGAATAGACGAAACACACAAACGTCAGGCGTAGAAAATTCATTGTCTGGAACTTTGTTGTAAGTTTTGTTCCTTGAGTTGATAATTTTAGTTTGTCCGTTTTTCTTAAAACGTTACGATAAAGAGTTATCATTCCCACAAAAGATAACATAAGTTCAATATTGCTTACTCCAAAAGCATGCAGTCCGAAATCGGTAACATCATGGAGATGAACAAAAAAAGGGTGATTACATGAACATCAAATGATGATGAAGTGGGATGGAGGCACGCGGCCAATCAGGGCAAAGAGTTATTATGTCCGTTGGTGAAAGTTTTAATAGGACACCAAGTGGGGATGACAAAGCTTGCATTGCCGAAAGGCTAAGTAGTGTAGAAAGACAATGTGCGACTGGTCTGGTACTGTATTGGTTGTGTAAATGCCATATTACTCTTACATTTTTTAAGAACACTGCTACAAGTAGGATCCTCTACTCATATAAAGTCCAATTTCAAGTGACTGTCAACACTCTTTCAGTAGGTTCAGGGTTGGTTATGTTACATTCTTTTCATTTTTTTCTGTAGACAATTTTGAGCATCCCGTATGTAGAACTGCGATTTTTTTACGAATTGGCTCGCCGAAAAGCAAATCCTATCGTAAGAGGCGAATAAGATTTTTTGGGATTCTGACCAAGTGTGTACACAGGATATTACGGAAAGCTCTACAGCTGATCATAGTGGCCAAATGTGTGTTTAGAATGCCACGCTTCGTGCACGCTAAAGATTCCAGTGTGGACTACTAAGAAGTTCACCGCATAGGCTATTTTGTCGCCCCTACTCAACTTACCCTTTTTATAGTGGTCTTCAAAGTTTCAAAGTTTACTATTCCTTTGATTCCGATCCCAAATCATGTTTCTCGTCATATCAATTCATTTTCTTTTAATCATTCTCTTCGTGGTCTTGGGATTCTGACGTCGAGTCAGTGCTGACAGCTCATCCCACAGAGCGACCAAGTGTGTACCCTAGGTGGCTGAATAAGGTGCACCTCGTCCGCGGGAGTCGTTAGGTCTATAATACGGAAACCCTGACCGCTGACCATAGTGGGTCAACGTGTGTGGAGAGTGCCACGCTTTATGCACGTAAAAGACCCTTTTGTGGACCGCCAAGAAGTGCACCACGTAGGCTAAATTCTTCGCCCCTACCCGCCTCTTTCCCTTTTCTGTGGTTCTTCAAAATTTACAGTACATTTGTTTCCTAACCCAACCCCATATTTCATTCATCATTAGTATTTCGTGTTCATTATACCCCCGCTTCGAAGAAGAGGGGGGTATACTGTTTTACCCTTGTCCGTCCGTCCGTCCGTCCGTTCGTTCGTCCGTTCGTCCGTCCGTCCGTCCGTAACAAAACTTCCGTCGCAGTTTCCTAAGCAACTACATAAGACAGAGTTCTGATATTTTGTATACAGCTTTATCATATAGTACCATATGGTGTATACCGATTTTATGCTCCTAGGTAGTCTACTTCCTGTTTACCGAATACTTAGGTTTTTACACATAATGGACATAAATGCAAAATTTCCGTCACAGTTTCCCAAGCAACTACATCAAATAGAGGTCTGATATTTAGTATACAGCTTTATCTTATAGTACCATATGGTGTATACCGATTTTATGCTCCTAGGTAGTCTACTTCCTGTTTACCAAATACTTAGGTTTTTACACATAATGGACATAAAGGCAAAATTTCCGTCACAGTTTCCCAAGCAACTACATGAGATAGAGGTCTGATATTTTGTATACAGCTTTATCCTATAGTACCATATGGTGTATACCGATTTTATGCTCCTAGATAGTGTACTTCCTGTTTACCGAATACTTAGGTTTTTACACATAATGTACATAAATGCAAAATTTCCGTCACAGTTTCCCAAGCAACTACATGAGATAGGGGTCTGATATTTTGTATACAGCTTTATCCTATAGTCCCATATGGTGTAAAGTGTTTTTATGTTCCTATGTCAACTAATTTCTGTTTACCAAGTATTTCAACTTGTATGCGTGGCTTAGTTTGGGGAGCGGGGGTATCACTAGTGAGCATTAGCTCACAGATTTACTTGTTTTATCATCCTTTTCATGTTCATCGCCTGTAAATAACCTATATAGCGTTACACGGGCGTAAAACACCAACTCACTCATGTTCATCGCCCCTATATTACCTGTATGTTGCTAGGACGTAAAACACCTACTCACTAATTTACCATATTTTGACATGACAACTTCTGCACAAGAGGACCACCCTTTTCAGCAACCTGTGGTTATTTCATGATGGCTTTGTGGTATGAGCACTAACCCGTTGCCAATATCTCAAGATCATCATTAGCCTCTTTTGCTATGCTGGGATAAGATACAAGCCTATTTGTCACCCGAGAAATTCTGAAAAATAGTTAAGCACAAAGAAACGTGTAAGGCAATCGGTAAAATGCGATGATTGTTGGAAATGGCAAAAACAAAACATCTGGCGCCATTTGGCCACCGCCCAAACTAAGAAAATTGAAATGAAGAAAGATGAAAATGTTCTCAAAAGAGGGAAAAAAGGGATATATTGCCTATATGTGTCTAGCAGTTATAAAATAAGGTGATCAGACAAGCGAGTGTGGCAAGATGATTAATAGGCTAAGAGACCATAAAATTAGAACCTATCGAATCAAAAAATGGATCGAAACACCTATTTGAATTGATGAGAAAAGCTGTACAATTAAAAACAAGTAGTGAGAAAGTAAAAATAGAGATTATTGTACCGTTATCTGACGAAAGCCACTCAAGAAACTAATCAGATTCATACAAACCATGACTTAGCCTCAGGCAGGTCCCCTATAGTAAAAGTAGAACAGCTAGTACAATCAGACCGGCACGACGCGTATGCATAACCTAATTACACGTTTATTGCACTTGTATTCAAGCTAAAATGATAGAAACGAAAAGAACAATTAAAGATGACTTCCCATTACTAGACGTTTTCCATATCGCGTCAGGCCGCTTAGCCCATAAAGCGACTGTGCCCCAGGTGGTGGAATGGGGCAGCCCTGTCACAAAGAATGCCGGGGTGGTCAGGCTATGATGCAGAAAACCTGACCGCAAACCATAGTGGGCCAACGTGTGCAAAGAAGGCCACGCTTCATGCACGTAGAAGATTCTTTTGTGGACCGCCTAGCAGTGCACCACTAGCCACCTTTCTCCTTTTCATGTAGTCTTCAAAATTTACTGTTTCATTGTTTCCCATCCCTTCCCCATATTTCATTTGTCATCATCATTTCATATTCATTTTATCACCCTTTTTCTTACCCTAACGGTGTTGCAATGATGTAAAACACCTACTCACTAACGTATTATATTTCGACCTGACAACTCCTGCGCATGAGGACTACCCTATTCAGTCATCAAGGATTCATACCATGGTTGCTTAGTGGTCTGTGCAAAAACCCATTGTCAGAATCTCAAGAGCCTTACAACCTCTTTTGATATGCTAGACTCAGGTGCAAGACTATTCGCCACCGACACCGACACCGATACGAAGCGTATGCATAACCCAATTACAAGTATATTGCACTTGTATCCAAGCCGAAGGGATAGAAACAAGAGCCCATGTAGATGACGTCTCATAACTAACTTTTTCCCACTAAATAAAAAATACAACAAAGTTAAAATTAACAATCAAGAGGAAGAAGATTTTTCTATAAAGATTTAATCCATCTTAAAGTTTAATTAAGTCGTATTTAACTTTTACTTAATAATGCATATGTACCATGAAAATATTAACTAAATTTTATTAATGTACTATTGTAATTGTCTTGCTTTGTCTTCTAAGACGAGAAATCAATATAGTTCCAAAGAGGGTTTGGTCGTCAAAGATCGAGTAATAGAAACACTATCCACGCAACAACGACCAGTAATCCTAACTGCACATCTTTCAATAGGTGTTGATATATATTTTCTGATTAATGGGATATATTTGACGGGCGTTTAAACAACAATGCTACCTTAACCGTTTGAATAATTGTTATTAAACGTTTCTGGTGCTCATGGCTATTGTTTACCTCTGAATAGAACCAGAGAAGAGAGACAAGATAGCGTTCTATCCTTTCAAAAGATCTTATGGGGTATTAATGAATTCCACAAAGGAGATTTGTATGAAACTTTATACAAGGTAACTATACCTTCTAGCGTAAAGGTCAATATCATTCATTATAATGCATATGATATGTTAATAATAATAAAATGACCATAACTTTACAGAAATTATGTTGTTTTGGGGAAGTCCCACTATATTTGAAAACAAAAAGAAATATTATTTTGGTTGATTCTGTTGAAAACAAAAAGAAATATTATTTTAGGTGATCCTGTTGAAAACAAAAAAAAATATTATATTGGTTGATCCTGCAGAAAACAAAATGAAATATTTTTTGGGGTGATCCTGTTGCAAACAAAAAGGAATATTATTTTGGGTAATATTGTTGAAAACAAAAAGAAATGTTATTTTTTGTTACTCCTGTATGACCTGATGAAATCCATACATGTATGTCCATTTAAATAACAAGTCCAACATCTTGGACACCAAACGAATACAAAAAAGTCTAGAACCCTTGATTCTTTTTTTAAAAGCGACAAATCAAGTGAAGAAGTTTGCCAAATGTAATAACTTTATAGGTATGAGTTTGCCAAATGTTATAATAACTAATCAAATAAAGTATTTATGCATTTATTAAGTCATACTGTTTCAACAAGCGTTTTTGTTCGTTGATCCACACCTTATGTACTGCCAAAACCCATTTGACGTGAGCATCCAGAACTATCGCCATCTTTAAGGATCACCAATACTTATAAAATTGATAAGGTGTTAATTTGTGAATTCGTAGCAGCCAGATCAGATATTAAATTCGTATTGTCAATACAGTTTGGTCCAGAACATTTGTCGATGATAGATCAAGTTTTATATAACTGTTGATAGGTCCCCTCAAAATGGCGGATAATTGATCAGATTTAAAACAAAAGGCGAACCAACTAAGCCGTGTAAACGATCAACTTCAAACAAAAGGGGTGCCACTAGAAACAGATTAATAGCCCTTTGGCAATCAACACCCAGGTTAAATGATTAAATTGGTTATCATTAGAATCAAATTAACAGAAAAAAGACCTTGGTGATTTTTATCTTTTCAGTTTAATAACAGTTTTGCAGGTCATTTATTATTTTATTCTCACGAAATGTATATTGGAATAGTTTTATACAGGTATTATATAGACTTTGAAACATCGAAACATTGCCAAAATAACCTTTTGTGTACATTATTGCTGATTACATATTCAAAAAGTTTCAAAAAATGTTTAATCTTTTTCAAGAATAAACAAATGTAAACTTATTAATTTTCTAAATTATGCTGATATTTCTGCTACTGAGCTTAATAAAGGCACCTTTACATTTTCCATACGTTTATATATAAATGAAACTTTCACAAAAGCTAAAAAAGTTATTATACCAATACACAAAACATCAGAAACAATTGGCATTTGCGTTAAGTCAATTTACATACAGAAGTGCATTCACAGGGACGTGCTCCCCTCCATCATTTTTTTTGGTATGTGTCAATATGCAAATTCAACGTAAGAAAAGAATAAAGGAAATACTACTTTTACTGCCCCTCCCCTTCAATTCAATTTTCTTTTATATCACCATTCAGTCCTGTGCGGCGAATAAGCCCGCAGCAAAGCCTAGCTTGTCGTAAGAGGCGACTGAGGGTCTTGGGATTCTGACATCGGGTAAGTGCTCAGCGACCAACGAAGTGTGTACCATAGGTGGCTAAAGAGGGTGGTCCTCGTCTACGTGCATTGTCAGTTCTTAAATACAAAAACCCTGACCGCTGTCCATAGTGGGCCAACGTTAAAAACCCCTTTGTGGACCACCAAGTAGTGTACCACATAGGCTAAATATTCCTCCCCTACCCAACTCTCTTCTTATCCTGTTGTCTTCAAAATTAACTGTCCTTTGTATCACACCCATTCCAAAATTTCTCATAATCTTTATTGTACGAAAGACCGGTAGTGCCGTTAGTTCTTTCACAATTTTCAATTGGAACTACAAATATCATAGTTTCTTTATATCAAGTTGACATTATTCACTTCCAATTTGACATCATACAATAATGTATGATTACGAAATTTTCACATTCAACCTCAACCGTATGGGTTCTTGGTAGCGAATAGGCCCACAGCGTCGGTAAGCTTTTTGGTAATATCAAAAACCCGACACCCAGTCAGGCTGCTTTGCTCACGAAGCAACTGGGGTGTGTGCCCTAGGTGATTTGAATGAGACAGCCCTGTCTTAATGAACGCCGGGGTCATCAGGCTGTGATGCTTAAAACCTGACCGCAAACCATAGTTGTGCACCGTGAGGTAAAATAGAGAAAATAGTCACATTTCTCGAAGAACCCAACTGCAGGTCTTGATAAAAGAAGTACATTAGGATTGCCATACATGAGATTAAATTGTCATATCCTATCCAAAACGACATTTTATAATGACAAGACGGCATCATATAATGACAAAACGACATCATATAATGACAAGACGACATCATATAATGACAAGACGACATCATAAGATGACAAAACGACATCATATAACACAAAGTGACCACATAAGACAGTTGCGGCGTTCCTGAAGTAAAATTCAGATTAACACTGATGGTTCATTGTGCTGTTCTCCCACATGTCCAAGAATGGAAAAATATAGTTGAACCTTTTTATTTGCTTACATAATAACCAATCATCTATCAAAATAAGCACTTAACAATCTTGACTGTGTCGTTGCACTCAGACATCTATGGGACCAATATCAAGCAATCCCAAAGTCTACCAAATTCCGACTAGAACCTCCACGTGGTGGGAGACGGCTCCTGTGTCTGGTTCGTCTGTGATTGCATCAGCTAATTTTGGCGGTGGTGTGTCATAAGCTGGACGACTTTTTGCACACAGGAGTCTCTGCAAAAGGCTCTAACCTATAGACATGACTAAGGTCAACATTGTACCAAACTATTAAATAGACCCACAGCAACTGAAAGTATTGCCAAAACATGTTCGATATTGATAAAAAAACAAGTATGATATGACCAAAATGATCACTTTTAAGAATCAAAAACAATTTGTAAGAATTCATGGTTAAATGTAAATTTATCTTAGTTTTTAAAGTATATTAGAACTTTTATGAATAGAAGTGTCTTGAAAATTGATGCATTACAAATGACATATATATATTGTTCATTATTTGCGTCATTTATCAGCTATTTGTTTAAAAGAAAGCATATTAAAAAGATATGAAAATCATATTTTATACTTTGATAGAATAATTTAGATAGCTTTCAAAACATAATATTTTAATTGACTTAATAATTCTTAACTACTAAAAGGGACAAGGTCCGTTCCGTCGGAGTCACTTTCACCAGCGAAATGGTTGTATACTCTTAACCCTTTAAAAGCTAAATATCAGATTAAAATCCTAATGGAGAAAATGCCATTTTCAACAATAAATTACACTCATATATTAATGAAAACATAATGAGAACAATTCATGTTTCCTTTACAATATTGAAGTGTAAAACATATATAGGCATCTATGACAAAACACCTTGATATTTTTTATAAGTTTTTGTATTAAATCATTAATTCATGTAATTAGACCACAAATCTACCTAATAGTTGTAAGGTTGTAACAGGAAGTCTATATGGTAATATTGCAAATTCCGCTTAATGCTTAACAGTTCAAAAACAACCTGTGCGGGACCAGTGTGGAGAATAAGTCCGCAGCATGGCTAAGCTTGTCGGTTAATGTCCTAAAGAGCATCCAGTACCAAGATAACGTGTCGGTTGCTTTGTCCACAGAGCAACTTGAATGTATGTTCCAGGTGGTTCAATGGTTGTAACCCTGCATCAGGGCATAAATATTATAGGGAAATTCTGACCGTAAAACATAGCAGCGCACCGTGTGTAGACAATGTCACTTTTCGCTGACATTTTATAACATTGCTGCAGGTATATACTGGTATGAGTTGAACCACAGTTTCTAACTTTATTTATACTTTTATTGTTCGGTGGCCGTATATACTCTTTCATCTTGCTGACGTTGTTTCATCGTCATTCTTTCATTTCATCACCCCCTGCTTATGTATAGCGCTGTTTTGGAGTAAAGCAATAACTTAAAATTTCAAAATGTAGAAGGTGACTACATGTAAGGGTCTTCCTATTCTGACGGTGAGTCAGTGCTCGTGGTCATGATGCGATAAGGGTTTGGATCCTAGGTGGATGACAGGAATGGTCCTCGTGCCGGCCACAATACGAAGGCTGAACTCTGACCTGGTGCCACGTTTAATGCAGGTACAATACCTTTTTGTGGACTGCCAAGAGTGTACTACATAAACTCAATTTTCCGCCCTTCCGGAGCACCTGAGTTTGCGTTGTTAATTGATATTCAGTTGTTTTTGCGTTTCCGTATTTACATGTTGTCCGTTTTTGTCCCGTTCTCGTTGATGCTTACTTGATTTGTCTCTGCCCTTTCGGACTTTTGACATTTAGATGCCCATTGGGACCTTTGCTTCTTTCCACCTCCCCTTATTCTAGTGACTTTCTAAATTAACTTATTACTCTGCACACCCTTATATTTCATCATCAATTAATGTTCATTGCCTCTAATTTATCTTTTTTATTTATTTATTATGTACCTAGGCCAAAAAACTCGCTCTTAAGTAAATCGTATAGATATGTTCATGCGCAACAGACCTTCATTTTGCAATTTTTACTCTCAAAAACTTTGATAATACAACCTGACATTGTTTGTTTTTTGAGTTAGTTACTAGAAATTAGTTAGTTATTGCTCTACTCTGATCCCAACCAACCAAATTGGCTATATCAGAGAGATTAACATGAAAGAGGTAGAAAAATGAACATAAAGTGGAGGAAATGTGGACACAAGGCCAATCGCTGATAAGAGTTTAGACTCTCTCTTGAAAAAATGGATTGATGATTGCGGGCAATTTACCCTCCTTTGGGGATTCATACGGGTCCTACTCTATTCAAGACTTACAGCAAGGTTCTGACAGAAATATACTTAGCGCTTTAAAGTGTACTTTAATTAACTGACAATTAAGCCTAGCGGTGCAACGGGTCTAACGCAACCTGAGACCGGCAAGGTTATTGGAAAAAAATTGAAAATCAAAGTTGCATCAAAGTTCTATGCGACACAAAATCAAAAACACAAACAGTGACGTGTGTATAATGATGAGATATGGTTATGCATGCTTATCAATTCAATGATACATTTTGACTTTTTTGATAAATAAGAACATATGACAATTATGTGAAAAAAAACAAAAGAAAATCTTTTAACAAAAATAAATTGATAAAATACTCGTTGTCGGGCAATCGATTAAAACCCGTGTTTTCCTAAATATAACTATGTGATTGATAAGGGGGTTAGATCTTGTTGTAAAAAATGTCTTTTCTTAAAAAAAACATTCTATCAAGTGTAAAGTGAATTAATTGGACATTTAGCTCGGGTGCACTACCTTAGAAAATTGTTTCCTTTTATGTTTTCCAAAATAGTCTTTGTTGACTAATAGTTCGTGTCACTTGTAAAGTAAACAAATATAACACACGTGAAAGCTATCAACCTCCGATCAAAACAGATAAGCAAGACACTATCGTCCGGATCTAATATACCCTGTCGCTTGCAGTAATTGCTCTTAATTGCTCCCAATTCATTTCGGGTTAGGAGTCACAACTGACGCCAAGGTATAGCGGCTTGAATGGCGTTTAGCGTATGTTTAAAATTCCGAGGTTTACAAATTAATAGTTGTGACCACTAAGTGCCGTAATTATACACGATGCTAATAAGGTTAATGTGGGTACATATGAAAGTAAGCTATTAGAATACTTTCACTATTGAACAGTTTTGATATTGTTTGTGGCTAACCATTATAATTATTAGTGTGAAGCAGTTTAACTATGCACTAACACAGAAAAATAGTCTGCAGTTAACCTTGTTTGATCTTGTAAACAAAACATAGGAAAACCCAGAAGTTTTTTTAAAAGGAACAAATCGCTTGAAATGCTGAAGAAAAGAAAAAAAATAGTGCTAACTAGCATTTGGGTTTATTAAAAAGAAAAAGAATAAAATAGCATAGCCGCAAAAAATTACAAACAATAACTCTAAAAACACAAACAAAAATAGTTGAAACGTAAGATCTTTTGGGGTATACAAAGTATCTCAAGAAGATACATGAAATACGTGATTTTGTAATGCCTCTAGTTCATTTCACCTCGGTCATTATGATGGAAAAACAACAGTTTCGACAAGAAAACGGCGTGATATAGCAAAAGGTGGGTTAATACTAAGAATAAAACATGAAATTCCAGTGCAGTTAGAAAAAATAAAAAAGGCGAACTGGGACGGAAAATATTAATCGTCTTGAATGGCTCTATGGAGCTTTAATTATTCTCCAGTGATATGTTCTACGTGCGTGGCATTCTAAATACATGTTCATAGTTAAGTGTAGCGTTTTACATGCCGATTTCCTAAATAACTGTATTGAAAAATGTTCTTTACTCTATTTTACTCTATGCATAAACCCTGGTAACAATAACTATGTATTTTACACCTTAACAATTAAAAAGAAAGTTCGACCTCAATTCTTACGAAAAAGAAGCAGCTCATTTGGTCTATTTGAACGTACTATTAGAATAACTTCCCTTTGAACGTTATAAAAATGCCTTCATTATATGAATTAAGGTATTATATTTTTTTTTGATAACAAAATGTGCCGTTTCATCAAAAAGGGGAACACTTATTCGATTTTCTTTTTAGACAGGTCACTGTAGAGGTTTTGCCTTAAAAGTTAAACTTCCTTTGTTTTATGATAGTGACGTATAAAGTAACCGTAAAAAAAATTTTCAATTGAATTTTCGAATTAGCAAAAAAAACATTAGTAAATTCTGTTTAGTGATTCTTGGGTTGACAGAAAAAATTAAAACATTTGTTATTGCTTATCGCACGTTAAACAATTCTAATTGAGTTCACTGTTTGTGAATTGTCCATATGGTTTGAATCCTTTGATATCAATTTAATTTTTAATCAGGGTATGATATATTTATTTTTTCTCTATTTTCCTCTTAACTTTTTGTGCGCTTAAGTCCATCTGTTACGTGGATTTTGAGTGGCTCGTTTACATTTCAGGGACCAATGAGCCGTAAAGTCAGATGATACAGATTGTGCTATCTTGGAATCTATAGCTTCATGTCGCCAGTTCGTGTTCAATATTGAAACATCTATTGTTAAATTCGAGGTGTTAACTATAAAGTTTAAGATTACTATTGCAATTGCATGGATTTAAATTAAAATCCACGTACAACTTTATGATATTAAAGAGTGCAACTTATAAATAACTTCTTTTTGGGGGTGTTTTATCTTATTATTTTATGCATTTTATTATAACTTCGTTCTAATCTCTAATTCATTTTTTTCATCAGTTCCTTTTCATTTTGTAGATTACTAGTATTATATAAAACATTACAAATTAAATCTTTAATCGATGTTGCCAAATATGGCAACATTTTCCCCTTTCCATGCAAAATTCACATGCGTGTATTCGATTGGAATATAATTGACACGGTTGGTGTTCCGGTGCGAATTAGGTTGCAACAGCACTAGATCTGTCGGTAGGACTCCTTCACTTAGAGAACGCACAGTACCCTAATGGCGTCGGATACTCAGCCCATAGAGCATGTGCACTAGGTGGTTGATTGAGGTACTAAATATAGCCCTGTCATCCTGTCACCCTGACTGTAATTATAATGCTGCACTGTGTTGCAATCAAACACAACTTTCAATGCACGTTAAAGAGCACTGCTGCATGTCTCTTTACGATTTTTTTTTTGTAAGTGAGTGATTGAATAAGTGAGAGCATAGCAACACTTAATAAGTTATATAAAAATGATGAACCTGAAAAGGGTAATATCATGATCATGAAAAGAAAACAAAATAGGGGTTGGGATGGGAAACAGTTATTTTTTATGCCACTGGAAAAGGTGAGAGGCCATGTATAGGGACGGAAAAAATATGCAGTGCACTAGTGTTGGTCAACAAATGGGGTCTTTTACGTGATCATTGGATGCATTTACCACACACGTTAGTTCAAACTCCTTCGCAGTAGGTTTATCCTTCCAGGATTATCCCACTGCTACAGGCTTGTATGAATTCCATCAAGATTTTTTATAATTTTTTTTATTTGAATGAATTTAAAAAAATCCTGTAGTTAGCCATGAAAACATCAATTTTTTTGTAAAAATTTTTTTCTTTGAAGAATTAATTGAATTTATTGTAAAACCGGTTTAAATGATTAGTGAGTTGGTGTTTTACGCCCGTGCAACGCTTTATAGGTTATTTACAGGCGATGAACATGAAAAGGATGATACAATGAACATGAAATGATGATGGTGAATGAAAAATGGGGATGGGGTGGGAAACACAGGAACGGTAAATTGTTTAAATGATTAAGTACTATTTTAAAGTGAAGTTAGGCTATAAAAATGTGGTTGCATTAGGCTATACTATAAAAATGTGGTTGCATAATGCAATTTATGTATATGTAAATATAAGTACTTTTCATGGTTTTTAAATTAGAGAGTAGGGGTCAAAAAGAGATCATTGAAAAGAAGCCCGGACGGGAACGGGAACTGTGAGGAGTTTGACGTTGGTTTAGTGGTCAGCGGTCAGGCCTTCTATATTTTAGGTTGACAATCCCGACACACGAGGGCCACCCCTATTCAGCCATATTAAGCGTCACACATTGATTTTTCTGTTGGCTGAGCATTAATCCACCGTCACATTCTTAAAGTATTAGTCTCCTGCTCGTCTACTCTATCTGGGTCGTGCACGGGGCATTCTTCGACATGTTCGAAGTAGGTTTAATTTCCCGAACTTACCAATTTCAGGGTTTTTCAGTGGTGTTCAAACTTGTTTCTCCAGTCGGTCTTATGTCCCACTTCATTGTCATATCATGTTCTCTGAATTAACCCTCTCAAATTCTTCCTGTTTTAGCAAAATTCGCGTTGGTAAAGCAAAATTAAACTAACCTAACCTAATAAAATGGGCCAAAATAAATATGGTGATCTGAGATGAAAGCAAATGAGAGACCTTAAAAAGGAAACCCTAACGATAATGGACCTTATGCATTCCAACGTTTACTAAGTTACTGTATCACATGGGTTTTCACTTCGTAAAATCCGGTATCCATTGGCTGTTCTCAATTCAACTGAAAAATTATCTCCCAAAAGCAAACAACAATTACTCAAAGACTGTTAATCTAACAATTTAGAAAATACTTTTTTTTAAAATTTATTTTGATATTGTATATTTTTAGCTTGTCGTAAGAGGCGACTAAGGGTCTTGGGATTCTGACGCCGGGTCAGTGCTCACCCCACAGAGCGACCAAGTGTGTACCCTTGGTGGCTGAATAGGGTGGCCCTCGTCCACAGGGGTTGTCAGGTCTATAATACGGAAGTTCTGACCGCCGACCATAGTGGGGCAACGTGTGTGGAGAATGTCACGATTCACGCAAGTAAAAGACCCCTTTGTGGACCGTTAAGTAGTGCACTACATAGGCTAAATTTTCTGCCCCTACCCACCTCTCTTCTTTTCCTGTGGTTCTTCAATTTACCTGTCCTTTCCTTCCCGCCCCATCCCAATTTTTTATACCCCGCCACACGAAGTGGCAGGGTATTATGTTATACCCTCAGTTTTTTTTCCGTCCGTCTGTCCGTCCCCCGAAGGTTTCCGACCAATAACTTGAAAACGCGTCAAAGGATTTTAATGATATTTTGCACAGCTGTTAAGTACAATAAAATACAGGTCAAGTTCGATTTCCAGCATGATCCAAAAAAATAGTTTTTGAGATAGGCCACTTTGAAAAATCAAATTTCATGAAATTTTGAGTTTCCGACCAATAACTTGAAAAAGCGTTAAAGGATTTGAATGATATTTTGGACAGCTGTTTAGTACAATAAAATTCAGGTCAAGGTCGATTTCCAGCATGATCCAAAAAATAGTTTTCGAGAGAGGCCACTTTGAAAAATCAAATTTCATGAAATTTTGAGTTTCCGACCAATAACTTGAAAACACGTCAAAGGATTTCAATGATATTTTGGACAGCTGTTTAGTACAATAAAATACAGGTCAAGTTCAATTTCCAGCATGATCCAAAACAACAGTTTTTGAGATAGGCCATTTTGAAAAATCAAATTTTATGAAATTTTGAGGTTCCGACCTTTAACTTGAAAACGCGTCATGGGATTCAATTGATATTTTGTACAGCTATTGAGTACAATAAAATACAGGTCAAGTTCAATTTCCAGCATGATCCGAAAAACAGTTTTCGAGATAGGCCACTTTGAAATCAAATTTTATGAACTTTTGATATTATAACGTGGCGGGGTATCATTTAATGTCCCATTACGTGCCCTATTTTCTTTTATCATCATCATTTCATGTTCATTTTATCAACCTTTTCATGTTCATCGCCTGTAAATAACCTATATAGCGTTAATATCAACTCACTCACTCTTGTTAAATAACCAAATAATTATTGTCATGCAATTGGAAATTTACAAAGACGTTTATAGTTAAAAGGGGAATAACACAAAAAATATTTGTGATTGTGAAAAAAGAAAATATAAAAGTTTTAGCATTCAGTAATGTTATATTTTTTTATTATGTAGAACTTCTTTGAAGAAAGGTTAGTTAGTCATATGGTTGTTTTTGTTTTTGTAATTTGACTATGTCGGGGAGAGAGGTGGTAAAATGATGATAAAGTGAAGTGGGGTATGTCATAGGAAGAGAAAGTAGTAATGGACAATTTAAGACAAGTCTATTTCACATGTTTAAAGGGACGCGAGGGTCCTTATCATACCAAATCGACGGCTTTGTTCTTCTTTGCGTGCGATGAACGTGGCAACTTAAGTTGAACTCAGTCATATTATATATATATGTGTCTTTTCCAAGCCAAGTATCTTTATCAAATATTTTTTAATTTGTACCCCAAAATGATAAATTCTGCTCAACACTAGCATGAACTTTGCGCATTCCATCACCATCTTAAGGTGCTAATCTTTAGGTCCCACCACCAGCAACATCTGTGTTTCTTACTTTACTAGTTCATAAATATTATATCGTCTATATTTTGGACATTCATTATTCGGGAAACCTGACCGCTATCAATAGTTGGCCGACGTATGTGGAGAGTACAACAAATGGGCTAAAGTTTTCGCACCTACTCATCTGTTTCGGTGTTCTTTTTAATCTGCTGTTCCTCTGTTTTCAAACTATTCAGCATATTTCTTATAACCATTTCATGTTCATTTCCTTTACGCTATATCGGCAGCAATGCTTGGGTGTGAAACAAAAATAAACTCATGTGTTGTCCCTGTTTCTGAATTGTTGTTTTTGTCGAAACACGTATTGTTTTCCATTATGGCATCAGCAGCGTCATATTCTTTTTCACTCATTGTAATTTCATCTGTCAGCTTGAAAACAGATTCAGAGTTACTTTAATGTGTGTTGGAATAAACCTGATTACTTTTGTATCTACCTCTTCTGTCCCCATTGTCTTGTTTTAAGAATCTTCTCTATCTCAATTGTGAACCTAAGATATATTCTCTTCGCTTAAAAGTGGATACACAGTCTTCCTCGGTATATTTCCAAACTTCACATGAAATTACATTCTCCTTTAAATATTTATAGAGTTTGCTGCAAAAATGACAAGCAGACTTTGAGTGGATATGTTTCTTTAACATTAATACACAATCAAAAGCTCCAGATTTAAGCATTGCCGATCAGATGTTTGTCCTTTTCCTTGTGATTTCATTTGCTTTTAATCCCGTGCGGGGCCCAGGAGCGAATAGGCTCGCAGCAGCGCTAAGCTTGTCGGTAAAAGTCCACTAAAGAGCGCTCAGAAACCTGACATCGGGTCAGGCCGCTTTGCCCACAAAGCGACTGGGATGTGTGCCCCAGGTGGTTGAATGGGGCAGCCCTGACATCGAGAGATGCGGGGTCGTCAGGCGATAATACGGAAAACCTGACCGCAAACCATAGTGGTGCACCGTGTTGGGAAAAATGTCACGTTCCTCGCACGTTAAAGAACCCTGCTGCAGGTCTCGGTAAGAGTAGGACCCGTAGGATCCCCATGCAGGAGGCAAAATTTCCCGTCACTACCCATCACTCCTTTTTCCAGTGGCAGTCAAAACTCTCCTACCCGATTGGCCTTGTGTCCCCATTTCCTCCACTTCATCATCATTTCATGTTCATTGTATCATCACTTTCATGTTCATCTCCCGGATATAGCCGAAATCGCGCTGCTTGGGAGTAAAGCAATAACTAACTAACAATTACATTTGTTTTTATTTCAAGTGTTTTAACTACTAGTAAGTGACTTATCATTCTCTGTCCTTCTACTACATTTTACTTCAGCAAAATCATGTTGTTCTGAAGAAAAAATATAGAATTGGACGACTTGCTCTGTTTGATCCACAATTTGTATGCTGGTCCTTCCGAGTCACAACTATTACTGAAACCGCTTCGAAATAGTTGCATATGACGTAAGAAATCTGCATCCATTTTTTGCCGCTTAGATTGATTTGATCCTGGTAAGACCTGTCGGATTTTTAGTTCCTGTTAAGGGCAATCGGGGGCATCTGTGTCCCATGGACAAATTCCTTCTTTATTTTATAGGTTTAGAAATTGTATGAAAGTAGCCGTTTAAACAAACATAACTAATGGTTGACCAATATTTTTCTTTTATTTGGCTTGTGGGATTATCCACCATTTTAAAAACAAATATGTGTTTGGGCTCCTTTATCTTTAATGCAATTTAATTTAAAAATGCTAATACTGTACTCCCATTTTGAAGTGGACCAAATGTAACATTATAACTTTGATGTTTCAGTTACAAAAATGTATTCATGGCTGTCAATTCTGTACATACATGTTGATGAAAGACATATGTATATCTCAATTATTTACATGTCTTATTTAATACATATACTTTGAAAAATTGTTCGTTATGTTGAGAACACTTTTAGACCATGCATGAATGACAGTCAAATTAAAACTTTGCATTGCAGTGAATCAAGTGAGATAGTCCAAACTCGTTTCCTTGATGGCCTCATTGTCCTAATTCTATTTCATATATACTTCAGCATCATAACATGTTCATTTACCTGACTTTTAAGTAAGGTAAGTTTCTGTTTCACTCCAAACCAATGCAAATTCGACAGGAAGATGAACATTAAAGGTGTCATAAAATGGACATGAAATGATGTTGCGGAGAGATGGAGACACAAAGCCAAATGGGGAAACGAATTTTGACAACCAGTGAAAACTTGAGGGATTAGTTAATAACAAAATAACAGAACTTGGAGGATCAATCAAAAAGACAAAATAGTAATGCCATACCGGAGAAATTGAAGACTGCAGTGGTTCTGACTTGATACAGGCATTTCAAGAGAAATGATATAGTTTTAACCAGGTTTAATGTCCAAAACTGCCTCGACCATTATGATCCTATAGGTTCCGGTATTAACACAAAACAGAATTGTGAGACATAAAAGGGACATCGAGATTATCCTCTTAGTACAACAACCAGCTAAACATTTATCAAAACAATCACTAGCCATTTCATGTAACATAAATTTGAATGTTTCAACCAGTGACTGATAGCGAAGGAAGAATGTTTTTGAAGAGATCGCATGAGACGTATTTTCTTATTACATTGTTCGAATAATCGGCCACGGAGACAAGTAAAAGTGCACTAAAGAGCGTTCAGAAACCTAACATCGGATCAGACTACTTTGTCCATAAAACGATCGGGATGTGTCCCCCAAGTGGATGAATGGACAGCCTTGTGATAATAAATGCCGGGTCGTCAGGCTATAATGCGGAAAACCTGACCGCAAACCATAGTGGTTCACCTTTTTTGTGAAAATGTATTGAAGAACCTTGCTGCAGTTCCCGATAAGAGCAATATCCTAATGATCTCCATGCAGGCGACTAAATTGTCCGAGGTTTTAAACATGTTTCACTTTTTAATAATATCAATCTTAGAAATTTTCTTATACTATTTTCATTATTCTAAACACAATCCTAAACATGTTTTGCCAAAACACATGTTTAGACCCTAAACATGACAACAATTTGTTACATTTAAAGTGTTTAGAAATTTTTTTTTTACATTTTTTACAGTGTAGGAGTTATACCCTTTCGATCATAAAAATTGACAATTTTCACAGCTTTTTATTCAACTTTTCAAAAATCTTCTCAGAAACCGCTTGGCCAAATGTAATGACACTTGGTAGGGTTGTTCTGTAGTATGTCGTCTACAATACAATCGTTCGAAATATAGATTAAAAAAAAACAGTGCCGCCACGGCTAAATATAGAACATAAGGGTACATTACAGTTTTTGCAATTTGCTCATAAATGGAAACAGATATTAAAAATATGTTAAGGCAATAGTGATCAGCACATCAAGATCTACCTGCCCTGAAGTTTTGAAGAAGATCTTACCATGTTTGTAGGACTTGTTGTCCTTTTTCTTGTTTTTTTTTCTTCAAATTTTGATCTTTTTATACCAATATCTTGAAAACTATACAAGATATTTGAAAAATTTAAATTGGATATGGTTAAGCACATAAAGATCTGAATATTATGTAATAGGGTCAAAGTTGTAAGACCTTTCTTGAGGAGTTGTTTCCCTTAGAACATTAAATTTGATAATTCCACAGAATAGCAGTCCTTTGTTAAAATATCCAGCTTATAAGTATCATCGAATACAAGGTGAGCGATTCAGGCTCCAGAGAACCTCTAGTTTATTTCCAATGCTGCTGGTGAGAGGTTACTCCTTAAAATGTGCATGTACAGCATTACCAAATAACCTGTTTTTAGTCCCCTACCGGCGAAATCCGAAGGGGTTTATAGGTTTGAGCTCTATCCGTTCGTCTATCACGCCTCAGTTTTCCGCACTTTTTTCTAAATGCTTATAGTTAATGATCTGATGTTTGGTATGTGAGTTAACCATGATGAGTTACAGATCAAGTTTGAGCTTCGTGCCGGTCCACAAATTTTTACGAGAGTTATAGCCCTATGAACGTTATAATTTTTTCAGTTTTCCTCACTTTTTTTCTAAACGCTAATAGATAATGAACTGACTTTTTGTATGCGAGTTAACCATGATAAGTTACAAATCAAATTTGAGTTTCGTGCTGGTCCACAATTTTTTACGGGAGTTGTGGCCCTTTGAACGTTGAACGTTCACTGAAATTTCAGTTTGCAACACTTTTCTTCTAAACGCGGATAGATAATGAACTGATTTTTAATATGTCAGTTAACCATGATGAGTTACAGATCAATATTGAGTTACGTGCTGGTCCACAAATTTTTACGGGAGTTATGGCCCTTTGAAGTTTGAAAATCCGCTGAAATTTTATTTTCTGCACTTTAGTATTATGCCTCGTAGAAAATGAAATGTTAGACTCAAAACATAAATTTTGCACAATTGTTATGATCTCGAAATTGACTCTAAAGGAAGACTTTCAACAAGGCTCTATGACAAACGTGATGATTTCAACTTTCCAATCGTCAACTTTCCCTTCTTGTGTAGCAACATTCCGTCCGCTCTAGCTTATGGAGTTTACGTATCTCAATTGATTCGTTACTACAGAGCGTGCGGGACTTACATTGATTTCCTTAGCAGAGCGACACTTCTGACGCAAAAATTGCTCACACAGGGTTATGTTGCCCCTCGGTTGCTGTCTTCACTCAAGAAATTTTACGGAAGACATCATGCACTTATAGACAAATATGGGATTGAGATCTCTCAGATGAGTGCAGATGTTGGTTTGTCATAGGGTGCTGTTTTGTCTTCCTTTACCGGATTTGACACGCCGAATGGAACTGCTTACTCTCCCGGAGCACCTGAGTTCACTCTTGTTTCGACTGGAGTTCGCGTTGTTGATTGATATTCGGTTATTTTGTGTTTCCATGTTTTACATGTTGTCTGTTTTTGTCCCGTTCTTGTTGGTGTTTACTGGTTTTGTCTCTGTCCTTTCGGACTTCTGACATTCGGATACCCCATTGATACCTCTGCTTCCTGCATCTCATGTTGTCCTTCCTGACTGTGCATGCGCACATGGTGTAAGTATGCTGTTTTGTTTTTAAGTTAATGGTACCTGTAACCTTAGGATGAAGAAATTCAGTGTTTCATTGCTTTGTTTTGTGACAATATTGCGAAAAGTGTCGTTTATAGTTACTTCAAATCCATTCTTTCCAAGATAACTGTCGTATGTCTCATGATAAAATATCGATAGCTCTAAATTAGAATTAACATACATAATATTATTATTCGTAACTTTTTATTCTCTACATCAGCTATAAATTCTGGATATAAAATGATAAAAAATTAATACGCACATGCTCCATGACGATCCAGTCATAAGCTGACATGATGCAAGAACATTTCGCCATTGAATGCATGCAACTGATTGTCGATGATAAGGGTCATGTCACGCTCCAATACAATAGAAGCAGGTAGTGTAACAATTCAGGTGTTAGCTTGTTGCTCATGATTATTCCTATCTCTGTTGTACCAGCTTATCATTATTTTCACCAGTAACCATCAGCTTGGCTGGCCGTAGAGTTCAATAATGGCCTCACAGTGGCGCTTTTTATCTAGTTCCGGTACAGTCGATTTGACCCCCGTTGGCTTAGCATAAATGCGGGCTATATAAACGGACAAGAACGTTACCTTTGCAATTATGGGTTTAATTTTGCCATTACTTTGCTCAGTAGGTAACTTCATTTGGTTAAATATGTGCAATTACCGTGAAATTGAATTGCTTAAGTTTAACTCTATAACCATAACACACAGACAAAATGCATGAATTTATGAGGGTCTAATAAATAAATGAATTTTGAATGAAAACTTACAATGCGTGAAATCTCGTAATAGCTAAATCATGTCATAAAGCTGTGAACCTGAGATAATTTGTCTGGGTAAATTTTGTAGAGTCGTGACAAAATTGAAACCTTTGCGCAAACAGCAAAACACAAACATGTTGCACTGCTGGATTATTTTAATCATGTATGCAAATAAAAGACATGCAAAATGTAGAAAATAATTTCACACAGTCACTGAAATGCATATTATAGATTAGGCAACTTAATCCATCATTTTCAGAATATTCTGTTTCTAAGAACCTTTTCTATGTCATTATTAAATTTTATGCATAATCAATGTGGGTTCATTGTGGCGAAAAGGCCTGCATGTAGAAGTGCTAAGCTTTTCGTCCAAATGCACTTGATAGCGCTAAGAACTAACGTCGAGTCATACCACTTCGGCCGGCCTCAGCCCCAGATAGTTGACTTGGGTAGACCTTTTATGTCGGGTCTTAAGGCCTTGATCGCTAGCAAATTACGTTACTTTTAAGTCACGATAGAAGAAGAACCAAAATAATCCCCAGAAGAAGGCTTAATTGCCTGATCCTATCAATGACTTTTTTGTCCAGGGGCAGTCAAAATTCTTATCACTGGTTGGCCTTGAGTTACCATTTCTCCACTTCACCATCATTGCATGTTCATTTTATTATCCCTAACGTGTGCATTGAAACCGAATTCTAGCAAGTTTGGAGTTAATCATAACGATCTAACTAGCATAGGTGCTCCGATGCTTAGTTTAGTTTTTGTATTAGTATAGTAGCAGGCCAGGTTCTTATTCTTAAGCCATCACTGTAGACTGGTTGTCTGTCCTATCCTGTATACACAGAACTGCATGGAGGTACCGAAAGTAACAATGTCAGAGAACCAGACTAACCATCACTGAAGAGGGCCACCGGTCAAAACACTTTATTCCTGCCATACCACAGGGAATACTCCCCTCAATCAATATTTTGTTGAAGTCAATGTGCGGTACGAAAAAAAAACACTTTGACTCCAGCAAAATATTAATAGAGGGGAGCAAGTACCTGTTGCCATACTAACTAAAATGATAAGGAAAACATACTGCTTATTGAAAAAAAAAGTAAATGACCAAATCAAAAATGTAAAATCTGGTCGATTAAAATGACGGTGTACCATGGAGGACGTGTGTCGCATGTGACTTGAAATATTCCTTAAAAGGAAGTCGATGTGTTTTGTTTTCCCAGTTCTTCTTTTTATGACTACATCTGTTCTTGTCGACTTTGGTTTATGATCTCATCTTTGCAGAAATCTTCAATAAAATTAAACGAACAGGAACCTTTGAATAAGTAATTATACGTCCACAAGTGTTTAACAAAATTTTAGCATGTTAGGTAGGTATTGGCCAAAGTGGTACTGTACAGAAAATTTCTGGATTTATGACGTCTGCTTTTCTGAAGTTTAGATTAGGTTTTATAACATAAAAAAATATCATAAATACTTGGCGATTTTTTTTCTAGGATAAAGTGCTTGTAAAACGTCATGCCCGTAGCACTTATTAAAACGATATACGGGTTATTTTATAAAAATCTAGTATCGATAAAGCCATAGACGCCCCTTGTTACCCGTGATTATTAAATGTGTGTATATGAGAATATCCAAAGTGAATGTCAGATGCATTGCATACTTATATCTTCTTGTACAAGCATTTTATAAAACTAAATAATGCATTGCGATATTGAGTTTAACATGCATCTGTTTCAACAAGCCCCTATTTGCAGTATATTTTATTCTAATACCCTACTGATTTTTATGTCAGAAAAACTCTCTATAGCTTTTGTTCATATGACGATCTTATAAAATACAGCTTATGTAAATAACTTAATCTATATGTACAAACTGCAAATCCTTTGTTTATTAAGAAACTAGTTTGTATAGAGTGTATGTGTGGGCTGTTTTTTTTAAGAATTTTGTTGAAAATTCAAGACAACAGAGAAAGGGGACGTCATTTTTGTCCAATTGAACACTTAATTTAGCTACTTTCCTTCTAAATAAGACACGGATATTTAAAGAACATTCAAATATCTAACTATAAATACAAACGTTAGCATTGTTATCATTTTCATTTAAACATTTAACCATAAAACACAAGAAGTTTTGATTAACAACAATATAGGAGTTCCTAGCCGGGAATCGTCTACGAAAGCTTCGGTACGACTGATTAGATGGTCGTTTGAAGCTTCAAAGATGTTCCTCAATAAATTGCTAAGACAAACTTCAAGAAACACATAAGAAAGGTCCGAAGATCATTTTGAGTACGCCATCTTGTTTGCAACAATGTTCTATGTAATAGTTTTTATCAAACCCGAGTCCTGCCGCGCGTGAGGAAAGTGTTTTGACAAAAAAGATAAGACTCGTATATAATTTGGAGGGATAATGAAGATAGCAACACACTTCGGAGCTCGAGGGAAGGATATGGTCGGGCAATTTATCCTTGTGTAAGGGATTAAAAGGGTCCTACTCTTAAAGAAACCTACAGATATACCGTACTTATGTTGGAATTTTCCACACACGGTGTACTACTACTGGATTTTGGTCACGTTTTCCATTTAAAACCTGAAGACCCCTGCATTCAAGATGATAGGGTCACCCTTTTAATCACCTGGGCGCACATTCCAGTTGCTCTGTTGGCTAAGCACTCCGATTAAGCATTTTAGGACTAGGCTTCATTTGAATGACTTCGCTTAGCAATGCCATATGCTTATATATAAGCCATTCAGGACTGGTAAGTGGGCCAAATTGCCACTTATTATAAATATATATTTATTTATTTATTTAAATAACAGTGACCGCTGTGGTATTGATAATAATTGAACTGCACTATTTGACTAATTACTCGATAGAAGATGCATCTGCATATTTTATCCTGAGAGATTAAAAGAAAAGCAATCTTTATTTTTTTTGTGTAATAAAATTAATAACTTTGTAAATAACAGTTTTTCGTAGATCTTCTAAATCTGACAGTTTGTGGACAGATGGGCGTTTCCTTTGATGTGTTATTAACTAAAATTAATAGTTTCCAATTGACAGCAACCATATTGCTCTTTTCCAATTACCATTAAGAGATGACTAAAATGTGATTAAAAACAACAAAAATACAATAAGATGGTCATGCAATTGTTTACAATTAAAGCTACCTTGTTGCCTGACGATCAACAATTGGCTGACTTTTCCTGCTGTTATATTCACTATCTGATAGCCACCTTGCATTGTTCTTACGCATCTATATTTTAAACAACGATAAAATACAATTTCAGTAATTTCCCACAGTAACATACGTCGTCCGAAACGGGTTACACTTTAGCGTTTTAATCATTCACAAAAGTCCCAAAAGGATCCAAATTGGATGTATTAAAAGTCATTGGAAAGATTATAAAGCTTTTCTAATCATTGGTGTTTATTGTCATCAATACAATAAGATTAACTATTAATGGATTATATCAGTTTTCCCAGGCGATCTATCCTCTTTTGATTAATTTCTGCTATATTTTAGTTTTAATTTGGTTAGTGCACGAAATAACATTGAAATAGTGTACGCAACTTCATCTAATTGGCCCGTTTCGTCCGTTTATATATATCATTAAATTCTGTTTGTTCCAGGCCAAACTCGTGCTTTGGTATATTAATAGTTTTTAATGGCGTGAAAAGGAGATCCCAATAACGTCAGCTTAGAAAATTGTTCCTTCTTGGAGTATGAATAATACATACATTAAAGTACATTTCAGAAGAACCAAAGATTCATTTGTCCGATAACAAAGCACTTTTTTATTTCTGTAACGTGTAATTGCATTGTTGCATGCATGTATAAAAGTTACATATAAAGAACTACACTCTTTAAACGAACTGAAAATATGTTTTTATTGCACCGGTGCACCTTCTCTGTGTTTCTTTCTTTCTTTTTCTTTTTTTTGGAATGCTTATGCAAAAACTGTTTTAATTGTTTTATTAAATCCGTAACATAGAAATAACATGGCAATTTTATTTAACATACATGACATATTTTTGTGCATCATATATAATTCAACAAAATTGAAAATAACATGAAAATATATATACAATTTAGTTAAGACAGTAGACTTTCTATATGTCTATATCATCATATGCATTTCTTTTGGTTAAATAATAAAATTATGAATGCAATAAACTCACAACACAAAAAATATTTGCAATTCTAATAATTTCTAAGCTGTTAAAACCCCAATTTTCTGTGTTTGATTGTTGTTGATAACGCAAGCTATATGCCAATGAAACAAAAATATCAAATCTGTTGCATTGCAAGCATTCAATTAAAACAACATGCTTTTCAGAGCATTGAATTTTCAACAATATATCATGTCTCTTGGTAACATTTTAGCATATAGGTGCGCTTGATTTTACATATATTAAACTGCACAATTTCTCCTTTTATTAAAAACAGCATCAAGTGGTGTTACTTATTCGAAAGAAACTTGTAAATGTAAAACAAAATATAAAACTGACTGATACATAAAACAAAACGTAGTTAAAATTTCTGCAGCTTACGGCCAACCTGTTGCATACTAACAACAAGAAGCAACCCCTCACAGCTAAATGCATTCATCATTTTCCTTATCAAAATGTTCGTTTAAAAACCGTTTATGGAACAAAGTTGTAGATCAAGTATTGCACATGCTTATGAATTCGTTTTAAGACTTTATTTTCAAATCTTTATTAAAATATATAATTTTATACACGCTTGAGTCTTAATTTCACTGGTGTGATTATATTTAAGCCATGATGATAACTGCTTTTGAATTATTTTGTAAATGTGAACCTACGAATTCTCCCAGGTGTTCTAAATATGAGTAGTGCGATTTGCAATTTGACGACAGAGGCCTTCAACATGTTCAAAAGAACATATACACAGTCGTTTAATCGGCTTTGAAATATTAACTCCGAGAAGAAAAGACTTCTCACCACGACTTAATTTTCTCCTCATAAACGAGAAATAATCCCTAAAAACTTTCACGGTTGCTAACAAATCGAATACAACCTCAATCTAATAGAAGATTTGATTTAAAAGACGGTATCCACCCCTTCATTTCACTCGTGTTGTAGAAAGGAAGTTGAGAAAAGAAATATATGACCAGTTAACATGGTCTCTGATGGGATTAGGGTCAAGTTGTGTACCCTGCTAACCATTGTTAAACATATGGACTTCGAGATTGTCAAATGTGCAAAAGGGAGAGCATTGTTATCAGTGAAACGGGTGGAGAAGTTAATCAAAAGACCCTTAACTCATTGGTTAACAAAAACCATAGAATAAATTACTTGATTTGGCATTAAGACCTGAAATTAATTTAAAATGCATTAAAACATCTTGGCTTAGGACTCGATAGACACAGCTGTTGGTCCTAGGTCAAAGGTGCCGATCGAGGATCATGTTGGGAAGATATTTAGTTAATGAGAAAACATGCATTTTCAAATTCAAAATTGTCCTGTGTTGTGGTACGAGTTAGTCATTTGGGTTAACTCATGGTTTTGGTGAAAATAGGGCCTAATACATGTATGTCTCGATCTAAATTGAAATAAATATGTTTAATCTTCAGTCAGACCATTGCAATCACCATAATTTTTGTATATAACTCTTTTCACATATTTTTCTTTTTCTTGTATTTTTGAACTTTATTTACTTTTGTTATATAGATTTAATTGATTTTAACGGTTTCTTTATTACGTTTGATTTCCATTTAGACATCAGTTTTGTTAACAATTGAGTAATTCAATATTTATTTACATATTTTACTTTATTTTATTTTATTTTACTAATGAAGTTATAATAGGTAAAGGGTACTTGCAATAAAAAAAAAATATAGGTATTGTTTAATAATTTCAAGAAATATTACCAAGCAATCATTATATTCATTTTGAGGTTTGTACAATTCTTGAATATTCTGATTTGCATATAACGTATATCTAGCCCTGCGTGTTCTATTTCCTTTTTGATTTGTTAAAAGAATAAAGAATAAAAAAGAAATAAAAACGTGAAAATAAATAGCATTAAAACACTGAAAAAGAAAAAAAGCTATAATCGAATTCAATTTGTCTATTAATGGAAAGAAGAAGTTATCACAAAGAAATCATCAAATTAAAACACCACGTCCAAGAAACCCATAATTTAGATCAAGAAATTTTGAATAATTCTTCTGACGTGTGACAAAATAAATTTCGTTGATTTTTTAATAACTTCCGATTTCTTCGAATAATTTGTAACATTTGATAATATCATATCATACCACAAATTAGTCTAATAATTATTCTCTTAATTACATTTTCTTCTCGCCTTTTCGATTCTAAATATTGCTCTTCTAACCTTTACCAGTAAAATTTACAGCTATTTTCACGCAATATGTATGTAGACACTCCCCCTTTTCATCAAAGAACCAATAATCGACCGCCTTGGCGTTAATATGGTGTTGCTTATTAAAATAAGAGAAGCAATAATCATAGTAGAAAATGTGAAGTCGCATCGATTTATAAAAATTGTCAATTATACTCGCATAAAAAGGAAAAATTCACCAATGAAAAGAAAAGTTAACTTAAGTAACAAACAGGCTCATCTTTGACCGGGTATTACTTTAGATAATACCCAGTTTGTTCGACTCTTCAAGCATCGTTGAATAAAACTTTTTAACTGTAAACCCAGATTGTTGACACCCGAGTTTTTGATTTGAAATCCTGGGTGTCACTTACTAAAACATCAGTTTGATTTTAATAGTTGATCAAAAGACACATCTTATACAAAATTATTTAATTCCTTCCGTTCAAAAAAGGAATTTTATTTATAGAATCCGACAAGTATTTGGAAATAACAATATTATAACTTTAATGGATAATTTATTCAGTATTCTTAGTACCGCGTAATGAATCTTCTGTGATTTATATATATACTTATTAAGACACTAGAAATACAAGCACTGCCAAAATGTCCAGGAGTGGAAGCCCTTGTTCTGTTGAGGATGAAGATTGTATTAATGTTGAAAAGTGTGATTCTGATGATAATGACAGTGAAACGCCAAACACAGAGCAAAGAGAAAAGTGTTCGACGAAGATATTAGAGACTCCAAAGGCGTCAGCGTCCGTGACGTCCGACAAATGCACTAACAGAGACAATGCGCCTACTACTGCTCCAAGAAGATCATTTTTTATCACAGACATTTTATCAGACGCTAACAAAACCACTGGAAGTTTATCAGCATTTAAACCACTACGGGTGCCAACACAATATTTTAATTCACAGACAATTTCTTCGTCGGACGATCAGTTTCGACGGAGCTTACATTTGGGACAATTCAAACATGCCCAACACAGCATAGACCTCAGTAAATGTTCTGAAAGCCTCAAGTCAGAATCCGACGTCGATGATGACGACGACGATGATTTGGATGAAGGTAAAACAAGAAAAGAGTAAAATTAATTAAAAAATGTATATATTTTAAATGACAAAAAATGCATTCAAATAAATATTTATAAATTTGTTTCAACTGATTTCTATACAAACGTGTGAATGTTTAATCCTAAGATGGTGTGTGTATGTTTTATTCATAATTTTATGGTAAAATTTAATATTAATTTTTCTCGAAGTAAAAACAAAAGAAAGATTATACTTTTTTAATTAATAATTTCTGAATTTTTATTTCTACGTACTACATGTAACAGCAACAAAATATTTGGGATATGAAGTAATGTTTCTAGTGAAAATGTTTAGGTTATATTTTTTTCACTATAGACAGTGATTCAATGTGTTCTTTTTATTTTCTTACATTATCTAAATAAATAATTGAATCTAAAAAATAATTTATAAATATACAATCAATCAAAATCATTTTTTGGCACCACGTATTCATTTGAACATTTGTGAATTGATTTAAAATAAAAATAAAAATAACACCAACTTGATGTGCTAATGGTTGTTTAAAATTGAAACTGATATTTTCTAACGGTTGGTCTTATTTTGTCTGTTAAGGATACATTTCCTTTAAAGTGAAATAAAATGGCCATAACAATGTAATAGATAACCTTGTATTGAAAGTTTTATAGTCGATTTGTGGGCTCTAAATCGTCGTTTATTTGTCAACAATTACAAAATAAAGATAGACAGATTCTTTTTTTCCGGATTAAGAAGTCAAAATTTCGTTTTTAAAGTGGTTCCAAATAAGTGTCTTTTTTATCATATTTCTAACAAAAACTAGACAATGCTGGTTTAAATTTTCTTTCAACTTTTCCTCAATTTGGGAGACATTTGATGTACATCAAGATTTCGTTTTCCATATAAAACCAAATCATTTGATATTTCTTTTGCCTCCATTGTTTATTTAGTTAAGAGATAAATTATCCTATCAGGTGGAGAAAACCGAAAGCACGTTATGCTTAAAATTTTAACCAGAGCTTTTCTTATATTTTGCATTTAATTAATTTTTTTATTTACATGTACACAATTTAAGTGATCCATAATGCAACATTTTTATATCAGATAACGAAAGGGAGTGCCAAAAATAATTATGAATTAAAATCAGTTTGCTTGGCCCTTTTTTGAATATAAAAATAAGACTCGTGCTTTGAAGTATTCGAAGAAATAAAATTAAACCGTTAAACTGAAGTAAAGTTCTTGTAAATTCTAATCTTGAGTTTTTTTCTGAAGTTCAAACAACAATTTGTCTATTATTGTCATGCACATTTTGGATATTGAAAAAAAGACCACCAAAGTCGTTATTTGATAATGCAGGCCGGTGTTTAGAAAAAAAAACAATGCGAGCGTTTCATAGGTTTTAATTTTAATCTGTTTATTTTGCTTTATGTAGTCTTAACTACATGTAGTTAGTCTCCCGGAAGTGCAATCACTAAACAAAAAAACTCTTATCAAACAATAATCAAAATCAAAATTTAAATATCAACATATTTCCCGGCAATATTTAAATGTTATACGCCCGACGCGCGTTCTTTCTATCTAGCCCAGAGTCATCAGAGGCGCTGTAGCAAAAGATTATAAAACAGCAAGATGAATATGAAGAGCAATTATTATATAATAAAAACTGTCGAATTCGAACTAAAATTATCGCTATAAGCTCAACTATATCTGGGCTAGGAAGAAGATTATGTTTTTGACAATTTTGAAATTTATGCTAAAGTGGTTATATACTGGTGCAGACCCCGGGTAGTTTAAACTCCGCCAACAGCGCTAACCATCGATCGAGAGAAGTTTTAAAAATCTAAACCAATACAATAAATGTTGTTTCTTATTTTAACCTTTGTCCATGAATTATATACTTTTTGTTTCTTCCGTAAATACATTTTTTCAGTGTGAGATGACCACATCGTCATAGATTTTGTGGGGTCTTTTGGCTCGTTCCGCTGCGCTCCACTCACAAAAAGACTAAATCTGTCATTTTCGAAAGATCAGCCGGTCTTTTCCAAGTTCAACTTCCTCCCTTAAAATGTGTTCTTCTTTGAAATAATTATTCATATAGAAATATCATTGCTGCCAATTAAGAAATGAAATCATAAAAATAAAACATTGAAATAAGAAGATTCTACAAAAAAATCAGTTTCTTTTTTTTATTTCAATATTCATTTGCTTACACCTGAGGACTATCGACCCACACCTCTTTTAATATATAAACCTAAAAACAATACCTTCTTTAATTTTGTGTTTTGTTTTAATAAGTATCAGCAATCTGTTTCCGATTATGAGTTGTTAAAGAAGGACGAAATTGTTTGTATTTGACTTTTTGTCACGTATTAGTTTTTGTTTCTTTTGAGGTTCGAATTAATTTCCACTAGTTAAAGTTCAGCAAGTGCATGCTGTGTTTTGTTTTAATGAAAAGTAAATCGCATGTGAATAGATGTATTTGATTTTAAAGAATATACATGCATTTTTGCGCCTCAGAGTTTATAAGCAAATTTAATGCCCTTTTTATAACATTAAATCGCGATTGATTTCATTTTTATGTTTAATAAATGTTGAATTAAAAACTGAATTGAAAATTACACAGTTCTGGTGATCATCGTTAGAAAATCCACAATGAATTATTTATATACCAAGGAATTATTATTACACAAATATACTGTACTAACTACGAGATAATAAGTACAGAGCTCTGGACTACCAATTAAAACTGTTTAGTTTGTCAATCCTTTATTTTATGTACAAATATGCATGCATATTTGAATAGAAAATGTGGGCTACTCAACGCTGTGTGTCTTTTTTTTGTTTCTGAAAAAGGTTCATATGCTTACATATATTGAAACTGATTTTGTTGTCGTTTAAACGGAATGCATTTTTATATACTTACTATTTGTTAGCTTTAAATGTGTAAATGAAACCTGTATATATATTTATACAAAACCTTGAAACTACATGTAGTACATGCGTAGGCGTTCAGAAAAAAATGTCTCAATTTCAGAATGAAATTTGACTGAGGCTTTTGCGCTTACACAAAATTTGGGAATTTTCTTTAGATATTTAAACTATGGTTTCATTACTAAGTTTTTTTTTAAAGTTTTTTTCTTTATTTCTTATATTTTTAGAAAGGAAAGACGCTTCTAAAAGTGGCGACGAAGATTCTAGTAACCATCTCATGAAAACAAAGAAACCAAGAAAGGCACGAACAGCATTTACTGACCACCAACTCAATTCGCTGGAGAAAACGTTTGAGAAACAGAAGTACCTTAGTGTGCAAGACAGAATGGAGCTGGCAGCCAAACTTAACCTTACTGATACTCAAGTCAAAACTTGGTACCAAAATAGAAGGTGTGTATCCAAAAGAAGGTGAAAAATAGATTGATTCCATGCATTTATAAATATACATGTATATATCATTAATATGTATGACGGAAATTTGGCTCTGAAAAAAAACCAACAAAACACATTATTTAACTTACCGGGCTCGAAATAGGAGTTGCATGCATAATTTGCCTGCAAGATCTAAAGATAATAAACGAAGCTTTTTATGTAATCCAAAGAATCTTACAAGAAAACATATTAATTAACAGAAAGAGAAATTAGATACACTGAAGACAACACAATTTCCGAACTTTTATGAAGATACGTATCATAGTTCTTTAAATGTCCCATAAAGTAAATTGTAATTTTGACTGACCAAACAAAATGGAAAAAAAAAGAATTGGTTAAATAATACTGAATAAACAAAAACAACTTTTCATTTTGATTCCCATCAAACTTGTTTTAGAGTTCTAGTCGGGTATATAAGTACATATGATATAATGAACTTGAAAATAGTTTAATCATAATACTGTAGACCTTGTTTTGATAAATATATAAGAACATTTTTTTATATTTATAGCAAATTGTGTTGCTAAAAGATAGTGCCTTGTTATTTTTGTTCTTCTGAAACACTTATCTATGGCGTGAGCGGTGCGCATTGTCTGTAAAACATTTTAAATGTATATATATTTTTTTTGTAAAAATCAGAAAAAAAAGTCATCGAGTTCACTGAGCATGAAATGAATAACAGTCACCCATTTAAAATAATAAGCCAAAGATGTGTTAACATTTAATTTGAACCAAATTGAACATTATTGAAGCATTAAATCTCAGAAATTATATCATAAACTATTTCTAAAGGATAAATATTAGTTGTATTGTGCCCTATGTTTAGCCCTGCTGTTATAATTTGTCCAACACCAATTGTGTTGAAATTCCATCAATACAAATCAAACCCAATCTGTGGCACTATAATAAAATAAACGGGAGATCAATTGGAATGAATTACGTAGGCTTTGCTACATGTAAAATCAGAATCAATTATACGAGTCAACGAAATAACTTCTATTAATACCTGTTTTTCCATTGATTACAGTCTATTTTGCCTTGTATTTGGATTTGCTAAATTGCGTGTTTGTTGTTCGAATAATTTACTAAAGCCCCACTCTATCTTATTCATATTCTGAAAGTTATTGTAAAAGTTAACATTTTATTGTATTAAACCTGCAGCTGTTGAGAGGTCTATTTTGTGAAATAAATACATTCTCATTCAGGACACCTTATTGGAAATGAATACTTTTCGTAATATTAATAGTTAATTTACATACCGTACGAATTGACCTAAGCTAATCTTCAACATATAAAAACTTAATATATTCAAAGATATTATATTGAATTTATTGATATGAGTTGATTCTGTTCGTCTTAAACTTCATCTTAAGTCAGTTGCATTACAAATAATCGTTGAATAATTTATAAGCAGAAAAAAATCCAAGACTTATCGATGGAATTTAATTTGATTCAATTATTCTTGAAAATTGACTTAAATTGTAAGCTTTTATAAGAGTTTTCCAGCTTTCATTAAACATGCAAATTAGAAAAAGTTTTTAATTAGTAAGGCAGTTGTCAATTTCTGCTTAATTAGTTATAAATAAATCGCTAAGCTGGAAACGGAATAGTATTTTTATGGTAAATAGAAGTAGTTCTATGTATTTAGTTCACCTCAATCGCTCATTACTAACCTTTAGAGATTTTGCTATCTGTTTGAAGTCCAATTTAATTCATTTGGAAATCTAAAAGATGCCATTTTAACTGAATAATTTAAAACAAGCTAATGAGGACATTGCTTTGTGAATTGTTAATTCATTTACATATCTGTCAAAAGCATTTGAGTCCTGAAGTTAGGGAAAGGCTATATGTAGGAAAAGACTATCAAATTTTACCTTCTCTAAAAACATTAGCATATATCAGTTAGATGATTACCGATATGCGACTTAAAAGACAACAATAAGTCATATAGTCAAAACATATATCATATGCAAACAACATGAAATGAAAGCACAATACATTTATAGCCTTGCAACGCTAAAAAATGATCGCTGTAAAATAGTCTTAGTTTGACTTAAAAAGGTCCAACTCAAAACTTCTTAGTGGTCTCATTGTTTAAAATGTATCTTTTATAAAAACCGATTCCAAATTCAACAGTACACCATTTAAATTATAACATTTGAAAAATTAACTTTACATTGCCAAAATTTGTAATTCTCAATATGTATTTTATATATTTTAGGACAAAATGGAAACGTCAAACTGCAGTTGGCTTGGAACTGCTTGCTGAAGCTGGAAATTATGCAGCAGTTCAGCGCATGCTCCAGAGTAATCCGTACTGGTTTACCTATCATCCTCAAGCTGCCAATATTATTTCAAATTTTGACGCTTTATATTATCGACAAGGCGAGTCAAGTCTGACGTCACCGCGTCCAAGTCTACCCCGGATGTTTATTCATGGTATTCAGCAACATGTCAATCATCTGAGTACACCATCTGTATATTCACCAGAGAACAGAAGTTGACCATGAGGAAACTGCTTTGAGAGCATTTCTTTTCTATTTGTGCAATATTTATTTGATCTTTTAGATATATTTTAACATCATGACAACACTAACCATTATGTCATTATTCACGATTTGTTATACGACTTAAACTGTGTTGATGCCAGTTTATATCATTCAATATTGTTTCATTTTTATTTATAATTAATGTTTAAATTTTAGCATGTAAATAAAAATACAAAACAACAATATGTTGATTTTTTCCTCCTCATCCCACTTCTCGCTTCGTCATTGTTTCAAGTTTATTTTATTGCCAGTTTTATGTTTATCCCCTGTATCTGCCGAAAGAAGCAAAGAGGTAGCAGAAGAGAGCCATTTAAAATATCGAAAAGCCCGAAAAGTCAAGTTAAAACTTATAGACACAAAATACAAGGCGAATATAAAACAGAGCGGACAACTTAAAAATACCAGAAAATTGCAACCAGCATCGTGTAATCAAGTCGAAACAGGAGGTTAACCGAAAAGGGAAGTGCTTCCTCCTATTATCACACATCAGTCACGTTGCCAACGGTCAATATAGTGTAAGTCAAACCCAGTAAAGGGCGCCAATGAAAATTATGCCACTTCAACATGTACATGTACATCTTTACTTATCTTTGATATTAGAATCTTACTTTTTTAAAATTTCATAAGTAACGACAACAATAACCCTGGTCTATGTGAGAAATATGTATGTCAGACATGACGCCTTACCACAGAAATCATTGGTATATCATGATACATATACTGGACTTTCTTCTATTTCGTTAAGCCATAGCTAGCAGAATGTGACCTTTAAAATACAGAAATTAAAATATTATTACATACATATACTGGACTTTCTTCAGCTAGCAAAATGTGACCTAAAAAATGCAGTAATTAAAATATTATAGCATAAGCTCATCTTCGAAATCTGTTCTAGCCTTTAAACCTATTCATGATCACAAAAATAAGTTGTATTGAAATGATTATCTTATTAACTTATCATGTACCACAACTGTGTGTTTTGTGCAACTACATGACCCTGGAATCGCAACAGACGAGAGAGGCTTGGCGTCATAAAACCTAGATTGACCCACAATTTCTTGAAAAAAAATCTATACCAAGTCAGGGCCATTCCGATCTTCAATTTTTCTTGTTTGTCTTTGCCTTATTTTGTATTTCTGTATTGTGAGATTGTTCCTAGTTCGGTTGTGTTGTTGATACCCTTATGATATGGAAAATGGTTTACATTAGATTCGCTGTACTGATCGCCTCATGCACTTTCACAGTCACTCTTCAAACTGGGTTGTTTTATGTTACAAATAGACCCTAAGAACACAATAAACGAAGTTTATTAATAAACGAAGTTTATTTCTAGTTCTACCTACCATGTTTATTATTTATAATATGAGAAAGGCATTGCATAAATGTGAGCACAGCACAAAGGCGTGAGTGAGTGATCAAGTTAGTGTTTTACGCCATCACAACGCTATATTGACTAAATGGGGAGAGCTGGATAGGGTGGAATTTAGCCTATGTGGTGCGCTATTGGTCGGACCACAAAGGAGTCTTTTACGTGCATGAAGCGTGGCACTCTCCACACACGTTGGCCCACTACGGTCAGCGTTGAGGGTTTCCGTATTTAGACATGACAACCACCGCGGACGAGGGCCACCCTAATCAGCCACCTAGTGTACACACTGGGTTGCTCTGTGGGCTGAGCACTGACCTGACGTCAGAAGACCCTTAGTCGCCTCTTATGACAAGCTAGGCTCTGCTGCGGGCCTATTCGCCTCTCGAGTCCCGCACGGGACCAACACAAATGCAGCATTAATATAAGTTGATCAGTTTTGTATTTCGAATACATTTACATACTTTTTGAGTCGAAAAAGGCTTCTCCATACAACATGAAACTACCCAGATGAATCCTCCCACTTTTCGCTCTTTTTTCTCAATTGAGTAATAAAATCGTTTAAAATTCAAAATATAAGATCTAAATGACCCCATTCCCGAAAAGACGTGGACACTTTCGATGCACATGTGAACCGTTGTGATCTTCCTACAACATGAGCAATGTGTGTTTTCGTTTAATAAGTTCCGAGTCACCCGAATGAAATGTTTTGATTGATTATTGATCATTATTTTGAACCGAAGACACAATGTCTTAAGTTTAAGCGTCTTTTTCTTTGTTAACAAAGTTTTTCCTGAACGAATAAAAAGTTTGATTTTGAATCGAAGTGTCAAATAAGATCAATTTATTTTGATCTGTTCATTTTCTGTTCATTTTCTAGAACGTTCAGTTTGGGACGTGGTGCGTGGAGCGAATTAGCGTTAAATAGAAAATGCAAGAAATGAATAAAAGTTCACTAAAAAATGTAGTAACTCATCGTCATCAGAATATTTTTCTCCTGGTTCTGTATAAAGATAGATAATTTTGGGAAGGCGACTAGAAAAATTGCTTATTATTTTCAAATTAACAACTGACCTGTATAAACCGTGAGAAGCATATCCAGACGAAAAAACATCAATATCAGCATTGGGCAAACTTTTTGCGTGAACTAGCCGTAGAGCTCTCCGCTTAGCGGGCAATACAAGCTGTGCTCGCTATAATCAGATACGTAAAAAGTATAGAGTTACAAATGAAATATTCGATTATTTAAAGTCCGAAAGGGCAAAGAAAAAATCTTTAAACACAATCGAGCACAGAACGAAGAGACAAACAATTTAAAAAACAAACCACATCAACCGAATGGCAATCAACAACGCGAACTCAAGTCGTAACAAGAGTTAACTCAGGTGCTTTGGAAAGGTAAGCAGTTGGTGCAATACACCCGTTGCGTGGCTAACATTCAATTCAGTGTGTCAAACTCGGTAAAGGAGAACAAAACAAAACCTTATCATAAACCAACATGTGTACCCATCCGAGTTCATGAGCGCATGATACCTTCCATAAAATTTCTCGTTCTTCTACAGTATTTAGACAAGCACGGATCTGAACATATCTGTGGAATCCTGTTTACCATCAAAGTACACAATGAAACATCTGAAGTGAAGACAACAGTGATAGATCAACATATTAGATCAACATATAACTTTGTGTCAGCAATTGGCATGCCGAACATGACGTTCAATCAAGGAAATCAACGTTTGCCACAAAAGCTAGATGTAAAAACGAATCAGTTGTGATATGTAAACTCCACCTTAAACTGTTGCTACACAAAAAGGAAAAGTTTACAATTGAAAAGATGAAGTCATCATGTTTGTCATAGAGCTTTTTTTTGTTGAAAGTGTTTCTTAAGTTTCTATTTTTGTGATGTAGATCAAAATATGAAGCAGACTTCCAAGAATCCGTTTTGTCCTTTATCTAAAGTTATTTAAGGTATATGAGAAGAACGTCACCAAATCGAAAATTGTTCAATGAAAAACATCATCAATATAATGGTAAGTAACGTTAAAGGGGATAGATATTCTACGATCGCTTTGATCAAGAAATGATTTTCAGTTGTCAGTAGTCTGCTTCATATAAATGAAGAAACAAATAATCAAATAAAGGAACACAATTAGTACTCATTGGAATGTCGATAATTTGCTGAAAAACAAGTCCATCGATCTTTACAAATATTTGTTGTCTTTAAGAAAGTTGACCATATCTGGTCTTCTGTAAATTAATGTTTTTCTTAGACACTTTGATGACAAAATATCCAACAGATATTTGAAACTGCAATTTCCACTCTTTTTGAAAAAAAAAATCTACTTTGCTGAGCACAGACGTGTACAGTATGTATAAATCAAAGGCTTTGATACAGTAACTAGATGAAACCATGGAAGTACTAAATTTACTACTTCCATGAAGAAACCGAATTAGAAAATATCACGGTCGTTATACTTGTCCTGCGACAGCATGTTTTCTACCGATGTTTCTGCTCGTTTTCTACCGATGTCCTAGATTTCTACCGATGTGATGATAAAAAAACCAAACTTGGCAGACGATTTTTTCCAAACAATGATACCCGGCAATTATGGCACTTATAGACAAGTTAGTTTAATTTACATTATTTTTTTTTAAGTCTGAACATAAAAAAACAGTAAGGTATTGTTTATTTTGTCCAGCAAGAGACAATTTCCCTTTTTTCAGATAATCATGAATATCTGTTTTAAATTACCATTCACTGGGCTGAAAATTATTCTCCATGTTCTAAATTATCGTACCTTTTTAAAGACATTTCCCTTTTCATTACAAATGGTATAATTTTGATTTTTCGATCATTTTTCAAAACATTATGGTCCTGGTTTTCTAAAGATGTGTCCTGGTTTTCTACCGATGGTCCTGGTATTCTACCGATGTGATATATTAAATGACATATCATCATGTTCATTACAAATTGTAAAACTGTATATTTTATTGCACATAATATTGATGATAAAAAGAATATGGCGGTTCATGAGCAATTGCGCGCGGCAAATGCTTATAATTGGTCATTAAAATCTTAAACAAACTCATTAAGGGCTCGTATCGTTAATAAAATTATCATAGAGCATAAACACAATTTCTTATGTGACTTGAACAATGGTCATATGAAAGAAAGACAGTTCATTCTGTTTGCTTATGGCTGCCATTCCTTTCTAAACAGCCATTAGTTTAAATATAAATATACTTTATTGCATACAATACCCAAAGGTCTACAAACACGAACAAACAAAAACAATGAACATATAATTATAGCCACATAGTACAAATACAGCCAAAGAATGAAACAGTAGCATTTACAAATATGTGTGTACATGTTTTTGACAATTGTCGCAACTCAAATGATTGCTTTACAAAAGGGCAAAACATCGACATATTTGGATTAAATACAAAAATTTATTTTTCAATAGTGCCAGGCTGGTAAAAATTTGAATATTTTGATTGTATAAAGTCAATAACTGTTTTTCTTATATTATTATTAATTTTACAATAAAAAAGAAATGAGCTTCATCATCAATAATTTTACAGAATTTAAACAGTCCTTGATCTCTTGGGATATTTTTATATCCACCAAGTTTAATCTCTAGGTTATTATCACTTATCATAGTTAAGTACGTATTTTTTACTATTAAAATTTTGAAGATTTAAATAGTCTTAAATATTAACATCAGACTTAAAGTATAATTTTGAAGAGTCATCAAAGCCGGATATTTTATTTATTATAAGTTCATAATATTTTCCTTTAATAGTCTTTTTGTTTTCTCTTTTTAAGCTTGATTTAATTTCATTAAAAGATTTATTAACATTCTCAAAATTTTCATAATATATTTCAAATTTCTTTAAGATTTATTAACATTCTCAAAATTTTCATAATCTATTTCAAATTTCTTTGTTACAGATATAGCAAAACTATGCCAATTATACACACCCTCTATGTGGGGATTTTTATTTAAAATGAATTCCTCTTTTACAAGAGGGTTTATATCTAAAGAGTTTATTCTAGCAAAATACATGTAGCAATTTACTTGTATGTTAATAAAAGAGTCTAATGGTAATCTACCAAGTTCAGTTTTTGCAGCAATATAACATGCTGTTTTGCGCACACCCAGAACACTTTTACAAAATTTATTGTGTATTTTTTTTAAAGCTGGCTTATCAGAAAATGATAGTATCAACAATTCTTCCACTTATATTAGATTTGTGAAGTGCTTAATATAAGGGGATATATAATCCTCCATATACCATATTTCACTGTTATATCTAGAAATGTTGAGGCTGAGACAGTATGATAAACACAAGCATTTATGGTGTATGAATGCCATTAAAACAACCGAAATATGCAGTTATATGGATTTAAATCATCGGTAGAAAACAAGGACTCATCGGTAGAAAACACAGTAAAGAACATACCTAATCGGTAGAAAACCAGGACATATCAAATTTTTTAAACCTGTTAGTTATTTGAAAAATCAAATGGCTCTTTTACAAATAAACGATCATTTATTGCATATTCTCAAATAGGATGTATTTAAATGTTAAAAATAAACGTAATTTTTCATATTTCTAAAAAACAATCGGTAGAAAACAAGGATCATCGGTAGAAAACGTGCAGAAAAATCGGTAGAAAACATGTTGTCGCAGGACAAGTATAACGACCGTGAATATTGTGATCTTAAAAGATTCCCCGTGTACTATTACCTTAACTTGTCTTCCTTCTGTTTCGACATTTAAGATCATTGATATTCATTGTTCGTATATCTTATTCTTTATCATTATTCTCATAAATAGCGGAACAAAATAGAAAAAAAAGAAGAGGTAGTCCAACAAATATTTTGTTTTCGAAATCAAACTAAAATATAAAGTAACGGTACTTCCATGTTAACTACCTATATATGATAGGAACAGTTGTCTTTAGATATTTTTGCAAACTTGCAAAAGTTAACGCGGAAAACAAACAAACAAAAAAACAGTACTGACTTCAATTTTGAATCATACGAATTGTATTTTTTTTTATCTAGGGCCATTTGAAACACGGCGAGCAGCGACCACTGGTCACATTTAGGGATGCTGGTGGTTTTTCACTGCGGAATTTTTTTAATTGTCCTTTTCATTGTGGGTTGTGTCGCGTACACTTATTCCACATCTCAAGATCTTCTATTCCAGCCATATCACCAACTACTAATGTAAATTTTACCATAATCTTATTTCTTCACTGACGCTCAACTTTGCACCGGCACTGTTCAGGTATAACACTTTTACCGAACTATGGTGGTTATTCTCACGACGTCGATCATAAAACAATAATCAAATCGCTAAAGCGTTAAAAGGTAAACGAAACAAAAGTACTAAAAAAGATAAGCTAATGAACACTATCGTGCCCCTCATTCCGGGGCACAGAAGAATATTTCATGTTTAAAATTCATGACAGGTATCATACACAAAATGGTATCAATTCAAACACCCCTTCGATGTTAATGAAATGGTCCCCCAATTGCATCAATGTGTATTGCCTACTGAATTTTATGAATGAATTAGAAAGAACCATAGGCTTGCATAAATCTATGAAATAGTATAAATATTTAAAGGTAAAGTACACAAACCAATCAAGTAACATATGAATAATCGTATACATGTATACATGTATTATCTCTCCCGTCATTAAATAGTTCGTTTTGTAAATTTCAAAGGAATGAATAAAACCTTTTTTGGGTCGGGTAAAAATATATATAAACTTAATTGCATTTAATTGTAACATATTTGACCATATTTTTAAATATTATATAAAGAAAAATTACTCCTTCTAGATTTAATAATTACGCGAAGCCAGCAAAAATCTAACGACTTCCTAAGGCGTCGCTGTGCGTGCTAAAACAAATATTTCCTTTTGGAAGAATAGAAAGCGCACTGGCTATTACTGGATTCAGGCTTTGAAAAGAAATACATACATGGGTGGACACAAGTCAGAAAAGAAAATCTCTTATTCAGAACAACCGGAAATTGTATTTATCATCTCACTAAAACATAAAACTATTATACACTATTCTATATCTAGGTCCTTGTACGACGGGCACCTTTTTGGGACGGTTTGATAATTGATGTACTGGTCAACAATTAATATCTTAATAATCCACCAACGGTGGGTCCAGATGGAGGAAGAGGGCAACCCCCTTTTGGAAAAAAGGTTAAATACCTAGGAAATCATTGAAGCATGACCAGTGTGCCCCCTCCCCTTTAGCTCCTTTTCGAAATTTCTGGGTCCGCCACTGTCTACCCTAATTTGAATTATATTTAAAACGTATAATTCTATCGTTGAAGTTGAAGATTGGGCACGAGGTATGCATTATTAAATACGATTATTACAAACCGCATCATCACCACCCGAGTCGTTAACTTAAAATGGCTAACGCCACACTAAAATCTAGTGGTGAAAATATCAAATTAAAACGGCCATAAATATGATGACAATGTCACAACACCTCCATATTAAACCTCCTATTATAAAGTAAATGATTACAAATGTGGTATCTGTTTATTTCTGTATACTTTATAGTGACATTTCATCTGATAGACAGATTTATACGGTGATAGGGGATAGCTTATTGTCAAAACATATAGTTATAGGCGACAGAGATTAATTTTAGAGGTTTTCTTTTGACACTTGTCTTAAATAGTTTTCAATAATTAACTTAATTCTGAAGGTTTTAAAATGGAAACATCGCCAAACGACACCTAGTTAAACATACCATCAGGTTGAATTGTTAATTAGAAATATTAAGGGATAGTTTAGACATAAACATTACCATAACAATTACGATATGTTTGAGATCCTGGAAAACCGGACCAAAACCAAAGTGGTGCAAAATTTGGGGCAAATACGCTCGTTAAAACACTGTTATTTGTTCTGGTAAGCCTAGCTTCCCTTTGAAGTAGCCTCAATTGCCCGAACCTGCCCAAACCACCTTGTCTTGTGACCCAATTCTATTTCTGACGTCATCATTTCATGGTTCGTTTTGTGTGTGGAAATTGCCACGTTTCATGCACGTAACAAATCTTTGTGGACCGTCAAGTAGTTCATCACATACGCTATTTTTTCTGCCTCATATCTCCCTTTTCCTGTGGTCGCCTAAATTTACTATTCATTTGTTTGCCACTCGATCCCCTTTTTATCTTCATGATATCGTATTTATCTTATCATCCATTTTCATGTTCATCGTCTTTATACACTTACCAACACACCCCTTCCATATTCATCTTTATGTGACGGAATGCATGCTCTGTCCCTATAGTGATGAAAGATGCTGTCTCGGATTGTTCATAATGCAGATACAAGCATTGTATAAATTATATTTGAATACAGACTCACAAAGTCAGGAATTTTAGTACTCCGTCGACACTAAAACTCTAAAACTATCGAATCTTACTTTTGATTTCTAAAAAAAAAAAGTTTCCAAATAATATTATTATCTTTTCGCTTTCAACTGTTTTGGATTTTGACCTTCCAATGTTTTGGCTTAAATGCTACTGATGAGAGGTTACTCCTTGAAATATCGATATATAGCATATCCAAATTAACCGTTTATATCTGCGTTTTGGTATTTGTAATTATCAAAACGCAACGTCCCCTTATTGTCGTTATCGAAGGAGATGAACAACATTGCCATGTTAAACAGTGAGTTTAGAAGGCCCTTCATATTGAAGCTATCAGATTGTATTAATTATTGTCTTAATAAACAAATTAGAAATATTTTCCGCGTTTATAGAATTTTAACTTTTGCAACAAAACTGAATTAAATAAAAATGTGTTGCTTTTTCAACAGTTTAAAACTCTAATAATTAATGAGAAACGTGATCACGGTGATAGCTTCAATCTTCCAATCATCAACTTCTATTCTTTTTTTAATAGCAACATTCCGTCCGCGCTCAAGCTTATGGAGTTTACGTATCATACTTGATTCGATATTCCAGAGCTTGCGGGACTTACATGTACATAGATTTTCTTAGGAGACTGTCACGTCTGATTAAAAAATTGCTTTCACAGGGTTATGTTGCTCTTCGGTTGCTGTCTTCACTCAAGAAATATTACGAAAGACATCATGCGCTCATATACAAATATGGGATTTCAATCTCTGAGATGAGTACAGATGTTTATTTGTCAAAGGGTTTTGTTTTGTCTTCATTGACCGGATTTGACACACTGAATTGAAGTTTTGCAGCGCAACGGGTGTGCTATTTTAGCAAAACGGAACTGTTTACTCTTCCGGAGCACTTGATTGGCATTCAGTTGTTTTTGTATTGATGTGTTAAATGTTGTGGTTCTTTTTCGTCCTACTTTTGATTGTGTTTATTGTTTATTCCTTGCCCTTTTGGATTTTCGACATTCGGATGCCTCATTGGTACCTCTGCTTCTCTAGTATACTTTTATTTTCAAGAAGGGTTAAACAGTTTTGCACCGTTTACAGATAACAAGTACAAACAGAGTCTCAAACTTGTCATGTTATTGTACAAACATTGAAAAATCATTATCATGTTTACTTAATACATATACAAACCAGCGTCACAACATTTGAAAGTGCAATATTTCACTATTCTCCTAATTTTTAAAATTAAATTTTCTTATTGAAGTGTATAGGTTTACAAATTGTAAAGAATTAACTTTTTAAAGTTATCATTTTAATAAGGGTTCATATATCCCCGCAGGTGCCAATTAAAATTCGTCCTTATATTTAAATTCTGAATGATTTACGAAGTTTGTTTTTCGTTCTTCCATCATTCAAACAATTAGAATTGTGTTAAAGACCTATCAATTGACATGACTGATAACTATCTATAAGTGTATCGTTTTTCCTCATATTTATCACTTTTTTGTATTTAAATATCAGCTACCCTAAAACTGAGGAAATGCAATGATCGATGCTTTAAAGCCATCAATGTAATGTTTAGTCTTATAATTCATCTTAGTTTAGTAAAAATATATTGATTTATTCTGGAATGGGAAAACAAGCTTGATGCTTATGTGAATCGCTCTCTAGATTGCAGTTTTAAAACCCTTCTAGAGTCAGAAATAGACTGAATATGCAATCAAAATTCATACAAATTACACCTACACTTTAGAAAAGTTCTTCTTACACTTGCGATCGATCGTTTTGAAAATTAGTGAAATCGGTATAATACAGTTTTAGTTATCACAATTAAATGCAAGAGGACTTGGCAATACTTTTGTAAAGATATAGTTAAAATCACAGTTCTCAGTGATTTGGGATCTCAATATCTTTCAGAAAGTCAAAATTCTTTTCTTTCGAATTCATAGAACAATTTGAGACAGTTCAAAGATTTAGTTAGTTAGTTATTCTTAATATTTTCTGTTAAATCGTAGAACATATTGTCAAGGGAATGTCAGTTCTAAAACGGTTAGGCCACAGTACTAAAGCTTTAATTGAATTGAAGCTGAATCGACCATTAGCAACGCGACGGATGTGCTATAGCAAGCAGGAACTGCCTACTCTTCAGAATGACATGTGTTCACTCTCGTTATGGCTTGAAATCGCGTTGTGGATTGTAATTCAGTTGTTTTGTATTCTTTTGTTTATATGCTGTCTGCATGTTTTTCGTGTTGTTCTCCTTTTTGTTTACCGGTTTTGTCTTTGCTCATTCGGACCTTTAACATTCGGATGCTCAATTGGTACCTCTGTTTCTTACGTGAAAAAAAAACACAAGATATATACGGAAAATGATTTTAAGAGGGATGGAAATGTGGATTTTCCAAATAGATTTGCAAAAAGAAAAGGTCCCTCAATTCTAGTAGTGACTCTTACATTTTATAACCTAAATTTATTCTATAATTGTACTTTTACTTTAGAACAATATGACGACGAAACCTTCTACCCCGTCTACTGAAATATCGATATATAGCATATCCAAATAAACCGTTTATACCCGCGTTTTTGTATTTGTAATTTTGAAACCACTGGGCGATAACCGCTGCTGGTGGACCAGAGGTCCCCGAAGGTAATCACAAGCCTGGTCGCCAGACTTGTCTGACACGATTTACCATAAAATTTCTAATATTTTTGTCGACTTAATTTCCGATTTTGACATTCAAAATTGTTTAAAACACCAGGTTTCTTTCCTTGTAATGCACATGGTCGATATCCTCGGTGCAGGATTCGGCTTCCTTGTTCGGACTTTTTGGTTTTGAGTACTTTTCGTTTTCAACAGTTTTGGAATTTGACCTTCGATGTTTTGATTTAAATGCTACTGATGAACGGTAACTCCTTGAAATATCGATACATGTATATAGCATATCCAAATTAACCGTTTATACCCGCGTTTTGGTATTTGTTACTAGAAATCAAAAGAAAGGAAAACGAGTACAAGTCATGTACATCAACCCGACTTGTATCAACAAAATATATTAATTGAAATCGCTTTCAATGACCAACATGCCAGGTAAATAAATTCTGGACAATATAGTTCACCTGAATATCAAATCAGTTTTTTTTAACGATTAAAAAAACAATCAAAGTAAAAACGTTAAACAGGAAGTAGGTGAGCGACAGAACTGAAATCAACTACCACGTTATCGGGACCCCATCCTGATGCTGTATACCTAACATCATGTTGCTGTAATAAGTAGTTGCTGACCAAACTGTTACGAAATTTCACTCTGTGAAATCCGACCAAAAATACCATGTGAATGTCTATATCAAAGCTAAATGAAACGAATTTCTGTATTAGGAGATTTTTTTATATTAGGAAGAAACTCGCTTATCATTGATTAATGATTCGGTTTAAACACTCTTATACACTTAAGATCAAATTGTCTAAAACATCCAATTCATTCCATGGGTGTGTCAGAATCAAATAGTTTAAAATAATTGCGGCTTAGAAATGGTATGATTTAAGACTATAACATAATCGTATATCATAGAAATATTAAACTAATTGATGAGACCATAGGTTCTTATTGTATTTGTTAATTTGGTAGGGGTTTTAAAGTTATATTTAAGGTAATGTTTGAGCTCTTACAGTAAGCAACATTTTAGTCATGCATACATCCTTTAGAAGACTTTAGGAGTGCATGCATATATGAGATGCTCTTCATTTTGAAATTTTGTACAATTCGGAACAGTTAAAAACACTAATTTTTCATTTTCAATGCATATTGTTGAATATTTTGTTAAAAGAGAACATGGAAGACAGAAAAGGCATTAACGGATGCTACTCTTATTAAACCGTGCAGCAGGGTCATTTACTTGCGAAAATCACGACATTTTTCCCTACATGGTGCGGTGCACCATATGCGGTAAGATTTTCTGTATAATGGCCTGACGACCTTTGATTGCAAGGTGACATGGCTTTAAACATTTAGTTTCTCTTTTTGCCGACGAACATCCCGGTAGACATGAAATCACCACATAAACGAACCGTACAACTACCGAAAACACACACATCATACAAGAAAACTTATCAAGTCGACACACATCATATATGAAACCGATCAAGTCAAAAAGAGAAACTAACATAGACTATAATAAGAAGCACATCCTCCATGTTGCAAACGGAAACGTGTTTGAGTTAGGCAGCAACCATTTGAAATTCTTGGGGGGTATGGATTAAAAAAAAAAATATTTGTTTTCAATTTTCTGGGGAAAAAATTGTCCTTGACCTAGAAAGAAAAAAAAATGAATTGTTTTGGTGAGCCTAGGCTACACAGCGTAAACAAAATAAATTGTAAATAAAAAAAAATTTCGGTGTCGTTCAAAGAAAAAAAAAAAATAAAAAATAATTGTCGAGGGGCTATAATCCATTCCCCTCCCAGAGTTTCAAATGGTTGCTGCCTTAATATATAACCTTTATATACATTCTGTTCTATCAAAAATGACACAATTTAGTTACAAGTTTTTTTATCGATACGGTTGATCGTTGAACTTTCTGAACGAAAAAAAATGAATAACCCGGTATCTGAGGTTCCAATTCTTAAACGGGATGGTCATGAAGTGCAAGGATTATGCCTTATCATAGAGACTGCATTTCAATTTAGTTTTCAATGCATGGTATTTTGTTTCCCTTTCATTATTACTTGACATATTTTCATTCCTATCAATTTTTATTACAAAATTCAAATCACTCCTCAGTTCAAACGATCCTATTACCTTTTGTAGAATATTACAACTTACAAAGTTAAAATATGGTTGTCTTCACTTTTCTGACTCTGATTTGAAGATATGATTGGATAAAAATAATTTATATGTTGTGTTAAATCGTTTTGGTTGTAATTTCATATAGAAAGAGTATCACTTAAACACTTTTTTGAATAAATCATATCAAATAGATAGTGATAAATCAAAGGGTATGATAAACGCTACAAATCCTTACCCATTTCTTTAACAAATATGAAAGGTATAAATTAGGTTCATATTTATGAAAAACGTTTAGAGGACCATTTCACAAAGAATCGCTTGTTTTTTTAAAAATCAGGGTGTAAGTTACGTTTGTATACGGCATGACAATGCTCGTTTAAATTGGTATCATCTCTGCTTTTTGGGCCTATAAATTGATGCATCGGTCTGTCATAATGAATAAAAGACGAAAATTTAAACATTTACGTGGGATACAAAAGCAGTAATCGTATCAGATGGCAATTAATGTTGATAAACATTAATACACCAGAAAAAAAACACCCATGCCTGTTATGATTTATTTTTCGAATTTTGTAAACCCTTTTTTATAATTATTTTCTTTTAAATTTATATTTCCATTTCGAAAATTTAGATGTTTTAAAGCCTATTAGGAGAGCCTAACTGGTGTCTGCAAGAGTCAGCATATAACCTGTATGGTAGGCTTATACATCCAGAGCATACTGTGTATAGTTTGATGTGAATCCACGCTTAGACTGTCCTATAAGATAAGTAAATAACCACCCAGGTCTGTTTAGTTGATCAATCATTGGTATGTAATTGGTTTGCTTCCCATGAACACCAAAATAGTCTCTAAAAATTATTTAAGACAGGTTGTTTGTTTGTTTGTTGTTTGCTTTATATTCAGCCAACAATATTTCAGTCATAAACAGGAAAAGAACTAATTAAAACAACAAATTGATTGAATTGTTTAGATTTACGACATAAAAGAACTTTTATAATAAAATGAGAATGTGGAATACATATATGAGTACGAGAGACAACCTTTATACATACTAGTATTTAAAAATCCACATTGAAACAACAGCCAGCAGCCTTAAATGCGACTGGATGTTGCTGCTCAGTTCATGAGTTGGTGGTCCTACATTAAATTTAATTATTTATAAGTCATTTTGTGATATCTATGTTTGCTCCATAGCCGTTTAAAAAGACACAACAAACAATACTGGTCGACGTAAAATCACTTCTTTCGTGTATAAATCTGTTATTCTTTTAATTATTTACCTCTCTTCATGGCATCAGATACCCAGTTACATTAAAAAAACTTAATCCTAAGTGTCAGTTTTAGGTCTTACTGCTATCATGGTGTTTTTTAACATCTATTGATGAAGTTTATGTTGTTCAACGCAACTCCCACTGATTTTAGTAAAAAGAAAGACACTGGAATCATCAGAAATTTCCTGAAATTGACATGCCACAAACTGATAGACAATGTCGTAATAAAACGATTTACTTGATCTGGTGATTAATGAACCGGAAGTCAACACAAATCCCTGTTCGCTGTAATTGTATATTTCACTCATATATGTTCAATGTTTTAATTGCTTACAATGGTTTCTATTTGCACACCAAGAGTCCGGAAAAATTATCAATCATGTTTTTGTTAAGACATCTTAAGAAAATGAGGGTATCTAATACCAAGGCTTGGATAAGACGAAATCAATGTAATTCATATCAGTGGAACTTGCCGATTTTTACGCTTAATTGCAATCCTTTTATATAACAGTTGAACCACCTACTCCTCTTTTATTTTAAACGACAGTCGTCAATTTCCCCGGCAACGTAAGGATTTATAAAACTAAAACATACTGAGATACAAACATACACGACAACAAAAAGAAGCAATCCTATTACTACTTAAAAAAACACACAAACATCGTCAAGGTTTAAAATGATCCACATTGTTCATTTTATGACTTACGAAATAAAAAAAATAATAATTGTCACGATTGTTGTAAAGAATTGGAAAACACTATGCAGCTATTTTCAAAATTTATGTACAATTGAAAAAAGGAATTGTGAAAAAAATGAGAGTTGCAAAACACATTTGAAACGTATTAATTTACATTGGTAATACGCCATAAGAAAAAAAAATATTTGGAATTTTATTTAAATTTCAATGGAAAGAATACCTCCATTTTGTACAGTAACGCTTGTAAAATTCTAAAAAAGAACGTAGCTAGTTTGTTAAAGTTAAGCGTTTCTAGTAGCTTTTAATGTTTGATTGATTTAATTCATCGAAGAACATTAAGCTATAAACAAAACACACACAAAAACATCTCATATGTACACATCCAATTTATCTAAAGTAACGAATACCAAGTTGCATCATTTTTCAAAACTTTTGATTTCATATTTTTCTATAGGTTTTCTATAAATATATATGAATTTATCTGAATACTAGTATATGAATATAATTAATTGAATGAAAAGGCATTTCATATTAAAGAAGAGGAAATTCAACTACATTTGTATTAAAGTAACGGATGTTTACAATTTGACCAAGTTGCTTAATTCATTCAAAAAGGCTTTTGATTATAAGACAATGAATAAAATACAGAAAACGATTAGTTATAAAAGAATATGTGCTTTATTGATGAAAACAGAGAGAAAGTAGAAATTTTGTTCATATCTTATTACCTATTGTATTTTCTGTTTTAAGTATGCAACGAAAGTTAAAATTTAACAAATAATTGGTATTCATCAAAGTCCTGATGCAAATATTTATGGGTGAATCATGGTGCTGATTTTTATTTCATTCGAATTTAAAGTTAAACTGAAAAGTTTACCATGCATATAAACCCTTTTTAAGTTGAATACCTTCGCATTATTGACAAAAATATATGCATACTGTAACAAAATGGTAATCGACAAATGCGGTACTTAGTTTATGTTAATGTAATACTACAGTACTTTTGAGGAGTGGTTCAAATGATGATTTTATACACTTTTTTCAACGGTCAAATTTAAATGTTCTCTTTGTTCGTCCTTGGGGAATTTGGGTTTTGGACTTTTCTCAGAATGTTATGCACATATATTCTTATTTTCCCTCGCTGACCATCTGTGCGCAACTCTCCATCAAATTTAGTGGAACTTCCTGATCTTCGGCATCTTATTGCCGTACCTGACCAATTTATCAGCTATATCTTCTAGTGACAAGTGTTCAAAGTGGTGTGTCATCTGATTTTGAATCAGCCCTTTTTTATTCGTCAGTTTGCTCCTCTTAACAACATTTTGATCCTTTTGAACTTTTTGATTGTTTGCCCCTCTTGACAACATTTTGATCCTTTTGAACTTTTTGATTGTTTGCCCCTCTTGACAACATTTTGATCCTTTTGAACTTCTAGACCTGTTTTAGTTATTCTTTTAACATTTTCAGGTTTTCATCCAGTACAAGAACTTGTAAGAACATCAGTTGAGCAATTTGCACTGTTGCAGGACATATCACACAGTACATGCAATGTTAACATTTTTAAGTGGTACCATGGAATGAATCCCCATAGTTCCTTGGACTGCAACAGAGCTTTCTAGAATTTGAGTTATATTGTTTCTCTAGAATGGTAGTCGTCATTTGATACATAAAAGAATATAATTACGCTTCCTTTGTCGTTTTTGTCCCATTCGTTAATCTTTCTTCTGTTCTGAATTTCAGCTTAGTAAAGTATCCATCTTTCGTGATGACAAGTCACGACACAGACGATTCCAGCAATTCATCCAAGAAAACAGCTTATGTATGTCAAAAGACTACCCTAGGAAAGATACGTTCTACCACCACAACGGCATATATACCTCACAGATAGACTACTTCCTGCACAAGAAGTGCTCAGACCTCAGTTATTTTGTGGAAATTATAAAGACCAAGATGCACTGAATGTCTCTGGCCATACCCTTATCACAGCAACAGTAGTGGGCCAAAAGATGAAATCAGGAAATAGAGAACCCTGCCAGAAAATACTTGCAAAGCCAAATTGGTCAAAATGTGACAAGGAAGCTTACCAAGAAACCATTCGACAATCTCTAGAAAACAAAGACACTCAGCACATAGAAGATGCAACTGCTGAATTACAAAATCTAACTGACATACTGCATAGTTCTGGTAGAGCATCTATTCCAAACTATAGAAAAACTATCAAGTTGAAACCAGTAGGTAATGGTGTGTAGAACACAGAAATCAGTGAAGCCTCAAAACTCTCTAAGCAAGCCTTTTTCCAATGGAAAAATGACAAGGACAACAACTTTAAAAAACAGAAAATGGCCAAAGCAAGAAAGTTATTACGAAGCGCACAACGAAGAGCACAGGCATCAATCAGGAACACACTAGCTGTCAAAATTATGGATGCTTCTGAAAGTGACACTAAACTCTTCCATAAATTGGTAAGAAGACAAAGATCTAGCCAGAGAACAGCTGTTGACTCTATGATATTTAATGACATTGAACAATCAGATCATGAAAATATTATAAATGGATGGAAAGAATATTTCTATGAACTTTACAAATGCGATTACACAGAAATCCAACAGAAATTCAACACAGTGAAGCTAGACTTAGTAAGATCACAAAACTTAATAATTGAGCAGCTTGAAACAAACAGAAATGAAGAGATAGTGTCAACAACCACCCAAGAGATAGCTCAAATTCTGTGCAAACTAAAGACAGGTAAAAGTGCAGGACCTGACGGAATCTCTGCAGAACATCTGAAGTATATCCCAGAAGAAGCCATTCCCTACATCACCAGCATAATAAATTTAATTCTGAAAGATAAGAAAGTACCCCAGGCTCTTAAAGAGGAAATCATCACGCCTGTCCATACGAAAGACAAAGATAAAAGCCATCCAGAAAACTACCGTGGCATCACTGTCACCAGCATTTTCTCTGCTATAATTGAGGGTGTTATCAAGAACAGGATTGATCCAATGCTCTTAGCTACTCAGAATAAGCTCCAGCGAGGCTTCACAGAAAATTCATCCTCCTTGAATGCTGCCTTTATTATAAGTGAAACAGAACAGTTTTACCGGGAGAACTCAAGAGAATTAATACTGGTGACCCTAGATGCACAGAAAGCGTTTGATAAGGTTAACCACGAGATACTGTTCAACAAAATTGACCATGATGGCATTACAGGCAACTTGTGGCTTCTGCGCAATATGTACAGAGATGTAAGAGTCCAGGTGAAGTGGGACGGAGACTTATCAACACATTTTACACAAGAAATGGGCGTCAGACAGGGCGCAAGATTGTCAACTGTATTGTATAAAAGATACAATAACACCATACTTAATGCCCTGGAAAGATCCTCACTTGGTGCAAAAATAGGCAACATCAGTGTAGTATCACCTACATGTGCAGACGATATTGCGCTACTTGCAGACAGCCAAAACGAAATGCAGGCACTACTAGATATAGTAAATGACCTCACAGATAAAGATCTAACTACAATCAATCCATCAAAGTCAGAGCTAGTACCTTTGACACACACAGAGCACAGATATGATGTAAAACTAGGAAACCAACAAATACTACAGGTTGACCAAGCTATACACCTAGGCATCAAAAGGAAGAAGAAAAGCAAGGTGAACACAGACGAGCGCCTACGCATGGCAAGAAAACCCATATACGCTCTCCTTGGTCCAGGCCTATATGCACAGAGAGGGCTGTCACCCATAGTCTCGCTAAAACTCTGGAGAACATATGCAATTCCAAGAAGCCTGTACGGAGTGGAAATCCTTAACTACACAAATTCTGACGTGAAGAAATTTGAGAGACTTCAACTTCAAATCTGTAGACAAATGCAAGGGCTCCCTCCTAGAGTAGCCAATATTGCAACTTACACATTACTGGGTGCTGAACCAATAGAAGCCATACTAGACAGACTTCTACTTACTTTTTTCATTGGGGCAATTCAAGACAACAAAAGTACTGAATACACAATCATAGCAAGACAACTGGTCATGTCCGAGCAGAAACCAAATTCATTCATAAATAGACTCAAAACAGCGTTAACCAAATACCAACTTCCATCTCCACATATGCTTATAAAAGACACACCAACCAAACAACGCTGGAAATCATCTGTTAAGAAATCAATGCAAGTCTTCTGGCACCAAAGATGGAGCAAAGAAAAACTCTCCAAAACATCATTACAATATCTAGAAATCAAGCAAAATCCCTTGGGAAATCCACACCAAATATGGAAACTAGTTCCTAATGTTCCTCTTGAAGTCAAGAAGGCAGAAATTAAGTCCAAGCTGATTACAAGAACATATACCCTACAATCAGATCGAGCGAAATACAGTAAGAACATGGTAGATAGCACCTGTCAATGTTGTGGCCTAGCAGAAGAGAACACTCCTCACTTTCTACTTGAATGCAATGCCTTGGAACAAATAAGGGAAAAACACATGTCAACCCTCCAAGCATACCTAGACATCAATGTGAACACAGAAGCATTCAACAACATCCAACAAGAAGGTTTACTAGTACAATTCATACTAGACTGTTCAACTGAAAAGACCAAACCACTGGTGAAACTAAACCGCAGAAATATCAGTGACATAGAATCCATATCCAGAACGCTATGCTATGGACTTCACACAAAGAGAATGTCTCTACTATCGAAACCCTAAATGACTGAGTGTTATTACTATATGAAATGAACATTATAAACATTATTACCGAATCGTAACCCTATGTATAAACGTTGATGCGCATGCTACTGTACAGTTTTGTTTGTTATTGAATTTTTCAAGATATTCCTTTCAAAAGATCCTTCGGGAGTGACCCTTAGATAGGGTGAATCTACCAGACAGGTAACAGGTAACAGGTAACAGGTTGTAATTTCCGTTATATTGATGATGTCCTTTCACTGAACAACTCTTGATTCGGAGTTTCCATCTCATAACATGTATCCTCAGGAACTTGAACCATAGGACACAACGTATTCTAAGCGGTCTGCTTCATATTTATTTTAATCTCGAAATAGACCCTCAAGGAAAACTTTTAACAAAAATCAACTGACAAACGTGATGACTTCAACTTTCCCTTCTTGCGTAGCAAGTTATTTCGGCTGCTCCAGCTTATGGTGTTTTCGTATCACAACTGATTCTTGTGGGAATAACATCGATTTCCTTGGCAGAGCATCTGATACAAAAATTGCGAACACAGGGTTGTGTAGCTCCTCCGTTGCTGTCTTCTCTTAAGAAATTTTACGGAAGACAACATGCGCTCATATATGAGATTTTTATCTCTCAGATGAATGCAGATGTTGGTTGTTATAGGGTTTTGTAACGTCTTCCTTTACCAAAAAATTGACACACTGAGTTGACTGTTGGCAACGCGACGGGTGTGCTTTAGCTAGTTTTGTGTTTCTTCGTGCTGTTCCCATTCGTGTTTACTGGTTTTGTCGTTGCCCTTTCGGACTGGAATGCCCCTTTCGTGCCGTTTTGCTTCTTTCTGCACAAAGACTAATATCGAAAATTAATTTTTCTTAACGTTGTTTTCTGTTGCGGATTTTTTTAAATTGCTGCGTATTGGGTTATGTCACATATGCCGATTCTCTACCACGCAGTGGGAGACGATTCCGGTCCCCGGTTAAACTGTAACTGGAGCAGCCAACTCGGGTGGTGGTGTGTCATGAGCTGGAGGACTTGTAGCAGAAAGCGAGTCTTTATTTAACAGTCGCTGGCTTTCAGCCTATAATAGACACGACTATAAACCCCTCATTGATTATCCCAAAGTTGATCTCCTACTGTATACTGTGTCTAAGCCTTTTAATTGGTTAGGTTTTAAAGAGAGCAATAAGTTGAAATCTAGCGAACTTCTGACAGCTTCTAGAGCCACTATCAAATAATCCCACCTCATAGTCTGTAATAGGGTACACCCAATACACTGATATTGTACTTGATCTTTATCGGGAAAAAATTAAATACCGGGGCCGAGCAAGCTTTTTTGGAAAGCTTATACTTGTTAAGAGAGCTAGGGTCAAAAAGGGATATATCACCATTGTGCCACTTTTCATGAATCGATATTGTGACGTCACCGGTCAAGTAAACCCTATATTGTTTTTAAGCCATGAACAAAAAGAAATATAAAATACTTGTGTGCCTTTCTCGAGATGAAGACTTCTCAGATTGCAATCCCTCTGACTTGATCCTTCAGTCGAACAAACCCTCCTGATGCTTCTCTATATTGTAGATCACAATTTGGTATTGATTAAGTGCAAACCTGATTTTGAGACAATTTCGAGCTTTTTAAAAGTGCACAATAATGAGCACCTTGCTAGGACCACAGGGACTTTAAATCTTCTTGTCAGTTAGATTGTAGAGTAAAGTTTTATTTTTTCTATGTCGTATACAAGTTTTAGAATTGTTTTGCAATTTATTATTGTACCTTTTATACTCTTTTGCTGAAAGTTTCCAGAAGTCGTTATTTCGTGACAGATGTAAAACAAAAATAATTGGAAATGAATAGTTTCAATAAAACAATGAAAGTCTTGCTTATATGTGTTGATTTCACGTGAGGTTGGTTGTTTCCGTGTTAGAATGTGATAATGTTTTTGATTTGATGTTCATAATCCTGTGATAAAACGGAGAGATTGGCTTTATAAATCGACATTTGATAGTAATTAATACTATCTTCTGACTGAAATGAATTTTCAATCACTTAATTGCCTCCCTTTCATACATTACGTGCACGCTAATATCTCCTGATAGCTTGAAACGAAAATAGCAAATTCGACAGAATAATATAAAAAAATTAACATTACCCTTAATTAAATTGTAATCGAAGATAACTTGTGGAGTTGTTAAGAGAAAAAGGTTTACGCACGGGCACCTTGTCGGGGCAATTAATTGGTTGATTATAACAATATCAATAGGACATTTACCGTCACGCAATCTGACAATTCCTATACAGTTTTATGCCTGTAAGTCCTAGAGGAACACCATATTCCAAATGAAGGTTTTTACTTAGCATGTTTTCAAATTAAATCCTCCGCTCAATTGTAATTACACTTTAAAGGATTTTATGGGTGTTTTTGCAATGATTAAGTGATTCATTTCTTTCTACACTGTTGTAGCAGAAACATAAATCATTCCCTTAAATGATGAATCGAAAATCATATGGTACAATTATTATAATCGTGTTTTAAAGGCACAATTTACTAACATTCAATTGCTATATATGAGTGGAGTGCTTTTGTGGTCAACAGCAAGACATACCCATACCTTACTCCCACCCAGACACCAGCTCAAGTAAAACTCTTTACATAGGCATATAAATTCCTGTCTAAAGACTTGTTGGTGTCTTGTAACATAGAGAAGCTGCTTTCCTGTCCAGCTCACCTGTGTCCATATTCGTTTGCATTGCAGTCCGTTTAACTGGTTGCGGTTGGTTGTGTTTGTTTGTATTATCGTGTTAATTGCTTTTGCTCTTGTTAATTGCTTTTGTTTTAATGGAGTTCAGAGGCATCCTTTTACATTTCCTGGCTTAATTTCTAAACACGAACACTTTTGTCCATTTTGTGTACACATCAGATTTTATCTGCAAAGGAAATTTGATTGAAATTTCTGTGATGCATCCTCGGAAACCCATGGGTTCTTTCGCTTCAGTAATGTAAAGCCAAGAGAATGATCAAGGTGTGCATCCTGGGTGGTTTAATATGGTGGCACATTGTCTTTTCCTACATCTCCGTTTTCTAGAGGCATTAATTAACTGTTCTTTTGATTTTATCCAGTCTTCATTCCATGTTCTGTTTATCATTTGTTCGTGTTCATTGTTCTGATATTTCTGCTGCTGCCATATAACTGCCTCCTTCATGATTTTGAAGAGACTTTATATACTACGCCTGTAATAGGATAATGGGTAGTGTAATTATAGGATTACTGTATATTAAAATTTGACATTGTTAAAACTATGTACAATTGTCCGACTAGCTTGCTTAGTCCAGGGACACATATCTGGCTTTAAAAGCTTCAGGTGTGTCCACCTCCATAATGTCTGGTGGAAGAAGATTCCAGTCCCTCACAGTCCGAGGAAAGAATGACATTTTTTGCTTGCTGATGGTGGCATGGTCCCTGTCGACTTTATATAGCATCACAAGTGTGGTATCTTTTCTTCTCTTAGTCAAGGTTTTTCATTTAAGTCTGTGTAGCATGTTGGTTAAATAAGATCTTTTATGGAAGTAATTGAGGACGCATCTGACTGCATTCTGTCGTACTGCCTCAACTCTATTAATGTTGGTCTTTGTGTATTGGTCCCATACTGTGTTAGAATATTCTAGCAGCGACTTTACCAGTGTTTGCTTGTTCCTTGATTTTGATTGATGGGATTTTCAGGTTTCTTCTTAGAATGCCTCTTAAGGTCTTGTTTGCTTTACTTCATATATTGCTTATATGCTGGTCCCATAGAAGTTTGCTCGTGAATATTAGTCCGAGGTATTGTAATGCTTCTAAACTATGTCCGTGAAGATTGTAATTTGTTTCTATTGTCTTAAATTAGTTGATTACTGTATAAGAAACTACATTTGTCAGGATGGAATTGCATGCAGCGTTTTTCCCATTGAACAAGTTCAGATCTTCTTGGAGTGTGTTGCCATCATTTCATTTGTGATTGTAAGGTACACAATAATATCATCTGCAAATAGTCGTACTTTGATGTAAGCCTTGTCTTAAGATCATTTATGTAGAAGAGGAAGAGAGCGAGACCAACAGCAGAACCCTGGGGAACGCCAGAGTCTACACATACTGAATTAGATGATATTCTACCAACAGCAGAACCCTGTCGAACACCACAGTCTACACATACTGAATTAGATGATATTCTATCTAGCACTACTGTTTGGTCTCTGTCTTCCAGTCAGGTATGTATCCCGTTTGAGGTTTTTGTATCAATGCCATAGTGATCTAGTTTGTGGACTAACAGGCTATGGTTAACTTTGTCAAAGGCTTTGGCAAATCCTGTATAAGGATGTCAGTTTGAAGGCCGTGGTGTAAGTTTTTGGAGATGTCAATCAGTTGGGTTTCGCGGGAGCGCCCTTTCCTGAAGCCGTGTTGCAAGGGGTATATTATGGTGTTTGCCTCTGCATGTCGCATGATGTTGCTTGTGATGATATGTTCTAGTACTCTACAGCAGATAGAGGTTGGTGATATGGGTCTGTAGTTTTCAGGTGCCAATTTGTAAACGGGAGACACATTTGCTGTGCGTCAGTCGGCTGGTACTTCCCCAGTCTCCAATGATTTTCTGTATATTGGCAGTAGGAGTGGTGCAATATCTTCCGCAATTGTTTTTTAGTATTCTCGGTGAAATAATGTCTGGACCTTATATATTTTCCTAATATGTATACATACCATATATGTATAACTCACTTACTGCATATTACCGATTGTTATTTCCATCAAATTTTAAAAGAGACAGGGATTCCTTACTGTAAACCAATTTATTTTCACCACTATTATATTTCGCGATTATGTGCCAGAGGGCAAATTCGCGGCTATTTATGAACAACATTCATATCACTACTGTTTCTCGCGAAGTCCGCGAAAATAAATCGCTCGCCAAAATAACCTGGTTTACAGTAATAATTGCATTAAGAATTCTTTGTGTTCTATTTGTGATTGGCCAAAAAGGTTCCTTCAATTTTTGAATATAAACAAAAAGAACTATTTCTTCGTTCACTGTTTATTTAATTTCAGTTGGCCAAAAAATCCCGTATTATATTTTCTTTAAAGTTGTTATAGCAGAATTTTTTAAGGACACACTTGTAGCATGGCACTGTAAAGATATCTTTCTTTGGGCGTTGGGAGATTTAGAATCAACTTGCCATGTCATAGAAAAACGCAAAAACGAGTTGATTTACGCAAATGTTTTCTATTTTCAGTTTCATTTCGGTGAAAATCATAGACATACATTTTGTAGACGCTGCAGTTTGAAATTAAAAAATAATTAGCATTGGCAGACGACCTTTCGGAAGCCTTAAACATGGTGGACAATTCTTTAACAGATGGAGTCAATTGATACCTGGTTTATTGCCATCCTGATCACTGCTGATGAGAACGATTTATTTATTGAAAACGTAAATTACAGGTAATAATCACAGGTAATTAAATTCTTTCTTTTACAGGTAGCGGTATTTAGCTGTGTTATGTGTTGGTAATCGCCCTTATTTAGAATATTTATGGTGCGATTAGGGCTGTAGTTTTCGCCTTTATTTCATTTTAACCGTCGTGTGTGTAACGTGATAGGAAACATTACAGAATTAATAGAATCAAAGGATAAAAACAAAATAAATATAAATGTCAATACTTCGTCGATTCCATTAATTGATGGGTATAAAATTTTATTGAAATGAAATTAAATCTTTAAATTAAGAAAATCTTGGTCATGATTTTAGATGCTGTTAAAAGTCTTAAAAAATTCGAATTTGGAAATTAAGAATCAATATCCATATTTTGTTTTTCAAATATGCATATAGTAATGTTTGTGAAACGTTCTCACAAGATACAAGTAAAGTCAATGATGATTTGCACTGCTGGTTGATCTCAAATCCATATAAATACTTGAGTTTTGTTTGCATCAAGTTTAAGAAAACAAAAGAAGTGCCAATGGGATTTGATTTTTTTTGAATTCTAAAAATTCAGACAAAATCAGCTGGATGAAATAAGAGACAACAACACGAAGTAACCATAAAACCAAAAACACACACGAAACAACACAAACTAAAATCAGCAAGAGAAACCCGCGCTGTAAAAGGAAAAGTAAATCAGTTGAATTATAAACCGCATTGTACTATATAAGATTTTTTAGTGTTTACTATGCTTATCACATCCTAGAATTTTACTAATGGACTAAGAGACCGCGGTGTTAAAAAATGTACATGTTTGTGTAATTAGAATAAATGGACGTCTACCGGGTTTGCCTTGGCCTTTTCAGACAAACGACATTCGATTCACTATTGGTGCACTTTGCTTCTTCCTCTGATTATAAGTGCCTCAAAGAATGTTTAAAATTGTTCACTCAGCACCTTGTTGAAGTTTGATATTGCAGTAAGGAATTGTTGACTCTTTCCAATAGTCCGTTTTAGTTGTTGGTTTTATCTTTTTTAATCCACTAGGATATTATTTGAAAGAAAAGAAAACCTATTATTTTACGTCTTCTAAAAATATTCACGTCATTAATAATATTTTAATAAAGACTTAGTTTCCTATGCTAAAGAGCAGATGGTGTTTTATATAAACGATCTGTGATTGTATCTTATTCTTTATAGTCAACATCAATTTGTAAAGTTAATGTGTGGTTAATTTTACAAAATCTCCACCGCACGTAAAGAGACAAGGTTTTTGTTAAATATTTCTTAATAGGACAAAATAATATCTTATTAATTTATCCAGCAGAAGAAGTGTTGTTTCCAAAAAAACTGTCAAAGTTACAAAAACGGCCAGATTTCGCTAAACAGGAAGTAGGTGTGTGACAGACATGAACTAAAATGACACGGTATGGGACCCCATGCTGATGCTGCATACCAAATATCAAGAGGCTGTGATAGGTAGTTGCGGAGAAAACTGTTACAAAAATTCACCCCCGCCCACTCACCGCCCAACATTGACTATTTTCTAACCCAGATTAATGTTCGCTCCGTTAAATCCAGATAAAATAAATGTACTTGGATAAACACCTTAAACTAAAAAAAAAGAGTAACACAATTTAAGAAAACGTTTTATCTATTATTATTTTTTTTGCAATGAAAATGTCTTCACCATCATAACTGATAAAGGACATTCTATGATTTTTTCATGCTCATAAATGTGTCAAAGAAGCCAATGTATATATTTATATCATGACAAAATTATTTTTGAACGACAGTATATTTACATAAACAAAGTAAATTTAAGATAAATCCTCGAAGTTCGGTAATATTGTACCATTATGTATTCCAACAATGAATATACTAAATGTTCCGTCGCTAGAGTATTTCATAAGAAATTTTTCGTTAACACTTTTCCGTCATTTCTTCTTATCAGAATGCCTACTGACCAGGTTACTGGATATAGACGAATTGAATACTTGAAAGGTTATTTCTTGGAAGTTCAACATGCTTATTTTAAAACATCATAAACTTAGATTATAGTAGCAATTGCTCTACTTAAATGCAAAATATAAGTCTCCGTTCTTTTCAGAGCAATAGTATTCAGTAACAACCATATTCACAGTGATTTTAAATAAAGACATTGTATTCCTCGGTTTGTTGATCGGATTTGTTTCCCTTTAATTTTTCATTTTTACTGTATTTTTTATAATATCTTAAATGATGATGTTTTGGTTAAAAATCTTGCTTTATTTCTATTAATCAGCTTTATATATTTCTTACTAAACGATGTAACTTCATTCTTTGATATGAACTTTTCGCTCTAAAATGAGACTAAATTGATTAAATTAGATGGCCGATATTTCTTGATAAAGACATCAAAATTAAAAGAATGAGTCTGCAGAACATATGGTGAAAGCAATAAATTTTGAAGACAGGTAAAACGTTAGTTATTATCAAGCGTGATGTGACAAAGGTCGTCCACCTGTCAGTAAAATACATTGATGGTCTAAAACGGTGTATTAATATTGGTTGAACTGATAATATCATCAGTAATGTTTCTTCTGATTGCAGGCATCAGTGGGACAACGAAAACTGTTAGTTTGTACAAAATATGACAAAAATAAAATAAACTTTAAGGTGTTTCAAAATTATCTGTCCTAACAGAAATTGCAACAACAGCGTTTCCTCTGAAAATGTGAGTGCCAATGAAGGTTATTATTAAATAAGTAATAATCTATTTTCTCATTTTCTATGCTTTTTCTGGACAGTTTCTCGTATAAAAGAAATAAACAACCTAAAACGATTCGTCTGCTATAAATCAAGTTCTTCCCTATCTTAATAAGTTTTGGCGCCGCTCATTTTATAGGTTTCCATGTTCCAAAACATTTTTTTCTCCGTTGAATGTCCATACCCTAATATTCTACGGTGTTCATTTCTTTCTTCCGGAACTTCAAGCCGATAACCAATTTGTATCTCAAATAATTGTTTTCGATTAGGTGGAAGATGCTTAAATTGTGTCTGATAATCATATTCATTGTATAAACTTAGATAATTGGACTTTGGGCGGACTCGATACTCGAGTACCGCTATCCATCAGGAGATAGCCGGTAGAAATAAACAATTCCTGACATCTAGCGTGAATAGCGATGCAAATAGCCTCTCACAAATCACATCAATTTTGCAAATTCTACAAAAACTGCATTAAACGACGCATTTTGGCTTTTTCTATGTTTTGTGTTAAGAAACTTGAGATGATTTCATTCCATTATTTTACGGTCTATCGCTTTGGTGGAATTATCTCTTGTTATGTTGTTAATGTTTCTTATAAACAGTCCATCGCACATTGTTTTCCGGTTAATCAATACAAACCACTTAGGCCTTATTCTTAAATGACAAGAACTATCTTGCTTTTCTTTAAATTTAATTGCATGAACAACAAAAATCACATTATGTAAAGATTGCTTTCACTTATAGTGCAATTATTTTGTAATTCAGTATTAGAAGAACCATCAAACTGTCTTTCTGAAGTATAACATTTTATCATGCTTTCCCGCCATAAATGAATTGTTCCAATTATCCTTCTGTCTTTTGTTTCTAATAGAGGTTTTAAAAGAATTGTTTGATATTATTCTAGAAAGACAGATGGGTGTTTGAGCACTTAAAGACTTCGACAGAAAGTGCCGGGACATTAATTAAACACTCCTTGAAAACGTGTATGTTATTTCAGAAACAAAAACATATTGGAATGCAGAATGCAGTATATTTAGTGTAGAACACATAATGTATATTAATTCCTTTTTTTCTAAAAAAGGTATTTAGAGATCCCAGCTCTGTCTAGAATACATGTAAAACTGACAAAACACGTTGCTTATTGTGGTTTGGTTGCTCTTTCTGTGATCCAAAGTTATGTCCGTATTATTTCAATTGGTCTAAAATAGTAGCACAGTTTCAAACATGATATCGGTTGCGAATGAAAAACAAACCAACGGTTCAGAAATCCCCAAAAAGACGTAACAAACACTTTGCTCATCATCAACTTTCATTGCTACCAAAAACTTTGTTTTAGAAAAGGTCCTTGCCATATAAACGCATGTCATGTATGTATGCAAATTAGCAGCAATGTAGCAAGGTATGTATTCCTTGTTTTGTCTCGTTTTATGGACATTTGAAATAGATTATCCAAGTTCGGTAATTTTGTTATAACCTTTATTTATATAATATAAGGCTATGGCTGACAGATTTTGAACTGGTCTAACCAAATAGTGTCACTGTCATAAACAGTTGGTCTTCGGTAGAACACGCTTCAACTATTTATATCATATAAACTGTAATATGCCATTCCTAGACCAGAAAGACTCTGTAAATGTTGCAACATCCTTGAAGATGAATTTCACTTTTTTCTTAATTGTACATATAACAATAATCTACGAAATCTGTCTTTCGATAACATAAAAAAATAATTTTAACAACCAATTCTCTAATTTAAGCCCTATTGATAAAATTAAATTTCTATTAGTCCCGACAAATGAGTTATTGGCTGATCTGTGTGACTTTATTCAACAGTCATTAGAATTGAGAAACAGGTTCATGTCAGCTAATGCTTAATTCTACTTGATTTTTTTCTTATGTGATGTAAATGTGTTTTTGAAACTGTTTATATGTTGTATGTTTGTTACTCTATGTATTGCTTGACCCTTATGGGTGTAATTTTGCAATAAAGAATTAACATAATATATGCTGCAAATGTCAATCCACTGCGGTAAGCTTAATTGCCAGACTTTTCCTATCCCTCTTTATCCGATGGCAGTCAAAACTTGACTTGTGTCCCTATTTGCTTTACTCCGTTATCATTTCATGTACATCTCTTCATCTCTTTGATATTGCCGAGTTTGCGTTGCTGGGGAGTAAAGCAACTAATAACTAACTCGAATATCGGAAAACAAATGACAAAACTAAAAAAAAATTAAGTGAAGTGCCACGTTGTTTCTCTTTTAACATCAATTTATATTGACATAAATATACAAGAAGGACTTATTACTCATATTTCATAGCCTTTTGACTAGTAGATTTGTTTTGCATTTACCAGGACGGCAATCTACCTGTGTCGAGAGCTTGGTGCGGAAGTCGTAGTGACTACTTTTACCTCGAGTGTACAAGTCAAAAGACATTCTTTTAAGTGTAATACATAAAATATCATATTCTCAATAAAGCAAAATATTTGAACATATTTGTAACCCCATTAATAAATTATAATCAAAGCGTTGTTGCTTGCTGCGCTATTATAAGAAAACCGTTAGAAAAAATCACCCATAAAAAGTAACTCTTTTCACATTTGCTCCAGCTTTGCAGCATTCCTCATGCCTAATTTCATTTTAATGTGTTCTATTATTAAAACATTTTCAGAATTAACCTAAGAGTGTCGTGATGGAGTAAAAATTCATACTTAAATGAAAAAAGAATAATCTGCTTTCAAATTCTGTATATTTATCACATGCAATTTTGCCATTAACAAATCATCTGAAATTAATAAAAGTCTGTTTGTCTTTGTGAAAATTCCAAATGAATGCAATGGAGCCAACATTTGACATCTGGTTGTCTAAATCTTAATAGCAGATTATTTTGCCTTGCAGGTTTGATGACTTGTTATCCTTAATTAATCCATTTTCTAAATGTGGTCATTATTTAAAATAAATCAAGTTATAAAAACAGATTCCATTTATTATCAATATTTTGTTTTTATTCTGTGTTTTTATGATAAAACAACAAATACAATATGAATACTGGTATTAAAAAAAGAAACTATTTTTTTATTTCAAGTATAGCAAATAAGAAAACATACGACCGAATTTAGAAAGGTACAAATGTAGCAACAAGAGTAATCGAAATGTTTGATTTGAATAATGACTGCCATGTATGGTGACTTAGTAAGGGCTTTTCTTTGAGAAAACCATGCAAAATCAAACTTTTCCAGAACAAATAATTGCATATCTATGTAATCTCACATTTTTGTGCATTTTCTGCAAAGGAGTGTGAGTGAGTGAGTGAGTTGGTGTTTTACGCCCGTGCAACGCTATATAGGTTATTTACAGCAAAGGAAAGACGTATAGACTTATTTTCATTGAAACAAACTATTACTTCATTTATCTTAATACCATTTTGTTTGGAATATAACACTTGCAAGTATTTACAAAATTTACAAAATTGTCGAAAATTTGCTATTTCGTATTAAAACAGACACGGACTTACAGTTATGTCAAAATCAAAAACAGATACTTTTTGTTTGCTTACTCTAGCAACTTTGATTTTCAAATGCTATTTTAGAAGCAACGAGGAACCAAAGACAGAAGATAAGGTTATTAATGCATGATGCAAAAACACGCTGTATATACATATTTCAAGAGTAGATGGAGGACTATCATCAGCAGCATTTGAATAAAAAGAAATAGAAGGCCAAAACCAAAATGGTCGGAAGAGATCTACCCTAACTACCCAAAAAGTTCGCAAAAGGAAACCATCTAAGATATCGACCATTTACATAAAACAAGAGGCTCCCAGGAGCCTGAATCGCTCACATGGTCTTGATGTCAACCCTATGAAGAACTTTGTAGAGCTGAATAAACTGAACATTTAAGCAAGCAACAGCTTTTCTCTTTCAGCAATAGTTTTCATGCTGTAGGCCAAAAACGTGCAAAATGTTATTTTGAGGGCCGTCTGAACACTTTGACTCTATAGAGACTTTTGTTAAGAGCTTAATGAACTGAACATTTAATCAAGCAACCACTTTTCTTTATCTGCTATAGTTTTCATTATATAAGTCATAAACATGAAAACATGTTTATAAAGGGGCTGTAATCCCTATAAGGGGTCATCTGACAACTTCGCCCTATGGAAACTTTTGTAGAGCTAAATGAGCTGAACATTTCAGCAAGCAACAGCTTATCCCTATCAGCAATAGTTTTCATTCTATAGGCCAAAAACACTATTTTTCGCCTTTAAGGGACTGTAACCCCTATAAGGGGTCATCTGACAACTTCGACCCTATAGAAACTTTTGTACAGCTAAATGAGCTAAACATTTAAATAGGCAACAGCTTTTCTCTACATGCAATAGTTTTCATTTTATAGGCCAAAAACACTATATTTTTCGCCTTTAAGGAGCTGTAACCCCTATAAGGGGTCATCTGACAACTTATGGAGTCTTTTGTAGAGCTAAATGAGCTGAACATTTAAGCAAGCAACAGCATTTCTCTATCTGCAATAGTTTTCATTCTATAGGCCAAAAACACTATTTTTCGCCTTTAAGGGGCTGTAACCCCTATGAGAGATCATCTGAAAACTTCGACCCTATGGATACTTTAGTAGAGCTAAATGAGCTGAACATTTAACCAAGCAACAGCTTTTCTCTATCTGCAATACTTTTCATTCTATAGGGCAAAAACATGAAAAAGGCTATTCTTGACCTTTAAAGGGCAATAACCCCTATAAGGGTTCCTCTGACAACTTCGACCCAATAGAGACTTTTGTAGAGCTTTTGATTCTTAATAGCCGAAGACCCTTGGATTTTTTCTACTGTTATGGTTGCTGAGTTATAAGCCATTTTAAGAGGTTTTACCCTATGTTCTATTTTTAGTAACAGCAGCCATGTTTTTATCGAATCATTTTAAAATGAGGATCGTTTGTTGCCAATATGTCATATACCATTCCTGCAAAGTTTCAGTTAAATTGGTTTAATGGTTTCAGATTAGAAGATTTTTGAAATTGTTAACGGACGACGACGGACGCATAGTGATGGCATAAGCTTTTGGCCAAGTGAGCTAAAAACGTGTTGATTTATAAATGCTTTTTTGGAGCATAGACAATCAGAAAATTTCAAACCAATATAATTCGTGTCAGGCAAGTCGACCGCTAGTCTACCGGCAGAGGTTGTCAACTCAGTTGTTTTAAATGCAAAGCACCGAGATGGATGTCTTTAGAACTGTTGATTCGATAACAAACAAATTTGAATGCTACATCGTTACATCAATGTACGGAAAAGAGGGTTTCCTGTATCACCTTAGTTTACTGGTATTATTGACACCTAAACTTCATGCATTCCGGTTCTTTGAAAAGAATATTTTATGTGCTTACGATTATATGATGACACACGATGTTCAATTAGATATCATAAAATTATTCTGTGCATTAATTTGGACTTGTAATAAGATCTATATCTCAATTGTTACAATATGTTTAATTAAAATACCTCTTTGCTAAAATTGAATTACAGATGAGCAAGAGCGTATGACATTTTTCTGATAACTGTAATACGATTACTACCCTGCAATGAAGTGATCGTTTCCTTGCGAAAAGATAAATCATGAGCTATTCACAGCCGGAAAGTCATCTCCATACCGTCGATATCTTTGAAGATCAGTTATTGAAAATATACCGGTAATGGCGTCTTCAAATGCTTCCATTAAACGTCTTTAAGTCTTTTAAATGGCTTCTTAACCAGGTATTAATCGATTTAACTTTCGTTTACGGAGATTACCGGTGTTCCCAACATCCTTCTCGGTTCGATAAAACGGAAACACTCTTGTGACATGAAGATAAGAAAAGTGCCAATCGACAAGCTTAGGAAAGTTAAGCCGATCGTAAGGGGTAAAGTCTTCTATTAATTATGATTGGTTTATGTATATCCTTTGGATGTCTGAGGACATCTTTGCGATTTCCGGTATTAAAACATTGTCTTTTATGTATGAAACAGTTTAACCGATTGAAAACTCTAATGGATTCCCTATAATTGTATATCGGCATTACCGATGTATAAGACGCGGGACATAATCTTTTACGGTTCCTATTCATATAAAAACAATGAATTTATATTATATGGTTACGCTGTAATTTGATTGAATTTAATTAAAGCAATTCCAGGAGATATTAAAATGCTATTAGCTTTCAATCGAATTGTCATCTTTCCGTTTTATTTAAATGGGAACATCTTAAGATTCTAGAAAGGCAAATTAAGCTTATAGCTTAGCACCCGGATATCATTGACTTATTCTTTCCGTTTAATTTGCTGATCTTCCTATGGACCTTTTGTGTTAGATGATAAATTCTCGATATGAGCTTTTTAGTTGTATGAATATCTTTTTCAGTTCACGAAGTTTGTATGAGTAATGATCTTTAATGTGTTTAAACTTTCAATTATACATTGCTGGTCTTTGTTTTAATATGCAAGTGGAATTATTTTCAAGTGCGGGGTTATCAACAGGTTGAATACAATTATGGCAATACATCTGGCAAATACTACCCCACGTTGCCCGACAACTACAAGCTTAAAAGATATGTTAAAAATGAAACGATACAAACAAGGAAACAGACAAAGTTTTTCGACTAACAGTTGAACTTTCCTTAGTTGTCACCTTTCTTATAGCACCCGTTTCACATACTTGTAATACTTCCATCCCATCCCATTAAGGTTAATGCTTGATGGCGATGACAACTGAAGCTCCGTCCGGGTACATGTACCGACAGTTAGAAATGCGACAAGAGTGTTGTCCTAAAATCTACTTTTGAGTACCCATTTCTTTGTCAATAGAGCGACTGAATATACTTATATCAATGCAAACCATTTTTCTGCACAGTAATGCAAATACAGAATGTTTTGTCTTAATTGGCTTTGAATGTTAAGAGTCACCACAATTTTACATTTGAGGCGGCCAAAATAAAAAAAAAAAAATCGCACAAACGTGCGTACAAATAGAGAGGAAAACAGCTCATAGCTAGGATTGTTGCTGTAAGGTTGATACTATAGTATACTGATATCCATATCCTGATATCTGATATCTGTGAAATGCCATTTGGTTATCTAAGCTTAACTAAGAGGGACACTAAAATCTCGTGCCCCCTATTATATTCCAATAAGGGACCAATAAGATACTGAACTGGTGATTCAAATTTCACAAACAATAATGTATTATTTTCTTTCATTTTAATGCTGTTCCATATTATGCATAATTGGTTAAGCATTAACATCGACATACATTTGTACTTATAACAACAAATTCAAAATTAAGCAGACTAGCCCTTATAATTCTTTATACGTGTATTTAAGATTGAACACGTGCACCAACTATTAAGATTAACACATTTCAGCATTTCACTCAAAAAAAATGTTGTTGATTGCATTTTTTATTTGATAAAAATGTCAGCAAGTTTAAAATTCAACCATGAAGTTGTCAATTTTCAAATTCAATAAGATTTGAGCTACTTCTTGATTCACAAATTCAAATTAATAAATCTTCTTTTTGTTATTCTAAATATCATTATGACTGGGAATTGGAAATTCGGTTTTAATATAGTTTAATCCTGTTTAACATGAAGAGGTTCAAAGAGGGAAATAAATCATGATATGCTGCAGTGAACCATGATCGTGTTTTACATGCATAAATAATATTCTTCTGTAAGTCAATGATAATTTCTTACTGAGAAAGGCGTCTTTGGGTTATTTCCCGTTTATCAGTTTAAAGTGACCAACTATAATAGACTGTGTGGTTTATGATAGGCATGCAATATAGATTTATTAATTATTATCGCATTTTCGAAAATTCTATTTTTTCTTGTTTAAGCGAAAATAAAAAAAAAGTTATCAAATTAGGAAAATAAAGTAAAATACAAAAGTTTATCTAATTAGTGAAAAAAACTCGAACGTAAAAAGTTAAAGTTTAAAATAACAAGAAAACACATTTTGGCTATTATCCCTTCAATTTACTAAATCTATTTTTTGCTTGTTTTGTTTCTTGTTTTGTTTTTGTTTGTTTTGTTAATGTGCCAATTAATAGTAAATTAACACCTGTAATGAAAAACAATATTACAATTTGGAATCTGGAAGGATTTAAAAGTGTAGAAACATAAAAAAGACAGTCAGAAAAAGGGCACCGTTGGCAAAAGTCTTAGTTGAATAAAGAATGACGGATAAACTGGTTACTCTTCCGTATCGCCGGAGTTAACGCTAATTTCTATTTGAGTGCATGTTGCTTATTGCGGTTTAGTTGTAACGTTTGTTTTATGTTTGATGTGTGTTTTTGTTGATTTTTTGTAGTGATTTTATGTTTCCCAGTTTAGCTTTTCCCATTACGGATTTACGACATTCGATGGTTACATTGGTACACCTTTCTGGTCCCAAGAAGGTAATATTCGTGTCCAAAAATGGGACTTTATCGATGCATGAAATTTTAGATATGCACCCTTTATACGTGTTAGTTTCGAAGTTATTTTGTTCTCAAAATCTGAAAACTTTTATATTGTATAATTTATCTTTTTCTAAGCTACTACTTTTATAGAAATCATTGTCATATGCTTATCTTCATCAGTCATAAACTAAATGTTTAAAATTTTAGAATTGTACCGGTGTTTTTTTAATTTTATTGTTCTCAAAAAAAATGTTTACGAACGGACATATTGCAATCTTTAAACTATAGACGCGGGCTCTAAAATTGAATTTTCAGATGATATTCAAAGGTTAATGGAATTGAAATAATTGTCTCTGTGTCGATACGAACAAGGTATAAAAAATAGAATGTTTCTTGCATTGTCGAATCCAAGTACATGCGTTGCTTGTATTTTCTTAAACGTTTTGGTTAAATGGTTCAGTCGAAAGTCGGATGTCAGAATATACCCTATTTATTCGGCAAATATTTTGTAAAACAAACAGAAAATCTTGAAAACGGCAAACATGATTCTTGTTTGCTATCAAAACGGTTTATAGAGCATTTCAAAATGTCATACTCTTATTCATAAACAAGATTATATAAATTTCTTAAGATTCACATCTGAACAAAAATTGTATGCAATTATTCAATAAAAACGTTATTCTCGATTACCCACTGTATGTTTAACTTTACCGTTCAAACACAATTGTTATTACTCATGAAATAGATTTTTCATTAATTCTTAAACTCCGAATTCTAATGAGGCATAATAAAAGCCCATTGAATAATGAATTTAAATTCACTTTCCGAACATGGTATTAACCATCAACAATTTAGTGGGGCGCGATCCATGAAAATGCCTTAGTATACAGATGAAAAGCTTTCAATATGCCACCATGGAGAGCAGTATTGAGATGTATATAAATATGCAATATTTCCACCAGCTGACCTAGAGTTCGGCAAAAAACCCAAATCAATATTTCAACTGTCCTTTTCTGGTGAGGTGGTGAAGCATTAAAATTGAAAGGTGAAAAAGTGCGAGTACATTACAGATGTTGAGACTAACATCTGCGACCTGTGTTAACTATTGTAGTGTTTCGTAAGACATTACAGTATATACATGGAATTCATGTAGTGATTAAGTCGTGACAACCGAGCTAATGTTGCGGACACAATAGTTCTTAACTGTTGACTTGAAGGTCAGCCATCGTGATGATAGGGCTTTAAAGGTAGAAATTGAATTCCATTAAGGTTGAAAAATAAGAATAATGAGAGTTATTAGACGAATATCTTGCTGTTATTTTGATTTGCTGTATTTTAATTTTTTAATCTCGTTTAAGCCACTAATTGTTTCTCGTGTCAGCCTAATTTAAACGATTTGCATACTTAAACAGCGTGAGTAAAAGTGACATCCGACTTCAACTGTTACATTATAACTAAAGTTTAAGTTTTAATATTTGATTTCAAATTTTCGTATAGGTGAGTATTCGCTAAAACCAATAATGTATTTGAGTGAGTTAATTAAACACTCTAGCAATACGTTTTAGGTTATAAAAAGCTATGAATATTAAGACGACTATAAGATGAACTTGGAGGATGATGCAAAATATAGCTGGGTAGCGAAAAAAAAAGGAACAATAACTTTTGAAGACGATTAGAAAAGGGGAGAGGTGGATAGGGTCAGAAAATTTAGCTTATGTAGTGTACCACTTCACCATCAATAAAGGGATCGTTTCACGCGCAAGAAGAGTTGCACTCTCCACACACATTGGCAAACTTTAGTCTACGGTCAGAGTTTACATATTACAGAACGGGCAAATTCCTATGGACGAGAACCACCATATTAAGCCACATAGGACTACACACTTGGTCGCTCTGTGTGCTGAGCACTAACCCAATGGCAGAATCCCGAGGCTCTTAGTCTTCCGACATGCTAGGCTCTGATGCGGGCCTATTTGCCGAAAAACCACCCCAAAAAGATAAATCTAGGAAAAGCACTTATTTGTTATAATACAATGTTGCTAGATTTTCGCTTACTTGGCACCATGATAGTTTTTGCACTGAATTCAAATATTTCCTATTAATAAATCAGGAGATTAGATGTCTTCCTTGCATTGAACGTTTCATTCTAAAACACGATGCTCGCTTAGGGCTTTTTCAACTCTATGTCTAAAGAATGGTATGAACTTTAGCCTTCGCTTCATGCCCCTCTCTAGATCCCGAGTTTATTTAAGCTTGTTTGTAAATTTCCAATAAGAGCCAACGGGAAATGTATCCTAGGAAATTGTTTTGGAACCCATTTCATTTAGTTAGTTAGTTAGTTATAGCTTTACTCCCAAGCAGCACGATTTCGGCTATATCCGGGAGATGAACATGAAAGTGGTGATACAATGAACATGAAATGATGATGAAGTGGAGGAAATGGGGACACAAGGCCAATCGCGTAGGAGAGTTTTGACTGCCACTGGAACAAGCATTCTGAGAGTATTGCAAAACAATACATAGTCCCCTACCGGCCTCATATTTCAGTCACTGGTAACAATTTGTCAAACAAATGAATACCTAAACTTGATCAGTTTATTATCTAAAAGGTACAATAAAAAAGTGTAGAAAACAAAATTGCAATGGATTTTCTAACTTACTGAAATTTTAGTGAATTTTCAAAGTTCAAAGGGCCATAACTCCCATAAGAATTTGTGGACCGGCACGAATCTCAAACTTGATCTGTAACTCATCAAGGTAAACTTACATACCAAAAATCAGTTCATTATCTATAAGCGTTTAGAAAAAAAGTGCGGAAAACTGAAATTTTAGTGAATTATCAAAGTTCAAAGGGCCATAACTCCCATTAAAATTTGTGGACCGGCACGAAACTCAAACTTGATCTGTAACTCATCAAGGTTAACTCACATACCAAAAATCAGTTCATTATCTATAAGCGTTTAGAAAAAAAGTGCGGAAAACTGAAATTTTAGTGAATTTTCAAAGTTCAAAGGGCCATAATTCCCATAAGAATTTGTGGACCGGCCCGAAACTCAAACTTGATCTGTAACTCATCAAGGTAAACTCACATACCAAAAATCAGTTCATTATCTATAAGCGTTTAGAAAAAAAGTGCGGAAAACTGAGGCGTGACAGACGGACAGACGGACAGACAGACGGACAAAGTTCAAAGGGCCATAACTCCCATAAAAATTTGTGGACCAGCACCAAACTCAAACTTGATCTGTAACTCATCAAGGTAAACTCACATACCAAAAATCAGTTCATTATCTATAAGCGTTTAGAAAAAAAGTGCGGAAAACTGAAATTTTAGTGAATTTTCAAAGTTCAAAGGGCCATAACTCCCATAAAAATTTGTGGACCGGCACGAAACTCAAACTTGATCTGTAACTCATCAAGGTAAACTTACATACCAAAAATCAGTTCATTATCTATAAGCGTTTAGAAAAAAAGTGCGGAAAACTGAAATTTTAGTGAATTTTCAAAGTTCAAAGGGCCATAATTCCCATAAAAATTTGTGGACCGGCCCGAAACTCAAACTTGATCTGTAACTCATCAAGGTAAACTCACATACCAAAAATCAGTTCATTATCTATAAGCGTTTAGAAAAAAAGTGCGGAAAACTGAGGCGTGACAGACGGACAGATGGACAGACGGACAGACAGACGGACAGACAGACGGACGGACAGAGCGCAAACCTATAGTCCCCTTCGGCTTTCGCCGGTAGGGGACTAAAAAGGAGAAATGGGTAGGGACGGGAAATTTCGCCTCCTGCATGGGGATCCTACGGGTCCTACTCTTACCTAGACCTGCAGCAGGGTTCTTTAACGTGCGAGGAACGTGACATTGTTCCCAACACGGTGCACCACTATGGTTTGCGGTCAGGTTTTCCGCATTATCGCCTGACGACCCCGCATCTCTCGATGTCAGGGCTGCCCCATCCCAGTCGCTTTGTGGGCAAAGCGGCCTGACCCGATGTCAGGTTTCTGGGCGCTCTTTAGTGGACTTTTACCGACAAGCTTAGCGCTGCTGCGGGCCTATTCGCCACCCGGAACCCGCACGGGTGACCATTTCATCTTGCATGTCGGGGTAGTTAGGCCATTGTACAAAAATACTTACCACTAAGCATAGTAATGCACCGTATGAAGGATAATGTTATTTATACGTTGCGGGTTTCGGTGAGTCAAGGTCCCAGTATATATTTAATTACCTGACCTTACCCATATCTCTTTTGTCCAGTGACAGTGGCTCTCTTGTCCGATTCCGCCGTCATTTTTTGCTCTTTTTATTAGGCTTTTCGTGATCATTTCGAGAGATATTGGATGGGAGTATAGCAAAATATGACCTGTTTAAAAAAAATATTACTTTAAATGCCAGAGAAGTATCGAGTGAGTGTTGGCGTTTTAGACAATTACAACACTATATAGGTTATATAATTGGCCGATGAACATGGAAAGGGTGATTAAATGAAAATAAAATGATGATGAGAAATTTTGGGACGGGGTCGGGAACAAGGAAACAGTAAATTTTATATACCACTGAATAAGGGGTTATGTGGAAAGAGTTGAATATTAAGCCTGCGTGGTGCACTACATTGCAGTCAACAAAGGGATCTTTTACGTGCATGAAGTGTGGCACGTTTTCTCAATATGGTCAGCGGTCAGGCTTTATGAGCTGGTGTTTTCATTTCGCCTTTGCAACGCTATATAGGTTATTCAAAGGCGCTAAACACGAAAAGGAAGATAAAATGAACATGAAATGATGATTAGAAATGAAATATGGGGGTTAATGGGAAACAAAGGAACAGTGAATCTTGAAGACCATAGGTCAAGGAGAAAGATAGGTAGGGGTGGAAAATTTAGCCTGTGTGGTGCACTACTTGGTCGCCAATCTTTAACGTGCAGGCATGATTTCATAATCCAAAGACCCTTAGATGACTTTCAGCCAATCTAGGCTCTGCATGGGATGACTAATGTTGAGAACACGGCTATAGTTATGGCTTTGTTTTGTAAATTAAAACTTATTATGGTTATTATGAAAACAAAGCAACAATTATTCTTCAATATTAATACTGCAATGAAGACAATTCAAAAGCTGTACGAAATTTCGAAACCCCACAATTGCCTTGCACACAAAGCATTTTGAATATTTCTTGAGGATGGACAATAAATCCAAGGAAAAGCAAAGCTCTTTATAGCAATTTCTTTCGTCAGAATTACAAATACCAAAACGCGGGTGTAAACGGTTAATTTGGATATGCTATATATCGATATTTCAAGGAGTAACCTCTCATCAGTAGCATTTAAACCAAAACAGTGGAAGGTCAAAATCCCAAACAGTTGAAAACGAAAAGTACTCGAAAACCAAAACGTTCGAACAAGGAAGCCAAATCCAGCACCAAGGATATCGACCATGTGCATTACAAGGAAAGAAACCTGGTGTTTTCATCAATTTTGAATTTAACTATCGGAAATTTCAGCGACAATATATTAGAAATTTTATGGTAATTCGTGTCAGACAAGTCTGACTACCAGGCTTGTGATTACCCTCGGGGACCTCTGGTCCACCAGCAGCGGTTATCAGACCTGATGATTGAATAAGAAATAAACATTTGATCAGCAGTATCCTCGACTGAACAAAAATGAAAATTTGTTTAAACATTCATGAAATTTAAACATTAAATTGACTTTTTGTCATTACAACTATGAGAGGCAAAGTCTGTGGGACGTGGAGCAAACAAAATCCACTAAGGCCCGATAAGTACAGTATATTTTTTTAAGTTGGTGCCCTAGCACCAAGCAGCGCATATTCGGCTATATAAAGAAGATGAAGATGACACCGCGTCTAACGGTACAATCGGGATGTCAGCTATTCTTCGAGCGGGGTGTCTGTTTCGGAGCGGACATTTTGACAACCTGGCGAGTAAATGTCATGATATTTCAAAAAAGAGAAAGATTTGAACCAAAACTTTTATTCAACGGAAGGTACCCTTTATAGCATTATTTAATGTCATAAAGAGATTGTGTGCATATGTCCAGTGTTTAGCGAACACTCGCTCACAATTTCCATACTTGGTGCAAAAACCAACATGCCCACTCTTTTCAGATCAATTTTATGTAAATATTTTTACCTATTAAAAAATGATTATTATTACCTATTACTTCTTTGGTTGGACGTGAATCACAAACTTTCAATTTTAGTAGGGGGTTTTTGTTTCGTGATCCGTATTGTATGTGGACCCGGCATGGAGTATTATGTGTTTGTTAACGTTGTCTTTTATATTATTGGTAAATCACAACATACTGTATTTTTGGTTTATTTCGTTTTAAGCATTTTCCACTTAATATAGAATTGACTTAACGAAATAGACGACAAACATCAACTAATCCCTCGTTGCACTTTTCAATTGCAATTATTGTTACTAGGTTAGTTAGACCTTGTACAAATATATGCGTATAGTGAAAGTCATGACGTAAAATAACGTTATACAAGTTTTTTGGTTTGGCAAGCGAAAGAAATTTTACCACACAAGTTGTAAATATCGGGTTAAACGAATGAACTCCCCATATTCATTCATACAAACAAATTAGAGAAATCGTTTGTGTATTCACAATAGAAAAATTATTTTGAACCCAATAAAATCTATTATAGGCGTTTGATGTTGTTTAGAAATTTAATGTGTACATCACTTAAAACCTCGTTTTAGAAATACTGATTTTGGAGACCAATATGCATGATTGACTTCAAACGCATTTGCCTCTTTCTGATAGATATTTATAAGTTTGCACTGGATTATATATGATGGAGATTAGTTTTTCATTGTTTTATACTGTATATTACTTTATAATGCACATTTTATATGTGATTAAACGAAAATCAGTATATTGAAGAAAATCTCGTCTAAAAGAACAGTTTAAATGTGCCTGTCCTAAGCAATGAATCTTTGACAAAGCTTTTGTTTGCACTTGTCTTTTTGATGTTTTCTGTTCCTTGTCAGAGAAGGGGGTCTATCTTTCACTATTTCAGGACTGGATTTGAATTATATGCATTTTATTTAGACCTTGGGCCGATTGCAGAACGGCGACCAGCGCCTATTGGGCCCGTTGAAGGCTGCTAGCGGCTTTCTATAGTGTTTTTTCTAGATTGCCGATTGTTATGTGAGCTGTGTCGCGTATACTTATTCCATATCTCATTACTTTCTATTGATATATATATCATATACACGTGCTTTCCTCTTTAAACAGATTGAGCTTAAGAACCACTCTTTCTACACGTTAAAAGCTTCAAACACTGCGATTGTGTGAGGCATGCATAAAATGTTGCAAGATCAATCCTAAGCACAGAAGAAAATCAAGTACTAGTATTGATGTGTGATATTTATAAGTTTTGTGTTTTTTTTGCGTTTTTATTCTACATGTTACTTTGTTATGTTTATCGGGAATATACAGAGTGACTGCTTCGACTAGTTTTTGTGGTTGTAACCTTCTTGTACGCAGGCAACACGTAACCCTATAAACTACTAGCAGTTTTTATGTCGTTTGACCATAGGCTCATTAACTTTGACTTAACAATAACTACAAAAGATTGAATGATTGAAAAACGATTATCGAAAAAAGATATTTTACAAAACATTTAAAAGGTTTTACATCAACAAAATGCTTACTGGATCGTTCTTGCAAACGTAAACGTTCCAAACTGCGATAATTGATAAATTAAGCATTTAGTTAAACTTAATTTTACAAAACCAATTTAACCTGGTAAATGAAAACAAAAGCCCCCAGAAACTTAACTTTAAACCGTGTAAAATATCGCCAATTATTTCCGATTCCCCGCGACGTCATAATTAAGTCATCAACGTAACACAGTGCTAGAAGAATTTCTATAGAAAATCTAATAATCTTCTCCTGACGCGATTTTGTAGAACTGACGAACCAAAACATAGAATATTCAACATTAATTTGACAATAAACCCCTTTATTATGCTTTTTAGTCAGTACTACATTTTTATTGCTGCCTTTAAGTTCATTAATTCAAGTCCATGGTTCCGCTGATCAGCCCGGGTCTGTATACAAATACTGCTATTTCCCCTCAATTACGGACATAATTGAGCGATGAGTGCAAAATTCTAACTCGTTTTGAATACAAATTTATTTTATAGACATAAACCATTAGAAGATATTAATGGCATCCTCCAAAACTGATCGCACAGAAAATGTTATAAAAGTTGAAAGGCATAAAGACAACAGAGGCATACAAGCAAAACGAAAATATGCGGCTTCATTACGAAGTCGTTAGCAAATCTCGTAATTCATTTATGTATGGTAGAATTGTGTATAAATGTATTCAATAAAATCTTTTTTATTCTATTTTATTCAATTATTGCAAATAACAAGCTAATGTAAAGCTCTACATAATAGCATTTGCCTTCCCTTAAAAGTAGTTAATTCTCCCATTATGTTATATTGTAAGCGCCAAAGAAAAACAACATGGAAAAAACTATTTCGAACTTTTAAACCCTATTTAATTATTTACGTTGTAATTGGGATGTTTAGCTTTAATGATTTTAATTTGTTGTTTTATAATAATCTGATGCTGAAAATAGATTCCAAAATGTACCGTGAAATTAAATTTGTTCTGTTGTGAAATTGAATTGTAAATGTTTTAGCTTTTGTAAAAAAATGTTGCGCAGTTTTTTTAGTACGAACATACTTTTATTAATTCGCTTATCTTTGCAATTATCTACCACTATTTAACATTTGCTACCTTTGCTTTTTATTGCACATTTACATGACAGAAATGAGCAATAGAGTTTATTTCTCTGATTTTAATGTTATCAAATATAAATTAATTTGTATTATAAATATATATCAAGTAACCAGATCAAATGTTAAATGTTTTTTAGAGGCACCAATGGGGGCATTAGCACGAAAAACACAAAGCATAAAACACAAAAACAACTGAACAGAAATCAACAACGCGAACTCAAGTCGTAACGAGGGTGAACTCGGGTGCCCGGCCCTGAATAATTAGCAGTTTCTGCTTGCTATAGCATGTTCAATGTATACCTGTTGCGCTGCCGATTGTCAATTCGGTGTGTCAAATCTGGTAATGGAAAACTTAACGAAAAACCGACGTCTGAACTCATCTGAGAGAAATCACATATTTGTCTATGAGCGCATGATGTCTTCCGAATTAATTGTTGAGTCAACATGGCAACCGAGCAAATTAACCAAATCAAGAATCGTTCAGTGAAAGAACATCATCAGAGGTTAAAAGAGAGCGAGCAATTCTACGATCTTTTTTTCTGGAAGTTATTTTAAGGAAAGAGGAAACAAATCGGTAAGCAAAGGTGCATAATATGTAGCCATTGGAATCCCAATTGGTTGTTGAAAAACACTTCAACCAAACCAACTATAAGAAAGTTGAGCATGTCGATTAATGGTCTTCTGTAAATTTCTTTTTCTTAAGACTCATTGATGACAACGTAAATCTTTTGTATAAACGACTACCAGATAATTGTACCTGCCTTTTCCATTCTTTTACAAAATAAAACGAACATACAGAGTAAAGTTGCTTATACCTTCAGTTCATTGGTACTCAAATGTCCGTTTTAAATGTTTTTCTTAAATTGTCTATAAGTATAGATTTAAAGCCATAAAAGATAAAAATAATGATAAAATAAGCTTTACAAAAACCACCATAGGTTAAAATCATACATGATAAGACTTCATTGGAGTTGGACAATCTTTAAACATATCCATGATACTTTGTTGCAAATTTGCAATAATATTCGCCTTTTATGTTCAGTTCAATTACTACATTCACGTATAGCTGATATTTCAAATTTTACTTTAAAAAAACTTGATTAACGGAATTTATTTTAGATATTAAAGTTGGTTATTGCAAGAAAAAAATACAGACGCTCATGACTTTGCTATAACAAATTTTGTTGTAATTTTTTATTTTGAAATGCATCTTAAGTACAAAATCTAATATTGGATGACATTTCACAGAAAGTTCAATATTCTATTATTAAGATATAGGATTATACTTTTGTACAGTCTGAATTTCCCCAATCAAGCGATAAATGTTTCACATGTAAGGCTAAAAATTCGTTTTCATCACAAATTTCTGTACTTGTTGAACCCTTATACAAGTCTTTTAGTTATTAAAAATAACCCTTTTTACCATAATGAGTTTTATGTATTTCTCATATGATCATACAAGTGCAATCATGGGAGTAAATAGACAATTTTCTATAAAAATCAATTTTTCATGACGTTTCACGATTTGGTACAAAACGTCATCAGAAAAGTATTTCGCAAGATGTTTTGAACATCTTGTTGACAATTTGCCTGATCGCACAATCTTAAGTGAAAAGAATAACATATATAAATCCATTTGTATCTTATTAATCTAACGCATCGAAGGAGATAAAGTCTGGTCGTGTCCTTTTTGCATCTGTTGTTGCAAAGAAAACGCATTGATTTTGGGTCCTTTAACTTTTTATATGAATGTTCATTGATAAAAGGGTGTAAGCGACCACAAAACAAATATATAAGAAGTCACTAGGTGCAAATTTACTTACATGTCTGAAGACAGGACGTAAGTACTGAGAAATAGGAACCCTGAAAGCACTGACCCAACAAAAAGGCTTAATCAAAAGAGTGAGTGAGTGAGTTGGTGTTTTAATTTACGCCCGTGCAACGCTATATAGGTTATTTACAGGCGATGAACATGAAAAGGATGATAAAATGAACATGAAATGATGATGATAAATAAAATATGGGATGGGGTGGGAAACAAAGGACCGGTAAATTTTGAAGAACCACAGGGAAAAGGGGAGAGGTGGGTAGGGGCGGGAAATTTAGCCTATGTGGTGCACTACTTGGCGGTCCACAAAGGGGTCTTTTACGTGCATGAAGCGTGGCACTCTTCACACACGTTGGCCCACTATGGTCGGCGGTCAGGGTTTCCGTATTATAGACCTGACAACCCCCGCGGACGAGGGCTACCCTATTCAGCAACCTAGGGTACACACTTGGCCGCTCTGTGGGCTGAGCACTGACCCGACGTCAGAATCCCAAGACCCTTAGTCGCCTCTTACGACAAGCTAGGCTCTGCTGCGGGCCTATTCGCCACCCGGGCCCCGCACGGGACCTTAATCAAAAGACATACACGAAACATGACAATATTTGTTTTGTAATTATAGAAAAAAAAGAAAAACAGGGGAAAATATGAACAAAATCAGAAATTCAAGACGTAAAAAACAAGAAAGTGGGCCATTTATATAGCCAGCAAACATTATCGAAGGACATTATTCACTTCTTTTGTTGAATTTAAAAAAAATCTTAAATGCACAGTGTCGAAACAAAAAATAGCGAACATTTTGTCAAATCTAAAATGACATTGTCTAAGGGTTAGTTAATTAGTGCCTACTCCCAGGCAGCACAATTTCGTTTATATTCGATAGATGATTGTAAAAGGTGTGATACAATGAACATGAAATGATGATGAAGTGGAGGAAAGAGGATTCAAGGTTTATCGGGGAAGAGAGTTTGAACTGCCATTGGAAAACGGAGTGATGGATAGGGACGGGCATTTTAGACTCCTGCATGGGGATCCTACGAGACCTGCAGAGCGTGCAATAAGGTAATAACAAAATTACCGAACTTGGAGAATCAATCTCAAATGTCCATAAGACGAGACAAAACAAGGAAGACATACCGGAAAAATTGAAGATCGCAATGGTCCTGACTTGATACAGGATTTTCAAAAGAAATGGTAGGTTAAACCAGGCGCCAAACCTCCCTCTTCCGTTGCAAGGAACACATGACATTTTTCCCCAGACGGTGCACCATTATGGTTTGCGGTCAGGTTTTCCGCATTATAGCCTAAGGACCCGGCATTTATTATACATGCTGTCCCATTCAACCACCCGGGGCACACATACCAGTCGCTTTGTGGGCAAAACGGCCTGACTCGATGTTAGTGGTCGCTGCTCGCCGTTTTGCAATTGGCTTAAGATATAATGCATACCATTCAATGCCAGTGTAAACGATGTAGTCTCCTTCCAAAAACAAAACAGTCGGCATTTCGTCAGCATCACTCTTGTGGGTCAGCTCTTCTAAGGCTGGTTAATGACATACTACATGGAATGGAACGTCAAGAAGTTACCGCTATGATTGCTCTTTATCTAAGTGCGGCATTTGACACTGTGGATCACGACATTCTGTTGCAAGTTCTGGAGTGTCAGTGTGGTGTTTGCGGGCCTGCGTTGAACTGGATTGAATCATATCTGAGACCACGTAGCTGCCGAGTGAGTGTAAATCAAGCTTATCCACCGACAGAACACTTGACTGTAGTGTCCCCCAAGGAAGTTGTCTTGGGCCATGGCTTTACCTGACATATGCGGGTACCATTTTCGACATTATACCCAATCCATTTCGGTCTATGGATTTGCGGACGACCACACTGCCACGAGACGTTTCAAAGCTACTGAGACAGAGGAGACAGATGCTCCTGATGATCTTGAGGACTGTGCTCTAACCATAAATGACTGGATGAACAAAAACGGAATTTATTCTTTTTGGAAGCCGGGGACAGTTAAATAAGTGCCAAACAAAAAAGATAAATATATGTGGTGATTTTGTAAATTTACAGAAATGTATAAGATATCTGGGTGTATTCTTGGATGAAACTTTGTCCTTTAAAGATCACATAAAGAAAAAATGTAACACTGCCATGTACAATTATTTCAAGATAAAAAGTGTAAGAAAATATTTATCAAAGGAAGCAACTGAAATTTTAGTTTTGTCTCTAGTAGTACAATGTTAGTTAGTTAGTTGTTGCTTTACTCCCAAGCAGCACGATTTCGGCTATATCCGGAAGATGAACATGAAAGTGGTGATACAATGAACATGAATAAAGGTAATAACAAAACTACCGAACTTGAATGATCAATCTCATAGTCCAGAGAAAATGACAAAAACGAATCAGTCATACCGGAGAATTGGTGGATCGCAATGGTCCTGACTTGGTACAGGCATTTCAAACGAAATGGTGGGTTAAAACAGGTTTTATGGCGCCAAACCTCCCTCTTCCATTGCGATCTTAGGATCCGGTAATGACCATAGAACACAACTTAGTTGTGAGACACAATAGGGATATTGAGGTGATCATCTCAGTACAGAAGACCAGTCAAACACTAATTAAAACAATTAACTATCATATCTTTTAACTCAATTTTGAACTTTTCTACTAGTGGTTGATAACGAAGAAAGAATTTTTTTAGTGATCGTATGAGACGTATTTTCTTATAGCCCTGCTCCAAAAGTCGGTCACGAAGAAATCGGTGTCTGATCAAAAAATCTGTGAAATGTGTGCAAGCTCTGGCATATCGAATAAGTTGTGAAATATAAACACCGTATGCAGGAGAAGTAGGTATATTGCTCTTTAGATTAGGAAAATTAATAATTTGAAAATTAATCGAAATGATGATGAAGTGTAGGAAATGGGGACACAAGGCCAATCTTGACTGCCACTGGAAAAAGGAGTGATGGGTAGGGACGAGAATCACATCTTGATTATTGTAATTTTGCTTTATATGGTATTTCCAAAACTGATTTATTGAAACTTCAGAGAATACAAAACATGTGTGCAAAACTTGTATTAAATCGTTCCAAGTACAATAGTTCGAAACAAGCATTGTACGATCTTCACTGGTTGCCAGTTCAGGCTCGTATTGATTTCAAAATTTTAACATATATGTATAACTGTACTGTTGGGAATGCTCCATTGTATCACCCCTTAAAGGAACTTTTGAATAATCAAGTATCAAAACGTAATTTAAGATCATCTCAGTCATCTGCTTTTTCTTATGTTGTTCCCTTCAATCAGAATAAGAAATTTTCTGATAGAAGTTTCGGTACCGTAGGTCCTAAATTGTGGAATGGACTTCCTCTTATCATACGACAGAGCAAATCTTTGGACACTTTTAAACAGCAATTGAAAACATTTTTCTTAAAGGACTATTTTTCACTTTTTTGAACTGATATTGCTTTTTTGTATATTTTGTATCTTATGTATTGTGCAACGCCATTGGTATATATTGTATAGTATGATTTTGTATCTTATGTATTGTACAACGCCATTGAATATATATTTTGTATGTAGAAATAGGCGTTTAATCAAATATTAAAGTTTCAAGTTTCAAGTTTCAAGGATTTGAGTATGTTTTATACTTATTTGTTTAAAAAGGTAAGTTAAGTGGAGTCCTGAACGAAATTATTTTTTTACTGGGAATCAAAAATGTTAGATTAACTTCTTACAAATTACGCATTGAATGCTCTCTGTACACTTAAATGAAATCGGATTTTGAATAAAAAAAATAAATGCTATGTTTTTGGTCTTTGCTGTGCATATCATCCGTTTTGCATGTCCCAGCATATTGTAAGTGGTTCTCAGAGAGAGCTATGACATGGGGTTAATTCGCGGCTGAAGCATTTTATATATAATTCATTCACTTATAACGCTTAGCAGTAATCAACGGAAGCGATTTCGTACAATGTTCCTGCTGGTTAACTCTTAATACTTCAAAAAGTATATTTAATACAACTTAATTAAATTGTGACAAATAATATAAGTGTGGGATCCCTAACTCAATTTCAAATTACACATTAAGTAAACCGAATCATTCTTAGTACAGAACGGACACCTTGTTTTGCGATGTTTTTCTCCGTTGGAGTTCTATTTTTCTTTTAAATTGCGTTTTTGATAGCAAGCCATGTACCTGAAAGGGATAGCCTTAATTTATTCATGGTCATGAAGACATCGGCTGCGATTTTAAAATTGAAAATCGACATGAATCGTGTCATTGGAGTTAAATAAACACATCTAACAAATTTCTATATGAAATGAGTTTATTTTAGTAATGCTACCATTTAAGATGATTAGCTTCTTGGTTGGTTCTGTTCATAATATGACTTTATTGAAATCTTAAGGTTGTTCTGTTCACAAAAACCCGCTATCACCAACAGATTATACAAGATAGTGTCCATTGACAGCTTTTCAAGTGTCAATGGCATCCTTTTGCTGATTGTTGTAAGGTCTATGGGAAATACGGGATTAATTTGATTAGATCAATTTTATAAGATGGTTTCTAATATTGTACTGCAAATCGGACAGAAACACGTGTCCCTATTTTTAACATTGTTAGGAATTAATTCTGGTTTTCTAAAAGTCTGCAATATATCTAGAGGTGCTTAGCTCTATTTGAACACCATTTTTCATTAAAATAAGAAATCTTGCAGTATATATAACAAAATCCCTTGTAAAAAAAATAAGTCAGTATATTTTTGCTTTTCAGTCCGTTCGATACGAGTTTTTGTAAAAGAAATGACAATATTTTTAGTAGTAATTGTACATAATGCTGTACATATTTAATTTGAATACTAGTAAAAACATTTTTGTGCACTATCAAATTGGTTTCGTAGTTTTTGTAGTAAGTTCAGTCACCAAATGCGGTACATATTTAATTTGAATAGTAGTAAAACATTTTTGTGCACTATCAAATGGGTTTCGTAGTTTTTGTAGTTAGTTCAGTTAGCAAATGTTGGTGATAGGATCTATCTAGTATATTTCTGGGAAGAATGATTTCATCCTTAAAAGCAATTCATGGGGTGATAAAAATCACTATTTATACGAAAAATCTAGTTGTGGACTTTTGGTATCCCACATGTATCATGCTGTACTGTATAGAACGTATTTATAAAGAAAACTTCTTGTTATGGGACGAAGAAGAGACACAATTGATCGGCTTATACATATCCTTGACACCAGACACTGTTTAGTATTGCAATATGCAATTTCTCTGGTCGTGTCTTTGTCTTGCTTTGTCCTTTTGAATGATTTTTTTTTAAATTGATCACCAAGCTCGGTAGTTTTGTTGTTACCTTCATATATAATTTTATAAAAAAAATATTGTTTCATAAAAACACCAACGAAATAAACGACAAATTGACACGAATCAATGCAAGACGGCGAGCAGCGACCTCTGATCATGATAAAATTTCCATTGAGATTTTTTAAAATTTCCTATGTTGATTTTGTTGCGACTTATTCCACATCTGCTTATCGTCTACGAAACAGATATTCCTAGCAACAGAAACTCTTAGCAAAGTTAACATATGGGCTCAAAATATTCGAGTACCGTTTTAATGACCAAAGCACATTTTAGAGACACTAGCTGAAGGAACAAGACTCCTTTTGGACGTTTTTATTTTGTCATAATTTATGTTTTGTTTTCAGGTTTTTTTTGTGGTTGTTTGTTTTGTTTTGTTTTTGTTATTTCATCACGTAATTAAAGAAATATTATTTATTTATATTTTATTTTATTTTATTTTTCACAACAATAGTAAAAATTAATTGAAAAACATAGTCAATGAATATACATTTAAACATATTTATTTGTAATGATTATTATTGTTCAATATAAATTTGTCCTATATATATCACAGCGTAATTTCCATCTGATTGGTGGAGATCTTTAATGAGAAAATGACGTCACGACGGCATGATTTAATTTTTGATTCATTCGTCTAGCTGGAAGATGGCGGATACATTCGTGGCAAAGCAAGCGGTCGGACTGGAAAGTTTGGAGCATCTGGTCGGAGATAATACGAGTCCATACCCGTCATGAGTCTGGCAGCTTGTTGTCCAAAAGCAGACCAGTACGGTCCTGTTTGAAACATTCTGTTGAACGCTGATAAGTTTCCTGCTTCTGCCAATAATTCTAGACCTACAGCAGTTTGTCTCTTCCACTTTGTTCTGTAAAAAGAGGAGTATGTTAATATTTTAAAGTTACACTGAATGGTTATTTGATTAATAAGGAAGAAATTTTAATCTTCCAAAACAAGTTTAAATTCCCTCTGCCTAAATGGCTTTATTAATAGAAATATGCATTGTTTTTAGTAAATATATGTAATGTTATTAAAATAAATATTTTTATCTCTTAAAAAATTACAAACACTTCAACTTGAAATAAGCATGCGACTTTGTCCACCAGAACACCTAAAATAATACGAGTTCTTTAACGACTAGCATCCGTAGCCATTTATGGTCAAAACTAAATCCCCGGAGATTAATTATGTCATTATAGCATTAATTCCATTTTGTTTCGTGTGACAACAGAGATATCACTTGTAATGATATTTTACATGTCAGGAAATTTGCCATTTAGCGACAGTAATTTGTGAAGCATTTGTCGCAGAATGTCTGTGGGAATTCTTAGAATGTCATGTGTCCCCATAGAATTAAGAAAATTTACAAATATCATCTTAATTTTCCAAATAATAGGATGTTGTCGTAGCAATTTTCTAGATTCCGGTTCAAAACGAAATCAAGTAAAAACATGAAACAATTGAGTGGATCAGTTAATCAGTATTCATTAATGCAATTTCCTTTCTTTCTTAGATAATGTTCAAACCTTTTAAGATTTCAGTAATTTTATACTTCACCGGAACATTATTTGAAAGCTTGAATATTAACAGCTTGAAAAGACATAACATTAACGAATGCCTTTGAGGACATTTTATGCCATTCTTTGTATTGGTGTGAATAATCAGTTCAAGTATTTTTTTTTAAATCTGATGATATCTTAAGAATGTTTGGAAATATAAAATATCTATATAAAAGAACTATATATTAAATATTTAAATCAGCGCATTTAACCGATTGTTTAGTTGAAAATCATTAAAGTATTAAAAGTTATATTAGTTATTAATATTTGTTTCAAAACAAAATTCTTTTTGTAACGAACTACAATTGATTGTTATTTTGGCACTATCAGTCGTCTGTCAATTTTCCCTTCATGTTTGGCCTTTTTCATTATATTTTAATAGTAGAATTGTGCTCGTATCTTATCAGCTTCCTGTTTTCAGAAAATTTAAAATCACAGGCGACTTAATCCCAATAATTACCATAGCAATTAAGGTACGTCAAGAAATTGTGTCTTTCAAATGAAAGTTTTTGTTCCGTTCTGATTGGTGAGTACTTGTTTTGTCTCTGTCCTTCCGAAATTTTGACATTCTGGTGCCCAATTGGTACCTCTGCTTCTTCCATTAAATGCATAACTGTCTGTATGTCTGTACACCTACCTTCTATTCTGATACCACGTTTTGACTTGTGTATCTGTCAGACTGAGTTTTGATGCCAGTTCCATTCTGTCCTGGACACTCAAATATTTCTGAGTCTCAAAGTTCTTCTCTAAACAGTTCAGTTGGTGGTCTGTAAATGCCGTTCTTGCCTTCCTAGGTTTTCTGTGTTGTTTAGAACACATCGTTGAGTGTTCATAGTCACTGTCGGCTTTTTCGTCAGAATCTATAGAAGAAATTGGAAATTATTCATTAAAAACAAAAAAGATTAGAAATAAACCATTAAATAAGCCATTGAGAACTATTAATATTTCAAACATATTTTTTTTCTAATGTATATTGAACATCGGCTGCCTGTGATTATTACGCATAAAATTGACGCAAATTAATATTTAAATTATCAGGAAAAAAACACACTTGCATTATTTATACAAACTACTTACAATTCTTCCCAAGAAAAAAAAACGGGTTCAGTTTCAAGTTTAAAATTTGACAATAAGAATTTTATTAAAATCTAATAGCTTGATAATGTGCATGAAAACTATGCGTTGTGTTTACTTTAAAGAGCCTTAAATGGCAATAAAAAAGTCAAAAAAGCAATATTTGTCAGGTGTTAGACTGAACCTTAAGCTCAATAAATTATTTCTAACGGAGATTTACATTCTTATAATTTATTCAAATTGTTCTTTACCGTTTTATCGTTTATTAAAAATATATGAAGAATTAAATGACACAGCTTAAATGCTGTAAAATTAATCATGGGGAAACAAGTTTTGAGTTTTTTTCCGTTTCATCTTTCAATGCTACTTAAAGACAATTAATTATTTAGTTTTTTCTTGTTCTTTTGTGCTTTGATTTTTTTATGTTGTTTTTTCTTAATACCGATATAAATTAATTCGTATCATAATGCTATAAGGTCGATATTTTTGTGATGAATATGCCACATATTGTAAACATGTATTTATGAACAATTTTCTAAATGATTGTACAAGATCACACGGTGCAATATGGGTTTAAATAGATGCACGGTTCACTTATAATTATGAAAACATGTGCATTTGATGCAGTTGTTGTCATATGTGTAACACATTGACAGTATTTTGAAAATCTTATTTATGTATGCGCTACTGCACATGTTTATTTTCTTATAGTACAATTTAATGTAAGAAAATTCATTTTAAATTGAAAGTTTATTTTCGATATAAAAACTAGTTATAAAAATATTACAAATAAATATAAATAATATTTTAAAGCATTTTATGGCAACGATCTTATACAACTTTCTACTGTAATAGAAACTAAGGATGTTTTTTAACACTATAAAATATTGTTAATGTAATCCTTTTTTTCTTGTGTATTTTAACAAACTTAATACGAAATAAAAATAAATCTCAATTAAAAAAAATTATAATTGAAGTATAAAATAAAACCACAATAAACCAAATAGAATACGAAAGTATTTGATTTAAATAAAATAGCCTGTTTTATATTTATGTTTTTGATTATTTTAGATGATTTAGCTCTATGTATATCTCATTTCTGTAAAAATGAATAAATATAAATATAATAAGTATTTATTCATATTTATAATTTTGTATTTTGTTTCTATTTTTATTTATAATTACCACTATGATCTCTGTCATGCCTGTGTCTTGAATATAAGTCTGTGTGATGAGATAATACTTGTGGTGGTCCGTTAACGTGCAAACTATGAGGCAAATGTCTATGATGAATTAAAGAGTCTGTGTTTGTGTCCGTGTTTCTACTCGGCGTTTCTGCTAAAATGTCCGTAATGAAGAAAGAACACTTATTTCTGACAGTCTTTGGTGGAGTTTGAGGAATTGTAGATTCTGCTTCTTCCTGAATTTTCGGTTTGAGTCTATCTTCACATGAATTTGTGCTGTGAACACTTTCTGCAGGTGAGCTAACTCGGCTACAATTCTCTTCATTTGCATCCATTCTTAATTTTTACAATACAGTTTAGTAGAAAGATACAAGATTTTTTTTCAAAACCTTTTCACTTTTTCTCCGTGATACTCGACCCAACAGGTAATCAACTCAATTTTCAGATTATGAAAACATAAAATTATTTGTCAATAATATCATTTCCCCGTTCACTTCTTTATTTGTGTAAAATTCTATTCTCAGCAGGCATCTGTCATTGGATGTAGCGTGATCAACTACCAATGATGTTCATACGAAGGCGTGACTATAAAATCCAAATCGATAACGGACATCAAAACATCTTAATGAGCATTTAATATCGGATTCTTTATTAATATTAAAAGGTTAATTATATGAACTGTTTGAGAATAATTTTTATTAATTTTCCAAACAAAAGCAAAATGCATGTGCCTATTTTTCAACAATTCTCTATAGAAAACATATGCTTTTTAAGTAAAAAAAAACCGTTGTAAATGTTTATTTCTGCTGTTGGTGAATATTTTTAGATATTAGCGGTTTAAATTCAGTAAAGCAAAGTTAAAGCAATTACAAGTAAGAACTTTTTGTTTAGTTACAAATTGATATTATGGCTAACTCAAATTCAATTTCATCTGCTAATAACTAAACTAACTTTCTCTTAGCGGTTTAAATTCAGTAAAGCAAAGTTAAAGCAATTACAATGTAAGAACTTTTTGTTTAGTTACAAATTGATATTATGGCTAACTTTCAAATTCAATTTCATCTGCTAATAACTAAACTAACTTTCTCTGACTAACTTTGTTTTAATTATTTTTATCCATTTGTCTATATTTGCAAGCTTTTAGGAAAGTTATCTCTTTTTAATATTTCAATTTCTTCCGAAATATCTAAATTTGAAAATTAAATGACATTTACTTTTCATTGCATTTTTCTTCTTGTTAAATGAATTCTGTTTTTTTTATTCATATTAATTAAATTGTAAGATATATTGTTTCAAAAATGATAACTTCTCGAATAATGAATTCACTTGTCATTCAGCACTTTTACAAATTTTCCATCATTTTTGGTATCTTTGGGCTTCGAAATTCTTCTTTTTTATCCACCTTTTTTGTCTTACTTACAAACAATTTATATCTTTTTCCATATTTATTTTAGTTCGTTTTATCTTCAAAGAGCTAGTAAAACGCTACCATTATAAGCATTACAAAATGGGTGTCCGAATTTCAGGTAAATACATGTAACCGATAGAACAAAATGGCAATGATTTTTTTTTTTGCGTTACGTACACAAATGACAAATCGTTAATGTCTCACAGAAGACTAACACTTGCAAGACACCCGTATGCACTTTTGCTCTTTCCGTGCATTCGGATTTTTTATTTTACTAGGGTATTAAATTTTTGGTTGTTTTCTTGACTTTAGTATACTTTAAGCTCTACACACGATCACAAGATTTTCCTGATTATAATCATGATAGATTCTCATTAAGTTTCAGCAGCCGCCGGAAATTGTTGAGTGAGTATGTTGGTGTTTTACGCCCTAGCAACACTACATAAATTATAAGGGCGATGAAGATGAAATGATAAAGTGAACATGAAATGATGATATAGGAAATATGGGGGGTAGGGGACACGAAAGGTCAGTAAACTTTGAAGACCACTGGGAAAAGGGAGAGGTATGTAGGGAGGGAAATATTGCCAATGCGCTGCACTCATGGTGATCAGGCTTTCGGTATTGTGACCTGACACCCCTTCCCCCGTTGACCAAGCTATTCAACCAATTTGATTGAGAACTTACCCACAAACATATAAGAAACAATTTGGTACATCTAATTTTAAAAAGTTCAATACAGTTCTAAAATGTATATTGTTTATCATGTTAAAAGGTAAGGCAGATACAGAATAATTATGATCAAGGATGTTCGAAAGTCACTATGAAAGTGATAAGGTTTTGAAATTGATGCCTTAAATCATAAGGGAATACTCAACTACACAAAGTAAGTTAGGAAAATTGATAGGTTACCGTGCAAAAAATTTTCCGTCTTATTTTGACTGAAAAAGTCAGAGGATTCCGAAAAAAATGTAACAAATCTCAAAAGATGACTTGCCAACATCCTTAAGTTGATTCTGTACTTGTAACCAGGACGGACAAACAACAAAAAAAGGTTTTCTGAATGAAGCGTTTCGTAAAAAGCTTATAACGATTCTTTTGTAATCGAATATGATCAAAGGGGAAAGGCGAAACTAGAAACGTGAAATTAACAAAAATAATTATTTTTTGTGTTTGTGGGTTTTTTTTTAATTCGCGGTTTTGAGTTGGGGTTGGTTTTTTTTTGGCTTTCTGTTTTAATTTGGGGTTTATCATTTTCGCTTCATCGCTCTTCTCTTTTTTGCGATTTCGCATATTTTTTTCAATTTCGAAACATTGAAATAGCCACATCCGGTCACTGCAGATATTGACGATTCTGATGTCTGTATATGAGTAGTCTGCTTCATTACAAATTCCAGGAATGTATAATATAAGTACCCCTTTTAGTCATGTATTTTGTCTTATTTTAGTCTTAATCATATAAAACAATAACAATAGAAACTCAAAAGAATTTGACTATTCATCAGTTTTTTTAAAGTCAAATATTTTTCAGTTACTCGTTAAAACACTTTTAAAGTTTCATTTTATTCAACAAAGATAAAGTTAACGAGTTTTAAATGAGGCGAAAATGTATTAAAACCTTTCCTTTTGTTTCGGGTCTAGTGTAAAATTAGATATTAGCGATTCGTTTGAAATCGTTTACTCTGAAGTTTCCAGATATTAAGACAATATTTCCAATATGTTTGTTTAATGCTAAACCAAACAACAATATTCGATTCTGTCCTTGGTGACCTTTAATCCAGCAAAGAATTTGCAATAAGCCATGAATGACAATTCGTTTGTATCGTTTAAGGAACAAAACACTGTAAATATATTAAATACAATTTACCGAACGAAGTGAGTCCGGTCCATTATTTATGGTAATTGTTGGCAAACTAATACATTTCAAACAAAATTTTATGTTGGTATAAACGCAAAAATGAAAAATGTTTGCTACATCATCACACAATATTCAAATTGAAAGTGTTTGAGATTTAATATGGTTCCACGGTTTATCCATTCGTTTAATTTGCTTTTTATGATTCATTTATGCAATAAATATATTAAAACGGCGAATAAAGCAGACTTCCGCCTGATCTGACCGTCACTGTGTGATCTTAGAGTTTTTCATTTTAATGAGTCACGAATATGATTTTGTATTATTATTTTAATTTCACTTGCTGACCTTAAGTGTTCAATGCATTGATCGATACCTGGTTATTGGAAATTAATATAATCTTGTGGTTTCTTGGTAATTTGTGGGTAATAATGCGGGCTATAACCACCTCAATTGAAGTGACCTCTCCCTTCTATTTCTCCATTAGATTACTACTGTTAATTGTTTAAATCCGACAAACACAAGCACAATCAACTTCCGGTGTCTTTACTTTTCTCGGTTATTTTGCTTGAAGATGTTTGTTATGATGGTGCAGGTATATTTGACATCGAGCGGTATATGTATTTTGACAAAAAAATAATTAAAATTAAAACGTTATAATACCCTCTTTTCAACAAAACCTGGAAAAAATTTCAAAGATTAAAGAAGAAAAAAACGGGGTAAATACAATAATGAAATTTCTTTTACAACTTTGTCCGAGGTTAGCGCGCTCCAGCACCAACATATTTTTGTTGGACTTTTAAATTATATAAATCTCAGGAGCGGTGTTCTCGAAAGTATCCTAAAATTTGTCTAAAGACGCGTCTAAAGTCAAATTTTGAGACCTAGTTTGGACCATCTTTAGACCATCCTAATCTGTTTCTCGAAACTATCTTAGACGCGTCCTTTGTTAGGACGTCTCAATATAGATTTAATACAATTTTTATTCAAACAAAATTTAATAATTTACTTTTTAAAGAATATATTCCTCTGTATGTACACCAAAAGGGCTACGATTAGGATGTTACAGCTTTAAGTCAACACTTTATTAGCTACAGTTTTTATTTTAAATTCATGACCACGTTGTCCTAAAATAATTAAAACAACATACAGGGTCATCGAAGTATGTGAAAATAAGTTCAAAGTTTAAAATCATGCATGATGCCTTGAATACAAGTTAATTGATGATTAAATGTCATTAGGTGAACACCTGGACAAAATATAGTGAGTTATAGTGTATAAAATAAGTAAAATTTAAGATTGGATGGTCTAAAGACATCAAATTTGGTGTCTTAGTTTTTATCCTAAAATAAGACAAGAGCTTAAAATAGGACTGCTTCGAGAACACGACTTAAGACTATGACGAGTCTTTAGATGGTCTATAGACACGTCTTAGTCCTAAGATAGCTTCGAGAACACCGCCCCTAGGCTTGTAATGTTAGTGCTAACATAGTTTTGAATTTGGTACACTGTATCATATTTTTGGACTTTATTCTCTTCTCTTCATATTCTTGTTAATTAGACACTTCAACTATAGGCTTGGCCGTCTCTGATGAGCATGTGAGAGTCGAAACGCACAGGTATACGTAGTATTGAAATATTGTGGTTTCATTATTATATTCGTAGGGTATGAAATGAAAATTTAACATCGATGCTATATGCTGCAGTCTTCAGAACCACGAATTTAAGATTCAACAACATCCATTCTATATTATATCATAAGATTCAACAACATAGTCCTTTTTCATCAAACCACGAAAATTTGTACCCACGAAAATCAATGAATCCACAGTAGTTGGCACAGAAATTTGTTGTTATTGCATTTGCTGAAAAAACTGCGACGCAGACTCTGCATGTAAATGCCATCCTTGTGTAAATATAACTACATATTCGCACACGAAAAATATTTAAAACCAAGAAAAAGTTCGAACAGGAACATTATGCTGTACATGTATACGCATATTTCAAGGAGTGACCGTTCATCAGCAGCCTTTTAATCAAAACATTAGAAGGTAAAAAAAATAGTGAACGAAATATACTAAAAACTAAAAAAAAGTTCGAACAATTCGAATTTTACACAGTGATATCTTATACAGCGATGCATACAGTTTCATTTAGAATTAAAATTGTTATACATGTACCAAAATGCAAATCCTTTGCCGACTGGAATCTCCCTGACAAAGTTAGTATTCTCTATGTATTCCTAATATTATTTGATTTTTAAATAGCTTTATATGAACATGTTTTTGCGTATATTTCCAGGTAATTATATTCAGAGAATTCAAGATTAAGACTAGATTAACGTGAAAGTTAAACAGCAAAATGCTACCGGAAATTGAATGTTATTACCAATGGTAGGACAGTTTAAGAAATTTTCTGCTATACGTCGGAAGCAGGAAATTGACTATAAAATATAGCGGATTGGCGATCGTCCCTTTTACTGAAACAATGCCATTTTACACGCTCTCCTGGCTGCAGATGAGGAGTTATTGGCTAATTATGAATTAAAGCAATTATTGTATGTTGGCACAATATAAGGATAACATATACCCCTTATTCCGGTACGAAACTTGGAAAAATGAAAGAAGCGTGTAAATAGCAATTTGTCAGTAAAGTATCTTGTTTTATTAATGCGAGTCGAAATCGAGGTTAACTTTAGGTTTACAAGATTTAGTTTCAAAATATTTCTATCGCTTTGTAATTACATGTTGTATAATATAAAAGTAATAACAACGCATTTATTGAGTCGCCTTCGTGTAGTAGACCCCTCATTATCCGCATTGTGTCTCACAAGCGTGTTGTGAACCCACGAGTTCTTTTGAAATGACTGTAAGTCAGGACCATTGCGATCAAGACTTAATTTTTCTGGTGTCTCGTTTTATCTGAGAGTCTATAGTTCTGTTATTATCTTTATTAGTTTAAACATATTTTATTGTCAAACAGATGCAAGGTGATAACAACTTTCAGGGCCTTTTCCATACAATAATAATACACTTGATAATAATCAAGATGACAGCAATTACTATTATTAATTTGAAACAAATACTAAAAAACGAAAAATACAAAAGAGCAAAAGTAAAAAATAAAGAAAGTAGGGAAAAGGTTGGTAAAAAATAAGATGTAAATGTAAAGTGAGCATTGGTATATTTGAAAAAAAAAGAGTTTGAAATACACTGCTTATATTTAATTATTCATGCTGAAACGCTTTGTCTTTTTGATGAAGCTATGAACGTTTCGAAAAAGAACTTAGTTCTATTCATCGCTATGCGTTTCATTGTCAAAAAAGAATATTTTCAATAGAAAAAGTTGCAAATTGAGTATTTCTCATAAGTTCCACACGAAAGTTAAGATATAACGGACATTCCTAAAAGAAATGTCATCCTTATATAGTCCGCCACAGTTTTTTTACGATGGAGGGGGATTGACCTTTAGCAACATTGTCATCATGATATGATTTCGTTTATGTCTGTATCTTTATCATGTTAAGAACTGGTTTGGGGTAAACGATCTAAGTATACCCTCTGCCGTTAACTGAATACTTTATTTAAAACCGACGGCATACGTCCATATATCCATATATCTTTTATGGATTACAGCTATTCAATGCTTGTAAAATCATGAAATGGGTAAAATATATACATATATCTTGAATTGAAGCATATTAAAAAAAGTCAAAAAAAAGTTGTAATACGAGAAGTTCATTCACTACATTTATATTTTGGTGCAGAAATGTTGTCAGAATTTTCTTTATTTAAGTCATAGCAATTTTGATTTTAATCTATCATACATGTATGTATGTTTAAAACGTCGAATTTTTTTATATTTTTGTATTTTGTAATAAAAAGACGCCAATTTAACTTTTATACCTCGAAGTAAAGATTTTCATCTTTGTATTATGGATTAATGATTCGTAATGTGGTGATAATGAATGGTGATTATGGAACGTAATTAAGTGACAATCGAATGTCATCTTCACAGTTAGAATTAGTTCATATCTGTAAAGTTCAATCGCGTTTCTTATGAATATTTAAATAAACATAAGAAAGCAGTTATGACAATTAATTATCGCCCTAGGTACGAACCATTTTATAAACATCTACATTACACAAGCCAATGAACTAAATCGAAACCGATAAAATTTTCATGAATATCACTTAATGTTTTGTTCCGGTATTCTTATTTTAGTAAGAATGTTTTCATCCATTTAATAACGGTAAAGGCACTCCTGGAAAATATATTTATAAATAATGAATGGCAAGAGCTTGGTGCCAGTTTGTGATTTTATACTTCAGAAATAGTTTTGTCGCCTGGGATTACATTGAAATGTTCAATCAAAAGAGAAATAAATTAATGTTAATTTGTTATTAATAAATAAACACTATCAAGAAAGGCTGGCATCATTACAACCGGAAAATACAAGTTTTTAGAAGATGAAGCAAAAAAGTTAATAACTAATTATATCCGTGAAATAATATTACAAGAAATTTCTACATGTTCTAGGTGACCGAATGTAAAGAATTACAAAGGTGAGATCATTTTAGGACTTTAACCATTTAAAGACAAAAAGGTTACAAAGATGCAACCATTTACAGACAACTGGTTTTTCCAACATGATTTTTTTTAAACGGAATTCTACTTTTGTACAGTATGAAAAAGAATGAAGGTATAATTACACAGCTACCCAAACTGGGATGAACAATCTCAAATGTCCGTCCTAAAAATATATACACATCGGACAAATTGAAGATCGCAGTGTCTTGACAGACTTACAAAAATGTAGTACAGGCATTTCAATAGAAATAGTGGGTTAAACCAGGTTTTGTGGCACCGATTGACCTTCCATTGCGATCTAATTTTATTATTCAATGCTATTCATTATCTGGACATAATGTTTGGCTTTTTCAATATTTTGGGTGCGCATATTTAGAGCACATATGATGAGTCTTGAATAACCAATACACGCGTCAGGCGTAGAAAAATTTATTATCCTGCATTTTGTTCTAATTTGTATTTCTATGCCAGCACTCCGCAGATAGTCCTGCTTTTTATAAAGGCAGGACCCCCTTTACTTAAATATCTGTAGAGATTCAACTGTTTTTCTGGCATAGCTACATGTATACACCAAGTGGTTCAAAAATAAACATACTTTGAGAAGAAGGGGTCATAATGTATTAAAAAAGGAATTTTGCATTACACTGTTCGGTTGTTTTTATGTTTTGTGTTTCCTTGTGCTGTTCTTGTTCATGTTTACCGGTTTTGTCATTGCCTTTTCGGACTTTTGACACTAGAATGCCCCTTTGGTGCCTCTGCTTATTGCCATGGAAACAGAAATAATTTGCTTAAAAAAAACATGAAAAAACAGTGTCAACACACTTTTTTTGCATGAAATTTGAACACTGTTCTTCCCAAATATGTTGACATTTTATTTCAGTTTCCTGTAGAGCAGGGGCCTGTTTAACAAAACTATCCAAAGATATGTCTAAAGACATGCATAAGAGATGGAATTGAGATGGTCTTTTGAAAATCTTATTACATGTCTAAAACCACACAACAAAGCTATCTTATGGGTATCTTAGTTTATATGGTCTTTTGATGGTCATAAATTAATGTTAGCATCGGTTATAATATTATTAGTCATTGACAAAAATTGATTGCAACTCTTTCCGCTATGTTATAATGTATCAAAAATGAAAGTAAACATTTTTCTATTTCATTTATAGCATTTTATATCGATATGATGGCAAATTAACATAATTTTATAAATGGAAAATTAATAAAGCTTCAAACTTCAACTTATCGTTGAAACTTTAACCACAGGTAATTCACAAAACAACATATTCTCTTCAAAAAGAAAACTATCGAGTAAACAACTTAGATACAATAGGATCAACATAGATCAAGTTGGTCAATACATTTGCATGTTTTAAATACTTACGAATTAAGAAATGATTACGTTACACTAGTGTAATTCACATGCAAAAATAAGTATTGCGTTCAGGAGTCTTTATTTACTTGAATATATAGCAGACTAACTTGTACTATGTAAAAATGAACCAAAGACAAAAATATGGAATAAATATTAAGGATTTATTTATTTTTTAAAGATATTAAAATCATTTTTTTGTCTAAAGACCACCATAAGACAACTAATTTGTAGTCTTAATTTTAGGATTAAAAATTTGCGATGTCTAAAAATAAGACGTCTTCGACAAACCGATTTAGGACTAAGATTTGTCTATAGGCCATCTTTAGACATGTCTTAGTCATTAGACACTTTTGTTTAACAGGCCCCAGATGTTTAATTTTGAGAAAAATAGCCTCAACCTGGGTCATCGTCGTTTTGATTTTGCGCTATCTTAAGGGCTATAAAAAGTTTTTTATTTTAAAGCATAAAAAATTACCTAAAAATATACCATCCTAGTTTCCCTTTGCATCCACCATGTTGTTTACATATAAAGCTAGCAACACTAAATTATGTATCAAAATTTTGGGGAAGTGCCAAATACCATATTTTTTCAAATAAAAATATATAATATAATATTAGGTAACCATAGCAACAGGTTTTGTAAAATTTTCTATATTTTCAACCCTAGCAATATTTGGGAAACTAACAACCATCTGTGAAAAGCCTGCTATACTTTTGGAGGATCTATCTAGCAAACGAAGCGTTATTGACAGAACGAACATGACCAATATATCTGAAAGTGACATAAATTGATCTTATCTTGCTTCTTTCATCTCCTTGTTCTTTGCAGGTTCATGGAACTATTCGGTCTCGTATGAGTATAAAAATGTCGCGATCGACGAAAAGAGGAGCACAGCTTGTGCCCATTGTAATACCAACTTTTTTGTTAAAAACTGTGACAAATATGTTGTCAATTATAAAGTCAAGCACACGGAAAATTTGAAAATATGGTGTAAAGATCGATGTTTAAGAGAAAAAAAAAAACGTAGAATGATAGCCTAAACAACAAATTTCTTAGAATTTGAAAAGGATTTTGAACTCTCGTGTGGCATAAATTCCACAATTATTAATAGTGTACGTCGCAGTATGCTTGTTGTCCCTTTGACATCGACAAGATCTTTGTGAGTTGAACGGACAGCTCTAATTGTTGAACATAATGATAATCCAGCTATAGACCTTTCCTTGTATTGATTTTTGTGAAGTTCAGTTATCAAATACAAACATGGTACTGTGACATCTCAAGTTCCTTCCTCCATTGAAAGGAGTTATGATTGGCATCTTGGGCGAATAAGTCCGAGTGTATATAGCACTACCGGACGCATTATCATAAATGCCTACGTGTAGCTCTTTAATTAGACAATGCATGGGGATTGATAAGTGTTCTTTACATTCAAAAACTTCATTATATTATTGAAAGCCTTGTTTGCAGGTATCACAACATACTTGTCGTGTAAGGTAGAGCTTTACGATCTCTAAATACGGTACAAGGCCGAAGGTTAACACAATTTCTGGAGTTTGTCTATTCGGCTCCGTACAAGAGATCGGATAGTCCTTACCCAGTCTTACAATGATTAAAGTTATCGGTCCATCTCCTGCTGTATCCAGGCTCTGGCATAGTCCTTCACAGCATCCATGACGATCTTTTAATTTATAGACTGTGGCTCCATGTATCAATGGAATTTTGATATATTGCAGTGCAAATGCCTGAAAATAAAAAGGCGGGTTCTGTTAAGATAGAAAGTGATTCCTAAATCGAAAACAGCATATTGGTATCACATACAAATTAGTTTTCTTACTGATAAGAACTCCTGGAGCATTGGCATAGAAATGTTAGGCTAATTTGCAGCAAACGATTGCGCTTTGGCTAATAGCAATCAACGTTTGAGCTTAAGCTAAATTGAACTTATCTGAATCGGAATCGGAATATGATACTGTGCAGGTTCCGAAGACATCATCGCACAGATAATTGATATTTACAGGTAAAAACGGGTAAAGTGATTATAGAAAATTATAGATTCACATATCACTTTGGAAGAAGAGTTCAAATAATAGTTAAACTATGTACGAAGTAAAGGTGTTTCTCGAGAAGAAACAGCGAGGACTGGAGGTGTATGCACAAAGACACGTTACATATAAAAGCTGATAATATGAAATATACACACGCTTTTGTCACATTATGGTGCATTTATTGGTGTTGCATGTGCAATGATCGTATATGATACAAATAATGTGTATCTGCATTTGTCATCTATATAATAAAACTTATAAATGTTCGGACAAAATAATAAAATCAAATATTAAAACTTAAAATAATTTGTTATTGCATTGTTCGTGACGTATTCCGTCAAATAACAATTGTGGACACTTTCTATTCATCTAACTGATTAATTCCCTAAGATTCTTTTTGATATGTTTCCCGTTAATTCAAATTGATTGATGTCCATTGCTCTTATTGATGAAAAACCCGGAACGAGGGAATAAACTATTAATTAAAAGGAGATCGACAGCCCCAAACGAGCTAATTATTCAAAGCAAACGTATTGAGAAAACTTATGTCGCTTTCACTTTTAATACACAAATGGAAGTAAACTTGGCAATTACGACGTTTGGAGCTATAGAAATTCTCTTCATCCTTTATTTACGTTGCTAGGGCGAGTTGATGCGGGAGAAATACGGACACTTGGGGATCAACAAATGTTTTATGGAAATTGAAAACTTGATTAGCACCGTGCGATTTTATAATGGTAACCATTCTGGTCCGACATTTCCGAGCATGCTGTCAATTAATCTTTACATTTTAATCACCGAATGAAATCGCCGACACCTTAAGCATTCATTAAGAATGCATTAATGGTCGAAAAAAACATTCAGTTATGACTGATCAAGAATGCAATTCTTTTTTTTTTAAAACATGGACCCAATTTTATGTAAATATAGTGGTGCGCCTTCGAGTGACTATATCATGACCATGGTTTTTTCCTTGTCAGTTTCAAACTCAGGGTAGATGGGGTGTCTAAAAATTTATCCATAGAATTTTCTAAAAGTTTAGCAACAGTTAGCCCTAGCTAAAAAATATTGAAAAATGCATGATTTTGGTACTTTTGATACAGGATCAATAGCCATTAGGGAAAATTCATATTTCCTTCATCTGAAAAAAAATCTTTTCCAAAAAATTGTGGAAATCTTTGTTTTGTAGGGACATTTAAGTAAACAAAATAAAAAATTAAGTTCACCATCAAAATTTTTGGAAAAAGTGAAAAATGTGTGTTTTACCTATTATTTCTATACAAATTATCTCCCTTCAAAAAGTATGGGGAAATATTGAAAATCGCAAATAGGCTGTACTTAGTCCAAGTTTTGTTGTAATTTTCAAGTTAGATGTTAACCTAACCCAATATCAGTTTATAAGAACAGCTAGCATAATAAAATTTTAAAGTTATGAAAGATGTGCAGTAACAGACACCCCATAGAGGGTTTAGACATTTTTTCGGAATCCTCGGAGTTTTTCCATCAAAATAATGCAAAATTTATGCACGGCAATCCCTATTTGTCTTTTGTGTAAGGTCTTTATTACATCATCAATATCTGTTTTACAAATTTATTTCAAATTCTAATAACTTTTGACAGGTTTAAACCGCTAAACTATGCTGATGATAAAGCTATGAAAAAAAACAAGAGAAATCATTTTCCCGCCAAATTTTTAACTCCTATTATCATAAATAAAGATTCAACATAGTCAAGCCTTTTTTTGGTAACTAGAATATGCCAGATAAATAAACTTTAATAATACAAGTATATGTAAACTTGACAAATTCGATGCTTTTCAAGATTGCCATTAACCACTGGCGTAGTGGTATTTTTTCTTTTCAGAAGATCCCTATGTGAATCCATTCAACAGCATGAACATCATCACATCACATCACAACATCATCAAACTTGTCTGTGAAAGTAAATGGAAAATGGCTCAGTACCTCGACATTGGTTTATACCGATTATACGGATGTTTCTCGTTGGTGGATATATGGGGTAATCTTGTAATTTGTTCAACTATAGTTTAAGTATTGGACTTTATGGAGAAAATGCAACGTTTCTAGCAGCATTGTTTAAAAACACTGCAACCGAGAAGTACCATAGAACCGGCTACAGTAAGGTAAATTGTCGGCCTACCAAAGCCGCAGTTGTAACTTCTTTACCCTAATAGCCATGTATGCATATCCGTTGCACTTCACCATAATTTCATTTTTATACGACCGCAATAAAAAATTGCGGACGTATGATGGTATGATGCTGTCGTCGTAGTCTGCGTTGTCTGTTAACTTAAGTGTTCCCACAATAACTTTAGTTCTAGTTATCCGATTGGTATGAAATTTAAGAATAATTTTCCTTACCATAAAATAATGAATGGGATTGATTTTGGGGGCCCTTCCTTTTTACGTTTGCAGAAATTAGGGACCAAAATGCTACTTTTTTGTTTGTTGCCACAATAACTTAGCAAATGCTGTGAAACTTAACAATAATGTTTCAAACTATAAAAGAATGAATGGATTGATTTTGGGATCGCCCCTTTATTCGTTTAGATAAAAGGGACCCATTAGGGGAAAAATTCAAATATTTTATTTGTTCCCTAATAATTTAAGTTCTGGTTGGCCAATTGCTATGACATTTGACAATGATATGTCCTACCATTAAACCATATATAATATTGATTTTGTGGGTCTCCCCTTTTTAATTTAGAAATAAGGGGTCCAATTTTGAAAAAAAATGCAAACTTAAAATTGACAAGTAGTCTATATTAAATGGAGGATTAATTATTACAACCTCACCATTTTCCGTTATGAAATAAGGGAACAACAGTTTTTTTTCTATTTTTTTGTTTTTGTTTTTGTCCGATTTCAAAATTGTTTGCTGATCAAGAATTGTCAAGTAGTGAATGTACAATTCAAGGAATAATTTTGTCACACTCTCCTTCCCCAATTTGCCGTAGGGCCAAAGGGGCCAGAATGAAAGGTATAGCAGATACCCTTAATTGTGGACCAAAATGGATAATTTGTTCGTAATTCTAATTAAATATTGTCTGATTTTGAAAAAAAAATAAATTCATTGTGAAAAGTCCACCAAAGGCTGCATGTGTCAAAAAACTTTGTCAGTCCATCATGGGCTGCACGTGTCCAGAGCAATTGACTATCCATATTGGGCCTGAAACGTGCAGGGTTCCACATGTTGCGGTCGACGTATCAAGCTGCGCTCGGCGAAGCTTTTTTTATAATTTAATGGCCCTTTCTATGATCATGTTTTTGATACTTTTATCCAGCAAACAGAAAATACATAAAACAACTTAGAATTGAAAACTTGGTAACTTTTACAAAAAAGGGACTTTAATTTATGTATGTATTAATTTACGTTTTGACAAGTATTTTAAAGTAGATTTGGGATTGATACAAAACCATATTCCAAGAGACTGAAAACCTATAAAAAGTTTGTTATCAAAACAGTAACTATACTTATCAACATCAAAGAAAATATACAATTAAAACAGAACTAGAAAAACATAAAGCAAATTTTATTCCTAACTGCCATATCAAAGTTCTTATTCAAATAGATAAACAAAAAATACTCATTTAATTTCTCCAATCATTCAAGCAGTAATATTTTCCAATTATCTCTATTTATTTACGGTTTTTCCTTGTCCCTTTTTACAATAAAACTTGACACAGTTTTCAAATTATAGTGTTGTTCATTTGCTTGGAGACATATAAACTGTTTTGGAAACCGTCCAGGGTCAAATTATAGACCTTCACGAGATTAAGTGTAGAGTGAAATTTCCGTTTTTGACAATTTTCTATTTTGTTAAGGAATTTTCCATGCAAATAAATTACAGAAAAGCTATTGATTGGCTATCAGATATATGATTGCCTATTAGATACTGTACTCCATGAATGAATATCATATTGTTCCAGGCCGGCTTTCGGTCTTTGCAACTTCATTTCCGGTATGTAGAAAATACAATTATCAGTAATTGGTAAAAATACTTGAAAAATTCAAAAGAAGTTATGAAATGATTTACATGTGTGGAAAACAACAGTTAGGCACTAAATGCTCTTCTTATTATTAAACATTCATGTATTTCAATTTTTATTTAAATTTTTAACGTCAAAATAAATAACTGAACTAAATCAAAAGTACTGGTCAATGTCCGAATTATAAAGTTTAAGCAGGCGATCTTTTCTTGTCAAAAGTCCGAAAGAGTACAAAACAAGTAAACACGAATGTTAACAGCGCGAAGAAAAAAAAACACAAAACATATATAACGGAAAAGACGACTGCTTCACTGGAATCAACTGCATATTATCATTATCAAAAACTTTTAATTTGTACTTATATGCATCGTTCGATGCAAATCCGTTTTTGCCTGGTTGTTATAAAAAAGGTGCTTGTGCTTGATAACATGATTGATTGATTGATTATTGTTTATTCGATGTCCAGTCGACAGTATTCTTGTCATATTCAGGACAAGAACGTATTGAAGTATGTAGACCCACCCAGGATATAACACACTGACCCATGTATTTCATGCAAAAAGGGCCAATTTACCACCACAAACCAGAAAGTAACATGAACCTATCTCACAAAACCGGTCAAGGTTCCCTTGAGGTGCACCAATGCACCCAGAAAGTGACAAAACCATCGGCAAATATTTCTCCCACTGTGTAAACCTTACAGATACTGCAGCGACTATTTTACCTATAAAGATAAAGACGGGTCGTCCAGCCCTTGACCGCCAGTGTTAGCTGCTCCAGAGTATCCTTTGTTGTCGCTGGAGCAGGGCTTGTCTTCCACCACGCGATGGTACTGGTCAGAATTCTGGAAGACTGATCACATGACCAGTCAAAAAATAATTTTAACTTACCATTTAATAATTTAAGCTTTGACCACTTTTTGACATATTTTTTATGTTTATCTTAAAAACTACCTCAGAAGCATGCCCTTTATTCCTATCATTTAAAAGCAATATTAAAGCCCAATATAACATACCTAAAATTACAAAATTCTATTGATAAGATTTTTGTAAAATCAGAATTTTGCTTTAAAATTGTGTACTTTCTTTAACGTTTCAATGTAAAAAAAGCCAACCTTCAGAATGGGTTATCTCGGAAACTGAATCAGAAGCATATCTTGTTCAAAATGAATTTCCAAAGTGTATGTCTTGATGTGTCTATTTACAACTTTTCAAGAAAATCTATTGACAGAAAAATTTTGGTGTTCTATTAAGTTCTTTCTTTTTTATTTAGTATGGTTTTTTTTAGAAGATTGCTTCCGTACAAATTTAGAGTGCTTTAAACAATGCATAGTGCTCAGCGTCTGAAGAAATTATTTTTACTTCTATATGTTTTATACAATTTCTTTTCGTTTTTAGCAATTCACACAAAAAAATGACACTAAAATCCCAATGCACGAGCTAGGTTTGATGCACAAAAAAACCCTGTGCAACTTAAACCACCCATATCTTTTATAATGCCTGTATTAAGTTGGAACCATTAAGATTTTCAATTTATCCAGAAGTCCACTGCACGAAATGATACGTTTTGATTGATAAACTAACCATGAATTTTACATTATATAATATTTTTTTTACTATCATGTCATTTACCTACAAATTTGTTCTACATTTATCTTTCGTTTAATCGGACAACTATTTCTTAAAAATTTACCTCAAGTGTAAATGAAATATTAACATTAATTTCCAGAATTTAATTTTGATATTACACCTTCATTAATTAAGCACATACCCGTAGCCAGGGGGGGGGGTTCGAGGAGTTCGGACGAACCCCCCCTTGGAAAAAAAATTTGATAAAAATAGGGAAAAATCAGGTGAAAAATCGGTTAAGCACTAATAAAGTCCGAAAAATTTGGAAAATCGAACCCCCCTTTTCACATTTCGAACCCCCTGTTGAAAAATTCTGGCTACGGGTATGAAGCATGCAGGCTCACATAAAATGAATTTGAAGTTATCATCTATATATATTTGATGATTTCTAATTCGATATTATCAATATATATCTTGTTGATTTCAGCTTTAGAAAATTGGTTTGTGTCCACCATGATACCAAATTATTTAACAAAATATAATAAACTTGTGAAGAAGCAAAGGTGTACGAAAGGGGTAATCAGTATCATAAAACCGTAAAGACAAAGACAAAACCGGCAGACAAAAAATCATCACAACAAAACAAACCACATAACATCATAAAACACACACACATAACAACAAAACCGCATTTAGCAACGCGAACTCAAGTCGAAACGAGAGTGAACTCAGGTGCTCCGTAAGAGTAAGCAGTTCCTGCTTGCTATAGCACACCCGTCACGTTGCCAAAGATTAAGTGTTGGTCAAATCCGGAAAGGATGACATTACAAAACTCTATGCCAAACCAACATCTGTGCTCATCTGAGAGATAGAAATCCAGTATTTGTATACAAGCACAAGCATCCCCTTTTTTCCTTTCATTTAAAAGCAATATTAAGGCCCAATATAACATACCTAAAATTACAAAATTATATTGATAAGATTTTTGTAAAATCATAATTTTGCTATAAAATTGTGTACTTTCTTTAACATTTCAATGTAAAAAAGCCAACCTTCAGAATGGGTTATCTCCAAAACTGAATCAGAAGCATATCTTTTTCAAAATGAATTTCCAAAGTGTATGTCTTGATGTGTCTATTTACATCTTTTCAAGAAAATCTATTGACAGAAAAATTTTGGTGTTCTATTAAGTTCTTTCTTTTTTATTTAGTATGTTTTTTTTAGAAGATTGCTTCCGTACAAATTTAGAGTGCTTTAAACAATGCATAGTGCTCAGCGTCTGAAGAAATTATTTTTACTTCTATATCTTTTATACAATTTCTTTTCGTTTTTAGCAATCCACACACAAAAATGACACTAAAATCCCAATGCACGAGCTAGGTTTGATGCAAAAAAAACCCTGTGCAACTTAAACCACCCATATCTTTTATAATGCCTGTATTAAGTTGGAACCATTAAGATTTTCAATTTATCCAGAAGTCCACTGCACGAAATGATACGTTTTGATTGATAAACTAACCATGAATTTTACATTATATAATATTTTTTTTACTATCATGTCATTTACCTACAAATTTGTTCTACATTTATCTTTCGTTTAATCGGACAACTATTTCTTAAAAATTTACCTCAAGTGTAAATGAAATATTAACATTAATTTCCAGAATTTAATTTTGATATTACACCTTCATTAATTAAGCACATACCCGTAGCCAGGTGGGGGGTTCGAGGAGTTCGGACGAACCCCCCCTTGGAAAAAAAAATTGATAAAAATAGGGAAAAATCAGGTGAAAAATCGGTTAAGCACTAATAAAGTCCGAAAAATTTGGAAAATCGAACCCCCCTTTTCACATTTCGAACCCCCTGTTGAAAAATTCTGGCTACGGGTATGAAGCATGCAGGCTCACATAAAATGAATTTGAAGTTATCATCTATATATATTTGATGATTTCTAATTCGATATTATCAATATATATCTTGTTGATTTCAGCTTTAGAAAATTGGTTTGTGTCCACCATGATACCAAATTATTTAACAAAATATAATAAACTTGTGAAGAAGCAAAGGTGTACGAAAGGGGTAATCAGTATCATAAAACCGTAAAGACAAAGACAAAACCGGCAGACAAAAAATCATCACAACAAAACAAACCACATAACATCATAAAACACACACACATAACAACAAAACCGCATTTAGCAACGCGAACTCAAGTCGAAACGAGAGTGAACTCAGGTGCTCCGTAAGAGTAAGCAGTTCCTGCTTGCTATAGCACACCCGTCACGTTGCCAAAGATTAAGTGTTGGTCAAATCCGGAAAGGATGACATTACAAAACTCTATGCCAAACCAACATCTGTGCTCATCTGAGAGATAGAAATCCAGTATTTGTATACAAGCACAAGCATCCCCTTTTTTCCTTTCATTTAAAAGCAATATTAAGGCCCAATATAACATACCTAAAATTACAAAATTATATTGATAAGATTTTTGTAAAATCATAATTTTGCTATAAAATTGTGTACTTTCTTTAACATTTCAATGTAAAAAAGCCAACCTTCAGAATGGGTTATCTCCAAAACTGAATCAGAAGCATATCTTTTTCAAAATGAATTTCCAAAGTGTATGTCTTGATGTGTCTATTTACATCTTTTCAAGAAAATCTATTGACAGAAAAATTTTGGTGTTCTATTAAGTTCTTTCTTTTTTATTTAGTATGTTTTTTTTAGAAGATTGCTTCCGTACAAATTTAGAGTGCTTTAAACAATGCATAGTGCTCAGCGTCTGAAGAAATTATTTTTACTTCTATATCTTTTATACAATTTCTTTTCGTTTTTAGCAATCCACACACAAAAATGACACTAAAATCCCAATGCACGAGCTAGGTTTGATGCAAAAAAAAAACCCTGTGCAACTTAAACCACCCATATCTTTTATAATGCCTGTATTAAGTTGGAACCATTAAGATTTTCAATTTATCCAGAAGTCCACTGCACGAAATGATACGTTTTGATTGATAAACTAACCATGAATTTTACATTATATAATATTTTTTTTACTATCATGTCATTTACCTACAAATTTGTTCTACATTTATCTTTCGTTTAATCGGACAACTATTTCTTAAAAATTTACCTCAAGTGTAAATGAAATATTAACATTAATTTCCAGAATTTAATTTTGATATTACACCTTCATTAATTAAGCACATACCCGTAGCCAGGTGGGGGGTTCGAGGAGTTCGGACGAACCCCCCCTTGGAAAAAAAAATTGATAAAAATAGGGAAAAATCAGGTGAAAAATCGGTTAAGCACTAATAAAGTCCGAAAAATTTGGAAAATCGAACCCCCCTTTTCACATTTCGAACCCCCTGTTGAAAAATTCTGGCTACGGGTATGAAGCATGCAGGCTCACATAAAATGAATTTGAAGTTATCATCTATATATATTTGATGATTTCTAATTCGATATTATCAATATATATCTTGTTGATTTCAGCTTTAGAAAATTGGTTTGTGTCCACCATGATACCAAATTATTTAACAAAATATAATAAACTTGTGAAGAAGCAAAGGTGTACGAAAGGGGTAATCAGTATCATAAAACCGTAAAGACAAAGACAAAACCGGCAGACAAAAAATCATCACAACAAAACAAACCACATAACATCATAAAACACACACACATAACAACAAAACCGCATTTAGCAACGCGAACTCAAGTCGAAACGAGAGTGAACTCAGGTGCTCCGTAAGAGTAAGCAGTTCCTGCTTGCTATAGCACACCCGTCACGTTGCCAAAGATTAAGTGTTGGTCAAATCCGGAAAGGATGACATTACAAAACTCTATGCCAAACCAACATCTGTGCTCATCTGAGAGATAGAAATCCAGTATTTGTATACAAGCACAAGCATCCCCTTTTTTCCTTTCATTTAAAAGCAATATTAAGGCCCAATATAACATACCTAAAATTACAAAATTATATTGATAAGATTTTTGTAAAATCATAATTTTGCTATAAAATTGTGTACTTTCTTTAACATTTCAATGTAAAAAAGCCAACCTTCAGAATGGGTTATCTCCAAAACTGAATCAGAAGCATATCTTTTTCAAAATGAATTTCCAAAGTGTATGTCTTGATGTGTCTATTTACATCTTTTCAAGAAAATCTATTGACAGAAAAATTTTGGTGTTCTATTAAGTTCTTTCTTTTTTATTTAGTATGTTTTTTTTAGAAGATTGCTTCCGTACAAATTTAGAGTGCTTTAAACAATGCATAGTGCTCAGCGTCTGAAGAAATTATTTTTACTTCTATATCTTTTATACAATTTCTTTTCGTTTTTAGCAATCCACACACAAAAATGACACTAAAATCCCAATGCACGAGCTAGGTTTGATGCAAAAAAAAAACCCTGTGCAACTTAAACCACCCATATCTTTTATAATGCCTGTATTAAGTTGGAACCATTAAGATTTTCAATTTATCCAGAAGTCCACTGCACGAATTGATACGTTTTGATTGATAAACTAACCATGAATTTTACATTATATAATATTTTTTTTTACTATCATGTCATTTACCTACAAATTTGTTCTACATTTATCTTTCGTTTAATCGGACAACTATTTCTTAAAAATTTACCTCAAGTGTAAATGAAATATTAACATTAATTTCCAGAATTTAATTTTGATATTACACCTTCATTAATTAAGCACATACCCGTAGCCAGGGGGGGTTCGAGGAGTTCGGACGAACCCCCCCCTTGGAAAAAAAAATTGATAAAAATAGGGAAAAATCAGGTGAAAAATCGGTTAAGCACTAATAAAGTCCGAAAAATTTGGGAAATCGAACCCCCCTTTTCACATTTCGAACCCCCTATTGAAAAATTCTGGCTACGGGTATGAAGCATGCAGGCTCACATAAAATGAAATTGAAGTTATCATCTATATATATTTGATGATTTCTAATTCGATATTATCAATATCTATCTTGTTGATTTCAGCTTTAGAAAATTGGTTTGTGTCCACCATGATACCAAATTATTTAACAAAATATAATAAACTTGTAAAGAAGCAAAGGTGTACGAAAGGGGTAATCAGTATCATAAAACCGTAAAGACAAAGACAAAACCGGCAGACAAAAAATCATCACAACAAAACAAACCACATAACATCATAAAACACACACATATAACAACAAAACCGCATTTAGCAACGCGAACTCAAGTCGAAACGAGAGTGAACTCAGGTGCTCCGTAAGAGTAAGCAGTTCCTGCTTGCTATAGCACACCCGTCACGTTGCCAAAGATTAAGTGTTGGTCAAATCCGGAAAGGATGACATTACAAAACTCTATGCCAAACCAACATCTGTGCTCATCTGAGAGATAGAAATCCCGTATTTGTATACAAGCACAAGCATCCCCTTTTTTCCTTTCATTTAAAAGCAATATCAAGGCCCAATATAACATACCTAAAATTACAAAATTATATTGATAAGAGTTTTGTAAAATCATAATTTTGCTTTAAAATTGTGTACTTTCTTTAACATTTCAATGTAAAAAAGCCAACCTTCAGAATTGGGTTATCTCCAAAACTGAATCAGAAGCATATCTTTTTCAAAATGAATTTCCAAAGTGTATGTCTTGATGTGTCTATTTACAACTTTTCAAGAAAATCTATTGACAGAAAAATTTTGGTGTTCTATTAACCCTTGCCGTGCTGTGTTGTTTTACTTGGTTCTAGTGCTCACTGCTGCATTGTTTTGGTTAAAAACAACAAATTACCACTATATAACTTCAAACAGTTGTAGAAATAAAACCAAACAACATATAACTTTGATAATTTATATGGAAGTACATTTATGACAAAGCTTCAAAATTATATAATCAACAACACAATATGGTTTCCATGGTAACCAAGTCATTCATGTTTTCCCGTAAAAAACATTTTTTGTAGCGTTTCTTTCATTTATTGTTTTTTTAAACAAATAAATTGTAGAATAAATGAAATGATTTGATAATTTAGGAATAAAAAGTGTCAAATGAACCAATTTCTCTCAAAATATTTACTAATAAGCCTTTAAGATAAAAATTATACATTGTATAAAGGATACTATTATTTTGTTAAAAATAACAATTTTTGTAAACAAATAAATATATGAAGTGAGCTTTGGACACCTGGCTTAAACTAATGTGAACAATACTTGAAACATGTAAGTACATTTTCAATTAAATAACAGTTGTAAACATACATGTATATATCATTTCTGTTAATATAACATCAAAACAAATATTGCAGTTGATACAAGAATGTATACATAGTACAGAAATCATTCTTCTTCATTTGCTATTTCCAGCGTGTGTATGCCAGGATATATTCCTGTTTTGTGTGGTACAGTTCAAAACATAACAAGGAACAATGCATAATATTACTTCACATTGATATGCACTCTCATGTCCAGGAATTTTACGCTTTTGTTCTACTGCAGACTAAATTTCTCGTTCAGCAGGGTTACACACAACACATTGTCTCGAAACAGTGCGTCCATTTGGTGATATTTTATGGGGAAAATGCCTTTCAGAAAGTCTTTAAAGTTGAAGAGAGGATCATGCATTCAGCCACTTTTCTATTTATGTATTAAATACAATACATATGTAACAGAAAAACAAGCCGGTAACACCCGTTACCGTACAGTTTTTCCGCTCGAGGAATCAGGTCAAAGTCCGAGGCGCTTGCGCCGAGGATTTTGCCTGATTCCGAGGCGGAAAAACTGTTCGGTAATGGGTTTACCGGTTTGTTTTTCTGTTACAAATGTTTTGTATCTGACTTGTACGACGTCTAAAAATATATTAAAATTGTGTAATAATTTATTTATTGTATGAATTTATTGCCGTAAAATTTGTGTTTATATACATTTAAACCACCAAAATCATTCCGCAGCCATTGTGGTCTAGTGGGAAGATGAAAGTTTAGAATGACATAGCTTGGTGGTTCAAACCCCGTTCAGAATCATTGATTGAACGTCAGATTATTTTAGCCAAGAAACACACTAAGATTGCCAAATGCTTTAAAGAAACATTTTTAGAGTAAGATTTTTTAAAAATACATTTTTAAATGAAATCTATTTGAAAAAAAAATATAAAAGAAGCAAAAAGGCACCAATGGGGTATTCCAGCGTCAAAAGTCAAAAAGGGCAACTACAAAACCGGCAAACACGAGCAAGAACAGCACGAGAATATATACACACCAAAAATCCCCACAAATCAAACCGAACAGAAATCAACAACGCGAACGAAATGAAAATATGACTCAGTTTCTGAATGAAAAAAAATTATGAATTTCTTCTTCATTTAAAGTTATTGAAAACATAAAGCTGGCTATCTAGCTTTTCCAAATTTTAACAAACTTTATAATATATCGAATGATGTTTTCTTAAAAGCAAACTCTTGCCGTTAAGGGAATATATGTAGGACATAAAACATAAAACTGTTAATACTGATAAGTTGTTTGTCGTAATTGAACGGCCGGATTGGTTCATGTTTTTTTTTTTGTGAAACGTTTCACATTCAACATAATTAAAACCAAAATTTACAAGCGTAAGGATTTCCTTGTTTTACATCATCATCATATCAATTGGTTGTTTTTTGTTTTCTTTTTTTGGTTTAAAAAAAAACTAAATTGTTATCAAATGTATCTTTTAACCCGTCATAGTTTTATTTTCATCTCAATCGTGCCAATCAAACCTTGTTCAATCCACTTATTTATTCAAAACGCACAACTAACGATATTCAATTTTTGATAAGTATTTATCTTTTTTTTATTATCTCTTCATGGACATAAGTTTAAAAAATCCAATTTTAATATCTTTAATAGATATACAAATACTTATTTTTTTTTTGGTAATTCACAGAGAAGTTGTTATGACATCAAGATATATATTACATTTTGTTTTCAACACAAGCAGAAACTTTAGTAAAGGAAAGTCTCCGTTATGGGGTGGAATAATTGAGGACAGGAGTATAGCATGAAGCAGAGTCCAAGAATCAGTTCTAATCTCACCCAGAACTTTAAGTTGATTTTTTACTGGCTGACCGTTTTTGGACGTTATTTTTTTACAAACTTTAATGCTCACAAGTTCGCAAAATTTACAAATGATCCAGAAAGTATCTTTTAATGGCCAAATTTATTCAATATATGAATTGATTGTCGTGATAGTTGGTGTTCATATGTATTTAAAGGACCAAGTTTTAAGTAGTCCTCAGTAGTCGTGGGGTAAGATTGAAGTCTAGTACGACAAGGAATGATGGTTCAAACCCCGCTCAGGACAGGGATTTTTTCGAGACGATTTTAACTCAAAATGCATAAGCAAAATGTCATACAAAAACTTTAATATGATGAATAAATTTACCTTTCATCAAAATTTAACAACTATGACTTCGTAAAGTACGCATGAACTAAGTTGACCTGTAAATAAACAGACCGTGTAAGTTCTAAAAATAAAAGAGGCCGGTAACACCCGTTAAAGTACTGAAATTGAATAGCTCTGTGGGGGTAAAGTCGTACAAGTCTTTACACTCAATCAACAGACTGATAAGTTTTCTTCAGAAAATACTTTGGAGCATCGGTGTTCCTTCGTTAACATTTTCCTTGTAAAGTATGTAGGCATTCAATGTTGCAAGGCTGCAAACGTGAAAAAATACTTTCTTTCACCACTTGAGTGTTTTTATCAACACCCTGCCATAAGATAACATTTGATCAGTCCTGGATATAGAAAATAAGAAAATCAAATACTTTCATTATAAATACAAAAAACATGTCAGAGAAATAAGTGTCAAAAATCAGACGCATCGTAATGCACACATGCTGCTTCATATATTGATGAATCAACAAATAACACAATAATCCATGTTCTTTAGTACATGTAATATAAGCAGGTATTTTGAACATATGAATGTGTCTTTGTAAAAATATATAATTACCAACCAATAAAGTCATTTTGAGCTAATAGAATGTGTTATTATTGAGAATGGAAAGCTTAAATAAATGTACATCATGTAAAAAGTTTCATGATAAAGTGACAACCTTAACCTACATGTGATGCATATAGTTACATTTATGCAAAGACTGAAAAACTAACATGTCAACACCTCCTTTCAGCTTATTGTACTCTGTGACAAGTTTTGGATGATAAATCTCTTCCCCAATGGTTGGATCAGGTTTACCAATACCTGAAATCATATGTTAAACATTGTTAAAGGCAATCTTAAAGTATTTTTTTAAAAAGTCTAGTGTAGAAGTGAAATTGCCAGCAAATTCATGGTACAATTGTTTTTTTTTATCAATTGTAACTGTGTTATAACTTGGTCAACTCAGAATAAAAGTAGCTTATATGTGTTTAAATCTTGAATTCCTGAGACAGAAATATAAGCATCGTACTACATGTATCTACATGTACGAATAAGAATATACTACGTTAATGTACAAATGTATATATGGTACATGAATTTGTGTGTGTATGTATTTTTTTTTATCAGAAGTTATCACAGTTTAAATAGTTACACTTACAAACATGTACATGTACTGTTTTTTTTAAAAGATTTATGAAAAAAATGTACGTCGAAATATGAATTTTACTAACCAATAAATTCAGATGAAGAGACTGTGGTAAGCACCATAACAACTTTGCTATCATGGTATTTAGTTTACACTAAGAATTCCAGAGTTTGCAACAACTGAAGTCTACTTTGCGAGGTACAGCAGCATCTTTTATAAGTTGAGGAATGCCTTTCTGATTAGATCGAACAGTTCCAGTTGTACCAACACCTAGTTCCCATAAGTCTTGAAATAGCTGAGGAGATGTGTAATAGTTTTCAAATACAGGATATGTCCTCGTCCATAAAAGCCTCATAGTAAGTCCATGGTTAGGTCATAAGTTGATCTATTTTGACTTAATTGGTGGTGTGGAAGATTTCCCAGTATAAAGTCAAAAGCTAGAACAGTAGCCATTCGTTGCATCACAAATCATATAAGCCTGTCATGGTTGTAAACTCAAAAGGTTAGTTGCCTCTCCATGGTACCATTCCATTCAGTGCCAGCTGATGATATGGGTAATAGGCATGTATGAAACTTGACACGATTTGCTTAAAGATGTCTCCAAGTTTGAACAATGGGTTATAATTGGCAAGTCCACGGGGTATATAGAAGTTGTTGTCATTTAGATGGAGGAAAGTTAAAATCAGTAAAAATCTATCTCTTGCCATACAGTATCCAAAGAATGGTGTACTTGTGATAGGATACCAATAGTCTGTGACATCAATCTGGGAAACCAGTCCCATAGCTAGAATCAGGACAATGAAAACTCTTAGTCTTATTTCATTTTACAGTTGTGTTTACCGGTGCCGTGTTTACCCATTTTCTAAATCTTTACTTCAAAGATAATTGACCGTCTACAGGATATGCTCTGCGTATCTTTATGTTTCAACTGATATTTTCTCATAGGTGGATTCATCAATAAAGAGCTTGATATAATCCATGGATGAGTTCCGATCATTTACATCTTTCAGCATCCGAGCTTCAGTGTTGAAGTCTGACTGTAAAGAACGCGTGGTAAAGAAGGGTGTTCCAGGTCTCCTAATTGCCACTCCTGATCTTCCTCGACGTCATTTTCAACAATCTCATCATTATCATTGTTTACTTCATTAACTTCGAACCTTTCAAATTCTTCCTCGGTATCAAAATCATTAAACAATTCAAAGAAATCTGTGTATCCTTCGAGATAATTTACTTCGGCAGCCATGTTGTTTCCAATGTAAATTATGAAACAGCGCCATCTATTTTCCGTATTTTGTTCTGCCGAATTTCATTCAAATTTAAGTATTAGAATTATTTTCTACTCAAATCTAACAACTATTTATTTAAATTATTTATTCGTTTTGTAAATGGGTATAAAGATTTTTTCTAGACCGCGTAAATTAGCCAATTTTCTGAAGATTGGTAAAGCGTAAATATAGATTGCCGGCACAAAATCGAAAGTAGATTTTTTCTCGATTTGGGGACTGATCTCGGTTTTATTTGACACTTTTCTCAATTTTACCAAGAATGAAATGATTTTCATAAATATATTTCAGTAAAATATCGAATCAGTTGATCCGATTGTTTTAAATCAACGGGGATTTTCAATTACGAACCTCGGGTATTGATTTTTAGATCTAGGGAATTTCCAACACCACGTGACATAAAAATATTTATAAAAAGACAATTATATATTTTGTTTATTTCTCACGTTTTTTCAAAAAATTTCACTGAAAAGTCAAGTAATAATAATGTTCTTGATTCCTATATGGATTAAATTTCAACAAGACATGTCTTTCCTTCAAAATCCAGAACTTTCGTGACCATGTTCTATTTTTAGTACAAGCCCGGATATATCCGGGCTCAGCACTGAGCAATTGGAGGGTGGATCCCGGATATATCCGGGCTCAGCATGGCAAGGGTTAAGTTCTTTCTTTTTTATTTAGTATGGTTTTTTTAGAAGATTGCTTCCGTACAAATTTAGAGTGCTTTAAACAATGCATAGTGCTCAGCGTCTGAAGAAATTATTTTTACTTCTATATGTTTTATACAATTTCTTTTCGTTTTTAGCAATTCACACACAAAAATGACACTAAAATCCCAATGCACGAGCTAGGTTTGATGCAAAAAAACCCTGTGCAACTTAAACCACCCATATCTTTTATAATGCCTGTATTAAGTTGGAACCATTAAGATTTTCAATTTGATTGATAAACTAACCATGAATTTTACATTATATAATAATTTTTTACTATCATGTCATTTACCTACAAATTTGTTCTACATTTAACTTACGTTAAATCGGACAAATATTTTTCAAAAATTTACCTCAAGTGTCATGAGTGTAAATGAAATATTATCATTAATTTCCATAATTTAATTTTGATATTAAACTTTCATTAAGCATACAGTCTCACATAAAATGAATTTGAAGTTATCATCTATATATTTGATGATTTCTAATTCGATAGTATCAATATCTATCTTGTTGATTTTAGCTTCAGAAAATTGGTTTGTATCCACCATGATACCAAATTATTTAACAAAATATAATAAACTTGTAAAGTTATTTATAATTACTTGTAAAGTAAATTGCATATGAAGCCCTTTTTTATTCGAGCAAATAGTTACCCAGTTTTATAGTATAAAAAGTATCAGACGCCTTTTTGAATGTATCTATTTCTTATATTGCCAGTATGGGATAGACGCTAATATATACTTTCACAAATAGAATTGCTTGTTCAAAATGGTGCTCCCTATCTGAATCTCAAACATCTTTTAGAATAGAAAAAACATGAATTCCAAAACCAGTTAATGTTTGTACTTTTGTGTCACTATATTGAACTGCCCGGCAATTACAGCTGTAATATTCTACAGGATGTAACTTTTAATTTCATTGGATATCTCCCCGTGCTGATTTGTCTTCAAATTCTCCGGTGTGCTATATTGCCTTATTTTGTAAAGTCTCTTGTAGGGTTATTAACATTATATATTTGGTTACATGATTATGACCCTACAGCTCATTAGTCTGACAACCCTTTAGTCTCATGGCATAGCCCACAAATCCGACAACCCAATACACTATCAACTCAAGAGCCCGACAATTAACAAACCTGGTGAAATAGTACAGAATAAGATAAAAATAATGTGTGTATTTTTGTTGTTGTCTTTTCGGTTTTATGATTTTGATTACCCCTTTTGTATACTTTTATACTTACTTCTTCTAGGATAAGTGCATTTTCTGCCTGAACAATACAAATCGACAATTACTAGTGAAATAATATGTGTGAAAGCTTCAAAAAACTTCTCTAAATGAAAGAAGTCCCGTGTTTTCCATATTCTGAAACATGATGTCCTTCATGGGTTCTTGATTTGAATAATAAAGTAAAAAATATAACTTCCATAACAACATGAACAAAGTAATGTTGCGTCTTGGTTGTTGTCGTTACTCAAGGAATTTTATGAGGGACATCATAAACTTATACATGTCATAGACAAGACTTTGATTCCTCAGATGTACACAGATGTTCTCTTTATAGTTTGTGAGAGAATTTTTTACTCCCAAGATTTATCTTTTTTACAAATTCATCAATTTTCTTCAGCTAATGATAAATTATAAGCAGCAAAACTTTAACTTTAAAATTAAGAAATGTTATTCGCTGGCGAGTGTTCTCTATGCCTTTTTCCAAGAACAATCTCATCATGAATCTTAAAACATAATTAGATGAAAATATTAGATTCTCATTGGAAAGTTCAATAATATCATACCAGCGGTATCACCTGAAGGTTATTGTTACCATGTAGGATTGTTTTAAATGCGCTTAGCCATTTTTAATGTTTTACCAGAAGGTTTTTATACTATATTGCCGATATAAAGCAGTGTCAAATGAGTTTTGTCAAAGTTGACATCAGGAATTTAGATTGTCTATGTAAAAAATCAATTTGCAAACTTCAACAGAACGTAGATCTACAAATCCTTTTTGTCACTCCCTACCACATCCCTTCTCTCCAGAAAACTAAACAAGCAAACAAACAAAACATTCCAAACAATACGGTATCTTATTCTTAAATCGGTAAGCTATATTATTAGCCATTCCCTACAAGTATTGGAAATAGAATACAGAGTGAAAATTGTTATCTAAATAAACCATTGCCGGACATATTTAATGTCGGACTTATCGGTTATTAGACAAATGGGTTTTCAGACAATTGAGATGTATGACCAATTAGCTGTCGGACAAATGGGTCGTTTGGCTATTAGGTTGCTTGACTAATGTAAACGGACTATTGGGTTGTCGGAACATTTTGATTTCTGACAAATGGGTTATCGGATAAAAGGGTTGTTTGAAAAATTGGTTGTCGGGCTAACTATTGCGTCGCCGACTAATGCTGTCTGACTAATGGGATGTCTGATGATTTGGTTGTCTTCAAACTGGGCTATCAGACTAAAGGGTTTTCGGACTTACGGTTATATGACTAAGGGTTGTCCAACTGATGGGTTGTGAGACTAATTAACCGTCTAACTGTTAATTGTCAGATTATTGCGATCAGAATGACACTGGGTTTAATATCAATGAAAGAAGCAAAGGTGCACCAAAGGGTCAATCAAACATCTTCTATCCGAAAAGACAAAGACGAAACCAGTAGACATGAAATCATTACAACAAAACAAACTACAAACCAAATAAAAACACACATAAAAACTACCAAACCGCAATCAAAAACATGAACTCAAGTCGAAACGAGAGTTAAACTAGATGGTCTGGAGGAGAAAACCGTTCCTGCTTGCTATAATAAACATAATTGAAATAAAACACAAGTGACAGAGGTCGCTTAACATTTTATTTATTAGGAATGCATTTCTTCCTCTTGGAGTCTGGAAAATAAATATAGATAGTTAGATAATAAGTTAATACATATAAATAGATAGATTATGATCATAGATATATAAAAATAAAAAAGGAAATGTCCATCGTGTCCACACGGGGCATCGTGTCCAAAAAGACACGATGCCCCGTCTTGCAACACGTTATGTTTCTACAATTACTAAACCATGGAGTTTATTTCAGGGGAATGATTTATGACAATATCCTGATATACAGTAAAAAAATACATAAGTTGATAGAGTTGGGTACAATTTCAAAGTGTTTTGTGGTCATTCCCAATGTTTATAATTAAGTTTCATGATTATACCATGCTTAGATCTGAAGATAATCCTATGTATAACACATTTTTTTCTGTGTTCAATTGTATTACCATTAAGTTGATGAGACAGGTACAATTTAATTATAGAAGCAAAGGTGTACCAAAGGGGTAATCAAACATCATTATACCGAAAAGACCAAAAAATATCAGTAGACCAAAAAATTCGTCACAACGAAACAAACCACACAAAATAAAAATACATAACAACCAGACCGCATTTAGAAACGTGAACTCAATGATTGTTAGTCGTTCACATTCTGATGTACCCGGTTTATATGTATAAAGTTTCATGATGATACCATACTTCCATGACTTACTTTTTGGTAAGACGGAAGAACGGACGGACGAACGACCAATTAAGAATACTATTTGACCCTCACAGTCATAGACGGGGCATTACAAAGACCCTTTCAAAGGTGGACATATGACAAGGAACTTTGCATAAAAGAGATACAAAGTAATGCTCTTAGATTGTGAGAGAAGTAAAGAATATGATCTACTTTCCTTTTTGATACTATCTATATCTAGGCAAACTTGGCTGGGCAAGTCTAATACGAAAATGGATGTAAACAGTTTCAAAAGGAAAGTATATAATATTCTTTTTTTGTTAATTAAAGAAAAAAAAACTTTATATCAAGTAGAACGCTTAATCCTGTCATATTACGTCACAAATAATGTCATTTTGTTCAGATTACGTTTACAATAATCAAATGCTCCCAGATGATTTTTGGTCCACGAAAATAAAATAAATTAGGCAAATAAAGGTAATACCAAAATTACCGTATCATCCCAATGTCCAAGAGAAAAGACAAAAAAAAGGAAGTCGTACCGTGTAATTCGCAATTGTCCGGACTTGGTACATGCATTCCAAAAGAAATAGCGGGTAAGACAAGGTTTAAGGCATAACTAAGCAGGTGTACTTTTAAACATTATTTGAATTATAATTTTTCATGCACTGCTTTGCCTCATTATGGAGGTAAAGCTGTGCAAAAGATGCGAAAAGTTAAAAATTAAAGCCAATTTATTCGATGGGCTACAATTAATATAAACTTAAAAAAAATAAAGTGAACCATGTGACATTTTTCGACTAACCTGTCGTATTTTCCTTAAGAATAACTTCAAGTGATATAAAGACATGGTCACGCATGACCTCTTAGACCAATTTTTCACGATCGAAAGGAAGTTGCCATTTTCTAATGGTTTTATGTCACATATGCAAATGTTGCATGCGTTTATATTATTAATTTCATTGGTGGTCACAAGTGTTCCAATTACTATCAGCAATATCACCAGCTGTTGTCAATGTTACACTTATCTTTCATCGGTATGAACGTTCACATCAATATAACGTACCTTTCACCAGTATCCCCAGTTTTCATCAATGTACCACTTACCTTACATCAGTATCACCAGTTGCCATCAATGTAACACTTAGCTTACATCAGTATTCACCAGTTGTCATCAATGTACCACTTACCTTACATCAGTATTCACCAGTTGCCATCAATGTAACACTTACCTTACATCAGTATTCACCAGTTGTCATCAATGTACTACTTACCTTACATCAGTGTCACCAGTTGCCATCAATGTAACACTTACCTCACATCAGTATTCACCAGTTGTCATCAATGTACCACTTACCTTACATCAGTATTCTCCAGTTGCCATCAATGTAACACTTACCTTACATCAGTATCACCAGTTGCCATCAATGTAACACTTACCTTACATCAGTATTCACCAGTTGCCATCAATGTAACACTTACCTCACATCAGTTTTCACCAGTTGCCATCAATGTAACACTTAGCTTACATCAGTATTCACCAGTTGTCATCAATGTAACACTTACCTCACATCAGTATCACCAGTTGCCATCAATGTACCACTTACCTTACATCAGTATCACCAGTTGCCATCAATGTAACACTTACCTCACATCAGTATCACCAGTTGCCATCAATGTACCACTTACCTTACATCAGTATCACCAGTTGCCATCAATGTAACACTTACCTCACATCAGTATCACCAGTTGCCATCAATGTACCACTTACCTTACATCAGTATCACCAGTTGTCATCAATGTAACACTTACCTCACATCAGTATTCACCAGTTGCCATCAATGTAACACTTAGCTTACATCAGTATTTACCAGTTGTCATCAATGTAACACTTACCTCACATCAGTGTCACCAGTTGCCATCAATGTAACACTTACCTCACATCAGTATTCACCAGTTGTCATCAGTGTGATACATACTTATCAGTAGTAACACCAGCTGTCACGAGGATAACACATTCCTTTACCTTTTAAAGGAATATTGTCTACGAAAAAATATTTTTTCACTAAGAAAAAAAAGCCAACAGTTGGTTTAAATTACATTAAAAAATTGGGTACGAAAAAAAAAAAGATTTCGGTAGACAATATGCCTTTAAGACGTAGTATCACTAATGAAACACACCATTCATCACCAGTTTTCATGAAAGTTTAACATACCAATCATCAGTAACATCAGTAGTTGTCACCAGTGTAACATGTAGGTGCAGCACATGTCTCTGTCGGTAGAGCTTAAAGTAAAAATCAGATTATATCACAGCAATCGGGACTTGAATGTTGTATTTAAAAATATATATATAAACGTTCTATCTTTTTTATTTCTTACTGGCCTTTAGCGTGATGACACACTAGATAACCCTTAAAACCGATTGACTTCATTTTATTTATTTTACCGAGAGGCCAAGAAATCAAATCCAAACCTTCAAACTAAAGATACTGAAAAAAGTGATATTACGCTAAGATTTCTAAAAGATTCATTCTGCCATGGTTGGGGTTGAGCATATTCCGAACAATGATTTGACATAAAAGACGGATTAACACCCCTTGTAAAGATTGGTTTTGTTAAAGTTTGTGTTTCGATACGATAATTTAAATCACAAAGTAAGTAAACCAATTACGAACTTTGCATTAGCTTGTTTACTTTTTCTTGATTAAACACATTCCATTGAAATGTCTTTCCAAAACCAACTGTATGTGAAGTCTAGGTAAGTTTTGTATATCTCTCACAAACTCTTGACAGTGAGCTTACCAGATGGGAGGGATCTTGGTTATCTCTAAGCCACGGACCATTTGATTTTCGGGGGGGGGCTGGGATTTTACCTTGATCATGAGCCGGGAATTTTTTTTCGCCCGCTTTGCGGGCCAGATTATTTTTTTCACACACATAAATTATTAAGCAAGGAAATTTTTTTGGCAAGATTTTTTTTTTCAATTGGCAAGATTCAAACCAGATTATTTTCTACAACCTAGGTGCTGGCCAGATTACTTTATTTTACAAAAATCAGGGCCGGGAAATCTTTAAAAAAAAACCCAGCCCCCCCCCCCCCGAAAATTAAATGGTCCGTGTCTAAGGTTATATTTTGAATAAGGGTTTTTTTTTAGGACAAAAGTTATTTCGAAAACTTGGTATGTATTTTTCTTATAAACTTACCCTGAGCAAGACCAAGAGCTGCCATTACATTTGCGGCCTGTGACGTCATAAAACCACCGCAGCCACCCATATGGAACTCAAACTTCATAAAGTAGTCGTCTGACATACGTTCTGAAGGAGACAGCGGGGTTCAATTGATGATCCATCTTCGCATGAAGTTATTAGCCCCTCCAACCCTGCTAAAGGAGCCAAAATTGGGATCGAAGTAAAAGGCCATGTAGCTATTGGCATTTGAATCGCAATTATTGAAGGTAAAATCCATTGCAGCTGTTCTATATCCCTGTGTGGTTTGTTCATTGGTTAAACTTATAGGAAGAAATCCTAAAAAGATGTAGGGAAACAATTGTGTATTTGGAGCGGGACCAGGATTTCCCTTTTTGCTGGTACTAGGACCCTGATAGGTCGAGGGAGTGCTGCCAAGCTCAATAGCCAAATTTTGATTTGGTTGAGTGGATAGATTCTCCATTCTAACTTTCTTCTGTACACCGTTTTCATCAACATGTCTGACCTGTACAAACTCGGCAGTGGAATACAGTGTACTAATATCGAAAGAGGTCCCAGAGGCCGTTCTGGAAATGAACGTGTAAACGTAGTCGCCTTCAAATGAGCAAAAAACTCGAATAGCCTGGTTTCCGGAATATATGGTATACTCTCCACTAAGACTACGACAGTCTTCTTTGTATATGTCAAGACAGGAGGCTATAAACAAGAGCAGAACAATGATGAACACAAACTTACAAGTGGGTTTTTTGTATCGACCAGTTGGATTTAATGGCACGAAAAAGATCATCTTCATACTATTTAAATAAATAGATACCGTATATATTGAAAAATCAATGAACTGGAAACAATATTTAGAGATATATGAAAAGAATGAATTGATGCATCATAGTCCTTCAAAACATTGATGTAAAAGGAATGTGTAAACCTACTGAGTTACTCATAACTTTATGCTAAGTTATGTGCTTGAAATGATTTTACTTAATTATGTACGATAACTAAATGAATTTCTAACTTCCACAACTCGGACTGTCATGTTGTCATTGATCTATTATTTCTATGTTAATTTTTACCTGGTTTGCAGAGTACTTTTTTGTTGTTTTTACATAACGTTAGGTCTAGCAGTCCTATCATTACAATAAATCCAAACAGAACTCGGAACGTCATTGTCACTGAAAAAATAACGTCAAAAGGTCTAAAGAAAATTTCTTGATTTCATACATTAGTTGATAATAGAAAATAATGAGATGTGGAATAAGTGTACGCGAAACAGTCCACAATCAAGTGGCAATTCAGAAAAACCAAAATGGACAAGCGCCAGCAGCCTTCAAAGAGGCCAGTAGGCACTGCTTGCGGTTCTGCAATTGGCCCATAATCTTAATAAAATGTATATAATTCAAAGTCAGTACTGAAATAGTCACAGATAGACCCTTTCTTACACAAGAAAAAGAATACACCAAAAAGACAAGTACAAACGAAAGTTTTGTCAAAGCTTCCTGGCTAAGGACGGGCACAAATAATATGTGACGGGGTTAAACTAATTTTTTGGGCCCAACCTTCCTAGAAAAAGCATAAAAACTTAACACACAATAGAAAATCAAATCGATCAAAGTTCAATTCCACTAGAGAGAACCTTAGACAAAAGACAACAAGAACAAACATTATAAATTAAAAATCAAACTATTTAGTACCGGAAAAAGTAATAACTATTTAGCATATTACAATGGTCAAGAGGTAGGGTAATTGCAATTCGAAGATTTACTTAAAATATTCAATAGGTTGTGTGGAGCCTATGAATAAGTAAGTTATTTTATAATTCAGAAGAAAACAGCAGAGAAAAACTGTTGGATCTGTAAACAAATATTCCAAAAAGTCAAGGTCTAGAACCGATCGCGACTATTTAATGCAACATGATCAAATATGCGGCATTGATGGTAATCCGTTAAGTATAAAGACAAAATCTACACGAGGATTCGGGCAACACACAACCAATCAACAATCAACATGGCGATCTTAAAACGTAAACTGAGTGAAGTCAAGGTGAATGGAAGGTTATCAGTTCTTTCTTGTATGAAAAAATGGTGTTATTATTATTTTGCGCCGTGTAATATGTATGCTACTATACAAAGTCAGTATTGTAATAAAACATGAATCAAATGGCTAGTAAAACGCTTTTTATGTAGCATATATATACTCTAAAAAATTAAAAAAACGATAAATATCTGCATCTGAAAGAAGAAAACTGAATTGTAATTTGTAATAAGTTCAAATTCAATTGGTTAAAAAAAAGAAAATTTTTACTCTTCCAATCAGTTGGAAAATTATAGATGCTGTACAAAAGAATGTTCTGTTTTGTTTTTAAGTTTGAGAAACAACCTTTTGACCGTCACTTACAATCTTTATTAAAACGAAGCAACCTTAAACAACGCACAGGTTAATAATAACCACACATTATTCTAGAACCGTTATTTAGATAAGAAATAAGGAATAGGGAATAAGTAACCAACTTGACGCTTCTCATTATTTTGTACATTGTCTATTCGTCAAGTCACTTGTAACTTGGAAATTTAAAAGAAAAAGTATAAATCAAACGTCGAATCCTATATTGACCGATTGATATAGATTGACCAATCATTTAATCAATGAACCTATTAAATATTTAAATAATTAAGCGCAACTTTCATTGGTTAATCTATAGTATATATTACTGTCTAAAATACATAACATTTAGTCTTCCAGAATTCCGACCAGTACCTCCCCGTGGTGGAAGACGGGCCCTGCTCCAGCGATAACAAAGGATACTCTGGAGCAGCTAACACTGGCGGTGGTGTGTCATGGGCTGGACGACCCATGGCACATAGCGAGTCTATACCGATTGGTATAAGTCGACGCAGAGGGGCTTTCCCCTAGTCGCGACTATAAATACCCATCAGTCATAACATTTAGTCTTCCAGAATTCCGACCAGTACCTCCCCGTGGTGGAAGACGGGTCCTGCTCCAGCGATAACAAAGGATACTCTGGAGCAGCTAACACTGGCGGTGGTGTGTCATGGGCTGGACGACCCATGGCACATAGCGAGTCTATACCTGTTTAGGTATTAAAAGTCGATGCAGAGGGTCTTTCCCCTAGTCACGACTATAAATACCCATCATAACATTTATTATTAAATGTTTTTTTTATGGATGGGTTACTTCGCTTTCCATGCCAAAAATCGAGCATCATACAATTTTGTAACTCGTTGGTAGAAGCTGTCGTGAAATTATGATTCACAAGCTTTTGTATACTTTTCATTATAATTTGTGTTAGAGGTGTTTGTAAACAATTGTCCCTTATCGTTGTTTTTAAAGATCTACCCATTTGTTTTCGCTAGTTACCCCACTCCGGGAACGCATTCTTCAAGTTCTTACCTTGGTTTTAAAATCAAATTACTAAATCTGTGATTGAAATAATTTAGAAACGATTAGTCTGAAGATAGTTCTCGTAAAAGCCTTAGCGTACCTTTAATTTGGATTTGTTTAATTTCTTTTTTTCTGCTCAATAGCGCATCAAACTAAAAAGATATACCGGACCATTTGGAAATGACTTGTTTGTTAAACTTTCAGTCAGATTCAACAACAAAAAACATCATTCGATACAAACTTGTTTGTCAAATTTCTAGTCAACTCCAACGAAATGAAATGTTGCAATTATTTCTCAGCTAAACTTACCATCTATATTTTTCATTTGTTTTTTATTTAATCAACCGTCAATTTTTGATAAAATTGTTGTTCTTAATTATTTTACTAAAATCAACAAAACAGTCTTTCGATCAAAGAGAAAAAGAAATAAATATTTATTCTTACCGTTTTTTCCTTCTTTTTGAGATTATGGCAATGTGAATAAAAAGCAACGAAATTTTCAACTATATATATGCAATTCAAAACTTCCTGATGTCTTCTGCATAAATCAATTTGTATTTGGTTTGATTTATTAGTAGATGATCCAACTTTATGTTGAACTTTTGATTTTTGAGCAGTAAACTCGACAGTCGGTCGTGCACCTACACCTAGATTGATATCAAGAAATAATTTTACCTTGAAAGAAATCTGTGTGGTTTTTCATGGCATATGCAAACTTTATCTTTCTACATTTTTATCAGCTGAACTCCTTCTCTCCCTACGAAAACTGATTTAGAATTCTAACACCCGACCCATCAAAAAGAAATAGAAATAGTTTGGCCAAAAATTAAATAAAAACTTCTCTTGAGTACAACCTTGAGCTTGCATTCTTGACTTCTATTCGGTAGTTTTTGTATGCTATTATTTTATCTGTTTTTTTTTTGTTCTCGTTCGTGTTTACTGTTTTGTATTTGCCCTTTCGGAATTTTTCACTCGTATTCCCTTTTCTCTGTTTCTCCCAACATAATAAAAATGGAAGAAGCATTGGAGCACAATTGCAAGTCTTTCATTTAAAAAAAAACCACAATGATGTTTTGATGAAACCGACTGACAAGCTTTTGTAAAGAGATTTGTTCTATATTTTTGAAGAAGTTCTCTTTATTTGTATCACGCTTCCAAAAGACCTGTATGATAGTTCTTTGACATTTGGGTTTAATGCTATTTATTCAATTATGGTATTATTAAATTTTATAAATGATTATGTTAACATGTATCTTTTTTAAAGAGCCTCGCGCTAAAATGCTCTACAACTTGTTTATGTCTCACTTATGGATAAAGTATCGCCGACGGAACTTTAAGTAGACAACAATTAATCAGTGTTGCCTTAAAGTATGGTTGTTTCTTAATATCAACCTTGGTGTAGGTACAAGGAAGATATGTGTCGTGTTTTTAGGACAAAAATAAAAAAGTTCACCATAAAGTTGGACCACCCTTAAACATCAAAACAAATATAAATTATGATTTATGCAAATAGAATAAGACATTAGGAAGTTTTGAATTTGCATATATAGTTGACACTTTTATTGTTTTACGGTAAGAGTAAATATTTTTTTTTTCTTTTTTTGTCTAATCGAAAATTTTGTCAATGTTGCTTCAGCAAATAAGAATATTATTTTTTCTTTTCAAAACTGGATGGTTATTTAAAGAAATATATAAATAAAAAGTTATACTGAAAATACTGCCGACACTTCATTTTGTTGGATCTTTCTCTAATCTTAACAAACAAGACATTGCCGAATAGTCCAAAAAATCTGTAAAGTTTGAAACTGAGTCTGACAAAAGAATAAAGACAAGTAAATTCAAATTTAAGATTGACTCGTGCCTTGTAAGCGAGCGATCTTTAGACTAAACAGTTTCTAAATTATTTGATTTTAAGATCTATCGACTTTAAAGGACAATATATCTTTAATGCTTTTGACACCCAAATTCGGTATATTTTAAAAATTATTGAATAAAGGTAATAACAAAATTACCGAACTTGGAATATCAATCTCAATGTCCAAGAAAAACGAGGTTAAGCTATTTCAGATCAGTTCTAATTGAACAATGTAAAGTGAAATAATTGTATGTTTAACAAAATTTATTTATTTACTACGTCACAGTGCGAAAATGACATTTTTTGGTGAAAATGGTTAATAATCATACTAGTTTTTATTGGTTTTTGGAAAATCTAACTATGAGCCATACAGTTGCAGATTGTTTTAACAGTTTTTAACAAAATCAATTTCTTAGACTCTTTTGGTAATTATTGTAACATGAACAAAATCATGTTGATATAAGACTTTTTCAACTCATTTAAAGCGTTTATTGGTAATTTTGTACTCATTTTAATAAATTTAAAATTCGGGGGCCAACTTGGGCCCTCATCATACCTTGATTTGAAAACGATACAAGTATATGTATGTCCCGGAGCGGGTTAACTAGCGCATAGAATGCCGGAGATCTTGGAAATAGCTAAGAGAGTCGACCCCTAAGAGACGTCTCCAACAAAAATTATAATCCTAATCTAAAATCAAAGAACATACAAAAGTAAATTGTTTTGTGAATCAGAACTTCTCGACAGTCATGACAACAAACCAACGAAGTACAAAATTATATGATTTACTTATTTGGTGTGGAAAGCGAAGCAACCTATCTATAAAAAAGTTTTAAATGTTATGTATTTCATACAGTTATTCATACTCGAACGGAAGATACCAATAAATTATTTGTTAGTGTTCGAAAGCTTCGTTGCTCAATTTAATGGTTTACCTATATTTATCGGCCATTTTTAAAGGTTTCTATTTCAATATTTTCTTTCTAAAATCCACGTTCAAATGTATGTGTTGTTATGGCTTTCTCCGTTTTTAAGTTACGTTCAGCTGCCAGTGGCGGTCAAAACTCCGTTTCTCAATTTTCAGAAATTTGCTCAAAATTTATTTTTATTTCCGACTGGTTGGAAAAGTCAAAATTCACAGCAGGTGAAAATTTCAATTTAGCCATTTGTATTTGAAACTTTTGTTTTATAAGTACCACTTTTTTATAAGAACCATGCAAAAAGCGATTCATGGGTGGAAAGCCTACACCACTTTATTTTTTATATGTTACTCCTACTAGCACCCTGATTCGATATTTTGTACTCTTTTTCCAAACAAGCGTTGATCCTGAGAGAAAAAAAAAATATATAGAATTGCATTGGAAAATTGTAAGAAAGGGAGATAACTCTTAAAACTGTCAATAATTTCAATAGAAACCATTGTAACAAAATGGCTAGATTTCTCCCAGGACCAGACAGTTATGAGCAAATTGTTATTTGTTATATTATTTGTTTTTGTCACAAACTCTGTCTAAATGTTTATATGACAATAAATTTGATTGATTGATTGATTGATTGTTATTTATTTCTGATTTTGTATACTTTGAACTATCTTTTGTTAAAAAAAACCACTGTAGCCTTTTTATCGATGAATCACTTTTCTTCAATTTTGCATGATTCTTAGGCGGAGTACTACATAATACTTATCAATTCGCTTGCAGAGCTATATACATTTGTACTTGTATGCTACATTTGATTCGTTTTACTTAATTCTGCGAATCATGATTTTACACTGCTGCATTTGTATAGGAACACAATACAATGCCTGGTTCACTGTTTAATCTCTTTTTTTGCGTTTCCGTGTTTTACATGTCTGTTTTCTTCCTGTTTCAATTGGTGTTTACTGGTTTTGGATCTGTATTTTCGGACTTTCGGCACTCGAATGTCCCATGGGTAGCTCTTGTTCTTCAAAGGAACAGTAGTTTTGATAAAGGCATGCCTAAAATAAAAACACAATTTTTCCATTAAAAGAAGTGCTAACGCCTCAAGAGCACTTGAGTTCTTTCTTGTCATGATTTGAGTTCTCGTTGTAGCATTGCTGATTGGTTGTTTTGTGTGTGTTGTTATGTTGCCTGTTCCCTTGTGTTTATTTTACTTTGCACGTTCGGGCTTTGGACAATTTTGTGCCACCGTGAATGCGATATTTATATCATGTTGCATTATATAGTCGCGATCGGTTCTAGTTCTTTTTTCGGCATATTTGTCTTACAAACTACTGTCCTGCAATTTCATTCTGAATAAAAACTAACGCACTGGGTTAACAATAGGCTCTACACACCCATATGAATATTTCTTCAAGCGAAACTTAGAATAAAATCTTCCCTTCTGCTTGACAGTTGTATGGTAAATAGTTCTTTCTTTGCCCGGTACTAATAAGTTCAGTTTTTACTTCATGTTTAAAATTATCAATTAATGCTGCATGACTTCAACATGCCTGTTAAAACATTTTTTACATTTTGTTTTCAGCGACCATGAAGTTCCATGTTATCTTAAAGGCTTATTTTGTAATGGTAGGAGTGCTAGAACTAACGTTCCCAGGCCATGGTTCGGCTATTGATCTTATCATCACTCATACCTCTATCAGGGTCTTAGTAGCAATACATAACGGTTACCCTACATCTTTTTTAGGATATCTTAATATAAATTCAGCCAATGCACAAACTTCACAGGGATATAGGTCAGCTGCAATCATGGATTTTACCTTCAGTAATTGCGATTCAAATGCCAATAGCTATATGGGCTTCTACTTCGATCCCAATTTTGGCTCCTTTAGCTGGATTGGGGGTGCTAACTTTTCATGAACCCCACTGTTTTAATCGCCATAATGCATGCCAGGGAACTACTTTATGAAGTTTGAGTTCCAAATGAGCGGTTGCGGTGGGTGCATGGCGTCACAGGTCGCATTCGCTTTGATAGCCCGTTGTCTTGCTCACGGTAAGTTTATTACCGTAGAAAAATACATACGAAGTCTTCGAAGTGTTAGGTTTCTTCAACGAAGCTGATTTTTTTTTCTCAAAAACCTTATCAAAATACAACCATAGATATTACCAAGCTTCCTCCCATTCATGTAATCACACCTAGTTAACTCACGAGAGATGAACAAGACTTACCTAAACTTCACGTTTAGTTGGTTTTGGTCAGCCATTTTAATGATGAATTTGATCTGAAAATATTTATTGAAATAGCGTGTGTTGCTAGGTTTGGATTAACATCTCGCCGCTGAAACTTTTACAAACTTTAACAAGAAACAGTGTTCAGTGTTTCAACGAAATCGTTTGGTTCATTATCTCTTGTTTATATACTTCGGTCTTGATTTCTTCTTGATAAAATAAACGAACAGAAATCAATCGATTTTAGGGAGTGTTTTGTGTGTGATCACGCTAAGGGCCAGTATTTTTTTTTAAAGTTTTGATTATTTGTTCTTAAATACTGTGGATTCATTTATTTTCGTGGGTACCAATATTCGTGGTTTAATAAAAATATCGTGGATACATAAATCCGTTGTTATAAAAGTGCTTTAGCATACAGCTTAATGTTAAATTTCTTTATTGTTGCGTATCAAATTTCGTGGGTCCAGGCCACCGACAAAGACCACGAAAATTGATTTCCCACGAATTACCGGTATAAAGAAACCACTGAATTATAATCACACGGCCATCAGACGGTCAAACGAGCGAAAGTCTGTTAATTTACCTGTAGCATGGAGATAAATGCGCCAGAAGTCTGTTTCTCGAGTTTGTCAAAGACTGTTAATAAAATGTTATCGAGAAAATACCCACAGGTAAGTTGCATTTTTTATTATTATCATTTTTATAAAATCTTATTTGTAAAACAAAATGTGTCTGACGAAATGGTTGCTCGTTTTGCATTAATATACAAAATTGCGTTTTGATTGGATTTAAACGAAAGAAGAAATTTAAGAAGGCGCCTGACTCAATCGAAATTATATATGTGTACACAATATTCCGACATAACAATTTTATCATTTTCTGTTGTTTTTTCGATAATTTTACACAAAATGATTGTGTTATCGTTTGTGATGTGTGAAATGGTCTTATAAGATTCTAACCTCAAAATATTGTATGTTTTCGTGTCTTATAAATGAAGATATTGATTGTTATTAAAAATTCGGTCGGTTAATGAGTCATGTCAATTGAATTTTGGTCTGTTAACAGGTCGGTTACGAGTAAATAAATATAGATTATTGCAGCTAGCAATCTGATCTTGAAGGTTCACAAAAATCTTAGTGTTCCTAACTTTATTCCATTCCACATTACCATGTATCTCTTTAACATGTTCTCCATTTCCACTTCTTGATATTTTATGTGAATGGTCAGAAACATATTTCTTTAATTTGTTTTCTGTTCTCTGTCTTATTCATCAAAATGCAATTTTAAAAATGCATTTGTTTTTTTCTATTTTTCCAGAATAGAAAATGAAAAGAAAAAGAAATTCGAATTATGGAAACAGAAAGTTTTTTATGGAAAAAAAGTAAATCCTAGAATGAAAACCCTTATGACGGAATAAAATTTATAATCCTCAAAGTAAAAATAATTCTTGCTTCCAATGTATGGTGAATACATGTACTTTTACATGATTGTAAAAGTCAAGATTTAAGCAGTGACACTATTGTCATTTAAGACCAAACATAAGTGTTCCTGTTACATGTGTTAAACAATAATATGTCCAAAAGACATAATGCCCCATCTCGCAACATTTATTTTTTCCGCAATCACTAAAGCATTAAAATGGTTGCTAAGGCACTTGTCCGTCAGATGGAGTGGACTTTAACTTAACCATTCTTCTATAATTGGTCATTGCCAGCATCCATAGCATGCATTGTGATAAGCATCACTAGGTGCACCTACCATACCAATATGGTTGCTATGGCACTTGTCATTAAGAAGGAATGGACTTTAACCATTCTTCTATAAGTGGTCATTCATGTGGAAAATATAGGTCACAGCCAGCATCCGAAGCATGCAGTGTGCTTAGCATCACTAGATGCACCTACCATACCAATATGATTGATGTGGCATTTGTCAGTAAGTGGGAATTTGGAAATATGATGATTTGGGACGGACAGATGAACGGACGGACAGACGAACGGACCCGAACACTACATGCCCCTCTTCTTTTATAGATGGGGCATAAAAATAGAGATTGTAGGTAAGCATTATTTTTTACATTTTTGTTTTTACCTTGAGAAAATGAAGAGCATAATAAATGTTAAACGGTGCTTAAGCAAAATATGGCAATGAAAATGTTAGATTAGGCATGAAAACTAGGGTAGGTAGGGAAACAGGAAAGGCATGTTTTTATTTGGCCAAATATACTGGCATCCAATTACAAACACTCTAAGGTATAAGGAAAACAAGTCACATTTTCGTTTCTAACATAACAAAGAAATCTGATAAATTAATCGCAAATATAAAGCACTGTATGTGTAGATACATACGCATTATATTAAAAACGAAATGGGATAATAAAACTCTTAACAGACAGTTTTTACTTTGACTTACTCTTTAACCGACATTATCTTTAGAGTGTACTGAAAATCCTGTTTTAAAAAAGACGGAATAATACAAATATCTCCAAATGTATCCAGTATTAATATGGGGTGTAAGATTAACAACTATGATACTGATATTTCCACTTTTCGGAGTAAATTAATTTGAAAAACTCGGAAATTCTGTTTTTGAACATGTTTTTTTTTCTTTTACCTCTCCTATCGCCTTTTCATTTTATTTATAACTCCGTTGACAAAGTTTTTACTTTTTGCGTCCATTCAATCGCTAATGATAATCATTTTGTCAGACAGTTTTTGTTTTGGCCAAAAACAAATCATTATTTCAAAAATGTAATGATTTTGTACATAAATGACTTTTAAAACTAATATTTACTCTTAACAGTCATAGAACCGACTCGAGTAACAGACTTCTGGCGCATTTATCTCCATGCTACAGGTAAATTAACAGTCGCTCGTTTGACCGTCTGGTGGCCGTGAATCAACCCCGAATGCTCTGTTAACTTTAGATTTTTATTTAACAGAGTCAGACATTTGCTGCACCTACATTTTACATTGGTGACAACTGGTGATTCTACGTAATTATAGGTAAATGTATGTATTACACTGGTGACAACTGATGCAACCGATAAGAGGTAAGTATTTAACTGTTGACAACATATGTTAAATTCACAATTGCTTAAAAGACCAGGTTTCAAAATTTTTCGATTTGAGTACTTTTCGTTCTATATTTAATTTTGGTTTTTGACCTTCCAATGGTTTGATTCAAATGCTGCTGATAATAGGTTATACCTTAAAATTTGGATAGACAGGTCATAGCATTATGACCAAATTAACCGTTTTTTACCCGTTTTTGGTATTTGTATTTGGAAACTGATAACAAAAAATATATATATATTTTACTGGTGACAACTGGTGATACCAATGAAGGGTATATATATAATTATACACCTGTGACAATTAGTGATACAAATGAAAAGGATATTTCACTGATGGCATCTCGTGAAATTGATGAAAGATAAGTTATTCACTTGTGACAACTGGTGATACTGATGAAACGTATATTATACATTTGTGACAACTGTTGATTCCAATGAAAGGTATGTATTTACTGATGATCGACACAATAGGAAAATGTACTTGCATGTGGTACATTCGTGATAACTGGTGCGCCTGATGATAAGTATGTATTGCGCTGATGGCAGTTGGTGATAGAGACGATATTTTTAATAAAATTGAAAAGGGTATTATACATATATTATTCTGCAGATTTAAGCTACTTTACCATGAAGCAAGTATGGTCTAATCATGAAACAAGATACACATAATCATTTGAGAATGACTAACCAAAGGAAAAACCTAGATAATTATACCCAATCGTTCGGGTTCCGGGTGGCCAATATGCCAGCAGCAGTGCTAAGCTTGTCGGTGAAAGTTCAATAAAGAGCGCTCAGAAAACTGATATCGGGTCAGGCCCTTTATCGGCTAAACGACTGGGATGTGTGCCCCAGATGGTTGAATGGGGCAGCCCCATCAAGTTGAATGCCGGAAACGTCAGGCTGTAATGCGGAATACCTGACCGCCAACCACAATGGTGCACGGTGTTGGAGAAATGTCACGTTCCTCGCACGTTAAAGAACCCTGTTCAGGTATTGGTAAGAGAAGGACCAGTAGGATCCTCGTGCAGAAGGCTAAACTACCCGTCACTACCCAGTACTATGATTAGCCTTGTGTTATATTTCTTCTCTACTTCATCATATTTTCATGTTCATTGTACATGTATCACTTTTTCATGTTCATTACCCGGATATAGCCGAAATCGTGCTTCTTGAGAGTAAAGCAATAACTAACTAACTAACATATTTATAATTGTATATATCTTATCAGGTTTACGTTTGAAAGCTCATCGAAAAGGGAATGTTAACATGTTGCAAGACAGGACATCATGTCGTTTGGATATATTATTTTTTTTATCAATTTATCTATATAATTGGTTTCTTACATGTACATAATTAAAATAACAAAACTATAGAACTTGGAGGATCTATCTAAAATGTCAAAGAGAAAAGATAAAACAAGGGAGGAATACCAAAGAAATGAAAGTAATGGTCCTGACTTGGTACTGTCATTTCAAAAGAAATGGTGGGTTATCATGGCACCAAACCTCCCTCTTTTATTGCAATCTTGGGGTCAGTATTGGAATTATTTGTATATCTATTTATTTTTCAGGTGCCAAGTTCAACGTAAAGAAGCTCATTCTAAATAAAAAAAAAAATTTGACGTTGTCTCAATCACTTGTTTTTATTCCTCGCTGCAATGCGAAGGAGAGACATAGTAATATTAGTATTCTCTGTCCGTCAGTCCGTGTGTCCATCACACTTTTGTAGAAACGAATCCTCTGAAACCGTTTCAAGCATTTTAATGAAATTTTGTAGGTGTGTTTTTCATCCTATGTAGTTGATCATATGGCGATGCCATTTTTTTAGACAAATTTTATAAGACTTTATCGATTTTTTTTTCATTTTAGGTCCTAAGAAGACTTTGTGTCACACATTGATCGACATACATGTAACTCCTCTTAAACCTCTTTTCAGATATTAACACAATTTTGTAAGATGGTTTGTCATCATATGTAGTTGATCACATCGCGATGCCTTTTTGATTCAACAAGTTTTACAGGAGTTATGAAAATTTATTATCACAGTCATTTAAATTGAACCCGGAAAAACACCGATTGCAAGTCTGACAATTAAAATAGTCAGCTCACGGAAACAACAATTCACTAGTTAAACAGTCCGCTGATCCAACAACCTAATTCACCGAAACCACATTGGTATCACAATCAAATAGTTCGACTACCAATCAGTCCTCAGTGGTTAAACCCAATGACCTTCCGTCTGTAATTTATTCTTAATACTTAAAAAATAAAACTTATTGATTTTAGTAGAAGATATCGTATGGTTTTTGGGGTTTTGTTTTTTTTCTGGCATGGGTTGGGCGGCTGGACGTGTCACAAAACCAAACAAAAATCAAATCGTAGGAAATCTTTTGCTGTGACGAATTTCGGACTGTTTTGATATTTGTCACTGCCAGTGTAAGTTTTTGAATTCTTTTTGAGTCGGTTCAACTTAAGATCGATCTAACAAAAACATTGTCCCTTTGGAAACTATTTCCTGTGTTGGTTGCAATGCAGTTTTCTTTAGGTTTATTATAAAGCCTAGTCTCACAAAAGATTTAGCACATTCTCCCGATCTATGGAAAGTATTTCTTTCTTTTGGTTAACTATGAAGCAATCGTCTTCTTATCTCATTGCTCTAAGATGAGCTGCTACTACTGACACAACCTTGGTAAAACTTCTTGGTGCTGAAGTTGGACCAAAAGGATAAATGGCCGTGAGTTGTGGACAATGACTCCCTTTTACCTAAAACCTTATAATTTTTCTGTGATATTTGTATATTGAGATATGCATATAGGCATCTTTCAGATCGAGAGAATCTCTCAATCATCTAGTTTGACAAGATTTATCACTGTTTTAAGAGTGTCCATCTTGAAATGTTGTTAGCGGAGGTACCTGTTCAAAGGCTTTTTTCCGTTTGTTTTTTTTCGGAACCAGGAAAATGTGCTGTAAAAACCGTTTGTCAAAGCGTTTATCGGTACAATATCTACAGCATTTTTTTCAATTAAACTTTTTACTTCTGTAATTAGAATATCTAAACTTTTTACAGGAGCACGAGTCTTTCGACTTCCTGCCTTCGGAGGAAAAGTTACAAATTGCAGTTGATAACCGTTCTTTACTATATCTAAAACCCATTGATCGTCTGTAATTTCTAACCAATGATTAATAAAATGACAAAGACGTCCCCCTACAGGTATCTCCGGAAACATCATTTTTGTTTGAGCTAAAATTACCTGGGAGTCCTTTCTGTTTATCCTGGTAGGTACGAAAAGAACTGGCGGACTTATTCTCTGACCTATCAGTTCTGTTATGTCCGGTCTTATCACCTCTGTATCCACCACGCCTAGGAATCTTGTATCCTGTTCCCACGTGCCTGTTCCCTTCGATGGAGCTGGTTCTTTAGTAACTTTAGTAACCTTATGTTTCTTAGTAACAATTTCATTATATGACTTACCACCTCTCTTATAAGTTTTGATATGAGACAGGCACACCTGTTTGACGGACATAAGTCGTAACTTGGACTTGGTAAAAAATGTATTTGGCTTACCATTGCATGTACTGTGTGTGTGTGTGTGTTGGTGTTTAACGCCCTTTATCGACGCACCTGGGCCATGTAGGGCGGTCAGTGTTTAATGGTGGAGGAAACCGGAGTACCCGGAGGAAACCACCGACCTTGGGCAGGTAACTGACAAACCTAATCACATACAGCTGGGGAAGTCCCTTTTTTGTTAAATACAAACGGGACTCGAACACCGGCTCAGAGGTGATCGGCTAGTGATCAATAGTGTGGTATTTAAACCAGCGCCTTAGACCACTCGGCCACCCAGGCCCCCTTGCATGTACTGTGTGTTTATTCTATAGTGACTTGTCATGTAGTGAGGTCTGCGTCGTGATCCACAGCGTATCCCGTCAGCTGCCGGTCACTCACAGTGGTAGTGTTTGTTTACAACCCCAGTCTAGTTTCATCGCGGTTCAATAATATTTATTATATAAATAAAGAACACCCTTTGTCTAGATAGGGTCATTAACTTGGTCAAACACCCATGCATGTAGTTGGAGTTGCCTTTCAGTGAATATTCTGTCGTCTGCCATTTTTGTTTTGGTTACGTAACAAATTGAGCGTTTGACTATGAACTTCAATAAAATTATGTAAAAACTTTTATAATTGCAATTCTTTAGCATGTGGAAAATAGCTAAAATATGCTTTATTTATAGAAAAAATTATTAAAAATGATTGGGTATTTTTAGAAAAGAGAATGGTAAAGTTTTAAAATACAAATGAAATTTGACTGCCAGTACTAAGTATAGAAGTCATGTGTTCTGCGAAGTCACATGACTTCAAACAAATATACTTCGGGATTTCTACCTGTAAAAGGGACTTACTTCCCTTATTAGTCAGTGGTTTTAACATAGATCTAGCAAAAAATCATTCATTTGCTAAGATTTTCATTTCTATCTTCCAGAGCTTTTTCAAGTTTCGGACCAAAAACAACGAACTCAATAAGGGTAAGGTGAGTAAGTGTGGACGCAAATCTTTGAACGATGCTAAGCCCGTATCTTCAATAGCAGCCTTTCTGTGTATAGTATAAAATGAGAAAAAGCACCAAATCTTACTACTTGATCAAAGTTTTTTTGTGCTCAAATCAAAAACGTGTCTGACTTATTGAACACATTTGTCTATAATAGTTAAACTATCTGACGCTAGATTCTCAAGTAACGTACCTAAAGCTTGCTGAATGTAAGCAGATATAATGATACCCGTTCTAGAAGCTACATGTCTTTAAAAATATAGTTTTTCAAAATTCTCCAAGTAAAGGAGAATGTAACGTAACTTTCTTGCCACTGGAAGACAAAGCCTTGTTACCATGTTTCCTATGTAATAAGAAAACATATCATCTAATGATGGTACTTGTAAATGTTCAACTGAGCTGTCATGAACAGGAAAACACGATTTATATTCATCTTTATAGGAAGCAAGTCTATTTGCAGTCTGCGTATGCCAAGAATTTGATAAAATAACATTCTGACTGTTCTCATCCTCATTGGCATGAATAGCATTCAGATATCTTTTTAACCTATCTGTTTAAGCTGAATTTACATTGCCATTGTCTGCCCCATTGACTCCTTAAGAGCAGTCATCATCATAACTCAAGCCCAACTTTTGAAACTCGTTTTCTCGTGGGCATAAAGATAGACCCTCTTTAAGACAGACAATAATGTCTCAATTAGGGTCCTCCACCTTATTAGAACTTAGGCGATTTTTGGGAGTTTATGTTAAACTCCACTGTTGTTTTCCTATTTTCCCGATTTTTATACCTCCTCGGCTTCTACCAGTTGTCCCTCTTGGTTTCAAGGGTGCCTTACATGTTCGCCACGTTGTCGCCACGTAAAGTTAGTGCTAGGGAAAGTAGAATAACCTGCTGGTCCTGACGGACTTGCCTTTACCAAGGCGTCGGTTTCAAACATACTAGAAAGACGATAAATACCTCTGAAAAAGATGTCAAGAGAAAGGGCAGAAGAAAGGGGGAAACGGAATTAAATCGGTTCTTTGTTAATTGGCAGTATGCGGGTTTTCCCCAATGGTATGGAGTGCCAAAACAATAAACTGAGGGCAAGAGGGTTCACATCAAGAATGACAAGCATGGACATTTAAGATTTCCAGTTAAAGTAACAAGATTGTCTAGATTGTCAGCTTCTGATAGCTGACTCAGGCGCATATCTTTAGTCAGTCACATGGTTGCTGTTTTGGGACCTTCTATGCATTGCTGACCAAACAATGACGTGTTGGTGAATATTGTATCTTGTTCATAGAACTGAAGAGAGTGATAGCTTATATATAATTATTTTTTTAACTGCGTATGATAATTTTCCGATAAAGTCGCAGTTTCTAATTTAGCCGAAAACACATGGCGGATATTAATACGGATATCTGAGGTAAACACAGTTTCCGGGATAGTAGTTTAATTTACGTTGCAATAATATTATACTACTACAAGTTACATAAAGTAATATCATGTCCGAGTGTATCAGTAGAGATAATCGGAGAAGCGACGTACGTATCTACGTATCATTAAGTTGCCCTAAGAAGTCTAAAAACGACATAATCATTACCTCCCTTATGCCAGGTGTCTTAATTGATCCGCACTATACATCTATGGTATTATGCATAGGAACTCTCGTTTATCGTTGTTTATTTATTATCTATTTTATATATTATTATAAATTTTTATATAAATTAATTTTTTTAAATCTTTATTTTTATCATCAGTATCATTTTATTATTATTATTATTTGGTGGGGGCGGGTATAAATATGTAAAATTAAAAAATAGAAAATACATCTTAAGGAAGAGGTTATTTGGACAGTCTAAGAGACAATTATCTACAAATGTACATGTAGCTACTGTTTAACTTATTTTTTTTTTAAATCCCCTCTTCTATACAAATGTAAAGTATTTACAATCCAGTTTACTATACGTGGTTTTTTTTATACCAAATTCCAACAAAAAGGTAATAAATATATGTTTGACAAAAACTAGCAGATGAACGCACAATCCGCAACAATAATTTAGCGATTCCTCCGTTTAAACTTTTGTTTTAAAAATATTCAACCAGGCTTCCCATCTTTTATTCTGGAGATTTTTTTTATCAATTTTTAAAAATTTTCCACTGTTTTAATGAATAAAATTTATTGCAGAGTAACTTACTATTTGAATAACATCTGGTATGAATTTAATAAAATCTTAAGCACCTATTCGTACATTTAAGAGAGCGATCATTCGATTTTTATGGGGCTAATGGGGTTATTCATATGTTTTTATACCCCCACTCGTAAGAGAGGGGGCTATATTGCAATCACCTTGTCCGTCCGCCCGTCCGTCTGTCCGTCCGGTTCAATTTTTCTGCTTCTACTGGATAGATTGGTTTTAAATTTGGCACACATCTTCAGCTTGATGAGTTATACAATGCCTCCTCTTTCCAGGTCAGTCAATCATCTACTTCTTGTTTTCTGAGCCGACTTAGACTTTTTAGGGTAAAAAAATTGAAATGTGAAATTTTTCGTAACAGTTTTCTCAGCTTCAACTGGATGGATATTTGTTTCAAATTTGGTACACAGCTTCAACATTATGAGTTATACCGTGCCTCCCCTTTCCAGATCAGTCCATCATCTACTTCCTGTTTTCCGAGCCGACTTAGACTTTTTAGGGTAAAAAAATTGAAATGTGAAATTTTTCGTGACAGTTTTCTCAGCTTCAACTGGATGGATATTTGTTTCAAATTTGGTACACAGCTTCAACATTATAAGTTATACCGTGCCTCCCCTTTCCAGATCAGTCCATCATCTACTTCCTGTTTTCCGAGCCGACTTAGACTTTTTAGGGTAAAAAAATTGAAATGTGAAATTTTTCGTAACAGTTTTCTCAGCTTCAACTGGATGGATTTGTTTCAAATTTGATACACAGCTTCAACATGATGAGTTATACCGTGCCCCCCCTTTCCAGATCAGTCAAGCATCTACTTCCTGTTTTCAGAGCCGATTTCGACTTTTTATGGGTCAAAAATAGACAATTTTTCGTAACAGATTTCTCGGCTTCTACATACTTGGGATTAATTTCAAATTTGGTATATAGCTTTAGCATATGATGAGTCGTACCGTGTTTCCCCTTTCCAGGTCAGTCGGTCATCTACTTCCTGTTTTCTAAATGGTCGAGTGGGGGTATGCTTAGCACGACTTAGTGCAACCCCTTGTTCATACAGCTATTTATTATCTGAACAATCAAAGCCTGGATGTTTTGCGAGATATTTTTGAATTTTAAAATCAAATAAAAAATTTACAGCAAAAAAGACCATTCTGTCCTTTTTTATATCAAAGCGTTGTTCTGCATTTTTATTTTCTGATTGTTGTTGGCATACTGCTTTTTTATTTCAAATTTTACCATTACCCCCCCCCCCCCCCTTTTCCAAAACAAAATCAAATGGTCGCTACCTAAGTTACATGTGGTTTACTTCTACCCCAGGCAAATTTTTGACTCATCTTAAAAAAAATTCAAATTTTGTATTCAATTTGGCATGTTTATGCCTGCTTGAAGAAGAAGAAGGTGTAATGTATTAACTATTATTCCTAGATGCTGATATTTGGAAACAAGCTTTTTATGGCATGGTGTATTGAGAAAACGTTTTTGGATTTATCGGACATTTAATTCCTGTTTATCGAAGACTTTAATTTTCCCGTCACACAAAATTAATTCTGTCCGGCTTTTAGTTTACATATAACTTGGCTTGGCAACTATTATCCCTAGGTTGCTGATATTTGGAAACTGATGTATTGTGGGATACTTTTTTGATCCATCGGACTTCTTAATAAATTGCAGTTGGAGTCGACATATGTGTTGTAGTGTCATGTTTATTTACTCCATATCCTTTCATCAATAATTTACTTCCTGTTAACCGAAAATTAAAACAAAAAACCGTCGCACATTTCATTCACTTACATGAAAACTCAGAATATCCTAGGTTGCTGATAATTGGTAACAAGCTTGGTATTGACATGATGTATTGATACATTTTTGGATCCATCGAACATTTACTTCCTGTTTGTTGTAAACTTGATTCTTAACGCGTTGCATACTAGTAGTATTTGTTAAAGCGGAAGTATAACTGGTGAGCATTGGGTCACAGATTTCTTGTTTCGTTTGTTTCATCGTTCTATGTTCTTTATATATAGTGTTTGGCTTTTTTTTCTTTTTGGTTACAGTGGAAATACAAATGACAACAAAGTTCCAGACAATAAATTTTGCTACGCCTGACGCGCGTTTCGTCTAATCAAGACTCATCAGAGGCGCTCTACCAAAAATATTGAAAATACCAAACACTGTATGAATATGAAGAGCATAGAACAGTATAACCAAAAATACCAAACTGGGGAACCAAATGATAAGACAAACCTTGCGTCAGTCGTAGCAAATGTTTTAGTTTGTATGTTTGTTGCAACTTTCATTCATTGTATTACCATCTACCTCAGATATATTAATGGATACACCACTGAACAAAACTGAGGCAAAAACGGAAGTTTTAACAAATACAAGTTTACATGACCACAGCAAAAGTCTTTTAATCTGTTACAAAATCATGCTGAAATGGGTTTCATAACAACTGTGCGAATCGTGAAGGTCCCCCTTCCTCTTAATTTCATCTATAAAAATATAGAAATGTTGGGTATAATTTATTTTTTTTAATCCCTGAGCCCAACAGAGTTGGGGAGGGGATATAGCGTTTGGTTTGTTCGTTCATACGTTCGTTCGTTCAAACAATCGTACGTTCGTTCGTTCGTACGTATGAACGTAATGGTATTTGTTTTGTCAATAACTTGGGAACTAAACATCATAGAGGGATGATACTTGTTTAGTGGGTACATCTTTGATGGTTAAAAAATTACAAATACCAAAATACGAGTATAAACGGGTAATTTGTATATGCTATATATCGATATTTCAAGGAGTAACCTCTCATCAGTAGCATTTAAATCAAAACATTGGAAGAAACAATGCCATATTAAGTGGCCTTGTCCTATATTTCCACATGAATGATTCCGGTTAAAGTTTTGGTTAAGGTCCATATCCCAGCAACTGCAAGTGATAGAGCGATGATATTGGGTCAGTAACCAACTGGGTCACATTGATCTACAATTTCCGCATGAACGACTCTGGATTTAGTTTTGGTTTAGGTCTAAATCTTAGCAACTGCAAGTGGTAGAGAAATGATGTTGGGTCAGTGTGAACATCTTGGAAAGTAACCAACATCCGTACCCGAATTAGGTCACCTTAACCTACATTTTTCAGATGAATGATTCAGGTTAAAGTTTTGGGTTTTTTTTTTAAATATGCTCTTCAAAAAAGTTACGCATAGGTCGAAAATTTCCCATATGATTAATACAAACCCGCATCATTTCAAAACAATGTTACCAAGCCGTCCATAGGCCGATTTTCATGAAATAAATTAGTAAACCAATGAAAAGAAAAATGAAAGAATTTTATTTGTTTAATTTTGTGCAAAATCGTGACCTCGTTTCTTTTTAAGATATTGCAAGTAGAAGTCAAGTGTGCATTTTACGCATCAATTTCCCGTTTAAATCAATGCAAAATGTATCGTGCAAAACATTGGTCGTGTTCTACTCACAATATCTTAAAAACCATTGAAGTGAGGATTTTGGTTTTTATAAATCAAATAATTTTTATTTCGTTTTCTTTTTACAGAATTTTGTTTCATGAAAATCGGTTGCATAACAGCTCGGCAATATTGTTTTGAAATTGTTTAGATTTGCATTAAACGTACGGGGAATTTTCTATTTATGCGTAACTTTTTTTGAAGAGTATATTTTTTGAAGGCATCGCGACAGAATTTTTTTTTCATTATTTGCATTATTTTATGTAGCTGAAATATCCTTCTTCAGAATATTTTTTCTTAATTCTTACCCTCTGCTGCCAAAATATTTTTCTATCAGACAGAAGCAATATTTTCTTGCAGTTTTCACATGAGCTGAGGCCCCCTTTCTTGGGTACATTGTAATTTTACCAGGTGGCCTTTCTTTCCAATCTTGTGGTACAACATCCTCTTCCCAGAGTTTGCCAATCAAGTCGTATAACATCTGCGTTGATGTTTTTAGATCCTCTTTTAGGGCATCTGCAGATATATGGTGTGGTCCTGGTGACTTTTTGTTCTTCAAATGAACGTCTATTTCTCTCTACTAATTTCCACATTCGATAGTCTGTTGCATTTTATAGGTAGGGTGTCATTTGCTGGTAGAATGTCAGCCCGATGTGATGGTGGCTGTTGTTTCAGAACTTAAGTAAAATGCTCTACCCATCTTTTCATTTGCTCTTCTGTTGTTTTTAATGTGTTTCCAATTTCGTCTACTGCATTGTTTAAACTTGTTTGTAAGCAATCTAATCTTATCATATACTCCTTTGATATCACTCTGCCTGGATGCTTGTTCTGTTTCTGGTGCCATCTTTGAATTAAATTCCCTCTTTTCTGACGCTGTTTTTAACATCTTTATCAACTTCTGAGTTACTTTTTGGAACTTTCTGCCTATTTACTGTTATTTAGCCCAATCGTCAGTTGTTTCTATTATCAATTTGTGCTAGTGTCTCGTGTGAAATCCATTCTTGGTGTTTCCTATTCTATTTTCCAATTGTTGTTTCACATGCTGATGTTACCACTTCTTAATTCTCTTTCCAGTATTCATCTGTTGACATTTGCTCAATGTCAGTAATGGTTCAACACTAATAGGTGTATCCCATTAATTAAAAGTACACCTCCACAATGTCCCAAATACACGACCTAAGTGGACTTTGATTTTTTCATGGACTCGTCTTTCTAGAGGTAACAAACATTGCTATACTTACAACCAATGCATAACCTAAAGAGGGAGAGCAAGCGGGTCCACACCATGAATGACAATCATGTGCATGTAAGGGTTTCAGATGATAGTAGACCATCCTTAGAAGCTTCTGATAACTGACTCAGACGCACATCTCTAGTCAGTCACTTGCTTGCTGTTTTCGGACCTTCTATGCATTGTTGACCAAGCCATAACCTGTTGGTTAATACTGTATCTTGTTCATGGAACTGTGGACAGAGGTCTCCCTACATCTTTATTGCGAATGACAATATTCCGATAAAGTCGCAGTTTCTGATTTAACCGAAAATACTGTGCGATTAAAACGGATGTCCGCGATATGTGACGTTCCGGGATAGTAGTATATATTACGTTTTAATGATATTATATGACCACATGTAACACATATATTACCGTGTTCGAGTATCAATGAAAGTTGTGATACTCATTTGCTGATTCCAAGAAAAACAAAAGCTGGTAAGGTTCTACAGTATTTTTTTGTTTTGTCGATGTCAGTTAATATAACTAACTTTTTAGACCTTTATATGATATATTGGAATTTGAGATATCCACATATGTCAGTTTTTCATTGAATACGGGAAAGTTGAGGCTATTCTTAGTATGATATTGGATTTTGAAATCCATTTTATTTAAAGGAATGTGGGATTATTAGAAAAATACGGGGATATGGGATATCGGTACCCCCCCCCCCCAAATAAGCCCCAAATAAGAAAAGAAAGTAATAGAACTTGGTTATTGAATTTAAAAAAGAGTTAAAATAATATTATAAAGTAAAGTAAAACTTAAAATGATGGAGATATTCTGTTTGTTCAAACTGTCAGAAAAATAAACAATCAAGTTGCTGCCGAAAACTGACTTTAATGCTTTGTGTGAAATTATTCTTAGAATGAAGCAATTTCTAGATTATTTCATTCTAAGCTTTTTACTGAAAATATACTTCCAAATCAAGAACAATTATTCGGGAGCGGGTCAACTAGCGCCAACAATTCGGAAGATCCTAAAGATTGCAAATATACTGTTCAAAAAAGTTACGCATAGATAGAAAATTCCCCGTACGTTTAATGCAAATCGAAACAATTTCAATACATTATTGCCGAGCTGTTCTGCAACCGATTTTCACGAAATAAAATCCAGTAAAAAGAAAACAAAATAGAGATTGTTTGTTTTATTTGGAGTAAAATCGTAACATCGCTGCTTTTTAAGATATTGAAAGTAGAACTCAAGTGTACATTTTACGATTCAATTTCCCGTTTAAATCAATGCAAAATGTTCCATGAAAAACATTAGTCGTGTTCTACTCACATTGTCTTAAAAACCATTTAAGTTAAGATTTTGGTCTAAATTAATCAAACGATTTTCATTTTGTTTTCTTTTTACTGGATTTTATTTCGTGAAAATCGGTTGCAGAACAGCTGGGCAATAATGTTTCGAAATTGTTTCGATTTGCATTAAACGTACGGGGAATTTTCTATCTATGCGTAACTTTTTTTGAAGAGTATATTATAATGCTAAACAAGAATAAAAGAACATAGTGACTACAAAAGCAAATTATTTTTTTGTGAATCAGGTATTCTCGACAGTCAATACAGTGGCAAACGATTTACAAAACTGTATCATGCACGAATTTAGAATGGAAAGCAAAAAAACCCCTCCATATAAAACATTGTTAAATAGAGCAACTCCAACTAAAGATTTTTTAATGTTAAAAACTTTCATTGTCCAAATTAATGGTCACCCTTGTAATCAATCGCAACATATTTCATTTTCTTGTAAATTAAACATCATCATTTAAAATGCCAAGTTTCCAGCGATTTAACGAATACACCAATGCAGGGATAATTTACTTCTTTTTCTCTCGTTTTTGATATTTTTAGATTTTATAGGCATTTTATGAATTTAACTTCTAGCAGCAGTCAAAGAGCTGTAACTCCAGACATTCATCAATTTCAGTTTTCATTTGATCCTCTGATACCATATAGGAAAAGTAAAACAAATGTTCAGGAATTTAACAATCAAATGTTCAATTTAATTTGAAACTTATTTTAAATATAAAATGATGGATTATTTTTTTTTTCTGATGACATTCATCAATTTCAGTTTTCGTTCAATCCTTCTGATATAAGAAAAGTAAAACAAATGTTCAGAAATTTAACAGTTAAATGTTCCATTTAAGTCAATGTAAGTTGAAACTTATTTTTAATATATTGATGGTTTTTTTCTGATGAAACAATCTATCGTTTTAGCTGCTATTTATTATAAATTTGAATAGTTTTGTTGGGGTAGTTATTTCCTACATGTAGAACCTTAATCATATGATTGATAATTTGTTTCCTGCAATAAGATTTTACAATGCTGGACATTTGCAAAGTTACTGTAGTGCAATGCAGCGCCTGCTTCACTATTTAGCCTCTTCAAATGGAGATTCATTTTGAATGGCGCATTACATGTAGTACGTCACAAATTATAACACTATTTTCTGACACAAAAAGGAACTGCTAACCCTTCCAAATCACCTGAACTCGCTCTCCTGGCGATTCGAGTCCGGTTGTTGGTTGCTGTTTAGTTGTTTTTGTGTGTATTGTGGTGCCTGTTCCCATGTGTTGTTCTCGTTTGCGTTTACTGATTTTGTCTTCGCCTCTTCGGACTTTTGACATTTAAATGTCACATGTTTGAACATTTTGCATTATATGGTCTGACTTTTCCTGTCTGAAAATATGTCTAGAATTCTAACCGTTTTTCTGTGGTTTCCTTCTGCATAACGAAAAAAGCTTCATTTTGTTCTACACAGCCCATGGAGTATATCATGCCAATCTTAGCGTAATTAAAATGACACTTTTTGACAAAGCTATATTCCCTACTTATCAGCACATTTTGTGTATATTAATGCCGTAAATGTTTATGACATTTAAAAAAATAAAGACTTTTACGTCATATCTATTTCAGTAACTATGGAGTACCGTGTCCTGTTTGGATTCATTGTAATGATGGGAATGGTAGAACTGACGTTATGTAAAAAGATCAAACTAGTACTCTGTCAACCAGGTATTCATTACATTTTTCCACTTAAACATTGAATATGCGTAATTTATATCAGTTTAAATAATTCAATTTATACTGGATTGAGAAACAAGCTTATTGATTCTATAAATCCCTCTCCAGTTTGCAAGTGTGGCCTTTGTAACGCCTAACATTGTGCCTACTCCTATCGAACTCTACAACGGGGTCTTGAAACGTGCACAGGGTTTTGCTCTCCCCATACAAAGGACAACCTTTTTTCGTACCTTCTTAAGGACTAGCATGGTTTCTTTAGACAATCCTCGCAATGGTGTCAAGAAAGAATTGGAAAATCAGTCAATGAAATATTCACCCCAGACGAGGATCGAGCCACGAACCTTTGTGTTAGTAGCCCGATATTAGAAAAGTACTACTATTTCATACTATAACTGATTCATTAGAAAAAATCGACTGATATAATTGTTTTCAGATTTTTTATTGTTACACCTAGGAAATTTTTGTTGCGCTTTTTTTTTTTGTTTCTGTTGCTTTCGATGTGAACGCGTCTATTAGTCTTTTTTTTTTCAATTCCCGAGATTCGAATGTTCCGTCATTACTTCTTTGCATCATTAACAGTTTTTTCTTATCTTCTTTTAGAAGCTTTATTAATGTACTATAGTATTATTATTCTGAAAGATCTTCATTTTACATTGCATGTTATAGCGTAAGAATACTTTTTATAAGTTAAAAAATAATTTTTATAAGTTAAAAACAAATAGATAAATTTTAGAAAATTATTTGTTGCATTTGCATTGAAAGAAAATTGGGTTCATTTTCTTGTAAACTTTTAAAAAGTCAAAAACAATTGATTGGATCAACGATCATTTAAAGTACCCCTAGTATCGTAAAGGAACCATTATCAAATCCTGTTTAAACCGGTATATCACAAAAAAAGTTATATACACTTTGCAGTTGCACGAATTAATTAACCGATTTTTTAATATTTTCGTGGAAAAAATACAATTTTACCAAATTTTCGTGACGAATATATCAATAGAATTATTTATAAGTATAAACTGCAATATTTGTTTTGGTTTATAGAAGCAATGGAAGCTATAAATTAAGTTTTTCATTCTGCACATTCAATATAATCCTCTTCGCGGATTATAAAATGTGCACCATGACAAAATTAGTTTATGCCTCAATAACCCCAAAAATGATAACAGTTTTAATTCTTGAATAACAATCAGAAACAAAACAAAAGCAATTCATGGTTCCTTAAAATACGTTTGTCACAAAAGATCACTCGCTTATATGATACTTTTGTCGGAGGACCGACTAAAAACCATCCTTAGATACCCAGGATCGATTGCACTCCGCTCACTACGTTTATCACGTGTGGTAAGCGTAGCCGGGGCGAAGTGCGTTTAGCCGTGGGTTTCCGACGATGATGAAAAACTGACAGACCAATTAAGTTTTATCCTTTTGTAAATCCATAAACGTACAAATCACATTTTTTCTTTCATTTTGTACTAAGCATCCTGTCTTGACATATACAAAGAAGACTGTCGTAGTCTTAGTGGAGAGTATACCATTTATTCTGGAAACCAAGCCATGCGAGTTTTCTGTTCATTTGAAGGCGACTACGTTTACACGTTTATTTCTAGAACGGCATCTGGGACCTCTTTCGATATAAGTACACTGTATTCCACGGCCAAGTTTGTACAGGTCAGACATGTTGATGAAAACGGTGTACAGAAGAAAGTTAGGATGGAGAATCTATCGACGTTTCCAAGTCAAGATTTGGCTATTGAGCTTGGCAGCACTCCCTCGACTTATCAGGGTCCTAGGACCAATACACTACTATTTCCCTACATCTTTTTAGGATTTCTGCCTAAAAGATTAGCCAATGCAAAAACAACACAGGGATATAGAGCAGATGGTACCGATTTTACCTTTAGGAATTGCGATTCAAATGCCAACAGCTACATGTCCTTCTTTCTTGATCCAAATTCCGGCTCCTTTAACGGGGTAGGCAATGCCAACAGCTTCATGCGAAAATGGATCGTCAATTCCGTTCCCATACCTTATCCAGAATATATGCCAAAGGACTACTTTATGAAGTTTGAGTTCCATATGGGTGGTTGCGGTGGTTTAATGACGTCACAGGCCGCAAATGTGTTGGCAGCTCTTGGTCTTGCTCAAGGTAAGTTAAGAAAAATACATACGAACAAAAATCTTTACTGGGGAAAATAAATGTAACAACTTAAGATTGCTTATGTTCAGCCTTTCAGTGTTCATCAAACTAAACTTCGTGTTGCTATTCATTCTATAAATATTTTGTCATCCTTTAATGGTGCCCCTATTGGAATATTTTGAGTAGGTGTTGACTCAATGCTATACACTGGACAATCGCCGGTATGTACCAAACAAGGGGTTCCCGAGAGACTGAATCGCCCATCTGATCCTTAAGCTATATCATCTTTTCCATGACCATTTACCCCCTATAAGAGGTAGACTATTGTAGAGTTTAATAAGCTGAAGATCTAAGCAAGCAACAGCTTTCTTCTATCTACAACAACTTTCATTTTATAGGGCAAGTACATAATAAAACGCTGTTTAACCTTTAAAGAGACATAACTCCTATAAGGGGTAATCTGAAAACTTTGGCCAATAAGGACTTTTGTAGAGCTTTAGATTCTACAGAGACTATATTCCATCAAATATGTTTGAAAGGACGACACACAGCAGACATGACAGATAGGAAATCTCCTTATCTTATTGACATGGATACAGATATCAACCTTGACACCTTAATACGACTTAAACTGAATTTTACAAACCCTTTGATCATTGTGTTTAGGTTGTCATCATAATATCGTTTTTTTTCAATGTCTTTTTATATTTTTGTACTTTTAAAAAATGCCCTCTTCCGGAATTTTTTGTTACCAATACCCTAAAGAACAATTGTGTAAAGTTTGGTTAAAATTGGTTCGGTAGTTTGGGAGGAGTTACAGTGTGAAAATTTTGTCGAAATTTGATCATTTTTGCAACATTTTTCAAAATGGCCGCCAATCGCTTCCAACCGATTTTAATTTTTTCCAATAAATTTATAGTACTAATTTGTCTTTACAAACATACCAAGTTTTATCAAATTTGGCTCAGTAGCTTTTTGAAAATCAAGTGCTCAAATACGGTTTCGGGGTATACCTCTTTGAACGGCGGCCATTTTGAAAAATTTTAAACAATAGAATTGTTACAAATACCCTATAGAACAATTGTGTAAAGTTTTGTTAAAATTGGTTCAGTAGTTTAAGAGGAGTTAAAGTTTGAAAAAGTTTACAGACGACGACAGACGAAGACAGACGACGACGGACGCCAAGTGATGGCAATACCTCACCTGGCCTTTGGCCAGGTGAGCTAAAAATGTATGTTCTGATTTTTAATTTAATTTTAAGCTCTACCAACAGAGACATGTGCCGCACCTACGTGTTTCACTGGTGACAACTGGTGATACGGTTTCACACTGGTGATTTAGAATGAAAGGTAGGTTTCACTGGTGACAAATAGTGATTCTTCATAATTAAGGGTAAATGTATGTGGAACACTGATGGCAACTGGTGATAGATAAGTATTGCACTGGTGACAACTGGTGCTACTGATGATCAGTCAAGTATTTCACTGGTGACAACTGGTGCTACTGATGATAGGTAAAGGATTTTACAGATGATAACTGGTGCTACTGGTGATAGGTAGAGTATTTCATTGGTGACAATTAGTGTCACATATGATAGGTTAAGTATTTCACTGGTGACAACTGGTGCTCATATGAAAGGTAAAGTAAATTCACTGTTGACAACTGGTGCTACTGATGATAGGTAGAGTATTTCACTGGTGACAACTGGTGCTCATATGAAAGGTAAAGTAAATTCACAGGTGACAACTGGTGCTACAGATGATAGGTAAAGTATTAAAATGGTGACAACTGGTGCTTCTGATGATAGGTATATTTTGTACTGGTGACCAGTGCGAAAGAAATAGCTATAGCAGGCAGGAACCGTTAAATCTTCTGGATCACTAGAGTTCACTTTTGTTACGACTAGAGTTCACCTTGTTCGATTTATTTTGTGTTTTTTATGCTTTGTATTTTCTCGTGCTGTTGTTGTTCGTGTTTACATGTGTCCCGGTTTTGGCGTTGCCTTATGGACTTTTGACACTAGAATGCCTAATTTGTGCCTCTATGCTTCTTTCAGTGATACAGAAAAATAATAAGACTGGGTGCATGTATCATTTTTATTGGACATATTCTTGTTTTGTTCATTTAAGTATTTATATAATTATTTAGATGTTTTATTTCCTTTTATTTGTTGGTTGATTGTATAATATATCTATTTGTTTTACAGGCGCCAAGAATCTTAACGTACAGAAATTCCTTCTAAATAAATGTAAAAAATTACGACTTCCCTAGCTGTCACTTGTTTTTTTTTTCTCTCAGTCATTGATATTGAACCCGGTGACGTTCCTATCACGATATTTTGAAAATTGAAAGCCAGACGTCAACAATTGGTCCAACATCCTCAGACAACCAATTGTTTCGACAACCGAATAGTCCGACAACCCAAAAATGGGTATGACAACCAATAAGCTAGACAAGCCTTTAGTCTGATAGTCCATTTGTCAGAATATCGCATGTTCCGACAACCAAATATTCCGACCACATTAGTCGGGCAACACAATTACTCGACACCAAATTAGTCCAACGGCCCATTTGTCAGACAGCTTATTTCATCCTACAGCTTAAAAGCCCGACAGCCTATTTGGTCGAACAACATGATATCCCGAAAGCACACATTAGTCTCACATCCAAATAGCCCAACAACCCATTTATCAGGCAATGGTTATACGGAAAGTATGGAATAAGAATGACAGCGTTCACAACCCGATAACCGTCCACCTGAATTTTATTTTCAATACTCGCAAGGAATGAATATGAATATAAATTAAATGATTTAAGTATTCGATAGCTTTTTTCTTTTTTTTGTTGAGGGAGGGGTATTTCTTTGTGTTTTTGTTTGTTAATTTTGTTTTATTGTCTTTGTGTGGATATGGGGAGATGGCAGGGGGGTGTCACAAAACATAAATCTAGATTTGTAGATCTACATCCGATTCGTTCCTGTTGTGAATGTTTGCATGTCAATCTATATATTGATAACTAAGATTTCTGATGTCAACTTTGACAAAACTCACTCTGGACTGTTTTATGTCGGCCATATAGTGCAAAAAAAAATACTTCATGTAAAACATTAAAAGGCGCATTTGGAAACAATCCTACATAGCACCAATAACGTTTTGGTGAAACCGCTGATATCGGATATGTTATCATCATTTTTTTTAATAAGAATATAACATTAACATTTAACCCCATTGTATGTGGAATTTAAGTGCTTTCTATCTAATGAAAGGATATGGAGTAAATGAACATGAGACCATAACACCAATTGTAAACTTCAACTGCCAATAACTTTTATGAGCTGTATGGCGATTTCGGAACTTTATTTCTCATTAGCAACACTTAAACAAATCATAGGAAATCCACAATTCAAAAATGCGTTTCACTTATAACTTTTAAGTACTCGTGTGAGATAAAAATTCCAATAAAGTTCCAGACAATACATTTTGATGCGCGTTTCGTCTGTTCTAGACTCGTGAGAGGCGCTCTACCAAAAGTTGAAATTTCCAAACAATATGAAGAACATGGAACGATAGTACCTAAAAATGCCAAACTTAGAACCCAAATTATGACTAAGAGCCGGAGTCTTAGTAATTTTAACTTCCCCATCTCATAAACTCTCTGGCAAACTATAACAGATGAAACAATGAAACATCTGTTTTTATACTTACGAGATCGGTATATTGTCTATAACACGACCGTCATTCGGTATCGCGAGTTTTAGACTCGTGAAGGAATCGACAACGGCGGCAAAGTTGCTCGAGGAAGGAGGAGGCGGCGGTTCGTGGTCGAGCAATTAGGACATTTTTGATAGAATGTCAGTATTTTATTCTAAATTTCTTACATATACAAAAAAATAAAAAATAAAAACATTTATGTCTCCCAAAATTAATGATCACTATGAACATAATCCAACAAAATAATAAAATGAAAATGCATTACTTTTTTTCAAACTCATTCAAGCATGTCAAGGCGAAATGTCATTATTTTTTTCTGTAACAGAAAGTCAACAAACATTTTATTCTTCGAATAGCGGGTTGCCTATTGCAAATAACTTTACAAATTTGGTATGTGCATCTGCAGCAGCATCTTTTGTTACATATTTCACACCACTATAATGATTTAAAGAAAAAATGTATTAATAAAGTGAGAAAATATGCTCGGAAGTTCGGCACAGACAAATCGGCTCGTGATGAATGGTGTACCGTATTTTTTGCTCGTGAATTATGTTCGTGATGGAGGCATTTATTAATATACTCGATATTTGAACCGGTACTAGAATCAATCATAACCTAGTTTGAAAGAAATCCCCCCAAAAATGATATGCACTTATTTGATTTTATAACAAAACCGAAAGGTAATTATTGTCATATTTCTAAAACTGTCGTATCAATTTGCCTTTTTTTTTTACAAAAACTGACCGATGACGGCCGTGTACAAGTACGCGCGTACAATTCATACAAGTCGCTTGAATCCATATCGGGTTGATGTGTCGTGCTCAGACACTGAATGTAGTAATCCTGAATCTTAGTGTTCATTGTTCTGTATCCGTAATGCCCATTCTCCATGCCATTTTATTTAGGAGGTAGCCCGCCTCCCCCTCTGGGCCCATTCACGTGTCTTCGTATTATGAATTGTCGGACAAGTGGGCTAACGGGCCTTTTGGGTCATAGTCGTGTAGCAAAATAAACAAGATAACATGGTAACACTACAAAACAAGCCAATAGCATATCAGAGAAATTAAAGACCAAAATCGTCCTGACTTGCTCTAGGCATTACAAAATTTTCCAGTACAATAACACTTTGTATGAAAAGGGGGCTCCTAAAGGTCTGAATCAATCATCAGGCTTTAATGACTAATTCAATGAAAGGGTCCATAACCAATATTGGGGTCATCTTAGTATAAAAAATATCTCAGGAAGAATATGCTTTTTACAACTACAGCCTATAGAGGCTTTTGTGGAACTCAAGTAGTTGAACATTTACAAGTATGCAAGCAAAAGCTTTTCAATAAGTAAGGCAAACACAATTTGGCTTAAAGGGACCATTGTCATTACTTCTAGACGGGTTCATCTCGCAACTATTGATTGATTGACTGTTATTTGTTCAATGTCCCGTCGACGATATTTCAACAATAAGCGGGACACAATTATTGCAAGCAACCGCTTTTTATTATCTGTTATAGTTTTCATTTTACATTCAAAACATAAAAACGATCTGACAACTCCTACTCAACGAAGACTTTTGTACAACTGAACGAACTAAAGGTTTAGAAAGCAACAGTTTCATGAGTTTTCTTTTATGTATTATAGTTTTACATTCTATTTGGTAAAAACCTGAGAAATCCTCTATTTTTATACCTTTAGATGGCTAAATCCTCTTTAAGAGGTCAACTGTCAACTTCAATCCAATATAGACTTTTGTGGAGATCAGTGAGCTGAGGGTTTTAGAAAGCAACAGATTTTCTCTATATAGTCCTTCTATAGGCAAAAACATGAAACAAAAGGCTCCCAGAAGCCAGAATCGCTCACCTGACATGTGTGCCTGAAGTAAAGGTTATTAAGCAAAATCTATTTGAAATTGAAAGGGTCATAAGTTTAATAAGGGGGTCATCTGACAAATCTGACAATAGTGTTTAACTTAATCATTGTTAATGTAGTAATGATTGTACAGAGTAATATTTTAGCACTTGAAACTTTTTATTTATTTTCTTTCCTTCAACATTCTAAGAGGAATAATCTCTAAAATGAACAGAATTTCAATCTTGACCAGATTTTCTCTATATAGTTGTCCTTCTATAGGCAGAAACATGAAACAAAAGGCTCCCAGGAGCCAGAATCGCTCACCTGACATGTGTGCCTGAAGTAAAGGTTATTAGGCAAAATCTATTTGAAATTGAAAGGGTCATAAGTTTAATAAGGGGGTCATCTGACAAATCTGACAATAGTGTTTAACTTAATCATTGTTAATGTAGTAATGATTGTACAGAGTAATATTTTAGCACTTGAAACCTTTTATTTATTTTCTTTCCTTCAACATTCTAAGAGGAATAATCTCTAAAATGAACAGAATTTCAATCTTGACCATGTTTCATATTTAAATTTGTTGATCATGATGTGCTTAACAATATGGAATTCACATAAAATTATCTTAAATATCTCATAGATTTTCAGATATTGTGCTTAAAACATTTTTGTAAGTGCAAAACTCATAACAAAATCAATTAAGGGCAATAACTCTTTCATGGGCTGTTGGATCTTTTTCAAAATTTCAGGGCTGGTTGATTATGAGGTTTTGATCACTTTTGTTCTCAATCAGAATTTTAAATTTTGTCACCCTTTTAGAGTTATTAGCAAAAAACTGCAATTTTCCGCTATGTTCTATTTTTAGCCACAGCGGCCAGGTTTTACAACCAATCCAAAATCCCCACATTAGTTCTATACACCTTATGCTAATAAACAACTTGACCAAGCTTGGTTATAATTGGACTTAAAGTGTCAGAGGAGTAATCATTTTCAATGTAATGAGGAAATGCTTTGAAAATGCTCAATTTTGACGTTCTAATTTCAGGGTAGGTAGATCTTGAGGTGCTGATCACTTTTACCCTTCGCCAGAATTTTGGTATCTGAAGCCGTTTTTGAGTTATTTGCAAAAATCTGCATTTTACACCTATGTTCTATTTTTAGCCATGGCGGCCATGTTTTACGTTGAATCAAAAATCCCCACATCAGTTCTAAGCACCGAATGCTAATGAACAACCATACCAAGTGTGGTTGCAATTGGACTTATGATGTCAGAGGAGTTAACGTTTTAAAAAGTTTACGGACGACGGACGACAGACGACAGACGACGGACGACGGACGACGGACGGACGACGGACGCCAAGTGATGACAATAGCTCAGAATTCAGATGAGCTAAAAACTGCTTTTTTACACCTTTTAAGGCCCAAACATCTATATGGAGCCATCAGACCACTACGACCCTAAAACAAACTTTTGTACAGCCTAATGAGCTGAAGGCTTAAGCAAGCAACAGCTTTCCTCTATCTGCTTTAGTTTTTTTATGCGACCGCAAAATTTTTGCGGTCGTATAATGCTATGGCGATGTCGTTGTCGTCGTCGTCGTTGTTGTTGTCTTTGTCGTCGTCGTCTGTGGACACTTTGGTTTCCGTACGATAACTTGAGTAAATATTGACCGAATGTTATGAAATTTTGATATGATGTTTGTTACAGTTAAAGGAAGGTTGGTGTAGTATTTGGGGATTGTGGCCCCTACTGTTTCAGAAAAAAGGGCACAAAAGGGCTAAAACGGGTGTATTGACAAAACTGTTGTAGAATGTTTATTATTCATTCGATTTTGAAAATTCATTTTTTATGATATTTTTTTCATTGAAATCCTTGTGAAAATCCCTGCCTGCATTTTTCAATCAGATTTGCAATATCTCTTAATGTTTTTGAGAAATTAGGGGTCAAAGGGGCCAAAAACGCCATTTTTAAAAGTTTGTCAATATAAAATAGTTTTATACCAAAAATTTAGTTGTAGTGGGCCAGCCAATTGTTATGAAGTTTTGATATGATGATTATATCCACTAAAGGAATGTTGGTTTTGTATTTGGGATTTGTGGCCCCTACTGTTTTAGAAAAAGGGCCAAAAGGGGCGAAAACGGGTGCATTGACAAAACTGTTGTAGAATGTTTATTATTCATTCAATTTTGAAAATTCTTTTTTTTGTTGAAGTGCTCATAAAATTCTGTGTAACAAATGTGTCAAATCAACTTTTTATTTTTGGTCCGATTTTCAAAATCCTTTTTTCATTGGATTCCTTGTGAAAATCCCTGCCTTTTTTTGTAATTGGATTTGCAATATCTTTTACCGTTTTTGAGAAATTAGGAATCAAAGGGCCAAAAATGTCAATATATTTATAAATGTAAATATTTTACGCCCTCCTAAAGTGCTTGAACTTCCTTAAATTTGTGGAAAGATTCTCCCAGTATTAACACCTTATCGCCCGACTGTTTTGTTATTCTCCGTTTTTATAATATTTTATGTAGATATAAATGTTATAAAATATTTTATTATAATGTAGATGTTGATGTAAGTATATATGTGTCAAAAATGCATTTTTAAGTCCACCACAGGATGCATGTGTCAAAAAGCTTTGTAAGTCCACCATGGGCTTCATGTGACCAAAGCAATGGACTATCCATATTGGGCCTCCAACATACAGGGTTCAACTTGTTGCGGTCGTATCATGCTGGGCTCTGCGTAGCTTTTCATTCTTATCTATAGGGGATCGTTATTTTCATTCTTTAAAGTGCCAAAACCTCTTTTAGGGGTTAACTGACAACTTCAATCAAGTGGCGACTTTGGTAAAGATCAATGAGCTGAAGGTATGAACAAGTAACAACTCTTCTCTATATTTATGGGTTTCCTTCTAAACCACAAAAACACGAAAAGACCGCGCTATTTTTCACCTTTAAAGAGCCAAGACCACAAGTGTGACAGATCATACCCGGATTAATACTTAAAACAAGTTTTGAAAAACTTCCTTCTGTGGTTTCAAAGTATTTTTTCTTTTTTCAAACGACGACGGGAGGATGAACACAGTGATGACATCAGGTCACTTGACCCTCGATCGATGCAAGACAAAACAAAATAAAATTCACGTTACCAAGAGGAATAAAGTAATGAACAAGGAGCTACAGTTCACTCAGTATACCCCGTTACCCCCAAAAATGAACTATGTTGGTAAACAGGAAGTAGATATAAGACAGAACTAATTTAGATACTCGCAATAAAAAACCATAAACTGAAGCCATATACACCTTATTTTAAACACTGTGATATGTAGTTGATAAGAACAATGTTTCGAAAATTTTCAACAATTGACTAGTAATGTTGAAAATTGACTGAGTCGTTAAACAGAAAGTAAATATCCAACAGATCTAATTTCGGTACTCGCGATAAAGGACATCATACTGAACTCATATACCTAATTTCAAGTCACTGTGATATGTAGTTGCTGAGAAAACTGTTACGAAAATTTTCAACAATCGACTAGTAATGTTGAAAATTTACTGTCGGTACACAGGAAGTAAATATCCGACAGACCTAATGTCGGTACTCGTGATAAAGGACCTCATACGTAACTCAAATACCAAAATTCAAGTCACTTTGATATGTACAGCTGCTGGGAAAATTGCTACGAAAATGTTCAACAATTGACCAGTAATGTTGAATATTGACCAATATATCGATACACAGGAAGAATATATCCGACTGACCTAATTTCGGTACTCGCGATAAGGACATCATACTGAACTCATATACCACATTTCAATTCACTGTGATATCAAGTTGCTGAGAAAAATGTTATGAAAATTTTCAATAATTGACTAGTAATGTTGAAAACTGACTAATAAGTCAGTAAACAGAAAGTAGATATTCCACAGACCTAATTTCTCGATAAAGGACCTCATACTGTAATCATATACCTAATTTCAAGTCACTGTGATATGTAGTTGCTGAAAAACTGTTACGAAAGTTATGTTGCGAACGGACGGACAGAGGTAAACCAGTATACCCCCCCCTTCTTCAAAGCGGGGGTATAATCAAGGTAACAATATAAAATGAAAAAGACGGAAAGAGAAACAAGACAAATTAAGACATACTGGAGAAATTAAAAATCACAATGGTCCCCGACTTTATACAGGCATTCTAAAAGAAATGGTCGGTTAAAGTTGAACAAGGTTTTTTTTTGTGCCAAACCATTTTCAGGGGGTCCAATGCAATTGGTAAGTGCGTAGCATAATTTGGTAAGTGACTATAAAGATGGCGGAAAAACCTCGCTTCGATCGACAACGGTCAGTTTTCTCTTCGTGTTTACAAAAGTTATACACATCTTATGAATAAAACCATGTTGCCTTTCGGCAATTATGAGTTATGAGAAATAGGACATAACAAAAATTTAATGCTTGATTTGCTTATCAAAAAGCTATTGAAGAAAAACCGGCCGCTTGACAGCAATTTTTTTGGTCATGCCGAAAAAACAGGCTTTGTTTCAGGTACTCTGATCACAAACGTTAGGTTTTAAGGTGTTTTGTGGTTCATCAACAAGCATGGATATTCCCAAATATTTGTTTCTGTAAAAGAAACATGTATTTGTTGACATATTTACAATTATTTAATTGTTTGGTAAGTGCAAGTTAGTGTACTAAAAAAAATGGTAATGTATATTATTACAGTGCAAAAACTTTTGAAAGCACTTCTTTTAAATACTTTGCATAATATTTCTTTTGTTATCATTATTTTTTTCTTTTTTTTGGAGGGGGGGTATTCTAATCTTGATGTGTCTCTGCTTTCTTATTAAGAATAATAAGAGTCCTGGCCTTGATAATATTAGTAATGAAATGCTCCAGGCATCACAATCCTATATTAACCCAAGTCTGTTGAAGCTGTTCAATGCTGTCTTTAGGTCAGGTCAGTACCCGGAACAATGGTCCAAAAGTTATATATGTCCAATTTATAAAAGTGAAAATCCACTAAAGCCAGAAAACTATAGAGGTATAGCTATTAATAATAGTATTGGGAAACTCTTTAATATAATACTTTGTAATCGCTTTGACAAATTTTTGTTAGATAATAAAGTAATACATGAAAGCCAAATTGGCTTTTTAAAAAAATCTGGTACCACAGATCACATATTTGTGTTGAAATGTATAATTGATAAATATCTAAAACAAGGGAATAAAATATTATATGCTTGCTTCGTGGATTTTCGCAAGGCATTTGATAGAGTTATCCATGTTGGAATTATGTTCAAACTTCTTGAAAGAAATGTTAGTGGTTATTTTTATAGAAAACTAAAAAATATGTACTTAAATGATACTTTATGCATCAAAGTGGGCAACAAAATGACAATTTTTTTCACTGCCAAGGTTGGTGTACGACAGGGCGACGTACCTAGCCCTTACTTGTTCAAATTTTTCATACATGATGTACCACAAAAATTGTTAGATCAGTCAGAATCAGTTATTTTAGATAACAGGAAAATCCCTTGCTTGTTGTATGCAGACGACTTAGTCTTGATGGTCGATTCTAAAAGATGTGACTGTCTACAAAATATACTCGATATTTTGCAGGAGAATTTTAAAACATGGTGTCTAGATATAAATATTAACAAAACCAAAGTTGTCGTATTTAATAACTCTGGTAAATTATTAAATGAAGAATTTCTATTGGCATTTAAAAGATTGAATGTGTGAAAAGCTATAAATATCTTGGTATAGTGTCGACAAAACTTGCCGTTTTACAGAAGCGAAGTCTAAGTTATATGAAAAGGCATTAAAAGCCAGTTTTAAACTATATAGAGACATGAAGGTGGTATCTCCATCAATTAAGGTTCTCCTTCGCATTTTTGATCATACTATAAAACCCATTTGTTTATATGGGTGCGAGAAGGGGGGATTACAAACGTAACACCAAAAAGAAAGCAATTGAATTTGTATGAAATATACAAAGATTGGGAACAAGAAAAGCTTAACATGAAATTTTGTAAGTTTCTGTCAGGGGTCTCTCAACAGACTACAAATTTAGCAGTTCTATCAGAACTAGGGAGATTCCCATTATATCGTGACATTATAGTCCAAATGTTTATGTACTGGCATCGGTTGGAAAACCAGCCATCTGGGCCAATACCATTTTCCTTGGTTTCGGTGGTCAAAGCTGAACTATATTATTAAAAGGGCACCTTCTTTGCTTTCGTAAGTGATACTTTCAAACTCTTTTTAAATACAAAAAGCTCGAAAAATTAGTTACATTTAATTCGTATAGGTTTTCACATTGATCATAAACTTATTTTATTAGTATGCCTTTTAAAATAAAACTTAGAGTGTTAATTTAACACAAGACCATACTCATCATAGCAAGGTAACCGAATTAGCATTGTGAAATTAACATAACCGGAAAATATGTACATGTTCACGTACTTTGTCGGAAAAATCAAAGTTATTTGATTGAGCCTGCTAAACAGATTCATATAGTAGAATAGAAATGAATCGGAAATCAAAAAAACATCTATCTCATTAAAACGTTAACGCAATGAATAAAGATGTTTGCACTGTGATAATATTCATTACCAATTTTGTTTAGTACACCGACTTGCACTTACCAAAAAATAAAATAATTGTAAATATGTCAACAAATACATTTTTTTTTTACAGAAACAAATATTTGGGAATATCCATGCTTGTTGACGAACCACAAAACACCATAAAACCTTACGTTTGTGATCAGAGTACCTGAAACAAAGCCTGTTTTTTTCGACATGACAAAAAAATTGCTGTCAAGTGGCCGGTTTTTCTTCAATAGCTTTTTAATAAGCAAATCAAGCATCAAATTTTTGTTATGTACTATTTCTCATAACTCATAATTGCCGAAAGGCAACATGGTTTTATTCACAAGATGTGTATAACTTTTGTAAACACGAAGAGAAAACTGACCGTTGCCGATCGAAGCGAGGTTTTTCCGCCATCTTTATAGTCACTTACCAAATAATGCTACGCACTTACCAATTACATTGGACCCCCTGCATTTTTAGCTCACCTGACCCGAAGGGTCAAGTGAGCTATTGTCATCGCCATCCGTCCGTCGTCCGTCGTCTGTCGTCCGTCGTCCGTCCGCTACTTTTTCAAAAATCTTCTTCTCTGAAACCACTGAATGGAAGTTTTCAAAACTTGGTCCAAGTATTAATTAGGGCATGATGTTTAAAAATTGTGTTCGGCTTTATGATTTGATACCAAACATGACCGCTGTTACTAAAAATAGAACATAGGGTAAAATCACATTCAAAGACTTATAACTTGAAAACTAGAACAGATAGAAAAAATCTGAAGGATCTTAGGCTCTTCAGAATCAAAAGCTCTACAAAAGTCTCCATTGGGTCGAAGTTGTCAGATGACCCCTAATAGGGGTTATGGCCCTTTTAAGGTCAAAAATAGCGTTTTTTCATGTTTTTGCCCTATAGAATGAAAACTATTGCAGATAGAGAAAAGCTGTTGCCTGCTAAAATGTTCAGCTCATCAAGCTCTACAAAAGTCTCCATTGGGTCGAAGTTGTCAGATGACCCCTAATTGGGGTTATGGCCCTTTTAAGGTCAAAAATAGCGTTTTTTCATTTTTTTTGCCCTATAGAATGAAAATTATTGCAGATAGAGAAAAGCTGTTGCCTGCTAAAATGTTCAGCTCATTAAGCTCTACAAAAGTCTCCATTGGGTCGAAGTTGTTAGATGACCCTTAATTGGGGTTATGGCCCTTTTAAGGTCAAAAATAGCGTTTTTTCATGTTTTTGCCCTATAGAATGAAAACTATTGCAGATAGAGAAAAGCTGTTGCCTGCTAAAATGTTTAGCTCATTAAGCTCTACAAAAGTTTCCATTGGGTCCAAGTTGTCAGATGACCCCTAATAGGGGTTATGGCCCTTTTAAGGTCAAAAATAGCGTTTTTTCATGTTTTTGCCCTATAGAATGAAAACTATTGCAGATAGAGAAAAGCTGTTGCCTGCTAAAATGTTCAGCTCATCAAGCTCTACAAAAGTCTCCATTGGGTCGAAGTTGTCAGATGACCCCTAATTGGGGTTATGGCCCTTATAAGGTCAAAAATAGCGTTTTTCATGTTTTTGCCCTATAGAATGAAAACTATTGCAGATAGAGAAAAGCTGTTGCCTGCTAAAATGTTCAGCTCATTAAGCTCTACAAAAGTCTCCATTCGGTCCAAGTTGTCTGATGACCCCTAATAGGGGTTATGGCCCTATTGAGGTCAAAAATAGCGTCTTTTCATGTTTTTGCCCTAAAGAATGAAAACTATTGCAGATAGAGAAAAGGTGTTGTTTGCTTAAATGTTTAGCTCATTAAGCTTTACAAAAGTCTCAATAGGGATGAAGTTGTCAGATAAGCTGTTATAGGAGTAATGGCCCTTTTAAGGTCAAAAATAGCGTTTGTTCATGTTTTTTTGACCTATTGAATGAAAACTATTGCAGATAGAGAAAAGGTGGGGCTTGCTTTAATGTTCAGCTCATTTAGCCTCAGGAAAGTCTCCGTTGTGTCTAAGTTGGGACTTGACCCATTAAAGAAGAGACAATTATGCCTTAATGACCAGGTGAGCGATTCAGGCTCCTGGGAGCCTCTAGTTTTTATATTGCGCCTTAGGGCGTACATATTTTGGTGAATTGATAAAATGATAAGAAATTGTCTAAAGTTACTTGAAGAAGTAAAACCTTTTTTCAGATGACGCTTCTATACCTTGTTTAATCTAATTAAAAATGTACAAAAACAAACGTAACATCACGTACTACACTGCTGCTATCGACGCGATGGACTTCGACCGAACGACTTAATTTGTCCGTCTGGCGTCAAGGAAAACACCTCACACAATTTGTGCGACCTAGGTACAAAACGTTCATGTATACAGGTTCAATTGTTTCATCTTGACATATAAGTGGTTTTGATAGTCTGAAGGTTAACAGAAGCACGAATCAGTAGGCTAATAACAACTGCACTGAGTTGCCTTGTTCAAAGAAAAAAAAATCCCCTCAGATCTTGACTACCAAATTGAATTCTACATTTTTGGCGTATTTTAAATGTGCTAGAGAGATATTGAAGCCGTCCTTAAGTGACCAATTTTATAACTTAGAAGGTTTTTCTGACAAGAACATATGAAAATTTGACACGAATTAGTACGATTTGCCTGCCGCCACGATCGGTTGTTGGTTCCCGAGATATGAATGTACACTCTGTACTTAACAAATTTAGATTCCTGTTGTAATGTATTGAAAATTGTCAAAGTAAGTTAAGTCAAACGAAAAAAGCAAAGTCAAGGCAAAAGAATGAAGATGCATCTGTGCCGTAAAACTAATGGATTACATGTATGTATCAAAGTCAAGATGTACGGTAAAAAGATGAGGATACAACTGTGTTAACTTCAGCTTTATTGAGAATATACATACCAAGTTTCATCAACCTAGTACATTGAGGACTTATAGCTTTTAAGATATGAATGTGCTCATATTTGAACTTTAAAATGATAGTAAACGCTGCTCTATCTCGCTTAACTTTGTATGCAAGCGAAAAAATATACGCGATGGGACAAATTGAAATCAGTTTAATTATATAATTATAATATCATATAATGACCTGTGCATTTACTCCTGATACTATGCAGCAGTACCTTGTTTTAAATTTACATCAAGTATGTTATTTCTTCATCTTCTTTTAGTAACCAAATTGTTGTATTATTATGCATTTAAGCCATATAAACAAACAAGTTTTATACCATCAAGCCTTTACACATTTATGATTACTATTTCTTATAATTTGTAAATCGGATGTATGTACTTATTATGGTTATAAAAAGTACATAACACTCAGCAATGCACAAAGATACATGTTTTACATGTAGTACAAGGGTAAAGTCCATGTAAATAAATAGTTACATTATAACTGGGTCAATCATTTTCACAAAAAAGTTATAACAGGAGGAAAATATTTCTCCATTATGAATTTTTACTATATTTGGTCAATGTATTGATGCACGATTATTATAAATAGAAAATACTTCCTGCTTTGCTAATACAAAAATCACAAGGTTCTTAGAATCCCTACATATTTAGATGCTGAATCATCTAATGTAGTATTTCAAGTACTATAGTATTAATTTTTAGTACAATTTGCCCTGTCTGCATTATTGAATCTAATGTCTAAATATGTTTCTCAAAATCAAAAGGTATAACACGAATATTTTCTAAAGTCATGTTGTCCCATGTTGCAAAATTCACAATGAAAGTTCGTTTGAGGAGTACATTTTCATGATTTTTGTTTGTAGTATCCCATTGCTGTATAAAAAAAGTGTAATGATAGCATACAAATGTGTTTCATCATTGGTGCTTCAGTTGGTTTGGGAAGGATGCACAAACTGACCCAACACACTTTATGTCTTTCCACTTTACTTGGCACAAACAAGCAACCCAATTAAAATTGTACATAACAAGTAATGATAGAATGAGGAGTCTGTCTTACTACCAAGCAGCACAATGATGTATTACAGTATGTTAAAGAAAAAAAAATAAGCCAGTACTCATCTGTTTACCAGTGACATTTTGGTTGATACAATATATGTTTTTTTTTTCCTTTAGGCCATATGAAAAAATTCCTAGATTAACATCCAAATTTCTTTAAAATGTGGGGCAGGTAAGCGAATTTAATTTTTCATCTTTTATCCATTTTGAAACCTAAACATGCTGAAATAAAGTGACAAAAAAATAATATAATCTGAAATAAAAAAAACTCAGGGGGCTGAAAAAAATGGGGCGAGTGGGGATGAGAATCTAGTAGGGAATTTTTTATATTGGCCTTATTGCAAGTTTTCAGAATTTAGAAAATAAGATACCATAGAGTGTCTATATTAGCTTTATTGTATTTACATTAAAACATAGTCAAGTAACAATAATATATTGCCTTGTACAATGTTTAAAAGCATCTACCATTATTTTTTTCCAAATAAATCCAACAAAAAACCAACATCAATAATATCCCAGTTTTGGGTATTGTCCATACAATACATTTTTGTACTTGCTCACAAACTATAATGTATATAACTTTGCTTTCAATGTGGTTTGTTTTGCTTTCTTATCAGATCTAGTAATCAGAGATTCAAACATGTTTATGTATTTTTGTTCCAAAAGAATTTCAAATTAATGTTAAATGTTAAGGTAAATTAGTACATGTACATGTCCATTAATTTATTTTCAAAGAAAGAAATTTACATTGTGATACTCAATATACTTGCAGATTTCACACAGAAATTATGAAGTTGTTTAAAAACCTTGAATGTGCATGTAAACACTTTTAAATTGACCATATCTAAAAAAAAATAAAAAAACTGCAAATTAAAAATAAATTCAGGATCAGAAAAATTCGAAAAGGAATATTTGTTTTACTAGATACATGTATCACCTCAAACGATTGATATGAGTTATGACAAGGGAGAGATCAAAAAATGTTTAAACAGATCATGCGTTAATATTACATGACATATGCAAAACTGACATGTTCTACACGTCAAGTTGTCAACCACTTCAACCTGATTTCATAACTCAATTTTAATGGAAAACAAAAGTTTTGGATGTTGTTTGGTTTTGCATTTGCCATTGAAAAACACGCAACACTACACAAAATGTTTTCAGGCTTTCATGTACAGCTCATCAAAATTCCATGTATTGTAAATTCATGTTCCTTAACATATTTTTTACATTATAGTCATAATAATAGGACACTAGTGACCACTCTAAGAGTATTTCTAACTAAATTTTAAATCTTGTTGAAATTACAACAGAAGTACATGTAATTCGCCCCAAAAATTCATGAGAGTTCTACGTTGAATGATGTACAAATGAACAAGTTGACCCATATTATACATGTACATGTAAATGTTATTTCTATAAACCTCAAATAATGCACATACATCATGTACATTTACACAAACATGTTAAACAGTATCTTACTAATGTTGTTTCATAAGTCATGTGCCTGTACATGTAAAACCGTAACATAATGTCCTGATAATGGCTAAAATATTATTGATGGGACATTTAGAAAACAACAAACAATCAATCAATCATCACATTACTGCATGAACATGATGCATGATTACATGATCAACAAATCTCATTGATAATCTAACATTACTTAAAATGACACAGTCTCATAAATAATGATAAACTATATCAAAACTTAACAAACAAGTCTAACAAACAATGTACATGTAGGACTACTCAGATACCAGTCAGTTTTTAAATGAACGTACACGGAGTCCAGCTCCTAATAAGCACATCATTGTACACTTTTTAAGCATAGCTGCTTGTATTGTTATTCTTTTTAGTTCCAAACACCTTTTTCATGTGACCAAACAAAGTTTTGGAACTGTCTTTCTTTTTGCCCTGGTTCTGACTTGGAAATGGTGTGTACTGATTACTGAAGCGTGACTCGCATGAAGATTCCGACCCTGCACTTGAGATGCTGCTCTGACTTTGTAAAGACGATGGCCCTGGTGATTGTATGCCAGAATCGTTACTTAATATAGATTCAGGTATGTCCTCAATATGTTCAAACTCAACTTCTACACTTTTTAATGATTTATTATCGAAATGGAAACTTCCCACTGAACTCAGAGAACTTGATGACTGTGATGATTGTCCAGTTGGTAATGAAGTGGAGGATGATGAGGTCAAAGGAGATGAAGAATTGGTGTTTGTCGTACGCTTGCGATATTGATCAGGATCTAACGGAGCTTTAACTGATTTGGCTAGCCGATCCCAAAACCATTCCATCAGATCATTTTTGGTATAGTCACATAAGGTCACATGACGAAGAATCTGTGGTATCGGAACTCCAGGTTCTATCAAAACTGGAATCAACTTTTTACTTCTGGCACCTGAAAGAAACGAGTTTTTTTTTCAATTTTTAATTTCTTTTTTTGTCTTGGATAGTCATACTTTTTATCTATTTTCAATCATCTTTAATATTGCCATTGTTGAGTTCATATTTTTTGCTGCAATGTCTTGCCATTGCTATAGTTATCTAAAGTAAAAACATTTCATGAAGATATGTCTTGCAGTTGGGGAAATTACAGGTCTTGATTAAGCAGAAGTAATGTTTTATTGCTTTTTCCAGGTCTTACTTAGTGGCAACATGTCAGAGGTGATTAAGTTTTATGTCTATGTTAGTGTTCAGTCATGGAAAGTCTCTAAGTGTATTATACTGCTGTAAAACAGGAAATTTTGGCGAGGGGTTTATTTTTGCTCATTTCGCGATCATAACAAATTCATGAAAAAATATCCCCTCGCATAAATTACATTTAGAAGGATCCAATAATCCATGATTTAATAAAGGCGAAACTAAAACCTCACGAATGCATTTTGGTAATGAAATTGTGAAATTTAAACCACGCGAAATTATCCCCTTTTTCAGTACAGTGTACATACATGTAAATGTACAAACTTAATCCATGTCTCCATTTTTTATGTTCATATCTCATGTTTGCATTCACATTTTAATTTGACAACATACCTGGTGCCAAGGCATGTGCAAATTTCACCTGGAAATCACATGCTGAACTATGCAGGTAGTCATGGGATAGCACAATTATCATTCTTCTACATCTGCAAAAAAAACCACAAGGAAGTTATGTCAGATAATTCTATATATATCAATAATTCATGTTATTGATAATTATATTAATATCATATTATAATAAATCAAATAACTTAAGGATTTTATACCACATTTGATAAGCATAACACAGATCAATTCTCATCATTTCGATCATTATCTAATTTTACTTCCCCATTTACATTGATTAACTATCAATAAACTATTGAAATAAATTGTAAATATTTACATGCATGAATGATGTACAGAAACTTTAAATAGACTGACAAATACAAGCTTGATCTACATTTTGTACATTTAAATTAAGATACATGTACAAAGTTATCAATTTTTGTCATACAAAAAAATATGAGAATATCATAACCATCTAAAAGTTAAGGTGTTTCCACCTTTTTACTTTATTATAACATTTGTAACGTTATCTTTTATCATTACATTTGTCATCATATACATGTGTATGTACCTTTGCTCAATGAGTTTTGCCTCTACCACATATCTACATCCACCTGGTAAAATATCTCGTCCCGGGACACAAAGCTTCAGGTCATACTGTTTCTCCAACTTTTTAATCATTTCTTTTACAAACAGGATGTCTTTGTTCTGGGAGTCAACATTATAGCATATGAAGGCATCAAACAATGTTGTAGAACCATCAACTGTAAAAAGAAACACTGGTACAAACTAAGGCAAATTATAGCTGTTCATAAAATAGAAACTTATGCCAGGTACACCTTTATACTTTAATCAAAACCAAAAGTACAACACTTATATTAAGCACAAAGTATCTTTAAATACTTATAAAAACTATAGTAAGATACAACAGCAAGCTTAATTCTTTCAATCCTAAAATCAAGCTGTTTTAATAAGTTTTTAAGACATTTTTGAAATCTTTTATTTGTCAAACATGTCAAAGTATAATGTTTTCAGCAAGTCATGTATTTGATGTAACAGATTTATCAATTTTCATGTAACAGTACTTTAGCGTAGTGTATTCAATTCTACAATGTCAGAAAAAAGATAATGTTCAATATTATTCTATTTAATACACTTCCATAAAAAAAAAATTCAGTCATTATTCAAAATGAATAAAATACTTTTAAAATGATAAATTAATAATAGGTCAGATTATTAGCTGTTTGCGTTATTGATTTCTGTTTGGTTGTTTTTGTGCTTTTTCGTGTTCCCTCTTGCAGTTCTTGTCCTTGTTTACCGGTATTGTTGTTGCCCTTTTGGACTTTTGACACTTGAATGTGGGATTGCCCCATTTGTGCCTCTTTGCTTCTTTCATTTGAATTATGGTTATTGTGACTTAGACTTTGTGCATGGGTTTTTGGCTTCTGATCTTAAATGATGCAATTAATAAACACCTATATCATGTATATCAGAGAGTATATACAAGCATGACTAAACAATCATCATGATCATGGACTAAATTTTATCTTATTTTTTTTGGTATGTGAAAACAATTCTCATTTTAACCTAACCAACATTTCTGTGGAATGTTTTTTTCAGTGTTAAAGTTACTGGTATCTGTGAAAATAAATTTCTCCTGTGACTTACCATCCCCAGTTACTAACATGGCCGTCTCGTCAACATAATGATCTGGTGCTGTGCTTTGTGATACTGTAAAAAAGATCAAAATGTGAATAAACATTGAATTTCATGTTAAATTATAATGAGAGAAAAACTTTTACTTAAACAGTCAAAAATGGAAAAAAAAATCTAAGCATACACATGTATATACATGTACAGAATGCACCAATAAAATTGAAAGAAATGGGTCAAAGACAGAAATTGCCGGATTTTGTTAAACAGGAAGTAGATGAGCGACAGACCTGAAATGGAATCCCACTTTATGGGACCCCACCCTGATGGTGTATACCAAATATCAAATTGCTGTGATTAGTAGTTGCTGAGAAAACTGTTAGGAAAATTTTTTCCCCGCCCGCCTGACATTCACCATTTTATAACCCACTAGTGAAATCCAGCCAATTATCATGAATAACATGAATTATTAAAAAGATTGGTTAAAAAAAAATAATAACACTTTAAATTCAAAAATAGATGAACATGATGAATAAAAAATTAAATAAACTCAATTTTCATCAAAGGTGATTCAACTTTAGTTTGTTAGCACCTATTATCAATCCTATAGGACCTCATCAATCTAGTGTCAGAGTTAATGAAGTCAGCTACAAAATCAAGGCATAGACTGCAAATTAAATGGACAAGGTCCCCGACAAACATGCATTTTAAAACATTTGTGCTATAAACTTGGTGCATTTGAACATTTTGACTTTGTACATTGTGTCTCATTCTTTATTTCATATGCAATGACAATGAGTACTTTATCCAACTGCTGTTTTCTTTTTAATGGGTTTAGATGGCATGTCTTTGATCATTTTCATGTACATGTATGCACATATACATGTATTAATTAAGTTCATTGCAATATTGGACACTGAAATATGAACTTACTAGCAGCATCTTGGATAGGAAGGTAGTCATTCTGTAGCCTTTCTCTAGTCTGAATGTAATTTTCTGCATCTTTGACTGAAATATATACAAACGTGACATAAAGCATATAAAAGAAAATTAAACATTTATTTTGCCCTTTTGCATATTATATGCAAAAGGGCAAAATAAACCAGTGGACATATATACATGTACATATGCTTGATTGCTTGTAAATTGTATAATACAATTTACAAGCAATCAAGCATATGTACATGTATATATGTCCACTGGTTCTGGCATTGAAGGCTGCTAGCTGGCTGTTGGCCAATATGGACTTAAAACTTGCTTCAATTGCTGAGTTTTTGAAGGTTGTTTTGCATACACTTATCTCATTATTATTTACGTATTTATACATGTACATGATTTTAGTGCGGCAATATGCTTTACAATGTACATGTTCAGGATCTACTACATTGTAGAACATGTAGCAATTATTCCAAGTTTTGTTATTTTATAAGGACAAGAAACAAAAGCATGGCCTTACATGTATGTCATCTGTGTGCAAAAAACTTGTGAGCTTGACCTTTGACCTACATCAGCTTAAATGTTTGTAATTTATGAAAGGATATGGAGTAAATGGTGTATGTCTCATAAAATTTTGTCAAGGCATTCAATTTAAATTACAAAATGCCCATGATAATTTTTTTAAAATCTTTTTACACTATACTGACCATGCTGACCTTGACATATAAACTTATGACTTTAAAATCAATAGGCTTCCCTTTTAAATGTTTTAAGTTTCTTTTTTTTTTAAAGTTTTGGTTAAGAAACCAAGTTGGACACAATGATGAAGTCAAATTGTACATGTCATGTATACATGTATAGAAAGCATTTTATGTGTATAATTATAATATTTGCCATTTTATCTCCAATAATTTGCAAAGTAGAGTTTGTCATTCTTTTATAATATGAGAAAGACATTGCCTTAAAAGCTCACATAGATACAAAAATAAAATCTATTCCATTGATAATTTCGAATAATGCCTGGGACGAGATAATTTGGGACGATGTATTACTATTTCCCGCAATTTTTCAGCACGCGCAGACATTCTGAAAAACTTTCGAAAATCGAATGTTTCTGGTGACAGAACGATTTTTCTTCCATAGTATTTTGGGTCTCGTGCAATTTTGCAGACTCTCTACAATAGTGAGCTTCGCTCGCATATAAAACCTTTTTTTTCATATGGAGGGGGCTGAATATACCCCGCTCAGGGCTGTCAAGTTTTTATAAGCTGCTTGCGTGAGATTTGACAAAAAATTGAAAGATCAATTAAAGGAAAATATTCATAGAAATTTGCCGCCAAATTGCAAATTAGATGCATGAGTCTCACACGAGTTGTATGACACTTGACAGGTCTGCCTGCTGGCCTGGATATGCGATATCTCACAGACCTGTCAAGTGTCACGCAACTTGCGTGACACTCACGCATCTAGTCTGCAAATTGGCGGCAAATTTCTTTAATCTTTTATTTTTTTCCTTTGATCTTTCAATATTTTGTCGAATCTCACGCATGCAGCTCATAAAAACTTGACAGCCCTGATCTCAATTAACTTAAGCCGTTAAGTTCTTACCAACTATTCTTTTGCTATCTTGCACTACATCAAGCCTGCCAAGCTCAATCAAATACTTCCACAGGTTTCCAAGGGAAGGTTGCAAATCTGACCGTGATTCCCAGTCAAGTAAGAGCTCCTGGGTTGGACTTTTTTGTCTACCAAACTTCCTCATTTCTAAAGAACTAAACCCGACCAACTCTGCAAGTCCATTCCAATCCCTTACCAAGCCTGAATCTTCATCAATAATTTCACTTGGTTCGTCTAAATAAAGAGCAATTTTTGTCCGTGAACTCCTCCTTAATGCATCAAGTGGCAGGTTGAGATATTTGGAATCCAGGTGAAGGCTTTCACCTTCCCCGTCCAAGATCTCCATTGGTTCCATTTTCAGTCAAGTAAAACGTTCATTCGCGATAGAAAGTTGAATTATTAGGTGTATATTAAAGTTTTCTTTAGAGAACTTATGTTGTCAAAGAGTTAATTACCGGTTGGCATGAATAAAACACATCGTAGCCACTGCATTTCCATTCACCATGTTCATGTTGACACTTCCGTGTTCAGAGGAAATGAAATGTCAATCACGCATGCGTGGAAAGTAAATGGGAAATTCCCAAATTATTTTCGGACCCCCGCAATGCCTTTTAAAAAAGTCCAACAATGCCCGGCTTAGGTCGGCTAATTAAGTAGTTTGTCGACTAAACGTTAAAGTGTCTGGAAAAAGCTTCCTACCAAAGGCATTTGAAACATGGATTTTTATAACCGTTACCCTAAACAAAATTACTTAGTGATGTTCCATTTTCGATTTGAATTCAATACCCATAAAATCGACTATTTTCAAGTTTTAATGGCCCATATTTATTTTCTTATCAGTATTCAGTAAACTGTAATGTTTTAAGTTATATTTTAATTATTCAAAGATAAGTCAAAACTTTAACAAAGTTCTAGGCAATTGATTTTTCTGTGCTTGAGGCCCGTTTCGCCTATTCAAGTCGACCCATCAGAGGCTCTCGAACCAAAATATTGAATCTGCCAAACACTATAAAAAATAAAGAGCCTAATATGTACTATAAACTAGAACTCAAATTATGAGTAAGATAAACCTTCAGTCGAAGTTTCGGTTACACGTCTGTAGTCCGACAGCCCAATAGTCCGACAACCCAATAGTCCGACAGCCCAATAGTCCGACAACCCAATGGTCCGACAGCCCAATAGTCCGACAACCCATTGGTCCGACAACCCAATAGTCCGACAACATACAAGAATCCAGTTGATCGGACCGATATCGAATATAAAGAAAATAAAAAAATTGTGAGCAGCTGTTCACAAATGAATACCCCTACCCGCCCACAATCAATCAGAGGAAATTTTTAAATAAGTGGTGCGGATCTACATTATATATTGGCGTCGTATGACAAGTTCGTGTTTTGCTACGGGAAAACCTAAAATTATTTTGATCAAATTTTAGAATAGATGCACATCGATCATGTCTTTATTTTGCTTCAAACATCATTGTATGAAAGTTTCATGAAAATTCATTGAGGAGTTGAGGAGCAGTTGCGGATAAGGGATGGGTAACATCTGGAAGTCGAATGGCTCAGGCCATATATTGCTAAGGAAACCCAAAAATCATTTTGATCATTTTTTTAAATAAAGGTGCACATCTACATTATGTAATAAAGATTATGTGAAAGTTTTATGAAAATCCATCAAGGGGTTAAAGAGGATTTGGGATAAGAGATGGGTATCCTTAGGTGCAACGGAAGGAAGGACGGACGGACACCCCTACCTCTATATCCCCCACTTTTCAAGCGGGGGTATAATTATGCCTCGTCTTCTAATGTGAATATAGCATTTGTAATTGGGACTGTACGCCCGTGCGTATATAGGTACGTTTGCTCGTCCCACATACGATTAACTTTCAGGTTAAAGTGACTTTTCAATTAAGGGTAACATTATATGTTACATACGGGCGAAGAACATGAAATGGTTGATAAAATGATCATGAAATAAAGAGAAATATGAGTCCGATGGGAAATAATGAAACAGTAAATTTTGAAAGCCACTAGAAAATTGAGAAGTAATAAATGTGCACTCGAAACGGGCATAATACCATAGCTCTCTTATCACAGGCTTTCAGTGTTATGACCTGACAACCCCCTGAACACATGAGCCAACCTATTGAGCCACCAAAGTACAAAACCTGATCGCTCTGTGGGAAGAGCACTGACCCATCGTCACCAGAAAACCAATTATTCGACTAACTGGACTCTGTTGAATACACCGTGACCCGCATAATTAGTGAATGACATTGTTCATGAAACTTTACAGAAAAAGGCATATGTATACTTTTAAGAAATAACAAAACAAAACATCATAAAATTGTTTATGTACCCGTCCTATTAACTACATGACGATGGCAAACGGTGGTGAAGTTTTTAATGTGCAGTGCTACGAACACCATGGGTCTTGGTTCGATCCTGGTCAGGATTGAAAATTTTCACAAACCAAGTTTTCCGACTCTTTCTTCATAACATTTACGAAGATGATCAAGAATAAATGCTTGTCATTTGGAAGCGACGAAAAATTTGACACACATGCACTAGGCTCCATGGGGAACGCTAAAAAGAAGAGGGTTTGTACATAATAGGAAAAAGCAGCTTATTGAGTCCATCTCTTCCAATCACAATTACAGTCAGTGTGTTACCAATATAAAATTGCTTTAAATCATACAGCCTCCTGACATACGGTATTTCATTGTCATGAATGAAGTTGGGGCTGTCATTTACTCAGACTTGGAAGTTAAATAGAATGAAGCTAAATGTCAGGTATGCTATTGCATGTAGTTGCCAGGAATAACTGTCGCGAAAAGGTAATCAAGTTAATTATGATAATTAAATAAAAGTTTGTTTTTGCATGCAAAAACGATGTCTCCCCCCAGTCCCCCTAAAGTTTTAAGGTCAATAACTCCTACAATAACTCCTACAAAAATTTGAGGATACAAATTTCCTTGCATAATAGAACATATGCACGACTACATATGGTGTCCTTCCTATATATACCAAATTTCATTTAATTCGGTTCAGTTTCAGAGGAGTTGCACTAGTTGACAGGATGATAAATGAGGATTTTAGCAAATTTCTAAGTTCAAAGGGCCATAACTTCCACAAAATTTGAGGATAAAAATTTCCCGGTTATATGCACAACTACATATGGTGTTCTTCCTATGTACAACTTTTCGCTGATATTCGGTTCAGTAGTTTCAGAGGAGTTGCGCTGACAATTGTGACGGGCCGACGGACAGGACAAAACCAATATGTCTCCACACAAAAGTGAGGGGAGACATAATAAAGGTAACACAAAGTTACCAAAGCATCATGTCAAATATAAGGCGTGTAGTCTGTATATATGTTACAGGGCAGATTGGAATCCAGTGCGATCCAGAATCCTCCTAAGGCAAATTGGAATTCTGTTTTCTCCTAGGACAAATTGGAATTCTGATTTGCCCTGGATTAAAACCAGTGCAAATCAGAATTCCAATTTGTCCTAGGTGAAATTGGGATATCCTGATTTTTCCTTGGAGAATTCCGGATCCCCCTGAAATTCTGGTAAGATCTGGAATCACACTAGAAACTAAGTCAGGATGATTCTGGATAATACTAAAATATTTGTTATAGAAAAATGTAAATTTAATGATTTTATTTGACAAATAGCAAAATAAATACAAATAATACACATAAAAAACACAACAAATATCTATGTAGTATTTAAAAAAATGAAAAAGTAGCGATTTCATGAATTCTAAACACCAATTATAATTTTTCTGGTATTATTTGATTCAACATTTTTTATGGAACCTTAACATTACAGCACAAACATCTGAGCGTATTGCATTTCCCATTACAGTCTTCATTAATTGAGTGATTTTTTTTAGCGACTCATGACGAACGCGACGGCGTTTTGCTTCGTGCATATAGTTTACCATTGGATTATCTGGTATAACATTATGTCTCAATTGTTTCCAAAGCATCTTGTGGTGCCCAAGCAACAAATTGTTCAGAACAAAGAAATTTATTAAATTAAATTCAGGAATAAGCATTGTTTGGTAAAAAAGTGAAAAGATTAAAGATCAATACATGTAATATAAATTGAATTTTTTTTGGTTATTTATTATATTTTTTATTTTAATTTTTTTGCTTGTAGTAAAGAATGTATCTTATCAAATTTATTAAACATAATAAGGCCTTAGATTAATTTATTTTTAAAATATAGTTTTTGATTTTGAATTTAAGACAATGTACTTTAAGAAATTCAAACAATTATTTTAATTTCAAAGTATAACTTTTCAATGTTCAGTCAGTGGGATCCGGAATCCTCCTTGGGATATCTCAATTTCTCTGAGAACAAATTTGAATTCTGATTAGCACTGGTTTAAATCCAGTGCAAATCAGAATTCCAATTTGTACTAAGAGAAATCGGAATTCAAATTTGCCCCAGGAGGATTCCAGATCGCCCCGGAGATCAGTTTACCATGTAACATACATATATTTTTTTGCTTTTTATTTCTCTTTTAACTCACCTGGACCTAAGGTCAAAGGTCCAGGTGAGCTATTGCCATCACTTCTCGTCTGTCGTCGTCTGTCGTTACAATTGTTCTAAAATCTTCTCCTCTGAAACTACAGATCAGAATTATATGAAACTTAATTGGTATGAATGATCTCTAGGGTGTCCTGCACCAAACCTGTGTTTTGATTTTTGATTCGTAAAAAACATGGCTACCTTCTAAAAATATACGAGGGGCACAGACTACTGTCTTTGGCCTGTAAATCAAAAAGTATAAGAGATAATAAATCTGATGCCACCCTACTGCTTCAGCTTCATAAGTTCTACTAAAGTCTCCATCTGGTCAAAGTTGTCAGATGATCCCTTATACGGGTTACAGCCCCTTAAAGGTGAAAAATAGCGGGTTTTTTTCATGTTTGTTGCTTACAAAATGAAAACTATTGTTGAAAGAGAAAAGCTATTGCTTGCTTGAATGTTCAGCTTATCTAGCTCTACAAAAGTTTCCATTGGGTCAAACTTGTCAGATGACCCCTTATAAGGGTTTCGCCCCTTAAAGGTGAAAAATAATGTTTTTTGTCTATAGAATGAAAACTTTTGCAGATATAGAAAAGCTGTTGCTTGCTGAAACATTCAGTTCATTAAGCTCTACAAAAGTCTTTTTAGGGTCGAAATTGGCAGATGATCCCTTAAAGGAGTTATGACCCTTTAAAGGTGAAAATTAGTGTTTTTTGCTTTTAAAATGAAAACTATTGCAGATGGAGAAAAGCTTTTTCTTGCTTAAACATTCAGCTCATTTAGCTATACAAAACAAAAGTCTTAATAGGTTTGACATCAAGACCAGGTGAGCGATTAAGGCTCCTGAAGGCTTCTTGTTTAAAAAGAGAATGATTCATCAGATAAGTACGTTAAATATTGATTGACGGCATGATTTCTTCAGTTTATATCCACAGGCACTTGTATACAGGATAACCCTTATGGTGCCCCACCCCCCCCCCCTTTTTTCAAAACCGATTATTTTTCATTTTTTCTGTTACATTTCTCATTTTCACTCATACACATGTCAAATATTTGCAAAATCTCAGTAACCCCATATGGATAGTAGATACTGTTTGATGGTAGATTTGCATATTATGTGACATGTGTATGAGTGACAATGAGAAATGTGACAGAAAAAATGAAAAATAATCGGTTTTAAAAAAAAAGGGGGGATGGGGCACCATAAGGGTTATCCTGTATACAAGTGCCTGTGTTTATATCTTAATTAAAGTTAATTATAAGTAAATGAAATCATTTTCAATATTCATATAATTTAAGTTCTATAAAGCATCCATTTGAAGTCAGGATTGTATGCTTAGAGTTTTTTTATTTGGTTGTGTTTAAAGTTTTATTAAACATTAAATACATGTATATTAGCATTGTCGGACTATCGGGTTGTCGGACTGTTGGGTTATCGGACCAATGGGCTGTCGGATCAATGGGTTGTCGGACTATTGGGTTGTCGGATCAATGGGCTGTCGGACTATTGATTGTCGGACTACCGGGATGTCACCGAAGTTTCTTACTACCCTAAAGTAAATATAGATTCTTTGCCTATATAGGATAGTATTGATTCGTGTGTTCTTAACCACAAAATTATACAAATCAACCAGAAATTAAAATATTTGGATAATTTCATATTCAACAAAATACAACGTGAAAGTGACAGGGTCCATATTTATCTTCGTATTCGAAAATGAAAATAAAAAAGGGCTACAAATGAGAAGACCTGAAATGGAAGTGAATAAATTATATCATAGCGTATTGAAAATTAAAAGCTGTTTTCTTATTCATTAATATTCTGTTGTGTAGCACGATATTGATAAGTTTAAGCTTTCATGTATGTCTACACATTCTAGCTCCTATTCTATTTTCTTTCCCATGTATTTGTTTACTGGACTGAATATATATGCTAGAAATGTTATTGACATTTCATTTAACAAAATTAAAGCTTTTTTTCATATTCACGCCATTCCCTGTTCACGCCAGACAGTCGGTTAATCGAGGAAAAAGTCTGTTGATTTACCTGTATATGCAGTTAAATGGGAAATGAGTCTGTTGATGGAGTCGGTAATAGGTCTGTTGAGAGTAAAATTGAAATTTAATTCACAAATTCTCTGGAAAACGTCTAATTTTTACATGAAATAAGTATTCAATCACAAAACAACAAGTGTAGGACAAAATGATATTCATTTCAGCATAATTTCCAATTATTCCACAGACAGAAAGCCATCAAAGTTTGTAACAAAACGAATAGGCGCAGAGACAGTAGCAGCAGTATTAAGGACTAAAAAAACTTGTTTTCACCAAAAATCGATTAGTCTCTTAGAAAAAATCAAAGATTTGGTACCAAAATGTGCGGTTAGTTATTAGCTAAATTATTGGTTACTAAAATGTTAACATATAAATATTCTAGATATGGTTAATCGTCCTTTTAGTACAAATTTGACGGTTAAAGTCTGTTGATGAGTTGGTTAATGTCCTTTTTGTAAGTTGATGCGTCAATTAACCAGTATAAAACGGTAATATAATGGTATACTGAGCGTTAAGAAGGTGATGAAATGATGATACTTCAAACTTTAGATACGTCTAATGTCTTTATAAGGCAAAGAAGTCAAATCATATTTTCAATTGGGTGTTAAAAAGGAAGAAATGAGTAGAATCATCTGAAAATGACAGGAAAGTCTGCGATTTGTTTCATTCTCGATTTCACTTTGTGTCCGTAGGTCAGTCCGTCACAAAGTTTATGGAAGCAACTGATATGTAACTTTTGAGTATAATTTAGAAATAGTTTGTGAGTAGTATACATGTATCCTGTTGACGTGCATACAATAATTTTTTATCCCGTTTTGTGGTTATAATCATCATGTCTTCGTCATATTGTTGTTGTATCTTCTTTGAAACTGTCCACCATTTTGGTAGTTAAGGGGAATGTACCTTTTAAATAGTGATATTTTTGCCAATGAACCTGCTATTATTTTAGATAAAGTTGAATTGGTCATAACGAGCCAATTTACAACATTTTACCTATCTTGCTTTTCCACAGGTTTTTACTCTTAAATAAAGTTTAATGCTAACCTATTAATAAATCAGAAAAAAACTTTTCCTGCAAAATTTATATCTCCTATTATCTTTAAAACGATTTGGGGAAGCTAATTTTTTTGTTTCGGCTGCGACTTTAATCGCTAAAGGCAAGACAACTTCTTTTTGTCGTCGGCAGCGGTGTAAATTTATTGTAAGGCTTTTGCGGAAAATTAATTACTAGACAAGTATTATAGCTTGGTATCTGATATTTGCTAAAGTATACAGACAGTTGGGGTTATGGTCTACGCAACTAACTCCATGCCGTTGCCATTTTCATGGTTCAACGACTCTGTCAACTTCGAGGTTTTTTGGGCCAAAATACCTCTTTGCCAGGCTTTTGAGAAACTAAATTAAGTGAAAAGTATAGTAGCTAGGCTTGTAATATTTATAGACAGTTAGGGATGTTGTCTAAGCAACACATTCCATTTGAAAGTGACCCCATTTTCGTAGTACAGCGGATCTGCAGACTTTTTGAACCATAAATCTCTTTGTAAGACGTTTGGAAAATGTATCAAGTGAGAAGTTTAATAGCTATGCATCTGCAATCTGCTATATTGACACTCCCGGGATATGGTGTATGCAACTGAAACCTTGTCTTATGTTTCCTGGTTGCGCAAACTCTTAGATAATTTATGGGACCAAAAATGATTGAAAATGAAATAAGTGAAAAGCATCTAGGTATATGTTATCTGTATTCACATACTTGGGGTTATGGTGTACGCAACTGACACCATGTCATGTGACCATGACAGTGACCATACGACTCTGACACCATGTCAAATGACCACGACACCATTGCCAGTTGATGTTCGTGTGTTTCTTGTTTGTTCGTGCGTGTTTTGTTTCGTGTTGACCGGTTTTGCATTCGCTCGTTTGGACGTTTGGCTTCAGAATGCGTCATTGGTGCCTCTTTGCTTTTTTATTATATAATATAATACCTAGTTATCCAATATTTGGAGGCAGACCACTTTAGTCTACACAACTACAACCATGTAATGTGACTTTGACCCCATTTTCATAATTGCATGTCTTTTGTGAAATTGTGTCATTTTTCCCATTGCTTCTTAATAGCTCTAGTGTATGTAAAACAACTCCAGATGTTGCACTGAGTCTTTGTGGTGGAAAGTCATTTTATCACCTCTCACATGACATTGACCTTAACTATCTTTATCTAAAGCTAGACGCTAGGCCTAAATTAGTTCTTCGAAGGCGTCAAAAGGCGATGCTTACTTTTAATGGCCACGTTTGTTTTAAGCGTATACAAATTTAAATAACGATGAATAGACGGAACGCGCGTCAGGCGTAGCAAAATTTAATGTTTAGTGCTTTGTTGTAATTTTTGTTTTAAACACTAGGCGATTATTTTTGTGGTGTGATTAAGTGGGTGGAGTCGATTCGAGTCTGTTGATATGGAAGTATCGAAAAAAACATCGTAAGGTTAGTAAATAACACATTAAAAATAAGTTGTATTTTTGTAGTGTTAACCAAAAATTTTGCTTGAAATCTTGCAATTTGAAAGCTGTGGGAGATGACGTAAAGATTAGTTCATGCGCATAAATTGAAGTTTTTTGTAATTAATGATTGTTTTTTGGAATTGGACCTTCAATGATTCAAGTACTGTAAAATTCAAAGTTCTAAAAAAAAATGCATAACCAACTAACACACACAATAGCACGAACAAACCGGAAATACAAAACACACGAAAAACTGAACAGCAACTGACAACTTGAATTCAGGTCAAAACGAGAGCTGACCGGGAAGAGTAAGTTGTTCATCCCTGTTGCAAAGTACAAGTCTCAATGCTAGTTACAATTCAGCGTGTAAAATCCAGTATAGGAGTACGAAATGACCCTATGACAAACAATGCACTTATCTGAGAGAATGAAATCACACTATGAGCCGATCATGTCTTTCATAAGACCTTCTTAAGAAAAGATAACAAACATAAAATTATGTACAAAAATACGATTTATCGAAATTTATTAAAAATAAGTTGTATTCATATATTCTTTTGATGAATATACTCTTTTATAATGTTTTTGACCACATCATATATAGCGAATGCTGACTAATTGATTAATTTATTTACTCTCAACAGACCGATCAACAGATTGAGTTTTCATTAACCGACTCATCAACAGACTGTGTTTTAACTAAAACATGATTTATAGCAACAAAGCACTAAACATTAAATTATGCTACGCCTGACGCGCGTTTCGTCTATTCATCGTTATTTAAATTTTTATACGCTTAAAACAAACGTGGCCATTAAAAGTAAGCATCGCCTTTTGACGCCTTCGAAGAACTAATTTAGGCCTAGCGTCTAGCTTTAGATAAAGATAGTTAAGGTCAAGGTCATGTGAGAGGTGATAAAATGACTTTCCACCACAAAGACTCAGTGCAACATCTGGAGTTGTTTTACATACACTAGAGCTATTAAGAAGCAATGGGAAAAATGACACAATTTCACAAAAGACATGCAATTATGAAAATGGGGTCAAAGTCACATTACATGGTTGTAGTTGTGTAGACTAAAGTGGTCTGCCTCCAAATATTGGATAACTAGGTATTATATTATATAATAAAAAAGCAAAGAGGCACCAATGACGCATTCTGAAGCCAAACGTCCAAACGAGCGAATGCAAAACCGGTCAACACGAAACAAAACACGCACGAACAAACAAGAAACACACGAACATCAACTGGCAATGGTGTCGTGGTCATTTGACATGGTGTCAGAGTCGTATGGTCACTGTCATGGTCACATGACATGGTGTCAGTTGCGTACACCATAACCCCAAGTATGTGAATACAGATAACATATACCTAGATGCTTTTCACTTATTTCATTTTCAATCATTTTTGGTCCCATAAATTATCTAAGAAATATCTTGATTTGCGCAACCAGGAAACATAAGACATGGTTTCAGTTGCATACACCGTATCCCGGGAGTGTCAATATAGCAGATTGCAGATGCATAGCTATTAAACTTCTCACTTGATACATTTTCCAAACGTCTTACAAAGAGATTTATGGTTCCAAAAAGTCTGCAGATCCGCTGTACTACGAAAATGGGGTCATTTTCAAATGGAATGTGTTGCTTAGACAACATCCCTAACTGTCTGTAAATATTACAAGCCTAGCTACTATACTTTTCACTTAATTTAGTTTCTCAAAAGCCTGGCAAAGAGGTATTTTGGCCCAAAACACCTCGAAGTTGACAGAGTCGTTGAACCATGAAAATGGCAACGGCATGGAGTTAGTTGCGTAGACCATAACCCCAACTGTCTGTATACTTTAGCAAATATCAGATACCAAGCTATAATACTTGTCTAGTAATTAATTTTCCGCCAAAGCCTTACAATAAATTTACACCGCTGCCAACGTCAAAAAGAAGTTGTCTTGCCTTTAGCGACTAAAGTCGCAGGCGAAACAAAAAAAATAGCTTCCCCAAATCGTTTTAAAGATAATAGGAGATATAAATTTTGCAGGAAAATTTTTTTCTGATTTATTAATAGGTAAGCATTACACTTTATTTAAGAGTAAAAACCTGTGGAAAAGCAAGATAGGTAAAATGTTGTAAATTGGCTCGTTATGACCAATTCAACTTTATCTAAAATAATAGCAGGTTCATTGGCAAAAATATCACTATTTAAAAGGTACATTCTCCTTAACTACCAAAATGGTGGACAGTTTCAAAGAAGATACAACAACAATATGACGAAGACATGATGATTACCTCCACAAAACGGGATAAAAAATTATTGTATGCACGTCAACAGGATACATGTATACTACTCACAAACTATTTCTAAATTATACTCAAAAGTTACATATCAGTTGCTTCCATAAACTTTGTGACGGACTGACCTACGGACACAAAGTGAAATCGAGAATGAAACAAATCGCAGACTTTCCTGTCATTTTCAGATGATTCTACTCATTTCTTCCTTTTTAACACCCAATTGAAAATATGATTTGACTTCTTTGCCTTATAAAGACATTAGACGTATCTAAAGTTTGAAGTATCATCATTCCATCACCTTCTTAACGCTCAGTATACCATTATATTACCGTTTTATACTGGTTAATTGACGCATCAACTTACAAAAAAGACATTAACCAACTCATCAACAGACTTTAACCGTCAAATTTGTACTAAAAGGACGATTAACCATATCTAGAATATTTATATGTTAACATTTTAGTAACCAATAATTTAGCTAATAACTAATCGCACATTTTGGTACCAAATCTTTGATTTTTTCTAAGAGACTAATCGATTTTTGGTGAAAACATGTTTTTTTAGTCCTTAATACTGCTGCTACTGTCTCTGCGCCTATTCGTTTTGTTATAAACTTTGATGGCTTTCTGTCTGTGGAATAATTGGAAATTATGCTGAAATGAATATCATTTTGTCCTACACTTGTTGTTTTTTGATTGAATACTTATTTCATGTAAAAACTAGGAAAAACTGTTTTAGCACACTAAAACTGATGTCTCCCCTTCCTTAAATAACACAAGTTCAACCTTCAGGTCAAAAGGTCAAAGTCACAATGACATACATTGTACAACAAATTGTTTAATAATTATACGTCTACATTCTGAAGCCCGATGTCAAAGGATAAAAAAGTTATGGCCTGGAAAGCTTTGCATGCCAAATTAGCATTTATTTGACATTGTAGTCACAGGTCAAGGTCATTAACTTTAGTGACACATTGTTCCCATGATGACGCATTATGATGTCAAAAATCAAAGCTTTTTGTTTAAAGGATTAACATATGTATGGCCCAGACATGTTTAACGTGTGTAAAAATAGCATAAATTTTATCTTGAAGTCAAAGGTCAAGGTAATATGAAGGTCATTCTGGTAGGCGACCCATCATCTCATGGTGATACACGCACATGTCAAATATTATAGACTTATGTCAAAGAACAAAAAAAGTTATGACACAGACACACTTTCCATGTAAAATTAGCAATAATTCAACCTTTAGGTCAAGGTCATATGAAGGTCATTCAGGTTCACACCACATCGTCCTATGGTGATACATCCACATGCCAAGTATAAAAGCCCTATGTCAAAGAACAAAAAAGTTATGGCCCGGAACACTTTGGATGTAAAATGGGCATTAATTTGATCTTGAGGTCAAGGTCATATGAAGTTCATTCTGATACGCGACACATTGTCTCATGGTGATACATCCACATGCCAAATATCAAAGTCCTTTGTCAAAGAACGAAAAAAGTTATGGCCTGGAACACTTTGGATGTAAAATTAGCATTAATTTGACCTTGAGGTAAAATGTCAAGGTCATATGAAGGTCATTCTGGTATGCAACACATCGTCTCATAGTGAAACATTCACATGTCAAATATTATAGCCCTATGTCAAAGAACAAAAAAGTTATGGCAAAGACACACTTTCCATGTAAAATTAGCATTAATTTAACCTTTAAGTCAAAGGTCAAGGTCATACCAAGGTCATTCTGGTACGCGACACATTGTCTTATGGTGATACATCGGCATGCCAAATATCAAAGCCCTATGTCAAAGAACAAAAAAGTTATGGCCCGAAACACTTTGGGTGTAAAATTAGAATTAGTTTGATCTTGAGGTCAAAGGTCAAGGTCATATGAAGTTCATTCTGGTACGCAACACATTGTCTCATGGTGAAACATCCACATGCCAAATATCAAAGTCCTTTGTCAAAGAACAAAAAAGTTATGGCCCGGAACACTTGGATGTAAAATTAGCATTAATTTGACCTTGAAGAAAAATGTCAAGGTCATAAGAAGGTCATTCTGGAATGCGACATATCTTCTCATGGTGATACATCCTCCTGTCAAATATCAAAGTCCTTTGTCAAAGAACAAGAAAGTTATGGCCCGGAACACTTTGGATGTAAAATTAGCATTAATTTGACCTTGAGGTCAAAGGTCAAGGTCATATGAAGGTCATTCTGGTACGTGACACATCGTCTTATGCATGGTGATACAATCACATGCCAAATATCAAAGCCCTATCTCAAAGGATAAAAAAGTTATGGCCCGGACACGCTTTGTATGAGAAGAAGTAGAAGAAGAAGAAGAAGAAGAAGAAGAAGAAGAAAAACTGACACAAAAACAATATGTCTCCCCCTTCTGGGAAGGGGAGACATAATTAGACGTTTTCCAAAGAATTTGTGAATTAAAGGACTAAAGCCACGAGCCCTCACATTTGGCCCTAATTCGGGCCATTTTTTTCAAATTCATTTGTTAGCTAAGATTTTTTGTGGCAAAGTAGTCTAGAATGATTACTTGTTACAAAACAAAATCAATTTTAAAGTTTTCTGAACTTGTGACGTTGTAATGACGTCATAAAGTGACACAAAATTGAAAATATGCTAATTTCAGCTGAATTTTACAATTTTTCACCTGATTTTTGGTAAAAATGACATGGGCGCCATCCCTCGCCCATAAATATTTTTGCTTGAATTTTATAAATACATTATTTTCTTCATATTTCAACAAAAATTTCGATGGGCGAGGGGTGGCGCCACATAGAAAATCACAAAATTGTGACGGAAAAACAAGTCATTTTGGCCAAAAAGTGAAAAATCACTGATTTAGGCTATTTTTGAAGGGTTAGGGTACTTGAACATTCATTTATACACCATAATCAAATCTTTTCTCTTTTAACATAGACATCAAGCTATAAATACACAAATTTTGGTGTAAAACAAACCAATTTTGATATTTAAGTATTAACAGGGCCAAATATGGGGGTTCGTGGCTCTAGTCCTTTCAATTTTACTCTCAACAGACCTATTACCGACTCCATCAACAGACTCATTTCCCATTTAACTGCATATACAGGTAAATCAACAGACTTTTTCCTCGATTAACCGACTGTCTGGCGTGTACGTGCACTTTTTAAAAGATGCTTAGTTAAATGATTGAAATTATACAAAAAATTTTCTTAGTGGATAATTTCCATTAAAAAATTATAAAGTTCAAAGAGAATCACAAAGAAAAATGTTAATCCACGATAATGTATTTAGATATTGTTTAATACTATTTAGACGCAAACGGCTAGTCTCAAACACGGACTAAAGAATTAGTCAACAAGTCTTCATTGACCATTCATTGAATTTTCGTGTGCTATAATGAAGATGATTAAATTCTATTTTCAAATTTGCTCATTATAAGCCCGCGCTTTCTGTGGCAACGGTTCCCTAATTTTTGCACCATTGACTAGGCTAGAGGTTAAGCCTATAAGGGAACATTATTTCTTTATCGTGCATTTTTATATCCCTCCACACGAAGTTGCAAGGTATTAATATGTTATACCCTCAGTTTCTTTCGGTGTCTGTCCGTCCCCCGAAGGTTTCCGGGTGATAACTTGAAAACGCGTCAAGGGATTTGAATAGTATTTTGCACAGCTGTTGAGTACAACAAAATAAAGTTAAATTTTCAGGATGATCCGAAAAACATTATTGAAGATTTTCCACTTTGAAAATTTTCAAAATTTGAAAATGAAGAAATTTTCTGGTCTAAGAAAGATAACTCATTACGCGCACTTTTTAAAAGGATTGAAATTCATACAAAAATTTTTCTTAGTGGATAATTTCCATTAAAAAATTATAAAGTTCAAAGAGAATCACAAAGAAAAATGTTAATCCACGATTAAGTATTTAGATATTGTTTAATACTATTTAGACGCAAACGGCTAGTCTCAAACACAGACTAAAGAATTAGCCAACAAGTCTTCATTGACCATTCATTGAATTTTCGTGTGCTATAATGAAGATGATTAAATTCTATTTTCAAATTTGCTCATTATAATCCCGCGCTTTCTGTGGCAACGGTTCCCTAATTTTGCACCATTGACTAGGCTAGAGGTTAAGCCTATAAGGGTACATTATTCCTTTATCATGCATTTTTATACCCCTCCACACGAAGTTGCAAGGTATTAATATGTTATACCCTCAGTTTCGTTCGGTGTCTCTCCATCCCCCGAAGGTTTCCGGGTGATAACTTGAAAACGCGTCAAGGGATTTGAATAGTATTTTGCACAGCTGTTGAGTACAACAAAATAAAGTTAAATTTTCAGGATGATCCGAAAAACATTATTGAAGATTGTCCACTTTGAAAATTTTCAAAATTTGAAAATGAAGAAATTTCTTTTTAAAAGATGCTTAGTTAAATGATTGAAATTCATACAAAAATTTTTCTTAGTGCATAATTTCCATTAAAAAATTATAAAGTTCAAAGATAATCACAAAGAAAAATGTTAATCCACGATTAAGTATTTAGATATTGTTTAATACTATTTAGACGCAAATGGCTAGTCTCAAACACGGACTAAAGAATTAGCCAACAAGTCTTCATTGACCATTCATTGAATTTTCGTGTGCTATAATGAAGATGATTAAATTCTATTTTCAAATTTGCTCATTATAATCCCGAGCTTTCTGTGGCAACGGTTCCCTAATTTTGCACCATTGACTAGGCTAGAGGTTAAGCCTATAAGGGTACATTATTCCTTTATCGTGCATTTTTATACCCCTCCAAACGAAGTTGCAAGGTATTAATATGTTATACCCTCAGTTTCTTTCGGTGTCTGTCCGTCCCCCGAAGGTTTTCGGGTGATAACTTGAAAACGCGTCAAGGGATTTGAATAGTATTTTGCATAGCTGTTGAGTACAACAAAATAAAATTGAATTTTCAGGATGATCCGAAAAACATTATTGAAGATTTGCCACTTTGAAAATTTTCAAAATTTGAAAATGAAGAAATTTTCTGGTCTAAGAAAGATATCTCATTTCTTTTCTGTCTCTTTATAGATGTAGTATACAAATATATTTAACTATTGATGAATATCGTGGCGGGGTATCATTGAATGTTTCATTAGATGTCCTATTTTTATTATTTTTCTTTTGTTATTTTGAATACGGAGCTGGAACTTTGCTCTGTAATTGCACACAAACTTGGACTATGCTAAAGCCAAAGGTTTTGGAATTTTGATAACGTCCCTAGGGCCTGGGCTGCAAAAGTAGCTTATAGGTACAGTAATTCGTTTATCACGCAGCCTCTCTCACGTAGGTTACCTGGGCTATCTGTCTGAACTTTATCTCAACAATTGCATTTGAAATGCAGAACATGCAAAAGATTTAATAATTTGAATCCCACATATAGAAGCTATCCCTTGGACACTTTATTGTCAGATTTGTCTGTCAAGTTTAAAGTAACCAGAGAAACAGTTCTGATCCCAAAACTAAAGCATATAAATTAACTCATTATCGAAAAAATATTTGCACTAACAGCAATATTTTGAAACCCCTCCGATTATTCTTTTGGAAATTTTCAGTTTACCCAGAAACGGTTCAGAATCCCACCCTAAACCATATATACTAGTACTCTTATTCCTAATGAACGAAAAACGATTTGTACATGCCCACACAAATACAACCAGATTAAAACCAGAAAACTCTGTGTCGAATCGAAACTAAAGTTATCTCGGGTGCCCTGAATGGGTTGGCTCATTGTTCAGTGTAAGGAAATGATTACAAACGTACAGGCCCACACAAATACAACCAAATCAAAACCAGAAAATGCAGTATTGAATCGAAACTAGAGTTATATGGGGTGATCCGAAAGGGTGGGTTAATGGTACAGTTTAAGGAAATGATAACAAATGTGAATTCTGATAGTGCATAAAGGCTTCTTTAATTAATTTGACAATAAAATTTGCTTTGCCAGCCATTTATTTTTTGATATAATGTATTTCCTATACCGTTTATAAATCTAAACTATGCAATTAAAGACGTGTTCATTAAATTCATTGCTTAAATTTTATCAATAAAGTGTGAATTACGAAAATGCAAAACACATTTAGAATTCCCATTCTATTTTACATCACAGAGCACCATCTATCGAATTTTAAAATACGATGTCTTGTTGAATAAAAGAGTAACTATACAATAAATATATACGCACAAAGTAAGTGAACAGTTTAAACTTACGAGTTTTACCATATATTATGTATACAAACTACGTTTCAAATTCCAGTTTACAAAACTGTAAATGGTACGTTAATTGTTGTTGACATTATTTGTACACATACAATATCAACACATTTCCCCTTAAAAGAGAAATTTAGTAAATCGTCAATCAGTCTTCAGAACTTCATACGTTTAAAAATGCCAATACTGTAGAACATCCGAGAGTCGTCTCCCATTGTCTTTGCTGCTCTTACGTTTTTTTCCTACTTCGTTATGGAAAAGGAGTAGAGGCGATAAGGCCCCTCTTTCGCCTAAAATTATGAAAGTGATGAAAAAGTGTCAATTTCTATCTACAACATAGTACAAACTCTGCCTAAAAGGCAAAAAAAATGTCTAAGCATTTTAAATTGAATGCTGAACCGTAATAATGACGTCATAGTTCTAGTGAAATAGGCAATAATGACAAAATGTGAAAAATAATTGGTCATTTTTAGGGCACATATTGGACCAAAAACATTGTCTGCACATGAGAAACAAGTCATATTAAAAAGAAATGTTTATATAACCATATATTTACAGTCTGTAAAAAAACATTTAGTTGTTTCTTGTGTGCAGAGATACTTTTCTCCTCCAAAATGTATCTTAAAAATGCTGACAATTTATGCAAATTGGCAATTTTCTGAACGAAATGTCCTTTTTCGTAAAGCTTCAAAAATGTACGGTGGCAGAATGCGGCCATGAGAAAAAAAAAAAAATCACGTTCCCTCATGATACCATCACGTTCACTCGTAATACCATCACGTTCCCTCAAGATAACATCACGTTCCCTCAAGAAAGTTATTGCGTTCCCTCAAGATAATTATCTCGTTCCCTCAAGATAACATCACGTTCCCTCAAGATAACATCGCGTTCCCTCAAAATAATTATTGCGTTCCCTCATGATAATTATTGCGTTCCCTCATGATAATTATCTCGTTCCCTCAAGATAACACCACGTTCCTCAAGATAGTTATCGCGTTCCCTCAAGATAACATCGCGTTCCCTCAAAATTGTTATCGCGTTCCCTCAAGATAGTTATCGCGTTCCCTCAAGATAACATCGAGTTCCCTCAAGATAGTTATCGCGTTCCCTCAAGATACTAAGTAGTTATCACGTTACCTCAAGATAACATCTTGAGGGAACGTGGTGTTATCTTGAGGTAGCGTGATAACTACTTAGTATCTTGAGGGAACGCGATATCTATCTTGAGGGAACTCGATGTTATCTTGAGGGAACGCGATAACAATTTTGAGGGAACGCAATGTTATCTTGAGGGAACGCGATAACTATCTTGAGGGAACGTGGTGTTATCTTGAGGGAACGCGATGTTATCTTGAGGGAACGAGATAATTATCATGAGGGAACGCAATAATTATCCTGAGGGAACGCAATACTTATTTTTAGGGAACGCGATGTTATCTTGAGGGAATGTGATGTTATCTTGAGGGAACGCAATAACTTTCTTGAGGGAACGTGATGTTATCTTGAGGGAACGTTATGGTATCACGAGGGAACGTGATATTATTTTTTTTTCTCATGGCCGCATTCTGCCACCGTAAAAATGAGCTAAAACTGCTTCCAGAAAAACATTTTTGTCATTACAATTGTGTGATTATAAAACTTATGATCAGAAGTAACAGTTTTATCCAGAGAAGGAAAATCATGTCGGTGAACGTTTTCAGTAATAAAATGGCATTTTCTTTCAAAAATGGGGTTTTCAGAAAATGAGATTTCAGAAAAGTGATGTTTCGGACAGAGAACAAACACCTTTGCTCGCAAAAATTATTAGACATTAAATTTTGAAGTTTCCACCGCAAAAAGTTTCCATACCAATTCCATTTCCTTCTTTCAGTTTTTGGCCTAAAATTTGACCAGAAAAGATTTATCCCCCTTTTCAGCCATTTGTGCCTGGTTTTGATTGGCCTTTTAAATGAAAATATTTTAGCAATATGTTTTTTACTGTAAGACTACAAGCCAACTTATAGAACACACAACTTAAACTGAACAAAATTTGAATGTTTCATCAAAGTTTTTCTAAGAAACATTTAAGACGTTAAATCATGTTCTGTTTGAAGTGTCTTTTCACTTTAGATTTCTATCACTGGTGCATACCCTTTGGTGTAACATTACATCGAAACGTGTCTTTTGAGGAAACACAATTCAAATATACCATAAAGTAAAATGGCGTTTGCTTTTTAACTTTGAAATTGTACGTATTAAAATGTATAGGGTGGTGCTTAAGTTATGGCGGAGTGTATAATAAGACATTCTGTTACGGTTTATTTGTAATCTAATAAGCAGGCTTTGCTTAAAATCGATCTCAAATTGTAAGTTTACATGAACCTTAAAGGCAGATTGAGGGGAAAATAATTTATTGTAAATTTAATATGCATAGGATAATTTGGCAAAAAAGGTGCAATGGGTAAAAATCTTTTATTATAAACAAATAAAAGAAATCGCTTCTGATTGCATTTTCTCAAATACGGAAATCATGCTTTATGATGCAAATATATGCATCCAAAGGACAAGGTATGATAAGGACCATATTTGGCCCCCTGATTGGCTAGAAAATAAAGCTTTTCCAAGAGAACATCCCTATTTTCATTTAGTGAGTTAAATGAATGCAGAAGCTTGTTTTAATAAAGTTTTAAACATACAACCTTAAATTGATAGAAAAATTGTGCCAAAACATGGTCAATATGCATGATTTCTGTCAAAATTAAATAGACAAATTTTGGATACTACTTTCGATTTTTTGAAGTGTGCACCTATGTAGACCAAGGTGTTTATTCATGAGATCTTGATTTTACTATCAATTAAGTAAACATCCCTTAAAAATGCATGGTCTACACTGGTGCAGGCCTTTGAAAATAACAAAATAAGTATGAAAAATGATATTTTTTTTCGATTTCCTTACGTTTGACCCATTTTAAGCCTCTGTAAAATTAAAAACTGAGTAAATTACGGTAAATAAAAACCCATAGTAAACCATCCAACTTGAAACCTGAAATAAAATTATTTGTATTTACTTCTGATTTTATTTTTCCAAAATTAGGGGGCCAACCATACCTTGTCCTTTTGAGTAAGAGAGCACTGGTCAGTGTTTACCTTCTAACGGTAAATTTTAAATGAATTACATGTAATTTGCATAAATGTTAACGAGTTTTTCGATTTTTTTCCAATTAAGATATTTAACAGTTTGTATTGTTTATTTTATTTTTCTGATGATGAATAAAACAATAACCTCAGATTGAAATGTTATTGACATTTAGGAAATAACAAGTAAAGCATAACAAAAACATTACAAGGCATTAAAAGATGTTGATTAAATGATATATGAAGAAGATGGCTAAAAACTTAAAAAATTCCCGAAAAAAAGTGAAGATAACAGTTTGAAAATGTGTAGGAAGAAGATTATTTAATATTGCGCCACAAATTCCTTATAAAAGAAGAAGGTGACAAGTCATACATTAACTTCAACTATAGCTTACCACTACACTTGATCACTTTGATTTAGTAAAAGATGGCCCTAGTCTTGCCAAATACAATCATAACAACACAACTGCAACTTAACAGTAACGGAAGGGCGACAGATGAAAGCACTGTTGGCGCCATTGATATCCTACAGACAAAAAAGAGGAAACAGGGAATCGCAATGCAACTTCCGGTTCATTACGAGGTAGGAAAAAACCATTCAAGACGAAAGAAGAGCAGCCAAGACAACGGGAGGCGACTCTCAGATGTTCTACAGTATTGGCATTCTTAAACGTATGAAGCTATGAAGAGACATTGAAAAATTCATTGTGACGACTTCACTCTGATTGTCCTTGTGGGAATGTGTTGATGTTGTGTACTGGAGTCAACAGCAATTAACGTTATACATGTTACAATTTTGTTTTTCAAAACTTTTTTCTATGACTTTTCATATCATTTTTATTAAAACTGTTCATCATTATATTGCTTAAAACATGTTTTATTGGTATCTTTAATAAAATGTTATATATACGTTGCTTCTTTTTATTCATTAAGATCTGTGGAGTAATTGTAATAATGTAATAGAACAACGTTGGACATGGTTTGTATTTGGTGCACTAAAAATTGCATTTTTGCATTATAATAGAACAAATGTTAAATGCAAAAAAGATTTGTTTCGCAAAATGTTTTTTTTCAAAAAAAATGCTCTTGTGTGGAAACGTAGCTTTCGCTATGTTTTCTCTAGATAGAAAAAGTAATGATGGGTATTTCAGGTCACATTGTAGCGTGGTAAAAATTCAGGTTTTATACAAGAATGGGCATTTAAATGTCCTGTAAAATTATTTGTCAGATAGGTCTGGCAATTGGGATTGTGATCACTCTGAGAGATCCCTGATCACCCAGCAAAAGTTATCTAATAAGTTATTTTTGAATACTTGGTAATAAATTAGTTGTCAATAGAAAAAAGAAGAAGGGTTCCGATGGGAAATTCAAGTGTCAAAATTCAAAAAGGCAAAGACAAAGCGAATAAACATCAATTAGAACAGCTCGAAAAAAAACCAGACATCATAAAAACACACTTAACAGCTGAATTACGCGAAAGGTTAGAAGTTCCTGCTTTTCTTGACAAATCCACAGCCATGCTAACAGTCAATTCAGTGTGTCAAAGCATAAGAATAATCTATATTACAAACCAACATCTGTTCTCATATGAGATAGAAATCTATCTCTTATTTGTTTATTATATTTCATAAAACTACGAAAGACCGGTAGTGCAATTAGTTCTTTCACATTTCTCGATTGCAACTACAAACATTATAGTTTAAAGCTGACATTTCTCACTTCCAAGTTGACATTTCTTACTTCCAAATTGACATTTCTTAGTTCCAAGTTGTTATCATTTCTCACTTCCAAGTTGGAACTAAGAAATGCAAACTTGGGACTGAGAAATGTCAAGTTGGAACTTGAAATTGTCAACTTGAAAGTGGGAAATTCAACAAGTTGGCATTCCAATGGACACAAATTGTGGGCTCCTCTTTTCACCGACTTGTTTTTGTAATCGTACGAGACTGGTTTTTTTCAGGAACAAGAAGATGAAAAGGCAAGGTCATTTAATATCACATTCAGATATATTGACTCCTCTCTGTCAAAGACACTTTGTTTGGTAGATTGATTCCTTCTGTGTACCCCCCCCCCCCAGAGCTAGAGATAACGGAAACCATCAAATCCACTTGCTTCATGTCATTTTTGGAATTACATCTCGAATTTGACCCTGGTAGTCATCTCACTACATGTACAAAAGTGCCATACCAACTTCACCTGTATACGGTGTCTATATTTTACAACTTATTAGATATGCCAGGCCGTGTACACATTTGTCGGATGTTTTTATCTGATACTGCAATCTCCATCACCGACTATCAGACTTAAGTTGTAAGAAAATACGTCTCATACGTATCCAGAAAAAGTACGTCCTTCGTTATCAGCCATTGGTGAAAAAATATGCTAGAAGAAATGGTTAGTGATTGTTTTGATAAGTTTTGGTTGGTTGTTGTACTGAGATGATCACCTCAACATCCCTATTATGTCTTCACAACTGTGTTTTGTATTACTACCACGCCATAATATCGCAATGGAAGGGAAAGGTTTGGCGTGCTATAAAACCTGGTTTAAAACACCATTTCTTTTAAAATACCTGAACAAAGTTAATTTCATGAGTAATTGCCAGTCTTGAAGTCAATTTTGAAATTTGCCTTTTTATTTTACTTCATTGTTTAACTGTGTCCAGCTGCGACAGGCAAGAAATATCTCTGTGTTACCATAGCATAACTAAATTACCCGTTTTATACCCGTTTTGGTATTTGTATTTTGAAAACACCGCGATTTGGCCCCTCTATTTAAAGAAAATCAAATCCAAAGTAAATGATTTAAATATCATTAAGGTTTCAAGTAAGATGATTAAACTTTTTGACAATGGTAATCATTTTCCATCATCTACTCTAATTTCAATTTCATAGAGGCTTAAAGTAGTCCAAAAGTATCAAAATCGTCAAAATACGTCATTTTTTATGCTTATTTTGTTATTTTTAATGACCAGCGACAACGTAGACCATGGATTTCTCATCTGATTTATAACCATTTTTTAGTGCAAATTAAAGTTCAAAAACAATAACTGTGGTCTAAGTAGTCGCTGGCATCTAAAAATTGAAAATATTACCCAAATATTGTCCATTTTCCGCGAATTTGAAAGAAATCATACATATTCACCATGTTTTGACAATCAATTTCAAATAATTAACATGAAAAATTCTGATAAATTTAGTTGTTTTATCTTCTTCATTCAATTGACTTAATAAATAACAAAAGGACTTTTCTCTAGATCAGTTTTCTATTTTTCAATTTAAGAGGGGGCCAAATACGGGCCTTACCGTACCTTGTCCTTACCTGTTTTTATACCCGTTTTGGTATTTTGTATTTTGAAAACATCGCTACTGGTGGAACAGAGGTCGTCAGTAGACTTATCTGACACGAATTTACAAATAAATTTATTGGTAAATTCGTGTCAGATAAGTTAAATTGTAATACTTTTTGTCGCTTAAATTTCCGACTGTAAAATTTTAATTGTGTAAAACACCAGGTTTCTTTCCTTGTACTGCACATAGTCGATATCCTAGGTGCTGAATTTAGTTTTCTAGATCGGTTTCGGTTTTGAGTACTTTTCGTTCACTACTTTTGGTTTTTGACCTTCCAATGTTTTGATAAAATGTTGTTGATGAGAGGTTACTCCTCCAAATATGCATATACAGCAAAACCAAATTACCTATTTTGGTATTTGTATTTTTAAAGCTTATCATGATATGGGGTGGGAGCATAAAAAAAACCTGCTACTTTACCCAAAGGGGTAATTTACAACTTATCTGCTGTTCGTAGCCCTTAATGTTTTTTTCTTATTTTTGTGGACCACAGAGCTACGTACAGATTTCTCCTCGGATTTTCTAAAAACTTTCATTATCGATTTTGTGAAGAAAAAACCCGAAAAAGACCTGAAATGGAATATAAATGATAAAGTTCCAGACAATAAATGTGTAAAATGTGTTACAGTTCTCTCAAAATTAAAATCTGTTAAAGCAAAAAAGAGCTTTGATTTCAGGAAAATACATAGATCCATTTGATTTCATTGACAAAATTCACCTAGAAAGATTACACCTAGGATATGGCAAATATGTCCTTGGTGTCAATAAGAAATGAAGAACTCCTTAAATTTTGGAGTGAGAACTGAACTTGGTAGACTTCCTATAAATTGCCATATAAAAGTACAATTATTAATGTACTTAGCATGTTTATTTACATCTGATTTAAGGTAGCACCATACAAAAGTGCTAAAATTTTATCAAAATTTTAATTCATAATTTTTTCAATACTATAAAATGTCCTTTATCTAATGGTGCAAAAATATTTTCAGTACACCTAATAATTAATGAGCTATGGTGATGATTAAAAAATCAAAACAAATGCACATGTAATTTAAGCTGTCAATAAACCATGGAGGTTGGTCTTATCTATAACAGCTGGAAAGTTTTATGACTTTTGACCAGTCATTTGAAGTGAAATAAGTCAAATGAATAAGATGGACAATCAATAGTGGAAATATCTGGTCAGTGAAGGAGGAGTCTTGCCCTTTACAGTTAACAACTGACCTGAGATAAGGTCAATTTGATGTAATATTTCCCGCAAATTCTGAATTAAGTGTAGGGGGTTGTGCATTTTGGGCTATATTTAATGTTTGTGTGGATGAAACTAAGGTTTATAGGTCAAATAAATGTTGATTTATGATGATCTAAGAATCCTACAGTGCTCACATGGTAGAATCATGCCATTTGATCTAGTAAATGGGGCTCAAAGTAGGAAATTGATATTTTTGGGGTTTTTCCACTTTCATTTTTCAAGAGAAAAGTAAAGTTTGATTGAATTTAGCTCCCACATGAGTACCCCAATGTGGCTGGTTTTTGGATATGTTATTCCAAGGTCTATTATCAACAAAACCGTGTCTCAGATTTTAGATTAAAGCTTCAGAAAATATTTTATGGCACATTGAATAGAGTGACCCCTTATGCAATAAAGCCTTGAACACAAAACATTGCTTTATTGGAGAACGGAATGTGATAGGAAAATTCTGAGACACGGTTTTGAAGGTCATGCTGTGTTGATTCAGATTAAATCAATGTTAAAGAGATATTTGTAATGCTAGGAGAGCTAATTTCATTTGAGTCAGTTGTGTTGAAATTTTTAATTGTGAACAGTAATTCCATCTGTTATACATTATAGTTCATTTTTGTAGGTATCATCATAAAGGGTTACATTTCCTCTTTCAAATGATGTCTCATTTATTAAAATTGGTAAAATAATAAAAAAGTTATGCAAGTTTAAAGTGTGATGGTCGGACTAAAACAACCTTTGTATAGTGCTACCTTAAACCCTCTTGTAGTAGAATCATTTCAACTATCAGAATCTAAGATGCTAGTGGCATATACACATGGGTCTAATATGCAAAATATATCCTTTCGGAATCTGAAATCGATATAGAGAGACTGAAAGCTTGCAGAGACCAGAAAAGTCTAAACAATATTAAAAAGTACATCAAATGCCAAATGCATACATATTACATAAAACTTTTTAAAGATAAATTAAACAGTATTGATGAAAAAAAGCAAACTTTTTTCTATAAAAAACTAAATATAAACTTTCTAACTAAACTCTATTTATCTATATCAGATTTTGAATTTAGAAGGTTAATTACTAATTCAAGAATAAGTGATCATATATTCTTGATTGAAATACCTAAGGAAGAAAGACTTTGCCAAAATGTAAATTATTAAATGATGAGATCCACTTTTTATTACACTGTACTATTAATTCAAACTTAAGAAAAGAATATTTTGAGTTTCTTTCTTTTTATTGCTTTTTTAAAGACCTAAGCATCAGTGAAAAATATACATAATAAACCCATCAACACCAACAGAGGTAAATAAATTAGGATCCTTTATTAAAAAGTCTATAGAACTGAGGACAACGGAACCTTAAACATTTGCTTCATAATGTATAAATATTTTTTCAACTTGTTACATGTGTATATGTGTATCTGTTTCATATGTATGTCTGTTTATGTCTATGTTATACTGTCATAAACTGTATATATAGTTTATACGACAATAAAGATTGAATTTGAATTTATTTTGTAAATAATTATATTGTGAAGCACGAAATTGATAAATGTTCATGTCTGCATAGATATATTCCCAGCCTGAATGTTAATAGATGCCATATTTAAAAGACTTGCTGCTTATTCAATAATTCTGATGTCATCCATTGAATCAACACCTCTATAATGAAAACTTATTAACCAAACTTCTTGTAAGTGTTACTCCACATTTTTTTTCATGTATTTGTTTACAAGATGGTCTAGAAATGTTATTGACATTTCATCATAAAATAATCTTTGTTCTAACTTACGTCACTGTCTAGTTCTGCCTTTTTCCTTTGATTTTTAAGGATGGTCACACATTAATTTTTATACTAAAGATTATATTTTATGATAATGATAGATGAACTGATAGAAAATTGTCCGCTTAATCAAATTACAAAATGAAAGCATATGTCCGTTTGACCGTTTTCGATATATATGACGTCACAAAGCTACAGGAAATCAGATTCTTCTTGATTTTACACGAGTTTCATACTTTGACATTTTTTGTCTTTAAATCCATGATATTGTATCAAGAATTTAAAGACATTTTATAAATTTGGTTTTAAGGTCTTTTAAATCAGAAAATGTCATTAAAAGTTGGGACAGAGTTCCATAAACACTCTTCAGTATCTAAATGTTTTGTTTAGCAGAGTTCCGAAATCAGTCTGAAAATCTGAAACATTAAGAGTGACTTTCCTTAATCTAAGTAGACTTTATGAAACTATATATACTTCTGTCCTTTCTTTCAATTTCATCATAGTAGCCTTTTCAAAAGATGCTGAGTCATTTAACTTCATACAAATAATTTCTCAGTATGTAAATTCCATTTAAAAATATTTTTGAAGTCACTTAGGGACCGACCATTTTATTTTTAGGGGGGGGGGGGCTATGTTGAAAATGGTGAAATTTGAAATAAAAAGGAAGGATGGCAAAAAACCAGAAATAAACAGACAGGACAGTGTTTTGAATTAAAAAAAAGGCAGGATGGTAGTTTTGGCTGACAATTTTATAGTAGCTTTGAAAATAAATAAATTGGTGCACACAAGAGCGCAAAAAAATCCAGGCTCAGCTTTTTCCGAAAATAAAAAGGCAGGATGAGGAAAATATCCATAGCCCCCCAATAGAAATCAAATGGTTGTTCCCTTATTAGACGACTAGTTCAAAGATAGTAAAAATAAAAAATGTTGAGCCATGTTTTAGCATCAATATAATGTTAAGTGTTATTGAGACGGCAGTGGCTAATTCTAAATGAAAAAAAGTTGACTTAGTTATTAGCCTACAACTCATTGATTTTCGTAAATCTTTCACACAATCTTTTCAACAATAATGAAGTTGATTACCCTCTTCTTTGAATTTTCATCTCATAATCCACTTTTTCTGTAGTGATCTTCATGTATTGCATCTATATACATGATGAAAATTGTACTACGATCCAGAGAGATGAAAAACTTAGTTCATAGAACGCACTGTAAATGGGATCTGTGCCAACGGTTTTTGAATTTTGTAATGTACCTATTTACTGGGCAACAGAATAGCCAAAGGGTAAAGTATTCCTTTTTCTCGCTCCTAGTCTTATAAAGTATGTGGAATGAGAAAATGAAGCTCATATAAATATCATACGAGATGTATAGTGTGCTTAAGGATTTGGATTTCTTCTTATAATGCCCCTATAGCCTAAAGGTACGTAGCTCCTCTCAGGATATCTGGTAGATCCAACTGAACTCGGTTGGTTATACTTGCGCTTGAAATACTATTACAGAGCGTGCCAAAGGTTTCTAAAATGAATTTCTACCTAGAAGATTAGCTAGCCAAAGGGAGGAAAGAAGCAGAGGTACCAATGGGGTATCCGAATGTCAAAAGTCCGAAAGGGCAGAGACAAAACCAGTAAACACCAACAAGAACAGGACAAAAACAGACAACATGTAAAACATGGAAACACAAAACAACTGAATATCAATCAACAACGCGAACTCCAGTCGAAACAAGAGTGAACTCAGGTGCTCCGGAAGAGTAAGCAGTTCCTGCTTGCTATAGCACACCCGTCGTGTTGCCAATAGTCCATTCAGCGTGTCAAATCCGGTAAAGGAAGACAAATCAACACCCTATGACAAACCAACACTCATCTGAGAGATCGAAATCCCATATTTGTCTATAAGTGCATGATGTCTTCCGTAAAATTTCTTGAGTGAAGACAGCAATCGAGGAGCAACATAACCCTGTGTGAGCAATTTTTGTGTCAGACGTGTCGCTCTGCTAAGGAAATCGATGTAAGTCCCGCACGTTCTGGAGTAACGAATCAAATGAGACACGTAAACTCCATAAGCTGGAGCGGACGGAATGTTGCTACACAAGAAGGGGAAGTTGACGATTGGAAAGTTGAAGTCATCACGTTTGTCATAGAGCCTTGTTGAATGTCTTCCTTGAGAGTCAAATTCGAGATGTAGATCTAAATATGAAGCAGACTTCCTTGAATCCGTTGTGTTCTTTATCTCAAGCTCATGTGGATATATGAGATGGAGAAAGTCACCAAATCGGGAATTGTTTAGTGAAAGGACATCATCAATATTACGGAACGTGAGGTTGAAAGAGAGAGCTAGTCTACGGTCTTTTTTGTCTAGAAGAGATTGCAAGAAGTCTGCTTCATATGAATGAAGAAACAAATCAGCAAGCAAAGGTGCACAATTAGTGCCCATTGGAATCCCTTTTGTTTGCTTGGAAAAATGTAAAGTGACACCTAATTCCAAATATGACGAATTTCTTATTCTTTATCGAAAGATGATTTGTAAAGGCACACCTTGTGGTCAGTCTCAACACCTAACTTACAAAAGTGGAAAGCTATCTCAGACACAATTTAAATTCCCACACCTAAAACTGATATACTTTGATTCCGTGTTGAAAGACCAAATTGGTCCTTTCAAGATGTTGGCTTGTCATAGAGCTTTGTTTTGTGTTCCTTTACCGGATTTGACACACTTAATAGGATATTAGAAGTGCGACGGTGTGGTATAGCAGGCAGAAACCGCTTACTCATCTGGAGCACCTGAGATCACTTGTATTACGACTTGAGTTCGCATTGTTGATTTCTGTTAGTTTATTTTGTGTTTTTTATATTTTGTATTTCCTCATGCTGTTTTTGTTCGCTTTTGCCGGTTTTGTCATTTCCCGTTCCTCAAATTGCTTTCCCTTGATTCATTTATAGAAGATGACAAACAAGATTCTAATATCAGATTTAAATCACATACAAGTGTGCATTCTAGCGTTTTAAAAAGAGAGCCGGTGGTTTAGTGGTTAACGCGTCGGGCTACTAACACCAAGGTTCGTGGTTCGATCCTCGTCCGGGGTGAAAATTTCATGAACCAATTTTCCGACTCTCTCTTGACACCACTTTCGAGGATAGTCTCAAGGAACAATGCTAGTCCTTCGGAAGGGACGAAAAAAGGTTGTCGCGTGTATGTTGAGAGCAATAACCCTGCACGTTAAAGACCCCTTTGTAGAGTTCGATAAGAGTAGGCTCAAAAGGGGCCGCTGCAAAGGCCAAACTCGCAAACTGCTTGCTGGAGAGGGATTTACATAAGCATTAAGCTTGTTTCCCAATCCAGGTTAAATAAATATGTTTAAACTATAAGTGTGCATTTTTTTTCTTAGATATATCCTCGATTGTGCAATTGATATATCCTCGATTGTGCAATTATGCGTTGGTGTATGAGCAGATCCAGTTCAATCCGTAGGGTCGAATAATTATTTCATAAAATATAAAAACGTGTTTTTTTTCAAAACATTCTAGCGTTACCTCACAAGTGCTGTGAACAATAAAACTAACCAATCTTTGTGTGTACTAGGTGTTTACACATTACAACTGTTTCAATATTCTAGAGCTTGTGGGACATGTACTGATTTCCCTGATAGAGAGTCAGTTTTGACTTAAAGACATAGAACCTATCAATTTCGCAATTTTTTACATTGAATAAAAAGTACATATATTAAAAATATACTATCTCAAACTTTCCTTTACCAACATAAAAACTCAATGTTTTGCAGTTTTCTATAAAATAATCTTGTTTTAATTATTCGCTTTGATTAAGTATTGTCCATCATAAATATTTACATTTGGTAAACTGGGTACTGTTAAACTGAGAAACGAAATGTAACCAAACGAGGCGAAGAGAAAACGAAATCGGTAAATTAAGAAAAACGACTGGTGTCGGCTAAAATCGATTCAATTTACCTTTTTACCAGTTTCGCTTGATTTCGTTTCCTTTCTTAATACAGATTTCGGTTGTTAATTTTACTGTTTACGTTTCCTTCTTTACCGATATCGTTTTTGTGCAGCTCCGTTTCGTTTGGTTACTTTTTGTTTCTCAGTTTACCAGTACCCGCAAGTGTTTACATTCTATAATTAGGTTGTCCTCTTTTTTGACACTGTGTTTTTTTCATCAGTTTCCGTCGAAAAGAATACTTTCTGGCAGGTTTTTTAAAAATTTAACAGTTTCTTCAAAGGTTTTACAATGTATTCTTCAAATAGTGTGAATTTTACTGTTTTTAAAAAATTGCCAAAATGATAGGTTCTATGTCTTTAAAGTTGCTAAGGGCTTTGTTTTATGAAAGACATCATGTGCTAACAGACAATTGAGATTTTTCTATTTCGAATGAGAACAGATGTTGGGTTTGTTAAAGAGTTTTATTTTTGTCTTTCTTTCATTTTTGAACACTCGGAATTGACCGTTGTCAACGTTGTGAATTTGTCTCGACAAGCAAAAATTCTAACCTTTCGCATAGTTTAGCTGTTTTGTATGTTTTTATGATGCTATTCTAGTTTATGTTTTCTCTTTGCCTTTTTTAAATTTTGACACTTGAATGTCCCATTTGGGACCCTTCTTCTTCTTTCTATTGATAACCATTTCATTACCAAGTATTCAAAAATAACTTATTGGATAACTTTTGCTAGGTGAGCAGAAATCTCGCAGACTGATCAAAAATCTCACATTCCTAATCGTCAGACTTGTCTCACAAAATTATTCAACACATTTGAAATGTCCATTCTTGAATAAAACCTAAATTTTTACAAAGTTACAGTGTGATCTGGAGTATAGATTATTAATTTGCTATTTCCAGAACAAAATAGTGAAAGCTACATTTTCACACTAGAGCATTATTTTTTTAAAAATAACAAATTGCGAAACAAATCCATTTTTTGCTCATATAGTGCAATGTGTATTGCATCAAATACAAACAATGCCCTACGTTGTTCTATTACATTCCTACACTTACTCAACAGGTTTTAATGAAAAAAAGAAGCAAAGTATACATACAATTTTAATAAAGATACCAATAAAACATATTTATAGCAATCTAATGATAAAAAGTTTTGCGCAAAAATGATATAAAAAGTCATAGATAAAAAGTGTTGAATTACAAAATTGTTATAGCGTTAATTGTTGTTGACTCAAGTACACGTACAATATCAAGACATTTCTCCAAAAAAAGTTAATCGCAGTGAAGTCGTCACCAGTACTTTTTCAACTTCTCTTCAGTTCTTTCAACGTTTAAGAATGCCAATACTGTAGAACATCTGAGAGTCGCCTCCCGTTGTCTTCGCTGCTCTTCTTTTGTCTCGATTCGTTATTCCCTACCTCGTAATGAACTGGAAGTTGCATGGTACTTCCCTGTTTCCTCTTTTTTGTCTGTAAGATATCAACGGCGCCAACAGTGCTTTCATCTGTCGCCCTTCCGTTACTGTTCAGCTGCAGCTGTGTTGTTATAAATGTATTTGGCAAGACTAGGGCCATCTTTTACTAAAACAAAGCGAACAAGTGTAGTGGTAAGCTATAGTTGAGAGTAAATGTATGACTTGTCAACATTTCCTTTTATAAGGAATTTGTGACGCAATATTAGATAATCCCCTTCCCACACATCTTCAAACTGTAATCTTCAGTTTTTTGGAGAAATTTCTCAGTTTTAGCCACCAGCTCCATATATCACATAATTATCTAAGATGGGTTTTTTATGTTTTTGTTATGCTTTTCATTTTTTTTTTCTAAATGTCAATAACATTTTCATCTCAGGTTATTGTTTTATACATCATAAAAAAAATCAAATAAACAATGAATACTGTTGAATACTTTAATAGCTTAATCGTAAAAAAAAAATTACCAAGCGCTCATGAACATTCATGCAAATTACATTAAAATGCACTCTTACTCAAAATTTGGATGAATATACTTGCAGCATAAAAAACTTGAAGGAAATTTACGATTTTCGTATAATGTTTTGGAAGAATGCAATCAGAAGCGTTTACTGTTATTTGTTTAAAAGGTTTTTTTTTATCCGTGGCGCCATTATTTGCCAAAAATCTGATGCATATATAAATTAAAATTTCCAAGTTGTCATTCATTCTGTATAATATAGGCGACACATTCTAAAATTAAATTGCATTCAATCAGAAATACTAGATAGGCTCAAACAATTGATTTTGGTACGTCTAAATCGGATTTCGTCTTATCAAGACTCATCAGAGGCGCTCTACCAAAAAGAAAAAAAATGCAAAACCACATATAAATATGAAGAAGCAGAGGTACCAATGGGGTATCCGAATGTCAAAAGTCCGAAAGGGCAGAGACAAAACCAGTAAACACCAACAAGAACGGGACAAAAACAGACAACATGTAAAACATGGAAACACACAACAACTGAATATCAATCAACAACGCGAACTCCAGTCGAAACAAGAGTGAACTCAGGTGCTCGGGAAGAGTAAGCAGTTCCTGCTTGCTATAGCACACCCATCGCGTTGCCAATAGCCCATTCAGCGTGTCAAATCCGGTAAAGGAAGACAAACCAAAACCCTATGACAAACCAAAACCCAATGACAAACCAACATCTGCACTCATCTGAGAGATCGAAATCCCATATTTGTCTATAAGTGCATGATGTCTCCGTAAAATTTCTTGAGTGAAGACAGCAACCGAAGAATAACACAACCTTGTGTGAGCAATTTTTGCGTCAGACGTGTAGCTCTGCTTAGGAAATCGATGTAAGTCCCGCAAGTTCTTGAATAACGAATCAATTGAGATACGTTTACTTCATAAGCTGTCATAGAAGAGCATAGAAAAAAAATTTCGAACTTGAATCCAAATAATGATAAATCTTACATGCATAGAAGGAACATTAATGATTTTGATTTTTTGATTTGCTTTGATGTGTTTTTGAACACTAATGTAACAATTCGTGGTAGAAGCAGAGGTACCAATGGGGTATCCGAATGTCAAAAGTCCGAAAGGGCAGAGAAAAAACCAGTAAACACCAACAAGAACGGGACAAAAACAGACAACATGTAAAACATGGAAACACAAAACAACTGAATATCAATCAACAACGCGAACTCCAGTCGAAACAAGAGTGAACTCAGGTGCTCCGGAAGAGTAAGCAGTTCCTGCTTGCGATAGCACATCCGTCGCGTTGCCAATAGTCCATTCAGCGTGTCAAATCCGGTAAATGAAGACAAAACAACACCTTATAACAAGCCAACATCTGCACTCATCGGAGAGATAGAAATCCCATATTTGTCTATATGTGCATGATGTCTTCCGTAAAATTTCGTGAGTGAAGACAGCAACCGAGGAGCAACATAACCCTGTGTGAGCAATTTTTGCGTCCGACGTGTCGCTCTGCTAAGGAAATCGATGTAAGTCCCGCACGCTCTGGAGTAACGAATCAATTGAGATACGTAAACTCCTTAAGCTGGAGCGGACGGAATGTTGCTACACAAGAAGGGGAAGTTGACGATTGGAAAGTTGAAGTCATCACGTTTGTCATAGAGCCTTGTTGAAAATCTTCCTTGAGAGTCAATTTCGAGATGTAGATCTTAATATGAAGCAGACTTCCTAGAATCCGTTGTGTCCTTTATCTCAAGTTCTTGTGGATATATGAGATAGAGAAAGTCACCAAATCGAGAATTGTTTAGTGAAAGGACATCATCAATATAACGGAACGTGAGGTTGAAAGAGGGAGCTAGTCTACGGTCTTTATTGTCTAGAAGAGATTGCAAGAAGTCTGCTTCATATGAATGAAGAAAGAAATCAGCAAGCAAAGGTGCACAATTAGTGCCCATTGGAATCCCTATTGTTTGCTGAAAAACACGTCCACCAAACTGAACAAATATGTTGTCAATAAGAAAGTTGAGCATGTCGATCCATCAGTTCTTTTCCACATTTGATTGACACCATTTCTAAAATAACAACAATCGTAATATTTCTGGAGGCCGGATTTTACTGCCGTAAGTATTGAAGTCAACAAAACTGAAAGAGGCTTAGTTGTACATTTGGATGACCCTGCAATGAAGCGCTGTTTGTATGGATTTTTATGTAATTTGGGAATCCAATACAGGGACAGAGTGTCATCATTACCACCACCAACAGAAGTGGGACAAAATCCAGTCTCGAGTGAAAAATCCTAGCGCCAACACTGTCAAAATAAAGGCAAAACAAAAGTTTTCCATCTCAAATGAACCCTCGCCCCATCCTCAGAAAATCAAATGACCAATGTCTACTGAGGTACAGTAATTAAGTGCTGTTTAACAACAATTCCCATGAACAAGCTGTTAGACTCTACAAACCTTATCGTTTTTGTACCCGCAGATACTGTTTTGGACCAAAAATATATATAGTATTAAACGAGCTCCAACTCTGTTGTGGCTTCTGACTTAACATTAGACGCCAGCTCAAATCATTCTGATGTACAGTTTTTATTCAAATAGGGAGCTTGAAAACAGGAAGGCCAACAGGATGAAAAATATAGTTTAGATCACAGCTTGATAGAACAAACTATTGTATCAAATGTTTAACAAAGCTCGTGTACGGTTTTTGAGAAAATTTGACGGAAATTGTAAGGATGGACGGCAAAATTAATGTCGCAACGAGCAACACGTTGGACGGTGTGAATAAATTCATAAGAATTGTTTATTTCTGTAACTTGACTAGATTTAAACTTACTTTTATTCAAGAAAACAAAAATATTGACAAAAATGGAAAGACCCCTAGAAATATTATTCGAGAGATTTGATGGAAATAAAGTATAAACGGTAGAGAATATTACTTGTAATAAGACCAATAACAAAAAAATGCAAAAATATGTGCAAAGTACAATCAATATAACATCGATAAAGTCATAAATCTGCATTCGTCTAAAAAATATTTTAAATAAACCAATCATAAATCAAACACATCCACCTTAATTTACGAATGAAACAAGGGAAATAAGTCAAGCAAAAACTTGCGTAAATTAACCTATGTTAATATTGTAGGCAAAACGTTAAGCTAGTAACCAAATTTGTTGTTTAATTTCGACACAATATATATTGAAAGAAGCAAAGGTGCCAACGAAAAAACAAGGACAGGACGCAAAAAAAACAGAAAAAACTACTTAATATCACTTAATGTTCTACGCAAACTCAAGTCGTAATGAGAGTAAACTCAGGTGCCCAATGCGTGTAAGCGGTTACTACCTGCTATAGCACATCTACACTCACCTGAGAGACAGACATCCCAAATTTGTCTATGAGTGAATAGTGTACCATAAACTTTCTTGAGTGACGACACCAACCGAGGAGCAACGTAACATTGTGTTAACATTTTTTTGTGTCAAACGTGAAGCTCTGCCAAGGCAATCGATGTTATTCCCAAAAGCTCTTCAGTAACGAATCAATTGTGATATGTAAACTCCCTAAGCTGGAGCGAACGGAATTTTTCTCCACAAGAATTGATTTAAATAAAATTTTAATAACGGATTTCCTCTGTAGATTTAATGCTTTTTTGCCTTTCATATATCATGCTTATTATCCATTGTAATTTTGGCACACTTTAAACCCAGATATTGTGAACACAAGCCTGATGACCTATATTTGTTTTGGTTTATTAATCAACATATGATAGTTTTAAGGCCTTAAATTTTTTTCTGGTAGGGTTTTTTCAATAAAAGCGTTCTTTTCTTTCTTAAATGCCAATAATCATGGTGCTTCCAAACTATTTTACAAAGAAAAATTATATATATTATAGTTTATGTTTTAAAAAATGGTTTAACTGATTGACGGACACTGTGAAAACTACAGAGCTATTGTGTCCTCTGATGCGGGAAACGAATATTTCTAATGTCATAATAAATCATCATTTATGTTTACTTATATCATAGATTTTATAATTGTCTGCATTTAACATTAGAAACAACAATAACAAACAAACAAAAAACACATGTTTTCTTCATGAAAGGTTCAATATGCTATCAGTGATAATGCCTTACAGGTTTGATTCCAGACAAACTTGATATAAAGGTGTGAAAACCAAACATCTTTTAAGTTTTCAAAGTTTGAATGCCGACATAACCATTAACCAGAAAGGAGTTGTGAATCCAAGAATTTGAATAGTATTGGTTTTCAAAGTTCAGATGAAGAATCAAGTATCACTCTCAGGAAACATTTATGTTAAGAAATGATTTATCTTGTCTTATTGGACTTAAGATTTTTTTCACTCCATATGTAGATCATAGGCAACTATCACCCTGTGTATTTTGCTATTTCATGGATGTTGTTCTATGTATAGCCTTTATCTATCATTTCCTATTCCAGTGCTCTTTTCTATGTAGGTTTCAATCTAGCCCCTTTTTCTTATTCCCTGAAGAGTCTATTTTATCACCAATGTGAAATGGGACAGAGGCTGTTTATATCTTCTTACATGGAATTTTAGTTTTCAAGTGAATAATTTTGATAAACTGAATACACCTGGAATAAAAGTAAGAAACAATTATCAAACTTATTCTGTAAAATTTTCTATGGTCAAGAAAGAAATTGATTGCAGTTTATATAAGTTTAAGTTTCATGTCAGTTTATACATATTCTCAGACTGAATGTTAATATCTGCTCTATCTAAGACATTTATTGTTGATCGAAATACCTGGAATAAAAGTAAAAAACAATTGTCAAACTTATTCTGCAGAATTTTCTATGGTCAAGAAAGAATTGATTGCAGTTTATATAAGTTTAAGTTTCATGTCAGTTTCTACATATTCTCAGACTGAATGTTTATATCTGCTCTATCTAAGACAGTTATTGTTGATCGAAATAAGGCGTATGTCATGTATGTAGTTCACTCCTGTCTAATGAAAACTTAGTGACTATCCTTTTTTAAGTGTTACTCCTTATCTATTTTTCATGCATTTGTTAACTAGATTGAAATTACATCAAACAAATAAAGGTAACAAAAAATCATTGAACTGGGATGATCAATCTCGTATATCCTAGCAGAAAAGACAAAGAAGGCAAAAACATACCAGAAGAGTTGAAAGTTGCAATGATCATAACTAGGTTCAGACATCTCAATGAAAAGATGCATGGTTAAACTAGGTTTTATGGCACCATTCTTCCATTGCGATCTTAGGGTTTGGTAAAACAAAACACAACACATTACAAGGTACTAGTAATCATCTTTATATACAATCACGATTTTTTCATTTAAACATAATTATTAAGCTTGTTTCTAGTTGCTAAAACCTAAAGAAAACTTTTCAGATTTGTTTTTTTAAACCTGGGTGCCGTCTGATAAAGTGACTGTTGGCCTAATGTGCGCAATGCCCCTTTAATCAACATGGGATAATAAACACGTTAGTTAGCAATTTTTAGCAACGGCGGCAATGCTTTGATCGGATCAATTTAAAATTAGGATCGTTTTTTTTTTGGCAACATTTCATAAATCATCCTAATCAAGTGTCGGTCAAATTTATTGTATCCATATATGTTAACTGTATTCATATAAATTTTGAAAAACGAAAAACGACAAACGAAAAAGAAAATCACTTGTGTTAGGTGTCAAATTTGTTCAGTAGTTTCAGACAAGAAGATTTTTGAAATTGTTTACAGACGACGGACGCATACTGATGGCATAAGCTCACATGGCGTCCGTACAAGTTTTAGCATAAATTAAGTATTATTGAGACGACGACGGCTATTTCCAAAGCAAAACATGGTTTTGCCATAAATCGACGACTCAATGACCATTGAATGAATTTCCGTCGAACTTTTACGACATGAGTAAATTATTACCTTCTCAGAATCTGATCTCATTATCTCCGCGCTGTTTTTAGCTGTTCGATAATCTTTGTAAAATACATTCATGAGGACGAAAAATGAAACTTAGGTCATAAAGTTGCATTGTAAGTTAGAACTGTGCCAATTAATGGACTCGGAGTTTTGAAAATGCACGTATTAGCTCGGCTATATAGAATTAGTCTAAATTTACATTCATTTGTAACATTTGTAACTAAAACATATGGCTTCATATATATATAATTGCAATGAAATGTAGAGTATGTCAAAGGTTTTGGAATTTTGATAATGTCCCTATGGCCTTGGCTATACAAGTAGCCTTAAGACAAATTATTCGTTCGTCCTGCCACTTCTCTCATCTGAGTAATTGTACTTGAAATGCAGAGCGTGTCAAAGATTTAAGAATTACATTTGTACCCCCAAAGGGCTAGGCAAGCCTTACTGGAAAGTTTGCCTTTGTTATGTCAGCCAAATTTAAAGTATCCTCAGATGCGGTTCAGATCCCCACAAAACATATCGACACAAACGACCAAACAAACTCAGTCGACGCAAAACATAACAAAACAAAAGACACAAAAGACAATACACGGAAAAACAAACACCACAGATTCCAGAAAGTGTTATCAAAAGTCGAAACCAAAGTGTACTCGGTTGCCTTGTGTGGAGTGCTCATGTTCGGCAAATCATATTTTCATAAGGCAGGAACCGCTTACTGTTTTGGAGCACCTGAGTTCACTCTGGCACGACTTGAGTTCGCGTTTTTTTTTTTAGTTCTGTTCAGTTTATTTGTATTTTAAGCGGTTTTATCGTTGCCCTTTCGGACTTTTGACACTAGAATGCCCCATTTGTGCCTCTTTGTTTCTTTCATTGACAGCCATTTATCAAATTTGTTTAACTTTGATACAATATATGTTCTATATTTATTATCCACTTGAAAAACTTTGGGAATTCAATCGAATCAATACATGTATATGGTGAAATACATACCATGTCCCAATGTTTATTTATCTACTAGTATTGCCTTAGCACGACAGACCACAAAAAAAATTCTTGATGAATAAAAAGTAGCAATGTATATAAGAATTTATTAAAGGTACAAAAATGCATATGTGTAGCAAACAATTATTACAATTCATAAAAAATATTACTTATACTATAAATATTTTGTTCCCAAACTGTTTTTCTGTTTCAAATTATTAAACTGTATAATTACGTTATTTAAATTGTTGTTAAATATGAAACATACACAACATCAACACATTTCTCCCAAAGAGTGAATCATACGTCACAAAGGTTCAATATGCTATCAGTGATAATGCCTTAGAGGTTTGATTCCAGACAAAATAAACTTGATAAAAAGGTGTGAAAACCAAACATCTTTTAAGTTTTCAAAGTTGGAATGCCGACATAAACATTAACCAAAAAGGAGTTGTGAATCCAAGAATTTGAATAGTATTGGTTTTCACAGTTCAGATGAAGAATCAAGTATCACTCTCAGGAAACATTTATGTTAATAAATGATTTATCCTGTCTTATTTAATTTAAGATTTTATTACTCCCATGTAGATCATAGGCAACTATCATCCTGTGTATTTTTCTATTTCATGGATGTTGTTCTATGTATAGCCTTTTTCTATCATTTCCTATTCCAGTGCTCTTTTTTATGTAGGTCTAAATCTAGCCCCTTTTCTTATTCCCTGAAGAGTCTATTTTATCACCAAGATGAAATGGGACAGAGGCTGTTTATATCTTCTTGCATGAAATTTTCGTTTTTTAGTGAATAATTTTGATAAACTGAATAGACCTGGAATAAAAGTAAGAAACAATTATCAAACTTATTCTGCAAAATTTTCTATGGTAAAAAAAGAAATTGATTGCAGTTTATATAAGTTTAAGTTTCATGTCAGTTTATACATATTCTCAGACTTTATGTTAATATCTGCTCTATCTAAGACATTTATTGTTGATCGAAATACCTGGAATAAAAGTAAGAAACAATTATCAAACTTATTCTGCAGAATTTTCTATGGTCAAGAAAGAAATTGATTGCAGTTTATATAAGTTAAAGTTTCTTGTCCGTTTATACATGTTCTCAGACTGGATGTTAGTATCTGCTCTATCTAAGACATTTATTTGTTGATCGAAATAAGGCGTATGTCTTTTATGTAGTTCATCCCTGTCTAATGAAAACTTTGTGACTATCCTTTTTTAAGTGTTACTTCTCATCTATTTTTCACGCATTTGTTAACTAGATTGAAATTACATCAAACAAATAAAGGTAACAAAAAATCATTGAACTGGGATGATCAATCTCGTATATCCTAGCAGAAAAGACAAAGAAGGCAAAAACATACCAGAAGAGTTGAAAAGATCAAAAACTAGGTTCAGACATCTCAATGAAATGATGCATGGTTAAACCAGGTTTTATGGCACCATTCTTCCATTGCGATCTTATGGTTTTGGTAAAACAAAACACAACACATTATATGGATTACAAGGTAATCATCTTTATACACAATCACGATTATTTCATTTAAACATAATTATTAAGCTTGTTTCTAGTTGCTGAAACCTAAAGAAAACTCTTCAGATTCGTTTTTTTCTTTGAAACCTGAGCGTCGTTTGATAAAGTGACTGTTTCCCTAATGTGCACATTGCCCCTTTAATTGACATGGGATAATACATTTTTAGCAACGGGGGCAATGCTTTGATCGGATCAATTAAAAATGATGATCGTTTTTTGGCAACAACGTCAGAAATCATTCTCATTTCACCGATTTCTTCGTGACCGACTTTTGGAGCAGGGCTATAAGAAAATACGTCTCATACGATCACTAAAAAAATTCTTTCTTCGTTATCAGCCACTAGTAGAAAAGTTCAAAATTGAGTTAAAAGATATGATAGTTAATTGTTTTAATTAGTGTTTGACTGGTCTGCTGTACTGAGATGATCACCTCAATATCCCTATTGTGTCTCACAACTATGTTGTGCTCTATGGTCATTACCGGATCCTAAGATCGCAATGGAAGAGGGAGGTTTGGCGCCATAAAACCTGGTTCAACCCACCATTTCGTTTGAAATGCCTGTACCAAGTCAGGGCCATTGCGATCCACCAATTCTCCGGTATGACTGATTCGTTTTTGTCATTTTCTCTGGACTATGAGATTGATCATTCAAGTTCGGTAGTTTCGCTATTACCTTTATTTTATCTAATCAAGTGTCGGTCAAATTTGTTCAGTAGTTTCAGACAAGAAGATTTTTGAAATTGTTTACAGACGACGGACGCATACTGATGGCATAAGCTCGCATGGCCTATGTACAAGTTTTAGCATAAATTAAGTATTATTGAGACGGCGACGGCTAATTCCAAAGCAAGACATGGTTATGCCATAAACCGACTCAATGACCATTGAATGAATTTCCGTCAAACTTTTACGACATGAGTAAATTATTACCTTCTCAGAATCTGATCTCATTATCTCCGCGCTGTTTTTAGCTGTTCGATAATCTTTGTAAAATACATTCATGAGGACGAAAAATGAAACTTAGCTCATAGAATTGCATTGTAAGTTAGAACTGTGCCAATTAATGGACTCGGAATTTTGAAAATGCACGTATTAGCTGGGCTATATAGAATTAGTCTAAATTTACATTCATTTGTAACATTTTTCTAAGGAACTAAAACATGGCTTCATATAATATATAATTGCAATGAAATGTAGATTATGCCAAAGGTTTTTGAATTACAAATACCAAAAACGCGGGTATAACCGGTTAATTAGGATATGCTATATATCGAAATTTCAAGGAGTAACCTTTCATCAGTAGCATTTAAATCAAAACATTGGAAGGTCAAATTCCAAAACTGTTGAAAACTAAAAGTACTCAAAACCAAAATGTTCGACCAAGGAAGCCAAATCCAGCACCGAGGATATCAACCATGTGCATTACAAGGAAAGAAACCTGGTGTTTTTAACAATTTTGAATTTAACAATCGGAAATTTCGGCGTGTGAGACAAGTCTGACGACCAGGCTTGTGATTACCCCCGGGGACCTTTTTGGAATTTTGATAATGTCCCTATGGCCTGGGCTATACAAGTAGCCTTAAGACAAATTATTCGTTTGTCCAGCCACTTCTCTAATCTGAGTAATTGTACTTGAAATGCAAAGCGTGTCAAAGATTTAAGAATTACATTTGCGCCCCCAAAGGGCTAGGCAAGCCTTACTGGAAAATTTGCATTTGTTATGTCAGCCAAATGTAAAGTATCCTTAGATGCGGTTCAGATCCCCACAAAACATATCGACACAAACGACAAAACAAACTCAGTCGACGCAAAGCATAACAAAACAAAAGACACAAAAGACAATACCCGAAGAAACAAACACCACAGATTCCAGAAAGAATTATCAAAAGTCGAAACCAAAGTGTACTCGGTTGCCTTGTGTGGAGTGCTTATGTTCGGCAAATCATACTTTAAAGACTTCCATAATCGTTTTTACTATTGTCAATTTTAAGCATTATAGCGATCAAGCATGTCGGTTTTGTGTGATGACACTTCACTAAATCATTATTGTTTGAAGTGTTGTGTCGGATTTAAAATCGATATGTTTGATTTTTTTACATCAGTCGATTGATGATTCTCAGCTAGCTGTCAGTAACAGCGAGTGTTCTATAGAGAGTTCCTTTACCGTCCTTTTGTTTGTTGTTTGTTCTTGTTGTTATTTGTCTTAGGTTCTCTCTAGTGGAATTGGACTTTGATCGATTTGATTTCTATTGTGTGTTTAGTTTTTGTGCTTTGTCTAGAAATATTGATAGGGGAAAGGTTGAGCTCAAAAACTAGTTTAACCCCGCCAAATTTAACATGTGCCTGTCCTAAGCCAGGAATCTTTGACAAAGCTTTCGTTTGTACTTGTCTTTTTGATGTTTTCTGTTCCTTGTTTAAGAAGGGGGTCTATCTGTGACTATTTCAGGGCTGGATTTGAATTACATGCATTTTATTAAGACCATGGGCCAGTAGCAGAACCGCGAGCAGTGCCAAGTGGCCTCGTTGAAGGCTGCTAGCGGTTGTCCATTGTGGTTTTAAGAAAAAGAAGCATTGTATATAAGAATTTATTAAAGGAACAAAAATGCATATGTGTAGCAAACAATTATTACAATTCATAAAAAATATTACTTAAACTATAAATTAAAATATTTTGTTGCCAAACTGTTTTTCTGTTTCAAATTATTAAACTGTAATAACGTTATATCTAAATTGTTGCTAAATATGAAACATACACAAAATCAACACATTTCTCCCAAAGAGTGAATCATAGTAAAGTCGTCACAAGACTTTCCAATGTCTCGTAGGCTCTTTCAACGTTTAAGAATGCCAATATTGTAGAACATCTGAGAGTCGCCTACCGTTATCTTGGCTGCTCTTCTTTCGTCTCGATTCGTTTTTCCCTGCCTCGTAATGAACCGGAAGTTGCAAGGTAATTCCGTGTTTCCTCTTTTTCGTCTGTATGATATCAACGGCGCCAACAGTGCTTTCATCTGTCGCCCTTCCATTTCTGTTTAACTGGAGTGGTGTAGTGATGACTGTATTTGGTAAGACTAGGGACATCTTTTACAATTTAGCAAAGCGAACAAGTTCAGCGATAGACGAACAGTCTGGTGAAAGTTACTGTGACTTTGTCATCCTCTCCTTTTATAAGGAATGAGTGACGCAATATTTTATATTCTCCATCCTACACAAGTTTAAAAGGTAAACTTCACTTTTTTGTCTTGTTGATTTTCAGCTTTACTGTCACCGCCTCCATATATCACATCAAAATCTTTATCGATTATTTTTATGACTTATAATTTCCTAAATGTTAATAACATTTTTTTGTTTTGATATACAACACCTACACTTAAAAATTGGCTGCTGATTCGTGCATCATTTAAAACATTTTAAATGATCTTTGAAATATTTGTCCTCCCGTTTGAATAAAGATGTAGTTGGTATATTTTTTTTTTCGATTGAATTGATACCAATTGCCTTCTTATATGTAGTTTTCTCTCCACTGTTTTGAGCTCCAATTTTGCAGCAACAAAAATCGAATATGAAATTACTTAACTTGCCGTCATCCAGGCTTTGTGAAACAAAACCATAAACAATGATACTGAACTGGGATCAATCATCCCAATGTCCAAGAAAGAAAAAAACAAGGAGAATGTATACTGGGGAAATTAAAGATCAAGATGGTCCTGGCTTGGCACGGATATTTCGAATGAAATGGTGTGTTAAAAATGTTTTATAGTGCCACATCTCCCTCTTCCGTCGCGAGCTTGCCACCCGGTAGTAACAATACGGCTTCTGCACAACACAAAAATGAGACATAACTGAGATATTGAGGTGATCATATCAGTACAACAGAGTGGCTCCCGCAGGGTTAAAAACGACCTGGGACCTGAGGGCTTTTTAAGGGCGACTTCCGACCTACACTTCATAAAATCGACCTATGCCGAAAAACGACCTGCGACCTCCGCCAAAATATGCCTTTTAAAAGCGACCTTGCGACCTCAGGCCCCTTTTAAAAGCGACCTTGCGACCTCAGGGGGGTACCCAGCGGGAGCCCCAACAGACAGCTCTAAAATAAGTTGAGCAATGACAAATCCCGTATAATTTTGACAATTCTGCCAATAGCTGATTCAGCACCTTTTAATCGGACATCGTATGCGACCTATAGCTTAACCTTGATAGGTATCGTCTGGCAACCTCTAGTCGATCAAGCATTATAGCCGATCATATTTGTTTTTTTTAACTATTCTCGCGAGATAAGAGGTCGGTGACGTCATTATCTTAGCTTTCTAAGTTGACCTATTTCTATGGAAAAATTATTTCCACTCTGCCGATAGAAATGCGATTTATGCAGGTAAATATTACCTTTTTAACATTGGCTTGTTCAAAATAGTGCATTTTGCTAATGCCACTTTTTTCTCCCTATTTAAAACAGTTTTTCTTGGTAAGAAAACATCGCATAACAAAAATGGTGGTCAGTTTGGCTTCAATATTGTTTTGAGGTCAGTGACCGTGAAGTTATCTTCCGGTCAAGGCCAAGCAAAACATATTTTATGATTGTTGAAAAGGTGAACAACAATCTTGATAAATTTTACAAAATGGCCGAGTTTTGCGGGAAAAAGCGTGTGTTTTACCAATTAAATTTACATTAAGAAAATACATACTTCATTTATCAATATCTTTCTTATTATTTGACTTATTGGTTTAAAAAGTGGAAGAAATTCATATTAGAATATGCTTTTACCTCCACAACTTTTAAAAATCTGATAGCTTATATATATGACAAAAAATAATGCTTTGAACTATTGATCAAATTTGTAATAACAATGATTGAAAATCTAAAAATTCAAGATAATTCTTTACATTGAGCATACAATATATGTGACATACCCATCAAAATATAAACATATTATTAATATAATTACCTAGCTGCAAACATGTAGCTCTTGAGGCCGCTCATTTAATATTTTTTTATTTTTTTATTGCGGGTCCGCAACTAACAAAAACCAAGCGGCCACCAGAGCCACATGTTTGCAGCTATATACTTACCAAAATTATATTGTTTTGTGGATATTTAATGTTATCTCTTAACCTTTTTAGGCTGGTTATAGCTTGTGACAAGAACAGTTAACTAGACATTTTATGCCATATTTATATACCTCCTTCCTTCTACCAGCAATGTATGATATGTAGTCTACAGTCCATGGCTAAGGATTTATGAAAAAATAATCGAGGCGAAAACCAATCTCTTTGATATGGAAGGAATGACTTTTGTCAGAGAATAGTTCATATAACAGACTAACAGAGCATATAGAAAAGAATGTTACATTACTATAGTGTGTTGATGTTTAGTAATAATCAATTAATAATAATTATAAATCAGTTTTTAACAGTGAAAGAGAGAAATTTCTTTGAGAGCATTTTAGGATGGTTAAAGTTTTCACAATCGAGTAAGATGACAAAGAGGAGGAATTTTTTTGTCATGTTATGATGTATATACATTCTTGTGTTGGCATGCAGTGATCTATTCATGTTGTATAGTGAAATTACAATGTATATTCAATTTATATGTAATAATACATGTAATATAAGTAAATGCTTTATGAATTTTTATTAATGGCCAAGACTATAAAATAAATGGAACAGGCTTGAAGAACTCAGTACCCATAAAAAAGGCAAGTTATCAAGCAATTAATAAATTACTGCACTTACATAAGTACATGTACTAACTTATTTTCTTAGTCCATGGCGAATAGGACTTAAGAATTTCAACAAGTCGCCTCCATCTACAAATGATTAAGTCTTTTGCAAGGTACATATATTGTGCATAATGTGGCAACTCTTCTTCAGGTGGTATGTGGTCTGCATACTTACTCTTTCTAGGTAGTGATCACTGTTGGGCAGATGAAGGAATTACTTCCAGCATATTCCTTTTACATACTCTACTGAGCCATTTTATTTTATTTATTATCACTTTATCTCTGTTGCAATTTTTGACATGTTTAATACATGTGTAAATTGCTGTTACTATATTCCTCATTGTTCAAAAAAAAATCTTGAGGCAGGTTTTGTTATAATTTACTACATGTACACACTGCTGACACTGTCCAATATCATAAAACTATAAAAGATTTGGGACAAAATGTAATTAAACCTTCAATGCAGTGAATCACAGTTGGTATATATATTATTAATAGAAAAGTGATGTAAAAAAATCCAACAACAAAAGTTTTTTACCCAATTTGGTGCCTTTATGTCATTCAAAAAATATAAAAATTCCAGAACAAACTAGTAATATACTCTTCTTTATATTCCAAACCAAACATTACAATTTGCTTGGCCTCAAAAGCTGCTGGGAAAGAATTTGTCACGTGATCGACTTTATGTCACATGACCATGACGCCATTACAGGAAATTGAAAAACGAAAGTAGGTCAGAAAAACATTGTTATGAACCGGATCAAGACATCGTTTTCATGCTTTGTTTAGACATGGATGATGATTATTTTTTCATGGTTAAAATATTTAAATTTAACAAAACCATGACATGACGTCAGTATCGGTAATCACTGATCGGCTATTAGTTGCACTATGATATGTATGGTTTACAAATTCTATTTTCAAACTGTCTACATGGGCATGGGTGTTAAGCATTATAAAAGAACTGCTTGACTACTGTGTGTGAGTCATTTATTTAACATTGTGAAATAAAATAAATGCATTCTAGACCTGCATAACTCAATCCCTATTACGAGTTATTTGACAACAGAAGTTCTAAAAACATAAAATTAAATAATTCTCGTATGCCAAATGTCATAACGTTTCCATCCAAATCAGGAAGTTCCAATAGGATTAAAAACCGTGTAGGACATTCAGTTTGTAACAAAGATTCCCATGCCGAATTGTTCACTTTTCCCGTGTGCGGTTTCTCAGAAAAGATTTTACGCAAAATTGTAAGAACAATTAAGACATCAGGGGACATACTAAAAACATCACACTATATATTAATTCCAATATGATATTCTGGTACTTTAATTATATTAGCATTGGGGGGAAGGTTAGGCCCCAAAAAAACTAGTTTAACCCCGCCACACTTTATATGTCCCTGTCCTTAGCCAGGAATACTTGTAGAAACTTTTGTTTGTCCCTGTCATCTATCTGGGGTTTTTTGTTCTATGTCCAGAAATGGGTTTTTCGTTTATAATTTAGAGTTTGGTTTTAAATCTTATGTATGTGTAGTCTTGGGCCAATGCAAGACGACAAGCAGCGACCTCTGGTCATGTTGAAGACTGCTGGCTGTTTTGCATTTTGATTTTATAAATTGCCGTCTCGTTATGTTGATTGTGTCGTGTACATTTATTCAACATTTCTTTATCGTCTTTGATCAGTAGAGGGAGAATTAAAGGAACAATAATGGATTTGATGACAGCTTAAGACACGAGCTCAAGATATGGCATCCTGGGGGTCTCTGGTGGAAGCAATATGCGCAAGGCAGCTCAAAGGGGGACCAAGTTAGTAAGTATTACCATATAATACAAGAATACTGGCAATGTTAGGAAGGTCACCTTTAGGGAAAATGTAAGTTTATGGAAACGACATTAGAAGAATTTTATCTCAAGAGCAAGTCTATGAGAAGACCACGCAATTGGAATTAGAACCAACTAATTGAGATACTTAGTTTATCAATAATTAACTAATAATAATAAAATTCCGAAAAGACCATACAGCTCATAAAAACTAATTTTAGTTGTAGTTTTACATATGTGTGTTATGGCCTCATTTACTTCATGTCCTTTTATAAAATATGTATAAGTTAGAGATAATGCCCCCTCAAAGACCTTTTTGGCGAAACGTTTTTTTTTCCAGAAAATTAAAGGCGGCTGATCAAGGGCCTTAATCAGTATAACTGGGTTTCGTTTGAAAATTTCTTTTTTTTCAATTTATCAAAATCTGATTGGATCATACCTTGGCTTCTACGTGCCTAAGGTAATCTTTGACGGGTAACAAAACAAATGGAAACAGTTTGCAAAGGAATTCTGACATCACTACAACTCCGGGACCCGAGGATTCTAGCTTTTGTGAGATTATTGTATTTTTACCACTTTTCTTAATTTATGAATGCTTTTCCGCAATGGCCATGGCCATGCAGATTCTGAGTAAAATAGCTGGTCATGAAAAAAGTATTTTTCGCCATGAAAAAGAATTTTAAGGAATTGTACTTTTGTACCAAAATAATACAAAAATCTGCAGTCGGCTCATTTCAGTACTTGGTGGCGAAGAAGGCCAAAGATTCCTTTTTAAATGCTTGTTTGATGACTAAAAAATATCATGCCACTTCGTGACTCGAGTTTTAATGGATTACCCTATTTCAAAATATTTATAAATATTTTTTTATTGGTTCTGGACAAAATTTAGGATGTTGCATGGTTTACTCGTAGAGAAGCTCTTATAAAGGTATAGCGTGGTACTCGGGTTCAAAATTAATTTGTCAATAGATTTTCTTCAAAATTGGCATAAATGTTCTAAATGATGTACTATCGTCTGGTAACCTCTGGTCGTTCGTGCATTAAGGTCGTCCAAGTTTGTTTTAGGCTATTCTCGCGAGATACGAGGTTGTTGACGTCATTAAGTTGACCTATATGTGTGGAAAAATTATTTCAACTCCGCCGATAGTGATGTGATTTATGCAGGTGAATATTACCTTTTTATCATTGGCTTGTTGAAAATAGTGCAATTTGCTAATGCCACTTTTTCTTCCTTTTTAAAACAGTTTTTATTGGTAAGTAAACATTGCATAACAGAAATGGCGGCACATACTAAAACAGGGGACATACTAAAAACATCACACTATATATTAATTCCAATATGATATTCTGGTACTTTATTATATTAGCATTAGGGGGAAGGTTAGGCCCCAAAAAAACTAGTTTAACCCCGCCACACTTTATATGTCCCTGTCCTTAGCCAGGAATACTTGTAGAAACTTTTGTTTGTCCCTGTCATCTATCTGGGGTTTTTTGTTCTATGTCCAGAAATGGGTTTTTCGTTTATAATTTAGAGTTTGGTTTTAAATCTTATGTATGTGTAGTCTTGGGCCAATGCAAGACGACAAGCAGCGACCTCTGGTCATGTTGAAGACTGCTGGCTGTTTTGCATTTTGATTTTATAAATTGCCGTCTCGTTATGTTGATTGTGTCGTGTACATTTATTCAACATTTCTTTATCGTCTTTAATCAGTAGAGGGAGGAACAATAATGGATTTGATGACAGCTTAAGACACGAGCTCAAGATATGGCATCCTGGGGGGTCTCTGGTGGAAGCAATATGCGCAAGGCAGCTCAAAGGGGGACCAAATTAGTAAGTATTACCATATAATACAAGAATACTGGCAATGTTAGGAAGGTCACCTTTAGGGAAAATGTAAGTTTATGGAAACGACATTAGAAGAATTTTATCTCAAGAGCAAGTCTATGAGAAGACCATGCAATTGGAATTAGAACCAACTAATTGAGATACTTAGTTTATCAATAATTAACTAATAATAATTATTATCATTATTATTAATTAATGCAAATAGAGACTAGTACAGTCATGGCATACAATACAAAACATTGACATACATTATAAAACAATGACATACATGAATAATAACAAATTGACATGAAGAATATGAAACAAACATATAGTCAGTAATATAAACATTTTATATTAGATATTGGAACTAACTAGGCTCTCCCTTCCTCAGTTCTAATGACCGATCTATAAAAGAGACAATAATCCCAATTTCTTCAGGTGTTGACGGGTTTAAAATTTTTATTAGTTTTTCAGTATTGTTAAGCAGATCAAAATTTGGATACCAATCTAAAAGGTTTTTAAGTAATGTATCTCTTTCTTTTTTGTTAATTGTGCAGTTTAGAAAGAAATGTTGCTCATCATCTAAAGTATTACAGGTTTCACATAGTCTCAAATGCCTGGGAATTTTTAAATATCTACCAGTTTCAATAAATAATTTATGGTCACTAATTCTAAACTTTGTTATGTTTTGACGTACTTTTTTATTTGGATGTTTTAAGTAAAACTCCATTTGATTTTTTGTTACTTTAATACTTTTATATAAGAACAACTTATTGTCTTCTGTTAAATTTTCTATTTTGTTAATAGTTATTTTTTTATAATATTCGGTCACATTGTCTTTAATTGTTTTTTTAACATGACCTAATTTTTTTATTGGATCCCAGTTTGCTAACTGATGTTTTTGTATATTAGTTTCTTCCAAAATATTTTTTGCAAAAGTGTTCCAAGAATATGTTCCCTCAACATCTAGTTTTTTCTGTTAGTTGAAAGGCTTCCTTTAGTATTGGATTAATATCATTGCTATAGAGTCTAGCAAGATATGAAATGGCTTGTATTTTTACATTGGATTCAACAGGAAGTCTATCAAGTTCAGCTCTAGTTGCTAAATTTGAGGAACTTCTCTTAGTTCCAAGTGTATTTTTACAAAAACTTAGATGTAGCTTCTCAATAGGTGTTTTATCTATAAACGTATTGGGATCTACCTCTAGATTGTTCTTGTGAGCTCTAAGTTTGGCTCTATAATATTTCAAATAATGGTCCATGCCGGGGGTCCATGAAGCTTATTTCAGCATTATAAGTTAAAATAGGATGAATGAGTGTATCAAATATATTGCATGAAACTTTCACAGGAATTTGACTTAAGTCTGATGTGTACCCCTTCACAGTAAAAAGTACTTTTCTGGCCTTATTTGTCATATCCACACATACTGAACAATTCGTTCGGTCAAGGGACATAACTCTTGTTTAAACAAGAAAGAAAACTAATGGACACTATCTCTAATCTCTTTAATTATCCCACTGATGTGTTAAGCCAGCAGGAAACCTTGGTAGATTAATACAAAATCAATATCCACGACTAAAACCATATGTCCTAATGCATTACGCAACATTTATGTACCAAGTCGTATTTTATCTTCACCAGTTAAAATTTGGACGATATACTACATGTATTTTGTTTTCATAAGCCAGCTGTAAGTTTGTTTTTAGATTGTGTCATGTACCACTATTCCACATCTATTAAAACCATTTTGGTGGGTTTTTTTCACAATATGACTCTCTTAATGTGACCTCTTGTTTCTGTGTTAAATTTTATAATGTAAGCCTCTTTAAATTAAATAGAATATATCTGAATAATTAAAATGTTTGCTCTGATTGAAAAATAAATACTGTTAGGCATCCTTTTTTACTGCTACATGTCATGGTCAACTATCTTGGTAATGCAAAAACTATATGTGTGTTTAAGGTTACATACGGTAGGTTTATATTAAGATGGCTATATTAAATTATATATTTTAACATTTATTTTTATGGAATCTAATCATTTAACAAATTCAATTTGGATTTTCTTGCCAAGATATGCATTATATTGAGACAAAATCGGTTTGTAACCTTGAACAGACATATAGTTTTTTTTCGTTACTGATTGCATGTTTTACTCTTATAAATGAGCAGATAAAATTAAAATATACTAAACAATAAAAAATATATTCATTTATTAACACACATGCACATGTAACATTATTTTAAAAAGTTTACAATCAAATATTCAATTTATGCAATCATTGTTTCTGTCAGGTCGATCGTAATTTCATAAACATTGAAAAATTGGCCATGGCTTTCACTATTTAAAAAAATCTATAAGTGAATAGATAAAAAATGAATACACAAAGTAAAGTAATACTACTCTTGAAAAATTGAATAGTGTGAATAAATCTTGAAGTAAACGTCTTTAATGCAACAACTTCAAAAACTACAGTTTAAGATTGTCCTTTAGCATTTCGATAAGTTTATTTCTTTTTCTCACTTTGGTCGTAACGCCAAGTCCTTTGAGTTTCTCCTTTATTTCACTGTCCGTCAATGTTTATCCTATAATTTGTCAATTACAAGTGATAAATAACCCTACTTAACCTAATATTTCATAACTTTCGTGGATAATCATATGCAAAATATCACTTTAAGGCAGTTTAGTGTCATACCCCTGCAATTTTGATTTCCGGACTCATATGGCACCACGCTGTTAATTCAAAGAATTCAAGATTGTCTTATCCCGGTTTTATAGCTGTCATGTAATTGTCATCATTTTTACCACATATTTACTTACATGAAATTAAATTGCACAGGTTGTTTAATTTTCAAAAATATATTTCACATTAAATGGATCAATAAGTTATAAAATAAATTAAAAAAAAACTGCTTAAATGTTAAAACGTCAAATGTAAAACATAGCGATGATATCTCATTTCTAATTTGTAATTTTTACCAAATAAGTTGTTAAAGTGTCATGTAAAAAAGTCATAGACATACTCGATTCTTCTTAGAATCGGAACATACACATTGATCTTAAATAATTATTACAAGTGTCTATCGATTAATTCTCAGTGATATCAGTGGATTTATCAGTATCCACCTAGGCATTAATTTGTCAAGAACGTGTTATCTTTTTTCTATGTGAATTCTCCAAATTTTGTCTTTTTTCAATCTCTAAATTACGGATGATGTATAAAGTTTATTTTAAAATGAAAAATATCATTAGAAACGTTAACAATAGCCCTGTACAAAATGAACAAGCAGGAAAGCGAAAGGAGACGTTTACTATTTTATATTTGCAAAAGAAAAGTCCATGGTCATATAATTTAAGCTCAATTTCATTACGTTATAACGAAAATTTGGGTGCTATTTTAAAACAAAAAATTACGGGTGTAAAATAAATCATATTTCTATATAAATTGTATTCACGGGAAGCTTAAATATTGAATTATGTTAATCAAACAGGCAGACACAGAAAAAATAAGCCTGAAAGCAGAAATCGTTTGTTAAAAATATACGCCCCATTCATTTCTATAGTAATTCTAATCGAAGACGACAGACTGAAATTCCGCGCATGCGCATATGAACCGAACTAATTCTTCCACATGGTACTGTTTATCAGACTACCATTGCTGTTTATTAAGCATCCCAGGTATCTAAATTCTTTTACATTCTGAATAGGAATATTTTTATACTCTGTGAATGAAGTTGGTATATTAACAGGTTTATTTTGAAAAAATCATAGTTTTAGTTTTACTGGCATTTACAGTTAATTGCCATTTATCACAATATTCTGAGAGATTTGTTAAACTATTTTGCAGGCCTTCTTTGCTCTCTGATAGAATGATAAGGTCATCTACAAACAGTAAGCTTCCAAGTTTTGAATTTAATAGTGTTAAAGGTTCACAAGTAGCTTTAGAAAATAAGTCACTTAAGTCATTAATAAAAATGTTAAATAAAGTGGGTCTAATAGAGTCTCCTTGTCTCACTCCTTTATCTATTTTGAATGGACTTGAAATAAAGTTTTGGTGTTTTAATGAGCCCAAGGTATTCTTAAACTGATTTTTAATTATATTGTACATATTTTGTCCAATTCCCATATTTTTAAGCTTATAAAGAAGGCCATTTCTCCAAAGGGAGTCAAAGGCCTTTTGTAAGTCAACAAAACATACATAAAACTTTTTTTTATTTTTATGAAGATATTTATTTATTCAAGGTTTAAGAATAAAAAGACTGTCAGAAGTCCTATGATTACTTCTGAATCCAAATTGGGAATTATGTATTTGTTTTCCATAAATTTGGTTAGCCTTGCATTAAGAATAGCACTGAAAACTTTTGAGAGGCAACTCATCAATGAGATACCTCTATAGTTATTTAGATTCAATTTATCTCCAGATTTGTGTAGAGCTATTATATAGGATTCTTCCCATTTTTGGGGATAATATCCTGATTTTAAAATCATGTTAAAAAGTTTTGTCAGAGATTTAAGCGTGACATCTTTGCTGTATTTTAGTATTTCATTTATTATCTTATCAGGTCCACTAGTTTTGCCAGATTTTAATTTTTGAAGGATAATTTTAACCTCTTCACAAGTTATAGGTTTATCAGTGCTTTCATTCCATTTTATGTTTTTTTTTCACCATTTTCTGTTTCCTTTTCAACATAGTTTTGGAATAATTTATTAGTTGTACTACAATTCCCTTGATTTTTAAAGTGGTTTTCAAGAGGAGTCAATTCTTTAAATATTTCCTCTTCAGTTTCTTCCTTGTGTGTTACATCATGTTTCATATCTTTTAATATAGACCAATATTCCTGTTTATCATGACTAAATGAGCCTTCAAGTTTTTTATATAAATTTTGTTTATATTGAGCCTTTTTAAATTTTGATGTCCTCTTTAATTGCTTTAAAAGTGTGTGGTACCTTATTTTATATTCTTTTTTTTTTTTTTTTTAAGATATATACATAATTTATTTACAAACTCCTGCAATACATTTACCCTTTACGCCCAGGCTAGCAGTAAAGGGTTTCCCTGCTTTCTACACCCCTTACGCCCAGGGATAGCGCAAGAGTTAGCAAAAATACTCCCTTCTTATAATGTTTCATTCATCTTTAACAAATCACTGGCTAAAATATATTAAAATCATTCATTATTTTTGTATCAATGTTAACAGTAATAGCTACATGTATTTTGTCTTAAGTTCTACCTTTTCAACTTCGTGACTTTTTGTTTTACTTTTCACGCATCATTGGAGATAAATAGAAGTGTATTTTAAATGTTTTGCTGGACCACGTGCTGTCAATAGAACATCAAAATTATACAGTTGTGATTAATGCAAATATATATACGCGTGGATTATTTAGTATTCATATGTAATGTAAGTTACTATGTATATTCAAGATAAGGAAAATGATTAATCATTTTTAATACATGTAGCTATTCAAAAGCATGTAATACGTGGAAAAACATGAGAAAAAAAAGAAGTACATTGATGGGAGTGTGTAACCTGGACAAGCCACAATATGCTGCCCATAATGCAAATTTACCAATCTATTCAAAAACTCTCTTCATTTCAACATAAACATTTTCACCTATCTTTCCCCTGTTAATTTTACTGACAAAAATTATATCATTAATTGCCATATTAATGATCATTTGTTTTGAAACGGTTCTCTTTTGGTACTTAGCAATATTTCTATATTTCCATATTGCCCATTTTACCATGTAAAGGACTGTTTCAACTAATAAGTGTTTAACATCCAGCTTTTGTATCCCCAATATTATGATATTTTCAGTATTTTGCACCACATCTATACCGATTCGAGTGCATAAGGAATTGATTAATACGAAAATATCCCCCCACACCTCCTTAACTAATTTGCAGTTAACAAATTTATATTCTTCATTATATGGACTGATTTTTATATTTTTTCCTATAAAATTAATTTGATGTTTCAACTCTAAAATAGAATTATCTGACCATTTTTGTTTTGTTTTAACTTTCTTAGTTTTTCTTTTTTTCTTTATTTTACAAGAATAATCAGACATTCTATAAAAAATATTTGATAATTTATTTGTTGCGGCATCAACACCTTTTTGATCATCTGAAAAAATTTTCAGTTCAAAATCAACAAGATCTTCTATTACTTGTCTATTTGATATAAAATCACTTAATTTAATTTTAGATTTCTCTTGGTCCCAATGATATGAAAAAGTTGAAGACCATCTTTTATCTGAGAATATATCTTCATTTGTTTGTAAGCTAAAGTTACATTTCAATGAACATTCTATTTGTGTATGGTCTGATAAATAGTTCAGATCATCTGTTTTAAAGTGTCGAACTGAGGAAAGGAGATCTTCACTAACAATGGCATAATCTACAACACTACTACCATTTGCAGTAAAACATGTAGAATTTCCCAGGATATCTCCTATATATCTGCCATTCAAAATCCTAAGTCTAGAGGAAACACATAATTCCAAAAGATGCTCTCCCTGTAAATTTGAAACTTTATCAGCACTATTTCTTTTAGAGCTCTGATCTATTCTATAATTTTCTGGTAATAAATCATTGTCTTGAAAGCGATTTAAATCTACAGAATCATTCTCAATGTAGTCTAGCTTTGAGTCAGTTCTGGAGTTAAAATCACCAATCAGAACAATTTTTCCTTTGTTACTGAAGTTATTAATTTCATTTTCAAGATAAAAGTAATCTTCATTATAGTGATTGGATGTAACCGGTGGCATATACACAGCGCAAACATATATGTCCTCTGGGATACCAAAATATTGCTTTTTTAATTTAAACCATAATCTGTTTTCTGAGTCAGAACCCTTTTCAATAAATTCTAATCCTTTACTTAGATATTTTTTTATAATATATAATGATACCCCCACTATGTCTCCTAGATTTTTTCTTTTTTTTACGAAATTTACTGTGAGTACAATAACCAGGAATAAGGATATCTTTTGTCTCACCAGTCCAAGTTTCTAGTAGAATGTTTATATCACTTTTAACCTTTTCTAAAAATAAATCATCTTTGTGCTTTTCCCCCAGACCATGGATATTCCAGGCAGATATACTTATTTGCTTTTTATGCTTAGAAGCCATTTTTCATTGTCTACTAAAAGTGGAAAATTTTGGGCCTAATTCAGCAATGTTATATATAAATTTAGTTTTAATTTTAGTTTCCAAGAAACATTAATTAAATTGAAATTGAAAATTTCAATCTGATCATTCATTTTCTTTTTTCCAAAAACAAAATGCCATTTCAGTATCTAATAAAAGCAAATTTATTTTAATTTATCCCATATAGTGTATGGTTTTCTAATTAGTTTTGATTAAGATTTATAAACATAAATTGTGTTGTTTTTTTTTTTTCTTTTTTTTTTTTACGTACATATTAACATGAACATGCTTCATCTTAAAACGTGGAAGAAAAAAGAAATAATATAATAAAATAATTATATAACAATATTAGAGTTTTTACCTTCATACATGCATGACATGTTACAAACTTATTTCAAACAAACATTATAATATTTCTGAAATATTTTCATGTCAAAATTTTTCATTTCTATACAAAATTGTATACAAACCATGTTAAGTATTTACATTTATAAACTTCTTTCTTTAATTTAATTTCTTTTCTTTAACAACATATGAAACTTTTTTGTGAAATTTATAAGCCAAAATTCAACATATTCATATATAACATACATGTATGTATTTTTATAATATTTCAGATTTCTTTCTTTCTACATTCAAACAATATACCCTTTTTGAAATACTTTTTCCATCTAACAAATACACATTTACATTAATATTCAATCAAGCAACAAATAACTTTTTGAAATGTTTTCACATACAACTTCACAAATATACATGTTCTATATATCCAATTAGACAACAAAGTCATAAGTCCTTTTTGAACTTTTTTCAATAAAATATAACCTGAAATCTGGCATTGACTTCACTAATTACATGTTTTTCATTATGTATTCTAGCATACTAAAAATTTTGTCTTTGTTTGTAAGGCTATTTTGTTGCATGTGCAAACTTGATTTTTTATGTTCACCATTTTCATACATGTAGGAAGGTGTACTTTGTTTATAATGAAATTGATTTTCTCTATTGTTATAAAATGGTGATTGCCTCTGACTAGGTTCACTGTATTGTTGTTGATACATGTATGTCTCTTGGTTGACCGGTTTATGGTTTCTATAACCCTGATCTACATTCATATATTGTGTTGTCATTTTGTTTTGACTTTGTAATTTACTGTGTGTGTAAATGTACCCTTGACTAGGTGTTTCATATACTTTCATCCCCAAGATTGGGTTTAATACTTCTTTCAAACATTTTACATATTGACCCACCCCACTTGTACTGAGGTGTATACCATCATAAAAACAATTGCTCTTCATATTAAAAAATTCAACATAATCAATATTGCTACATGTATCTGTAAAAAAATCCTTGAGTAAAATGTTGAACATACATCTCTTTTCATTAAATTCAACAGTTTTTTGACCATTATTGTAGTATCTTGGAAGTATAAAATTCCGAAAAGACCATACAGCTCATAAAAACTAATTTTAGTTGTAGTTTTACATATGTGTGTTATGGCCTCATTTACTTCATGTCCTTTTATAAAATATGTATAAGTTAGAGATGATGCCCCCTCAAAGACCTTTTTGGCGAAACGTTTTTTTTTTTCCAGAAAATTAAAGGCGGCTGATCAAGGGCCTTAATCAGTATAACTGGGTTTCGTTTGCAAATTTCTTTTTTTCAATTTATCAAAATCTGATTGGATCATACCTTGGCTTCTACGTGCCTAAGGTAATCTTTGACGGGTAACAAAACAAATGGAAACAGTTTGCAAAGGAATTCTGACATCACTACAACTCCGGGACCCGAGGATTCTAGCTTTTGTGAGATTATTGTATTTTTACCACTTTTCTAAATTTATGAATGCTTTTCCGCAATGGCCATGGCCATGCAGATTCTGAGTAAAATAGCTGGTCATGAAAAAAGTATTTTTCGCCATGAAAAAGAATTTTAAGGAATTGTACTTTTGTACCAAAATAATACAAAAATCTGGAGTCGGCTCATTTCAGTACTTGGTGGCGAAGAAGGCCAAAGATTCCTTTTTAAATGCTTGTTTGATGACTAAAAAATTTCATGCCACTTCGTGACTCGAGTTTTAATGGATTACCCTATTTCAAAATATTTATAAATATTTTTTTATTGGTTCTGGACAAATTTTAGGATGTTGCATGGTTTACTCAAAGAGAAGCTCTTATAAAGGTATAGCGTGGTACTCGGATTCATAATTAATTTGTCAATAGATTTTCTTAAAAATTCACAGGCACATGGACCATGGATTTTATTCCCCCCCTTTTTTTTCTCTACAGCCCCCCAACAAATAAAATCTTGTTCAAAGTTATTTAAATAGTCTTTTCTTATCATTTCTAATCATAATATATTAAAATATTGATGTTTTATACTATCCAAAATTTTTACCCACTGGTATACATAAAGCTTTATGTATACCAGTGGGTAAAAATTTTGAATAGTATAAAACATTTAAGCAAGCAACAGCTTTTCTCTATCTGCAAAAGTTTTCATTCTACAGACCAAAAACACTATTTTTCACCTTTAAGGGGCTGTAACCCCTATAAGGGGTCATCTGACAACTTCGACTCTATGAACACTTTTGTAGAGCTAAATGAGCTGAACATTTAAGCAAGCAACGGTTTTTCTCTATCTGCAATAGTTTTCATTCTACAGGCCAAAAACACTATTTTTCACCTTTAAGGGGCTGTAACCCCTATAAGGGGTCATCTGACAACTTCGACTTTATGGACACTTTTGTAGAGCTAATTGAGCTGAACATTTAAGCAAGCAACAGCTTTTCTCTATATAATAGTTTTCATTTTAGAAGCCAAAAACATGAAAAAATGCTATTTTTCACCTTTAAGGGGTTGTAACTCCTATATGGAGTCATCTGAGAACTTCGACTCAATGGAGACTTTTGTAGAGCTTTTGATGCTGAAGCAGCAGCGTGCATCAGATTTTATCTATCTCTTATACTTTTTGATTTACAAGCCAAAAACAGTAGTCTGACCCCCCCCTGGTCTATTTTTAGTAACGGTGGCCATGTTTTTTGACGGATCAAAAATCCAAACACAAGTTTGGTGCAGGACACCCTAAGGATCAATCATACCAAGTTTCATTGAATTCTGTTCAGTAGTTTCAGAGGAGAAGATTTTTGAAAAATTGTTAACGGACGACGACGACGACGACGACGACGACGGACGCCAAGTGATGGCAATAGCTCACCTGGACCTTTGGTCCAGGTGAGCTAAAAAGTGAGACACAATCTTGATTCATTTTACAAAATGGCCGATTTTTGCGGGAAAAAGCGTGTGTTTTTCCTATTAAATTTTCATAAATCGATGTAATTCCTGCAAGCTCTTGAGTAACGAATCAACTGTGATTCCAAGACTCCATCAGCAGGAGCAGACGGACTGTTGCTACACAAAAAGTTGACGATTGGAAAGTTGAAGTTATCACGTTTGCTGAAAGTCTTCCTTAAGAGTCAAGTTTGAGATGTAGATCTAGATATGAAGCAGACTTCCTAGAATCAGTTGTGTCTTTTATCTCAAGTTCTTGAGGATATATGATATGATATAGACATTTACCAATATCTATATATGGTGACCCCCATTATATCAATGGCCAAAGTCTGTGGATAGCTATTACAAATCCCAAAAATTCAAAATATCAATAAAAACCTCGCCGAGCGCAGCATGATACGACCGCATTTTGTTGAACCCTGTATGTTTTAGGCCCAATATGGATAGTCAATTGTTCTGGACACATGCAGCCCATGGTGGACTGACAAAGGTTTTTGACACATGCAGCTTTTAGTGGACTTTCCATTCACATTTTAAAAGCCTATTGTGGATTGATGAGTTTTGGTTACTGGAATTTTTTGGTGAGGTTTGAACGAGTAAAAAAGTTTCAATTTTGCCCCCTATTACATAGATGTGAGAAAAAGGGGTCAAAAAAATAATTCTCAAGTTTGTATCCGCTATTTGACATGCACAAACATGCAAAATAAATTTTCAAAATCGGACCACAAATAAAAAAGTGTCGATTTTGGTCCCTTTTGGCCCCTAGTTACGTAATAGTGGAAAAAAGGGGGGTCGCAAAAATTAATTCTCAATTTTGTATCCGCTATTTGACAAGAACAAACATGCAAAAAAAATGTTCAAAATCGTACCACAAATGTAAAAATTTTAGATTTTGGCCCCTAATTACGTAATAGGGGGAAAAAGGGGGGTCGCAATAATTAATTCTTAGTATTGTATCCGCTATTTGACAAGAACAAACATGCAAAAAAAATCGGAATACAAATAAAAAGGTTTCGATTTTGGCCCCTTTTGACCCCAAATTACATAACAGGGAAAAAGGGGGGCGCGAAAATTCATCAGGTTCAATCTTTTATTGTAAGAAACATTCTTGACAAATTTCACAGCAATAGGCCGACTAGGACCAAAGTTATGGTGGAAACAAGTACAATATTTGAAATTTTTTGCCCCTAATTTCGAACCGAAAAAAGGGGGACCCATAAAATCAATCCCATATATTCTTTTTTGTCAACCAAATTATAATGAACAAACCAGAGACCTGACAAAATCTATGTCAGTTTTAATGATGGAAGTAACCAGATTACCCAGAGAAAACCATCGAAATTTGGGCAGGAAACTGACAAACCTATTAAAATACAGGTGGGAAAGCCTCTTTTTGTAAATTACAAACCAGTTATCGATCCAACAACTTGTGATCAATAGAGTAGTATATAAACCAGCACCTTAAACCACTCAGTCACTGAGGCCCCTCAAAATATTAACACCTTCCTTTTAATTTTTTTGAGGGGCCTCAGTGGACTTGGGATATACATGTATTAAAAGTAAGATACACTGAAAAAGTGTCTAGGAGAAATAGTTGATCCCAAAAATGTGACAGACAGACATAACTAACCAACACTATATATCTGCCCATTTGTGGAGATTGAAAATATGACCAGGGACCTCAATGAGGATATGCCTTAAAATCAATCTAGAAATGCTTTTAAAAGCAACCTTATGACTTAATGGGGAACCATGTGCTAAATATTTTTGGTTTGTACCTTTAGGTTTTTGTTATCAACACATAAACAAATAGTAAAACACATTTTTTAAATCAGATTTTCAAATTGTTTGTTTATGAAGGTTGTGTCTAGACACTTATCACACATTTCAATCAGTTTTATAAATAACAAGAAAATTCACAACAATCAGAAAACTGCATCTGACACATGTTTTGTCTTTAAACAAGAGTCATCATGAGAAATGCTCTTCTCAAAATCTGTGATGCAAAAGAAAACTTAGATTATGAAAATTGCTTTTATAACAAGAACAAATTAAAATGAGTAAAAGGCTCAATATGCTTTCAGTGAATGTGTCTAGCAGTTTGGATACCAAACTACTATAAAGACAATTACTAGGTGTGAAATCCAATTAGGTTATGAATTATGTAAGTATATGAATACGTGACTGGAAATGTCATTGTTTCCATAGAGCAACATGGAATCACGTATACATTTTATAATACATTTGCACCAAAACTTCAACTTTTGGTAATGGTTTTACTCTTCCGGAGCACCTGAATTCACTTTCGTTACGACTTCTGCTCGCATTGTTGTTATCTGTTCGATTCAATTTATGTTCCGCGTGTTGTTCTCATTAGTGTTCACTGGTTTGTTACCCTTTCGGTCTTTTGACACTCGAATGCCCCATTGTTGCCTCTTTGCTTCTAACACGTCTCTTGTGTCACTATCAGTTTTCTTCTCATATCGTCTCTTCAGATGAACCATTTATAATAATTTGAAATTATTAAAGAAGCTTCCTAGTACATGAATCGCTCGTTTCAAAATGTTGTTCAAAGAAACTTAATAAACCTTTTATATTAAGCTTAAAAGCTACAACTTACAGCTTATCCCGACCATTTATCTTCGATGTATTGGGGAAATCGTAGTACATGAGCTTAACATGTAAGAAAGCGGCTCCACTTAGTTCTTTAGACCTTTTTGATAGACATGATGTGGTATGTTGCCTATATGAAAAAAAACTCTTGAACTTAAAATAAAGGCAAGTTTATAATGTGTTTATCCTAAAGAGCCATGAACCCTACAATGATAATCTGAAAAGTCCAACCCAATAAAACTATGCTAAGCTTTCATGGTGAAGAAAGAAAGTTGTGCCCTCAGTTGCATCGCTTATCACTTATGTTGAATAAGCCAAAAACTGTATAGTCTGACGCCCCTTTCTTAATTATTCGGCAGTCCCTGTTTGTGGAATCCTCGGAGAGGACATCCTAAAGGTTCAGTATGCAAAGTTTCAAAGAAATCCCATTTGTGGTTTCAGAGGGAAATTTAAAAAAGGAAAGACAAGGACATCTGACTACTACAGGCCGTAACTCCTATAATGGTCATATCTGTGGTTTCAGAGGGAAATTTAAAAAAAGGAAAGACAAGGACATCTGACCATTACAGGCCGTAACTCCTATAATGGTCATATGATAATTTTGGCCTATTGACAATTTTGTGGAGTTTAATTAGCTGAACATTTTAAGCAAGCAAAACCTTTTCCTTATCTTTAATGGTTAAAAGGTCAAAACCTCTGTTTTGGGGGTTTAATGGGCCATAACCCCTACAAGGTGTCATCTGACAATTTCAAACTAATTGACAAATTTGTAGTGTTCAATTAGGTGAACATTTAAGTAAGCAAAAACTTTTCCCTATCTGACCCTATCTCCTTTCGTTCACATACTATAATGCTATAACCACTATTTTCACAGCGCATTTAAGGCAGAATATGGCTGTATTTGACCATAAAACTCTTCCCGTCAACTAGATGTGAAATATGACCCTTCAAGATCGATTAAATAATATATGTGAAAGATATAGATATTTGTGTTATAATTGATATGGGCCGATATTTCTTAGGAACGAATGGGGCGAAATCATGGGACGAAAGTTTTGATGCAAAAGTTCTCGGGCAAGTCGGGGTCAAAACTTCTAAATTTTTATCTAAAAACGATTTCCTTATTTCATTCTAACGTAATATTGCCGTGCCAACAGTGTGTTTGGTATACAAATAATATGATTAGCATAAAATGTTATTAGGTAGGCTCGGACTCGCTAATCTAATCTGTAAATTCTCATTTTTTTTCCAAAATGTATATGAAAATGATCAAGGCATGGCAATATCCTGTTAGAATAAAATATGGTAATCGTTTGTAGATAAAAATTTCGAAGCTGTGACCCCGGCTTGTCCCAGAACGAGTCGAAACTTTCGTCCCAGGATTTCGTCCCTAAGATATTTCGGCCCATATAACATAAATACCTTTTACTTTCACACTCATTACTTGATTGATTTTGATGGATTATATTTCACATCTGGTTGACGGAATGAGTTTTATGACCGAATACAATCACATTCTGCATTAAATGCGCTGTGTTGGCGTTTAAGGGGCCATAGCCAATTTAAGGGGTCATCTGACAATCTCAATCTAATGGACAATTTTGTTGATCTCAATTAGCTGAGCATTTAAGCAAGCCTTTCCCTTTTCTTCTATCATTCACAATTTATACGACTAAAACCACTTTTTTGGCGTTTAAGGGGCCATAACCCCTATAAAGTGTCATTTTTTTCAATTGCTTGTAAGCAACATGTCATATATCATTCCTACAAAGTTTCATTCAAATTGGTTCAGTAGTTCCTGTCAAAAAAAAAATTGAAATTGTAAACGGACGAAAAATGGATGATGATGGACGCATAGTGATGGCATAAGCTCACAAGGCATTTTGCTAGGTGAGCTAAAAACTGCTTTAAAAAAATAAATATGTTTGCTATTATCTGCGCGGAAATTTTATTCTGACCAGACAAAAAACCAAGGCCCCCACCTTTAGTTAAATGGTCTGTCCCTAAGTATGTCTTGCCTGTTGGAGAAAACAGAATGAAATAAAGCCACAAAGAAGAATCAGTGGATGCTGAAGTATTAGACTGTAAGTAAATTATTTTCCACAAAAGTTTAAAAATAGTTTTCACCTCCAAACAATAACTACGTTCGTAGTCATTGACGCCTGAAAATATGTCAAGGTCACATGGCTTGGTGACTCTTGTTTATAGACCATAACCCCAAGTTTCTCTGTATACCAAAATTCAGATGATAAGATATGATACTTTTACACAAAAGTCTTAAAAATAAGTTAACTACAAACACACACACACACAAAAACAAGCTCAAAGAGTGGTAATGCAAGCAAATAGTCAGGGTCACATGACAGTTGTGTTAACCATAACCAAAAATGTCTGCATATCAAATATTAGATGCCTAGGCATTACATTTTTTCAAGAAATCCATTTTCCACAAATCTTACCCAAAACATTGTCATCACTGGAAATTAATACCTTTGTGTTGCCTCTTTTACTACTCGTCACTGGCAATGCAAAACATTGTCTTCCCTCTTTTTTTAAGGGCCATAGCCCCTAAAAGAAGACAACTTCATCCAAATGGAGACTTTTGTTGAGATTTTACTGAAGTAAGATTGCATCTGATTCTATCTTCTCTTCTTTTTTAGGCCAAAACCTATACTCGGACCAACCTATTCTATTTTTAGCAATGGCAGCCATGTCAGGAAAAATTAGCTTAAAAGTTTTTGAAACAAATTTGCATATTTGTCCTATCCAAAACAGGAATAAGGAGTCCATTAAATTGTTATATGATATACTGTTCGTTTGGTCAAATTATTCTGCATAATGTCTAACCATTTTCATATACGTTAACAAGAGAAGCTTTTAAGACAGATGGTCCAAATGGCAGGGGTTAAATTAAATGATTTTCTGCAGAACTTAATGTGGCATACAAAAGCATCAAATTTTGTAAGAAATTTTGCTACTGAAAGAATTCTTAGGTCAACTGCAATCTTCTTTATTTTCTAATACTAGAAAAGCAAACCCTGCAACCATTAGGATTGGTTTAAAATCTTAAATGTCAATGATCATGGTGCTTTAAAACTAAATGCAAGTATAATTTCAGTTGCACTCCTTAAATTTTATTGTTTGAAATGCAAAAGTTGCATCGCTCATAAGCATTAACAAATAAAGTTCTATATCATGGATTTTTTTTAATTATTTGCAATTACAACAAAAGTACTTTAACAATAAAGAAAACAAGTAAGGAAAAAATTCCATTTTTATGATTAAAAGGTTCAATATTCTATCAGTGACAACGTCTAACAGTTTAGATTCCAAACTTTGAAAAAAAATATTTACTAGGTGTGAAAACAAAACAATTTAAAAGTTTTCAAAATATGGGAACGTCTGGAATTTCTACATTTAAAAAAATCCCATTATTTTTCTAAATGTAGATGCTACAACATTAAAATAAATAGCTAACATTTTCTTTCAAATAACCCTAGTTTGCTTTTCAGAAAGAAGATAAACTGTTTGAAAAACATTAAAAGCAACAGTTTTTGAACATTGAGGTTATACTTCTAAACTTTTATCTATCACAGGTTACCATTATAAGTCTAAACAACATTCTTTAAAGAATTTCCATTTATTTTCTAAACAGAAAACAGCAACAAAACATCAACAATTTGTATTGGTAATACATACATTATTACCAGGGTATTTACAAACTTAAAGATGGATAGCAAAACTTGAAGGGAAACAACACCTCCAAGAGACAATATAAACACAATAAACATGTGAACAGGCTGATTGACTTATATAAAAGCCTATAAGGCTATATCTATATACCATCTTTGTCATTACTTTACTAGTCCTTAACAAAAGTTTCCAGCTTGGCTTGCATGTTAAGTTTTCAGAAACTCAATCACATTCTATCAAGTCATATATATATATCACAATAAACTATTAAATTAACATTGCTTCATTCATACATCATAACAGCACAAAATATACAAATCATTCATAATCAAACAAGTCACTGTTAGCTAGTATGTCACTTGTAGTTGAGTCAACTTTGCTCTTTTTCTTCTTGATTTTTGACTTGGATTTCTGGGGTGGTCTTTTTCTGCTCACTATACCTACAAAAGAACAAAGCAATGCATAAAGGGGGAATTTGCAAGATTTCCATTTTTCCAAGATTTTAAGAAAACAGGACAATAAAAACTTGCCAAAATCAATATTATATTTCTTGTTACAAATTCTTGAGTTGCTTAAATACTTTTCATGTAGATTTTTTTATGCATATTTTAACTGAGGTCACACTCTCAGTAGGGCCTGGGGTGTAACAATTCACTAGTCTCGCAAACGATATAGATTGCGATATTCTACTTTCATCTCGGTAAGTATTGTGATACAAAAACTTTGTTGAAGCAAAAGGGTTTTCCGGATTTCAACTCATTTGCGCATGTGCAGCAAATTTTGTTGACAGTTTCATTCCCAAGCAGTAAAATTTTTTTTTATTTATTGAAATATTAAAACAAAATACATCAATTGTCATAAAATAAAAGAGTAACAACGAGATATTTGATGCAGAACTGTATGATTTGGATAATGTTTAAGAACAAGAGGCTCCCAGGAGCCTGAATCGCTCACCTGGTCTTAATGTCAACCCTTTGAAGACTTTTGTATAGCTAAATGAGCTGAATGTTTAAGCAATAAAAAGCTTTTCCCTATCTGCAATAGTTTTCATTCCAAAGCAAAAAACACTATTTTTCACCTTTAAAGGGCCATAACCCCTTAAAGGGGTCATCTGACAACTTCGACCCTAAAAGAATTTTGTAGAGCTAATTAAGCTGAACATTTAAGCAAGCAACATCTTTTCTCTATCTGCAAAAGTTTTCTTTCTTTAGGCCAAAAACACTATTTTTTGCCTTTAAGGGGCCGTAACCACTATAAGGGGTCATCTGGCAAGTTTGACCCTATGGAAACTTTTGTAGAGCTAAATGAGCTGAACATTTAAGCAAGCAACAACTTTTCTCTATCTGCAATAGTTTTCATTCCATAGGCCAAAAACACTATTTTTTGCCTTTAAGGGGCTGTAACCCCTATAGGGAGTCATCTGACAACTTCGACCATAGGAGACTTTTGTAGAGCTAAATGAGCTGAACATTTAAGCAAGCAACAGCTTTTCTCTATCTGCAATAGTTTTCATTCTATAGGCCAAAAACTCTATTTTTTGCCTTTAAGGGGCCATAACCCCTATAAGGGGTCATCTGACAACTTTGACCCTATGGAGACTTTTGTAGAGCTAAATGAGCTGGACATTTAAGCAAGCAACAGCTTTTCTCTATCTGCAATAGTTTTCATTCTATAGGCCAAAAACACTATTTTTTGCCTTAAAGGGGCCGTAACCCCTATAAGGGGTCATCTGACAACTTCGACCCTATGGAGGCTTGAGTAGAGCTTAATGAGCTGAACATTTAAGCAAGCAACAGCTTTTCTCTATCTGCAATAGTTTTCATTCTATAGGCCAAAAACTCTATTTTTTGCCTTTAAGGGGCCATAACCCCTATAAGGGGTCGTCTGACATCTTTGACCTTATGGAGACTTTTGTAGAGCTAAATGAGCTGAACATTTAAGCAAGCAACAGCTTCTCTCTATCTGCAATAGTTTTCATTCCATAGGCCAAAAACATGAAAAAATGCTATTTTTCACCTTTAAGGGGTCGTAACTCCCATAAGGGGTCATCTGACAACTTCGACTCAATGGAGACTTTTGTAGAGCTTTTGATGCTGAAGCAGTAGCGTGCATCAGATTTCATCTATCTCTTATACTTTTTGATTTACAAGCCAAAAACAGTAGTCTGACCCCCCTGGTCTATTTTTAGCAACGGCGGCCATGTTTTTTGACGGATCAAAATACCGAACACAATTTTTGTGCAGGACACCCTAAGGATCAATCATATCAAGTTTGAAGAAATTCTGTTCAGCAGTTTCAGAGAAGAAGATTTTTTAAAAATTGTTAACGGACGACGACGACAACGACGACGACGACGACGGACGCCAAGTGATGGTAATAGCTCACATGGACCTTCGGTCCAGGTGAGCTAAAAAGACAATATCGTCTGCATCATTGGCATCCTTACCAGATCAAGAATTGAACTGTTGATCAAAATATCGTGATTACAATACATACAGTGAATCCTGTCCCTCATAGGTCACAGTTATTTGCAGTAAATTAATCATATAGGTAAGTTTTAAGCAAAAAAAATACTGTGAATAAGCTCACAAAATGCTATCCCTACTTCAAATTGAACTCTATATTTGAATAAAATTAATGTCAAATTATCTCCCCTGAAATTTCATGCATATGACCATTAGATTTACTTCCTTTAAAAAAGAAAGTTTTATCAAAATCCATTAATTTGTTCAGGGGAAGTTGTGCCTTCAATATTTATTGATTTATTTTTTAAGATAATATAAATGTTCAAAGTTTTCCCTAAAAAGAATTTAAGCTGCAGTATTTTTTCTACCCTGTGAAGATCCTTAATATAACTGTATCTTTATTTTAATTGTTTATCCAAAAATTTGGCAACAATGAAAATTGTCTGATACATCATTAACATGTACATCATATTTCAATCTATTGATGGATTGCAAAATCATAAATAATTGATAATTCCTTATAATTATAACTATTTGTGTAAAAAATATTAACATTCTTATAACCTGTGATTACAACACTAAAATCCAATTCCTTACACTTTCTAGTTTTGATTTACGAAGAAAAATACATGTATAAAGTTATTTTTAGAAATACATGTATTATAACAAATTATCTTACTGCCAGTTGAAACTGTTGATCCAGCAGGTGATGACGCTGTTGAATTTTCTTCCCATAATGCATCTCTAACCGATTCAGGATCGTCTATACTATCAATATCTATATGTACATCATCATCTCCATTTCTAGAAATAAAAGATTTAACCTGATAAAAAAATGCCAGAAGTAAAAATTATTTGAAATGTGTTGAGATGAAACAAAAATATGTCTAACAGACAGATACAAAGTCCTGTATATAAATTTATTGAAAATTCAAATTAACATGAAGTTAAGGTTGATCATGGGTTAAAAAGCTATCCATAGAATTTTCTTTAATTTTGGATACAGTTAGCTCTAGACTAGTACTAAAAATCTCAATAATAAAATTAAAAGTTCACTGAAAGAATTTTTGTAGAAATGACTTTGAAAAATGTATGATTTTATTACTTTTTATATAGGATCAGCAGGAAAAATTCAAATTTCTTTTACCTTAAAAAAATCGACTACATAGATTTGTCTTAAAATTTGTGAAAATCTTTGTTGTGTATGGATTTCTAATATACTCAATTAAAAAAATAAAATTCACCATCAAAATTTTTGAGAAAAAAAATGTGTTTTTTCCCTACTATTTCTATTCAAATTATCTCAAAATTAAGTACGAGAAAATATTGAAATTAAAGTTTGTTTTTGCCTACAAAAACGATGTCCCCCCCCCCCCCCCCGTTTCCCCCAAAAGTTCTAAGTTCAAAGGGCCATAACTCCAACAAAAATTTGAGGATCAAAATTTCCGGGTAATATGCACAACTACATATGGTGTCTTTCCTATATACCAAGTCTCGTTGAATTTGGCTCAGTAGTTTCAGAGGAATTGCACTGACAAGATGATAACTGAGGATTTTCAGCAAATTTCTAAGTTCAAAGGGCCATAACTCCCACAAAAATTTGAGGATCAAAATTTCCTGATTATATGCACAACTACATATGATGTCCTTCCTACATACCAAGTTTCAATGAATTCGGTATAGAAGTTTCAGAGGAGTTGCGCTGACAAGATGATAAATGAGGATTTTCAGCAAATTTCTAAGTTCAAAGGGCCATAACTCCCACAAAAATTTGAGGATCAAAATTTCCTTGTAATATGCACAACTACATATGGTGCCCTTCCTATATCCCAAGTTTCATTGAATTCAGTTCACTAGTTTCAGAGGAGTTGCGCTGACAAGATGATAAATGAGGATTTTCAGCAAATTTCTAAGTTCAAAGGGCCATAACTCCCACAAAAATTTGAGGATCAAAGTTTCCTGGTAATATGCACAATTAAATATGATGTCCTTCCTTTATACCAAGTTTCGTTGAATTTGGTTCAGTAGTTTCAGAGGGGTTGCGCTGACAAACTTTGTGACGGACAGACGGACGGACACGACAAAAACAATATGTCTCCCCACAAAAGTGGGGGGAGACATAATTTGCAAAGAGGGTGTATTTTATCCAATTTTTTGTTGTATTTTTCAATTTTGATGTTTACCAAGACCAAAGGAAATCAATTAGAATAACAAGCATTATAAATTTTAAAGCAATGATAGATGTGCAAAAAAGATGCTCAGTGATAGACACCCCATTTGCCTTAAACCTGATTTGGGACAGATGGACGAACATACCTGAATATAAAATGTAGTGGTATTTTCTAATTTCAAGGCTTGTTACATGAAGTTCTTTGCAAAATAGAAATCAGCTTAATATCAAAGTTGTAAAAGATTATGTATCTACATTAACATCATAAATATACATGCATAGTCTTTCTTTTATAGTATAAATTCTAGGACTGGTTTTGAATCATTTGCATTGTACTTTTATCTGACCCCAATGGTATGTAGGTTGTGTCAAGAACATATTACACATCTCTTAATCATCAAGTTTTAGCCTTTACAAGCTGGAAAAAAATACAGAAGGATAAGGTAAACAAGAGGCTCCCAGGAGCCTGAATCGCTCACCTGTTCTTGATGTCAACCCTATGAAGAACTTTGTAGAGCTGAATAAGTTGAACATTTAAGCAAGCAACAGCTTTTCTCTTTCAGCAATAGTTTTCATTCTGTAGGCCAAAAACGTGCAAAATGTTATTTTAAGGGTCATCTGACAACATGGACCCTATAGAGACTTTTGTAGAGCTACATGAGCTGAACATTTAAGCAAGCAACAGCTTTTCACTATCTGCAATACTTTTCATTCTATAGGCCAAAAACACTATTTTTTGCCTTGAAGGGGCTATAATCCTTATAAGGGGTCATCTGACAACTTCGACCCTATGACCACTTTTGTAAAGCTTAATGAGCTGAACATTTAAGCAAGCAACAGCTTTTCTCTATCTGCAATAGTTTTTGTTTTATAGGCCAAAAACACTATTTTTCGCCTTTATGGGACTGTTACCCCTATGGGTGTTCATCTGACAACTTCGACCCTAAGGAGACTTTTGTAAAACTAAATGAGTTGAACATTTTAGCCAGCAACAGCTTTTCTCTATCTGCAACAGTTTTCATTTTATAGACCAAAAACACTATTGTTCGCCTTTAAAGGGCTGTTACTCCTATAAAGGGTAACCTGACAACTTCAACCCTATGACGACTTTTGTAAAGCTTAATGAGCTGAACATCTAAGAAAGCAACAGCTTTTCTTTATCTGCAATAGTTTTCATTCTATAGGCCGAAAACACTATTTTTCTCCTTAAGGGGCTGTAACCCCTATAAGGGGTCATCTGACAACTTCGACCCTATGACAACTTTTGTAAAGCTTAATAAGCTGAACATTTAAGCAAGCAACAGCTTTTCTCTATCTGCAATTTTTTGTTTTATAGGCCAAAAACACTATTTTTCGCCTTTAAGGAACTGTTACCCCTATAGGTGTTCATCTGACAACTTCGACCCTAAGGAGACTTTTGTAAAGCTAAATGAGTTGAACATTTTAGCAAGCAACAGCTTTTCTCTATCTGCAATAGTTTTCATTTTATAGACCAACAAGAGGCTCCCAGGAGCCTGAATCTCTCACCTGGTCTTGATGTCGACCCTATAAAGACTTTTGTAGAGCTAAATGAGCTGACATGCAACAGCTTTTCTTTATTTACAATAAATGGTGTTGCGTACAGCTCTGTTAAGTAATTGGTATAATATAGAATGGATCTGGTGAGCTGCAAAGTTAGAAGGGGTGTCCGTGTGCCAACAGTGATGAAAATCATCTTTTTAAAGCCGTTGACACCGGAAAATCCAGCATGGGGTTGAGCTGGAATCGAACCCATACTCTGTCATCTATGGCAACTTCGCCTGCACTGTGTCAAGCGCCCTAGACCACTAGACCACCTAGGCTAGATTAAAATCTAGCTTTCGGTTGCCTAGTTAAGCCTCCTCGTAGACAATCTAAGGTTGTAACACAGTACACGATGAACATTAGGTGGGTAGGGAGAGAAAGATAGAGAATTGGATCGCAACTGGTATAGTAATATAAGCATATATATGATAAATGGTGTTGCGTACAGCTCTGTAAAGTAATTGGTATAATATAGAATGGATCTGGTGAGCTGCAAAGTTAGAAGGGGTGTCCGTGTGCCAACAGTGATGAAAATCATCTTTTTAAAGCCGTTGACACCGGAAAATCCAGCATGGGGTTGAGCTGGAATCGAACCCATACTCTGTCATCTATGGCAACTTCGCCTACACTGTGTCAAGCGCCCTAGACCACTAGACCACCTAGGCTAGATTAAAATCTAGCTTTCGGTTGCCTAGTTAAGCCTCCAACTCCAAGTAACTTTTGATGCTGAAGCAGTAGGGTGGCATCAGATTTCATCTATCTCTTATACTTTTTGATTTACAAGCCAAAAACAGTAGTCTGACCCCCCTGATCTATTTTTATCAATGGCTGCCATGTTTTTCGACGAATTAAAAATCCTCACATCAGTTCTGTGGGGGGTATCCTAAATTACCACCAGACCAAATTTGGTTTGAATCTGGGCAGCAATTTCAGAGGAGAAGAAGATTGAAGAAAAGTTAACAACGACGAAGGACGCCAAGTGATGGCAATAGCTCACATGGCCTTTGGCCAGGTGAGCTAAAAAGTGAACCAAAAAGTTTAATCTGTTTCAATCATATAGCTATGCCCCTCTATCAATTTGTGTGAGTTCCACAACCTCTTTTGGTCAGATATCTAATGGTTATCTTAAATCCAAAGTCTAAGAGAATTTAAACTTGATGTGTGAAGTTTATTTTTTTTCTAAACAAGACCAATCGATGTCTGGCCCTGCGTCGTACGGCAAAATGTTGAACCCTGTATGTTCTAGGCCCAATATGGACAGTCAAAATATTTTGACACTTGCATCCTATGGTGGACTTACAAAGCATATTTGTCACATGCCACCCAATATTGTAAAAATAGACAAAAAAATTGTTTTCCCCTTTTGGTCCCCTTATTGCTAAACAGGAAAGGTGGGTCAACAAATAAAAAAGTCGCTTTTTTGGCCCCCTTCGGGCCTCTAATTTCTAAACGAAAAAGGAGGGTTCACCCAAAATCAGCCCAACCCTTCCTTTTATGGTAAGTTACATTACTGTAAAGTTTCATAGCATTTGGTCAACCAGAACAAAAGTTATTGTGGAAACAAATAAACTAGAGGCTCCCAGGAGCCTGAATCGCTCACCTGATCTCTTAAGCCAAAGTTTGAATAAATTTCACAAACTTTCAAGTATACAAAGTTGCAAAACAATCCTTTCAGTGGTTTCAGAGAAGATTTTTGGAATTAAGTTTAAATAAATAGAAAAACACAGTTAAAGGGCAATAACTCCTGTAAGGACCATTTGATGCTGAACATGAAATGTTGCTCCGGATTTTCTCTATCTCTTATACTTTTCGAGTTATAAGCCAAAAACAATGGTCTGACCCCCCTGTTCTATTTTTAGCAATGGCGGCCATGTTGGTGGGTCGACGTGTATATAATTCACAAACTTGGTAGAGAACATCCTAAAGATCATGTATACCAAGTATCAATGCAATCCCTTCAGTGGTTTCAGAGAAGAAGATTTTTGAAAATCAGTGTAAACTAATGGAAAAAAAAACAATTAAAGGGGAATAACTCTTAAACGGCTGATCTGACAATTTAGACCCTGAAATCATTTTTGTCGATCTCAATGAGCTAAACAATTCTGCAATGCTAACTTTTCCTCTAGCTCTAACGAATTTCCAGATATCGTCCAAAAACTGCAAAAATGGTCAATTTTGATGATTAAAGGGCAATAACTCCTATAAGGAGTCATTTCACAACTTTGACTCAATGGAGAGATTCGTAGAGCTTTTGATGCTGAATAAGGATGGTTGCTTCGGATTTTCTCTATCTCTTATACTTTTCGAGTTATAGGCCAAAAACAATGGTCTGACCCCCCTGTTTTATTTTTAGCAACGGCGGCCATGTTGGTTGGACGACATGTATATAATTCACAAACTTGGTAGAGGACATCCTAAAGATCATGTACACCAAGTATCAATGCAATCCCTTCAGTGGTTTCAGAGAAGAAGATTTTTGAAAATCAGTGTAAACTAATGGAAAAAAAACGTTAATGGGGAATAACTCTAAAACGGCTGATCTGACAATTTAGACCCTGAAATCAATTTTGTAGATCTCAATGAGCTAAACAATTCTGCAATGCTAACTTTTCCTCTAGCTCTAACGGTTTTCCAGATATTGTCCAAAAACTGCAAAAATGGTCAATTTTGATGATTAAAGGGCAATAACTCATATAAGGAGTCGTTTGACAACTTCGACTCAATGGAGAGATTCGTAGAACTTTTGATGCTGAACAAGGAAGGTTGCTTCGGATTTTCTCTATCTCTTATACTTTTTGAGTTATAAGCCAAAAACAATGGTCTGACCCCCCTGTTCTATTTTTAGCAACGGCGGCCATGTTGGTTGGTCGACATGTATATAATTCACAAACTTGGTAGAGGACATCCTAAAGATCATGTATACCAAGTATCAATGCAATCCCTTCAGTGGTTTCAGAGAAGAAGATCTTTGAAGAAAAGTTAACGGACGGACGACGGACGACAGACGACAGACGACGGACGACGGACGACGGACGGACGACGGACGCTTAACGATGACAATAGCTCACATGACCCTTCGGGTCAGGTGAGCTAAAAACAGTTAAAGGGCAATAACTCCTATAAGTACCATAGCAATGGCGGCCTTGCTGGTTGGTCGACATGTATATAATTCACAAACTTGGTAGAGGACATCCTAAAGATCAAGTGTACCAAGTTTCAAAGCAATCCCTTCAGTGGTCTCAAAGAAGAAGATTTTTGAAAATCAGTGAAAATTAATGGAAAAAAAACCGTTAAAGGGGAATAACTCTTAAACGGTTGATCTGACAATTTTGACCCTGAAATCATTTTCGTAGATCTCAATGAGCTTAACAATTCTACAATGCTAACTTTGCCTGTCTAGCTCTAACGTTTTTCAAGATATAGTCCAAAAACTGAAAAAATGGTCAATTTTGATGATTAAAGGGCAATAACCTCTATAAGGAGTGTTTCACAACTTCGACTCAAAGGAGAGATTTGTAGAGCTTTTGATGCTGAACAAGGAAGGTTGCTTCGGATTTTCTCTATCTCTTATACTTTTCGAGTTATAAGCCAAAAACAATGGTCTGACCCCCCTGTTCTATTTTTAGCAACGGCGGCCATGTTGGTTGGTCAGCGTGTATATTATTCACAAACTTGGTAGAGGACATCCTAAAGATCAAGTATACCAAGTATCAATGCAATCCCTTCAGTGGTTTCAGAGAAGAAGATTTTTGAAAATCAGTGTACATTAATGGAAAAAAACAGTTAAAGGGGAATAACTCTTAAACGGTTGATCTGACAATTTTGACCCTTAAATCATTTTCGTAGATCTCAATGAGCTTAACAATTCTGCAATGCTAATTTTTCCTCTAGCTCTAACGGTTTTCAAAATAAAGTCCAAAAACTGAAAAAATGGTCAATTTTGATGATTAAAGGGCAATAACTCCTATAAGGAGTCATTTCACAACTTCCACTCAATGGAGAGATTTGTAGAGCTTTTGATGCTGAACAAGGAAGGTTGCTTCGGATTTTCTCTATCTCTTATACTTTTCGAGTTATAAGCCAAAAACAATGGTCTGACCCCCCTGTTCTATTTTTAGCAACGGCGGCCATGTTGGTTGGTCAACCTGTATATAATTCACAAACTTGGTAGAGGACATCCTAAAGATCAAGTATACCAAGTATCAATGCAATCCCTTCAGTGGTTTCAGAGAAGAAGATTTTTGAAAATCAGTGTACATTAATGGAAAAAAACAGTTAAAGGGGAATAACTCTTAAACGGTTGATCTGACAATTTTGACCCTGAAATCATTTTCGTAGATCTCAATGAGCTTAACAATTCTGCAATGCTAACTTTTCCTCTAGCTCTAACAGTTTTCAAGATATAGTCCAAAAACTGAAAAAATGGTCAATTTTGATGATTAAAGGGCAATAACTCCTATAAGGAGTCATTTCACAACTTCGACTCAATGAAGAGATTTGTAGAGCTTTTGATGCTGAACAAGGAGGGTTGCTTCGGATTTTCTCTATCTCTTATACTTTTCGAGTTATAAGCCAAAAACCATGGTCTGACCCCCCTGTTCTATTTTTAGCAACGGCGGCCATGTTGGTTGATCAACGTGTATATAATTCACAAACTTGGTAGAGGACATCCTAAAGATCAAGTATACCAAGTATCAATGCAATCCCTTCAGTGGTTTCAGAGAAGAAGATCTTTGAAGAAAAGTTAACGGACGGACGGACGGACGACGGACGGACGACGGACGGACGACGGACGACGGACGCTTAACGATGACAATAGCTCACATGACCCTTCGGGTCAGGTGAGCTAAAAAGTCACGTTTTTTGTCCCTTTTGGGCATCTAATTTCTAAACGAAAAAAGAGGGGACACCCAAAATCAGCCAAACCCTTCCTTTTATGGTAGGTAACATTAGTGTAAAGTTTCATAGCATTTGGTCAACCAGAACAAAAGTTATTGTGGAAAAAAATTAAAAAGTCGCTTTTTTGGCCCCTTTTGGGCCCTTAATTTCTAAACGAAATTATGAAATGACCCCAAAAGGGGAGGTGCACATCTTCAATATATCTGTAATCACTGTGTAAAATTACAGAAAGATCTAGTGTTTGGTTTTTGAGATTCAGATTACACAAGACAGGCACCCCATAGCGGGACGGACGGACAGACGGACGGACGGACGGAGTGACCCGACTACTAGACCTGCTTTTGCCTTCGGCGACGCAGGTTAAAAAAGGATTTTTTTTTATTTTCTGTATGAATGAGGAAAGCAAAATACTTGACTTTTTAAAAACTTTTTGGTGACAATGAAAATACTGCTTTGAAAAAGAATGTAAAAATTTAACAAACTGCTTATATTCAGGAAGGAAGAAAAATTTCAATGATACCTATTGATATAGTAAAAATTTATGTAAAGAAAGGAATTTTTTCTCAAAACAAAAATATATTTAGAAAATCAAGCAAACAGACCAGTGACACAATTGGACAACCAAACAACAGAGAATCAATGGGGCAGTCAAATGTCAAAAAAACACATCAGTCAACACTAACAGCATGAATAAACAGACAACACATAGACACCCATAAACTACTTAATAGCACCAAGCAAACTTATGGTAAGCAGGTCTTGCTTGTTGTGTTACTAACAGTCAATTAAACATGTTAAATCCATTAAGAAGGGCAAAATAGAACTCTCCTTGAGCATTTTGCTCAGATGGGATCTAAAATGTCAACATCTCATACAACCATTTTATTGACATGTACTCCTCTCTCATGGTGTCCATTCTTTAACAACATTTAAATATCAAAATTCTTTAAAAAAACAAAAAGTAAAACATCTCATGGGAAGTATGTCTACTAAAGAGGTTTTACATAACTCATAGAAATTTGCTAACTTCCAGCAGAACTTGAAATACTGTGTTTTCATTATTATTCGTGGGGTATCAATTTTTGTGGTTTTGGTGGTTGGGGTTGACCCACCAAACTTGATACCCCATGAAAAACAAATTAACCATTGATCTGTTTGCTGCAGACTTAGGAAGTTCAGAACCACAAATTGAAGAGTCCATGAAATTATCAATTTTTCTCAAACCACGAAAATTTGTACCCACAAAAATAAATGAATCCACATGGGAAATACTACTGTTCTGTCTCCATTATTTATTTATTTTTAGTTAAATCAAACATTTCATGAACTTGAGGCTTAAGATGATAGAGAGCCATCACTGGTCTACATATTAGCTGTTTTATTATTGTGTGGCTGTTTTAGAGATGTTGTGTTCATGTGTATGATTATTTAACATTTCATTATCATTGATATCAGTTTTTTTGTCAGCCCAAGAGGTAAAATGATTTAAAAATTTTGGTTTAATGTAGACACTTCAAAATATGTTTAAAAGAAAACACTGATTTATTGGTGATCTTTGGATACAAGTTGATATTATGGAAAATTTTTAAACTGCTCATCACAAATGTTTCGTATTGATATAGCTATGTCAATTCTAAAATTAGTTTGTCCTCCAGAAACTGTTATGCAGGGGAATTAAACTCTTGATATTTTTAAGTGATAATGAAAATTCTGCTTTGGATGCAAGTTGATAATGAAAACTTTTAAAACTGCTAATTACAAATGTCCCTCACATAGTATTAATCTACGTCAATACTAAAGTCGAGTGAATGTGTCTTCAAGAAAATGTTATGCAGAGAAATTGAACTCTATTTTTTTCAAGTGATAATGAAAATTCTGCTTTGGATGCAAGTTGATAATGAAAACTTTTAAAACTGCTAATTACAAATGTCCCTCACATAGTATTAATCTACGTCAATACTAATATGATAACGTCATGCAGGGAAATTAAACTTTGCATTTTTTTGTTGTGATAATGAAAATTCTACTTTGGAAACGTTGATAATGAACACTTTTATATCAAAAATGTCCCTTACACGGTATTAATCTACATCCATACTTATATAATTTGTCTTTAAGAAAATGTTATTCAATTAAAAATAATCTTTAACTGAGTCTATAATATAAAGTATAAAATTCAAACAAATAAAAACTTGAAATTGTGACCATAACATGAATTTCTCAGCCAACCTTAATCTCAAAACTTGTGTAATAATACTAATAAATACTTAAAGAAATATACAGTTAACAGAGTGAATGGAGCTATGAAGTCCAGGTCGGGCATCAAATATTGAAAGTCCAATAAGAAAAAAAAGGTCAGTGACTAGGCAGTCAGAAAGGTGATGACAAAATATTATCTCCCCTGTAAATATTTTGTATGTTTGACTGAGTTGAAATGCACATCATTATTAAGTGACGCACTGAGCTGAAATCACCAACTTAAAATGTAGGTCATGTTTATTTTCAAGTTCGGGTACAAGTGAATGAACAAAATATTTTTTTTAGTTGGGATGTTTAACTAGTAGAGTTAAACAATTGTAAGAAAAAAGGATTTTATTATCTCTAAGGAATAACTGGAACTCTATAAACCTGTCAAACATGTTGTAATTAAAGAATAATGGTAAGTGCGACGAATTACATACTTTGACAGATGACCACCAATCCTGTGCTTTTTGTGTTGTCAAAATTCTAAGGAAATTGGATAATGATGGTTTTTTTTTTGTCACAAGCAAGTCTAAAATGTTGCTAGGCTAATAGAGGGAGGCAATTAGAATTAAACAAATTGAACAAACCGCATTTGATAAACCTCCCCCTTCTAAAACATTATTTTACTTTTGCTTATTATCATTCCATTTCTTAAACATGCAGTATATGAAATAAAAAGTAATATTTTAACAGCTTTACCAGTTAAAGCATTTTAGCAAGTCAAGTGGACCATTGCTATTTTTAGCCGGGTATGAGATACTCTCAGTGTTTAGTTATTCTATGAGTGAAATTTGTATATTTAGAAAGGGGGATTTACAAATAACATAATGAAATAAGCACATTTTATCAATATAGCTATAGCAACGGGATCAGGACTTTGAGATCAGAAAGATTGGAGTCTTTTTCTGTTGGATATATTTTTTTCATATTTTTTTAAGCATGATGTTATTTTTGTCACAAAGAAAATCAGACCCCATAATATCACTGAATATAAGAAACATGCTCTTTTCCAGTTTCATATCTAATAAACCAATGCAAATTCTGTGTTAAAACATTTCATTTTACATAATTTATATCATATTTTATTTTAAAGGTGACTTTAATATACTGTTTGATGCCCAATTATATTAACTATGTAAACATCCCAAATCAAATTCTATCTTATCTACTGAAAAGAGCATATTCTTTTATCTCGTTCTGCCCCCCTTTCTGACTGTAGAGGCTCCCAGGAGTCTGCTCACCTGGTCTTCAGTGATCTACTCTAGTGTTAATGTTTATTCTTGCATTTGTATTATGTGAACAAGTTATAGGACAACATTGATACATGGTATGCAGTTGCAATAGCATCAGCACAGATCAGTTTCAAGAGCCTCTATTTACACAAGTTATTGCCAGTACTGAAGTCACTTTCAATGTTTTATATGGCATTGTTTAACCCCATTCTATATATTGTGTCCAGCTGCCTCAGGTGAGACTTATGTCAGTGTTGACAGGTTGTTTGTTTACTTGATGGACTTCAACACACTTTTTTACACACATGGATCACAAATGATTAATTATTTAATAATCAAAGGACTGCCTTAAATAAAACTCTCTTGCCATGAAATGTTAGGAACAAGATGAATATAGAGACATTCAAAAATTTGTTTTCCAAATGAGGTGTATTGCTCACAACACCAAGCTAGTTTCACTTGTCTGAAACATTAAATGCATGTACACACATGTGTAAGTTACAAAATAATATCTTCTGACAGAAGAAACTTAACAAAATGAATGTAAATATATTATGATATTTTATAATGCACATTTTCTACAATACATCCTACTTTTATATGATATTTGCAGAATATCAATGGTTTCAAAATCTGTTTATTATACTGATGAATGACATACAAATGTCCAAAATATCTATAATCTTTAAATTATTTAACATCAATTGGTAATGTTGCGTACATTTTCTAGACCCTATTGATTAGTTTTTTATGTATAGCATCGTTTTAAATACGTTGTAATTATTTACAACCCATAACTGTTTTGTGAGAGAAGCGTTGACTATTTTTTTAAGATAGTTTTTATAAGTAAAGGTTTATATAAATGAAGAAATAAAGAAAAAAATGAATAAAAAATCTTTGCCATGTGCAGCATAATGACCTTGACATGAACCCAGTGTACCTTTGAGGCCCAATATGAATAGTCAATCTGCAAAAGTTTTCATTCTAAATAATCAAAAAAACACTATTATTCAACTTTAAAGGGGCTGTAACCCCTATAAGGGGTTATCAGACAACTTCAACCCTATGGAGTCTTTTGTAGAGCTAAATGAGTGAACATCTAATCAAGCTACAGCTTTTCTCTATCTGCAATAGTTTTCATTCTTAAAGCCAAAAACACTATTTTTGCCTTTAAGGGGCTGTAACCCCTAAAAGGGGTCATCTGACAACTTCGACTCTATGAAGACTTTTGTAGAGCTAAATGAGCTGAACATTTAAGCAAGCAACAGCTTTTCTCTATCTACAATAGTTTTCATTCTATAGACCAAAACCACTATTTTTATCGCCTTGAAAGGGCTTTAATCCCTATAAAGGGTCATCTGACAACTTTGACCCCATGGAGACTTTTGTAGCGCTTAATGACCTGAACATTTTAGCAAGCAACAGCTTTTCTCTATCTGCAATAGTTTTCATTTTATAGGCTAAAAACACTATTTTTCGCCTTTAAGGGGCTGTAACCCCTATAAGGGGTCATCTGACAACTTAGACCCTATGGAGACTTTTGTAGAGCTAAATGAGCTGAACATTTAAGCAAGCAACAGCTTTTCTCTATCTACAATAGTTTTCATTCTATAGGCCAAAACATGCAAAAACGCTATTTTTCACCATTAAGGGGCTGCAACCCCTATAAGGGATCATCTGACAACTTTGACCTTATGGAGACTTTTGTAGAGCTAAATGAGCTGAACATTTAAGCAAGCAACAGCTTTTTTCTATCTGCAATAGTTTTCATTCTATAGGCCAAAAACATGAAACAAGAGGCTCCCAGGAGCCTGAATCGCTAACCTGACATATGTGCCTGAAGTAAAGGTTATTAGGAAAAATCTATTTGACATTGAAAGGGTCATAAGATTAATAAGGGGGTCATATGACAATATGGTGAATCTTAAGGGGCTGATCACTTTTGTTGTCAATCAAAATCTAAAAATCCCTTTTTGAGTTATTAGCAAAAAAATGCAGTTTAACCTAATGTTCTATTTTTAGCCACAGCGGCCATGTTTTACAACCAATCAAAAATCCCCACATCAGTTCTAAACACCTAATGCTAACAAGAGGCTCCCAGGAGCCTAAATCGCTCACCTGAGCTACACAGATACACATATTTTGTAGATATTATTGTCCTTATTCATATGCAATTTAAATTTTTGAAATATTTTATATAGTTTTCAAGCTATAGGGCTAAATAAGTGCAAAATTTTGAAAAATAAAGAAAGAATGTGTCCATGGGACACGGATGCCCCCGCTAGCCTCAAATAAAAAGTTGAAAGCCGAAAGGTCTGAAAGTCGCTTAGGATGCATAGTTAATCATACTTAACCATCCTACCAAGTTTCAAATCAATCCCATGTACGGTTTCTGCGAAAAGCTTTACGGAAATTTTCATGTCGATTTTGGTATCGATCCAGCCCCAAACAGGAAGTAGATGTCCGACAGGTCTAAAATTCTCTTAGGACATATAGTTTGTCATACTGAACCATCCCACCAAGTTTCAAGTCATTCCCATTTACGGTTTCTGAGAAAAGCTTGACGGAAATTCGTACGGACGTACGGACGGACGGACATGAGTAAAACTTAATGCCCCCCGACATGTCGTCGCTGGGGCATAAAAAATTCAAAAAGGGCAATAACTCCCACATCAGCGGTTAGATCTTTTTCAAAATTTCAGGACAGGTAGATCTTAATAAGCTGATCACTTTTGATTCTTCCACAATCTTGATATCTGTAACCATTTTTGAGTTATTAGCAAAAAACTACAAGTTACCCCTATACATGTAATCTATTTTTAGCCATGGCGGCCATGTTTTTTGACGAATCTAAAATCCGATTGACAGAATTGTAGCATATATGCTATTATACAAGTGTGCCACGTTTAAATGCAGTTGGTCTTATGGTGTCAGACAAGTTAATGAAGCAAAGGTGTACCAAAGGGGTAATCAGTATCATAAAACCGTAAAGACAAAGACAAAACCGGCAGACAAAAATCATCACAACAAAACAAACCATATAACAACATAAAACACAAACACACATAACAACAAAACTGCATTCAGCAACGCGAACTCAAGTCGAAATGAGAGTGAACTCAGGTGCTCCGGAAGAGTAAGCAGTTCCTGCTTGCTATAGCACACCCGTCACGTTGCCAAAGATCGATTAAGTGTTGGTCAAATCCGGAAAGGATGACATTACAAAACTCTATGTCAAACCAACATCTGTGCTCATCTGAGAGATAGAAATCCCGTATTTGTATACAAGCACATGATGTCGTCCGTAAAATTTCTTGAGTGATGACAACAACCTGGGAGCAACGTACCCCTGTGTTAACAATTTGCTTGTCAGCCGTGTGACTCTATCAAGGAAGTCGTTGTACTCCCCACATGCTCTGGAATAGTGAATCAATTGTGATACGTAAACTCCATATGCTGGAGCGGACGGAATGTTGCTACACAGAAAAGGAAAGTTAACTATTGGAAAGTTGAAGTCATCACGTTTGTCATAGAGCTTTGTACAAAGCCTTCCTTGTGTGTCAATTTTGAGAAATAGATCCAGATATGAAGCGGACCTCCTAGAATCTGTAGTGTCCTTTATCTCAAGTTCCTTCGGATATATGAGATGTAAATAGTCACCAAAGTGAGGATTGTTTAGTGAAAGGACATCATCAATATAACGAAATGTGAGTTTGAAGGATTGAAATTCAGGGGAAAATTAATGAAAAATGGTAAATTTTGACGTTTTAAGGGCACTAACTCCTAAAAGGAATGGTCCTACAGCTTTGACCTAATACATGAAATATAGATCTTGATATGTTTAATCATAGGCAATTTGAATTTTTGAAATATCTTGTATAGTTTTTAAGATATAGGGCGAAATAAGTGCAAAATTTTGAAAAAATCCAGAAAAAGGGCCATAACTCCTACATCCGTTGTTGGATCTTTATGAAAATTTTTGGGCAGGTAAATCTTGTGGTGCTGATCACTTATACCCTCGCCAGAATTTTGATATTTGTTACCGTTTTTGAGTTATTTGCATAAAACTGTAATTTGAACCCTATGTTCTATTTTTAGCCATGGCGGTCATGTTTTTTTACAAATCAAAAATCCGAACAAAAGTTTTGTACACATAATGCCACTAAACAACTGTACCAAGTTTGGTTGCAATTGGACTTATGGTGTCGGACAAGTTAACGTTTGAAAAATTGTTTACAGACGACGACGACGACAGACGCCAAGAGATGATAAAAGCTCACATGGACCTTCAGTCCAGGTGAGCTAATAAACAACAATATCAAGTTTGGTTCCAATTTGACTTAAAGTGTCAGAGGAGTTAACGTTTTCAATATAATGAAGAAATGCTTTTTAAATGCTCAATTTGGACGTTCTAAGGGCAATAACTCCTCAAAGGAAAGGTCCTACAACGTTGAACCTATTACATATTTTGTAAGATCTTGATGCGCTTTAACAATATGCAATTTAAATTTCTCAACTATCTTTTATAGTTTTCAAGATATTGAGCTAAACAGGTGCAAAATTTGCAAAAAAATCCACAAAAAGGGCAATAACTCCTACATGGGTTGTTGGATTTTCTTCAAAATTTCAGAGCTGGTAGATCTTGAGGTGCTGATAACTTTTGTTCCCTGTCAAAATTTTAAAATCTGTCACCGTTTAGAGTTATTGGCAAAAAACTGCCATTTACCCCTATGTTCTATTTTTAGCAACAGCGGCCATGTTTTACAACCAATCAAAAATCCCCACATCAGTTCTATACACCTAATGCTAATAAACAACTATATCAAGTTTGGTTCCAATTGGACTTAAATTGTCAGAGGAGTTAACGTTTTCAATGTAATGAGGAAATGCTGTTAAAATGCTCAATTTTGACATTCTAAGGGCAATAACTCCTAAAAGGAAAGGTCCTACAACGTTGACCCTATTACATATTTTGTAGATCTTGATGTGCTTAACAACATGCAATTTAAATTTCTCAAATATCTAGTATAGTTTTCAAGATATTGAACTTAACAGGTTCAAAATTTGCAAAAAATCCACAAAAAGGGCAATAACTCCTACATGGGTTGTTGGATTTTAATGTCTGTAGCTGTTTTTGAGTTATTTGCAAAAAACTGCATTTTACCCCTATGTTCTATTTTTAGACATGGCGGCCATGTTTTACGACGAATCAAAAATGCCCACATCAGTTCTAAGCACAGAATGCTAATAAACAACCATACCAAGTTTGGTTGCAATTGGACTTATGGTGTCAGAGGAGTTAACGTTTTAAAAAGTTTACGGACGACGGACGCCAAGTGATGACAATAGCTCACATGACCCTTCGGGTCAGGTGAGCTAAAAAGTTATTATCCCATCAATTGAAAGCTGTGGGACTGAGCATCAACACTTCAAAGGCTCCCAATTTTATAATACATACATTAGAAACTGTCTGACTTGAATCCTTTGTTCATCTGTATGTTGTGGACATCTGTGTGATCTGAATAATAAATTATCATCTTTATGTACAAAAGTTAATCAGTATCTTTGCAGGAATCCTTCAAAGTAACATACATTTTAAATATTAAAATTTATAAAAATCTGGTCAATATTTGCAAGAATGGTAAAACTCATTGAAACAACTAAGTGAATGATATAATGTTAATGATTTTAAGATCAAGACAAAATGTAATACAAATCAGCTTAGCTTTGTCAAGTTTATGTTGTTCATACATGTAGTACAGTCAGGGTCCCAATATTTATCCTTGATGAAATTCAAGATTTGTTTACAGATTTTTCTTCAACAATTGTTTTGTATTCTAAAGGCAAGATTGTGCAACAATATTGAAAGATATGTATCTACTGTGGTTTCATTATTATTTGTGGGGTATCATTTTTTATGGTTTTTGTGGGAGGCCTTTACCCTCGAAATTTTATACCCAACAATAAGGAAATTTAACATTATTCTGTATGCTGCAGACATCAAAAAACCAAGAATTTAAGAATCCATGAAATGGTACTTTTTATCAAACCACGAAAATTGGTACCCACGAAAATAAATAATTCCACAGTATGTGTTGTTGTTGCAACTATTCTAGCATACCACTGGGGTTATATCCAAACAAAATTTTATCACCCTAGGACATTAAGTCAACAGATATGAAGGTGCTCATAAAACTTTTACATTGATAGTAAATGCCATAGCTGATGCTGGCTATAAGGAAATCCCTAATGTCCAAAAGACAAGCAAGAATTGATGAAATTGTGTGTCTATTAAAATATGCTCATTCATTCATTACCTTGTGCACATTTTCTTTGTGTGTTCCGAAATTACACCACATGTCTAAAACAGAAAATAAAAATTAAAAGACCCATAAACTTATTCAAATCTAAGAACAGGCCGTGCTTTAAATAAAAAGAAACAAACATGAACTGTGCACCTCTCAAAAAGAGCAATGTAATTGTATTATCCCCTTGATGGAAAGCTTAGTCTTCTTTACCTAATCTCAGTAAGAAGAACAAATTCAGTGATGGTTATTCATATTTATGTTACAGCACATAACATTTCATCATGTCAATAGAGTATGAGGAACCCAGCAGGGTATTCCTGTCAGGTTCCAAGATAGCTTTTAAAATACTTTAAGGTTGATATAAAGATTCAAAGGTCACTCAAATAGAGGTTGGAAGTCTCCTCAAAACAGCCTCCAGATCACAGGTCTTTTTAGACCTAGCTCGTTTGATATCTTTGGTTGGGCGGACCTACAATGTGGTCTCATTACTTGTAATGAAACAATGCCGAAAGCAAATCACACTGGGTGTAATTATATTCATTAAAAGTTTAATTTGGTACTAAAATGTTGTTTTAGTTATATCAATGACAAATTCAATTAAAATTTGCACAATTTTCAAGATTTTCGTGAAAACATCAATTTTAGATGACATTAGATCTTGAACTTTATGATGAAGTTCAGGATCAAAATATAGAAAATGATATTTTATTTTACTAGTTCATGCATATCTATGGTTTAAAATCAAGGTTTTTCAGAAGAACTTGTTATTTATAGTGTGTTCAGTAATTCTAATCTGATTTTGAGCTTTGTGCAAATTGGACATCTATTTTCAATTTGCTCTATTAGAACTAATGGTCCCACATTCTAGCTCCACAAAATCAAAGATAATTAAGAAGCTATATTTTTGTAGCCATAATGGACCCTGCAGAAGCCCAATATCAATGTCTTGTGTTGTGTTGTGATGCTTTATCCTGAATAGTTATCATAAACATTGTTTATGTTTTGTCAACTTATTCTGCACCTCATAAATTAAGACTTTCTGTATACTGTGGTTACATTATTATTTGTGGGGTATCAATTTTCGTGGGTGGCATTGATCCACGAAAATTTTTACCCCGGGAAAAGGAAATTTAATGTTGATCTGTACGCTGCAGACTTCAGAACCACGAATTTAAGATTCCACGAAATGGTCTTTTTCCAACAAACCACGAAAATTGGTACCCACGAAAATAAATGAATCCACAGTATTCAATTAATTTTACTTACATGTGTCAGGAGGTTCTTCCTGGCCTCTAAAAGAAGCAAAAAAAATGATAATCATGTTAGTATGAAAAATTCTTTTATAAACCATATAACTTACTGTTAATGTAAAAATTTCATGAAGTTTTTTGTTGTTGCTTATTGCATCCAGTTTTAATGGTGGAGAAAAAACAGGAGTACCTGGAGAAAACCACCTACCTTGGGCAGGTAACTGACAAACCTAATTACATTCAGTTGGGAAAGTCCTGTTTTTGTAAAATTGCAAAGCATGTCAGAGTCGTCCAAAAACCTAAAGCCTTAATTGACTAGTGTTCAATAGTGTGCTATTTAAACCAGTGCATTAGAATATATCACTGTGTTCAATCTTTGTAGAAACTTGTTCCAAATTGGCTATTTTTACATAGTATATATACATGAAGATTAATTATACACAGAGAATTAGTTTTAATAAAAAAACAAATTTCAAATTTCACAGGAGTTTTGATTTAATTTTCCATAATTTTCATTTTGGTTAGTTCTTTGAAATCAAATTTTAAAACCATGGGCCACCATTCTTTTTCAAAAAATAAATTGGGAAAACTGAATTTTCCCTCCACATATTATTCAAATTTTCTCCCTTGAAAAAAGTACATAAAATGCTATAAAATTAATTATACAATTAGGTTTTATTTTAAACTTATTTTTTCCTAATTATTTATCCTACTTATCAATCCCTAGACAGTTATATAGCAATATTTTTGTCTTTGCTTTAAATAAGTAACATGCTCAGAAATAATTCTCAGTATTAGACCAAAGAAAAAATTCTCAGTGTTAGTCCACTGTACTACCTTAAGAAATCTTTGAGAGTAAAAAATGGCCAGATTAAACAGGAAGTTGGTGAGTGATAGACCTGAAATGGAATCCCAGGTCAGTGACCCGATGCTTATGCTGTTAACATATTATCAAGGGCCTATGATACGTAGTTGCTGATAAAATTGCAACAACAATATTTTCCCTGCCTGCATACTGACTGCTCACCCAACATTTTCAATTTTATAACCTTGATTTTCATTCCATTTAATCTGGCCACTTTAATACAGTAGAATTTTTCAGGAACAAGTTCATATGTTGTAAAGTTTTATTAAGGTAGATTGAGCATCTTTTTTGCACATCTATCAGAACTTTAAAATTCATAATGCTTGTTATTCTAATTGATTTCTTTTGGGCTATTTAAACATCAAAATTGATAATTACAACAAAAGTTTGGATAAAATTCACGTTCTTTTTGAATTTCAATATTTTCCTGTACTTTTCTAAGGGGAGATAATTTGTATAGAAATAATGGGGAAAACCACATTTTTCACTTATTTCAAAAATTTTGATGGTGAACTTAATCTTTTATTTAGTATTACAAAACAAAGTTTTTCACAAATTTTAAATAAAATCAATGGAGTTGATTTTTTTAGGTAAAGGAAATTTGAATTTTCCCTATTGATCCTTTATAAAAAGTAATAAAATCATGCATTTTCCAGAGTCCTTTCTACAAAAATTCTTATGGTGAACTTTTAATTTTATTAAAAAGAGATTTAAAGTACCAGTCTAAAGCTTAATGTGGCCAAAATTTAAAAAAATTCTATGGATAACTTTTTAGACACCCCATCTTCCTTAAATCTGAATAAGAATTAAAACAAGATTGCTACGCATAGCCATGTGTCGCCCTGCCGCCGCATGAAAATTGTGTGGTATGTAAATTTAAGCGATATATTCTCTGAGAAACGACAGATCTTCCAATTAAGTTTTGTCCAATCATGAAAAGTTGGAAATTCACTAAGTACCCTAACTTGTTCGCAATTCTTAAATAACTTGAAAACTGTACATATTGCTTCAAAATTTTTATTTGTATTATTATAGAGTACCTTTTGCTCTATCAGCATACAAAATTTCAGAACCCTGTGCACCTAGGTAACCGAGATATCGATGGTCCTATATTTTGACCTTTCTTCTCCGTTTCCATGGAAACAGCGGCCATTTTGAAAAATTCAAATATAAGATAATCACCTACTAATAGTACCCTATCAGTGTGTAAAGTTTCAGCAATATCCGTTCAGTAGTATCCGAGGAGTTGCAACCACAAAAATGTTTGACAAAGTCCACTTTTTCAGACCGAAAAATCACAGATTCTTAAATAACTCAAAAACCGTAAATATTGCTTCATTTTTTTTTGCATTATTATAGAGTACCTTTTGCTCTATCAGCCTACAAAATTTCAGAACCTTGTGCACCTATGCATAGGTAACCGAGATATAGAATGTCCTATATTTTGACCTTTCTTCCCCGTTTCCATGGAAACGGCGGCCATTTTAAAAAATTCAACTATGGGTTGATCACCTACTAATAGTACCCTATCAGTGTGAAAAGTTTCAGCAACATCTGTTCAGTAGTGTCTGAGGAGTTGCACTCACAAATTGTGACCGACAGACGGACAGACAAGTGGAGACCATTACTAGGTCCCTCCGATGGGTTGTGGTGGGGGACGAAGAGAGAATTGCTTAAGAGACACATGCATAAGGACAGATAGACAGGCAGGGTAATTCCTGTCATTTTTTTAACGCTTTACAAGTTCAAGATGTATAAAATACATTCTGTACAATACAAACCTATAGTCATCATTTCATAGTTAGGTTCTGGGGTTAATGATCTCTCTAGTAAACTGTCCCCTGAAAAAAACAATTTTCAATGATAAAAGAGAAACAAAAATATGACAAGTCTAATAATGTGTTCAAACCAATCTATTTTTAGTCTTACAACACATATTTACTATACAGTTAAGGAGAACTGTAAATGATGGCAACAAAATATTGAGACAGGCCTAAAAATAGAAATCTTTCCATAAAATAAATTCTTGTAACTTAATCTATGAATCTTGAAAACTTTACCAGATTATTTTAAACAATAGGCTTAATAGGGTTTAAGCTTAAAATTCTGTCATTTAACTATCAAGATTAAGAAATTCGAAAATCCATTGGAAACAATGTAAGGAACTATACATTTATTTCTTAAACTTGTCTCCAAGAAAAGTTATTATGTATTCAACTGTCATTAAAAACCTTGAGGCTATTATTCATACCATTCCTATGTTTATTCTTGTTTCTTCTGGGTGAATTGGTTATCTTTTCTTTCTTCAATTTCTTAACTGTAAAAAGGAGAATCATATCACATTGTACATGTTGTACAAAGGAAAAAATATAAGGGTGGGGTCAAATAGGCACTACATATACTAAAAAATCTAACAGACCTGGCCCCAATTTCATAAAACATCTCAAATTTGAGATTTCCTCAAATCTCTCCTCAGCTCAAATATTGACCAATGAAACTGCAAGAAATCTCAGTTGAGGAAGGATTTGAGGAAATCTCAAATTTGAGATGTTCTATGAAACTGGGGCCTGAAATCAACATTATGGGAGCCCATGCAGATGCTTTATATCAAATATCAAGTGGCTGTGACTAGAAGTTGCTGAGAAAACTGTTAAAAAAATAAAATTCTCAGCAGCAGGCCACACATTCAAAATTCACCATTGGATTACCCTGATTATCTACTCTGTGAAATCCAGCCAAAAATGGGAAAAAGGGTGCATATAGAAATTGCCAACAATTTATATGGATGGTTGTGCCTTCCAACCATACCCCATACATTTATTTCTGAAATAGCCCTAAATCATGATCACATTTACAAGAGCTAATAAAATACTCTCTATTACATCATAAAATGTATATTCCGTAATTGAATAGTACAGCTATATAAATGTACATCTATAATCTTCTTTTCTTTTTATCCTGATATCATTTTTGCATATAAATGAACTGTATGTTAGCTAGTCTGTGGCGGATCCAGAAAGGATGAGTGGCAATAAGACCCATATTTGGCCCAATAAAATGAAGTTGCTTAAAATAATATGATATCTATGGGAAATATTAACTTTAATGTGTCTACAAAGAAAATATATCAAATAAGACCATTTCTCTCATTATGACGTCATTTTGACATCAAAATGAGCTGTCTTTTTCGAAAAATTGAGAAAATTTGCAATTTTGAATGTTTTTAGTGCATATTTTCCTTTAGTTAACATAGGGCGCATGAAAACAACAACTTCAAACTTTCAGAAATGATGTATTACATCTTTTTACACATTTTCACCAAATATGAAGTTGTTGTTCAGATGCGCCAACAATTTTCCAAACAAAAAAATGTATGGAAAACAGCAAAAATCAATGAAATTAGGACAATTTTCTAAAAATATAGGTTTTTGAGCTTATTCATTGGCATGATAACTAAACTGGATTGGGAAAAGCTTATCATTTTCTTGAAGCCCAATATTTGTTTAATGTTTCAGCAACATAAGACATCTGTTTGCCCAGTTATAGTTTGATGGTAAATCTTGGGCCAAAAAGGGGTCTTATTGCCACTCATCCTTTTCAAATGGGGGCACGAAATTATAAACAAGAGTTAACACTAAAGTATGTCTCGCCTGCCGGCACCATCAGAAACAATTATTCTTTCTTACTTTCACTATATTTTGAATTTACATGGATTTTCAGTTTCTGAGATCAAAAGATGTTTATAGAACTTAAACATTGCAAATATATGCAATAAAAATAATCAAAGTCACTCAACCAGAAAATTAAGGTCAAGGTCAAAAGATGGGGATGCAACTGTGCTAAGCTACTACTGGGGCATATGCATACCAAGTTTCATCAACCTAGGACCTATAGCTCTTGAGATATGGAGGTGCTCGCAAAACTTTTCCATTGCTATTATATGTATTGAAAATTGTCAAAGTCACTCAACCGGAAAATCAAGGTCAAGGTCAAAAGATGGGGATGCAACTGTGCTAAGCTATTACTGGGGCATATGCATACTACGTTTCATCAACCCAGGACCTATAGTTCTTGAGATATGGAGGTGCTCGCAAAACTTTTCCATTGCTATTATATGTATTGAAAATTGTCAAAGTCACTCAACCGGAAAATCAAGGTCAAGGTCAAAAGATGGGGATGCAACTGTGCTAAGCTACTACTGGGGCATATGCATACCAAGTTTCATCAACCCAGGACCTATAGTTCTTGAGATATGGAGGTGCTCATAAAACTTTTCCAAAAAGTTAACACCGCCGCCGCCGCCGCTGCCGGTAAAGTAACACCTATGTCCCGCTCTGCTTCGCAGGCGAGACAAAAACCTTCTGGGACCTCTTGTTTCATACAGTTCCTAACTAAATTTTTTTGTCAAAGGGGAGGGGGAGGCACACGCCCGGTACGCCAGTACTAGATCCGCCTTTGCTAGTTACAAACAAATCACAGATTTCAAAATTAGTAAAATATTTTTGAGCAAGTAAAATTTTGACAAAATTGGAATCAAATAAAGGAAAGAAAAAACTTCATGAATTGGCAAGTGAATTACAAATTATAATTTAAAAGTTATTTTTTATATATATAATTGTTTATAAAATTGCTTTTAATTGTACCTTTCTTATCGACATGGTAACTCCAATCAACATCATTATCATCGTCAGGGCTGTCATCACTGTCACGCTTCCCATGTGCACTTGATGGTCTATAAAATTGGAAAACCTCAGTGAATAAGTCTGAACAAACCTAAGGACCATGTATAATCTTATAATTCAACATCAATGATCCTTATTTCTCAAAGATTTTAAAGAAGTTTTAAATTTCATTATGTTCTGGTATAACCTTAATCTTATTCAAGAACTGTTATCTTGGTGAAACTAGTACAATCTGATAAATCTGTTAAGAAAACGTGAACAGACAGGTGGACAATATATCTTTTTTAGAAGGGGGATATAACACTTTTCATGCTTGTATTTACGTCTAATGATAACCAGAGCACCTGAGTTCACTCTTGTTACAACTTGAGTTCACATTGCTATTTGCTACATGTACATGTATTCAGATGCTTTGTGTGTTTAAATGTGGTGTGTTTTTTTCATACTGTTCTTGTTTGTTTTTACTGATCTTGTCTTTATCTTTTTCTTTCAAATGTTTAACATTCAAATACAAGGCCTGAGTGGCTGTATGGTCTAAGGTGCTGGTTTGGATACCACAATATTGATAACTAGTCAATTACCACTTCAGGTTGACGGCCCTTTATGGCCCAAGTGAGTTGAAGAGGGGGCTAATCGCCAACACACACATTCAAACCCTATTGCTACCTCTCTGTGTCTTACTTACCTAGATAACTGTGCCGCTTGTCTTCTACTTGCAATCCTAGAACTATTCCTTCCCATTCCCATACATTTCTCCAAATGGGGTGCAAATCTAGAAGCGGCCATGTTTCTCTGACAATTTGGGCAAACACATTCAAACTGTTTCTTAGTAGGCAGCTGGCCAAAGACGTCCACCCCAAATCTGTCAACTATTTCTGTGTGAAAAAAAAAAGATTTTTATGGACTTCTTCCTTAAACAAAAAAATAATATTGAATGGACACAATAGACATTTACATTTTCCCTTCACAACCAGCTGAGGTATTTCTCAAACTTAGATTCCTTATTTTTTCTAATTTACAAAAAAAAAAAAAAACAGACCACAAGATAAGATTGTTGTTTGTAATTTTTACATGTAATATTTCATTTGGTTTTATGCATTTTAAACATCTTTTGAAATGAGGGCTATTCCAGAAATAAATGTATGGGGGGGGGGTCAGAAGTCACTTTTTTTGTAAACCCACCATGCATAAAATTTAATTTTTCCCCCTTATGTTGTATTTGAAAAATATCTAAAAATACCACCACCCATACAATTTTAATTAAAGTGCCTTCCCACCCCCCCAACCACCCATACAATTAATTCTAGAATAGCCCTGATGGATTTCCTATGTTTGGGTTCTAAAGCTGCTAATGAGGAATAACTTTCTGAAATGGCCATACAGCACATAAAAATTAATTGCAGTTGGAGTTAACATATGTGGTATAGTCTCATGCTCATTTACTCTATATCCTTTCATAAATTATTTGTTAATTTTATCTTTGTATTGGTTTCATTTTAATGCTTCACAAACTTGAGATTCAAATGTTACAGTTATCTGTTTATTCATCATGTTAACTTTTCTTTTAAGAATATCAATCTTTCTTCTTTCAAACATTTTCATGATCATTATACCAGTAACCAAAAACAAACTGCTCTTACCATAGTCCTTCTGAGATCTAAAATGAAAAAAAAACATTTATAGTATTGCAATTAACTGCACATGTGTCAATATAATTATAGACCATTGTGATCTTTAATTTTTCTGGTATGTCTTCCATGTTTTGTCTTTTCTCTCAGATATTGAATTTGTTCCTCAAAGTTTGATTATTTTGTTAAAACCTTTATTTGAAATTGAAAATTCTACAATGTCAAAAAATTCTGTTTCTGTGATACCTTGAATTGTTATCAGTTGAATTTCAACTTAGTTGTAAGAAATACATATGTATATGTAAGTATTACAGGGTCGAAAACTAACTTTGGATCTGTATCTGCCAAAAATAATGTTCCTTTTTTACATGCACGGTGCACTTCGAAACAGAGTCCTAGTGTAACTTCATCAATGACTTCATTCATAACTTCTTTCAGGAGTTCCTACAGTAGAATAGAAGATCATTAACTATCATCATCAGTAACACATGGAAAAACATATATGCATTTTGTTTAATAAGCAAGAATATTGCAACATTATTAATTCATGCATGGACTCTCTTTCATGCAAATAATTAATATGTTTTAGATTTATCATAACTACGACATAAACATGATAAACAGTGATAATATAACATGAAATTTAAGAACATATGATGGTACTGGCATGACTGGTATTTATAACATACATGTACATGTATATTTAAATGAAATTTCTATTATTTCTTGTGTCTGTTTTCTGCTTAATACATGTATGCAATATGGCAATGTTCTTGCTTATTAAACAAAATGCACATATGTTTTTCCATAAAGCTGGCACAATTTGCATGCTTATAAATTTGCATTTAAGGTAGATGGGGTGTCTTTTACTGCATGAGCATCTTTTTTGCACACCAATCATTACTGCAAATTTAATTATGCTGGTTGTTCTAATTGATTTCTATTTGGCTTGGTAAACATCAAAATTCAAAATTACAACAAAGATTTGGACAAATTACACCTTATTTACGAATTTCAATATTTCCTATACTTTTTAAGGGGGGGTAATTTGTATAGAAATGATAGGGAAAAAACATTTTCCACTTTTTAATAAAAAATTGATGGTGAACTTAATTTTCTATTTAGTATTTTTAAAGTCTCTACAAAACAAAGATTTTCACATTTTTTTAAAAAAAAATCTATGGAGTAGATTTTCACTGATGAAGGAAATTTCAATTTTCCCTATTGTTCCTATATTAAAAATACCGGTACTAAAATCATGCATTTTTCAAAGTCTTTTCTACAAAAATTCTGATGGTGAATTTTTAATTTTATCTTCCTGATTCAAAGTACCATTCTTGGACTAAATATGGCCAAAGTTTAAGAAAATTCTATTGATAAATTTTTAGACACCCCAACTACCTTAAATGTTAAATAAATATACATGTATTATTTTACTGTAGTGAAGACGATGTACAATGTATCTATATTGTACATGTACATGAATAAGCGGCATTGGATCCTAATTTAAAAATGTAAAAATAAACATAAAAAAAAACCACCACTGAATGTATAGTAACATTTTCTATAGATAAAGATAGATGTAATATATAAACATGAACATGATGCATGTATAGCACTTTCCAGAAACATCAAAGACTTCATTTGACATATTTAAAACCAGATTTTTTAAAGGAGAAGGAGCAATAAGGCCTGTTTTAGGCCTAAAATTTACCCAAATCTCAATCTTTGCAAACTGTTTTCAGATGCTGATTTTGGCACAATAGTGTTTAAAACGGGCAAAAAAATGACAAAAATGCTTTACCAAAAAGACTGAACATACTTAACACATTATATGAATATTTAGAGCATAGAACAATAAAACCAAAATATACCAAAATTAGACCCAATTTTGATGAAAACCAATTTACCTAGTATGCGTAGGTTCAAGGGGACAAAATTCTGCCGTTGGCTGGCTAACTTGAATTATCTTAAAAATACTTACAAAAAACAAAAGAAAACAACAAAACACTAAAAAGAAAATCAAAAGTATACCTGCAAATGTTTGGGAGACAGAGAGTTTAATGCTAGAAAGGCAAAAGACGCCTGCTGGAATAATAAAATCGAGACCCGGAAATTAGCCAGAATTCTGGGTCCGTGTTTTATATATGTTTTTTAGTCTGGCTCCGGATTTTATAAACACCCCAATAATTGGGGGTCGAGCCCTTGTATTTATTTTCTCAGTTTATATTTACTTGACCCCGAATTATTGATAGAAACAAGTGCCGGTGGCTCAATATAATGAACTCTATATGAAAATTTTGACAGAGGCCAACAACTTGCATTGACAACAGAGTTCGCGAAATGTGTCGGACCTGTCAGACCTGACTGATAAAATTTAAGCAGGTCCAGCATTATAAACATACTTACTGGACCCATGTCTGGTAGATTTTAGTAATTTTTTTGAAAGTTGTAATAGACAGGACCAATACAACAATGTTAGGTCTGACCAAATATTCCTTTTTGACGGACCTATGTCTGACAAAGAAATGTCAAGTTTCGCGAACTCTGTGACAGCAGCTAGGGTATATGTAGTAAGCCAAACATATAGGGCCAAGAACAATCCGGCATTGGAACGCTCTAGCCCAAGATGTTACATCTGCACCATTGATCTTCGCTTTCAAATCGAGAGTCACTCGGACAAGTTCTAACTTTAAGATGCAAACAAGTGAAAATAGTTTCAGGGCTGTCAAGTTTTTATGAGCTGCATGCGTGAGATTCGACAAAAAATTGAAAGATCAAAGGAAAAAAATAAAAGATCAAAGAAATTTGCCACCAAATTGCCGACTAGATGCGTGAGTCTCACGCAAGTTGCGTGACACTTGACGGGTCTGTAGTTTTATCTGTATACACAACTGTTAAGTCAGTTTTTAACCTTTGGATACTACGGGCTCGCGTTCAAATGACCGAACAATCAATTCGTTAATGGTGATCATTAAGAGGCTGAAGCACAGGTCTGTGAATGTCAACATGACAGAAAATTAGAAATTATGCCATGAATGTAAATGTATGCAGCGTTCAGAAAAAAATCATCATCATGTGGCTTGCTATCTTGCAATTTATCATGTATTTACTGTATTGACATTTTCATAATTCAAGCTTTCATTTCCTTCTGTCTTTAACTTCATCTCCATAGCCTTCTGTGCAGACTTGTGTCTTGAACTGTTGAAATGTTTTGAAAGAAACCGGAACTTGAAACGAAAGCTGTCGTTTCTATTCCGATTTTTCATTCCAAAGTTAGAAACTGTGTGATGATTTCATTTCCGGTGTCTGCAAAATTATCATAATTTTTATAGATTTGTAAAGAAAACGAATATTTTGCCGCAATGGCAGACAGAAAAGCAGAACTCGAAAGGAAGAAGCAAAGGCTTGAACAAATGAGGAAAGAGAGGCTCGAAAAAGAGCGCAGTAGATCTACAAGACAGGTGAAAATGTGGGGTTAATTTGGAAGCTGACAAGTTGACATTAGTTGTCAAATTATGAGTCATGCATGTATTTCTGGTAAAAAAATATAGAAGCTAAATAAACCAAAGGGACATTTACAAATTGATGTAGTAAATAAAGACTGTCTGGATAAGAAGACTTAAAACATCTATCACTAACCATGCTGCATGGATGCTAATCCCTTTTGGGATCTTGTGTTCCGAGATATTTTTGGTTGTGGGCGGCACAACTAAAAAAATGGTTACACGTCTGTAGTCCGACAGCCCAATAGTCCGACAACCCAATAGTCCGACAGCCCAATAGTCCGACAACCCAATGGTCCGACAGCCCAATAATCCGACAACCAATTGGTCCGACAACCCAATAGTTCGACAACATACAAGAATCCAGTTGATCGGACCGATATCGAATGTAAAAAAAAGAAAAAAATTGTGAGCAGCTGTTCACAAATGAATACTTCCACCCCGCCCACAATCAATCAGAAGAAATTTTAAATAAGTGGCGCAGATCTACATTATATAAAGAAAATTGTGTGAAAGTTTTATGAAAAGGCACTGGATAGAGTTACCTGGAAAAGTAACAATAAGAAAAAAATTATTGTTACCTGACACCGGAAGGACGGACTAACGGAAAACCGTGTAACGGACGCGGACCTGTTTTAAGTAACAATAAGTATTTTTTCTTATTGTTACCTGGCGTTATTGTTACCTGATTATATGAATTTGGATATTATTGTATTTCAGAATATTATTAACAATATGTGTATTTTTTTATATATAATGTTTTTGTAATTGAAAACTTGAAATAAACAATTATTTATTTTAACTAATAAAATCACCGGTGACTACTTGAACTGTGGTCATGAAAATACATATAATGAAAAACCGTCATTTCTTTGATATCGCCCCAAGTTAATTCATTTGGTATGTTTTGCCTTCGGCCCTATGTAAAAAAAAATTGCTCACAACATATCAAAATGGCTTCCGAGGTGCCGGTGGTGAATTTTTCAATTGGAGAAAAATTCAATTCATTTATCGAATTTGAAGAGAAGTTAAATTCTTACCAAGAAACCAAATTTGTGAAACTTTATAAAAGAAGTTCGAGTAAACTAGAAAACTCAAAGACAGGCACAGAAGTAAAAAACAAAGAACTTGTATACAAGGAATTAAAATACACCTGCATACATGGAGGAATTTGATTATTGTTTTCATGTGACTGTATCATAGGCTAATAAATAATAAACAAGAATTCCGTTGTTAGTTAACACATTTTCAGGTAACAATAACGAGTGGTAACAATAAGAAAATTTCTTATTGTTACTTTAATAAAATCAGGTCCGCATCCGTGGACCGGTTAATATCTTACTTTGACTTCCGGTGTCAGGTAACAATATTTTTTTCTTATTGTTACTTTTCCAGGTAAATCCAGGTAATCGTAGCCACTTTGTTATGAAAATCCATTGAAGGTTTTAAATTGCAAAAAGAATGATACATTAGAAATCTGTTTATAAATAATTATAAAGAAAATATTCCTGATTTTGATATAAAAAATGATTTATTAAAACTTAAGATAATTTTAAACCCATCAACACCATCAATAGCAAATAAACTAGCCTCCCTCCTTAAAAGATCAATTGAACTGAAGATGGGAGAACATGAAATGGTTGATAAAATGATCATGAAATAAAGAGAAATATGAGTCCGATGGGAAATAATGAAATAGTAAATTTTGAAAGCCACTAGAAAATTGAGAAGTAATAAATGGGGGGGGGGGGGGAGTTGTGCAAATGTGCACTCGAAACGGGCATAATACCATAGCTCTCTTAACACAGGCTTTCAGTGTTATGACCTGACAACCCCTGAACACATTAGCCAACCTATACAGCCACCAAGGTACAAAACCTGATCGCTTTGTGGGAAGAGCACTGACCCATCGTCACAGAATACCAATAATTCGACTAGCTGGGACCGCCATAATTACCGTATAAGTGGTTATTTTCGCGGTGATTTAATTTTCGCTTTATTCGCGGCATTCGTTTGGACGCGAAAGTTAGAATACGCGAAATATTAATCCATCATATTAAAGTAATAATAAGTATATGAAACCGCGAAAATTATATGACGCGAAAATAAAAACACCCCGTTTTACACCAAAAACGCGAAATTTTCCACACGCGAAAAAAACCACTTATACGGTAGTGAATGACATTGTTCATGAAACTTCACATAACAAGGCATATGTATACTTTTTAGAAATAACAAAACAAAACACCATAAAATTCCTATATGTACCCGTCCTTTTAACAACATGACGATGGCAAACGGTGGTGAAGTTGTTAATGTGCAGTGCTACGAACACCATGGGTCGTGGTTCTATCCTGGTCAGGATTGAAAATTTCACAAACCAAGTTTTCCGACTCTTTCTTCATAACATTTGCGAAGATCATCAAGAATAAATGCTTGTCATTTGGAAGTGACGAAAAATTTGATACACATTAGGCGCAATGGGGAACGCTAAAAAGAAGAGGGTTTGTTTCCCGATCATGATAAAAATCGAGTTAAAATTAACTACATGATAGGAAAAAAGCAGCTTATTGAGTCCATCTCTTCCAATCACAATTACAGTCAGTGTGTAACCAATTTAAAATTGCTTTAAATCATGCAGCCTCTTGACATACGGTATTTCATTGTCAGGAATGAAGTTGGGGCTGTAATTTACTCAGACTTGGGAGTTTCATAGAATGAAGCTGAACTTGGTATGAATGATCTTTAGGGTGTCCTGTACCAAACTTGTGTTTCGATTTTTGATTCGTAAAAAACATGGCTACCTACTAAAAATATACCAGGGGGTCAGACTACTGTCTTTGGCCTGTAAATCAAAAAGTATGAGATAAATGAAATTTGATGCCACCCTACTGCTTCAGCATCATAAGTTCTACTTATGTCTCCATGTGGTCAAAGTTGTCCGATGATCCCTTATACGGGTTACAGCCCCTTAAAGGTGAAAATAGCGGGTTTTTTACAAAATGAAAACTATTGCTGAAAGAGAAAAGCTATTGCTTGCTGAAATGTTCAGCTTATTTAGCTCTACAAAAGTTTCCAATGGGTAAAAGTTGTCAGATGACCCCTTATAAGGGTTTCGCCCCCTTAAAGGTGAAAAATAATGTTTTTGGTCTATAGAATGAAAACTTTTGCAGATAGAGAAAAGCTATTGCTTGCTGAAACATTAAGTTCATTAAGCTCTACAAAAGTCTTTATGACCCTTTAAAGGTGAAAAATAGAGTTTTTTGCTTATAGAATGAAAACTATTGCAGATAGAGAAAAGCTTTTTCTTGCTTAAACATTCAGTTCATTTAGCTATACAAAAGTCTTCATAGGGTTGACATCAAAACCAGGTGAGCGATTAAGACTCCTGGGAGCCTCTTGTTTAAATAGAGAATGATTCATAAGATAAGTACGTAAAATATTGATTGAAGGCATGATTTCTTCAGTTTATATCTTAATTAAAGTTAGTAATAAGTAAATGAAATCATTGCCAATATTCATATAATTTAATTTCTGTAAAGCATCCATTTGAAGTCAAGATTGTATGCTTAGAGCTTTTTTTTTATCTGGTTGTGTTTAAAGTTTTATTAAACATTAAATACAATGTATATTAGCATTGTCGGACTATCGGGTTGTCGGACTATTGGGTTGTCGGACCAATGGGCTGTCGGATCAATGGGTTGTCGGACTATTGGGTTGTCGGACCAATGGGCTGTCGGACTATTGATTGTCGGACTACCGGGATGTCACCAAAAAAATCTACGAAACACAAGATCCCAAAAGGGATTACATGGATGCATCTACTTTTTGCTGATCTAGAGTAGATCTGGCCAGCGAGTATTTCATGCCAACCAATTTTCAAATGTTCATTGTGAAATACATGTACATGTAATTGGACAGTTAGATTAGAAATACAAACTGATCTTGAAAGAGGAAAAATGGCTGTTAGAATGAGCCATTCCATGACTATTTTTGCAAATTTATAAAAAAAAAAAAACGGCAACATGATGAGAACTCTTTTTGAGAAAAAAGCGACGAGAACTAGTCTCTGACCAATAGATAAGGATTGTTACCGATGTCTCTCCATTTGTTGGCAGTGGTATCTTTCTATTTCTGTTTTGAATCAGTTGTTTTTTTGTGACATAGTTCATGTACAATGACATATTTGATCATGAATTTTCACTAAAAAATGTTGTTTTATTATTCTTTTTACAGACAGAAGAAGCGGCTAAACCAGCACAATCACAAGACCTTAGAGCAGAAACAGATGAACTTCTGAAAGACCTTGGAATTCCTCCCGCTGGTACCTTACACATGTTACATGGAATAAATATATCAAATTAAATCAGATTTTAGTAACAGATTTTTAACTTGCATGTAGTCTTTGCTAGATTGTAGGAACTGATACAGACTTGGCCAAATAGTTTTGGAATAGGCCAGACTTTTGGTCCCATAATGTAATATCACCTGCCGGTCCGACCAAAACACCATCGGACCAAAATTTTATTGAACTTTGATATAATCGTCAAATTCCAGAAATAGTTCATGTTTTTTCCGGATTTCAACACATGATTTCACTATTTCTGATAATTTGCGCATGTGCAACAAATTTTGTTGACAGTTTCATCCATTTGTTGATGTTGTATGTTAATAAATAAAGTAAAATTAACTGATTGTCAATAAATAGCAAGTACTATCATAATATTTTAGTCAAAATCAAAATATTCAGATATTGGAAGAAAATTTAACGACGAAAAATAACTATTAAATACATTATGATCCATAAATCTGACGGACATCTGGTCTGGTGCAGTACTGACTTTGGTCGGACCGATGATGAAAATCACCAGACATGTCCTTAGGACTGACGAATTTTGCCAAGTCTGTGATAATAAAAATAAATCAAAGCGCTAAAGCGTTTAAAGGCAGAGCTAAATTTAGCTAAGCACTAAATATAAAGAACGATCTGTGTTTCATAAACTTGAAACATAGCACATCAGTTTTGTTTGTTTTCTCCGCACACTTACACATTTGTTAAGAAATCTGTAATTAAGCTCCGCCCACTTGATCAAAGGTCAAAGGTCAAAAATGCTTAAGTGTCGACGAGTATTAATACACGATATGTAGTCCACATTTATATCGCATTTATGCTGGGGATATAAATATGTACCTCCTACTTTAGACAATACGTATAACATTTAAAATACAATACACGAACAATGTTCTGTAATAGATCCTCTGGTAGCAATATTGACTGACCGATTTACCCTGTCTAGACGGAAAAAAAACGCGAAAATCAGATAGCTTTATGACGCTATAAGGCTCTGCCTAAAAATAAAAAAAATTATTCAGAAACTTTTTTCCTGTTCAGGCTATTCACATGATTCAGTGAGGTGTTATAAAATGTAGTAAATGCAAATTAAGGACATTATCATGATTATGAAGAAAGTTAAATATCTTGTTTGTTTTTTTGTACATGTATGTATTAAATATAGTACATGTAATTGGTTTGAAATGTACATGACATAACTATGATAACCTAGAAAAAATTCAGAACAATATTTTTTCACCAATTTTTTACAAGTGCAAAGCATATTGCAATATTTTGCAAAGCTGCATCCACTTATCATGCTTATTTAATTATGTGACTAGGTAACATGTATTTGTAGTAAATGATTTTCTAAATTGACTTGCAAAGACTTTCTATTTGTTTAGGTAAGATAATAAATAACAAACAATAACGTTAATTATATTATTACAGTCTGTGGTTGAACTCACTTTAGCAAGTCCCACCTTATAATTTATACATCATATTAACATGATTAAAATAATTTTTTGATTTAAATTTGCCTCCATTTGTAATAAGGATATTTTATTCGTTGATCATACAAATGTTATTGTTTTTAAGGACCTGGTAGTTCAACGCCTAGTCCAACCCATTCTACAGGAAGTTCTTCAGCAACAGAGACAAAACAAGTTGTCACAGCTCCCAGGTACTATATTTGTATTAACATTCCTGGTATTGTTATCTCATCTGAAATGTGTTGCACAAATTTCAGTTGCAGTTTTCTTGGCAACTACTTATCACAGACTCTTGATATGTGGCATGCAGTTTACTTCTATAGTACTTTATACTGTAAAGCTTTTTTAATGCCTCTAACTCATCTGCATCCTGTTTATCGAATATTTTAAGATGCATGCAAAAAGGTAAGAACAAAGCTACCGAACTTGAATGATCAATCTCATAGTCCAGAGAAAATGACAAAAACGAATCAGTCATACCAGAGAATTGGTGGATGGCAATGGTCCTGACTTGGTACAGGCATTTTAAACGAAATGGTGGGTTAAACCAATTTTTTTGGCGCCAAACCTCCTCAACATACATCTTCCATGGAAGACCTCTAATCTAGTTAAATGAAATATTCACTGATATTTTCTATGTAGTTTTTAGTAGAGTTACATTGAAAACTTATATGTACCATTTTATAGTGAATGATGAAGAACCAAATAAAAAACATCAAAATAGCATTCAAATTTCAAAGGTTTAATACAAACAACGACAAAACCATATAACAATGGAGACATCAACACTACAAAAAATGTCAACTCTCAACTACATGTCAGTTGTAATCAGCAATACATGAACAAAGTTTGGACAGAAAAAAAACACAGGGAAATCAGTTTTTTTTGTAAGGGTAAGCAGTTTTTACTGGTTGTATAACACACCCTTCATGTTATCAATTGCTCCTAAAGAATAAGACAAATTCTGTAACATGTATAAAGAACATTATGAAAACTTCTATTACAATGTTACAGATCAACATCAATGCTATTTCCAAATGCATGTCTATGTAAAGAATAGACGATAATGATAATGAAATAAGTGTACGTGACAAATCGGATTAATCCTACATGTACATCACCTAAAAACCTAAATGGAAGACAGCCAGTTGCTTTCATAATGGCCAGTAGTCACATCTCATGTTTTATGCTGTTTATATTATGTTAATACTCATAGTTTGTATTTGCTGTAGAAGTTTGAAATTTCTAAGTGTATATAATTTGTTTAGAAAAGCCAAGGTGAAGCTGTCTTTGGTAAAGGTATCTGAGACCAGTATACCTCCAAAAGAAAACGTATCGTACAGTAAGGAGACTCAGACAACAATTGTAGAACCACTAGACAAGGAAGGCAAGTAGTAAAAAAAAGGACTACAATAGCAAAAATAAAGTTTCAAATGCTAGCTGTCAATAATTTTCTTGTTGGTAGTGCATTAATTTTCACAATCAATCCCAACTTTTGGAATTACAATTTATGAAATATTGTTGTTGTTTTGTTTTTGTTTTTTTTTTTAGGGTGGGGGGGGGGGGGGGGGTTGGATTAATGTTCATTTTTGGCCGGATTTCACGGAGTGAAAAATCCGGGTTATAAAATGGTGAATGTCGGGCGGGCGGGGAAAGAAATTTTCGTAACAGTTTTCTCAGCAACTACTAATCACAGCCACTTGATATTTGGTATACAGCATCAGGGTGGGGTCCCATAACGTGTGATACAATTTCAGGTATGTCGCTCACCTACTTCCTGTTTAACAAAATCCGGCCATTTTTGACTTTGACAGATTTTTTTTAAAATCCTACCACTAGTATTAAAATTTTTAAAGATCAAAAATGGATATTTTTTTTCAATCGCTGGGGTATATTTTAGCTTAGAAAAGCAGGATCTTTATGTGCCAAATTATCTTAGAATAAGTGATTGTACCCACATTTTCCAAGCAAATCATATTAAAAGGAGTTTAAGATAATTTAATTTCCATTCATGCAAACATAGGACGTAGTCCTTGGGAATATTACGGTGAGTTTCAATGAATGTTCTTGTTGAATCTTTTCAGCTTTAAACCGTAGGTATTTTGACACAAAAGTATCAAATTTTATAAATCTTCTATTCTTATTATTAAACCCTAGATATATAGATTCATGTCTATAATGCATTTTAATCAGCCATGTACATGTATATTTTATATGAATTATTTACATGTAAATAGGCAAGAAACTAATATTAGACATTCCAGGCACTTAATATAATATTTTTTATTAAATAATATTAATCTTTCATCACCTAAATATTTCAATCTCCTATGTATTGTCTTATTTTCTATACATAGGTGTTACATGATAAAAAAAAGTGCATTTTACTTCATTACATGTATATAACCTAATTATAATCTTTCATTAACTTTATTTCATTTTCCTATAATACATGTATATTTTCATATTTTCATACTATTAAGTATGTTAAGTTATAATTAAGTTCTTAAATATTGACTAAATTGAAAAATTGTATATTTTTATTTTATATGAAAGAGAATAATTTTTTTTCACCCCCTGGGGATTTGGGGAGGATAATAATATTTTTATTGACAAAGCTAGGATTCAATTTTCTGTGAACATTAAATGTTTAATTTTTATAGGCTTAAACATGTTAAATGCATCTTTAGAATCCCCATCAAAATCCTTTTGTATATTTAAACCTTATATGTTTTCATGATACATTTTCTGTTATATATTTTGTATTGATACGAACATATACTACATTTCTTCATACATGTATGTATTTCATGCAGACTTCTCTTTTATTTCTGGTTTAGCTGTGTTGATATTTCCTTTGCATATAGTATATTTTGCCATAATTGAGCTTAAAGATATTTTGCTTGTCAGAAACCAGAAGCAGTAATTCGCAGTAACAAATTGTAAATGAAAGGCTACATCTTCACTAGCTAAGGGGTTACAATCCTCTAACTGCCATCTTCATATGAAAATTAGTGTCAGTGGCTTGTAATCCTTGGCTTGCAAAGATGTAAAGACTTAAAATTAGTGATTTAATATAATGTTTTGTCAGAGATTTTTAACAGAGATGTAAATGCACCTTCCAATCGTCTTACCACCTCTTTTTTGTTGTTGCTTTGTGTTGTTCCATTGTTGTGGCGCTGAATATTCAAGTTTTCCAACAATAATAATATCCAGTTATTGTTTTCCATAAGAATTTCTTGTGAATTAGTTTATCATGTCCTGTTGGAATGCAGTTTGTAATTATGTGTATTTAAAAAAAAACATTAACATTTTTATCCATTATTCAAAACAATCTCTGTCAAATTTAAAGAAAGACAGCTAAAACCCATCTTTATGCATGTTATGCATGATAATAGACATTTTTTTCTAGATCTAAAAATTTAAAGTTAAGAACTGCCTGCAAACTTTGTTGCTTTTATGATTTTACTTTGTTTCACATTAAGCTTTTTATAAGAGTTATGTACCCATCAATTTTTGACGTTTGTCACTATTTTGTAGACGAATTGTCCAATGGAAGCAGTCCAAAACGGGGTAGGTCAAAAGCTCTGGTCACTGTCTTTCAGTTTCATTTTTAGTTTTGTGGAATGTTGGTCATGGAAGGTGCCTTTGCATCAGATTTTTACTCTTATTCAGTATAACCTTGTATAAAAGCAATTTTTAACCTTGCTGACAGCCAGGGAAGTACAAAAATAATGACTTAAATGGAAGACTTATGAGTACTTAGGTATAAAGATAAGTAATTGTTATAGAGGCTCACATGCTAAAAAAACTAAGTTTTCTTCAGCTTAACAAAGTAAAACAATTGTTTGAATGCAAGACTAATGTTTTCCAATATTACAGTGTATCTAAGTTTCACTTGTCAGCAATTTCAGTATTGGATATGATTGCTGACTGTGCAAGGGCAAGACTTGACCCCATATAAACTGAAAATATCCACTGAAACATATAGAGCTATGCCTGGCTTTTTTATGATTTTCTTTTGAATGTGGCTTTTCTTTAGGGGGATCGCAATACAGTTCCCCTTATCATGGCTCACACGGATCGCCCCGATTTATACATCACGATTTTGAATGGGAGGATGAATTTGATGATGAAGGTACATTGTTGTCTATGATTGTTACAAGGATTGTGTTGGCTGTTAGTTGTTTCTCTCTTTTGAAAATTTTTGTTTAGTTTGAAATTTGAATATGTCTTCTTAATTTCGCTCCTGGTATATAAAAGGTTTGTTTCAATGTTGTCTGCCTTTCATATTGTACAATTTTTAGTCTTTTTAAGGAGACAAACTTTTTCTTTCTCAATGTATTATTGTTTAGTATCTAAATGTTGTGTGTTATACTCTGTTAACATTGAAACAGCTTCTTTTTGGTTGTTATTTTAAAAAATAACGTAGACTCTGACATTTTAAACATCTTACAATCTGACAAATTGAATTCAAAACAAAATACAAACATTCTCTGATAATATGCTACATGTATTTTTCTTGAATGTATGAAATTACAAAAAAATGCATTGTGCAATTTGATCAAGACTGGATATTCAAATTATCAACAGAAGAAAACATGTAAAAGTCCTGTGATCTTCTAAGCAAATGTTAACAGCTGGTTGTTAGAAACATACATATACATGTAACTTCTCTTTGCCTGATGTCTTCAATGCACTTTTGCTTGTATAAGTTCAGCTGGAGATAAGTTGGGTTACGCTGTTTCAACTCACATTTTATACATGTTATACCCCTGTTTCAAAGAAAAGGGAGATTATCCTGTTTTGCCTTTTGGCTGTAATGCCTTATTCAGTTGTTCTTTTAGTTCAAAATTAGCCACAAGTCCGACAGCCCTGGGCAGTAAAATAGTTTTCGGACCAGTAAAATTTCTTTGAAATATGGAGTTACAAGCCAATTATATATAAAGAAAAATTGTAAAAATAATAACTTTCGTGCTTGTGCTTTGAAAGTTAACTGTGAAGACTGTTAAATTATTTCAAAAGCAGCACCGTACTAGTGAGCAGTGGCTTACAGATGTAGATGTTGATAGAATAAAATAAAATCTACACAGCAGTATACATATTAATGAGATTAGTTATTGTATACATATTTGTATATTTATCAATTTAGGCACATTATTTTTTTTATTCTGTTGAATGGAGGGTGCATTTACATGAATGATTGTTGTAAGTCGTAATTTTTCATTTATGTCAACATTAATATCTTATTTACATGTATATTTACATGCAATTATCAAAATGACTTTTATTGCTTTTAAACTAATTGTTCAATAAAATTGATTTAAAATCACATACATTTAGAATTTTTACATTGCTGCTTTGTGACAGTAAAAACTAGTTGATGTTTAATATCTAAATATTCTGATTATTGATACTGGCTGACCTTAATAAGTGTTTAAAAATAATTTCTGCTTTAAAATAACAAAAAAAATGAATTGCTTCTTGATTCAAATATGTCATTATGAAATTAAAGATTTATATACTAACATTTGATTAATTAATTATTCTTGTATGTCGTTACTAACAAAAATGTTGTTGAACAGCCACATAAAATATTAACACATAGTTCTTACCTATGACGACCCTTTGGGTCATACAGATGAGGATGGAGAGACAGATTCTATGGCTGCACAACCACAGACACCGACATCACACAAGATGCCACATGTAGAAATGGTAGCACCCAAACAAACACAGGAAGATCTGGATAAGAAAGAAGAAAAACCAAGTAAGGGTCTTATATTACATGTTTTGTACATGTATTAAAGGACTAGAGCCACTTACCCCCATTTTTATACGACCGCAAATTTTTGCGATCGTATAATGTTATGGCGATGTCGTCGTCGTCGTCGTCGTCGTCGTTGTCGTCGTCGTCTGGGGACATTTGGTTTCCGTGCGATAACTTGAGTAAATGTTGACCAATTGTTATGAAATTTTAATATGATGTTTGTAACCACTAGAGGAAGGTTCCTATTGTATTTGGGGTTGGTGGCCCTTACTGTTTTGGAAAAAAGGGCCAAAAGGGGCTAAAACGGGTGTATTGACAAAACTGTTGTAGAATGTTTATTATTCAATAGATTTTAAAAATTCTTTTTTTATTGAATTCCTCATTAAATTCTGTCAACAAAATGTGTCAATGGTTTTGATGTTTATTGAACCGTTACATTGCTACAGGGGGTCGAAAAGGGGCCACACCCCAAAAAATGACTTTTTTATTTGTGGTCCGATTTTCAAAATCTTTTTTTCATTGGAATCCTTGTGAAAATCCCTGCCTGCGTTTTTCAATCAGATTTGCAATATCTCTTACGGTTTTTGAGAAATTAGGGGTCAAAGGGGCCAAAAACACCATTTTTAAAAGTTTGTAAAGGCAAATAATTTTATACCAAAAATTTAGTTGTACTGGGCCAGCCAATTGTTATGATGTTTTGATATGATGTTTGTAACCACTAGAGGAAGGTTCCTATTGTATTTGGGGTTGGTGGCCCTTACCGTTTTGGAAAAAAGGGCCAAAAAGGGCTAAAACGGGTGTATTAACAAAACTGTTGTAGAATGTTTATTATTCAATAGATTTTGAAAATTCTTTTTTTATTGAATTCCTCATTAAATTCTGTCAACAAAATGTGTCAATGATTTTGATGTATATTGAACCGTTACATTGCTACACGGGGCCAAAGACTGGCCACACCCAAAAAATCAACTTTTTTATTTGTGGTCCGATTTTCAAAATCTTTTTTTCATTGGAATCCTTGTGAAAATCCCTGCCTGCATTTTTCAATCAGATTTGCAATATATCTCACTATTTTTGAGATATAAGGGGTCAAAGGGGCAAAAAACACAATTGTTAAAAGTTGGTCAAGGCAAATGGTTTTACACAAGAATTTAGCTGTAGTGGGCCAGCCAATTGTTATGAAGTTTAAATATGATGATTACACTGAAGGAAGCTTTTTATTGCATTTGGGGTTTGTGGTCCTAACCTTCTTTAAAAAAAAGGGCCAAAAGGGGCTAAATTGTGTAAAAAATGTCATTGAATTTAGAAATAAGATTTTTTATCTATTAAATGTTATTGTAAATATATATGTGTCAAATATGCATTTTAAAGTCCACCATAGGATGCATGTGTAAAAAAGCTTTGTAAGACCACCATGGGCTGCATGTGACCAAAGCAATAGACTATCCATATTGGGCCTCCAATGTACAGGGTTCATCTTGTTGCGGTCGTATCATGCTGCGCCCGGCGTAGCTTTTTATTTGCCCTGTTAATACTCAAATATCAAAATTGGTTTGTTTTACACCAAAATTTGTGTTTGTATAGCTGGATGTCTGTGTTAAAAGAGAAAATATTTGATTATGGTGTATAAATGAATTTTCAAGTACCCTAACCCTTCAAAAGTAGGCTAAATCAGTGATTTTTCACTTTTTGGCCAAAATGACTTGTGTTTCAGTCATAATTTTGTGATTTTCTATGTGGCGCCACCCCTCGCCCATCGAAATTTTTGTTGAAATATGAAGAAAATAATGTATTTATAAAATATAAGCAAAAATATTTCCGGGCGAGGGGTGGCGCCCATGTCATTTTCACCAAAAACCAGGTGAAAATTTTGAAATTTAGGTGAAAATAGCATATTTTCAATTTAAGCATCACTTTATGACGTCATTACAACGTCACATGTACAGGAAACTTTAAAATTGATTTTCTTTTGTAACAGGTAATCACTCTAGACTACTTGGCCACAAAAATCTTATCTTACAAATGAAGTTGAAAAAATGGCCCGATTTAGGGCCAAATATGAGGGTTCATGGCTTTAGTCCTTTGAAGTTTTTGTCAGTTATTTATGAAAAATAGACCTTTCATTGGATAGATATTTGAATTTTTGTCTACAGTGTTATGTTTGAAAAACATAGTTAAAAAAGACTATAAAATATCAAGAATAAAATATTTTTGAAAGTAAAAAATTGTAAGCAAGTAAACTCTGAAATGAAGAACCTGTGACTTCTGAAACTAAAAAAAAAAAACGTTTGCAAGTTTACATGGTAAAATTTGAATTGAAGAAATGATGATTTCTGAAAGTAGCAAATTGAAAGCAAGTGAACTTTTTTGACTAATAAATTTATAGAGACCTGATTAGTTAACATATGTTCCTTAATTGTATAAACATATGTTTTCAACAATGATAAAAATTATTATAAATTCCTTTTGTACAGTCACTGACACTATGAAAAGTGTTGCTAAACCCCATAAGCCTAAAGGTACCTGTATATCTATCCTTGGCTTCAACATGCTTATCTTGCTATCGATTATAAAATAAGTTGCCTAAATATTTATAAATAGTTTGCAGCCGTGGTCCTTTAGAACTCTTGTTATCACTTTTTGATTTTGTATTATTTTAAAAGATCAGAACACTATTTTTTCTATGTTATGTTTCTTACATTTCTAATTTTCTCTATTTCTTTTATATGGAATGTGTTTTTTGTTTTGGAAGTAAAGTTTTGCAAATCTTTCTTGTTTTAAACTTATAATATTTTTCTATCTGGAGAAGGGTCTTGTGTTAAAGGTTTGAATGAAGTTTTTGCTTAAATGTATCCATTTAGTCTGATGATCATGCTTTCCAACTTCCTTACTTTAAGCCAAAATTAAAAAAATGTTAACCAAGCTAGTTTTGAGAGTTAAACCATTGTGTGTCTTGTTGTAGGATCATGTGATATATTTTGTCAAACATTTAAAGGAAAATAGTAAACATGGTAAACAGTTGATATTAGATATTTTTTTACAAAAAAATCATTTCCTTAATAAATGATTTAAAATTTTCATGTTTGTTTTAAGTTGTGTTTGTTAGAGGCAATTATTTCAGTTTTGTCTTTCTACCATAATATTTATATTTTTAACAAAAAAAATGTTTAATTCGTTAGACAGAGGCAAGTTCAGGTCATGTCATGTTTTGTTTATTCTAGTACCAGAGTTCAGTGAGGAAGAAAAGCTCCAGATTTTGAATTCTGAGGAGTTCCAGACATTCTTTAACAAATCAACAAAGCTGATAGAGCGAGTTTTGACGGAGGATGTTGATATTTACACTGACTATTCTGGTGGTGACAATGAGGGCAAAGATGAGTAAGTTATGTAACAATGTATGCCACACTAAGGGCTATTCCAGCAAAATAGTGCCAAATGGGGCAGAAGTCCTTCTAATTAAAAGTCAGTTAGTGGATGGTAAAATATCCAGTGTTTGTATAAAACACAATTGAAATACAATTTAGAAAAAAAAACACAATGGACAACCGCCAATTGTTTTAAGTGTCACTCTTGAACGAGACGAAGGTTTAGAATTGGAAAGAAATAAGCAAAGGAGTACCAAAGAGAAATTTATATATGCTAAGAAAAGACCAAGACAAACCCAGCTAACACAAAAGACAAGACGAATTTCAAATAAAACACACAAGATAACAAGAAACAAACATAAACAAACTAAATTTCAATCACCAAAGTATGCTAAAGTTGAAAAAAGAGTGAACCCAGATGCCCTGGAAGGGTGAGCAGTTCTTGCGTTATGTAACACACCCATCATGCTACCAAAGAAAGAATATGAACTAGATATTGCATAAGACACTATCACAATACAGATACATTGAATCACTTTATGGTTATGCATTATGGTACTTTATCAATACAATTGAATCAGTAAAATCTTTAATAGAAAAAACTTTTACTGAGGTATTTTTTAGCTGTAACTTTTTTTCTCTTTTAGTGAATTAGCTGGTGAAAGACTTAAAATAAACAGAATATTTTATGATGAAAGATGGTCTAAACACAGAACAAATACTAGTCTAGATTGGTCCAAACAGGTTTGTAGGAGAAAATGTTAGTTATAGAATGAAAAATATTAGACAGTTTAGATAATTACAGTTTTAAAGATAGTTTTGGAGGAATTTATGTATGTTTAATGAGATGTTTTATTTTTACTTACTCATTAAAAATCAATAAATTCCTTTAAAATTATCTTTCTTAATTAATAATCTTAATGTGACTAACTCACAAACTGGAAACAGTATAAAAGCAGGATTACTTATCCATAAATTCTTTCAAAATGATTTTTATTGCATATGATTCCATTTTATGTCATTATTAAACATTTAATATGCATAATGTGTATTGTTAGAGATTGGAACTATCTACGCCTCCACAGCGAACAATGTTTATTAAAAAGTAATTTCTCTTCCATAAATGCAGTTCAGCAATAAAATTTAACATAACATGCAACATTGGAATTATTTTTATTACATCTTACTTTGAAGAAGTAAGTGAACATTGACAACATCGTTTGTTAATAACTCTTTTTTTTATAAAGAAAGTTGAAAGGAGCCTATTTTTCACTCTCTTGTAGATAAAAATGAAAAAGTCTGAAATAATTGACAAACTGGTGAAAAAAAAGAGTAATATATTCATAAAATATTAAAACAGTTTCAGATTTAATGGTTCTGTAAAAAATGATGCTAAAACATGTGTTTTGTTTATTGACCTTGAAATCATTATGAGATTTCTCAACAGTTTACCATGATTTTTTTAACTTCTAAAGGGGTAGGGGCTATAAGGTGCTTATTTGGCCCCAAATTTGTTATGAAAATAAATTTACAGAACAGATCAAGTTTATAGTGTAATTAATTTATGCTATGTATGGTTGCAATGTAACAAACTGAAATACACATGTCATCATTGACATAATGCCTTAATTGATTGCTTAATGACGTCATATTTCAAGAAAAAAACAGCGGCAAAAATTCACAAATTTAAGACCAGTTTTTCAAAAAATTAAATAACTCCGCATGCCTCCACCAAAAAGATATTTCACACACTACAATATTGTGTCATCTTGCATATTTTTGCTAAGTTTCATTTTGGTGGAGGCCTGTGGAGGCATTCAAATTTAACAAAAACCAATGTAAAATGTGACTTTTTTCACCATTTTGGACAAATTTTATCAAATAGTCATATTTAAAAGACCTGTGTAGAGAAAACATGGAAAAGCTCTCAACTTACAATGCCATAATTGCCAAACACTTTGTTTGTATCATTTTAAGAATGCACATTAAACATAGTTCATTCCAATGAAATACACTGAAATTATGGGGCCAAAATAGGGTCTTAGAGCCCCTACCCCTTTATCTACCTTTATATGAAAAAATGTATTGTAAGAATCTTATTAATAGTATTGTAGAATTTCTGTGTAACTGCCCTTTTTTGTTTTCATATTTGTATTTTATTTGACAGTACCCAGAACTATTATTAGCATCTTATAACTCCAATGAAGATTCACCCCATGACCCTGATGGAGTAGCTCTGATATGGAACATGAAATTTAAAAAACAAACACCAGAATATATTTTTCACTGCCAGGTAAAATTTTTAGCAGAACAGAATATCAGGTTTAAAAGCAAATAAAGTCTTTTTATTTTGTATTTATATATTTCAATCAATTTTGTGTATTAAGAAAGATGTTGGGATATAAATCATTTCAACACGTTCACAGTATAGATTAATGAAAATTGAAATTTTAGAAATTATATATGTACCATTATCAATGTGGAAAGTGCAGAATACACATACACACATAAAAAGAGAGTTTTAATGTCAATTTTCTCTTCGAAGTTAGCAAAATCTAAATGATCCTATGTTTATCTATAAGTTACATGTATGTTGAATGTCTAGAATATAATCAAAGAATGTTACTGTAATTTCAACCCTGAAAACCATCTGACAAACAGATTTTGATTTTTGAGTGCCCTCAGCAAGGATCGAACTCACAACATTTGGGACATCTACGGTGTATGCGCCTAGCTAACAGAACAGAGGTTGTAACCACTACACCATCCTAGGCTCCTCTAAAGAAGAGCTTTCGTTTGGGTAGTGTTACTTTTCCCTGCAAAGTACAATTACAACTTATTCTGCTAACACAATGTATGAAGCGTCGCAAGGTATTTTAATTACAGAGCAATTGAATTGAATATACACACGGATTACTGGTATGTTGAGTTATAGCTATCTTATTTATATTCTTCAGTCTGCCATTATGTCTTCCTGTTTTGCTGAGTTTCACCCTAACTTGATTGTTGGTGGCACATATTCTGGACAGATTGTATTATGGGACAACAGAGTAAACAAACGCACCCCAATACAGAGAACTCCCTTGTCTGCTGCTGCACATACTGTAAGTAATATACCCCCCACAAGTATAATGTTTTGACTGGTCCGTCTGTAGGTCCATTAGTCCATCTTTGTCACAGTGTGTGGACGCAACTAGTACTCCTTTAAAATCACTACATAGTATTTAACAAAACTTTGTATGTAAGAAGTACACCAGTAGTTTTGCATATTATCAAGATTTTTTTATCAGCAAATTTTGTAGGAGATATGGCCTACTGAGTTGTTGTTGAGGAAGATTTCACTTGCACACTTTGAAAAGTAATATATTATGTATCTTGTCTACAGCAATTAACAAAAATGATTGGAAGGTAGAAAATTAAAATTATAGCTTAATTTTGTATTATAAAGCTTAAGTATGTCCAAAATTTCAAACAAAGCAATATGATGTCATTATTAAAGAAAGAGAGAAATTTGCCATTTCAACTTACTATTCATGTAACTATATTTCAATTTTGATTTCAACAACGAAATGATTCAGAAAAGAAAGAAAATATTTTGCACTGCTGATTTATAAGAATATTGTTGCCCCATTGGTACCTTACTGCCTCTATCAAGTACTTGTTTACTGCTGACTAAGCTATTTGACATGTTGAACTTCAAGCATTCTTTTGTAACACTATCTGCTAGTAATTTGAATTCTTTGATCTATTGTTATAACTATTTACTTTCAGCATCCAGTTTACTGTGTAAATTAACAATTTACTTTCAGCATCCAGTTTACTGTGTAAATGTTGTTGGAACACAGAATGCTCACAACTTGATAAGTGTATCTACTGATGGCAAGATGTGTTCTTGGAGTCTGGATATGCTGGCACAGCCACAGGTATACAATTTATTTTTATGCCCCCGCGACGACATGTCGGGGGGCATTAAGTTTTACTCATGTCCGTCCGTACGTACGTCCGTACGTCCGTACGTCCCGTACGTCCGTCCGTACGAATTTCCGTCAAGCTTTTCTCAGCAACCGTACATGAGAATGACTTGAAACTTGGTAGGATGGTTCAGTATGACAAACAGTACGTCCTAAGCGATTTTGAGACCTGTTGGACATCTACTTCCTGTTTGGGACTTAGGCCATGTGAAAATATGTGAACATGACTTGAAAATTTCCGTCAAGATTTTCTCAGGAATTATAACATGATTATGAAAATTTCTGTCAAGCTTTTCTCAGCAACCGTACATGAGAATGACTTGAAACTTGGTAGGTTGGTTCAGTATGATTAACAGTACGTCCTAAGCGATTTTGAGACCTGTCGGACATCTACTTCCTGTTTGGGACTTAGGCCGATTGGAAAAAATGTGAACATGACTTGAAAATTTCCGTCAAGATTTTCTCAGGAACCATACATGAGAATGATTTGAAACTTGGTAGGATGGTTCAGTATGACAAACTGTATGTCCTAAGCGACTTTCATGTCTGTCAGACATCTACTTCCTGTTTGGGGCCTAGCGGGGGCATCAGTGTCCCATGGACACATTCCTTCTTTATTTTTCCTTAAAATCTCTTCCTTAAAACAAAAATTTAAAATTATGAATGCACATACCACATATTACTTTATGGTAAGACTGTTGTCATTTTCACAATTTCTAGCTCACCTAACCTGATGGTTCATGTGAGCTTTTGTCATCATTTGGTGTCCCTAGTCCATCCATCATCTGTCCCTCTGTTGTCCGTAAACTTTTTAAAATGTTAACTCCTCTGACACTATAGTTCCAATTGAAACCAAACTTGGTTTTAGTTGTTTACTAGCATTTGATGTATGAAACTATTGTGAGGATTTTTGATTTGTTGAAAAACATGGTGGTCATTGCTAAAATTAGAACATAGTGTAAATTGCAGATTTTAGCAAATAGCTCAAAAACAGTGCCAGATTTTTAAATACTGATAGAGAATAAAAGTGAATAAAAGTACAATCCTTGTAGGAGTTATTGCCCCTTCTCTTATGAATTTACCTCTTAAAACTATTTAAGATATTTAAGAAATTCAAGTTGTATATTGTTTTCAAGATCTACAAAATATGTAATAAGGAGGACAATGTTGAAGTACTGTTCATTTTAGGAGTTATAACCCTTAGAATGTCAAATTAGAAAATTATAAAAAGCTTTCAATTGCTAAAAGATTACTCTACTCATTATTGCATTTAGTTAAACCATTTTATCAGATGACCCTTTCTTAAACTTGTGATCCTTTTATGTCAAATAGTTTCTGCCTAAAAGCCTATAGTTCATTCATGTTCAGGAGTGATTCAGGCTCCTGGGAGCCTCTTGTAAACATTGTTTCAGGAAATAGCTTTCTTTTTATTTTATTGTTTAATTACATACAAGTATATCAAACAATGCATTGTGCAAATGCCTTTGTTAAATTTGCAAAAAGTAAAGAAAAAGTATGAAATTCAATATTATGAATTTGTACATGTAGAAATCAAATATTAAAAAAAAATTAAAAGGATTACTGGAGTAAAGATGACAATAGCCTTTAAACTCTTCTTCTGTTTAATCCAAAGCATGTTTAATTTTTTATTACAGTCACTTTTTAATTACCCGCAATGTAAAGCTGGGCAACATATCGGTTTGATACATTTGTTACTCATTTTAAAATTTTATATATTTTGTATAACAGGACAGTATGGAGCTCCACTATAAACAGAGTAAAGCAGTAGCTGTGACATGTTTCTCCTTCCTCTCTGGGGATGTCAATAACTTTGTAGTAGGTAGTGAGGAATGTACAGTATACACAGCTTGTCGTCATGGAAGGTAGGTTGTAAAATGATCCCTAACCCCTATTATTAGCTCACCTGGACCAAAGGTCCATGTGAGCTATTGCCATCACTTGGCGTCCGTCGTCGTCGTCGTCGTCGTCGTCGTCCGTTAACAATTTTTCAAAAATCTTCTCCTCTGAAACTACTGAACAGAATTGAATGAAACTTGGTATGATTGATCCTTAGGGTGTCCTGCACCAAACTTGTGTTTCGATTTTTGATCTGTCAAAAAACATGGCCGCCGTTACTAAAAATAGACTAGGGGGGTCAGACTACTGTTTTTGGCTTATAAATCAAAAAGTATAAGAGATAGAGGAAATCTGAGGCCACGCTACTGATTCAGCATCAAAAGCTCTACAAAGGTCTCCATTTGGTCAAAGTTGTCAGATGATCCCTTATAGGGGTTACGGCCCCTTAAAGGGTAAGTTCACGATTTTTGACATATGGTCTTAAATTGTTCAGAACAATGTTTTATAACAGTGTGCAATTTTTTTCTCTCATATCTTAACTTATAACAAAGATATTGGAGATTATTTATTTGAAATAGTCCCCTACTCTACCTTAGGGGACTACTTCAGTTAGGGTACGTCTAAACACCACACAGGACTCCTTAGTGCACTAAGGACCCCAAATGTGCACTAAGGACATGATGCTTTTATTTTATGTCATTATAAATTATGTAAATAGTTTCAGAATGTTAGCAATACCATATTATGATTTTTTTGTAAAAATATTCCAAGCCGTTTAGGAATTATAGTGATTTTTAATAAAAATCCTTTGATATGCCGCCGGTACATCCTGCTGGGACCGTCTAGTCATGCATGAAAATAAAAAAAAAAAAAAAAAAAACATAGAAATAACAACAAATTATCATTTATAAATACAGGTATATATGGGTATAGTTTGACAATTTCTAAGTTGAGACAATTTCAGGTTTTTTCAGCTAGATGTAAGCATAAATTTGAAAGAAGCAGAGGTACCAATGGGGTATCCGAATGTCAAAAGTCCGAAAGGGCAGAGACTAAACCAGTAAACACAAACAAGAACGGGACAAAAACAGACAACACGTAAAACATGGAAACACAAAACAACTGAATATCAATCAACAACGCGAACTCCAGTCGAAACAAGAGTGAACTCAGGTGCTCCGGAAGAGTAAGCAGTTCCTGCTTGCTATAGCACACCCGTCGCGTTGCCAATAGTCCATTCAGCGTGAAAAATATGTTTTAATGAAAAATGTGTTTTTATAACTCGTTAGTATTTTGTTAGAACTTTCTCTCATAAATATAATCCAGGGACCTTATTTTCGAAACTTTCCTAGGAAATTCCTCAGACATGTCTCAGCAACTAACATCTCAGCTTTCTTAGACGTTCCATGGCTAGGAATTCTTATCTTTGTTAAGGCAAACTTCGATCGTAAGTAAGGAAATACATTTTATGAATGAAACTTATACAAATTCTATAACCATCCCCTCAATGCAAAAAGATTGATGTTTAAAATCGCCAAGATTAAATTAGCTTAAAAAAGGGGATTTTTAGTAAATTAAAGTAACGAAATGGAAATATTTTTCCACATTTTTTTAAAGATTTCTAAAAACAAATGTAGGGGAAAGTATATGCAGATACATGGGTAAATTTTGGCGGATCACAGACCACAACATATTTACCGAAAAGCCGTATTTTATAAACAACTGTGATTCTTAAAAATCTGAGAATATAATAACAAAATTGTCTCAGTTAAAAATTAAGAAATTCCTAAGTCAACTTATTTGTCTTCTTTTGGAAATTGATGATGAGACGCGTACGAAAATTTGACTTAAAACTAAGATGTAGTTTAGGATGCTGTTTTACCGTCTTTTTGTCCTACGATAGCTTCGAAAATAAGGCCCCCCGATCTAAATAAATTTATTTAGCCATTTTCATGACTATTTCCTTGCCGTCTATGACTTTTTAAGCGGTTTTATTTCTTCATTTATGTAGTGACAAAAATTAAAAAGAAATTACCCTTCTGGTTCAATCAGACTGATTCAGAGAATTTCAGTGACTCGATCAATGAGCACAGCTTCGGTTTATAAATTAAGCATTGGAAGAGGTCACTACGAACAACACACGAAAACCTATAACCTACGCTAGTCAGGGGACCCGGGAATTCTGTACATGGTCAAACTATTTTTCATATGCTTTAAATTAAAGATGCCAAGAAAAAGCTTATTATTCTCGCTTCGAAGAAGGAAAAAATTACTTTATTCGTCCGTCTGTCAGTTATAAAAATATTCATCACAGTTTTCTCAGCAATATGAGGCCTGCATTATTGCATAATGCTTATATACAAAAAAATCAGGGCTGCCAACTATTCCGATTTTCACGGGTTTCCCCGATTTTCTTGTCTTTATTTTTCTTTATTCTATAATAAATATTACGTGAAAAATGACAGAAATAATCAAAAACCCGATTTCAAACTTTCAAAAGTTGGCAGCCCTGCTAATAAACCACACCCTCTTTTCCGTGATTTTTTTCCGTACATTCTTTTCTTTTTCCTCGGCTTGTTTTGTATTTAATTCTTGAAATTCCTTGCTAACAACCTTTTGCGCTATTTCATTTTGGGAGAGGTATCAATTGCGCTATATGTTTAAGTTTGATATGCGTCAGTTTTCGGGACTTATTTGCGCCAATTTACCTGGCCTGGGCGCCACAAAACTTAAAAAATACTTAAGTCTGAGAATATTCTTAATTTCCATGGCGACTCCAATCAAAACTTTCTGATTTGATGACGTCACAATGAGTTGAGAATATTCTCAGACTTAAGTAATTTTTCATGTTTTGTGGCGCCCAGGCCCCATCATCTACATATAGATATCAAGGGTATTATATATAGGTTGAAAAAAGTATTTTGTGAGGAACCCCGCTTTCAAAATGAATTCTTACTGAATAAAACAAATTGAAACTTACAAATAAGGCTATGAAAACATACACAACAAGAAAAAAATTACGAAAGTCTTAGACCACTATCAATAAGTTTGGTTTTTTGGCCCTTATTCCTATTATTTTCTTGAATGCAACTTTTTTTTCCACATATTTTCAGGGTTCGACATTTATTTATTTATTTATTTATTTATTTATTTATTTATATTTATTTATTTATTTATTTATTTATTTATTTATTTATTTATTTATTTATTTATTTATTTATTTATTTTGTTTGTTTGTTTGTTTGTTTGTTTGTTTGTTTGGCTGCCTTGCTATGTTCAGCCTTACATACATAAAAAATTCAGAAATTTCAAGAAATTTAATAACACAATCTTTCATTTTTTCATTTGAAAATCTTCTCATAGTTTTGCTTTTACTTTGAAAACTTTGAGTTTGCAAGTAATTTTTTTTTAGCATTTTGATCCTTAAATCTTGCAACACAGTTTATTTCATTATTTTTTTGACATTTATGCCTTCAATGATGCGTGACTTTGTTTATTGACTTTGAAATTCGTCGAAATTCGTGTATCTGTTTATTGCCAATCAATGTAGAGCGTTACATTGAATGTAAGTCCGTGGCAATCAGAGGATTTTTTTTTTCAAATGCACTATAACTCAAAAACGATTAAAGATACCTTTACAAAACTTTCAGAATATGTTATTTTTAACATTCTTAAACCTTTAACATAATTTTGAATGGCCTAAAAGATCAGTTTCATGTCCTTAGTGCACATTTGGAGTCCTTAGTGCACTAAGGAGTCCTGTGTGGTGTTTAGACGTACCGCTTCAGTTAATCAGAATTTCTACTGAGTAGCAAAAAATCATATTAGTTCAAACGTTTAAGTGATCATGTGGTACGTCCGTTAACCAACAAAATAATTGAAATAATCAAAAGTCAACAAGAACGTTTAACATTTTCAACTTTACTTTCTATATAAAAATCTTTTTAAAAACTTTTAATTAATCTATTATCTTTTTTCTTTAAAATTGAACTTTATAATCAATTAATTAAAATTAAAATTAATAATTCTATAATTAATTCAAAAAAATATTATTTTTATTTACTATTAAGACAGAAGTTGACTGTATTTAAATGTAAGCCATCATATTTCATTGAAAATAATTGTGATATAATTATGTAAATTACAGGTCATCCTTTTTTAATCCCCCACTGGGTTTGCTAAAAGTGTTATAATTAATATGAATTTATTGTCAGCAGGTACCTGTATATGGTTAGGTATACATAATGTAATTAGTCACAGCTGACTTGGGGTGAAATAAACCGGAAATTCTAATTATCAATACCTACAGGTGTCAAAACCTAATATACAAACTTTCAGAAACAAAGTTTTATGTACTAGATCATTTTATTTTCATTCTAGCATTTAAAACAATTATGTGATTTATATGCAAGATTATCACAACACAACATGACTTACATAATAAAAATGACTTATTTAAATAGATTTTTATACCAAAAAATCATTATTACTAATTAATGAATAACTCAATTTTGTTAATTTTAATAAGGATTTTCTATCACTTATTTAAAATGCCATAACATATAGATGCACATAAAAATATTACATATTGGCAATTCAATAATTAGGTAATTGGTGGGTCACTGTCAAAAGGAGACTTTGTGGTATTCAGATGTTTTGTGTAATTTAAAATGACAGAAACCAAAAGATAAAAAATAAAATTCCATTTTTGTCAGCTTATTAAATTGAATATAAAAGTTTTAATGATATAGCATAATTAGATAACGCATTAGAAATCATATGACAAATTTTCATTTTTTTGTGAACTTTCCCTTTAAAGGTGAAAAATAGCATTTTTTCATGTTTTTGGCCTACAGAATGAAAACTATTGCAGATAGAGATTAGCTGTTGCTTGCTTAAATGTTAAGCTCATTTAGCTCTACGAAAGTCTCCATAGGGTCGAAGTTGTCAGATGACCCCTTATAGGGGTTACGGCCTCTTAAAGGTGAAAAATAGCCATTTTTCATGTTTTTGGCCTACAGAATGAAAACTATTGCAGATAGAGATTAGCTGTTGCTTGCTTAAATGTTAAGCTCATTTAGCTCTACGAAAGTCTCCATAGGGTCGAAGTTGTCAGATGACCCCTTATAGGGGTTACGGCCCCTTAAAGGTGAAAAATAGCCATTTTTCATGTTTTTGGCCTACAGAATGAAAACTATTGCAGATAGAGATTAGCTGTTGCTTGCTTAAATGTTTAGCTCATTTAGCTCTACGAAAGTCTCCATAGGGTCGAAGTTGTCAGAAGACCCCTTATAGGGGTGACGGCCCTTGAAAAATAGCGTTTTTTCATGTTTTTGTCCTACAGAATGGAAACTATTGCACATAGAGATTAGCTGTTGCTTGCTTAAATGTTCAGCTCATTTAGCTCTACAAAATTCTCCATAGGGTCCAAGTTGTCAGATGACCCCTTATAGGGGTTACGGCCCATGAAAAATAGCGATTTTTCATGTTTTTGTCCTACAGAATGAAAACTATTGCAGATAGAGATTAGCTGTTGCTTGCTTCAATGTTCAGCTCATTTAGCTCTACAAAATTCTCCATAGGGTCGAAGTTGTCAGATGACCCCTTATAGGGGTTACGGCCCCTGATAAATAGTGATTTTTCATGTTTTTGGCCTACAGAATGAAAACTATTGCAGATAGAGATTAGCTGTTGCTTGCTTAAATGTTCAGCTCATTTAGCTCTACAAAATTCTCCATAGGGTCGAAGTTGTCAGATGACTCCTTATAGGGGTTATGGCTCCTTATAGGTGAAAAATGGTGTTTTTGGCCTATAGAATAAAAACTATTGCAGGTAGAGAAAAGCTGTTGCTTGCTTAAATGTTCAGCTCATTTAGCTCTACAAAAGTATAGGGTCAACATCTAGACCAGGTGAGCGATTCCTGGGAGCCTCTTGTATAGTTGGGTGTTCTTTTCTGGGGATGTTAATAACTTTGTAGAAGGGGTTGAAGAGTATGCAGTTTATACAGCCTGTAGACATCACAGGTTTGTTGAAAAATAAAATGCTCTATCTGACATTAGGGTGCTTTTATAATTGCCTCCTCTCTTTCTGGAGATGTTAATAACTTTTCAGTAGGTAGCTTTATAGTGAAAAATGTAAAGTTTATACAGCTTTCAGACATAATAGGGTTTGTTGTTTTAAAGATCTTTATTTGCATTACATTGAGGTGGTGCTTCTCAAAGTGATTGTTGAATGGTTTGAAAGACAAAATGGATAACCCACAAATCGAGCATTTATCTTAACTGAAATCTCTAAGAACAATTTGTAACATGTGTCTTAGACCATTAAATATGTTGTTACTATTCAATATTGCATTGATTGAGGTTTAATAGCAGTAAAAAATTTCTCTGTCAATTATGGTAGTTGAAGGTTGTTCAGGGGTATAGATTTTTTTTACATTAAAAAAAATGGAAAAAATTTGGGTTGCAGACCTTTGTACAGATTTATGACCTAATGACAAATTGGGTGACCTAAAGTTCTGTTTTTCAATAGATTATAAAGGGAAAAGGGTTATTTAGCTTCATTTTGAGCTTGAAACCCACCAGATTTTCGTTATATTTTACAAATGACAAGCCATTAATACTTTCTTTTTGAAAAACATGGAAAAAACTTAGAGTCACTAATTTTATTTTCTATTCATTTAAATGAAGAAAAAAAATTCTACATTTCTATATAAAAATTTATCACACCTGCCAATAATCTACCCTGAAAAAAAACTTTTCAGAAATAGCCTACTGGGGGTATTTTCTTTTTAAATGGTTTTGTTACATGTATATGTATGTAATTAATAAGATAAAATTTAAAAAAATAAATTTTGCATCTTGTGTAATTTGAAGTCATTTTAATTTAAATGCAGACTAAAATTGCAAGATGTCCAAATAATATGCTCAGTTTTATACTCCCGAACAACCTTAATATTAAATAAAAGTCATGTAAAATAAATGCTGCTTTTATTCCCTATTTTCGTAAACAGTGAGTTATCTCCCTATTGCAAGAGTTGTCCTCCATTACAGTAGGTATATTACATTGGAATGAATGGGGAAAATAAAGTTTTAATTTTTTTAAATTATTCAAAGGGCCTAGCGGTCCCTGTTCTTCAAGGAAAACATGTAAAATACCTTTTTGAAAATCATTATATTTAACTTTTAGAAATTTTTTGACAAAATAAAAAATAAATGCAGAAAAGCTTATATTTCCCCACAGTAACTAGTATAAAATACCTTCTGGAAAGAGAAGATAACTCTGCAAATGGGAGATAACCCACTATATACGAAAAGAGGGAATAGGAATACACATGGAAAACTGTCCACTTTAGCTATTGATCATTAAACTTTATACAGATTCAGGTTCTGGTATATAAAGTCATAAAAGTGATTTTAGATTAGCAAACAGTATTTATAAGCTCCCCCTGTGCGGGAGCTAAATTGACTGAGTATGATGCCTTAAACCGGAAGACGTATAAGCTAGTCAGAAATCCGCACCCAATAACATGGAATGCAAAATTAAATTCCTTTTTTGGAATTTTCCATTTAAAAAATTATAAACATAGTTATCGTATTAATATGAATTATTTCAAGTATTTCCAGCTATGAAATGCTTTAAATGTAAAGAATTTAAATAAAAAATTAGGAAATTGGTGTCTATTCTATCACTAGAGGTCGCGTCCATCAAAACAAAATCGCGGGAACCTGTCATTCTAATTTTCGCGAAACAAGGCCCCCCAATAAAAGTGGTGCATTGTCAACCAAACAACCGGACAAATTCCCAGAAGCCATTATATTTACTTTGTCCTCAGTAAACAAACTTGGTTTTGTTATTTTCTCTCTAACCGGCTTTGCATTAGAAAATGAAAGTAGAAATATTCTTGAAAAAGGATGCGTTTTGCGAGGTCCGCGTTCGAAGCAATTCACTTCCTTGTTCTGTTTGCAGGTTCGTTCTTTTTTCAAAATTATGGGTATGAGGCACCATATATAAAGTTATTTTATATGCGGGAGCTTATCAGGTTTAACCTGTATCATATTACATTCACATATTTACTGTTTTATTTTCTTGTATCTACAGTAAAGCTGGTATAAGTGATGGATTTGAGGGCCACCACGGTCCTATTACTGGGATAGACTGTCATAAGGTCCCAGGACAAATAGATTTCTCTCCTTATTTCCTGACTTCTTCCTTTGACTGGACCATTAAACTCTGGAGCATGAAGGTATATAGTATGATTTTTTTTAGGTGTATTCTAAAAATTACACAAAGAACTGTGTGTAGCCTTTGGGATAAGCATAGAATTCAAGTTTTGAATACAAAATCATCTGACTTTGTAGTTGCAAAAAGTATGATATTTTAAACATCTTGGAAAAAGATGAACACAAAAAAAATCATCATTATTGAGATTTTTCTTTCAAAACTTATTTCCTTAAGATTGAAGACTGAGGTAAAAACAAGCTAAAGAAGTACATTGTCTTTTCAGATAGTGTTCTCACCTGAAACAATTTTCAAGATATACTGAAAAATTATAAAAATCTTTGTTTTAAAAAAGTTGAAATTACCAAGTGTACAAATTACTTTAAATATTTATTGAATCCTCAAACAAAATTTGACTGATTTGGCCTGGAACAAAATGCCTGTATTGTTGAAATGTTTATTGAGTCCTTCAAATTTAAATTGACTGATTTTGCTCTTATTTTTTTAGGAACAAAAATACCTGCATTCATTTGAGGACAACAGTGATTATGTTTATGATGTCCAATGGTCACCAACACACCCTGCCTTGTTTGCTAGTGCTGATGGCAATGGTAGACTAGATTTATGGAATCTTAATAACGATACAGAGGTAATGGATAGCAAGGACCTAGGATGTGAAGGCCCAATAATAATAATAATTGTCCTTCGGTTTGTCTATAACATTTTGTAAAAGTCATAACTAAAAAACTTTGAGGGGTATAGATGTGAAATGTAACTATTTTAGAATTTACATGCAATGACCCTTCAGCATTAAGTTAGAAATATGTTTTATGAAAGATATCGTGTGGTATTATTTTATAAAATGTGTTTTGAAATAATGCTATTTCATCAACAACAACAAAATTCAAATTTACATGTATTTATATAATAAAAATTTAGATAAATTTGATGATAAAGTACATGTATCTTTGCAGTAGACATATGTATCAGAATTCACTGGAATAGTGATTTTTTTTTTTTTTATATTTATCTTTGAAATTGACATGTGTATGTCCTAGTTCTTGGCATTAATGATACCTCAATGTAATCTTTATTTTGCTCTTTTCTTTATAATAGGTACCAACAACATCAGTGACAGTTGATAACAATGCTTGTCTAAACCATCTACGATGGCATGAAACTGGCAGCCATATTGCCACTGGAGATGACATCGGTCGTATTCATTTATATGATGTAGCAGAGGTGAGATTTGTCTGTTTTATTTTCTTAAAGCCCACCGCAGGAATTAACCAGGTTTTATTTGATACCTTCTACATGTTCTAATTGGTTCAGTATCCGTCACCATTGATCTGGCCTTAAATGTTTACTTGTTTACGATTACTGGATTTTAAAATAAAAATTTACAAGAATTTTGTCGATAGATAATTATTAAGAAGCTTCTAGCTAAAAGTTAAAAAAGTTTAAATTGTGTATTAATTTTGAAGCAAAGCATTTAGAACAAATGAAAAAGTAAAACTGGAAGAATACAGAAAATATAGGAGTGACCTTATTTTGTAAAATATATTGAGTTAAAATGAAAATTATCAACCAAAACAAATGATGATTTACATACTCTAAATACAATATATGAAATACATGAACACCCAACCTATTTTGATTTCAGACTGTGGCTTCACCAAAGAGTAATGAGTGGTCTAGATTTGCAAAGTCAATACAGGAGATGAAACAGCAAGCCACAGAAAGAGAAGAGGAAGCATTGTCACTTTCATCTATCACATCACCTCTTAGATAAAATAATTAGACATTTGATTAAACTTTTAACAAATTCGAATTTCTATGGTGATATGGTAAACATGGATGTTACTTAAAACTTCTGAACCTATTTTATCATTTTGTGGTACAGCAATTTATGATGACATGAACAAATGCATTGACTTTGAATGAAGGGAAAATTGTGTAAGTCTATCAGAGCATTGGATCAAACTCGACAGAAGTGCACCTTTGCCAACCTGTTCCTGTTTGTTTACAATTCTTAGGTGTGGTCTTTTCAATTGTTGTCTAAAAAGACTGCTTGCTTTACATGCTTATGAAATTTACAATACATTTTGAAAAAAAGCCCTAACTCCTTTATTTAAATTCATAGATATTAATTAGATGTTACATGTATATCATTTGATACAGATATTATCATTAACAATTCCTCTAATTACCAGTTAATTTTGCCAATAAAACATTTATGAAAATGTTTTTAAAATACTGTTTAGTCATGTCTACATTAGATTTAAACAAAACCATTATAAAGTGATGACATAATTGTTATGGTTATTTATTTTGAATAAATCAAATACAATAAAAGATGTGCATATTCTTTTATTTTCATTTGTAATGCAAGTTGATGACAAAGCATCTATCTTATCTAAGTCTTATCTTTATATTCCTATTGGTGACAGTTTTATTACACAATACAAATTATGGTGCTGGTTTTCTCAGTGCTATATATAAATGTTAAATTATTTGTATAGAGCTGCAATATTTATTGACTATTATTATTATGTAATATGCTAATAAACACAATTATGGCAATGCCTTGTTGTTTTATTGTATTTATTATTATGACACTGTATAAAATTCTTGAATGCGAAACAAAGTACAGTAATTAAATGGAAATCAGAATATGTATTAGATTGTTTTTTTTGTTTTGTTTTTTAACTTGTTTGAATCATCAATTAAATTTAATTTTCTCCTGTCAGTATAATTTATTTACTTGTTCTATTTTTTATCATAAATGCACCATATAAGGCATTTCAAGAATCTGGTTAAGTTTGTATTAATGTGATATTTTACATATGAATTGCAAAAAAATATGTCCTTCAACATGATGTATTTACTTTTTCTTAATTTTTTTTTTCATATTATATCATTTAGGGCATTTAGGAACTAAGTTAAATTCTGCATTAATATGATATTTTACGTCATTGCAAAAGTATGTCAAAAATGAAAAAAGTCAACCTTATCTTTTCTACAGAAGATTTGGAAATAACAAATAAGTTGCACATTTTAAAGAAAAGTGCTTGAATGAAAAATATAATATGCAGCCATGTAATAAAAAAAAAATCACTTTACATCAATATTTTGTCTCGCTTGTGAGGAATGATGCAAAAGGCAAACTTATGGGCGGAGATTCTGGCAGCAGCGGGGCAACACCCACACTTGTTAAAGTTTTTGCTATAGTCTGTTTAATGTGAACAAGTTATGGTACACCATTGATATTTGGTATGCAGTTGCGTTAGCATCAGTACAGATCAATTTCAATTACACTGATTTGGCCAATGTTAACCTTTTTTCTCAAGTCCATGAAGTCTGTTTAACATGAAGCAGTTATAATAGATAGTACAACATTGATATTTTGTATGCAGTTTCATTAGCATCAGTACAGATCAATTCAAAGAAGATATTATCTGTATGCTCATGATCTCCTGACTTTGAAATGTTATACCCATTTCACTTAATAATGATGCTTTTCTGTCGTCTGTTTCATTTGAACAGCATCCAGTTGCATTTGTATCAATAAAGGTCTATCTAGAGTAATTGTCAGTACTGTAGTAATTGCTATTTTAACTTCAATTTATATTGTGTCCAGTTGCAAAAGGCAAAACATATGTTTTAACAGTTAATTATTTCCAGTGACCACATGTCAGGGAGGATAAAGTTATCCCTTCACTCGTAAGAGAGGGGTCTATATTGCAATCACCTTGTCTGGCCGTCGTCTGTCTGTTGGTCCGTCCGTTTGTCCGTCCAGTACAATATCTCAGCTTCTACAGAAAGGATTGATTTCTAATTTGGTAGACAGCTTAAGCATGAAAGGAAGTACATTTTCTTTACTTTCCAGGTCAGTCGATGATCTACTTCCTGTTTTCCAAAACGACTTAGACTTTTTTAAGAGTCAAAAATGGAAAAAATTTAGTAACAGATTTCTCAGCTTCTACTGAAGGGATTGATTTTTAATTTGGTACACAGCTTTAGATTTCTAATTTGGTGCACAGCTTTAGCATGATGAGTTGAATTGTTCCTCCCCTTTCCAGATCAGTCGGTCATCTGCGTCCTGTTTTCTGAATGGTCGAGTGGGGGTATGATTAGCACGACTTAGTGCATCCCCTTGTTTTACCTGCATTTGTAATTGACTTACAATAAAGAAAGCATGTGTCCATGGGACACGGATGCCCCCGCTGGCCTAAAAAAAAGTTGAAGTCCGACAGGTCTGAAAGTCGCTTAGGACACATAGTTTATGATACTAAACCATCCTATCAAGTTTTAAATCATTCCCATGTACGGTTTCTGAGAAAAGCTTGACGGAAATTTCCATGTCGATTTTGGTATCGATCCAGCCCCAAACAGGCAGTAGATGTCCGACAGGTCTAAAATTTGCTTAGGACGTATAGTTTGTCATACTGTACCATCCTACCAAGTTTCAAGTTATTCCCATTTACGGTTTCTGAGAAAAGCTTGACGGAAATTCGTACGGACGGACGTACGTACGGACGGACATGAGTAAAACTTAATGCCCCCCCGACATGTCGTCGTGTGGGCATAATTAAGGGAAAGCAAAAGCCTAAGACCACTTGGCTTCTAGGGTTCCATACTGTAAACGCGTAAAGAGGTGGACTGGGATATGATAGTTAACATCTGGGATATATTGTTAAAATTCGGTCTCCCTATTTAGCGACAAGAAGCGTCAAGAGCCGACAAGAAGCGTCAAGAACCGACAAGAAGCGTCAAGAAGCGACAAGAAAGTTTAAATACCGACAAGAATTATTAAAAAGTTTAATATTAAGTTGAGCATTAAAATAAAACAAATCAAATGCATAAAAAAAGGGTTTTTTTATGCGGGTTTCCTATAAACTGAGACAATAATGAAATATGATTTTCTAAGCTATAAATAAAAACAATATTAAACACGAACAAATAAATAAATATGTTTTTGGTAAAAAAACTTTCATTTCTTTCATTAAATAATCATCAAATTATGATTTAAGTAAGACATTTCTTTTTTAAAAAATTCCCAGCAACTGTTTAGTTAAAAAGGTAGATGTACGCTAATTACTAATCAAGAAAGTGGTCATGTGATTGATTGTGATTATTTTTATGGCTCGACGGTCACGCGCCGTTAATGATCATTTATGATCCTGTAATCATATTAAATTATTTTACAAACAGCAATCAACATTATTAACGGCACGCTTATTGATTGTTTTGATTGTTCTTTTTTAAGAACCGCGAAGTACCATATCACGGTAAAACAACAAAGTTGAATATAGTAGGATGAAAGATGATTAGAAATGAAAAAAAATAATCTTTTGAAGATTGTTTCTGTTGTTTTTAAAAAGCGTTCAGTGTTTTGCATGTTTTTATAACATTTCTTTAATTTTACTTTTATCTTGGATTAATCATTTGTATTTTCTTTGCATGATTTGAGTACTTTTAGAAACGTTTCATTGGTTTAAGGAGAAAAACCAATGACGATATACTTCGTTTTTCCAATTTTCTTTATAAGATTTGGTTTTAACAACTTTGAGGATTCTTGCATTTTTCGTGCTAGAATCTGTGTGTCTTGTAGATTCTCGCTGTAAATCGTAGATTTCAGAAATCAAAGTATGCCACCCAAATCTCAAGCTGAACTGACTAAACTGTTACACCGGTAATGGATGATTGTGAGTCACGCTCCTCAGTCCTAATTCTACGGATATCTTTACCATACTGCACCTACTTGACGACCAGAAAGCGAGTTGGACACTTTCCGCACGCAATGGAAGTTACAAGTTGGTGGTGGATTGGAAGAGGGTACCGAAACAGACTGAACCAACCCAACAGTTAACCAAAAAAAAGGGAACGGACCTCAAAGGCCAGACTTGAGAGGAACAACCGCCGGCTACGAGAATTCTTGTGGAAGAAGGCAGAAGAGTCAGGTCAACCGACACAGATGCCAGACCAGCAAGAATTAGTAAACACCGATTCAGAGGAAGTACGGGAAGCTACACCGGAAACTGCTGAATCGAAGAAGGAACAGACAGATCCACCATCACAACAGGCAATTCCATCGCCTATAACTGATCCCGCATCAGCTGGTGCCGAGGGTCAACCTTCGACCAGAGAGGAAAGGAAAAGACCCCTAGAGATTGTGAAGGTGACATTGGACCTACCGAAAGAGACATTCATAATGAGTGACTTGGAAGAAGAGACGTTTTATCTTATCCATTCAAATTTTAACAAGATGAAACTGTACAAAATTGTCAAAGCGAAAAGGGAACCAAAACTGTTTGCTGAAATAAAGAGAAGCCATGACCATTGGCTAGACGTTAGAGATAGAAGAAACTTCATATACAGAGAGCAATACGCACGGAGACTAGAAACTTTTGCCGGAGTGAACAACATCAAATTTGTTACTTTGTACAAATAAATGAATAATAGACCAAAACAAACCCCAGTAAAGTTCCCAGATATATTGTAATTCTAATTTTTGTTTTTGTTAAGCCCACTTTTGCCCGAAATACCTTAGAAAAAAGGAAAAAAAATCTGTGTGTCTTTGTGTCTTTTTCAATAAAATTTCTCCTTGGGCAAGAGAAAGTGTTACGTTATTAGCAAAGTGTTTCTTGTATCGGCACATACTAGTTACACAAGCTATATTTTCTCCTGGGGCAAGAGAAAAGAAATATACCCCCTTCACATATACGATATTCTCTTACGAGTTGTTACGATTTTCAAAATTTAAAGTTTTACGAGTTCTTGTGAGATTTTCTTCCAACCTTTAACGATCTTTATCCGAGTTGTCACGATTTCGTCAGTTGAGCGGAAAATTTTCGCACTCCCGTCCAGAGACGATACGTGTTTTATTTTTGAAGTGTTTACGAGCATGTTACGGTGCCTTTACGACGTCTTTACGAGTGATTTGCGATATTGGGAATGATATCGTAACTAACTCGCAAACCACTCGTAAAATAATTCCTTTGCGAGGTCTTCCCGAGTTAGTTACGACTAAAGGCGAGTCATTTACGATCTCTACGAGTTCTTTGCGAGTTAAATGCGATGTGTTTGCCACTGACTCAAATAATAACAGAGACAAATCATGTTTATTCCGCACAAGCAACTCTGATAGAGGATAGAGTTTCAAAACAAATTCTTAATGAGCACAAAATGTTTGTAAAAGACAGAAAACCTATCTAAATCACCGGTGACGGAAATTGTCTCTTTAACTCTTTGTCAGTGGACATTGCTGGTAATGAATCTTTAGCACCAAAACTCAGAATTTTTACTTGTATTGAGTTAGTAGGCAATAAGATACAATATGATACTCATAAATATGATATTCTTCGTCTAGTATCACCAATATACGACGAAGCATGTAAAGATGCAGCTAGAAACAAAGCTTTTTCGTCCGCATATTAGCCGCAGCATCAGTTTTAGGTTGTCCAATTCAATCTGTTTATCCACCACGCAATGGGTTTATGGATAAAACAGTTGGCATCTTAAACACAGCATTTGAGCCTTGTAAATATGTAACTAAAGATCCAATTGTCATATTATGGACAAGTTCTGGTTTTAATTTTAATTAGACATGGACACCAGATCACTTTGTTCCATTAATGCTCGACATTAATGTCGACATTTCTACCATTGAACTTGACAGTTTGGATGAATTTCCACCTTTGAATAGTACAACAGTTACAAACAGGTCAAATGTTTGTCAAACTATTTTTGATGCCACTGTTGAGTCCGAAAAAGAGAACTATTTCTCACCTAATGTGTCTTTAGACTCAAATATCATGCCTGAAACCATTGCTGAAACAGATATACATTTGTCTGCCAATATACCAAACGAAACTGATGTTGTGGTTGATACTACTTTAAACATGACTGAAACGCCAAAATTTTTTTAAATTGAATAAAAATATTTATTTTTTGACTTTTTGTCTATAGAAATCTTTCTTGTCGTTAAAAAAATTTTTCTTGTCGGTTCTTGGCGCTTCTTGACGCTTCTTGTCGGTTCTTGACGCTTCTTGTCGCTAAATAGTGAGACCCTTAAAATTAGATAAAGGAATAAGAAAACTGCAGACTGAATAGAAATCAATGTCAAGAATAATGTTACATTTTTTACATTCAATCTACAAAATTTAAACTGCGCATGGTGACCTTTTTTGAAACAAAAGCTCCTAACAATAAAATTTGCTACGCCTGACGCGTTTCATCTATTCAAGACTCATAACACCAGAAATGCCAAGTGGGAACCATATTATTCTGACGCGCGTTTCATCTATTAAAGATCCAATAGAGGCGCTCTACTTAAGAGCATGTCTATGGGAAAACCATGCAATTTGGTCCAGATGCAAGAGTTTCCGATCTACAAAGGGATGGGACAACTAAAAGCACCCCCCTTGAGACTCCTTTTCGCAAAATATTTTTTTCGAGAAATTCAAGATGGCTGACCTACGGGTCTTATCAGGATAGCTGAGTTTCGTGGAAAAATTTGCCACACTGAACAGTGCTGAACGCAAAAAATTAACTTTTTAATGGTTTATTTTTCTCTATTTTTCTCCAATAATCCAAATTTGAAAGAAGAATTTAGAAAGGGTCATATTTCTGTTTATTAATTCTACGAAAATTTTGAAAATCATTATTTCCATTACCCTGCACCCAAAGGGGGTATATGGGGCATTTTCCAAATTAAAAACATCAAAATGTTCCATTTTAAACATAATTGTTTGTGAAAAATAACATTTTTAAATTCAATTTGCTATAATATGCAGAAAATGTATGCATTAAAGTACAAAATAGCAAAAGGAAATGCTTTGCATATGGATTTTGGCATTTCTCCAAGTCCACGAATTTGGGGCATACCCCAGTTTTGGCAAGACCATCACATATTTTCAACAACTTTTGGTAAAAGTATGAAAGTATTTTTTGCCATAGAAAACCCCTTTTTGACAAATGCAAAAACAGTTAGTTACAATAAATATAACTATATGTACAATGGCGGTGCAGAAAATGTACAAAGAAAGGTGCAAAAAAGTGATTTTTTTAAAGAATTCTGGAAAAATGAAGAAATTGTCAATTTTAGGTGAACACAGCTGATTTACTAAAACTCCTGAAGGTCAAATAAGTTGAATAAGTACCCGAAAGAATCCTTTTTGGTCTTTTAGAATTAATATTTACAAAGTGACATATTATTGTTTTTCTGGATAGACAGGCGTTCAAAAAGTGGTCTTCGGACATTTTCAACAAAGTGCCAAAATGAGCTCCTGGACCATATTTGTATAATTTTTATAAAAATGTTGTTCAATGCAGTAAACATTATTTTAAAGTTTTCTTAAGTATGTAAAGGTTAGCACGTGAAAACATAATATAAAAAGAATCTGTCGAGAGATTCCTTGAAAAAATATGGTCAAAATTGAGAACAAACATCATTTGACTAGAAAGGGCCGCCACCTCCTGAAAAAAATATTTTTTTCTTGAGGGTATCTGAGACAATATTTTAAAGTAAAGAACAAGTGAAAAGAAGCATAAAAAATTACTTTCCCTGGTACACTTTTTAAGGAAAAATAGCTAATTTTTAGCCATATGAGGTTTTTGGCCATTTTTGACCAACTTTTAAAAAGTTATGCTTTGACAGATATTTTAAATATTTTTGGTCTAGATGGAAATGTTTACATACGTCAGAAATAACAAAAAGGATTGTTGCTTTATTAAACAACATTGTTATAAAACTCATTCAAATATGGTCCAGGAGATCAATTTGGCAGTAACCGAAAATGGCCAAAGATCACTATTTGAATGCATCTGCCTCGAGGAAAACAATAATATACTACTTTGTATATATCAATTCCAAAACACTAAAAAGCATTCTTTTGGGGACATATTCAATTAATTTGACCTGAGTTTGAGTAAATTTCTTCATTTTGCTTTAATTCTTAAAAAAATCACTTTTTTGCATCTTCTTTTGTACATTTCTGCACTGCCAATGTGTATACAGTTATTTTTCATGTAACTAACTGTCTTTGCATTTGTCAAAAATGGTTTTTCATTGGAAAAAAAATACTTTCATACTTGAACCAAAGTTGTTGAAAATATGGGACTGTCTTGCCAAAACTGGCACATGTCCCTAATTTGTGGACTTGTAGAGATGCCAAAATTCATATGCAAAGCAGTTCCTTTTGCTATTTTGTACTTTAATGCATCCATTTTCTGCATAGTATGGCAAATTGAATTTAAAAATGTTATTTTTCACAAACAATTATGTTTAAAATGGAATATTTTGATTTTTTTAAGGAATTTGGCAAATGCCCCATATACCCCCTATGGGTGCTGAGAAATGGAAATGATGATTTTCAAAATTTTTGTAGAATTAAGAAGCAGAAATATGACCCTTTCCAAATTCTTCTATCAAATTTGGATTATTGGAGAAAAAATATTGAAAAAATAAACCATTAAAAAGTTAAATTGTTGTATTCAGCACTGTTCAGAATGGCTTATTTTTCCAAGAAACTCAGTTATCCTTATAAGGCCTGTAGGTCGGCCATCTTGAATTTCTGGGGGAAAAAAATTGCAAAAAGGAGTCTTAAGGGGGATGCTTTTAGTTGCTCCATCCCTTTTGTAGATTTGAAATTCTTGCATCTGGACAAATTTTTGGATTTTGCATGGTTTTCTCATAGACACGCTCTTAAATATCAAGAGCACGAAGCAATAAAACCGAAAATGCCGAACTTGGAACCAAATTATGAACAGGGCAAAACTGTGTTTGGGATAGGAATCACCTTTGGGTTTGGACAATTTTGGAAATCAAACGGATAATTTCATAGCTTCGAAAGCAACACTTCTTGTTTAAGAAATTGTCAAAATCGACGAGCCATTACTGCTTTAAATATTTTTAAGCAAGATAAAATTGCAGTTACTAATAATTCATTTAAAAATGTATTCCCTCCTGGCACCACATATTCAAGTACAATTTATATTTGAAAATTGAATTATGATTGTAAATAAAATAGAAAAAATATATTTGTAGACAACGTTCTTTATATCTCATTTATAAATATGTATGTTTAATTCAATTCCAAGTCTTTTCAAGTCAAACAGCTTTGTCATGAATAATTTTATCATCATTTATTATTTCATAGTATATAAAAATTTTCCTTTTATTGTATATATTTTACATACAGATCAATGAACTATAGTGATTGATAGAACAGGATGAGATGATGCATTAATAATTTATACAGATAGGTGAATTAAATGGAAAAGGTCGTATGTGTTAAGAACCCTTAGAATACTGTACAGATTAAAAGATATACTAAATTCAAATTTATTTATTTACCACACCCTTATTGAAGTTGCATTTTCTTGGTTTGGTGTCGTATTTTTACTTTCATGCCTCAATGTTTACATTTTTACATCAATAAAAAAATGTAGGTGTATAATATTTTTATTATCGATAATTAATTTCAAAAATATAGTTTCTCCGCCTAGTAAAGCGACAATAAAAATTGTTTATATGATGCACGTTGCAAAACAAACCAAAGATCACTATGGTTAATCATTGTACATGCAGGACGCAGTCAATATTTGTAAAAAAAAATTACTGCAACATGCTTTCACGTAGAAATTTTTAAAATCGTTTGATAACTAATGCTTCTTGGTCTAACTGTATGAATAAACTTTGATAAAAAATACAAACTACTGTCAACCTGAGGATATCACAACAAAATTATTATGGGTTTATAATTGTCTCAGTGTCAACCATAATGAAAATTTTAATTGCAACAGTGTTATGGAAAGGTAAAAATGATTTTTGTTTTCAAATAAACATTTTCAATATGCCATTTACTTGTTCGAATTATTTGGGTACAAGATGTATTTTAATTCTTAATACTTAGATACATTTGCTTTTGATTAAGTGCTGCTGCTGAGAAGTTACTCCATGAAATATGCATGTATACAGCACAATCAAATTAATAAATCAATTTGCATTTTAAAATCTCTGGTTGTAGGTTAAGCAGAGGTACCCTAGGGTTACCTCAAACCAGATCGTCGGACTTGTCTGATACGTAATAATTTCAATTTGTCCGATTGTCTAAATACATGTACAACATGTACAAAAAGTCAACTATTTAAGATACTAGGTTTCTTATTAAATGCATATGGTGGATTTCCTCGGCGCTGGATATGCCGGGTAATGCTTACTTCAATTTTCATATTGTTCATACATGCATAGGTACATTTGTACTAGTACTTTTCTTTTCTGAGATACTTTTTGTTTTTGACATTCCAACTATGCAACTGGTATTATTTAATAGCTGTCGCTGAGCGGTTACTCCTTGAAATATGCATACATAGCATAACCAAATAACTGTTTCATTGATACCCACTTTGGTACTAGTATTTTGTATTTTTAAGCATTAAGAGAATAAGATCAAATGACAAACCGGCACACTTCTATGAAAAAGATTGAATCTCTTATTTACTTCGCCAACGGCAAGGTCTTTATAACGCGTTTTAAAACTTTTAGCATTATTTCTATCTTTTATCTCAATTTTGCTAATTTTATTACAAAGATATGTAATATATGGCATCTTTTCAAATTTTGATAGTTTTAATAGTTTACCGAAATATTAAGCCACATTAGATTTATCGTATGAGGCGAGTTAAACGTCAAAACTACTAATTCAGCATTTGTAATTCTGTACTGGCATAAACTCAAAAATACAAAATTTATCAGTCTACAAACCTTACTAACTTCTATTTGCCTTACGATAGCGTATCATTTAATAATTACGTTCATTACTACATTTCAAACGTACCATTTGAATGGAATTTTGAACTTTCAAACATGAGTAAACATTCAATCAAAAGCAACTTATCGCCTGCATATCGCGCATATGATAATCTGGTAGCCCTATATTCATACTACTCTTTCTGATTTATGTAAGTGGGTTGAATACAATAAATGATTTCCAGACCAATTCACCAACCATAGCTATTGAGAAAGGCTAGTCCCTATCGGAATTACTACCGATTCGATGATGTATTACTGGGTGTCAACTCCCAATACATTGAATATGCAAAATACGTAAGCTATACAGTTCAATAATCTTCTAAAATAGATACTATAAAAGTCTGTGTATCAAAATATAGTGGCCCTCCCATCCCAGTTAAACCATGAGGTCCATTCATATAATCTTCTTCATTCTTTCTTTCATTTTCGTATTAAAAACTAGTGTATCATTAGGGACTGTATTTGGCTTTCGGAATTAAGGGGGACTTTATTGATCTCCATAATATGGTGAGTCCATTACTTAAAAGCATGTACTATGGTTGAATTTTCATAGTTTGGAATTCATTATGTCCGTTCTTTTACTTAGAAAAAAAAAATATGATAGAAAGAGGCCACACTCGCAAACTGCTAGCTGGAGAGGAATTTACAGAAGCATTAAGCTTGTTTCCCAATCCAGGATAAATAAATATGTTTAAACTAAAGAGTCCAAAATATTCTCTATCATGCTCCTCTCATTTGTACATACGGGGCTCTTAAAACTCTGGGACTTCTTGCCATATTTGAATTTGTCTTTCTATTCATATGGAAGAGGGCAAAGAGCTTCACGTGAAAATGACCCTTTCAAATAAAATCAATTATATTTTATTTTTTCTCGTGGCCATTTCCGATCATCGAAATCAAAATTGCTTAAAACACCACATGTTTCTTTTATTGTACTGCACACGATCGATACATGTACCCGCGGTACTGGATTTGGCTTTTCTGTTCGAATGTTTTCGATCTGAGTACAATCAACTGCATCTTTTGGTAAACGGGTGGCAAAAGACCCACAGTGGCGCTAAGCTTGACTTCGATAGTCCACTAAAATGCGTCAAAGTACCAGGAACAATAGTCGGGGCGCTCTCCTCGCAGAGTGACTGGGAAATGGGTCTTAAATGGTTTAATTTAATTGATAATCTTAAAATATTTCATGTCGGGGTCTTCAGGTCATATCACGGAATCCAATCGCACTCCAATGTGGTACACCTGGGATGGGGGGCTTAAATATCATATTTATCGCACGATAAAGACCACTGCTGCAAGTTTAGATAAGAATAATACCTGTAGGATTCCATGTAGTAGGCTACGCTTCCTTATAAAACATATCAAGTTTTTTTTCCGATTGACAATAAAAATTCGTTTTACGATTGTTTTTGTAACCCCATACAACTTATCGTTTCAGTATCACTAAATGTTTATTTTATCACTCTCTTCATGTTCGAATTATCTCTGCTTGGAAGAAAAGAAACTAGCTTTTGAGTATAATTTTAGCTTGCTCTTTACATGTATATGACTTAATATCCATAAAACAAAAGCAACTTGAAAATCTCACAAGAAAGAAGAACTACAAACAGGACAAAGGCAGGCACATAACTTACATTTGAATAGGATTACTTAAAAAAGGCCCATATACATGATGTAGACATACCAATCACATAGCTATAATGTGTAATATAAATTTCATTGAAAACTTTGAAAACTTGAATATACATGAACTGTGTTTTTTTACATGTATCTTACGTTGATATTCTTACTTTCGATTGATTCCGACTGACCTCTTCTAGGGTTCTTATAGTTCTTATTCTAGCATAGAACAATCAAATTTTCCCTTCTTAATATGGTGTTTTAGGGTCGCCTGATTTTGCTTTTTTGGGCCAAATTCTGATTCCCATTTAGTATTGTATTGCTTTTATAATTCATTTTCAATTCATTCTATGATCATGATGATAAGGCTATTCTAATCTATAACACAAGCAAATGATTGTAACATGTTTTTTGAACATATTTCAGTCTGTAAGGATTTACAGGAACTTTTGCTTCAATAATGCTCAGCGCATAAATCGTGAAATTAAGTACCACTTTTTATAAGAATCATGCAAAGAGTGATTCACGGGTGGAAAGCCTACACCAATTTATTTTTGATATGTTACTCCTACTAGCACCCTGCTTTGATCTTTTGTGCTCTTTTTCCAAACTAGCCCCGGTCCTGAGAGAAAAAAATATAAAGAATGATTTGGAAAAATGTAAGAAAGTGAGATAACTCTTAAAATTGTCAATAATTTCAATAGAAACCATTGTAACAAAATGGCAAGATTTCTCCCAGGACCAGGCAGTTATGAGCAAATTGTTATTTATTTCTCATTTTACATACTTTGAACTATCTTTCGTTAAAAATAAACCACTGTAGCCTTTATATCGACGAATCACTTTTCTTCAATTTTGCATGATTCTTAGGTGTACTACTACTTAAGTCTTTAAATGACTTTAAAAATTCCCATCGCATCATTATGGGCTTGCAGTACAGTAAAAAAATTACCCCTTCCTCCTTAAGGAGACCTTTTACTGTACATATGCCCTATCTGTGATCCCATCTTTCATTTGAAATTGCCCTGTATGTATTATATCAAATTTAAGGAGATACTGGTATCTGAAAAAAAAACAAGAGACAAAAGTCGAAATACATGTAGTAAGAGAAACAACAATATGCATACATCTTAACTCAGATCGTAAAATACGTATGGAGTTTTGATTCTACTACGAAAAGAATGCTAACTAGAATTTGACGATGACAAAAACATGTAGTATTTAAATGAAAAATAAATATTTTGAACTTTTAACGCTTTGGATTACATGGAAAGAGTTATTGAAATCGATTCACGTATTTTATTGACAAAAATGCAATCAACTTGTTTAATATATAGGCATTTGTACATCAATTTCACAGGGAAAATCCTATTAACTTCACAATTTCGAGACAAATTTCACACTGAAATCCATAAAAGTACCCACAATAACTTCAAATGAAGTAAACGCTTCTGTTGATTGACTGAGAAAAATATGCGGAATAAAAGAATGAAACCGCAAACCGTTAAAGGCCTAAAAAAGAAACTCCATGACGCAACCGAGTGTATATAGGTAACGTTTATATATTGTATGAGTTTACTATAATCCTTTGCACAGTGCCTAAACCACGATTGACTGACTTAATATGCTCCACCCTGTGAAAAATTTCAAAAAGGTTCACCAAAAGAATTTCAAGTCAGTTACGCCATAAATTATCACGAATTCACCGTTCAATTTGTATCAGCTTTTGATCAATTTATAGATATCAGAAAAAAGAAAGAAAAACCTTTGAATTGTAAATGTTGGGAGATTAACTTGCAATTACAGAACAATTATATTTTTTTACAAGAAACATATTTTGTGACGAAACGAAACAAATTGAACATTTTTTTACAGTAAAGTTTAATCTTTACCAACGAATTTGTTTTAATTTAATTGCAAAGATTTTGATACAATATATTCGATGATGACATCCCGGGCGGGGGGGGGGGGGGGGACTACTCCCTTTATATTAATGGTATGAGTGTGATGTTAGGTGTAGAACAGGGTCATAAATTCAACCCATCTGTAACTAACAGTGTTACTAATATGTTAAAATAAATGAGTTTCAAAAAAGACATAAAATTGTAATATTAGAATGCTTCTAGAAGTTGAAGTTCCTGATCTATTTCAACTAAAAATGTTATTTCGTCTCTGAATTTCTTCTGCAATGGCTATACCCGATATATACAGTAAAATATATCAATCAATTTTTTTTTACATGGTCGTTACAGGGTATGATAAACAATGTCCGCTGGTATAACCCGGTATTTATTTTTTCCTAATGCTAACATGGTCGGGTGCGGAACAGGCGAACGACACAGGTATACATGTACCCTATATCATAGGAAGTAGCCCCCACCCCTGGGATGTCACATATGTATATCATTTAAATCAAATTGTAACAGAATGCATAGTCGAGCATGCGATGTCAATGTGACGGGTCTGGGAGTTTCGGGGGGGGGGGCTGGTGGGGGGTGCGAACTATTGTTAACAACTTCTTTCTTTATTCATTTCCTTTCTAAATGTTGGGTTTTTTTACAAACGGAAGAGGGTGCCAGTACTAAATCCTAAATTATGCTGCAATAAAATAAGAAACTCATGGTTCACCAAAAGAATTTAAAGTCAGTTACGCCATAAATTACATGTATCACGAATTCACCGTTGAATTTGTAACAGCTTTTGATCAATTTATAAATATCAGAAAACCAAAGACACAAGTCGAAATACATGTAGTACGAGAAACATCAATATGCATACATCTTAACTCAGATCGTAAAATATGTATGGAGTTTGAAATGGAGCAACAGGGTTCTTTCCATATCTTATGTTACTTTTTAATGTTTAGAGGGAAAATGATACAATGACATGGGCAATACATTTCATGTATACGTTATGAGATAGGATAGGCCATCAGGCTAGGGTATGTCAAGCATAAGTCTGTACTAATGGACATGAAAATGTAAAAAAAAGTCGTCCATTCTAATTTTAATCGTCAATTAAGGTCCCTCCTGAATTCCTATTTAAAAGCTCCTGGACTAAATATGTTCCTTTTTAGCTCACAATTGAAAAAAAAGTTCATGTTAGATATTGCCATCATTTGCATGGCGTCCGTCCGTTTGTACCTATCCTTCTGTCATCTGTCGTTCAGCTTATCAAGTTATCCCTTTTCTCTGAAACATATTGATAACACCTAATCCTGACCGTTGTTGCTAAAAGCAGAGCATGTCATATATAGTGTAAAATAACACTTTAAAAAGCAATAAACTAATAAACTATTATAGATCGAAAGCATTGGAAGGATCTTTGTATCAGTAGAGACAAAAGCTCCGAAATTTACTAGATAAACTGCGTCGAATAGGTAAGGTCCTAATAGGCCGTTTTGGATCAGGAATATTTTTTTGGGGGGTTTTATCTATTAGAATGAAAGTATTGCAGATAGGGGAAATCCGTTCCTTGCTATAATATTCGGCTTGCAAAGCTCTACACTTCAGTATCCATATGTTTGAAAATGTCATGTTTACTTTTCAAGGAATTTGCCCTTTCCATCTTCCCATGTAAAAGTTCAAAAATTGCGTTTTATTTGGCTACCAACCATTAACTTGTTTTTTTTCATAAAATGTATTCTGGACCTGATTTTTTATGAAAAAAATATTTTGGCAGCAAAGATGAAGAAAACAAATCTCAAGAAGAATTTCTCCCATATAAAATACATGTACATGTACTAGTAATGCTATTATAAGAAGGAAAAAAAATATTTTGTTGCGACACCTTAAAAAAAATTTGCGCTTTACCGACCAAAATTCTTACCAAAACAAAAAACCAAGGCACCGGGCGTCAGTCCCTTATTGAAAAAAACCCCAAACTTCACAGTACACTGCAGATCGCGTGCCCCAATTTTTATCAAAATTTTCAAAAAACTATTTGACTTTTAATGAGTGATATGAAATGGGCGTGTCATGGATAATTGAAAGTGTAAATTTTACATTGAATTCGATGCAATTTCAGTATTTATTTATGTGAAGTGCCTCAAGCTGTATAAAAAGCCTAAACATTAATAAAATGACACTGATTTTGAACAGTTTACTGTGATAAACGCTAATGGACCCCTTTTACTAAATATCATCGTAAAGTAAGGTTCTATATTGTATAAATATAAATTTTATTTCAGAAACAAATTTGTTTGAGGTTCAATGATACATGAATTTCAACGACAAATGTGCACTATTAAAAAATGCCAGTTTTAAATTGCGCTTTTGATAAAAAAATCATTTTGGGGGAGACATTTTTACATTATGAAATAAATTATGTTGATTTTTTACATAAAGATTCTTTAATTGGATATTAAATGTTTTCTGTAGACGTTCTACCAGGCAGATAACCTTTGGCTTATCAAAATATTTTTTTTCAAAGCTACTTGAAATCAATTCTAGAAAATGGAAAAATACAAACTATAAAATTCAGCTACAATACCGAAGTTTGAGTAGAGAGAGGAGGAGTGATTTGAACGGGACACCATACCGAGAGTTTCGATTTATGACTGTACGAAGCGACCGTCCATTTATCTTGAAGGCGGGGAGGGGGGGGTCCCTAAAATATATTTTGAAAATAATTTTCGGTGAAAAAAATATTCTTTAAGCAGATGGTAAGAAAATAATATTCTGAAGAATGATTAATGCAAATAATAAAAAAATATTCTGTCGCGACGCCTTAAAAAACTATATTTTTCTGTCCAAAACAGAAAACCAAGCACACCCTTCAAGTTGAATGGCCCGCCGCTAACTCCACTAGTATGTCCTCTGTATGACATATTATCATAGATTCACAGTCATAATGATAAATACTAAATGTTTTGACAACCGAACAGGGAATCTCTATTTTGGTCATTGATCTTTAAGTTTCATTCACATTATAGGGAGTGGTTTATATATCTTTCCATGTATCATTATATTTAATGAAAACTCCTTGGATATTTCGAATTTTCATTAAAAGTCAATAAAAGCCACTATGAACCGTCATTTTGTAAAAATTATAAAACTTAACCATCTTAACCACATGATGTTAGATTAGATGGGAAAATTGTTACGGTTTGAACATCATAGATAAATTCTAAATCTGGTATTCGATTTTGTAACAAGATTTACGAACCATGTAATTATACACATTTTTAGTAAAAAAGTTTTAAAAGTAAATTAAGTGAGTCTTGCTTGGACTAAAATGTTTTACAAAGCACCTAAATTGCCAAATTGAACAGGAAAACAGTTTTGATTTGATGACCATTTCTTTATTTAACTTTTTTTTTATATATATAAAAATGATCATGTTGCCTTAGACATGTTAGAGAAAGTACTTTTTCTATAAAAAAAACCAACATGAACATGGAAACCAAATGTGGGTCAATTATGCATCACGGAGTATATATGTTAGCGGCAACAGGCATAAAGCTTATTTCCTAGAGCCGGCGGTGTAGTGGTAAACGCATCGGGCTACTAGCACCAAGGTTCGTGGTTCGAGCCTCGTCCGGGGTGATAATTTCAGGAACCAATTTTCCGAATCTCTCCTGACACCATTTGCGAAGACGGTCTCAAAGAACGATGCTAGTCCTTCAGAAGGGACGAAAAAAGGTTTATTGTCCCGTGTATGTGGAGAGCAATACCACATGCACATTTAAGATCCCTTTGTAGAATTCGATAAGAGTAGGCTCAATGGGGGGGCCGCTACAAAGGCCACACTCGCAAACTGCTAGCTGGGGAGGGATTCACATAAGCATTAAGCTTGTTTCCCAATCCAGGATAAATGAATATGCTTAAACTAAGCCTATTTCCTAGGCAATAAGCTATGCCTAGTCATTTACTAATTGCCTAAATCATTTAGGCATTAAGCTTATTTCCTGAAATCTTAATGACCGAATTCATTTATATCCTAGACAATAACACATGAAAGAAAGGTTTGAAAGATAACTATTTAAATATTGCAACTAAAACATTGAATATACAGTAAATATTTTGAACTCTTTGTTTACGGTTTTTAAGGTTTTTAGGGCCCATGTCCAAAGATCGTGTGAGTTCTTGTAATCATTTTGTGTCTGTTGTCCGTCGGTTCAAATTAAAATAAGATAAAATAGAAAGAGCTTCAAAATGTCTTTCAATATCAAAAGAAACTTTATACTTATCTTCCAATCAGCATTATATATATTATATCGGGATTCTTTCGACTTATTTGCCGTCAAGGCAATTGTTACTAATTAAAGACTAATTCCTGTTGCATAACTTCTGTCGAGTGGTCTCATTGCAATGATATCTTATGTAAAGTTTATATCTCTATATGAAAGAAGAACGCAACGAAATATCCATGTGGTATTCAAATGTCTAAATCTGGAATGGCAAAGACAAAATCATCTGCATAATGCAAACGAAGAAACATACAACATAAAGCATAGTTGAAACAACCACACAACAAGTCACGTCGTAACGAAAGTGATTCCATGTGCTCTGAAAGAGTATGCAGTTCCGGTGTGTTACAACACAACCGTTATGTTGTTAACAATCGATTAATTGCATACCAAATCCGTTAATCAGACAATACAAAATACGCTACTTGTCACGGGCATCTTGGAATCTAGGGCGATTCTAAAAACAAAAATCGATTCAACAATGGCATGACTGGAATTTGTTTTATCAAATTAAAACATGTCATACAATGTCTTGCTTCATAACTCAACATTTTGACTAATTAAGGATCTGTTCTCTTTTACATGAAGAAAAGTATAATTTCAAATATTTCCGAATGGAACCTTATTGCGCGAGGCTATAACGCATTCTACCTGTTCTTAAAACATCATACCGGTCAAACAAATCAGAGAAGCTCTCCAAAATATATATTTTTTAAATTCCGTTGCGTGTGGTAAGACACTCTAATGCAAGTTGGTTATTCGTTTTATCATACTAGGAAGATATTTTATGAATCTAAATCTCTACCCATTGCGGCATTTTTGACTAAATTGCAAAACCTGAAATCTGGGTTTTACCAATTATACTAAAAAATCAAGTCTTACGACAAATTCAATAAGTTCAATGTCTGGAACTTTGTTGTCATTTGAATTTCAGAACCTTACAATTGGCTAGTATGTGTTGCATCGACAAAACGGTTTTTTTTTTAATCAAGGAGACAAACAAAAAAGCAATTGCTTCATCAGATACTAAATGTAAAATAAACCCACATTTTTGTGATCATAAAATAAATCTAACGTTTCTCTATTGAATACATAAAGTACACTGGTAGAACACAATCATCCATTGAACTATTAAGTAAGCTATATAATTGTATTGGATATTCTTAACTGGTTTTATTTTGATATTTTGCAGATAAGCGTTTTCTTCAGGAGAAAGTCATCCTGTTTATGGCTAGTAATAGGACTTGCATTGCTGCAAGATGAAGCTATTTCTTCGACAACTGAGACAACGTCAACTCGAAGTCAAGCCACATACACAACAACGACAGCACAAGATACGAGTACTCAACAATATCTCACAACATCGCCATACTTCAGTACATCTACAGAAGTTCAAAGTACAGCAACATCGAAAACCACAACAGTTAATACTGGAACAACAGGAACACTGCAATCCACGACAGTTAATACTAGAACAACACAGACACAAACTACAGGAACAATAGACACCACAGCAGCCAATACTGGAACAACACAGGCACAAACTACAGGAACAATGCAATCTACGACAGTCAATACTGGAACAGCAAAGGCACAAACTTCAGGGACAATGGACACCACAACAGTCAATACTGGAACAACACAAACACAAACTGTGGGGACGATGGACACCACAACAGTCAATACTGGAACAACACAGGCACAAACTTCAGGGACAATGGACACCACAACAGTCAATACTGGAACAACACAGACACAAACTACAGGGACAATGGACACCACAACAGCCAATACTGGAACAACACAGACAGAAACTACAGGGACAATGGACACCACAACAGCCAATACTGGAACAAAACAGACCCAAACTACAGGGACAATGGACACCACAACAGCCAATACTGAAACAACACAAACACAAATTACAGAAACAATGGACACCACAACAGTCAATACTGGAACAACACAAACACAAACTGTGGGGACGATTGACACCACAACAGTCAATACTGGAACACCACACGCACAAACTACAGGGACAATGGACACCACAACAGCCAATACTGGAACAACACAGACACAAACTACAGGGACAATAGATACCACGACAGTCAATACTGGAACAACACAGACACAAACTACGGGGACAATTGACACCACAACAGCCAATACTGGAACAACACAGACACAAAGTCAAGGGACAATGGACACCACAACAGCCAATACTGGAACAACACAGACACAAACTACAGGGACAATGGACACCACAACAGCCAATACTGGAACAACACAGACACAAACTACAGGGACAATGGATACCACAACAGTCAATACTGGAACAACACAAACACAAACTGTGGGGACGATGGACACCACAACAGTCAATACTGGAACAACACAGACACAAACTACAGGGACAATGGATACCACAACAGTCAATACTGGAACAACACAAACACAAACTGTGGGGACGATGGACACCACAACAGTCAATACTGGAACAACACAGACCCAAACTACAGGGACAATGGATACCACGACAGTAAATACTGGAACAACACAGACACAAAGTCAAGGGACAATGGACACCACGACAGTCAATACTGGAACAACACAGACACAAACTACAGGGACAATGGACACCACGACAGTCAATACTGGAACAACACAAACACAAAGTACAGTAACCATGGACACCACAACGGTCAATACTGGAACAACACAAACACAAAGTACAGTAACCAGGGACACCACAACAGCCAATACTGGAACAACACAGACACAAACTACAGGGACAATGGACACCACAAATGGCAATACTGGAACAACACAGACCCAAACTACAGGGACAATGGATACCACGACAGTAAATACTGGAACAACACAGACACAAAGTCAAGGGACAATGGACACCACGACAGTCAATGCTGGAACAACACAGACACAAACTACAGGGACATTGGACACCACGACAGTCAATACTGGAACACCACATGAACAAACTACAGGGACAATGGACACCACAATAGCCAATACTGGAACAACACAGACCCAAACTACAGGGACAATGGATACCACGACAGTAAATACTGGAACAACACAGACACAAAGTCAAGGGACAATGGACACCACGACAGTCAATACTGGAACAACACAGACACAAACTACAGGGACAATGGACACCACAACAGTCAATACTGGAGCAACACAGACACAAACTACAGGGAAAATGGACACCACAACAGTCAATACTGGAACAACACAGACACAAACTACAGGGACAATGGACACCAAAACAGCCAATACTGAAACAACACAGACACAAACTACAGGGACAATGGACACCACAAAAGCCAATACTGGAACAACACAGACACAAACTACAGGGACGATGGACACCACGACAGTCATAACTGGAACAACACAGACACAAAGTCAAGGGACAATGGACACCACGACAGTCAATACTGGAACAACACAGACACAAACTACAGGGACAATGGACACCACAACAGCCAATACTGGAACAACACAGACACAAATTACAGAGACAATGGACACCACAACAGTCAATACTGGAACAACACAAACACAAACTGTGGGGACGATGGACACCACAACAGTCAATACTGGAACAACACAGGCACAAAGTACAGGGACAATGGACACCACGACAGTCAATACTGGAACAACACAAACACAAAGTACAGTAACAATGGACACCACAACAGCCAATACTGGAACAACACAGACACAAACTACAGGGACAATGGACACCACAACAGTCAATACTGGAACAACACAGACACAAAGTCAAAGGACAATGGACCCCACGACAGTCAATACTGGAACAACACAAACACAAACTACAGGGACAACGGACACCACAACAGTCAATACTGGAACAACACAAACACAAACTGTGGGGACGATGGACACCACAACAGTCAATACTGGAACTACACAGGCACAAAGTACAGGGACAATGGACACCACGACAGTCAATACTGGAACAACACAAACACAAACTGTGGGGACGATGGACACCACAACAGTCAATACTGGAACTACACAGGCACAAAGTACAGGGACAATGGACACCACGACAGTCAATACTGGAACAACACAAACACAAAGTACAGTATCAATGGACACCACAACAGCCAATACTGGAACAACACAGACACAAACTACAGGGACAATTGACACCACAACAGTCAATACTGGAACAGCACAGACACAAAGTCAAGGGACAATGGACACCACGACAGTCAATACTGGAACAACACAAACACAAACTACAGGGACAACGGACACCACAACAGTCAATACTGGAACAACACAGACACAAACTACAGGGACAATGGACACCACGACAGTCAATACTGGAACAACACGAACACAAAGTACAGTAGCAATGAACACTACGACAGTCAATACTGGAACAACTCAGGCACAAACTACAGGAACAATGCAATCCACGACAGTCAATACTAAAACCACACAGGCACAAACTACAGGAACATTGGACACCAGAGTTACTACAACAGAAACAACAACATCTACTGTTGGGGTTACTACAACAGAAACACCAACAACTACAGCTGATGTTACTACAACAGAAACACCAACATCTACAGCTGATGTTACTACAACAGGAACACCAACATCAACAGCTGATGTGACTACAACAGAAACACCAACAACTACAGCTGATGTTACTACAACAGAAACACCAACATCTACAGCAGATGTTACTACAACAGAAACACCAACAAGTACAGCTGATGTTACTACAACAGAAACACCAACAACTACAGCTGATGTTACTGCAACAGAAACACCAACATCTACAGCTGATGTTACTACAACAGAAACACCAACAACTACAGCTGATGTTACTTCAACAGAAACACCAACAAGTACAGCTGATGTTACTACAACAGAAACACCAACAACTACAGCTGATGTTACCACAACAGAAACACCAACATATACAGCTGTTGTTACTTCAACAGAAACACAAACTACTACAGCTGATGTTACCACAACAGAAACACCAACATCTACAGCTGATGTTACTACAACAGAAACACCAACATCTACAGCTTGGGTGACTACAACAGAAACACCAACAACTACAGCTGATGTTACTACAACAGAAACACCAACATCTACAGCTGATGTTACTACAACAGAAACAAAAACATCTACAGCTGATGTTACTACAACAGAAACACCAACATCTACAGCTGGGGTGACTACAACAGAAACACCAACAACTACAGCTGATGTTACTACAACAGAAACACCAACAACTACAGCTGATGTTACTACAACAGAAACACCAACATCTACAACTGATGTTACTACAACAGAAACACCAACAACTACAGCTGATGTTACTACAACAGAAACACCAACATCTACAGCTGATGTTACTACAACAGAAACAGAAACATCTACAGCTGATGTTACTACAACAGAAACACCAACAACTACAGCTGATGTTACTACAACAGGAACACCAACATCAACAGCTGATGTGACTACAACAGAAACACCAACATCTACAGCAGATGTTACTACAACAGAAACACCAACAATTACAACAGGTGTAACTACAACAGAAACACCAAAAACTACAGCTGATGTTACCACAACAGAAACACCAACATCTACAGCTGATGTTACCACAACAGAAACACAAACATCTACAGCTGATGTTACCACAACAGAAACACCAACATCTACAGCTGATGTTACCACAACAGAAACACCAACATCTACAGCTGATGTTACTACAACAGAAACACCAACATCTACAGCTGGGGTGACTACAACAGAAACACCAACAACTACAGCTGATGTTACTACAACAGAAACACCAACATCTACAGCTGATGTTACTACAACAGGAACACCAACATCAACAGCTGATGTGACTACAACAGAAACACCAACATCTACAGCAGATGTTACTACAACAGAAACACCAACAATTACAACAGGTGTAACTACAACAGAAACACCAAAAACTACAGCTGATGTTACTGCAACAGAAACACCAACATCTACAGCTGATGTTACTACAACAGAAACACCAACAACTACAGCTGATGTTACTACAACAGAAACACCAACAAGTACACCTGATGTTACTACAACAGAAACACCAACAACTACAGCTGATGTTACCACAACAGAAACACAAACATCTACAGCTGTTGTTACTTCAACAGAAACACAAACTACTACAGCTGATGTTACCACAACAGAAACACCAACATCTACAGCTGATGTTATTACAACAGAAACACCAACATCTACAGCTGATGTTACCACAACAGAAACACAAACATCTACAGCTGATGTTACCACAACAGAAACACCAACATCTACAGCTGATGTTACCACAACAGAAACACCAACATCTACAGCTGATGTTACTACAACAGAAACACCAACATCTACAGCTGGGGTGACTACAACAGACACACCAACAACTACAGCTGATGTTACTACAACAGAAACACCAACATCTACAGCTGATGTTACTACAACAGGAACACCAACATCAACAGCTGATGTGACTACAACAGAAACACCAACATCTACAGCAGATGTTACTACAACAGAAACACCAACAATTACAACAGGTGTAACTACAACAGAAACACCAAAAACTACAGCTGATGTTACTGCAACAGAAACACCAACATCTACAGCTGATGTAACTACAACAGAAACACCAACATCTACAGCTGGGGTGACTACAACAGAAACACCAACAACTACAGCTGATGTTACTACAACAGAAACGCCAACATCTACAGCTGATGTTACTACAACAGAAACACCAACATCTACAGATGGGGTGACTACCACAGAAACACAAACTACTACAGCTGATGTTACTACAACAGAAACACCAACATCTACGGCTGATGTTACTACAACAGAAACATCAACTACTACAGCTGATGTTACTACAACAGAAACACAAACAACTACAGATGGTGTTACCACAACAGAAACACCAACAACTACAGCTGGTGTTACGACAACAGAAACACAAACTACAGCTGATGTTACCACAACAGAAACACCAACATCTACAGCTGGGGTGAATACAACAGAAACTCCAACGACTACAGCTGATGTTACTACAACAGAAACGCCAACATCTACAGCTGATGTTACTACAACAGAAACACCAACATCTACGGCTGATGTTACTACAACAGAAACACCAACAACTACAGCTGATGTTACTACAACAGAAACACCAACAACTACAGCTGATGTTACCACAACAGAAACACCAACAAGTACAGCTGATCTTACAACAACAGAAACACAAACAATTACAGCTGGTGTTACCACAACAGAAACGCTAACAACTACAGCTGATGTTACTACAACAGAAACACCAACATCTACAGCTGATGTTACTACAACAGGAACACCAACATCAACAGCTGATGTGACTACAACAGAAACACCAACATCTTCAGCAGATGTTACTACAACAGAAACACCAACAATAACAACAGGTGTAACTACAACAGAAACACCAAAAACTACAGCTGACGTTACTGCAACAGAAACACCAACATCTACAGCTGATGTTACTACAACAGAAACACCAACAACTACAGCTGATGTTACTACAACAGAAACACCAACAAGTACAGCTGATGTTACTACAACAGAAACACCAACAACTTCAGCTGATGTTACCACAACAGAAACACCAACATCTACAGCTGTTGTTACTTTAACAGAAACACAAACTACTACAGCTGATGTTACCACAACAGAAACACCAACATCTACAGCTGATGTTACTACAACAGAAACACCAACATCTACAGCTGGGGTGACTACAACAGAAACACCAACAACTACAGCTGATGTTACTACAACAGAAACGCCAACATCTACAGCTGATGTTACTACAACAGAAACACCAACATCTACAGATGGGGTGACTACCACAGAAACACAAACTACTACAGCTGATGTTACTACAACAGAAACACCAACATCTACAGCTGATGTTACTACAACAGAAACACAAACAACTACAGCTGGTGTAACCACAACAGAAACACCAACAACTACAGCTGGTGTTACGACAACAGAAACACAAACAACTACAGCTGATGTTACCACAACAGAAACACCAACATCTACAGCTGGGGTGACTTCAACAGAAACTCCAACGACTACAGCTGATGTTACTACAACAGAAACGCCAACATCTACAGCTGATGTTACTACAACAGAAACACCAACATCTACGGCTGATGTTACTACAACAGAAACACCAACAACTACAGCTGATGTTACTACAACAGAAACACCAACAACTACAGCTGATGTTACTACAACAGAAACACCAACATCTACAGCTGGGGTGACTACAAAAGAAACACCAACAACTACAGCTGATGTTACTACAACAGAAACGCCAACATCTACAGCTGATGTTACTACAACAGAAACACCAACATCTACAGATGGGGTGACTACCACAGAAACACAAACTACTACAGCTGATGTTACTACAACAGAAACACCAACATCTACAGCTGATGTTACTACAACAGAAACACAAACAACTACAGCTGGTGTAACCACAACAGAAACACCAACAACTACAGCTGGTGTTACGACAACAGAAACACAAACAACTACAGCTGATGTTACCACAACAGAAACACCAACATCTACAGCTGGGGTGACTACAACAGAAACTCCAACGACTACAGCTGATGTTACTACAACAGAAACGCCAACATCTACAGCTGATGTTACTACAACAGAAACACCAACATCTACGGCTGATGTTACTACAACAGAAACACCAACAACTACAGCTGATGTTACCACAACAGAAACACCAACAAGTACAGCTGATCTTACAACAACAGAAACACAAACAACTACAGCTGATGTTACTACAACAGAAACACAAACAATTACAGCTGGTGTTACTACAACAGAAACACAAACAACTACAGCTGATGTTACCACAACAAAAACACCAACAACTACAGCTGATGTTACTACAACAGAAACACCAACATCTACAGCTGATGTTACTACAACAGAAACACCAACATCTACAGCTGATGTTACCACAACAGAAACGCTAACAACTACAGCTGATGTTACTAAAACAGAAACACCAACAACTACAGCTGATGTTACCACAACAGAAACACCAACAACTACAGCTGATGTTACCACAACAGAAACGCTAACAACTACAGCTGATGTTACTACAACAGAAACACCAACAACTACAGCTGATGGTACCACAACAGAAACGCTAACAACTGCAGCTGATGTTACCACAACAGAAACACAAACAACTACAGCTGATGTTATCATAACAGAAACTCCAACAACTACAGCTTGGGTGACTACAACAGAAACAAAAACTACTACAGCTGATGTTACCAGAACAGAAACACAAACAACTTCAGCTGATGTTACTACAACAGAAAAACCAACAACTACAGCTGGTGTTACCACAACAGAAACACAAACAACTACAGCTGATGTTACTACAACAGAAACAACAACATCTACAGCTGATGTTACTACAACAGAAACAAAAACTACTACAGCTGATGTTACCAGAACAGAAACACAAACAACTTCAGCTGATGTTACTTCAACAGAAACACCAACAACTACAGCTGATGTTACCACAACAGAAACACAAACAACTACAGCTGATGTTACTACAACAGAAACAACAACATCTACAGCTGATGTTACTACAACAGAAACACCAACAACTACAGCTGATGTTATCACAACAGAAACACCAACATCTACAGCTGATGTTACCACAACAAAAACACCAACATCTACAGCTGGGGTGACTACAACAGAAACACAAACAACTACAGCTGATGTTACTACAACAGAAACACCAACAACTACAGCTGATGTTACCACAACAGAAACACCAACATCTACAGCTGATGTTACTACAACAGAAACACAAACAACTACAGCTGATGTAACTACAACAGAAACACCAACAACTACAGCTGGTGTTACCACAACAGAAACACCAACATCTACAGCTGGTGTGACTACAACAGAAACATCAACATCTACAGCTGATGTTACCACAACAGAAACGCTAACAACTACAGCTGATGTTACCACAACAGAAACACCAACATCTACAGCTGGTGTGACTACAACAGAAACATCAACATCTACAGCTGGTGTTACCAGAACAGAAACGCTAACAACTACAGCTGGTGTTACTACAACAGAAACACAAACTACAGCTGATGTTACCACAACAGAAACACCAACATCTACAGCTGCGGTGACAACAACAGAAACACCAACAACTACAGCTGGTGTTACCACAACAGAAACACCAACATCAACAGCTGATGTTACTACAAAAGAAACACAAACAACTACAGCTGATGTAACTACAACAGAAACACCAACAAATACAGCTGGTGTTACCACATTAGAAACACCAACATCTACAGCTGGTGTGACTACAACAGAAACGTCAACATCTACAGCTGATGTTACCACAACAGAAACACCAACATCTACAGCTGGTGTGACTACAACAGAAACATCAACATCTACAGCTGATGTTACCACAACAGAAACACCAACATCTACAGCTGGTGTGACTACAACAGAAAAATCAACATCTACAGCTGGTGTTACCACAACAGAAACGCTAACAACTACAGCTGGTGTTACTACAACAGAAACACAAACTACAGCTGATGTTACCACAACAGAAACACCAACATCTACAGCTGGGGTGACAACAACAGAAACACCAACAACTACAGCTGGTGTTACCACAACAGAAACACCAACATCTACAGCTGATGTTACTACAACAGAAACACAAACAACTACAGCTGATGTAACTACAACAGAAACACCAACAAATACAGCTGGTGTTACCACAACAGAAACACCAACATCTACAGCTGGGGTGACAACAACAGAAACACCAACAACTACAGCTGGTGTTACCACAACAGAAACACCAACATCTACAGCTGATGTTACTACAACAGAAACACAAACAACTACAGCTGATGTAACTACAACAGAAACACCAACAACTACAGCTGGTGTTACCACAACAGAAACACCAACATCTACAGCTGGTGTGACTACAACAGAAACATCAACATCTACAGCTGATGTTACCACAACAGAAACACCAACATCTACAGCTGGTGTGACTACAACAGAAACATCAACATCTACAGCTGATGTTACCACAACAGAAACACCAACATCTACAGCTGGTGTGACTACAACAGAAACATCAACACCTACAGCTGGTGTTACCACAACAGAAACGCTAACAACTACAGCTGATGTTACTACAACAGAAACACCAACAACTACAGCTGGGGTGACTACAACAGAAACGCTAACAACTACAGCTGATGTTACCACAACAGAAACACAAACTACAGCTGGTGTTACCACAACAGAAACACCAACATCTACAGCTGGTATTACCACAACAGAAACACCAACAACTACATTTGATGTTACTACAACAGAAACACAAACAACTACAGCTGGTGTTACCACAACAGAAGCACAAACAACTACAGCTGATGTTACTACAACAGAAACACCAACATCTACGGCTGATGTTACTTCAACAGAAACACAAACAACTACAGCTGGTGTTACCACAACAGAAACACAAACTACAGCTGATGTTACCTCAACAGAAACACCAACATCTACAGCTGGGGTGACTACAACAGAAACACAAACAACTACAGCTGATGTTACTACAACAGAAACACCAACAACTACAGCTGATGTTACTACAACAGAAACACCAACATCTACATATGGTGTTACCACAACAGAAACAACAACATCTACAGCTGATGTTACTACAACAGAAACACCAACATCTACAGCTGATGTTACCACAACAGAAACACAAACTACAGCTTATGTTACCTCAACAGAAACACCAACATCTACAGCTGGGGTGACTACAACAGAAACACCAACAACTACAGCTGATGTTACTACAACAGAAACACCAACAACTACAGCTAGTGTTACCATAACAAAAACACCAACATCTACAGCTGGTGTTACCATAACAAAAACATCAACATCTACAGCTGGTGTTACCAACACAAAAACACCAACAACTACAGCTGTTGTTACCACAACAGAAACACAAACTACAGCTGATGTTACCACAATAGAAACACCAACATCTACAGCTGATGTTACCACAACAGAAACACCAACAACTACAGCTGATGTTACCACAACAGAAACGCTAACAACTACAGCTGATGTTACCACAACAGAAACACAAACTACAGCTGATGTTACTACAACAGAAACACCAACATCTACAGCTGGTGTTACCACAACAGAAACACTAACAACTACAACTGGTATTACCACAACAGAAACACAAACAACTACAGCTGGTGTTACCACAACAGAAACACAAACAACTACAGCTGATGTTACTACAACAGAAATGCTCACAACTACAGCTGATGTTACTACAACAGAAACACCAACAAGTACAGCTGATGTTACTACATCAGAAACACCAACATCTACAGCTGATGTTACCACAACAGAAACACCAACAACTACAGCTGATGTTACCACATTAGAAACACCAACAAGTACAGCTGATGTTACTACAACAGAAATACAAACAACTACAGCTGGTGTTACCACAACAGAAACACAAACAACTACAGCTGATGTTACTACGACAGAAACGCTCACAACTACAGCTGATGTTACTACAACAGAAACACCAACATCTACAGCTGATGTTACCACAACAGAAACGCTAACAACTACAGCTGATGTTACCACAACAGAAACATCAACAACTACACTAGGTGTTACTACAACAGAAACACCAACATCTACAGCTGATGTTACCACAACAGAAACGCTAACAACTACAGCTGATGTTACTACAACAGAAACACCAACAATTACAGCTGATGTAACCACAACAGAAACACCAACAACTACAGCTGATGTTACTACAACAGAAACACCAACACCTACAGCTGATGTTACTACAACAGAAACGCTAACAACTACAGCTGATGTTACCACAACAGAAACACCAACAACTACAACTGATGTTACCACAACAGAAACACCAACAACTACAGCTGATGTTACTACAACAGAAACGCTAACAACTACAGCTGATGTTACCACAACAGAAACACCAACAACTACAGCTGATGTTACCACAACAGAAACACCAACATCTACAGCTGATATTACCTTAACAGAAACGCTAACAACTACAGCTGATGTTACCACAACAGAAACGCTAACAACTACAATTGATGTTACCACAACAGAAACACCAACAACTACAACTGATGTTACCACAACAGAAACACCAACAACTACAGCTGATGTTACTACAACAGAAACACCAACAACTACAGCTGATGTTACTACAACAGAAACGCTAACAACTACAGCTGATGTTACTACAACAGAAACACCAACAACTACAGCTGATGTTACCACAACAGAAACGCTAACATTTACAGCTGATGTTACCACAACAGAAACGCTAACAACTACAGCGGATGTTACCACAACAGAAACACCAACATCTACAGCTGATGTTACCACAACAGAAACACAAACAACTACAGCTGGTGTAACCACAACAGAAACACCAACAACTACAGCTGGTTTTAGCACAACAGAAACGCTAACAACTACAGCTGATGTTACTACAACAGAAACACAAACAAATACAGCTGATGTTACCACAACAGAAACACCAACTACAGATGATGTTACCACAACAGAAACACCAACAACTCCAGTTGATGTTACTATAACAGGAACACCAACAACTACAGCTGATGTTATTACAACAGAAACACCTTCAACTACAGCTGATGTTACTAAAACAGAAACACCAACAAGTACAGCTGATGTTACTACAACAGAAACACCAACAGCTACAGCTGATGTTACTACAACAGAAACACCAACATCTACAGCTGGGGTGACTACAACAGAAACACCAACAACTACAGCTGATGTTACTACAACAGAAACACCAACAACTACAGCTGATGTTACCACAACAGAAACACAAACAACTACAGATGATGTTACCACAATGGAAACGCCAACAACTACAGCTGATGTTACTACAACAGGAACACCAACAACTACAGCTGATGTTACTAAAACAGAAACATCAACAACTACATCTGATGTTACTACAACAGAAACACCAACAACTACAGCTGATGTTACTACAAAAGAAACACAAACATCTACAGCTGATGTTACCACAACAGAAACACCAACATCTACAGCTGATGTTACCACAACAGAAACACCAACAACTACAGCTCATGTTACCACAACAGAAACACCAACATCTACAGCTGATGTTACCACAACAGAAACACCAACATCTACAGCTGGGGTGACTACAACAGAAACACCAACAACTACAGCTCATGTTACCACAACAGAAACGCTAACAACTACAGCTGATGTTACTACAACTGAAACACCAACAACTACGGCTGATGTTACCACAACAGAAACACCAACAACTACAGCTGGTGTTACTACAACAGAAACACCAACAACTACAGCTGATGTTACTACAACAGAAACGCCAACAACTACAGCTGATATTACTACAACAGAAACACCAACAACTAAAGCTGGTGTTACTACAACAGAAACACCAACATCTACAGCTGATGTTACCACAACAGAAACGCTAACAACTACAGCTGATGTTACCACAACAGAAACACCAACAACTATAGCTGATGTTACCACAACAGAAACACCAACAACTACAGCAGATGTTACCACAACAGAAACACCAACTACTACAGCTGGTGTTACTTCAACAGAAACGTCAACAACTTCAGCTGATGTTACCACAACAGAAACACCAACAACTACAGCTGATGTAACCACAACAGAAACACCAACAACTACAGCTGGTGTTACTACAACAGAAACACCAACAACTACAGCTGATGTTACCACAACAGAAACACCAACAACTACAGCTGGTGTTACTACAACAGAAACACCAACATCTACAGCTGATGTTACCACAACAGAAACACCAACATCTACAGCTGATGTTACCACAAAAGAAACACAAACAACTACAGCTGATGTTACCACAACAGAAACACCAACATCTACAGCTGATGTTACCACAACAGAAACACCAACATCTACAGCTGATGTTACCACAACAGAAACACCAACATCTACAGCTGATGTTACCACAACAGAAACACCAACAACTACAGCTGATGTTACTACAAAAGAAACACCAACAACTACAGCTGATGTTACTACAAAAGAAACACAAACAACTACAGCTGATGTTACCACAACAGAAACACCAACATCTACAGCTGATGTTACCACAACAGAAACACCAACATCTACAGCTGATGTTACCACAACAGAAACACCAACAACTACAGCTGATGTTACCACAACAGAAACACAAACATCTACAGCTGATGTTACCACAACAGAAACACCAACATCTACAGCTGATGTTACCACAACAGAAACACCAACATCTACAGCTGGGGTGACTACAACAGAAACACCAACAACTACAGCTGATGTTACCACAACAGAAACGCTAACAACTACAGCTGATGTTACTACAACAGAAACACCAACAACTACGGCTGATGTTACAACAACAGAAACTCCAACAACTACAGCTGATGTTACCACAACAGAAACACCAACAACTACAGCTGATGTTACTACAACAGAAACAACAACAACTACAGCTGATGTTACTACAACAGAAACGCAAACAACTACAGCTGGTGTTACCACAACAGAAACACCAACATCTACAGCTGGTATTACCACAACAGAAACACCAACATCTACAGCTGGTATTACCACAACAGAAACACCAACAACTACAGCTGGTGTTACTACAACAGAAACACTAACAACTACAGCTGATGTTACTACAACAGAAACGCCAACAACTACAGCTGATGTTACTACAACAGAAACACCAACAACTACAGCTGGTGTTACCACAACAGAAACACCAACATCTACAGCTGGTATTACCACAACAGAAACACCAACAACTACAGCTGGTGTTACTACAACAGAAACACCAACAACTACAGCTGATGTTACTACGACAGAAACGCCAACAACTACAGCTGATATTACTACAACAGAAACACCAACAACTACAGCTGGTGTTACTACAACAGAAACACCAACATCTACAGCTGATGTTACCACATCAGAAACGCTAACAACTACAGCTGATGTTACCACAACAGAAACACCAACAACTACAGCTGATGTTACCACAACAGAAACACCAACAACTACAGCTGATGTTACCACAACAGAAACACCAACAACTACAGCTGATGTTACCACAACAGAAACACAAACAACTACAGCTGTTGTTACCACAACAGAAACACCAACAACTACAGCTGATGTTACCACAACAGAAACACAAACAACTACAGCTGATGTTACCACAAGAGAAACACCAACAACTACAGCTGGTGTTACTACAACAGAAACATCAACAACTACAACTGATGTTACTACATCAGAAACTCCAACAACTACAGCTGATGTTACCACAACAGAAACACAAACAACTACAGCTGATGTTACCACAACAGAAACACCAACATCTACAGCTGATGTTACCACAACAGAAACACCAACATCTACAGCTGATGTTACCACAACAGAAACACCAACAACTACAGCTGATGTTACCACAACAGAAACACAAACATCTACAGCTGATGTTACCACAACAAAAATACCAACATCTACAGCTGATGTTACCACAACAGAAACACCAACATCTACAGCTGGGGTGACTACAACAGAAACACCAACAACTACAGCTGATGTTACCACAACAGAAACGCTAACAACTACAGCTGATGTTACTACAACAGAAACACCAACAACTACGGCTGATGTTACCACAACAGAAACTCCAACAACTACAGCTGATGTTACCTCAACAGAAACACCAACAACTACAGCTGATGTTACTACAACAGAAACACCAACAACTACAGCTGATGTTACTACAACAGAAACGCCAACAACTACAGCTGGTGTTACCACAACAGAAACACCAACATCTAAAGCCGGTATTACCACAACAGAAACACCAACATCTACAGCTGGTATTACCACAACAGAAACACCAACAACTACAGCTGGTGTTACTACAACAGAAACACCAACAACTACAGCTGGTGTTACTACAACAGAAACACCAACAACTACAGCTGATGTTACTACAACAGAAACACCAACAACTACAGCTGATGTTACTACAACAGAAACACCAACAACTACAGCTGGGGTTACCACAACAGAAACACCAACATCTACAGCTGGTATTACCACAACAGAAACACCAACAACTACAGCTGGTGTTACTACAACAGAAATACCAACAACTACAGCTGATGTTACTACAACAGAAACACCAACAACTACAGCTGGTGTTTCTACAACAGAAACACCAACATCTACAGCTGATGTTACCACATCAGAAACACTAACAACTAGAGCTGATGTTACCACAACAGAAACACCAACAACTACAGCTGATGTTACCACAACAGAAACACCAACAACTACAGCTGATGTTACCACAACAGAAACACCAACAACTACAGCTGATGTTACCACAACAGAAACACAAACAACTACAGCTGATGTTACCACAACAGAAACACCAACAACTACAGCTGATGTTACCACAACAGAAACACAAACAACTACAGCTGATGTTACCACAAGAGAAACACCAACAACTACAGCTGGTGTTACTACAACAGAAACATCAACAACTACAGCTGATGTTACTACATCAGAAACTCCAACAAGTACAGCTGATGTTACAACAAAAGAAACACCAACAAATACAGCTGGTGTTACCACAACAGAAACGCAAACTACAGCTGATGTTACCACAACAGAAACACCAACAACTACAGCTGATGTTACCACAACAGAAACACCAACAAGTACAGCTGGTGTTACCACAACAGAAACGCAAACTACAGCTGATGTTACTACAACAGAAACACCAACATCTACAGCTGGTATTACCACAACAGAAACACCAACAACTACAGCTGGTGTTACTACAACAGAAACACCAACAACTACAGCTGGTGTTACTACAACAGAAACACCAACAACTACAGCTGATGTTACTACAACAGAAACACCAACAACTACAGCTGATGTTACTACAACAGAAACACCAACAACTACAGCTGGTGTTACCACAACAGAAACACCAACATCTACAGCTGGTATTACCACAACAGAAACACCAACAACTACAGCTGGTGTTACTACAACAGAAACACCAACAACTACAGCTGATGTTACTACAACAGAAACGCCAACAACTACAGCTGATATTACTACAACAGAAACACCAACAACTACAGCTGGTGTTTCTATAACAGAAACACCAACATCTACAGCTGATGTTACCACATCAGAAACGCTAACAACTACAGCTGATGTTACCACAACAGAAACACCAACAACTACAGCTGATGTTACCACAACAGAAACACCAACAACTACAGCTGATGTAACCACAACAGAAACACCAACAACTACAGCTGATGTTACCACAACAGAAACACAAACAACTACAGCTGATGTTACCACAACAGAAACACCAACAACTACAGCTGATGTTACCACAACAGAAACACAAACAACTACAGCTGATGTTACCACAAGAGAAACACCAACAACTACAGCTGGTGTTACTACAACAGAAACATCAACAACTACAGCTGATGTTACTACATCAGAAACTCCAACAAGTACAGCTGATGTTACAACAACAGAAACACCAACAAGTACAGCTGGTGTTACCACAACAGAAACGCAAACTACAGCTGATGTTACCACAACAGAAACACCAACAACTACAGCTGATGTTACCACAACAGAAACACCAACAAGTACAGCTGGTGTTACCACAACAGAAACGCAAACAACAGCTGATGTTACTACAACAGAAACACCAACATCTACAGCTGGGGTGACTACAACAGAAACACTAACTACAGGTAATGTTACTTCTACAGAATCGCCAACAACTGCAGCTGGTGTTACTACAACAGAAACATCAGCAACTACAGCTGATGTTACTACAACAGAAACTCCAACAACTACAGCTGGTGTTACTACAACAGAAACTCCAACAACTACAGCTGATGTTACTACAACAGAAACTCCAACAACTACAGCTGATGTTACTACAACAGAAACACCAACAAGTACAGCTGGTGTTACCACAACAGAAACATCAACATCTACAGCTGGTGTTACCACAACAGAAACATCAACATCTACAGCTGGTGTTACTACAACAGAAACTCCAACAACTACAGCTGATGTTACTGCAACAGAAACTCCAACAACTACAGCTGATGTTACCACAACAGAAACACCAACAACTACAGCTGATGTTACCACAACAGAAACACCAACAACTACAGCTGATGTTACCACAACAGAAACACAAACAACTACAGCTGATGTTACCACAAGAGAAACACCAACAACTACAGCTGGTGTTACTACAACAGAAACATCAACAACTACAGCTGATGTTACTACATCAGAAACTCCAACAAGTACAGCTGATGTTACAACAACAGAAACACCAACAAGTACAGCTGGTGTTACCACAACAGAAACGCAAACTACAGCTGATGTTACCACAACAGAAACACCAACAACTACAGCTGATGTTACCACAACAGAAACACCAACAAGTACAGCTGGTGTTACCACAACAGAAACGCAAACTACAGCTGATGTTACTACAACAGAAACTCCAACAACTACAGCTGATGTTACTACAACAGAAACTCCAACAACTACAGCTGATGTTACTACAACAGAAACACCAACAAGTACAGCTGGTGTTACCACAACAGAAACATCAACATCTACAGCTGGTGTTACCACAACAGAAACATCAACATCTACAGCTGGTGTTACTACAACAGAAACTCCAACAACTACAGCTGATGCTACTACAACAGAAACTCCAACAACTACAGCTGATGTTACTACAACAGAAACTCCAACAAGTACAGCTGGTGTTACCACAACAGAAATACAAACTACAGCTGATGTTACTACAACAGAAACGCCAACAACTACAGCTGATGTTACCACAACAGAAACACAAACAACTACAGCTGATGTTACCACAACAGAAACACCAACATCTACAGCTGATGTTACCACAACAGAAACACAAACTACAGCTGATGTTACCACAATAGAAACACCAACAACTACAGCTGATGTTACCACAACAGAAACACCAACATCTACAGCTGATATTACCACAACAGAAACGCTAACAACTACAGCTGATGTTACCACAACAGAAACACCAACATCTACAGCTGGTGTGACTACAACAGAAACACAAACTACAGGTGGTGTTACTTCTACAGAATCGCCAACAACTGCACCAGTTGTATTATCCTCCGGAGAAATTCCATTCCTTATGTCCTTTGAAGAATCATCGATTGACCCAACCCTATACCAGAATGATACCAGTGTAGAATATAACAGTTTACTTGTTTCAGTAAGTACTACTTAATATCTGCAATGCATATATACGGTGTGTCCGTTCAAGGCCAATTAATTCTAAACTATTGTAAGTAAAGGTATAACAAAATTACCGAACTTGGATGATCAGTCGCAAATGTCAGAAACGAAAAGATTTTAAAAATTTTGACACGCTTGAGAACAACTGGACAAAATGTGGGTAGTTGATAATTATTTAAGTGAATAACCAATATAATACATAACTTAAAATAGCAAAATTAAAGAGAAAAAAATCACTAGCCTAAACAATCATTTTGTTTTGGTTTTTGATATGGGTATAAATTGAACGATAGAATAATTCTTTTTTCAGATAGATGACATTTTCAAGAATGAGCCTGGTTTTACTGGTGTCACAATTACTGACGTTAGGTAATGTATGATATATTTTGTCTTAAGCACACAAGTTTATATCTAAATATTAGAAATGTTTCTACAATATTTTATTCAGATAACGAGTATATAAGCTGCCATAGCTTATGACGGCTTATTCGTGCCAAACAACAAAAAGAAAAAAATAATTTTATTTCGTTTGCACGATTTATTAATCCGTTAGAACGGTTAATTAAATCGTTTAAACGGTTTATCAATTCGCCCGTACGATTTAATAATTCGTTAGAACGGTGTATTAAATCGTTTGTACGATTTATTGATCCGTTAGAACGGTTTAGTATTAAATCGTTTAAACGGTTTATTAATTCGTTTGTTCGATTTATTTGTATGATTTAAAAAATCGTACAAACGAAATAAGATTTTTTTTTCTTTTTGTTGTTTGGCACGAATAAGCAGTCGTAATAACTAAGGTAAAAGTCTGATAAACATATTTTATTCAATAAGAAAAGGACTGGATAGCAGGCCAAGGCCTATGAATATCCTCTCCAAGTACAGTTATTGATAGGAATATGTTTTTAAAAATTGCTTCTCGCGGCTTCCTCTGGCAGTATGTAAACACATCTTTAGTAAGATGAGCTGTACATTCCAGGTTTTCCAAATCTTCGAGTGAATGGGGGTTTTCTAAACCGCTTGTTATGTGAGCTGTGTCGCGTACACGTATTCCACATCTCTCATTATTTTCTATCAGCATGACTTAGTTCAACCCAATGTTAATGTTTATTTCAGATATGCTCTGTTTATACCCAAAAGTTTAAATGTCAAGTTTTTAGTCAATTAGTGGATTTCATGGAATAAAAATTCCGGGTTATTAAATGGTGAATGTTGGGCGGCGGGCGCACGGGCGGATGCGTGGCTGAGAAAATGATTTTCCTAACAGTTTTCTCAGCAACTGCCAATCACAGCCTCTTAATAGTTAATATTCAGCATCACAATTGGGTCCCAAACCGTGCAATTCGATTTCAGGTCCGTCGCTCACCTACTTCCTGTTTAACAAAATCCGAACATTTTTTACTTTAACGGATTTTTTTTATTTTGTAGTGTCAGCAATGGTGTTGTCTTTGTAAACTTTCGTGTTGATGTTAATACTACAGTCAACGAGACTTTGCAAGGAGCGTATGGCCAAACCTTGCTGAACTCCATTAAAAACAATGGCGGTGTATCCATAGCAGGAGGAAAGAAAACAATTTCTCAACCACCCAACATAATAATAACCAAACCAAATGAACCAGATGTTGGAGGTACATTTACTTAAAATTAATCTTTACTGATCACAGGAACTGCTTACTTTATCAGAGCACCTGAGTTCACTCTCGAGATTACGATCAAAGTTCGCGTTGTTATTTGCTATTGGGTTGTTTTTGTGTTGCATCAAACTATTCTCGTTCGTTTTTACTGGTTTTGTCTTTGCGTTTCTAGACTTTTGACATTCAATTACCCTATTGGTACCACAATGACCAATATGTCAAAAACCTAGTCAAATTTAAATCAAAATTACAATGCTGAAGGAGCGACCGTTTGATTTCTAGGGGGTGGAGGCTATAGTTAAATTTAAAATGAAAAGGCAGGTTGCCAAAACTTGGGAAATAAAAAGACACGACAGTGTTCTGAATTAAAATAGACAGGATGGTTTTTTGGGTAAAAAATTCTAGTCGATTTTAGAATAAAATAACAAACAGTCTCCAATGGTTCTGAAAATAAAAAGGCAGGATTAAAATATTCATTACTCAGACCCTAACAACCCATAAAACAAAATGTTGCTCCTTAAATTTAAATCTTGGTCGTATTTTGTGTTGACAATTGACAGGAACATGTAGTATAACAATTGGTTGATTACTGGAATAATGTAATTCTAAATGTTTTAATTTAATTGTACCTACATCGCATGAAGCAAGTTAATTAATCAAAACTTTCCCGCCCTTTCAAAAGGGACATTTCACATGGATTTTTAATTTTAATCATTAAAAGTTTTGTTTTGATTTTAAGAAACGTACACCAATGTAAATGAGTAAAATACTTAATAATACACGAAGTTTATTTTGTTTCACATTGTGTTAATTTTGTATTTTATAATATTTAGCAAATTATCTATTACAGTACCATTAGACGATGCCTGTTTTATGTATGATTATAGCAAGACCTGTCTCAACTTAGGTACCTGTTTCGTCAATTCTGGAGGCAACCCTGAATGCAGGTATATTGACTACTTTTTACTGCAAACTTAATAGGTCAAAGGGAGACTACTCGGTTTAAATTGAATTATATGGATTAAAAAAATCTTACTTTTATTTATGTTGATTATCAATCTATTTCAATAAATATTTTCTTTGGTATTCCGACATCTTAAGCCTAATAGACTATAGATTTTCTTTGTTCTTCTACCTACATGGATGTTGTTGCTCAGTGAATGATTTTTAAAGGTATAAATATGGTAAAATTTCCTTCTTTGTATGATAGTACTCATAATGTACTCATATGCAATCACTTCCTATACTAAATTAAGTAACACAACAATAATGTGAACATTTTTTTCAGCTGTACAACGTCTTACACTGGTAGTGTCTGTCAGACTAAAGTGCCGCTATCAACAGATAATGATCTTTTAAAGGTTGTTTTACCGTCGGCTATAGCTGGCGGTATTCTTCTTGCCTTGCTGATTGGATGCTGTTGTTATTTTTTGTGCGCCAGACGTAAAAAGTACGACGTAGAAAAGGATGATACCAGATCAACTGTGTAAGTATGATTCAACTAATTGTTTAATTGTCGTTTTAATTCAGGGAAAACTACTGTCAATAGGTAAAAAAAACCAGAAAATAGCAAGAAAGAATTATAGGTTCTTACATAAGTTCTTGGAAAAGACCGGCTGATCATTCACAAGTGATAGAATTTTTCAGTCTTTTTGCGAGTGGAGCGCAGCGGAACGAGCCAAAAGACCCCAAAAATTCTATCATGAGTGAAAATTCATTGCCGGCTTTCCAAGAACGCCTGTAAGAACCTATTTCTTCCTTAAAAATCATTTTTTTGTATATACTGAAACCTTAAGTGACTTCATTCTAAAAAACGAAAGTTTTAAAAAACATCGCATTTCATTGGTTTACCTCATCAATCAATATCAGTACCGATGGTTTTTATTAATTGACCAGTGTGAGATCGCTGCACGTTCTCGCATCTCAACCTGGTCATCTCACACTTAAGAAAGGAATTTACGGAAGAAATTAAATTATACGCCCATAACTTTGGTTATAGGTGAAGATGAGTTTTGCACCTCAGATTTCTGTTTATACTTTAAAATTGAAACAATTCAAAAGGACGAAATATAGCCAGACCGCCAAAAATATGTTTTCACACTTTTTAAAGTTCAGTACAAAGGGGGTACTATTGGGGTTTTCATTTTCTTGTAAATGAAACTACTTTGTTTTGTATGTTTTTACTATATATGTAAACACCCTTATTATATAATTTTGTTTATCGTAGTATATACGTAGTTCTAATTATCTCCATTATCCGTTTTGTAGGTCTTCGGAGAATCCCTTTGCTGGAGTATTCTTACCCCGACTTTACCCCAGTTATCTTAGACATCCTACATCTCCTTTCGGGTTCGAAGAGGGTGCTCAATCATCACCTTCATTTGGTAAGTACATGTATACAGTTTCCGACAGTAGAGAGTACCTACTTCAATAATGTTAGTGACCGATAATTTAACTTGAGGGGCTTGGTTGTGTTCTAAAAAATATATTCTGAATTGTGATGAGAAAAAAAAATCTTGCATCAGAGGTTTAAAAAAATATTCCATTGAAGGATTTCTGTCACATAAAATAATGCTATAAATAATAAAAAAAAATTGTCTCGACGCCTTTGAAAAATATTTTTTACCCGCGCATGGCGTGGAAAAGTCTTCCTGAACACATTCTATTCATCTAAAATCATAGGGGAATGCTCATTTACATCGAAACAAGTCAAAAGTTAGTCACACTCAGAAAAAAAGAACAGCTATACATTGTGAATCCATTGGTTTTACCTTTAAGGTTAATACAGACAGGTGTCACATAACTTTTGTACCTTTAAAAATGCAAAATTTAATACCAGTGTCTATAAAGTCAATAATAGAAAAAAGAATATTTGAATTTATTGAAATGAGTAATAAATATTCAATTGTTTAACAATTGCATCAATCGTTTCTTGAATAACACAATTTTTGACAAAAAACAAGGGAGATAACTCATTTCAAAATTACGCTAAATCTACAATGGAATTGAATAGTAGACAAAAATCTAAGCTGGTGACCCCCTGTTTTCTATGTTTTATTTTAATATATAGGTAAAAATATAACTTTTGACAAAATAAAAAACAAGATCCTAATGTAAGGAATTTTTCTGAGACATGATTTTATTCCTAAAATTAGGCCTTTCCTATATAATCTATTGTAATTCAGGCATACTTTAACCACTTATATTGCAAAAACGAGCATGGTGACCTATCCTTATTTTTATTTTAAATAAAAGATATTAATAACATGTTTCATTTTAGACCATAAAATCAAATGTTTAATGACAGTTTTTTTTCAGTATAGGTGTCCGTATTAACCTTAAGTTAGTGTTTATTCAATTGTTATAAAATACAATATATTTCTTTGAACTTATCTTAATTTGGTTCTTTTGAGTATCCTTATCCAGGTTATCATTCGCCAACAGAAGTTTGCTTTACTTTTTTGTTATCAATATACAACTGTACAAAAAGAAACAAACAGACAAACAATCAAGTAAACATACCAGACACAATTTCAAATATGAAAAATTTCAAAATTTTAAAGCTATTACTGAAAGTTAATGGTCAAACAAGTTTTTGGTGTGACATTAGAAACAGTGGAGAGCTGTAGATATGTGAAGTGACATGATTAATATATTAATATTTATATGATTATTATATTTTTCAGGGGATAAGGATCTCGATATGTCTTTGTGGGAGATGCATCTACAGGATGAACTCAGGAGAGCTTAAATTGCTCGACATCTCCTTATATTTGTCTAGTCATAAAATGAATAAATCCCCTGATCGGAATTGGCCGTAGTCATTGGCGTTTGACATTATACAAGAACAGAACAAGAAATATCGACAATCACTTGGACTATTCGGTTGCAGGGGCATAGATAGCACCACACGATTATAGATAAACTAAGACCATGGCAAAGAAGAGCATGTTTAACTAAACATGTGCAAACAATATGCATATATTGTATGATGTCGTTTCCCCAATAGTAAATTGTAAACTGTAAAGTTTGCCTATATGTAATTGTGAATTAGATCTATTTTACTTTATACGGGTTTAACAAGAGGTATCCATATTGTATGGTGTCGTGTCCCCAAAAGTAAATTGTAAAATGTTAAATTTGCCTGTATGTAATTGTGAAGTAGGTCTATTTTAAAATAATGTTTCGATGTGCTATATGTGGTGAGCTTTAAGAGCAGATAAACAATCATAGTTGAGCCGAATGTGCTGGACACATTCAGTCTGTGTTTCGATGTATGCGTTATTATTGTGATGTATCTGATATATGAAATGTTATAAAGGTTTTAATTGTAATGGCATATATGTAATCGTTTCATTTATGTGAAAAAACAATATATATATGTTCTTTGAGATTTTTTGTCCACATTCGTTATATATATTTCTGCTTGTCGAGGACACCAAAGAATATATTATTACAATAGAGGGTTCTTAGGATATTTATGATGTGTTTATTCTGCCAAATAACCATTTTGTAAACTGAGTAATGACCTTAAGTAACTAATGCCTTCATACATATCATGTTCCTCTAAATAATTTGAAACATCGTATTTTTTTCAAATAAAATTAATATTATCCATATCATATTGTGTATATATTCTATATAAAAGGCAAATAAAACCAAAGTGTTCAGTTGATCAAAAGAACATGTATATTTATAGAAAAGTGTATTTATTTATTTTTTTATTTGTATCTCTCAGCGCTGGTCGCTAAGTATTTTATATATTTTCAATAAACGTTTATATATTGTGTTAATGAATTCATTTTTTTAATTGCAAGATGCCAAACGGGTTGTTCCATGAAAATTTTGTTCGAAGCTGGATTGTTCTACCCAGTTAGTGATATTTATAAACCTACAACTGTATTCTTACAGCAATGTTCTACAAGAAGCAGAGGTACCAATGGGGTATCCGAATATCAAAAGTCCGAAAGGGTAGAGACAAAACCAGTAAACACCAACAGGAACGGGACAAAAACAGACAACATGTAAAACATGGAAACACAAAATAACTGAATATCAATCAACAACGCGAACTCGAAACAAGAGTGAACTCAGGTGCTCCGGAAGAGTAAGCAGTTCCTGCTTGCTATAGCACTACAGCAATGTTCAAACCTTAAATTCTTAATGTTCGAATAAATACATGCAAATAGACAAAGGTGTTTCATCAGCTATTTTGAAAAAATTACCGGCTTTCAATCTTAATGAGTCTGGCATGTACTAGAATAAGATCCAAATACAGGGAAATAAAACAAAAGCCTATGTATGTCAACTTTTTTATGACTTTGACTTTCACATATAACATTTTTACCGTGACTTGCTTCGTCCTTGTCTTTCCTGATATTAACTATGTCAGCGACTCTTTTTAGGGACACATTTTACCAGTTTCCTTGTGGATTATTTGGCAAGGTATAAGATTTTAAAGCCATACCGTTACATTTTGTAGCAACATGTGTAAATCACAAAGTACATTCCATTTGTAAAATTCTAATTACCATATATCTAACTGTTTTTTGTCGCATCGTTACAATCGTTATACTTGATTTATTTACATCAGTCGATAAATTCTTCTAAGCTAGTCGTTATTTACAGCGATTGTTTTCTACAGAGTTGTTCTGCGCGTCGTTTGTTCTTGTTAGATTTGATTTTTCTTTGCATTGTTTACTATGTTAAAACAAATATCAATTGGGGTATGGTTGAACAAAAAAAAAGTTTTAACCCTGCCATGTCTTATATGTTTCTGTCTTGGGGCATGATTCAAAGTTTTTCTTATACTTGTTGTCTTGATATAACATGTAAATGTTCTATGTCAATGGGGGCTCTTACTTTCAAATTGATAATTTTTATAAATATTTTTAAATTGTTCATAGTGTTCTGAGAATGAGCCAATTGCAAAACGGGGAGTAGCGACCACATTGAAGGCCGTTGGCTGTTTTCTAGATATTGTAGATTTTTACATTGTCGATGATTTGTGAAAGTTGTTTTGCGTAAACTTATCCCTCGTCTCAATATTTTTCAACCTATATACCTGAAGCTTGGGTTTTGATTGTTTTAAAGGAATGCCGTCTTTGTTTCATAACATTTATTTTTTGAAAAATTTGAAAAAGAAACCAACTGACTTCAAATCCTAGCTTACTTTACTTCTTCGTTGATTCATCAAGGACAACATGTATTCAGTAACCAATCAGACTTGGCGTAGTAATCTGTCACAAACAGGAAGTCAGGGAGACGGCAGACCAAATTTATCTGCCGCTGCACTGACCACCATATTACGACAGATATTTCCGATAGGTGTTTTCATGGGTAAGTGTCCGTTATTGTGTTCTCGTCAGCTAAGGGTTCAGTGATTCCTTGTCTGAAAAAAATATTTACATGAGTAAACACGAACATATTATAAATTATAAGTGAATAAGGACTATTTGCGACAAATAAATATGCTAACAAACGCAGGTGTCGGGTAAAGGTTAGTATTTTCGTGCAACAGCTGGTCCCTAATCAAAGTTTAACGCTTTTAGAAATTGGATATCGAGCATGCACGTTTATAAGCGATCGCTTTATGAAACGGAACTCTGCTGCAGAATGTCACAGTCATCTATAAGATACATAAAGTTTGAAGAGTTTGATATTCGAACCAATGACTGCAAATGGAGCAACCCAGGAAGATCTTGCATGCATGTTTGTGCTTGGCTTATTTTATAAATCCTGTTGTTAGTTCATTCTTTGATAAAACTAAGTTTGGTTTACAATCCGATGCACAAAAGCTGTGTCTAAGATTGATTGATTGGTATCTGCTTTATGTCCCGTCGGCGATATTGCAGCCATCATCGGGACAAAAACATGTTATAACTTAATAAATCTTTAAAGTAAAACTAAGTCAAAAGACCGAGACTATCTGTGTCTAAGTCTATGACAAGAACACGACAGACTGTTAACCGACTGCATCCTTGTATTTCGTTTTTGATATAGTACATTCAGGTAATTACTTACATCGCATCTCATCAAAAATCATGTATGATAAAAAGATTTCTTTTAATTTCATTGACTAGCTGAAACCAATGGAGCTCTTTTGTTATAAAGTATATACACATTTTATTTTTTATACGTATATTGACGCTATGTTACTAAAAAGGTCATATAGAAAGATGTAAAGGAGATGAATGCTTATGTTTCATATAAGAGATTAAATGAAGAAAAAAACACTTTAGAATATTTTTTCGGGAAGATTGAAGCGTTTAAGGGTAGGATGGGGTCAAACTAGATTATAGTAATATCTAAGAAAAAAAAAAGAGTTTGTTTCTACAACCATGCAATATACATGCATATTATAACATCTACAGACTTTAAACCCATTTAATACAAATTTCTATGGATCTGAGTCTATATCGCTTTACTAGGTCCTTTGTATCATGTATTGACTTCGTTCAAAGTATATAATTGATAATTGTTCTGCTGTAATCCAAGATTTTACCAGACTCTGACGACATTAATTTGTAGAAAATATAAAAACGATGGTTGATTGTACTGCCAGGAAAAACCACTTGTACTCTTATGTTTGGAAATTTTAATATAAAATTTATTTCAATCTGTAAATTAATGCAACATTACTCAGCAGCGTCATATCATATCCTGTATTTGGTAAGTATATTCATTTTGATTTGGTAAGAAAATCTTGACAATAGTACAAACAATCTTACCTTCATATTTATCTGCAAAACTGACGTCCCAATCTCTTCTGTGAGCAACTGGAATAACCGAAAATCGTCAACTCTGTAAAGTTAACGGACGCATTTCTCGCCTACATTTTTGAGATTGTATCTTATTTTTCATGGTCTAGAGATGTGTGTTACATCTTTTTATAGATTTCTTTTTAATCTTAAAGTGCAAATCATTTTATTTTTTCACAGATCATTGACTGTAATTGCATTTACTTTATACCATTTTGGATTTATGCATGTAATTTTTATGCTACATCCTGGTTCAAACTGTCGACGTGGTTAAATTCATTTGTAAAACGCACATTATATCAAATAATACATAAGCCTTATGGAGACGATGTAATGCAAAGTTCAAGCCAAAACAGGATACATAGTAATTGTGTGGCTAAGGGAGCAACCATTCAATTTTTATGGGGGGGGGGGGGGCTATGGTGAAACTTGAAATAAAAAGGAAGGATGGCAAAAATCCCGAAATAATAAGGCAGGACAGTGCTTTGAATGAAAAAAAAGGCAGGATGGTATCTTTGGTTTAAAAATTCATAGTAGCTGTAAAAATAAAAAAAAATTTGCGCGCGCAAGCGCATAAAAAATCCAGGCTCTGCTTTTTTCGAAAATAAAAAGGCAGGACGAAGAAAATCTCCATAGCCCCCCCCCCCCCCTAAAAATCAAATGGTTGTTCCCTAAGGGAAACCTACATCATAGTACACCGTACGCCTCAGTGATATCAAATATATTCAATTCAAACACTTATCAGTATAAAAATAGGGGGTCGCCTTCCTGCTCTTCTTTAAACACAAATTGTGTATCAGCGTCTGCAAATATTTTTACGTTCTGTCATGTATATCTTAAGGATTGATCGACCATCTTACTTTTCAAAACACATTTGCATAATGGGTTCATAATGAATGGTAAAACCATGACACATTGAAATGTTCATTTGAAGTAGGGGGTCATGGGTCGATTTTTCAATTTATTTCACTTTGAAATTATTATTTTTGGCGGGAAATTTGTATAGGAGTAATGGGAAAAGATCAAATATTTTCAAAATTTTGTTATTCTCCATTGATTAAAACATTTTTTTTCATTACATTTCAACCAAAAACTACATGTAACACAAGAAAGTCCAAATCTTTCTCTAAACAACGATATATATTTTGTGACGTATTAGCTAGTCCTGCACCATCTTTTTTCAAGAGCTTACATCAAAGATAAACAAGAGCGTTAAAGTTTTGTCCCAACATTTCGCCCCTTTCGATCCTAAGTTATTTCGGCCCATATCAATATAACTCAAATACCTAGCTATAACTTTCACATAAATGACTTTGATGGGTTAAATTTAACATCTGGTTGACAGAAAGAGTTATATGGCCTTTGAATGCCTTAAATGCGCTGTGAAAAAAGGCACAGCAACGCCTATAATAATTTTTGTAAGCATATAAAATATATAAAAAACGAAAGTTTCGAATCAAAAGTTCTGGGGGCAAGCTTTCATATATGTATTACCTTCTTCTCGTCTTACCTTCGAGCCGTATCAGTGGGTGTTTTGTGACTAATTTATTATGTACGTTGTACCGTATCACTAGGTTTTGTAGCGGTGCATCAGGTTATACGTTTTGGTACGTATTTGTTGGTTTTTGTTCTCCGCACAACTTTTGCCACTACGTTGTGATAACTCAAATCAGGAAAAGTTCTAGCATATTAATTTCTACGGATATATTAATGAAGTAATAAATTAAGGTCCCTTTCTTTTAATTATGACACAGTCGGAAGCAGTTAGTCAAAATAGGCTAGGAAATTTGAAGATATGCAGTTGTAAGCATACCTTTACGGATTGGCACGTCTTGATATCCATGCCAAAATTAATATTTATTTTAGAAACATAATATCATGTAAAATGTAACATAAAGCGTAATGTAGTGTACCAAAACCTCATAAAACATTTTTCATATGTAGTCAAACTTGAAGGCTACAATTTTCTTCATTTTAAAATGTATTTGTTATATTTTACTAGGTTTTCTTCGTTTTAACTAATTTCCACTGCGTTATACATGTATCATTTCAATAATGTGATGATATAGTTCGAAACTGATTAGTTTATAGCTGTTACAGTTACTGTAGTACTACGTGTTCAAAACGTTACAGTGTGACTGGTGTCTTCGGCCGCTTACGAATTCCACATGGTTGCCTGACTGCGCAAGGAAGAATGTATGATCTGCTGACATTTAGGGTTCATGAAAATCTCCCCTTGGTTAATGTTCTCTTTGAATAAAGGCAATGACAACGTCTAAACTTGCTGGGTCAATATCAGATTTTAAACATGTGTAAAAAGCAGTTTTATATGGGACGCAGTCCCACATATGTAGAAATTTCAAAAAGTTAATGGTTTGAAATTTTTTCGAAACGGATGTGCCGAGCGCGCGCAAGCGCACTAGGCATGAATTTATATGGGGCCAGAATTTCGATGCTTTTTTTGGAATAAATTTTAAAATTGACAGATTTAATAACCACAGTTAAATTTCTTTTTAGACAGTTAATAACCAAATTTAGATTAAGTGACCATTCTCTTGGCATTGAAGTTGGTCGCTACACAAGAATTCCAAGGGAACAAAGATTATGCAGAAAATGCCAAGTCGTAGATGATGAAAAACATTTCTTTTTTGATTGTGAAATAAATGCCTCTTTACGAAAGGATTTTTTGAATGAACTAAAATACTACATAACCTCTTTCGAAGGACTGGACACTCAAACTAAATTAATTAAAATATTGTGCCCCTTTAATACAGAACTTGTTTGTCACACTGGAGTCTTTATTAAACAGTCTTTAGAACTGAGGGCTTCAGACCCTGGTAGGACAGGTTCCTAATTTGTATAATTTTTTTTTATATATATATTCGTACATGCTTATATGAAGCATTTGTTTTTATTCATGTGACTTTTATTTTAGCTTGTGCGTTATGTGTTATTTGTATGTTGCTTTGGTCCTAATGGACGTAATTATGCTAATAAAGATTATTTTAAAAATATGCAGGGGAATACGGATGGAAAGTCAAATCTAAACTCTCTAAATATATTCGTTGTTAAAGAGATGAAATGATTTCGCGAGAATGGTCATTGTAAACAGGTGCGTTAGGAATAATCGTGATTGTAAACATGGATTAGTGATAGTTTACTGGTAATTCAACCAATTTATTGCGATTTTAAATAAAACTTTACAACACTGAATAGTAAAAAAGATGGTCTTACCTTAACTGATCATGGAGATTTTTAAATCAATCCTGTGCATGTGCATGTTCCAGTGTTTTTTTCCCAAAATCCTGATTGAAACAAGTCGTCATTTTCTGCCAGGTTTTTATATCATTCTTCTCCACCCAATACTTCTAAAAAGATATATTGGAATACAGAAAATCACCCCAAACCTGGCAGAAAAAAAAATGTTGTTTTGTTTACTTCTGATTGAGCACGAACGAAATACTCTGAGCGGGAAATGACGCCATGGATTACGTAACACCAAAAAAAGGTTATTTCGTCCCGTCAACGTCATCCTATTACATTTTGACACTTTTTTAGAAAGTTACAAATATTTGTAATTTGCACAAATAATTCGATATTTGTAATTATTAGTTATTGATCAAAGATATTTTTTGACAAAAAATATTCTAAAACTGCGTCCCATTTTAGGTTGCACCTATTATCATATTAATTTCATTTTTGTCATGTCTGTTATTTTGTACAAAGTTCATAAGAATAATTTTCATTCAAAATAAAATTTAATTAAAGAAAAGAGCAAGTTACTTGTGTACCTGTTATGATGATTGGTGCCTTAGTATTGCAGTTACTTTTTATATTGGTAATCATCGCGGTCAGACAATTACTAGTCTTGTGACTTTTGATTCTTTAAGCTGTTGAATGGATTACTCGTGAATTCTGTACATTTTCGTTAGATGTCTCAAAGTCAGAAATGACAACCATGTCTAAATGGAGAAGCCAAAACATACAAATATCTGCAGAAAGTGTGTCTGGCTAACATATATATATTTCCTTCAATACCTTAAGTTAAATGAATTCGTGCACATTGTACAATTAACAATTACATGTATGTGTCAGATTTATTTATAGGTCTCTTTTGACCCATCCTTTTAACTTTCTGAACTACTCAATCCAAAGTTGAAAATGAAAACAGAAACCAAAGAGGCAGGAGCCTTTCTAGAAAGCGCCAGCTCTCAAAATCCTCAGATGAAGCCATGTTGCCCCCTGCTACCAGACCAAGATCTGTTTCCCAATCTCGTCACAAACCGAACATAAACCAAGATGTTACTTTCAAAACTCAAGGCCAATCCTTTAATATGGTCCAACTAATAGAGAACACGATAGTCGAAAAGGGAATCATTAAAAACACAATCCCTTCAATAAAAGAAGAAATCATATGTGATTTACAAAAAACAATTTATTGCCCAAATTCAAGATACAATTAAAACATCAGTCACTGAGTCAATAACCATGGCTGTAAGACCTCTAAAAGAAATGCTTAGAGAACAAGACCAAAAACTAATCAAGCTATATAATAAGTGTCATCAGCTCAGTGAGGAAAATGATGAAATGAGAAAGCTAATAGACCAGCATGAGGTCAATATTGATGCCCTTCTTACAGACAATAGACATATGAAGGAAGAAAATGCAGTTTTAAGGGAAAACATCAAAATTGTAGATGAGAGGGTGGAAGACTTAGAACAATATGGAAGAAGAACATCACTTCGTTTTCATAATGTTCCTATGAGAGAAGGTGACCTACAAAAAACTGATGATCTAGTAATTGACATCATAAATAATAAGCTTAATCTAGAGGAGGATAAGAAACTCAGTGTAGATGACATCAATAGATCCCACATCTTAGGACCAATTCAGGAGGGAAAGGGACAGATCATTTGCCGCTTCAGAAACTGGAAAGTTAAGAATCTTATTTATCAGAATAAAAAGGCTTTGAAGAACAATCCCAATAAAACATTCATTACTGAAGATTTGACCAGGTATAGACAAGGAATTATTAAAATACTATATGAAAAAAAGAGAGATGAACTAATCAATTCATTCTGGACCTTTGATGGCAGAATCTTTGTGAAAAAAACGGCTAGATCACCAAAAGTACTGATAAAGACAGCAGCTGAGGCAAATGAGCTCTAATCTTATGACTTGAAAATTATAATGAGAACTCGTTTTTTGCTTTCATTAGAACTAAAATTGAATTACTCAATCCTAACTTCTTGAGAGAGTTAAAGAGAAATTATTTTATCACTTTTTGTCTCAATTGTTCAGATTATATTATGGATATTGTACTGTTTAAACAACACATGTTTGGAAACTTGCACATGTTTGAACTTATTATAACAAATTGAGTGCATTTTTGAAAAAATATAATTATACATTTGACTTTTTTCATAAAAAGTACATTTGTGATTCATATCAATTTGTTAAATATAAACAAATACCTTACCATCATATATGTGTTTAAATCCAAACCAAAACACTATTATTGTCCAACTGACCTAAATTTAAAAATTGTTTATAAATATATGGTTCACCGATTTTAGTCAAAGGTGCGTTTGACTTCTTACTTAATGTTAAACCACTCGATATAGTGGATTTCTATAGTTAGCTTTTTTTTATTCTGTTTTCCTTTTGTTTTTTTGTTTTTTTTTAAATCTTTTGACATATCTTAATAAATCATTTTTATTCGTGAACGTCAAATTAATACCCAGATTGGCAACCAAATGATATTTCATTATGTCTACATGTGTCTGCACTCTTTTATTTTACTGACAGTAGGGCTACATGTATATATAGAATCTACCGACACTACGGTATACATTTCCAAATCACCATTGTGTTATTCTATATTCACTAAACTTATTGTATATATATTATACTGTTGTTATAATGTCTCTGAATTGTATTGTATGCTTGAACATGTAATAGACTCTTTTGACCTGTTGAAAAACCTCCTCACCTTTTGCACACCCATTGCATCTTTTTTTACAAATATTAGTTTAATAGATAATGGGTAATGATCTCGCATCTTACAGGAGTGCAATAGGTAGCTTTTATTGTAAGGCCTACACGCGTATACTGAAAAAAGTTTATTTTTCTTTTCATTTAAATTTTCAATATTTTAATCTTATCTTTAATTATCTTACCAAGCTAAGAACTAAAATACGTGTTGCTTCTTATTCACTTTTTGCCATCAACATTTTTTATACATTAACACTACTTGTTTTTATAATACTTGATAATGATATTCATCCAAATCCTGGACCAGATCCACAAATAAGAGAACTTTCCATATTTCATCTAAATGCAAGAAGTGTCAGAAATAAACTTGACTACATCCAAGATATTGCCTCTGAGTACTCTATCATTTGTATTACTGAGAGTCACTTAGACCCTGGAGTTGTTGACTTAGATATTGCAATACCAGGGTTTTCTGAAGTCTACAGAAAATATAGAAACAGTTTTGGAGGAGGTGTCCTTATATATGTATCAAATGATATCAATGTCGGTGTTAAGCGTAGAGTTGATCTAGAATTTAATGAAGGTGAACTGATATGGCTTGAACTATCACTGAAAACCTTTAAGCTACTACTTTGTTCTTTATATCGCCCAGTACCAGCCCCCACACCAGTATGCAACACCCCCGCCTCCGCCACCGCCTCTTCATCCAACAACTTTTGCACTTCAGTCTTGTGACATTAGCAACATTGTGTCCCAACTTAAAATAGTCATTCGTGATGAAATACAATCTACCATCAAGTATGCAATACAGGACGAGATTGACTCAGCCGTAAAGATGGCACTTCACACATACAAAAAAGAGATAGACGACTTAAGGTCCGAGAATACCAAGCTGAAAGAAGATCTTGATGCATTAGAAATGTATGGTAGGCGTGAACTTATTCGAGTAAGTGGCATCAAAGAACAAAAGTCAGAAGACACTACAGCCATAGTAACCGAAATAATAAAGTCTATAGATGAAGACTTTGAAGCGGGTGATGTGATTAGGTCACACAGGGTTGGGAACCCTTCCAGGAAAGACAAACGTGGAAACCCACTACCTCCTAGACAAATAATCGTAAGAGTGAAGAGTCCAAACACAAAACAACGCATTCTAAAGGCCAGTAAAAACCTAAAGGACAACACTAACTATTCAGAAGTGCTAATAAATGAAGACCTTACAAAAACTCGGAGCTCGATGGCATACACAGCACGTCAGCTAAAAAACAAAGGTTGCATCAAACAGACATGGACAGTGGATGGAAAGATACTACTCAAGGACAAAAGTGACAGAATCACTTCTATCAATAGCGAATCAGCATTGAAAAAACACATTAAGCAATTCTTCCCAAGAGTGTACCCTGAATTATTTCCACCAGAAAACGACGAGGCCATCGAACCACAACGTTTGGATGTTCAGTTCGACGCTATTGAAGGTCATCGTTACTGATTCTACTGTGCCAACTGTGTCATAAACACAAATATTGTACAATGTTATACTTCCTTTTCTGTATGAATGTTATGATCATATTCACTTGCTAATATTAGTATTCATTTACGTTTGATACACTGCTGTATTCACACATAATATGCTTTAATTACATCTTGTTTACTTGATTTATTATAATTGTCTTGTAATTTTGTATTGACATTATTATGCTTCAAGAAAAAAAAGTTGAATAACATGCACAAAACTTTGTAGCATTAAATCTTGCATTTCTATATTTTTGTCTTGCTACATTTGCTCCTAATCTTAGGCGTTGGAAAGTCTGGTGTCTTATATAAAGCATTCCTTTGGAAATAGTAAAAAACAAATAATAAAATAAATGACAAATTGGATAAAGAATAATTAAAATACCCTATTCCTGTTTCAACTCCTTACAGGAATCATTTATAATTTAATATTTTTCTTTTATTTTCTTTTACCTAGAAATCTTTCCAAATTTTGTTCATACAAACATACTTTCAATTTTCTATCTGTAACCTTGGTAACCATATTTTTGATTAAATTAGGTCAGACAGATCCTAGCTGTTTTTAAAAAAAAAAATTAAACTGCGGGTTTTGTCGGTTTTTGTTGTTGTTTTTTGGTTTTGTTTTTTTTTCTTTCTTTTTCATTTTGTTTTACTTTGTGCAGATACTTTTCTCTTTTGCTCAATTAAATTGTAATTGCTCATTTGAGGCTATATCCTAGTTAGTTTGATTCGCTTATTATCAGTGTAACTGTATTTCTTTACTTATTGTTGACCATACATACAATAGTACTCATATTTGTGATCAATTATTTAAATCAGACAGTACATCTTAATTAAGTTAAAAAAGTCGTTTGTATTGTTTCATTAACAATGGGCATAAGCATTCAGCAATACAGAATGAGAATAGGCTTGCATTCTGCGTTGGTCGTTCCTCATAGGAAAAAATGTCTTAAACAGATAGAAGCGTTATGTATATTATTGTTATTGGCTTTACCTTGCAAGAAATCTGCCTTCAGTATTGCTCTGCTTATTCTCATGAACTATGACAAACAGTTTGTTAATTTGTCCACATCTACAAAGTTCTCTAGTGAGACTTTCAAAAATCTGTCAAATGTTATTAGCTCCTTATATGTACCAGAAGTTCTATGTTGCACTGTTAATATTACTTTTATTATTTTTGTAATACAAATTTTGCTCATCATATCAGGCATTGAACCTAATCCGGGACCAGAGTCTCTCGGTAGTAGTACATCCGATTCTGTCAGTTTAGATGGCATAATCGAATCTTTTTCAACGCAGGTATCCTTTTTGCATCTGAATATACAAAGTCTTATTCCGAAACTAGACTTAATTACCGCCGAATACCGTGATTTCGACATTCTGTCATTTACGGAAACTTGGTTAAATGACGGTCACTCTGAGGAGGACATCGTTTTACCAAATTACCAAAAACCTTTTCGCAAAGATAGGGGACCCCACAAAATGGGAGGTGGTATTGTTGTTTATGTAAATAACAATTTACAAGCTACTCGTCGACGTGACTTAGAGCTAGATAATTTAGAGTCGCTGTGGCTCCAATTGAAATGCAACGGTAAAACGTTTTTACACGGAACTTACTACATTCCTCCAAACGCAAGTTCCGAAACTTGGGACTTGGTTGACTCGTCGTTTGACAACGTATCTGACGTTTTAGGTGTCGATTATTTTACTGTAACTGGGGATTTTAACGACAACCAACGGAAACCGAATTCAAAACTAGCGGATATAGTTTCGCGTTATAGCCTTCACCAACTGATTGATGAGCCGACTAACTTTACGGAACATTCGTCGTCTATTTTAGATCTTATTTTCACGAATGATACAAACTTTGTACCCTACGCTGCAGTAGGCCCCCCTCTGTTAGATCAGATAAGATATCACTGTCCAGTTGTCGGTTTCTTAAATTTAAAAAAATCTCATTGCAAGAGTACAAAAAGGAAAATTTGGTTATATGACCGCGGAGATTACGATGAATATCGTAGACAGTTGTCCAATGCTGATTGGGACAATATCTTAGATAATAATGATATTAACGAAGTAGTGTCCGGCATCACTAATAGAATACTGATCGCCGCCGAGTCGTGTATTCCTAGTAAAACGATTACTATCCGGAAGTCTGAACCACGATGGTTGACAAATGATATACGTAGATTGATTCGAAAAAAGAATAGAGTTCACAAGAGGGCAAAAAGAACGAACACACAGAGTGACTGGGCTAAATTTAGACGCGTACGTAACGAAGTAACGACACGTGTGCGTAAAGCACAATCCGACTATCAGACTAAACTTGTAACAGATTTATCAGACGTCAAATCTTCGTCTCGCTCTTGGTGGCGAATATGTAACATGATAACAGGGTTCAAATCTAGTCATCGTGCTATTCCCGCAGTCAAGTCGGGCAACGAACTTATTCATGACGACCACGAAAAAGCATCGCTATTTAATACGTTTTTTGCTTCGCAGTCCGAATTAGACGATAAAGATGTCGTCCTAGATGAACTGAGGGAATCAACTCCCTCTAGGCTTTGTAGCATTATTATCACTGAACAGGACGTTTCCGATGTGCTATCAGTTCTCGATTGTTCTAAGGCTTCAGGTCCTGACTTGGTCAGTCCCCGTCTTCTGAAAGAGGGCACGGAAATTCTTAAATATCCATTATGCAAGTTATTCAACTTTTCACTGGAAAAAGCTATTTTTCCAAACGACTGGAAAAAAGCCAACGTTACTCCCGTCTTTAAAAAAGGCTCAGAAAACGAAGTAAAGAATTATAGACCCATATCTCTACTATGTGTCGTATCTAAATGCATGGAGAGATGTGTCTATAAGCACTTGTACAACTTCCTGCGTCTCAATCATATTATTACACCACATCAGTCTGGATTTACTAGAGGCGACTCCGCGATTTACCAACTTCTAGATATTACAAACAGTATTGGAAAAGCACTAGATAGTGGTAAAGAATTCAGAGTAATTTTTTGTGACATTAGCAAAGCTTTCGACCGTGTCTGGCATAGAGGTTTGTTATATAAACTCGAAAAATACGGCATTGCGGGAGGTCTTCTCAATTGGTTTAAAAACTATCTTTCTCGAAGGTGTCAGAGAGTAGTACTGAATAGTTCAAGCTCTGACTGGGTCGAGATTAAAGCGGGAGTCCCGCAAGGTTCAATATTGGGACCCCTATTATTTTTATTATTTATAAATGACATTGTCGTAGAAATTCAGGCTGACTTGCGGCTGTTTGCAGACGACACTAGTATTTTCTTAATTGTTGAAAATCCAGTGCGGTCGGCAGAGATCCTCAATTCCGACCTGAATTCGCTATATGAATGGTCCAACAAATGGTTGGTCACGTTTAACCCTCAAAAAACAGAATGTATGACGATTTCTAGAAAATCAAATAAGCCCATTCACCCCCCACTTTTTATGAATAGAGAGGAATTACAAGACGTCACAAATCACAAGCATCTTGGTATAGTACTATCAAACAATGGACAGTGGAATGCGCATATTAACAGTATTGTTGATAAAGCGTATAAACGTCTCAACATATTGCGTAAATTCCGTTGTATACTTGACAGAAAAGCACTTGAAAATATTTACTTATCATATATTAGACCTCTATTGGAATATGGAGATATAATCTGGGATACAACTACTAAGTATCTTGAGAATAAACTTGAAGGAGTTCAGCTTGAAGCCGCCAGAATAGTAACTGGCGGCTCCAGGCTGACATCTAAACAAAAACTATATAAAGAGACAGGTTGGACTAAGTTGTCTGAAAGGAGGAAAGCTCATAGACTTATCATGTTTTACAAAATGTCGAACGGTTTGTCTCCGGGCTACCTCCATAACATGCTACCGAACATAGCAGCAGATCAACATAACTATAACACACGTAGATCTCAAAATGTAGTAGAGCCTCGAACAAAAACCAGGTTCTACTCAGACTATTTCTTACCGTATACCGTAAAATTATGGAACAATTTGCCTCCTGACGTAAGAAACTCAAAATCCGTTAGCATCTTCAAAAAGCGAGTTCTTTCTCAGCAAAATGTTCCAAAATACTATTGTGCTGGCAGCCGTCGAGGTCAAGTTTTGCACGCTCGTTTACGTATGGAGTGCAGCTCCTTAGCTGAGCATTTATTTTCAAGAGACTTAGTCAATTCCTCATTATGTGTGTGTGGCGAAATAGAAAATTCTGCACATTTTTTATTAAATTGTACTCGTTATATAGACTTGAGAAACGGCACATTTCTCTCTCTAGATTTACCAATCACCGTTGATTGTAATACACTTCTTTTTGGTTCACAGGCCTTAACAGATGAGCAAAATTCCCAATTATTCTTACAAGTACAGAAATACTTAGTTAATTCAAAACGATTTACATTATAAGCCTCATTATATTACATAATTACATTTAACTTGTACGATTCAGTTATTGTATACCCCTATATCAAATCTTTATTGTTTACTTATATATTAGTCAGCAATTTCATTCTTGAGCGTGCATTTCTATCATTTTGATACTTGTAAAGTTATTATTAAGGAGACGGATATAAAAAAGCTTGCCTTGTTTCCGAATCCTTACATTGAAATATATTGTATTGTATTGTAGTCTTTACATCAATAAAATACTGTTTAAACTAAATAAACTTGACTACATCCAAGATATTGCCTCTGAGTACTCTATCATTTGTATTACTGAGAGTCACTTAGACCCTGGAGTTGTTGACTTAGATATTGCAATACCAGGGTTTTCTGAAGTCTACAGAAAATATAGAAACAGTTTTGGAGGAGGTGTCCTTATATATGTATCAAATGATATCAATGTCGGTGTTAAGCGTAGAGTTGATCTAGAATTTAATGAAGGTGAACTGATATGGCTTGAACTATCACTGAAAACCTTTAAGCTACTACTTTGTTCTTTATATCGCCCTCCCAATACTGCAAACAATTTTTGGGATCTCTTAGATTATGCTATCGAGCAGGCATTTAACACTACTCAAAACATTGTTTTAAACGGAGATATTAACGTGGATCTTATAAGAAACAGAAATCTACGCTTAAATGAAATACTCTCAACATATGAATTAAGAAATACCATTAAAGAACCAACTAGAATGGGGGCTCTCCTAGATCCAATATTTATTTCTAATGATGATCTGGAAATAGACTCGGAAGTTATAGATGTACTGAGAAATGTAAGTGACCATGATGCAACTCTAATTCATCTTAAAATTCCGAACTATTATCGAGCAAAAATCCAGAGAAAGGTTTGGCTCTATAAAGAGGCTGACTTTCAATCTCTGAATAATGCCATTGCAGATTTTGATTGGGATTCATTGTTTGATAACACCGAAGACATTGACCAGTTAAATGAAAATTTTACTTGTAAATTTTACGAATTATTAAATGGGTTTATCCCCTCCAGAACTGTTTTTGTAAGACCAAATGATAAGCCGTGGTTCAATACGGAAATAAAGCGAGAGATTAGAAAAAGAGAAAGATTACGTAGAGTGGCAAGGGAGAAAAAAGATCAACCCCACGTAAATAAATATAAAGCACAAAGAAATAAGGTTAATAATATGATCAAATATGCGCGTGAACAATATATGTCTTCAGCTGATGAAATAGTGGACTCATTTTTAAAAAAAGATTCTAAAGCGTATTGGTCCCTAATAAAAAGACTTGTGAAAGGAACGAGTAATTTTACTGGTATACCCCCCTTATTTGACAGTTCAACGGGAGAGATGGAGCAATCGGATAAAGCTAAAGCTAATCTACTTAATAAATATTTCTGCTCCATCTCCTCTGTTGAAGATGCCAATAAGGATCCTCCAAATCTCCATACGAAAACAAATAATGATCTTTTAAATATTAATATAAGTGAAGAGGAGATTATGGATGTTTTAAAAAATTTAAAAATTGGCAAAGTTTGTGGGAATGATAGCATAAGCCACCAGATGTTAAAGGGAACAGCTGAAACTATATGTCGACCGCTTTGTAAACTTTTTAATTTTTCATTAGAAAAACGTAAATATCCATCTCAGTGGAAACTAGCCAGAGTAATGCCAATTTTCAAAAAGGATGACAAATCGGATCCCTCGAACTACCGTCCTATTTCTTTGTTAAGCTGTGTGGGAAAGGTTATGGAGAGAGTAATATACAAACATATATATAATCATATTATAAATAACTCTCTGCTCTATCCATACCAATCGGGATTTCTTCAGGGCCACTCTACCGTCTATCAATTAATAGAAATTTATGACAAAGTATGCTGCAATTTAGATAACAAGCTATCAAATATTTTAATTTTCTGTGACATCTCTAAGGCATTTGATAGAGTATGGCATAGGGGTTTAATAGTCAAACTGAAATCGTATGGAATATCTGGACCTGTGTTGGACTGGATAAAAGATTATATAACCAATAGGAAACAATTTGTTACCCTAAATCAGACTTCTTCTTCTGTTGGTACAGTAACAGCGGGAGTACCACAGGGTTCTGTCCTTGGTCCTTTATTATTTTTATTATATATTAATGATATAACTGATAATTTAGGGAACATCGCACGACTGTTCGCAGACGACACTTCCCTCCAATATGCTGGAAATGATTTTTCGTTATTAGAGAACAGGATAAATAATGATTTGAAGATATTACACGACTGGTCGCAAGATTGGCTCGTTGACTTTAATCCTAAAAAAACAAAAGCACTTATTATTTCTAATAGTGCTTATGTAGAACCAAACATTCTATTCAATGACGAAGTCGTAGAAATTTTAGACCATCACAAACATTTAGGTGTAACATTTATGTCTGATGGAAAGTGGACAACTCATATAAACAATATTGTTGAATCCTCCTTGAAGCAGCTTAATGCTCTAAGAAAATTAAAATATGTTCTTTCGTCGAAGAGTCTATCGACTATTTATTTGACATTTATTCGACCTTTGCTAGAATATGCGAGTGAGGTCTGGGACGGTTGCCTCGAACGTGAAATTGAGAAAATTGAAAAAGTTCAACTTGAAGCTGCCAGAATTGTAACTGGACTGACCAAATTTGCCAGCAAAGAAGCTCTTTACTTTGAAACTGGTTGGGATACTTTGACTGACAGACGTAAAAATAAAAAATTGTGTATTTTTTATAGAATGCACAATAGAATTTGTCCTAAATATCTAAGTGACTGTTTGCCACCTTTGGTCTCTAATGTTACTGGATATAATCTACGAAACAATGAAGATTATGTTCCGGTTCGTTCTAGACTAAATGTTTATGCAAAATCATTTATCCCGTCTACAGTATCCCTCTGGAACAACATTGAAATCTCTGTTAGGAATACCCCAACATTCGAAAGCTTCAAATTAAAACTAAAAAAACCTCTTCTAAAGCCACCCAAATACTTCACCGAAGGGCCAAGAAAGTTAAATATTATCCACACTAGAATACGTCACCGATGCAGTTCTTTGAATTATGATTTATATAGAATACATGTTATTGAAAATCCCATGTGCATTTGTGGGAATGCATATGAAGATGCTTATCATTTTTTCCTTGAGTGTCCTTTATATGCAGTCCAAAGATATTCAATTTTTGATGTTCAAGATTTGAATATCGAACATATTCTCTTTGGAAATGAAAATGCAACAGTTGAAGAAAATTATGCCTTATTTAGAAAAGTACGTGCGTATATAGGCCGAACCAATAGATTTCCAACAGGTCAATAGAGTCTATACACCACAAAAAATGTCTTGCTACTTATGTACACTGCATGTCGTTGTCATATATTTGTATTGTATATTCATGGAGAGGGCAATCAATAAGTTGGTATAACTTAATGTCCAATCCATTTGCTATATTTGCAATAAAATATTATTAAACTAAACTTTCTGAACTTGTAACATAATATTGAAATAAAGTTATCCTTCTTTGTGTGTTATAGCGACTTTATATCGTCATACACAACATGATTCTACTAATCTTCTTGGGGGCTTTGTCTGAAAACACTTTTTAATGAGGAATGTTATAAATTTATGCATTTGTCATAATTTTCATAATAAGCTCCGTTATTAATTCCTTTTGTGGGATTTTGTAATGATGTTCGTACTTGCTTACGGTAGGTCCGTGGTTACCTCCGTGTGCTTGTTCAAAAATAGACGCCCTTTACGGCCAAGTAATGAATGTGGAACCGGTACTTTTACACTCATTCACTTACAAACTTATTTCCTTTAGATCCTCATGTAATCCCCCTTCATATAAATATGATCAGCTGTACCCGTAAATAATTGTTTGAAATTGGTACTCCAACTCAGACAAAAATTGTGATTTGAAAGAAACTTGCAAAGAACGAACAAAAATCAGTTAAATCATTTATCAATTAATGATTCTTAGCTTTTTTCTAGTCATAATTTTCTTTGAATAAAAGAAAATCACAATTATGACTTGCATTTTATTTCAACAAGTTTTTTTTCCTTGGGATAGAAATTTTTCTATTCATAGTTTCAAATATTTTGCTATAAAAAAATCTTATTTTTGTCTGTTGCATATTATTTTTGTTTGACAACTTTGATAAAAAAAAAAGATCCTTAAGCCACCATCAGGCAGCTCCCATGTCTCAGATAAACTTTCTGCGCCACCCTATTGTAGCCAATATCTCCATAGATCTACATAGTTGTGTTTGTAGAGCGCCTCTGATGAGTCTTGAATAGACGAAACGCGCGTCAGGCGTAGCAAAATTTATTGTCTGGAACTTTGTTGTCATTTGTATTTCGAACACACGTGAAGGTTAGCACTGCTGGTGGAGTTTTTATTCCCCGAGGTTAGCCCGCTCCGGCACCAACACTTTTGAGTAGGAGAAAACATCAAAGCTTTAAATTATCCGTCTAAATTTCAAAATTGTCTAAACATTAAGGTTCTTCCTACCCCAGACATAGGTTGATTATCTTAGTAATAATTTGGTTCCCCAGTTTGATATTTTTGGTTTTATTGTTCTATGCTCTTCATATTCATATAGTGTTTGGCATTTCAATATTTTTGGTAGAGCGCCTCTGATGAGTCTTGAATAGACGAAACGCGCGTCAGGCGTAGCAAAATTTATTGTCTGGAACTTTGTTGTCATTTGTATTGCTCTTTTAGTTGAAACATAACATTTTCCTATACGACTGTAAAAGCCATTTTGGTGTAAAAACTAAGAGAAAGAGACTCACTGAGAGCCACTTAAAATCAATTTGTAATTTTTAAGAATTTTTCAACCTTTCATCAAATAACCCATTATGACTCGAGATTATATACCAGACCTGTACGCTTCTTATTTGGCAAATTCAACTTGTTCATGTAATACCAACATCACCTTTTTAGATGACCACTCAGATCATAGCATCACAAACACGTCCAAAATTATTGTAGTTCTTACAGAATTCTACTTTTTCTGCAGATTTTATCTAAAAAAAGTATTGGTCCAATTCCTCGACATTTTTTTATAATTTGATAATGAATTCATATCATAATTATGCACATTTTATCATATATAATCTATCAATTATGTTCTTTTCCTCTACATGTACAACTCTCCTTGCTCCCAGTGGGCTCCTGATTGGAAATAAAAAATATGTTATGTTATGTTATATATAGAATAGATTGATTTGGTTGTGCGACCATTGTCATAAACAAATTAAAAACAATGTCGACACTTAAATAAACTGAACCTTAGCCAACCATTCTTATTTGAACCACTTAGTAAGTATAAAGAAAGTCCAACCTTCTATGTCCCGAGTTACTGCATGATGAGAATAGAGAACAAGTTCCCCAGTAAATTTTGCTGTTTCCTTGCCGCTCTCAATATCAGGATTTTATCTCTTTTTTTAAGTTTCCGAGCGCACGTTTTCTTGGCTTTTATTAGTTTGTTCAGCTTTCAAATTTGTATGTTTGAATATAAATTGCTAACACACGGTATTGCTCTGTAGCAATTTTGGAAAAAAAATATGAAAGACACCATGTGCTCATTGACAATTATGAGATTTCTATCTCTTAGGTGAATATAGATGTTCTTTTGTGATAGGTTTTTGTTTTATCTTCTTTTACCGGATTTGATACGCATGCAGTATTGACACAAAGCAGCGCGACATATGTGATATATAAAGGCAGAGCTGCTTACTTTTCCGGAGCACCTGAATTCACTCTCATAAGGACTTTAGTTTGCGTTGATGATTGCTATTCAGTTGTTTTTATATGTTTTTATGTTGCCCGTTTTTTCTTGTTTTTCTCGTCCGTATTTATTGTTGTTGTCTATGCCTTTTCGGACTTGTAAAATGTGAATGCCTTATTGCTACCTATTTGCTTTATTTGGCTATTTGTTTTCCTCAACACGAAAATTAAAGTAGCCCGTTATTTCAGTTTATCTAACAGTGTTTCAAATTCTGTTCTAAGCTGATTGCATGTGTTGCATCAATGCTTTGTTTTTGTGGCCTCCATTATATTTGAAAGTTGGGTTTTAGGCAAACATTTCTAATTCATGGCATCTTCATTGTTACAACGTCAAAGTGCTTATAATATTTCTCAACAACCGATTTTTTTTTTTTATTCTTGATGTTTAGTCACCGTTTGATGAAGAACTATTAAAACGGAAAAAATCAAAATTCTCCTGCAATTTTAAATAAAGATGATCAATTTCAAAAAGTTAATAAAAGTAGCAAAAGGTGAAGAATCAAATATTATATTCAAAATGACGACATTTTGACATGCACTTTTCGTATTGATATTGAATCCTATGTATTTTTAATATTGCAAGACGACGAGCAGCGACCCTTGGTCATATTGAAAGCAACTGGCTGTCTTCCATTGTGGCTTTTAAAATTTCCACTTGTTTATGTAGGGTATGTCCACATACTAGTATCACTATAGTTCAACCTATGATCTCATCGTATTTAAAACTGTTTGGCGTTTCTCTTGACCGATTTGCAAGGCTATTAACAAAACATAAGTTTTAATATAAATAATTTAAATACTGAAATTATTTTCTTTCAATTTTAATGAATGGAATGGAAGGAGTGTTTAAAACCGTTACATCGCTCTAAAGGATACAATTATAAGATGTCCTATTTCTATTTGTCCTTTTCAGAGAGAATAGTGTCAAGGTTTCATTGATAAAAAAACCAATACCTTTACAACCTTTCAACGGATTTTTTTTTTGTATAAAAATATAATTTTTTTAAACACTGTCACAAAATAATGAAGCTACTACTAGTATAGTATGCGTATCAAAAAGGCGACTGATTTAAGAAGTTTAATTTACGGACATTCATGTACCATACATGTGCAGCTCAAATTATTTTGCTTTGAGAAATGAATCACGACATTGTTTTAACCATGGTGTTACTGTATTTTTGTGAAAATCCTTCAGAGTCTTTAAAATTAGGAGTTTCAAATATTTTTATTTTTATAATTATATCACAAAGAAATGTTTAACAAAAAATATCAAGTATTGATTTTGATCTACTGTTTAAAACAGTTTATTTGACTTGAAACATTAAAAAAATTATGTTTTGTCACATTTTTAGACAAACAGTCGATTATCGAAAAATTTTATCTAATGATTATTTGTTCAATATTCAACTTCATGTGGATGCAGTAGAACGTATCCCCGTGCTTGAGGTGTATGCTCTTATATATTTTAATGATGGTATACCTGTACACGTGATAGCTTACATAGTTTCCCACCCACTTCCACCTTTATTTACTTTATATTTTATCGCCCACCTCTTTGGTTTTCTAATCTGTCCTGCTTTTACTACTTGTCCCTGTTGTTGTTTTTATGTTGTTGCGTTCTTATGTTATCTTGTCGGGAATTCATAGTAGTTATAGCAGGATAGATTAGTCTGTTATACCTTATCATATTATATTCAGCATAATACATATGCTTTCATACCGATCCAATTGTGTTTTTGAGCACCATCTTCTCTCCTTACGACTACCATCATGATATTACGAAATAGAAAAAGAACATTTAATTGTATACCCAAACCTAGGATATCCACATCTAACGTAACCCGTCACTCTAATGTAAATAATGGCCACCCTTACAATACCAGAAATAATTTTAAAACTTCTGTTCAATCGTCTCAAGTTCAAAATCGAAACCATAATAAAATAAACACAACTAAAACAGGTAACTTTAACAGCTCTTACCGTGGATATCCTAAAATTTCTCCATGTAATGCTCCAAAATGACAAACATGCAACAGATTAATCAGAGACACCACTGTCAAATCTTCTGTAAATGGACGAAAATTTTCTATTCAGCTCACTGAAGATGTCAGCTGACGTACAAACAATTTGATATATTTAATTACATGATCAAAACCTGGTTGCAACATTCAATATGTTGGGGAGACCGGCAGATTTTTATCTAAACGAACAGCTGAACATCTGTATCGCTTTCGTCGGTTCAAAAAATATAAATGCCTTTTATATCAACATTTAAATAAGCATAATCATGACATTCAGTACATAAAGGTTCAACCCATTGAAATCATTAAAAGAGATTCCAATTTAAGTAAACGCCAGTTTTGCAAGGCAAGACGACTTGCAGAACTGGAGTGGATTAAAAAACTCCAAACGGCTTACCCTCTGGGTCTTAACGATAACATCATGGGACAAGGTAACATATCCAGATCTTCAAACTTTAATTTCATGAATTTAACGGTTCCTCGTAAAAGGAACAAGCGGTCGCATGGTAGGCGAATAAATCGTAATACTAGAATACAACATCGTTCAAACATTACCATTACTGATCTTGTTAAAATATTTAAAAACAACGGAAGACATCAATTACTTTGTAAACTGTGTTCTATACCTATTTCTAAACTAAACAATATTAAACTGGACTGTGAAACTATATCTCACGCCAGTCCCTTATATGAAGGTGCACTTATCATAAATGCATTCTGTTATTTTAAATTGTTTCCAAAAATTGATAGTCCTCTAGACCACATTCGACATTTTATCAAATTAACATATATTAATAGAGGACTTGATTTTATAAACATATCTAGCATATTTGCGGATCCAAAAATCAAAGATCTCATTCCACCTTATTTTTCTAATACTGAACCTCCTATTGTATCTTATAAATATAAAAAACCTACCCGAAACATTATTTTTAATTATACGTCAACCACTACTGATGAAGAACTGGATACGAATATTCCTTTGTCATGCGACTGTAGTAATTCTGATTTTAAATATGTTCCTTGTGACCATGTTGTTACCGGTGACCTTACCATCGTCAAGGACCCAGAGGTAATAAATTTTCTGAAAAAGGGCCCAAAATTTAGACCCCCCTCAAAGATCAATTGGAATTCTTGCTTCGATTGTATCAAAACTGCACTTCTCTCTTTCTGTAAATCTTGGATCAAGAGAGAAGAAGCAGATACTAAATCTCTTGACAATTTTATAAATAACTTCATGTCAATTGTTAAACTCAGAATAAATCATTTTCAAAACTCCTTTGTAGAATTTCGGCCAAATACATATCTAAAAAGAATTAATACAAAAATGCGTTCACTTGGTTCACAATACGTTTTCGTTCCTGCAGACAAAGCTGCCAATAATGTCGTTATTGTATGACGAAAATATTACCTTGAAGTGTTGATGCAAGAAATTAAAAGCTCCAACACTTTTATTCGCGTACAATCTACAGAATGTAGTATTATTGAGGACCATATTTTAAATACCACATCACTACGAGCCGCTCCTACATACAATAAACTACCTACAATGTACTGGATCCCTAAACTACACAAAAATCCTTATAAATCTCGTTTCATATCTGCTTCAAGTAAGTGTTCTCTCACTAATATTTCTAAAGTCTTATCACTTGCTTTGACTACTATGAAAGAATTTATTATTCGATACTGCGAAAAGGTATTTGAAAACAGTGGCATAAATCATTTTTGGAGTGTGAAAAATTCGCTCGATGTTTTAGACAAACTTCGCGCTTTTGAAGGTACTTACCATACAGTTGATAGCTACGATTTTTCTACATTGTACACTAACCTTCCTCACTGTCTTATTAAAAAACAATTTGAATATCTGGTTAAATGGTGTTTCGATAAATCTAAAAGTGACTACATCTGCTCTAAAGTTTCTAAATTATTTAATAAATCGTTTTTTAGCAACGAGACTCATAAAGGTTACGTCAATTGGACTGATGCAGAAATGATAACTGCTCTAAATTATCTTTTGGACAACATTTATATTCGTTTTGGGAGAACAATTTATCGCCAAGTCATTGGTATCCCTATGGGAACTAATTGTGCCCCACTTATTGCTGACCCTTTTTTTGTATTGTTATGAATCCCAATTTATGGCAAAACTTCAAAAAGACCCCAACAGACAACATCTCATTGAAACTTTTAATTATACATACAGATATTTAGACGACATTCTTTCACTAAACAATCCGACATTTTCTAATTTTATTACGGAAATTTATCCCAAGGAATTAACTTTGAATAAATCTAACCTTACTGGTGATAGATGCCCATTTTTAGATCTAGATTTAAGTATAATCAATGGAAAATTACACACTAAAATATATGATAAACGGGATGACTTTTCATTTCCCATTGTGAATTTTCCTTTTCTAGAGGGAGATGTACCACTTGCTCCGTCTTACGGAGTATATATTTCACAGCTGGTAAGATATGCTCGGATCTGCAGTGGTGTGTCTGATTTTAATGATAAAAACCAGTGTATTACAAAAAAATTACTAAAACAAGGATATCGTTACCACAAATTAGTGAAGTCGTTTACTAAGTTTTATCATAAATATCTATACCTTATTGGAAAATTTAACTGTACACGACGACTTTTGATTGTAAAGGGAATATCACATCCAGATTTCTACGGTAATGTTGTTTATAGAGCAAATAAATTCAAAAACAATCCGTTGGGAATGCAAAATTGGCTTAAAACTTTATTAAATAAAGGTTATGAAATGGATATTTTAGTAAAATCTTTGAATTTAGTCTTCTTTGGTAAAAATATTGATAATTTGATACTTACTTTAAAATGTTAATTGCCTTTTTATACTTATGTCATTTTTGAGCATTACAGCGGTCAGGTGTGTCGGTTTTGTGTGATGATGCATCATCAAATCAAGTGTTTGACGTGTTGTGTCGGATTTAAAATCGACATACTTGATTTTTTTACATCAGTCGATGGATGCTTCTTAGCTAGCTGTCAGTAACTTCGAGTGTTCTCAAGAGAGTATCTTTACGTCCCGTTAATTACCTGTTGTCCTTTTGTCTCGATACTCTCTTGTTGAATTGAACTTCTATCGATTTGATTTTTACTGTGTGTTAGTTTGTGCTTTGTTATTGATTATCATTAGGGGGAAGGTTGGCGCCAAAAAACTAGTTTAACCCCGCCACATTTTAATGTGCCTGTCCTAAGCCAGGAATCTTTATCAAAGCTTATGTTTGTATTTAGTCGAATTTTTGTTAATTGTTTTTTGTCAAGAAGAGGGTCTTTCAATGCACTTTGGGATTGGGCTTGAATCATATGTATTTTATTTTCAATCCAGGGGCCAATTGAAAAACAGCGAGCAGCGACCGCTGGTCACATTGAAGGCTGCTGGCTGTTTTCCATTGTGGATATTTAAAATATACGTTTATAATGTAGGTTGTGTCGCGTACACTTATTCCACATCTCATTTTCTTCTATTCAACCATTCTGGACATACATGTATTCTTTCAAAGCAAAGAATAGAATTTAATTTAAGCATTCTACAACGGCTTTTTTTTTAACATTCTTATCTTTGTTTAGATTATTTACTATTTAATATTTAACCTTCACCCGATGCTCATTTTGTCCAAAAGACATAATTTAGAAAAAAACTTTTGAAAAGGCATCTTGTGCTCGCACACAAATATGGGATTGGTCCAGGATATTGGTTTGCCATCGACTTTAATCTCATCACACGCTACGGTTCCTTTTTTTACAGTCATAAACTGGTGCACTCTTTTCTATGCCGTGGCATTTTTTTGTCTCGGAATGATATGGGACCCGATATGGAAAACTATGTGTAATAATCTATATAAAGATATGCAATAAAGATCTACAATTATCATCAGAACAATTCCGTGTTCTAAAGAGATGTTAGCATGGTTATAACGACAAACTTTACTCGATATATTGACAAGTCACAAGCAAAACCTTGATATTTTAAGAGTTTTCTAAAGTAAACATCCCAACAAATATAATTAAAAGACATAATACAACTTTGGGGTAACATTTATTGATAGTTGAAAAAATATTTTCTTTTGAAATGGTCAGGTCACGTGTACATGTTACAAACCCGGTAAAATAATATTCTATTGAAACGGAAAGACATGGAACTTTAATGTAAATAGTTTTTAAAATCATTTGGATTCAATATGAATTTGTATTTATTTTGGGCATTTTCAGAATATATGTGTAGATATTGATAAAATTAAAAGCCTCCGTTCTCAAATTTCAAAACAGGTTGTGTTATAAGTCGTCTTTTATGTCCATATATAACACTGTCAGGTGCCGAACAGTCCGTTGAACGACTAGTTTTATACCTTTAGAACATAATGTTAACGTGCCTGAGTAAGTGATACTTCATTTAGACAACTGTTTACCGAGAAAAAAAACGATTCTTAAAAAAAAAGAACATGAAATTTACTCCAATACGAATATATATATTATTCGTCTAAGCCCAAACTGAAAACTTTAGATAAACAAAAATATTTCCGTTAAGTACTGATTCAGTTATGACATGTATGAAACACAATTATTATGATTCTTTTATTACACAATGAGACTGCCATATCTTATGATATTTTTGAATTACTATGATTCTAGTCTCATTGCATTTTCAATCATTATTTAAGATCAGTCATATACTCGTGGGAAAATAAATTGTTCCCAAATTTATTCGTGGTACAAATTCAATAAATTCGTAAAATATACCGCTATAAAGTTGAAATTTTGGAATGTAAAATGAATAATGCAAAGCATTTTTTAATAAAATAAGAAAAGAATTTGAGTTGCAGGCTGTACACGGTTTGTTCCGTGAATGTTGAATATTGAATAATTTTCTTAGTTTTATTTCTTGTGCTAACGTCTTTGCTTGTGTGTGTTTATTTATTTAATATTTTTTGCTTGAACATAAGGTTAAAAAACATTGAACGTAAAGAAAATCTACAGTTTACTTTTTGTAAAGAAAAAGATATATGGTCAAGAAATGCAATATTTGTTTGAATATTATACTTAACATTGGAAAATAATTGTTGATATGGAGGAAATTTTTCTTTAAAAGTATTATTATCTAATTTTGTTTGAATTTCATTTTTTTTGAAATGTTGATTAAGACTTCCTAAGGGACCGACCATTTAACTTGCAGGGGGGTGGGTTGTTGTTTTCCTAAAAAATATTTTGAAAATGATTTTTGAAGAAACAAATATTTTGGCAACAGAGGTTAAGAAAAAAAATATTCTGAAGAAGGATTTCTGCTATAAAAATAATGCTAACAATGAAAAAAATATTCGGCAACGACACCTTAAAAAATAAATGTTTTTGCCGAGCTCCGCGCGGAAAAAAAGATTCTATTCAAAGGAAACAAAAACAAGCTCCCCCCTTCAAGTAAAATGATCCGTCCCTTACAAAGGAAACGTCTAAGATAGTTTCGAGAAACAGACTATTAGTTAAGATGGTGTAACGATAGTCCAAACTCGGTCTCAAATTTTGACTTTAGACAGGTGTTAGACAAAGTTTAGGATACTTTCGAGAACACCGCCACTGATCGTTCGGGTGACTATCTCATATTTGTGAGCTGTGCTTTCCTAACGTTATATAGCTTAGACACCGTCTTAAACCTCAAACAATCATCCTTTTGTGTTTCTGCATGAAGGTATATGTAATTAGTTTCCGTTATGTTATATAGCTTTAATCTTGTAATTTCTATAATATATAAAAAACTAACTTGGACATATAATGAAAGACCGTGGTCACAATAAGACATCTAAGTGCCATTTTTTCTCACAAAAGTCAACGATCCGTCTTTAATTTACATCGCATTGTTGGTTTTAAAGGTTTTAAAAAGTCAATAATATTTTAAAAGATAAGATCAATAGTACATGTAGTATATCGTGAACAGTACGGATTGATTCTCTGAGCATTGAATTTTAAACTGTACCAGAACTAGATTTCTTCGGAAAATCTAAGGTAAAACAGGCATGGGTGTTAACTCAAACACGATATGGAAATCTGTAGCTATCTTTGCAATATGTTTTATCATTTTTACCGGATTTTCAAGCCAAATCAGAAAGGAAATTCAACCTTTGACAGGTTCTGTTATCTCTAACGATGACAAAAGACATTTGACAAATTATGCCATTTCTAAAGTCAAGCCATTTGATGAGTGGTTAAATTCAAGTGGTCAATATTTTCAGCGTTTGACTCAAAAACTTAAGGAAAAGCGGATCTGGATCGAAGGACATATTTTTACTGCTGGGTTTAAGGGCGAATTCCAAAGAAGACCACAACTAGAAGCATATTACACTTACATTACAAGAAACATAAATGACATTAATCGTGTGTGTGAAATTGGATTTAATGGAGGGCATTCGGCCCTTATGTGGGCCCTTCTATTTAAAGGCGAGATAGTATCTTTTGATTTATGTAAATCCAAATCATGCGATATAGCAATGGAAATAATAAATGAACTGCTTCCAGACTCCAAAATTAGATTAATTCGGGGAGATTCTACTAAATCCGTCCCAAATTTTCATAAAGAAAATCCGGATATAAAATGTGACTTTTTATCTGTGGATGGCGGCCATGTTGGTCAGGTTCCTCGAAAAGATTTGGAAAACATGAAGTTACTCGCTGCAAAGAAACATGTCGTTGTAATGGATGATGTCAACTCTAAATCGGGTATTGACTGGATTAAAACTCCAGGAATAGCATGGGAAAAAGCTGTTGAACATAAATTGGTTTGTCCCATAGACACCTGTAAGTCTGTGTTTACAGTGCCAAATAAGAGATTCCCTCTGAACTATTGCTTTGGATGGTACTGTTAGAAACTAGTTAAATGAGAAGTATTCATAACTTTTGCTGAAAAAAAGTATATTTATATTAAAACGCAGTTTGCATGTACATGTATAGATAAGAAATATAACCTGTAATTTTAGCAATTATTTTAAAAAGGGTCGATTAAATACCGTATTATATGTAGAATTTATTATAGTAAAATGTGAAAAGTTGGTAAATTTAATACAAAAAATGAAAGGATTTTATTTGTTTTTTTTCGAGAAAAAAACGACAAAATGTAGCACTCAGAAAGTACAAAATGTAATACATGTACACATGAATTAAACATCGGTAAATTCCATAATGTAACTATTTTGTACTTGACCTTAAAATCTATATTGCTATTACAGAAACTATACCCTGTTGTCAACTTTATTGCCCAATTTGAAAATGCTGATAATGTTTTACCAGTAAAAATGTTAAAGGCCAAGCGAATATCTGGTTATTCAAATACATTTTTGTGTGGATAGCACTTATGTCCCAACGAGAATTTATTACATGTATCATTATATGTCTATATAGCTTTAAAATCGATACAAGTAGTTTTTAGAAGGTAAATTCTGCTAAAATGTGTAATTTTTTGTCTAAATTTACGAAATTGATATGAAACGCATCATATGTATGAAAACGCTTTACATGTTATCCTTTTTGAAGTATTTTTTGCACAGAAATAAGTTTTAAACAATTTTCACGAATATGCCCACTAGGCCGGAGCAGCGCTTACCTTTTCGTTCAAAGTCCAATATACCAGATCAATCAAAGCTGACATCAGGTCGAGCCACTATGTCCACAATGCGACTTGGACATGCGCTCCAGGTGATTGAACTGGACAGTCATGTCAAATTAATGCCGGGATCGTTATGCCATAGTGGGGAAAACCTCACCGCAAACTAAAGTAGTGCACCAGCCGTGTTGGGAAAAATGTAACGTTCTTCAAATTTTAAAGTCAAAGAACCCTGCTGCAGGTCTTGATAAGAGTGGGAACCTCAGAGTCCCATAGAAGGACCTTCCACTGGAGTGTTCCAAACCTTTCGTTTTCCCAACTTGAGGAAAGGCACAAAACGACAAACGGCCGTAAGAATGAGATAATGGAAATGGTAGGGTACAATTGCTAACTGGAACATGTGTGATGTTTTACAGTATGACGTCACGTCTTTGTACTGCAAATATCATCGGATTATCCAACAGGGTTCGATTCAGGATTCAAACACAGACCTTTGCAGTACCAGTCTCCTGTCCGTGGAGGATTCCACACGACCAAGGACACCGTTAAAAATAGGTGTTGGTAAATCGATTCCATTCTTCGGCGGACTCGAAGATGCACAAGGCATGGTGGTGTGCCATGGTAGTACATATGGTATATGGCATCCATTAGAAGGACCCTTTCAACATACGTTCGATGGGCTATCAGCAATCTTTAAATGCTTTTTTGATATCATATCTTTCTTTGTTAGATTTATACGACTTTACCCCCCACAGAGCTATTCAAATTCAGTACTTTAACGGATGTTACCGGTCTCTTTTATTTTTAGAACTTACACGGCCTGTTTATCTACAGATCAGCTTAGTTTGTGCGTACTTTGTTGTTAAATTTTAATGAAAGGTAGATTATTTTATTTATCATATTAAAGTTTTTCACTAATAAGACTTTTTGCATATGCATTTGAGTTAAAATCTTCTCGAAAAAATCCCTGTCCCGAGTGAGGTTTGAACCATGCAACATTCCTTGCCCCACTAGACTTCAATCTTACCCCACGAGTTACTGAGGACTACATACAAGCTGATCATATATAGGAACACTTACTTTTACGACAATGAATTCATACATTGGATAAATTTGACAATTTAATCACAATTTCTGGAACATTTATAAATTTTGCGAATTTGTTAACAATAAAATTTGTAAGAAAACAACACCCAAAATCGGTTTAAAAATAAAATTAATAAATATATGTTCTGAGTGAGATTTAAACTGAGTCTTAGCCTCCTGTCCATGCTATACTCCTGTTTCCAATTTTTCCACTCCAGAACGGAAGCTTTCCTTTACTAAAACAATTTTCAAACAGTTTCTGCTTGTGTTAAAAACGAAAACTGAATAAAAACGGAACTTGATGCCAAAACAACTTTTCTGTGAAATACCGAAAAATAAGAAATATTTGTTTACTAGTATTTACATTGTATATATTAAATGGCAATGAAAATGGATTTTAAAACTAACTAAATAAGGGATTGGAAAAATCAATATTCAATGCCCAGGAAGAGAGAATAAAAAAAGATAAATACTTATTAGAAAATTGAATATTGTGAGATGTGCGTTTTGAATAAATTTGTGGGTTGAACCAGGTTTGATTTGCGCCAAATATTACCCAACGATTGAGATGTATACATAGTTTGTTGAAAAAAAACAACTATGACGGTTATAAAGACACATTTGAGCAATTTAGCTTTTTCTTTAACCAAGAAAATCAACCAATTGATATGATGATGATGTAAAACAAAGACAACGTTACGCTTGTAAATGTTGGTTTTGAATTATGTTGATTTTGAAACGTTTCACAAAAAGATCGGAACCAAACCGTTCAATTACGACCATAAAAGGTTTAAACATTTTATTGTTTACCTGTTGACTTATAAATAGGTCATTGACCGGGTAGCTAGCTGACCTTTACGAGATCGATAAATTTGTAAAGGTAAAAAACAGGTTATAATGAAATAGAGTAATACTACACACTAGAAGACAACATTACAGTAAAAAAGGTAGGAATCTTTTTAACATTTAAGAATTAAAGGGTGTAGGTAATCATCGAGTTCGAGTTCGAGTCAGAGTTACAGTTTGACTTAAAATTAGAGTTA